>CM051835.1:82173550-84673550 GCA_028451465.1 Erethizon dorsatum
TCTTAAGATCAGACAAGGCAGGGGCAGGGAGATGCACACCTGTAATGCCAATATTCTGGGAGGCTGAGGCAAGAGGATCACAAAATTCAACACCAGTTTGGGAAACTTAGCAACTTAAGTGAGACTCCATCTCAAAATTTAAAAAGATGCAGGGATGTAGCTCAGTGCAAAGATCCCAGGCTCAATCTCCATTACCATCAATTTAAAAAAAAAAAGAAAGTGAAGACAGGGGGCCGGTGAGATGGCTCAGCGGCTTAAGCGCCTGCCCGGCAAGCACGAGGGCCCGAGTTCGACTCCCGGAACCCACATACGAAAAAGGGGCCGGTGATATCGCTCAGTGGCACGGGCGCCTGCTGGCGCGCGAGGTCCTGAGGTCGACCCCCCGGTACCCACAAAAAAAAAAAAAAAAAAAGAAAGTAAAGACCAAACAAAAAACTAGAAAATACAAGCTGGATACATTTAAAGAAATAAAACTCTTCAAGATCCAAGAAATTAAATAATATTGGTAAAGATTAAATATTTTCTACCTCTTTTTAATTGTACAAAAGTATACAGGGTACAGTGAGACCTATGTAGGAGTTCTTTTTTGTTGCCGTGGGTTCTTTTATCAGTCTGGTGAAATAATTGCACCCCTTCTCAGAATAATGTTTTTAAATGCATAGAATACATTATACCTCATTCCACTGAGATATAATTTAACACTAGGGTAAGAACTCCTCGGCCTAGAATAATTATCTGAAGGGGGTAGAGGAGATTCAAACTGTACAATACTCAAGGATCACCAATTATCATTATTTTTAAAAAAGAATTTTTTAAACTAAATAACCAAAATGGCAAAGTATTTAAACTAACAAAAACACAGGTCTTACAAATTTTTCAAAGCATAAAATTCAGAAACATAAACAATGTATCAAGATGCTTGAATCACCAAGAGTACCAATACAGGCTGGGCATGATGGCTCAGGCCTGTAATCCCAGCACTTGGGAGGCTGAGGGAAGAGGATCACCTGGAGTGCGCGGCCAGCCTGGACTACACAGTGCATTCAAGGCCAGCCTAAACTACATAGTGAGAACCTGCCTCAAAAAACTAAAGGGAAAAAAATGTACCAATATAGATAACATATGATCCAGAAGGTATCACAAACCCATTGAGATAAAGCAGGCAAAAACAACATACTCAAAATGTAACTCAGGGGCCGGTGAGATGGCTCAGCGGCGTCAGCGCCTGCCTGGCAAGCGCGAGGGCCCGAGTTCGACTCCCGGAACCCACATACGAAAAAAGGGGCCGGTGATATCGCTCAGCGGCACGGGCGCCTGCTGGCGCGCGAGGTCCTGAGGTCGACCCCCGGTACCCACCAAAAAAAAAAAAAAAAAAAAAATGTAACTCAGTAGCCATGAATGGTGGTGCATGCCTACAATCCCAGCATTCAAGAGGCTGAGGCAAGAGGATTGCCCCAAGTCTGACACCACAGAGTGAGTTCAAAGCCAACCTGAGCTACTCAGCAAGACCCTGTCTTAAAAACATTTTAAAAAGTTTTAAAAATATTTAATTCACTGAACTACATCGCATTAAGATTCTGATCAATTAGATATATGTAGTTTTCTGGTTAACCTACAAAAACTCTTATTTTCAGCTGGTACTGTCAAAGTCTATCTAAAATCTAAGTACAACTACTAACCCCTATGAAGCAAGTGTTTGAAAATTATTGCTGGAATATGTGGAATTCTTAATATATCAAGACAGCACCTGCCTGGCAAGCATGAGGTCAAGAGTTTGATTCTCAGTACTAAAAAAAAAAAAAAAAAAAAAAACAATATATCAAGAAATTTAGTCTTTGGAAAGCATACGAATCCAAATGGAAATAATCTACTTTCTACAAAAGTTCCAATTACCTGGGCCGGTGAGATGGCTCAGCGGCTTAAGCGCCTGCCCGGCAAGCACGAGAGCCCGAGTTCAACTCCCGGAACCCACATACGAAAAAGGGGCCGGTGATATCGCTCAGCGGCACGGGCGCCTGCTGGCGCGCGAGGTCCTGAGGTCGACCCCCCGGTACCCACAAAAAAAAAAAAAAAAAAAGTTCCAATTACCTAAGTCTGAATGTTCTAAAGGCATACAACCCGTTGCTCAGAGATTTTATGTAGAAATCTGATTTTTTAAATTTCTCTCTGAAGTAAAAATTCCTTTTAGTTATGGTCACTAATCACAATTAATACACATTCAACCAGGTTATCCCTGAATCACATATAATCACAAAGACAACCCCTGAAACTGAAATAAAATCTGAGTTTTCCTTAGTTCTAACAAGCAACAAGAATGAAAAAGTAGATAACACCTAGGTGTTTTATACCACACTCTGCCATATCTATAACACCATATATTCTTTTGGAAATGTCCCTTAACTTTTAACATGAGAAATGTGTTAAATAATTCTTTAGAGGGAGAAACATATATATTTACCTTTTAAACATATTTAACAATTTAAAAGAGAATTTAACTTCTAAATAAATCCTGTCATTAGTTTAGAACACAGAGCTTTCAATTATTAAAAAAAAGATTAATGTTACTTTTTTAAGATATATTTGCTGTTTTTCAAATTTCTAAATTGTATTCAGAAACAAGAAAGCTTCACTTGCTTACTATTTTACTCTACCTAATCATGTATATGTATATTAGAAAACAGGCTAACAGGCTCATTCAACCCAAATTACAGTTATTAGCTTTTATTCTCTGGATTCTACACATAATCTTTTTTTTTTTTTTTTTTTTTTGTGGGTACCGGGGGGTCGACCTCAGGACCTAGCGTGCCAACAGGCACCCATGCCGCTGAGCGATATCACCGGCCCCTTTTTCGTATGTGGGATCCGGGAGTCGAACTCGGGCCCTCGCGCTTGCAAAGCAGGCGCTTACGCCGCTGAGCCATCTCACCAGCCCTCTACACATAATCTTTAAAGTATACAAAGCATACATGAAATATTCAATCACTGCTTTATCTTCAGCAGTTTGTAAGCATCATTCTGATACCAATTTCAACCATGCAGCCAGATGGTGTGAAAAGTGTTAGTTAAAAACTGTGTGAAAGGTATTTCAGTGTCCAAGACACTCCCTTTAAGCATGGGAGGTTTTTTGTTTTTACTGAATCCCTACTACTTGTCCATTCATCCAAATGTTATGAAATACTCATCTAACACCTAACAGGCAAGAAGATTAGACATAAAAAAAAATGAATAAAATATTTGGATCTACCAAGACAGTCTTGTCTCTACAGAACTCACTACCATGTGAGGAAAGAAGAAATTACAACTCCATATGCCTTACACATAGAGTGACTAAAACAGATGCAGAGAAACAGATGGGATGTGTCACCAAAAACTTCATACAGGAGGTCACAACTGAGCCTTGAGCTGAGAACTAATGACTAAACATAGCTTTCCTAAGCAGAGATATTCAGTAGCAACTTATTTTCCAGAAAAGTCTGCCAATTAAGTCTAACTGGTAAAAAACTGAGCTAACATCAAAATACGAACATTCCTATTTAGTACCACCTATAAAGAATCTATGAAGCATATGAGAGCACACTCCATTGAAGTTTATACCTTCAGTTCCAAAACTAACTTTATTTTAAACAATGCTTTTTTTTCTCAATTCATGTTTGTCTCAACACATACCTGTGTGTAGCATCTTACTATGAAAACAGCAATGGACTGAATTCTACCCATGGCTCTGCACTATTAGCATTTAGGATTTTTTTTTTTTTTTTAGCATTTAGACTTTAAATGAGTCATGTAATTGTTCTAGACCATAATTTCATCTGTAAGATGAGAGCACATAAATTCTAAGGATGATAAATTTAATAACCTATGGTTCTGAGCATTTTGCAGGAAGTTTAAAACAAGCCTCTATCCTCTTCGACACATTTATTTAAAAAGTAATAAACTAGATTTTAAACGCAAAATTTAGGGTATAATCTGGGTATACCTACACTTCACAGAAGTCTGAAGTCTAAGTTATATATGCAGAAATGTTTTGGGGCAGGGGGTGTTTTGTTCTGTTTTTTTGTTGGGTTTTGTTTTTCTTGGGGTTTTTTTTGTTTTGTTTTTTTGTTTTTTTGGGTTTTTTTTTTTTTTTTGGTTTTTGGAGACGGGGTCTCACTATGTAGTTTGGGCTGGTCTTCAACGCATCATGTAGCCCAGGCTGGCCTCGAACTCCTAGAAATCCTCCTGCCTCAGCCTCCTGAGTGCTGGGATTACAGGCGTGTACCACCATGCCTGGCTAGAAATGTGTCTTCTATGTAATTATAGTATAGACAAACTAAGCATTAAACATACCTACAACATTCTAAAAACAAGAAGCAAGTACCTTGGTTTACGAACTTACTCTGTTTTATAATTTTGGGGGAAGTGGCTGCATTTGTGTTTGCGTGGGGAAGATGGCTGTAGTCATGTTTGTCAACCAATGTGGAGTTTGCAAACGGAAGTAAAATTTTGCTGTTTTTATTTGTGAACCGAACTGTTTGCAAACAGAAACATTTGTGAAGCAAGGTATTACTGTACAAGGTTTCCAAATTTCAATCACTATTCTAATGATTAAATCATGTTTCTCATAAACCACTGGAGTTGCTACATAAAACAATTACAAATCTGATTACTTTGAAATGTAATATCCCTCACCAGTACTACCACTCACCAAAAAAGTCATTATTGCATTATAGATTTAAAAGGAGGTAAGATGCTTATAAGTCTACCCATGAAATTATCAAATGTCTTCCAAATGTTACTAACTCATAATTTAATGGAAATGTATACAAACTAGAAGCAAGATTAGCAAAACATCACTGCCAATTACCGTAACAAATTATATGAGCTTCTGCCGAAATAATAAAACCTGATTAATTATAACCCCACTAATTTTTAATTTGTGATACTTATGGTCAGGTCTAGATTAAAGATCATTTTTATTTAATAGTTTTACAAAAATAAATAACAGAGTAACCGTATGCATTATTTTTCTCAATCATATAAATACAATCATTTTAAACTTTTACACCATAAGGAACTATTCACATTTAATATATATATACACACACATATATATTTCACATAGCATTCATACCTATTCATTAGGAATGTTTACCTAGCAAAGATGAGTACAGTTACATAATTGCTTATGAATTATTTTGTTTTGTGTGTATCTAGTACTAGAGATAGAACCCAGGACCTTGCACATACTAGGTAAGTGTTCTACCACTAAGCTATACCCCTAGCTCTCAATTATTTTATAATTCATATTTTTTATTAATTTATACAGGCTTTTATACTAAACTAAGTTAATGAGATTTAACTATAAAGTACTTATATTTTCAATCACATAGTTTTGTTTTCCTTAACAAGAATATTTAAAATCTGTTACTTGCCTGATCAAACTGGGTGACTTCTTGGCCAGAAGGAATTTGTAGTCCCCAAAGTCTATACTTTTTGGCAACACTAGAAAACTGCAGCTCCAAAGGAATTTCTACTATGTCAGATCGGTTTAGAATTTCGGTATTTCCATAGTCAATGTACCTCACCAAACACTACAAAAAAATTAGACATAAATACTAATACTGCCCTTTGATTAAATATCGCCAAAGAAACCATGATTTGCTGCTTTCTGCTAATTACCTATAAATTGAGATAGCATTTTCCCTCAAATTGACAAAACAGATTCAGAAATAGACCTCTAGTAATATCCTCAAAATAAGGAAAATCCATGAAATCAGTAATTTCTACATTTGGTATTAAATTCCAATGGTACCATTTCTCGCTCTGTCTTTTTTTAAAGCACTGATATTTTAAATAAACACAAGTCTATTAAGTTACAGCCCTCTCTTATCCCTTCTAATGTTAAAAATCAATCAACATTCTTAAATTCAAATTGGAAAATGATAAAAATCTCAAAAGAAAGACAAAGTTATCAAATGTCCTTTGATCACTTTCAGCTAGACTCAAATTGATCAAATTTACCCTTACCTCCAGCATTTTAAAAATTTTTAGAAGTTTTACAATGTCAAATGTCATCTTGCCCCCAAATTTAAAAAGTAAAGACAATTCAAAAACAAATGTAAAAATAAAATCTCAATTGTCAAATTATGCAGAAAAGTTCTATTAGAAAGGTCTATTTCACTAAAATAAAACACCATTTGTTACAATAATAGTTTTTAAAAACAAAATACAAGCCATTCAGAGTATTCATAAAATTATTTCATCTTACCACTTTATTACACCAAAGAAAATATTTACAAAACATATATATTATAAAATATATATATATTTAAGTCCAGAAAGCAGATGTTGAAAAATAAAAGCCTAAAAAATGTTTTTATAGGGTCGGTGAGATGGCTCAGCGGCTTAAGCGCCTGCCTGGCAAGCGCGAGGGCCCGAGTTCGACTCCCGGAACCCACATACGAAAAAGGGGCCGGTGATATCGCTCAGCGGCACGGGCGCCTGCTGGCGCGCGAGGTCCTGAGGTCGACCCCCGGTACCCACAAAAAAAAAAAAAAAAAAAAAAAAAAAAAAAAAATGTTTTTATACAACGTACAATGTGCAGTTACTACCAGCTATTTAGAATCTCATCTTCCCAAATTCTGTTAAAAATAAAGCAGCTTAACACAAAGAAAATTCATCTCATTTAACCTAGGCACAAGAAAGGGGCAAATTGGGCTGGTGAGATGGCTCAGCGGTGTAAGCACCTGCCTGGCAACCGTGAGGGCCCAAGTTTGACTCCCAGAACCCACATATGAAAAAAGGGCCAGTGATACCACTCAGCGGCATGGGTGCCTGCTGGGGTGTGAGGTCCTGAGGTCGACCCCCGGTACCCACAAAAAAAAAAAAAAAAAGAAAGGGGCAAATCGATCTTTATTATTAATAATATTCATAACTAAGTAAAATAGATGCCTAACTTCATGATCACTCAAATGTCTTTTCCTACTCATCAGTCTCAATAAAATGAACTTTCAAAGTTACTCATTAGCAAGAACCAAACATAATCATTAAGAACTGAGGTACAAAGAACCAACTAGTGGGCTGGTGATATGGCTCAGCGGCACAAGCACCTGCCTGGCAAGTATGAGGTCCCGAGTTCGACTCCCGGTACCCACACACACACAAAAAAAAGAACCAACTAGTGACCAAAGTAATCAGCAAATTATATTACCTACTATTAGACAATCTGAAGTGATTAAATTCAGAATTAATTTCTTGGGCCGGTGAGATGGCTCAGCGGCTTAAGCACCTGCCCGGCAAGCGCGAGAGCCCGAGTTCGACTCCCGGAACCCACATACAAAAAAGGGGCCGGTGATATCGCTCAGCGGCACGGGCGCCTGCTGGCGTGCGAGGTCCTGAGGTCGACCCCTGGTACCCACAAAAAAAAAAAAAAAAAAAAGAATTTCTTTCCTGTTCAGTAGAGGGAGAAATGTGTTTTAATAAATTTATAAGCTCACTAAATCAGACCTTATAACCACTATGAATAAGTAGTGCTGGACTAAATAAGCACCAAATTTTGGAACTAGAATATTACTTAAGGCCAAAAAAAACCCCTGAACACATATTCCTGCCTTTTCATCGCCGACAATCTTCAATACTTTACATCTGTACCAACATTTATCTTCAGAAAATAATCCACCATAAATCTACAAAAAGAAAGCAAAATTATTCAGTTTTTTAAGAAAAGCACACGAAGTAGATCAGATTAAAGATTAACATTGATTAAGCACTTATTATGTGTCAATTAGCACTTCACATACAATAACTTAAGCACTTTACCTACAATAACTTATTTAATTCTCACAAAGACTCAATGTCACAAGTACTTTTATTTCACCACTGGGTATCCAAAGTCATAAGTTAAAATGCAGAAAAACCAAAACTCAAACTTATGGGAGAAATCATCATGTTTGACTAGAGCCAAGAGCAACGGAGGGATTCTCTAAACCATGCACTGAAGAAAAGCAAGGATGTACATATATGTGCAAAAGGGAATAAGAATTAACCAGAGCTGGGCCGGTGAGATGGCTCAGTGGCGTAGGCGCCTGCCTTGCAAGCGCGAGGGCCGGAGTTCGACTCCCGGAACCCACATACGAAAAAGGGGCCGGTGATATCGCTCAGTGGCACGGGTGCCTGTTGGCGCGCGAGGTCCTGAGGTCGTCCCCCCGGTACCCACAAAAAAAAAAAAAAAAAAAAAAGAATTAACCAGAGCTTTAATTTAAATAGTACATTTCCAGGCCATGTCAGTATAACCCTTACAAAAATTGGGCATACAAGATCTAAACATAAACTAACTGCAAACATATTAAGAGGCTTCGACAATCTCAGTTTCCCTTCAACATCTTCCTCCCTCTGCATCCCTCCTCCCGCTCCTACAAGTCTCCCCTCAAACCTCAACAACACTAGCCCTTTTCTCCATAAAGATAACCCCAATAGAGTCTGACTGCCTGTTTGTTTTTTCATGCTGATATTTCCCTACCTCTCTTGTCCCTTATTTACTCTTCCATTTTTCTCTTCCATTTTACTCCCTCTCCTTCCACATCCCAATCTAATTGTTGACAGCAGTACAGTTCAGTCTGTAAGTGGTACTGATAAAAGTGTGAAATTGTTAAAACAAGTTTTAAAGTACATAGTTGGATCTATTGACATTATTACAACCTGTAAGAATTCTCCCCTTGCAATACAGTGTCTGAGTCTAGTCGTATTTAAGTAAGTTGAAGAGGCAGACGATACCAAGAAGCAATGAAATCCAAGATCATATCACTAGAAAGCAGACACTAGTTAAAAGGATCTCCATACTAGCCACAGTCTCTCCACTGTAGTTGATCCTTGACCATAGGCCCAAAAAAAAAAAAAAAGGAATGAAAAAAGGCAACAAAATGCCTCTCAAAACTCCCAACTCCTCCAAAGCAGATCCAAGGAGCACTGACAAGGAGAAAAGCAGAAGGCAGGCAGTTAATTTACTCAAAATCATCAAAAAGGAAACAAACTCAGTGAGCTCAAATATTATAGAGCCAAAAAGATAGATCTAATAAATAAACTGATTGATGAGCATAAAGAAGACTCAAATAAAAAATTAGAAGAACAAAATTGATTCAAAACATGAATGACAAATTTGCCAAAATATTACAGTCCATTAAAAGGTGCCAAACAGAAATACAGAAATGCTGGAGAAAAAGAATTCTACTGAAACAATGAGCAGCACAAGTGAACTAGTGAGGAGAGTTACCAGATCCAGATAAGCACTTGATCACATCCCTAGAGATCACATCCTTAGAGATGCATTAAAAACAAGAAAGCAAGGAACACTGATCCACTAGCTACTAGATGAAGCAAAGATGATTAACCTAAGACTAACTGGAGTTAGAGAAAAGTCAGAAGACAGAACACATGAAATTTAAAAACCTGTTTACAAAAATTACAGCAAAAAACTTTCCAAGTATAGAAAAAGAATTCGACATACAGTTAAGGAAAGTATATAGAACCTAAAATAGCCACAATCAGAAAAGAACTTCTCCACAACACATTCCATTCAAAAGCCCAGATATCCAATGCAAGGACAGAATCTTAAAAGCTGTTAGAGAAAAGCAACAAATCACTTATAAAGGTAAACTCACTGGGAATACGACAGACTTGCCAACGCAAAACTTAAAAGTCCAGGAGACCTTGAAGTATTTCAAACTCAGAAAATAAAACAACTTTCAACCCAGACTAATATATCCTATAAAACAGTATTTCAAAATTGATGGAGAGGGGCCGGTGAGATGGCTCAGCGGCTTAAGCGCCTGCCCAGCAAGCGCGAGGGCCCGAGTTCGACTCCCGGAACCCACATACGAAAAAGGGGCCGGTGATATCGCTCAGCGGCACAGGCGCCTCCTGGCGCGCGAAGTCCTGAGGTCGACCCCCCGGTACGCACAAAAAAAAAAAAAAAAAAAAATTGATGGAGAAATAAGGGCATTCCATGACAAAGAACACCTTAAGTCATAAGCATCACACCAGTACTCAAAAAAATTCTCAAAGATACTGGAATGAATACATCAAGCAGAGTACATATTCTCAATCATTTACTCAGCCTCAGCACCTCTGACATTTTTGACTGGATGATTCTTTGGAAGGGGTGAGAGGGCTCTTCTCTGTCCTACACAATGCAGGATATGCCACCATCCTCTGGCCTTCACCCAATAAGTCCTAGTTGTGACACTTACAGGTGTGACAATCAACAATGTCTCCAAACAATGCCAAATATCTCCTGGAAGTCGGAGTATGGGAATACAAAAATCACTCTAGGTTGATAACCACTTTAACTACTTATCATTTTATCCCAAGCATCACTCAGGCAGCACTTTTGTTTATGTACTGACTATCCTGAGCGTCACTCAGGAAGGTGTCATTTCAACCAGTCGATTGTTTGCACAAGATACACTCATACGTCTGTTTGTTTTATATAGATTATTTCTTGCATACATTTTTTTACCTAGAACGCTGTATTCCCCTTTGATGTTTGCTTCTAGTGAAATCTAATAAGTTCTGGTTATTTTCTTTTACTAATTTGTGTTTATTTGTGAAAAATAACCTATAATTTTGTGCTATAATCTATAAAAACTCTTATTATAAGTACATTAGATATAATTTTTGGACTTCTCCCAAACACAATGATATTCTTTTACAATACAAAACAGACACATTTGGGACACTGAGACTGAACATGATGAAGTGCCAAAAGATCTGCAAAACAACTTTTTTAAAGGGAGAAATGTTAGCGTATCAGAAAGGAAAAGTCTGTGTTCTGAAACAGACAAAAAAGACATTTCCTCATTGTCAACTACTTATAATACATAAATGACAGAACTTGAAAGAAGAAATGAAACTAAAAAAATTCCAGCAGTGGTCAATGATTATCATAATTCTATGAGTTATGTTAACAGAGCTGATCAACACCTAACAAGCTATACTGTGATCAAGAGGGGAGGAAAAAATATTATTATAAAATATTCACGCACCTTCTGTACCAAACAATATAGAATTCATTTGTTGTTTATTCAAAACATGGAGGTTCAAAAAGTCATTTACAATTTAGATTAAGTCTAACAGACCAAATGACTGAAAAATATGGGATAGCAAAACACCAACCAGGATGTCCATCATCAACATCTGCACCATTATGTTTAGTAAGTAGACATTTTATTGAAATTAGACCACCCACAGAACAAAAGGAAAACCCAACATGATGGCAGAACGTGTGTTGTTTAAAGAAAGATAATACTGCAAAAAAGAATTCGAAAGAGACTAACTACTACTGTCCAGATTGTAACGTTGGGTTATGTACTGAATGTTTTAAGATATATCATACACAGAAAATTTTTCAATAAATATGATAAAACTGTCATTTTTGTATTTCCTATTATAAAAATTAACAGAAAATATGCATTTTTTGGTCATCCTGTATTTAAATAATTGGACTGGTAAGTGGTTAAATCTCAAATTTTTATTTGAGGCAATATCCCCAAGGGAATGAAAAGTGACTCTAGTGAGTGGAATTTGGGGAGGGATATCAACTATTTCGATGGTTTCTAGCCCTCCAAAATTCAATTATACCTGACAACATAGATAGATATACAGTATATCTGTGATATTAAAATATGTTGGAGGGAGAAGGCCCATTAGGGGAAAAAAAAAGTCTAAAAATACTCTCTTAGGAGAAAATAATAAAAGAAAGTTAAGGAACGCTGTTTTAAATGAAGAGTATAATTTTTTTTTTTTTTTGTGGGTACCGGGGGGTCGACCTCAGGACCTCGCACGCCAGCAGGCACCCATGCCGCTGAGCGATATCACCAGCCCTTTTGTCATATGTGGGTTCCGGGAGTCGAACTCGGGCCCTCGCTCTTGCCAGGCAGGCGCTTACGCCGCTGAGCCATCTCACTGGCCCCATAATTTAAAACATATCAGTCTGAACTATATCAGGACAAATTCAGATTTATTCTAAAGCAAAAGTAAAAACCCTAAATTCCCAAAGCAAAAAATGTACATCAATTCAGACACACAAATATATATCAAACAAATCAAATGCTATAAACGATGGGTGTGTCAAACAATATTTAATTTTAGTTTCCTTGACTAACTGGAGAGCAAAAACAAGCACATATGGCATGGTACCTTCTCCCAACCACCTTATTTTATTTTTTTTAGTAAGCAACCAGGTTTAGTAGCAAAAATAGCTGATAATCAACAGTCCTATTCCAATTTCAAACTCTGCAGGAGATCTTATTATCTTTAATTAAGGTTTTGTAATAAATACCAATGAGGATAACAATTTGGTATAAGGCAAGTGACAGAAATAAAACATTATCACAACCCAGATGATACAAGAATGAGGATACTTGTATCAAGGAAGAGCTAGGACCCAACCAAGCTGAGGAATTGGAAGTTGTTGGCTCTGTTAATGCACACAATCACAAGCATCATAACAGACAAGTCTATCCGAAATAGTCTTATTTTGACAACATAGTTAGAACTATACATATTCACTCCTATTATTCCTGGCCCCAACCTTCTCAACTCCACTATCCCTAGCAAATGATCTACCTATATGGTAAGCAGAAAACCACTAGGATAACTAAGGAAAATTTACAAAGTTTAATCTATTTATGGATAACCAGAGGTGACTAATAATTTATAATCAGGTACCAATTATTGAAAGTAGGTTGAATTTTTGGTAGTGAAAGCAATTTTAATATTTAACAGTGGAAAAGGAGTAATGTCTTAGTTTAAAAGAATGTTAAGTCTAGTCATGTTAAGTCTAGTCATTTTGGATACAAGGATGCTTAAAAAAAAAAAAAAAACTAAAGGCATTACAAATTGCATTAGGTTATGCATCGGATACTTAGCTCCAAGCTACAATCCTTCCTTCAAAATATCTTTTTTTACACATCTTCACATATGCTGTTGGGATATTATTTTAAAACAAAACCAACAGAGGTGAATTACTTAGAAAGAACATTAAAATGTATCAAGAGGCTGAGTTAGTTCAGCTGCTGAGCACATTCTTAGCATGCACAAAGCCCTAGGGGGTTGATCCCCAGCACAAAAAGAGAGGGTGGGGGGAACCATAACAAAAGAAATCAAAAGTAATACTTCCTTTCCACCACTCTCCAACATCATCTCCAGAAAATAATTTAACATTTACATTAACTACACATATACATCAGGACATACGTTTATCATTTGGCTTTATTTACATATATGACATGTTACATACAGTATTCTGAACCTTATTCCTTTAATACAGAAATAAAAAAAAAACAGAAATCTACCTCTGTCTTAACCTGTTTGGGCTGCTATAACAAAATGCCTTAGACTAAGTATGTCATAAACAACATTTATTTCTCACAGGTCTAGAGGCTGAGAAGTCCAAGATCAAGCCACTAGTAGATGCAATGCCTAGTGAGAGTCTGTTTCTCTTGCCTGGGACCTTCTTGTTTTTGCCCATAGTATCTTCACATGGCTGAAGGGGCAAATGAGTTCCCTGGGCCTCTTTTATTAAAAAGGTCCTCTTTTATTAAAAAGGTACTCTTTTATAAGGACAGTAGTCTAATTCATGAGGACTCTGCCTTCAAGGCCTAATTACCTCTTAAAGGTCCCCATCTCTTAATATCATCACCTCGGGGGTTAGGACTTCAATATGTGAATTCTGGATATGAATATGGATATTCAGTTCATAACAATCCCTCTCATTTAAATAAGCAGGGCCTGAAGCAAGTTAAGGAATAGGACCCAGGACACAAAATTTAGCGCTAAAGGTACTAACATTACAGTTTCCTAAGTATAAAAGTTAGTGCCTCCTTAAATTTTACACTTGTCTCACTCTATTATCAGCCCCCCAAAATGATCACTTAGTATTACAAAATAAGGATTTTGTTAATTTTTCCAATACAAGGTAAAATAGTTAAGAAAGTGGGCTCTGTGGGTTTGAATACTTTATCAGCCATTAACTAGCTATTGATTTTCATGAACTTATCCTGGCCATGCATCAATTTCCAAAAAAAAATAATAACAACACCAGCCATATAAGATCACTGTGAGGATTAAATGAGTTAGCATACCCAAAGTGCTTAGTCCTTCTCATGAAGGTCATTCGGTTAATTTCCTGTTTGCCTATTATAATGTTGAAATAAATATCTTTCTCCAACATTGTTGTGTACTTATAAAAATGTTCAAAGGGTAAATTCTTGACAGAACAGAGGTACCACTCATTTTTTTCTCTGACCTTTATAATTTCTTTCTTTTTCATGTTTTGGATTTGGATTTTTCTTCTCTGGTATGTTGATGTGCATCATTATTTATTTTGGATTGCTGTTTTTCTAATTTGGGCATTCACAACTGTAAACTTTCCTCTTAGGACTGCTTTCATTGTCTCCCATAGATTCTGGTATGTTATACTGCCATTATCATTTCATTGTAAGAACTTTTAAATGTCTTCTTGCTTTCTTCTGTGATAATTCAAAACTGTATTATTTCATGTTTATATATTTGCACAATTTCTGTGATTTCTTTTACAATGCTTTCTAGTTTCCTTGCATTATGATCTGATAATATACATAAGATTATTTCAATTCTTTTGTATTTATTTAACCATGCTTTATGGCCTAAGGTATGGTTTGTTTTGGATAAAGTTATTTGTGCTACTGAGAAAAATGTGTATTTTGTTGTTGGTAGTGGAACACCTCATAGATATCTCTTAAATCTATTTGAAAGTGTGGTTCAACTCTGATATTTCTTTGTTGATTTTTTTTGTCTTTTTGATCTATTTGTGATAGTGGAATATTAAAGTGCAACACTACAATTGGGCTTACTAGATAATAGTCTAATAGTATTTATTTTATGAAGTTAAGTGTCTTACTGTTGGTGCATGTATATTTATAAATGTTAAATCAAAATGGATCAAAGGCCTATATATAAAAGCAGAAATACTAAATGTGCTGGTTGAAAATATAGGCATAGGGCCGGTGAGATGGCTCAGCGGCGTAAGCACCTGCCTTGCAAGCGCGAGGGCCCGAGTTCGACTCCCGGATCCCACATACGAAAAAGGGGCTGGTGATATCGCTCAGCGGCACGGGCACCTGTTGGTGCGCGAGGTCCTGAGGTCGACCCCCCGGTACCCACAAAAAAAAAAAAAAAAAGAAAATATAGGCATAAACAAGGACCTCCTGAACAAAACCTCAACTGCACAGGAATACCAAGAATTAACAAACAGGATTATACCAAATTTTAAAACTTCTATACACAAAAGGAAACAAAGTAAAGAGGCAACCTACAGAATGGGAAAAGTGTTAACCAGCTACTCCTCAGACAGAAGGCTAATATCTAGAATACAGAACTCAAAAATATTGGACCTCCAAAAATAAAAGAATCAAAAAATGGGCAATTTGAAATGAACAGATACTTCTCAAAAGAAATACAAACAGTTAATAAACACATGAAAAAGTGTTCAGCATCTTTGGGCATTATAGAAATGCCAATCAGAACAATACTGAGATTCCACCTTACTCCAGTAAGAATGGCCATTATCAAGGACTCAAAAAAACAACAAATGTTTACAAGGATGTGGGGAGAAAGGACATATCTACATTGTCAGTGGATATGTAAACTATGATATGTAATCAGTATGGAGGTTCCTCCAAAACCTAAAACTAGGAATCCCATTTGACCCAGCCATACTTCTCGTGTGTATCTTCTCAAAAGATACTACAGGGATACATGTATAGCCATATTTATAGCAGTACAACTCACAATACCTGTATTATGGGAAGCAGCCCATATGTCCATCAACAGATGAATAAACAAAATTTGGTATATATACACAATTTGCGTCATCTGTAGGAAAATAGATGCATCTTGAGACCACAAGTCACAAAAGGCTAAATATCACATGGTCTCTCTAATATAAGACACTCTATGAATAATTCAGAAAGAAAAATAAAAGCCATTTTAAGAAACAAGGAGGTAGGGCCGGTGAGATAGCTCAGCGGCATAAGCACCTGCCTGGCAAGTGCAAGGTCCTGAGTTTGACTCCCGGTGCCCACAAAAAGGAAAAAAAGGGCCGGTGATATCGCTCAGCGGCACAGGCACCTGCTGGCACGTGAGGTCCTGAGTTCAACCCCCGGTACCCACAAAAAAAAAAAAGAAAGTAAACAGGTAAGGCACAAACTAGAAGTCATTAGCAGTACATACATAAGTCAAAAAACTCACAGCAAGAATATACATAGAAGCCAAACATGATAGTTATGGCTTTTATCAAATGTCCCTGCAGCAGGGTGTGATGGATGCCTGTAATCCCAGGACTTGAGAGCCTGGAGGAGGATCACTGTGAGTTTGAGGCCAGCCTGGGCTACATAGTGAGTTCAAGAGTGATCTGAACCAAACAGTGAGACTCTTTCCCAAAAAATACAAACAAAAAAAAAACCCAAAAATGAAAAAAAAAAAAGATGTCCTCCCAAAGCCTCATGTGCTCATAGGTGGGGTTTTGGAAGGGTCCTGGATTAGGGTGTGTGATACTGGGATTAAGGGCGTGTGCTCCACTAATCTGTTTATCATAATTCTGGGTGTAGATAATGGGAAGGCCCACCCTGGGTATGGGTGGCAACGCCCAAAAGGCTTATAGCCTGGATGGCATAAAAGGGAAAGAAGGCTTGCTGTTGCTGCTTGCTACTTTTTGCTTGCCCTGCTATGAACTGTTCCTCCTCTGCCATGCCCCTCTGCCATGCTGTCCTGGCTTGGAGCCAGATGACAATGGACTGAAACCTCTACAAACTGCGAGCTGACATAAATGTTTTCTCCTTTAAATTGTGGGTATCAGATATTTTGTCTCAACAATGAGTGTAACTAAAATAGCAGTGCACACCTGTAATCCCAGCACTCTGGGAGGCTAAAGCAGAAGGATCAAAAGTTTGAGCCCAGCCTGGGTAACTTAGTGATTTGGAAAGACTGCCTCAAAAATTAAAAAGGGATGTAACTCTGTGTGGAGGCCCTGTATTCAATCCACAGTACCCCCAATACACACACACAAATACACATACACGCACACACGTGTATGTATATAGATATATTTATATAAGTCCTACAAATCAATCAAGATAGCCTAACAAAAATGAGGAAAAGATAGCTGGGCATGGTGGCACATGCCTGTAATCCCAGCGTTCTGGAAGGTTGAAACAGGAGGATGGTAAATTCAAGCGCAGTCTGAACAACTCACCAAGACCCTGTCTCGAAATAAATAAATAAATAAAAGGGCTGGGATGTAGTTCAGTGTGACAACCCTGGTTCAATCCCCAGTACCAAAAATAAAAGGAAATTATTTGAACAGACACTTCACGAAACAAGATATGGCTAAAAAAGATTAAAGCACGCTTAACATCTCAGTACTCACCAGAAAAATAAAACCACAAGACAGCACTACACACCCACCAGAATGGCTAAAATTTTCAAAAATGATAATGCATTCTCTGGTGTGAGAAACCAAAGGGGTAAATAAGGACCAAAATCTATAATAGATATTGTGAAAGAGGAAGAAAATATTCAAATGGGATGGGGTACAAGGGAGGGGGAGGGGAAAAGGAAAGAAGGGAAAAGAAAAAAGAGAATAGAAGGGAAAAAATGGAAACAATGCTTTTGTAAATAAGGAGGGGAAAAGGAGTTGAAGGAAGGGGAGGGGAACAGGAAAAAAGAATCAAGATACAGCTATAAATTCCCTATGATGAATATTATCTACATATATATGATGTACCAATAAAATTAATTTTAAAAATATTAATTGAAACACTATTAACCATGAACATAAAACCTGGTTAATGCTTTGCCTTCTGCTTATGTTTGTTTTCATATGCTTCTGCTTTGAAGTATGGTTGTTTTTCACTGTCTTCTTTCATGCTATTCAAAGAATTCTGTGAATATAAATAGGCTTATGTGTTGTCTGATATTGGAGAAGTCACTTCCCTTGAGTTTGTTTCTCTGCAGATATTACTACCTCTGTTAAATATGCAGTACGCTTAGCATTTACTTGTATGAAACCACCATTCTCTAAATGGTTGCTGGTAGTGCCTTAGATTCATCCAGAAATAAAGTCTAAAGTATGCTTGAAAAAAACTGACAATGCAAAGGGTAGTAAGAACAGAGGGGGCCGGTGAGATGGCTCAGCGGCTTAAGCGCCTGCCCGGCAAGCGCAAGGGCCCGAGTTCGACTCCCGGAACCCACATACGAAAAAGGGGCCGGTGATATCGCTCAGCGGCACGGGCGCCTCCTGGCGCGCAAGGTCCTGAGGTCGACCCCCCCGGTACCCACAAAAAAAAAAAAAAAAAAAGAACAGAGGAACTGGATTCTTATACATTGCTATGAGATGACATGTACGGATGCAATTGATGCAATGGATGGTAAGGACACTAACTGGTTTAACACTTTTGCAGAAATCTTTGGCAGAATCTACTGAAATAAAACATGCCAACCATATGACTTAGCATTCTACTCCTAAATATATAAGCAAATGAGTCAATACATCTAAAAGAAAGCTTACATAAGGATTTTAAAGCAGTTTCATTCACAGTATCCAAAAACTGCCAATACTGTAATCCAAATGCCCATCAAGAACAGAAAAATATATCATGTTACATTTGCACAACAAAATAATGCATAGCTTATAAAAAATATCAATACACTAATACACTCCACAATATGGATGAAACTCTAAAATTATGTTGAACAAAAAAGATGATAGAAGTCAAAATGATGTACCTCTGTTAAGGGTACTAACTACAAACTGAATAAGGAGGAGCCTGAGCTGGGTGTGGTGATGCACGCCTGTAATACTAGCAATCAGGAGGCTGAGGCAGTAAGATCACTGCAAGTTCAAGGCCAGCCTAGACTACATAGTGAGTTCAAGGCCAGCCTGAACTACATAGTGAGACTCTGCCTCAAAAAAAAAAAAAAAAAAAGAAAAGAAAAGAAAAGAAAAATAGGAGCCTGAGGAATTTTTTTTTTTTAATGTGGGTACTGGTAGTCGAACTCAGGACCTCGCGCTTGCCAGCAGGCGCTTGTACCACTGAGCAATTATCCCCGGCCCTTTTATTTCCTTTATGTGGGTACCGGGAGTCTAACTCAGGACCTCCCGCTTGGCAGGCAGGCGCTTATGCCGCTGAGTTATCTCACCGGCCCTGAGCCTGAGGAATTTTGGGGGAATGATGGAACCATATCTTGATCTGAATGGTGGTTATATGGATGTATATGTATATAACAATTCACTAAGCTATATGTTTAAGATCTTAGGGGATAAACACTTTACTATATGCAAGTTATACCTCAGTTCTAAAACAGGCAAATTGTTCTCCATAAACAGGACTCATTGATTTTCTAATCAGTGCCAAAGGCAAGGACTCTATTTTGTTCACCATTGCATATCCGATGATTAATACATACCTTTATTTCTGTAGGTGTTTTTGTTCACTTGTTTCGCTTGGAATACTGCAGCTTTTAACTCTTTTCTTTTCCCAACTTTTATTGTGGTAATACATAAAATTTACTATCTTAACCATTTTTAAGTGCACAGTTAGGTGGCATTGAGCATATTCATATTGTTTAATATTCATCATTATCATCTTTCTTTTTTTTTTTTTTTTTTGTGGGTACCGGGGGGTCGACCTGAGGACCTCGCGCGTCAGCAGGCGCCCGTGCCGCTGAGCGATATCACCGGCCCCTTTTTCGTATGTGGGTTCCGGGAGTCAAACTCGGGCCCTCGCGCTTGCCGGGCAGGCGCTTGAGCCGCTGAGCCATCTCACCGGCCCCATCATTATCATCTTTCTCCAAAGCTTTTAACACAAATTAAATTCTAATCTATTAAACAACTCCTCACCATTCCTATCCTCCCTATCCCTAGTAACAACCATTCTTTTGTCTCTGTAATTTTGAGTACTCTAAGCACCTTACATAAATGGAATCACTTTGCATTTCTCTTTTTTAAATGGCCTACTTTACTTTGCATGTCCTCAAGATTCACCCATACTGTAGGTCATGTCAGAATTTCTTTCCTTTTTTTTTATTAGTACATGTTAGCAGTACATGATTACATTCATTGTGGCGAGTTGGTACATGTACATAACATATCTTAATTCTTTTTAAGTACTCCTCCCCCCCCCGAATTTCTTTCCTTTTTAAGGTCAAATGTGAGGTGTGATCCAAACATACAGTGAATGTTTAAGAATTTTTACTACAGTAAAAGACACATTGCCATTAATCCCCTTCAAAATATTTCCTCTCTTCAAACATATCCTATCCTCAGCAAAAGTCTCTTAATGTAATAAGTTTTTTTAAATTTAACATTCACTGTATTTCTTGAACTCTTGTAATATTCAGTCCATAAGTATTTTTGAATGAATAAATTTACTATGTAATTTACACAAATTCTAAATGTCTGCCTCTTCCTTTCAAATAGACCCAAAATTCCAAAAACTACAAAATCTAAGTTAACAGGAAAATTGAGATGAATTATATCAAGAATATGGCTCACCTTCTTTGGATCAAGATTCCCAAAAACTGAATTGGCATAAGGACAAACTTTAGACAGTGAGCAACCAAGCTTCATAATGTCTTTATTTCTATTAATACTCTAGAAGAAGAATAAAGTACAAGAGTCAGTAAAATATTTAACAGTGTCATATTATGTAGGGTATTACTAAGCATGATATGCCCCACACTGGATTTCACTGAATTTCAAAATACTCACTAGATTTCAAAGTCTTAATGTGAGAAAAGGAATATAAAATATCTTGTTCATATCTTATGCTAATTATATTTTAAGCAAAATTTTTGATGCATTAAGTTAAATAAAATGTATTTATTAAAATTAATTTTACCTACTTCTGTTTACTTTCTTCAATATGGCTGCTAAAAATACTTTTAAATTACTTATGTGGGTCACCTATTTCTACTAGACACTGCCAGTAAGAAAATACTGCTCAAACTAATATATCATGCTCCTACATAATAAGCTTAAATATATAAACTATCGTCCAATCTGGGACACTGCTAAGACTGACGAAAGTATTAATACGGAGACAATGGGCACAAAAACATTGTGGGCAACCTTTAGAGAGAATATGTGCATTAAGGAAAAACACAAAATTGCCACAAATTTTCTATGAGTATCACAGTTCTACAATGTTTTCTACATTATTTAAGAACTCCTGGTTCACTCTTCTGTAACTTTTCTTCTCATAAATTCTTTTTCACACACTGTCAACTTACCCTTCCCCCCGAAAGGAGTTCCCATGTATAGAATTTATAGAATTATAGAAAATGTAATTCTCTTCCCTCCCATACCATATATATTTCCCAAAATTGAAAACTGGTGTGCAACAAAGGAATCCTCCATCTTTGGTGCTTAACTTTGTATTTAAAATTGAATACACTTATCTGATTTGCAGCCTAGCAACAGAAAATTAGAAACGTTTAATCAGTGCTTCAAATTTTGTAATGAGAAAAGTATGTCTCAAGTTCAAATTTAAGCCATTAGAAAAAAAATGACTGAATCCTCTTCCAGGGACAGTATTTACAGGTATGGCAGCTTTTTCTTCTCCCTAACTTTATTTCCTGTGCAACTGGCCATCATCTGAGGAGTCTGGAGCTTTCAGTTCTCTGAGCTGACAAGAACAGTCAGACTGGTTGGGCATTTGACATATCATCACCAGCTTTCCACAATACAGTCCCTAACAGGCCCGAGTAACAAATCATTTACCTTTACACCAAGAAGGATGGGAAAGCACAGAAATTTCTGCATTTGGTGTGTGCCTAAGCGAACTTCAAAGAGTCTATGCTGTAGAACCTAAAATTCTTATGAGATTGTCTAAGTCAGCAAGGCCTATCTATGTGTTCCATGAGTTAAACTAATGTATCCATGACTGGATCAAGCACGCTTCCCTCACTGAGGAGCATACAGTCATTTGTGAACATGTTTCCCTCACTGAGGAGCATAAAGTCATTTGTGAACATGTTTAAGGCACAAGCAATCAGAAAGCAAAACTGAAAAAAAAAACAAAAAAAAAGAAGTTCTTTTCCTTTTATAGCAGATTTGAAAATTTCTTTCAAGAAACAATCTTCTAAAGAGCCCCTAGATGGAGCTGTAACTTCACAAATACAATAGACACTAGCCTCCGGCAATTTATGCTGCTTAGAATATTGATAATAAATTGAGTATAACTCTGAGTAACAACCTTGCTGATTTTCTTTTGAATTTTTATCCTAGTCTTATTATGAGCATACTACTCATAACTCAAGTACAGTTGCAGTTCTAGGCATTTATCTTTTAATAGTGTCTTCTGCTAACAAATTTAATAAAAACTGAGCACTAGGGCTGGTGAGATGGCTCAGCGGCTTAAGCGCCTGCCTTGCAAGCGCGAGGGCCCGAGTTCGACTCCCGGATCCCACATACGAAAAAGGGGCCGGTGATATCGCTCAGCGGCACGGGTGCCTGTTGGCGCGTGAGGTCCTGAGGTCCGACCCCCCGGTACCCACAAAAAAAAAAAAAAACTGAGCACTAAAAATAATGACATATTTATTCTTGGGTATTTGTTGTTTTTGCAGTACCAGGGATTGAATCCAGGGCTCCACACTGAGCTATGACCCCAAACCTTTTTATTTTTTATTTTGAAACAGGGTCTCACCAAGTTACTCAGGCTGGCCTCTAACTCTCATTCCTCCTACCTCAGCCTCCCAAGTAGTATAGTATAGTAGTATAGACATAGTAGTATACTACTAGTATACAGCCTAGTAGTATAGGTATGCACCATTACACCCGGGATTCCTAAGTCTTTATTTTTGTTTCTGTAGTTGTTTTGTTTTGTGGTGGTGGTGTTGTTGTTGTTGTTAAGGAAGACTTGGATTAGGAAGGAGAAGGAAGACAGGTAATCATGCAGGCTGCTATTTACCTGAGCCCAAAATGTTACCGCATCTTCTACATGACTTCCAACCACATCTTCAACTAAAACCAAATTATAACGCAAAAAAGAATTAGAAATTAATATCGTCTGAATTTTACACCCCAAAATAATTTTTAGCGTCAGTACCTTCATTGTTATGTGTATCTTCATCCCTTTGGACGATTTCTGAAAAACTAAAACAATTCAACACCTCAAATTAGGTTATAATAATTTATCCATCAACAATAACAAAAGACTAAACCACATAATGTTCAAATTCTTACAAGTACTGTTTTGCCCTAATGAAGTTATCAAAATTCAGACTCTACACTATATTAAAAATAACCTGAAATTTTTTCTCCAATAATTGCTTGTTTTGAGTACACTGTAGTTTGCAATTTCATCGTATGTAATCTGTATTCCTAAAACTATCTTTAGTCAAACTTTTACTCTGAAGAAGATAATTCATGCACATTTTGATCACTTACATAAATCAATACTTTGAAAAAATGTGTACATACGTTTTAAAAAAATAATGCCCTCTCAAACAAGTGTTGAACTTTCACAGCATAAGAAAAGCCAAACACTACAAACATTTGAAACTGGTATTATTTAAAAGACACACTGGGTACTATTTTTGAAGATATTCTGGTACTAAAGGCAATTAAAAGTGATCTAATTTTGCCCATTATTTGAAAAATAACTTTTTTAAAAATTTTTATTAGTACATGTTTGTAGTACATAATGATTATATTCATTGCGGGGAATTGGTACATGTGCATAACACGTCTCAATTCTTTTCTTCTCCTTCTCTTCCACCCCTTCTACCATCATCAGATTTATAAAGTTAATTATAATTTACACAGATTGACAGCCTAAGACGCCAAAAACATATAAAACACATAAGACAATTCCATTAAATCAAGGTACACTTTTAGATACATTGTCCATGCTGGATTATAATAACACTTTTTCTCTCCTTTTCAAAAATAACTTTTTAATTACATAAGACTGTACTATACACAAAATATTTCAAAAACACTCACAACATTATAATTTTATTACCAACACGCTGGATTTGTGTACTTTCCATTCATAAATGTTAAAAGAAAATAAAAATATAGTTTGGTTTTCTAGTGTTCAGTTACAGCTGATTTCTTTTTCAAAAAAAGTTATTTACGTAAGGTATATACCAACTATCTTAATGAACACTGGAGTTGATATGATTAGCTGGCGTGCTTTTTTCCCACCCTGTCCCAACACTGTTTCTGTAGCCTTGAATTTTAAGACAAATATTCTACAAAGCACACTGTATATAAAAAAGAGCCAAAAAAAATTTTAACAAAACCCCTTCACAGAACTGCCTCATAGAGGTAGACGTAAGTGCCTGACATGTTAGGGAAAAAAATATATATTTTTTTGTATATATATTTTGTATATATACATTTTGTAGTCATATATATATTTTGTAGTCATATATATATATGAATACTTTAAAGCTTTAACAGTTATCTAAGAACACCACTAACACAAAAGTTTCAAATGCTCTCTC
Source organism: Erethizon dorsatum (assembly GCA_028451465.1). NCBI lineage: Eukaryota > Metazoa > Chordata > Mammalia > Rodentia > Erethizontidae > Erethizon > Erethizon dorsatum. The sequence goes on from CM051835.1 coordinate 82,198,076, forward strand.
AAATAAGAAAAGAGAAGCGTTATTAACACTACAGAGCATCGAAATGTCTCCAAAACAATGATTTTTTAATATTAATCAAAACGTGGTTTTACAATAAAACTGACAGAGCAGTTGTAAAACCAAGTTGGAATCTGTTTAGGAAGATTATACATTTTTCTGGAAGACAATACGTCTTAAGCAGTAAAAACGAAAATGTTTGTTTTGGAAATCCCACCACTTGCTCTAAATATTTTCTAGAATAGTCTTATTTTAAAATGACTTGCCCAGATGATGATGAAGGAACGGAGGCCGTACTTATTTTCTGCGAACATGGATTATCAAAGGGGGAGTCCAAGTCTGCTCTACAAAATGAGAATTTGGAATAAATCGACACAAGGGGCTTCTTAACACTTATTTTACGAGAGATTTCGCAGTTTAAATGGCACAGAAGTTGCGGGAAGGGGTAAAAACAATTCCGCCCGGTGCAGGCCCACGGGGCCCAGTCTTCACGAACCCCTCGAGCCGAGCCACCTGCAAGCCGCTCTCGCGTCCCGGCACCACACTCCCGCAGCCGGTGCCCGGCGCCTCTCAGCGGGGCTGGCGGCCCGGGAGGGGGTGGGGGTGCAGGCCTCGCCCCAGGCTTAGAGCCCAAACTCACAACCAGAAACTAAAATACTGTTCTTGAAGTAGCCGCCGTCGCACCGCACCTGCCACAAGACTACTACTTACCCCACACTTTCCGCCGCAGACGCTCTGGAAAAGGGGCCCTGACCCCACATTCTGGGCCCGCCACCCGCCGCCCGCCGCCCGCCGCCTCGTTAGCCCTCCGCCAGCCGTCGCGCACGTGCTGACGCTTACCGCGCTTGCTTCCGCGGCTTCTGACCTACACTGCGCCTGCGCGCGCAGCGCTGCCACGCCTGGGCTGGGCGGGAGACCGGGCCGAGTCACGTGCTGTCAAGGCCTGCGACCTGGACGACGCTGCAAGGCGCGAACTCCACAAGCTGCCACCTACCTGCAGGGCGAGTTGAGAACGTGCGCTGGGGCCTTATAGCCTGGGCTCCCTCGCACCTCCGGACCAGTGACTGATTCGGTTTATCAAGAGCCCAGTGACGTAAAACCTTTACAAAGGGTTGCGTGGGCTTTCCTAATTTGTTCTGGAAGATGTAAATCTCAGAACGCTCGAAGTGGAAGATTCTCAGTGTTCTTTTTATGAGCTGGAAAGGGGGAAATTACCGCATAAATAAAAAATGTATTTTTGGACAGTAGCTTTACATGCGTTTCTCAAGCCAATCTTAGCATCCAAGTGTCTGTTACCATTGCCCTTTTGTTTTTATGACGTTGGGGGGGGTTAGCTGTGGGGTTATATGAACATAGTATTACACTTTGTGGCAACCTGTGCACAATTGAAAATTTCATATTTTTAACAATATAATTGAGGGTATAATTTACATATAACAAATTGCAGATATCAAAAGTACACACTATGGGCCGGTGAGATGGCTCAGCGGCGTAAGCGCCTGCCTTGCAAGCGCGAGGGCCCGAGTTCGACTCCCGGAACCCACATACGAAAAAGGGGCCGGTGATATCGCTCAGAGGCACGGGTGCCTGCTGGCGCACGAGGTCCTGAGGTCGACCCCCCGGTACCCACAAAAAAAAAAAAAAAAAAGTACACACTATGTTAACCATGAACATTTCTATACATCATTGAAATCATTCCCACATTAAGGCAAACATTTTTATTAGTCCCAAGAGTTCCTTATGCCCATTGACAATGCCTTACTCCCTCTAAGTCTCTCTCTCTGCTTCTATCACATACATTAATTTTCATTTTCTAGAATTGACATTAATGGAATCATATGGCATGTGTATTTTATTTGACTTATTTCAAACAGCATAATTATTTTAATATTTGTTTTACCTTAGTGTGTGTTGCTTTTTTGCTGAACACGTGCATTGATACACATTTAGGCTATTGCTATTGTTTCAAATAAAGTGGCTATTTTGTGCAAGTCATTGGATGGACAGATGCTTTCATTTCTCTTGGGTTAATTAATGCCTTTTAGCGGAATGACTAGGTGGTTAAATTGTGTGTGAGTGAGAAACTGCCAGATTGGCCAGGTGTGGCGGCGCAAGCCTGTAATCTCAGCACTGAGGAGACGGAGGCAGGAAGATCGTGAAATTGAGTCTAGTCTGGACTACATGGTGAGACTCAGTCTCAGAAAAACAAAAAAAGACCAAAAGATGGAGGGAGGGGTAAGAGAAAGGAGGGAAGGAAGAAAGGATAAGGGAGAGAGGGGGAAGAGAGGGAAGGGAGAGCAGGGGAGTAAAAAGAATTAAGGTGTGTTATGTACATGTACAAACTCCTTCAATGTACCATGAATGTAATCGTTATGTGCTGCAGACATGTACTAATAAAAATTTCTTAAGAAAAAAAAAACCAACCAGCAACTAAAATACCATCCTTGAAGTAGCCACCATCGCACCATACAGGACAGGTAAGACTGTTTTACAAAGTAGTTGTACTAATTTATAATACCACAGTGTTTTAAGAGTTCCAGTTGCTCCATATTGTCACCATCCCTTGAAATGATCAGTTTTTAAGCTTAAATATTTATGCATTATAGGATCTCGTTGTGGGCTTTTATTCCTTTTTCTTTCCTCTGTGTGTGTGTGAGAGAGAGAGAGAGAGAAAGAAGGAGAGAGAGAGGGTCTCACTGTGTTGCTCGGGCTTGTCAAACTCCTGAGCTGAAGCACCCCCACCCCCACCACCGTCTTGGCCTTGGTGCCGAGACTACAGGCATAGGCAGCGCCACACCCAGCTTTCTTTGCGGTCTATTTATTTGCATTGTTCTAATGACTAAAAATATTGAGCATTTTTTGTGCGTTTATTGTCCATCCATACCTCTTCTTGAGTGAAGCATCTATGCAAATCCTTTCCTATTTTTAACTGGATAGTTTTCTTGTTACAGAGTTTTGATAGTTCTTTGTATACTATGAATACTTCAGATTTGCAAATATTTTCTCCCAGATACGGCTGTCTGCCTTCTCTAACAGAGTATTTTAAAGAACAAAGGTTCAGGGACTGGAGTTGTAGTTTGGGTGAGAGAGCGCATACTTGGCATTAGCTAGGCCTAGGTTCAATCCCCAGCACTAAAAAAAAGAAAAAGTCATAGAGGGGAGCAAAAGTGCATGATCATGATGAAGTCCAACTTACCAGTTTTGTCTAATGGATCACACTTTTGTATCTGACAAATCTCTAGCTAACCAGTTCACAAAGGTTTTTTCCTATATTTCCTTTTGGATTTGTATAGGTGTCACATGTTTATCTGTAATACTTTTTTAACTTTTTTTATAAGATGCAAAACATGAAGCTAGGTGTGGTGGCACATCCTTATGATTCCAGCGCATAGGAGGCTGAGGCAGGAGGATCAGTATGAGTTTGAGGCCAGCCTGTGCATAGTGAGTTCAAACCCAACATGAACTACAAAGCAAGATCCTGTCTCAAAAAACAATATGCAAAACATGAATCAAAATTTATATATGGATATCCAATTTTTCCAACACAATTTATTGAAAATACACTCATTTTTCTACTGAATTGTCTTTACACCATTATCAAAGATCAGTTGAACAGATGTGTGCAGGTCTCTGAATTCTGTCATGTTACACTGATCTCTTTGCTTTCTTTACACTGTTATCACTGTAATTTTAATTCTTGAAGATACTGTAAACCACATAACAATACTATTCTTTTTCAAAGTTGTTTGAGCTTCATAGTTCCATGCAAACTGTAGTCTACTTAATGTGTACACACACCAAAAAATCCTGCTGAGATTTTGATTGAGATATTGGACCTATACATCAATTTGAGAATTTACATCTTAATGGTAGTCTTCCTATCCATGAATACAATATATATCCATTTATTTAGTTCCTTTATTTCTCTGAGCAATGTTGTATACATTTAAAGTTTTATACATCTTTTGTGTGACATCACTAAGGATTTCCATCTTTTATGCTATTGTAAATGGTATTTTTTCTTAATTTCAATTTCAGGTTGTTTTGTTGCTAGTACATAGAAGTATAATTTTTGTGTATTGACCATATTTATTGTATCCTTACAAACCTATTATTTCCAGTGACAGCCTTTTTTGTAGACTTACACAAAATTATCTACATAGATGACTATGGTACCGGTATATGCAAATAAAGACTTTTCCTTTCTCCTTTTCAATTTGGATATCTTTTTTTATCTTTCTTTATGCAATGCTTAGAACTTCTAGTATAATGTTGAATGGGAGTGCTGAGAGCACCATTAAGTATGACAGTACCTGTGGAGCCTTACTAGCTACCCCTTAATAGACTGAAGAAGTTACCACCTATCTTTATTTTGCTTAGAACATTTATCATAAATATACATTGAATCTTTGCCAATACTTCTTTTACATGTATTGAAGTGATTATGTGGTTTTTGGGTTTGTTAATATAATGAATTACATCAACTAATTTTCAAATGTTAAACCAACCTTGCATTCCTAGGATAAAACTTATTTAGTCATGATGGAGTATCCTTTTTTTATATTCTTGTATTAGATTTCTGGAATTATAACTTCTGCAAATATGCTTAAAGGGGATACTGATTTGAAATTTTCTCGTAATGTCTTTGGTTTTGACAGCAGAGCAACGCTGAACACAGTAAGTTGTAAAGAATTCCCAACTTCAATTTTCTGGAAATGTTTATGTAGAATTGATATTCCTTGTTCCTTAAATATTTGGTAAAATTCACAGTGCAGCTATGTGGGCCTATGTGGGAAGACTTTTAATTACAAATTCAATTTCTTTGATATGAGCCTAATCAAGTTATCTTGTTTATTACTGAGTGAGCTTACTAGTTCATAGCTGTATTATGAATTTTTAAAAGTTCTTATTTTCCTGAAGCCTCTCCATCCCCACAAGTAGGCTGAGAGCACCTCACCCAGCATACCCAGCAATCAGGTCTACCAGTGTAGTAAAATGGTCTCTACCACAAGTTGCCCTTCTGTCCCTCCCCGACTGTGACCTAGTGATATGCAAAAGCCCCACTGAAATATTCTCGTGCCGTCTCTTTTGTGTACTCTGACCCCTCACAAGGGCATCTGTACATGAGTCATATTGATCAGGGTTATCTAAAGGAATAGAACCAACAGAATATGTATGTCATTATAAGAAGGGATTTATTAGATTGGTTTACAGGTTCAGAGGCTGGATAGTCCCACAATTGTCATCTGTACACTGGACAACCAGAGAACCCAGTAGCTGTTCAGTTTAAGATCTAGAAGCCTTAGAACAAGATGGACCAATGGTGCGACCCTCATCAATGCTGAAGCCCTGCAGGCTTCCTGGAGAATTGCTGATGTGAGTCCACTTTGAAAGGCTGAAGAAGCTGGAGTCAGCTATTCCCAGGTAATGACAGCAGCAAGAAACTCACCTGCTCAAGCAGAATCAAGCTTGCAAGCCCTAGCTGGTTTCCTCCTGCTTTTGCTCCATCGAGCCCCTATTGTATTGGATGATACCACCCATATTGAGAGCAGGTTTTCTGCCCTCAGTTTGCTAGCCCACATACCAGTCATCTCTGGGAACACCTTGAGACACACCCCAATACACGCAGAAGTGTGCTTTACTAATCTTCCAGGAGTCTTTCAACCCAATCAGGTTGACAGTCAAGATTAATCACCATAGAGTCTTCACTTTCTCTGAGCTCCCCACCTGCTTCACTGAGCCTGCTCCCCAGCACCCGCTTCCCCGCATAGCACCATGTGACATGCCATGTCTCCCTTTTCTAGGGAGCATAGTAAATCCTTTAATTTCTTCTATCTCTCTGTAATTTATGTGACCATTATCAGAATGACCCTTAAGATCTCAGGAGTGGGACTTACTTCTTCATTTACAATTCAATGTTTTTCAAGTAATTTGTCCATCTAAATTATCAAAATAATTGGCATAAAATTATAATGTTCCCCCAGTATCCTTTTAATACCTGTAGAGTCTATAGTGATGTCACCACTCTCATTCCTAACACTGATAATTTGTGTCTTTTCTCTCTCACTAATCAGTCAAGCTATAGATTTGTCAATTTTATTGGTTTCAAAACCAGAGCTTTGGTTTTATTGATTTTCTCTATTGTTTTTCTGCTTATTTCAATTCATGCTAATTTTTTCTTATTCCTTATTTCCTATATACTTTCATTTTTATTTGCTCTTTTTCTATCTCCATAAGGTAAAAGGCGAGGTCACTGAATGAGATCTTTATTCTGTTCTGATGTTACCATTTGGTACTATAAATTCCTTCTAACTTCATCCCACATGTATTATTGTTTCCATACTTATTCAAAGTACTATTACCCTTTTAACTATTTTCTTTGGCCACAGATTATTTAGACATGTGTTATATATTGTCAAATATTTGCAGATTTTCCAGATATCTTTGTTTTGGTTTCTAATTTTGTGGTCAGAGGACATACTTTATGATCCGAATCATCTTAAAAGCACTGAGACTTATCATCTATGTGATCAGTCTTACTAAATGTTCCATTTGTACTAAAAATATATATATTCTGTTATTGGCTTGAGTGCTCTACAAATACCAATTAGATCAAGTTGATTAATGTTGTTCGAAACTTCTATTCCTTACTGACTTCATACTATGTGATCCATTGGTCAAGTGAGAGCCCGGGTCAATAACACTGTCCTGCTATATCTGAGAATCCCTGGGGCAAAAAGCAAAGGCTATGAGTATAGGTCCAAGGGTTCTATGAGCTTTAAACTGCTATATATCTACTCTGATTATATGTATATAGAGAGACTGCAGAAATAAACAAAGTGGAGTCAGACCTATTTTACCCACTGTGAGCTAGACTGGCCAGGACTCAATTTGTCACTGGGTTTCCATAAAATCCTATATAAATCTGGCATAATGGTGTATACTGGCAGCCCCAGCTACTACTGTAAGGAGGCTGAGGTGTGAGGATTGAGCCCTGAAGTTCAAAACTAACCTGGGCAATATAGTAAGAGCTTTGGCTAAAACAAAACAAATCACACACACACACAGAGAAACTTTAACCAGTAGACCACAGTGGTATTTTTGATCCTTTGGAATCCATGTTGGCGAAGACTCAGTACCTGTGGCTAAAAATTCTGAGTATTTCTCTTAATCCCCTGCATAGTTACCCTGATAACTGATGGTAAATGACTGCCCCTGTAAGAAAGGATCAAGGGATACTTATCAAATATATCTGAGGATATTCCTGAAAGAATCAGGGTTGTCCCTTCCATTTTGAGCTATAGATCTGAACTGCCTTGGATCTGGAAACCAGGTGAAAATTACCTGTTTTACCATGTCAGCCTTCTGCTTGCCAGTTCTCAGGCTTATCTGAGAGATGAGGTGAAAGCAGTTACACAACTCAAATATCTTAATCAGCTGTCCTTCTATTTTGCACCTTGGAACATTATGAACTTAAATTTAACCCCAGACTCATGCTTTGGTGCCCAGTGAGTTAGTCATGGGGCTCTGACAGTTAAATTCCACAATTTGTCCTTCAAGCTTTCTGCATCCCATTGATACCACAGAACCCAGTATAATGGCAACATCTTGTATCAATTCTGTTGTCAATGCCAACTTCTCAAAGTTTCTAGAATACTCTCAACAATTATATGTCTGATTGCCTTAGTTATGAGTATCATCTGGGACTTCCCAGGGAAAATTCAGGTGCTAGCTCCTCCAGTTTCAGACAACAAATCCATTCTAACATTCTAACTTCCCTGAGCTTCCTGAACCATTCCTCAATACTATGCCAAATAATTTCTGGCACATACACCATATCTTCAATATGCCATCCTTGCAGTCTGTTAGGACCAACTCCAGACATCTTTGCCAGAGCATTACATCATATATCATGAGTACATGCTCACATACCACTCTCTCCTATCAAGCTTTGTATTCTTCCCTCACCCTACTCATTGATCCAACACCCTTAAGCGCTACTCCCGAACATATTTCCTGGGTTCTAGACAGTATACTTTGACCATACTCTGCAGTTCATTCAGAGTGTAATCTGTCCTCCTAGAGGAAGGACAGTATTTCCCCCTTGGAGTATGCTCAGACCTGAACCTAGTAAACAATTTGGAGTCAATGAGAAGTAGCAGCGGTGGGTCTTGAGGAGGACAAGTGTCACTTTGTGCTGCAACTGTCTCAGATAAAGCCTTTGCAAGATACCAAGGCCAAGGCAGGCTGATCTTCCCTACCAAACTGTATAATGCTATTTCTGGTAGCCCTCAGGAAAGCCTAAGGGTTCAAGAGTCTTGGGCTCACCAACACGAATGTCCCCATACTGTGACTGAGAGTTCTATTCTTTTTCTGTCAGCATGCTGACTTTGTTAGGGTGACTATTGAAGCTGTCTGTGTTTTCAGTTTCCTTTGCAGCCCTGCTACCTTTACTACTAAATTTAGATCTGATCATCAGCACAATCTGCTCTATATCTTTGGGAGATGAGATTTTTCCTTAAGTGATGCTATTGAGGGACTATGGCTTTCAAAGCATGCCTGGCATTAAGTGGTTAACATAAGCCTGTATCATTTTCTTTTTACAAGGTTTCCAAAGCAGTTAACTGTAGCTAGCCAGTCTTTAAAATTCCCATTAGTCCCATTCCATGTCAGTAACACAGCTACTGCATTATCTAACACTCCAGCTTCCACTCATATTTCATCCAAATCCACTGCAGTAAGTGATCCAGTCACAGAATCCCATCCTGAGTGCTTTATAAGGCCATTCTTTGTTTGTTTTTGTTTTTTTGTGGGTACCAGGGGGTCGACCTCAGGACCTCGCGCACCAGCAGGCGCCCGTGCCACTGAGCGATATCACCGGCCCCTTTTTCGTATGTGGGTTCCGGGAGTCGAACTCGGGCCCTCGCGCTTGCCGGGCAGGCGCTTAAGCCGCTGAGCCATCTCACCGGCCCTATAAGGCCATTCTTGGTACCAACCATCTTGGCCCAAGTTTCCCCCACACTCAAAAAAAGCCTAATACAAATGTTCACATAGAGGTAATTCATTTGGGAAGTGATCTGAGGAACCAGAAGTAAGGATAGGGGAGTAAAAAAGAGAAAGGTAATATAAAAATGTACTGTTGAGTTGCCCTCTGCAATGGGTGATTAACCCTCAATCCCATAGGATTTTCTGAGGAAGTTTATGAAACACATCTCAGAACTACCTAGCCAATTCTGATGGAAGGGGGAGCATTTATGTATTGGCTTCCACATCTTTAATTTTTTTAAATAGCCTGAAAACATTTAAATTATGATAGGCTAAAAATACTGTACTTTTAAGGTTTGACTCACAAAATAACATCACTTGTTAAGAAAGAGAAAAATGTACACATGAAGTGGTAAATCATGAATTTTGTCAAAAATAACATAAGGTAATTCCACTTATTTCAATAAATTATGAAAACATCCTAAAATACATATTTACATATTTTAAAAAGTAACAGAGAAAATAAACTCTATCATTACATTTTTTTTTTTTTTTTTTTTTTTGGTGGGTACCGGGGGGTCGACCTCAGGACCTCGCGCGCCAACAGGCACCCGTGCCGCTGAGCGATATCACCGGCCCCTTTTTCGTATGTGGGATCCAGGAGTCGAACTCGGGCCCTCGCGCTTGCAAGGCAGGCGCTTATGCCGCTGAGCCATCTCACCGGCCCATCATTACATTTAAATAAGCATGAAAAAGATGTATTTGGATGATAGTTTTAATTGTCCAAGAGACTTCATGAAGGCTTTGTAGTTGATGGCAATGGAGCTTTTCCTTTGTGCTTAGCAGCCTTTTCCATTTTTATCTATAAATATAAAACATTTATTGATATAATAATTTGCAAGCCATTCTAAAGAAAAAATGTCACACATACCTCATTTGGATTCATGCCTTATTTATCACAGGTGTACCACATAGTTATTAAGCTATTAAATACTAAAGCCAAAATCTGATAATTAAAGGGACATAATTGCACATTTTTAAACGGTTTGAATTCAACTTTATAGAAACATTTCAATAAAAATAACATACAAATAAATATTGGCTTAGAGAACAGAATAGATTGAGTTGTCACTAAAAAGCATTTTTAAATGCTTAATAGTCTAAGCATACATCCACCCTATGCATATTCCCTACAGAGTGCAGAATACACCTAATCCAGCTGCATTCTCTCTGGAACATGGACTGCTTTAAGAATGCTTTCCTAGAATTCTGGTTTCTACACTCCCATGGTTTTTCCCTGAAAGTCTTATCTTCCTCCATCATAGTTAAAGAAGTACACATACCCTAAGCAGCAGCCATCTAACTTTTTAGACACACATAAACCTTTTCCATGGGGTTACAGACCCCAGAAAACACAAAGTCCACCTGCTTCTTACTCACCACCCATCATATTTACACACACAGTTTCCCCAGGCAGTGCCACTGTCTTAACCCAAAAGAAGGGGACAGAAAATAAAGGGTACAGCATGTGGAGACAGGGCTTCCTACCTCTCAAGTGGCAGGAATAATATCCAGAAACCATGAAGGACCTGGTAAGAACAGTTTATCCAATCCTGTCAAATAGCAAGCAATAAATTCCCAGTGATAAAATCAAATTAATCTAATCTCTGTCTCTTCCCCAGTTTTTCCCTCTCTCTCCTCTTTGAGTTGGCTGGCAACCTCATTTAGAACCCATGCACTCCTAGCACTCTTATAGGTCACCTGAAGAATTTCCAACGAACACTCTAAGGCAAAGATTATTAGTTTGGGAGTCAAAAGAGCATTTGAATCCTATCTGTTCCATTTAGTAAGCATTTGGGGCAATTTATTTAACCAACAGTTTCTCGTTTGAAAAAGACACAGTAATAGATATTCTCAGGGTTGTTTTAAAGGTCTAAGTAAGGATAGATAGATAGACAGACAGACAGAGACAGAGAGACACAGAGACAGAGACAGACCTAGGCACTAAATAAAAACTTAACAAATGCTGGGCCTTTTCCTTTTTCATTTAAGGCCAACTGTTACATTTGCAGTAACACTTCTAAAAATATATATATGCTAAACAACAAGCAAAAGCCAAAGCAGTATTTGTTCATTTGAAACAGTACTTAACAAATACAACCATCTAGAGTTCTAAGGGCAAACATACCTCCTTTTCCTCCTCCTATTCTTATTTTTTAAAAATTTACTTCCTGGCATGAATAAAAACCAGACACCCACATAGCATAACTTTTTTTTTTTGGAGACAGGTTCTCACTGTGTGGTTCAGGGTGGGCTTGAACTCACTACATAACCCAGGCTGGCCTCAAACCCAAAGCAATCCTCCTGCCTCAGCCTCCTGAGTGCTGGGATTGCAGGTGTGTGCCACCAACACCCGGCTCTGCATAGCATAACTCTTGAGAGAGATCCTAAACCAGTGGTGGCAAACCTACAGCACATGTGCTGCATCGGGCTATTTGTATCATTGAAGGCTCCAAAAGGTTCACCATCACTGACCTGAACCCTCGGACAGAGCTTCCTAATTATCCCTTTTGCCTCAATGGTTTTGGTATAAAAGACAAGAACTAACAATGTGTATGGTATGTGTCAGCTTAGAGGAAAACATTTAGGCTTAGGCTTCATAGTTTTTATACTCCATTAATCAAACAGGCTGTTGAGTTTTTAAACTGTCTCATAAGTCCATAAATTACATAGAGTGGAGAGTTCTAAACTATATCTCCTAAGTCCATAAATTCCAGGTTTATTCATAATAAGCAATCTGGACAGGCCATGTATATCCTTTAAAACAATCATAAATAAGAACTCCTCCCATTACCTTCCCACAAATACCACTGGCATATTTTCAACAGTCAACATTAGCCAGGCCTCTGGAGGAGGGACAGAAGGAGTTCCAAAAGTTGAGAAAACTAAAATTAATCTGCCAATGTGTGTGTTCCAGAAATGAAGACTGATTTGATTATAAGCCTTATCCTTAATGGAGTCTTTTATCATTCTGACCATTTCATCTTCTTCCCTGACATCCTCCTACTATTTCTCCCCAGAATTCATATGCTGAAACTTAATCACCAATCTGAGATATTAGGAGGCAGGCCTTTCAGAGCTCTTTAGGTCTTGACAGCCAATCCCTGATGAATGGGATTAGCACCCTATAAAAGAGGCCCAGAGCTGCCTTGCCTCTTCCATCACATGAAGGAGAAGGCGTCATCTATGCCCTGCCAGATTCTGCAGGCATCTTGATCTAAGACTTCTCAGCCTTGAAAGCTGTGAGAATAAATTTCTGTGTTTATAAGCCACTCAGTATATGGTATTTTGTTATGGAAGCCCAGACAAACTAAGATCTCCTGAGGCCACAGCTTTCCGAAAGAACTTTCTGCAAAGAAGGAATGGTTTTATATCTGTGCTCTCCAGGAAGGCAGCCACTCGCCACATGTGCTTACTAAGCACTTCAAATTTGGCTAGTATGACTAAGGGAATAAATTTTAAATTTTAATTTATTTAAATTTATATTTGTACAGCCACATATGGTGAATGTCTATAGCACAAATATAGAAAGTATACATCATTGCAAAAAATTCTACAGTCTACCTCTGCCTTAACTTGCATGCAAGACTCTCCCCTCTACGTCAATCTTCTTCATCAGGAAAGCCACACTAATCTTGTGTCCCCTCATTTCCTCCACTTTTAGGTGGCAAATTTATTTAATGTTCTTTTTCCACATCCTCAGCTACTCAATGAGCTCTTGTCTAAGAGGATACAACAAAAGTGACAGGAGTGTCTTTACTTTTGCAGAGTTTATTTCTTTCAAGAGATAACAATACCCACAACGCAAGTATAAAATAATCCTAAAGAAAGCACTTCCAGCCATATGGCTGAAATACTATTCCCCATACCTTAAGCAAATATTCTTTCACCTAGCAAAAAACAAAACTAAAACTCTCAAATATGAATACTGCTATGAAACTTATCAAAAATATAAGTCAAAAAGTATAAGTAGTTGACATCTATGAAAGCAAATATCAACTATGCATTAATTTTTTCAAGTTTCTATAAATATTTATTGAAAACTTATGTGTAAGGTACTTTATGAGGTGCTAGTAGAAATATAAAGATAAATGAAATACTATACTTAGAGAACTGATGAAACTGACCATAGCTAAAAAGCTGTGAATACATCAAGGCTACAGCTGTTGAGCCCTGGAAATTATTAAAATGTTTTTATTTAGTGTTTTAGTCTGTCTTAAAAGCTATTAGGTAATTTTCACTTGTGTCTGGATATACCAAAAAGCCTCTAAAAAACAACAATATATGCTAAGGATTTAAAATACATTCAATCTTCTTGTGACAATGTTTTTAGCTTTTAGAATACATACTTTTTAACTGATACATAATAACTGCATGTATTTGCAAGGTCTGGCGTGATATTTCAATACATATATATGATGTGTAATGATCATATTAAGGTAATTAGAGTATCTATCATCACAAACATTTATCATTTCTTTGTGTGGAAGCATTCAAAATCCTCTCTGCTAGTTATTTTGAAATATATAATTAATTGTTATTAACCATAGTTACCCTGCTGGGCTATAAAACATTACAAGTTACTCCTTCTACCCAACTACACCCCTGTACTTATTAACCAGCCTCTTATTATCCCCTCTATTCCTGACAATTACATATTTTTAATTTAAAAAGTAAAGATATATGTATTAAAAAAAATTCAAGACATATAGTCTATAAGGATGTTGATTGATGTTTATTATTATCATATTATATATTTAATTAATGATTATGACTTTCATGAATAAACTAGTGTATTATATGTCATTTTTTCATTAGTTCTATTTCTACCTGAATTACTCTAAGCAAGCCCCAAGGGCTCACATCATCTATAAGTGAAGACTTTAAATATTATTTTTTAATGATGTCCCACATTCAATGTATAATCATTCTCCAGTGTCTTTTATTACAGATACATCTTTAACACAAGTGAATTTCCTAAAAACCTACCCTTTCCTGGTATCGTCTTTCAAAGAAAGCCATATCATCCTCTTCCGGTCTCCTTAAGGAAGAAACTTGGTTACTTGTACCGCTAACATGAAAAAAAAAATCTAATTTATGTATTTATACCACTATATAGTTCCATGAAATTTAAAAAAACACACAAAGAAAAGTTTCTTCCTGCCAGATGATAATGTTCTACTTTTCAAGCCAGAAATGGCCTAAATAGCCCTAATACCTAATCCTTAGAAAGAATGGCACTGCAAGACAAAAAGTAATTTTTAGTGGCAAACATTCTCAAAAGATTCAACTGGCTAATATTAAGTAATACAGTACTATGTAACTATTCCATATAAGAATACACTTAGATTTGTCCAACTACTTTTTACATGTTACATCTAAAAATCCATGTTACACTTTATGAGATAATGCACAGCAGTATGCATTTTGGCAACTTTACTGAGACTTTGTAACTGGAATGACATAGCTGCTCTAAAATTTTTCAAAATTAAAATAATTTCAGCCGTCTTTCATAGTATTCACTTTGTAAAATTACTTAAGCACCAGTTTATTTGCTAAAAGAATTTTAAATTGCTTCAGTAGTAAAAAATCTAGTTTCCTTCGCAGGTACTCTAAGAGCCTACAAAGAAAAGATTACCTTCAATATAGGTGCATGCTTTTACCAAGTCCTTCCATTTCCAAAATAGAATAGCAACCAGAATACCTGTTCTTCTAGTTTCTAAAGCATACAATTTCACCTTCAACTAGCCACACAAAAGTATCTAACTCAAAATTGTCACCACAGAGCACAACCACACTGTCAATTATATTTAACAAAACCCTTGTTGAGAAAAATAAAATAAAAAAGATTACTTAAACTAGGTAAGGAACATCTATAGCTCCAGAAACTCTAAAGCAATCACTGGAAGAGGCTGGACCATTTGACCTAAGCCTCTTACACATTCACCTTCAGAGCTGCATTTTAATGGAATATTATCACTCTTACTAGAAGTAACTGTAGAAAGCAATCAACCATATTCTGCATTTGCTCAAAAAGAGCCCTTGAGGACCTTGGCCACTGCATCACTTAGGGTAACCATACAGATTTCTTTAAATTCATTATTGTGCCAGGCATGGTGGCACACACCTATAATCCAAGCAGTTTGGGAGGCTGAGGCAGGAGAACTGCAAGTTTGAGGCCATGCTGGGCAACTTAGCCTATCTCATAATAAAAAGGTCTGGGGATATAGCTCAGTGCAAAGGTGCTGAGTCCAATTCCTAGTCACCATAAATAAATAAATAAATTAATTAATTAATTAAATATCAGTGTTGTAACATTCATTCACATTGAGAAACGAATGCTTTTTCCTTTTTTAATAAAGAAAAGTATCGGGCCAGTGAGATGGCTCAGCAGCGTAAGCGCCTGCCTGGCAAGCGCAAGGGCCCGAGTTCGACTCCCAGAACCCACATACGAAAAAAGGGCCGGTGATATCACTCAGCGGCACGGGCGCCTACTGGCGCGCGAGGTCCTGAGGTCGACCCCCAGTACCCACAGAAAAAATAAATAAATAAAATAAAAAATAAAGAAAGAAAAGTATCTTGGCTGCCACTACACTCAGTCAAAACTGAGGTTAAATGCAACAATTATATCAGTCTCAGGACAATTGTGTTCTTTTTCTTAATTTTCATTTTTTTACTTCAGTGCGTATTCAATCATTTCTTCATTGAATGCTGTTTTTGTAAGCATCCTAAAAATGCTTTGCAGAGAATGTCAGGGTCCATGAAAATACAAAATTCTCATTTTAACATATTAAATATCTAATAAACCATAAAATTTCCATATTCAAAGCCAACAGTGTAGTTCAGTGGTAGAAAACTTGCCTAGCATGCACAAGGGCCTAAATCTGATACCCAGCATTAAAGGAAAAAAACACCTTCAATTTTCATCCTCAATGCTTTTGTTACTTTTTAATAAAGGAAATACAAATTACTAGTGCTTAAAGTTAATTCTATTTGCTTTTAATTTATAAACAATAAAAAACCCTCCTAACCTGTGATCATCTCCGGATTATATCCCCCTAGGGAGTTAGTCCAGTAGAGCGGCCTCATATTCAAACACCAGAGCAACATGTACCAGAATAAGCTTTAAATCTTCAAAATACAGTATTATCAGAATCCTTGTAATTTTCAGATTTCGCTATTTTTCCCAACACAGAATGAAGTACCTTGCTTTCTCACAGTGCCTTACCAATATAAAAGTAAGTAACTCAAAGTCAAACTGTAATAATAATAGAAAAAAGAGAGAAGCCTAGACAATAATTCAAAAGCCCTATTTTCTTACTACATCCAAAAATATTTGTCATTCTAATTTCAATACCATCTGTTAGTGTTTCTGGAGAAGTAGATGATGCTTGAAACGCTTTTAGAAATGGATGGTCCATGGACGTAACTGGAGAGTCTAAAACTTCAACTGAAGGTGTACCTAAGAACAAAATATATGGAGAATGAAAGATTAAATCTTGATTTATAAGCATATAGACAACTTATTATTTCTAGTGGGAAATAGCTTAGATTCTCAGCAGAATCTTTTGAGAAATACTTTCTATAAAAAAGAAATTTGTAGCCAAGTGAGTGATACATGCCTATAACCCCAGCTGCTTGGGAGGCTGAGGGGAGAGGAATACTGAACCCAGTGAAGAGCAAATTGGCCAACAGAGCGAGACCCATCACAAAACCAAAGATAAAAAAGGAATTTTATTTAAACTTTTATCTGCCACATAAAGGCAAATGTCTAGAAGTGTATTTTTTCATTTCTCAGAGGGAAAAAAACACATATTATGCACTAATATAGCTATGTCAACAAAGGAGCACTAAACCCTAATATAGTATAGCAAAACACGATCTAAAGCAAGACAATTACAATAAGGAATTTCTGGTTAACTAAGTTAAAATACAGTAGTGTATTTTTCATCTACTCCTTACTAAGAAGACATCTACAAGCAAAGTATGAAAAATAAAGGAGAAAGCTCCTCTTCGGTGGAGGAAACAACCACCACCCCAAACCACAAAGAGCAATGGCAAAATGTGTTGACCCTCACGGACCAAAAGGAAGAAGCTGCAGAGAAAATGTAAAACTGTTTTTTCTCACAAAACACCACCTCCCCCACACCACTGGTAGAGAGAAGAAAATGACCTTTAAGTCCTAACTGGTTTAAAAGTTAATACAGGGACACACCTGTAATCCCAGCACTCAGGAGGCTGAGGCAAGAAGATCGCCATGAGTTTGAGGCCAACCTGAGCCACGTAGTGAGTCCAAGGCCAGCCTGAACTACATAGCAAGACTCTGTCTTAAAAAAACAAAAATAAACATATTAAAAAGTTAATCTTATAATGTAAACAGTATGGGATAATTGTTCAGTCTAATTCCTTCCCACTCCCCCTCCCCAGCCACTCTCTCTTGTGGCAGTGAGACTATAAGGAGGGGCTCAGGGCCATTCAGGTCCTCGTGCTGTCCTCTGGGTGCTGCATGTTTTACTGATCTCAAATGCTCCAGGCTGGCCTAACTTGTAACTTGGTCTCTCAGCCTGATAGGGCCTGGTGGACTAGCACTTGCTCTTACTAAAACTACAGACCCCCACAATGCTGGCTACTTCTTCTATTGAATCCCCTGACCTGGGGACCCACTGTCAGCTCAGCTGTGGGGTCCCTATTTCTCCACTATGACAGATGTCAAGGCAGACTCATCTCACAGCTCAGTTGCCTGCCAAGTACTCCCTGAGAGGTGGGAATTATGAATTCCATCTGTATTAAAAAAAGGAATCCAAACCCAGCCAGAAGTCACCTCTCTCTAAGAGTCTGCATGGCTAGTAGAGCAGAAGCCTCTCTGCCTGGGCTCCCCCACACCTGACATGAGGACAAAAGTATCTTATATCTCCTCTCCTGGCTTTCACCTTTCCTCATCACCCCTTCTCCCTCAGGGGCCATCTTTATACATGAAGATACTTGGGTGATAAAATACCAGAAATCACAAAAGGGTAAGATGCCAGCTATTATTTAGCAATGTTCTGAAACTACTAGCAATTAAATTAAATCAAGAGTAAGAAAAGTCATAAATATTAGAAAGGAAGAGGCAAAAATTATTTGCAAAATAAACTAAGAACTTATTAAAAACTCAAGATTACGTATGGGCCAGTGATATCGCTCAGTGGCATGGGCACCTGCTGGCGCGCAAGGTCCTGAGTTCGACCCCCGGTACCCACAAAAAAAAAAAAAGATTATGTAGTAAAACTGGTAGCAACAGCAGAAGAAAACATTTGCTTCTTTATAAACAAGTAATAATCAGACACATAATAGAAGAAAAATTTAATGTATCATTAAAATAAAGATTAAATACCTAGGAAGAAACTTAAGAATTGTGTGGGAATTCTAAGGAAATAATTTCAGAAATCCACTTAGCTGCACAGAAGAAGACAAATGAAGAGACAGTGTTTTAAAATACCACTCTTTCTACAATGATCTACACATTTGATTTGGTCCCAATTAAAATAATACTATGTTTTGTAACTTCCCAAAATTATGGCAAAGTTCTGCAAGAATTAAAAGGTAAGAATAGGTCAGGAAAATTCAGGGGTCAGAATATGAAGTTATAAATTATTTATTCACTATTAATCTACAACAATGCCTACAACACGGTAGTTATACAGAAACAGACGACAGTGAGGCAGACTAAGGAGTCCACAGCAATGTCTGGGTTGAATCCAACTTTGCTAGTTGAACACAGAAAAACTGTTTTACTCCTGGGCTGAGTCTCTTCATCTGTAAAATAACAATAATAATCTGACTCTTAGTTGTTGGGAAGATTAAATGAGGTAACATACATGCAGTGGTTGGAATAACTCTTGGCAGTACCAAGCTGCAATGATGATGATGGCCATCATCGTGATTTTTTATTTGTATTTGGGATTTCTAAGGTTATTACATGAATCTAATACAATCATGGACTAATTAACACCGCAAAATAATTTTATTTATGGGATTTAACAAGCTAGTTGTATAGTTACCTAGAAGAAAAAAATACATAAATATATCATGACAATCTTGAAAAATGAAAACAAACAGGAGGAATACCAAATATCAAAACATACCATGAAGCTGTAATAATTAAAAATAAGTAATATTGGCCCAGGACACATAGGGAAGTGGCACAAAATAACAGATACAGAGACTTTGATAAAGTTTACAATTATTTGGAAAAGAATGGTGTTTGGATAACTGCCATCAATTTGGACAATAACTGAAGTTAGACATACCTATCTTGCACTTTAACAAAAACTAAATTCAAGGTACATGAAAAAGCTAAAACACAAAAAATTGCACGTAATGAAAATGAAGAAAAAGCATACTTATAAAATTAGAGTAAGAAAAAATGGAATAGGGAAGATGTCTTAGTTACTTTTCTCTTGTTCCTGAGATAAAATACCCGACACCCAAAGTTAAAGGAGGAAAGGTTTATTTAGCTCACAGTTTGTAGAAGTTTCTGTCCATAATTAGTGGCTCCAAAGCAGGGTAGCATAGCAGAGGAGCATCACAGAGGAGAAACAGTCCATGGCAGACAGAAGATACCAAAAGCAAGCGAGAAACCAACTACAAGTAACAAGCAGCAAGCCTCTTTCTGTCCCCTATAATGTATCCAGGCTACCCGCCCTTAGGGTGGGTAGACTCACACCCTTAATCCTAGTGCCCTTAATCCTAGTATTGTACCATAAATTGATCACACACTCTAGATCCAGCCACCTCTGAAAAAGCACCACCTATGACCGCATGAAACTTTGCAGGGGGACATCTAAACACAAGCCATAACAGAAAACCTGCGTTCAAAATATAAAAGCTATTTTTAAAAAATAGTTTTTAAACATTAAAAGACAAGATGGGGAAAAAATATCTTCAAAAAAAAAGGATTAAGGGCCGGTGAGATGGCTCAGCGGCATAAGCGCCTGCCTGGCAAGCGCGAGGGCCCAAGTTCAACTCCCGGAACCCACATACGAAAAAAGGGCCGGTGATATCGCTCAGCGGCACGGGCGCCTGCTGGCGCGCGAGGTCCTGAGGTCGACCCCTGGTACCCACAAAAAAAAAAAAAAAAAAAAAAAAGGATTAATATATTAGTATGCAAGATTTAATGCAATTCCAATCAAAATTCCAACAGCATATCTCACAGAATTAGAGAAAACAATCCTAAAATTCATTTGGAATCAGAAGAGACCTAGAATAGCAAAGGCAATTCTGGGCAACAAACGCAAGGCAGGGGGCATCATAATCCCCGACTTGAAATTATACTATAAAGCTACTGTGATAAAAACAGTGTGGTACTGGCAAAAAAAAGACCTGAAGATCAATGGAACAGATTAGAAGATGCTGAAACAACCCCAGACATACTAAGCCACCTTATCTTTGACAAAGGTGCCAAACACATTCGCTGGAAGAAAGATAGCCTCTTTAATAAATGGTGCTGGAAAAACTGGCTCTACACATGCCGAAGATTAAAACTAGATCCATATCTTTCACCATGCACTAAACTAAATTCAAAATGGATCAGAGATCTAAATATTAAAACAGAAACATTAAATCTGCTGGAAGGTAGGATAGGTAAAACCCTTGAAGACATTGGTGTAGGCAAAGACTTTATGAATAAAAACTCAACCACACAGGAACTATCCCAAAGAATCAATAACTGGGATCTCATCTTATTAAAAAGCTTTTGCACAGCAAGAGAAACCACCAACAGAGTGAAAAGACGACCCACAACGTGGGAAAAAATGTTTGCCAGTTGTTCCTCAGACAAAGGATTACTATCGAGAACATATAAAGAACTCAAAAAAATCAGACCTCCCAAATTTAAAGACCCACTCCAAAAATGGGCATCTGAGATGAATACACATTTCTCAGATGAAGAAATGCTAATGGCAAATAAATATACAAAAAAATGTGCAACATCACTAGTCATTCGAGAGATGCAAATTAAAACAACACTGAGATACCATCTCACCCCAGAAAGAATGGCTACTATAAAGAAATCAACTAATAACAAATGCTGGAGGGGCTGTGGGGAAAAAGGAACCCTTCTTCACTGTTGGTGGGAGTGTCGACTGGTACAGCCACTGTGGAAGTCAGTGTGGAGATTCCTCAAAAAACTAGGGTTGGAGGTCCCATTTGACCCAGCTATTCCCCTTCTGGGCATCTTCCCAGAAGAATTAAAAACATCGTACCACAGCGATATATGTGCACCCATGTTTATAGCAGCACAATTTGGAATAGCCAGATCTTGGAAACAACCCAAATGCCCATTGACTGAGGAATGGATAAGAAAGATGTGGTATTTTTATACAATGGAATACTATTCAGCCATAAAGAAGGATAAACTAGAGACTTTTATAGGTAAATGGATGCAACTCGAGAAAATACTCATAAGTGAAATAAACCAGATGCACATGTGTAAGCATCATATTGTCTCTCTAGTATGAGAAACTGAAAGAGTAAATAAGATCCAAAATGTACAATAGACATGGTGAATCAAAAAGAAACTGGTCAAAAGGAAAGAGAGACTGGAATAGGGAAAAGAAAGAAGGGAGAGGAAAAAAAAAGTTGTATATATATAAAAGATGGTTAAGATAGATACACTACCAGTTTTACTTAGTTCATTGAAGAGTAAGGTTTGTGCCAATAATGTTTGGACAATTGAATGCTAATGTCTGGTATCCTGAATAACTAACTTAAAGATAATAATATGTAATGCATTAACCATTGTTACCCTCATATTATGGTGTTTTGAAATTTTGTTCTTTTTTTTTATTTGCTTTGTTTTTTTCTTCTCTTTAAAATAAAAAAATATATATATTAGTATGCAGAATATATAAAAGACTTGCATAAGTCAAACATTAGAAAAGAAAATAGATGAGTGAAGGATTTGAACAGGCAATTCACATAAAGTGAAATGGCCAAAAAAAATGAAATGACCTTCATCTCACTAATAACCTCAGAAATCAAATTGAAGCAATGATAACAATTTCTCACATCAGACTGGAAAAAAAAAAAAAAAAAAAGTAAAGTGTAATAATATCAATGACTAGCCTCAGTGAGAGGAAATGGGTAAGCTAAAATCACCCCGGGGGAATTACAAACAAAAGTCCAGCGTTTTTAAAGAACAATGCCAATGCACTGGCAGAATGCATTAAAATGTTACATGTGCATACACTCTACCCCAAGCATTCTACATCCCTATAACTGCCATACGGTTAAAGTCATCCAAGGACACAGGAGGGAGTTGAAGGATTTTTCTTGGAAAGATCAGCTGTGATGGCAAAAAAGATGGAAACCTAAATACCAAGAATAAGACAGTGGTTAAACTGACAAACTATAGTATGGAATACTGTACAGCAATTAAAAAGAATGAAGTAGATTCATGTTATGTGTCCTGACATAATAATAGGCCTTCAATATTTTTCTAAATTAAAAAAAAAAAAGGTAAAGCTGGGCATGGTGGCGCATGCCCCTAATCCCAGCACCTGGGAGCCTGAGGCAAGAGGATTACCAATTCAAGGCCACCCTGGGCTACATAGCAAGACCCTGTCTCAGAAAAAAAAAAAAAAAAGTTAATAAAAAGCTGGGTGTGGTGCACACCTGTAATCCTAGTAATCTGAGAAGCTGAGGTAGGAAGATTTCAAATCTGAGCCCCACATAAGCAACTGAGCCAGACCCTGTCTCAAAATATTTTTAAAAGCGCGTGAGGGTGGGGGGTGGTTGGTGATGTAGCTCTATGTCAAAGCCTTGGGTTCAATCTCAGTACACCAAAAACAAACCAAACAATAAACAGTAAAACAAATATATCTTAAAGAGAAAACTAAATTGATGGCAGCAAATTACCCTCTGGGAAAGACTAAGGTAAAGAGAAGTGTTCAACTGGCCTTTGTACTTCATTTCTACTGTTTGAATTGTTTACAAGAAAATGTACTCTTATATTTATGTAATTTTTAATGAAGAAAAAAATACACCTTTGTTGTTAAATTCCCCATACATCAAAATGTTTAAAGTAGACAGGGAATATATTCAGCTCCCCAGTCACATTCAAACTCTCGGAAGGATACAGCTGCCTTCAATAGTTTGAGATACATCCAACTAAACTTTTCCCTGTACTACTTAAAATTTAAATGTATATAAAACTAGAAACATTGAAACTGCTGGAAGACAACACAGGGAAAACACTTGAAACCATAGGCACAGGCAAAGATTTCCTGAATAGGACTCCAATAGCACAGAAAAAAATATCAAGAATCAACGAATGGGACTACCTCAAATTAAAAAGTTTCTGCATGGCAAAGGAAACAACAGAGTGAAGAGACAACCCACTGCACAGAAGCAAATCTTTGCTAGTTACTCTTCTGATGAAGGACTAACATCTAGAAGATAAAACAATCTTTAAAAAAACCAACTCCCATAAAATAATGAACCCAATAAAAAGTGAGCAAATGAACTGAATAAATACTTTTGAAAAGAAGTTCAATTGGACAAAAAGTATATGAAAAAATGTTCAACATCTCTAGCCATCAGAGAAATGCAAATTAAAACTACCCTGAGATTCCGTTTCACCATCAAGAATACAAAAAAAAACAACAAATGCTGGTGAGGATGAAGGAAAAAGGTACCCTCCTACACTGTTGGTGGGACTATAAACTAGTACAACTGCTATGGAAATCAGTATGGAGATTCCTCAAAGACTAAACATAGAAATACTATTTGTCCCAGCTATGCCATTCTTGGACATATTCCCCAAAGAAGTCAGGACTGCATACTATAATGATACATGTATATCTATGTTTATAGCAGTGCAATTCACAATAGCTAAGCTATAGAAACAACCTAGATGCTAGTCAACAGACGAATGAATAAAGATAATGTGGTATGTATATACAACAGAGTATTACTCAACCATAAAGAAGAATGAAATCATATCATTTGCAGGGAAAATGGAACTAGAAACAATCACGTTAAGTGAAATTAGCCAGACTCAAAAAGTTAAATATCATACGATTTCTCTTATATGAAAAACCTAAAAATATATAAATAAATAAATACAGTGGAGAGGACAGGAAACCAGGAGGTAGACTTCTAGAGACAAGGAAGGGGACATTCAGGAGGGAAGAGGAAAAAAAGAGTGATATAATGGAATTGAAATTGATTAAGATATGTTTTGTTTGTTAGTACTGGGGACTGAACCTTGGGCCTTCACATTAAACTATATCCCCAACCATCTTTTATTTTTTATTTTAAGTTGCCCAGACTGGGCTTGAACTTGTGATTGTCCTGCCTCAGCCTCCCAGAGTGCTGGGGTTACAGAAGCAAGCCACCATGTCTGGCTAAGATATGTTAAATGTATGTACCAACTTCCCAAAGTAAACCCCATCATCATGTAATATTAACATGCACTAATGAAATTTTTAAAGCAAATACATGCAAGAAGATATATATATGTGTGTATGTATATATGTGTACGGTCAAACTTTATTATGGATGTTTACATGTATACACATGAACGTACATACACACATATGTGTATCCAAAAAGTTATTATAGTAAAAATTATACACATCAGGATAACAGTTAAACTGTGACATCAAACAAAAAAACACTGGGCCGGTGAGATACCTCAGCAGCATAAGCACCTGCCTGGCAAGCGTGAGGTCCTGAGTTCCACTCCCGGTACCCGCACAAATATATATATATATATATATATACATATACACACACACACATTATCTCACTATTACAAACAATGGGGGTGTGGACTGGGATTTGGGTACAAACAGTGAAGTAGGAATGATCTTTTCTTCTTTGTTCTAAATTTCCCATAATGGCAATGAGATCCTTTCAAGCAAGGGAATATTTTCTGAAAAAAACGTGATGAATATAAAATGCTAAACAAAAAGAAGGCTTCACTGCTCCGAGGACACATAGTAAAAGCCAATGACAAGCTCCCATTTTACACTTCCTCACTTACCGATCCCACTGTCATCCAGTTGCATGTAGCCCTCTGCCAGTGAGCTGAAACCAGTTAACCCTCCCATCGCTGCGTAAGGAACATCCCGTCCCACTGGTTTTCCCTCAGCCAATCTCTCTTGCTTTGTTTCCACCGCTGTATCATGCGCATACGCAGGCTGACCACAAGCACAAGTAAAGCAGCTATGGAATCCTGAACACTTGGAACCTGAACCAAGATGTAAAGGAAGTTAAAATTTTTTAAGTACAGGTACTAAACAAAGTACATATCAAACAAAAAAATATTATTTGGCTATTACAAACAATGGAGATGAGGGCTGGGATTTGAGTAAAAAAATTGGAGTAAGAATGATCTTTTCCTGTTTTCTAAATTGCCCTTAATGATATATTGTATAGTGGCAATAAATGCGACCCTAAAGACACTTAGTTTGGCCAAAGCCAGCTGAATCTAGAGCCTCTGACCCTGCATCTCATACCTCCAGCTCCTGACCTCCCTCCCAGACACTGCTCTTACTTCTAAAAGATGGTAAAGTAGCAAGGAGGAATGTAGAAGGAGAAAAAAAATATTTCTGAAAAACCATGAGAGGCTACAAGAAATGGTTAGCCGGGCATGGTGGCACATGCCTGTAATCCTAGCACTCGGGAGGCTGAGGCAGGAGGATCACCACAAGGCCAGCCTGAACTACATAGCAAGACCTTGTCTCAAAAAACCAAAAAAGAACAACAAAGAAAAGAAACTGGATTAAACACTTCAGTGTCAGGAAATGCAGGCTCTGTCCTCAAACACTGAGTTAAATATGAAGGGGCTAGCCCAGTGGCCAGAACAGGTAAAGAGAACGTGGAAACCTCCCTGCAGATCTACTGCTCATAAAACCATATTAGAAGACCAACACATAGACCCAGAAAGGATAAAAAGGAAAGTATTGGTGTATATTACAACATGCATGAATCATAAACACATTATGCTCAGTGAAAGAAGCCAGTCACAAAAGAAACCACATACTCTTATGATTCCATTTACATGAAACATCCAGAATAAGCAAATCAATGGACAGAAAGCAGATTAGCTGGGCACACCTATAATCCCAGCACTCAGGAGGCTGAAGCAGGAGGATCACTGTGAACTCAAGGCCAGACTGGGCTAAATAGTGAGTTCAAGGGCAGCCTGAACTACATATACCAAGATCCTGTCTCAAAAAGCCAAAAAAAAAAAAAAAAATACAAAGAAAGGAAAAAGGAAAAAACAGATTAGTGCTTGCTGAGGGCTGGGAGGAGGGGAGAATAAGAAAGAACTTCCAGAACTGGGAGTGGAGGTCAGTGACAGAGCACTTTACCCAGCGTGTTCAAGGTTCTGCATTCAATCCCAGCACCGTGAAACGCAGACAAAAAAAAGAACTGACTTCTAGTGAACATGGAATTTTTTTTGGTGAGAAAAGTGTGCTAAAATTTATTGTGCTATTGTTTGCACAACATTCACAGGTTAATATATGTAAAGCCATTTAATTGTATACTTTAAATAGATGAATTGTATAATATGTGAATTATATCTTAATAACGCTGTTATATAAAAACAAGCCATATTGAAATGAAGGCCAGAATACAAAATTAACAAAATCTATACCCACTCACACCCTTCTGACAAATGTGTAGAACGAAGAGACATAAGAAAGTTGATCCAACTGCTTCCATACTTAGCCAATGAGACACCTTTATTTTTGCTAGTATCATTAAAAATGTTTTAAGCTTGAATCCCTTATACAATATACTTGGGACCAGAAATGTTTCAGATTTTAGAGGTTTTTTTGGATTTTGGAATATTTGCATAATTTTAACAGTTAAGCATCCATAATCAGAAAATCTGAAATTTTTGAGTATCATATTGCCTCAATTTTTTGACTTATAAAATTCTTCTTTAAATCTGTAAAGAGGGCTGGGGATGCAGCTAAGAGCGCTTGCCTCGTATGCACAAGGCCTATATGTTCAATCCCCAGAACTGAAAAAAATTTTTTTGATTGATTAAGCTCCTATTATTTAAAAATCTGGATCAGATCACATACAGAAAAAACTGTAGGAAAGGAGTTGATGCTCACCAAGAGGAGGCAGCGAGTTTGGCGACACCCCATGGCAGCTGCACATACAGTCCCAAGAGGAAGAGGAACTGGGGCACAGTACCCATCCTTTGCAGAAGAAAAGTCGCCGCAGCCCCAAAGAATAGGTCTCAGGACGGGAGGGGCAGCTGCCTCCCTTGCTGAAGCTTGGCTCAAGTGTGGAGAAGGATTTCAGGAGACTTCTGCACGTCTGTCATTAACAGCTAAAAAAGGCAACTATTACAGAAAATCACCTTGAATTATCTCCAAGACCAAAGAAAGAAACTACCACATATAAGCGTCCCAGTGAGCTTACTGGTAGAATATGGAGTTCCAGTGGAAGTGAACTGCCAGACAAAGATAAGACACTTTCTAAATCATAGAGAGATGATGGACATGGCTCTAGAATGGACAGGGTTTAGAACAGGGATATTGTAGGTCCAGAAGATGGGGCCAGTGAAGGTAAATTACTAATTTTGTCAGAAATCTAGTTTTGGTGAAATATTGGACTCAGTAGTAGAAGAAACCTACATTCCTTTTCTGCTGTTTTGTTTTGTTTTTTGAGACAGGGTCTTGCTCTGTAGTTCAGTCTGGCCTTGAACTCACTATGTAGTACAGGCTAGCCTTGAACTCTCAGCCATTCTCCTGCCTCAGCCTCCCAAGTGCTGGGATTATAGGTGTGTGCCACCACACCTGGCGAAACGTACATTTCTTTTATGTATTTGTGATTGATTGTGATTTTACTGAGTCCCAGCCTCAGTGTCAAGCCCTTTACAAAATTTTTGTAATTTAATATTCTTCACAACTCTAACAGAGAGGCTATTATTGGTATTACAACTTAGGCTGGGACTTGTTAGAATTGGTTGGAACTCTATTTTTGGTCTCTTTGGCACCAAAGCCAGTCTTCCCAATTCCCACATAATGCAACACCCTTGCAAACTTGTTATTAAATACTGTGACAATGTGTGATGGAAGTGTAACTTATTAACAAGTTCCTGTGCTGGTAGTGTTTTATATTGGATCATGTTTTAGACAGTTTAAAACAGGCTCTGCCAACCTTGGCACTCTTGCCGTTTGAAGCCAGGTAATTCTTTGCTGTGGGAAGAACTTTCCTCTGTACCCTTTATAGGATGTGTTGCAGCCTATAGGATGTGTTCCTGCCTTCTGCCTGCTGGATCAGTTGTACCCCCAACCCTAGTTTTAACACCCAAAAATGTTTCTAAATGTTGCCAAATACTATAGAGTATTTAAAAGTCTTTATGCTTTCAAAATAAACTTGTAACTTGTAACTCTGGTGGTTCATGTCAGTTACTTAGTCTAGGTTAGGTCTAGACAGACAGCCTCTGCAGAAAGTGATTAAATTCATTCCACCACTTTGTATGCTATTTTGGTAACTACTGCACCATTGACATTCTAGTAGGTACTGGATGAAATGGTATTCTAAATTCATACATAAGCTGATAGTACTTACATTATTAACAACACAACCATATTAATTGAAATTCATTGTGATGTAATTCTTGGTTTGACTTCAAACATCTCAGAAAACAATTTCAATATTAAATTTGTATACTTTTAATGAATAGTATGGTATGTGAATTATATCCCAATAAAGCTTGTATTAAATTTTTAAAATCTATTACTTAAATTATTTGAATTCTATGACACTGGAGTTTATGATCATCAGCCATACTATAACTCTGAGTATCCAATGAATTTTGCTCATTTGTTTAATACCTGACTATAAGTCTGAATAAACTGGTACAAAGACAGATTAAATATTCAATAAAGAAATTAAAACATTCTGCATATATATAATAGTGTGACTTACATGCATTACATGCAAAGCCAGGCACAGCACTATGCTGGTCTGTGAAGTGTTTGCACCTGCAGCGAATGGGCTGGGCACCATTCAGAGGGACATAATGATAAGCCCTGCACAGGCAGCCACTCACTCGGCAAGGCAGGGCAATGGGGCGCTGCTGCGGAATTATTTCAAAGTCAGTTTTATGTTGTTTATACCTAAAAAAGTGAGGAGAATAAGAAATATAACACAATGTGGGTATTACCAAAAAATCACAATTTCTATTCCATCAAATGCAAATATAATTTGTTACAAGGTGAAAATAAACTCCTCCAGTGCAGCATTTCTGTCAACTTTGTTCAGAGGGAATCTGCACTCTTTTTTAAAATTTTTACCTATTTAAGAAGTTTCACAGGCTGGTGAGATAGCTTAGCGGCATAAGCTCCTGCCTGGCAAGCACGAGGTCCTGAGTTCAACTCCCAGTACCCACATAAAAAAGAAAGAAAGAAAGAAAGAAAGAAAGAAAGAAAGAAAGAAAGAAAGAAAGAAAGAAAGAAGTTTCACAACAGTACAGAGAAACACAATTCCCTTAAAATACTTGTCATTGCAGACTCTTTAATATGGATGCATATCCCAAGTACAAAAAAATTCTGAATATAGTTTTTATCAAACCGCATTACTTACATTTATTTTCATGGTTTGCTATTTTAAAATGGAGCTCAATAAACATGTGTTAATGTAATTCATTATAAAATAATTTAATTTTCAACTCTTTTTTTAGGTAGACAGGATCAAATACAAGGGTATTCTACCACTAAGGTACATCCTCAGTCCTTTTTATATTATTTTGAGACAGAGACTCAATAAGTTGCCCAGGTTGGCCTGGAACTTTCAAACCTCTTGCCTCAGCTTCTTGAGTAGCTGGAATGACAGGTAGGCACCACTGTGCCTGGCTTTATTTTTAACTTTTGACTTTAAAATAAACTATCAGGGCCGGTGAGATGGCTCAGCAGCATAAGCGCCTGCCTGGCAAGTGAGAGGGCCCGAGTTCGACTCCCAGATCCCACATACGATAAAAGGGCCAGTGATATCGCTCAGCAGCACGGACGCCTGCTGGTGCGTGAGGTCCTGAGGTCAACCCCTGGTACCCACAAAAAAAATAAATAAAATAAAATAAACTATCAATATATTTAAAGGCCAAGTTCTATGAAAACATTGTAAATAATAAATAGGTCATCTGCTTCCTTCTCATAGGTGCTACTCAGTAAAATAATACTATATTTTTTATCTTAATATTGATCTAAGATACACATTAAACTAACGATGACTTCCATTTTTCACTTAGTAAAAAGGTTTTTTTTTAATTATTTAATTATAATTATGTAACTTACAAAAGTTTTCTTAAACTATATGTAATATTTATAATTATATAATTTATAATTATATATAGTGGCTGTCAAGTCTTATAAAAGAACTACTTCCATTTAATAATGCTTCAGGAAACTTTAAATTGTCCATCCTTTAACACGTAAAGTTTATTCTGGAATATATACCCTAAGAAAATAATTCCATTTACAAACACACACACACACACAGGGATAGGTAAATTATTACAGAATAGTTTTCAAGCTTATTAGCAATAAAACCCTTTCTTCAAATAAAAACTTTCACAAAACCATAATACTGCATATAAAATAGATATAGGCAGGGCCAGTGAGATAGCTCAGCGGCATAAGTGCCTGCCCTGCAAGCGCGAGGTCCTGAGTTCGACTCCCAGAACCCACAAAAAGGAAAAAAGGGCCAGTGATACTGCTCAGTGGCACAAGCGCTTGCTGGCAAGCGCAAGGTCCTGAGTTCAACTCCCGGTACTCACATTAAAAAAAAAAATAGATAAAGGCAGAATTGGAGTTTGGCCTTTCTTTCCCCAACCCTAACCCTTCCACCTAGCACATCCCCCAGTCTTTGCTCACAGATCCAGGGTGCACAAGATGAATACCACTAGACAAGCTGGCGTATTACACAGGTATTGAAAACTTCACTTAAGATTACTACATAAGAATGTGGAAACATATTTCTGTGACCTCCACAAAAAAGTGGCTCACGATTTTTTTTTTTTTTTTTTTTTTTTTGGAGACAGAGTCTCGCTATGTAGTTCAGGCTGGCCTCAAACTCGCTATGTAGCCCAGGCTGGCCTCGAACTCATCTCGATCCTCCCACCTCAGCCTCCAAGTGCTGGGATTACAGGTGTGTGCCACCGGCAGTAGCTCAAGATTTTATACAAACACAAAACTAACAACTAAAGGAACTATACGAAAAAAATTATACAGATAAAGCAAAAAGTATTGATAGCAGCTGGCTTTGGGCAGTCAATGTTTTACTTTTCTCTTTATTCCCCCATTTTCCTTAATAATCAGATATCTTTTTTTTTTTCTGTACTAAGGCTTAAGCACAGGGCCTTTGCACTGAGATACCTCCTCAGCCCTTTATTTTTTTATCTTGAGACAAGGTTTCACTAAATTGCTAAGTGTCCAGCATAGGTTTGAACTTGCAATCCTCCTGCCTCCCATCTATCACTTTTATAACAGGAAAAAAAAAATAGTTTGAATAAAGATCTCATGAGTAACAAGTACTACAAAAAAATTTCTCTATCAAAGGTGAGTTGGGTTTTTGAAAGTCAATTCCATGCTACAAAAAGTAAACACAGATAAGAAACTGGCATTAAATTCTTATAAAAATAAATTACAAAGATCACACATTTTCCAAACATTTCTTCAATTCTAAGACAGCAACACACCCCTCATTCTCTATTCCTCCATAGTGTTATCAGCTGAGGTTGCTAGGTAAGTTTAAAGTCAGTCTATGTACAACATTACTTATCCTAACAACTGCCTAACAACAGCTGCCAAACAGCAACTCTTTAAATAGCAACTACTCAAAGAGTCTCTCATCAGTCTACCCTTCAATGGTTTACTTAGAAGAAAAAATTAAAGAGTTGTTGCCTAAAAACGTGTAATAGGTTCAGTGATTTTTCTGTGAAGCAGTTTGGTCATTTTGCTCTTTACAATGGTGAGACAGTAGTAAAATTAGAAGTAGGCCATGCACACAGTGAAATGCAAACCTCAGACACAGGCAAGATACGTCAATGACTAAAGCCTCATGTCATTTTCCCCATGGGATTTTCTTGGGACATGACCATTTGTCATTAAAAGCCGTGTGCTTGAGTTTTTGTTTGTTTAAACAAATGTATTGATACAGCAGTTCCTTGAGATGAAAAGGCTGATTTAGTGAACCTGAGGAGAAATGCGTCTATTAGATGGGGAGCATGACCAGTGTGGATCAACTCAAGAGACTAGCAAAGCAGTTCTCTGCAGCCTGACCATCCATCCTTTACCAATGGTAGACAGATAGATTCTGCTACCCAGATGAACTGAAAGATCCTCTAGCAAAGCCACAGGGGGACCAATATCTTTTTTTTCTTTTTTATCAATGCCAAGAGAAGAACTGCTTAAGACAAAGATGGGGGGGGGCAGTCTACTATGATATGACAGAGGAAAAGCAGTTTTTTTTTTCTTTTTTTGGTTTTTTGAGACAGTGACCTGCTATGTAGCTCAGGCAGGCCTCAAACTCCTAAAGCTCCTGCCTTGGCCTCTCAAGTGCTGAGATTACAGGCATGTACCACCATGCCTGGCAAAAAATTTTAATTATAACTTTTAAAAATTTTGGATATTTTTACTATATTATATAAATGCCTGCTTTTAAATGTTTCTTAATGATCACAGTGTTATTTATAGAAAGAGGATATGTTTTACTACAGCTTTTACTTTCTACTCATCAGAAAAACAGCAATAAGAGCTGAGCGTGGTAGTGCATGCTTATGATCCCAGGATTCTGGGAGGCTGAAGCTGGAGGTTTGCAAGTTCAAGCCCAGCCTGGGCAACTTAATGACTTAGCAAAAAAAAAAAAAAAAAAAAAGGTCTGTGGATGTACCTAATGCAATGGCCCTGGGTTCAATCCCCAGAAGGAAGAAAGGAAGGGAGAGAGGAAAGGGAGGGAGGGAGGAAGGAAGGAAATAGCGATTAAAATATCTTACCTATGTGTACAAAAACACAGTGTCTCTGGGCCAACAAGCTTGCAATCCATTCCTGTTGGGGACCGCCAGCTCACAAATAACCTGTTCTGTAAGCGCATAGGTAAAACTTTTCTTTTGTATTCTTCATATTCTTCAGGAGTAAAAAGTTTCCCTCCATCATCCTCACCAACAATTCTGCAACAACAACAAAAACACATCTTCAGCCTTGAATATTTTCCAGGTTAAAAATACTAAGCTCTAAAATTAAACTATACTTTTATATTCACAGGGAAGGCTGCTTTGAATTTTGTGGACACATGTTAATAGCCAAATCGTACACAATGACAATAAAGTTTTTGCCTCTGAGAGTTTTGGACATGCACCCTCACACTATGGCAACTTAGCATTTGAGAAAACAGCAGAAGCAGGAAGGCTACTCTCACCTCTCAAATTCTTCTTCCCTGACGCAGGCATACAACCTTCATTCCAGAAGTGTCCTCCCTCTATCTTCAGGGAAGGAACATCCTTCTCTCTGAAGACACAGCAGTGCAGAGAGAATCTAAACAGACCCCCCACCAGTTTGTTACCGTTAGATCATATCCTTTAGTGATTCCATTTATTTTTTCATGACTGTCCATTCTTCATCACAACCAAGCATCAAAGTGCACAGGATCTCCAGTTTCTGTGTGTTTTCACTTTCTGAAGGCTCTTACGTCACATAAAATTGAAATAAATTTGTAAGCTTTTCTTTTGTTAATCTGTTTTTCTATATGAGTGCCTCAGCCATGAACCTAGTGATGACTAAAGGGAAAAATCTTTTCTGTCCTACTCTTCTCATACTAAAAAGGGTAATAAAAGTCAGTGATTTCATAACATCTGACCATACCAATCAAAGTTTATCAATGAAGGATTGCCAACTATTCATCTCAATTTCTCCTCCAATTTGAAGCAAACATTCATCTTCTCATTAGAAGCTAGAGCCTAAACTGTTAACAATTCTAGTGTTTTATCCATTGAAAACCATACCCCCAGAAAAGCACACTTATACACACATACGCACCACACGCAAAAAAAAAAAAAAAGAAAGAAAGAAAAAAATAGAGAAGATGACATGACTAATTCCCATACCTGACCCCAAACCTGGCCAGGAGTTTAAACTTCTGCAGGCTTTAAAAATACACTTGGATTTGCACAAGTTCAAACCCACATCTGTGTATTGGGTAATCAAGTGCTTCATTGTTTAAGATCCAAAAATTCTATGGGAAAAATTAAGCTCCCACTATTTTTATGGGAAAAAAAAATTAAGAGTTTGCCTTCCTAAAGGAAAAGAAGGTACAATTAAAAGAAGTTGTTCAAAATGGAAGAAATTTCTCCTTAAAAATACCCCTCCCCTTTTAATGTCATGAGAAGTATTGTTTGTAGAATGCTATATATTTTTTTTGTGCAATGTATATTTTTCCATATTTTGAAGCCATTAGTTGAGGCAGAAAATAAAAACTAATTAATGTGCAGTGAAATCAGCGTAAGTTTCTTTATTTAAACAACCTAGATATAAAATAGTAAATAAACAGGCATTTTATTTGGGGATAACTTTTGAGCCGTATTATTTTATTGGAGCTATCCAAAAAAGTACCAACAGATACCAGAAAGATGTTAAGATAATTGCAGTTTTTTTTTTTTTTTTTTTTTGTGGGTACCGGGGGGTCGACCTCAGGACCTCGCGCGCCAGCAGGCGCCCGTGCCGCTGAGCGATATCACCGGCCCCTTTTTTCGTATGTGGGTTCCGGGAGTCGAACTCGGGCCCTCGCGCTTGCCGGGCAGGCGCTTAAGCCGCTGAGCCATCTCACCGGCCCAATTGCAGCTCTTTTAAGTAAGAAATCATTGGCATTTAGTCTTAAACCAATTTATACCAAGGCTATACTTTCTCTCCCAACCATCTCCCACCAAAGCACCAAATCAAGGAAAACGCTGGGGAAAGTGAGTTCATTTCCGGTGGAGACTCGTCTTTTTTACCCTCCCCATTCATCCCCTTCCATATCTAGGCACCCGAATCTGGTTTGCCTCACCTTTCTCAAATCTTGAAGGTAAGTAAAGGACTTGATAATCCCACCTATAGGTCAGTGTTCTATGTATTTATCCTTGCAAAACTAATTCCCACCAGGCCTGCCCCTGGCATTTTTGGGGCAAGAAACAATTGGAGGCCCACAATCCACTTCTCTAAATGTCTCTGGAGGCCCACAACCCATATATCAATATCTGACTTCTCAGTCAACACTAAGGCCCAGCGACTTGCTCCCAGGCAGAAACTCTAGAAAACCGAAGGCTAAAGGAGCCTGCTCCGCCCCGGGGAACCCGGGTGGGTGGTAATAGTCCCGGTCCAGGACGCCCCGCCTCTCCTAAAATCTACCTGAACAGAGAATGTGGCTGACCTATTCTCAAGCTCCTCGACTTCCCATTTCCCACTCGTTGTTTCCAGGCAGTTGTGTTACCCAAAACTACACTAGCGGGGTAGTCAGCTAGGAACCCATCTGCCTGGGCACCCCTAGGTGATCTGGGGCGACAGAGTAGCCCCTCTGCTCAAGGTCTCCCAGGCGAGCCAGGATCGACTCATCTACCTTTGCACACACACATCCTCCCGCCAGCCCTCTCCCGTGATTCCCGTGCGCCATTTACCAACTGTCAAAAATCTTAGGAGATGGGAGACAGGGAAATACAAAACAAAAACACTTCGAGGCAGGTGCATGAGCCTTTGTCAAGCCCGGGATGATGAACCGAGCGCTCAAGCCAAAGGACAGGCTGCGTTTCCGGGTTCGGGAGCGGGGTCTCCAGCACCACCGAAAGCGCCCGGCCCGCCTCTTTCTCCGAAAAGCAGCTCCTCGGGACTGGGAGCGCGGTCAGCAGTTCACGACCTACCCTCCTGCAATTAAGGTGCGAACTCGGTTTCGACGCACTTTATAGGCCCCGAGCGCTCAGTGTAATTCTTCAGTGGCTCTTCGGGGGCAGCGGGGATTGGACCCCGCCATCGAGACTGGAGTTAACAATCCCTCCTGGAGGGACAGACCTCTTAAGAGGCCTCGAAAGAGACTCGTTACTGAATGGAACTGCGTATCAGCGTATTTAATTACAGAAAGATGAAACTTGAAATTAATCTAGCCTCCCTCAACAGCCGGGGAACGGATTCCCAGAGCCCCAGCGCCTTCTCCTCCGTCAGCTCCCGGCCCGCGCCACCGGGCTTGGGGAGGGAGCCGGGCGAAGCAGGCTCGGAGCCGCCGCCGCCACCTCACCTCCGGTACTCCAGGTACTCGTCCACCGCCGCCGCGCCGCCGGGAGGCAGCGTCAGCCGCTCCATGGCAGTCGGGAGGGTAAAGGAGCGAGGGTCCGCGCGCGCCCCGAGTCTATCCTGAGCGCGCCCACGGCGGAGGAGTCCGAATCCGCCCGACCCCGCCCAGCTCCGCCCCGCCCCTGGCCCCGCCTCCACCCTCGCCCCGCCTCCGGCCCCGTCCTGTCGCCGCGCCTCCTCCCGCCCGCCTCCGATTGGCCCCGCACTTCTACCAGCCCGCCCCTTTAGGGGCGCGGGAACCCCTGTCTCCGGCGCAGGCTGGGGCCGTGCAGGGTGCGGTTTGCAGCCCGCCGCAGTCCTTGCCTTGTCGTCGCTCTCTCCCTGCGAGTCTCGTCCTAAAGCAACCAGCGAGTGCAGCGCCTGTGTATAATGGCATCATAGAAGATTGCTTCCTACAGTTCTTTTCATTTATTCTGTCTCTTGAAATCTAAGCGGTGTTGAGAAGGTTTTGCTGAGCTTGAGGGCGGCCTCAGCACAATCACTAGCGTGTTTTCAATTTGGCGTTTTAAAAAAAAAAACTGGGCCGGTGAGATGGCTCAGCGGCGTAAGCGCCTGCCTTGCAAGCGCGAGGGCCCGAGTTCGACTCCCGGATCCCACATACGAAAAAGGGGCCGGTGATATCGCTCAGTGGCACGGGTGCCTGTTGGCGCGCGAGGTCCTGAGGTCGTCCCCCTGGTACCCACCAAAAAAAAAAAAAAAAAAAAAAACTGACAGGGAACTGCGGGTGTAGTTCAGTGGTAAAGCATGTGTTCAGTGTTCAGAAGGACCTGGGTTCGATCAGCACTGAATAACAATAATATTCCTTTCGGCCGGAACCGACATCTTCCAGTAATTTGCCAAAATGAGGAACACGAAGGGAAAGAGAAGGGGACCCCGGTATATGTTCTCTAGGCCTTTTAGAAAACAGGGCTGGTCTTCAGCCACATACATGCAAATCTCATGATATTGTAGACATCAAGGGAATGGGTACTGTTCAAAAAGGAGTGCCACACAAATGTTGCCATGGCAAAACTGGAAGAGTCTACAGTGTTACCCAGCATGCTGTGGGCATTGTTTACAACAAGCAAGTTAAGGGCAAGCTACTTGCCAAGAGGATTAATGTGCTTATTGAGCATGTTAAACGCTCAAAGAGTCGAGATAGCTTCCTGAAACGTGTCAAGAAAAATGATCAGAAAAAGAAGGAAGCCAAAGAAAAAGGTACCTGGGTTCAACTGAAGCGCCAGCCTGCCTTGCTCAGAGACGCACACTTTTGCGAGACCTAATGGGAAGAAGACTGAGTTGCTGGAATTAATTCCCTATGAATTCGTGGCATAAACAGGGTGTAGCTCTGCCATTCAGCACCTAATTGGGGGTTAAGTGTTCTAGGCCCTGCTTAAAAATAAAAAATCGTCCTGTGTTGTAAGGATGGTTTTCTTAATTGAACAGGTGTGTGGTGCCTTTACCTCAGAAACAAATATTTGGAACAGATTTTCATTCTACCT
Source organism: Erethizon dorsatum (assembly GCA_028451465.1). NCBI lineage: Eukaryota > Metazoa > Chordata > Mammalia > Rodentia > Erethizontidae > Erethizon > Erethizon dorsatum. The sequence goes on from CM051835.1 coordinate 82,235,925, forward strand.
AGTTAATTGTGTCAGGTCTTTACTCCTCAGTGTTTCTCTTGCTGAAAGATATTGCTGAGGTATTGTATAGCTGTACACCCAAATGGCCAAATATTTATGAAATATTTATATTGGCTTGAAGATCCTGTAAATCACCACGGAGGAAAGATGTAGCAAAATAAATGGAAGTCACTGTATGGCATTTCAGTTAAATAAATTGTTTAGAGTACCCAAAATACTACTACTACTAATAATAATAATTTGATACAAAAGCAGTAGGCCTGAGTGCATCCAATTTCAGTACAAAGAAAGCAACATGTTCTTCAAAGAAAGTAAAGAACAAATTTAAGGGGGAGCGATTTTAAATTTTGGTGGGGTTCTTACTGAGTTTTGCAGTGCTGGGGATCTAACCCAGAGCCTCGCACATGGTAGGCAAGTGCTCTACCTCTAAGCTACCCCCACCCCCGCCCCCAGCCCCACGTTAAGATTTTTTTTTAAACCTTTGAAAGGCTCTCTACAAAATCTACATAAAACTTGAATTCCCAGGCAATTGGTAATTTAGCCATAAACTGGCTTAACTGGAAAGGGGAAAGAAATCGATCATTACTTAGGAGGGAGGAGTTCTTAAACTCTAAAGGTCCATCAGAAGTTTAAAATCAGAGTTAGCATCCTATGTGAATTACAGATCTGCCTCATCTTTCTGCCCTTCACTTTACTGTGCTTTGCAGACATTTTTTTTTTTGCTTTTTTTCCCACACAGCAAGATCTCTGCATAGAGCGTGTCTATCAGCCATTTTTCCAACAGAACGTGCTCATTTTGAGTTTCTATGTCACATTTTCATAATTCTCACAATATTTCAAAAGTTTTCATCTTCCTTTCTTTTTTCTTGTGGTAGTGGGAATTGAGCCCAGTCCCTTGACACTGAGTTACATCCTCATATCTCTGTATTTTGAGAAAAGGTCTCACTAAATTGCCCAGACTGGGTTCAAACTTGTGATCCTCCTGCCTCATTCTCTCAGAGTGCTGAGATTACAAGTGTGCACCGACACACTTGGCTTTTTTTTTTTTCCCTGTGGGTACCGGGGTTCGACCTCAGGACCTCACGCGCCAGCAGGCGCCCATGCCGCTGAGCGATATCACAGGCCTTTTTTCCATATGTGGGTTCCGGGAGTCGAACTCGGGCCCTCGCGCTTGCCAGGCAGGCGCTTACGCCGTTGAGCCATCTCACTGGCCCATACTTGGCTTTTAATTGTCTCATTATTATTGTATCTGTTGCAGTGATCTGTGATCTTTGATGTTACTATTCTTATTGTTTTGAAAGGCACCATAAACTGTGCCATATAAGATGTCAAACTTAGTGTTTCTGTTTTTGACTGCTCAATTGACCAGACTTGGAGGAATTCAAGACTTCAGTGGAGGAGATAAATGAAGTTGTGGTCAAAATAGCAAGTGAACTAAAATTACAAGTGGAGCCTGAAAATGTGACCAAATTTCTTGCGTTCTTATGATAAAATGTTAGTAGATTAGGAGTTGCTTCTCATGAATGAGCAAAGAAAGTTGTTTTTTTGGATAAAATCTACTCCTGGTGAAGATGCTAGGACACTGTTGAAATGTCAACAAAGGATTTATTTAGAATACTACATAAACTTAGTCAATAAAGCAGTACATAATGTTATTGTACACTTAATAGACTTCAGTATAATATAAACATAACTTTTATATGCACTTGGAAACCAAAAAATTCATGTGACTTACTTTATTACAATATTCACTATATTGCAATGGTCTGGATCCAAACCTGCAAAATCTGAGATACGCCTGTTTAAGTCATCTGAGAGACAGAATAGGCAAACAGTGAGAAAAGTAATTCATTGAACTTCATACTTTAAAAGTACTTTCCTATATATTTCAGGTCCAAAAAGTATTATATACATATTATTTAGGTGTACCTCCCTTTACGTCTCCTCTTCCCTCATCTGAAGTTATGCCTCTGTTCAGGCAGTCCCCATTCCCACTTTGGCTTTCTCTCTATTTTTATTAACTACTGTCCACCAAAGTGTAACAATTCAGCCATAATCCAATAAGCTTTGAAATCTAGCAGGCATATGTGCATTTTATAGGGACTTTTTAAGTATATAGTAAGTGTCCAACTGTCAGATAAAATAGTGATCCTGAAATCAAGTTCACTTTTCGGGAGAGGGCTCCCCATTCGGGGCTCTTCAATCACACCCTTGGTTTGCTATTGCCAGGTTTACCTCTTTCTGAGCACCTGCTCCTGCTTTTAGGCAGCAGCTAAACTAACAAAGATAAATAGCAGGAAATGCCAGCCTCTGTGAGCTTATAGAAAAGTGGCAGGGGAATGTTCATGTGGGCAAGTGGTATTTAGTGAATCCAGAGGGAAATAATTAAAATATGTTTACACACTTGTAGACTCTTCCTGGGAGATTCAGGAGCAGTAAACTCTCCTAGGCAAAGAAGTCAACAAAAGTATTGGGCATGACAAATTAAGGGTATGGAGGCAACTAGAAAATGTTATCCTAACTTTATATAAAACTTTGCTAATTAGAATACTGTATGTGGGTCTGACCTCCAATAAGATGCATAGTCAAATTATAATTTCCTCCCCCAGATAGCTAAATGGACCCAGGAGGTAGAATAGACAGAGGGCTTGAAAATTGTGTAGGCAAATGTTAGACATTTTATATACTGGATCTTCATAAAACTTTGTAAGATATGAATCATCAACATTTTGCAATGATACACATTAGGAATGCCTTCTAAAAATAACAGAATAACCCAACTCACAGTGGCTTAATTAAATATAAATTTTTTGTTACTTTATAGAGGTGGGAGGTAGGTGGTTACTGGCATTGCGATCAGTTGTGAGAGAAATCAACAGCTCCAGAAATTATATCCAAATTCAAGGAATGGAAAAGGAAGGCCACAATTGTCAGCTGTCCCTTTTATCGAGGAAGTTGTCCTTAAAAACTGCCTGCAAAAGATTTTCAGTATGTGTCATTCATCAGAACTGTGTCACATGGCCACCCACAGGTAGAAAGAAGGCTGAGAAAGCAAGCTTGGGTTTCTAAGCTCTATGACAGAGGGAGTCAAGAAGGGGGTTAAAATGTCTATTGGGGGCTGGGGATGTGGCTCAGTGGTAGAGCACTTGTGTAGCATGCACAAGGCCCTGGGTTCAATCCCCAGCACCACAAAAATAAGAAAAAGTAAATAAAAAGTCTATTGGGCTAAAAACACATATTTGGTTGGCCAATCACAAGGTCTTGCCACAGCTCACCTTTGAGCTGTCTAATGTCCATGTACACACGTCTTCTTACACAGGTGTTTTATGTTGAATGCATTCATGAGATCCTACAGAGGCTTTTTTTTGTGGGTACCGGGGGTCGACCTCAGGACCTCACGCGCCAGCAGACGCCCGTGCCGCTGAGCAATATCACCGGTCCTTTTTTTTGTATGTGGGTTCTGGGAGTCGAACTCGGGCCCTCGCGCTTGCCAGGCAGGCGCTTAAGCCTCTGAGCCATCTCACCGGCCCCCTACAGGGGCTTTTGCATCCACTTTCAAGCCTAAAGTCTTCTTAATAAGAGTTGTTTGTTTGTGAGGGTGGTGATTGTTTTGGTTCTGGAAACGTGTGATGGTTTAAGTAATGGTCAACTTGTAACCCCCAGCTGAACTGAATCAGCGTGGTGCTGGGTGTGAAAGGCCCACCTGAGGATCGTTGCCAACAGCATAAAAAGGGAACTGGAGGGGAAGATAGTGTGCTGTTGATTCTGGACAAGCTTGTCATGCTGGCTTTCCTAATATGAACTTGGCTGTTCTCATCATCAGAGGAGCTCAGGTCCTTGCTGTCACTGAGGATGGCTGCAGTTCTTTTCAGGGAAGCTCTGGTCCTTACCTTGAGCGTCGCTTCCTGGCTCCAGTACAGATCCATCAGCCTGATGCCACAGATCCTTCATCCCACTGACGCAGACTTTCTAGCTTCCACCACTGACCTTTGGGCCTTCCCAGTGCAGATCCTTGAAACAGACTTGCATGAGACATTGTTGTGGGCTCTAGACCTCCAGTTGGACTCGGGGAGCACATTCCCATGGGCTCTAGGTCTTCAGCTGGACTCCTGCCGGACATTGCTGTGGGATCCAGGCCCTCAGCTGGATTCTTTTTGTCTCTAGTATGTAGACAAATCTCCCACACTCTTTCGCATTTGACTTTTTGGGTAAATATCATAAAATAATCCTATAAATTATGTGTCCTGTATTAAAGGCATTCCCTTGTAAACCCTGACTACAACAGGATGAAATCCAGGCCTTTATATATGCTGGGCAAGCTCTCTACCACTGAGCTATATCTCCAGCCCAGCATTTGTTCTCTTAGCCACTATGCTACATCAGCATGGAATCTGTCCCTAAAAGACCTACAAAGTTAAGGACCAAACTTAGGACACGAAGTTCTGAACATTATGCCAATCCTACCAAACCCTGCCAGCACTCCAGACCACCTAATTACAATTCAAGCAGTTGATCCTTCATGGCCTAAGGAGGATCTTCATTTAAGTAAGTGTCTTAGTCACTGAGCCACTGCTGGGACTCAATACCTGACACCAACAAACTACAGGAGAAGAGATTTATTTTAGCTCACTTTTTTTTTTTTTCTTTTAGAAGTTTCAGTCTATATCAGCTGACTCCAGGGCAGAAGTGGCATAGTGGAAGGGCCTGCCAGTAGGAGAAAGCTGCTCACGTCAAGGCAACTGGGAAACAGAGGGAGAAGGGAGGAGCCAGAAAGGGAGATAGACCCTTCCAGGTCATGGCCCAGGGATCCACCTCTTCCAACCAGAACCCACTTCCTAACAGCAAGTCAACCATACGGCCCCATAATCCAATCACCTTCCAAACACATGAGGCTTTGGGGGCTATTTTAGATCTAAACAATAACAATAAGGAAATACAGAAAGTGTGATATATAATAAATAAATCAGCTGTTTACAGAAAAGTTTCACTTATAGTCAATCATTTCAGATTTCAGTGTTTATGTATATGCTAGCAATATTTTCAACTATTCTCCCCTATTCTGAAAACTGCTCTCTATTTTTCAAATTCAGGACAAGGATCTGTGCTCTGGAGACCTTCCCTCATTGACACACCCTGAAGACAATTCTTGGGCACTCTCTGTTGGAGCATTTAGTACTTTATATTATGTTTACTGTTATTCTCATCCCCCTGGCGTGGTGAACTTTTTGAAAATTCTTTGGAAAGCTTCTGTCTCCCCATTTGTATATTGAGAATAATAAAAGCACCTCTTTTATGAAAATTAACTAAGATAATCCCTGTAAAGCACTTGCTTGATATTTAGTTAGCACTCGGGAAAGCATAGTGTTAGTCAGCTTTTCATCTCTGTGACCAAATACCTCGCACAAACAGCTTTAGAGGAGGAAAACTTTTATTTTGATTCACAATTTCAGAGGTTTCAGTCCATGATTGGTCCACTCCATTGCTTTTAGCTCCATGGTGAGGCAGAAATATAATGAAAGAGCTTGGCAATGGAAAGCTGCTCAACTCATGGCAACCAGGAAGCAGAAAGTGTGGAAGCCCCCAAGAGAAAGGAGTTAGGGACCAGATATAGACCCCAAGTCACAGTCTTCTTATCCACTGCCTTCTTCTAGGCCCCATATCCTGTTTTCAAAACCTCCCAATAATTCCACCAAATTGTGATCTCATCAATTGATTAATCCACTTGATAAATTGGAACTTGATCGAATTGCTTCCAAAAACCCCATCATCTGGCAACCACGCTTTTAGTGCATGAGTTTTTGGGGGATGATGTTTCAAATCCACACCATTAAGAGACAGACATAGATAGATGGACAGATAAATACACAGACGGATGGACGGATGCAATATAAGGGATTGAATCCAGGGCCTTCACACTGAGCTTCACCCCCAGCCATTTTTTATTTTTAATTTTGAGACAGGGCCTTGTTAAGTCACTAAATTTCCCATACTGGGCTCAAATTTACAATCCTCCTGCCTCAGCATCCTAGAGTGCCAGGATTATAAGGATGCACCATCACATCCAGATAAATTATAATTTTATAACCTTGAGTAGCTGCTGTAGTGTTGCCATTCACTACACATTTAGCACATGTTTGATAAATGAGTACACAATAATATCCAAAAAACCTGCTGGGGTTATACTTTAAAACTCTTAGTTAAGGCGCCTTAATATAAGATTAGACCTGATTTTCCAACATTGCCTACTGAAATTTCATAATCCAAATTGCTATATGCCATGTTGGTGTCTTTTAAATTTTGAAAGGAATTCTATGTTTCAGACTGTTTGAAAATAAAATAGAAAAACAAGTTCATTCAGATTAAAAAAAAAAATCTCCTTGCTTTTAAATTTTTGTTTTGTTCTGTTTTATTTTTTCTGGTACTAGGAATTGAAACTAAAGGCCTTTCTGCTGAGCTACATCCAAGCCCTTTTTTAATTTTTATTTTGAGACAGGATCTTGCTAAGTAAATAAGTTGCCCAGTCTGGCCTCAAACTTACAATCTTGCCTCAGCTTTCCAAAGTGCTAGGATTACAGGCATGCACCATAACACCCAGCTGCTTTTAAGTTTTCATAGTATTTTTATTCATTTTATATTTTATAGCACCTTTTCTCTTTTGTTTTTTTGGTTCCTTTCCTTGCTTTATCATTTTAGCTTTCAGTAAAGAGTAATGACTGCCTTCAAAAACTATTTCATGAACAAATCAAGTTTTGTTAATAATTAACAACATAACAAAAATTTCAGTGTATCCAAAAAAATTCTAAGCTCCTTAAAATGGCTGAATTAACTGGATGACTATCCAAAAAAAAACTAGAACAAAATAATTTGGAAAATTCCTTTCAGAAATGGAATTTTTATTTATTAGATAAAACATTTCTGATCTAAGTAAGCCTTGATCTGTATTTTATTTACTTTCTTGAATTCCTCATAAAAGTATCTCTAAAACTTCCTTATTTCACTAATTACATAAGTATATACAAGCTGATGACTATAAGATTATTTACTTTATCTTAATTCTTTTGAAAGGAATAAAATAGCCATTATGTATCATTGCATAAAACATTTGTTGTCTCATATAGAGATTTTTATGTAGTTATAATTAAAGTTCATTTTACTCTAGCAAGTTTAATTCTTTATATTTAGGGAACCTGAACCTCATTGTAGGGAGTAATCAGTGTTGAATCTGAGACCATTAATCCCAGCATCTATAGCCATTCAATTCCACAAATGTTGCCATATACCTATTTTGTAAACAGCATTATACTAGGTTCTCAGAATATAGGAAGATGAACGAACAGAACAGAGAAGTCAGTAGTTGAGATGGGTTGAGAGTTTAGTGTGACCTATATGTGTGTTGGAAGCTTTGTCCTCAGTATAGCAAGGTACAGAAGGTAAATCTTTCTGCTTTTTTCTGTGGTGCTGGGCATTGAACCCAGGACCTTCGAACTGAGCTACATTCTCAGTCCTTTTTGAGTATCACTAAGTCAATAAGTTGCCCAGGCTGGCCTTGAACTTGCAATTCTCCTGCCTCAGCCTCCTCCCACAGTGCTTGAATTACAGGTGTGCATCATCATGCCTGACCACAGAGGTAAATCTTTTTAGGAGTGGAGCCTAATGGAAGGTGATTGGGTCATTGGGGGTGATGCAATCCTAAGAGGAGATTAGGTTAGTTTTCACTGAACCCAAAGAGAGTGAGTTGTTATCTTTTTCTAAAACTGGGCTTGGCCCTTCCCTACTGCCTAGCTTTCTGTGTAACTATGTTGTCTGTCTCTTTCTCTTGAATTCATTCTTGTCATGATGCCACCTGCCATGATGTGATATAGCTAAGGGGGCACTCTAGCACTACAGCCTAGCAGATGTTGGTGCCATGCTCTTGAACCTTCAAAACTGTGAACTAAATAAACTTCTTTTCTTTATACTCAGTGTCAAGCATTTTGTTTTAACAAAGGCAAATGGACTAATACAGTAATGATAAGTTGTTTTGGGTTTTTTGTTTGTTTGTTTGTTTTGGCTTTTTGTAGTGCAGGCTGGCCTTGAACTCACTATATAGCCCAGGCTGGCCTCGATCCTCCTGCCTCAGCCTTCTGAATGCTGGGATTACAGGCATGTGCCACCACATCTGGCTATGATAAGTATTATAAAGAAGAAAAGAGCATATTAAAGGGCATAACAAGTGAAGGTAACAGGCCAGTATAGCTCAGGTTAGTATCTCTGATAAGGTTGTGGCTTAATCAGAATCCAGAAGGAAGCAAGAGAATGAGTCAATAGGCACTAAGGAGAGCTCCAGACAGATTGCAAATGTACCTTAGTCACTTTCTTTCTCACTGGGACAAATGACCCAACACCCAGATCTTAAAGGAAGAAAGATTTAGGCTCACATTTTCAGTCCATAGTTGACTGGCTCCAAGATAGAAAGTAGAAGACCCTGTGTCAGAAAATCAATGAGGGCTGGTGAGATGGCTCAGCAGCGTAAGTGCCTGCCTGGCAAGCGCGAGGGCCCGAGTTCGACCCCTGGTACCCACAAAAAAAAAAAAAAAGAAAAAGAAAATCAATGAGAAGATAAAGAGAAGCTGGATGTGGGGTTGCATGCTTATAATCCTAGCACTCAGGAGGCTGGGGCAGGAGGACTGCCTCAATTTGGAGGCCAGCCTGAACTACGTAGTAATATCCTGTCTCAAAAACCAAAACAAAACAAAAGGAAAAGTTCAATGGATACCATAAAAGTAAATCAACAGATCATCTAATATTGAATAATTAAAAAGAAAGAAATATCTTCCTTGCCATTTGTATTAGGCAGTTTCCCATCACTGGGACAAAATACCCAACATCCACAACTTAAAGGAGGAGAGCTTTATTTTGACTCACAGCTTCAGTCCATGCATGGTCACCTGACTCCAAGGCAGAAATGGGATGGTGAAAGGGCATGGCAGGGGAAAGCTGTTCAACACATGGTAGCCAGGAAGTAGAGCATGACAGAGAAGGAGCCAGGACAAAAATACACCCTTCCAGGTCAGGTCACCAGTAACTCACCTCTTCCAACCAGGCCCCACCTCCTAACAGCACATTCAGCTATGAACCCATCGATGGACAAGTCCACTGATGAGCACAGTGCCACATGATCCACTCACCTTCCAAACACAGGAGATTTTTGAGGGTGCATTTTAGAGCTGGACTACAACACAATTCTGGTAAAGAAAGTATTTCAAGGTAACCAAATAACTGAAAAGGATGGAAGAAAATTCTTCTAGACAAATTCTAGTTATAAAGGTAGAAGGAATGTTAGAATTAGAGAATGAAGCCCCCATGCTAATGCACTCCTGTAATCCCAGCACTCTGGGAGGATCCCAAGTTCAAGCTCAGCCTGAGCAACTTAGTGACTTAGGGAGACCCTGCCTAAAAGTTTAAAAAGGGCTGGGGAATGTAGCTCAGTGTGAAGGCCCTGGTTCAATCTGGGGTACCACACACAGAAAGAGAAGAAAGAAAGAAAACTACCATGTTGCAATCCTAAGGCATGGTCATAAATAGATACTAAAACTCATTAGATGAAACACTGATTAGAAATTTTACAATAATAGAATTAGGCTGTCACCTCCTGAACAATTTAAGTATTACTAAACTGAGACAATCTGAAACTTCAATGGCAAGCAGAAACACCGAAACAACACCCAGGATTTGGAGGCAGATTTATTCACATGGATGGGCTCTGATCGGGATCATTCCAAAAATATCAGGCCTCAAAGGTCCAGGGAGGGAGGTTTTTATGGAGTTTAAAAGGGGAAGTACACAGGCAGAGTACTTGGCTATCTTTGATTGGTTCTTACAATATGCATCATAGTGACCAGCTATGCATCACAGTGACCAGACGTTTCTAAGAGACAGAAGCAACTGGAACTGGAACAGGAACTGTCACCCGGGCAACTGAAGTATACTGGCTGGGGGGGCATTTTCTGCTACAAAACTATTTGGCTCTTAAAATGATAAAATAAGGGGCTGGTGAGATGGCTCAGCAGCGTAAGCACCTGCCTGGCAAGCGCAAGTGCCCAAGTTCGACTCCTGGAACCCACATACGATAAAGGGGCTGGTGATATCGCTCAGCGGCACGGGCACCTGCTGGTGCGCGAGGCCCTGAGGTCGACCCCCAGTACCCACAAAAAAAAAAAAAAAGATAAAATAACATGAAGTACGCTAACATTACTTACAGCATGCTCTTGTCAAAACACTGAAATTAATCAAGTGTCTATCAATCTAACTTCTAGACTATAGGAACTACAGTGGACAGAGGAACAAATAAAACACCACAAGGAAGCAATCAAAATGTTCTGCAGGACCGCTGACCTGGTTTCCTTAAAAGGTAAATGGAAGATGAAGAGATCTTAAAGAATCTCAGAATCGCTCCCCACCACGTAAGCACTCAGGGAGAAGGTGGCCATCTGCAAGCCAGGGAGAGTCTTCTCTAGCACCAGCCATGCTGGCATTCTGACCTTGGATTTCTGGCCTCCAGAACTCTGAGAAAATAAATTTCTGATGTCTAAGGCAAATAAATAAACAAATAAACAAATTCCATTTTTTGAGATAATTAGGGAAGTATGCTTGGCTTATATTGCCTCTTCCTTCTCCTCTTTTCCTCCTCTTCTTGTCTTCCCCCTCCCTTTCTTTTCCAGTACTGGGGACTGAACCCAGGGTCTCATACATGCTAGGTAAGTGCTCCCCCACTGGGTTACATGCACAGCACTTTTTGTTTCTTATTTTGAGACAAAATCTCACTCAATTGCCCAGTCTGGACTGGTACTTGCATTCCTCCGACTCCCAAGTAGCTGGGATTACAAATGTGTGCCACCAGACCCAGCTAGTATTAAGTTTTAAGAAATGTTTATTTCAGGGCCAGGAATGTAACTTAGTGGTAGACCACTTGCCTGGCATGTGTGAGGCCCTGGGTTCAATTTCCAACACCACCCACCAAAAAAAAGAAAAATACAAAAATCACAAATTCAAAACAGGTCCTATAAGATCATTAGTCTAATTTCACCATAATGGTATGAAAATGACTTTGTGATTATATAAGAAAAACTCTGTCTTTTAAAGCATAATGAAGTAGTTAGGAATAAAATATCAAATATGTCAAGTAAGGCTTGGTTCTAAATACTTCAGCAAAAGTAAACAAATTAGAAACAAAAATAAGGGATGATTGGTGGTGATTTCTGAAACAAGTATAAAACAAGTATAGCAAAATGTTGACAACTACTGCAAGTAGATGATGAGCACATGAGAATTGCAGTCTTCCCTCTTTTGTGTACATTTGGAGTTTTCATAATTTTATTTTTTAAATTTTAAATTTTTATTAGTATGTTTGCAGTACGTAATGGTTACATTCATCATGGTGAGTCAGTGCATATACATATCTTAATCCTTTTTACTTCCCTTCCTTTTCCTTCTCTCACTCCATCTTTGTTTGTGTGTTTGAGACAGGGTCTCACTAGTTCAGGCTGGCCTTTGAACTCACTATGTAGCCCAGGCTGCCTCGAACCTGCAGCAATCCTCCTGCCTCAGCCTCCCCAGTGCTGGAATGACAGATGTGCACCACCACACCCAGCGTCACTCCATCTCTTGATCATGTTTTGTTTTGTTTTTTTAAAGAGAGAGAATGAGTAGCTGTGTTAAATGCTGTTCAAATAGTTCAAGGCAGTTGACTGAGAATTGGCCATGGATTTGGCAATGTGAAGTCACTGGAAGTAGTTGTGGTGGAGCAGTGATTACAATGAGTTCAGGAATGAAACATGGGAGAGGAAGAAGTAACTCGTAGACGATGGATGTCACTGTGGTAAGCAGCCTCTAAGATGGCCCAAAGCCCCACTTTATGGTATGTACAACCTTGTATAATACTTTTTTTTTTTTTTTTTTTTTTTTTTTGGTGGGTACCGGGGGTCGACCTCAGGACCTCGTGCGCCAGCAGGCGCCCGTGCCACTGAGCGATATCACCGGCCCTTTTTTCATATGTGGGTTCCGGGAGTCGAACTCGGGCCCTCGCGCTTGCCAGGCAAGCGCTTATGCCACTGAGCCATCTCACCGGCCCTATAATCCATTTCTTTCATGTGGTGTGCTTATAACCAACAGAATACATCAACATTTAGGACATGTCACTTCTGTGGTTAGACTGTAATACTGTGACTTCCATCTTGTTGGCAGATTTCTCTCTGCTGCCTACTTGGCTTATAGTTCGTTGAAGCAAGCTGTCAAACTGGAAGTCTGACACATTAAGGAACCCAGGACAATCTCTGGCCAGCAGCCAACAAGGAACTGAAGTCCTCAGTCCAAAAGCCCAGAAGGCACTGATCCCCATCAACAGTGGCCTGAGTGTGGAAGTCAAGCCTTCAGAAGAGATCCCAGCCCTGGCTAATGCCTTGACTGCAACTTCGACACACTGAAGTAGAAGACCTTGCTAACCTGTGCCTGGACCCCTATTCTGACAGAAATTGTAAGCTAAGTGAGTTATGCTTTAAGCTTCTAGTTTGTTTGTGCTAATTTGTTATAAACAATAGATAACAAATCCAGGGGCAATAGCTGAAGGAGAATATAGGTTCAGAAAAGGATTGGGTTCTTTTTTGTTTTGTGTTTGTTTTGGTTTTGGAGAGGAAGAGAGATGAATACTGCAGCATATTTGGATTCTAATGAGATTGATCCAACAGAGAAGGCAAAGTTGATGCTGCTGAAAACAGAGGGTCAACTGGCAATATTGGCTTTTGTCAGAAACAGGGACAGTTCAGCTACTATAAGAAAAAGAAAGTTAGAGAATATACTATATAGGTAAAAGGGAAAGTACATCACAAACTTTTTGTTTGTTTGTTTTTGTGGGTACTGGGGGTCGACCTCAGGACCTCGCGCGCCAGCAGGCACCCGTGCCACTGAGCGATATCACCGGCCCTTTTTTCGTATGTGGGTTCCAGGAGTCGAACTCAGGCCCTCGCACTTGCCAGGCAGGCACATACGCCGCTGAGCCATCTCACCGGCCCATCACAAACTTTTAAACATGTAGAAGCTCTTCCTAACTGCTTGTGTTTCAGTAAAATATGAAGCTTATAACTTAGAAGAGACTGACAAGTAGGTATTGGGGGACTAAGGAGACAAGAAAAAGTATTGAAACAGTAAGTCGAGCAGAAGTTGACCTGGTGGTGCTCTGTAATCCCTGCACTCAGGAGGCAGAGGCAGGAGGATCATGGCAAGCTCAAGACCAGCCTGGGCTGCATGGTGAGTTCAAGGCCAGCCTGAACTACATAGCAAGACTCTGTCTCAAAAACAAAACAAACAAACAAAACAAAACAAAAAAATAGAAGTTGACTAGGGTAGTAGAATTGACACACAGCATTAAGAATCTACATAAGGGCCGGTGAGATAGCACCTGCCTGGCAAGCATGAGGTCCTGAGTTCGACTCCCGGTACCCACATTAAAAAAAAAAAAAAAAAGAATCTACATAAGGTTAGACCCCATGAAATAAAATAGAGATCAGGCAATACCCAGGTCCATCTGGTCAGATGTAATCAGAATAAACAGGAAATAAGGACTTAAATGCTATGAAAGCACAAAAAAATCAGAAATCAGAATAGAGGAATGAGTAGAAGCAGAGGCTGCCGTGAAATGGAATGGGAATATATATCCATCTCAGTAAGGGAATTCAGTTATAAGGCTGTGTGAGGTCAGAAGATTGGGGATAATGGCTTTATCAGCAGAAGATACTGAGAAAGCTAGTTTTCCTCACACAAAATTCTAGTTAAGGGTCAGTGTGGAGCGATCTACTCTTACTTTTACAGTCACGACCCTGATCTCACAGGGGCTTGGAGCTGAAATTCATGGTAACTGGCTGGGGTTTTTTTTGTTTGTTTTTGTTTTTGTTTTTTAATTCACAAGTCAAAAAGATAAAAATCAATCCTGATAACACTGCCAGGATACCTAGCAGAAAGCAAATACAAGATCACTGTAGAGATACAATTTCAGTATAGGCCTAGCAAGATTTCCACTACAAAAGCCACACTGGTTTGATCACAATTCAACTTGATTTGATCACAATTCAAAAAAAACACACTTGTTTTTTGGTATTGCTTTGGTGCTGGGACCTTATGTGTGCTAAGCATACAGTTGCCACTGAGCTATACTGCCTGCTCTCACATTTTTTAAAAAGCCAGTGATAGTTGAAGAGGACTTCTACTTCCACCCATGATGAGCAGAAAGGAGGACTATATTTACCCTCCATTGTAGGATAATGACCACACACACACACACACACACACAGCAGCCAAGCCCAGATCCCTGGAACCTGTGAATGTTACTTATATGGCAAGAGATTTTGCCGATTACATCAAGGATCTTGAGAAGACTGTTAAGGTTTGTATCTTAAATTCCCCTCAAAAGCTCATGTTCCAAAGGCTTGGTCCCCAGGAGGTGGTGGAAAACTTTAGATGGAGGAAGTGGGTCACTAGAGCCTATCCTTGAATGCGGTATTGGGACCCTGATCTTTCTGTCTGTCTCTCTCTCTGCTTCCCAACTACCATAAGGTAAGCAGCTTTCCTGCAATACACTCTCATCCACGATGTCTCTACCATAATGTTCAGCTTTGACTCAGGCCCAAAGCAATGGGGCCAAGCGACCATAGACTGAAACCATAAGCCAAATCCTTTCCTCTTTAAAATTGTTTGTTTCAGGTATTCTGTCACAGAGATGGAAAACTAAGACAAAGACTATCCTGGATTATACAATGGACAATAAATGTAATTACAAGTGTCCTTAGCAGAGAGAGATTTGACCACAGAAGACAATGTGATGGTGAAGCTACACATGCACTGCTGGCTTTGGAATGGCAAGCAGGGCCATGAGCCAAGGAATGCAAAGAACACAGCTCTAGCATCTGGGAAGAGTGGGAAATGCATTCCTACCTTCACACAGCTCCAGAGGGACCCCAATTGTGCCAACACCTTGATTTCAGCTTCTAGAACTGGTTTCAGAGTTTTGAACTCCAGAACTCTTAAGAATTTTGGGTTTGTTTGCTTGTTTCTGAGTACTGAGCACAGGGCTACATCCCCAGCCCTTTTTATGTTCTATAAATATTGTTTTAACCCACCAACTTTGTAATCATTTTTTAATGGCAATTGGAGAAAACACAATGCTCCTCCATCTTAAACAATTAAAAAAGCAGGACACAATAAATAAAACAACAGTTTTCACACATGGGACGAAAGCAGCATAGAACAATGATCCCTGAGAGAAACAAAATGAGCTGAGCCCTACCATGGCCCCAGTTTACTGCATAAGTTTCAAAGCCACGATGCAGGGAAGAATCATCCAAACATGGTCACATCCTTAAGTTGGAGAGGAAAAATTGAGAATTCAGGAATAGTGCAAATAAATTTGCAAAGCAAAGCATTGAACAAGACAGAACTGCACAGAAACAGAGCTCTTACACAGTATGCAGAGGGGTGCACTTAGTCTTCAGCTGAGAGCTGATCAGAATGATTTACTCACAGTGATGAGAAGAGCAAAGTTTTAAAAATGGACATATCAAGTGCCAGGGAAGATGCAGAAATAGAACTCCTCATACATTGCCAGTGGGAATACAAAATGGTACAGCCACTCTAGAAAACAATTTGGTGGATTCTTCTAAAACTAAGCATCATACAACCCCAACAAAACCAGTCTGTTATTTATTAAAAAGAAACAAAAATCATATAAATGTTACTGGATTAAGGTCCAGGCTGCCCACTGCTGGAAGGCCAATATTCAGGTGATGAGTATTAGAGGTTTATTCAAGGACCAGCATCTTGGAAGTAGGACAGGCTCAGCCTCAAAGTTCTCCAGACAGCCTGGGGGACTCGGGTACAATGAGCTTTGTAAGAAAGGGAAAGGAGAAGCAGGGCAGGAAAGCTACATGCTGAGTGGGGTCTTCGTCATCCAGCGGTGTGTCTCCTTTTTACAACTCTAGAACATCACAATGGACCTCAATCTCCTGGAGCTGGCTCCAATCGTTCTTCTTAGACAGACATTATTATTTTTTTTAAGAAAACACATTTTATTATACCTCTTCACAAAGTTAAAAAGAAGAAGATCCTTAATAAAGGATCTCTTTCTCTCTTCTAAACATTTTCATTTTTGTATCTTTCATTGTATCATGCCCCACTCTTTCAAGTAGACACTTGTTAATAGAAAGGAAAACAATGTAACTACATTGTTAGCTACTAAACTCAAAGTGCTCAGTTAAAACCAGAACACAGTTTGCATCTAAACCAAGCCTGAAAGTCAGAGGTTGTAATGCAAACTGCTAACACTTTAAGCATGTTTTTTTTTTTTTTTTTTTTTTTTTGTGGGTACCGGGGGTCGACCTCAGGACCTTGCGTGCCAGCAGGCGCCCGTGCCACTGAGCGATATCACCGGCCCTTTTTTCGTATGTGGGTTCTGGGAGTCGAACTCGGGCCCTCGCGCTTGCCAGGCAGGCACGCCGCTGAGCCATCTCACTGGCCCCAAACACTTTAAGCTTCTGAGGTATAAATTAATGAGATGAGACAGATTCTGTAAATTCATAAAGATGTTCTGTCTCTGAAGAGATAGACTTGAAAACAATCTACTTAACTCCAAAGTCAAGGTCATTAGCAATTCTTTTTTCTTTTCTTTGAGACAGGGTCTCACTATGTAGTTCAGGCCATCTTTCAATTCACTATGTAGCTCAGGCTGGCCTCAAACTCATGGCGATTTTCCTGCCTCAGGCTCCCAAGTGCTGGGATTACAGGCGTGCACCACCACGCCCAGCTAGTATTTCTTGCAGACTAATAAAACCCAAGTTCTCCTTGACTATCTAAAATGTTTAAATATTGTTTAATGAATATAGTGCTTAAAGTAAAATCGAAGATTCTCTTGTCACTGGCTAACATGAATTCTGGACCACATGTAAGACAGAAATCAAACTGGGCTTGTTCCTGAGCTTCTGTCAGCCCTGTCTGCCCTGTTTTTCTGGGACTTCTAAAGAGACAGACCCTGTGCTGGCCTCTAAATCAACTGAGAGTTCTGCTCAATTCATATAGAAATCTCAAATTGGCAAAGTGTAGCTATTCCAGTATTAATAGCCCTGGTTTTGACTGCCAGTGACCCTCCTTGCAGCTCAGAGCCAGCAACTATCAGTAGTTCTCAGGAACTCTAGCTACCAAAGATGGTGGCTCCCACCTACTCTTCACTGCTGTCCATCATTTGCTGCTAGCTACCTTGAGAATTATGAGCACCAACTGCTGGCCACTTTCAGCACTAGGGCCCTTTTTCTGGTGTTGCCAGCAACCCTTGGTATTACCAGCTTCTAGTGGACCAGCTCAGTGTGCTCTACTCAGGATAGAAATCACTAATAGGGAAGAACATAGCATCTCGCAGAGGCTTTATTAGGACTTATGCTGCAGCACAGAGGTAGTAGCACACAGGCTGAACCTGCTAAAACTATGGGAGGATGCTTATAAAGGAAAAAAGGAGGGTTCATGAGTGTGCAGAGGCAGACTGTTTGGTCATGAGTTGGGGGCCTCTGCAGACCTGAATGAGGAGAGCTACAGAGGGGCAGAATCATCAAGAGAGGCTCACAGGTCCATGACTGAACATGCTGCAGCTGAAGGAAATATCTCCCAGAGCAGCCATGGGGTGTGATGTAGTGGGCTGCTTGCAAGGTGTCTGAAGAAGCCACAAAAGAAAATTAAGAAGTACTTCTTGGAAAGCATCAGGCTCTTCTCTCCTGTCTCATTCTAATATAAATGTGAAAGTTTTAAGTTATTAATACCTTTAATGATGTCATCTGTGTTAGTCCCAATTACCTGAGATTAACTGAAAATATAAATAAGTTCAGTGGTAAAGTGTTTGCCTAACACATGCAAGGTACTGGGTTCAATCCCTGCCCCCCCCCATCAACAGTAAATTTCAACTTGAGGGTACAAGCTTAGGATATCTACTTCTAATCACAATCTGGACTTGTTCCCTCTGTCCCTACACTGAGATCCATTATCTTAGCTAAGGTATCAAACAAGAATAACTATTGGGTAATCTTCAATTCTCCTCCTTTCAAAAAAGTTATCTACAGTTGATTAAATAAACACTTTTTTTTTTTTTTTTTTTTTTTTGAGACAGTATCTCGCTATGTAGTCCAGGCTGGCCTTGAACTTGCTGTGTAGCCCAGACTGGCCTCAAACTCACAGCAATCCTTCCGTATCCACCTTCTGAGTGCTGGGATTACAGGTGTGCACCACCACACCCAGCACAAACCCAAAATTATGATTCCTTTTAATCATTTACCATTTATCAAGTACATAAACATTATTAAAGAAAAATGCATGTAACACATTAAGTACAAATAATATATTTTATTTCATCCCTGAAAACAAAAACAAAAAACAATAATGTCTACATCTAATCAAAAGAGAACAATTATTCCAAACTTCACTTGGTAATGGTATATAATTAATTTCCTAATTTAAAGGGTACAGAGAAGACAGTTCAGAAAGCTAGCTTCATGAAATAGTATTTTCTCATACTTATTTTAACAAAATATTATAATTAATGCTACCACTTATGGTAGCATATTGTAATAATGAACAATACAATATCTAAAACTAAATTCAATATAGTCTAAAGCTAGAAGCTAGCTGCACTTCAGCAGTTATTATAGAGAATAAATACAGGGCACCATATAGCAATCAGATTTGCTACATGGAAAATTTAAATAAAGGTGTACTTTGTTCTATACTAGAATTACCCAAGATTAACTTTTCTTGTGCTATATAGTCACTCTTTTCCTGAAAAGATAGTCAATCTTCATAATTTATTTTAAATGTTAATTATTTTAAGTGGTCTTTATATAAGATAAATATCTAATGCAAAATTCCACAAAGCAGGATACTCTTATGTAACATAAATAGTATTTTCCAAGCAATTTATGCAGCACAAATACCTGTATTATATACATCTGTCTAAAGTCCTTGAGTCCCCTCCTCTCCCACCAACATAACAAAAGCAAAAATTACCCAAATATGGAAATCATGTGCTTGTCCTGATGTCATAGACACTCAAGGAATTTTCATTTTTGGTTTTTTAAAGACAGTCTCACTAAGTTGCCTAGGTTGGCCTTGAACTCTCAATTCTCCTGCCCTAGCCTCCTGAGTAGCTGAGACTACAGGTTTGTAACACTGCACCTAGCTAAGGGGTTAAGCTTTTTTTTTTTCCTTGGTATCAGGAATTGAACTCAGGACCTCGCACTTGCCAGGCAGGCATTGTGCCACTGAGCTACATCCCCGGCAGGGGTTAAACTTTTAAATCAACATCCATGTATGTGGAAAAATCATGAATATAGTTATATTTCATTTCATCATAAAAATATTTTTATTCAGAATATACATAAGAAATATTAAAGTATGAGATTAGAGATACAACTTTAATGTTGTTATTAAATTGCCCCCAATGTTTAGACTAGGTTATGGACAGTGGCTGCTACCATTTCAAGATTACACTCTTACAAATGTAATTTTAAAAAATACACAACAATTAACCTTCCTCTATTTTGAAAGATAGTGCAAATGAAGACATTCTTTGGGTCATGATTTCAAAACATTATTTTTAACATTATACTTCTTTTCTCTGTTCATAATCTGAGTAACAAAATATAGTATTGGAAGTAAGCACATTTTCTAACAGCCTTAAATAGTTACATCTACTGAGAACAAATGACAGAAGAATGATTCAGTAACAATATTCTCCACTTGTCTGAAAACATATACTTAAATAAGTATTTTATGAAAACAAATCCATGTCTTTTAGTGTTTTTGTTTCAGCTTGACCTTAAACACAAAACGTTTACACAAAGACCACCTACCTGCTCACTACATCAGCCGTGTTGCTGAATTCCCTCTAAGGATGTAGCACAGCACAGAAGAGACTTGCCCGAAAGCAAACTAGTAACACTTAAAACGTTATATACAGAATTAGAGCTCCATGAATCCAGGAAATTCTTTGAAAATATGTTGGGCTTTTATTGTAAAGTATTACTCTCTCCTAGCCAGCAATTAAAAAGCTTTTCTGTGACAGGATATAATCCATAGTGGATATAGCAGTACAAGGTGATCTTCAACTGCTATCTAATGCTGCCCGAGGCATTTATTCTTTTATTTGTGGTTACTGGCACCAAATTCCCATTAGTGCCATTGGTAGTGTTTGTGGCTGAGCCATTCACAACAATATAGTCGACTTTGTTCTCCAGCTTCACCAAGCGTTGTAAAATGTCATCCAAAAGGACAGCAATTGTTCTTTTCAGATCGGCTGGCGGGGGGGGGGAAATCAGAATGTTAAATATCAGGAGAGAATTTAATATTTGTTTTTATACTTTGATAGAAAACAGTAAATAATTATCAAGTCATCTGAAAGAAAATATACAGAGAGTGTACTCAAACCACAAGTAAGGAAAGCTTATTTTATATGTTTTTTTTTTTTCTCTTTTTTTTTCCCCCCAGGGGTGGGGGGCTATTTTAATCAATGTCTCAATACAGAGTTTCTAAAAGGAATGTGAGTTGTAAATATGGTGAACTCACTTTGTAGTGCAAAAGAACAGATTTAAAGGCTGGTTCAAAAGTATCAGTCCCTCTGCAAGGAATATATTCACTGTGAGTTTCTTAAAGCAGTTGAAAAGAATACGGCGGACTAAGCGGGAAAGGTGAAAAGGCAGCTAGGAGGTTCCCTGAAACACACACGGAAACCTGTGCCTCCACAGACCGCAGTGCAGGTGAGAGCCCTGGGCTCAGCGCAAACACCGCGAGCATGGCCAGTGCAAGAGGCAGCGCACCTTGCACTTCAGTTCTTCCAGAGAAATGATGAGCTCATTGGAAGGTTAAGGGTTTCAGTAGAATCTACCTGAGAAGAATGAAATGATGATTTTTTTTTCTTTTATAGAATTCTCTTTTCTCAGGTTTACAAAAGGCATCTAATAGATATTAGGTGCTCAATATTAGCAATATTGTTTTTTGTTTTTTTTCTTTTTTTGCTTTGTTTTGTTTTGAGATAGGGTGTTACTATACAGCCCAAGCCTTGAACTTGTTATGTAGTGCAGCCTTGCCTCAAACATGCAATCCTCCTGCATAATACTGGTCCTTTTTTTGTTGTTTTTGGATTAGTTTTTCTCTTGTCTTTTATCTCAGACCAAAAAAGCAGCCTAATCTGGGATCACCAATGAAAATCATCTAACGCCAACTGATAAATTTGATGATGGTTCTGTTATTAAAATATCAGAAAAAGCGTGAACCACAAAAGAAAAAAATAAACTGAACTTCATCAAAATTAAAAACTCTGGGGTCAGTATGGTGGCACCTGCCCATTAATCTCAGCACTCTGGGGGGCCGAGGCAGGAGGATCACAAGTTGGAACCCAACATGGACAACTTAGCAAGACCCTGTCTCAAAATAAATAAAAAAGGGATGTGGATGTAGCTCAGTGGTAGAGACCCCCTAGATTTAATCCTTAGTATGACATACACACAAAAATAAATCTGAAACACAGTAAAGGCCACAGTGATCAGGGAAATGTCCAAACTAAGTGTCCTCAATGCCTATGTACTTCCCGAGCTGCATGTGAAACTACATCATTGCTTGATTTGTGCCACCCACAGCGAGGTCGTCAGAAATCAACCTCATGAAGCACAGAAGGAACAAACACCCCCCACCCTGATTTAGACCTTCTAATGCTGCCTCACATCCTCCACCAAAGCCCATATAAGGAGCCAATCCTTAAGGACTGAAGAAAAACTATCATCTTCTAGGAAAATAAATAAAATGGAAATTATACTTCTTTTGTTTTTGAGACAAGGTCTCACTAGTTTAGGCTGGACTTGAACTCACTATGTAACCCAGGTTGGCCTCAAACTCATGGAGATCCTCCTGCCTCAGACTCCCAAGTGTTGGGGTTACAGGCATGAGCCACCACACCCAGTAGAAATTATATTTTTAAAAAAATGGGGGCCAGTGATATAGCTCAGCGACATAAGTGCCTGCCTGGCAAGCGCAAGGTCCTGAGCTCGACTCCCGGTACCCACACATTAAAAAAAAAAAAAAAAAGGGAGGGGGGAGGGCTTGAACAGACATTTCTCTGAATAAGGTATGGAAAAGGCAAATAAGCATGAAAAAAGGTATTTGTAGTTTGCAGAAAACTACAAATCAAAGCCACAATAAAATACCACTTGACACCTACTCAAATGGCTATAATCAAAGAAGGAATGAGGTGTTGGCAAGGGATATGAGGAATTTAAAAACCTCTTACATTACTGGTGGGAACATGAAATGGTGCAATTACTGTGGAAAATGTTTTGGCAATTTTTCTACAAGTTAAATAAACATAAAGTTACCATGATCCAGGAAGTCCACTCCTACATATATAACCCCAAGGACAAGAAATACTGTATACCAAAGTTCTTTTTTGTGAAGTTTTATTCATAATAGCCAAAAGGTGTAAACAATCCAAGTGTCCATCAAAAGACAAATGGATAAACAAAATGTGTTATATACATAAAACAGAGTATTATTCAGCCATAAAAAAACAAATGATATTCTGGATCAAAGCTATGGGTGTACCTTGAAGATACTATGCAAAATAAAATACGTAAGCCAGACATAAAGCTCAAATATTGTACGGGTACTTAAACGGAGTATTTAAAACAGGCAAATTCAGAGAGAGAAAGTAGATGACAGGTTACCAAGGACCAGGAGGAAAAGAAGAAAGTTATTTTTTCTTTGGGTTCATCAAGGAATTGCCCCCCCACAAATTACTGCTTCGTAGTCAGACAGTTTCTTGTTTGTAGTGATGCAAGTTTTGAAAAGAAATACGGATGGTTCCACAACACTGTAAATGTGATTAATACCAGTGAATTCTTCCCTTAAAAATGGTTAAGTAGAGCTAGGCATAGTGGTGCTCGCCTTTAATCCTAGCACTTGGAAAGCTGAGGCAGGAGAATCATGGCGAGTTCAAGGCCAGTCTAAACTATGTAGCGAGACCCTGATGTGTACACGCTCTGGAGGCTGAACCCAGGTCCTCACCCAAGGCTACAATCCAGCTCTTACAACACAATTTTTAAAAATTTTCTCTAGATTTCAAAGTTTTCAAAATAAAAGACAGGAAAAGGAGACATTTAAGATCTTTTTTTTTTTTTTTTTTTTTTAATGTGGGTACCAGGAGTCAACCTCAGGATCTCACGCTTGCCAGCAAGCACTTGTGCCGCTGAGCGATATCACCGGCCCTTTTTCTTCCTTTATGTGGGTACTGGGAGTTGAACTCAGGACCTCGCACTTGCCAAGCAGGCGCTTATGCCGCTGAGCTATCTCACCAGCCTGACACTTAAGATCTTTCAAACAAGACTTGTAGGCGTGAGCCAGTGATATAGCTCAGTGGCGTAAGCACCTGCCCAGCAAGCGCAAGGTCCTGACTTCGACTCCCGGTACCCGCAGGTTAAAAAAAAAGAATTATAGGATATCTGGTAAACAGGATATAATTATATATGTTTTTAAATCCTTCAGCAATAAGACTAAAAGACAAATATTGGACCTCTGTTTTCCTTGGCAGTCCTTTACAATATCAGAAGAAGTAGAATATGTGGTGGGAGTGAGGATTACTAGAACATAACAAAAAGTGAAGCTAAATCCCTGGGAGGTTTGATATGAATTATGAAGGTACAGTTTAATCATTGATTAGGATTAGAAATAGCTATTAAAAGAAAAGGTATGATGAATGAGAAATGATTAGTTATTTTACAGCAGTTATGATTAATATCATGCATGTTAGGCAAGTACTCTATCACTGAGCTACATCTCCAGTCCTTTTTATTATTTTTTCATTCTGAGACCTGGTCTTATTAAATAGCCCAGGTTGTCCTGAAATTTATAATTCTCCTGTTTGAGCCTCCTGAGTAGCTGGGATTAAAGCCAATGTACCACCATGCCCAGCTTTGATAACTTTTTAAATGTTGTGAAATTCTATTTAATATTTTCTTAATGAGTTTCTCATCTATATTCAACAGAGATACTATAGTTTTTATTTCCCACATTTTTTTCAATTTGGTATAGTGAACTGGGAAGGTTCCTCCTATTTTCTGGAAGACACTACATAGAATTATTAAATTCTTTAAATTTCTGATAGAACTCTTCAACAAAATCATCTGAGCCTGGTGATTTTGGCATGTGTGTGTCAGGAGGGTGGGTTTTAAATTATAAATTCAATTTCCCTAACAGTTATAGCACTGAATAAAACACACAAAAAGATTAGCACCAAATTACTCATCACTACAGACTAAGTGAAAGAAAGGCATAATTAGGAAACTATTAGTCATTAAGAGTATAACCTACATGTAATACCATGAAAATATATCCACAGAAATTAAGTAAAAACAAATAAATTACAAAACTACTATGCATAGTACAATCCCTGGTTCAAAATACAGCAAAGTGTTAGAATATACATATACACTGTCTCTTAGTAAACTACAAATGGCTGGCTATCTTTGTAAATAAAGTTTTAATAGAAAAGTCACGCTCATTTATTGCAACAGATATTACATGAAAACCAAAGCTAGAAATATTTGCTGTTTAGCCCTGTAAGTATGTCAAGACTTGACATACCCAAACTAACAGATTCTCTCTGCTTTCTTTATGTTACATATTTCTGTAATATTCAAATACTTATAATAAACATTTTTTACAATCAGAAATATGGTAAAAATACCCACATATAGATGAGTCTCATTCTTACTTTTAAAATCAAGTTTGGAAGCCAGGCATGGTGGCACACATTTGTAATCCCAGCACTCTGGGAGGCTGAGGCAGTAGGATCACAAATTTGAGATCAGCCTGGGCAACTTACCAAAATCCTATCTCAAAATAAAAATATAAACAGAAGAAGAAAGAAGAAAGAAGAAGAAGAAGAGCAAGAGGAAGGGAAAGGGAAAGGAGAAGGAGGAGAAGGGGAAGGAGGAGAAGGGGAAGGGAAGAGGAAGGAGGAGGAAAAAGAGAAGGAGAGGAAGGAGAAGGAGGAGAAGGAAAGGAGGAGGAGGAGGAAGAGAAGGAGAAGGAAAGGGGGAAGGAGAAGGAGATTTAAAAGGGCTGGTGATGTAGTCCAGCATGAAGGCCCTGGGTTCAAATCCAGTACTAAGGAAAAAAAGTTTGTAGCCAGGCTCAGTGGTGCATGCCTATAAATGCAGCTACTCGGGAAGTTGAGGCAAGGAGGATCACAAATTTAAGGCTATCCTGAACAATTTACCAAGGTCCTATTGCAAAATAAAGAAACATAAGAGCTTGAAATGTAGCTCAGTGGTAGGCAGTCCTCGGGGTCTATCCCCAGTACTGGGAAAAGAAAATTTTTAAACCAAGTTTGTGTGCACATTTATACATACAGAAAAAGTTAGTAGGAAAACACAAAATATTAAGTATATCTCTGTGATAGGACTACAAGTGCTTTTCTATTTATTTCTGACCTGTCAATTTTTTTTTATTTTAAAGAGAAGAAAAAACAAATCAAAAAAAGAACAAATTTTCAAAACACCATAATATGAGGGTAACAATGGTTAATGCATTACCTGACCTGTCAATTTTTAACATGAAACATATATTAGTTTATCAATTATAAAGAGTTATTTTCAATATGACCAAAATAAAACAAACCTCTTTGTAAATGTATACTGTAAACTTTTCTATATCCAAAAATCATGATATAGCCAGCATAATTTAATCTTCTCTCGAGGAGCTGGCATTACTATGAGCATAAAATTTAATAAGTTCAAAGTTGTAGGTAGTACAATAAAGAAAAATAGAAAGGCACAGATTTGAGCAGTGGACCTGGAAATTTTTCTTTTTATGGTTCTTTCTGCTTGATCTTTGGTAATTTCTTTATCTACAAAGACATCTATAAGATACCTGGCCATTATACACAGCTGGGTAGCATAGCACGGATGGCTGCCTTTTAAAATACCACTGTTATTATGGCCAAGTAGGAGGAATTTTCTTTCAAATATTCCTCCTGTTCTGTAAGAATGTGTTTCTGTCATTTCTATCTGATTCCTTGGACTAAATAGAATGCAAAACAAATGTAATTTCTGCATCTGTGTCTGTGACAAGTACCTCCATCTCGGTTCACACCCACTCTTTCGTAGCTAGTCGCCCAAATTTGATTCTTTTTTTTTTTTTATGTGGGTACTGGGAGTCGAACTCAGGACCTCGCACTTGCCAGCAGGTGCTTCTGCCGCTGAGCTATATCACCGGCCCTTTTTTTCCTTTATGTGGGTACTGGGAGTCTAACTCAGGACCTCGCGCTTGCCAGGCAGGTGCTTATGCCGCTGAGCTATGTCACCGGCCCCTAAATTTGATTAAGAGTAAATGCAGAGCAACACGTATCACTTCAAAAAAAATCATCATAAAGGAGACAATAAAAAATACAAAGTGTCCCAGGTATGGATGGTAAATGGAACACAGGCCTTTGACCTATGCTGACCCTGGATGTCTCATTAGACACTACAGTATTTTTTTCTCTTTTTCTTTTTGTTTTTTTTTTTTTTTTTCCCAAGCATAAATCCATGAGGTAAAATACAACAAGAAAGGAGACAACAGCAACAAAACTTCAGAAGCTGGAAAATGGAAGAATAGTAACTGACTTTGCAGACCAAAAAGGCTGAATTTTAAATAAATAGGAAAAGCTAAGAAGCAATTCAGTCTTCTCCATTGAACCTAACCCCTAAAATGCCCAGAAATCTTATACCATATATTCCTGAAAATAGGGTTAAAGAAGGGCTGAAAAACAGGACTGGGTGAAAATTTATTTATGAAACGATTGATTCCTAAAGTCTCTACATCTCTCCAAAACCTCCCCAACAGCAGATCTGTGATGTATTTTGTGAAATGTGTAAAGCAGTTGACGGCCAGAGTAACACACTGAAAACTGCGGGGGTAAACAGAAGTTTACACAGTGAGTGCTGACACCAACCCTCCCCCTGGGTTTTTGTCAACTCAGACCCTGCCACAGTTACAGGCCTGTGTTCCCTAGCCTGGAGAGCACTTCTCTAGGGTATACGGAGCAGCTCAAGAGGGAAGACCCACATAGGCTGGTATTAGAGATAACCCTAACGAAACATTTCCTGATGAAGTAGCCCCCTTTATCCCTCAGTGATTTGCTCCAAGCCCTCCAGTGAATCCCTCAAATCATGGATAGTTTCTATTAACAAGGTGACTTAGAACGGGCCCCTAGATATGTTGCACTAATGAGATAACTCAGGATGCAGGCTACCACAACCCTGTGATTAAAGAGTTGGGGATGATTTTCAGCTGACCCCCAGGGAGAGGCGCGTGTCTGGGGACTGAGTTCACCTATGTGGTCAATGACTCAATCGTGCCTTCATAATGAAACCCCAATAAAAAACTCTGCACACTGAAGTTTAATAAGCTCCTCCAGTCGGCAGTACTCCGCATATTATCACACACCAACATCCCAGGAAGGTTATGTGTCCCGACTCTATGAGGACAGGACAGTGGAAACTGCATTTGCAATCTTCCCAGACCTTGCCCTACATGTGTCTCCCTTTGGCTGGTTCTGATTTGTATCCTTTTGTTACAATAACACTATAATAGTAAGTAGAGAACTTTCAATGAGTTCTGTAAGTTCTAGCAAATTATCAAACATGAGAGAATGGCCACTCCTGAATTTGTGGCCCGCTGGTCAGAAGTAAGGGCAGCCTGGGGAGGTCCCACCTAGTAGGTGGCATCTAGAGAGACAGCAGTCAGGTGGAACACTGTGCCCTTAACCTGTGAAGTCTGGCCTAACTCCAGGTAGATAGTACTCATCTTAAAGCAAATTTTTCTTAAGCACGTAAGAATAACATATCCAAACTGAGTGATCTAGAATTTCCTTAACGATTTGTCTCCTCACTCATTGTCCACATGAGTCTGAGAAGTTGCAGGAATATGCAGGTGCAGACGTAAGGCCCAGCTTTTCACCAATGTTGTAAAAAGGAACTGAACATTAGGAGACAGAGCTCCATGCTCCCCTATGCCACTGGTCAGAGCCATTTTTAACACTAAGGATCTGCTCGAGGAAATGCTACAGCCATCATCCTGTAGTGGATATCACACACCAACACAGCACTTCCCATCCACCTTTTATAGTGCCCCACTCTCTAAACATGAGCAAAAGGCTAAGCATCACCAGATATATTTGGAAGAAACATAAAAACACTCCACACACACTACCACTAAAAACACAAAGATATAAAAGAGACAGAGACACAGAGAGAGAAAGAGACTGAGATTGAAGGAACTCTTAGAAGACGCCACAAAGAGATGGAAAATAAACCTAAGTAAATCTCTCAAAAAATGAAGTAAAAAGACAAAGAGATGGAATATAAGAGTATAAAAGGGAAAATTACAGGCCAAATTCAGGGAGCCCAAATACCAATAACAGAATTCCAGAAAGAGCAAATAAAAGGAAGAAGTCAAATAAATAATTTTAGAAAATATCTCAGAATTAATCAAGCATTGTGGCACACACCTGTAATACCATCATTCTGGGAGGCAAAGGCAAGTTTGAACCCAGTCTGGGCAATGTAGTGAGACCATGCTTCAAAAATAAA
This sequence comes from Erethizon dorsatum, assembly GCA_028451465.1. Classification (NCBI taxonomy): domain Eukaryota; kingdom Metazoa; phylum Chordata; class Mammalia; order Rodentia; family Erethizontidae; genus Erethizon; species Erethizon dorsatum. The sequence continues at coordinate 82,264,604 of CM051835.1, forward strand.
AATATAAAATACAGGGCGCTAAGAATATGGCTCAGTGTGAAGACCCTGGGTTCAATCCCTAGTACCAAAAAAAATTTTTTTAATTTCAAAATTAAATGACAGGGCCAGTGAGATAGCTCAGCAGCAAAAGCACCTGCCTGGCAGGCACGAGGCCCTGAGTTCCACTCCCGGTACCCACATACGAAAAAAGGGCTGGTGATATCACTCAGCAGCACAGGCACCTGCTGGAGCGCGAGGTCCTGAGGTCGACCCCCAGTACCCACAAAAAAAAAAAAAAAATTAAATGACATAACTTTCAGGATTTTAAAGTACAAACTGAGGTGCCAGCACACATATCAAAATGACCCACACCCAGGCACTTCATTGAGAAATTTCAGAACAGTTTGGCACAAAGATCTTACAGGCTTCCAAAAAATAAGTTACACATACAGGATAAAGAATCAGAATATGATTATATTCTAAAAAATAAAAGCTAGAGGGGGAAAAACAAAGCAAAACAGAATAAAGCCTTTAAAATCTCATGGAATATTATTTCTAAACTAGGACTCTATACCAGCCAAACTTTCAAGTAAGCATGAGGGACTCAGGGGAAAAGACCTTTTCAGACCTGCAAGAAACTCAAAACTTTACCTCTGGGAACCTAGATAAGAGCTGCTCCCCTAGAACCAGTGGATAAACAATAAAGAAGCAGTCACAGAATTCTAGGAAATCAGAAATCCAACACAAAAGAGGAGTAAGAGAGCCAGGTACAGTGAGGCATGCCTATAATCCCAGCATCTGGGAGGCTGAGGCAGGAGATCCTCACAAGTTCAAGGCTAACCTGGACTACATAATGAGTACAAAGCCAGCCTGAACTACACCAAGAGAATCTGTCTCAAAACAAACTAACTAATGGAAATTAAACAGCATCCTCCTAAACAACCAATGGGTCACAGATGAAATTAAAGAAGAAATTAGTCACTTTCTACAACTGAATGACAATGACAGTACAACATACCGGAACTTATGGGATACAATGAAAGCAGTCCTAAGAAGGAAATTTATAGCATTAAATACTTATATCAGGAAAATAGAGCAAGCGCAAATAAACAACTTAAGGGTGAACCTCGAGCTTCTAGAAAAAGAAGAGCAGGTTAAGCCAAAAGCCCGTACAAGGGAGGAAATTATAAAGATCAGAGCAGAAATTAACGTATTGGAGAATAAAAAAACAATACAAAGAATCAATGAAGCAAAAAGTTGGTTCTTTGAAAGAATAAATAAGATTGACAAACCCTTATCCAACCTTATTAAAAAAAGAAAAGAAAAGACTCAAATCCATGCAATTGAAAATGAAAAGGGTGATATCACGACGGACCCTGCAGAAATCCAGAAGATCATCTATACCTATTTTGAAAATTTATATTCTACTAAGATGGAAAATGCAGAAGAAATGGACAGATTCCTAGATTCGTATGAATTACCAAAGCTAAATCAAGAAGATTTAAAAATCCTAAATAAACCAATATCAACCAATGAAATTGAAGATGTAATTAAAAACCTCCCAACAAAGAAAAGTCCAGGCCCTGATGGATTCACTGCTGAATTCTACAAGAAATTTAGAGAAGACCTAACGCCCCTACTTCTCAAACTTTTCAATGAAATTGAAAGGGAAGCAATACTCCCAAATTCATTCCTGGAAGCAAGCATTACCCTGATACCAAAACCAGAGAAGGACCCAACTAAGAAAGAGAACTACAGGCCAATCTCCCTAATGAACATAGATGCAAAAATCCTTAATAAGATACTGGCAAACAGAATCCAACAAATCATCAAGAAGATTATACACCATGACCAAGTTGGATTCATCCCAGGGATGCAGGGATGGTTCAACATACGTAAATCAATAAATGTAATACAGCATATTAACAGAACCAAAGACAAAAATCACATGATCATCTCAATAGATGCAGAAAAAGCTTTTGACAAAGTCCAGCACCTTTTCATGATAAAAACCCTACAGAAAATTGGAATAGAGGGTCTTTATCTCAATCTGGTAAAAGCTATCTATGACAAACCAACAGCCAATATTATACTAAATGGCCAAAAACTGAAAGCCTTCCCTCTAAAATCAGGAACAAGACAAGGATGTCCACTGTCCCCACTCTTATTCAACATAGTTCTGGAAACTTTAGCCAGAGCGATTAGACAAGAGAAAGAAATAAAAGGAATAATGATTGGAAAGGAAGAAGTTAAATTATCATTATTTGCAGATGACATGATACTCTACACAGAAGATCCCCAAAACTCCACTAAAAAACTGCTAGATTTAATAAGCAAATTCAGTAGTGTAGCTGGATACAAAGTCAATACTCAAAAGTCAATAGCCTTCCTGTACACAAACAACAAACTTACTGAAAGAGAAATTAGGGAAACAATACCTTTCACAATAACATCCAAAAAAATGAAATACCTAGGAATCAACCTCACGAAGGATGTAAAAGACCTCTATACTGAAAACTACAGTACTCTGAAAAAGGAGATTGAAGAGGATATCAGAAAATGGAAAGATATCCCTTGCTCCTGGATAGGAAGAACCAATATAGTGAAAATGGCCATACTTCCAAAATTGTTATACAGATTTAATGCAATTCCAATCAAAATTCCAACAGCATATCTCACAGAATTAGAGAAAACAATCCTAAAATTCATTTGGAATCAGAAGAGACCTAGAATAGCAAAGGCAATTCTGGGCAACAAACGCAAGGCAGGGGGCATCACAATCCCCGACTTGAAATTATACTATAAAGCTACTGTGATAAAAACAGTGTGGTACTGGCAAAAAAACAGACCTGAAGATCAATGGAACAGATTAGAAGATGCTGAAACAACCCCAGACATACTAAGCCACCTTATCTTTGACAAAGGTGCCAAACACATTCGCTGGAAGAAAGATAGCCTCTTTAATAAAAATGGTGCTGGAAAAACTGGCTCTACACATGCCGAAGATTAAAACTAGATCCATATCTTTCACCATGCACTAAACTAAATTCAAAATGGATCAGAGATCTAAATATTAAAACAGAAACATTAAATCTGCTGGAAAGTAGGATAGGTAAAACCCTTGGAGACATTGGTGTAGGCAAAGACTTTATGAATAAAAACTCAACCGCACGGGAACTATCCCAAAGAATCAATAACTGGGATCTCATCTTATTAAAAAGCTTTTGCACAGCAAGAGAAACCACCAACAGAGTGAAGAGACAACCCACAATGTGGGAAAAAATGTTTGCCAGCTGTTCCTCAGACAAAGGATTACTATCGAGAACATATAAAGAACTCAAAAAAATCAGACCTCCCAAATTTGAAGACCCACTCCAAAAATGGGCATCTGAGATGAATACACATTTCTCAGATGAAGAAATACTAATGGCAAACAAATATACAAAAAAAATGTGCAACATCACTAGTCATTCGAGAGATGCAAATTAAAACAACACTGAGATACCATCTCACCCCAGAAAGAATGGCTACTATTAAGAAATCAACTAATAACAAATGCTGGAGGGGCTGTGGGGAAAAAGGAACCCTTCTCCACTGTTGGTGGGAGTGTCGACTGGTACAGCCACTGTGGAAGTCAGTGTGGAGATTCCTCAGAAAACTAGGGTTGGAGGTCCCATTTGACCCAGCTATTCCCCTTCTGGGCATCTTCCCAGAAGAATTAAAAACATCGTACCACAGCGATATATGTGCACCCATGTTTATAGCAGCACAATTTGTAATAGCCAGATCTTGGAAACAACCCAAATGCCCATCAACTGAGGAATGGATAAGAAAGATGTGGTATTTTTATACAATGGAGTACTATTCAGCCATAAAGAAGGATAAACTGGAGACTTTTATAGGTAAATGGATGCAACTCGAGAAAATACTCATAAGTGAAATAAACCAGAAGCACATGTGTAAGCATTGTATTATCTCTCTAGTATGAGAAACTGAAAGAGTAAATAAGATCCAAAATGTACAATAGATATGGTGAATCAAAAAGAAACTGGTAAAAAGGAAAGAGAGACTGGAATAGGGAAAAGAAAGAAGGGAAAGGGAAAAAAATTGTATATATATATATAAGATGGTTAAGATAGATACACTACCATTTTTACTTAGTTCATTGAAGAGTAAGGTTTGTGCCAATAATGTTTGGACAATTGAATGCTAATGTCTGGTGTCCTGAATAACTAACTTAAAGACAGTAATACGTAATGTATTAACCATTGTTACCCTCCTATTATGTTGTTTTGAAAATTTGTTCTTCTTTTGATTTGTTTTGTTTTTTTCTTCTCTTTAAAATAAAAAAAAAAAAAAAACTAACTAACTAACAAACAAAAAAAAACTATTTAAAAAAAAGAGACAGAGAAGGGGATAAGGGAATCCCCAAGACAATGAAGATTGAGATCCTCAAACAATTCACTGCTGCAAGCCTAGACAGCAAAGGGTTTAGGCTGAGTCTATCACAAAGCTCCAGGAAAGAGTTCTACAACATAAAGTAAGAAAATACCTTATCTGTCTGAATATATGGGGAGGATATTTAGGTAACTATGGGGAGATAGGAGTAGAAAACTAGGTAAAGAAAAAAATGTATACCTATTGATTCTAGGGGAAAATATTGAGTTGCACAGGAAAGGAAACATAATGATAATGTATTAAATGGCTCAGTAATGAATACCACTTACTAGCAATACTTTTTTTTGGGGGGGTACTGGGAATCTAGCAATATTATTAATAGCAAATATTGACTATTATTCTGTGTTTATTCATAGAATATTATTCTGTGAAGGCAACCTTGTGGGGCTAGGAGGCATTTTTGGATGAAAAAGGAAGCTAAACTCTCATTCTGAATAGTAGGAAGTTATGAGATAGAAGAATTTTGAACGAGCAGCTCTGAAGAACAGGAAATCTAAGGACTGTTAGGAGTGGGAAGAACTACTCTTTTCATTACAAAAATCAACGCATTTTAATTCTTCAAATGCATGTATGTACAACTTAAAATTAAACATCAGAGAAAATGTCCACATAATCATGTACAGACATAGTGTTCTAGACAGAACCATTCCGTCTGTTTTCCCTGTCTCTGTCTCTGTCTCTGTCTCTCTCTCTCTCTCTCTCTGACATCTTAAATGGAGGAGAGAACACGGCATATACATAAAATGCAGCAGGACCTGGGATCAGAAAGGGAGAATGGCAATAAACAATGCTGGAGATCCACACAATGCTTCTTGGGAATAACAGAGGCTGTACAATAGATGGTTTATATTGGGACAGTCAGGAAAATTTAACTATAAACCACATATAAAAATAGCATGAGCCAGGAGTGGTGGCACATGCACACCTGTAACCCCAGCACTTGAGAGGATGCGGCAAGAGGATCACTACAAGATTGAGGCCAGCCCTGGTTACACAGTGAGTTCAAGGCCAGCCTGAACTGCATAGTGAGACCCTGTCCCAGAGGAAAAAAAAAAGCATCACGTTACACAGAAAAAGAGCATTTAAAATACATACATACATGCATATATATATATACTTTTTGTACATGTATTTTTTTTTTAATGTGGGTACCGGGAGTCAAACTCAGGACCTCACGCTTGCCAGCAGGTGCTTGTGCCACTGAACCATATCACTGGCCCTGTACATGTATTTTTTGAAGAGATACAAATCCAGTAGTGAAATGTCACAATTTCTACAAAGTACTTTATTCTTTAACAATTTGGATAAAACAAATGTTGCAGAATGTTAATAATTATTAAATCTGGGTGATGAATAGATGAGTATCATATCTCTATTTTTCAGTAAAATTAAAAGCATTTATAATAAAAAAATTTTTTAAAAATTACTTTGTAAAGATCCATACATGAAGTACAGTTCAATCTCTGTGACTATTTTTAATGAAGATAAACTAAAGAGAGGAAGACCAGAAATATTTTATGGTTATCTTACCATATCCTGCCATAGAAGCACCATTCTCGACATCCACTGTGTTCTTATTTTCCTCTGCGAGAGCTTTAACATATCTTTTGCTTAAATCTAGTATTTGTTCACGTAACTTGACACTGCTTTGATGTCTTGGCTGCTGAAAAGTATAGTGCAGTAACATCACTCCCCAAATGAGTCCAAACACAAGCAACAATAAACTCAACTTCTGGGACATATTTTTTCTTGAGATTGTAAAAAACATTTCTGATGAAGTAAACAGACTTGATTGTAAAGCGGTAACTGGAGACAAGCCCCCAAACAATACTTTTGAAGGAAAAAAGAAAAAACTTCTCTAACATATACTCTTCATCTTCGGCAAGGCTGCTCCACTCTTGTATGAACTCTGTAAAATTGAAAAGAAAAATAAGATAGTTAGTCCTAACCTGTATTGGTAACAGAATAATGATAAAAAAGAGATTCTATAGTTTTGATTTGGAACTGTATTATCTTCATTGACAAAATTTTCCACTGCTAGTAGAGGTTCTTGTCTTTTATCAGTTTTATTTATGTAACTTTTCAAAATTTTAACTACAGAAACGTCAATTCATTGAAAATATCTGAAAAAAAATGTCACCATGATGATTTCTTCTCATTTTAACTAAAATCACAGACATAATGGATTTACAGTAGATCTCAATCTGTTCAAATATGTCACTAACCTAAACACCTAAAAGCTATTCCTATAAAACAAAAAGTGAATACCAAAATAAAAGTCAAGAAATAAGGAAGGATAAAACAGATTAGAGGGCCGGTGAGATGGCTCAGCAGCATAAGCGCCTGCCTGGCAAGCACGAGGGCCCGAGTTCGACTCCCGGAACCCACATACGAAAAAGGGGCCGGTGATATCACTCAGCGGCACGGGCACCTGCTGGCGCGCGAGGTTCTGAGGTCGACCCCCGGTACCCACAAAAAAAAAAAAAAAAAAAAAAAGATTAGAAAATCAAAATGCCTGTCTAACAAGAATTTCCGCAAGGCAAGTAAAGTACCAACATGAGAAAATGTCACTAGAAGACATTACTAACAGAAATGAGGTAACCCTAGAAAACATCCAGCCTATGATGAAAAATAAGTTATTGTTTTTAAGTTAATATCTTATAAAATGATACTAGATAGAATAGTGATTGTTTAATGACAAGTCTTAAAACAGGTTAAGATATTCTTCTATATTTCTAAATTTACAACTCCACATTTTAAGTGGAAAAAAAGTATGCATTTTGGATAATGTAAGGAAAAGATTTAAAAATTATACTTCAACATTGCGTGTGCACGTGTACGTGCATATGTGTGTGGTGCTGAGCACTGAAATCAGGAACTCCTGAATGCTAAGCAAGCTCTCTACCACTGAGGTATATCCTTAGCCCTTGAAAGTAATGTTTAACTTTATACAAAATATCAAAATACAAAAAACATACAAAAATTCTCTATTTAGATGTGTGAATTAAAGCATGTGGAAGAGGGGAAATTTTCACCCTGCCAATTCACCTGTTTTGCTCAGAAAACTCACAGTCTGCCACCTGCCCCTCGCCCTGAACACACCTCTGATTAAAGTGTGGAGCTCCAAGGTCGGAACATCCATCCATTCTGGTTGAAGTGCACTATCCTGCCAGATCTCACCACAAGCAGGACTATTCCACTAATGAGTATACTACTGTCATAAACAAATGTGTATTGAAAATTAGAAATTAACTCCTTTTCAAATTTCCTTCTACTTATTTCTTAACATTCACAGAACAAGTCCCTTTGGATCTTACTTTAAAATACCATTAATATCAATACTGAATTACCAAACTTTGCTTTATTATTTGTTTGGGATTTTTTGTTGTTGTTGTATTGTTTTGTTTTTTTGAGACAGGGTCTCATTATGTAGTTCAGGCTGGCCTTGAACTCATTTTGTAGCCCAGGCTGGCCTCGAACTCATGGAGATCCTCCTGCCTCAGCCTCCTGAATGCTAGGATTATAGGCATGCGTCACCACACCCAGCAAACTTTGCTTCATTAGCAAAATGAGGTAACATCTTTTCTTTAGAGATTTTACATTCAAGTTCAGAAAGCAGAAATTACAGATTTCCAAGCAAACATTTTAAAAATGCTTTACATATTTACATTGAATTTATTCTTCATAAATCTTTACTGGATCTTCTTTGTCTTCAAGTGTCATTCCTATCCTAGCACCCAGTGGAAGGATCAACTGGGAACCTTCAGAACCAACTGTTCTGAAGCAGTCACAATAGAGTTGGCTCTGAACTTGGCATGACTACAAAGCCAGGTAAGTGACATCACTAATAATGGAGAACAAAGCCTCTAGATATTTTTGGCCACCTTATATTAATTAAACTCATTTTATCCTCACAACACCTACATTAATACATTCTCAATTAACAGGTAAGAAAACTGAGGTAAAGAGAAGTTAACTAACTTGCCCAACACCATACAACTGCACAATGGTAACGACAGGACTCCACCTCCAGCTCTTAATCACTGCCCCTCTATAGCAAAAGCAGTAAGACAGCAGCAGCAGAGACTGCAATGGTGAACTGAGCTCCTGTTATGTACCTAAGTTTAGGTAAACACTTCACAAGGGTTATTTCATTTAATACTTGTAGTAACCCCACAAGGAATATATTATTATTTTCACATTAAAGATCAGCAAATTAAGATTTAGAGAGATTAACCTGCCTAAGATTTTTATCAAAATCTGCCTACTAACTTCAGTTGCCTAAATTCTGGTAAGAGCTAAAAATCTGAAAGTTCAGAATCTGTATTTCTATTTGGGGTTTGTCACTGCCTTTAGAAATTCCTTAATGTAATGGCTGCCCATTGGCAACAAAAGGGTTAACCCTTACACACAGTGGAACTCCATTAAAACCATTTAAAGCCATTCCGGAATTGGAACTGACTAGACCTCCCCACTAGAGGTCATAAGACAGCAACGCGGATCAAAACTTCACAAGATAAAAATGTAATTCCTCCCTTGAGTCCTGACATCCTCTCTAACAGGTAATATGTACAGACCTGTTTATCACCTCCTTATCTAAAGCTAAAAGGCCTTCTGCAAACCAGGGGAAATGGTCTTGTCAAATTTTAAACACGATGGGTGCTCCAGGAAGATCTACAAGGTTCTAGATGATCCTGAAAAAAGACATTCTTTAATCACATAAAGGGTCTGCCTAGACCCTTTTTCTACATCCTCAAACTCTTATAAAGACCCCAATCTCTAACCCGGACAGTGTGATTACTCTCTTGCAAACTCAACTGTCCTCCTTGACAGTGTACTCTGGCATGAATAACTCATCTTTACTCTCATCCTTGCTTGGGTAAATTCTTTTTACTGCCCATGTCACCAGTCCTCCCTTTCCAGCCCTCGCTCTCAAAGGGCACTCAAACCCAGTTCTATTAAAACTCGTAGTTTTTTCAAAGCTTCAAAAATAGAAAATCCCAAGACTATAAGGGCCTTAGAGAAAAGGAGATGCACTAGGGTGTGGGAAAATAGTATTGAGGTAACCAAACAATAGGAACCTCATCTGTAAGAGGTCAAGTCCTTACAAGTAGGCTCAAGCTTAAGAATAGCAGGCTGCTCGCCACCATGTATTTGGCTTTAAGGGTAAACGGTGGTAGCAACACAAGACAAAAAATACACACTGGTAGTAGTCCGGACAGGAGCACAGCTGGTTGAAGACTCCAAAATAATAAACCCCAAGAAACAGGGAGGCCTCATAAACCTAGTGACTCCCAATATGAGGGGCCAACGATCTCAGCTGCAAACTTTTTAAATGAAGAGCTCCTTGTTGGTCTATAGGTTTGTATACTAAAGTCTGACTGTACCATCAACCAAAAAGAATCAATGACAACAAAAAACACCTTCATGAATGAAAGATCTTTCCAGCCTGGATTCCATATGCCCTGGGTCTGCCCAGCACTGCCCTCAACAAAATGAAAGTGGTGCAAACAAACAACTCAGAGGGAAGTCAGGAAAGTCTACAGGACTGTGATAAGCAATGTGCATGTTTTTCAGCTTGCCGGTGTTCGTTATATAATTTTTGTAGTGCTAAAAAGTAAAATATTTAATATGAAAAGGGTTTGTCTTTGGGAATATCAAAATTATGAGAAATTGGAAGCATTTTATCCCACTCTACATTAGGGAATTCCTAAAGGACACTAAGGACTCAGGTATGTGTGGGGGCTGGCAGGAAGACAGGACATCCTAGACTAGAGCCTTCTCCAAGTTAAAAAGATTATGTTTGACAAAGGGCTGAGGAGTTCACCTTTGAGGATTCTAATTTGTTTCCAGAAACAATTCCAAACAAGACTAGTAGAGGTTATCAGAATTTCTAAAAGGACAAAATTTTACCTTTGGTGTCTTCTGGCGGAATGGTCCACATTACAATCACCTGGAGAGATTTTACTTAAATCTCGGTGCCAAGGGCTGGTGAGATGGCTCAGCGGCATAAGCGCCTGCCTGGCAAGCGCGAGGGCCCGAGTTCAACTCCCAGAACCCACATACGAAAAAAGGGCCGGTGATATCGCTCAGTGGCACAGGCGCCTGCTGGCGCACAAGGTCCTGAGGTGGACCCCCGGTAACCACAAAAAAAAAAAAAAAAAAATCTCAGTGCCAAGTCACACGCCATTCCAATTAAATTAGAATGCCTGGAGAGAGAAGCCAGGAATTAGGTTTTTTGTTGTTGTTGTTGCTTTAAATACTAGCTTATTCCTTGATGGTAAAGGGACTGAAGAAGTACTGCCTAAATCTTAAACTTCCTCATGAAGCAGCAATGACAGCTACAGTTAGAGTGTCTAAATTCAAAGTCGTAAGTCAGCTCATCAGGTGTCACACAGGATTCCTGCCACTTAGTCTTTCCCATAATGACCTTGAAAGGAAAGGGGTGAGTGGGATAGACACCAGGTGGCTTTTGCTAGAACCCAAGTTATTACTGCCATGGTGGACAAGGCTCCATTTTTACTAGGCACACATGAAGGTGGAGTGAAGAGAAAGCAATTTCCACTGGTATCGCTTTAATCCCTACCATCAATATGAATACACTATTCTGTTCTCAGAGAATATAATCTCATACAGGAAAAAAGAAAAGCGAGAGACACATTAGAATTCTTTGGCAACTGAGGGCAGTTTACTTACATACTTTTACTGATTAGAAAGAGAAATGATTCTAAGCATCAATTGTTAAGGGAAAAAAAGAAAAGGGAGGGTTCAATGTCTCTTTTTTCTGTGTAATGTTCAAAGCTGCAAATAACAGAAGAACTTGCACTTCGAATGCCCCCCCTCCAGGTTTTCTGTGTTTCAAGTACTGGCCCAACCTATGGAAGGCAACCAAGATCAAAGTCAAGGGCTGAGCATGCGCAAGGCCCTGGGTTCCAGGAAACACACACGTGCGTGCGCGCGTGCGCACACACACACAGAGGCAAAACAAACAAAAAGAAGTCCTGGGTTCCATCTCTAACACCACTAAAAAAAAAAATTAAGATTTGAGTATTTTGCCAATGAAGGAAAAATGCTCAACATCACTAATCATTAAGGAAATGTAAATTAAAGCTATTATGAAATATCACTTCACACCCAGAAGAATGTCTATTATCAAAAATAAACCAAAATCCAACATCATTCATGATAAAAACGCAGAAGAAAATAGTTATAGAAGAACCTTATCTTAATCTAATTAAAGATTTATAACAAACCTCTTGCAAACATCATATTAATTAGGGGAAAACTGCAAGCTCTCCCTCTAAAATCAGGAACAAGACAAGGATGTCCACTATCACCACTTCTGCTCAATACAGTACTCAAATACATTAGTCAGAGCAATCAGGCAAGAGAAAGAAAAAAGAGAATACATATAGAAAAGGAAGGAGTAAAGTTATCATTTGCAGATGACATGCTCCTTTATACAGAAGACCCAAAAATTCCACTAAAAGACAGCATTAACTAACTAACAAATGTAATAAGGCAGCAAGGTACAAATTAACACACAAAAATCAATAGTATTGCTGTACACCAATAGTGAACCCACCAAGAAAGAAATTAGGAAAACAATACCATTCACAATGGCATCAAGAATAATTACTTAGAAATTAACCGGACGAAGGAAGTAAAAAAGCTCTACAATAAAAACTACAGTACTCTAGAAAAGGAGATCAAAGAGGACATCATAAAATAGAAAGCTCTCCCCCCGTTCCTGGATAGGCAGCACCAATTAGCCAAAATAGCCATTCTACCAAAACATTTGTTCTCACAGAACTACAAAGAGCAATCCTAGGGCCAGGGATATAGCTCGGCAGCAAAGCACCTGCCTGGCAAGCACGAGGTCCTGAGTTCCATTCCCGTACCAAAAAAAAAAAAAAAAAAACAATTTATATGGAGCCTGAAGACACAGAAGAGCAAAAGCCATCCTGAATAACAAGAGCAAAGCAGCAGGCATCATAATCCCAGGTTTCAAGTTATATTACAAAACTAGAGTGATAAAACAGTATGGTACAAGCACAAAAACAGACAGGTGGATTAGTGGAACAAAATAAAGGATGCAGCTCTCTGATCTTTGAAAAGGGGGCCAAAAGCATACATGGGCAGAAAGAAAGCCTGTTTATCAAACGGTGCTGGGAAAGAAAACTAGCTATCCACATGCAGAAGACTGAATCTAGACACATTATCTATCACTATGTACCAGAATAAAATCAAAATAGATCAAAGACCTAAATATTAAAACAGAAACAACTTCTGGAAGAAGATTAATTAGGTAAACTCTTGAAGATATATCCACAGGTAAGGACTTTATTTTAAAAAACCCAATTGCACAAGGAATAACATCAACAAATAGGATTATATCAAATTAAAAAGCTCCTGCACACACAACAAAGGAAACAATCAAATAGAGTTAACAGACAACCTAGAGAATGGGGAAAAAAATTTTTGCAACCTATCCCTCAGATAGAAGACTAATATCTAGAATATATAAAGAACTCAAAAAAATCAGACCCCCAAAAATAAAAGATCCATTAAAATATGGACAACTGAAATAGATACTTCTCAGAAGAAATACAATAAAGCTACTGTAATAAAAACAAGTGTGGTACTGGCAAAAAAACAGACCTGAAGATCAATGGAACAGATTAGAAGATGCTGAAACAATCCCAGACATACTAAGCCACCTTATCTTTGACAAAGGTGCCAAACACATTCACTGGAAGAAAGATAGCCTCTTTAATAAACGGTGCTGGAAAAACTGGCTCTACACATGCCGAAGATTAAAATTAGACCTATATCTTTCACCATGCACTAAACTAAATTCAAAATGGACCAGAGATCTAAATATTAAAACAGAAACATTAAATCTGCTGGAAAGTAGAATAGGTAAAACCCTTGAAGACACTGGTGTAGGCAAAGACTTTATGAATAAAACCTCAACCACATGGGAACTATCACAAAGAATCAACAACTGGGATCTCATCTTATTAAAAAGCTTTTGCGGGGGCCGGTGAGATGGCTCAGCGGCTTAAGCGCCTGCCTGGCAAGCGCGAGGGCCCGAGTTCGACTCCCGGAACCCACATACGAAAAAGGGGCCGGTGACATCGCTCAGCGGCACGGGCGCCTGCTGGCGCGCGAGGTCCTGAGGTCGACCCCCCGGTACCCACCAAAAAAAAAAAAAAAAAAAAGCTTTTGCAAAGCAAAAGAAACCACCAACAGAGTGAAGAGACAACCCACAATGTGGGAAAAAATGTTTGCCAGCTGTTCCTCAGACAAAGGATTACTATCGAGAACATATAAAGCACTCAAAAAAATCAGACCTCCCAAATTTAAAGACCCACTCCAAAAATGGGCATCGGAGATGAATACACATTTCTCAGATGAAGAAATACAAATGGCAAATAAATATACAAAAAAATGTGCAACATCACTAGTCATTCGAGAGATGCAAATTAAAACAACACTGAGATACCATCTCACCCCAGAAAGAATGGCTATTATTAAGAAATCAACTAATAACAAATGCTGGAGGGGCTGTGGGGAAAAAGGAACCCTTCTCCACTGTTGGTGGGAGTGTCGACTGGTACAGCCACTGTGGAAATCAGTGTGGAGATTCCTCAAAAAAGTAGGGTTGGAGGTCCCTTTTGACCCAGCTATTCCCCTTCTGGGTATCTTCCCAGAAGAATTAAAAACATCGTACCACAGTGATATATGTGCACCCACGTTTATAGCAGCACAATTTGTAATAGCCAGATTTTGGAAACAACCCAAATGCCCAACAACTGAGGAATGGATAAGAAAGATGTGATATTTTTATACAATGGAGTACTATTCAGCCATAAAGAAGGATAAACTGGAGACTTTTATAGGTAAATGGATGCAACTCAAGAAAATACTCATAAGTGAAATAAACCGGACGCACATGTGTAAGCATCATATTGTCTCTCTAGTATGAGAAACTGAAAGAGTAAATAAGATCCAAAATGTACAATAGGGGCCGGTGAGACGGCTCAGCGGCTTAAGCGCCTGCCTTGCAAGCGCGAAGGCCCGAGTTCGACTCCCGGAACCCACATACGAAAAAGGGGCCAGTGATATCGCTCAGCGGCACAGGTGCCTGTTGGCGCGTGAGGTCCTGAGGTCGTCCCCCTGGTACCCACAAAAAAAAAAAAAAAAATGTACAATAGACACAGTGAATCAAAAAGAAACTGGTCAAAAGGAAAGAGAGACTGGAATATTGGAATAGGGAAAAGAAAGAAGGGAAAGGGAAAAAAATTGTATATATATATATAAGATGGTTTAGATAGATACACTACCAATTTTACTTGGTTCATTGAAGAGTAAGGTTTGTGCCAATAAAGTTTGGACAATTGAATGCCAATATCTGGTATCCTGAATAACTAACTTAAAGATAATAATACGTAATGCATTAACCATTGTTACCCTCCTATTATGTTGTTTTGAAAATTTGTTCTTTTTTGATTTGTTTTGTTTTTTCTTCTCTTTAAAATAAAATTAAAGGGCCGGTGAGATGGCTCAGTGGTGTAAGCGCCTGCCTTGCAAGCGCGAGGGCCCGAGTTCAACTCCCAGATCCCACATACGAAAAAGGGGCCGGTGATATCGCTCAGCGGCACGGGTGCCTGTTGGCGCGCAAGGTCCTGAGGTCGACCCCCGGTACCCACAAAAAAAAATAATAAATAAAAAAATTAAATTAAATTAAATTAAAAAAAAAAAAGAAGAAGAAATACAAATGGGGGCCAGTGAGATGGCTCAGCGGCGTAAGCGCCTGCCTTGCAAGCGTGAGGGCCCGAGTTTGACTCCCGGAACCCACATACGAAAAAAGGGGCCAGTGATATCGCTCAGCGGCACGGGTGCCTGTTGGCGCGCAAGGTCCTGAGGTCGACCACCCGGTACCCACAAAAAAAAAAAAAGAAAAAGAAATACAAATGTCCAGTAAATACACGAAAAAATGTCCATTTCTGTAATATCAGCACTTAGGAGGCTGAGGCAGGAGGATTGCCATGAGTTCAAGGCCAGCCTGGACTACATAGTGAGTTCAAGGACGGCCTCAACTACATAGCAAGACCCTGTCTCAATTTAAAAAAAAAAAAAGTTCATCTCTATCTCTGGGCATTAGAGAAATGCTAATTAAAACAACACTGAGATTCCACCTTACTCCAGAAAGAATGGCTATCATCAAGAAATCAACCAATAACAAATGCTGGCAAGGCTGGGGGAGATGGGGGTTCTACATTGTTGATGGTAACGTAAACTAGTACAACCACTATAGAAATCAGTAGGGAGAGTCCTCAAAAAACTAAAATTAGAAATTCCATTTGACCAGCTATTCTCCTTCTAGGTATCTTCCTGAAGAGTTTAAAGACATCATATTATGGTCATATATACATATCCATGTTTATAGCAGTACAACTCATAATAGCTAAATCTTGAAAGCTGTCTAAAGGTCTATCAACAGATTAATGGATAAAGAAAATGTGGCACTTGTCCACAGTGGAGTACTACTTTGCTATAAAGAAGGATATATTTGAGTTGTCTGAAGGAAAATGGATGCACCCTCAGACCATACTGGTATGTGAAATACATCAGACACAAAAGTTTAAATATCACATAGCTTCTCTTATGAGAAACCCAAAGTATAAATAATTTAAAGAGCAAAATAGAAGATAGACAGGGCTGGTGAGATAGCTCAGCAGCATAAGCACCTGCCTGGCAAGCACGAGGTCCTGAGTTCGACTCCCGGTACCTACATACAAAAAAAGGGCCAGTGATATCGCTCAGTGGCATGGGCGCCTGCTGGTGCGCGAGGTCCTGAGTTCGACCCCTGGTACCCACAAAAAAAAAAAAAAAAAGAAGAAGATAGACAACAGGAAACAGGGAGATGGATCTTTGGCAAGTAGAAAAGGAATCTAGAGCTGGAAGGAGGGAAGGGGATGGGAAAATAACAAGAATTAAGATGTGTTACATACATGTGCCAACTCCCCACAATGAATATGATCATTATATACTGCAAACATGTTCTAATAAAATAAAAAATTTTAAATGTTGGCAAGAAACAGAAAAAATTAAAACTCTTCTGCACTTCTGGTAAAAATGTAAAATTATGCAGCTACTGTGAAAAACAATATGGCAGTCCCTCAAAAACTCAGAGTTGGAGCTAGGGGTGTAGCCCAGTAAAATTAGTGCTTAGCATACATAAGACTTTGGCTTCAATCCCCAGTACAAACAAAAAAACAAACAAATAAACAAAAAAATCTTAAACATAGAATTACCATATGATCCAGAATTCCACTTCTGAGTATATACACAAAAGAACCGAAAGCAGGAACTAAAGAAACATTTGTACATCAGTGCACATTCCAGCATTATTGACAATAGTTAAAAAGGTGGAGACAACCCAAGTATCCATCAAGAGATCAGTGAATAAACAAAATGTGGCATGACTGCATACTCCTGTATGCAGCTGCTCGGGAGGCTAAGACACAAGGGTCAAAAACTAGAGACCAGTCTGGGCAACTTTTTTTTTTTTTTTTTTTTTTTGGGTACCGGGGGGTCGACCTCAGGACCTCGTGCGCCAGCAGGCGCCCGTGCCGCTGAGCGATATCACCGGCCCCTTTTTCGTATGTGGGTTCTGGGAGTCGAACTCGGGCCCTCGCGCTTGCCGGGCAGGCGCTTAAGCCGCTGAGCCATCTCACCGGCCCAGTCTGGGCAACTTTTAGCAAAAGCCTGTCTCAAAATAAAAAATAAAAGGGGCTGAGGATATAACTCAGTAGCAGAGCATCCCTTAGCAAAGCATATCTGGGTTTGGTCTCCAACACCAAAAAAACAACCACAAAAAAAGCATTTTAGGCCAGGCACGGTGGCACACACCTGTAATCGCAGTGCTCAGGAGGCTGAAGCAGTAGGATTGCAAGTTCAAGCCCAGCCTGGGCATTTGGGGAGACCCTGTCTCAAATTTAAAAAAAACTTTAAAAGGGGGAGGGAGCTGGAAACACAGATTGGTGTGAAGGCCCTGGGTTCAATCCCCAGTACTACAAATAACAATAATAATAATAACAACAACATTCTCATTCTATCCCACCTGTAGCCACTTGTTATGGTTTGTGTCTAGATGGCCCCCAAAGCCTCATGCAGTCACAGGGCTTTTTCAGAGATGGCTGGATCTAGAGTGTGTGATGCTGGGATGAAGGGTGTGTGATTACTACATCAGTCCACTGGTTCGGCACCACCCTAATCCCGGTGGTCTGGATAAGATAAAAGGGGCAGAAAGACGTTGTTAGCGCCCCTTGTTTCTTTTGCTATCTTCTGCAGCTGTGAACTGTTGCCCTTCTGCCATGTGCCACTCTCCTTTGGAATCAGCCAATTATGGACTGAAACCTCTACGAACTGTGAGCTAAATAAATCGTTCCCCCTTTAAGGTTGGGTGTCAGGTATTTTGTCTCAGCAATGAGAGAAAAGTAAGACAATACTCTATCATTTTCCATATGAAATTACATAATCTTTAATATTTTTCCTTGGTAATGGGGTTTGAACCCAGGGCATTGTACATTCTAGGCAAATGTTCTACCACTGAGCTAACCCCCAGTCCCTTTAAAATCTTAAGAAGCAAATAATTTTATTTCCCTAAGGCCTGATGTCCTCACTTTTATAAGGGGGACAGCAATACTATCTAAAACTGATGAAGATTAAGTGATACCTCAGGGCTGGGGCTGTAACTTAGGGATAGAGTGCTTGCTTAGCATGCACAAGGCCCTGAGTAAGATCTCCAGTGCTTCAAAACTAAATAAATAAATCCTCACACTACTTACTGAATATTAACTTTTATTATTAATATCAGCCACTTATGCAACAATGTTGCTAGTGAGCCAAAATAATCCTTTCCTCCTTTAAAAAAATTTTACTAATTCTTAATAATCTGAGCAATTTGAGTTAACGCAGGGGATGTATTAACAGACACAAATAAAACTCTTCTGATTAGCTCTCATGGGCTAAATTTCTACTCAGAATTTGGGGAGAAGAAATGTTTCATGTCATTAAAGGCCCTCGAATGAAGAAATACTTGATTTGAAGAATTATTTAGCCCTGAATGATATAACAGCATACTGTTGATGAGAACAGTTCATCTTCCAAACAGCCTAAAAGGATATAAGATAATATACCTGTTTAAATGTTACATCAGCTAGAAGGATTTCAAAACGTCTTTGCTTTATTTAGCCTACTCTGATCTTCTAACCCCCGCACCACATTACTTTGTACCAACTGGTTTTACACATCATATTGTTCAATCATGTGTTGGAGACTTGTCTCCTTGATTGTCTCAAGTCCCTTAAAAACAAGAATAACATGCTTTACACTACTGTCACAGCCCCCACAGAACCTGGCAAATAACCAACAGTCACAGTGAAATGCCTTACTTTATTTTTAAACATCTCTGAGCCTAATGCCACTTTCGCCAAACAGTAATGTAACATTCCTGCAATGTGTTTTGGTGATAGAAGGGCAGAAGATGGAAATTTGGAGGTAAAATAAAGTATTATTCATTTGTGGGCTAGAAGAACTCGAGAAGAAATCAAATCCAATCTTCTAACATTTCAAGATGAACAAATTGAAGAGGTGACTTGCCTAAAACGAGACAACCAGTCAGTGGCACCAACTGTACTGGTTCAGAACATGGGTCCTGGCCCACTCTCTAGGTTTTTCCCTACACCACACCAGCTTCCTAACCTCCACTAGAAAGACTGCATTGGTAAATACTGAATGAATTACAATATTAAATTAAGCTTTTTCTTTTTTGCTTTAAAAGAATAAACACAGCTAGAAAACAGTAAAGGTAATTTAAGGCAATGATCCCAAAATCCTGAAGGTGCATAACCTGGATTATTCATTCATTTATCAGGTTGGCCTATTAAAGTTTGCAACACACTTTATTCATATAAATCAAAAGTATTACTAAAAGTTGCTACAAGAAGGATTTAAGAATAGGTTTTATGCCTCAGTTTTTACATAGGCAAGAACTAGAATACAAAAATATTAATAAAAAAAGATAAATACAAGGTCTTCTAGAGCTAGAGACCTTCACCATGATCAACAAACACACCTATGTTTCCCCAAAAATAAGACCTAGCCAGAAAATAATCAGCCTTGAAAACTAGAGATCAAAAATGCCAGCACCACACACCACCTGCCTGGCAAGCTCAAGGTCCTGAGTTTGATTTCCAGTACCAAAAAGAAACAAGCCAGCACAAGCACCCTATCCTTGCCTTACCTACTGTCACTACTCTTTTGCTCAGTGGCTACTCTATAAGGCAGGTAAGGCAAGGATAGGCTGACTGGGGCTGGCATTTTTGATCTCTAGTTTTCAAGGTTATTTTCCAGCTAGGACTTATTTTCAAGGAAAAAGGGTAACACATTTCCAGAAAAAAGAATTTGGAGGAAAATGTACAAAGGCCCAGGCTTTACTAATAGAGGTGCATTCAAAGTATGAAAGAGAATCGTGTCAGGTGGGCTGGCACACGCTTGTAATCCCAGCCCTTAGGAGGCTGAGGCAGGAGGATCGTTGCAAGTTTGAGGCCCGCCTGTGCTACACAGTGAGTTCAAGGCCAGCCTGAACTATATAGTGAGACCCTGTCTCAAAAAAACAAAGGGGAAAAAAAAGAGCTTTGTTTATTCATTCATGTGTTCACGCACTAATTCATATTAAGGCACTTACTATGTGTCAGGAACAGGAGATATGAAAGGTGACATAAAATAGGATTGTTATTCTCCTAGAGACTCTGCTTTAGTAGAAGTAGGAAACTAGTAAGTAACAAATCAAGCTAATTTCAGCTTATGATGAATTGATCTGAAGAATATTAACAAAGTGATAAGTGAGGAAGTCTACATGAGGTGTGGGGTCAAGGAAGGCTTTCTGAGGAGGTAATATTGATCTGAGGTAGTACAAAGTCTGCTTCCAATTTCCTTCCAACTAAAACCATTTAGCATTCTTTTTTCTGACCAGAATCTTGGAAGCAGGCAGTAAATTCCTTATTCCTATTATCCTTGGTACAAGTAAGAATGAGAGGGCTCTCAATCCCCAGCATGAAATGGCCTAGTCCAGAGAAATCATCCAAAGTGAACAGAAGGACACCCACAAGCAAAGCCTTGAGTTCCCCCTTCTTAGGAAAATGGCAGTTACACTGTTTGGTAATGTCCGGAACAGTAATGGTGTGGTGGTCTTTACAGAAAAACATATTCTTTTTTTTTTTTTTTTTTTTTTTTGTGGGTACCGGGGTGTCGACCTCAGGACCTCAAGCGCCAGTAGGCGCCCGTGCCGCTGAGCGATATCACCGGCCCCTTTTTCGTATGTGGGATCCAGGAGTCAAACTCGGGCCCTCGCGCTTGCCAGGCAGGCGCTTACGCCACTGAGCCATCTCACCGGCCCAGAAAAACATATTCTTAATACTGTTTTCTAATATGAAAGGAGTAGCAACAAGGCAAGGCATAAAGTCTAGGTAGAAATCTTCTATGAAGCATTTTAAGTGCAATTTTTCAAATTAAAATATTCCTTGTTAAGAAACACAGAAGTAGAACAACAAACACAGGTATATGTTTTTCTAAATTATTGTACGACAAGTCTTAACATCTCCACTCCAACTTATGAAATCTTTGGAGAAAAGTACTATTCAAAGCTGTATCGTACTACTTGCCAAATAGCACACACATAAATAATCAGATATTTAACAATTTTTCAGTGGTTTCTCCCTACCCAGAAACTTAAAGATAAATACATTAGAGAAAAGACAACGAATCATCAAATATTTAAATCAGAATACCTTCCTTCTAAAAACAAGGAAAGTGAAGCACAAAAAGGATTAATGATGAATGACAAACAAATGGGGAAAATTAGGCACCCAAACTCTCAAACTCAGACCCAATGTTTCTCAAAAGCAGGGGGAAAAAATCAATTTAGTTTACAACTAGCACTTTTCAAAAATCAAGATTAAGTAGAAACCATCAGAATAGACTACACACTACAGATTTTGTTTTGTGAAATTTTTCTCAGTTTATCTATTTTTACATACACATGTATACATAATTATATAACTATAAAGTCTTGAGATAAAAAGATCTCTTGCTGTGGGTTTCAGTAAAAAGTTTTTAAAACAGTGCATTTCACACTGCCTGTCATGAAGTACTTCCTTGTATTCTTTTTATGCAATCATTGTAACAGCAACATTAAAAACAGTAACAGCTAATCCTACCTTAAAAATCTCTCATTCAAATCCCATTTTTGCATTTATTTAGTGCTGTGCTTTTTGTGCTATTATGCCTTACAGCTAAAAAGTATCTGTCAACAATGGCAACAACTAGTAAGCAAAGCAACTCTCACTCAGCCAAAGGTTAGTGCCTTAATAATCACTACTTATTAGACTCCAAGGAACTGACAGCTAGATAGGCATAACTTTCTTAGAAAAAGTCGGGAGCTGGGCATTGTGTTGTGCACCTGTAATCCCAGCTTTCTGGGAGGCTGAGGCAGGAGGATCACAAATTCAAGCCCAGCCTGGCCAATTTAGCCACTTAGCAAGATCCTGAATCAAAAAAAAAAAAAAGAAAGAAAGAAAGAAAGAAAGCGGGGGTGGGGGGATGTAGTTCAGTGCTAAGGATGCAGTTCAGCGGGGAAGTGGTTAACTAGTATCCTAGAGGCACCAGTTCAATCTCCACTACTGGGGAAGGAGGGAAAACAGAAGGGAAGGAAGAAACAGAGGGAGGTAAGAAGGAAGGGGAGACACAGTACATTCACCAGAGCCTGAGGGACACACAGTTCTCTCCAAAAAAAGACTCAGAAACCCTCTACAGACTTGTTCCAGAAATGTAGTTTTAGGGGGAAAGGTGCATTCCTAAAATATTTTCTCTACATAATATTGCCTAAGGTTAGTATCTGGGGAAAGAAATTTAACATAGGACACAGGGAAAGAAATTTAACATAATTCATAATTAGATCTAAGATTTAAAATGCATTGCCTTGAGCCTGGGGATATAGGTACCGGTTCAATCCACAGCACTAAGAAATAAGAAATAAAAAATAAAAAACAAAATCCACTGCCTTGAGAGAAGCTATACTAGAATTCCTGCTAAGACACACAAATATCAATCTCAAAAAATCAGATCATTTTTAGATGGGATCTTTGGGTGAGGGAGAAGACAACTGCACAGAAAATTACAAAAATAGATAAAAGAAAAGGGTAAAGCAGGAATAAAAATAGAAAATGTTACAGCACAAGGAAAACTACTTAATCGCTGTGCTACAGAAAGTCTAATCTAAAATATGTTATGCAGTATTAGATTCCTCAATGACAAAATCTGACTTGCCACAGCTTCAGCCCGCGTGCCCTCACCTCCCCTTCCACAGCTAACTAGACTGGCATCAGGCACCCTTGCCAGCAGCTACCTACAGAAAGAGGCCCCACAGGAAACCAGGGTTGGCAGAAGAGAATGAAGGGAATTCACAAAGAGAAACAATGCGGCTGGGTTAGGGGACTGGCAAACTAAGGTTACAAAGAAGCAAGTACAATAGATACAAACTATGAAAAGAGACACAGAGTAAAGAGAAAGAGCTAAGCACGTCAAAAATGCAGAGACAACATATACAGCTCCTGAGAGGGGGGAACTAACTGGTGGTAGAGATTCTGATTTTTGGCAGTTTTTTACTTCTTTCATGTGTATCCCCTTCCTCCAAGTGTCTAAGAGAACTTTATGACCTGGAGCAGGAAAAAAACCCTTAGACACAAATACGGGACTAAAACGGTTTACGTCGATTTTTTCCCTTGTTTAAAAGAACCTTTAAAAACCCTTAGCTTTGAAGGTCTGGGCTGTAAGAGTCCTTGGAATCAGACCAATGCACTATTTTATAGACAAGGATATGGAGGACCACAATATAACCTAAGGATACACAGATAGTGACAAAGCTAGGACAAGGACCAAGGTCTTGTATTTCCACAGTTAACACTCCCTGTCCTACACTGGACTAAATAACAGCAACACAGAAACATCTTCCTCCAAATGAGTATTTTTGCCACACGTTTTAAAGTGAATCAGAAATCTTTATAAGCATATATATGCCTTCTCCTATAAGTTAGTTTTCCACTTATTTACTCTCAGGCTCTCTGTTATCCTTATAAAATACATTCATTAGATTTCTCCTTCTTTTCCTCATATTAATGTCTTTCAAAGTCACCTGTCACTAAAGAAATCACAGAATGTGTCAGGCCCACTGGCCTCTTCCTCCTCCAACTGTACATTTAAAAGCAGCATTTGGGCCGGTGAGACGGCTCAGCGGCGTAAGCGCCTGCCTGGCAAGCGCGAGGGCCCGAGTTCGACTCCGGGAACCCACATACGAAAAAAGGGCCAGTGATATCGCTCAGCGGCACGGGCGCCTGCTGGCACGCGAGGTCCTGAGGTCGACCCCCCGGTACCCACAAAAAAATAAATAAATAAATAAATAAATAAATAAATAAAAGCAGCATTTACTCGGGACATGTTATTTCATATAATACAGAATAGTATCTGAACTCCAAATAGTACAGTACAGCCATTTTAAATGAAAAATAAATTTCAATTAAGGGGCATAAAGATTTCCCCTCAAGGAAAAAAAAAACCCCCATCACCAACGTCAATACAAGTGAGGAGAAAACAGTGTGCGAAAAATCGAAACTGAAGTGGGACTATTGTGCATGTTTTTTCAAGTCATTCCTTATCAAATCTACTGACTGCATTCAACGTGTCTGAGAACAAAAACTGCAACTTGGAAACACAATTCCCAAGGGAGTAAAAATTATGAAACAGTGCGAAAGTGTAGTGGAACACAGGAAAAAGTTGACATAGGGTAAAGACAAAGATGGTGAAGCCCCTGACAGGACTGCAGACCACTTAAGATGCTCACAACACAGTTAAGCTCCTAGAAGAATCCTCGCAGGACGCAGCTGGGGGCGGGGAGGTGAGTAAGTCCTTGTACAGTGTCGCTAGAGCCGATCTCCAGAAAAGCAGAGTCATCAATTTCCTAAGAACATTCTCAGCCATCTTAAAACAGCGGAAATTAAGGAGACGGCATATTTTTAGAAATTATTTACTTAGGTTTAAGGTGAACAAAGTATAAAATAAAGAACACACAACTTAGGGTGCTAATGATTAAACAAAACAAAGTATAAGCGTCCCAAGTCCAGACGGCACTTCAGTCCTGGTTAACGGAGAGTATACATTCAAAGGATCTTTTCAACAAATGAAGAAATTAATGATGCAATCGGTATTTCTTAATTCCGACAACTTAAAGCTCTGTGTTCTTATCTCCATCTGATGGATGAGGAAACCCAGGCTTACAGCGTTTAATTAATCAAGATCACAAAAGCAGGCGGCGAGAGGATCAGGGTTCGAACCCCGGCTGCCTGAGCCACTTCTAACCGCCGCCGCCAACGAACGACAGGGCAGTGTAAGTTCACCCCACCAGTCACCAGGGGATAAATTAGGACAGGGAGTTTTTAAAGGGCATTTGACTTCCTTTCTCTCCCAAAGTAGAACGAAACTGAGCTGTCAAAACAAAACGAAGTGAGCGCGGGTGCCGCGGAGCTCCGCATCCCCGCAGCTCGGACGAGCAGCTCCGCCCGGCGACCGCAGCACCGGAGGGCAGTGACAAAGCGCCCCGGCGGCCGCAGCGCCGCCCGACCCCGGCCCGGTTCCGCCGACCCGGAGGGCGGGGCCCCGGCCGGGGGCGCGGCGGCGGAGGGGCGGCCCGCGCGGGACCGCGAAGACGACCCTCCCCCGCGCCCGCGCCCCCTCCCGCCCCCTTGCCTGTGGGCTTCCTGTCGCGGTCGCCGCCACCGCGGGGCTCCGGAGCCCGAGCGGCGCGGCCGAAGCCGAGCAGCGGGCGTCAGCGGCGTCTCCCGGTCGAGAGGCAGCCTGCAGGTCGGGATGGAGAAAGGCCGGGGCTTGGGAGTCAGGACGAGGCAGGCTCCCGGCGCGTGCAGATTGTACTCTCCTCGCCCCTGGCGCTCCGCTTCCGCTCCGCCTCCCGGCCCGGCCCTTCCCCCACGCCGGGGGCCGGCGCCCGAGGCGCGCGGCACTGTGGGAGATGTAGTCTCGGCGGGAGGCAGCGGCGGCACGTGCTCCCCGCTGCCCCACTCTGACTCCCGGTGGGCGCAACGCCGTTGCCTGGCAACCGGAGAAGGGCGGCCTGCTCCTCCCTCCAAATCACAGGTGAAGATGCGAGAGGCCTACCTCTGAGCTAACTTCCTGCAGGTGCTGACAGGAGGGCGCTGGTGTCGTTTTCCCAAGCTTCTATCTGCGAACCAAACCTCCCAATGCAATTATTGATTTGAGGTGGAAGTTGAGTATGCATGTGTGTCCATTATTGCCAGTGAAGGTTGTTAGCCACTGGAGTAAGGCAAGAAAAGTAAAAGGATTAAAGAGGAAGAATAATTATTCTCTTAAAAAATGATATATTTATGTACATGCCCAATTCAAAAGACTCTGCAGATAAATTGTTCTGATTAACAGAGTTTAACAAAGTCAATAGATTTTTTTTTGTGTGTGTGTGGGTACCGGGGGTCGACCTCAGGACCTCGCGCGCCAGCAGGTGCCCGTGCTGCTCAGCGATATCACCGGCCCTTTTTTCGTATGTGGGTTCCGGGAGTTGAACTCGGGCCCTCGCGCTTGCCAGGCAGGCGCTTACGCTGCTGAGCCATCTCACCGGCCCCAATGGATTTTTTAAAATCTGGGCTTGGGGGCGGGTCAGATGGCTCAGCCGCATAAGTGCCTGCCCAACAAGCGCGAGGTCCTGAGTTCGACTCCCGGAACCCACACAAAGGAAAAAAAGGGCCTGTGATATCGCTCATCGGCACAACAGCTTGCTGGCAAGCGCGGGGTCCTGATGTCGACTCCCGGTACCCACATTAAAAAAAAAAAAAAAAAAAAATCTAAGCTTGGGATTTAGCTCAGTGGTAGAGCACTTGTCTAGCATACATATGGCCCTGGGTTGGATACCTAGCACCAATAAGTAAATACTTTAAAAAATTCAAGCCAAGCCCGGTTGCTCATGGCTGTCGTCCCAGCTACTGGGGAGGCAGAGGAGAATTGCAAATTCAAGGCCAGCCTGGGCAATTTAGTGAAACTTAGAATCAAAATAAAAAGGACTGGGATTATAGCTCAGTGGTAGTGTTTGCCTATCCTGCAAGAGGCCCTGGGTTCAATCCCTAGTACCACCAAAAACAAACAAAATGTATTTCTATATGCCAGAAAAAATATAATTAATTTTTAAAAGATACCATTTCTGGTATCGTCAAATATCAAATGCCCGGGAATAAATCAAAGAAAGGCAAATATATGAAGAAAACATTGAAAGACACCAAAGAAGACCTAAATAATTCATAACTATAACATGTCCATAGATCGGAAAATTCAATACTGAAGATGTTAAGTCTCTCCAAATCTAGACAAAGTCTCGATAGATTTTTCTATGTGAGAAATAAACTTGAGAAGCTTATTTAAAATTTTGTGGAAGAGCAAAACAATCATTCGTAAGAAAGAGAAATAAGGGAAAGAGGAGGGAAGGAGAAGAAAGATTTGTGCTATCAGATATCAAGCTTTGTTACAAAGCCATAGTAAGTAAGGCAATATGGTGTTGGATCAAATATATAAATGAGACAGAATATACCAATGTACCAATGAAACAGAATAGAGAGCCCGGAAAGTCTCACCCATACCTGGGAACTTGAGGTATGTTGTCATGGTGGCAGTGCCAAGCAATGCCTAAAGAACAAGTTTCAATAAGTAATTGATGCTGAAAAAAAAATAGCCCTACCATGGGGGTAAAAAGTGAAATTGGACTCTTCATGTTACACAGAAGAAATTTGTTCCAGGTAGATCATACACAAATTTGAAAGGCAAAATAATAAAGCATTGGCTGTTTTGTTTTTAAAGATAATGTAAGAGAATATAGCTATGACCTCAAGGGTAGGGGACAGACTTTGTTTTTTGGGGGGGACCAGGAATCAAACTCAGGACCTCATGCTTGCTAGGCAGGCGCTGTGCCACTGAGCTATACCCCCAGCTCCCTGGACCTTTTAAAATAATCCAAAATACACTAGCTATAACAGAAAATGGATAAATGCACTACATTAAAACTTAGTTTCATCAAATTACACCATTAAAAGAGTTGAAAGACAAACTTCAGAGTGGAATAAGAAATTTATAATATGTATAACTAAGAGAGGCCTTGTAACTAGAATATATAAAAACTGTGGTCACAAGAAAAAGATTTGAAGCTGGGCATGGTGGTGCATGCTTGTAATCCCAGCACTCAGGGAGGCAGTGGCAGGAGAATCACAAGTTCAAGGGCTATAAGGGAGGTCAAGGCCAGCCTGGACAACATAACCAGAACATGTCAAAAAAAGAAAAGGAAGAAAAAGGAGGAGAAGGAGAGAATGCATACTTAGGTGTTAAAACTATAAATAAAAGTGAACAATTGGTTACTACAAAAGTGTGATTAGGGCCGGTGAGATGGCTCAGTGGCGTAAGCGCCTGCCTTGCAAGCACGAGGGCCCGAGTTTGACTCCCGGAACCCACATACGAAAAAGGGGCCGGTGATATCGCTCAGCGGCACAGGTGTCTGTTGGCGTGCGAGGTCCTGAGGTCGACCCCCCGGTACCCACAAAAAAAAAAAAAGTGTGATTAGTGGCCATATCAGGAAGCCTTGTGGGGAGGGAGTTGATATTGGGAAGTAGCAGGTTGAAATTCTACAAATCTTCTATTCCTTGGTGCAGGTGGCAGTTACACTGCTGTAGGCTTTATAATTTGTTAGACTTTATTGTTTACACATGTTTCCAAATGTATGTTATGTTTTCTAATTTAAAAATAGACCTAGAATCAGATTGCCTTCATTCAATTCTAGGCCCTACAACTATATGTACTTGGGCCTAGAATTAGGCAAGTTCTGTAACCTCGCTGTTATGGTTTAGATCTAAAATGACCTCCAAGGCCTCATGTGTTTGGAAAGTGATTAGATTATTGGGGTGTTATAGCTGACTTGCCGTGGGGTCGGCTATAGGTGGGGTCTAGTTAGAAGAGGCAGGTCAGTGGGGGCAAGACCTGAAGGGGAGACCTCCCTTCCCGCCCCTCTCTTCACTCTCTCTGTTTTCTGGCTGCTGATGTGAGCAGCTTTCCTTGGCCAGACCCTTCCACCATGCTGCGTCTTCCCGGTGCCAGTCCATCACGCGAGGACTGAAACTTCTAAAACGAGAGCCAACATGAACCTCTTTTTCTCTAAGTTCTGGGTATCGGATGTTGTGTCTCAGTGATGAGCAAGTGACTAACAGGCTCACTAAGCTTCAGTTCCCTACCTCTAAAATTTCAAACATAAAAATATTGTGAATTAAAAAGAGAATATAAGTTGATGTGTATAAAGTAGTTTTCACAGTGCTCCATCCATGGGAAGTCCTCAGGAAATATCGGTTATTATCATGGCCACATTAAAGCCTTTCAGACACGGAAGCAGGTAAATCGTGAGATAGTCTCTTATGGTACAGAGTAAAGATGAGAAGATTAAGTATACAGTCTCAGCTGAACATAGAATCTGCTGTATGGAAAGAAAAAAATTATATTAATGGGAAACGTCTACATGGTAGGCAGGCACAAAGTGAAAGAGACAATACAGATCATGTACAAAATGGAATACTCTGGACACAGATTTCCTTTAATCTCTAATACAGCCACATGTGACTTTGTGTGTGTGTGTGTGTGTGTGTGTGTGTGTGTGTGTGTGTGTGTGCGTGACAAGGTCTTTTGCTATGTAGTTCAGGCTAGCTTTGAACTCACTATGTAGCCCAGGCTGACCTCAAGTTCAAGGCAATTCTCTTGTCTCAGCCTCTCAAGTGCCTGGATTACACACATGCGCCACCACACTTAGTCACATGTGACTCTTGAGAACTTGAAGTGTAACTAATCTGAATTGAGATGTGCTGTAAATGTAATGCATACAGCAAGTATTGAAGATTCAATACAGGGGCCGGTGAGATGGCTCAGCGGCGTAAGCGCCTGCCTTGCAAGCGCGAGGGCCCGAGTTCGACTCCCGGATCCCACATACGAAAAAGGGGCCGGTGATATCGCTCAGCAGCACAGGCACCTGCTGGCGCGCGAGGTCCTGAGGTTGACCCCCCGGTACCCACAAAAAAAAAAAAAAGATTCAATACAAAGAAATTCAAAAAACTCCTAGGGTTTTAAAATATTGATTATATGTGCTAAAATGATATTTTATATATATATATCATTTAAATAGAATACATCATAAAATCAATTTTTTTACTTTTAAAAGATAACTACAATTGAATCTAATGACCTGCTGCTGTTAACTACTATTGAGCCATTCCCCTTATGTGGCTCAATACTCATAAGCTAAATCTCAGGACAGTTCTTCCTTGGATGAATAAAAACAAATCTTCGACTGAAAGAGAAAGGAATAATTCTCTGTGACATCAAAAGCATGAGAAGAGCAAGCAGAAACAGTCATGCCACAGTTTCTACTGCGTTGTTGCTCTCAAGTGGATGCTTCATGGGAGGAATTTTATTGACATAAAAGCATTTGTGAATTTCAGAAATCCTTTTTGCCTTTTGTTACCCATAAATCAGCAAGGAGTATGACCTCTGCAGAAGGCAACACAGCACTACTCTAACTGCTAAGCCGTTGGCACTGATTGCCAGGTTCTGCTTGGGCAGGAGATGGAATTAAACTAAAAAAAAAAAAAAAGAAAGAAAAAAGAAAAAGAAAATGAGAGACACTTATGCAAGATGCAACCCCAGACTTCTTGCTCACAAAAGGCAAACCCAGGGATCAATGAGTTGGAAAAATTTGAAAGCCACCCACGTGGACTCTCTGAAGTGGTAACAGCAGAAGTAAAAAGCAAATGAACAGGGCTCTAGAAAAAATCAAATCAGAAATAATCTCTCAGATAACTACAGAGATGGTAACCATAATGAAGGACATAGTTACTGACTCTAGAGCAGATACATATAAAAAAAAATAGAGGAGCTTAGGAAAATGATGGAAACCATGAACACCCAACATAGGAAAGAATTGGAATCCATGAAACAGATTCAAACAGATATCCAGGAGATTAAAAATTCCATCGAAAGTATATGCAGCAGAATGACCAATGTGAGGACAGACTATCAGATATAGAAGACAGGATTATGGTTAGTGATCATGAAAAGTAAGATTTCTTAAAAATAGCTAGGGACCATGAGAAATCAACCTAGTAGCTGCTAGATGATACAGAGAAGAACAACATAAGATTGATCAGAGTCAATGAAAAAACAGGAGATAATGCAAATGATATTTAAAAAAAAAAAAAAACCTGTTCACAGAAGTAATGGCAGAAAAATCCCAAGCATGGAAAAGGAATCTTACATACAGATAAGTGAGACATATAGAATTCCAATTAGATGTGCTAAAAAAAAAAAAAATCTACACCTAGGCATATAATAATCAAGATTCCAGAAATGCAACACAAGAACAGAATACTAAAAGCTGTTAGAGAAAGGAAGCAAATCACCTATAAAGGAAAGCCCATCAGAATCACAACAGACTTCTCAAACCCTGAACCCTTGACTTCACAAACCCTGAAGTCAAGGAGAGCTTGGGGTGAAGTATTTCAAGCCCTCAAAGAAAATAACCTTCAAGCCGAACATGGTGCCACATGCCTATAATCCCAGCACTTGGAAGGCTGAGGCAGGAGGATCACCGTGAGTTTGAGGCCAACCTGAGCTACATAGTGAGACCCCAGCTCAAAAAACAAAACAAAAAAACAAAAAACAAAAAAAAAAAGAAAAAGAAAATAACCTCCAGCCCAGATTGATGTACCCTGCAAAACTATCTTTCAAAATTGATGGAGAAATAAGATGCTCCCATGACAAAGAACACCTGAAGAAATTCATGACCTCCAATTAGCACTCCAAAACATTCTGAAGGATATTCTAGAATGAGATAATAAGGACTACAGCTCCATGAACTCCAATGGAATGAATCCACCAAGCAAGGCAAGTAACTAAACAGAGAGGGAAGCAAAAGGAACCAACAAGAAAATAACATGATAAGGATAAGTCAATACATATCAATTATAACCATCAATGTAGATGGTCTCGATTCACCAACCAAAAGAAACAGACTAGCAGAATGGATTAAGAAACAAGATCCAACAATATGCTGCATGTAAGAAACATATTTAATTCAAAAAGAAATTTGTAGACTGAAAGTTAAAGAATGGAAAACAGTATCCAGAACCCAGAAAAAAGCAGGGGTGGCTATTCTATTTGCAGACAAAGTGGATTTCAGGCCAAGATTGATTAAGAGAGAGACAAAGAAGGTCACTACATCATTGTAAAAGGAACAATCCGAGAGGAAGAGATAACAATCATAAACATATATGCACTGTCATGGCTTGTGTTTAGATGTCCCCCCAAAGCCTCATGCAGTCATAGGCGGGGCTTTTTCAGAAGTGGCTGAATCTAGAGTGTGTGATTGATTCATGGTGCAATGCTAGGATTAAGGGTGAGTGATTACTAAATCAGTCCACTGATTAGTTTGGCACTGCCCTAATCCTGGTAGCCTGGATACAAGGGATGGAAATAGGCTCTTCTGGTCCCTTATTGCCTTGCCACCTTCTATGTGCCATAAACTGTTGCCCCTCTGCCATCTGCCGTGCTGCCCTGAAGCCAGCAATTATGGACTGAAAACTCTACAAACTGTGAGCCAAATAAACATTTCCTCCCTTAACTTGCAGGTATTAGGTATTTCGTCTCAGCAATGAGAAAAGTAACTAACACATGCACCAAATACCAGCACACCCAACTATATATAACAAATAGTAACAGATGTGAAAGGGCCGGGGATATAGCTCAGCAGCACAAGCACCTGCCTGGCAAGCGCAAGGTCCTGAGTTTGATTCCCAGTACCAAAAAAAAAAAAAAAAAAAAAAAAAAAAAACCTAACAGATGTGAAAAATCAAATAAGCACCTATACAATTGTAATGAATAAGCACTAATACCCCACTGTCACAAATAGACAGATCAACTAGACAAAAAATGAGCAAAGAAACATCAGAACTGAACCAAACTTCCAAAAAAATGGATTTAGTAGATGTCTATAGAGTGTTCCAACCCACAACATCAGAATACACATTCTTCTCAGCTGCACACAAGATGTTTTCCAAAATAGACCATATATTAGCTCATAGAACATGCTTAAGTAAATGCAAAGGAACTGAAATTATCCCATACATATTATCAGACCACAATGCAATGAAATTGGAAAAAAATGGCAAAAGAAACCATAAAAACTTCATAAACACATGGAAATTAAATAACACCCTCCTGAACAACCAATGGGTCATAGATGAAATTAAAGAAGAAATTAGACAGTTTCTACAATTAAATGATAATGCCAGTACAACGTACTGGAATTTATGGGACATAATGAAAGCAGTCCTAAAACATACTGGAATTTATGGGACATAATGAAAGCAGTCCTAAAAGGAAAGTTTATAGCAATGAATTCTCATATCAGAAAAACAGAGCAAGCTCAGATAACCTAATGTTGAACCTCAAGCTTCTAGAAAAAGAAGAGTAAGTCTAGCCTAAAGCTCCTATGAGGGAGGAAATTATAAAGATCAAGCAAAAATTAATGGAATGGAGACTAAGAAAACAATACAAAGAATCAATGAATCAAAGAGTTGGTTCTTTGAAAGATTAAGTAAAATTCACAAACACTTAACCAACCTTATCAAAGAAAGGAAAAAGACTCAAATCCATGCTGTTAGGAATGAGAAGGGTGAAATCACAACAGATCCTGCAGAAATCAAGAAGATCATCAATATCTACTTCGAGAATCCGTATTCTAAAAAGATGAAAAACACAGAAGAAATGGAGATTCCTACATACATATGAATTACCAAATCTGAATCAAGAAGATATAAAAATTCTAAATAACCCGATATCACTCAGTGAAATTGAAGATATAAATTTTTTTTTATATGCAGGTACCGGGAGTCAGACTCAGGACCTCGTGCTTGCCAGGCAGGCGCTTATGCCGCTGAGCTATTTCACCAGCCCTGAAGATATAATTTTATTTTTTTTTTATTTTTTTTGTGGGTACCGGGGGTTGACCTCAGGACCTCACGCGCCAGCAGGCACCCGTGCCGCTGAGCAATATCACCGGCCCCTTTTTTCGTATGTGGGATCCGGAAATCGAACTCGGGCCCTCGCGCTTGCCAGGCAGGCGCGTATGCCGCTGAGCCATCTCACCGGCCCCATGATATAATTTTAAAACTACAAACAACAACAACAACAAAAAAAACAGGCCCTGACAGATTCATCGCTGAATTCTATAAGAAATGTAGAGAAGATCTAATGCCACTACTCCTCAAACTCTTTAATGAAATTGAAAGGGAAGCAATACCACAAAATTTATTCCTAGAACCAAATTCATTTCAAAAAAAAGAACTACAGACCAATCTCCTTTTTGAACAGAGATGCAAAAATGCTCAATAAGATACTGGCAAACAGAATGCAACAAATCATCAAGGAGATTATACACCATGACCAAGTAGGATTCATCCCAGGGAGACAGGAAGTTTCAACATATGGAAATCAATAAATGTAATACACTACATTAACAGAGCCAAGGACATGATCGGCTCAATAGATGCAAAAAAAGCATTTGAAAAAGTCCAACATCCATTTATGATACAAAACCCTAGAGAAAACTGCAACAGAAGATTTTTATCTCAATCTGATAAAAGGCATTATGACACACCAACAGCCAACATCATACTAAATGGACAAAAATGGAAAACTTTCACTCTAAAAATCAGGAACAAGACAGGATGTCCACTATCACCACTTTTATTCAATATAGTTCTAGAAACATTAGCCAGAGCAATTAGAAAAGAGAAAGAAATAAAAGGAATAAGGATAGGAAATGAAGAAGTTAAATTATCATTATTTGCAGATGACATGACACTCTACATGGAAGACCCCAAAAACTCCACCAAAAGGCTTCTAGATTTAATAACCAAATTCAGTAGTGTAGCTGGATACAAAGTCCACACTCAAAAATCAATAACATTCCTGTACACAAGCAACAAACTCACTGAGAGAGAAATTAGGGAAACCATATCCTTCACAATAGCATCCAAAAAAATGAAATACTTAGGAATCAATCTAATGAAGGAAGTAAAAGATATCTATATTGAAAACTACAGTATTCTGAAAAAGGAGATTAAAGAGAATACCAGAAAATGAAAAGATATCCCTTATTCTTGGGCTGGAAGAACAAACAGAGTGAAAATGGTCATACTTCATACTTCAAAATTTTTGTACAGATTTAATGCAATCCTGATCAAAATACCAATAGCGTATCTCACAGAATTAGAGAACACAATCCTAAAATTCATTTGGAACCAGAAGAGACCTAAAATAGCAAAAGCAATTCTGAGCAACAAAAGCAAGGCAGAGGGCATCACAGTGCCTGACTTGAAATTATACTATGAAGCTACTGTGATAAAAACAGCATGGTACTGGCAAAAAAAAAAAAAAAACCAAGTATCAGTGGAACAGATTAGAAGACACAGAAACAACTCCAGACATACTCAGCCACCTTATCTTTTTTTTTTTTTTTTTTTTGTGGGTACCGGGGGGGTCGACCTCAGGACCTCGCGCGCCAACAGGCACCCGTGCCGCTGAGCGATATCACCGGCCCCTTTTTCGTATGTGGGATCCGGGAGTCGAACTCGGGCCCTTGCGCTTGCAAGGCAGGCGCTTACGCCGCTGAGCCATCTCACCGGCCCATAGCCACCTTATCTTTGACAAAAGGGCCAAACATGTTCACTGGAAGAAAGATAGCCTCTTTAATAAATAGTGCTGGGAAAACCGGCTTTCCACACGCTGAAGATTAAGACTAGACCCATGTCTATCACCATGCACTACACTAAAATTGAAATGGATCGAAGATCTAAATATTAAAACAGAAACACTAAATCTTCTGGGAGATAGAATAGGTAGAACTCTTGAAGACATTGGTGTAGGCAAAGACTTTATGAACAAAACCCCGATTGAACAGGAAATATCACAAAGAATCATCAATTGGGATCTCATCATATTAAAAAGCTTATGCACAGGGCCGGTGAGATGGCTCAGTGGCTTAAGCGCCTGCCTGGCAAGCGCGAGGGCCCGAGTTCGACTCCCGGATCCCACATACAAAAAAGGGGCCGGTGATATCGCTCAGTGGCACGGGCACCTGATGGCGCATGAGGTCCTGAGGTCGACCCCCCGGTACACACACACACAAAAAAAAGCTTAAGCACAGCAAGAGAAACCACCAAGAGATAAAGAGACAACACACAGTGTGGGAAAAAATTTTTGCTAGCTGTTCCTCAAAGGACTAATATCTAGAATGCAATAAAGAAAAGACCCTTCCCTAAATTTAAAGACCCAATCCAAAAATGGGCATCTGAAATGAATAGATACTTCTCAGATGAAGAAGTAGAAATGGCAAATAAATATATGAAAAAATGTTCAACATCACTGGGCATTCAAGAGATACAAATCAAAACAATGCTGAAATTCCATCTCACCCCAGAAAGAATGGCTATCATCAAAAAATCAACCAAGCCAGGCATGGTGGTGCACACCTGCAATCTCAGCACTTGGGAGGCTGAGGCAGGAGGATTGCTGTGAGTTCGAGGCCAGCCTGGGCTATGTAGTGAGTTCAAGGCCAGTCTGAACTACACGGCAAGACCCTGTCTCGGAAAAAAAAAGAGAGAGAGAGAAATCCACCAATAACAAATGCTGGCAGGGTTGTGGGGAAAAAGGAACCCTTCTCCACTACTGGTGGGCGTGTAGACTGGTGCAACCACTGTGGAAATCAGTGTGGAGATTCCTCAAAAAACTAAAACTAAGGGCTCCACTTGACCCAGCTATTACCCTTCTAAGTATCTTCCCAAAAGAAAAGCATCATACCACAGCGATATATACACACCCATGTTTATAGCAGCATAATTTGTAACTGCTAAATCTTGGAAATAGCCCTAATGCCCATCAGTGGATGAATGGATAAAGATGTGGGGTTTTTTATACAATGGAGTACTACTCTGCCATAAAGAAGGATAAGCTTGAGACATTTCTAGCTAAATGGATGTACCTTGAGACCATACTCTTAAGTGAAACAAATCAGACACACATGTGTAAATACTGCATTGTTTCTTTTGTGTGAGAAACCAAAAGTATAAAGAAGGACCAAAATGTATAATAGATATTGGGAAATAGGAAGAAAATGTTCAAACGAGAAGGAGAACAAGGGAGGGGGGAAGGGGAAAGGAAGGAAGGGACACAAAAAAAGAGAAGAAAAAATGGAAACAAAGCTTTTGTAAATAAGGAGAGAAAGAGGAGTTGAAGGGAAGGGAGGGGAATAGGGAAAAAAAAAGAATCAAGATATATCAGGTACAGATACTAATTCCCTATGATGAATGTTATCACTATATATATCTAAAATGTACCAAGAAAAAAATGAGAAAAACAAAACAAAAAATACCTTGATTCAGCTGCAGACACAGTGTGCTCAGAGATGGATTGTTAGTGCAATAGACCTAAGAACCAATGTGGCATCCTAAGCCCAGCAAGTGTAGTTTGTAGCAGCAGCGCGCAGTCAGATGCCATGTGTGTCTTTCCGCTTCACAGCAAAGTGGCCTTTTTAGAAGAGGCCATTTACCAAAGGTATTTCTATATGCTCGAGTGTCTTTTGGCAAACTTCCAGTCCAGCCCTTTCTTCCTATAATAGTTAATGCAAATGACTGCTTATATTTAAAAGGCACAGCTGTCTGGGCAGGAAATGAAATCTGCAGCAGTTCAGGATGAGTAATGAAAGCAGTTAGTTTGAATATTTAAAAACAGTCTATATAAAATTTAACTTTTACATTATTATCTCTGCTTCTTTTAATTCCTATATCCTTTTCAAAATATCTTTCCAGAAATTCACTTGACCATCATGTAAAGCTTACCAAAACAAAGAATTATTAGTCTAGTTCACTTTTTAAAATAATTTTCTGTTACTGTAAAAGAAACTTAGTTTGCTGACCATGAAACAGACTATATATCTAGACTATATATCTAGAGTAGAGTAAAAGACTTGTAAAAATTGATTATTGAAAGGTAGGAGCTGCCGGACATGGTGCACACCTGTAATCCTAGCACTCAGGAGGCTGAGGCAGGAGGATCACTGTAAGTTCAAGGCCAACCTGGGCTACACAGTAAGCTCAAGGCCAGCCTGAACTACAAAGCAAGACCCTGTCTCAAAACACAACAAAGCCGGGTGTGGTAGAACATACCTACAATGCCAGCACTCAGGAGGCTGAGGCAGGGGGATCGCTGCGAGATCAAGGCCAGCCTGAACTACATAGCAAAACCCTGCCTCAGGAAAAAAAAAAAAAAAAAAAGGGCAAGAGCTAATCTAGTAAAGCAAACCACTGTTACCACTTCCATCCTTTTGTCCTAACAATAGGACGTCCTTCTTCCAGGGAATTAGGAAGACTTCATATGTTATGTTTGACAAAATTCTGATCCTAACCATCAAATGACATAAGTAGAGGCCAACCAGCTCCACCAGTGGAGATCGATGGCAAAATACTTCCTGGGAGGGAGTCAGAATTGTTATCTCCACCCCCACCCTGTTCTATGTGAAAGTCAGTGGATGCCTCAAGGCTCTTAAGAGTTTTAACTTTTATTTTATGTCTTTCACAAAGTTGAAGTTTTCTCTTTTTAGTACTTGCCGTTACACTGTAGGAAGAGAATGCACCCCCACGCACAAAGCTCCCATCACCAAGCATTTGCTTTTCCTTATGTGCGAAAAAACCACCAAAGCTGATGTTACAGCGTTTCCGTCTGCACCAGTGTAAAGCAGTCCCTTCATCTCAAGCTCTCTTTTCCTTGTTTACACCTTGTGGGCCCTTTGCCTCATTCACCACCTTCCAGGGTTCCAGAGAATATAACTCGATACAAAATCAATTATTTTCCGATGTGTATGTAACAGCATGTTGACAGACCCACCCAGGGGAAACTGAGCCTTAAATGGCTGATTCTCAACTCCATACATAAACTATTTAGCCCAGCACCACCCCCAGCCTGAGAAAACTTGCTTCTTAATCATATAATGTTCCAAACTCACTCTTGAGAAAATGCCTGTTGAGAACCTGCAGGTGGGTCACATGTTTGTCTCAGTAACAGGATTCTAGTCAGAGCCAGCTCCTCCTATCTGTTGCCTACAAAAACAGACCAGGAATGTTGCTGTTCTTTATAACCCTCCTCTAAACACCTACCAATCAAGTTTTCTTTGTCTAAATTCAATCCCTTTCCAAAAGTAAAAAAGAAAACACCCTCATGGAATAATGTTGAGACGCACCCACCCGCACCGCCCCGACACCCAGTAGCTCTATTTGCCTCAACCGCCACAGAAACCCCGCCCTCTCCCATGCCCACAGCGAGAAAAAAATAAAAATAAATGTAAAGAAATCTACCTCAGTTGACAGGATTCAACCCTTAAGTTTTCTTCAACTTTCAAGCCTTACCTGTTGAGTGTAACTTTTGTAGCATCTTGCTTTTATGACAGACCAGAACTACGTCAGTGTTACAGTGATGGACCTGTTTGTTTAGCATCTTGCAGTTTTGTTTTTAACAAATTGGTAAGTGATATAAATATAAAAGTAATTGTGTACACTTTAAACACAATAATGAAAATTTAAGATGTAGCTTTCATACTTGTGCATAATTCCGAAAGATTTTATTTTTATCAATGTTGAATGGCTTTTTGTAAGGCTTCAATCCACTTTTCTGAAATGTATGGTTATTTAATAAAAGTAACTGTAATGTTTTCACATCCCATGGAATTACTGTTTACACATTGCAACTTTTTAAACTTAACCATGTTTTTCAGAATTAATTTTTTTTATTTTACAGAAAAAAGGTGAAACAAAAGTTCATAACAAAATAATAGGAGAATAACAATATAATTTAAAACATTACATGTTGTTATCTTTAAACTAGTTGCTCAGGATACAAGATATGGGCATAAAAATTTCTCCAATCAATATTGGCACAAACTTTCCTTTCTAATGAACTTAGAGATACTAATAGTATAACTAACTTGCATTTTTTCCTTTTTCCCTACTGTCCTTTCCCTTTTTACCCATCCTAGTTCCTTTCTCCTTTTGAACAATTTCTTCCAATTTCACAATATATAGATATTATACATTTTATACTTCATTTGCTCTTTCATTTTTTTACACTAGGGAGACAATATGATGTTTACACATGTGAGTCTGCTTTATTTCACTTATAAGTATGGTCTCTCGTTGCATCCATTTACCTAAAAAAGTCTCCAGTTTATCCTTCTTTATAGCTGAGTAGTACTTCTTTGTATAAAAATACCACATCTTTTTTTATCCCTTCCTCAGTTGATGGGCATTTGGGTTGTTTCCAAGATTTAGCTATTACAAACTGTGCTGCTATAAACATGGGTGCACATATATCACTGTGGTACGATGTTTTTAATTCTTCTGGGAAGATACCCAGAAAGGGAATAGCTGGGTCCAATGGGACCTCTAATTCTAGTTTTTTGAGGAATCTCCATACTGATTTCCATGGTTGTACAAGTGTACACTCCCACCAACAGTGGAAAAGGGTTCCTTTTTCCCCACAGCCCCTCCAGCATTTGTTATTAGTTGACTTCTTGATAATAGCCATTCTTTCTGGGCTGAGATGCAATCTCAGTGTTGTTTTAATTTGCATCTCTCAAATGACCAGTGATGTTAAACATTTTTTCATATATTTATTTGCCATTTGTATTTCTTCATCTAAGAAGTATGTATGCTTGTTTTTGGATTGTATCTTTGAATTTGGAGGGTCTGAGTTTTCTCAATTCTTTGTATGTTCTAGATAGAAGTTGTTTGTCTGAGGTACAATTGGCTAAAATTTTTTCCCACTCCATGGATTGTCTTTTCACTCTGTTGGTGATTTCTTTTGCTGTGCAAAAGCTTTTTAATAAGATGATATCCCAATTGTTGATTCTTTGAAGTATTTCCCGTGCAGTCTTGGTTTTGTTCATTAAGTCTCTGCCTACCCCTATGTCTTCAAGATTTCTACCTACTTTTTTTCTTCCAGTAGATGTAGCGTTTCTGCAGAATTAAAATTTTTTTGAAGGGAGGAAATTCCCCACTTGCTAAATGATACTAAACTGCCATTTAGGCTCCTATGATAGGCCCCCAGATTTTACAAAAATATAGTCTGTAGCTTTCTAGGTTCTTCACTAAAGTTGGTTGTACATGAAGAATATAAAGTGACGCCCAATTTCTTTTAAATGTCTGGATCTTTCCACTAGTAATGTACTTTAGGGAGTATTTTGTTCATTCATGCTTTAGTCATTCCCATTAAATTGGATAAGTCTTTAGCTTCTCTTAGTTAATGCAAACTGTTTGTTATTTTACTGTGCTTGAGAGAAAGGATATTGTTTTTTGTTTGTTTGTTTGTTTTTTGCCTAAATTAAACAGCCCACTCTAAATGTTAATTTTTAAATGTCAAACTTTGGTGACCTTCTATCTGGGAAGTGAGGTTACTATATGCTTAAATTTAAATGATGGTTTAAAACAGAGGAAGTTCTGGGATATGTTACTATTAAAGCTCCATTAAGAGAAATTGATGGGAATTTTTCTATTTTTGGTCATTTGAATAGATACCGATGTCAATGTATAGGAAATTTCTCTTAAAACTTGTTCGTGTATTGTTTTGATCCATTTTCTGTGGCATTTGGTGCAATAAACCTTTGGAACTTATCTTGAAAAAAACTTTTTAAAAAATTAAAATAAAACTACAAGCAAAAATAAAATCACATATGTGTTTGTATTGCATTGCCATTGGACAAGGCTGCTGTAGAAGTATATGAAAAAACTAAAAAGGTAGGAGACAGCAAGAACTTGTTAAATGTCAAACTATGGCTGTTCTACTTAATTTGAGGAGCCATTAAAAAGTGTTAAGATGGGAGACAGTTCTGTATTTGTCTATATGAGACTCTGTTTTATTACCTAATATGTATGTATGCTAAGCCAGTTTCTTCTATACTAGATTGTAAATGCCTCACTATCTACTGTTTGCAGAGATTGATAGGAGCACTCAATAAATAAATGGTGAATCAGTAAATCTTCCTCATAACTCTGCCCTAAGGGTGGGTAGGCTGGATCAGATATAAGGGATAGGGCCGGTGAGATGGCTCAGGGGCGTAAGCACCTGCCTGGCAAGCGCGAGGGCCCAAGTTCAATTCCCAGAACCCACATACGAAAAAAGGGCCGGTGATATTGCTCACCGGCACAGGCGCCTGCTGGCGCATGAGGTCCTGAGGTTGACCCCCAGGACCCACAAAAAAAAAAAAAAGAAAAGATATAAGGGATAGAAAGAGCTTCCCTGCTTGTCGCTTGTCATTTGCTTGCTGCTTGCTGCCTTCTGGCTGCCCTGCTTTGCCTGGACTGTTTCTCCTCTTTGATGCCCTTCTGCTATGCCACCCTGCCTTGGAACCAGCTAACTATGTACTGAAACCTCTACAAACTGTGAGGCAAATAAACCTTTCCTCCTTTAACTTTGAGTGTCATCTGTTTTGTCTCAGCAATGAGAAAAGTAACTAAAACACCTATTCATGAAAAGATGTAGAGCTATCTCTTTTACTGTTTCTCAAATAGATTATGAGATTTAATAAGTCAAGACTGAAGACACTGAGAATCTAGAGAAATTCATATTAATATTTTAGTCTAAGCATTACTTAGCTTTATTATATTTAATTCTTATAATCCCAAGAGCTTTGTCTGTCATCTGTTCCACTTAAACATGTTATACAAAATTCACATATTCCAATACACTCCCCATCATACACAAATCTGATCAAACCTTTAGCAGAACAGATAGAGGCAGGCTTGAAATTCTAGTCCCTGTCGGATTCATCTATTCCCACCCACAAACTGTCAGCCATCTCTCCTAAATTCCATAAAAACTGAAAGGAGGGAAAGAAGAAAAAAAAAAAAAAACTGGTGGGGATTAACTAGACTGCTCACTTGGCTGATAATAACAAATAGGGCACACACCCTCAGTTTTCACATAGATATCTTCCTCTAATCAGTTACTTCAGTAAGCATTTCTGGAGCACCAACTGCCCAGGTTTACATCGTGGTGCCGTGGAAAATACCTGCCAAGCATAAAAGAGGCCTACACTTGATTTTACAAAGAGGTTAAAAAAACAAGTCCAACTAGGAAAGCAATTAAAGAGCAATAAAACCTATAACTAAATGATATAGTACTGATAAGTATTGTAGAAATTCAAGGTGATGTAATGTTTATAATGTAAGACCAGGTGGTAGATAGATAATGTTCACTCCTAAAAGGACATTGTTACATTTGGAACCCTGTTCTTCTGTTAAAATGATTGCTGGGAACTCATAACTCTGTACAACTTAGAGAAACTGTGGGATCTATAGAAAGAACATAGTAGCTGGCATTTGCAAAACTTTTGAAGCATTTTTTTTGTATTATCTCATCAAATTGTTATACTACTCTAAGAAAGAAACAGGAAAAATATTGTTATCTCAGTTTTTTGTCAAGGAAACTAATATTAGAAGAGTTAGATGACTTGCCTAGGAAGACAGTATATAGGTGGCAGTGGCAAGAATAGAAACTAGATCTTTTGACATATCATCTACTACTCTTCTCTTTCAATAATAGAACCAATCTGTTTTCTGGACACTTGTGAAATTGGATGGATTTTAAAAGATTCAGTAACTTGCATAACTGCTGTATAAATCAGCATGAAGATACTTCAAAAAATTAAAATTAGAAATTCCATTTGACCCAGATTTTCCTCTTCTGGTATCTTCCTGAAAGAGTTAAAAACATCATAGTACAGTGAAACATGCATATCCATGTTTATAGCAGCACAATTCATAATAGCTAAATCTTGGAAGTGGCCTATGTGTCCATCAACAGATGAATGGATAAAGAAAATGTGGTATTTATACACAATGGAGTACTAATTTGGCAAAAAGAAAAATAAATTTGAGTCATTCGTAGGAAAATAAATGTACCTTGAAACCACAATGTTAAGTGAAATAAATCAGATACACAAGTGTAAATATTGCATAACTTCTCTTATATGAGAAACCCAAAGTAAAAATAATTCAAAGAGCAAAATAAAAGATAAACTATAGGAAACAGAAAGCTAGATCTTTCGTAAATGGGAAAGGGAGCTAGACATGGAGGGAAGGCTGAGGGAGGGGAGCAGAAGGGGAATGAAAAGAATTAAGATGTGTTATATACTGTATCCATGTACTAATAAAAAATAAAAAGAGAATGTTTCCCTCCCTTTTTCATTTATTTATTTATTTATTTATTTATTTATTTATTTATCTTTTTGAGACAGGGTTTCACTATGCAGTTCAGGCTGGCCTTGAACTCCCTTTTAGCTCAGGCTGGCCTTGAACTCACAGCGATCCTCCTGCCTCAGCCTCCTGAGT
The DNA here is from genome assembly GCA_028451465.1 of Erethizon dorsatum. Lineage (NCBI taxonomy): Eukaryota > Metazoa > Chordata > Mammalia > Rodentia > Erethizontidae > Erethizon > Erethizon dorsatum. Next base: position 82,308,703 of record CM051835.1, read on the forward strand.
GCTGGGATTACAGGCATGTGCCACCATGCCCAGCCCCTTTCTTTTTTCTTGCATCATATCAACCACAGGATATCAGCTGCATGAGATCAAAGACTTCAGTCTTCTTCTCTGCAGCCCCCCACCACCTGTACCAGGGCCTGACTCATAGGACGTGCCCTTCATGAATATTTGTTGACAAAGTCAACCCGATAGAATAGATTCCAGTGTGGACTCATCTTGCAGCGCATACCTTCATCCCCTCTCTTGCCAATCTCTTTTCTATTATTTTACTTGACTTTTCCTTAGAGTGTTTCTTTTTTTGGAAACTGAGTATTGAACCCAGGGCCTCATGCATGTTAAGCAAGTGCTCTGTCACTGAGCTACATCCCCAGCCCTAAGCATCCATTTCCTGTCTCCTATCATGGGGCCATCAGATCCATGACAGCAGTGCAGATGTGTCAATCAGTGCTCACTAGAGAAACAGATTTTATTATTATGCTTATTATATTATTATTATGGATTTACAAGGTGGGCTTACAATAACCATCTGCGGAGACATGTGGAAGAATATAAAAGAGCTGTCTGCACACTGGAGACCTGAAGGGTCCAGTCAAAAGTCGAAGGCCTGGAGCTCACTGTAGTGTCCCGTGTGTCATGAAGCCGAAGGGTCTGCGATGGAGTACCCAAGGCCTTGTGCATGCTGGGCAAGCACTCTACCACTGAACTATATCCCCAGCTCTTTTCAGGATTTCTCTATTTGCCCCAGTCTGGCCTGGAACTTTTGATCCTCCTGTCACAGCCTCCTGAGTAGTGGGGATTATGAGTACATGTTGCCACACCTGGCTTCTAATTACTTTTAGGGACAGAGGAAAAGGAAATATGGCAGAGGTTCAATGAATGGCTAAGAAGTTATAGAACCAAATTCCTTTTTCTGTTTTTGTTTTGTTTTGGTTTGGTTTTTTATGCCAGGGATCAAAACCAGGACCTCCCACATTCCAGGCAAACATCCTACACTGAGCTACATTCCAAGTGCCTGGCTGTCTTTTAACAAGGATAACCCAGCCAGCATACCTCCGCCACTGCTCTGTGACATTGCTGGCCTCTGTACAACTATTTAATGAATCTTAGCAATCTCCTCATCTTTGCTGCATTTGCTCCAGACTTACAGCCCCAGCAAGGACAGGCTGAAGGGCCAAGCCTAGGCAACCTGTTAGTATCCTGGCTGCAAAGGGTAGGGGAGCAAGAAACTACCTTCTGGGGCAACCAAGGAGGGGAGGCACAGCACAGTCTCCCCAAAAACTGCCATTTAATGAAGGATTCGCCAGGTAAGAAAGGCTTGGATATTGGACTACGAGAAAAAGGACTGAATTTGATGATGGCTCCTATTTCTTGCAACTAGATGATCCCTGACATGGCCTCCAGAGAAAGGCTGCAATCTAAGATCAAGTCTCAATATAGAGTAGAAGATTCTGTCCCATCTCCAGATATCTATAATAAAATATACCCACCAGGCATAAAGCCAAGGTGCTGAAGACACAAATGTGAAGAAAAAAATAAAAGAAAACAAAAATATATTCTTGACTTGGTTATCCTCAACATCTACATGGGGAGACAAAAAATATTTAAAAAGAAAAATTTCAAAACAGAATAGCATATGGCATGGGCCCAAAAAAGTCTTACTGTTAATGGAAGCAGTTTAGCACAGTGTAGTGCTAAAAACCCTTTCGTGTAGAAGCAGCCTGTCTGAGTTTGAATCCTGCCTCTGTCCCTTATTACGGGTAAAAAGCCCAGGAAGAGTAATAAATGTGCTTTACAAAAATGTGAATAATGAAAGTACCTACTGGATAGAGTTCCAGCAAAGATTAAACTGAGATAATCCATGTAAAACCCTTCATAATAAGTCTGGCCCTAATACATGGTAAGCCCTAAGCATGGTAAGCCCTAATACACATTTGCTAATAGCTACTCTGTTTCATCAGTATCACTTGATGGCATTGATTATAAAATACATCATTATTTTATAAATTACACTGAAAGAAAATCACTCCCAATTAAAGAATGACACAATGCTTTTCAGTAAGTACTATAGTTTGAATCTTGAAAATTCCCCAAAGACCCATGTGTTAAGTTTTGTGTCCCAGGGTGGCACTACTGGGAGGTGGTGGAACCTGTGAGCAGTGGGGCCTTGTGGGAAGTGCTTACGTCACCGGGGCATTCCCTCAAAGAGGACTGTGAGGTCTTGGCCCCTTTTCTCATTCTTCTGCTTCTTGGCCATGAGACACGAGGTTTTCTGCCATATGTTTTCCCCCACTGCCATCAGGCACCCCTAACAGAGGCCTAAAAGCAGTGGATCCAGCTCATCGAGGGCTGTGAGCAAAAATAAATCTTTTCTCTTTATAAGTTGATTATCTCAAGTATTTTGTCATAGTAATGGAAAGCTGACTAGAACTTAGAATTTTTCAACACAACCTCATCTTCCTTGCCATCAAAAGTGTTGGTGAGCCGGGCATGGTGGTCCACGCCTGTCATCCCAGCACTCTGGAAGCTGAAGCAGGAGGATCGCTGTGAGTTCAAGGCCAGCCTGGGCTACAAAGTGAGTTCAAGTCCAGCCTGAACTGCATATTGAAACACTGTCTCAAAAAAGGCAAAAAAAAAAAAAAGTGTTGGTGATGCAGCATTTCTTAAAAAGAGTGCTTCCAACTATTTCTTGGATTCTCTACCAAGCTACTGACACTGCCCTGTAAGTCATTCTAAACAGCAATTACACTCAACGTGTGTGGCACCGATAATGCATTTAACTCAGCTGAACTGATGACAAGTAAAACAGCCATGTTCAAACCCATGTTTTTGGGCCGGGGATACAGCTCAGTGGCACAGCACCTGCCTGGCAAGTATGAGGTCCTGAGTTTGATTCCCGGTACCAAAAACGAAAAACAAAAACAAACCCATGTTTTCATTCCATTAAATCCATTTCATAACTCCCGCCTGGCTGACCATGATTTCACATCCTGATTTCAGAGATGTTTACATGTGAAAAAAAATGAGTCCTAGAAGTTATGAAATTCTAACAGACTCAGAAGACAAACATTTGTTCAGGAGCTTAAACTCTGAAATTTTATTAACTGTAAGGACGAAAAGCAATAGCTTACACAGATGTTTGCAATGAATCATCTTTGTTGCTATAAACTTTGTAGAAAGTTGTTAAAATTATTACTACAGTGAATACTAAAATGAGAGCACTTTAAAAACCACCATGCCATGCATATGCAGAAAAGTTTTCTCAGAATCCAAAACTTGTAAGGGTAGAAGGGACCTATATGAGACTTTATTCCAACTATTCTACATCATCCCTAACACATGAAGGTCACTCAGTCTATTGAAACAAAACACAACAAACTCCACCAGTGATAATAAACTCACTACTTTCAAATGAAGTTTAGTTCATCTTTAGGAAAGTCTATTTCTAAATAGACTTTTCTAAAAAAAAAAAGAAAGTGGAATAATTTTAAATAGGTATGTGTAATTATGCTTAACATAACTGTTTATTTGGTAACTACCACATAAAGTAATAATCCTGTCGGGTATGGTGGCACATGCCTGTAATCCCAGCATTTGGGAGGCTGAGGCAGGAGGATCACCGCAAGTTCAAGGCCAACCTGGACTACATAGTGAGTTCAAGGCCAGCCTGAACTACATAGTGAGACTCTGTCTGAAAATAATAATAATAATAATAATAATAATAATAATCCTCCATTTTCCCCTTGTGGAATATGGTCTTTGGTCCCCTTCCTATCTGTTCATTGCCTTTTCAACATAACCCAGTTGTCTTTGTTCCTCCTAAACTGAAAGGCAACCAGAAATGAACAAAAGATATCCCATAAACATCATTTCTCTTTTCAAAGCCATATATACTATAGGTTTTCTTAATTTAGAGTTAGATGAACTCAGTGGTGGGTACCTGTAGTCCCAGCTACTCAGATGGCTGAGGCAGGAGTATTGCTTGAACCAGGAGTTCAAGGCCAGCCTGGACAATATAGTTAGGCCCTGCCTCAAAACAAGAGATAAATAAACTAAATTCTCATATTAATATGTGAAATACATACATACTGCTAGAGTTAAGGAATACCTGGCCCATTCTATTCCTGCTGGTCAGCCTATGGCCTGCCAGGCTTTGCTTGTGGACCATAGCACCCTAGAAGCTTGACCCAGATGAATGAACAAGGCCTCTTGTGGGCTTATGCTAGAGGCACTTCTGGACAATTTCATGAATGGGTGGTCGGGGCTGCCCTGTACTCTTACTGCTCCTGCCAGCTCTACGCTCTGGGGCCTGGCTGCCCCTATCATCTCGTCCTTTCTGCAGGCTTTCTCTGGGGCTTTGGGCTCTTGTAAACTGTTCATTGAGTGCTTTCTGTGAATGGGTTGGGAACAGGGACCAAGAATGCTGGTGGTGACCACAGGCTCCTGGACCACTTCGCTGGGCAGATGGTTTTCTGGTGACATCAGGCTGGAGCTGGTGGGACTTGTTTGTACTCAGACAAGTATGATCTCTTACTGCAGCATTTCTGTCCTTGTGCATGTGACAGGGAAGGCCAGCTCAGTGAACTTTGGTCCGTGAGCTCACTGCTGTGACCAGAGATCTATGTGATCGCTGGCGCAGCAGACTCCCTGCCCAGTTGTAAACATGTTTTTCCAACCTAGCTCTGAGGTGGGGGCTGCTGTGGGCTTCATTTCTAGAAGCCAAGATCCTGAACAGAAACCTCCCTTGGTGGATCAGGGCTGGGGGGGCTGTCCCTGCCTCTGTATGGGGGGAGCAGCCTCATGTCCTGGAAGAGCAGGGGACCCTGTGACAGTGCACTGTGATGGTGATCTGATCTGATCTGGTGAGTGCACTGCTATGCTTGGTGAAACCAGCTTCCCTCGGTCCCCACCCCTGGCCAGGCAGCAGTTCTGCTCTCACCTCCCCTCTGCTCTGAAAAGAAAAAAAAAAAGAATACCTCCCCTTACTTTTATTCAAGCTAATAATTTTTTACTTAATGATAATGGAAGCAATAATAATTACATTCACTGAGAATGTATTAATGTATTTAACACCATGCCTGGCATTTTACTTGCATTATCTCACCATCCTCAACAACCTAAGAAGTAGGTATTATCATCGTGTCATAACAGATGTGCATTTGGCTCATGCACTGAACAGGTGGGACTTAGAAGTTATCACTGGAACAACAGCTGTCTTTTCTACACTTTCCACTCAAGCTTGTTCTGCAGGGATAAAACCTAAAACAAGTCCTGTAATTTACCTGGTCAGTCTTAGACAACAAAAAGTCTGAATTTTCAGTTTTTGAAAGAGTCTCACTGCAGAAATTATACATTTCCATCTCTATGTAATAAGTTAAATTCCAACCTCTCGTTCAATAATCATAGTACGGGGCCAGGCGTGGTGCCTATAATCCCAGCACTTGGGAGACTGAGGCAGGAGGATCGCTGTGAGTTTGAGGCCAGTCTGGGCTACAAAGTGAGTTCAAGGCCACCCTGAACTGCATAGCCAGACCCTGTCTCAAAAAGACCAAAAAAATTAAAAAAAAAAAAAATCATAGTACTGATTGGCTCAGGAAAAAATCATCAGTGGATGCTAAAACTAGTCGGTGAAAGTTTAGTGAGGAGTGGCAGATTTACAGTGTCTCATAGTATCTCTCTTCAATATATGAATTAAGTGTGAATAGAAAAATTGTAACTTCCTAGTGGAGAAACCTAGTAAACATCACCTTATCCAAATGATCAAAGTTAACATGAAGAATCATGGCATAAACTGACACCAGGGATCTCATGATATCATGCATTAAGAGAAACGGAGCATCAGACTTAAAATATTCTTTTTTTTTTTTTCTGTGGGTACTGGGGGTCGAACTCAGGACCTCACACTTCCCAGGCTGGTGCTTATGCCGCTGAGCTATCTCACCGGCCCTAAAATATTCTTGATAAAAATCCAAAACTTGAGCCAACCATGGTTGCACACACCTGTAATCCCAGGGCTCTGGGAAGCTGAGAGAGGAAGATGACAAATTCAAGCCTAGCCTGGGCAACTTTATGACCTATTAAGACTCTGTCTCAATAAAAAAAAAAAAAAAAAAAAAAAAAAACAGGACTGGGGATGTAGTTCAGTATGAATGTCCTGTGTTCAATCCCCATACCACCGCCACCAAAAGAAAGTCCAAAACTTGAATCTAATCCTGAGGAAGCTTCAATAAACTCAAATGGAGCAGTGCTCCAAATTAAATAGCTTCAAGGGCCGGTGAGATGGCTCAATGGCTTAAGCGCCTGCCCGGCAAGCGCGAGGGCCCGAGTTCGACTCCCGGAACCCACATACGAAAAAGGGGCCGGTGATATCACTCAGCGGCATGGGCGCCTGCTGGCGCGCGAGGTCCTGAGGTCGACCCCCCGGTACCCACAGAAAAAAATTAAAAAAAAAAAAAAATAATAGCTTCAAATGTGTCTCTTCACTCTTCATAAGTGTCAAAGGCTGAGGAACTTTTCAGATTGAAAAGAATAAAGACACACAAAGGGGAATGTACTAATGATAGGGAGACCTATTTTGGGGTCGGGGCTTCACAGGATACCAACAATGACAACTCTCTCCCAAACACAACCTTCTATTTCTCAGCCTTCCCTAGAAAGAGGGGTGTGGCCAGTTGAGGACTAGTATACCAGGTCTCAGTCACCACCTCTTCAACTCCAGATTTGGTGATCTTACCCATCACTTTGGAATTTGGGAATAGCTGATCATCATTTTGGGGGTGCTCATGCAAAGTGTTAACAAGAGTCTTATTTGAACATTCCACTCTATGAGAAAACTAAGGCTTTAAACCTTTAAATAACTGCTGCTAGGTCACAGATAATAGAAAGGAGAGTAGGCTTTAAAAATTAATGTCTTCCATTTGCGCTCACCAGCTTCATCTCAGTAGATGTATCCTCTGGTTCTGGGTTCCTGTGACTTTTCAGTGCTGATTAGGTATTTAAGGAATTGGTGTTCCTCTTAATTATTTATAAAGTTTTTACCATGCTAGGTACTCTACAACTATTGTCTCCATTTACTTTTATAGCCATATCGTGTAACTATTATTCCCATTCAACATATGAGAAAACCGAGGTTCGAAGAAGTAAAATGGCATTCCCAGGATCTCCAGTAAGGGCAAAGCCAAGCTTCAGAACCACGTTCATCTTCAAATTCATGCTCACAGCCACAATACTATTCACTTCCCTATATTCACTGTGCAAATTTACCTCTCACTTTTACTTTACCTCTTTACCAAAGAATTTGAAACAGTGTTTAATGAGATGCCTGGACACATATCAGCCTCAGAGTGTGATGGAATAAAATGTTCATCCCAGGAGTGGTGAAGAGGTGAAGGAGAGGCTGATTATACCAACACAAAATAAAAACTTAGAAGCACAAAATGAGTACAAAAGGGCCCTGAGTTTCCTGGAAGTGAAGGTGGAAAGAAAAAAAATCACTGGGAATTAAGAGCTCTCATGGGTAGCAGAATAAATGGCAGCATTCTTACCCAGTCATAAAGACTATGCCCCTTGGTGAGTAATGCAGCTCAGTGGCTTAGCATGTGCAAGCCCCAGGGTTCATTACCCAGTGGGGTGTGGGGAAGTTTATCAACCGCTGCACAGAAAACCACCCCAAAACTTAGTGATTTCTGTGTGCCGAGTATCATCACAAGCACTTCGCACGTACTGACAAGTCTTCACAGTAATCTCAAGGTGCAGACACCGTTGTTATTATTCCCATTTTACCCGTGAGAGAACTCAAACGCAGAGATCAATCAAGTAATCTGCCCGAAGTCCTGTAGGCAACCAGTAGTAGAGACAGGATTTGAACAATTCCAGGGCTCTGTGCTCTTAATTTTTCTTGGAAGATGATGAAGGCAGAATTTAAACATATTTGTCATAAAATTATATAAATATTTCTGTACTTTCCTTAGACTTCTCAAAATCTGTATTACATACCAATAGACCAACGCTAAATTTCATAGGCCAAGTTAACCGAGAAAAATATCAGGCAGTACCAAGGACAGAGCTTAGCAGGCTTGGCGTGGAAACGCTTCTTTAGTGCACGAAAACTGGAAAATTTCTCGCAATCCCATTCTCCAAAATAGCTGCTTTTAGCTGTGTAAGGTTCAAACGTCACTCAGGGCCTAGAATTGAGATGATCATACCTCTCAGATCATTTCTTCCCACTGTTATTTGTCAGGGCAAAGGTTCTCTTTTATGGTTATTTCTACCGTTTGTTCCTTCATCCTCAATCCTATTCCCTCCCCCTGACAGGAGCCCTCTCCAGTGTACTGCATGGAGCTTCTTCCAACATAGTCTCTCACATTTATTTAAATAAATAGTATTGAATACAAATTAGGACTCTGATCCCAATCTCTCTGAGTTCTACCCCAACTCTTCCACTTACAAGCTATGTAGCCATGAGTAAATTACTTAGTCTGTGTGCCTCAATTTTCTCAATCAAAAAAAAAAAAAAAAAAGTACTAATTTCACAGGATTGTCATAAAGAGCTAATAAATTTTAAATGACTTTATTATTAAGTGCTTAGAACATAGTAAATACTATATGGATATTAAACGTCAAATAAAACGTATATTGTTGAAAAACAAATGGCATTCAGTTTCTTCTTTATTTCTCTTAATGGTCTTTTTTTGAGATCAACCCATATTATGATATATAAATCTAATGTCATGACACATTTTGCCAGTCTATTTTCTTAGTCAGACCCATCTTTAACATTTGTGGGGCCTAAGGAAACAGACCAAAGGAGACCTAGATGTCATAGTCTAAATACTTTTAAAAGTCATATATAAAGATAATGTACTGGGCCGGTGAGATGGCTCAGCGGCGTAAGCGCCTGCCTTGCAAGTGGAGGGCCCGAGTTCAACTCCCGGATCCCACATACGAAAAAGGGGCCGGTGATATCGCTCAGCGGCACGGGTGCCTGTTGGCGCGCGAGGTCCTGAGGTCGACCCCCCAGTACCCACAAAAAAAAAAGATAATGTACTATAAAATTAGATATTCTATCCCTTTCCTTAACAAATATTCCTTCATAAAGACAAAATCAAAACGTATCTGTAAAATTCTGATTTTTAAATATATGGCATAACATACAACAGAACTAAATGCTCATGTGTCATTGCTTTGTTTATTGGTCACAATTGGATGAATTAAAGACATATGTAATTCAAAAATTAGATCATTATCCCAAAATTTTATTTCCCTTGCCTTTATTTCAACAAAATCACGTGCTAAGGAATCCCAAACTGCCAATTTAACCCTTAACCAATGCCTAGAAACTATAGCACATATGAAATACATATATGCCAGATTTATTGATGTACTTTTCTGCTTATTTTATAAATGTTACTTTTTTTAAACTGGGCATTTGTAACCCCCAGCATGCTTGGGAGGCTGAAACAGTAGGATCATAAATTCAAGCCCAGGATGGGCAACTTAATGACTTAGTAAGACCCTGTCTCAAAGATAAGAAAAGTGGTAGGGTTGTAACTCAGAGCAAAGGCCCTGGGTTCAATCCCTAGTACTGAAAAGAAAAAAAAAATCACTCATTTTTTTATCTTGTGGTTTAGTTCTTCACCTTTTTCCCTCTGTTGTTTGTTTGTTTGTCTGTTTGTTGTGGGGTTGTTTGTTTGTTGAGACAGGGTCTTGCTATGCAGTTCAGGCTGGCCTCGAAATTGTGGTGAACCTCCTGCCTCAGCCTCTTAAGTGCTGGGATTACAGGCATGCACCACCATGCCCAGCTGATTCACTCTGATAATAGCAGTACTATTAGGAAAATAAAATCCAAATCTTTTCAGAGAAAAAAAATCACTGTATTGTAATAAGCAAAATTTCCCCCATTTTGATTTCTACTGGTAGCAAGGTCAACGTAGACAAACATTTCCTTTTTTTCTTTTTTAACAAGTATTAGGGACTGAACTCAGAGCCTTTACATGGAGCTATATCCACATTCCTTATTTTTTATTTTGAGTCAGTCTCACTACATCACTAAATTGCACAGCCTGGGCTTGAACTTGTGATTCTCCTGACAGCCTCCCAGAGTGAGGGGATTACAGGCATGCACTTCCATGGCTGGTTTACACAAACATTCTTGAGTGCTTATAGTTCTCGTATAACTTCAAAAATTCATTTAGAGAAATGACACTGAAATGATGCCATGCTTAGATGAAAAAGAAGCCATGAAGTTTTAAACACTTGTATTGAGGCGTAACGTGTGTACAGTAACGTGCACCAAGCTGAGATATCCAAAACCCTTTTACATGTCTTGCCATGTAGCCACCACCAAGATTAAGAAAAATAGATCAGATATCACTTTTGGCACATGTCACAATTTGCAGAACAAAATACGGACAAGTACTGAGAGAGAATTAATGAAATTGGTCAGATTCATGTGAAGACATTAGAAGAAATTCTTCTTGAAAGAGCTGGTCAAAATTGTGCAGAATTGCAAACTAAACTCAAAACAGAAGGGCCTTCAAAAGCTGATGATCCTACATCAGGAACAAAAAGCTCCTCCATCTTCTGAATCAAAACCTCTGGTCCTGGTCCTGGCTGGGAAAAAAAAATCAGCAGCAGGAGACAGCGAGACAAAAAAAGCAAAAAGGATGCCACTTGCATCAAGCTAAAGACTGATAGTGAAATTAAAACAACAGTAATTTTGCCACCCACCACTGTCAGCAAAGGACAATCAGAGGAGCCTGCAGGTAGAACATCGTCTGTGCAGCAGATGCACATTAAGACCCTGGAGGAAATTAAACTAGAGAAGGCAGTGAGGGTACAGAGAGCTCTGAGAGCAGCGCCATCTGCCCCAGCCCCTCCCCAAGGCCACCCCGGGTGTGGAGGACCTCCTGGATGGCTCTCCTTGAAAGAAGAGCAATTATCTCCATTTTGGCTGAACCTGGCCCTATTTCCATGTATTGATATGTACAGAGCTGGCTAGGACTTTTCCTTATCCCTTCAATTGGCTTTAAGCAATGCAAATCAGTCTAGCTGAGGTGCTGATGTATAGTCTTTGAAGCAAGGCGACAGGCCTGTGTTTCCCCGCCCCTTTAGCTCCCAATACATGGTTGAGCCTGGCAGGATGGAGAGCCGTGCTCCATGCTGTCGGCTGGGATTGAGCCTCGAGAAAGAGGCTCCCAGGGCATAGAAGATTACACATCATAGCTGAAGCACCGACCCCAAAACATTAGATACTATCTTGAATTGTGTTATGCAGATTACTCCTTCTGCATATCCTTCCCTCTGCATATTGCAAAGGTGATTTCAGGCCACCAATGTAGCCCAGCTCATGGTACTCACCAATTTCCCACCATTCTCACAATCACTCCTCCCCAAGCCACTCCCCTCCTTGAGAATTAATAAAACCTGGGTTCGGCCCTGGGTCAAGGACTTTGTTCCAGTAACCATCACTCTGGTTGGACTTAGGACGCCCTTGGCTCCCCACAACTATAGATATGTCTTAGTGTTTTTATTCTCGCCATGGGTTGCGTTGGAAGTGGTAGATTGGAATTAACTTGCTAGAATTCCAATAACTTTCTTTTGTGATTACAAATATAAACTTCCCGGACCACGAGGAGGACCAGGAAGGGCTCACTATACAGGGGACAAGGAGGCTGCTCCGATTCACCAAAAGAACAAGTAGGAAAGAAAAGAAAAAGCTTCAGGAAGGAAATGAAGGGCCTCCTCAGAGCAGTGCTACTAGGACAGAGGCCCAGTGAGGCTTCAGATGAGACTGTAGGAGTTGGTACCACAACAACTCCAATCAAGAGATGCCAGACGTGAGAGAATCATAGCAGAAACAGCAGGAGAGGGGAGCCTTACCAGAGGAAAACTCGATCTTGACACCCCTTCAGGGAAATGCAGCCTCCCACAATACCCGTGTAGTGGAGAAACTTCGCTCACTGCTGCGCCAGGAGTCACATGACACCTTAGCAAGCTCCTTCCTACGAAGTCATGCCAGAAGATAGGGGTAGAAAGCTCACGGACTGGGGACTCAATATTGAATGTGAAACGTGTGGCACAGTCTTTGGCCTGTGAAGCCGCTCAGCTCCAGCAGCGCCCTGCAGGAAATCCCAGCCAAGAAAGCAGCTGTGGCTGCTGTCCCACTGCCCTTTGAGGGCAATCAGTCACTGTGCCTGAGACAGAAACACCTAGGGACAGTGTGGTGCTGTCAGTTTTGTCCTCTTCTGACCCCTCACCCCCAGAAGTATCTGCACCCCTCTCTGTGGAGGATGATTCTGAGAAGCCAATATGGGAGATTTCAGGAGGCAAATTAGAAGCTGAGATTGACCTGGCGAGGGGGAAAGATGAATAGGATGTTCTGCTTGAAATCTCAGAAATGACTGATAGTTGAGGCGGTAGTGAGAACACTTAAAAAAAAAAAAAAAAAAAAAAAAAAAGACTGCATTTCATCTATTCTAACATGTACCTGAGGTGATTATTTCTTTAATTTGAATTTGTCCCAAATCAAAAGTATACCTCTGAGTGCTGTGTGTCCTGGATTCCTTGGGGTTAAGTTTTTCAAGTCCCTTGCTAACCATTTTGTCCATTTAATGCCATTGTTAAGCATCTTTGAGAAAAAAAGTTCTGTAATACCCTTCTATCCACAAAAAAAAAAAAAAAAAAAAAAAAAGACACTGAGAGGGAGCTCTGAGTTGAAAGAGTGTAAAGAACTTAGTGATTCCTTGTGGTGTTTGTCACGTTTAACTGTTTTTCCCTTTGTTGTATCCTTTCTTTTATGTATTGTCTTAATGTACTTAATATTATCTGTCTTTGAAATGGAGGAAGACAGCTGTTACCACTGTGGACCAAATTCCATGCTACCACTAAACAAAAACTTCACTCAGTCTGTTAAGTTATATTTCTTTTTAATGGTATTTGGAGATTTCAACTAAGTTCTAAAGAGAGAATAGCACAAGAAACCCAAAATATGGACATAATTCTTTGGACCTAATTTTGATGCTTCAGCTGCTCTGTACACCTCTGAAGAGGAATAGCTAGTTCATTATTACTGTAATTTTTAAAAGACTTTAAAGTGCCTCAGGGGTCCCCTGAACCTAATTTTCTACTTCCAGGATCCCCTGGAGTAGAGGAATTCTTTTTTAGTATAAAAGTTGTCCCTTCTCTTCTTCAGTACATGCCTCCTCCTGGCATTGAATTATCACAGGGACATAAAGTAGTTGATATTTAAATTTCTAACTCCCAGCAAGCTCCTCTTGCCCAGTATTTATTCGGCGCCCTTTAACAACCTGAACAGGAAAAAAAAAAAAAAAAAACTCATTAAAGCTGCAATTATTGGCCAGGGATATAGCTCAGCGGCACAGCGCCTGCCTGGCAAGCACGAGGTCCTGAGTTCAACTCCCGCTACTCACATACAAAGGAAAAAAAAGGGCTGGTGATATCGCTCAGTGGCACAAGTGCCTGCTCACAGGCGCGAGGTCCTGAGTTTGACCCCCAGTACCCACAAAAAAAAAAAAAAGGACTTGAAATTTATTTACAGACACACCTCTACCAGTCCATCTTCAGCTGACTGAATGTTGTATTACATCCCTTCTCCAAAGCAGGGATGGAATGTTTTGGTCTCACCATAGATTTTATAAACTCATTTCATTTTTTGGAATCAGCTTAAGGATTCCAGGTACCTTTTGTATATTACTGTTATTCTTTTGCTTTTTTAAAAATAATTTTTGGGCCGGTGAGATAGCTCAGTGGCATAAGCACCTGCCTGGCAAGCGCGAGGTCCTGAGTTCGACTCCCGGAACCCACATACGAGAAAAGGGCCGGTGATATCGCTCAGCGGCACAGGCGCCTGCTGGCGCACGAGGTCCTGAGGTCGATTTTCAGTACCCACAAAAAAAAAAAAGAAGAAATTTTTTGGTACCAGGAATCGAACTCAGGACCTCGTACTTGCTAGGCAGGTGCTGTGCCACTGAGCTATATCCACGGCCCTAAAAATAATTTTTCATATTTAAAAAAAAAAGAAAAGAAAAATAGATCAGCCACCGAGAAGGCTCCTTCAGGCCCCTTTCTATTTTATATGCCCCCAAAAGTAACCACTATTCTGACCTCTATTGTGATAGTCTATGATAATAAAATGATATCACCATGTCCTACTATTATAATGTCTATAATAAATTATTACTATAAACAAAAATATTACAAATATTTTCATTTTACTACATAAACCATTTTGGGGTTTATTGTAGTTTTCATCTTCTCTTAAAACAATATACAGTAAATCTAGCTATGCACAGTGGTATACTCCCATAATCCTAGCTACTATGGGGACTAAGGCAGGAGGTTCACAACTTCAAGGCCATCTTGGGCAATTTAGGGACATAATCTCAAAATAAAAACTTTTAAAAAGCTGAGGATGTAGCTCTATGGTAGAGCCCTTGCCTAGCATGCATGAGGCCCTGAGTTTAATCCCCAATACTAAAAAAAAAAAAAAAAAAAAAAAAAAAGTAATCTAAACAGAGCCATAGGTTATTTATACTGTTCTTTCAAACTTTCCAATGTTTTGAGTATTTTTTTAAAATGAAATATGGTAATAAATTTGTTTAAATGTCTCTTCAATTGAGACTGTATCTCAATCTATCAAAGCCAGAAAACATGCTCTATGGGAATTTATTTGCTTTTTGTTTTTGTTTTATTTTGTTTTTTGAGACAGGGTATGGCTGTACATTCAGGCTGGCCTTGGACTCACTGTGTAGCCCCGGCTGGACTTGAACTCACAGCGATCCTCCTTCTTCCGCCTCCCAAGTGCCAGGATTACATGCATGCGCTACCATGCCTGGTTATTTGTACATGAATCTTCTCATTTATAAAAGTTACATAAAACCTTTTTGTTTCATTGCTCTAATTTTGACATATTTTTGAATGCCATCTTGTTAATTATCTTTTGATTTAGAAGAATATCTTTCCTAAAATTAAAAAAAGAAACCTTGTCAAAAGTGCAATTTAGGTACTATATCCGTCAGCTTTGCGTCATTATAATGAAATATCTGACACAGTCTAATTACAAAGAAGAAGTTTATTTAGCTCATAGCTTTGGGGCTCCAAAGTACAAACAGTAAATTGCAGGCTGTATGGCGAGGGCCACCCCTTGGCTGTATCACTTCATGGCAGGGATAGCAATTGTGATGGTTACATGCAAAACCGAGTTATTGCATCTTGAACTGGGAGCAAAGAGAGAGGGGGTGGGGCCAAATGCAAGCTTTTATAACAATCCCTTGGTGAGAACTAGCAAGCAGTCCCATGAGAACTACCTTCTGATGGCTTGTTCCCAATGACCTGGGGACCTCTCATCAGGCCTTACTTCCAGAATGTTCCATCACCTCTCCACAACCACCTTGGAGACCAAGGCTTTAACCACAGTGGACCCTTTGGGGACACTCAGACCACATCCAAACCATGGCAGGTATGTAAGGATTTTTTTGGTGAAGCTTTTGCTAACATTAACAGTAGCAATGTGGTTTATACCAAAATAACTGTGTGCAGTACAACTTCAAAGTAAATTTCATCTTCCCACAGAAGCTGCAAATTGCTCTTTGCTTGAGGGTCTTGCAGTGTTTTAATTTCTCAAATGTATCTTGTCTAAATTAAATCAAATCACTTTGACAAAATTTAATAAGCATTTTCCTCATGTATTCAACTATGACTTTGTGCTTCATCAAAGGTTCATTGTTTAAATAGACATAGAATATTATATATAATCTTTGATTTGTCCCCAAAAATATCATTGCTACTGACACAATTAAGACTAGCATAGTAGGGCCGGTGAGATGGCTCAGCGGCGTAAGCGCCTGCCTTGCAAGCGCGAGGGCCCGAGTTCGACTCCCGGAACCCACATACGAAAAAGGGGCCGGTGATATCGCTCAGTGGCACGGGTGCCTGTTGGCGCGCGAGGTCCTGAGGTCGTCCCCCTGGTACCCACAAAAAAAAAAAAAAAAAAAGACTAGCATAGTAAAACTGTCATCCATGGTTTCAACGATGTTTTGGAATTTTTGGCTAAAATCGTGGCATGTACATTGTATTATATCAAGGCCTTTACCATAGACTTTATTGTGCTTGGCATGGGGCAATGGAAGTGCCACAAAGATACAGACACAACTACTAGTGTCACCATAGCTTAGAACATCTATAACTTAGAGCGCATGCAGTCCCCCAAACTCTCAGTATCCCACAACATAGACATGACGTAAATGTTCTTAATGCACCTTCCCGAAGTCCCTGGGGCCAGCCTGGAGCAAAGAACTAGACGCGCCACAACAGCACTAAAGGAGTAAGGACCCTGCTCCTCCTGTGTTACCACTAGAACTAAGAGGGGGTAGGAAAAACCAAGTTTTCCCAAGAAATAAGAAATATATCACAGGACCTAAGGTCCCGGAAGAATACAAAAGACTACTGTTAGGGCTCATGTCTTACACTAAGGACTTTGGAAGCATCCTTGAAAACTCTACCCCCAGGAACACTGACATCAGCCCGCAACCAAGCTCTCTCTCTCTGCAGACAGAGTCAGTCTCAATGAGCCAGCTCCCTGCTAAGCCACCAAAGGAGGTGTATTAGTCAGCTTTCCCATCTCTGGGACACAATACTTGACATGCACAGTTTAAAGGAGGGGAGGCTTAGTAAATCTGCCTTAGTTACTTTTTCATTGCTGGGACACAATACCTGACACCCACAAGTTGAAGGAAGTGAGGTTTATTTTGGCTCACAGTTTGTAGAGGTTTCAGTCCATAGTCGGCTGGTTCTGAAGCAGGGTGGCATGGCAGAGGAGAAAAGTTCATGACATGGCAGACAGAAAGCAGCAGCACCCAAGGAAGAAGGAGAGATAGATATGTATCCAAGCCATGCCCACAGCGACCTCCCAACATCACACCCAGCTATAACCCCATCAGGGGACTACTCCAGTGATAGGTATCATGCACCCATGATCCAATCGCCTCCCAAAAGCCCCACCTATAAGTACATGAGGCTTTGGGGGGACACCTGGTTATATGCTGCAACAGTCCACCCTGGCCAAAAGACCAAAAGACTCCTGTGCATTGCTGACCAAAAGACACCTGTGCATCCCTTTATGCAAAATGCATTTAATCCATATCTAAGAGTTGCCAATGTCTTAATAGCTTCAACATTGCTGAAAAGTCCAACTCCAAATTCTTCTCTGAGATTTAAGGCAAACTCTTAGCTGCAGCACCTGTAAAAATGGCAAGTTAAATACTTCCAACACACAATGGCACGAGATAAACATTCCCACTCCAAAAGGAAAGGAATGGGAACAAAGCAAGACTGAAATCCACCAGGATGAAAATTAAATCCCATAGTTCCATGTCCAGCATCCAGGACATTCTGTGGCAAGATGTGAACCCTGAAGAGTTTGGGTAGCTCTGCTCCTAGGGCACTTCTAGTTGTTGTAGCCCTCATGGCCTCTCTTGGCCCAGCTTTGCTCATTTTTTGTGGATTTCCTCAGATGATATATGTTCCTGGCTTCTCCAACCTTCTGGAGTCTCCATTGTGCTTTCGGCTTCACACACTGCCCTCTCAGGGGCTCACTGCCTGGCTTCCCAGGTCTTCTTCTGAAATCTGGAAATCTGGAAGCCTTCCTGACCCCACAACTCTTTTTTTTTTTTTTTTTTTTTTTTTGTGGGTACCGGGGGGACGACCTCAGGACCTCACGCGCCAACAGGCACCCGTGCCGCTGAGTGATATCACCGGCCCCTTTTTCGTATGTGGGTTCCGGGAGTCGAACTCGGGCCTTTGCGCTTGCAAGGCAGGCGCTTAAGCCGCTGAGCCGTCTCACCGGCCCTGACCCCACAACTCTTGAATTCTACATGTGCCTAAAACCAGCACCACACATGGATGACACCAAAGTCTGCTGCCAGCTGAAGCAGTAGCCAGGCTTCCCTCTCTCTTGGCTGTAGGGGTTGAGTAGCTGGATGGTTGAGCACAGTGGACTGAATTCTGGTGAATCAATTCCCATTCCCCTTTAGCACCATCCATGAGTGCACAAAGCTTTGGGGGGACATCTAGCTATAAGCCATAACAATAGCTCACAGTTTTAGGGGAGTCAGTCTGTGGTTAGCTCCAAGGCAGGAGCATATGGCAAAAGGGTGTGGTAGAGAAAAGATGCTTAGTTAATGGTGGCTGGGAAATAGAGCAGGGGACAAGCACAGGAGAGGAAGGGTCAAGGGACCAGACATGGACCCCAAGGTCACACCTCCACAACTCACCCAGACACACCAAAAAGAGTGTTCCACCAATCCCCTGGATGGATTCCAAAGCCAATCAAGTTGACACAATATAGTTAACCTTACTGAACCTTAACCTAACTGAACCTTAATTTGTTCAAGGAATGAAGCAAATGTGACTCTACATCCACCCAGACTTATTTCTTAGCAGATTTCTAATCTTTGACTCAATAGTTAAAATTGAAAGGAAAAAAAAAAGTTCTCTCAGCTCTTGACTTAAACCAAAGACTGTACTTTTTTTTGTTTTTGTTTTTTTGTTTTTTGTTTTTTGTGGGTACCGGGGGGTCGACCTCAGGACCTCACGCACCAGCAGGCGCCCGTGCCACTGAGCGATATCACCGGCCCCTTTTTCGTATGTGGGTTCCGGGAGTCGAACTCGGGCCCTCGCGCTTGCCGGGCAGGCGCCTGAGCCGCTGAGCCATCTCACTGGCCCTGTACTTTTATTTTTTAACAACAAATATAAACTACTCAGAAGGATTACTTGAGCCGGAAATTCAGGACAGCCAGGGCAACATTGCAAGACCTCATTTCGAATGAAATAAAACAAAAGTCTGGTGCATGGTGCACGCCTGTAATCCTAGCATCTTGTGAGGCTGAAGCAGGAGGATCGATGTTCAAGTCTGAGCAACTTAGCAAAACCCTGTCTTAAAATAAAAAGCGGGGAGGGACTGGGGATGTAGCTCAGAGTGAAGGTCCTGGGTTTAATCCTCAGTACAAAAAAAAATCATCAAATAGAAGAATGTGGTATAGCCATTGTCCAGAATCATCACTCAGCAAACATTGAAAAGCTTGGGAAGTATATTAGTCAGCTTTGAGGAGGAAAGGTTTATTTTGGCTCACAGTTTCACAGGTTTTGGTTCATGCTTGGCCAACTACATTGCTTTTAGGCCTGTGGCGAGGCACAAATGTAATGCTAGGAAGGCATGGCTTCTCCAAAATAGACCACATTCTAGTCCACAAAGCTTAAATATATATGAATGAATCAAAATCGCCCCATGCACACTATCTGACCATTGTGCATTGAAACTAGAAATCAACCACAGAAGAAACCACAGAAAATTTATAAATACCTGGAAACTTAATAACATACTCCTGAACACTTACTGGGTCACAGTAGTAATTAATGAAGAAACAATTTCTAGAAATCAAACAACACCAGTACAACACACCAGAACCTATTGGACATATGAAAGTGGATCTAAGAGGAAAGCTTCTTGCAAAAAATACTCATATTGTAAAAACAGAGTGAGCTCAAATAAATAACTTAATGATGACCTCAAGATACTTGAAAAACAACAGCAATCCAAATACAAACTGCATTTAAGGGGAGAAACTGTTAAGCTCAGAGCAGAAATTAATGAAATTGAGACTAAAAACAGTACAAAGGATCAACAAATTGAAGAGCTGGTTCTTCAAAAGAATAAACAAAATAGATAAATCCTTAGCCAAACTTACCAAAAGAAAGAGAACAAAAATTCACATCAATGCAATTAGAAATGAAAAAGGGAAAATCATAATGGCCATCATAAAACTTCAGAAAATAATAACTACTATGTAAAATTTTATTCTGACAAGTTGGAAAATCTTGAAGAAATGGACAGTTTCCTAGATTCATATGAATTACCAAAACTAAACCATGAAGATATAAATATTCTGAACAATCTACAAGCAATGAAATTGGAGCAGTAATAAAAAAACCTACCAACTAAGAAAAGCTCAGGACCTGATATATTCACTGCTGGATTCTACAAGACTTTTAGGACATTATAACTTTTAGGCCAATACTCCTCAAACTCTTCAGTGAAATTAAAAGCAAAGGAGTGTTTCCAAACTCATTTCTGGAAGGCAGCATCACTCTGATCCCAAAACCAAACAAAAACCCAACTGAAAAAGAAAAGTATAGGCCAATCTCTTCAATGTATATAGATGCAAAATTCCTCAATAAGATATTGGCAAATTGAATGCAACAAATCATCAACAGGATCATACATTATGATCAAGTAAGTTTCATCCTAGGGTTGCAAGGATGGTTCAACATAAGCAAATCAATAAATGTAATATACCACATAAACAGAAGCAAGGACAAAACCAAGCGATCATATCAACAGATACAGAAAAAGCTTTTGACAAATTCCAACACCCATTCATGGTTTAAAAAAAAAAAAACCCTGAAGAAAATAGGTATACAAGAACCTTACCTGGACCTAATAAGAGACACTTACAACAAACCAACAGCCAGCATCATATTAAATGGGGAAAAACTCAACGCTTTCCTTCTAAAATCAGGAACAAGACAAGGATGCCCACTATCACCATTTCTGTTCAATGTGGTACTCAAAACATTAGCCAGAGCAACCAGGCAGGAGAAAGAAATAAAAAAGGATACGTATAGGAAAGGAAGAAATGAAATTATCATTATTTGCAGACAACATGACTCCTACATACAATACCCCAAAAATTCCATCAAAATATTCCTAGAACTAATAACCAAATTCAGTAGCATAGCAGGATACAAAGTCAACACACAAAAATCAATAGCATTCCTATACACAACAATAAACTCACTGGGAAAGAAATTAGGAAAACAATTCTGCTCACAATAGCATTAAAAAAATGAAATACCTAGGAATTAACCTAACCAAGGAAGGGAAAGATCTCTACAAAGAAAACTACAGTACTCTAAAAAGGCAATTGAAGAGGATATCAGAAAATGGAAATATGGGCGGGGGATATAGCTCAGTGGCACAACGCCTGCCTGGCAAGTGCAAGGTCCTGAGTTCAATTCCCAGTACCAAAAATAAAAAATAAAAATAAAAAAAAGAAAATAGGAAGATATCCCATGTTCCTGGATAGGCAGAACCAATATTGTCGGGCTGGTGAGATGGCTCAGCGGCGTAAGCACCTGCCTGGCAAGCGCGAGGGCCCGAGTTCGACTCCCGGGACCCACATACAAAAAAAAGGGCCGGTGATATCGCTCAGCAGCACGGGCACCTGCTGGCGTGCGAGGTCCTGAGGTCGACCCCCGGTACCCACAAAAAAAAAAAAAAAAGAACCAATATTGTAAAAACAGCCATAGTTCCAAAACTGATATGTAGATTTAACACAATACCCATCAAAATAACAACAGCATTCTTTTGATAACTTTTTTTTCTTTTTTGTTTTTTTGAGACAGGGTCTTGTTCTGTAGTCCAGGCTGGCCTTGAACTCACTATGTAGCCCAAGATGGTCTCATAGTCACAGTGATTCTCCTGCCTCAGCCTCCCAAGTGCTGCAACTACAGGTGTGCACTACCATGCCTGGCTTAACAACAGAATTCTTCACAGAACAAGAGAAAACAATCCTAAAATTCATATGGAACCAGAAAAGACCCAGAATAGCAAAATCAATCCTGAGCAACAAGAACAAAGCAGGAAGCATCACAATCCCTGACTTCAAGTTATACTACAAAGCTTCAGTGATAAAAAAGGAATGGTACTGGCACAAAAACAGACACATGTATCAATGGAATAGATACCAACAGAACAGGGGATGCAAAAACAACCCCAGATATATTCAGCTATTTGATCATGGACTAAGGGGCCAAAAACTTATGTTGGAGGAAAGACAGCATCTTTAGCAAATGGTACTGGGAAAACTGGCTATCCACATGCAGAAGACTGAAGCTGGACCCATATCTCCCACCATGCACTAAACTAAAACAAAATGGATCAAAGATCTAAACATTCAGACAGAAGCACTTTATTTGCTGGAATACAAAATAGGTAAGACTCTTGAAGACATAGGTGTAGGTAAAGACATTCTGAACAAAACCCCGATTGCACAAGAAACAATTACCAAGAATCTAGCCGGTGAGATGGCTCAGCAGCATAAGTGCCTGCCTGGCAAGCACAAGGGCCCGAGTTCGACTCCCGGAACCCACATACCAAAAAAGGGCTGGTGATATTGCTCAGCGACATGGGCACCTGCTGGCATGGGAGGTCCTGAGGTCAACGCCTGGTACCCACAAAAAAAAAATAAGAAGAATAATTTTTTTGGTACCAGCAATCAAACTCAGGACCTTGTACTTGCTAGGCAGGTGCTGTGCCACTGAGCTATATCCACGGCCCTAAAAATAATTTTTTATATTAAAAAAAAAAAGAAAAGAAAAATAGATCAGCCACTGAGAAGGCTCCTTCAGGCCCCTTTCTATTTTATATGCCCCCAAAAGTAACCACTATTCTGACCTATAACAGAATTGACAAGTGGTATCATATCAAATTAAAAAGCTTCTGCACAGCAAAGGAAATAGCCAACAGAGTGAAGAGACAACCTACAGAATGGGAAAAAATTTTGCCAGCTATTCCTCAGACAAAGGACTAATATCTAGAAAATATAAAGAATTCAAAAAAATCACACCCCCACTGAAATTTAAAGACTCCATCCAAAAATGGGCATCTGAAATGATGTGTCTACACTTCTCGATGAAGAAGTACAAACAGCCAAAGAATTCATGAAAAAAATGTTCAACATCACTGGCCATTCGAGAAATGCAAATTGAAACAACAATGAGATTCCATCTCACTTCAGAAAGAATGGCCATCATCAAGAAATTAACCAATATTTCTTGGGCCGGTGAGATGGCTCAGTGGCTTAAGCGCCTGCCTTGCAAGCGTGAGGGCCCGAGTTCGACTCCCGGATCCCACATACGAAAAAAGGGGCCGGTGATATCGCTCAGCGGCACGGGCGCCTGTTGGCACACGAGGTCCTGAGGTCGACCCCCCGGTACCCACAAAAAAAAAAAAAAAAAAAGAAATTAACCAATAACAAATGCTGGCAAGGCTGCAGGGAAAAAGGAACCCTTCTTCATTGTTGGTGGGCGTGTAGACTAGTACAACCACTATGGAAATCAGCATGGAGATTCCCCAAAATATACAAATTCCATTTGACCCAGCTATTCTCCTTCCAGAATCTTCCCAAAAGAGTTAAAAACATTAGCCAGGTGTGGTGGTGCACTAGGGAGGCTGAGGCTGGAGGATCACAGTGAGTTCAAGGCCAGCCTGAACTAAATAGTGAGACCCTGTCTCAAAAAAAAAAGTTAAAGACATCATATTACAGTGATCCATGCATACCCATATTTATAGCAGCACAATTCATAATAGCTAAATCTTAGAATGAGCCTATATGTCCATCAAGAAATGGATAAAGAAAATGTGATGTTTATACACAGTGGAGTACTACTCTGCCATAAAGGATAAACTCAAGTCATTTCTAGGAAAATGGATGCACCTTGAGACCATAATGTTAAGTGAAATAAATCAGACACAGAAGCTTAAATATTACATGGTTTCTCTTCTATGAGAAACCCAATATATAAATAAAGTACAAAATAAAAGACAATAGAAAAAAAGAGAAAAAAGTTATTATAATCCAGCATGGACAATGTATCTAAAAGTATATCTTGATTTAGTCTAATTGTCTTATATGTATCATTTTTTGAGCCTATTAGTTGGGATGTGAATCTGTACATATGATAATTAACTTTATAAGGACCTAGCCCAGCCTGGTGGCACTCACCTGTAATCCCAGCATTCGAGAGACTGAGGCCAGAAGATCGCATCGAGTTTGAAGCCAGCCTGGGCTACATAGTGAGTTCAAGTTCAGGCTGAACTACATAGCAAGACACTGTCTCATAAAACCAAACCAAACAAACAAACAAACAAAAACTTTATAAGGACTTATGAAATAAATAAATGAATCTGATACTGGCAAAAAAAAATTTTAAAGAGGTGTAGAAGGGAAGAAAATAATTGAGATGTGTTATGTACACATACCAATTCCGTACAATGAATGTAATCATTATGTACTGCAAACATGCACTAATAAAAATTTAAAATTCATTTTAAAAAGCCAGGCCTGGTAGGACGGACCTGTAATCTTAGCACTCTGGAAGGCTGAGGGAGGAGGATCCCAACTTTCGCACCCAACCTGGGCTACTTAACAACCCAGCAAGAGCCTAGCTCAAAAAATGTTTAAAGGGCCAGTGAGATGGCTCAGCGGCTTAAGCGCCTGCCTGGCAAGCGTGAGGGCCCGAGTTCGACTCCCGGAACCCACATACGAAAAAGGGGCCGGTGATATCGCTCAGTGGCACGAGGTCCTGAGGTCGACCCCCTGGTACCCACAAAAAAAAAAAAAAATGTTTAAAAAGGGCTAGGGATGCAACTTAGTGAGAAGACTCCAGCAAGCGATGGCAAATCTTTCAGAGCTTTCAATGATAACAAACACCTCACAGCGGCACATATGCCATAGGTTCTCCACCGCTAGGCTCAATTCCCAGTACTGAAAAATAAATAAATAAATAAATAAATAAATAAATAAATAAATAAATACAAAACTCTGTCATGAAGTGTGAAAGCAAGATAGACTTGCTAATTGTTCCAAAACTGCATTTTTTTTTCCTATCTTGAACATAACCTTTATTTTTTTCCTGCAGTCTTGGGAATTGAACCCAGGGCCTTCACACTGTGCTACACCCCTGGCCCTTTTTAAGATTTTGAACAGGGTCTAGATAATGTGCCCAGGAGGGTCTCAAATTTACAGTCCTCCTGCCTCAGCCCCCCAGTCTAGGGATTAAAAGCCTGTGCCACCGCACCCGGCTTTATTGTTTGTTTTTGGTGTTTGTTGTTGTTCATGTTGTTGTTGTTGTTGTCACTGAGACAGAGTCTCACTCTGCAGGCCAGGCTGGCCTGGTGTGCAGCTCAGGGTGATCTCCAACTTGGGATCCTCCCACCTCAGCCTCCCCAGTGCTAGGATTGCAGGCATGTGACACCGTGCCTGGCTATCTTGATACTGTAGATGAAACTCCTAAAAACATAGCCTTATTTTTTGTTCCATAGATAAATCTTTCCATTTAAAATCTGGTGGACAGGGCCGGTGAGATGGCTCAGTGGTGTAAGCACCTGCCTTGCAAGCGCGAGGGCCCGAGTTCGACTCCCGGATCCCACATACGAAAAAAAGGGGCCGGTGATATCGCTCAGCCGCACAGGTGCCTGTTGGCGCGCGAGGTCCTGAGGTCGACCCCCCGGTACCCACAAAAAAAAAAAAAAAAAAATCTGGTGGACAGGACTGGGGATGCAGTTCAGGGATAGAGCACATAGTTAGCATGTATGGTTCATTCCCCAGCACCAAAAACAAACAAAAAACCGCTGACATATTGCATAATCCTATTTACATGAGATGCTCAAAACAGGCAAATCCATAGAAATATAAAGTAGATTAGAAGTTATCAAAAGATGAAGGGAAGGGCCAGGCATGGTGGCACACACCTATAACCCCAGCACCAGGGAGGATGAGGCAGGAGGATTGCCATGAATTTGGGGCCAGTCTGGGCTACGCAGTGAGTTCAAGGCCAGCCTGAATTGCTTAGCGAGACACTGTCTCAAAAAAGTAGGAGAAGAAATATACGATTCTCCTAAAATCCACTGAATTGTATACTTTAAGATAGTTTAATGATTTTTGTGTTACCTTAAAAAATTTAGTTTGATTACCATTTTAAGTTTAATATCGCCAAACGTGAGAGAAAATATAAAATACAAACATATAACTGCAAAAAAATAATATCAATAAAGATAAGTTGGCCAAAAGAAGAAAGCAAAGTGTAAACGTGTATGTATGCGGCACCCACCTGCCGTTACAGACCCTTGCCGCCTGTATTCCAGACTTTGGGTTTCCAGCATGACCACTCTGCCCCCTGGTGGTCTTGGGTCTCCAAGCCAGGCTGGGTCCTACCCGTCTCTTAACTCTCCAATGCTGCCCTCTTCTGGTTGGAAAAGATAATGCAAAATGAATTCCTTGACAAGGTTTGAAAATCCAAGTGGTTCAGTGTAGTATCACAATCTGGTAAGCACCGAATAACCAAGCAAGGTCTTAGAGAAGTAGCAGCCGTAGAACTACGGTCAGACACATCCTATTCACTTCATCAAGTAAATGTGAGCTGAGTTTGCACGGTGCCAGGTACTGTTCCAAGCCCTGGGAATATGGCAGAGAATAGAACCAACTGGAATCGGTCTTCATGGAATGTGTGTTCTTTCAGGGTAGGGAAGGATAGTAGAAAATGAATGAACAGAGTGACGCCTGTGTTGTGGGGGGAAGGTTACATCAGAAAGCAGCATATTAAACCAGATATATAAATGGGGGTGGGGGAGCTGGCTATGTAATTCAGTGGCAGAGCACTTGCCTAGCATGCAAAAGATCCTGGGCTCACTTCCCAGCACTATAAAAAAAGACCCGCCCCCAAAATTTAAAAAAAATTACAAAGCAACATAATGTTAAGATATATCACAGGAACAGGCAAGGCATAAATGTTGAACAACCAGGTCCCTGAGAGAATAGTGTTGATCTGAAGCATTTGCTGATTTTTATAATATAAACACTCCTATCATAGTTGACTGCAAGCTACCAATAGTTTAATATCCAGTTCTCGTAATTCCTGAAATGTTCATCTTCGGCCTTCGTGAGTCTGTACCAGTGGGCTACAGCTCACCGAGGCTGGGGAGTTACTACATCCGGGAGGCAAGTGTCAGGAGTTGGATAGAGCTGCTGGGGGGGTGGGGGGTGGGAAGTTCAGGAAATTCTCTTCTGTTTTCCTAGTGAAACATGAAGTAAGGACAGCAGCTAAGAATAAGGAGAGGAAACAGAACCAAAGACAAAAATCACATGATCATCTCAATAGATGCAGAAAAAGCTTTTGACAAAGTCCAGCACCTTTTCATGATAAAAACCCTACAGAAAATTGGAATAGAGGGTCTTTATCTCAATCTGGTAAAAGCTATCTATGACAAACCAACAGCCAATATTATACTAAATGGCCAAAAACTGAAAGCCTTCCCTCTAAAATCAGGAACAAGACAAGGATGTCCACTGTCCCCACTCTTATTCAACATAGTTCTGGAAACTTTAGCCAGAGCGATTAGACAAGAGAAAGAAATAAAAGGAATAATGATTGGAAAGGAAGAAGTTAAATTATCATTATTTGCAGATGACATGATACTCTACACAGAAGACCCCAAAAACTCCACTAAAAAACTGCTAGATTTAATAAGCAAATTCAGTAGTGTAGCTGGATACAAAGTCAATACTCAAAAGTCAATAGCCTTCCTGTACACAAATAACAAACTTACTGAAAGAGAAATTAGGGAAACAATACCTTTCACAATAACATCCAAAAAAATGAAATACCTAGGAATCAACCTCACGAAGGATGTAAAAGACCTCTATACTGAAAACTACAGTACTCTGAAAAAGGAGATTGAAGAGGATATCAGAAAATGGAAAGATATCCCTTGCTCCTGGATAGGAAGAACCAATATAGTGAAAATGGCCATACTTCCAAAATTGTTATACAGATTTAATGCAATTCCAATCAAAATTCCAACAGCATATCTCACAGAATTAGAGAAAACAATCCTAAAATTCATTTGGAATCAGAAGAGACCTAGAATAGCAAAGGCAATTCTGGGCAACAAAGGCAAGGCAGGGGGCATCACAATCCCCGACTTGAAATTATACTATAAAGCTTCTGTGATAAAAACAGTGTGGTACTGGCAAAAAAACAGACCTGAAGATCAATGGAACAGATTAGAAGATGCTGAAACAACCCCAGACATACTAAGCCACCTTATCTTTGACAAAGGTGCCAAACACATTCGCTGGAAGAAAGATAGCCTCTTTAATAAATGGTGCTGGAAAAACTGGCTCTACACATGCTGAAGATTAAAACTAGATCCATATCTTTCACCATGCACTAAACTAAATTCAAAATGGATCAGAGATCTAAATATTAAAACAGAAACATTAAATCTGCTGGAAGGTAGGATAGGTAAAACCCTTGGAGACATTGGTGTAGGCAAAGACTTTATGAATAAAAACTCAACCGCACGGGAACTATCCCAAAGAATCAATAACTGGGATCTCATCTTATCAAAAAGCTTTTGCACAGCAAGAGAAACCACCAACAGAGTGAAGAGACAACCCACAATGTGGGAAAAAATGTTTGCCAGCTGTTCCTCAGACAAAGGATTACTATCGAGAACATATAAAGAACTCAAAAAAATCAGACCTCCCAAATTTAAAGACCCACTCCAAAAATGGGCATCTGAGATGAATACACATTTCTCAGATGAAGAAATACTAATGGCAAACAAATATACAAAAAAATGTGCAACATCACTAGTCATTCGAGAGATGCAAATTAAAACAACACTGAGATACCATCTCACCCCAGAAAGAATGGCTACTATTAAGAAATCAACTAACAACAAATGCTGGAGGGGCTGTGGGGAAAAAGGAACCCTTCTTCACTGTTGGTGGGAGTGTCGACTGATGCAGCCACTGTGGAAGTCAGTGTGGAGATTCCTCAGAAAACTAGGGTTGGAGGTCCCATTTGACCCAGCTATTCCCCTTCTGGGCATCTTCCCAGAAGAATTAAAAACATCGTACCACAGCGATATATGTGCACCCATGTTTATAGCAGCACAATTTGTAATAGCCAGATCTTGGAAACAACCCAAATGCCCATCAACTGAGGAATGGATAAGAAAGATGTGGTATTTTTATACAATGGAGTACTATTCAGCCATAAAGAAGGATAAACTGGAGACTTTTATAGGTAAATGGATGCAACTCGAGAAAATACTCATAAGTGAAATAAACCAGAAGCACATGTGTAAGCATCGTATTATCTCTCTAGTATGAGAAACTGAAAGAGTAAATAAGATACAAAATGTACAATAGATATGGTGAATCAAAAAGAAACTGGTCAAAAGGAAAGAGAGACTGGAATAGGGAAAAGAAAGAAGGGAAAGGGAAAAAAATTGTATATATATATATATATATAAGATGGTTAAGATAGATACACTACCATTTTTACTTAGTTCATTGAAGAGTAAGGTTTGTGCCAATAATGTTTGGACAATTGAATGCTAATGTCTGGTGTCCTGAATAACTAACTTAAAGATAGTAATACGTAATGTATTAACCATTGTTACCCTCCTATTATGTTGGTTTGAAAATTTGTTCTTCTTTTGATTTGTTTTGTTTTTTCTTCTCTTTAAAAAAAAAAAAAGAATAAGGAGAGGAAAGGCTTCAAATTTAAAGAGGAAAACAATAAAATAAAGAAAGAGGAGTAAAATAGTTACTTAGAAGACAGCAAATAAATTAAGGAAATATATTGTTGGTCAACATTAAGGTTAGTGATCAAAAACATTACAAGAGAAGAGTTAGCATAATTGAATTTTTTTTCCTGCCACATTTAGCCACATAGGTACAAGCTCTAAGTAGACAGAAATTGGATTTTATCAGAGACAGGGAAAAGTTGTGAGGGTCAATAGATTGTCATTAATCAGATCAAAAGTTTTTCAAAATCACACTGCTAGAAGAAATGCGCTAAGTGGTGATCGGAATGTGAAATGATGGTGGGAAATGGGTATGGTTAGTATATGCCCGTAATCCCAGCCCTCTGAGAGGCTGAGGCAGGAGGATCGAAAGTTCTAGCCCAGCCTGGGCAATTTAGCAATTTAGTAAAACCCCAGCGGGGCATCATGGTGCATGCTTGTAATCCCAGCACTCGGTTCAGAGAGGAAATCTCCCGGAGGTTTAAATCTCAGCAGGATCAGCTAGTCCTGATCTTCACAGGCAATATCCTCAAGGATGGAGACACACTGAACCAGCCTGGGATCAAAGATGGGCTCACTGTCCCTCTGGTCATCAAGACCTCACAGAGGATTCAAGATCTAGCTACTGCCACTGCTTCTTCCCTCCACCATGCCTGCTTCACCTGTCACCCCTGCCCAGCCTTCCACCTCTGGCAGCCCCACTCCGGATGTGCTACCACACCTGTACTCTCTGGCTTTGGGGGCATCCTGGGGCTGGGCAGCCTGGGCCTCGGCTCTGCCAACTCCACAGAGCTGCAGCAGCAGATGCAAAGGCAGCTGATGTTCAACACTGACATGTTGTTGCAGATCACAGAAAACCCCTTGGTCCAGGATATGACGTCTAACCCTGACCTTATGAGCCACGTGATCATGGCCACGCCCCAGACACACCAGCTGATGGAGGGAAATCCAGGGATCAGCCACGTGCTCAACAGCCCTGAGTTCATGAGGCAGACAGGGCTTGCTCAGAATCCCGCCATGATGCAAGAAATTATGTGCAGGGCCGGTGAGATGGCTCAGCGGCTTAAGCGCCTGCCCGGCAAGCGTGAGTGCCCGAGTTCGACTCCCGGATCCCACATACGAAAAAGGGGCCGGTGACATCACTCAGCGGCACGGGAGCCTGCTGGCGCGCGAGGTCCTGAGGTCGACCCCCCGGTACCCACAAAAAAAAAAAAAAAAAGAAATTATGTGGAAACAGGACTGGGCCCTGAGCAATCTTGAGAGCATCCCCAAGGGTATAAAGCCCTCTGCCTGCTACGGTTTATGTCTAGATGTCCCCCCAAAGCCTCATGCAATTTTAGGCTTTTTCAGAGGTGGCTGAATCTAGTGTGTGTTATGCTGGGATTAAGGGTATGTGATTACTAAATCAGTTCACTGACTGGATTGGCACCACTCTAATCCCAGCAGTCTAGATATAATATAAAAAAGGGCAAAAAAAAAAGATTTGTCTCGCTCTCTCTTGTTGCTTTTGCTGTCTTCTACCGCCATGAACTGTTGCCCCTCTGCCATGTGGCACCCTGCATTGGAGCCAGCTGATATGGACTGAAACCTCCACAGACTGTGAGCTAAATAAACCTTTCCCCCTTTAACTTTGGGTGTCCAGTATTTTGTCTCAGCAATGAGAGAAAAGTAATAAGACACTGCCCATGCACACGGACATCCAGGAGCTCATGTTCAGTGCCCTGGAACAGTTTGGCAATAATCTTTTCTCTTCCCTGGCCAGGAAACTGGACAGCTCGTTCTCCTAGCTCCTGCAGACTGAGAATCGAGAGTGCCTCCTTCACTCCCAGAGCTCCTTGCCCCCACTTCTCAGGCCCCCATGTCCGGTGGGGAGGGCACCAGAGGATCAGGGACCAGCCGAGTTCACCCAACAGTCTAGAACCCCTTTGGGATCAATGCCACTAGCCTGGGGTCAGCGATATTCAGCAGACCAGAAATGCAGGCACTCCTCCAGGTCTCTGAGAGCCCGTAGCTAATGCAGAATGTGATCTCAGCCCCCTACATGCACAGCATGATATAGAGCCTGGCCCAGAACCCCAGCATTACTGTTCAGATGCTGGTGAATGTGCCACTCTTCACAGGGAACCTCCAACTGCAGGACCAGCTCTGGCTGTAGCTCCCTATCCTCCTGCAGCAGATGCAGAACTCCGAGTCACTGCTGTCCTCACCAATCCCCTGCGCTGTGCAGGCATTACTACAGATCCACGGGGACTGCAGACTCTGAAGACCGAGGCCCCGGGGCTGGTCCCCAGTCCTGGCTCCTTTAGGGTGTCCTGCACCTCAGCACCCTGGGCAGGCAGCAACTCTGGGTCTGCAGCTGAGGCCCCCACCTCCTCGACAGCTACAGCAGCCACATCTCCTCCCACAGGGGCTTCCATGGCCAGCAGCAGCTCATGCCGCAGATAATCCAGCTTTTGGCTGGAAGTGGAAACTCACAGGCACAGACACCAGAAGTAAGATTTCGGCAGCAACTGGAGCAGCTCAACTCCATAGGATGCATCAGTCATGAGGCCAACTATAGGCCCTTGATTGTCACAGCAGGGGACATCAACTCAGCTACAGAGAGACTCCTGGGCTCCCTGCTCTCCGAATCCGGTGGCCCATAACCTCGGGCCTCTCCTTCGACTTAGTGCCAGCCTTTGGTGCCTCTGTCAGCCCCAACCCTCTGCCCCCTGTCCCTCTGCCTTCTTCCATCTCCTTTCCAAACAGCAGGGTGATCTTAGAGGCGTGGGTCCCAGCCCTGGAGCTCTGAGGATTTCCCTTTTACCGCTGTCTCTTAACAGAATCTTCTCTCCTGTCCTTCCTGAGCAGAGCTCCCTGAACAGTCTTCACGGCTGTGCTGGCTGGCCCACCTCCTTGCCCACAATCCTCAGACTTCTCGGTGAGACTGCAGAGTCCGAGGAGAGCCCAACTGTCTGACTGACTGGAACAGTCTTCCATCGGTACTACTGGGGCTTAGCTTGTTTTCCGTTTATTTTGATAACTCTCTTCCTTCTCCCCACCTCTGCTCTCTAACCCAGCACATCCCGGCTAAAGTGTCACACTGTGAAGGTGAGGGGCAGGCGACACAGGCTGTGGTTCTTCCTCCTCAACTTCTTTTCCGGTTACTTCATCCAGCACTTTCTCATAGTCCCTGTGGGGACTTCCAAGAAAAAGTGGGAGATGTCTGTTCTCCTTGTCTGAAGGGGAAGCTGAAACGTAGAGCTCTGGACAGGAAAGAACAGGCCTGAGGCCAGCCCAGTACAGACTGGTGTACAAGAGGAGGGACCGAGATTTCCTAGAGGGAGGGAATGGGCAAGATAGCCTGAGGCAAAGGCTTGGAGCTGGCATTGACAGCTGGGATGTAGAAGCTCTCGTAGCTCTTTCTGTCAGGAGAACTCAGGCCCAGACCTGGCACAGGAGTAATAAAGAGCCCGATGGAATCTGAATAGAAGAAAGGGGCTCCATGAAACTAAGCAGTGTGACCCACAAGGAGTCATGTTGGCTCCACTTCCCCAAAACACACACACATTTCTGGTCTTTCTCACCAGAGACAACTGGTCAAAGGGCCAGTCTAATGCAGGAATAGGTACATCCAGGAGAGCTGGGTGCCCTCAGCCCCTGGACACTGTGTTGCTGAAAAGCAGTGTAAGACCCCTTCTGAAGCTGTTGGGCTGCAATTGGCACCCTTACTTCCTGTCATTGCTTTGAGGAAGAGCAGAAGGGTTTCTCCTTCCAGAGTTCTTGACCTTTCAGTTCTTCGCTGTTTTCTTCCAGGCCAGAAAGTGTTATTATTTGTTTGGATTGTGTGTGTGTGTGTGTGTGTGTGTGTGTGTGTGTGTGTGTGGTGCTGGATACTGACCCAAAGTTTCGCACATGCTAGGCAAGCGCTGTACCACTGAGTTACACTCCCAGCACACAGAGTTCTTTCTGAGGAAGGAGAGCAGAGGGTGGAAATGATGCCTTTAATCTGGAAGTGCACACTGCTCTACGCTAGCATTACCCCTCCCTTGCTGCATGGTCCTGCTACTGCAAGGACCCCCTGGACGATGACAGGGGTTCTACCCCAAGTGGGAAAGGGTCCCAAGCAGTCCAGAGACAATGTCTGCCCTTTCGCTCTTGATCTCCCCCAACTCCCACACTGGCCATTGTAAATAAACGGTGTGATGTTTTTTAAAAAGTAAATAAAATAAATAAATTAATGAAATAAAATAGCCTGTGAATGTAAGCTCAGAGCAAAGGCCTTGGTTCAAAATCCATTACTAAGAGAGAGAGAGAGAGCACTACCATATGTCAGTTTCCTGGTTTAATGATTACACTGTGTTTATATAAGACATTCAAACTTGGATAAGCTGGGTGAAGGCAAATATTTTTACAACTTTTATATATGTTTTTTAAGACAGGGTCTCACTATGTAGTTAAGGCTGACCATGAACTCACTGTGTAGCCCAGGTTGGCCTTGAACTAAGTATGTAGTCCAGGCCGGCCTCCAAACCACAGCACCCCTCCTGCCTCAGCCTCCTGAATGCTGAGATTACCATGTCTGGCTATGGGAAATTTCTAATACACAAAAATAGATAATAAACCTTTTGTACCCATTATCAAGTTTTAATAATTAGTATTCTCCCCATATTTACAGTGTTTATTTTCTGGCCTCCACCCACCCTGGCTAATTTTTTTTTTTTTTTTTTTTTGGTACTAGGACTTGAACTCATGACCTTGCGCTTGCCAGGCAGGCGCTGTGCCACTGACACCCTGGATAATTTAAAGCAAATCTCAGATATGTGATTGCATGGTGAAGTTTTTCTCTCTAAATATATCCACCATACCATAATCACACCTAATAAGATTAGTAATTCCTCAATATCATTGAATTCCCAGTTCTTACTCAAATTTTGCTCATTGTCTCAAAAGTTTGTTTGAATCAAGGTTATAAGGTCTTTGATCTTGTATTTTAAGGGTAATAATAGTCCATAATAGTCCACACTGTTCCCATCCTTGATTGTAATTGGTGCAGAAATTAGGTTATTTGTCCTATAGAAGCTGCTCATTTCCTCTTGGTGTTTTTATTTCCACTTCCCTTTAACTGTTGGTTAGAGATGTCTTGATTAGCTTTGAGTTCAATTTGAGGGATCAAGAATACTTCCTAGGAGGTGCTCGGTGTTTTCTATTGCATGACAGTATGCAATATTTTATGTCTGGTTGTCTCGGGGTTTGTTTGTTTGTTTGTTTGTTTGTTTGTTTCAGTACTGGGGATTGAACCTAGAGCCTTCACACTGAGCTTTACCCCCAACTATATCCCCCTTTTTAAATTTTGAGACAGGGTCTTACTAAATCGCTAAATTGCCCAGGCTGGGCTAGAATTTTCAATCCTCCTGCCTCAACCTCCCAGAAAGGTGGAATTACAGGCTTGTGTCCTGTCTGGCTAAAGTGGACTCACTTTTAACATACTAAAATTGACCAGAGTTTGTTGGGAGCGAAGCTGTCTGCAACTCAAGTTTCTAGGACAAGGTCACTACTTCTCATGAGTTTGGCAGGGCCCCATGAGAAGTGTATGCAGCTCAAGGAGCTGACACAAAAACTGACTTGGCCTTCCCCTGAGATAACATAGACAGCTCCTCTCTTGTTCCCCATGTAACCACCAAGGCATGATGTTTTGTTGAAGATTAGATGTTTTTCCTGTTCTGGGTCTTACCCTCTCCTTAAAATTCTCTGTAAATAGCCTCTTATGCTGATTGTATAAGTAAACGTGCTGCATTTGTCTGGCAGTCCTTTCTCCCATCAGCAGAGGGGCTCCACCTGACCTCAGCTTTCTACATCTTGACTCTTGTCTTCATTTTTTCATCCTCCACCGTCCTCCCTCCGGAGTTTCAAGAGCTGCACTGGATATGGCAAGTTATGCATGTTATCAACCCGAT
This sequence comes from Erethizon dorsatum, assembly GCA_028451465.1. Lineage (NCBI taxonomy): Eukaryota > Metazoa > Chordata > Mammalia > Rodentia > Erethizontidae > Erethizon > Erethizon dorsatum. Next base: position 82,344,091 of record CM051835.1, read on the forward strand.
GCCCTTTTCTTTTTAAAAAGCAGACGTCATACATGTTTATCAATAACAGAGATAGTCAAATGTTGAAATCTTAACCAGGGTTAGCAATATTCCCAATAATGTTCCATTAACTTTCCTAACATTGAACTATAGTTGAAGGTCATGTCAACTTTATCATCACAAAGCACTATGGGAGCAAGATTTTTAAAAGAAGAAACTAGTTTTTAAAACTGCATTACACAGCTGGGCATAGTGACACATGCCTGTAATCCCAGCACTTGGGAGGCTGAGGCAGGAGGATCACCGAGAATTCGAGGCCAGCCTGGGCTACCTAGTGAGTTCAAGGCCAGCCTGGACTACAAAGGGAGACTCTGTCCTGAAAAAAAAAAAAAATGCATTACACAAAACCCAGCACGATGGTGCATGCCTGTAATACCATCATTGCGGGAGGCTTAGGCAGGAGGATCCATGGTTCAAACCCAGTCTGGGCAATTAAAGGTTTAGCAAGACCCTGTTTCAAAATAAATAAAATTTTAAAAGTGGCTGGGGTGTACCTCAGTGCGAAGGCCTTGGGTTCATTCCGCTGTACAAAAAAATACATATAAATATATATATTTGCATTATCTAAGCTCAAAGTCATCTCAGGAATTGTAACTGTGATTAGGATTCAAGTAGATAGATTTCAGAGGTCTTGTCTAAAAGGTTTTAAGGAAATACCTATTTAAAAAGACTAGTTGAGATAGGCGTGTTGCTCACGCCTATAATCCCACCACTAGAGACGCTGAGGCAGAAGGATCCTGAGTTCAAGGCCAGCCTGAGCTGCTTAGGGAGTTCCAGGCCAGCTTGGCTACACGAGATTCTCAGAGAAGGAAAAAGGACAGACAGAGAAACAGACAGACAGAGACAGAGTGACAGAGACAGACAGAAAAAAGAGAAGTGTGGCTTTTCATTATAGCTCCATCTGAGCATTACTTCGACACCATTACAAAGGGCAAACGTTAAAAAAAATGGGCTGCTTAATTACGCTTCCAGTTTTTTCTGTTCCCTTACACGAGAATCCACGTGGACAATATTTAAAGGGGCAAAGGTTATTAAAAGCTCTCCTGCGGACCGAAACTCTTTAAAAGGTCGACGCGTTAGAACGAACCCTGAACTCCGCAGGTCAGCGCTGACTGACTGGCCCTGAGACGCCCCAGCTCTGGACGGGCGTCCACCAAGCCTCGCGGGAGGCGGGGCCTCGTGACGTCACAGGGACTCCCGCCCCCTTACGTCGCGCACCAGAGAAGCCAGAGGGTTTCTGGCAGCGCCGGCGCCATTTTGACGGAGCCTGCGACTGAGTGGGAGTGCAGTGGGGCGGCAGTTGTTGCCGACTCTTTCCTGCTCCTCACGGTCCAGTCAGCGGGGTGATTAGGCCGTCGGCCCTCGAGCCGAAACTTGTCTCTTATTTAGTTCTGGGGAGCGCCTGGCCGACATGAGTGATGTAGAGGAAAACAACTTCGAGGGCAGAGTGAGTACAAAGCCGCGGGAGCAGTCTTCGCGGCGGCCCGATGCCCGGGGTTCCACCCGGACGAGCGCGGTCGGGGATTGCGGGGAGTCCTGCGGGGCCCGCGGGAACAATCTCCGGAGCCGTCGCGATTTCTTCCTCACATCCCAAGATGGCTTCTAGGTTTCACTGCTTCCCCAGGCACTCCGAATAACCCTCCGCCCCCTTCTTTGGAGACTGACTGGTACCTGGATTCTGGGGTCTCCTCCTTCCATCCTGGTCCCCGCCCCGAGGCTTCCCTATCTCGGTTCCGAGGTGCGGGTCCCCGTCGCGGTGGGGCGGGAGGCGGCGGCCGGACGGTGGTAGGTGCTGACTGCGGTGGCGTTGCTGCGACCCCCGAGCTTCGTACAGGGCCTCGGGGTCCCCGGCGCGCGGGGCTGCCGCCCGGGAGGGAGCCGCTGGCGCGGGACTAGCCGGGGCCTGTGTCTCCTTGGCTCTCTGTTGCAGTGAGCGGCCGCGTCTCTGTTGGAACCGGCGGCGTTGCGTCTATAAAGGGCGAAAGCCTTGAGGTTGAAGGTGGGACGAGCCCAGTGAAGTGGTTAGTGAACGACCGCACCGACCCTTAAGCGTCCTTAAGACGGGAGCTGTGAGGGAAAACCACGCGAGGAGCCCTTTCCCCTTGTGTCCTCTTTACTTTCACTTCAGAATGGATGTGGAAATGCTATCACGCCTGCTTTTCCTAGTTCCTTGGTGTTGGGTTGGTTTTTTTTTTTTTTTTTTAATTTATCTTAACTTCTAATGCTTTCTTTCCTGTGACCTTTCATCTAAAAGCAGACCACACTTTTACAGGTTTCTACGGTTAAAAAAAAAAAAAATTAAGGCATTTTCTGTCTTTCTTTACTCTTACATAACTGAACGAGTTTCATGGCTCAGTCTTAAAAATACCTAGTCAGTTTATATTAGTCTTAAAAGTTTACGTAAAAATTACAGGCGCTCTCGCCGTTTCTCTTCCCACTCCACCCCCGGGAAAGAGGGCTCAGGAGAAAGTTTTTATTATTTGGTGTCGGATAAATATAAATATCCAAAAGAATGTGTTATTCTCGACCTACATGTCCTAGAACGTTATGAGTGTTTTGGGTTTTATTTTTGAAGTTACCCTATTAGTGGAAATCGGTGGAAGTAAATTAGTGTGAAACCCTGAAAAGAAAACAAAAGCCCCAGGCAGCACATTCCGGCTGTTTGGGTAGTCACCAGAGGAAACACAGAAAAACACTGGAGGGGTATGCTGGAGGGAATCTGTGCTTTTTGAAAATTCATAGTGCATCCTTCGGTCAGATCAGAAGGTCGATTTAAAGTAAATGGGATAGCGAGCCAAGGATGTAGCTAAGCGGTGCAGCGCCTGCCTAGTAAACGCTAGGCCCTGAGTTTGATTCCCGGTACTAAATAAATAAAGTAATGGGATAGAAACCCAAAAAGGCTAGATTTAAGATTGCATTTTTAAAATAAATTTGGAGCATGGACTTAGCAGAACCTGCTCATTTCATTTTTTAGGATAGTGTACTGATTGTCCTAATGAAATTTTTAAGATCATGCACTAAAAATATTTGGTGGTAGCTGTGTTTCTTGTTCAGGTAGTTATAGAAAGATTTTTTTCTATCCATTCATCTTTATTTCAGTTTAACATGAAAGGTTTTTTGTTTGTTTCTTTCTTTGTTTTATTTGGTTTGGTTTGTGGGATGTAGACTACTAATGGGACCTGGATTCCTTTAGTTCCTTTTAATTTGGCATCTAGTGAAGGAAGTCCTAGATAATTGTCACCTACCTAAGGAAGTATCATACAAGATTCCCACCTAATTTTTAAATTTGTTTATTCATTAACAACTTATTTCATAGAAAAAGAGGATTTTACCTTTTTTTCACTGCTTGTCATAAAAAATAATTTTTCGTGGGTGCTACCCAAGTATATTTCAGTATAAATCAAATCAGCACATTGGATAATACTTCCAGGCTCACCTGTTTTTTAGGTTGAGGTAATTGTCTTGCTTTGTAATTGGTTAAAGAATTAGAAGAACGCTAGAAGCTTTTCTAGAGGTGAACTTGTTTGTTTCTTAAAGTGATTAATATTCACTAGTGCATTTGCTTTTTAAAATAGTGATCTTTTTCTGCTGACGGTAAACCAGCATTGTATGTAACCCATAAGATGTATTTTTACGTAATACAGTCTATGTTCTTGTATATAAAGATATCTAAAGGTAACAACCTAGGCTCATAAAAGGATTTTCAAACACTGTATGTTTTGTTTCAGTAGTTACGCTTCAAGCATATTTTTACTAAAATTAGAACATTGACAGGTCAATATTCAAATGTTAAGGCTACTGGAAGTGTTTGTAGAGATCAACAAACTAGTTTTGGGTTTTTCCCTCTGTAGGAATTCTTCAGGGAGAGACTGCTTCTAATATATTAAAGTGGCACTTGAAATACAGAATCATTTATCTATAGTATGTAATAGGGTACATATGAATACCATCTCAGTAAGAAAAGTATTTAGAATTAGGTGGAAGCATTCTAAAGGCTATGAAACATATGGAAGAAACAGCATTAATATTAATAATGCCTCCTTTTACGGCATTTTAGAATCTTATCACCCCCAATATCTTTGATACATTTTCTAACTTACAGCTCATGGTAATCTTGCAATTTAGAAATTAAGTGCTGAGACCCAGAAAACCATACAGCCAGGAATCTGAGGCAAGTTCTAGTCCACACTATGCTGTATATATTTTTATTACTTTTGCAAAGAGCACAGTGCCCTTGTGTCTCAGAGCCATTAATGGAATTTGCTAAAAGCAGTTATCAAAGTTACTTTTCCATTTTAATGTCTTTTCCATCTTAAAGGACTAGACTAAAAGAATGTAAGGGAAGAAAAGATAGTTGGCTGAATTCTGTTTTAGGTAAGATGAGGTGAAACTCATTGAGTTTCAAGGATTAGCTCTAACTAGGGGTGTTTTTTATTTTGGCTAGATGTTCTAAGCATTTTGGGACACATAATCAAGTTAACAAATGCCTTAAGTGGAAATGTCCTTTGGAGCTGGGGATAAACTGGGCACTTGTGTGGTTTGTGTGTCATCTTCAAAAAGTAATTGTTGCAAGGTGTGGTGTTTCACACCTGTAGCCCAGTACTTGGGAGGTTGAGGCAGGAGGATCACCACAAGTTTGAGGCCAGCCTGGGCTATATATAGTGAGGTCAAGGCCAGCCTAAACTACACAGTGAGACCCTGTCTCAGGGAAAAAAAATTTTTTTGTTTCACTTCATACAGCTTCAGCTAAAATTAGGATTTTGATCTCAAAATATTTTAGTGCCTTTTATATAAAAGATTAAGGAGGCTGGGCATGGTGGTGCAAGCCTCTAATCCCAGCACTTTGGGGTTCAGGCAAGAGGATCACTGAGTTCGAGGCCATCCTGGGCTACACAGTGAGTTCAAGGCCTGAACAACAGAGCAAGACCTTGTCTCAAAAACCCAAATAGAAAGACAGAGATATCAAGGAGAATGGAAATTAAGGTTTGTAATGTACTTTGTTGTGCTGCTTGTCTGCTTTGCAAGGCTTGTTGAGGCTTCTTGAATAGCTGGAATATTTTTAAAAGATTTGAGTAGTAGCAGATGCTAATCCCCAGCACTCAGGAAGGCTGAGGCAGGGGGAGTCACAAATTTTCCATCTTGGACAATTTATTGACTCAGCAAGACCCTGTCTCAAAATAAAAAAAAAGGGGGCCGGTGAGATGGCTCAGCGGTTTAAGCGCCTGCCTTGCAAGCGCGAGGGCCCGAGTTCGACTCCCGGAACCCACATACAAAAAAAAAAAAAGGGGGCCGGTGATATCGCTCAGCGGCACGGGCGCCTGCTGGCGCGCGAGGTCCTGAGGTCGACCCCCCGGTACCCACAAAAAAAAAAATAAATAAAAAAATAAAAAAAATTAAAAAAAAGGGTTGGGGATGTAGCTCAGTGCAAAGGCTTCAAAGGTTCAAACTCCAGTACTGCCCCCCCCAAGCCCCACAAAACTCCTAAGGGTCCTCCTCCTCCTCCTTAATAGATGATTGGATGATGCAAGAAAAGGAAAACAAATTTATCAGTATTAATTGGAACTGAAAGTTGTATGTTGTTAAAGAATAGAAGTAATATGGAGCCAGGTGTGGTAGGGCATGCCTGTAATCCTAGAGGCTCGCCACTATGGAGGCCAGCCTGAGCTCCATAGTGAGTTCAAGACCAGCCTGGACTACATAGCAAGACCCTGTCTCAAAACAACAACAACAAAAAGAATATGGCAAGATTTTTTTCCCCCACCTTCTCTGAAATTGGATTTGTTAATAAAGTGATGACCAGGAGTAGTGGTGGTGCACACCTGTAATCCCAACACTCTGAGAGGCTGAGACACAAATTTACAAATTTACAAATTTGAGTCCACCCTGGGCAACTTAGTGTTGAGACTTTGTCTCAAAATAAACTTCAAGGGGGCTAGGGATGCAGCTCAGTGTGATGACCCCCCAGTACTGCGAAAAAGGAAAAAGGCTTGGTGGATTGGCCAGTTTTTTTTTTTTTTTTTTTAATTGGGGTTTGAATTTCTGTGTAAAACCTTTAATATGAGTGATGTCATAGCACTAGCTTTAAAAACATACTCATCTTCAGCAGTCTGATTTCATACATCATCAAATCAACCTATTATATGGGTAAAGCTTTCCTTTCTTGGAGTAGGGATAGCATTAAACCTGAGTTTTACCTTGGGTTTAATTTATTTTCCTCAAGTTGAATACTGTCATTTACCCAATTTTAATGCTTTTTAAAAAATTGTTCTTTCTCATTTACACAAAGTTTGCAAACTAAAGGAAAAATTTTTTGTTTTTGTTTTGAGCCAAGGTCTCACTGTGTAGTGGAGGCTAGCCTCAAACTCGACATGTACCCCAGGCTGACTTTGGACTCTTGATCCTTCTAACTCAACCTCTGAAGGACTGGGGTTGCAGGTGTGTGCCACCACACATGGCAGGAAATAATCATAAAGCTCAAATTTGTAAATTTGAGATTCTTTCAGAGAAGAACACTAATTTGCTCAATAAATAAAAGTTTTGAAAAGAAGCAGTGTAAGTAATTATACCCACAGTGGATATAACTGTAATTTTACAGATCTGTTTTAGATGCTTATACTGTGTACCATTTTTTAAATGAGAATAGAACCCTGAGATCTGAAAGAATATCAAAGGATTTAAATATTTTAGGGATTTTTTTAAATGAAATTTTGTCTATGGACTTTTGTAAATGAACTGAATTTATTTACCTGTGATTGATATCCCTTGTATAACAAGTGTGAAATGTTATGAATAATCACCATAAGTAGTTTCCTAGAATCTGCCTAACTGAAAAGCCTTTGATAGTATCAGTGGGTGCTTTAGAGGTCCTAACTATGGGATCTCTAAAAAAGGTGTACATCCCCCATGCTAAGTGAATTAATACTGATTGTTATTTACTCCTCCTACGTCCTAACAGTTTTAGCAGGACAGAAGTGGAGATTAAAAAAAATAATAACAACAGAGGAAGAGATTGGAAACATTGTAGAAAAGTTGAGAAAATACTGAAAGAAAATGTGGCTCCTTTTTTCCTTGATGATACTGTAATACATACTTGTGTGTAATCCTTGTTGTGCTGTGATATTCACTAAAGGTATGAGTGAGTAGGCCCTACCTGAGAAGAATGGTATTTTTTCATTGAAACCGTAGCCCCGCCATTTAACGTTAAAGATTCATAAATATTCTAAAACACCAGAAGATGAGAACATAAGTAGAGAATGCTGTACCTAGGTCTTGGTAATTTGATTTAGTTGCTATTTTTTGGCTTTTGATATAGCTAATACACTTTTGATGATATGATCTTGTTTTTTCTGCCTTTGAAATCACCACTTATACACTAGCTTTTTGAACATTATACAGTTTATTTCGATAGCTGGGCATGGTGGTGCATGGCTGTAATCCCAGCACTCTGGGAGGCTAAGGCAAGAGAATTGCAGATTTGAGCCCAGCTTGGGCAGTTTACTGACTTTAGCAAGACCCTGTCTCAAAATTTTAAAAAGCTGAGATATAGCTTAGTGCAAATGCCCTGGGTTTAGTCCCCAGTACTGGGGGTGGGGGAAGCCAGGTGTGGTGGCACATCCCTGTAATCCCAGAACTCAGGAGGCTGAGGTAGGACCATCTTCATAATGAGTTTGAGGCCATCCTGGGCTACATAGTGCGTTCAAGGCCATCCTGAACTTTGTAGGAAGACACTGTCTCAAAAAAAATTTTTTTTTCTTTGTCATGATACATACACTAGAAGTGTGATACATACACTTAAATATGAGCCATATTTAAGATTTATACAGGTTATAAATTCTTTTTTTTTTTTTAATGGATGCACCTTGAGACCATGTTATGAAGTTAAATAAATCAGAGGCACAGCTTAAATATTGCATGGTTTCTCTTATATTAGAAACCCAAAATATAGATAAAGAGCAAATTAAAAGATAGATAATAAGTGATAAAAGCAGCAATCCTACTGGATTAAGGCTCTTATCCTTATGGCCTTGTTTCATCTTTATTACCTCCCTAAGGCCCTTCCTTTTCTTTTATTTATTTATTTATTTATTTATTTATTTATTTATTATTTTTATTTTTTTTAAAGACAAGTAAACATTCTCATGTATTAACAAACTCAAGCATTAGAGAATGTACAAATACCTTTTGGAGAAAAACATTACTCAATATAGGATTAAGCCATGTAAAAGCTAGGTAAAAATAGAAGACTAAGGAATGGAATAGTCACAGTGAAATTGCATTTTCATACTAGGAAGACAATATGATGTTTACAAATGTGTGTCCGGTTTATTTCGCTTGTGAGTATTTTCTCGAGTTGCATCCATTTACCTATAAAAGTTTCCAGTTTATCTTTCTTTATGGCTGAGTAGTACTCCATTGTATAAAAATACCACATCTTTTTTATCCATTCTTCAGTTAATGGGCATTTGGGTTGTTTCCACGATCTAGCTATTACAAATTGTGTTGCTATAAACATGGGTGCACATATATCGCTGTGGTACGATGTTTTTAATTCTTCTGGGAAGATACCCAGAAGGGGAATAGCTGGGTCAAATGGGACCTCCAATCCTAGTTTTTTGAGGAGTCTCCACACTGATCTCCACAATGGCTGTACCAGTCGACACTCCCACCAACAGTGGAGAAGGGTTCCTTTTTCCCCACAGTCCCTCCAGCATTTGTTATTAGTTGACTTCTTGATAATAGCCATTTTTTCTGGGGTGAGATGGAATCTCAGTGTTGTTTTAATTTGCATCTCTCGAATGACCCAGTGATGTTGAACATTTTTTCATACATTTATTTGCCATTTGTATTTCTCAGATGCCCATTTTTGGATTGGGTCTTTAAATTTGGGAGGTCTGATTTTTTTGAGTTCTTTGTATGTTCTCGATAGTAATCCTTTGTCTGAGGAGTAGCTGGCATACATTTTTTCCCATGTTGTGGGTTGTCTCTTCACTCTTTTGGTGGTTTCTCTTGCTGTGCAAAAGCTTTTTTTTTTTTTTTGTGGGTACCGGGGGGTCGACCTCAGGACCTCGCGCGCCAACAGGCACCCGTGCCGCTGAGCGATATCACCGGCCCCTTTTTCGTATGTGGGATCCGGGAGTCGAACTCGGGCCCTCGCGCTTGCAAGGCAGACGCTTACGCCGCTGAGCCATCTCACCGGCCCAGGCTTTTTGATAAGATGAGATCCCAGTTGTTGATTCTTTGTGATAGTTCCTGTGCCATTGGGGTTTTATTCATAAAGTCTTTGCCTACACCAATGTAGAAGGTTATAAATTCTACAGGTAACTTCACAATTGTGGTATGAATTTAAACTTGATATTAAGTGCCAATTACTAAATCATTTGTAGTAAATTTCCAGAATATCTGTGGGTCTTTGCAGATAGAGACCACTTTAACAAAGTGAAGCAAACAGTTATGGTCTTAAAAAGGGAGAAATTCTTGTTTGAATTTTGTTTTGATTTTTGTTTTTAGATAGGGTCTCACTATGTAGTGCAGGGTGGCCTTGAACTTGCTTATGTAACCCAGGCTGGTCTCAGACTCCCAAGTACCAGGATTATAGGCGTGCGCCACCACACCTGGCTTGAAATTAACTAATATTGTGAGCAATCATTTTTTCTAAGGGATTGCTCTAATACCAGTTAGAGTTAAGAAAAGACTGACTGGAAGTATTTGTCAGCCTAGTAATCTACAAAAGAAATACCCCTATCGTATTCAAGAGAAAGGAGGTAGTATTGTTATTCTGTGAACAGAAAAACAGAATTGAGTAAATACGAAAGATTTTTTTTTTTAAAGTCCTACAGGATGATGTTCACAGTGTAATAAATATTGTCAGATATTTGAGTAATCTTAAATACATTATTTCCTCTTTGGGGACACATAATTTAAATTTGCTAGTATATTTCAATGGAAATCTCTAATTTAAAAAGTCGCACAGAAATACATTGCTAGGAAGTTTTACAAGTTTGTTATTTTTATATAGAATTTGTGTAAGTTTGGCATGTTTATCTGGTATAGAATTTGCCTGGCCTTAACAGATAAATTGGAATGGATTACAGTGGACCCTCAGAGTTATGACTGGCCTGACATACGAAAACTTGGGTTATGACTGGAATTTTAGTTTTAACTTATGACCAAAGTCTTGAGTTGTGACCCGAATGCTGGCGGCTTGTACTTCCAGGTGGTCTCAGTTACAGATTTAACCCTTAAAGAGTTCTGGAAGGAACATTATAACATCCTTTCCTGTGTGGGGTTAACTGAGAAATCCTGGGCCAGTGTCTCTCTGGGGATGCTGAGATCTGCCTGTATACGGGAGAGACTTTAAAGGCTGTGTAGAGGAGCCTGAGCCTTCCATTGACAACTTGAGTTACAACCAGCCCTCGGGAATGAATTGAGTTTGTAAGTCAAGGGTCCACTGTATGTATAGAATAGCACTTATGTTAGTTTTTAGTGGATTTTTTTTTGTTGTTTTGAGTTTGGTTTTATTTTTAATTAGTATTAAATAGCACATGTATATTGTTGGAATTTTTCATCTGTGATGATTTGCATTAAAAACTGCAGTTATTGCTTACTGTAGGAATTATTCATGTTCTGCAACTGTGTGTGTGTGTGTGTGTGTGTGTGTGTGTGTGTGTGTGTGTGTAACAGGCACCAAAACAAAACAAAACCTGTTTAAATGAGTTGTGCTATGAGAACTTTATGCCTGGCTTTTGATTTATAGTATTTAAGTTAGACTAGAAGCCTATTGAAGATTTCTGTTAAAATCTGTGCTATTAAAAAACCTGATAGCCAGGATTGGTGGCGCAAACCTGTAATCCCAGCACTGGGAAGCTGAGGCAGGAGGATCACCATGAGCTCGAGGCCAGCCTGGGCTACATAGCATGATCCTGTCTAAAAACAAAACAACAACCAATAAAAGGCTGGGGATGTAACTCACTGTGGGGGCCTTGTGTTCAACCCCCAGTACCACCAAAAAACCTGATAGCAGTTTGGTAGGCTCATTAATCTGCCCATTTTAATGAAGCAGTGTGTTTTTAATGGTTATTGAATACAGGAGCCAGGTTGCTGAGGAATTTATAAAATTTGACAAGACAGTTTTAAGGACAGGTTAGTATTCTAGTGAAAACAAGGCAGAGACCACCTCTTCCTCTTTTTTTTTTTTTTTTTTTTCCTGTTTGCAATTTGGTTTTATAGTTTTTGAGTATCTTTTTTAAAGAGTTAAAATAACTGGACATGGTGGCATATTCCTGTTTGGGAGGCTGAGATAGAAAAATCAATTGAGCCCATGTAAGTTCAAAATCAGCCTGGGTGACAATGAGATCCAGTCTCAAAAACTAAAAATGGTAAATATGGGCTGGTGAGATAGCTCAGCGGCATAAGCGCCTGGCTGGCAAGCGCGAGGTCCTGAGTTCGACTCCCAGTACCCACATAAAGGGAAAAAAAATTGTAAATCTGACCACCTTTTCCATTGAGCTCTTACAGTGATGGGCCATATTTTGGTATTATACTAAAATATTTCTGAAGAATTACATGGTAGTTTATTCTTTTAATTTTACTGACAGGTATAGGATATAGAAATTAAAGCTAAGTAGACTTCCTTAACCTTGAGTGATTCCAGGAAGAAATTCATGTAGATTCAGATCTGGCGATAGACAGACAACAAAGATTAGGTATTTGTGACACCCTGGATAATAAAAGGCAAACCTTTTTAAAATTCGTGGATGTCTTCTTAAAAGACATCAGGGCCAGCCCATGGTGACACACCTGTAATCCCAGCACTTTGACTGAGGCAAGAAGGATCCCAAGTTCAGGCACAGCCTAAGCAACTTAATGAGATTCTGTCTTAATACCAAAAATAAAAAAAAACAAGTGCTGGGGATGTGGCCCAATGCAAAGTCGGGGGTCCAATCCCAGTACTGGAGAGAGAGAAACATTTAATAGTAAGTTTTACATTCTAGGAGGCTGGGGCAAGGAGAATTACAAATTCCAGCCCTGTGTTGACAACTTCATGACTTAAGCAAGATCAGGGGAAAAGTAAAATTTAGGCTTTTAACATGATTTTTATTTCCTAAAATTAAAGGTTTCACAGCAAAGCTTTCTGATATATATATGTATTAAAAAGGCTGTGGTAATGCTCATAGATACTGTTCCAGCCACTGCTGTTCAACAGTAGCATAAATGAATGCTACACCAGAGAGGTTTTTTTTTTTAAGGGAAAGACCAAAAGGATGATACTCTTAGCAGTTACTGAACCAGCCTGTGAGGCTCAAGTTACAAGCCATATTAGCCATACCTTATTTTTTTCTTTTTAAGTACTGAAAATGCTGCTCCAGGCATGTGTCCAGTGATTTAGACAAGTATCTAAGATATGGTGAAATAGGCCTATCAGCATTATAACAATTCTTAATAAATCTTTTGACATTAAAACTTGAAGAAAATTTTTAAAGTTGTGTGATAGTCTTATCACGTAAATGAAAATTTGTGTGAAATTGAGATAATTGCTAACATAAGGCTTTAATGGAGAAATTGTCCATTCTGTTTTGGTCATAAGTTTATCATATCTGTCAAGCAGGCTTTTAATTAGTTACAAATAATATTCTGAAAGTTTTGATTTATACCCAACTTTTTCAGAAATCAATTTTGCTGTATAGGAAATATAGTCACTAAAAGGGAGAGAGAGACAGAGAGAGAGAGAGGGAGAGGAAGAGGAAAGAGTGTGCGTATGTGTGTATATATTAATGTTAAAAGCCAGAAGGGAAATGTTAAAAAAATCTGTGCTTCCTCTTGCCCCTTAGTTTAAGTCTGATTAAGCAAAGTGGTCAGATAAAAAATTGGGAGAGAGTGTTAGTAATTTTGCTAATCTTCTAATTTTGATCTCTGGCATGTGTGCTATAATATTTGAGTTTAGATAGGTGTGTACAACGGTTTTGGCCTGGGATGCTTTGCTTTAATTACATCTTGGTTTCTTAGCATGACTTAGTGAAAGCTTATTCTGAGATCAGTAAGAATCTTTAGGTCATACCAGTAGTGAAAACTTTACACTTAGGTCGGGGGGAATTACAGTTCATATTAGATTTATGTTTGAATTAAGTATATTAAAATCGTTTACATTTTAGGAACAAGAATGAAACATGAAAGGGGAGGAGGGTAAAGAGTATGGGGAAAAATTAGAGAAATTCATTAAATTCTCTTTGTTAGAAACTACACTATTGAGCAATTTTAAAACTATTAAATTGTTTTTTTAAAAAAAAATAAACTAGTGATTTGCACTTTACCTGCTGGTTTTTCCATTTGGTAGATAACATTCTGAACTCCAGCAGAGTTTTATAATCCCCACGTGCTTAAATATACTAAATGTTCTTTTTCCATTAAGGTTAATGTTCGTGAAGAAATTGAAGAGTTTTTTCCAAGAATGTGGAAGATAAATCAAGATAAAAGAAGGCTAATGAAAAGTGTTAAAGATCAGAAAATTAAAATTGAATGGGGGAAAAAATTGAACAGAAGATTGGTCAGATAGAAGCACTTGAATATTTTTTTAAGGCTATTTTGAATTGTTTGAATTGGGGAAGAATACACGAAGTATGAAAAATGAAAAAATGAAGAATGAAGAGAAGTAGAAAGCAAGAGTGAAGTAGAATTAAAAGAATCTGGAAGAATGAATGGGTCCTAGGTTAAGTAAATGTATGGTTTATGTTCCAGTGTCTGTATGATCAAGTTGTAGATGAATTTGCATGATTTCTTAGTTAATAGAGAATTGGTGATCTGGTTCAAGTAGGGAATTATTGAGGACAGTTAGCAGTATTAACAATGGGCTATTAATGAGCTGAAATTTTTTCTGGAGGGTGTTGCCTAACCATTTGTTTTTCAGGAGCAATCAATATAAATAATTACGGTACTTTAAATGTTAGGTGTTAGGCATCTACGTGACCAGTGCCATTTGTAATACTGTCTTCTTTGTTAGGAGTCTCGCTCTCAGTCAAAATCTCCAACTGGAACTCCTGCTCGTGTAAAATCGGAGAGCAGGTCAGGATCTCGTAGTCCATCAAGGGTTTCCAAACACTCTGAATCCCATTCTCGATCAAGATCCAAATCCCGGTAAGTGTCTTTAGGGTAATACTTAAAATGCTTTTCAGTGGTGTTTTCCCAGCAAATGGGTTTTGTCAAATCCCGTTTGGCTGCATTTTGTGTAGAAATTTTGACCAAAAGTTCAAAATTAAGACGTTCTCAGGTTGCAGAACTTAGTAATGAATAGTATATTCTAGAGAAATGCTTCGATAAGAATCATCTTTAATTAAGTACAGTTAATCTATTGGATACTACCATAGCTTGTGGTATAAATTAATATGTATGGATCGATTTAAATGTACCTGGTATTTGAGAGTTGGTGTTTAACTTTATGCCAACAATGTTTGTACAACAAAAATGCAGTTTTCTCCATTGGAGACTTCTGTGTAATTTAATAAGGAGAATGGTTGATGTGGTATGTTGTACTAGTGTGCACTAGTTGCATGTCATAATTTTTTGAGATGGGGTCTTATTGTGTAGTTGAGACTGGCCTTGAGGTCACTACATAGTCTAGGCTGGCCTTGCAATCCTCCTACCTTTGCCTCCCAGTTGCTGAGATTACAGGCATATGCCACCACGCCCGACTAATAATTTGAGAAATTTTTTTAAGATTTACATTCCACACATCCTTTATCAGAAGATTATAGCTCTTACATCGGAGTTGGAACTCTGGTCAGATGTAAATGGAGAGAAGAAAAACCCCCAAATGATGACAACAACAAAAACTTCAGTGATGCACTGCATGATTCACTGTATCAAATAACCTGGGTATACTTGGGTGCAACAAAATTTTTTAAAAACCTGGACAGCGCTCCAAGTGTAGCAAACACCTGTAAGCACTTTAGGAGACAGAGGCAAGAAGATCACAAGTTGCAGCACAGCCTAGGTGACTTAATGAGACCCTGTCTCAAAATTTAAATTAAATAGGCTGGGCCTGGCGGCCCACACTTGTAATCCCAGCACTGAGGAGGCTGAGGCAGGAGGATCACCATGAGGTCAAGGCCAGCCTGAACTGCATGGCAAGACCCTGTCTCAAAAAATATTTTTTTTAAATAAATAAATAAATGAAGGAAAGTACTGGGAACGTACCATAGTCCCTGGGTTCAATCCCCAGTACCACCAAAAAAAAAAAAAAAACTAAAATTTTTAAAGGGCTGGGGTTATAGCTTAGTGCAGAGACCATGAGTGCCATCTCCAATAACAAAAATAAAATAAACCTGGACATGAAATGTCTTTGAATAGAGTCTGCTTGCAAAGGAATAGAAAAATTAGTTAAAAGGCTATTTCTCTTGAGGTTCCCTGTGATAGTGTTTCCTCTGTTAAGCCCAGGATCCAGTGCATGCTTTACTGACCATTCGAATATTTCATTAAATCCACATGTGCTGGATAGAATTTGGATGTAGAAATAGGAAATGAGCATGTTTTTACCTTACATTGTGCCCATAGTCGTTATTCTCTTCGTCTTAATTTTTTCCCATCATATTTGTCACTGATTTGAGGAAAAAGTAACTCTGGAAGTATTTTAAATGTCTCACTTTCATTCTTGTTTAAAAGTAACAATTGAGGGCCAGGGATACAGCTCAGTAGCACAGCGCCCACCTGGCAAGTGTGAGGTCCTGAGTTCGATTTCTGGTACCAAAAAAAATAATAATAACAATTGATATTTTAAATGGCAGATTGGGCTATAAATTAGTACTACTGAGGAAAATGGGGAATATCCTGTTAGGTGATATTGCACAAACCCAAGTTCTCTTCATACATACCTCCACTCATTACCCCCAAATGATTACTTTTAGATAGTATACCACTTATTTTCTTTCCCTTTCAGAAACCTTTACTTTTTCAAGAATTTGTGCAATTGTTAAGCCAGGCATGGTGATGCATGCCAGTAATCCCAGATGCTTGGGAATCTGAGGCAGGAGGATTGCAAATTCAAGGCCAAGTCTGGGCAATTTAACATGACCTAGTCTCAGAATTGGCTGGGGTGGGGGCACAGTTCAGCTCAGTAGTAGAGTACCTCTTTAGCCTGTGCAAGGTCCTGGGTTCAATCCGTAATACTTTCAAAACAAAAAGTGCAGTGTTAATCTCAATACTTACTAAGTTAGTTTCTAAATATCCTAATTCCTTCCAGATTTCATGTCATGATTGTTTATTTTTATTTTTTGGTAGTACCCTCATGCATGCTAGGCAAGTGGTCTGCCACTGAGCTATACTCCCAGCCCTTTTTATTTTTTTGATTGTTGCTTTGAGACAGGATTTATCTAAGTAGCCCAGGCTGTCCTTGAACTTGGTCAGGATCCTCTCGCCACAGCCTCTGAAGTAGCTAAGACTACAGGAATGCACCACCAACACCTGGCTCTCTCCCTGTCTTCTTGCCAAAGAACCTTTACTCTTGCTATTCCTAGAGCACTTCTCTCTGTCTACCTAGCAAATTCTGTTAAATCTCCCAGCGTTAGCTTCTTGCCTTTGTTTCATAATCTGCCTTCGTTAGTTTTATTCTCTTCCCTCTTGTGCTTTTATGCTCTTTTTAAACTTTGTGGCCCTTAGAATTATAACATTTATTGGCTGCCTCATAGAAGTTATTTTTTATGACTAACATCACTAATAGTCTTTGTAAGTTTAGTTAAGAATGAATTATATGAGTGGTAAAATTATAAAAATTTTTTGATTAATCATAGAGACCAAAAAGTACCTACTAAAATAGATGGATGTTTAGGTTGTTGATGAATTAACTTAGCAAATGTTAGATTACAGCAGGCTAAAGAAAGATTGGAAAGGAAGTAATGATTAGCAGTGAATCCATAGCTAATATTTCTATTCAGGGTAATACAGAACTATATGAAGAAGGTTGCAAGAATCAAAGAATTTTATTGTGGCAATGGTAATATTCTGCTTTTCTTTTTTAAAGAAAGTACAGTTTTAACATGTTTATAAGGTGGAAGGAGTGAATGTTAAAAGGGACAGACTGAGAACAGGAAGGATGGCTGTAGTGAGTTCAGAGAACAAGAGAAAGAATACTTTTTTCTTAGAAAAGAAAAAGAGTGGTCGGGGGTATAGCTCAGCAGCACAGTGCCTGCCTGGCAAGCACAAGGTCCTGAGTTCAATTCCTGGTACCAAAAAAAAAAAAAAAAAGAAAAGGACAGACTGGGGATATCCTCCATGGTAGAGTGCTTGTTTGATCTCCATTATACAAAAAAAGGACATTAGAAAAAAGAAAAAAAGACAGGAGCTATGAATAGGCAGGAATATATGTATACATCCTGGGAATAAGGAAGACTGGTAGGCATTTGTTGCAGGTTTTTCTTACCTAAATTTATTTCTCTCAAAGGTCAAGGTCAAGGAGGCATTCTCATAGACGTTACACTCGATCCAGATCCCACTCTCATTCTCATAGGAGACGCTCTCGAAGTAGATCATATACACCAGAATACCGGCGGCGAAGGAGTCGAAGTCACTCGCCAATGTCTAACCGGAGAAGACATACAGGAAGCAGGGTATATGATATAGAAGTTACTTGTTTTTCCTCTCTCCTGTGTAGTGATACCATAATATCTTGCCTCTGTGAGAGTTAGGCCATTGTTTTTGTCTTTTTTCTTCCTGTTTTGTTTGTTTTGAGACAGGATCTCACTGTGTCAAAACAAAACTCAGCCTGTGTAACTCAGGCTGGCCTTGAACTCACTCTGTAGCCCAGGCTGGCCTCGAACTCATGGCTATCCTCATGCCTCAGCCTCCTGAGTGCTGGTATTACGGGCATGTGCCACCAGGCCCAGCTGTTTTTTTTTTCATTCTTTTTTGTTTTGAGATGGGGTCTTACTATGTTGCCCAGGCTGGTCCAAACCTAGGCTCAAGCTGCCCTCCTGCTTCAGCAGGACTACAAGTCCACATCACCAGCCCAGCTTAGGCCATTATTTTAGAAGTGATGCTCCAGAAATTTCTTAATTAACTGCCTTAGCTTTCAGAATTTAAAAAAAAAAAAAAAAAGAAAACCTTTCATGCTATAGATAAGCTAGTAAAGGAAATGTCATCATTTTAGCAAGCCTATATATTTCATGACACGTATTATTACAAATGGGCTATATTTTCTGGACTTGTGAGTAGGTTAAAAAATAGATGAAATTGAGAGAAATATGTTCTAGGAATTAAAATGAAAAGCATAAACTGCGGTGAGAGAACAATATTATGATACATTTGGATATTTACCATCATGGGAAGAAGGCAAGAAAATACCAAAATCTTGCCAGGTGTGGTGGGACACGCGTGTAATACCAACACTCTGGAAGACTGAGAAAAGGGGAGGATCACAGGTTTGAGCCCTGACTGGGCCACTTAATGAGACCTCCTATAAAAAATCAAAAAAGTCTGGGGGTTTAGGGTCAGCGAATACTCTGGGTTTGATCCCCAGTAACACACACACACACACAGCATACCAGAGTCTAAGTACTAATTATAGCTAACATTTCTATTCAATACGTAATACTCTTAACATATCTGAGGAAGGCTGTCAAGTTATAGAATGAGAACAGGATGTGTGTGATGTGTGATATTAAAATGTTTTTATTTTAATTTGGTAGCTGGCAAAACCCAGGTATTGATAGGCCTCCTGATTCTGTGCCTTTCTGCTGTGCCGATGTGCTTCTCCCACATAAAACTGACATTTATTTAACTGTGATTTAGTACATCAGTATTTAATGATGGTTAGAAATCTGTATATTTAATTTTAAAATATGGATCAGGATAACGCTGAAAGAATATCCTTGCCGAAGAAGGAAAAAATCCATGTATCTAGGGGCCGGTGAGATGGCTCAGTGGCGTAAGCGCCTGCCTGGCAAGCACGAGGGCCCGAGTTCGACTCCCGGATCCCACATACGAAAAAGGGGCCGGTGATATCGCTCAGTGGCACGGGTGTCTGTTGGCGCGCGAGGTCCTGAGGTCGACCCCCCGGTACCCACAAAAAAATAAAAAAATAAATACATGTATCTAAATCAGTGATTCTAAGAAAGTCACATTAAATATTAACTATCAGGGGTACAAAGGATGAATTCATAGAAAATGTTCTGAAAATCGCTGGCCTGAGAATGGGAATGTTTTTATTCAGGCTCTGGCTAAAACTGCTCCAAAGAAAGTGAATTGTTGTGTGAACTGTAAAATATGATTTTTTTGATAAATAAGATTTTTTATCTGCCCTAGTTTTTCTTAAAGTCTTATTTCCAGCTGGGTGTGATAGCACATACCTATAATCCCAGCAACTCAGAAAGCTCAGACAAAAAGGGAAAGCTCAGACAGGAGAATTGCAAGTTCAAAGCCAGCCTGGGCAACTTAGCAAGACTCTGTCTCAGAATTTAAAAAAGAAAAGTTGGGTGTAGTGGCACATGCCTAATAACCCCAGCACTCTGGGAGGCTGGCCTGGGAGTTTAAGACCAGCCTGCAAGATAACAAGACCTTGTCTCAAAAAAAAATTAAAGAAAAGAGGCTGGGGATGTGGCTCATTAGTGAAGCACTTGCATAGCATGCTTGGAGCCCAGGGGTTTAGTTCCCAATACTGCAAAAAAAAAAAAAAAAAAACTCATTTCCAAATGACTAGAAACTATATATTCTATATTCTAAACAAAGCATTGTACTGTTGTATTTTTATTTGGTTTTTTTAAAACAAGGTCTCACTATGTAGTTCAGGCTGGCCTTGAACCTACAATATAGTCCCTGCTGAACTCAAACTTGCAGCAGTCCTCCTGCCTCATCCTCCTGAGTGCTGGGGTTACAGGAGTGCACCACCACATGTGGCTATTTCGGTTTGTTTTTTTTTTTTTTTTTTTGGTGGGTACCGGGGGAACGACCTCAGGACCTTGCGCGCCAGCAGGCGCCCGTGCCGCTGAGCGATATCACCGGCCCCTTTTTCGTATGTGGGTTCCGGGAGTCGAACTCGGGCCCTCGCGCTTGCCGGGCAGGCGCTTAAGCCGCTGAGCCATCTCACCGGCCCCTATTTCGGTTTTAATTAGGTCTTTCAATTAAACTTGTAATAACATGTTTATTTAATAGGCGAATCCAGATCCCAATACTTGTCTTGGAGTGTTTGGCCTCAGTTTGTATACAACAGAGAGAGATCTTCGTGAAGTATTTTCTCGATATGGACCATTGAGTGGTGTCAATGTGGTTTATGATCAGCGAACTGGGCGATCTCGAGGATTTGCTTTTGTGTATTTTGAGAGAATAGATGACTCAAAAGAGGTAAATTTGTTTTTATAATTTTCATGTTGAAATTGTTTGATATGCATGATAATGGTATTGAATTACTATTAAAAGTTAACTTTTCAGGCTGGGGCTATAGCTGAGTGGTAGAGGACTTAGCCTAAGTGAAGCCCTTGGGTTAATCTACTTCACTGGAAAAAAAAAAAAAAAGACTTAATTCCTGTTTCTGTAAGTATTATTTTCTATCTCTGATTTAAACCCAGCCTCAGTCATTCCATTAGAATGTCCACAGTTTGAAATTTCAGCTTGAGCTTTCTGGTATAGGTATATCCTGAATGAAATCTGCCCTTGTTGTAAAGTGAGCTGTGTTTGCGTTAATGGAAAAAGTAAAGTGTGTGTTCTCTTTAAACTATTTCAATGCTTGGAACATGATAATTTTTTTGTCTGTAGTTAGCGCCCCCAGTACAGAACCATGTTTTTCTGTTCTCTTGATATTTGTCATTGTGTTCTGTAGTTGAAAATAAAACATTGGTACTTGTAACATAAGCAGTCACAACAAAAATTGGTTTAATTAAAGCTTTGGAGTCGGGCATAGTAAAGCATGTCTGTAATCCTAGCACTCAGGAGACTGAGGTAGGAGGATCACCAGGAATTTAAGGCCAGCCTGAACTACATAGCAAGACCCTGTCTCAGAAAAACTTTGGAAATATAAATGGTATTGGCACTAATAGGTAGAAACCAGAGATTTCTTTCTTTTTTTTTTTTTTTAAGAGAAGAAAAAACAAATCAAAAAAAGAACAAATTTTCAAAACAACATAATATGAGGGTAACAATGGTCAATGCATTACGTATTATTATCTTTAAGTTAGTTATTCAGGATACCAGACATTAGCATTCAATTGTCCAAACATTATTGGCTCAAACCTTACTCTTCAATGAACTAAGTAAAATTGGTAGTGTATCTATCTTAACCATCTTATATATATATACAATTTTTTTTCCCTTTCCCTTCTTTCTTTTCCCTATTCCAGTCTCTCTTTCCTATTGACCAGTTTCTTTTTGATTCACCGTGTCTATTGTACATTTTGGATCTTATTTACTCTTTCAGTTTCTCATACTAGAGAGACAATA
Source organism: Erethizon dorsatum (assembly GCA_028451465.1). NCBI lineage: Eukaryota > Metazoa > Chordata > Mammalia > Rodentia > Erethizontidae > Erethizon > Erethizon dorsatum. Next base: position 82,365,541 of record CM051835.1, read on the forward strand.
GGATGCTTACACATGTGCGTCCGGTTTATTTCACTTATGAGTATTTTCTCGAGTTGCATCCATTTACCTATAAAAGTCTCCAGTTTATCCTTTATCCAGTACTATGGCTGAATAGTACTCCATTGTATAAAAATACCACATCTTTCTTATCCATTCCTCAGTTGATGGGCATTTGGGTTGTTTCCAAGATCTGAAACCAGGGATTTCACTAAACACCCTACAACAGTGCAGTGTGCTGAGTGTGGATACACATACCTATAGTCCCAGCTACTCTGGAAGCTGAGGCACGAGACTCGTTTGAACCTATGAGTTTCGTGCCAGCCAGTGTAACAGTGAGACTTTGTCCCTAAAAAGGAGGTGGGGAGAATCCTATAATGTACACAGAATGACTCTTCACAGCATATAGTCAGCAGGCCCAAAATGTTAATAGTTCCAGGGTTGACAGAAACTCTGAATAAATCTAACAAAATAATACTTTCGTCTGTAAGTCATTTATGTAATAATCTAATGTCTTAATTCCTCAGTATCTTGACTTTTTTTGTTACATATGTGTGATTTGTTTGTTCCTATCCTCAATTAAGAGGTAAAAGTATAATTTAGAAATACTAGAGCATGCCAGGTGTGGTGGTGCATACCTGTAATCCCAGCACTTGGGAGGCTGAGGCAGGATTGCTGTGAGTTCAGGGTGTGCCTGGGCTGCATAGTAAGGCCCTGTCTCCAAAAAGAAGGAAAAATATAGTAGAGCCAACCATAGTATTCTCAGCACTCTGGGAGGCTGAAGTAGGAGGATCATGAGTATGATCCCAGACTGGGCAACACAGTGACTTAGGGAGACCCTGTCTCAAAATCTAAATTTAAAAAGGGGAATGTTAACTCAGTGTGGAGGCTTGGGTTCAATTGTCCTCTTGGTTTATTTCTGGATAAAATAAGAATCACTACATGGGTTCTAAAAACTTCTTGTAAATATTTCCATTTGCTAAAGTGGTTAAATTATCATTGTATTTATTGTGACTAATGCCTAAGGCAAAGTGGTGGGGACTATGAGCTCAGGTACAAAGACATTTTCGTTTCTACTTGGAGTTCACTAGGTGGCGATGTAACAACTTAAGTAATGGCTAAACTAGTTGTAGGCTTATCAACTGAACTGCAGTTTCTAGTTTGAGTCACCCTGACTGAAATTAAGTACTACCAACCTCAGAATTATACAGGCTTCCTGAGTTGTATGCTTCCTTTTCTGTAGCTGTGACTGTTTCCGGTCTTTTTGCCTAGACCTTCTGAAATGCTTTAACTGAAGTGTCTACATTGCAAAACCCAAGGCTGTTGACATGCATAAAATGAAAATTGGTATGTGTAAACTACTCACACCAGTTTGAGAAAAAGCTTAGAAACCCTGAATTTTTGTTTATTTATTTTTTATGTTTTTGGTTTTTTTGGGACAGGGTCTCACTGTGTAGTCCAGGGTGTCCTTAAACTCACTAAGTAACGCAGGCTACCCTCGAAATCAAGGCAATCCTCTTGTCTCTGCCTCCCAAGCGGTGAGACTACAGGTGTGTGCCACCACGCCAGGCAGAAACTCTGATTTTGAAGTTGAAAATAGAAAATCTTGATCTTCTAGGAGCATAGCATCTTTTTTATTTTGAAACAGGGTCCCACTCAGTTGCCAGCTGGTGTCAAATCTTGAATCTTTACTCAGCTTCCTAAGTAGCTGAGATTACAGATCTGTACCTCTGACCAGCAAGAAGTATAGCCTTGAGTTGGTGGGGTTTAATTAAATAGGAATTAGCTAGAACCAGGTGTGGTGGTACACACCTATAGTGCCAGTACTCTGGGAGGCTGAAACAGGAGGATCACAATTTCGGGCCCAGTCCCAGCAATTCAGCAACTTAGACCCTGTCTCAAAATTTAAAAAAAAAGAGCTACGATGTAGCTCAATGTCAGTCTCCAGTGCTGAAAAATGGAAGAAGGTAGAGGAAAAAACAGGCATGGTAGCACCACATGTCAGTAATCCCAGCCACTCAGGGGTGTGAGATAGGAAAAATTACAGGCTCGGCTCCAGCCCAGGGAACTAGAGAGACACGCACTCCCCCTGCCCCGCCAAAAATGGTTCCCAGGTGTTGCTCAACGCTTTCTGAGTTCAATTCATATATTTTTATTGGTTTGTTCTGTGCAAGAGGCTGAAAAGTGTTGCTTTAAATGTGTATTGGTATCTCTTTTTAGTCATCATTTCTTGATGAGTTAAATATGTTACAGCCATGCATGGTGGCAATTTGCCTATAATCCCAGAAGTAGGGAGGCTGAGGCAGGAGAATTGCCATGAGTTTTAGGCCAGCCTGAACTATATAGTGAGACCCTGTCTCAAAAAAAACAAAAGAAAAAATTTAAATATGTTCTAGACAGTTGGAGGTCTAGAAATGTCTATACTGTCCTCGTCACAAGCTGTTTATGCCATTTTCAAAATTAAGTTTATTTGGATTCCAAATACTTTGTGCTTAATTTTAAGTAATATTTACTACAAGGCTGACAAAATAAGGTATGACTTTCTGTACTTGTTCTCCTTTATAGGCTATGGAAAGGGCAAATGGAATGGAGCTGGATGGTAGAAGAATTCGTGTGGATTATTCTATCACCAAGAGAGCACACACACCTACACCAGGCATCTACATGGGCAGACCAACTCAGTAAGACTTCAATTTTCTTAAGGCTAGGAATGTAGCTCAGTAGTAGAGTGCTTGTCTACCCATGTACAAGGTACTGGGTTCAGTCCCCAGCACTATCTCCCACCCTCTAGTCAGATTTCCTGAGTTAAACTGTAAGAGCCAGAAGTCCACAAGAATGTGTGAATTTTTAGCCAGGCATGGTGGTGCATGGCTGCCATACCAGCACTCAGGAGGCCAAGTCAGGAGGATTTCCGTGAGTTTGAGGCCAACCTGGACTACATGGAGAGTCCAAAGCCAGCTTGAACTACATAGCAAGAGCCTGTCTCCAAAAAAAAAAGTGTGAATTTTGGATTAATTGGAAGATAAAATGTTTTTCCCTATAAGAATTAAAATATCTTTGGGGCCGGTGAGATGGCTCAGCGGCGTAAGCACCTGCCTTGCAAGCGCGAGGGCCTGAGTTCGACTCCCGGATCCCACATACGAAAAAGGGGCCGGTGATATCGCTCAGCGGCATGGGCACCTGTTGGTGCGCGAGGTCCTGAGGTCGACCCCCCGGTACCCACACACACAAAAAAAAAAAAAAAAAAAAAAGAATTAAAATACCTTATTATAGTCTTTGGATCATTTATTTTAATTTATAATTATTTTAAATAATGGTTTTCTTATAAATATATAAATACACTATTTTATACGTATATTTGAAGAGGAGGATAAATGAAAACTCAGTTCATTACTGGCTCTTCTTTTTTTTTTTTTTTGTGGGTACCGGGGGGTCGACCTCAGGACCTCACGCGCCATCTGGCGCCTGTGCCGCTGAGTGATATCACCGGCCCCTTTTTCGTATGTGGGATCCGGGAGTCAAACTCGGGCCCTCGCACTTGCAAGGCAGGTGCTTAAGCCGCTGAGCCATCTCACCGGCCCCCTGGCTCTTCTCTTGATAGTGTACAAATAGAAAAATTATTGAATACTAGAAAACTAATGTATTATTCAAAAATTCTCTTTTCTGTTCTTATGTGACCTGGGAGTCTTCTATAGGACAGATTTTATTGATTTTAGTGTTTGTTTTTTAAAAGATACCACAATTAAGCAAAACATCAACGGGTTTTTATAATTTTTGAGTACATAACCACAAACAGTATTCACAGAGGTATTTCTTGGGAATAAAGGAATATAGGCTTTCATTTAATTTGAAACTTTACTTGGGGGAATATGGGTTTGGGCAACAAGAGCCTATAGAAAACTAAAGTGTAAATAGTGTTCCTTGTGGTTAGGAGTATGGAACACACCAAGCAAAGGGTTTACAGTTTAGATTCACTGCCGTAGGTTTAAACATCAGACCTTATAATTGAGTGCTAACCCTCAGTATAAGATGAGTTAATTCTCTCTGGTGTTTGGGTAGGTTACTTCTTTACTTCCGACATTTATTATATACCTTTCAATTAGGCATAGGCATAATTTTAGCATTTGGTACTATTTCTCAATACAGTATTTTGTTTCACCTCATTGAAAAAAGTCCTGATGATTTGAGCAGCGCGTTAGTAGATAAACAGTTTACTATCGAGTTTAGATTGGAGTGTTTTGTGAAAGCATGTAATGAGTAAAGAAGCCAAAACAGAATACCGTGGAAGTCAGCAAAGCGAGATACTTGACATAAAAGGCACGTTGTATTAAATGTTCCTGGAAGGTAATCATTTGCATTGATGTATAATTTTTTATACTTTCTTGTAGTAGTGGTGGTGGCGGTGGTGGAGGCGGCGGAGGCGGAGGTGGTGGTGGTGGCAGACGCCGAGATTCTTACTATGATAGAGGATATGATCGTGGGTATGACAGATACGAAGACTATGATTACCGGTACAGGTAATGTTTTAAATTGAGATTTCTGTTTCTGACTGGATAATAGAAGTATTATTTGGCATTTTTATGCTTGATATGTATAAATAAAAACCTGGATGTTTGAGCCATGTGTGGTGGCTGGTTACTAACTACTGGGAGGGTCACTTGAGCCCGAAAGTTCAAGGCCAGCCTAAGCAACATAATGAGACTGCATCCTTTTTTAAAAAAAAAAACAAACAAACTTGACAGCCAGGAATGGCACACACCTGTAATCCCAGCACTCGGGAGACTAAGGCAGGAGGATTGCTGTGAGTTTGAGGCCAGCCTGGGCTACATAGTGAGACTCTGTCTAAAAAAAAAAAAAATGCCAGGCATGGTGGCACACACCTCACTTGGGAAGCAGAGGCAGGAGGATCACTGTGAGTTCAAGACCAGCCTGGGCTATATACATGAGTTCTGTGTGACACGGTAAGAACAGAAGTTTATCTACATTTATCTACATTTTGTTGTGTCATATGCTTACTATTCGAGTACCACTGGGACAAAGAACTTTTAATGGTTTTCTTGGGTATGTTATTCTTCTTCTGAGTGATGAGGAATTTTATTTTCATCTGCTTCACTGGAATGATTATGTGCTATGCTAAGTAATCTTTCATTTTTTACAGAAGAAGATCACCTTCTCCTTACTATAGCCGATACAGATCACGATCAAGATCTCGTTCCTACAGCCCAAGTACGTGAGCTTCACAGCATTAAAACCTCATTTCTAAATGACTTATTCTAGGATAGTTGTTGTGTTTTATGTTGATAGTTAGAAAAACATTGGGCAAGTTCAATAATAGTCATTTTAACTTTTTTGTTGCTTTCTCTTTCAGGACGCTATTGATAATGGAATGGCTTCAGTTAAGGACTTTTTTCCTCCTAATTTTCTTTTTTCTCTTTTTTGTTTTTAATTCTGATTTCCCCAAGCTTCTCATCCTTCCTACTCCTTAAAAAAAAAAAAATTCTGGTTTCTTAGTATATACATTTTGTCAGTTACGTTGCTGTTTTCCACCCCTATTATTATAATACACTTACAGATGTAATTGTCATTTTGATTAGTTAAAACATCGAGTAAAAAAGAATCCAGTGTTATGCTTTGTAAATGATTTTTCCTTGCCTTTAGGGAGGATTAACTCCTAGCTAATCATACAAGGGAAACCTTTGTGTCACATATTGTATTAGAGATCTGCATTTATGACAAAGTCATTTTTTTTTTGTTTTTTTTGTTTTTTTTAAACTTTGTTTTGGGGACGATAGTAACATATGAAGTAGTTCAGTCATGTCAGGTTTGTCTGGGGTGGCATGGAACAGTCACATAGTTGAGTGTAGAAAGTTCAAAGCTTTAGAAGAAAATGCTTGACATTTCTTTTGAAGAATGTAATTTTTGAACCCTAAAAATTAAGTCACTTTTTAGAGATGAAAAACTTGTGGATGCCTTCAAAACATGTTGTATTTTAAATATTATCTGTTAAACTTTACAAACTTAAAGTGTGACTTTTGTGTTAAAATTATTGAAGTTTTAAGTATTCCCTTAATCAGTGAAGGACAACCCTTATTTATTACCTAGAGCAACTGTATAATTTGCTGTTAATGGTATTGGCACATTGGTTAAGCAGGCTATTATTATAGTATTAGAGTCCTTAGATGATACATGTGGGGAAAAAGTCTCCTTTCAAATAAAAGTTAATTTCTTTGAAAATGGGATTGTCTCTTTGTTTTGTTTTCTTTTAGGTACCAGGGATTGAACTCACGACCTCATACTTGCCAGGCAACTTTATTTTAATACAGTAGGAAAATAATAACTGCATCTATCTTGGGAGGAGAGAAGGTCTCAGTATGTAGTGTAGTTCAAACTGGCCTTGAACTGTGGTGATCCTCCTGCCTCAGCCTCCTGAGTACTGGGATTATAAGCATGTGCCACCATGCCCAGCCATAACTACATTAAGAACTATTTCATACTTTTCCCCACAGCTCTACAATACATGCACAAAGTTTTTCCCATTCTGGGTTGTTTAGTAATACTTTTTCATTTTTCCCAATGCTTTTATTAGACTTAATAAGTATAATCCTTGTCTCCTTTTTAATCTTCAAAATCCCCCACCTTTTTTGTTTAATTTTTGTAAAGATACAAATCCTGAGAATATTCAGTACCAGCATTATGCCAAAGAAAAAAACGTGGTGCGTTCCTGTACTCCCAGGACTAGAGAGGCAGAGTCTTTGTTGAACCCAAGGAGCACTGAGCTACATTACCAGCTGTGGGGGGTGGGGTTGAACCATAGGATTTGATCAGAACTTTTTTCCCCCTAAAGGTCTTTCTCTGTTGTTCCTGTCAGCTTTGAACTTGCCATGTAGCTGTAAGCTGTCCTTGAGCTCCTGATCCTACTGCCTCAGCCTCCCAAGTAGTGGGATTATAGGCATGTGCCACCATGTCAGTATGAAAAGGGAACCCTTGCACACTATTGGCAGGAATGTATAAATTGATACAACCATTGTGGGAAACAGCATGGAGAGTCCTCAAAAAATTAAATTAAAAAGTAAGGGCCAGGGATATAGCTCAGCAGCACAGCTCCTGCTTGGCAAGCGTGAGGTCGTGAGTTCGATTCCCAGTACCAAAAAAAAAATTTTTTTTTAATTAAAAAGTAAATACCATTTGCTGCAGCATCCAAAACAAGTGGACTCAGTATGTTGAAGGGCCAAGTACACTCCCATATTCATTGCAGTATTTTTTACAGCCAAAATGTGAGATCAACCTGTGTCCGTAAGTGGTTGAATGGATAAAGAAAATTAAAATGTGGTATATAGACACAGTGCAACCATAGTCAGCCTTTAAAAAGAACAAATTACTATCCGGGTGCAGTGGAGAGCACAGAAGTCCCAAGATACTTGGGAGGCTGAGGCAGGACAACAGTTTGAGGCCAGCAACAACATAGACGCAATCTCAGGAGGAAAAGAAATGGGATCCTGTCCTTAGCAACAACATAGATGAATCTGGAGAGCATTATGTTAAGTGAAATAAGCTGCACATGGAAAGACAGCTATCTCTCATGATCTCACTTCTGGAATCTAAGAAAGTTGACATGTACAAGTAAAATATATAATGGTGACTACCAGGAGCTGGGGTAATTGGAGGAAAGGGAATGAAGTCATGGAGGTGTCAGTCAAAGGATACAAACAAGTTTTAGAAGTGTAAGAATTCTATTTTAGGGCCGGTGAGATGGCTCAGCGGCTTAAGCGCCTGCCTGGCAAGCGCGAGGGCCCGAGTTCGACTCCCGGATCCCACATACGAAAAAGGAGCCGGTGATATCGCTCAGCGGCATGGGCGCCTGCTGGCGCGCGAGGTCCTGAGGTCGACCCCCCGGTACCCACAAAAAAAAAAAAAAAAAAAAAAAAGCTCTTTTAAACCTGGTGCAGTGGTGCACACTTCAACTGCAGCATTTTAGGAGACTGAGACAGGAGGATCAAAAATTCGAATCCTGCCTGGGCAGCTGAGATAAGACTGTCTCAAAAAGGGCTAGAGATGTAGCTCAGTGCAAAGGCCTGAGGTTCTATCCCCAGTATGCCACCCCCCCAAAAAAAAAACAAGGTCTGTTGTAGATTAAGCACATTAGTGCATTTCTTACACAACTTGAAAGCTTTATTCATCTGCTGGGACAGGGGCAGTGCAGGCTGCTGGCACCTCTCGCTTCAGTGTGCTATCATCCTGGGCTTCTGCCAGTTCTGACTTGATCCATTTCAGCTCATCCTGCTTCTTCACTGCCACTGCCTGAGGCTTCAGGTAACCTTGATGAACAGAGGGACCTGCACAGATGGCACCATCTTGTCCCTTAGTGCATGTCTTCAATCCTCGCACTCAGGAGGCTGAAGCAGGATCACAAGTTGGAGGCTGACCTGGATTATATATATAGTGAGACCTTGTCTCAGAAAAAGATGGGTTATACAACATGGTGACTACAGTTAATACATTGTATTCCAGAAAAATGGTAAGAGTAAAGTTTCCTCACCACAAAAGGGGGGGGGCAGCCATGGTGCTGCATGCCTGTAATCCCAGCACTGTGGGAGACTGGAGGATCACAGTTTTGAGCCCAGTCTGGATGACTTAGTGAGAGACTCAAAAAAAAAAGGGCTGAGATTGTAGCTCAGTGCAAAGGCTTAGGTTCAATCCCCAGGTCTGCAAAAGAACTTGTCAGAACTGGGTACACATGTATCTGTATTGCAGGAGTGCTCAATACAGAAAATTGACATTTCTGGACTTCTTTAGTATTAAATTTGTTTTTCAACTCAGTAGGGGATAAGTGGGGAATGAACCCAAGGGACACTGAGCTAGAGTCTCCACATTGCCCATACTGACCACCCATCTCAGTGTCTAAAGTAGCTGGGTGGCTGAGATTATAGGAATGCGCCACTTGTGCATGGCTGTTCCCAATTAATCTTATTTGGGTTGTGGAGTCAAAAGAATTTGAAAGAACTAGTCTTCCCAGGAAAACTACACATGGCAGTGTGGTTGTGCACGCCTATAAACCCAGCACTTGGGAGGCTGAGGCAGGAGGATCACGAGAAGTTCGAGGCCAGCCTGTACTACAAAGCGAAATCCTGTCTAAAAAACAAAAAAGATGCATGTATTTTCTTTGGCCAGGCATGGTGACAATGCCTGTAATCCCAGTACTTCAGAGCCTGAGGCAGAGGATCACCTTAAATTCACACTTAGAGTGAGTTTGGGATACATAGCAAGATTAAGATCCTGTCTCAGGGCTGGGAATATAGCTCAGCAGCACAGTGTCTGTCTGGCAAGCACAAGGTCCTTAGTTCGATTCCTGGTACCAAAAAAAAAAATCCTGTCTCAAAATTGTTTTTTGTTTGTCATCTGAGGATGAAGGCGTAAGAAGGATGAAAATGCAATACGTGTAATACCCACTCACCACGATGAATGTATTTATCACAGACATACCAATAAAAATTTTTAAAATAATTTTTTTGTATACAAGTAATTTGGATTTAAAATTGTGCATGAGATCTGTATACACCAACTAATAGCGGTTACTCTATGGAGTATTCGTCAGGAGAATAGTTAAGAGGAATTTGCAGAAAACCAGTAAAATAAATTGATGTACAAATTCAGAAATGCTATTCAAACCCTTTTTAGGTTAAAAGCTCCTGCTATACATATAATGCCCATAGATTCCAGAAGAGTAATTTTCTTGCTGGGTGGTGGTAATTGCATAGCAGCTTGAGAACTGCGAAATACAAATACTTACTGCTTTCTTGTGGCAATTAAAAGTCCAGTATTCATAATAGTTTGAAATACTAATATCAAACTTAAGGGGCTTTTCTTTTGGGTGTTGCTTGGGATCAAATCCAGGACCTTATGCATGCTAGCAAGTGCTCTATACCTGAGCTAGACCCCCAGCCCTACTTTAGGTCAGTTTTGTATAAATTTTCTTTTTCCCTTCGAAATAATTGGAAATGGAATGAATCAAATGGAGCCGGGTGTGGTAATACACGGCTATAGTCCCAGCACTCGGGAGGCTGAGGCAGGAGGATCACCACAAGTTCAAGGCCAACCTTAACTACACAGCAAGACCCTGTCAATGCAAGTAATCAATAGAGAAAATAATAAAAGGTCTATGTAGCTTCTAAAAATTAAACAAATAATGGAATGAAAAATCTTTGCCAGTTTTGTACTTCAAAAAAGTATATGAAAGAACTCCAACGCACGGGGCCGGTGAGATGGCTCAGCGGCTTAAGCGCCTGCCCGGCAAGCGCGAGGGCCCGAGTTCGACTCCCGGAACCCACATACGAAAAAGTGGGCCAGTGATATCGCTCAGCGGCATGGGCGCCTGCTGGCGCACGAGGTCCTGAGGTTGACCCCCTGGTACCCACAAAAAAAAAAAAAAAAAAAAAAAAGAACTCCAACGCAGTGGCACATGCCTGTAATCCCAACACTCAGGAGGCTGATGCAGGTAAATAGCTGTGAGTTCAAGGCCAGTGTGGGCTACATGGTGAGACCCTATCTCAAAAAAAATGAAGTTATCATTTTTCTTTTAAAAGATGTAGTTTTACTGAAAAGCATATATACTCATATATACCACAGAATTATTTCAGAATGAATTTAAGGTAACAGTTGTCTTTTTTGGGGGGGAATACCAGGAATCAAACTCGGGACCATGCACTTGCTGGGCAGGTGCTGTGCCACTGAGCTATATCCCCGGCCCCTGGTAACAATTTTCTAAAACGGTATCACACTGTGAACAGTACTAATGCAACTAAGGGACAATAAGATGATAAATTGGTAGAAAACCTGTATAGTATTTTTTGAGTCCTCACAGGGACTACTGTGATTTGCAATCCAAAGTGTATCTCAGTGGTGGTCACTAACCTAGGAATATTTTCATGCATGCACGCTTCACGTTTCTCCATAACAAATACTGTTTCTTAGCCAGCTGTGGTGGCCCATGCCTATAATCCCAGCACGCGGAAAGCAGAGACAGGAGGATTTCCACAATTTCAAGGCCAACCTGGGCTACATAGTGAGTTCAAGACCAGCCTGGAATACATACCGAGACCCTGTCTCCCCTGCAAAATAAAAACAAATACTACGTCTTTGTGCATAAATTTGGGAAGATACTCCTTTGATATAATGATCAATGGTAAACTGACAAACATTTCTGAAAACTGGTACTGTGCAACAAAAGGCCTAAAGTAACTATTCCTACTCCTGCCTGAGGGGAAAAAGGGGTATTGGGAAGTTCGTGTGTAATGAGTATGGAATTTCATTTGGAGATGAAAAAGTTCTGGAGATGACTAATGGTGATGAATGTGCAGCAATATGAATAATTTAATGCTGCAAAATTATGAATGGTTAAAATGTGAATTTTTAAAGTACGTGTAGCAAAAAAAGACTTAGAGATCCACACATAATGTACATGGTGTGCTCTCTAGTGTGTTCTGCAATTTTGAGTTGCAAAAGAAGATTAGATAACCAATTAAATGACTTGCATGCAATGTGACTGCTGCATCCATGGTGCCTAGAACAATGCCTAGCGTGGAGTAGGTGATTGTAGAGATAAAGGAGTGAATGAGCAGGGTGGTGTCAGAAAATGAGGGGTAGAGCCCACTCAGGAAATTTCCCATCAGAAAGTTCATCCAGTTAGTGTAATTTGAAGAACTGGAATATAAAAGTTATGATAAAAAGTGTCTAGGCCGAAAATATTTCCATCCAGTAACGTGTTGAATAAGAAAGGTGCCAGGTGGACATAATTATAGAAGTGTTGGTTCTTAAATCACCTTGGAAATTCATTTATATGGAACACTGGGATCTCTGATAATGTCAGGTAAGTGAAGCATTCTGTTTGATATTCATAAGAAAATCATGTGCAGAGAGGTCACAATGGAAATGTTCTTTCCTTGAAACTTAAAAAGGAACATGAATACATGAATTTGTTTCCAACTACTGTGTAACTTTTTTTTTCCCTTTGGTGCCTGGGATCAAACAGGGATTTGAGCATAGTAGGCAAGCTTTCTGCAACTGAGCCACATCCCCTTAAATTTAATTCCATACATTTAAAAAGCGCAAGATTTAAAAGCAAAAAAACTAAAACCATTTGTTCATTTGTAGATGTAGATCATTTGTATCATTTTTTGTTTTTGTTTTTGTTTTTTGAGACAGGGTCTGCTTTGTAGTTCAGGCTGGCCTTGAACTCACAGCAATCCTACCTCAGCCTTCCAAGTGCTGAGATTACAGGCATGTGCCACCACGCCCAGCCCATTTGTATTACTAAGAAGACCTAGTACTATAAACATTACAATCCTTACCCCAAATGTACGTATTTACATTTAATGGAGTTCCATGAGAATCCTTTTTATTGGGGTGTCACCTGAAATTCAAGTAAACTGTCAGAAAAAACAAGCTTGAGCCAGGCCTGGCACATGTGTGTAATCCCAGCACTTGTGATTGAACCAAGAGGATCACAATTTGGAGGCCAACCTGGGCAATTTAGCAACTTACTGAGACCTTGTTTCAAAAAAGACCTCTCTCAAAAGAGGATGTAGCTTAGTGTGAAAGCCCTGGCTTCAATCCTCATTACCACCCCCCAAAAAATGTTTCGATAGTTGCCATCCTTATCATGGTGCCAGAAAAGTAGCTTGGAATTTAATGAAAGGCCAAAGTCACATGCAGAAGAGGAGCGGTTTTGTTAACTGATTATACTGCTACCTAGAAAGCACAGAGGCCGGGGATATAGCTCAGCAGTACAGTGCCTGTCTGGCAAGTGTGAGGTCCTGAGTTCTATTCCCGGTACCCCCCCTCAAAAAATCCCAGGACAGGGTGGAGAAGCTGGATGAAATTGTTCTGAAGATCACAGAAGAATGTATATGGGAATGAATAAACAGGACTAGGATAGAGTCCAGAATGAACTCAAGTACTCATGAAAACTTACATGATAGAGATGGCATTTCAAGCCAGATGTGATGGCCTATGCCTATAATTCTAGTTCCTGGGGAGGCTGAGACTGGAGAATCGCAATTTAAAGTTCAGCCTGGGCAACTTTGTGAGACCTGTCTCAAAAATAAAGAGTGACTGTTGGATTTAGCTCAGTACGAAGGCCCTGGGTTCAATCCTCAGTACAAAAGAAGTCATTTTGGTGGGAAAAAGACAAATCAGATATTTTTACAGTTGATTTAGATAATACAGTACAACAACCACAACAAATATATATTTGAGAAATTGAGTCTGGACTATATATATTAGATAACATGTCCAGGGACAGTGGTGCACGCCTGTAGTCCCAGCACTTGAGAGGCTGAAGCTGGAGGATCGCCAAGAGCTGAAGGCCAGCCTGTTCTACATAGTGAGTTCAAAGCCAGCCTGAGCTACCTAAGACCCTGTCTCAGAAGGCAAACAAAAAAAGAATGTGAATTTTCATAAGTGTGAAAATGATATTTTAAAAGAAGATGTGTTATGTGCATGTACCAACTTCCTACAATGAATGTACTCATGTACTGCAAACACGTACTAATAAAAAATAAACATTTTTAAAAGTTTAAACCTGGAACCCACATACGAAAGAAGGGCCGGTGATAGCGCTCAGCAGCACGGACGCCTGCTGGCACGTGAGGTCCTGAGGTCGACCCCTGGTACCTGCAAAAAAAAAAAAAAGTTAAAAGAAAATTAGAAAAAGAAAATGGCATTTGGCTTCTAAGGAGAATGTCATCATATTAGAAGATGTAGGCTGGAGTATCGGGTGAAGTATCATGGTGATAATTTCAGCCTCTGTCATGTGGTTCAAACAAAAATCCAAAGTGCATACGTATACAGAGATAAACCCAAAAAGGTGTATGGGTATTCATTGTTATTTCAATTTTTAGCTAAACATGTTTATTTAAATAAAAATTATCTCAAACCTATAATTTGAATAATGACATGTGGCTAAAGCATATAAAGAAATAGTGGAAGAAAAAAAACTTGCTTTTAAAAGTAAGAATGATGGGGCCAGTGAGACGGCTCAGCGGCTTAAGCGCCTGCCCGGCAAGCACGAGGGCCCGCGTTCGACTCCCAGAACCCACATACGAAAAAGGGGCCGGTGATATCGCTCAGCGGCACAGGCGCCTGCTGGTGCGCGAGGTCCTGAGGTCGACCCCCGGTACCCACAAAAAAAAAAAAAAAAGTAAGAATGAGTTGGGCTTGGTGGCACATTCCTGTAATTCCAGCACTCTGGGAAGCTGAGGCAGGAGGATCACAAGTTCAAGCCCAGTCTAGGTAACACAGCAAGACCCTATCACAAACAAACCAAAAAGGACTGGGCATGTAGCTCAGTGCAAAGGCCCTGGGTTCAATCACCCGTACTGCAAAAACAAATGAACAACAAAAAACTCTTAAGGAGGTGCTGGAAATGAAATGCAGTGGTATACACCACCCCTAAATTGGGTCCCTAGAACTGAAAAAACAAAAAAAAAGATAAGCCAACTACTCTGAGTCGATCACTATCCAACACATACATGAATCAAAATACAACATTTACCTCAAAAATATGTATAACGGGGCCGGTGAGATAGCTCAGAGGCATAAGTGCCTGCCTGGCAAGCGCGAGGGCCCGAATTCAACTCCCGGAGCCCACATACGAGAAAAGGGCCGGTGATATCGCTCAGCGGCACGGGCGCCTGCAGGCGCGCGAGGTCCTTAGGCCGACCCCCGGTACCCACAAAAAAAAAAAAAAAATGTATAACTGTGTGTCAATCGAAAAATAATTAAAAATTTTAAGAAATGAAGTTCAACAGGGTTACATTTTGGGGTGAGGAAAATGTTTTAGAACTAGGCAGTAGTGATGGTCACATAACATTGAGTGTACAAAGTGCCACTGAATTGTACACCTTAATACAGTCAAAATGGTAAAATTGTTTTATAAAAGTGATGCTACAAAGTTTTTTTTTTCTCCTCTCTTTTTTTTTTTTTTTTTTTTTTTTGGTGCTGGGGATTAAACCCAGGGCCTCACTCATCCCAAGCAAGTGCTGTACCACTGAGCTATACCCTCAGCCCCAGGTGAGAGGATTTCTTGTTTTAGTTCTTTGATTTTTCTTTTCTTTTTTTTTGTGGGTACCGGGAGTCGAACTCAGGACCTCGTGCGCCAGCAGGCACCCATGCCACTGAGTGATATCACTGGCCCTTTTCTCGTATGTGGGTACCGGGAGTGGAACTCAGGACCTTGCGCTTGCCAGGCAGGCACTTACGCCACTGAACCATCTCACCGGCCCCTTTGATTTTTTTGTTGTTTTGTTTTTTGCTCACTATGTAGCCCAGGCTGGCCTCAAATTCTTGATCCTCCCACTTTATATTCCCAAGTCCTGGGATTATAGGCATGAACCACCATGCTTGGCTGTACTAATTTCTCCTTTAACTTTACATTTTTTTTAACTTTATGTTTTTTATTACTATATATTTGTCATTTTTTGTTTGTTTGTTTTGGTACCAGGAACTGAACTCAGGGCCTCCACTTGCCAGGCAGGCACTGTGCCCCTGAGCTACATCCCCAGCTGTTACTTGTTTTTGTTTGGTGTTGGGTTTTTGGTGTTTTGTTTTGTGGTACTGGAGACTGAACCAGGGCCTTCACACTGAGCTACAGCCTAACTCTTTTCCCTTTCTTTTTTTTTTTTTTTTTGTGGGTACCGGGGGTTGAACTCAGGACCTCGCACGCCAGCAGGCGCCCGTGCCGCTGAGTGATATCACCGGCCCTTTTTTCGTATGCGGGATCCGGGAGTCAAACTCAGGACCTCGCGCTTGCCAGGCAGGTGCTTATGCCGCTGAGCCATCTCACCGGCCCCCCTTTTCATCTGTACTCAGTATATTTTATCAAATGTGATTAAAAAATCACCCATAGTAAGCCTCAAAATAAAGTATAAATTCAGTTCTGATGTCTATTCATTCTTAGTCTGTATATGAAATGATAGATATTCTATACATAAAATGATAAAAGCTCATGATGCACTATGTGTCATGACAATACTGATACTGAATTATGACTACACATTTCATCACCTCTAGAAAATCGAAACCATAAAGCTTCAGGATATTTTGGTTTGGAAAAATTGGTCTATGTTCTTAATCTGAATGAAACCCAAAGAAACAGTTTCTTTTTCTCTCTGCCCCTTTTTCCTTTCTCCCCTCCTTTCCTTTTTTTCTTTCCTCCTCTTTCTTTTCCTCCTTCCCTGCTTCCCTCTTTCCCTTGAGGGCTTAAACTGTCCTCCTGACTCAGCCTCCTGAGGAGCTAGAACACAAGCCTAGAAGTGTGCACCACATCTGGCTTTTTTATTTAAAACAGGGTCACTACATGCCTTTTACAGAGTTGGATGAAATATGTATTTGCAAAAAAATGAAAACAAGCTAGGTGTGGGAGCAAACACCTGTAATCCTAGCACTCTGGGAGACTAAGGCAGAAGGATCACAAGTTCAAGCCCAGCCAGGGCAATTTAGCAATTTAGTGAGACCCTGTCTAAAAAAAAAAAAAAAAAAAAAAAAAAGAGTTGGGGTCCTAGCTCAGTGTGAAGGCCCCGGATTCAATTCTCAGCACCTCAAAATGAAATAAAATGAAAACAAAACAAAGCACAACAAAAAAGTCTCAGAAACTATGTTAACAACTTTTCATGAGAATTTGCTGCATTTAAGGTTGAATATTAAATAGTACCACACATTCATTCAACAAATGCACAGTTTAAGGTCCTGGGAAATTAGAAATGAAAAACATAGACCCCCACCCCCCCAAAATTCTCTGAGCTTATGGATTTACTTGGATACAAAGGTAAATTAGACCTTGTCGATCAGTTTAGACTCACCCAGAGGTGCGAAAAAAAATTTTAAGTGATAAATGTTTTAGCTGAATGTGATGGTGCACACCTGTAATCCCAGCATTTGGGAGGCTGAGGCAAAAGGAAGTGCAAGGCCAGCCTGGGCTACACGGTTGGTTCAAGGCCAGCTTGAACTACATAGCAAGACCCTGTCTTAAAAAAAAAAAAAAAACAATTGCACTTTAAAATTCTGAAACTAGGGCTGGGGATATAGCTCAGCGGCACAGCGCCTGCCTGGCAAGTGCAAGGTCATGGAGTTCGATTCCCGATGCAAAAAAAAAAAAAAAAATTTCTGAAACTAGAAGAGGGAGACATTATTTCTAGTTGGAGGATCAGAGAAGCTTTCCTCAATTGAGACCAGCCTACATACAAGTAGAGTCTAAACTGCAACATTTGATACATAATGACTTGTAGTTAGATCAATTGTATTACAAAATAACAAGAACAAAGAAGGTGACTTTTTTTATTTTTTTGTGGGTACCGGGGTCGAACTCAGGACCTCGCGCGCCAGCAGGCGCCCCGTGCCGCTGAGCAATATACCGGCCCCTTTTTCGTATGTGTGTTCCCGGGAGTCGAACTCGAGCCCTCGCGCTTGCCGGGCAGACACGCTGCTGAGCCATCTCACCGACACCTTTTTTTTTTTTTTTTTTTTTTTTGAGACAGGGTTTCACTGCAGTTCAGGCTGGACTTGAAAACTCACTTTGTAGCCCAGGCTGGCCTGGAACTCGCAACAATCCTCCTGCCTCAGCCTCCAGAGTGCTGGGATTTCAGGAATGTGCCACCACACCCGGCTGGAAGTTGACTTGAAAATCTGAAGTGCACAACTGAGAGCTAGAGGGAGGGAGGGCAGGGGGAGGGAACATAAAAAGAATTAAGATGAGTTATGTACCTGTACCAATTCCCCAGTCCCCACAATGAATATAATCATTATGTGCTGCAAACATGTACTAATAAAATATAGTAATATCAAATTTGAAGTGCACAGTGGTATCTGCATTTTAATTTTATAGATATGAAAGATTTTCAACATATAAAACCTAACAGCTCAGAAATTAAAAGGACAAATTTTGCAAGTGCAGTTGTCTTGTTTTAAAAAAATTATTAGTTTTAATTTTAGATCATAAAGACTTTTCTAGTTAAAAATATATTTAACATTTTGAAATAAAAATCTTATAGGATAAAAATCTTTTATCCTATATTTTCACTATTAATAACTCCAAAGTAACAGAGTCGGATTAAGTGGTTTTTATTTTATAAGCATAAACTGTAAACTAAATAAGCTAAATAAACTCCTTTGCTAAATAATTATAGAAGTTCTTCATTTAATTTCATGTAATAAAATTTGTGTTAATGAACTTTCTTTTCAATTTTCCTAGATTCTGAAAATTTTAGTCCCTGTACATATGTGAAATATTATAGGTGAAACTAGCAGCTAAATCGCTTTCAATGAATTGCTCCCCACCCCCTTACTTTAAATAAGTGAAAAGAAGAAATGTCTACTAAATTACCTTGCTCTATTAAGCTTTTCTCTCCATCACTTTTTGAGAACGAATTAATAAAATTCACAGGGAAACTCATAATCACGGACTATTTGGGTCCGAGTCCTATAGCTGTAGTTATTTCCAATACTTAGAGTCATCTGCAGGTCATTCCTTTTCCCTCTTTCTCCCACAGCCTTTTTATTCCCATTATTTTTGTTAGTTTTTCAAGTACACCACTGCTGAAGCTGTTTTGCAAGAAAGAGCATCTATACTGAAATTCTTTAATTCTATTTAAAAAAAAAAAATCCTGTGTCTTTATTGCTGCTCACATGAATGTTTCATTTCTATATAAAAGGGGTAAGTCCAAGCCAGGGACAGTCACTGCATCATAAATGAAAATTTTGTCTTTTTTCTAAACAATTCTTACAGAATAATTCAAGAATCTACCAAGACTAGAAGATATTTGAGCATAGTTACTTGAAC
Source organism: Erethizon dorsatum (assembly GCA_028451465.1). NCBI lineage: Eukaryota > Metazoa > Chordata > Mammalia > Rodentia > Erethizontidae > Erethizon > Erethizon dorsatum. The sequence continues at coordinate 82,384,367 of CM051835.1, forward strand.
AGAGTACTTAAAATTCTTTAAATCCAAAGTATATTGTCTGGATCTAATATTTTGTTTAGTTTTGGGATAGGCTTATGCCTGGTCTCAGTAGGCTCCAGTTTTTCTTCTAAAAATGTACAATTTATTTCTATAAAATCAACACAGCCAAATAGATATATTGTTCAGAAATCTAATGGGAGCGGTTAGAAACTAATTTTAAAGACCAAATATAATTATTACTAAATGCTCCCACTGACTGATCACCTAGAAAATTGACATTTGACTCATTGGTTTTGGAATTTGGTATTTTTGGTTTTCCTTTTGTTCTCTTATTCTACTATTTGTATTATGGTAATGATTTCTTATCTAAGTACATGTGAATTACAGGGTCTGATTCCAACAAAAGGGACCCTTTCTTGAAAATGCATTGTTTAACTTGGAGAGTGGACACAAGTTTCTTGTGATTTTTGGTCACAACATTGGCTTGGGTTAGTGGCTGGCATTAGTAAAGATTTCCTTTACTGAGAGTTTCTCTCTGTCTCTGTCTCTGTTTCTGTGTCTCTCTGTCTCTCTCTGTCTGTCTTTCTGTCTCTCTCAATTCTGTTTTCCTCACAAACTGTTACTTAGCTGTGGTATTTCCCTAAACTCTTCTTTTGTCTTATTATCCAGTATCCAGCAGCAATCCCTTCCTGCACTGCATTTCATAGAATGGTTTATAAAAAAATATCTATACAGCCGGGCGTGGTGGTGCATGCCTGTAATCCCAGCACTCGGGAGGCAGAGGCAGGAGGACTGCTTTGAGTTCAAAGCCAGCCTGCTACATAGTGAGTTCAGGACCAATCTGAATTACATAGCAAGACCCTGTCTCAAAAAACCAAAAAAAAAAAAAAAAAAAAAAAAAAAAAAGTCTATACAAAAAAGAAGCTGGATGGAGCAGCTTAGTAACTTAGCAAATATATCTTCTTTCTCATTATTTAAAGTAAAAAGAAAAATGTAGTTCATTGAAATTTATTGAGGAGACTACAGGTTTCACATAGGATCTTTCAAGTTTTTTTCAGGGACAAACATTTTTAGAATCTATGTAGGGAGACCTTGCTATAAACTTTCTTTAAAGTGAAGTGTGGCCCAATAACTTCGTTGAAATTCCCAGTCTTAGTCTTTTTGCTGAAAACTAAATTCCACAAATATTTGTTGAAGGTTACTCAGTGCCCTTGTGTTGTGAAAAAGGTAGAGTGGTATAAATAGTTTACAGCTGTAGAAACAAAGGCCCAGGAGGTGAAAAATCTGACCTACGGTCACAGCAGGGGCAGCTACACCCAGAAAACCGTCACCATGACAGCACCCACAGTTGAGGAAGGTCAACCGATTCCAGGTAAATAAAGTGAGAGAAGAGCGCTTTCATTCAGAGGCAGCCCAGGACTTTGAGCTCTTGGAGGCTGTTTTACTTTTCACTTTGTGTATCTAGTAAGGGGTGAGAAGCCACGAGTACTCATGGCAAGTGACCACATCCCATAGGAAGAGCAGCAGCGGGGTGAGCTGGAGCATCACCTCCTCCTTCTTCCACCCCTCCCCTCCCCTCCGTCTCCTTCTTCTCCTCTCTTCCCCTCCCTCTCTCTCTCTTTCTCCGGGGTGGGGGTGGGGGGGTATTGAACACAGGACTTTCACACTGAGCTAGATTCCCAACCCCTTTTTCAGTTTTTTGACTCAGGGTCATGCTAAGTTGCTGAGGGAAAACTCAAACTTTCGATCCTCCAACTTGTGATCCTCCTATCTCAACCTCCCAGAGTAGCTGAGATTAGAGGCACATGTCACCACATGCAGCTTGGATCTGTTTTCTTATCCCCAAAAATGGGAGGGAAAGCTATTATTATTACTATATGCCATTCAGGGTTGTTACAAGATGTCATTCAGTGATAAACACATACACATTTCCGCCCTGCCACTGAACTACAAGGGTGCCTGCATTGACCTGCCCTGGACTCAGTTTCCTCAACTGTAAAATGGGTATCCTAAGTAGACTCTAATAATCCTTCAGTCCACAAGTTATAGGATCATCTTATTATGAAATGGGTTCAACTGAACATCTTATATAAGAGAAGATACTATGAATACTCTAGTTTTTAAACAAACAGCTTTGTATAAAGTATCTAATAATTTGGAATGTCTATATATAAAAGGTAGATATATCTTCACTTGAAGTCTTCTAATATATGTTGCTTCAGTCCTTTTCTCTGTTAAATAAAATTGAGAACAGCATACACTTCCAAACATAAAATCTTAATTACCAAAATTACATTTTAGAGAAACAGCAACTTACTATTTACTGTAATGAATTTAGATACCTTCCGGCACATGGGATCATGAGTCCTTTTCCTGTTACAAGTGCTTTAAACACTGACTTCCCTTTATACCCTAGTTTCATTCCTTGGTTTTACATGCACTCTACCCTGAAATTTCACAAAAAAATTTTAAAAACTGAACAAATATATTGGTATACTCATAGCAAGATTCAAAATCCAGGGCCGGTGAGATGGCTCAGCGGCACAGGCACCTGCTAGCACGCGAGGTCTTGAGGTCGACCTCCGGTACCCACCAAAAAAAAAAAAAGATTCAAAATCCACAGTCTACAACTTAATATTATATTGCAGAATTATTTTAATAATGTCAAAACTATGCAATCTGCTTGAAATGTATGGTTTTCAAAATGAATTTTTAATGCATTTCTGAATATCCAATATCTATTTGACTGCATACACATAAAATCAAAATCTCCAATGTCCTTAAATTATCTGTAAGATTATTTTTTAAAAGCCAGTATAAGCCAGGCATGATGGCACATGATGGCCTGTAATCCCAGCACTCGGGAAGCTGAGGCAGGAGGATTGCTAGGAGTTCGAGGCCAGCCTGGGCAACATAGTGAGTGCAAGACCAGCCTGTACTACACAGAGAGACTCTGCCTCAAAAAAGCAAAACAAAACAAAACAAAACAAAAAGTCAGTATAGGGCCGGGGATATAGCTCAGCGGCATAAGCACCTGCCTGGCAAGCACAAGGTCCTAAGTTTGATTTCCGGTACAAAAAAAAAAAAGTGAGCATAACTAGTCGATCGCTGGGTACTAAGTTATAGTTACACAGAATTAAGGGGTCCTGGTGTGCTGCAGCAGAGTAGAGTAACTATCAATAACAATGATATACTATGTATCTCAAAAAGCTAGAAGAAAGGATTTTGAATATTTTTACAATAAAGAATTGATAAACATTTGAGAAGATATATTTAACTGATTTAAATATTACACAATGCAGATAGGTATGGAATATGGTACCCCACTTACATGTGTAATTTTTATGTTTTTATGTATCAGTTAAATTTTTTATTATTTGTTGTAGTGCTAAGGACTAAACCCTTGCCTCATGCATGCTGGGCAAATGCTCTACCATTGAGCTGGAATACCAATCCAATCTGTTAGCTTTTTTTTTGTGTGTGTGGGTACCGGGGGGTCGACCTCAGGACCTCGCGCGCCAGGAGGTGCCCGTGCCGCTGAGCGATATCACCGGCCCCTTTTTCGTATGTGGGATCCGGGAGTCGAACTCGGGCCCTCGCGCTTGCCAGGCAGGCGCTTAAGCCGCTGAGCCATCTCACCGGCCCTCTGTTAGCTTTTAATAGATTATATCGCACGCTTTCACAGAGTAACCCACAGATTTTTATAGAATAATGCTTAAAAGTATTTTGCTTAATCTTTTTGTTTTTTAATTTACTGCAAAGAAACATGGGGAAAAACCTTAAAAAGCAAAGTAGTTGTTTTTTATATCACAGATAAAGTTACATTAAATGAAGCCCAAACTATTAAAAAGATTCTTTCCATGAAAATTAGTAATAACATGTTAACCAGACATTCAAGCTTTTGCTCTTACAGATTTTTTTTTTTCTTTTTTTGAGACAGGGTTTTGCTATGTAGTTCAGGCTGACCTCAAACTCACTATGTAGCCAGGGCTGGCCTCAAACTCACAGCAATCCTCCTGTCTCAGCCTCCCGAGTGCTGGGATTACAGGCTTGCTCCACCCTGCCCGGATGCTCTTACAGATTTTAAACAATAAAGTCTGTAAGCTTGATCATGGACTACATTGTGAGAAGAAACTTCAACTCTTAGCATAATCAAGAGTTACATAAACCTGAGGATTTTATTTTGTTTTGCTTATACAACCTCTGTGTGCTTAAATAACATATTTAATTCTATTAATTGCCACACTCAGATATTAATTCATCTTATTACTATATTATCAGAAAACCCCACAGATAAAGAAAATAAATGCATTACTTACTGTAACAAAAATAAGCTTTTGTTTAGAAAGCAAATGGTCATTCTTCATCTCTTTAAAGGCTCTAAGGGTTAAAATGTTTGTTATCCTAATGGAATATGACTTTCTCCTCCACTTTGTACTTAAATAATTTAGGAATATTTTGTTTTTGTTTTTGTTTTTGAGATAGGAATACTTTAATAATCAAAGAAAAATGCTCTTTCAAAGAACAGTAATAGGAAAGGACTATCATTTGATTAAAATATCACTCTTCATGTTGAGCCACTAATAACTTTATTGAGATTTGCCCTGAAGCAACATTATTCTTTAATCTCAGTTTCCCTAATCTCCAATAAAGAAGAGCTAGTTTATAACAGGATCCAGGTTTTACTTAAAATCCGAGTTTCCTCTCCACCTTTAAGTTTCATAAAGCATTATTTTCTCAATGGCAGCAGACAAGTATCTTTGGCTCTTCCATAAGGACATTTTCTCAAATAATACTGTTTACTTTGATTAAAGTATCCACAATTTGATCTTGTGCACAATTAAAAGAGGTGGAACGAATCACAGTATATTTATCTATATATTTATTTAGGTATTTATCTACATATTTGGTAGATGAATTAAACATTTTAAAAATGTTACCACTGTTATGTGACCACTGTTACTTCTATCAGTTTTTAAACATTACATTTATGTTTTGGTAATGTTGAATATTTTGTGTGTATTCCTAAGTAAATAAGTTTTTTTTTTAAATAGAAAACCACACACACAAAAAGAAAACAAGGTCCAGAAAGATATAAACTTGAAGATATATTTGTATTATTTAAATTCTAAAGTTTTTATACTAATAGCGTCTTAATCCAGTTCAGTCTGTATTGTTAGTTTCATCCCTCCAGCTTTAAAAACATCATATTGAAAAATTCTGATGGTTAAGGAAAACATTCTAAAAGTAGTGCTTTTCTTGCTTGTTTTAACCTGCAACCTCAGAATTTGAACACAAGTTCCATCTTGCTCTGTTCCTTCATTAATACTCCACAAAGGGCTTCCCAGCAGGAGTATGTGTAGACGTTCAGCGTCCAGTTGCACACCCTGACTGCATTCCATACAGGACAAAACTGCCCTCAACTGGAAGATTGTTGTTGAGAGAACAGGGTGATGCTGCTTTTAACCCTATTGTCTATTTTTCTAGATTTAAGCCCTTACTCATTTTATTTTGTTTTATTAATATTTAAAACAAAATTCAGTTTAATCTGTTTGAAAACCTCATAATATTGGCTCTGGATCACAATAAACTTTGAATGTGTTTCTATGGCTGCCAGTGATAAGAACCCAAAGTATACTATACTAAAATTTTGATAGTTTAGTTTCTGATTGTAGCTTTTTTTATATAAGGTCATTCACCTAAATGGAAACCAAAGATGTCTTTGGATCTTTGTAGCAAAGAAATAGAAAAACAAGGAAATTATCACAAAAGACATGGTAATACAGCCAAAAAGCAAAAATCTAGACAATTTTCAACAAACAAAAACAAAACATGGTGACATTGTTCTGCACTTAATTGTCCCTAATAAAATGTTCAGAATATAATTGCAATCATATCTGTTTCTGACGTGATACAATGATATTTATACTTGACTATGATCACATCTTACTTTGTTAGTATCATTTTTATGAATTCGATTTTAATAGCTGGATTAGAATTAGATTGCTTATAAACCAGGGACCATACAGTTATTTTAGATTAATGGAGGATATTCAACAGTAATATGTTTCATACTGGTCTATATCAAATCATGCATATTTTAAAAAGTCTTTACTCATATGTTACAGAGTAAGATTTAGTTACTTTTAGGTAAGTGCTCTACCACTGACCTGTATCTCCACCAATATTTAGTTACTTTTAAATTAAAAAAAAATTACTTTCCAGGCCGGGGACATAGCTCTCAGTGGCACAGCATTTGCCTGGCAAGCGGGAGGTCCTGAGTTCAATTTCCAATACAAAAAAAAAAAAAAATTATTTTCCAAGCCTTAGAATATTCTAGGAAAAACAATTCAGATTACAAAATATGAATAATTTGACCTTCAAGAAAAAATAAAACTAGAAAAACTGCTTAACAGTTGAGCCCCCAAATAAATTATATAACAATTGAATATACAAAGTTTCAATTATTAATACTAGATTGAACCTCAGTTCAAACAAAAATTTGCCTTTGGGAAGGCAGTAGTATTCTCAATTTAAAAATAATTGATCATTAAATTTATATGTTTAGAAAAAGAAACAAAATACTATCAGCTTTTATATTTTTTGGCAATCTATAAAGGGAATACAAGTAAATGTTTTAAAAGAATGCATTGGGAGGACAAATTTTTATAGTGCCAATTTGGTAGAGATTTCAGATTAGGTTCTGTCCTTTTTTGCTATTCCTTATAATCCCAGATTATGAATTTTAGCTCTTTTGAAATAAAACAAAACCCAAAAAAACTCTCACTTAGCTCGCAGCTTCCCTCTTTAAATCTGAGGTCATCAGGCTTCAGAGAAGCTCAGGACCAAAATGCAAAGTGAACTCAGGAAGGAAGGAATTTTAAAGAGTCAAAGTGGAAATGGTAATTATCTACCCCAATTCTTGCAAGTAAGAAATTTAAAAATGATTTTTCTTATACCTAAAAAATTATATTTATAGACAGCATCAGTCCACCTCAAAGATCACCTAGAAGGAGGTACTTTGTGTGTGTGTGTAGTGCATATGTAAATGTGTGCATGCATATGTGTATGTGTCATGAAATCTGTTTCATTAAGGACATTTTAATTCCTAAATGTTTTGGAATGGGATTCTGGAATACAAATGGTCAGGAAAACAAAGTGTCCAACTATGAAAACAGTAGCCTAAGATTTGTCTTTTAATTATATATGTTAGAAAATGTTGAAAACTAGTTATAACTTTAGCATGTGCTTAGTGTTCAGATTATTTTAGTGAGGAGGGTAGTTCTTATTGTTCTTTCCAGTGAGATTTCATGGTTGGATTACTGTCCCATTTCACACCATTAGTTAATACATGCTCTCTCTACCCCACTTATCCCCCCCTTAGCAAGGCAACATGCAAAATAAATGAATTGCAACCAATGAATAAGTTTAAAAGCCTAACTCTTCCCAGTCTCCTCAGGCCCCTCCCCCCACAAACAAATGCCTCTGTCTTTTGTTCTCCAAGGTTGGTCTGCAAACACATATGTACTTGCCAATTACCATGGAGTCTTTTCATTAAAGTTCTCATTTTCTCCCTTTCCTAGAAGAATGAGTATTTTAAACTTTTCACCTCATGCTTATCTACTACTTTAACGATTACATATAAAGTGTACCAGATAGATAAAATTGCCATTCTTAGTAACTGAAAATTTAAAACATCAATTTCTTTCAACCAGAATAAAGAAAAATATTTTTTAAGGAAAATATTGACTGGATAAATCTTTGGTTCTGAGAAAATATTTGAAAATATTCCAGGCTTCAGAGTTTTGGCTTGTCTAGATTGTGGAATTTATTTTACAATTACAACTTTCTCTACTCTAAAAAGTAAAATTTTTCTACTGTATCATGCCAAAATATTAAAATTGTAGGCTATATAACTCTCAGTCTAAAATCATTTTACAAATAATCACATTTCCACATTTTAAATTTCTTAGGTTTTAAAGGGTTATCTAAATTATTATCTTTAGTATTGTATGGTACAGTCTCTATGCTTTAATTAATTTGTTCAACTCAAACATCTCTGATGTTTCTGAGAAATTTTACAAGAAAGCTTAAAAAATACTATTAGCCACATAAATGAGATGTAGTGGAATTATACAAAATGTTAAAAAAGTATATATAATGATTATTTTTGTTTTAAAAGTTTTTCTTTACTAATCAACTCAGTTTTTAAAAACTCCTGAAATAACTATGTTAGTAGTATGGCAGATGACAGTTTATATTTAGTTTTTAGAGACTAGAGCTAAATAGTACAGGAGTAAAGACAGTTTTTCCAAAAGAACTCGTAAAGGATGATGTAACACACTATAGGTAAGAGTTAACAATATAGAAAAAAAATTCTAACTTTTTGATATAAGCCAATTCTCAAAAAGTTTTTAATATTTACTGAGGAATTTTACCGATTTTTAACCAAATCGAGAATTTTATCAAGACTTAAACGAACAATTAAATTATGTGAACATATTATTAAGGTATATTCCTAACTGGTACATTTCCTTTTTGTCCAAATAAGGAAAGACTGGTAAGTTTGTTTTGGAGTTAGATACACCAAACGCATTTATACTTCCTTCTTTCTGTCACTACAATTCTGATCTTTACTTCTGAGAAGACCAGTAGCAACTTATTTATAGGATACAACAAACCTACTAAAGGCAACAGTCTTTGCAACACAGCACTGTAGCTCTTCACCTTTTCAGTTAATCACATTAAATATGATTATTTCGTTTGTTTCGTATTTTTCCAAGCCGAATTCATATTTATTTTTTCTTGCCACCTTCACCAAACATCAGTAAAATTAGATCATTTCAGCTACAGAAATCGTTCATCCTTCACGGTCGGTCTCAGCTTCAACGAAAACTTGGCCTCGGCAAAGTTGATTTTACCGGAATTTTTCGTTTGCTTTTTTTGGAGGGGTTGTTTGGTTTCGCTTAAAACAACACGGTGGACGACAAAGGGGGTTAGAAAGGGAGGGGGCAGAATGAGTCAACTTTGCACGGAAGCTCAGGGAAAGTTCAGGCACCTGGAAACTTATTTTGTAGTGGTGGTTCTACATTTTTAAAAGACACGTGAACGCTAAGATGCTGGCAGCGCAGCCGCGCGAGTCCCACAGCTGAGCAAGGCGCAAGGCCCGGACCTCGGGGCGCGGGCGTGGGGGAGGGGCGGGGAGGGGGCCGCGGGCAGCACGCGGTCAGCCCGAGGGCGGGCTGCGCTCCCGGGCGCGGGGCTGTGTCCTAACCTCCCTTTTACTTCCCTGGGCGCTGGGAATGGGGGCGAGCAGTTAAAGGGCTGGAAGAATGAGAGCCAGGAGAGGGGGACCCCACCCCACACCTCAACCATAACAAAACCTACGAAGGAGCAAAGGGTTATTTTCGCGCCACAAAAGATGGAAATCCCTTGGGCGGCTCCCGGACCAATGAATGGGAACCAGCAAACGGCTCCGGCGGAGCCAGCCGACGGTGATAGGCTCGCTCCTCCACCAATCGGGAGCGGGAACGCCCTTCCTAGGGGCGGGGTCTCTCCCGGCGCCGGTTGCTCAAGTTGGGCTCTGGGAGTCGGCGGGGCTGCGCCGGAGCCCCGCCCTGGGCGCCTCCGCGCGCCGTCGGGCGGCCGGGCCCCGCCCAGGGCAGAGACAAGGGCTCGGCTAGGGCTTCTTGTGCTCTCTCCATGGGTACCGAGCGAGCATCCTCGAGCTCCAGTGCAGAAACGGAGACCGGAGGTGCGGAGGGGTCGCCGGACGCGCGCTGCCCGTCTGTTCCCGCGGCTCGCGCCGGGAGGTTCTCAGGTGGGATCGCGCGGAGGGGGCGCCCCGGAGCCCCCGGGGCCCTCCCGTCCGTCCCGGCCTCGGCTCCGCCGTCCCGCGGCAGGGCCAGGGGGAGGGCGCCAAGGGGTCGGGGCCGACGGAGGACCTTCCCCAGGGTGAGCTGCGCGGACCCCGCCTTCTTTCCCTGGGCAAAGCTGGAGGGAAAAGGAAACAAAACCACCCCCCTGTTCCCACCTCCGGGGCCACCATTTTTAACAATTTTAAATAAAAATGAACTGCAGACTCCGAGGAAGGGGAGAGCAGGTTACCACCGATCACACGCCTCTGGTGTAATCAGATCAGAGTCCAGGAGAGGCCCAGGCGAACGGCGGGCATTGTGTGTCCACCGCATTCGGGTCTCGGAGGCCGGGTGTGGGGAAGGGGAGCACCGGGGTTGCCCGTGCCCTCTGCCTGCCCAGCCTTCACCCTTAACCTGTGGATATGCAACGGTAACCGACCTTCATTTCTCCTTAATAGTACGCTGACCAGCAAGAAAGAGTTTTACTGCCTTCAGGTCAGCAGATAAGGAGAGGAGGTAGCTGTCCAAAGAGTAAAAACATGGATGGAAGTCCTTCCTTGGTGGAATTAATATTAATTAGAAACTGCAACTGTTTCAGGAAGAACAGGGAATGGCCCATGTGCAGTTAATTTGTGTGAGATTCATTAAAAGACTGGAAGCTACACGCACAGTATATTCGTTTTTGAAAATTCACCAGGAAAATTTTTGTTCTGGAAGTGCAGTAAAAAACAATTCATAATCTTTTTACTTAGCCACCGAATATATACGTATCCCTTAAATGCTTGGAAGATTGGAAGTGGGCTGTATCCACCTCCTTTTTTTGATGTCTGATCTTATATTACTCTTGTGTGTTTTTAAGGTCCTGGATGGAGTATCCAGTTTGTTACAATAATACACAGATTAAGTTCACAGGAGTCCCAGGAAATTCATCAAAACAGCACACACTTGTTTGAAATTCTAGCTGTTCGGTTTGTTTGATAGTGACAGATAAGCACGGGCTAGTATTTATGGAAAATAAACAGTTTATCCCATGCTTAAAAAGTAGTTGTTACCTTAGGTCTCAGTTTTAATAAGAGCCAAGTGCAGCTAACAATCAATAAGCCACCATTCAATCCACTTTGTAAGCAAGCTAACCATATACAATTTGTTCTTATGAAAAATTTCTAAGTTCAACGATCAGGACTAATTTAAAGTGATCTTTTAGAAAAGCAAATATGAAAAAAGCATATTTCTCAAGATAGCTTTTTATCACGTGCAACAGGTACATGAAAAAATTCATATTTTTAACATGGACATTTTGGATCAACGGAAATCAAGAATACATTTTTTCCTTTTCTGAACAAATTTCTCTTTTAAAAACCATGAAAAAGAAAAATAAACTCTTCTAAAAAGTTTAACTTACCCATAAGGAGAAATTTTACCACCAAAATATACTTTCCAGATTGAGCTCATAATACAGTTCTAAACCCTGTGATACAAGAACATGTTTGTCCCCTCTCATGAAATAAAAACATTTCGCTAAATTAAACGGAAATGAAAATACTGTGAAAGTGTTTTTACGTTTATAAAGTTGGATATGCCTGGTAGGAAAGAAAAACCAGTTAGAACAGTTGCATTTAAAATGGATGACCTGAGAACTTCCGGTTAAAAAAATCATAAATTCTTTTTAAAAAGACAAAAATGTAAATACATTATATATTTTACAGTATTCCCCACGCTTTAAAGATAATCTGCCGTTTATCTTTTGATAGGAAAATACGTTTGCGTGCTACGTATGATTTTGAGAAAGAAGCGAACTAACTTGTCAATTACTGAAGATGTTCCAAATGTAAATCAGTTCTCTCTATTCACATTTTTCTACTAATACGAAGTCATTAAAGATTGTTTATATTTTCACACTGCATAGAATTTCTGAAAATTAGCATTTTATATCTTTTCTATGAAATACCTGTTAAAATACATCACAAAGTATCTGATACAAATGAATCCTTGGAGTACACAACCATTACACGGTAGAGATTTGCACAAGATCCCCAGCACTGCCTTCGTTTCCGTATTGCTGGTCTCCAGCTCACAGTTTGTTGGCCCGAGAAGGCTCCACCGGGCCCAGACCCTCCACCCCCAACCATTGTACTCATTACATACAAGGAAAATTATGAATGGCTCGCATGGTCAAATGCAGGCAAAGAGACTCGAACAGTTCCTCAAGCGCGAATACTACCTAGGGCTAACCCGGAGCGTTCTTCCTGTTTGAGTCCCAAGTTCTCCAACTAAAATTATTTAAACTACCAACCTACCCTCTCCCTCCCCTCTAGACGAAACGGTTTCCCTTTAAGTACCGACTTTCCCCACTCGGACTTCTCTCCTCCAGCAGCTCAGGCCCCCTGCATCCCCAGGCCCAAGCCAGGAACCACCGCCCCTGCGCTCCCCTCCCCCACCGGTGGCCAAGCCCGCCCCCGGCCTCATTTATCCCCGATCCTTTTCTGAATCGAGCAGCCAATGGCAAACGTGCAACCCTGAGCCACCGCGAGCCGAGGCGGAGGAGGTGTCGCCAGACACCCGCCCAGGACGCCGCGGGCTCCCCTCCCCCACCGCCCCGGCGCCCCGCTCCCCCGAAGCCCGGGGCCCGGTGAGGGTGCTGAGGGTGGGGCGCGTCTGCCCACCCCCACGCCCTGTGCGCTTTCGTCCTTGCCAGCCTTGGAAATGTGCCCCGTGCGTGGCCGGGGTTACACTTCTCTTGTCATCAAAGCCACCAGGCGACTTGGAGATTGTGACTCTTAGGTTTTAATTTATTTTTAAAAATTGAATGATTAAAATTACGGTAACTAGAGCCCAGGAACTGTCTAGTTATCATCTCTAGCCCCCATTTAAAAGAAAAATAATCAGTATTCTAACCCTCCCTCCTCGGATCCACCTCGACCAGATGACCCTCACTAAACTCGGGCGGTGACCATCAGCTCCCCGCGCAGCACGCCCCTGCGCCCCGGCTGAGGCCGCTTGAGCATTCCCCCCTTCTCCACCCCACCTCACGGTCCTCCGCCCCGTCTCGTTTCCCCTCCCCCTCTTCCTCTCGCTCTTTTTTTTTTTTTTTTTTTTTTTCCTTTCCTCCGAAACCCGCTCTAATTGAGGCGCTGGGATTCCTCACGTGAGACGTTGATTTGTAGTTTGAACACGTGGCTCATTCAAAAAGCCGGACACTAGGAGCGGATTTTTTCCGCCTCCTGCGCCTCCCTCCTCCTCCCCTCCGTCCCTCCTGCCAGTCACCCTTCGGGGTTCTTCTGGGGAGGCGGCGCCTGCCGCACGTAGTGTGATATTTTCACAGTCCGCTGGCCGTGCCAAAGGGGTTGGGGAGGAAGAGACAAAAAGTAGTTTTTTCCCCTCCTCCTTCCTCCTTTCTCTTGCTAATCCCGCCTCCTCAGAGTTAGGAAGACTCGTCGTTGCGTTTGGGTTGTGGCTAGATTTTTTTCTCTTTCTCCTTTTTTAATACCTAGAAAAGGAAAAACAAGAACCCTCGGATCTGATTTTCCGCTCCTCGTTCTTGCGCTTGGTTCTTACTGTGCTGTGTATTTTAAACGCGAGAAGACGAGGGGAAACAAAACCCGCCGGATCTATCACTGTGGGTGGTTTTAATTTTTCGTTTTTCTCATTAATTTTTTTTAAACCAACCACTCTTCACAATGAACAAACTGTACATTGGAAACCTCAGCGAGAACGCCGCCCCCTCGGACCTAGAAAGTATCTTCAAGGACGCCAAGATCCCGGTGTCGGGACCCTTCCTGGTGAAGACGGGCTACGCGTTCGTGGACTGTCCAGACGAGGGCTGGGCCCTCAAGGCCATCGAGGCGCTCTCAGGTGGGGTGCGCGGGCGGGCGGCGGCGAGGCCCCCGTGCCCCTCGGCCTCGCCCGGGCTGGGGCTGGGGCTGCGGCTCCGCTCCCGGGCCAGGCTTGCGGGCGAGGGCGGGCGCGCTCTCGGGGACGCCGAGGAAGGCGCGGGCTGCGGAAGGCGCTCGCCTCGCGCCCCGCCCGGGCTCCAGGCCCCGGCCCCGGCCGCGGCCCCGCGGGCCTCGGCCCCGAGCGCGCACGCTGCCCGTCCCTTCTTCCTGCTTCCCTCGGTCGTTCCAGGCGGCGCTGGCTTCGCTGTCTCCCTGCGTAGGGGGCGGAAAGTGGCCTCGACCCCGCCGCGCAGTGAGGCCGCGGGCTGTGCCTCGCGCGAGCGGCCCCGCGCGTCCCCTTCACCCGCGGGAGCGGAGCGAGTGCGCCCGGCGTCCCTGCTCCGCCTCACCGGGTCCGAAGAGCAAAGGGGGCAGGTGGGCGGGGGCGGCCGCCTGTCGCCAGAGAGGGAGCCGCCGCCGCGCCACCCGCCGCTTCTCGGCCCCGGCGTGGGGCTGCGGCCTCCGGGGTGGCCGGTGCGCTCGGCCCCGGGGACACGCGCGGCGCGGCGGCGGGCGGGGCCCCGACGCCCACGGGGAAGCCTGCGCTGGGGTCCCCCTGGAGCCCCGGGCTTTTCGGCTTCCCCTTTATCAACTGGAGCTGAAGGCAGTCGCCTCGCCGCCGGCGGCGCCTGGTTCGGTCTGTGCTGAGCTGCACCTCGGCGTTCGCCTTTTCTTTCCCTCCTCTGCTGGCCCCGACCCCTTGCTGCCACTCTGGTCCTCTCCAAGCCCACCGCCAAGTGTTCCCTGTGAGCCCGGCTTAAACCAGAGAGGAGGGCCAGGTGGCCCCTCCTGAAGAAAGCCAGCGTCCCCCTGCCCGGTTTTGTCCTTCGGGGATAGTGCTGAGAGGCAAGAGAGGGGCCGCGTCGCTGCTGCAGGCCTGGTGTGGTTGGGTGACTCGAGGTGGGCGAGAGAGATGGAGGGCTAGAGTGTCACCAAAGAAGTGGTGCCACCTTGATCTCGCTTTCTGATCAACCCTCTGTAGAGTAAAACCCCATACCCACCCGAAGGGATCAGCTTCCCACCCACGCGGCGCCTGGCTTCTCTTTCGGCCTTGGGGGCCATTCAGAGTCTCAGGAGCCATTTGTGTCGCCACTTAGTAAGCCGTGCAGGTCTTTAGGGCGGGGAAAACCGCGGAAGTTGGCCGATGGTCTCATCTCTCATGTGTCCGCAGGTAAAACGGAACTGCACGGGAAACCCATAGAAGTTGAACACTCGGTCCCTAAAAGGCAAAGGTGAGCTAATTTTTTCTGTTTTCACCGTATTATTGCGGGGAAAGACACTATACAGTTGAACACAACTTCTTTTCGTTTTACACTTACGGGGCTGCAGTATGGTTTGGCATTTTCCGTCTTTTATCCTTGCATTTAAATTTATGGTAGGGGTGCGTGTTGATGATAATTATGGGAAGGAATCGAGTCCGTATGTGTAGGAAGCTCTCCCAGCAAATATTCTTTGCAGAGCAGGTCAGGTTGCTACAACAGCAAGTCCAAGTCTCAACCAGCAGTCTTTGGGAATCTGCAAGATTTTAGGAGGCAGTGAATGATCAGGATAGGTGAAATCAGCTGCCCACACGCCCGGGTGCAGCGTGCCTTCCCCTCTCTGTCCAGGTTAGGAGGCCATGGTGGGCGCCTCTGAGAAGAAAGGAATTTGTCTTTACTCTGTTAGCTGAACAGTGGGTATTAGAATACTGAGCAAATACCCAGAAGTCCTCTCATTCCAGAGTTATGCAGGTTTCTGCAAACACCGCCTTTGTCCATGCTCACCCCATGGCTTGGTATATTTTTGCTTACGAGTAACCACCAAGAGATGGCAAAGACTGGAATATTTGCGCTACTTCAGCAGTGGGTTTTCTCTTCTGTGAGAGCATATATAGTGTGTCACTTTACAAAATATTTGTAGACAGTTTCAGCCACTGAATTATTTTGGAGAAATAGCTCCTTTCTCTAGCGCAGGCCAATTTCAGGCTCTGTAACTCTTAACTGGAAAGGCGCTGGTCCCTCCCAGTGGTGCTGGGGTAGGTTTGTCCTCTTCTGGGTTTTGCAAATGGAGTTAGAGTTTCTGCTTCTCCTCCCACCCCACACTCCCTAACCCCCCACCCCCACCCCCACCAGGCGAAACAATAAGCTTGAAGTTAATTCAAACCAGGGCTGCCTGCATCTGGTTAAGAATTGGTGCAACTGTGTGTCCTGGAGGGCAGGAGGATTTGCTCTGCAGAGATAGATGGTGACAGAAGGGAGAGAGGAAAAAGAAGGGAATTGGAATGTGTCATGTACATGTTCCAGCCCCCTACAGTGAATGTGATTACTGTGTACTGCAAATATGTACTAATAAAAGTAAAAAAAAAAAAAAAAGTAGATGGGGACAAAAACGTCATCTGTATTCCTGTTTCTAATTTGAACTCTTCCAGGTAGAGCATTTTCACGAGTACTGTTAAGAATGAGCTCATTTGGGTTTTTGTGGATTTCTTTCTATGTACTTAATTTTCATTAGAATAATTGGAAAGATATCTCAAGGATCCGATTTAGTTCTAGTAGGGAATTTTGGTAGGGGTCAAATTATACAGTAGTATGTGATTCTTAAAGCTTCTGAAGTAATACGTGCTGAAAAGTATCTAAATTGATCTCCATTTCACAGGAATTGAAAAATTGAGGGAGAAATCATATTCCTTTAAAAAGAATTTTAAAAGGCATACTGTGTGAATTGGTTACCTTGGAAAAAACTGTAAGCACATTTTGCAAATTCTAATTAGTTTTATGTTTAGCCAGTGTGTCTTAGTTTTCTGGTTTTTTTTTTTTTTTTTCCCCTCAGTGCTGGGGATAGAACCCAGGGCTTTGCGCATGCTAGGCAAGTGCTTTGCCATTAGCTCCATCTCCAGCCTTTAGTTTTCATAAAATGTTGAATAAAAAATAAGCAAATAAGTGTATTTGAAGGACTGGCATTTTAATATTTTGGAGTTTCTAAATTTAAAATATTAAATATGAATTTTCCAGGTATATTTCATTGACCTGCATGTAATTTGCCTTATCTTCTGCTTTTCCTTTCCAATCTGTTGTTGATTTCTCCCCCATGTGTAGGGAATTAAATTAGAAACAGTCTGGTAATGA
The DNA here is from genome assembly GCA_028451465.1 of Erethizon dorsatum. Lineage (NCBI taxonomy): Eukaryota > Metazoa > Chordata > Mammalia > Rodentia > Erethizontidae > Erethizon > Erethizon dorsatum. The sequence continues at coordinate 82,401,239 of CM051835.1, forward strand.
CTGCCTGTTTCTATTCTTAGAGGCTTTTGCCCAAAGTTCAAGCCTAGCTTGAGCAATTTTAGTGAAATCCCTCCTCAAAACAGGCTGGGGATGCAGCTCTATGTAAAGGCTCTGGGTTCTATCCCCAGTGAAGGAAAAAAAAAAAAAAAAGATTTTTTTTTTCCCCCAAGTCTACAAACATACTTAGTTAACTTGTTACTTCATAATGAACAGGAGTTCCTCATTTGGCAAAATGTTACCAGTGGCAGCAAATATTTATTATTGAAAACTTCAGTTTATTAACAATGTAGATTAAATTTTAAAGTTCATTTTTAACTAGCTAAAATGCTCAGCATTTTAAATGATACTGTTACTAGCAAAGTACATAGGACTGAGTACAGAATTTTTTTCTTTTTACTGAATTAAGAGAACAATTGAGTACTGTAAATCCTTGTACTGAAATGTCAAAACAAAAGTAGAGCCTTCTTTCTCTGTCCTGAGAGAAATGTACTGGAAATTTATATTACAGTTTTGTTTTAACTTTGGAGTTATGGTGCAGTTTTCCTTATCTGTTCCACCATCTGCATCCATTTTTGGAGCCGAGAAGGCACCCTGGTGACTACATGCCCAGTACCTATGGCAATGTTAAGAAGTGGCCCTGGTGGTTGCTTTGATAGTGAGTTTATGGTCACAGATCCGTCTTTGCCAAGTCAGCCTGCAGGATTTTGGGGTGGAGTTCTTTATTTCAATCTATCCCACCATCGTGGGATATGAGGCAGGCATGCCCACTGGTGCAGCCATGACCTTTAATACCTGCTGTGCAAGGCATGCTGGAAACCCAATGCTAGAGAATGCTTATGGCAGCACTGTGAGATGGATGAATGTACTTGCACTGAGTACACAGGGGGCGGGCCTAGAAGGTGATTGGATGTTTGACAGGCTGGTCTGGCTCTGACTGCAAGCTGAGCTGGGCAGGACCCCTTCAGGAAGGGGTATTGTTGAGTTGGTTTGGACTGAGCTTAGTTCCCAATTACTGAAGTCTGAAGGGAATGTGGAAGGAATGTGGCTTTTCTGCATTCAGATATCCTTTAGGTAGAGAAGATTATAAAAGTACTATGAAGAGATTGAGGTCCCCTGCGTCCAGAATGAAGAGAAGATTACTTTGGATATCTGTGATAGTGTTACATGTTGGGTTCCAAATGTAAAAGAGTCAACATAGGATGATGACTTCGAGGTACAGTCTTAAAATTCTGTCTCTCTCTGAGATAAAGGTGAATGTGGTGATAGTTGTGACTTTGAAAGACTGTAGCTGAATTTGGTTGGAAGAGCCTCTAGTATCTTGTGGGGCCTTATATAAGGCCGTACGTGATTACATAAATAGCATTAGCACTGTTTGTGTGTGGGGGGGTTGTTGGGCATGGGAGCGGGAACGGCAAAATTGCTGACATGGAGAAACTGAGAGGATGGTGGTAGTTTTTCTTTTCTTTTTCTCTTTTTCATGCCAGGGATCAAACCTGGAGCCTCACTTGTACAAGGCAAGTGTTCTATCATTGAGCTACGCTCCCAGCCCCAGGATGGTGGTTTTAGTTAAATTTCCATGACTTTCAAATTCTGAAATTTTCATATTTTCAGTTTTTAATAGCTGAATCAATTTTTATCAAACTTATTCGCAATTTAGTTATGGCCTTAAGATTACATGTATAAATATGTTTCTTCAAAGGATAAAGTAGAATATTACAGTTAATACTTTTCCAATGTGTTTCCTTTAAAACAGACTGTGGCACCTAAACTCAAATGTCCTTGTTTCCTTAAACAAATAAAGTGAACAAGTTACTTTCATGTTAGAATTTTATGTTTACCACATAAATTTGGACAGAGCATTATAAAAGTCACTGGGTTTTTATTTTTTTTTTTTTTTTATTTTTTTTTTTTTTTGTGGGTACCGGGGGGTCGACCTCAGGACTTCGTGCGCCAGCAGGCGCCCGTGCCGCTGAGCGATATCACCGGCCCCTTTTTTGTATGTGGGTTCCGGGAGTCGAACTCGGGCCCTCGCACTTGCCGAGCAGGCGCTTAAGCCGCTGAGCCATCTCACCGGCCGTCACTGGGTTTTTAAATGTACCTTGACTTTAAGTGGCTATTTAAAAGCTAGTGTTGCATTTTAATAGCTGTTAATTATAGAATAGGATGGTGCCATGACCAGCAATGTGCCCATTAGCCATGGAAATGACCCTTTGCTGTGGGGTCAACTTGAAAATCTTAGATATCAAAAGCTATTTTTCATACTGAACATTTATTTATTTATTTATTGGAAAGAGGAATTGAACTCGGGACCTCGTGCTTGCCAGGCAGGCACTATGCCACTGAGCTATATCCCTGGCCCCCATACTGAACTTTTAAACATAGGTATGAGTAGCTGTGCTGGTCCTTATCAGTGTGGTACAGGTGAATCTTGTGAATTGGCGAGTTTCTCACACATGCAGATACTTTAGGTTCTGACTGTTAGGAAACTTGGTAAAGAATTACAAGCGAAGTTATCTTTGGAGTGCTTAATATAAGATCAGCAATGTGTGATTGCTTAAGTGGTTGTAGCTGCAGGGATTCGTCTTGATTTCATATTTTCTCAGTACTGTACAGTTTGAAAAATTTCTTACTTTGGCCTTACTAGATTTTTAGAAAGTAACTGTTGATAAGTAGTTTCTACCGTGTGGCTGTCTATGGTGAACCAGAGGAAGATGTTATAGAAACACGATGTTTGCCTGGTGCCAGTGTGAATTGCGAATCTTGGCTTCTGTTTCTGGCTTTCCTTTTGATTTGTGTGATCACTGACATCTGTTCAGGCCAAATGCCATTATAATAAACTGCAAGGGACATATTTTGTTCTGAGGTTTCGCCCCTCTGTTTGAAATAAATGGGTTATCAGCTAAGGCTTAAAAATACCCTTTGGAATTAGAGATCTGAGGTTTTCCCTATAAGGAGCTTGACTTGAATTTTTCTGTAGTATGGTGGTAGCTCAGTTGCTTTTGCCTGTGTACCTCTTTTAGGCAGTCAGCAAGTGGGGGATTACTTTTACTACACTGTAAAACGCTTAACGAGACACACTGCTGCAATTGCCCTCTTAGAGGATTGGGATTTTACATTAAAAGTGAAGCTCTATTTGAGGTGACTGCATTATAATTGTCCTTAGCAGTATTCAGGCAGCAGCTTTTCTAGCAGTAACTAAATTTTGAAAGGTATGAATTATCCATTGAGCAACTCTGGCAGTTGGTTTGGTCTGGGAGGAAGGAGAGGTGGAAAGATGTTTAGCTGTGCTATTCTTAGCCGAGTTTCCTTTATCGACTGTTGCCTCTGATTCAAGCTTCCTGAGTCAGAAGACAGGAGGTGGCAGTGTGGTAGCAGTGAGCAAGGGTAGGATTGGCATTCTTAGAATCTCTGTCCTGTAACTCTGATGTTTACAAATTGGCTTGGACTGCCAGGATTTTGTTTGAAGCCTTGTGGCAAGCGTAGTTTTGAGTGCTGCATTAAAATTGAGTGTGTAATTTATCATGGTCTGAAGTTGCTGTTTGGCAAGTGTTCAGTATTGATAAATAAACACAGTTATAAATAGTAACACAGTGTGTGAATTTTTATTGCCCTGAAAGGGAATACATAGTGCATCAACTGTACATATTTTAGAGAATTATCCTAAAACCATTTAATTTAATTAGAATATAATTTGAAATTATCATAGAAATATTCGAAGAAAAATCTAGTGGAAATATAAATGGAAGAAGGCTCAAGTTCTTAGAATGTCAGAATGTCAGGCATTGTCACTTAGTGCCATAGTATTTGTTATCTCTGAGACTTAATGGCTCAAAACAACAAATCGGTGCCTCTCTCTGTGTCTGTCTGTCTCTCTCTCTCTGGTACTGGGGATTGAACCCAGGGTGCTCTACCACTGAGCTATATCCCCGGCCCTTCCTTCCTTCTCTTCCTTTCCTTCTCTTTCTCTCTCTGCCTCTCTCTCTCTTTTAACACAGTCTCACTAAGTAGCTAAGTTGCCTAGGGTGGCCTCAAAGTTGTGATCTTCCTGCCTCAGCCTCCCAAAGGGTTGGAATTACAGGCAAACAACTTCTTATTTCTCATGATTCTTTTTTAAAATTTTGAGACAGGGTCTTACTAAGTCACCAGATTGAGCAGGCTGGGCTTGAACTTGCAGTCCTGCCTTAGCCTTGCAGAGTGCTGGGGTTATAAGCAAACAGTTTACTGTTTCTCATGATTCTATGGGTCTGTTAGGTGGTTGGTTCAGTACCCATGTTATCTTTTTGTGTCATTTACTAAGGAGAGCTAAAAGGTTTTAGAAGGCTTCACTCATTCGTGTAACTGGTTCCGTAGCCTTTCTTCAATGGTATCTCAACACTGAATAGTAGTCTGAGTCTATTTGTTTGCATTATTAAGGATAGAGCCCAAGACCTTCACACTGAACTACATCCTCCAGCCCTTTCTTCATTTTTTTATTTATAGACCGAATCTCCCTAAGTGGGTAAGTTGCCCAGGCTGGGCTTTGCAGTCCTTCTGCTTCAGCCTCCTGGAGTGGTGGGATTACAGACCTACACCATCATATCCACCTGCCTGCATGTTTTTTTTTTTTTTTTTTTTTAAATAATGCAGTGACTGACCACCCTAGCTCAAAATGGAAGCTCCTAGTTTTTTTAAAGGTTAGATCCAGGATCAGCACATCGTTGTTTTTGTCCCATTTCATTGATCAAGTCATCAGGCCACCCTAGTTTCCAGGGTGAGATGGAAATAGACTGTCTCTGGATGGTAGAATGTCATACATGTGCAGAGAGGAATTACTGGTGGTCATCTTTAGATTATCTTCCACAAATTGGGAGAGGGGAATAGTACCTTCAAAATGCTTGAAATAGAATAATCTGAAAGCTGTATTTAGCATTGTAAGTCGGGAGCCAATCCTCATTGTAATATCCAGGGAGGAGATTGATGGTATTAAGCATGGAGGTGATGAGTAGTGACCATTCTCTATGCTTTTCTAAGTAGCAGTGGTGAGGTTAGATGAGAGATTTGAGAAGAATCAATGATGACAAGATTTTTTTGATCAGAGAAATTGGGTATAAACTGGTACCATTTACCAAAATGGAGACTACTGGAGGAGGAGCAAATTCTTGCGTGGAAATTTGGCACGTTGCTTTTGGCATATTCTGTTCCTAACACTCAGGAAATTAAAATGAAGAAGTCAAGGAGGCAATGGGATGTGTCAGTCGGAAGCACAAGGGAAGGAAGAAGCAGAGATGAAAATTAAGGTCTTCATTAGTTTGTGGTATTTGAAACCAGGGAATTGGAGAAGATCCCCAAGGGACTGAGTCTGAGGCTCTAGGAGGAAAAAGAGGCCAGTAAGAAAAGCGGCGAGGGAGGATGGTCAGACAGAGGAAAGCAAACAGAACAGTTTGTAGAAGTGAAGAAAGCCTGTGGAGAAGGAGGGTGTAATCCACTGTGTAGGACACCACAGGGAGTTGTTATTTAGATGAATGAGTGAGTGGAGGTGGTGTCAAATCTTAGCCTCCTGGCTCTGCTGTAAATAGATGAATGTATGGATTGAATTTTTTTTTTTTTTTTGTGGGTACCGGGGGTCGACCTCAGGACCTCGCGCACCAAGAGGCGCCCGTGCCGCTGAGCGATATCACCGGCCCTTTTTTTGTACGTGGGTTCTGGGAGTTGAACTCGGGCCCTCGCGCTTGCCAGGCAGGCGCTTACTCCGCTGAGCCATCTCACTGGCCCCTTTTTTGTCTTTTTTTTTTTTTTTTTTTTTTTTGTGGGTACCGGGGGGTCGACCTCAGGACCTCGCGCGCCAACAGGCACCCGTGCCGCTGAGCGATATCACCAGCCCCTTTTTCGTATGTGGGTTCCGGGAGTCGAACTTGGGCCCTCGCGCTTGCCGGGCAGGTGCTTAAGCCGCTGAGCCATCTCACCGGCCCTTTTTTGTCTTTTTTTGAGATGGGATTTTACTGAGCAGTTCAGGTTGGCCTTGAACTCACTTTGTAGCCCATGCTGGCCTTGAACTCACAACGCTTCTCCTGCCTCAGCCTCCTGAGTGCTGGGATTGCAGGCATGCGCCACCATGCCCGGCTTTGAATTTATAGATTTTGGAGCCAAGAATAAAGCCATTCTTTCAGAATGCATTTATTGGATTTTGGTTTGTTTTCTTAATTTCTAGAAACATCTATGAGCATATTCTGTTTATAATTAGAGCTGGAATTCTTCTGAGTTTGGCAGATCTTCTTGCTCAGTGGACAGGACCTGTTTGTGACATCTGGGCCCTGACCTACCCTAATGTATTTCAGCACTTGGTGGCTGTGAGCTCTCTCTTATAGACAGGTCATTCTGCTTTTTATTAACATACAGCTGAGAAATTCTCTGAAGTTGTCTTAGGCTCCAAAACTGACGATCAAGTCCAGGGCTTTTATTTGGTGGTCTAAATACGTAATGATTTGACAAGCAAAGGTTGCAACTGTGGGCCAAAACATTTATGGAATCATGAGAGCTAGTTTTAAAATATTTTAATCACTGTTATTTTAGGATGCTGGCATAAATTAAGCATTCTTTTTATTTTACTCATAAAAGTTTTGCTATGGGAAATAAAATCTTTTGGAAATACCTAAATTCCCTCAGTTTTACATATTTAAAAATCTGTTCCTTATAAAAGAGCATGTTCCCAAATTAGTATTCTATCTTTGATGGTCACAATAGTTGCCAAAATTAGGTGATATATTAGATCAGTTGATTTTGATTGAGACAGAAGATTTGGCCTGAATAATTCCTTTCAAGACTTTGTCTGCAAGTCCTTTGATCAATAAAGTACTGCTTTCAGAACATATCAAACACCTGTTTTCAAAAGGGCACACTAATAATAATATAACAATAGATTCTTTCGTGGTATTGTTTGCTTTACCTAAGGATTCTCCATGAAGCCCTAGGAGAAGTGACCTGCCTGAGATCCCGCAGGTGATTAGTGGAGCCATTTCTAGATGCTGCAGCTCTGCCCTACCTGCTTTTATTCCTCCCATTTAACTTGTTCAAATCCTCAAAGTAGCTTACACAGCAGCCCAGGTCGTGTCTGCTCTTGCAAGTCAGAGCAGAAATGTCCTGTTTGTTGCTTTCTCTGAAGCATAGAAATCTTGTTTGGCTTCTTTGAAGGGTTGGTTTATTGTCTTACTTTAGGAAAAAGCTTGGGGTAGTCTGGAATTGGGGCTTACTATAAAATAAATATACCCAAACATCCTGTTTTAAGACAGAGAGTGAAACTTTTTTTCTCACCTTAATGTATTTTTAAGCAGCTTCATCATACTGTAAATGAACTGTAGAGAAGAGGGAGTCAAAGATGTGAGAGGGGGACAGGGGCCACAGAGGGGGAGAGATGCCAGGGTTTTGTTAGGAGGGTGAGTGTGATTTGTGGGGTCGTGTTCTAAGATTGCAAAACAGGTACAAATGTCATGCATGGACTCTTATCAGGACCATTTGTTCCAGCTTGTTATCAAATTCGGTAGAACCCTGGCTTGCAGAAGGACGTATCAGTGGTCAGTGTCTGTCTGTCTCTCTTCTTTTTTTTTGCAATACTGAGGATTAAACCCAGAGCCTTGCCCATGCTAGGCAAGTTCTCTACCACTGAGCCATATCCTCAGTTCTGTCTATCTATCTAGTTTTGAGACAGAATCACAATAAATTGCCCAGGCTGGTCTTGAACTTGGAATCCTCTTGCTGGACTTGGTGACAGACACTTGTAATCCCAGTCCTCACAAGATGAAGGGAAGAGGATCGTGAGTTCCAGGCCAGCCTGGACTACACAGTGAATTTGAAGCTGGACCACATAGCAAGACCCTGTCTCAGAAAAGCCAAATAGGGGTAAAACCACAAAGATGAAAGTGAAAAATACTTGTTTTTCAATCCTCACTCTCTGCATGTGTGTTCCAGGGCTTACCACTGGTTACTTGGTGTACTGTTTTGCAGAAATTCTATGCGTGGATCCACAAACGTTTTTAGTATGTGTACTGCTGAAATGAGCACTCCACAAACATTTTTGACTATAACAAATTGTACTGTATATAATGTGATTTAAAAATATTTTCTTGTTCTGCGGGGACAGGGTTTGAACCCAGCATATGCTGGGCAAGTACTCTACCACTGAGCTACACCCCCAGCGAGGGATTTTTATACCATAAATTGTTAGATTGGAAATTGCTGTGTCAAAAGATACGCACATTTAAATTTGAAAGTGCTCTGCAAAAAAAAAAAAAAACTAATATATATATATATATATATATATATATATATATATATCTACACACACACACACACACAAACTGCCCAAAAACTAAACCACTGAATTTCTTTTTTTTTTTTTTTTTGTGGGTACCGGGGGTCGACCTCAGGACCTCGCTCGCCAGCAGGCGCCCGTGCCGCTGAGCGATATCACCGGCCCCTTTTTCGTATGTGGGTTCCGGGAGTCGAACTCGGGCTCTCGCGCTTGCCGGGCAGGCGCTTAAGCCGCTGAGCCATCTCACCGGCCCACCACTGAATTTCTTATGTTGATATGGTTAGTCATAATTTGACAACAAAGAAAGCTGCTTATGTGAAGTGTGCAGTGAGACTTTAAAAACTATCTTTTCAAGCATACAGACTTACAAATTATAAGAACAGCCTTAGTCTTCTATCAGAGATGTTGGGCTGACTCTGACAAGCCTGTGTTCCATTTCATTCATGCACCTTGTATGTAAAAATTAAGCTATAAAGATTTAAGTTCTGATAACACAGTTCAAGTATCTAGGGCTCATGCTCTGCTATACCTAATACATTGAGTTTTCGATCTTACCTCAGTAGCTATCAGTAGTAGTGGTATTTTGATCAGGATTGCATTAAATCTGTGTAACAGTTTTGGAAGTCTGGCCATTTTCACTATGTTGGTTCTCCCTACCCAAGAACAAGGGATATCTTTCCATTTTCTTTTTTTTTTTTGTTTTTTGTTTTTTGTTTTGGTGGGTACCGGGGGGTCGACCTCAGGACCTCGCGCACCAGGAGGCGCCCGTGCCGCTGAGCGATATCACCGGCCCCTTTTTCGTATGTGGGTTCCGGGAGTCGAACTCGGGCCCTCGCGCTTGCCGGGCAGGCGCTTAAGCTGCTGAGCCATCTCACCGGCCCTCTTTCCATTTTCTGATATCCTCTTCAATCTCCTTTTTCAGAGTACTGGCGTTTTCAATGTGAAGCTCTTTTACTTCCTTCCTTAGATTGATTCCCAAGTATTTCACTTTTTTGGATGCTATTGTGAAAGGTGTTGTTTCCCTAATTTCTCTCTCAGTGAGTTTGTTATTCGTGTATAGGAATGCTACTGATTTTTGAGTGTTGACTTTGTATCCAGCTATGCTACTGAATTTGGTTATTAAATCTAGAAGCCTTTTGGTGGAGTTTTTGGGGTCTTCCATGTAGAGTGTCATGACATCTGCAAATAATGATATGTTACTTCTTCCTTTCCTATCCTTGCTCCTTTTATTTCTTTTTCTTGTCTCATTGCTCTGGCTAATGTTCCCAGCACTATATTGAATTAAGAGTGGTGATAGTGGACATCCTTGTCTTGTTCCTGATTTTAGAGAGAAAGCTTTCAGTTTTTGTCCATTTAGTATGATGTTGGCTGTTGGTTTTTCATAGATGGCTTTTATCGGATCAAGATAAAGACCATCTATCCCAATTGTCTTTCTTTTTTTGGTACTGGGAATTGAACTCACAACCTCGTGCTTGCCAGGCAGGTGCTGTGCCACTAAGCTATATCCCCAGCCTATCCCAATTTTCTGTTGGGTTTTTGTTTTTGTTTTAAATCATGAATGCGTGTTGGGCTTCGTCAAACACTTTTTCTGTGTCTATTGAGATGACCATGTGGTTCTGTTAATATGGTGTATTACATTTATTGATTTGTTTGTGTTGAACCATCCTCGCATCCCTGGGAAGAATCCTACTTGGTCATGGTGTATAATCTTTTTTTTTTTTTTTTTTTTGTGGGTACCGGGGGGTCAACCTCAGGACCTCGCGTGCCAGCAGGCACTCGTGCCACTGAGCAATATCACTGGCCCTTTTTTTGTACGTGGGTTTCGGGAGTTGAACTCGGGCCCTCGTGCTTGCCAGGCAGGCACTTATGCTGCTGAGCCATCTCACTAGCCCTAATCTTCTTGATGATTTGCTACATTTTGTTTGCCAGTATCTTACCGAGGATTTTTGCGTCCCTGTTCATTAGGGAGATTGGCCTGTAGTTCTCTTTTTTGGTTGGATCCTTCTCTGGTTTTGGTATCAGGGTAATACTTGCTTCCACGAATGAGTTTGGGAGTATTGGCTTCCCTTTCAGTTTCATTAAAGAGTTTGCGAAGCAGTGGCATTAGATCTTCTCTACATTTCTTATACAATTAAGCAGTGAATCCATCAGGCTTGGGCTTTTTTTGTTGTTGTTGGTAGGTTTTTAATTACATCTTTGATTTCATTTATGGATATTAGTTTATTTAGAATTTTTATATCTTCTTGATTAAGCTTTAGTTACATATGTAAGAATATGCCCATTTCTTCTGTGTTTTCCATCTTTACTAGAATATAGGTTCCTGAATTAGGTATTGATGATCTTCTGAATTTCTGCAGTACCTGTTGTGATTTCACCCTTTTCATTCCTAATTGCATGGATTTGAGTCTTGTCTTTCCTTTGATAAGGTTGTCTAAGGGTTTGTCAATTTTATTTAATATTTCAAAGAACCAACTCTTCAATTTGTTGATTCTTTGTATGGTTTTGTTAGTTTCCATTCCCTTAATTTTTGCTCTGATCTTTATAAATTCCTCCTTCCTATGAGCTTTGGGCTTGACTTGCTCTTCTTTTTCTAGAAGCTTGAGGTTCAACATTAGATTGTTTATTTGAGCTCAGTCTGTTTTTCTCTCTCTCTCTCTTTTTTTTTTTTGTCTTTTTGAGACAAGGTTTTGCTATGCAGTTCAGGCTGGCCTTGAACTCGCTTTGTAGTCCAGGCTGGCCTTGAACTCCCAGTGATCCTCCTGCCTCAGCCTCCCAAGTACTGGGATTACAGGCATGCACTGGCCCACTGTTTTTCTGATGTGAGAATTCACCGCTATAAATTTCCCTTGCAGGACAGCTTTCATTGTGTCCCCTAAGTTCTGGTATGTTGTACTGGCATTATCGTTTAATTGTAGAAGCTGTCTAATTTCTTTAATTTCATCTGTGACCTATTGGTTGTTCAGGAGGATGTTATTTAATTTCCATGTGTTTATGAAGTTTTTGTGCTTTCTTTTGCCATTGATTTCCAGTGTAATTGCATTATGGTCTGATAATATGAAGGAGATAATTTCAATTCCTTTGCATTTACTTAAGCATGTTCTATGGGCTAGTATGTGTCTATTTTGGAGATTGTCCCATGTGCAGCTGAGAAAAATGTTTATTCTGATATTGTGGGGTAGAGCACAGTAGACATCTAATAAGTCCATTTGTTCAAAAGTTTGGTTCAGTTCTGATATTTGCTGATTTTTTTGTCTAGTTGATCTATTTGTGACAGTAGGGTATTGAGGTTCCCCATTAAAACTGTATTAGTGCTTAGTTGATTTTCCATGTCCATTAATATTTTATATAGTTGGGTATGCTGGTATTTGGTTCATATATATTTATGATTGTTATCTCTTCCTCTTGGGTTGTTCCCTTTACAAAGATGTAGTAACCCTTGTCTCTTTTAATCAGGCTTGACTTGAAATCCACTTTGTCTGCAAATAGAATAGCTACCCCTGCTTTTTTCCAGGTTCTTATTGCATGGAGTATTGTTTTCCATCCTTTGACTTTTGGGCTATGAATTTCTTTTTTAATTAAATGTGTTTCTTGTATGCAGGATACTGTTGGATCTTGCTTTTTTTTTTTTTTTTTTTTTTAATGTGGGTACTGAGAGTCAAACTCAGGACCTCGTGCTTGCCAGCAGGCATTTGTGCCGCTGAGCAATATCACCAGCCCTTTTTTTCCTTTATGTGGGTACCAGGAGTCGAACTCAGGACCTTGTGCTTGCCAGGCAGGTGCTTACACCGCTGAGCCATCTCACTGGCCCTGGATCTTGCTTCTTTTTTTTTTTTTTTTTTTTTTTTTTGTGAGTACCCGGGGGTCAACCTCAGGACCTCGTGCGCCAGGAGGCGCCCGTGCCGCTGAGCGATATCACCGGCCCCTTTTTCATATGTGGGTTCCGGGAGTCGAACTTGGGCCCTCGCGCTTGCCGGGCAGGCGCTTAAGCCGCTGAGCCATCTCACTGGCCCCATGGATCTTGCTTCTTGATCCCTTCTGGCAGTGTGTTTCTTTTGATTGGTGAATTGAGACCATTTACATTGATGGTTATAACTGATATGTATTGATTATCCTTGTTATGTTATTTCCTTGTTGCTTCCCTTTTTTTTTTTACCCCTTCTGTTTAATTACTGGTCTTGCCTGCTGGATTCATTCTGTTGTGGTTCATGGAACTGTAGTTCTTGTTATCTCTTTCTATAAAGTCCTTCAGAACATTTTGAAGTGCTGGTTTGGTGGTCATGAATTTCTTAGGTGTTCTTTGTCGTGGAAGTATCTTATTTCTCCATCAACTTTGAAAGATAGTTTTGTGGAGTACATCAACCTGGGTTGGAGGTTGTTTTCTTTTAGGGCTTGAAATACTGTACTCCAAGGTCTCCTTGACTTGAGGGTTTGTGTTGAGAAGTCTGCTGTAATTCTGATGGGCTTTCCTTTATAGGTGATTTGTTTCTTTTCTCTGACAGCTTTTAATATTCTGTTCTTGTGTTGATTTTCTGGAATCTTGATTATTATATGCCTTGGTATAGATTTTTTTTGATCACGACTAATCCAAGTTCTCTATGTCTCAGTTATCTGTATGTCAAATTCTTTCCCATGTTTGGGAAGTTTTCTGCCATTACTTCTGTGGACAGGTTTTTTATGTCATTTGTACTATCTCCTGGTTTTTCCTTGACCGATCAATCTTGTGCTATTCTTCTTTGCATCATCTAGCTGTTGGATTGATTTTTCGTGGTTCCTTGCTGTTTTTAAGAAATCTTTGTTTTCATGATCACTAACCACAATCCTGTTTTCTATATGTGATGTTGTCCTCACATTGGCTCATTCTGCTGTGTATACTTTGAATTTTTAATCTCCTGGAGATCTTTTTGAATCTGTTTCATGGATTCCATTTCTTTTCTATGTTGGGTGTTCATGTTTGCCATCATTTTCCAAAGCTCCTCTTTTTTTTTTAATCTGTATTTGCCCTAAAGTCAGTAATCATGTCCTCCATTATGGTCACCATCTCTGTAGTTACCTGAGAGATTATTTCTGATTTGATTTTTTTCTGTTTTGTTTTGTAGAGCCTCATTCATCTGCTTTGTTACTTCTGCTGTTACCACTTCAGAGAGTCCAGCTGGGTGGCTTTCAAATTGTTCCGCCTTCTTGCCCCCTGGGTTTGCCTTTTGTGAGCAAGAAGTCTGGGGTTGCATCTTGCTTATGTGTCTTCTCATTTTCTATTTTGTTTTGTTCTGTTTTAGTTTAATTCTCGGGTTGATGCTTTTAAATTGCTTATGGTAGGTAGCTTTATTGCTAATATTGAGAATCTTAGGAAATGACTACTTCTCAGAGATGTCTTACAGATGTAGCTGGCTTTTGGGTTTTGAGTCTGTTGCAAGTTTCCCTACCTCTTCAATTTATTGAGGATGAGAAGTTGCAGCCTATTTGGCCTAGACCTTGGTTCTTTGGCACTGGCCTATAGTATTATGACCCTTAGGCAATCTCAGCCTTGGGATACCAGAAAGAACAACTGAGTAGTACAATAGTATTAAACAGCCTAGAAAATGACAAACCGTGGTAACTATTTGTATGCCACCTATATTTTGGTTATATGACAATCTAAAACAAACTAGAAAATTGTATACAGTAAATATGCCCTCAATGTGACAATTTTACCCTTGGGAGAAAATTTAAAAGGGGGTAGGGGAAAAAACAGAGAAATAGCAGAGGAAGTGATTAGAAGCAAGGCTGGAGAACAAAGGAAGATGATGAGAACTCTGGGAAACTGGTGAAGAAGACAGAAGGGAAAGAGAGAAGGAAGAAAGAACAGAACAACAACATCAAAACTAGAAACAATGTTCACACTCATGTAAAAACTAGAATAAACAAGAAAAAAGAAAACAAAAACTGGGCCGGTGAGATGGCTCAGTGGCGTAAGCGCCTGCCTTGCAAGCGCGAGGGCCCAAGTTCGACTCCCGGAACCCACATACGAAAAAGGGGCCGGTGATATCGCTCAGTGGCACGGGTGCCTGTTGGCCCGCGAGGTCCTGAGGTCGTCCCCCTGGTACCCACAAAAAAAAAAAAAAAAAAGAAAACAAAAACAAGAAAAGAAGAAAAAAAATTGTCCACTTCAGGGTGTGTTTCTGTTGTCACTGGTAGACAGAGTGGGCAAACAGAGTCCCAGTCCGTGTTGATTGATCCCAGGAAGCCAGCTGTAGCATTATGGCAGGGTAGCGGATGATCCTTACCTTCAGTTCCGCTGAAGTTTAGGCTGATTTCTGGCTGTGAGGCTGGAACCTAATTTGTTCAGCCTGCAACACTCCCTGAGCCTCCTGCCTGCTTGAACTCAACTCTGTGACCTCCAGCCCATTTGAACTCACTGGTGCCTTACCTTGACACTTGAGGCCAGTAGATGGAGCCAGCCCGCAGCTGCTGTGACTTCTGAGCTCAGTTGGCCCCTGTCTAAGATGCCAACCAGCCAATTGCACTCTGTGGGGAGGGGGATGTCTGAACCCAAATAACTCACCAGCCACTGCAGTCCGCTTCGTCCGGTGCTCCGTTCCACTGGTGTGTTTCTCCATGGAGGCCTCTGGGGACGCCAGTAGTCACTGTGCATCTGCAGGTTCCAGTGCCCCTCTCATGCAGTGGGTGAAGGCTCAGGGAGAAAGTGCCACTTGCCATGTCCTTCTTCTTGGTTGAGTTCTCTCCCTTTGCTCTCCCTGGGGGCTTCAATTCTTGCTTCAGATCCTTGCAGGGTCCCAGGGATCCATTTCCCTTCTTCTCTTCCTCACATTGTTAGATTCCAGCATCTGAACACCAAATTTTGGAGAGGCTGTTTCTCTACTGTTCACTACTCTGCCATCTTCCTGGAGGTCCCTATTTTTGCATTTTGAGTTTCAGAAATAAATTCATTCTTTATGGCTTAAGCACAGATTGAGCATCTGCTCATAGCTAATTCCAGTCTAGGTCTCGGGGACCAGGAAGAATAAGAACCTCATCCTAGAGAAAAATGCCTGGAGTACAGAGGCTTTCACTTTTTTCTGGCTGAGTCCTGGGTGATAATTGTGGACAATCATAGTAGTGGTGTGCTGTGACAGTGATCCTAAAGGTCAGTTAAAATCTCTGCAAAAGAAGTTGTACACAGGTGATTCAGGTGTATTTGGGATTCCTTAAGAAACATGGGTGTGTGTGTAGGGGTGTGAAATTAGGCTTCACCTAGGTGTTGGTACAGATAGCCAGGAATGGATTCAGAAAGGGATATGGAGAAAAGCAGAGGCTGAGCAGGCAGTAAGGATGGAAGAGGCAGGAGGGACAGCAGCAGCTGCCAAGGCATGTAAGTGTGATACATCCTGATACATGTGTGGGAACCTCAAGCTGTTTAGGATTAAAAGAGGCTGAAGTGTCAATCGGTGTCATCTTGAGGCTGAGCCTAGAAGGGTTTTGACAGCAGCCTGCATGTTCTAAGGGAGTGACTGTATTGTTCTCACTTTTCATGGGTTTAACTTTAGGGGCTCCATCAGTTTAGTTCATGCCATTTACCAGCTGGTTATTTGGGATTATTGTGGAAGACTTGATGCCTAGGTTAATATCGGGATCTGCTCACCAAAGAACCTGATGAGCTGCTTTTAACTCTTCAGTGCTTCATGGGAACAGCTATGTCCCCAAACATTCCATGGGGTTGAGAGGTGTTCTTAGTGTACCCTCTGACATAGTAATTAGGGTAGATTATGATATAGGACTGGGAACTCTGAATTAAGGTTGTTTGGGCTTATGTTATTAAGATCAGCTAGGACAAGACAATCATCAATAGTGGTGATTAAAGGACAGATATTGATTTTTATTACAGGCTCAAATTATGTAATGAACCTTTTACAGAGTGAAGTTAGAGGCAGCAGCATAGCACAGTGGTAGGAGAGCCAGTGGCGTCCATTGGAGCCATTGCTTAGCTCTTTGATCTTGGGCAAACTGATTAAACTCTGAGCTTCTCAGAGGATCTTTGTTTTGTATTTTGTTATATGTAAACAGAAGTAATAAAACTTACTGCACAGGGTCATTGGCAGTTAAATAAGTTACTTTATAGCAATGGAGAGTAAGGGTTGGATTGGTATATTCCTGCACAATCCCATGGTGAATGTCTCATGTATGTATAGATACATGCTTCACATTTTTTTGTAGAATGTGGCCTATGCATGGTGTATAAGTTAAGAATTTGTACTTTATTTCTAAATGCATAGGTTTTTGAATCTCCATGATGTGTTTAGTTGTGAAAGTGTATTAAGAGAGCGATCGTACTCAAAAGGATCAATACTGGGAGACAACTCCTGCTAATTTCAGAGCGGTTGATATATTACACAACTAGACAAAAGGTAAGAAATGGCAGTTCAGAGGGGCAAGTTGGAAAAGCCAAGTTGTATAGAAAGATAGCCAATCTTACTAATTATTAGGGAAATGTTAATTATAATAGAATTTCCTGCCTGTCAGGTTGCTGGAAAGTAAGTAAGATTGATGACATCTGATGTTGGCAAGAGTGTGGAGGAATGGACTCATGCAGATAAAAGGGTAAACTGGTGAAGACATCTTGGCCTGTGTGCATTTGGCAGGTTGAGAATCCTTTATCTGAGTGCTTGGGACCAGAAGTGTTTCAGATTTTGGAGTTTTTTTGAAATTTGGAATATTCGCATAGACCTTACTGGTTGAGTATCCCTCATCTGAAAATCTAAAATGCTCCAACTTTTTGAATTGTGTCATATTGGCATTCAGAAAAATTCAGCATTTTTTTTTTTTGGTCTTTTTGAGACAGAGTTTCCTTGTGAGGTTCAGGCTGGCCTTGAGCTCACTTTGTAGCTTAGGCTGGCCTCAGACTCACAGCACTCCTCCTGCCTCAGCCTCCAGAATGCTGGGATTACAGGCGTGTGCCACCATGCCCAGTAAGATTCTGCTTTTTAGCATTGTGGATTTCAGATTTTCATATGAGGGATGCTCAGCCTGTAACTTTTAGACTTGATGCAAATACCCTAAATGTGTCATAGAAAACAACCCAATCATCATGGTTCTGTGTAGTCTGTAAGCACAGTTTAGTTTAGTTTAGTTTTATTTTTTTGAGACAGGGTCTAGCTATGTAGTTCAGGCTGTCCTTGAACTTTCTATGGAGCCCAGGCTGGCCTCAAACTCCTGGCGATCCTCCTGCCTCAGCCTCCTGAATGCTGGGATTACAGGAGTAAACCACCATGCCCGGCTTGTTTCATATTTTTGCAGATTTCTTTCTGTTTGGGCAAATAGACAACCGGGTACTCCTAACTACAACTATTTCAATTTGTTGTGATACAAACATTTTGACTGAAGTATATGAGAAATATATAACCTCGCAGAGATTTTTAGTTAGAAAAGGAAGAAGTACTGTACTTCAGTAGTTATTTTTTCTGATAATTGTGGATGTTCTTTAATCTACACCAAAACATGACCAGAAGTGTTTTTTTTTTTTTTTTTTTTTTTTGTGGGTACCGGGGGGACGACCTCAGGACCTCACGCGCCAACAGGCGCCCGTGCCGCTGAGCGATATCACTGGCCCCTTTTTCGTATGTGGGATCCGGGAGTCGAACTCGGGCCTTCGTGCTTGCAAGGCAGGCGCTTAAGCCGCTGAGTCGTCTCACCGGCCCTTTTTTTTTTTTTTTTTTTTTAAACAGGCTCCTTGCAGTATGAAATCTGAAATACATCAGTGAACTTTTTTGTACTGTTCTTTTAAACTCCACTGGTCTCCTTTACACTTTGGATCTTTATGTGTACTGAAGAACTGTCAACTTTCATAGTGGTGGATAAAAGTTTTCCCAAATTGTAGTTTTTTTGTTTTGTTTTTTTATGTGGGTACTGGGAATCGACCTCAGGACCTCGCGCTTTGCCAGCAGGCGCTTGTGCTGCTGAGCAATGTTACCGGCCCTTTTTTTCCTTTATGTGGGTTCCGGGAGTCAAACTCAGGACCTTGCGCTTGCCAGGCAAGCGCTTATGCCGCTGAGCTATCTCACTGGTCCCCCAAATTGTAGTTTTTACTTAAAAGCTCAAATTTAGCTGTCTGGCAACAAATATTTTTGGAGAAACTGTTGTGACAAGCTCACTTCATTCTTTTCTCAGAAAGTGTCCTTCAGGCATTGAAGCTTAAATAACCATGGTTAATCTGAAGAGCCTTCAGATAGAGGAGGACTGACAGGGGCATCTCAGTGGTTTTTCTTTCTGTGCTGAGGTTTGAGTCCTCATGAATGGTAGGCGAATATGTTTTTATATCATAACATAGCAGATAGTAGGAGCAAGTGAGGACTTTATACAACTCCATGGCATGCTAGCTTTGACAGGGAATTTTGCACAAGTCAGTTTGAAAAACGTGGGAGACGAAGACAAGAAAGATAAACTCTTAACGCAAAGAGGAAAAATTCTAAGTAAATGAAAGTATGTAAAAGAGTTAAGGAGCACGTAGAATGCAGGTGAGCAAAATGAAGTGCGTTTGGGCACTTGGGCTTCTGCAGTGAGGTTTCAGGTTCCTTGAGTGAAAGTGAACCCTACATGTTGACACCAGGTCACGCCTAGAGAAGTGAGCAGCATGTGGGACAGTTCATTAATCCTAAAACCATAAGGAAATGTAGTTAGGAGCTGAGGGTACCATCAGTTTCTCTTGACAGTTTAGATGCTTTGAGGCTGGAAGCTTGTGGTGGCTCCTTGTATTTGTAAGGATGAGCAGCTGAAGAGTTCAGCCTCTGATGCATCTCAGCCAGCTTTCTTTGCTCTGAGTGGCTTAAACTTAGAAAATAACTAGTCTTGTTTCTGTCACTGGAGAGAGACATTTTTTTTCTTAGACAATGATTTTTTTTTTTGTTTTCCCAATACAAAGTGCAGGTATAGTGGTGCATGGCTGTAATCAGACTGTGGAGGCTGAGGCAGGAGGATTGCAGGTTCAACCTCAGCCTGGACAACTTAGTAACTTAGACCCTGTTTCAAAATAAAAAGGGGGGGGGGCTGGGGAGGTAGCTCAGTGCAAAGGCCCTGAACATATTCCCCAGTGCTGCAAAATAAATTACAATAGAACAATGACCTTTGGGGTCGGGGATATAGCTCAGCGGCGCAATGCCTGCCTGGCAAGCACAAGGTCATGAGTTCAATTCCTGGTACCCAAAAAAGAAACAGTGACCTTTCATGGTATTTCATTGTTTTTTTCTTTTTCCCCCATTCTGTATATCTTTTTTTTCTAGTTTGAGAAAACTTGGTAGTTTGCTGTTTCCTTTTTTGAGTAGTTCTGTTTTGTAGGACTTAGACCTAAGCAGTTTTTAAGTGATTCATTCAACAAATATTTGAGCGTCTTCATGCCAGGTAGTGCTTTAGGTGTTTGTGGGGCAGAAGTGATGAGAAGATAAGAATCTTGCTGTTAGGAAACTTGTGATCAGAAAAACGAGCTTAGTGGGACAATTGGCAGCTACTGGGCACATGTTGCTATGAAGCAATTGAAATGTGGCTGTCCAACTGAGATGTGTAAGTATAAAAGATACAGTAGATTTCAAAGACTTAGTTCAAGCCAAGTGCAGTGGCACATGCTTTTGTAATCCCAGCTACCAAGGAAGCTAAGGCAGAAGAATAGCAAGTTTGAGGCCAGCCTGGGCAAGTTACTGAGACCCTGTCTCAAAAAAAAAACAACCAAAAAAACCCAGTAATTTTACTTATTATTATTTTGTAGTACTGGGGATTGAAAAGAGTACCTTTACACTTCGCTACATCCCTAGCTCGTTTTTATTTTAAGACAAGATCTTGTTAAGTTACTAAGTTGCCCAGGCTGAGCTCAAATTTGTGATCCTCCTGCCTCAGCCTCCCAGAATGCTGGAATCACAGACATGCACCACCAATCCCTACAGTAATTTTTATTTTAATGTCAACTACTTTTTACTTCAGTGTGGCTATTAGAAAATTTAATATCTCATGTAGCTTTCATTCCTGGTTTGCCTTGTATTTCTAATGGACAGTACTGATCTAGAGAGCAGAAATGGACAAAGCAAATATATAAGGTAAGGCATATTAAAAGGTATAGGGAAAAATAAAAACAGGGTAAGGCGGAATGGGATACTTGGCAAGGAGTGGGGTTTGGTTGCTGTAGGATGGTCAGAGAACAGCTTTCCACTAAGGTGCTGTGGGAGCAGAGCCATGGAAGTGGGGAGTGCAGTGAGCAGATGCCTGTGGGAAGAGGGACAGCAAGCCAGGCGTGTGGGGGTTGGGGGTTGGGGCAGGGTATGCACTGCTTTCTGGACTGGCCTGTGGTGGGTGTGGAGCTGCAGTGGGAGAGCTGTCAGTAGGGGTCTGAGTGGCAGGCAGCTGCCAGACGGAGTGGGAGGGAGAGGAGCACTGGCAGAGTCCCTCAGATGGGAAGAAGAAGGCTTGGGGGGGTTTTCCGAAGGGACGCTTCTCATCAGATTACCTGAAAGGGGACCCCTCTGGCAACTCCATAGAGGATAAGCCATGGTGTATGGGATGGCATGAGAGAAACCAGTTAGCAGGGCTCACAAGTTAGAAACCGTGGTGACTGGGACCAAGGTTGTCATGGTGGTGGTGCTGGTAGTGCTGGTAATGCTGACGGGTGGTTAGTGTCTTCTGTTTTGAAGCCAGTGCCAATGCTCCATATGGAGAAAGGGCTGTGTGTAAGGGCTGAGGAAGCTACCAAGGCTGCCTCAGCAGTTCATGGTTCAAGCCCCTGAAGGATGGGTTTCTACTGAGTATGATAAGCAGGGTTGTGAGAGCAGTGCAGTTGCGCTTGGAAGATGGATGGTTTAGTCTGGCCAGGTTGTTGGAGACGTCTGTTGGACAGGTGACGACGGCACAGCAAGTAGATATAAGGGAAGGAGTGAAGTCTGAGGTAAGGAAGCCACTGGTGATCCTGCCAGGTGGAGTCTTTTCTTTTACGGTGATTGAACTCAGGGCCTTGCACATGCTAGGCAAGCAGTCTACCACCGAGCTACATCCCTAGACTTTTTTTTTTTTTTTTCCCCCAGTAGTGGGGATTGAATCCAGGGCCTTTGCAGTGAACTATACCTCCTTTCTTTATTCATTCATTCGGTTTGCTTTTTTTTTTTTTTTTTTTTTTTTTTTTGTGGGTACCAGGGGGACAACCTCAGGACCTCGCGCGCCAACAGGCACCCGTGCCACTGAGCGATATCACCGGCCCCTTTTTCGTATGTGGGTTCCGGGAGTCGAACTCGGGCCCTCGCGCTTGCAAGGCAGGCGCTTACGCCGCTGAGCCATCTCACCGGCCCTCAGTTTGCTTTTTGAGACAAGGTCTCCATGTGTATTCTAGGCTGGCCAGGAATTCATGGTGATCCTCCTGCCTCAACTTCCCGAGTACTGGAATTACAGGCATGTGCCACCATACCTGGCCTTATCCCTTTTCTTTTTCTTTTTGAGGCAGAATTTTGCTAAGTGGCTAAGATGCCCAGGCTGGGCTTGAAATTGTGATCCCCTACCTCAGCCTCCCAGAGTGCTAGGATTATAGGCATTGTGCTACCATTGACTGACTGATTGATTGATTGATTGATTGATTCTGGAGATTGAATCCAGTGTCTTCACAGTGAGCTATGTCCCCACCTCTTTTTAAAATTTTTTATTTCAAAATAAAAGTTGGGGCCGGTGAGATAGCTCAGCAGCACAAGCGCCTGCCTGGCAAGCGCAAGGTCCTGAGTTTGACTCCCGGGTACCCACATAAAGGAAAAAAAAAAAGGACCGGTGATATCGTTCAGCACAAGTGCCTGCTGGCAAGCATGAGGTCCTGAGTTTGACTCCCAGTACCCACATAAAAAAAAAAAAAAGTTGCCCAGATTGTGTTGGTTTTAATTTGTGATTTTCCTGCCTCAGCCTCCCAGCGTGCTGGGATTACAGTTGTGCTCCACCATGCCATTTTGTTTTTTAGGATATGGTTTTAGTCAGCCACCTAGGTTGATGTCAAACTCCTGGGCTCGAGATCTTTCTGCCTCAGCATCCCAGGAAACTGGGACTATACGAGTGGGCCCCTTCACCCATCTCAGGTGCAGTTTTGATGGAGCGGTAGGATTGAAACTGTTGTACATTTTTAGAAGAATAGATGGAGAGGAAGCAGAGACAGTGAACATGGTTAGGCTTTCAAGGAGTTTTGCTGTAAAGACTTCAGAGAAATAGGAATGTAGTTGGAAGGCTTGCAGGTAAAGGGAAGGCTTGAAAAAACTTTATTTCAGTTTATAGACAAGTTGCAAAAATGGTACTGATTGTCCATATACCCTTCATCTAGTTTCCCTAGGTGTTAAAGTTTAACTGCTCTAATTTTTCCGGGACCTTTGAGAGTAAGTTGCACACATACTGTTGCATACACACATTGCTGCACAGTAATTTGCACACATACCTGTAAATACTTTACTGTGTGTTACCTAGAAACAAGGACATTCTGTTACATGACTACTGTACAGTGATTGATAAAGAAAATCAGCACTGACACCACAGTGTTTAATCTCCAGATGTTATTTAGACTTTGCCAATTGTTCAACTAATGTCCTGTTTTTGATCCTGGACCAGATCCAGGATTACATACTGCATTTATTTATTTAGTACCAGGAATCGAACTCAGGACCTTTCACTTGCTAGGCAGGCACTGTGCCACTGAGCTATATCCCCAGCCCATGTACTGCATTTAGATGTAATGTTTTTGGTTTCTTAATCTGCAACATTTCCTTAATCCTTGTCTGTCTGTCATCATATTTGTGAGGGCAATAAGCTATTTATAATAGAATGTCTCTCACCATGGACTTGGCCAGTGACTCCCATCTTAGAATCAGGTCATTGTTATTTTTCCCCCAGTGCTGAGGATCAAACCGAGGGTGTACCACTGAGCTGCACTCCCCAGCCCTCAGGTTGTGTTTTTAATAGATTACCTTAGAAGTGACGTCTTCGGCATACCTCATCAGGAAGCGTGTGCTGTTGATTTTGTTCTGACAGTGGTGATCCTTTTGATCAGTTGGTTAAGGTAGTGTCTGCCAGGGCTTCTCCAGGGTAAAGTGGCTGGTTTTTTCTTTTTGCAGTAAGAACCTCATGGATAGGTGCCTTGAGAGACTGTGAAGAGCCTGTTTCTTAATAATACTTTCACTCATTTTAGCACCCATTGATTGTTCTTGTCTGAAACTATTATTAGTGTAGTGGCTGTCAAATGGTGTCTTCCTTATTCCGCATTTCTTCTACACTTACTAGTTGAAATTTTAAGAGCTTTTCCTTCTTTCCCATTTATTTCATGTTGATATGGGTTTATGGAAATCTTACTTCAGATTATAACACATTACAATCATTATTTGTTGCTCAGACTGTCAAAGTGAGGGTTTTGAAGGTAAGAGGTATTTTAGCATGGTAGTGGTATGCCAAAAAGCACAGATGGAAAGATGATTATGATAATCTCATGTCCATAAGGTGAAATCTTTTTTTTTTTTTTTTTTTTTTTTTTGTGGGTACCGGGGGGTCGACCTCAGGACCTCGCGCGCCAGCAGGCGCCATGCCACTGAGCGATATCACCGGCCCCTTTTTTCGTATGTGGGATCTGGGAGTTGAACTCGGGCCCTCGCGCTTGCAAGGCAGGCGCTTAAGCCGCTGAGCCATCTCACCGGCCCTGAAATCTTTGCTTATGCTTTTTTTTTTTTTTTTGATGCAGGGGCGGTACTGGAGATTGAATTTAGGGCTTTGGCACTCAGCTACATCCCCAGCATCTTTCTTTTTTTTTTTTTAAGTACATGTTTGTAGTATATAATGATTACATTCACTGTGGAGAATTAGTACATGTACATATCACATCTTAATTCTTACTCCTCCCCCTCCATCTTTTGGTCCCCTTCTTATTTGCGAAAGAGAACCTTTTTTTATTTATTTTGAGACAGGGTCTCACTAAGTCACTAAGTTGGTCAGGCTGAGCTTGAACTTGTGATCCTCCTGTCTGTTTCCTGGATCCTGGTTTACAGGTGGGTATTATCATGCCCGACTGCTTATGCTTCCTTTTAGATGAGTAATTTCCTGCAGACTTTAGCTACCTAAATGCAATAAGTCTAGGATATTTTGTTCTGCAATAAATCTAGGATATTTGATTCTTTTCTGGGGATATTTGTAAGATATCAAGTCGTTCTTTGTGACTGATGTGCTGCCTCAAATTTGATACTGTGCTTACAGAAAGTACAGTAATAACTTGAATATTGCGTATGTCACTTATTACTGTTATTTTTTTGTTTTGTTTGAGACAGGGTTTAACTAGGCAGTGCAGGCTGGCCTTGAACTCACTTATGTAGCTCAGGCTGGCCTCAGACTTGCAGTGATCCTCCCACCTCAGCCTCCCGAGTGCTGGGATTATAGGCGTGTACCACCATGCCCAGACTGTGTATGTCACTTATAATTTAATCACATGCAGGTTGTTTTTCCATACAAGATGAACTTTAACTCATGATCACACATTTTTCCTAGTCTGTTGCATTTTGATGCACTATGGATGTAGTTTCTAAAATTGGTAGAAACATTGTCGCACATTTCTTCACTGTTCCTATTTACTGTTAGGTCTTGGTTAATGGTGTACTTACGGAAGCAGATGGAATCTCAAGCTATTTTCTTGAGTTACACTGTATATAAAACATTCACAAGAATTAAGTGAAACTAGTTTTTTCCATGGTAATTAAAAAGGTTGAAAGACTTTAAAAATATATAGTACCGATGGCAAAATTTAAAACATAAAAGTGGTTGAAATTACCTTTTTGCCTTCTCAAATGCAGCCACTGTGCAGTTTCTCGTGTTCTTTTGGGAAAGATTTAACAAGGTATGAAAATCTATGAATGTATACTTTTTAGAAAAAATACTACTTAGCTGTATGCACTATATTCTTTGCAAGTTTTAAAAAGCCATTTTAAAGGCACTTTGGAAGCTAGAATGGGGAAAATAGAATGTTCAATACAGTTAAAGTAGTTAATCTGAATTTAGGAGAAAAGTGTATTTACCCGTATGTAGACTAGTAATACGTTATAAACTGTTTAAGGGTCTTTTCCTTAATAATGTAGTATCTTAGGTTTCATTATTAGGATCTGTTAGATTCTGATCTTCAGAAAGCCCAAGCATGTGGTTTACTTCCATCATGAGTTATGATGGAAAAAAGAAATGTATTGTGTAGCGTTTAACCCCCCCAAAAAGAAAAGCTCTTTCCTGCCCGCAAACCACAGAGCAGTCCTTCTAAATAGCATGTGCATAATACCTTATATCAATTAGAACTGCTTAGTGCTCTAAAGTTAGCTGTAAGAAATATAACTTTTTTTTTTTTTTAGAAAATTGTGTTTTAAACTTTCTTTTAAACACTTTTTTTTTTTTTTTTTTTTTTTTTTTTTTTGTGGATACCGGGGGTCGACCTCAGGACCTCACGTGCCAGCAGGCGCCCGTGGCGCTGAGCGATATCACCGGCCCCTTTTTTCGTATGTGGATTCCGGGAGTCGAACTCGGGCCCTTGCGCTTGCCGGGCAGGCGCTTAAGCCGCTGAGCCATCTCACCGGCCCCTATTTTTATTTTTGAGACAGGGTCTTGCTAAGTTGCCCAGGTGGGATTGAGACTCGCAGTCCTCCTGCCTCAGCCTCTCTCAGTGCTGGGATTATAGGGTGCTGATTTAAAATCAGTGTTTTTTGAGATAGGGTCTCACTTTGTAGTTCAAGGTGGCCTTGAACTCACTGTGGAGCCCAGGGTGGCAGCAAGCTTCTTGTCTGTCTCCTGAGTGCTGGCATTACAGGTGGGAGTCACCTAGTCTTAAAATGAGTGTTTTTACAGAAAATTTTGTGAATTTTTCAGAAATATTGATTAGCTGCAAAATATTGAAATTTGATTTGTAAAGTTAAAGGAAATCATGATCTTTAAAGAAATTTTCAATGTTTGCCTGTTGGCAACATACTTTATTTTCAAAGTGACAGGTACAGTAATGAATTTTAAACTAACAAAATATGGTAGTGCTGTGTGTCTTAATTCCAGATAGAAGACCAAAATCTTTAGTATACATTGGTCTAATTCTGAACTTACAGACTTGTTTAAGCAAATAGGTCTTAAGTAAAATATGTAATTAAAAAAACCTGATAATTTTTTTTTTTGTGGGTCCTGGGGGGTCGACCTCAGGACCTCGCGCGCCAGCAGGTGCCTGTGCCGCTGAGCGATATCACCGGCCCCTTTTTTGTATGTGGGTTCCGGGAGTCGAACTCGGGCCCTCGCGCTTGCAAGGCAGGCGCTTACGCCGCTGAGCCATCTCACCGGCCCCCAAAACCTGATAATTTAATGCTGCATACTATATCTAAGATAGTTGTCTTTACACATTTAAGTTCATTTTTATTTTATTTATTTATTTTTGGTACCAGAAATCAAACTCAGGACCTTGTGCTGGCCAGGCAGGTGCTGTACCACTGAGCTATATCCCTGGCCTAAGTTCATTTTTAAAGTCACCATTTATACTGTATCAATCAATAGATCTGATTGATACACAAAACTAACATGATCCAAAGTAAAAATGTAAGCATATTAAAGTGTCCCTTTTTCAAAATGAGTTTTTAGCTTTATGATAGTATAACTAAAAAAATTAATTTTCTAGCCTGCTTCAAAATAGTTTAGGTAAACATAAAGTTCTAATTGTTTGGTTTTATGGTAAATGTTATTATTTATTTATTCATTCATGCATACATACTTACATACATACCGGGAATCAAACTCAGGACCTCGTCCTTGCCAGGGAGGCACAGTGCCACTTAATGTGGTTACATATTCCCACCCTAAACCTGGATTTATCAATGGACTAGATGGGTATTTTGGGAAGATACCATCAAAATACTTCAATTGAATACTTGAGCTTTTCAGTTAATTTCAAAATACTGCAACTTCGGAAGATCTGGAGGTGGCTCTCAGTATAAGTCTGGATATATTTAAGTTAGTCTAAAAATGAAGGGGCCGGTGAGATGGCTCAGCGGCTTAAGCGCCTGCCCGGCAAGCGCGAGGGCCAGAGTTCGACTCCCGGAACCCACATACGAAAAAGGGGCCGGTGATATCGCTCAGCGGCACGGGCGCCTGCTGGCGAGCGAGGTCCTGAGGTCGACCCCCGGTACCCACAAAAAAAAAAAAACAAAAAAAACGCCCACAAGAATGGAATATCATTTTCTGTTACTGACCTTGAACTAATGACATTAATCCTTAACCACTTAATAAAGCTGCTTTAATGGTTGCATTTTAAAATTAGTGATATTTGCAGTTTGCCCTGTTATTTGCAGTTTCATTTTCTTTCAACTATCTATTTAGTCTTGTGAAAGACAACCACTATGTGCAGGTGCTACAGAAAGACAAAATCATTAACTTAAATTTTTGAAAGAGAAAAGTTAACACTTTACAGTAATTTTAACAATTTGTAAAAAGCACATTTATGTGGATATGAGCATTAACGTATTTGTAACCATTCTCATAATTGGCAGTAGCTTTAAATACATAGGTGGACTGAATTTTTCTAACTGATAATTTGCAATTTCTAAATTTCTAGAAGAGGCGGGAGCTGTTAAATATTAAGTGCCCCTCACCCTCTGTCCTGCCGCCCCATGTTTAATCTACTGAGTTTTGAGATGTGTGACTTCTGTAAGTAAATTGGAGCTGGCTGGTTGTTTTGATGTTATTTACCCAATCTTCTGTCATGAGTCTTGAAAACATACACCAAGAAGTATTTTTCCTAGTGCTTTTCCTGCCTGTAGAATTCTGCAACTAAGTTTTTAGTTATCCACTTTATATAATTAAAGCCTTCCCAAGTCCCAAAATACCTAAAATTCTAAACATGGGGTTAAGTAACAATTTAAGTAAAATCCAGCAGATAAATCTGGAGAAGGGATTTTAGAATCCTCAATGCTTGTAGTTGATATTGTATTGTTAAATTTAAGATGTGCTCAAATTTTAATTATCAATAGAGTAGATAAAATTTTAGTATATGTGTATAGTGTGTAAGTTATTAGGAAATAAAATTAAAACTTTGGCTTAGACCTTCCTCTTTGCTCTAGTAAAGCCTGTGTAAAAATAAAAATGACCTATATGGACAGATGGCTGGTGCTTAGGGGTGTGGCTGAGTCCTGGTGTGCTGCCCTCCGATGGACAGTCTGTTCTGATCGCTTACATTTTTTCCTTGCTTCTGCAAGTCATTCTTTAGGCAGTTATTAAATTGTTTGGCTGATTAACATGTTCTTAAAGCTTATGGATTTTCAAAACACTCATTTCAATGTTTTTACAAGGTGTTAAAGTCTAAAGCCCAGCCCACTTAAGTTTAATGTTCTGTATAGATTGTTAATGACAGATTTAGTTTACGATCCTTTTTCTAATTGTAAAGCTTTCAAAGGGGTTGGAACATTTGGCAAGGACGGGGCCATTTTAAAATAAACACTTGTTGTCTGTTATAGAGAAAGCCCAAGTGCGGGTAGATGCACTGTGGATACACATGGTATTGTAAATACTTTGTAAAGCAGTCACACATTTGTATCTTTGGTTCTTGGTGCCCACCCCTTCCCCATTTCTGAGCTTTTTGTTAAACATTTTGGCCAGTTGCATCACTATAGTAAAGGAGACCAAGAGTTTTTTCCTTTGAAAGAATTGTATCTTCTGGGCTTGGAGATAAATTGAAGTCCTAGTCTGCTTTTACATATAATAACATTGATTGTAAGTACAGTATCATGTCCTAGATTGTTGTAAGTGGAATAGTTTTAGCATGTCACTTATAAAATTGAACAATATGTAATTCCCTGTGTCCACAGCTAGGGAGTCCCTCCACCACAGTGCTATAGCCACAGCCTGTAACCTTTTCTTAGTGTATGACATAGAAGTTTTAAAGATTATTTTACAGTCTAACACGTTACAAGCGTGTGAGGCCCTAGAAATGATTTCCCAGTGGAACAGGGAGCATCTTGGAGCGTCACTGGATGCATCGGCTCTTTTATTGTCAGTTAATGCAGTTACCGTCTTAGTCACATTTCATCACAGCTGGCAGGTGAGGCTGGCTGTGTTTATTTTGAAATGAACTATGCTTTGAGCTTCCTTTTTTTTGGTACCGGAAATCAAACTCAGGTCCTTGCACTTGCCAGGCAGGTGCTTGTGCTGCTGAGCTATATCCCCGGCCCTTGAGCTTCCTTTCTAAAATGATGATGTACATTAGATAATTTTTAGTATCTCCAGGAGGTTGGGATTCTTACTGTTGTGATTACATTGGATAGTTTTCATAAATATGTGTTTTTTTTTTTTTTTTTCCTTTACACATAAGCCAGATAGTTATCTTAAAAAAAGGGCAGGGGCCGGTGAGATAGCTCAGCAGCACAAGAGCCTGCTCGGCAAGCGCGAGGTCCTGAGTTCGACTCCCGGTACCCACATTAAAAAAAAAAAGGTAGAAGTAACATGGGCATTGGAGTTGTAAGTTTGAAGATGGCTTTCAGTTACTTTTTTTTTTAATCTAATAAGCTTTTTTATTTTTATTTTTTATTAGTGCATGTTAGTAGTACATGATATTTATATTCCTTGTGGGGAGTTGGTGTATGCACGCAGCACATCTTAGTTCCTATTTCATCTGTGAAATGAGAGTCTTAATGCTGCTTTGGTACAAGCAGCTGTATTTCCTTGTAGGGTACAAGGAAACTGTATTTCAAGTACCTGGCACAGCCTTTTACCCACTAGGAGTCATGAAATAAGTGATAATTTAGGGTAGGTATTTTCATTTCCAACATTGGTGAAGTTTTAAATTTTTTGTTAAATTGTTGTGGTTTTAAAAGTCTAGAAATGCTTAGTCTCCCTGGATATTTCTGCCTTTAGTCCTGCTTGCTGGAAGATGCTGCTTGCAGCTTTCCAAGTATAGCACCTCTTTTGTTTGTATCAGAATTGGCATAAATGCAAATTGTGCAGAATTGTTATCGTAATGTAACAAAAGATTCTTTTTAAGTGAACACAGATAATTTTTATATATATACACACACACACACACACACACACATACATACATACACACACACACACACACACACTTTATAGAACATGGCCGGGAGGCTGAGGCAGGAAGATCATTGTGAGTTTGAGGCCAGCCTGGGCTCCAAAGTGAGTTCAAGGCCAGCCTGAACTGATTAGCGAAACCCTGTCTCAAAAAGACAAAAGACCAAAAAACAAACAAAAAAAAAGTTTATAGAGCAGGATTTTTGTGAATACCCTACATTTGAAGTTCCACTGTAGTTATTGAGGCATAATGAATCTATATGTACTGTCCTTTGAGGTAAGGGAAAGAGGTGGACAACTGTCTAATGCAATATTTAGAAAAGTGTCTGGTTTTCTGCAGGATGTGGGAAATGATAATGTGACCTCAGGTCATGTGAGTGAAAAGTACATGTAGCTCCTTTACTACCAGTGGTATAAACTTTTAAATCAGATTTTTTCCTAAACATCTTCCTCATGGCACTAAAAACGCCCAAGTTTGATTTTAATGAAATTTACCATTTGTGAAAACAGTGACTTGTAGATTTTTGAGCAGGAAAAAAGGTAGAAAGTTCGAAGGTTCTGTAGTAGAGGTAGTAGAGGTAATCGTGTAAAGCTGTGTATCCGGTGCCCGTCACTTTCCTTCAGGAGTCCCCAGCCGATGACCAGTTTCATTTCAACTCTTCACAGCAGTGTCACACCTCTCCTGATTATTCTGAAACAGATTCAAGGCAGGAAGGATAGTACCTTGCTAAATTGTTCAGTGTGTAGCTCTAGAAGATGAGGATATTAAAAACCACAGACTGTATCGTTATTACATGTTAAAACAGTGATAATTCATTGGTATCAAATATTCCATTTTTTCCTGGTTGTCTAATTGTTTCTTTTACCCTCTTTTTAAACTTATTTGAATGAGGATTTAAATAAGTTCCCTACATTGTGATTGGTTGATATATATCTAGGTTCTCCATTAAAAAATTTTTTTTTATTTGTTAGAAAACTCAGGTGTCTGTGCCGGAAACTTGCTAGGGTCTGCTAGCTGAGTTGCGTGAGACGGAGCTGGAACTTAGATCCTCTTTCCTCAGCCTGATTGCCACTGTCGGGACTTTGCTGACAGTGTCTTTGGAGCGTCTCTTACTGTGCGTTTCTGTCCTCAGACGATATGTGGGGTCCATGGACTTGATAGTTTCTAGGACTGTTTTTTGTTTTGGTTTTTTTAAAATTGGCAAACATGACATAGGTGAGAAATGAGAGTATTTTAATGTGGTGGCCAAGGTTTTATTTATTTAAGGGAATAACGGATTAAATGTAGGGGAGTTCAGGTTTGGGAAAATACTGATAGAGATGGGAAAGCACGTTGCTCGTAAGTTAACCTTAGCTTTTTTTTTTTTTTACCTTGTTCTTAACTACTGTTATAAACCTACCCATTTTCCTGCATGTGAAGGGTGAAATAACTTAGTTAACTAAGTAGGCAGAATTTGCTGCTGTCAGAGACTGGCAAGGTACATTGCATTTATAGTATGCTTTCTGCAGAGAGAAGGGTTATTTCCTGAGTCTAGTAAAATTACATCTTGGAAGAAAAGAGTTGAGTTGCCCAAGACAAGGAAAGGCAGAGATATTTGGATCAAACTTGTCTGCCTTTTATCTTTTTTTTTTTTCTTTATGCATTAGTTTTCATCAGCTGCATGAAACAGAAAATTTCCTACTGATTCTCTTCGAGCAGTAACAGTTTTTTACCATGATTATACAAAACATTAAAATTGGAAATATAAACCATGTGGGCTGCGTAACTACTTCTCAGAAACATTCTTCAAACTCTCAGGTAGTGAGATTATTGTAGTTTGTAAAATTGAGAAGGTGGTATAATTCGATAATGATCAGCTGCAACTTTCTGACTTAGAACACATCAAAGGAGCTGCCACTTAGCAGTAATGTGAAGTCAAAAGTGTTAACATGGAAACACTTCTACATTCTTTTTTTTTTTTGGCACCGGGAATCGAACTCACGACCTCGAGCTTGCCAGGCAGGCACTGTGCTGCTGTGCTATATCCCTGGTCCTCTACATTCGAAATACAGCATTTTAACGGTTTGGTCATCCCCTATCCCCATCCCTCCTCCACTGGTTACTAGAGATTGAATCCAGGGTCTTCACACTGAGCTATACCCCCAATCTTTCTTCATTTTTTTATTTTGACATAGGTCTCCCTAGTTATCTAAATTGCCCAAGTCTGAGGTGAAATTTAGATCCTTCTGCCTCAGCCTTACAGAGTGCTGGGATTATAGGCATGTGTTGCTATGTCTGGTTTACTTTAGTCATTTTATTTTATTTTATTTGGTACCGGAAATTGAACTCAGGACCCTGTGCTTGCCAGGCAGGCACTTGTGCTATTGAGCTATATCCTTGGCCCTACTTTAGTCATTTTAAAATACCTCCTGTTGCAGGTGCAGTTTACTTAGTGATGCTAATTCTTATGTGGAAAATAAGTATTCTATAAAATCTTTGTTTTTTAATCTTCAAATATCTTTGACATGGGGGCCGGTGAGATAGCTCAGCGGCATAAGCACCTGCCTGGCAAGCGCGAGGTCCTGAGTTCGACCCCTGGTACCCACCAAAAAAAAAAAAAAAAAAAAAAAATCTTTGACATGAACGAAATTTAATCATTTAGCTTTGTCTTTGAGAATCAAGTACACTGAGTTTTAGATCATCTCTGTCTAACTGAAATATGTGAAAATATATATAACGTGAACTTTCTAGTAGCTACATTAAAAACATGAAGAAATAGATGGTATTAAGATTTTATACAGCCCAGTATATACAAAATATGAATCTTTTAAGTATACAAACAGAATAAGATGTTGAAGCCTGGACGTGAAGGCACACGCCTGTAATCCCAGCACTCAGGAGGCTGAGGCAGGAGGATTGCTGCGAGTTCAAGGCCAGCCTAAACTACATAGTGAAACCCTGTCTTAAAAAGACAGAAAAAAATTTTTTAACCTGACTCTTCAAAATCCGTGGCATGGGCATTGAGATAGCTTAGCGGCATAAGCGCCTGCCTGGCAAGCGTGAGGTCCTGAGTTCGACTCCTGGTACCCACATATGAAAAAAGGGCCGGTGATATCGCTCAGTGGCACGGGCGCCTGCTGGCGCGCAAGGTCCTGAGTTCAACCCCCAGTACCCACAAAAAAAAAAAAAAAAAAAAAAATTCCATGGCATGTTTTATGTTTACAGAACAGTTCTAGTTGGACCAACCACATTTCAAGTACTCAGTAGCCACATGTGGCCAGTGATTTCTCTGTTGTACAGGTGCTTGAAGATAAACAGCCTTTTTTTTTTTTTTTTTATTTCAATGAGACAGGGTCTTTCTATGTAGCCCAGGCTGGCCTGGAACTTCTGCCTCAGCCTTCTGAGTGCTGGGATCACAGGCGTGCACCATCATGCCCGGTTTAAAGTTGAACAGCTTTTAAAGTCACTGCTAAAAATGTTGATTCTTGCTGGGAAAAAAATGGAATAGTATTTATAAAATTAGTTTCAATACAAAAAAATCTGGAAGTGATTAATTATTGAAATTAATTCAAGCATATTAAAGGTATTTTATCAAAATTCTTTAATTGCTGGTTACCACTCTTCTAGAAAGTATGGTGTTGATGTCAGACTTGAAAGGGCTACATTTTTGAGTCATACAGGTAATGAAGCTTTTATTTAAACAGTAACATTAATGGCCAACTTCATGTGTGTTACTGTTCAATTGTTGAAATATTGGTGGTAACTTTTGTTATTTAGGGCTCATTTTTGAGATAAAATCTTACATGAAAGAGAAATCTTTCAGGGATCAAGGATCAGTTTGTGCTCTGTTTAAACTTATTTTTCTTTAATTTTTAACTGATAAAAACATAAAATTGTACATATTAATGGTATATACTATGTTGTTTTGATACATGTTGGTTACATTGTGTAATGTTTAAATCCGGTTAAATATGTCTATCTCTTTACACATCTAGCTCTTCGGGGTGGGGATGGCTGGGGATTGAACTCAGGGCTTCATGTATGCAAATATGTACTCTACCACAGAGCCACGCCCCCACCCTCCTCTGCAGTTTTGAAATGTGCAGTACATGATTGTCATCTATAGTAGTCACCCTACTGTTCAACTGTTATTTTTCAAACAGCGATGTGTCCTCCCACTTTGCACATAGCTTAAGGAAGTGTGAGAGCTTTGACTATATCCTTGCCTTAAAGGGTCATTTAGTTTTCCAAAAGATATGGTAGCTGGGGGTGAGGTTCAGTGCTAGATCATGTACTTAGCATGCACAAGGTCCTGGGTTCTATGTTGAGCATGCACGCAGGCACACGCACACATGCATGTGCTCACACACATGACGAAAGCCAGCACCTGTAGTTCAGTTACTTGGGTGGCAGGGGAAGGAGTTTGCACCTAGAAGATTGAGACCAGCCTGGGCAATGTAGCTAGACCTTGTTTGTCCAACTCTGTGTGTTGTCTCTTCACTGTGTTGGTGGTTTCTCTTGCTGTGAAAAAGCTTTTTAATGAGATGAGATCCCAGTTGTTGATTCTTTGTAGTATTTCCTGTGTGATCGGTATTTTGTTCATAGTCTTTGCCTACACCAGTGTCTTCAAGAGTTCTATCTATCTTCTAGCAGATTTACTGTTTCTGTTTTAATATTGATCTTTGATCCATTTCGATTTTAGCTTAGTGCATGATGAGATATAGGCCTAGTTTTAATCTTTGGCATGTGGAAAGCCAGTTTTCAGGCTTTTTTCCAGTGAGGGTGTTTGGCTCTGTTGTAGTCAGGGTTTTCAAGGGAAACAATACAATACAGGACACAATTTATAGAGTTATTTTGTAATAGTCACCCAAAGAGTCATATACAAAAAGTGCAGGAAATCTATCCACACACTAAAGACCCAAAGAATCCAGCTGAGGGCCTGGATCCTACGGCAGTGTCCTGCATGAGTCCAGCTGAAGACCTAGAGCCCATGGCAGTGTCCTCCACGAGTCCAACTAGAGGCCCAGAGCCCACGACAATGTCTCATGCAAGGATATT
This sequence comes from Erethizon dorsatum, assembly GCA_028451465.1. Taxonomy (NCBI): domain Eukaryota; kingdom Metazoa; phylum Chordata; class Mammalia; order Rodentia; family Erethizontidae; genus Erethizon; species Erethizon dorsatum. The sequence continues at coordinate 82,436,593 of CM051835.1, forward strand.
TCACGGATCTGTGCTGGGAAGGCCCAAAGGTCAGCGGTGGAAGCTAGAAAGTCTGCACCAGTGGGATGAAGGATCTGTGCCAGCAGGCTGAGGGATCTACCCCGGAGCCAGGAAGCGACGCTCAGAGTAAGGACCAGAGCTCCCCCAAAAGGCACCACAGCCATCCTCAGCGACAACAAGGGTCCCGAGCTCCTCCGACGATGAGAACAGCCAAGTTCCTATCAGGAAAGCCAGCGTGACAAGCTCCTCAAGGAGAACCGACAGCACCCAACTCTTCCTCACCAGTTCTCCTTTTTATGTTGTTGGCAACAGTCCTCAGGTGGGCCCTCCACACCAGGCACCATGCTGATTCAGTTCAGCTAGGTTTTACAAGTTGACCACCAGTTGTCAATCCACCACAGGCTCATTTGTCAAAGATAAGGTGGCTGAGCGTGTTTGGAGTTGTTTCTACATCTTCTAACCTGTTCCATTGATCCTGAGGTCTGTTTTGTTTTGTTTTGTTTTGTTTTGCAATACCCTGCTGTTTTTATCATACTAGCTTTGTAGTATAATTTCAAGTCAGGGATTATGATGCCCCCTGCCTTGCTTTTGTTGCCCAGAATTGCTTTTGATATTCTAGGTCTCTTCTGGTTCCAAATGAATTTTAGGATTGTTTTCTCTAATTCTGTGAGATATGCTATTGGTACTTTGATCAGGATTGCATTAAATCTATGTAACAGTTTTGGAAGTATGGTCATTATCACTATGTTGGTTCTTCTTATCCAAGAACAAGAGATATCTTTCCGTTTTGTGATATCCTTTATTTTTGTTGTTACCAGGAATCAAACTCAGGACCTTGCGCTTGCCAGGCAGGTGCTGTGTCACTAAGCTATATCTCTGGCCCTCCCCTGCTATGTTAGAAGATCTGTGTGGGGACTCTGGAATCTGCGTTCTAAGCAAGCTCAGTGGTGACTGACCCATAGACTACACTTGGAGGGACATCTCATTATAAAATGAGGGGACCGTATACTTTGTCTTTTTTCCTTTCCCTTGATCCAGTATATCACTAGAATCTGGCATGCCCTTTAGTCATTGTACAAAATATACTTTTCTTTTTTTTTTTTTTTTTTGTGGGTACCAGGGGTCAACCTCAGGATCTCGATGCGCCAGCAGGTGCCTGTGCCACTGAGCAATATCACCGGCCCTTTTTTTGTATGTGGGTTCTGGGAGTCAAACTCAGGACCTCGCGCTTGCCAGGCAGGCACTTATGCTGCTGAGCCATCTCACCGGCCCCAAAATATACTTTTCTTAGAGTACCTGTGACCCTCTTTTGGCCCAGTAGATGTGATTCATTTTTTCACGGGGATTTCTAACCTGGGATGTATGTGTTCTCCTGAATCTTGAGGTCGATCCTCTTCCTTTTTACTGAACTTTTAAACTGACTTAAAATGTCTAATTTCTCCTGCTAGACTGTGAAACCTTAGATGAGCATGGAGAGGAACTGCTATCAATCACTGAGCTAGTTAAAACTGTTGGAATCTTAACGGATTCCTTCAAGTTCATGCTGATGTTAGATAATAGGGTGGAAATAATACCTTATTTCCTTCTTAACAATTAGAGTTTATTATAAAACACAAAAGCTAAAACAAGTTAAAAATGCCCATGGTTCTACCAGCTAGAGCGTATGATATTCAGTATCTTGGTATTGTATCTCTTTTCCTTATTTCTATAGATTTTGTGTGTGTGATGTCTACTTGTGTATGCACATGTACCAGTATTGTACACACTTTTTTTCCTGCGTGGGTACTCTTTTTGGGGGGAGAGTGGTACTGGGGATTGAACTCAGGGCCTCTATGCCTTCACACTCATCTGCATTCCGTTTCTTTCTTTGTTTTTTTTTTAAAGAGAAAAAAAAATAGAACAAAATTTCAAAACAACATAATAGGAGGCTAACAATGGTTAATACATTGTGTATTGTTATCTTTAAATTAGTTACTCAGGGTACAAGATATTGGCAATCAGTTGTCCAAACAATATTAGCACAAACCTTTCCCTTCAATGAACTAAGCGAAATTAGTAGTGTATCTATCTTAACTATCTTGTATGTATATCTTTTTTTTCCCCCTTCTTTTCTCCATTCCCCCGTCCCAGTTTGACTTTCCTTTTGAATAGTTTCTTCCTGTTTTACAATATTTATTGTAGATTTTGGATGTTATTTACTCTTTCAGCTTCTCACACTAGGGAGACAATACGATGTTTACACATGTGCATCCGTTTTATTTCACTTATGAGTATGGTCTCGAGTTGCATCCATTTACCTATAAAAGTCTCCAGTTTATCCTTCTTTATGGCTGAGTACTACTCCATTGTATAAGACCACATCTTTTTTATCCATTCGTCGGTTGATGGGCATTTGGGTTGTTTCCAAGATCTGGCTATTGCAAATTGTGCTGCTATAAACATGAGTGCACATATATCGCTGTGGTACGATGTTTTTATTTATTCTGGGAAGATACCTAGAAGGAGAATAGCTGGGTCAAATGGGACCTCCAAACCTAGTTTTTTGAGGAATCTCCACACTGATTTCCACAGTGGTTGCACCAGTCGACACTCTCACCAACAGTGGAGAAGGGTTCCTTTTTCCCCCGCAGCCCCTCCAGCATTTGTTATTGATTTCTTGATAATAGCCATTCTTTCTGGGGTGAGATGGAATCTCAGTGTTGTTTTAATTTGCATCTCTTGAATGAGCAGTGATGTTGAACGTTTTTTCATATTTTTTCATATTTGCTGTTCGTATTTCTTCATCTGAGAAGTGCATATTCATCTCAGATGCCCATTTTCGGATTGGGTCTTTAATTTTGGGAGGTCTGATTTTTTTTTGAGTTCTTTGTATGTTCTCGATAGTACATTCCCTGTTTTTAAGTCTTTTTTTTTTTTTTTTTTTTTTTTTTTGGCACCAGCATCTCCTTATTCACTATGTTGCCCAGGCCGAGCTTGAACTTGAGATCTTCTCACTGCAGGCTGGGATTATAGTTGTACTCCACCAGGGATACTTACGTTCTTTATTGTGGTAACGAATATTTTAAAATGAGATCACATCTGTATTCTTTTTGCTTTTTTTCAGTGAGTAATATAATAAACATTTCTTATTAAATATTCTCTGAAGTTTACAGTGTCCCCATGAGATTTAGTTTTATATATTTGATTTATTTGGTTAATGTTTTTCCTGGACCTCCAGATTCTTCCTAGTTGTCACTGTCTTCAGGTGTGTTTCAGTTTACCTGTGTACATGATATAAGAAAATCTTTGAGGCTTAAGTGGCACCTAATGTCAGAAGTTTTGATAAGACACTGCCAAACTAATAGTGATGCAGTTAATGCCAGGTGACAGGGCCAGGAATGTGATGGTGATCATTTTCCTAAGTATTTCTCTATTTTGAAGTATTAGCCTTTTTAAAATTGAGGTTGACCTTTTAAAGAGCTAATTCCCCACTGTATAAAATAAGAGGGGATAGTTCTAATGTAACATTGAATTTGGCCAGGTGGAGCAAATTCCTCCTTGGGCATGGATTTTGTTAGGCACAGATGGAATGACGATTCGTAGGCAGCGCAGAGCGCCACCAAGTGGTAAGTTGGAGAGGTCACGCTATATTCTGAGTTACTCGAAAACGAATGATCTGTGACCTGGCTCTCAACCTTTACAAAAGAAAACGAGGCAAAGCAGAATGAGTTACACATTAGACTTGGTTTTCTCTTCCTGTCTTCAACTGGTATTAGCATTAGTTAGGTAGCTAGTGAGAAATTACAAGTCAAATGATGAGGTTTTGTTTTGATTTTTGTTTTTTCAAACAAGCTGCTAGTAAAAAAGGGAAATTTGTAGATTTGCGAGATAAGAGTTGTAATTAACCAAATTCGACATAAGGATCTTATGTCGATACTGACTTGAACAAACCAGTTGGTAACTTTTTTTAATGAGGAAAATTTGAGCACTGACTACTCATTTTTGATAACTGCTAACAGTATGTTGTCTACTTAAAATCATTTTAAAGAGATGCTATTTATAAATAAAAGTATTAGAATGATAAAAAGTACGGGTGATAACATTCTGGGAGGAGGAGAAGCATACAGGTATTTTCAGTTATCTTGTTCTAAGGCATTTTAAAGTAGTTTTATAGATATTTTATGCCTTATAAATATTATACTTCACTGCATATCAAATTCAACATAGCACACAATTATTAAAGTGACAGAAAGGGAATCCAATAGGTAAAATCCAGAATTAGGTAACAGGATTTATGGCCTGGGACTGCCAAATAAATGGAAAGAACAGAGTAGGGAATTGTGAACTCCATGTGTGTTGTGTTTGTGTGTATCTTGAGATCTTGATGCAACCACATGAACGAAAAAAGATACCAAGCAATTGGGGGAATAAACATTGAGTGGATCTCCGGTAACGAGGAATCTTTACTCACCTACTCACTTTTAGGTACAATAGTGGGGTTGTGGTTATGTTGAAATAACATTTTTATCTTTATACAAATCTACCTCAGCATGAACTGCTATATAGGTAGGACTTGTTGGAAGAGTGGTGTGGGTGTAGAATCAGTAAGATCTAAATGATCGTACTCAATAACTGAAGCTGATAATGGGTATATGGCTCGCCTTTTCTTTTCCTCCCTCCCTCCCTCCCTTCTTTCAGTGTGGTATTGGGACCAAACCCAAGGATCCCTGCGCTACATTCACCAGCCTTTTTTATTTTTTATTTTTGACACAGGGTCTTGCTTAGTTGCCCATGCTGGCCTCAAACTTGCAATACTTCCTCACCCTCCCAAGTAGCTGGGATGACAAGCATGCACCACTGCCCCCAGCAATTACTAAAATCTTTTCTTTTTCTTTTTAGACAGGGTCTCATTATGTAGTTCAGCCTGACCGTGTACTCAGTATGTAGCCCAGGTTGGCCTTGAACTCACGGCAATCCTGTCTCGACCTCCCGAGTGCTGGGGTTGCAGGCATGTGCCACCACACCCAGCAATTACTAAAATTTTGAAGATGCTCTTTGGCATCTACATGAGCCTCTCTATTGGCTCTTTACCCTGTAATTAAACCTAGTTTTTGTGACTAACTTACTGACTTTTCATAGTAGTAATTCCAGCACAGTATGGATTTTGTTTGTGGTGCTGAGGATTGAACCCAGGCTTTGTGTGTGCTAGATGAGCACTCTACCACTGAGCTACACTTAGCCACACAGTAGACACTTTTTAAAGGATGTTGTCTGTTAGTCTGAGATCTTAAACTTTGCCCCATTTTTCCCTAAGTGTGGCAGTTATATTTCTTCCTTTATAAGCTGTAAGAAAATCATTAGAAATGCTAATAGTTTCCTAAGGTTGGGACGATGAGCTTTGTGTTTTTCTTCCCCCCATGTACTGTAACAAATTTAACTACCAGTTGCGTGTTCGTCAGGTGCCAAGAGTACTATTCTAGATCCAGAATGCAGCAGTGAAAAGAAAGCCTAGTCTCTATTGTCACAAAGTGTACTTTCTGTTTACTACTGTTTATGTGTGTTACAGGAGGATTTTACTGATAGTTAAGTTAAACTTTAATAACAATATAGTAGGCACAATCTATTAAAACGTGACTATTTTTCTCCTTACAGTTTATTGGTGGTGTTTTGGTTTTTTGAGATAGGGACTCGCTATGTAGTTCAAGCTGGCCTTGTTCTCATGTTGCCCAGGCTGGTCTTCGAACTCCTTTCCGCCTCAGCCTCCCGAGTTCTGGAATTACAGGTAGGCACCACCACGCCTGGCTGTGAATATTTTCTTCACTCATAAATACAGAGAGTCAAACCTAAATCAAATGAAATTCTAAAAGCTCGAGTAGTAGATGTTCAAAGAAGTAGTGTTTAATCGTGTGCAGCCAACTCGATAAGCGTAGCTGAGGAATGAACGTGGCGTTCTCTCCACGGCAGAAGTTGGTGTTTCTGCACTGCCCGGGTCCAATTCATGCCTTTGGTTGCTTCCTTTTCCTGTTGAGCTTTCTGGCTCTTTTTAAGAGTGGAGCAAAATCTTAGGAGCCAGAGGGAAAACTGTTGGTTCCTGAGTAAATGGGAAAGAACAATTCTGGAAGTCAAAACACTTAACTGTAATGGAAATAATTCTGGTGTTTATCTAAAATGAGACTTAAGTAATTCAGATATGGACACTGGACAACCATTTAAGGTATGTAATTATTCTGGATTAACTTCCAATAAGTAAATGAATGTTGGATGTACATTTTGAAGAACAGTTAGAAGATCCTTGGGAAACATGGCTAATAGATTACTTTTTTGGGGATTTGGTTTGGTTTGGAGACAGGGTCTCGCTGTGTAGTGAAGCCTGGCCTTGAACTCACTCGTGTAGCCCAGGCTGGCCTCGAACTCACAGTGATCCTCCTGCTTCAGCCTCCTAAGTGCTGGGATTACAGGTGTGCACCACTACACCTGGCTAGATTACTTTTAATGTTATAAAAATACTATTTAAAGAATTTCTTGGAAACTCTGTGCAATGGATTTTTTTTTTTTTTTTGGTACCGGGAATTGAACTCAGGACCTTGCGCTTGCCAGGCAGGTGTTGTGCCGCTGAGCTATATCCCCAGCCCTGGATATTTGTTTTTATAATATGAATTATCGGGCCGGTGAGATGGCTCAGCGGCGTAAGCGCCTGCCTTGCAAGCGCGAAGGCCCGAGTTCGACTCCCGGATCCCACATACGAAAAAGGGGCCGGTGATATCGCTCAGCGGCACGGGTGCCTGTTGGCGCGCGAGGTCCTGAGGTCGTCCCCCCGGTACCCACAAAAAAAAAAAAAAAAAATATAATATGAATTATCATCTGCTAATTGACTTGAACTCTGTACATTTACATGTGTACTTTTTGGGAAAAAGTTTTGGTAACATAAATGCACTTTAAAAATTAGTTCCATAGGGGTGAATACTTAGTTTCTTAACACTGCTGTCAGTCTTTTCTGTGTCAGGTACTTGGTTGAAATAGATTATTATTTGCATATGTGTAGCAAGTAATTCTTACTCCTTAGTTACCCAGGGTAAATATTTACATAGTGTGAATAACTTTTATGGTAGCTAAAGCAATGTGTAGCAGCATGTTGGAAAACCTTTTATTAAGGGTGTTACTCATTTATTTGGTACTGGGGATTGAACCTAGCCAGGACCTTCATAATGAGCTATGTCCCTAGGTGTTATTGATTGATTGATTGAGACATGGTCTTGCCAAGTGGCTAAGTTGCCTAGGCAGGGCTGAAACTTGCAATTCTTCTGCCTCAGCCTCCCAGAGTGCTGGGATTACAGGTGTGGGCCACCATACCTGGCTTCAGTGGTGTATTTTTAAGCATTCATTCATTGGTCTGTTTGTTTGTTTGATGAAGGCTTCACTGTGTTGTCTAGGCTAGTCTTTACTCCTTTTAATCGGCTCATGTGATTTTTCCTACCTCAGCTTCCCAAATAGTTGGGGCTACTGGTGCTTGACACCATACTTGGGCTTTTTTCTTAAAAAAACCTTTTATAGGGGCCGGTGAGATAGCTCAGTGGCATAAGCGCCTGCCTGGCAAGCCATCTCACTGGCCCAGAAATTTAATTATTTCACCTGAGATGTCAAACTCAATTAAGAGGGTAATTAGTAGGAGACACCTATAGTACAATCTATTTCTCTTTCTCCCTTTCTTTACACACGCGCGCGCACACACTCACGTGAGCGCATGGGGTGGGAGCATTTGAATTAAGTTGGGGATTTTTTCCCTTGGTACTAGGGATTGAAGCCAGGGCCTTCACACTGAACTATAGCCCCATTCTTTTTAAAAAGTTTATTTTAATTTTGAGACAAGGTCTCACTAAGTCACTAAGTTGGGGTTAAAGTTGTGATCCCCCTGCCAGCTGGGATTCTTAATACCTTCTGTACCATGGACTCCTTTGAAAGTCTGTAAATTATGGACCTCTTCTTAAATGTTTTTATTTTTTTGGTACTGGGAATTGAACCCAGGACCTCACGCTTGCTAGGCAGGTGCTGTGCTGCTGAGCTATATCCCCAGCCCTTAAATGTTTTTAAATATATAGGGTTATCAAGGACACATGTCAAAGTAGTTAGCAGACGTAAAACTTGTAGTAATATGTGCTTCTTAATGTAAGAAGTTCTAGCAATGTACCTAAATTTCACAGCAATGAGTGTAGATGATACTTAAAGATCTGCAACAACTTAATGTAGCATAAAGATATCTGATTTATACTGATGTCAAAATTATAAGTACTATTCTTCTATGGTTTATTGCCTCCACTCATAATTGAAGAAAGCATTAAATTTCAGTCAGGGGACAGTGAAAATACGTGATTCTCACCTCTTTTCTCAATTCTGAGTTCCCTGAATTCAATTCATGGCCCCCTTGGCTGTGATCTCAGAGTAAAAACATTTGGCCTAAGGAAGGCTTTGTGTCCTGGGAGGCTTAAATTTGAAGAAAAAGTGTTTCAGCTCTGAATATAGTTATCAGATGAAATGTTTTTCAAACATTTTATGTGCCAGTTTTAGTGACTTTTAAAATATGTTATAACAATCCAACAATGCCAGACCTCCAAATGGCCTCAACATGCATCCTGTGATTAACTTTCTTTCTTTTTTCCTTCTTGGACTCTATTTTCTTTTTTATATATTGTATAGTTAATATAAAATTAATATTTTAAGTAGTTTCTAAACTTCCTTGTTGGGTATTAAAAGCTTGTACATTTTCTTTAAAAATATTTTTAAATTCTTCCACAGGATTCGGAGACTTCAGATACGAAATATTCCACCACACTTACAGTGGGAGGTAAGAATTACTTTATTTAAGATTATGATCTAAGTATCTAAGCCTATTACTAATTTTTCTAAGGAGTTTTTGCCTTCCCTCCAGCCTTGGGTGTGGTAGAACACAAAATCCTTCTCTTACATGCTGTGTCTTGATGTGGGCATTTTTTTTGTAAGCATATGGAATATTTTTTAAAACTCTGCTCTCTGAAATATTAAAAAAAAAAGTGTTGGAGTTTTGTATAACTGGATTATTTTCCTCCTGCAGTTCCATCCAGATAGGATCTTGCTTGATATGAGTTTTTCTAGTGGGTTTGCCAATTGCCATATATTTAAATATGAAAAATCTTTATTTGGCAATTTTTTTTTTTTGTGGGTACCGGGGGGTCGACCTCAGGACCTCGCACGCCAACAGGCACCCGTGCCGCTGAGCGATATCACTGGCCCCTTTTTCGTATGTGGGATCCGGGAGTCGAACTCGGGCCCTCGCGCTTGCAAGGCAGGCGCTTAAGCCGCTGAGCCATCTCACCCGCCCAATTTGGCAATTTTTAAAAAGATAAATACTAGCTACTTATGTTTTATTTTTTCATATCATGTTTTATTCTTTGAAGAATGGTTCTAAAATGTCACACTAAGGCAGACAAAAAAAATTTTAAACAGTTTTATGAGGATAAATTATAACACATGTGGTGATTGTTCACTCTGAGGAATCTTGATCTTTGAGCTTATGATGGCACCAGTTGTGGCAGTAGCACCAGGTTTTCCAAGGAGCCAGGTGTCATTTGTTTCTGGTCTGCATAGACTTCTCGTTAGCTGCCTTCTGCTATTGTTGCATGATCTTGGAGTCCCTCCGCTTTATCTGAGCGGTAGTCATGCTATCCTCTTTTTCCCTTGTTATTTTCCTGGGTTTTCTTCATATTGTTCTGGCGGGCAAGTTCTCATTGATTTCCACCGGCCATGCAGAGCACTCTGCAGAGCCTAGAAGAGATGGAAAAGCAAAAGCCCTCTGGGGCAGAGCTGGTGCCATCCCGGTGCTGAAATTGGTGGGGTGATGCCTCCATTGCTGCTGTTTTGTTTAAAAGTGTTACTCTGCTTCCTTTTGCTCATATGGTGGCACTATAATGATTATACATAAACACAAAATATGCAGCACAGTTGTATAGCTGGTGCCAGCAATTTCAAAGGCATAATAATGATGTCTCCGTGAGAATTTGAGACACCAGTAGTGTAAGAGCTCTGAGAAACTGTTGACTCTTCTTGTTGGGACTTGAAAATTCTTTTAAAAACAACTCGGAAAAGTCATGCAGGGGAACTGCTCAGCTTTATGTATTTCTAATATAAAATTGAGAGTAACTAGTCCTGTGTTTCAGATTAGTCTTTAAAAGGGAGATTGGGTGAGTCACTGAGCCAGAACCCTTATCAAAATGCAAAGTATGGTTAAAAAGTTTCTCTGGTGGTGAGTTGAAGGATGCTGGTCTGAATTTTGATTCTCTATGGTCCTTCAGTTGTTAAGCATTTGTGCTCAGAATATTTTTCATACACAGATTTTTCTTCAGAGCAGAATTAGTACATTTAATCTTTGCAAGAAGTTGGTTCTTTGGTATACACAAAGTATTTTCAAGTTATATAATGCATTAAAAAATAAGTTGTAGATGGCAACAGTGACTCTCAAGATTAAGCTCCATAAGTGTCCTTTATTTATTTATTTATTTTTGGTACTAGGCAGTGAACCCAGTGCCTTTACACTGAGCTACACCCCAGCCTTTTAAATATTATTATTATTATTATTATTATTATTTTTTTTTTTTTTTTTGTGGGTACCGGGGGGACGACCTCAGGACCTCGCACGCCAGCAGGCGCCCGTGTCACTGAGCGATATCACCGGCCCCTTTTTCGTATGTGGGATCCGGGAGTCGAACTCGGGCCCTCGCACTTGCCGGGCAGGCGCTTAAGCCACTGAGCCATCTCACCGGCCCTAAATATTATTTTGAGGGGCTGGAGATTTAGCTCAGTGGCGCAGCGCCTGCCTGGCAAGTGTGAGGTCTTGAGTTCAATTCCCTATACCCCCCTGCAAAAAAAAAGTTATTTTGAGATAGGTTCTTACTAATTTGGTAAGATGCCCAGGCTGTGCTTGAACTTGGAGTTCTCCTGTCTCAGCCTTCCAGAGTGCTAGAATTATAGGTATGCATTACCATGCCTGGCTAGAGATTTTTTAGTTCATTCATAATACCAATTTAAATTTAGATTGTGGTGGCTTCTCAAGCTTTTAGTTTATTTTTTTCCCTCATTCTGGGTAAAGTCTAACCTAAAACACCAAGTTTTATTTGCTGTATCTGATTTTTTTTCTTTTCTAATTCATTTTACCCTTCCCGTGGTCCTTTGAGGCATTGCCAAATTGGTGGTACCTCTGTTTTCACATGGTCAAATGTAGGCACACAAGATTAAAATCATTATTTACATGGGAGAAGCTTAGAACTAGACTTTGGAACTTCTAACCATTGACCCTTTTAAAATATTATTGATTGTTTGATATACTGATCAACAAAAGCAAATTTACTGAGGGCTTATTAGGAGTAAGATGAGCTTTTCAGTGTTGTGTCGAAGACTTGCGAGCGTTGGGTTCACCTTGGGAGAAGGGTCACTTCGTGTGTCCTTGGGGAAGCTGGCTGTCTTACGCCAGTGTCTTACGGTAGACTGTGATAAGTTAGCACTGTTACAGTGGAAGGATCAGGCTTTGAACCCATGATTAATCTGAGGATCACTGAAAATGAAACAACCAGACTGCCTGTGCCTCCCGATTTGATGCAGTAAGAAAGACATACTGCCACAGACAAAATATTTTTGTCTGAAAGCAGGGTTTGACTGGATTGTTTCAGACTGAGGGACAAAATGAAATGATACCATGAAGAAACAAATGGCCAAGTCCTGAATATGGGACAGATGATGCTGTTTTGCTGCACAAGCAGTGGCATGAAAAAAAGAAGAGTGAATTTACAGAATAACTTACGAAGATAAACAAGCACACTGCATAGTCAGCTGATCTTGTTTCATTTATACATCTGTAGTTTTCCCTCTTTTCTAGATTATTTAGAAGCAAATCTTAGGCCTTATCTCAATTCATCATTACATGCTGAAGGACATATCTCTAAAACTTAACTCTCTCTGTCTTAGTCAGCTAGGGCTGCTTAACAAAATAGCATAACCTGTGCAGTTCAAACACGGAACTTCCTGTCTCGCAGTTCAGGAGGCTGCAAGCCCTAGATGCCAAGGTGTTGGCAGGCCTGCTGCTGCTCGAGGGCCAAGAGAGGAGTTGTTTGTTTTGTGGTACAGAAGATTAACTCAGCCCTAGCCCTTTTTCTTTTTTTTTATAATTTTTTATTTTTTAGCCCTAGCCCTTTTTAAAAATTTAAAAAACAGTATTACTCATTCATTTACTTGCGGTACTGGGGAATGAACTGAACTACATCCTCAACCCTTTAAAAAAATTTTTTTTTTTGGTACCAGGAATCGAACTCAGGACCTTGCACTTTCCAGGCAGGCGCTGTGCCACTCAGCTGTATCTCCAGCCCACTTGTTAAAATTTTTAAATTTTGATACAAGGTCTCCTTAAATTATCTAGGCTGGGCTTGAGCTTGCAATTCTTCTGCTTTGTCTTCCTGGAGTTCCGGGATTAAGGCGTGCGTCACCATGCCTGGCAATGATCATTTTTTAGGTTCAGTATTGGATGGTTGCAGGATGCTGATATTCTAGCTCTACCATTTCTTCATTTGTTAGAATGTTTTTGTAAAGAATAAGTTGTTCTCTATAGTTACTTGATTACCTAAATATAGTTTATATTTAAAAGTGGCAGAACCACTTGGTGCCAAATGCTTGGTCACATCATACACCCACCCTATTTATTTAGTATCTTTCATAAATATGGATGTCTTGGCATCCTACAAGGATGACCAGTGAGTTTTCAAATGTATAGTTACAAGCTCATCAGTTTACCATTTTTGGGTTTCATTATTTTTTTTTTTAAGAGAAAAAAATAGAACAAAATTTCAAAACGATAATAGGAGGGTAACAATGGTTAATATGTTGTGTATTGTTATCTTTAAGTTACTCAGAGTGCAAGATATCAGCATTCAATTGTCCAAACAATATTAGCACAAACCTTTCTTTTCAATGAACTAAGAGAAATTAGTAGTATAACTATCTTTTATGTATATATATATATATAAATTTTTTTTTTTTTTTTGCTTTTCCCTTCCTTTTTTTCTCCATTCCCCCATCCCAGTTTCTCTTTCCTTTTGAACAGTTTCTTCCCATTTTACAATATCTGTTGTACATTTTGGATCTTATTTACTCTTTCAGCTTCTCACACTAAGGAGACAATACGATGTTTACACATGTGCATCTGGTTTATTTTACTTAGGAGTATGGTCTCAAGTTGCATCCATTTACCTATAAAAGTCTCCAGTTTATCCTTCTTTATGGCTGAGTACTACTCCATTGTATAAAAAGACCACATCTTTTTTATCCATTCGTTGGTTGATGGGCATTTGGGTTGTTTCCAAGATCTATCTATTACAAGTTGTGCTGCTATAAACATGGGTGCACATATATCACTGTGGTATGATGTTTTTAATTCTTCTGGGAAGATACCCAGAAGGAGAATAGCTGGGTCAAATGGGACCTCCAATCCTAGTTTGTTTGTTTGTTTGTTTGTTTGTTTGTTACTGGGAATTGAACTCAGGACCTTGCACTTGCCAGGCAGGTGCTGTGCCACTGAGCTATCTCCCCGGGCCCCAATCCTAGTTTTTTGAGGAAACTCCACACTGATTTTCACAGTTGTTTGCACCAGTCTACACTCCCACAAACAGTGGAGAAGGGTTCCTTTTTCCCCACAGCCCTGCCAGCATTTGTTATTAGTTGATTTCTTGGTGACAGCCATTCTTTCTGGGGTGAGATGGAATTTCAGCGTTGTTTTAATTTGCATCTCTCAATGACCTGTGATGTTGAACATTTTTTCATATATTTATTTGCCATTTGTATTTCTTCATCTGAGAAGTGTGTAAGCATCTCAGATGCCCATTTTTGGATTGAGTCTTTAAATTTGGGAGGTCTGAATTTTTTTGAGTGCTTTATATGTTCTCCATAGTAATCCTTTGTCTGAGGAACAGCTGGCAAACATTTTTTTCCACATTGTGTGTTGTCTCTTCACTCTGTTGGTTTCTCTTGCTGTGCAAAAACTTTTTGATAAGATGAGATCCCAGTTGTTGATTCTTTGTGATAGTTCCTGTGCAATTGGGGTTTTATTCATAAAGTCTTTGCCTACACCAATGTCTTCAAGAGTTTTACCTATTCTATCTTCCAGCAGATTTAATGTTTCTGTTTTAATATTTAGATCTCTGATCCATTTTGAATTTAGTTTAGTGCATGGTGAAAGATATGGGTCCCATTTTAATTTTCGGCATGTGCAGAGCCAGAGCCAGTATTTTCAGCACCATTTATTAAAGAGGCTATCTTTCTTCCAGTGAATGTGTTTGGCACCTTTGTCAAAGATAAGGTGGCTGAGTATGTCTGGAGTGTTTACTGCATCTTCTAATCTGTTCCATTGATTTTCGGGTCTGTTTTTTTGCCAGTACCATGCTGTTTTTATCAGTAGCTTTATAGTATAATTTCAAGTCAGGGATTGTGATGCCCCCTGCCTTGCCTTTGTTGCCCAGAATTGCCTTTGCTAGTCTAGGTCTCTTCCTCGTTCCAAATGAATTTTAGGATTGTTTTCTCTAATTCTGTGAGATACGTTGATGAATTTTGATCAGAATTGCATTAAATCTATATAACGATTTTGGAAGTATGGCGATTTTCACTATATTCATTCTTCCTATCCAAGAGAAAGGGATATCTTTCCATTTTCTGATATCCTCTTCAGTCTCCTTTTTCAGACTACTGTAGTTTTGAAGGTAGAGGTCTTTTATGTCTTTTGTGAGATTGATTCCTAGGTATTTCATTTTTTTGGATGCTATTGTGAAAGGTGTTGTTACCTTAATTTCTTTTTCAGTGCATTTGTTATTTGTATACAGGAAGGCTATTGATTTTTGAGTGTTGACTTTGTATCCAGCTATGCTACTGAATTTGCTTATTAAATCTAGCAGTTTTTTTAGTGGAGTCTTCCATGTAGAGTGTCTGTCATCTGCAAATAATGATAATTTAACTTCTTCCTTTCCTATCAGTATTCCTTTTATTTCTTTCACTTGTCTAATGGCTCTGGCTAAAGTTTTCAGGACTGTGTTGAATAAGAGTGGAGATAGTGGACATCCTTGTCTTGCTCCTGATTTTAGAGAGAAAGCTTTCAGTTTTTGTCCATTTAGCGTGATGTTGGCTGTTGGTTTTTCATAGATGGCTTTTATCAGATTGAGATAAAGACCATCTATTCCAATTTTCTGTAGAGTTTTTATCATGAATGGGTGCTGGACTTTGTCAAAAGCTTTTTCTGCATCTATTGAGATGATCATATGATTTTTGTCCTTGGCTCTGTTAATATGGCGTATTACATTTATTGATTTATGTATGTTGAACCATCCCAAGTGGGATGAATCCCACTTGGTCATGGTGTATAATCTTCTTGATGATTTGCTGCATTTTATTTCCCAGTATCTTATTGAGAATTTTTGCATCTATGTTCATTAAGGAGATTGGCCTATAGTTCTCTTTATTGGTTGGGTCCTTCTCTGGTTTTGGTATCAGGGTAATGCTTTCTTCCAGGAATGAATTTGGGAGTATTGTTTCCCTTGCAATTTCATTAAAGAGTTTGAGAAGTAGTGGTGTTAAGTCTTCTCTAAATTTCTTGTAGAATTCATCAGTGAATCCATCAGGATCTGGGCTATTCTTTGTTGGGAGGATTTCAATTACATCTTCGATTTCATTGATACTGGTTTATTTTAGTATTTTTATATCTTCTTGATTCAACTTTGGTAATTCATATGTATCTAGGAATCTATTTCTTCTACATTTTCACTCTTACTAGAATACAAGTTTTCAAAGTCGGTATAGATGATCTTCTGGATTTCTGCTGGATCCATTGTTAATTTCACCCTGTTCGTTCCCAATTGCGTGGATTTGAATCCTTTCTTTCCCTTTTTTTAATAAGGTTGGATAAGGGTTTGTCAATTTTGTTTAATCTTTTAAAGAATCATTGATTCTTTTTATTTTTATTTTTTAGTCTCTAATGTGTTAATTTCTGCTCTGATCTTTATTGTTTTTACCCTCAATACAAGGTTTGGCTTAGCCTACTCTTCTTTTTCTAGAAATTTGAGGTTCATCATTATGTTTATTTGTGCTTGCTTTGTTTACCTGATAATCGGTATTTACTGCTGTCAGTTTCCCTCTTAGGACTGCTTTCACTGTGTACCATAAGTTCCACTATGTTGTACTATCATTATCATTCAATTGTAGAAACTGTCTCATTTCTTCTTTAATTTCATCTGTGACCCACTGATTGTTCAGGAGGGTGCTATTTAATTTCCATGTGTTTAGGAAGTTCTTGTGGTTTCTTTTGCTATTGATTTCCAATTTCATTGCACTATGGTCTGATAATATGCATGGGATGCTTTCAATTCCTTTGCTTTTTCTTAAGCATGTTCTGTGAACTAGTATGTGGTCTATTTTGGAGAACGTCCCGTGTGCAGCTGAGAAGAAAGTGTATTCTGATGTTGTGGGGTGGAACACTCTGTAGACATCTACTAAGTCCATTTGTTCAAAAATTTGGTTCAGTTCTAATATTTCATTGTTGATATTTTGTCTAGTTGATCTGTCTTTTTGTTGGTTTCATTATTTGGATCATTCTTGTGTGTGTGCTTTCAGTATGGGTGTCACTCAGCACATTTTTGAAAGAATGTGTGGTAGGATAACAAGTTGAATTATAACCATGTAACTTACCTAGAAGCCGAACAGATAGCTTAGAAGGAGTTATTCATAAAACAAGTAGATTACCAAATAGCTTGAGCTGAAAAAAGAGGCAAAAAGAAATAAACTGTGGGATGAGACTGAAGTTAGGAATAAGGTTAAAAGTCTTACAGTGCCCTACACAGTGCTTTGGATTCCTTCTCCCCTTTTCTTTCCCTTACCATACTCTTTCCCTCCATTTTTTTTTTTTTAAACACAGAAGTGTGTTTATACAAAATTACTAATCCATGGTTGAATTTTCATTTCATGTGTGTTACTGGGGATTGAACTAAGGGTCTTCACACTGAGCTGCATCTCTAGCCTTTCTTAAATTTTGAGACAGGGTTTGGCTAAGTGACTAAGTTTCCCAGGCTGGACTGGAACTTGTGATTTTCCTGCCTCAGCCTCCCAGAGTGCTGAGTTATACAATCCTGTGCCTACACACCCAACAAGTATTCAGCTCTTATAAACCTAGTTAAGCAGAGAGCACTTGAACTGAATCAAATGTGAACTTGGGTCTAATTAATAGCACGATATAAAGAATAGAGGACCACACTAAGTAGATTTAAATCTTGATGAAAATCAAAATGAGATTTGAGAATTAGCTTATGAGACATCTGTGCGTCTCGCTCTTTTTAAACCAGAGATGATCTATTAGAGAAAAATGAGGTGACTATTTCAAAATGTTGAGAGGCAATTTATCCACGTAAAACTGTTTCAGAACAAGCTTAACATGACAGGCTTAGGAGAGCAAAAGT
The DNA here is from genome assembly GCA_028451465.1 of Erethizon dorsatum. Classification (NCBI taxonomy): domain Eukaryota; kingdom Metazoa; phylum Chordata; class Mammalia; order Rodentia; family Erethizontidae; genus Erethizon; species Erethizon dorsatum. The sequence continues at coordinate 82,454,076 of CM051835.1, forward strand.
CAAAGCACTGACTGATGTTTTTTTTTTTTTAATATGCAGGTACTGGGAGTCAAACTCAGGACCTTGTGCTTGCCAGGCAGGCGCTTATACCGCTGAGCTATCTCACCAGCCTGGCACTAATGTTGATAGTGGTCTTGTAGGTAACTTTCTTTTTTGGTGCTGGGGATAGAACTCAGGGCCTCGTTAAGCACAGGCTGTGCCCTGAACTACGTCCTCAGCCCTGGTGACTTCATTTCGCACCTTATGCCAAGGATTCTATGTTCTCACCATCCGAGATCCCTTTGTTTCCTTATAAAAGGAACTTAAATACTTTTAGTATAAGCTCAGATCGAATACATATTTAAGAGTGAATGTGACACTCATTTCGTAGGGAACCAAAATATGGATGAATTACTGAACCGAAGAAGAGAAGAGGGAAATAAATCTCATTTTTAAAAAATTATTCAAGATTCATGATCAGGAAGGAACACTTTGTTAGTTACAGATAAACTGCAGGAACCCATCCCAGCTCCCTTCAAGATGAATGAAACTGGAAATCTAACGGAGGTGGCACACCACTGATAAATAATGGTGTTTCTGGAAATGAGATTTGAGGACAGACAGATCAGCAGGCAGGTGGCTTGGGGCAGCCCTGAGGGGAGATGTTGGTCTTGCTGGCTCTGTTCATGACTCTTATGTTGTTTTTGATGGCTTTATGCCCACTGTCTTATTATAATAAAATACACAACTAATTTGTGTGAAATGAACATACATTTAACTCATCTGTTTTTTAGGTACAGTTTTAACACATATATTTGTAAAAGACCACAGTCAGGATATAGGCCAGCTCAATCACACCAAAAAAAAAAAAAAAAAACAAAACCTCATGGTACCCTGTTGTAGTCCTGTTCTTCTCCCTCCCCGCACATGCCTACTCCCTGATAACCTCTGATCTTTTATATTTATATTTAGCTTTATAAGAAGCCTCCCAAGTGCTGGGATTACAGGTATACACCACTATGACTGGCTTAAATCTTTATCAACCTTGCCAGAGATTTATCCATTTTTTCACCCCTCCCCAAAAAAGTGTAGCATTTGATTTTAAGAAGTATATATTTTTAGTTTTCAAGTGATACTTCTGCAGTTTTTCTGTTAGTGAACATATCTTACATGTTTATGGGTTTTTTTTTTTTTTTTTTGGTAGTACTGAAATCTGAAGCTGGGTGTCATAGCACAAGCCTCTGATCACAGCATTTGGGAGGCTGAGGCAGGAGGATTGCAAGTTCCAAGGCCAGTGAGGGCTACACAGTGAGACCTAGGCTCGGGAAAAAAAAAAAATCTGTTAATATATCTTTCTTACTGTTTTTTTTCTGTATCTGTTTTAAGATAAAATTTGTCTTGGTTGTTATTGAGTGATGCTCTATAAATGTCAGTTAGCTCCAGTTGGTTGCCGAGTTTTTTATTTACTTGTTCCATCCATTCCTGAGAATGGAATATTGAAATTTCTCACTGTAATCATGGATTTGTCTGTTTTGCTGTTTTATTTTGTCAGTTTTGCTTCATATGTTTTAAAAGCCTATTGTTAGGTCCAGTTATATCTAGAATTATTATATCTTCAAGGTGAACTAACACTCCTCCCTTTTTGGGGCAGGGTCTCACTATGTAGCCCAGGCTGACCTCGAACTCATGGTGATCCTCCTGCCTTAGCTTCCTGACTGCTAGGATTACAGGTGTGTGCCACTGCATCTAGCAGACTAACCCTTATATCATGAAATAATGTCCCTCTTTATTTCTGGTCACTTCCTTTGCTCTGAAATCTACTTTATCTGCAATTAAATATCATTCCAGCTTTCTTTTGATTAATGCATGCATTTTTTGATCCTTTTACTTTGAGACTAGCTGTATTGTAATGGTTGAAATGGATTTCTTAAAGATAGAACATAGTCGTGTTGGTAGCATCCTTGGCCTTTACCCACTATGCACCAATGCTGCATTCCCAAATTGTGACCAGTAAGAATGTTTGCAGCTGGGTGTGGTGGCACTTGCCTTGAATTCCAGTACTTAGGAGGCTGAGGCAGGAGAATCACTGTGAGTTCAAGGCCAACCTGAGATACATAGTGATACCTTGTCTCAAAAAACAAAAACAAGTGTTTGTAAACACTGCCAAATACAATGTAGGGGCAAGATAACCTTCAGCTGAGACCACTGCCCTTCAAGTGATGTCATTTTCTCTGGCTGTTTTTGAGATTTTTCTTCGCTGACTTTCAGCAATTAGCTATGTGTCCAGAGGTAGATTTCTTTGGGTTTGCCTTATTTTGGGTTTAGCATATATTTTGAATCTATCTCTAGGTGTATGTCTTTTGCCATGTTGGGAAGACTGAGTCATTACCTATGAAAATGCTTTCCCTGTAAATATTTTTATCATTCCTCTCTTCTAAGATATCAATAACAACTAGGCCTTTTTTTTTTTTTTTTTTTTTTTGTGGGTACCGGGGGTCGACCTCAGGACCTCGCACGCCAGCAGGCGCCCATGCCACTGAGTGATATCACCGGCCCTTTTTCCATATGTGGGTACTGGGAGTTGAACTTGGGCCCTCGTGCTTGCCAGGCAGGCGCTTACACCACTGAGCCATCTCACTGGCCCACAACTAGGCCTTTTAATAAGTGCCTTTAAAAGTCTGTCAAATTATTTCAGCATCTGTGTCATTCTTGGTATTTGCATTGTCTTTTCTTATGTGAGTCGAGATTTTTCCTAGTTTTTCTATGCCAGGTAATTCTGGATTGTATCTTGGACATCTTAAACGTTGAGTCTGTAGGTCTTCTGTAAATACTGTGGAGAATGCTATTCATTCTTTCTTAGGATGCAGTTTACTTAGTTTTGTTAAGGTATAAGTTGTAACCAGCCTTGTTTGGATTATGGTTCCAATTTCAATTCTGTTTTTGAAGCTTCTGAAGTATTTTTGGAAGTGACTCACATGTGCATCACCCAATGATGGCCAGTCTGGGGCCTGGATGTTGACCTATCTCATGGTTAAGCTTTCAAAAAAAAAAAAAAAAAAAAAATTTTTTTTTTTTTTTTTTTAAAGGGGAAAAGGTTTATTTGGCTCACAGTTGGTAGAGGTTTCAGTCTGTAATTGGCTGGTTCCAGGGCAGGGCAGTGTGGCAGAGAGGCATCTCGGAGGAGAAACAGTTCATGGCGGACAGAAGGTAACAAAGCAATAAGGGATGACCACAGCTCTTTCTAACCCTTATATCTTACCCAGGCCACATAGGGTGGGTGGGTATCACTCACACCCTTAATCTTAGTGCCCTTGAGCCTAGCATTGCACCGTGAATCAATCCCAGCATCACAAACTCTGTATACAGCCACTTCTGAAAAAGCCCCATCTATGACCCAGTGAGGCTTTGGGGGGACATTTAGACACAAGCCATAGCATTCTTCCCACTCCCCAAAGACTCCCCAAAGACCCATGTGTGTCCCTTTATGCAAAAGGCCTTTAGTCCATCTCTCAGAGTTGCCAAAGTCCTAACAGTTGCAGCATTGCTGAAAAGTCTAAGTCCAAGTCCTAAATCTCCTCTGAGATTTAAGGCAAACTTAGATGTGAGCCCCTATACAAATGAACAGAAAGTTAAACACTTCCAACATTCAATGACACAAGATAGACATTTCCATTCCAAAAGTTAGAAATGGGGATAAGAAAGAATGGGAACAAAGCAAGACCAAAGTCCAGCAAGGCAAACATTAAATTCCACAGTTTCACTTCCAGCATCCCCAGCAATCTGTGGCAAGTTGTGAACTCCAAAGGGCTTGGGTGGCTCCGCCCCTATGATACTTCTGGTGGTCATACCTCCCATGGCTTTTTCTTTGGCCGGCTTTGCCCATTCCTTGCAGCTTTTCTTGGAGAATCCATGTTCCTGTCTTCTCCAAACTTCTGGGGTCTCCATGGCACTTTTGGCTTCACACTCAGTTTCACACACTGCCTTTTCAGGGGCACACTGCCTGGCCTCCCAGGTCTTCTTCTGAAATGTAGGTGGAAGCCTTCCTGACCTCACAACTCTTGCATTCTGCATGCACCTAAAACCAGCACCACGTGGATGATGCCAAGGTCTGCCTCCAGCTGGAGTAGTAGCCAGGGTTCCTTCTCTCTTGACTGTAGCGGTCCAGTGGCTATGAACCAAATCCCAAGGAACAACTTCCCTAGGCCACACCCATTCTGGAACATGGTGCTCTAGGGCTCTTTTCTCAAAGCAAAGTCTTTCACTTCTGGAATTTTGAGGCTGCAAAGGGTGGAGTCCTGCTTCTGCTTGTGATGCGCTCAGGCCATCTTTTCTATTCGGTTCCTTCTCAGCAATCAAGATCTCCTTTGCTCTGTCTTTGCAGTTCACAGCTTTATTGGAGCTTCCTTTCTGGCCAAACTCAAAACATTTTAAATCATTCCACTGGGCACTTTGCTCTTGATTCTCAACAGTGGCTATGTCACCACCTCAACATTAGACTGCCTTGAAATTTCTTCTACCAGGTTAATTAGTTCACTGCCCTTAATCTCAGTCTCAGGCAAAGTCTCTGGACACGAGCAAAATGCAGACAAACTTTCTGCCAAGGCATAACACACATCATCTGGAGTCCAACAACCAATGCAGTTGTTCTTCCCAGCAGAAACTTCTAGAGCCTGGTCTTTACCAGCATAATTTCTGTCAGCATTCTGGTCTTCTGAGCTCTGACCAGAATCTCTCATCAAGTACAGCCTAAGGTGTTACAGCTCTACTTTTTCTGCCAGCATCTCCGAACCATTCCTAACTCTTCTCATTCCCACAAGCCAGCTCCAAAGGCTGGAAACCACATGGTCAGGTATAGTCACAGCAATGACCGTACTTCTCTGGTACCAAATTCTGTCTTACTTTTCTCATTGCTGAGACAAAATACCTGACACCCAAAGTTAAAGGGGAAAAGGTTTATTTGGCTCACAGTTTGTAGAGGTTTCAGTCCATAATTGATTGGCTGGCTCTAAGGCAGAGTGGCGTGGCAGAGGAGCATTGCAGAGGAGAAACAGTTCATGGTGGGCAGAAGGTAGCAAAGCAACAAGGGATGACCACAGCTCTTTTTTTTCTTTTTTTGTACCAGAAATTGAACTCAGGGCCTTGCGCTTGCCAGGCAGGTGCTGCGCCACTGAGCTGCATCCCCAGCCTGACCACAGCTCTTTCTAGCTTGCAAAATATTAAACATGCTGTTTAGGTTCAGATTCAAACATACATATCTTGGGGCTAAAAGCAGCAGTTGCTAATAACTTGCCTGAGTGTATCCTTCTCCATGATCTTATTAGTATTTTAGGGTTCCCTGGGCTTCTCTTTCTGGTTCTCTAGCCAGAAAAGCTAGGACCTTAAGTACCCTGTTTGGTTGTATACATCCTACACCCCCATGTCCAGGGTTTAAGTGGCCAAAGGCAGAGGAAAAAAAAGCAAGATTCAACCTGTCTCCTTGGAACCATCTCCATGGCAGTTTTAGGTGACTTCCCTACTTTCAGGCTAAGAACACAAGGCTTCTCCTCAATTCTTTCTGCCTGTGTCCACTTAACACCTTCCACGTGTTGTGCTGCCCCGAGTCCAGGCTGCAACATAGCAGAGGGAAAGGGGGCCAAATAAACCTCCTTAGCTTCTGCAGTACTTCACATTCCCCTGTCTATTTGCTATCATTTTCTTCTCAGAGTCTTCAAATAGCCACTTCATAATTCTGTGCAGATTTTATTTATAATTGCATTGAATGGAAGAAGTAAGGTGGAATGTGCTAGTTTTATCTGAATCCAAAGCCTGGAACTAAATTTAAAAAAAAAAATTTTTTTTTTTTTGAGTATAGTTTTTGTTCCTTCTAAATTTCTAAAGAAGCTGGACGTGGTGGTACATGCCTGTAATCCCAGCACTCGGGAGGCTGAGGCAGGAGGATCGTTTTAAGTTCAAGACTAGCCTGGGCTACAAAGTGAGCTCAAGGCCAGCCTGAACTGCATAGCGAGACCCTGTCTCAAAAAGACAGACAAAACCAAACCAAACAAAACCAACCAAACAAACAAAAAAACCCGAAAAAGTAAATTTCAAAAGGGGCAAATTGAATCTTCTATCTCAAGAACAGAATGCTACTCGTAAGTAATTGCTTTAAAGTTTATTTTGTACTTATAGATAACCTTTGGTAATTAAGGCTGCATAGGGCCTTAGCTGTCTTTTAAAAAAGAATGTGTATTTGAGCTGTTGGTGAGATATCTATTAATGTACATTTTAAATTGTGTAAAACCCTTGTTGCACTTTCCCCATCACTCTCTGCCTTTGATTTTAATGAATAAAATACACAAGGTTAACATGGAGAAGGGAGAAGTCCCCAGGTAGAGATTTATTTATTTTTTTTTTGTGGGTACCGGGGGTCGACCTCAGAACCTCGCGCACCAGCAGGCGCCTGTGCCGCTGAGCGATGTCACCGGCCCTTTTTTCGTATGTGGGTTCCGGGAGTCGAACTCGGGCCCTCGCGCTTGCCGGGCAGGCACTTATGCCACTGAGCCATCTCACCGGCCCCCCCAGGTAGGGATTTAGAACAGTAAATCAGTTGGGAATGTCAGGGAACTCTTAATCCTATTTCTAATTTTATCAGCAACCAGAAAGGCAAGGGTCACCTCAGTACAAATGGCATTTCCCCACTTTGCTTTTGCTTGCCCAAGAGCCCTACATTGTCTCATGCCAGATACAATCCTGTTCTTCAGGGTTCTTCCCCAGTGAGGATGAGAAAGCCTCTGATTACCTGTGGTCTTTCCTAGATGTCTAACATCTATGTATTGACAACTTGTCAGCGTTCTTAGGCTTTGTTTTTATTTTTTGTTTCCTGACTGATGCTCAGTAAGCTGGTTGAACTGAGGTGTGTGACGCGTTTTAGAATTCATCCATCAGGGGCAACCCCTCTCCAGGCCCCTTCTGTCCCTTTTAGACAGAAACTTTCTTTCTCTCAATAAATTCTTCCTAAAAAAAAAAAAAAGAGAGAGAGAGAGAATTCATGCATCAACCCAGACAGAGATTTCTTGTTAGTTTCCCTTGGTCCAGTGTTTTGTATCCTAGAATCCCCCTCCCTCCTACATGTGTCATTTATATAGGTGCATAGATCTTATTTAATCAGCTTGCTCTGGTGGGTGATAATGTGATATTTTAGACTTTTAACAAGGCCTATATTTTACTTGCCCATTCTTCTTTTATTTTTGTTTACTCACATTCCTAGTTCTCGTTCCCTCTTCATTACTCTGCTTTCGGGCTTTAGGTTAACCTAATAGTGTACCTGTAGGGCACACTGATCTTGTACAGGGCAGTATATGGACCTCCGTAGTTATTTTCTCAGTTGCTTCATACAGTGAACCATAGATAACGGAAGGAGACACAGTAGGGGTCTGTGAAAGAGACAGACAGGGTTTGGTTAAATCGCCCAGGCTGGGTTCAAACTTGTGATCCTTGTGCCTCTCTTCCCAGAGTGCTGGGGTTATAGGCGTGCACCACCATGCTGGGGTCATCAGAACAGAAGCGAGACTGGAAGCTTTTTTTAGGTAGGGTCTCACTATATTGCCTGGGCTACTCTTGAACTCCAGCAATTTTTCTGCCTCAACCTCCAGAATAGCTGGGACTACAGGCCTCTGGCATGGACCCTGGCTTCTGGGGTCCCTTTTATAAGGGTAGCATCAAACTTGCCATCCTCCTGCCTCAGTCTGGGGCTAACTGCAAGTAGGTGGGATTATAGGTGTGTGCCACCACCCCTAGGCTCAAACTCAGGACTTTGTCACTGAACCACACTCCAGCCTTAAAAAAGCCTTAAAAATATTTTTTATTTTGAGACAGGGTCTCGCTAAGTTCTGAAGTTTCCTGGGCTGGGCTCAGATTTGTGACCCTCCTCCCTCAGCCCCCCAAAGTGTTAGGATTATTGGCGCTTGCCATCACATGTGGTTGGTTTTCAGTTTCTACAGAGTTGTGTTGCTTAGAATTGTGTTCGTTTATTTACTGTGTGTGATCAGCAAAAAGCAATGCAATACTTCGGAGAATTTTTGCACGTTGTTTTGCTCCATGATCCTCTGCCTGGAGAAATGGGGTAAACACAAAAGTTTCTTCAGTTGCTCAGCTCCTTTGTGCCCGACCACACTGAGAACGTATTTAAAATCGCATTACTTTGTGTGTGTGTGTGATAGGGTCGCTCTGTGTAGTGCAGGCTGGCCTTGAGCGCACTATGTAGCACAGGCTGGCCTCGAACTCATGGTGGTCCTCCTGCCTCAGCTTCCCAAGTGCTGGGACTACAGGCGTGTGCCACCATGCCTGGCTGAGATGCATACTTTTTTTTTATCATGTGTCCCTTAATCACCAGCCAATAACCTGATATAGTGTTAAACTAAAGAAATAATAACTTGCTCCAATGTTGGTAGAAAACCTGGCTCATCTGGCTTCAGTGATGTAGAATGTGGTATCTTCCTTAGGAATTTAAGTGACTTTTTAAAATGCTGTCTTTTGAAGGTTTTCACACCTATACACACAGAGAAAGTGCCATAATGAACCCCTTGTGTCTCTAGCTTTAAAGATGAGTAACATTCTGTTCTTTTATTGATCTGTATCCCCTCCCTTTTGGAGGAGGTGAGGTGGAATGATTTATTTTAAAGCAATTCAAGGGTGACTGGTGTCATAGAAAATTTGCTTTATATGCTAAAATAAAACAAGAGTAAGTGTATTGGTTTCCTATGGGTGCTATAACGAATTACTACAAACTTGGTAGCTTAAAGCAACAGAAATTAATTTTTTTGAAGTTCTAGAAGCTAGGATTCTGAAACCCATCCCAGTGGGTGTCAGTAGGGCTGTTCCTTCTAGGAGAAAACCCTTCCCTTTGCGTTTTCCAGATTGCCCTGGCTGCCTGTCTTCCTTAGCCTGAGGTCTCTTCCTCATCCTCAGAGTGAGTGAGTCCTTCCAGTCTCGCTTCTGTTCTCACTTTGCCTTCTTTCTGACTTCACTGCTGCCTCTGCCTTTTATAGCAGCCCCTGTGAGTGTGTCAGGTAACCCCACATGACCCCCTGTCTCAGGCTCCTTAACCACTCCTGAGTAACCTTCATGGGTTTCAGGGCAGGAGGTAGCTGTGTTTGGGACCAGTACTCAGTGCGCCATGGTCACAGCACAGTTTAGTCAGCACTTCAGCATCACATAGATGGTGGTAGAGCCACAGCCCCAAGAGTGAGGACTCTAGTCAGGGAAATTCATGAAGACAAGATTTTCCAGGACCTAGAGATCTCGGTACAGAACACATCTTGTCATTGTGCAAGGGGGATGTAGCATCCTTAGCAGGTGAGCGGGTAGGAGGAGGCACATGTTGGCGTCAGGCCAGTTGCCAGCCTATGCCTTTTGAGACATGGGAGAAGAGACAGCTGCAGCCAGTTGGGCGTCGGCGCCAGGGGGGTGTGTTGCGAGCCTCGGCTTCTCAGCCTTGACCTCGGCCAGCTGACTGTGCTCCTGGGCCTGCTGCCATTTATCTCCCATCCTCAGCTGCTGACTTGGCTCTCCCTTAGCCCTGCTTCTGCCTCTTTTGTGAGTGCCCACTCTGTGCTAGAGGTGGATCTGCTGCACATGAGGCAGTAGTTGTTTTCGTTTTTTTGAGATGAGGTCTTGCTATGTAGTTCAGGGTGGCCTTGAATTCACAGTGATCCTCCTGTCTCAGCCTCCCAAGTGCTGGGACTACAGGTGTGCATCACCACTCCTGTCTAATGAATTTTGATGTCTTACCCAAGTCAGCTTCTCTGGTTCTTCCAGCTCTGGATTCAAAATCAGATTCTTCTTCTAGCTCTGATTTTCACTAAGTCGTTCCCAGGCCTTGTTTATTCTCTATTAAATCTGAGAAAGTATTTTCATAAACTATAAGGCCAGGGCAGTAGGGTTTCTGTGTTCAAACCTCAGCATGGAAATGCTGGAGTGGCGATCTAGGGCAGCTTCCTACTGGCTGCTAGGCGTTGGGCAAAGGGAGTCAGCCTTTTGCATAGGTGGAAAGGGGATTAACAGTATGGTTCTTTCTGGGTCATTGTGACACCCACCAGATAGCACAAGTGCCTTGCCCCTAGCAAGCATGCATATTGTGAGTCAGTAAGCTGCTGCAAGGCCTTTTTCCTTTGCCTGAAATTCTCATGCTCCACGAAGTGCTTTACCTCTCCAACCCATGTCTCTATTTCAGGGCTTTTTGCACACATTGGCTCTGTCAGGCATCCCAGCTCCTTTCCTTCGCTGTTAATTCTCACTAATTATTTAGCCCACAACTTAGAAGTCATTTCTCCCACAAAGTTTTCCCTTATTTTCCTACCACACCTGGTTTAGGTATGTCTTGTATTTGTCTTATACGTAGCACTTTATGTTTTTATTGCATTCTGACTTGTGTGTTTTCCCTCACCAGACCCTAAGCTTTGGGGACAGGGGCTTTGTTTTTCCCCTGTGTTTGTTATCAGAGACCCAGATCAGTGCCTGGTGTGGATCTGCTGGTCAGGATTCACTCACAGAACGCATCTTGGTTGGAATCCGTCAGCTCCATAACAGGTCATTGCGTTTCTTAATAGTCCACTGAATTTTTGGGGATGGGGATGGTGAGGAGGAGGCCAGTATAAAAAAATAGGGTAAACTTAACTGTCTCAGGTCACTGAGTGTCAGTAATGTAGATAGAAATCACTTATTGAAATTTTTGTTTGCTTTTCCTTTTCTGTTGGAGGAGAATGGAAATCTTGGTGCAAGCTCTGTTGGCTCTTTATCAGGGAACACAGGTTTTGAAAAGTTTATCTTGTGGGCTTTTTATCAGTGATTTGGTTACTTTTAATGTTTTATGTAGCTCAGGTTTCTGTGGTTTGGCTTTCCAGGGGTAGTTTAGCTTAATATTTAGCTTTGTCTTTTGGAGAAGCTTAGTTTTTTCTAATCTTTTTTTAATGAAGAAATAAGTCACAAAGAAACCAGAAGCATCAGTGAGCAATGTTCGTACGGCCCAGCGAGGAGCAGGCTGCGTCCCCAGCTGTGGGCCTCGTTAGGGTGGATCAATGCTAAGCCCTCCCGAGGTGACAGCCAGCATTGCTCCCTGTCCCCTTCCTCAGCAGATCTGCTGCCCCGGCTCCTGGGAGTGTGGCTGCCACTGCTCCCGGGCTGCTGCACTCCACTCCACTGCTGTTGCCCAGCTGAACAAATATTCCGATTTCAAATAATAATCTACATGATTTCTTTCCCGTAAAAGACGTGGCTCCAAGTTACTTTCTTGTTTAACTAAACACGGACAAATCTCTCAACAGTCATTGCTTCATTTCCATGTGGTAGAAATTTTATCCTGACTTGCTGGGTAATTGTTTGTTTTAAAGGGGGACCTTGGCTGACATGCTCCCTTTTAGAGCCTACTTTACTTCTTATTGACAGATTTTTTTTTTTTTTCTGGTACTAGGAGTTGAACCCAGGGCCTTTACTCTTGAGCTACACCCCCAGCTCCTTTTTAATTTTTTTTATGTGGGTACTGGGAGTCGAACTCAGAACCTCGCGCTTGCCAGCAAGTGCTTGTGCCGCTGAGCCATATCACCGGCCCTCCTTTTTAATTTTTGAGATGCAGTCTCGCTGAGTCTCTAGATTCGCCCAGGGTAGGCTCAAACTTGAGATCTTCCTGCTTCGGCCTCCCAGTGCTGGGACTGCGGGCCTGGGCCACTGTATCTGGCCATCACTGACATCATTATTTTTTTTGCCCCTCCCCCTCCCCAGGATGCCGGGTTTCCCCAGCCCTTGTGGAGGGAAAGGGACAGCCGCAGCGCCCAGGCCCCCTTTTCTCAGTGGGATGGGATTTTGAGAATGAGCAGTCACCTGATGCTGCTTCCTTTGTCCGCCCGCCTCCCCCCAGCAACAGGTGAAGCAGGGAAAGAAGGCAGCGGCGCCTCCCCTCTCGCCCGCCCCTGGCCCTAGCTGAGATGGGACACCGGAATTTCAGGCTTCCCTATGCTCCCCACATATCTGTGCTCCTGGGGGGAGTGGTCCTTGAAGTTCCTCAATGGGTGAGGGTCCAGGATTTTGTGAATGGAGCGTCCTCGGATTAAGTCCAGGATCCCCAAATGGAGACTGGTAGCACAAATGGCTGCCACGCAGTTTGGGGGCCACACCTCCTGATCCTCCTGGCCGGCCGGGTGCGCAAAAGGCGCAGTGCTGTCGGGCTGCCCCCTCCGCCCTTCCCCCTCGCTGCTTGAGCGGAGGGGACATGGCCTCTTTCTCCAGCTGCCTTCAGCTCCCTCGCTGGCTCCCTTCCCCCGCTTCCCTCTCAGGATTGAACCTAGGGACTTATGCTTTTTAGTTTGATTTTTAGGTTGAGATAGGGTTTCTCCAAATTGTCCACTCTGGGCTTTGTGATCCTCCTGCCTCAGTCTCCACAATCAAACCCGGCTTTTAACTTTTTTTTTTTTTTTTTTTTTTTGGCTTTTAATTTTTAACTTTTAATTTTCCTAGCTTTGTTTTCCTGTCATGGATATTTTCAGAAATCTTGTGTTTGTGAATTGCTTCATCCTTGTTCACATCTGAAAAGTTATGATGTGTATATTTGTGGGATATATTATTTATTCACTTTACCAAAAGTGTTGCAAGGCACACACAGACTTATCCCTTGTAATAACTTTGTGCCCTCTCAAGGATCCAACCTATGATGCAGGGTCAGTGTTGGGAATCTGACACACTTCTTTCCCTGCTTCCTTCCTCTCACAGCAGGGGGCTCTCAAGGGGGACTTTCCTGACACAATGCTCCACATAATCATGACCAGCTGTTGGCAGCTGGCGTGGAGAATGAACACAGTGGTCTTCTTGGGCTGGGTGGTCTTTTAGGAGCCTGTCCACTTCACCTTCCACTGAGTCTCTGTTTAGTTCTGCTTCCCTGACCATGACTGCTACCTTTTTCATGTACAAAAATCCTCCCAGTAGCCATGTGTGGTGGTGCACACATGTAATCCCAGCACTCTGGTGGGAGTGGGGAGGCTGAGGCAAGAGATGTAAATTTGAGCTGAGGCTGAGCAATTTAGTGAAACCCTGTCTCAAAGTAAAAAATGAGCTGGGAGCCAGGTGTGGTGGCACATGCCTGTAATCCCAGCACTCAGGAGGCTGAGGCAGGAGAATCGCTGTGAGTTCTAGGCCAGCCTGGGCTACATATTGAGTTCAAGGACAGCCAGAACTACATGGGGAGACCCTGTCTCAAAAAAAAAAAAAAAAAAGTTGGGGATATGGCTTAGTGCTAAGGCCTTGGGCTCAATCCCTAGTAATGCACCCCCCTCATCCTCCCGATATGTTGAGTTGTTCATGAGCAATAAGCCTATCTAGATCACTCACCTGTCTCTCCTGTGTTTTACTCCCCTGATCCTCAGGTTGTCTCTCTGTGTCTCTCTGAAGGCACAGTTTCTGAATCTTTGAGAGCAAGGTTCAGAAGTGGGAGTCATAATCTCTATGAATCTGAACTGTGCCTTTTACAGTGTGTGATCCTAACTCCTTGACATCGGTTTAGTGGATGGGAGGATATACAATGCATATTCCCTGGACATGTGATGCCCACTGATTACAACTGAATGAGCTTCAGGGCGCTGAGTATTAAAGCATTACTGATTTCCATGCTAAAAGGTATGTGTTGGGTGAGGCTTTTGCGAACAAAGTGTGTGACTTCATAGCCATGCTGCTTGGTGTTAGCATGGGTGACCAGTCAGGGTGACCAGTGCTGAAGGCATGGCTGAGACTGTCCATCTGTAGGGCAAGCTGCTCCCGGAGATGAGATAAGGTTCTCCCTGGTTATGGAAGCTGGGGCGGGTTAACTGTAAGCAGGGTGATGAGATTGGCCGAAGACCCCTGCAGGACGTCAGGGTCAGAAGATTCTCATTACAGACCGCTAAGAAATTGACCAGTGGCCATCTGATAGCCACCGGGAGTTACAAGATGTCTGTTTACATTTTTTAAAATTAGAATTTAAAAAAATTTTTATTTTAAAGAGAAAAAAATAGGACAAAATTTCAAAACAAGATAATAGGAGGGTAACAATGGTTAATACATTGTGTATTGTTATCTTTAAATTAGTTACTCAGAATACAAGATATCAGCATTCAGTTGTCCAAACAATACTACCACACAGGTTTCTTTTCAGTGAACTAAGAGAAATTAGTAGTATATCTATCCTATCTTATATATATATATATATATATATATATATATATATATATATATTTTTTTTTTTTTTTTTTTTTTTTTTGCTTTTCCCTTCCTTCTTTTCTCCACTCCCCTATCCCAGTTTCTCTTTCCTTTTGACCAGTTTTTTCTCATTTTACAATATCTATTGTAGATTTTGGATCTTATTTACTCTTTCAGCTTCTCACACTAGGGAGACAATATGATGTTTACACATGTGCGTCTGGTTTATTTCACTTAGGAGTATGGTCTCGAGTTGCATCCATTTACCTATAAAAGTCTCCAGTTTATCCATTATGGCTGAGAGAAGACCACATCTTTTTTATCCATTCCTTGGTTGATGGGCATTTGGGTTGTTTCCAAGATCTGGCTATTACAAATTGTGCTGCTGTAAACAAGGGTGCACATATATCGCTGTGGTACGATGTTTTTAATTCTTCTGGGAAGATACCCAGAAGGGGAATAGCTGGGTCAAATGGGACCTCCAACCCTAGTGTTTTGAGGAATCTCCACACTGATTTCCACAGTGGTTGAACCCAGTCTACACTCCCACCAAGAGAGGAGAAGGGTTCCTCTTTCCCCACAGCCCCTCCAGCATTTGTTATTCGTGATTTATTGATAATAGCCATTCTTTCTGGGATGAGATGGAATCTCAGTGTTGTTTTAATTTGCATCCCTCAAATGACCTGTGATGTTGAACATTTTTTCATATATTTATTTGCCACTTGTACTTTTTCATCTGAGAAATGTGTATTCATCTCAGATGCCCTTTTTTGGATTGGGTCCTTAAATTTGGGAGGTCTGATTTTTTTGAGTTCTTTATATGTTCTTCATAGTAATCCTTTGTCTGAGGAACAGCGGCAAACATTTTTTTTCCACATTGTGTGTTGTCTCTTCACTCTGTTGGTGGTTTCTCTTGCTGTGCAATAGCTTTTTAATAAGATGAGATCCCAGTTATTGATTCTTTGTGATAATTCCTGTGCAATTGGGGTTTTATTCATAAAAGTCTTCGCCCACACCAATGTCTTCAAGAGTTTTACCTATTCTGTCTTCAGCAAATATAATGTTTCTGTTTTAATATTTAGATCTTTGATCCATTTTGAATTTAGTTTAGTGCATGGTGAAAGATATGGGTCTAATTTTAATCTTTGGCGTGTGCAGAGCCAGTTTTTCCAGCACCACTTATTAAAGAGGCTATCTTTCTTCCAGTGAATGAGTTTGGCACCTTTGTGAAAGATAAGGTGGCTGAGTATGTCTGGAGTTGTTTCTGCATCTTCTAATCTGTTCCATTGATCTTTGGGTCTGGTTTTTTTTTTTTTTTTTTTTTTTTTTTTTTTTTGCCAGTACCATGCCTTTTTTATCACAATAGCTTTATTGTATAATTTCAAGTCGGGGATTGTGAAGCCCCTTGCCTTGCCCTTTTTGCCCAGAATTGCCTTTGCTACTTTAGGTCTCTTCTGATTCCAAATGAATTTTAGGATTGTTTTCTCCAATTCTGTGAGATATGTTGATGGAATTTTGATCAGAATTGCATTAAAGGGCTGGTGAGATAGCTCAGCGGCATAAGCACCTGCCTGGCAAGCGCGAGGTCCTGAGTTCGAATCCAGGTACACACATAAAGGAAAAAAAGGGCTGGTGATATCACTCAGTGGCACAAGTGCCTGCTGGCAAGAGCGAGGTTCTGAGTTCGACTCCTGGTACCCACATTAAAAAAAAAGAATTGCATTAAATCTGCATAATAATTTTAGAAGTATGGCCATTTTCACTTTATTAGTTCTTTCTACCCAATAGAAAGAGATATCTTTCCATTTTCTGATATCCTCTTCAGTCTCCTTTTTCAGAGTACTGTAGTTTTCAACGTAGAGGTTTTTTATGTCCTTTGCGATATTGATTCCTAGGTATTTCATTTTTTTGGATGCTATTGTGAAAGGTGTTATTACCTTAATTTCTTTTTCAGTGAGTTTGTTATTTGTGTACAGGAATGCTATTGATTTTTGAGTGTTGATTTTTGTATCCAGCTACTCTACTAAATTTGTTTATTAAATCTAGCAGTATTTTAGTGGAGATTTTCGGGTCTTCTATGTTAGAGTATCATGTCATCTGCAAATAATGATAATTTAACTTCTTCCTTTCCTGTCATTATTCCTTTTATTTCTTTCACTTGTCTAATGGCTCTGGCTAAAGTTTTCAGGACTGTGTTGAATAAGAGTGGAAACAGTGGAAATCCTTGTCTTGTTCCTGATTTTAGAGAGAAAGCTTTCAGTTTTTGTCCATTTAGCGTGATGTTGGCTGTTGGTTTTTCATAGATGGCTTTTATCAGGTTGAGATAAAGACCATCTATTCCAATTTTCTATAGGGTTTTTATCATGAATGGATGCTGGACTTTGTCAAAAGCTTTTTCTGCATCTATTGAGATGATCATATGATTTTTGTCCTTGGCTCTGTTAATATGGTGTACTGCATTTATTGATTTACATACGTTGAACCATCCCAAGTGGGATGAATCCCACTTGGTCATGGTGTATAATCTTCTTGATGATTTGCTGCATTCTATTTGCCAGTATCTTATTGAGGATTTTTGCATCTATGTTCATTAAGATTGGCCTATAGTTCTCTTTATTGGTTGGGTCCTTCTCTGGTTTTGGTATCAGGGTAATGCTTTCTTCCAGGAATGAATTTGGGAGTATTGCTTCCCTTTCAATTTCATTAAAGAGTTTGAGAAGTAGTGGTGCTTGGTCTCCTCTAAATTTCTTGTAGAATTCCTCAGTGAATCCATCAGGTCCTGGGCTTTTCTTTGTTGGGAGTTTTCAGTTACATCTTTGATTTCATTGATTGATATTGGTTTATTTAGTATTTTTATATCTTCTTGATTCAGCTTTGGTAATTCATACCTATCTAGGAATCTGTTCACGTCTGCATTTTCCATCTTATTAGAAAACAAGTTTTCAAAGTAGGTGTAGATCATCTTCTGGATTTCTTCTGGGTCCGTTGTGATTTCACCCTTTTCATTCCTAATTGAATGGATTCGAGTCTTTTCTTTCCTTTTTTTTTTAATAACGTTGGATAAGGGTTTGTTGATTTTATTTAAACTTTCAAAGAATCATTGATTCTTTGTATTTTTAGTCTCCAATGCATTAATTTCTGCTGTGATCTTTATAATGTCCTCTCTTGTACGAGCTTTTTGCTCCGCCTGCTTTTCTTTTTCTAGAAGTTTGAGGTTCACCATTCATGGCGCCTGTGCCACTGAGCGATATCACCGGCCCCTCTTTCGTATGTGGGTTCCAGGAGTCGAACTCGGGCCCTCGCGCTTGCCGGGCAGGCGCTTAAGCCGCTGAGCCATCTCACCGGCCCCTCCTTTATCTCTCTTAATCAGTCTTGGCTTGGGATTCACTTTGTCTGCAAAAAGAATAGCTACTACTGCTTTTTTTCTGGGTTCCTGTCACATGAAGTATTTTCCATCCTTTGACTTTGAGTATATGAATTTCTGTTTGAATTAAATGTGTTTCTTGTATGCAGCATATTGTTGGATCTTGTTTCTTGATCCATTCTACCAGTCTGTGTCTTTTGATTGGTGAATTGAGACCATTAACATTGATGGTTAGAACTGATATGTATTGACTTATCCTTGTTATGTTATTTTCCTGTTGTTGGCTCCCCCTCTCCCCCCCCCCCGTGTTTAATTGTTTGCCTTGCCTGGCGGATTTCTTCTGTTGGGGTTCATGGACCTGTAGTCCTTGTTATCTCTTTCTAGAATGTCCTTCAAATCATTTTGGAGTGCTGGTTTGGTGGTCATAGATTTCCTCAGATGTTCTTTGTCATGGAAGTATTTTATTCCTCCATCAGTTTTGAAAGGTAGTTTTGTGGGGTACATCAATCTGGGTTGAAGGTTATTTTCCTTTAGAACTTGAAATACTTCACTCCAAGCTTTTCTTGACTTGAGGGTTTGTGCTGAGAAGTCAGCTATGATTCTGATGGGCTTTCATAGGTGATTTGTTTCTTTTCCCTACAGCTTTTAAGATTCTACTCTTGTGTTGAATTTCTGCAATCTTGACTATGATATGCCTGGCTGAAGATTTTTTTTTGATCATGGCTAATTGGAGTTCTATATGCCTCACTTATCTGTATGTCAAATTCTTTTTCTCTACCAGGGGAGTTTTCTGCCATGATGTCTGTGAACAGTTTTCTTATATCATTTATGCTATCTCCTTTCTCACTGACTCCAATCTAAAGTTATTGTTCTTTGCCTCATCTAGCAGCTGCTGGATTGATTTCTTATGGTCCCTTGCTATTTTTAAGAATTCTTTCTTTTCATGATCATGAACCGCAAGCCTGTCTTCTATATCTGAGATCCTGTCCTCACATTGGCTTAATCTGCTGGGAATACTTTCAATGGAATTTTTGTTCTCTTGTATATCTGCTTGAATCTGCCTTATGGATTCCATTTCTTTCCTATGCTGAGCATTCATGGCTTCCATAATTTTCTTAAGCTCATTTGTTTTTTTTTTTGTCTGTATGGACTAGAGTCCCTAAGCATGGTCTTCATTGTGGACATCATCTCTGCAGTTATCTGAGAAATTATTTCTGATTTGATTTTTTCCTAGCCTCATTCAGTTGCTTTGTTGTTACCACTTCAGAGATGCGAGGTGAGTGGCTTTCAGATTGTCCCTCCTCATTGCCCCCTGGGTTTGCCTTTGGTGAACTGGATGTCTGGGGTTGCATCTTGTTTAAGTGTCTTCTCATTTTCTTTTGTTTCTTTAGTTTAATTCCTGGGGTGATGCTTGTAAATTGTCTATGGTAGGTTGCTTTACTGCTAGTATTTAAAACCCTTAGAAGATGAGTACTTCTAGGTATCTTCCAGGCATAGCTTGTTTTTGGGTTTTGAGTCTGTTGCAGGATCCTACCTCTTTAATTTGTTGGGGATGAGAAGTTGCTGCCTGTTTGGCCCAGTCCTTGGTTCTTTGGTGCTGTGCCACAGCATTTTCTGTGACCCTTAGTCAATCTCAGTCATGGAATACCAGGAAGAAGAGCTGTTTAGAACAATGATGTCACTTTTGGTTATAGTGGTACCAAAAGCATCAAAATACAGCCTAGAAAATGACAGACTGAGCTAACCAGTTATTTGCCACTTTTAACCACATAAACTAGATTTGTGGTTTTATGATAAGATCTAAAACAAACCAGAAAATTATATGCAGTATACAGGTCCTTAATAGGTCAATTTTGCCCTCAGGGGTTAAAATTTAAAATGAGTTAAGGAGAAAATAGAGAAGTGGAAGAAGAGGAAGGAATTAGAAGTAAGGTTGGAGGACAAAGGGATCACGCTGACTTTGGGAAACTGGTGCAGAAGACTGGAGGGAAAGAGAAGGAAGTGATAAAAGGAAGAACAGAACCACAACCACAAAGAGGCTAGAAACCCCGTTTACACTCATATAAAAACAAGATCAAACAATGAAGGAAACAAACAAACCACCACTAGAACAACAAAAACAAACAGAGGAAAAAGAAAAAGAAAACGTTCACTTCCAGGTTTGTCTCTGCTGTCGCTGGTAGACAACATGTGGAGACAGAGTCCCGTTCTGTGCAGATCTGTCCCAGCAAGCCAGCAGCAGCTTTTTGGCGGGGTAGTGGACAATCTCAGCACACCTGCAGTTTCTGGCGGACACCAGACTCTCTCGCCCTGCAGCCGCACCTTCCGCGGGCCTGAGCCGGACTGGGAGCCTTAGAAGGAGCCGTGGCTGCCCTGAGTTCCGAGCTCAGCCCCACCTACCCAAGGCTCCCAGCCAACTGCTCTCTCGCGCAGGAAGGCTGAGCCTCAGCACTCACCGCCAGCCAGTGCTGTCCTTCAGGTCCGCTGCTCCCTGCACCCCACCGCATCTCTCTGGGGAGGCCCCCTGGGGTCGCCAGCAGTCACTGTTGTGTCCGCAGGTTTGAACCGCTCCTGTCGCGCGAGTCCCAACTCAGGGAGAAGGCGCCAACGGCTACTTCCTTCTTTGTTGGTTTCTCTCTTCACTCTCTCCATCGGCTTCAAATTGTGCTTCAGATCCTTCCTGGGTCCAGGGGACCTGCTTCCCTCCCTCTTGTCTTCCTTGAGTTGCTATATTCCAGCCTCTGGAAGGCAACTCTCAGAGAGGCTCTTTCTCTGCTGCTCGCCACTCCGCCATGTTGGTCCTCCTCCCTGAATCAGTATGTCTAGCTTAACCATCTTTTTTATGTATATATATATATATATTTTTTTTTTTTTCTTTTCACTTCCTTTTCTCCATTCCACCATCCCAGTTTCTCTTTCCTTTTGAAGTTTCTTCCGATTTTACAATATCTATTGTATATTTTGGATCTTACTTACTCTTTCAGCTTCTCATACTAGGGTGACAATAGGACGTTTGCACATGTGCGTATGGTTTATTTCACTTATGAATATGGTCTTGAGTTGCATCCCTAAAATTAGACATTTGTTTTTTTCATTGCTGACAAGTTCTATTTCATGTTCAGCAGGTTTAAACAGAGACCATGCGGCAGAAGGGTTTGGGTGGAAGAGAGCTGCTTACCTCGTGGTGTGTGGGAGGCAGGGAGAAAGGGACAGACAGACAGACAGACAGACCCTTCCAGCCCTTCCAGGTGTGATGGTCTGGGGATCCGCCTCTTCCAGCCAGACCCCACCTCCTAACAGCAACTCAGCTATCCACCCCCTTAATCCACTCACCGTCAGACACAGGGGGCTTTTAGATGTAAACTATACAAAATGTTCTTGTGTTCACTGTAGGAAAAAGTAAAGAAAAAAAAAGTACCCAAAATTCTAATTCTACCCTTTTAAGGCACGCATCATGGATAGTTGTGTATTTTGTTGACCTATAGAGAGAGTGAACTGGTAAACAGTTTTTCGGTTTTCTCCCAAGATGATGGTCTAGGGGTGGCAGCATCACACCGGACTCGGCCTTTTCTTGGCCTCAGCCGTAAGTATGATCTGGGGTTCAGGCATGTTCGCATAAATTACTGGGTTTCTTATTTAAAACTTAACCAAGCTTCTGGAAAAATCACCCCCTCCGTATTAACTTTATTTTTTGTTTTTTATTAGTACATGTTTGTAGTACATAACGATTACATTCCTGAGTACATGGGAATTGGTACGTGTACATAACACATCTTTATTCTTTTTTTCATCCCCTTCCTTTCTCTCCCTCCTTTGTCTGTCTCTTGGTTCCCTTACCGTTTGCAAAAAAAAAAAAAAAAAAAAAAAAAAAACCCTCCCTTTTTCCTATTATCCATTTTTTATTTTTCTCTTTATTTATATTTTGGGTTTGTTGTGTAAGAGAAACCATGCAGGGCCGGTGATATAGCTCAGTGGCATAAGCGCCTGCCTGGCAAGCGCAAGGTCCTGAGTTCGACTCCCGGTTCCCACATATTAAAAAAAAAGAGAGAGAAACTATGCAGTATATCTGGTTTATTTCACATAACATGGTCTCAAGATGCATCCATTTCCCTACATTTGGCTCAAGTTTATCCTTTACAGCAGAGCAGTACTCCATTGTGTATAAATACCTCATTTTCTTTATCCATTCATCTGTTGATGGACATACAGGCTGCTTCCAGTATTTAGCTAGTTGAGATTGTATTGCTCTAAACATAGTATGAATGTATCACTGTCTATCTCTTTTAGGAAGATACCTAGAAGGGGAATAACTGGGTTGAATGGAATTTCTGGTTCTAGTTTTTTGAGGAATCTCCATACTGATTTCCATAATGGATTGTACTAGTTTACATTCCTACCAACAGTGTGGAAGTGTTCCTTTCCCCCCTGCAGCCCCACCAGCATTTTTGTTTTGTTTTGTTTTGTTTTATTGTTGTTGGGGTTTTTTGGTAGTTTTTTGTTTGTTTGTTTGAGACAGGGTCTCACCATGTAGTTCAGGCTGGCCTTAACTCACTACGTAGCCCAGTCTGGCCTCGAACTCATAGCAATCCTCCTGCCTCAGCCTCCCTAGTGCTGGGATTACAGGCATGCACCACCACGCCTGGCCAGCATTTGTTATTATTTGATTTTTTGAAGATGGCCTTTCTTTCTGGAGTAAGATGGAATATGTGTTGTTTTTATTTTCATTTCTCTAATGGCCAGAGATGTTGAACATTTTTTCATGTATTTGTTGGCTATTTGTACTCCTGAGAAGTGTCTATTCATTTCAGTTGCCCATTTTTTGATTGGGTCTTTTATTTTGGAGGGTATTTTTTTGAGTTCTTTATATATGTTCTATATATTAGTCCTCTGTCTAAGGAATAACTGGCAACATTTTTTTCCCCATTCTATAGGTTATGTCTTCACTCTGTTGTTTCCTTTTCTGTGCAGAAGCTTTTTAATTTGATATCCCATTTGTTGGTTCTTGATGTTATTTCTTATGCAGTTGGGGTTCTGTTCATAAAGTCCTTTCCTATGCCTATGTCATCTCCTAGCAGATTGTTTCTGTTTTAACATTTAGATCTTTGATCCATTTGGATTTTAGTTTAGTGCATGGTGAGAGATACAGATCTAGAGTCAGTCTTCTGCATGTGGAGAGCCAGTTTCCCCATCACCATTTGTGAAAAAGGCTGTCTTTCCTCCAGTGAAAGTATTTGGCCCCTTTCTGAAAGGTCAGATAGCTGAATGTGCCTGGGGTTGTTTCTGCTTCCTCTGTTCTGTTCTTTTGACTCATATGTCCTTTCTGTGCCAGTATGGTGCTGTTTTTATTACTGTAGCTTTGCACTGTGATGCCTCTGGCTTTCCTCTTGTTGCTCAGTATTGCTTTTGCTATTCTGGGTCTCTTCTGGTTCCATATGAATTTTAGGATCAGTTTCTCTAGTTCTATGAGGAACACTGTAGGTATTTTGATTGGGATTGGGTTAAATCTATATGTTAGTTTGGAAATATGGCCATTTTTACAATGTTGGTTCTACCAGTATTGTCCAGGAACAGGAGATATCTTTTCATTTTCTGATGTCCTCTTCAATCCCCTTTTTCAAAGTACTATAGTTTTTATTGTAGAGGTCTTTCTCTTCCTTCGTTAGGTTATTTCCCAAGTATTTAAATTTTCTTGATGCTACTGTGAATGGTATTGTTTTCCTGATATCTTTCTCAGTGTGTTCATTATTCGTGTATAGGAACATTTGATAGTTTTGTGTTGATTTTGTATCCTGCCTATACTACTGAATTGGGTTATTAATTCTAGCAGTCTTTTTAGGTCCTCTATGTAGAGGATCATGTTGTCTGCAGATAATGACAGTTTGACTTGTTCCTTTCGTATATGAATCCCTCTTACTGCTTTCTCTTGCCTGATTGCCCTGGCTGATGTTATGATTACTGTATTGAAGAGGAGTGGTGATAGTGGACATCCTTGTTTTGTTTCTGATTTTAGAGGAAAAGCTTTCAACTTTCCCCCATTTAATATGATGTTGAGAGCTGGGTGTGGTGGCACATGCCTATAATATCAGCACTGGGGAGCCTGAGGCAGGAGGATCACTGTGAGTTTGAGGCCAGCCTAGGCTACATAGAGTTCAAAGCCATTCTGAATTACTTAGTGAGACCCTGTCTCAAAAAACAAAACAAAACAAAATTTGATGTTGGTTGTAGGTTAGCCATAAATGGTTTTTAATTGTATTGAGAAAGGATCCCTCTATATCTATTTTCTTCAAGGCTTTTTTTTTTTTTTTTTTTTTATCATGAATGGATGTTAGTTTTTGTCAAAGGCTTTTTCTGTGCCTATTGAGATGATTATGTGATTTTATTTTATGTGATTTTATTGCTGCTTTTTATGTGGTATACTACATTATTGATTTGCATATGTTGAACCATCCCTGCATCTTGGGATGAATTCTACTTGCTTATGATGTGTGACCTTTTTGATGATTTGTTGCATTCAGTTTGCCAGTATCTTGTTGAGGATTTTTGGGTCTATGTTCATTAAAGAGATTGGCCAGTAGTTCTCTTTTTTGGTTAGATCCTTGTCTGGTTTTGGAATCATAGATTAGTTCACTGATGAGTTTATAGCTAACTGTAATGTGGGAGGTAAAGCCTGGTTGGAGGAGGTGGGTCACTGGGGCGTGGCCTGGAAGAGTCTCCCTCCCTCCCTTCCTCCCTCCTTGCTCTCTGCTTCCTGTCTGCCATGTCATGAGCTCTTTCTCCTCTGCCATGCAGCCCTGCCTTGGAGCCAACCAACTATGGACTAAAACCTCTACAAACTGTGAGCCAAAATAAACCTCTCCTTCTTTAATCTGTGGGTCTCTCATTGTCCCAGCAATGAGAAAGTAACTAAGATAGAGGAATATTGGCATTAGGTCTTCCCTGAAGTTTTTGTAGAATTCAGTGGAAAATCTTGGTTATAAGGCTGGGTGAGAAGACCTCTCCTTTTCTTTCACTATGTCTGCCCCACTGTGACAAACTACAGGACTCTAGGTCAGTCTCATGTGGTAGACATTTTCGACATGGTTGGGTTGTGTTTAATGTCAAATTTTATATACTGTTATGTTTTAAACATTCTTCTATTTTGTAAGCAGAGCTAAACTTCATATACCATAAAATGCACCCTCCTGAAGCATGCAATTCAGTGGTTTACTATTTAGTATATTCACAAGGCTAGAAACTGTCACTAATTTCAAAACATTTTCATTACCCCCAGAATTTTAGTTTGTACCTAATTCTTATGGCTAGAAATTATTCTAAGTGAATATACCACGTACTGTTTATTCATTTATCAGTTAATGATAAATGACATTTGGTTTGCGTTTTTACTATTATGAGTGATACTGTGTGCATGTTTTGTGTGGACATAGCTTTTCCTTGGATGTATACCTGGGAGTGGGATTGCTGGGTCATGTGGTAATTCTAGTTTTGTTTTGCGGAACTGCCGCATTAGTGTCTGTAGCAGCTGCACCATTTTACAGTCCTCCCGGCAGTATTGTGTGTGTTACATTTTTTTCCACGTCTTTGCCAGTGTTCTTTATATTTTAAAAAAAGATCTATTGTAGCCATTCTAATGGGTATGAAGTGATATCTCCTTGTATTTGTATTTTCCAAAAATTTCATGTTGTGGACATACTTGTAAAGATATCTGGAGAGGACCCCTTTCCAAACTGAAAGTGGTTTCTTCTATTGTTGGGGGTTTTGGAAGCAGCTTGTTCAAAAAGGATCCTAACTTTATACTTGCTAGGAGGTTTAATGAGTGTTGTAGAAATTAATGTTTCTCGATACCTTCATTTGATTCAGATATGTAGAAAATATAGTACTTAGTGCTTGAAATTTGGGCTAGAGAAGCTTATTATTGCCCCCGGAAGTATACAAAGCTCTTTGTCTGTGAAAAGACAACTTTGGTTTTCCAGTGCAGGTGATGCCAAATATGGACTGAACTGATTTCAGTCTCTATGGTCATATTTTAGTTAAATTGCAGGGGGAAATGAAACGACTTATTAGACCAAGTGGTTAGACTATGGGTTGTGGAATCTGACAGCTGTGGTTTGAATAATTTTTCTAGTCCTTAAACATCCAACTCCTAACTCTGTTTAACCTCTCATTACTGCAGTTTATCCATCTATAAAATAGGAAAATGTCACCTCATGTGTTTGTGTGGATTCAGTGAGTTAAAGCAGATCAGATATTCGGGACAGTGCAGATGCCAGAAAGCGCTCAAATATTCATGACCAAAAGAAAGCTGGTGTGGTTGGAGAGGAGCACGGTGGGTCACGCAGGAACTCAAGGGCATTTGTGAGGTATTTTGGGTCCTGTCCAAAATACAAAGGAAGTCCTTAGAGTTTAGGGAAGGGTGTGACTTGATGAGCTCAGCTTTTCATAACCAGTTTAGAAAGCCAGGTGTGGTGGAGCATACCAGTAATCCCAGCACACCAGAAAGCTGATGCAGGTGGATCCCAAGTATGAGCCCAGTTTCGACAATTTGGGAATTTAGCAAGACCCCGACTGAAGAAAAAAAAAAACAAAACAGAAAGTAAAAAGCTCATTGTGAAGGTCCTGGGTTCAATCCCCAGCCAGTACCATAAAACAAAGATCAGTTTAGCTCAGCACTGTCTAATGGAAACGTAAGTAAGCCACTGACACTCCAGATGCTCCTGCAGTTTAGAGGCTCTGAGTGCCTGGTAATGCTCTGGATTCCTCTGATCGCATGACATTTTGGAATCCTAGCATGCTGCCACAGGATCCTCCTGCCTCAGCCTCACCATGTTAGAGGTTTACACTTATGAATATTAGGGTTGCTAGAAGGCTGTGAGTCTTTGCTCTGTGCAGCTCAAACACTGGAGAATCCACATGGGATGGTAGGGCTGAGCTGCCCCTGGGCTTTTCCAGTGCCAAAGGAGATGCGCAATGGGGTTAGAAAGTGTGGATGCTCTGTGTGCCCAGGCCTTCTCAGCAGAAGCTCATTTTCAGAGTTGGGTGTGGGGGAACGATTTGAGTGTTACCAAAATTATGTTGGTAATATTTCAGAGAAATAGGTGATTTTTATTTTGCATTTTAATTTTGATCCATTATTTACTGGGAATAATTGTTAGGATCTGCAATGATGAGTTGTTCTTATTTGTGTTTTTCATAGAGTTATACTTCCCACAGATGGAGATAAATGACCAAAGTTCCTGGGATGATTTTACCCATATCTGACAGGTAGTTCTGTTCCTGTAAAATGTGTTGAGCTGTATTTGAAGGAAGTTTGCTTCATCCTGTTTCTATCCCTACAAAGCTAATTCTGTGGAGATGTTTCCCTCATCTTGTTGAAACAAGGAGCAGGCGAAATGACTCTTCTGGTAACCTGTCTCTCCCCCATGGATGAAACTGGTTTTGGTGTTTGGAAGGATACAGGGGTGAATGTGTTTTGTTTTTTTGTTTTTTGGGGTTTTTGAGTCAGGGTCTCACTTTGTAGTTCAGGCTGGCCTTGAACTCCCTGTGTAGCCCAGGTGGCCTTGAACTCATGGCAATCCTCCTGCCTCAGCTTCCTGAGTGAGTGCTGGGATTATAGGCTTGGGCTGCTACGCCCGGCCTTATGTGTGTGTTTTGGTAAGGTTTGTCTTGGGGTAAAAGGACATTAAATGTACTTGCTTTGAACTTTTCTTCAATTTCACTGCAGTTTTGTAATGTTTGTGATTTCCACTTTTTTTTGGTATGAATTCATAACAAATACCTGCTAGTTTAAATTACTGTGGACTTGTAATGGACTAGAATTAGCTTCTTTGGCCTTTGGGTCAAAAACTATTCTGTGACTTTTTTTTTTTAACCCCTTATGTTTTCTTGTTCCTCACTGAGCAAAGCCTTGACTTCAAAGGTAAGACATGGTCCTTTCTCTTAGAGGTTGGTGCAGCTGTGTTTGGAGAACTTTGTTGAAGGGATAACTCATGTCCACAAGGCCTTTCATATGGATTGGTGCATCTACTGTAATTCCCTGCGGTATCCCCTTGTCTTCTGAAGCACAGAAGGCAAATTCTAACACAGGCAGATAAGGAAAGCTTGGAATGTAAGGTCATATGTATGCAATGTAAATTACTTGCCAGCTTGAGTACCTAAGCCAGTGTGACCACGAAGAATAGATTACTTGTGACACATCACTAAGGTTGATAATCACTGGTCTAATTGGGAGAATAAAGACAAGAAAAGAGGTTATAAAATGATACTGCTTTCGTTTCCAGGATCAGGTGTTAGGGAAGCAGACAGGGAGAGAGTTTACCCCATCTTGAGGGCATCACTGGAGCATATGGAATGTGTGGAGGAGGGACCAGTGTCAGGAGCTGACAACATAGCATTAGCAATCTGAAG
Source organism: Erethizon dorsatum (assembly GCA_028451465.1). Classification (NCBI taxonomy): domain Eukaryota; kingdom Metazoa; phylum Chordata; class Mammalia; order Rodentia; family Erethizontidae; genus Erethizon; species Erethizon dorsatum. Next base: position 82,482,016 of record CM051835.1, read on the forward strand.
CCAGTCAAGGGCAGTAACTTCTGGCAGGAGGACAGTGTGGAGCTGGAGGCAAGCATGCCAGTCACCTGTCTTAGTTCAGGGAGTTCAGAGATGAGGGGACATGAGCAGTGGGAATAAAGAAAGAAGTAATCAGCAGAAGATTTGCTTCATGTCCCTAGTGGTATCTGCATAATTTGCTTCATGCCCTGATAGTGGTATCCACTGAAACATAACTAGTTTTGTGGAGTGTAGGGCTGGGTGGGGCAGCAGAGGAAATCATAGTTTTCAACTATCTCTATTGGAATGATCATCTGTATATGCAAATAGACTGTGAGATCGCAGAGAGGCATAAAGAAACGCCATTATCTTGATGATAGTGACGGTTTCATGAATGTATATATAATACCAAAATGGATCAAGAAAGAGTGGGATAGCTCAGTGGTAGAGCACTTGCCTGGCATGCAGGAGGCCCTGGGTTTGATCTTCAGCACCACCAAAAAACTTGGGCTGTTAGTTTGCAATATTGATCTAAGTAGCTTTATTGAGGTAGAATCCACATACTGTATGATCCACTGAGTAAAATGTAAATTCAGTGATTTGTAGTATGTGAACATTTGACCATCATTACAGCATTGGAAGATTTTCATCACTTCAAAAGGAAACTTGCCTACACCCTCCTGCTCTGACTGGTCCTAAGCAACCACTAATCCACTTTCTATAGAGTTCACTATTCTAGATACTTCTTACAGATCATAGAATACATGGTCTTCATTTAGGTATGGATTTTGAGAGATTTGTGGAAGTGTTAGTAATGTGTTTTGGAAGCCCCCCTTTAAACAACAATGAAAGAAACATTTGTGGCTGACGTAGGAGAGAGAGAAATGTAGATGTTCTAGGAACTGAGAGGAAGCAAAAGCATATGTTTATCATGGTACATTTCGGTGGTTCTGCTTGACATGAAAGAACATATCCAGACAAACACCTGATTTCCTTTGAAATAGATTAGAGGAAAACTGTTCAGTAGTTTGAGGTCGTAAACCCTTTTGAGATTTAGGGATCTTTTCATGCTATTGACAGCCTTCCCCAGTTGTAATTATCTCTGAAACTTGTGCATAAACCAGGCACAGCAGTGCACACTTGTAATCCCAGCACTCTGGGAGACTGAGGTAGGAGGATTTAAGTTTGAGCCCAGCCTGGGCCATTAGTGATTTAGTGAGACCCTGGGTTAAAATTTTAAAAACAAATTAAAAGAAGGAAAGTTTGGGATGTAGCGAGGTACAAAGGCCCTGGATTCAATCCCAAGCCCTGGGGGAAAAAAAACTAAAGAAAAAAACAACCACAAAACAATTTATGCATAAAACTTTGAGCAAGACATCAAAGATCCTCTAGAATCCACCTATGGTATGGATATGTCATTAATTTGTTCAAAGCTAGGCACCAAGATTGATGCTGGGCCTGTTTATTTTAAGGAGTATAGTGTTTTTGGTTTTGGAGTTAGGTTTATATTTATTTATTTATTTATTTATTTATTTATTTATTTATTTATTTATTTTGAGACAGGGTCGGTCTCTGTAGTACAGGCTGGCCTTGCATTTCCTATGTAGCCCAGGCTGGTCTCAAACTCACAGCAATCCTGCTGCCTCAGCCTCCCGAGTGCTGGGATTACAGGCATGCGCCACCATGCCCAGTTTAGAGTTAGGTTTATTGAGGTACAATTTACATACAATGAAGTTGTTTAGTTTATTAGATTGTAGTTTTTAATTACCTTTCTAGCAATTTTATACACAGCATAATTAGTAGCAATTATATATAACTATAGAAGCAATTGTGTTTTCAAAATGTTAAACTATATACAATATACAGTGAAAATTTTTGCATATTTTTTCTTGAATTTTTTTTTTTTTTTAAGTATATGTATTACCAGTATAATCCCAGCACTGGGGAGGCAGAGGCAGGAGAATTGCTGTGAGTTTGAGGCCAGACTGGGCTACACAGTGAGTTCAAGGCCAGCCTGAACTACATAGTGAAAACCTGTCTCAAAACAAATACAAAAAGTATATATATAGATTTATTTATACTATGTCCCTTTGCCAGTGGAACTTTTGGAAAATGTTAGCTTCATTAGCATTGCTAGTATATGTTTAGTTAACATTGTTTATACAGCAAGATAGGTAACTTTTGTAATATTGCATCTAAAGTAATAAAAGTAAAAGAGGCATGAGCTAAACTGCTGAGGCTAATTATTAATTATTAAAAAGGTTGCATTTAGGAAGAATTAAGAATAATTATTCAAGTGAGCGTATGGAATCAGCATGTGAATCCCTGCAGTTTCTTCCCCACTACACCTGCACTACTCCGGCCTCTTGGCCGATCCACGTGCTGTGAAGCTCTGCCGTCGGTGTGGCTTTTAGTCAACGCTAAAACCTAAGTAGCCCCTTCCCTGTAAGAGGAACCTTCCTTGCTGCCTTAATTACTTAAGATAGGATGAATTGGGCCGGTGAGATGGCTCAGCTGCGTACGCGCCTGCCTGGCAAGCGTGAGGTCCTGAGTTCGACTCCTGGAACCCACATACGAGAAAAGCGCCAGTGATATCGCTCAGCGGCACGGGCGCCTGCTGGCGCGCGAGGTCCTGAGGTCGACCCCCGGTACCCACAAAAAAAAAAAAAAAAAAAGGATGAATTAAAATATCTTATTAGAACTCTTAATTACATATGAAGTAAGACATCTTAGGTATCGAACGGTTTTTAATTAGTCTTCAGTATTATAATTAGGTTGCTTTTTTCTTTTTAAGGAATTAAATGCTATACATTTTCTCTTTGATTGGTATTGTGAGAGGTTTCTTTTCCTGTCTGTTTGTTTGTTTATTTATTTATTTATTTATTTATTTATTTATTTTTACTCTTTTGAGACGGAGTCTTACTAAGTAGTTGAGGCTGTCCTTGAACTCACTGTATAGCCCAGATTGGCTGCCAACTCACAGTGATCCTCCTGCCTCAGCCTCCTGAGTGCTGGGAGTACAGGTGGGCACCACCACGCCCAATGAGTTTTTTTTTTAATTTTTGGCCTATACATAAAAAATGTACCTATGATCAAGACTGTGCAGCACAGGTTGACCTCTGAACAGGGCAGCACTTGGATAAGAATATTTTTTCCTAATGAGCTATTCCTGGTCCCCTCCCTCTTTTCAAATATTAAAATATTTGAATATCTTTTTGTGCCTGTGTATTGTAGGTGGTGAGGATAGACCAGTAAGCAAAAAATTCCTTTTCTCATGGACAGTACTTAACAGTGACTTAAACAGATGAGTGAAATTTTAATGCAGTATCATTAAATGCTCAGAAGAAAAATATAAAACTTAAGCTTTATGATTTAATGGTGGCTATAAATACCATCAAAGATTAATGTGTTTTTATTGGTATAGCCCACTCAAGGGAAATTCACTAAGTCAAAACATAACTATGAAAGAGCATTCCATTTACAAGTAGGTATTAACCTTATTTAAAAGAAAAAAAAAAAGCACTTTCCCAGACCAATCTTGTCCAAGATTTCAAACTGGAACCAGTAGATAAAAGCATAAAAGATAACGTATAAGATAAAGGATTGTTTAGAAGTTTCTTAAGGTTTAATAGGAAATTACCATAAAAAGTTGTCATGCTTCTTAATAGTTTAGTGTGTCCTGGAACCAGGAAACATTTTCAGAGGACTGACCTTCAAGTTTTGCAATTAAATTAATGAGTAAGTGGTTTGTTATAAATTTATGGAAAACATACTTTTCAAGAAAATTTTACAGTTCTTGGAAGAAGGGCAGCTGCATTTGGTTGATACTGATGAGACACACCTGCAGTTCATATCATAAATAAATGTATAGTTAATGTTTTAATAGCCTCTCCATTAGAATAATACACACAGTGTAATAACACAGCTACAGGAAAGATGGTGAAAACCACTTCAGATTTACATTTTCTCACCCAGTGTAGATTTAGAAGTGTTCACTTCTTTTTATACCTTATTCTAGCCACATGCTCCTTACTGCTTATTTTAATCTTTAATTCAGGTTTACAGGTAGAGTGTCAGGTGGGCTTCCTTCATTTTGCTAATCTGCCTTGAGACAGTTCTGTCGCGTTTCACTTGGTAGAGCTGCAGTGGGAAGTTGTTTGGAAAGGAGCATCTTACAGACAAAACCACTCTCTGAACGCGGCCCCTCATCTCATGACTTTGTCTGTCAGGCGGAAGCAAGACGGTGTGTTCGTGTGTGTCTGAGAGTATTAACTTTGCCTCCTGCAGCCTCGAGTCAGCCGGCTGTGGCTGTGAACGCTGCCCAGCTGCATGTTCCTCCTTAGCCAGAGAAGTGAGAGTGCAGTCAGGGCTCGGGGATGGGCAGGAGAGGCAGTCCATCTAGTATGCTCTTTCTGCTGTCTTTTCTTGAGTTCTACAGTCCAAAGTGCCAGTGAAAAAAAAAAATTTTTTTTTTTTTTTTTTTGTTCTTCTCCATCACAATTAGTGATTTACAAACATTCCTGACCTGGCTAATAATTTGGGAAACTCAAAATTTATAATTTTCTCTCCCCCTCCTGCTAGGTGCTGGATAGTTTACTAGTCCAGTATGGAGTGGTGGAGACCTGTGAGCAAGGTACATGTCTTCTGAATTGCTTTCAAATTTGTAAAAGGAAGGAAATAGAAAGAAAACTAACTTTTATTTTTTATTTTTCTCTTCCTTTAGTGAACACTGACTCGGAAACTGCAGTTGTAAATGTCACCTACTCCAGTAAGGACCAAGCTAGACAGTAAGCAATTTGAAACTTTCTACCTATATGTAATAACTAGGGTAATTATAGTAACTTTATATTTTGTGGATTTCTAAATTGGAGAAAGGCCGGTAGGTAGCAAACACAACTTTATTTTGTAAATTTGGACACTGCAATTATTCCTTTTTAAGCTTGAATGTCTATTAAGAATATGCATTGGGCCAGGCATGGTGTCGCATGCCTGTAACCTCACTAGCCTGAACTATGTACGTAGCGAGGCTCTGTCTCAAACAAATGAAATGAAATTAAACATGGGGCTGGTGGTATAGTTCAGTAATAAAACCCTTGCCCTAGCATTCATGAGGCCCTAGGTTATATCCCCAGCACCCTCACCCCATTAAAGAATATATATTAGTTAAAGCTGTATTACATTTTCAATATGTCTTTCATACCATTTCAGAATGATGTAGTATGAAGTTGAACTATACGCTATGTGCAAAATGACCTAGGCCTGGGTATTGTTTCCAAATTATGTGAGTTTTTCTTACTAGTATAATACATTGTTGCTATTTTATCCAATGCTGGTAAGTTCATCCTGTGTTAAACCAACAATAGGGGCCAGGGATATAGCTCAGCAGCACAGAGCCTGCCTGGCAAGCACGAGGTCATGAGTTCGGTTCCCGGTACCCCCCCAAAAAAGGGAAAAAAGACCCCAGTAATAGTTGAATGTCTTCTTAACTCTCTTCATTCTCTAATGATTAGTATTGTCAGTTAGGAGTAGACAGACATTAGACCAATATAACTTCCTTTTAGATGTATGGAAAAAGTATATTCCAATGGAATTAACATCTTCAGATCAGTCTCCCCTAGGAAAAGATAATTCTGCAGGCTTTGAATTACCTAAGGAACTAAGTGAGCACTAGAAGGAGAAAACGAGGGTCCCACGGGCCTTTGACAGCTCCTCTGAGAACATAAACATGGGGAAATAGCATACCAACTACCCGTCAGCGCAACAGAGTCAGCTGACTGTGGAAGTCTTGACCTCCTCCAGATACAGTGCAGGCAGAAACTGACCCTGTCCTTTCTGAGAGAAAAGTGAAAGGAAGGACCACACCAGCTAACCCTGACCCCTAAAGAGGAAAAGTGAAATAAGTTTCAGCTAGATTACCAAAGGCAGTACCCACTCATGGAGGGACTAGGAAAGGAAAGTCAGGAAAGGAGAAGTTTGTATAAAACAAATAGAACTTTATTTTAAAATTGGTAATTGTCCATTGCATTGTCACTGAAACACAATACCTGACACCACAACAAGGGAGGAGAGGTTTGTTTTGGTTTATGTTTCAGTCTGGCTCTAAGTTGACTGGCTCTAAGGTAGGACGGGATGGCGGAGGAGAGCTGCTGACAGCATGGTGGACAGGCAGCAAAGAGATCAAGGGAGTGTCCAAGAAGGGAGATATACCTTCCAGGTCGCATCTACAGTGGTCTGCCTCTTCTGACCACACTCTATCTCCTAAGTTCAAGTCAGCTATAATGTCCCCATAATCCAGTTACCTTCCAAACACATGAGGCCTTGGGGGTCATTTTAGATCTAAACCATAACAGTAATACTCATAATTTAAATAACTTAAAGATCTACATAGTACACATCTTCCTCCCAGTATTGTTTTCCAGCTGCTTCACCCTCTTTGAGATAATCATATGAAAGGTAAATACATGCTTATCTTTTTCTTCCTTTTTATATACATGATACTATAGCATTTGAGTGTTTTGTACATGTGAATATTTTTTATAGTTCCATAGAAGGTAATTGGATATGGGATGAATTAGTTATCCTGAATTGGATATTTAGGTTGTTTCTAGTCTCTTGCAATTATGAACAATGCTGTATAGAATCCTTTTATTATGTGTCACTTCGTGTGTGTGTGAGTATATCTATAGGATAAATTCCTAGAGGTACAATTGCATTTTTAATTGTTATCCTTTATAGAACTTGAACTAGTTTAAATTATAAGCATTGTGAGATTGTTTCTCCATACTTTCCCCCAATACAAGATTTTATCAAATATTGCTAGTCCAGCGGGGAAAAGTGATATCTCGCTGTTAACATTTATTTCTCTTACTGAGGCTAAAGGCTTTTACTGTATTTTAAAGCTTTTTTTTTTTTTTTTGCGCTTCTGTTTGCATTTTTTATTCATTCTTGTTTTTTCCCTCACTAGTACTGGGTATCAACTCCAGGGGTGCCCTACTAGTGAGTCATCAGCCCTTTTTATTTTTTATTTTTTGAGACAGAGTTCCACTAAATTGCCCAATCTGGCCTCAAACTTGTGATCCTCCTGCCTCAGCTTCCTAAGTAGCTGGACTTACAGGAATGTACCATTGTGCCTAGCCTGTTAAAATTTAACAGTTTATATGAAGTCTTGAATGGTATCAAATTGTCATACGAGTATTAAGTTGATATTTTACAAATTTTGTTCTTCATCTGTGTCATATAAGACAAAGAAGAAAATTTCCCTTTTAAAACCTCAGCAGATTGGGAGATAAAAGATGGCAACAGTAGAAAAATAGAGGCTCTCTTTGTCTTGTGTTTTACTCTTTCAAATGTCTGTATGGAATACTTGGTAGAGCCAAGTCCTTGTGCATAGGAAATATGAGGTGACAGGACAAACTCAAAGATATTTGGAGATTGTCAAAGGCCGGCCTATCCTAGTTGACTTATTTGAAAACTTACACTGAGCTAGCAAGGCTAAGGGGAAAAAATATCAGTTTGACAGTTAAAAGCGAGAACATATGTTAGAGACACAACCCACACAGCTTCGAGGGAGGGGCATAAAAAGAACATCAGTAGAGAGAGACAGGGTAGTTGACATTTAGTCCCCTCCCCTTTAATAAATTTCAAAGCATGAAGAATTTAAGAACAGGAAGGTAGACTTGCTGGTCAAGGCAGAATCATTGTTGAATGTAATCCTAACATGACAGCAAGCTGAATGTGATGATATTATTGTTCTAAAAATTATGTATAATGATAGAGGTTGGTGGAGTCTTACTGATTCCAAGGAATGTTGTTAGGAATTGTGATTTAGGTAATGTAAACAAATAGGCATTTCAGTGAGTCAAGTAGTTGTAATAATTCTTGTTCTAATATTCATCAATTAAATTTTATTAAGCACTGATTGAATGCAGGTCGCCAATGAGTAAAAGCAGTTTTATCCTCAAGGTTGAGCCTCTCGGTGGTGAAAGGAAAGTGCTGTGTTTGAGGAGGAAGCACCTGAACATAGTTCCTAAGTCAAGTTGCCCTATTAGACTGTGGCTCCAAGACTTCCAAAGATCAAAGAGAATTAGAAAACAGTTGAATATTAAGAGAAAGTTAGTAGATCTAAAGAACGGAAGACTTAATTTTGTAAGAGTGTTATGAAAATTATCTGTTAAAGTTTTCCAGTTGTCCCCCCCCCCCCCACTACCACCACCACCAAGGGCTATGGAATGTGCTTTCATTCTGTAAGGGTAATAAATTTTGAGAGGCACCGGAAAGTAGTGGAGAGAGTGCGGACCCTGCAGGCAGCCAGTCTTGACACTAACCTTGACCTCTGATCTTCAGTTTTCTCAGCTACAACATAAGGATTAAAAGAAACTAATACATTCTTCTACATATTGCAGCAAATGGACACCGAGTAAATAGTAACTGTTCTTAAACTCACTTGTCCTGGGCTGCTTCTGGAGCAGCTTGACATGGCTTGAGCTGGGAAGGCTGGTACCTCCTGGACCTGCTCCACTGAGCCCTGAAAGCTGGCTTCATGCCTGCCTGCTGCCTAAACCAACATGGTGCCCCCCTTTGTCCCCCGGCAGCCACCAACTCTCAAATCTTCAGGTCATGAGGGCCATGTTTATATTCTTATTCTTAGTTGAGCTGTTTTCTTAGTGTCTGCTACTTGGAAGTCTGTGGGATTGGGATGGGTGCATGGAGGTTTAGAGGATACGTTGCAGAGTGCAGCTGCCCGGACTGGACTCTGTCCCCACTTTGCTAGCTGTGATTTTGGTCAGGTTAATTTGTCATGGTTCACCACCATCTCTAAAATGGGACTATAGGGCTGGTGAGATGGCTCAGCGGCATAAGTGCCTGCCTGGCAAGCGCAAGGTCCTGAGTTCGACTCCCAGAACCCACATACGAAAAAAAAAGGGCCGGTGATATCGCTCAGTGGCACGGGTCTCTGCTGGTGCGTGAGGTCCTGAGTTTGACTCCCGGTACCCACAAAAAATAATAATAATAAAATAAAATGGGACTATAACCCTTAGTGGGCAAGGCTGTTGAGAGGAGCTAAGATAATGCCTCCAAAACACTTAGCATAACACCTAGGTGTTGGGAGCTCAAAAGTTAGCAGCTATTTGGCATTTTGTGAGGCGTTTCACTGCTGCTGGAAATCCCCTGCTCTCCAGTACACTCCACTTCAGATAATGATGGCCACTGATCCTGAGGAGCTAAGAACCTAGCTGAAGTGTTGCAGCTGACTCTTTCTGTTACTTAAAGCTCTGTGATTGCCACTTTCAAGAGGACTCCTCAAATGTGGCTGTGGCTTTAAGTCAGACTTTAACTTGGAAATTTCTGCCACCTTGTGGCTGAGAAAAACGAAAGGTTCATAGCACCCATATTATCAGAGGTACAAATATTGCTTTTATGCTCATCTTGAATTATTAAATGATTAATGAAATTAATAAAAAAGTTTAAAGATAATGAAAAAGAGAAGTGTGAGTTTATTGAGTAAACTCAGGGCAAAAGAGGCTTACGTCTCTGGCTTTTCTCTTTCCCTCCGTCTTCCAGGGGCACTGAGATAGTAGCTGTCAAGCACAGGAGGATCTGTCACCTATGTCAAAGAAATAACCTCCTTGAATGTGTAGGTGTTCTTGCACTTTGTCTTCCTTAGGTTTCTTATTTCTGATGTTTATTTTTGTTAGAGAACAGGAATGCTCATGCTTTGAAATTCATGCTGCAGTTCCTTTTATATCAGTGTGGGGATCGCCTAGGTATGTTTAGAAGTGTTTGAAGCAACTTGGCTAATGTATACAGGGAGGAAATTCCCATTTAAACTTCAAAAAATGTGTAAATAGGTTTATTATGGAAAGAGATAAGGCAGTGAGACAAAGGAATTTCTTGACATTTAAAGATAAATACTGTTAAATTTGCCATAGTTTCATAGACTTTGTCCCATGCAGCATAACTTTCAAAAGGTCATTCGGTAAAATACTGTGTGGGTACACCGCACCCCCCCTTAAATTTATTTAGTTTTTGAGACAGAGTCCAGGCTGGCCTTGAACTTGTTATGTAGTTGAGTCCTTTTATTTTTGGATTTTGTTTTTATTTATTTGTTTTGCTGCTGTTTTGCTTTTAGAGCCAGTTTAATCAGATACCGAGGGGCCGGTGAGATGGCTCAGTGGCGTAAGCGCCTGCCTTGCAAGCGCGAGGGCCCGAGTTCGACTCCCAGAACCCACATACGAAAAAGGGGCCGGTGATATCGCTCAGTGGTACGGGTGCCTGTTGGCGCGCGAGGTCCTGAGGTCGTCCCCCTGGTACCCACAAAAAAAAAAAAAAAAAAAAAAATCAGATACCGAGATTTAATGAAATTCCAGAACAGTAAAAGCATTCCTCACAGAACTAGAGAACACAATACTAAAATTCATGTGGAACTGGAACAGCAAAAACAATCCTGGGCAGCAAGAGCAAAGCAGGAGGCATCACAATCCCAGATTTGAAGTTACTTTAGAAAGCTACAGTGATAAAAACAGCATGGTACTGGCACAAAAACAGACACAGGCGTCAGTGGTACGGAACAGAGGAAGCAGAAACAACTCCAGGCACATTCAGCTATCATCTTTGGCAAAGGACTCGAAAACATAAACCAGAGGAAAGGTAGCCTCTTTAACGAATGGTGCTGGGAAAACTGGCTGTCCACATGCGGAAGATGGAATCTAGGCCCACATTTCTCACCATGTACTAAACTAAAATGAATCAAAGGTCTAAATATTAAAACAAACAATGTGCTAGAAGATTCATAAAACTTGAAAACACAGGTTTAGGCAAGGACTTTCTGAACAGAACACTAAGTGCACAAGAAATGATATTGAAGAATTAACAAATGGGATCATATAAAATTTAAAAGTTTTGTACAGCAAAGGAAATAACCAACAGAGTGAAGAGACAACGTATATAATGGGACAAATTTTTGCCAGCTATTCCTTAGACACAGCGCTAATACCTAGAGTATATAAAGAACTCAAAAATAAATTATCCCCCCCCAACCATAAGAGACCCAGTCAAAAAATGGGCAACTAAAATAAACAGACACTTCTCAGAGGAAATACAGATGGTCAGTAATTACGTGGAAAAATGTTCAACATCTCTGGCCATTAGAGAAATGCAAATAAAAACAACACTGAGATTCCATCTTCAGAAAAAATAGCCATCATCAAGAAATCAAATAATAACAAATGCTAGTGAGGCTGTGGGGGAAAAGGAACCTTTCTCCATGGCTGATGGTAATGTAAACTAGTACAACTATGGAAATCAGTATGGAGATTTCTCAAAAAACTAAAAATAGAAATTACATTTGACCCACCTATTCCCCTTCTATGTATCTTCCTGAAAGAGATAAAAACATCATATTACAGTGATACATGCATGCCCACGTTTATAACATCACAATTCATAATAGCTACATCTTGGAAGAGATATATGTATCTATGAATAAAGAAAATGTGATATTTATATACAATACCACATAAAGAAGGACAAACTTGAGGCATGTGTAGGAAAATGGTTGTACCTTGAGACCATAATGTTAGGTGAAATAAATCAGACACATAAGCTTAACTATTGCCTAGTTTCTTTAAATGGGAAACCCAAAATATGAATAAAGAGCAAGATAATAGATAGATAATAGGAAACAGGGAGATAGATCTTTTGCAAAAGGGAAGGGGGGACTAAGATGGAGAGAAAGGGGAAAGGAGGGGAAGGGGATGAAAAAAATTAAGATGTGTTAGGTACACCTACCCATGCCCCATGAGGAATGTAATCATTATACATGCAAACATGTACTAATAAAAAATAAAAACTGAGACAAAACACCAGTTTAATTATGAAGCTCTTTGTAGGTAAATGATTGGGCTGCATCCATAATTATGTCCTTCATATATATCCCTGTAATGTATTATCAGGCTTTTGATTGTTACTGATGCGTGCTGTGTATTAACTTCTTACTCTTTGTATGTCTTAGTGTGTTTTCTGCAACTGTCATTGAATACCACAGACAGACTTACAAAGCTTAAAGGTTCACTTGGTCCACAGTTCTGAAGACTGGGAAGTTCAAGCTCAGGTAGCTGCATCTGGTGTGGTCCTCCTTGCTTGTGGGGACTCTGCAGAGCTCCGAGGTGACGCGGAACCTCCTATGGCAAGGCAGCCTGTCCTAGTTCAGATATCTCCTCCTCTAATAAAGCCACAGTCCCATTGGATTAGGGTCTCACACTTATGGCTTCATTTAATCTAATTACCTCCCAAAGGACCCAAATATCAGAACTGATTTAAGTTTCTACCCTCTTAATATCTCACAGTGAGGATTAAATTTCAACATGAGTTTTTGTGGGGATATGCAGACAGCAGTGTTGTATGAGAACTGAATTTATGGCTTTTCGGTAACGGGAACTGCATCTTATTAGGACCTGCTGAGACATAGCAGTGACATCTGGGAATAAGAAAGTGGAGACTTTATAGGACTAGGAGTGTTGCCCAGTGCTGGAGCATGTGCTGAGGGTGTAGCTTAGTCCTAGAACGTGTGCTTAGCACTTGCAAGGCCCTGAGTTCAGGCCTCAGCACCAGAAAACAAAAACAAAACCCATCAGTCCCTTCCTTTAGTTCTACAGATGAGGTGGCTAATGCCAAATGGGGAAATGACCTTTGCAGGGTAACACGATTACTTATGGTTCCAGCTGGACTAGAGTGCTGGTCTCTAATCATCCATACTCCTTTTCACTCTTCAGGTCAGTATATGTGGAGTCCTGGGGAAGTTTGTCTTCTCTGTGCCTTCTTTCTTCTTTCTCTGCCTCCCACTCACCCTCAAATTGAACTACCTAGTCTATCAAAGCCTTTTCCCACTCTAAACTGCAGTCCGCGCCAATGAACTCTCTACCAATACAGTGAAGTGCTGGCAACCAGAAAAATTACTCAGCATCTTGTGCATGACTCTTAAAATACATCAGAGTGGAGTTGCGTAATGATGGAAATGGGATTCTGAGTAATACATGTTGGATAAATGTCCTCAAGTTCTGGCGAGCTGAACGCATATGTTTTGAGTAGTGACGATGACAATCGCTCATGTCTTGCACAGTGTGCTTAGTGAAAATATTGTTAAAAATCTCAACTTAGAGCACTATGCGACATAGCTGAATATCAAACTTGCTTCACTGAAAGGTTTCAGCTATGAAAATTCACAAACTGAGGATCTTTAGTCATAAAAAAGCCATTGCTCTGCACTTAGGTTACCCTTATACTTTTCAGCTGTATCCAAGTTTGGAGCGCCATGCGAGGGGTGGGGACTCTGCTCCATTGATAGCAGCCTGGCGCACACAGCGGGGCTGTCTGCTGTCTGCCTGGAGCGGCCTGAGTTTGGGACCTCTGCGGCCCAGAGTGCACTGGGTGCTGGGGTGCTGTGCCAGCTGACCTCCTGAGTGGCAGGATCTTTTCTTTTCTCCTTCAAGAGGAATCTTCTTTTTACAGCAGCACAACGAAGTGAACCCCCCCCCGAGAATTATTTCTTGGAACTCATGTGACTTTAGATCCAGACTACACAGACACACCTGACAATTACTTGTTTCCCTGTGTTTATTCACGTGGAGAAACGGATAAGTCTACATCTGTGTCACTCATGAAGTTATCCTTTTTGGTAACATCACTGACTTAATTCCATAGTCAAAATTTACTTCAGAAGCTAGCAGTACTGTTTTAAAATGGGAAAGGATATTGGTGAACACTGAATGATAATTGCCTTTTATGCCAAAAGATGTAGCTTTTCCTTAATTGGGTTCAGGCTTTTTTTATTTGCTTTTTTTTTTTTTTTTTTTTTTTTGTGGGTACCGGGGGGTCGACCTCAGGACCTCACGCGCCAGCAGGCGCCCGTGCTGCTGAGCGATATCACCGGCCCCTTTTTCGTATGTGGGTTCCGGGAGTCGAACTCGGGCCCTCGCACTTGCTGGGCAGGCGCTTAAGCCGCTGAGCCATCTCACCGGCCCCCAGGCTTTTTTTTAAATTCCTCTCAGTACTGTGGATTGAACCCAGCACCTCACACACTAGGTAAACACTCTTATTGAACTATATTCCCAGCTTTTTTTAATTCTTATCTTGAAACAGGGTCTTGTTAAATTGCCTAGACTGCCCTTGAAATTGCAACTCTCCTGTCTCAGCTTCCCAATAGGAGGGATTACAGGCATGCACCACTGTATTGAGTAGGGTTCAGGTTTTGTTTTGCTTTGAGGAATGATGAACAGTATCTTGACCTTCAAAAAGACTTAAAGTTGCTTTGAATCTTTAGATGCTTGAAACTTCTGTAACTCTAGCTTTCTATAATATGTACTATAAATATTAATAAGAGTTTCCAGTTGCTGTCTCTCTTTAGAAATAACCGCAATAGGGGCCGGGGATATAGCTCAGTAGGCATAGCGCCTGCCTGGCAAGCGCAAGGTCCTGAATTCGATTGCTGGTACCAAAAAAAAAAAAAGCTCCAAGAAATAACCACAATATTTTAGGGCCTTAATCCACATTCCCTTAAAAGGGGAAGGGAGCAGGAAAGCAAAGCATGGTGTGTTAGGGTTCCGTCATCAGGACATTGGTAAGATGTGGTATGTACCTGTTGTTATCCTCTGATGCATATGAAAAGAAGGCCTGCTGACGCGGGAATATATCAAGACATTGTATTTGAAGAAAAGACACAAAGCAGTGCACACCATGATCCCAGTTAGGCTTTTGAAGAAGAGACTGAGCATGTCCCCACATTCGTGCACATTGCAGAGGTGTCACGGTCCACAGCCGACCGGCAAGAGCCCAGGGTCGGTGGTGGTGATAGAGCCACTTCTGTGTCTCTGTTCGGCTGGGATCCTGACAGTGAGGGCCCGTGCATGTGCTGAGGGTTGAAGTGAGGGAAGAGGCAGAATTCTGGGCCTGAGATGCTCAGGGAGCCTTGGTTTCTGCTTGCCTGGGGTGTCTCTTCTATTCCACGCTCTCCTAACCATCTTTTGACCTCCTATTTTCATGTAAGTGAAGAAGTGAAGTACATCTTCAAATTAGGGAATGAGCATATAAACCAGAAATGACTATGTGGAACGACTGAAGAGAGAACCTTTTTAATTTAATTTAATTTAATTTAATTTAATTTAATTTAATTTCGTATTTTTGAGACAGGGTTTCATGATACAGTTCGGGCTAGCCTTGAACTCACTTTATAGCCCATGTTGGTCTCAAACTCGCAGCAATCCTCCTGCCTCAGCCTCCCGAGTGCTGGGATTACAGGCATGTGCCACCATGCCTGGCAGAGAGCATTTTTATGCCTGTTTCTCTTTTCCTACTTGTGCTGAATTCAGGTCCCATTGGAGCAGTCTGAGGAACCTGGTTAAAAAGTATGGGACCTTTTTTGTTTTTCATTTTATTGTGCACTGGGGAGTTAGATATGTGTTACTAGATGTGTGATTAGGTGTGCTTTTGAAATCTTGTATGTACCCTATGTGCCCTGTTCTCCCTTTAAAATATGTAGCTAAGGTAGAATGTTATAGACATAATAAAAGATGCCAGACACCAGAGAGTACATGTATCCTCATATACTTGATAGAATTTAAAAATAGGCAGTGTTACCCCATGGTGGCAGAAGTCTAGGGCAAGGCTACTTACTTCAAGGAGCGCCTGGTGGGCCCTGGGACTACTCCTGTGTTCTTGTTGTGTTCACCTTGTGGAAATTCACTGAGATGTGTGCCTAAGAATTGGGTGCTTTTCCATGTAAATTTATAAAGTTGAAAGTGGGGGGAAGAAAGCAAAATTCTCCCCAACTATATATAAAATGTGATGGATGGATAGAAAATACTTCCCCCCTCCCTCCCTCTCTTTCTCCTCCTCCTTCTTTCCCCTTTTGTTCTCTTTCTTGTTCATCAGTTCCCTGCCTTTCTTCCCAAATCAGATCATAAACTCCATAGGATCAGGGACCACTGTTTTCTCAGGAACTGGTCCGTAATAAATTACTGAAATTTAATTGAGTGATTGACTATCTTGAATACTAAATTCTACCTATCTTCTGTAATGGTTGGGAAATACTTGTCCACTGATTCTTTAAATGCTTGAAAAATTTATATTTTAGAGGGTGAACTGAGGGTGTGCGTTTTTAATGTCTTTTCCATTCTGATTCGGAGACACAGTGGTCAGGATAAGAAGTGCCATTTATTTCTCTCTTGCTGCTTGAGGATTTCTAAGTTGCTACTAACTTCCTGTGTTAAACTCACTCAAGAGTTGGAGAAAATGGGTTTTTTTTCTTTTCTTTTCTTTTTTTTTTTTTCTTCCTTTCTGTTTTTCGTTGGTAGATGGCCAATATGTTCTTTTTGGAAACCTGTCAGCCTTTTTACCCCTGTGTGGACTTGAAAGGAAAGGTGTGGGTGGTGGTGGACTCTGTGCTTGGGTTCGCTGCGTGTGTAGTGAACTTTCCCTCCCCACCCTCTTGTGAACCTTCAGAGCCTTAGACAAGCTGAATGGGTTCCAGTTGGAGAACTTCACATTGAAAGTCGCCTACATCCCCGATGAAGTGGCCGCCCAGCAGACCCCCTCCCAGCAGCCCCGCGGCCGCCGTGGGCTCGGGCAGAGGGGCTCATCGAGGCAGGGGTCTCCGGGATCAGTGTCCAAGCA
The DNA here is from genome assembly GCA_028451465.1 of Erethizon dorsatum. Classification (NCBI taxonomy): domain Eukaryota; kingdom Metazoa; phylum Chordata; class Mammalia; order Rodentia; family Erethizontidae; genus Erethizon; species Erethizon dorsatum. The sequence goes on from CM051835.1 coordinate 82,498,657, forward strand.
GAAACCGTGTGACTTGCCTCTGCGCCTGCTGGTTCCCACCCAGTTTGTTGGAGCCATTATAGGAAAAGAAGGCGCCACCATTCGGAACATCACCAAACAGACCCAGTCCAAGTGAGTATCAGTGAGTCTTTGCCTCTGGATCTTAATGCCGAGTGTGTTGATCTGGTACTTGGGCCCTCTGAACAGGGTTGGGACCCCTATAGTACTTGAGTGTATGAAAGGAAAAAAAAGTCAGACCCAAACTGTGATTTGATATCTTACTGTTCATTTGTATAAAACGTCAAAGGGAGCTTCACATTTTCACACGTGAGTCAAAACAAATGATGCCTGATCCCCTTCAAATGGGAAGAGGCCTGGCGGACAAACGGGCAGCTCGTGGGTTGCTCAGTGCCTCGCCCCTCCGTGCTGCCAGCCTTCAGTGCTTTTGGAAGTCACTCTCTGTGCCAGTCCATTCATCTGTGGCCTCCATGGTTTCTTCAGTCTTGTTTTCCTTCAGTAAAGATTTACTCAACTTTTTTTTTTTTTTTTTTTGGTACCAGGAATTGAACTCAGGACCTTGCGCTTGCCAGGCAGGCACTGTGCTGTGGAGCTATATCCCCAGCCCAAGATTTACTCATCTTATGGTCTAAATTCCTCCAGTGATTAACCCATGTAGTTTAGAAGGGCTTTTTCTTCAGGATGATCTTTTTTTTTGGTTCCAGGAATTGAACTCAGAACCTCATGCTTGCCAGACAGGTGCTGAGCCACTGAGCTAAATCCCCGGCCCATCTTCAGGATGATCTTGTTTGATAGTTTTTAAAATTAATTGTTTTTGTTTTTGAGACAGGGTCTCACTGTGTAGTTCAGGCTGGCCTTGAACTCACTATGGAGCCCAGGCTGGCCTCAAACTTGCTGTGATCCTCCTGCCTCAGCCTCCCAAGTGCTGAAATTACAGGCATGTGCCACCACACTCTGTTTGATAGATTTGACTGGCAGGTTTTAAGGTATTGAAAGATTCCTGTTCAAACAATGGAGCCAACTTTTCTGGAGTAGGAACTGTTTTATTTACCACCATAGCCCAGGGCTGAGGCCATTGCCTAATGGGGAGAAGGCTCTTGCATTTGTCAAATGAGTGCAGTGGCTATATGTGAACTGCGTTTGAAGCCCTATCCGTATCTCTAAGATGCTTCAAGTTCCAGTACAGTGTATGTTAATTGTTTTGCCTTCTAAAGCACACTGTTGTGCAGTATATGGGTATTTTGACCTAAAGAAGCTTGGTGATGAACTCTCTCTACTCCTAGTCCTATAACATGCTGCAAGCATATCTGTGGGCCTGCCGTGCCTATTTCCTGAAGATCTTTGTACAAATGATGACATTCTGCAAGCTACAGAGATGTTGGGATATTTTGTCTTTTAAATTTAGTGAGAAGGGTTTTATTCTCTATCATCTGAGAAATTAAGCATAGTCTTTCTCTGAAAATAGAACTACAGTGCTTAAGCAAGGCTTATATAAGCCTTGCTTATGTGTTTGTCCACCAGGCTTAAGAGGTGTCCACATTGATCATGGGCACCTCACTGCACTGGGCTGGCTAATTCATTTTTCATGCAGAACTCAGAAGAATTGTGAGCCCAGCCATCCCCACTCCTTCATGTCATCCTAGCCTGACTTCCCCCGCTTTGGAGCAGGAGACGTTGGCTGCTGGGTACCTGTGTACAAAATTAATGGCCTTGACCTCATAATGTAGCAGGTGGGGAAGGCAGTTTAACCATAATCTAAGTCAGTTTGCCTGACTTTAATCTTAAAATGTAAGAGCTTCTTGTTTCCCTTGATCCATCCACCATTACCTGCAGAAATATATTACATGGTTTCCCTACTTTGTCATATGGCAGATTAGAGTTGTTCCTTTCTGAACTGTTCATTTCCTTATCAGATGAAAGAGCTATGACTTAAATTGAACTGTTTGTTTTACTTAAGGCAGGAAGTGGGGGTAGAGAAGAGGGGAAGTGATATTTGATGATTCATTTGCAAAGCTCTGCCAGTGGATCTAATTAACTCTTGGCATTGAAACTAATCATTATCAGAACCTTAGTTTCTGGAATGGTCTCAGGGGGACACCCTAATCTCCAAAGCAACATTCCCTTCTCATGGGATCAGTTTAGTAGTCTTTAACACAGTGAAAGGGTTGGAAACACACAGAAGGAGGGACACATTAACATGTTACCAGGAGATAAGTATAAGTGAACTGAGACTTATCTAAGACACTAGGGGTTTTTTTGTTTCATTTTTTAGTTTTTTCTAGGTAGACTTCGTTTCATTTCTACATTACCCTTATTTTTAGTAATACATTTTATTCTGGAGCAAAATTTCCATTTTCAACCATACATTTAGGAAATGAAATTCAAACTGATTTTATTGGTGTGATGAAGTGGTTATTGTCAGGGCCATGAGTTATGTAGCTCTTGGTCTCAAAGATACATTCATCTAAATCACTTTATCTCAAATATGTACAGACACACACTCAGCAAGTATACACATTCAGGGGTAATTCTTTTTCTTATACTTACTAAACAACAATAAATTTATTTTGTATTTAATTCAAAATATACAAATATGCAAATTAAAAACCAGAAGAGTTATGGTTCACCTTGAGTTAGTCGTTGTTGAGTTGGGAATGTATCTTTATAGAACTTGTTCCTTGCATCTGGTAACGTATGTAATTTCTTTCTTTGTTCCGATATGGAGTCTCACTGTATTGTCCCAGGTGGCCTCAAATTCTTGGGTTGAGCCAATCATCCTGCCTCAGTCTCCTGAGTAGCTGGGCTGAAGGCATGTAGCATCAAGCCTAGTAAATGTGCAACTCAAAGAACTCATATTGTGATACATTTTGCAGTTTTTTCACTTAAGGTCAAGGACTGCTTAAAGTAACTGTAATTTGATCACATTTTTTAAAAGTAGCATTTTGGTGGGCTGGAGATGTAGCTGCTCATTGGTAGAGCACTTGCTGAGCATGTGCAAGGCCCTGGGTTAGATCTCTACCACAAGACAAAACAGAACAAAACCAAACTCCACAGCTGTACAAGGTAGACACACTGTTATTTAACCATGTCTTCCTAATGAGCATTTTAAGCATTCCAATTATTTTTGTCTGTTAAGAATAGTGCTCCAGTGAATGTTGTGTCAGTGGCTCTCAACTGGGGTGATCCCCCCAATGAAGACCTGGCAATATCTGCAGGCATCATTGCTTGTTACAACTGGGTGAAGGGTACTGGCATCTAGCGGCCAGAGATGATGGTAAACATCCTACAATGCACAGGATGTGCCATCCACAAAAAAAAAAAAATTAACCTGAACTAAACTATCAGTAGTGCCAAGGGTGTGAAACATCACTGTTTCAGCCCGCATATGAAACTGTCTATAGGAGATGTTAGGAGAAGTAGAATTCTTGGGTCGATGCTCACTTTGACAGTACATATATGAGAATTTGTGGGGCGAAAGGCCATAAGCATTTCACCTTTGATGGGTCCTGCCAGTTTGCTACGAGCGCCCACCAAGAGTGTGGGTGTGTACCATTACCCTTCATCTCACCAACACTTCGTTTAATCTCAGAGTATTTGCAGGTCTGGAAGAAAATGGCATCTTTTTTTTTTTTTTTTGGTGGGTACCGGGGGGTCAACCTCAGGACCTCGCGCGCCAGCAGGCGCCCGTGCCGCTGAGCGATATCACCGGCCCTTTTTTCGTATGTGGGTTCCAGGAGTCGAACTTGGGCCCTCGCGCTTGCCGGGCAGGCGCTTAAGCCGCTGAGCCATCTCACCGGCCCAAAAATGGCATCTTAACTGTCATGTGTATAATTACTAGTGAGTTTTGAACACCATTTGAGTTTGCTAGCCATTTGCTTTTCTTTGAAGCAGAATTACCGTCTCTTCGGGTTCCACATCCATCAGTGTTTGTTGCCAACCCTTTATCAAGGAGGCAAAATGCACATGGTTACACTCAGTTCACGCACTTCTGTTTGCAAACAATTTGGTTCGCAAACAGAAGTGTTCAGCAAAAGCTTGCTTCTGTTCTCAAACTCTGCGTTGGGTGACAAACAGCCCTGGCCATCTTCCCCACGCAAACACAAATGCAGCCACAAATGCAACGTAAAACAAATGAACTTCATAAACCGAGGTACCACTCTATTGGGAGAACCTTGCAAAAGTAAGGCAGATGAGTGAGATGTGCTCGTGCAGAGACCGGTGGCTGTTCTGTGTGGAACCAGGGATTCAGCCTTGGCCCACACTCAGCTCCTATTCATTTTAGCTCAGGGGAAAGCCTTTAGTCTGAATTCCAGGCTCTGTGGTATATTTGTTCTGTGGCATCCAAAAGGAAGCTTTAAGCATGAAGCTTGGGCGGAATGAAAAGATGTCTGCTTGGTTGGATTGAGGGAAGACAGAGTGTTCCTGGAATTAAAATTCATCTCTCAGGGCTGACAGCTTGTCAAGAGTTTCTGCTCTGGAGGGAAATGAGTCATGTACTCTTCCCCAGTAGTCCAGTGACTTTGCAGTTGTAATTATGGGCTCTTGTGAATACTCACTAACAGTTCTTGTTTTCCGTGTTGTTGTGCCCACTGCTATCAGAATCGATGTACATCGTAAAGAGAATGCAGGGGCTGCTGAGAAGTCAATTACTATCCTCTCTACCCCTGAAGGCACCTCTGCGGCTTGTAAGTCTATTCTGGAGATTATGCATAAGGAAGCTCAAGATATAAAATTGTAAGTAAACAGGACTAACCTATAAAAGATGTTTATATGCCGTCTTTTTTTGGGTTTCTGTGACACACTTCTTGGGAACTGCCAAGAAGCAAAGGGAAATGGAATCCTATGAGCTGCAGTGGTTGGCACTATTGATTTCGTTGTGAAGCATAAGTCTCTTTTAAATGTTTAAATGTTTCATTTTCATCCTTGTTTGGCTATGGATCAAATGTTGATAATGGGGAAGAGAGTCCAGCTGTGGAAGAAGGCAGTTGGAGGACATAGGAAACCAACCTAAGACCAAGAAGTGTCCTAGGATTTCCTCAAGAGAGGCCCCAGATCTAGAGTCCTCCTTTACTGAGAGCCCACTGGAGCTCTGTCCTTGTCCTCTGCCTAGCCCAACCCTCAAAAGCAGTGGCTGTCTGGCAAGCGTGAGGTCCTGAGTTTGACTGCCGGTACCCACATAAAAAAAAAAAAAAAAAAAAACAGTGGCTGTGCAGGTGAGGAAGTCAATGATTCTGTGCTATGGTAAACTGGAGATTTAGTGAGGCGTTGTAGGTGGAACTCTTAGTATCTCTCGCACAGGAACTTTTGAGTGGAGGTTGGGTTTTGTACCGTGTTAATGTCCAGGATAGCACTGCACTACAAGTGGGATCCAGAATAAGCCTCTAGAGTTCTAGCCTGGGAACCTCAACGCCAATACTTACTTCATAGAAACCTCTAAATATGTCCTAGTAACAGTGTTATAGATGAGTGCTACATTGTAAGAATGTAATTATTTTTTAGTACAGAGAAAATTCAAGGAAAAGCCCACCATCCAGTAACCTCAGTGACATCTTTAAACAGTGATGTGTGTATGGTTTAGAAATTCCAAAAGGAGGGGCTGGTGAGATGGCTCAGCGGCGTAAGCGCCTGCCTGGCAAGCGCGAGGGCCCGAGTTCGACTCCCGGAACCCACATACGAAAAAGGGGCCGGTGATATCGCTCAGTGGCATGGGCGCCTGCTGGCGCGCAAGGTCCTGAGGTCGACCCCCGGTACCCACAAAAAAAAAAAAAAAAAAAAAAAAAAAAAAGAAATTCCAAAAGGAGCAGAACGCAAAGTAAAAGCCTCCACTTCCTGCTCGTACGCTGTCCCCCAAAGCATAACTGCTGTTGATTTTTTTATTTCCTTCTATAAATTGTGCATGTGTTCTAGGTATATATTTTTAAATTTTTACTAGGATTGCACTATTTTGCCTTTGTACATTGTGTTCTGGTTTTAGGGGTTTAGGAATATAGATTTGAGTAAGAGAATCTGTCATTGAAGGTAGATATTCCCTGAAGTGAATAAAAGAAAAACCATTTAAAAAATTGGGCCAGTGAGATGGCTCAGCGGCGTAAGCGCCTGCCTGGCAAGCGCGAGGGCCCGAGTTCGACTCCCAGAACCCACATACGAAAAAAGGGCCGGTGATATCGCTCAGCGGCACGGGTGCCTGCTGGTGCGCAAGGTCCTGAGGTCGACCCCTGGTACCCACAAAAAAAAAAAATTAACTACTATTCAAATACTTGCTAATGTTTTTTCACTCCCTCTATTTATGCATTCCTAGAATGTGGCCAATTATCAACATGTACTTAACATTTCCCATATGGCAGGTAGGAAATAAATGTTTAATGAATGAATGTTATCTTTTTATCCAAGAGGAAGTTAACTATGATCATTTTTCTATCTGTAGCACAGAAGAAATCCCATTGAAGATTTTAGCCCATAATAACTTTGTAGGCCGTCTTATTGGTAAAGAAGGAAGAAACCTTAAAAAAATTGAGCAGGACACAGACACTAAAATCACAATATCTCCGTAAGTGCTGCCTTGCTTTTGAATTAACAAACTTTCACACATTGTTTGTAGGCTGAATATTTTACTTCGTTCACTTTCCTCTCTTTTCAGCTGCTTCAGCCAGCCGTTACACTTAGATGTTATTTCTCAAACTCAAGTCTGTTGCCTACTATCTGTTTCTAACCCATATCGAAAGGGGCAGGGGCAGGGATAACAATGCTTTGCATTCCTGTTTTCTAGGTGAAGTCTTGTGGATGTTTTCTCACACTGGTTCTCAAAGTTGAAATATATAATTGGTCTAGTTCATTATCCTTTGCTACATAACAAGTTATTCTGGTGTTTGACAGCCAACGTACACTGCTCAGCTAGTTTCTGTGGGTCAGGACTTGAGGACCTGTGCTTCTGGCTCAGGGGCTCCTCATGCTGCTGGCTGCCGCTGGCCATCGGTGAGGCCTCCAGAGCTGCTTGGGTGAGTGTTCGCAAGCAGCAGCAGCGGAGTGCTGTCCCAGAGGGAGAGGTCCGAGACACAGCATGGAAGCTGCACTGCGCAGAAATGACACTGTCATTTTGCTAACACTGCTTACGTGAGTCAGCCCTCTTCAGTACGTGTAGGGACTGCAGTAAACTTGAAGAAGGGCTTCATCTTGGAGGTAGCTGCCACACCTAGAGTCCACGAATGCTCGAAGCTATGTGGAAAGGGTTTTCTTTTTCTGAAAAGAAAAACCTTCTCTTAGATTCCATTAGAGTCCCCCAAAAGGTGGGAAGAGACTGAGGAACTGAAAAAAAAAAAAAAAAAAAAATACAATTATAATACAAAATGCTTGGCAAGGCTGGGGGAGACTGGGGATGAGTCTCTTTTGTCTGAAATGAATAAACTTCATTTGCTTCATTATATAGCTGTTTTACATTTTTAGCAAGTTTGAAAAAGAGTTAAGGAATAATACGCCATTCATCTGACTCAAGGTTAGTCTATAACATTTTGCTAGTAGTGAAAATAGTAATTTTGACTCTAAGAATATAAAGGAAAGCTGTGCCAATATACCTTGTCCTTTCAGTATATGTTCTCGCCCTGTTCTCCATTGTGTTTCTTTCTCATTGCTTTTCCTCCAAGGCTGTTCACCAGTTTAGGCTTAGGTGTTCTCAGAATTGTTAGTGGATTTTGAAGCATTGGCAGGACCTGGGTTAAATGGGGATTCATTCTGTCTGTCTGTCTTTTCTTTCCCTCCCTCCCTCCTTTTCTTTTCTTTCCCTTCCTTCCTTCCTTTCCTTCCTTTCTTTCCCTCCCTCCCTCCCTCCCTTCCTTCCTGTTTTTAAAAAATTTTATTGGTACATTTTAGATATACATAATGATCACATTCATCATAGGGAATGTGTACCTGTAGATGATATATCTTCCTGCCTCTTTTTTTTCCCCATTTCCCTCCCCTCCCTTCCCTTCAACCCTTCCTCTCCTGCTTATGGGAGTTTGTCTTTTTTTTTTTTTTTTTGGTGGGTACCGGGGGGTCGACCTTAGGACCTCGCGTGCCAGCAGGCACCCGTGCCACTGAGCGATATCACCGGCCCCTTTTTTCGTATGTGGGATCCGGTAGTCGAACTTGGGCCCTCGTGCTTGCCAGGCAGGCGCTTACACCGCTGAGCCATCTCACCCGCCCGAGTTTGTCTTTTTTTTTGTACTCTAAATAGTCACCAATGGACCATTTTAAAAATGTAGTTAAGGTGGAGCTGGGTGTGGTGGCACACGCCTGCAATCCCAGCACTCTGGAAGGCTGAGGCAAGAGGATTGAAAATTCAAACCCAGTTCAGATAATTTAGCAACTGAAGGAGAGCCTGTCTCAAAATAAAAAAGGTCTGGAGATGTAGTTCACTGCAAAGCCTTGGGTTCAATCCAGTACCATAAAGAAGAAAAAAATTTAGTTGAGTTGGATTGATTTATATTATTTCCCCCAGCCTACTATAATCTAAATTCTAAAAATATACTAAACTGAAGCACATGAATTCTGGATGGCTCTTTGGGAATATTTCCATGAGTTTTCCTTGCTTAGTGTCCCAGAAAATGCAACTGCATGAGTTTACACTAAAATTGTATATCCTTCTAATCAGTCCATTTCAATTCTCTATTAAATTGTGAAAATGATTCAACTTTAAGTGATCAAGAAGTAAGCTGTGTTTAAGACATGATTTAATTAAACTAAGTATACACAGTAATTTTCGAGAGGGTGGGAAGGAAAATATTTTCTTCTGTCTTGAAGCTTTTACAATTTTTGGGTTTATGTCTTTGAGGGATTTCTCATTTCCCATCATGTTTGACCACTTACTTTTGCATGCCCATTGACAGAGTTTGGTTTTAATCACCGTCTTGTGGCTGAATTACTGACTCTCTTCCTTCTATAATTTATAATTTCCATTTTTTTCCTTCTCCTCTTTTTCAATCTGCAGATTGCAGGAGCTGACGCTGTATAATCCGGAGCGCACCATTACTGTTAAAGGGAGTGTTGAAACGTGTGCCAAAGCTGAGGAAGAGATAATGAAGAAGATCAGGGAATCTTATGAAAATGATATTGCTTCCATGAATGTCAGTTTTAAGTGAAGGATGTGTCTTTATTTTGATAAGTAGTTAAAAGATAGTTTTTATCGTGTTAATGTTAATTTATTTAGTGATGACAGCATGAGAAGTGGTTTTAATGGATTTTTAGCACCAGATGAAGTCCCTGGCATAGAAGGGAAGACGGCCTTTGACATTAGCTTGTAGGCCATGGCTTCTTTATCTGTGAGGAAAGCCTGGTGTCTGCCTACAAAAGATTAATACTGCGCTCATGTTAATCTGAGGGACTTTAGGGTAAATGTGGGCTTTAGAGGGATGTGAACTGGATTTGAATCCTAGCCCAGTGACTTGTGAGTTGTAGCTTTGCTCTTTTGGACAATTTGCTCAGTTTCTCTGAGCCTTCTTCCTCATCTGTGACTGGAGCTACAGTTCACTTTGCATGCTTACTAGAACTACAGTGTAGAAGTTACTATTAAAAATACAAGTGTAGGGGCTGGAGTGTAGCTCAGTGCTACAGCACTTGCCTACCATGTGCAAGACCCCGGGTTTGATCCCCTAGCACCACAAAATAAATAAAAATAAAAACATTAGCTTTAAAACTTACTTGGGGGGCCAGGGATATAGCTCAGTGGCACAGCGCCTGCCTAGCAAGCGCAAGGTCCTCAGTTTGATTCCTGGTACCCAAAACAAAACAAAATTACTTGGTTACTTATATAAACCATAGAGATAGAGATGATTTCAAATGATAACCAGGTGTAGTGCCCTGTAATCTCAGCACTCAGGAGGATAAGGCAGGAAGATTGCCGTGAGTTCAAGGCCAGCCTAGGCTACATAGACCTTGTCTCAAGAAAGAAAAAGAAGGATGGGGGAAAGTATTTCAAATGACAAAACAACCTGTGTAGTGTATCTAAGGCTATTAGAGCAAATTACTGACATTTTTTCAGTGGATTGAATGGTACTGAAAATGGAAGCTTGTAAAAAAGTCCATCCATCCTGTCCAGTGTGGTCATGCATACCTGTAATCCCAGCACTGAGAAAGCTGAGGCAGGAGGATTGCCATGAGTTGGAGGCCAGCCTGGGCCAGATAGTGAGTTCAAGTCCAGCCTCAATTACATAATGAGACCTGGTCTCCAAAAAAAAAAAAAAAATCCATCTTAAATTTTGAAGTAAATGATTTGCGAAATTCTTTAGCGGAGCCTGTCCTGAAACTGTAAACCTGAGAGGAAGGAAAAGTGAAACTATCACCTTTGTGAAAAGAGCTACAGTGCTGATCATTTCACCACACATAATGGCCTGTAGGCCTTCACCTCATCACTGCTGCTTTAAATGTTTTAGAATCAGCTGGGATTAAAACCACCCCACAGACCTTTAAAAAATTGTCAAGCACACTCAAGTCTTAGTTCTACTCTCCACCTTACTTTTAAAAATTCCTACAAAGTTAACAAAAACAAAATCCCTTCTCTGGCGGCTGTATCCATTCCAAAGATGTTTAGTTGCAGTCGTTACATGAGAGCAGGACCTGATTTCCAGTGGGTTTGACTTGGTTTCAGGCCCGTAAGACCTGTGAGTGCACAGTTTTGCCAAGGAGTAAAGATCTCTTTAGGGCTGCTCCCGTATCCTCGGTACACTTTTCAAAGACCAAATCTTGTTCACTTACCCTTCAACTAGAGCACGGCTTCTGTCTAGATGGGATGCCCGCAGTACGCAGTGTGGTTCTGTCCCGGCACTGAGCTGGTCCTGGGGGAGGAGGGGGTGGCCTCTGCCCTCGAGGCCTGTCACTGCCTCTGTGGATCAAGGCAGTGGCAGACCAGCCCACAGATTTAAAAATACCAAGGGATATAAACTATTCAAGTATGTTCCCTTGGAGCATCTGCTTTGTTCTGAAATTTGAATCATGATACAGTTTTATTCCTTACACAAGGTCATGATCTGAATACTGTCACTTGGAAATGCTCACTTTTCCTTGATTCTTCTAATGTCAAATTAAAGTACCTTCTTACCATTGCAGCTTCAAGCACATTTAATTCCTGGTTTAAATCTGAATGCCTTGGGTCTGTTCCCGCCCACTTCAGGGATGCCACCTCCCACCTCAGGGCCCCCATCAGCTATGACGCCTCCCTATCCACAGTTTGAGGTAAGATCACAGGCTTGGCTTTCTTTGTTGTTGAGAGGGTTTTGTCAGACTTTATCGCCCCCTAGTTGTGTGACACTGGCTGCTAATTGTGAAAAACCTTAAGGCAGAGCCTTGTGCCCACCTGGTCTCTCCTAAATCAGTGTTCTCTCCATTCTTGTCAGTAAAACCTTTCCATCTGACCTGAGTCAAAGTAACAGACACAAGTTATATTGAAGATTTTAGATGGTAGAGTAATCAGCGTGTGCTTCTAAATAGAAGAAGATAGAGTGAGACCCTAGCTCAAAAAACAAAAACAAATAGTTTGTGACTTTGAAGGAGGGGAGGGGAAGTTGATTATTTTTAAAAATTGAAGGAAAGGATTTTGTAAAGGCTTTCTTTGTCACCTGCTTTGAAAGGTCAGGAAAGATCAGACGTGGTTTCCATTTTGAGTGTTTGTGCTTTTTTAGAGAGCTAAGATAGTTTTGCTCACAATTTGGATTGTGTATGTGCAGGTACGCATGCGCACACATCTGCAAACATAAATTTGTGTTAGAAATAAATCTTACAGTTTTTTTTGTTTGTTTTTGAGACAGGGTCTTACTACGTAGATCAGGCTGGCCTTGAACTCACTATGTAGCCCAGGCTGGCCTCAAACTGGTAGAGATCCTCCTGCCTCAGCCTCCAGAGTGCTGGGATTACAGGCGTTCATCACCACCCCCGGCTAAATCTTATATCTGTCCTTTAACAATAGTATTTTCCCTACGGTCAGAAATAGGAAACAAGTGGTACTATAAAAATAACTGCAACAAGGGCTGGGGACATAGCGCAGCAGCACAGTGCCTGCCTGGCAAGCATGAGGTCTTGAGTTCAATTCCTGGTACCTGAATAAATAAATAAAATAAAAAAATAATAATTGCAACAGCAGACATTTGACACAGTAAATAATTTTGTTTATTTTTATTTATTTATTTTTTTGTGGGTACCGGGGGGTCGACCTCAGGACCTCACGCGCCAACAGGCACCCGTGCCGCTGAGGGATATCACCAGCCCCTTTTTCGTATGTGGTATCCGGGAGTCGAACTCGGGCCCTCGCGCTTGCAAGGCAGGCGCTTACGCCACTGAGCCATCTCACCAGCCCACAGTAAATAATTTTGAAAGTAGTTCATGGGCTGGGGATATAGCTGAGCGGCACAGTGCCTGCCTGGCAAGAGTGAGGTCTTGAGTTCAATTCCCAGTACCAAAAAAAAAAAGTTCATAATTTAGTTGTACATTAAATCAACACTAATTGGTGGTAGGCTCTTGAGAAATAAAATCAGTGACATTCTATAATCTTCTGTCATGAATTTGGTTGTACAACCCTCCTATCTGGTTTGACTGTCTTATATTTTGAGTGATACCTCCTGTACTAATTCAGGGAAATGACCAAGTAGGAAAAGTTGAGGATTCCATTATATTACTGCCTAGAATAAATGTGTGAGTAAAAGCACATTGAAATTCTGCAGGGAACACTAGATATTCATTGTCTTTCTCTGTGTCTCTGCCTCTGTCTCTGCATCTCTGTCTCTCTCTCTCTCTCTCTCTTTCTGTGTAGCCCAGGATGGTCTTGAACTTGCTTCGGTCTTCTTGCCTCAGCTTCCCTAATGGTGGGATTACAGGTGTGCGCCAGCATGCCTGGCCTGTTTATCTCTTAGGAATGAGAATTTCCTTTCCCTGTCCTGGAATGCACCAGGCTGACAGATGTTCTGAGTTCTTGCCCTCTTTCAGTGTGTGTTTCTGTCTTTACTGTCGGCAGCATCTGTGTCTTCCCCTGGCCATTTCTAAGTATGTTTGGGTCTGGGAACCATATAACTGATGAGAGGCTAGCCACCAGTATTTCAAATAAATATAAGCTGGGCAGAGTAGTGCATGCTTTTCCCAGATCTGAGGATAGTCACCAATACTTCAGTTAAACATAAGCTGGGGATAGTGGTGTGTGCTTGTGCCAACTACTTGGGAGGCTGGGACAGGAGGATCACTTAAACCCAGGAGTTCAAGGCCAGCTTAGGTCACATAGCAAGACCTCAAACAAAATTTCAAGCAAGTGTCAAGTATGAATAGATTCATCATGCCTCATCGCAAGCTTGCCAGCACGGCTAAAAGCAATCTGGAGTAGCTGGTGTGTTTGAGCCTTGATGCTAGAGTGTGGAGTCAGAGCACAGGTGTAGCCCAGCTTCTGCCCTGAGTTTGTGTCACTGAAGGGCAGACTCCTCTTGGCTTGGGGTCTCTTTTCTTGCCTGTACAACAAGAAACCTGATTTCTAAAGACTTTTCAGGTCAAACATTTCTAGTGTCTATAGAATTCAACAATATGGAAGTTGGGGGCAGAGGTAAAGCCTAAAGTAGGAATTCAAGAGTGTATGTACTTAAATTCCAATATATCCACTAGTTTCTGTATTACAAGTGGACACATTTGTCACAGGGTTGGGTTTAGGGCAGAGGTATCCATGGCACTTCTGTGTACAGTGACATTTGTCAGAAGCTCTAGTGTGTTAATTGAGTGACCTAACTCTGCTAGGGAGTTCACACGGGTCTCGCACGCCTGACATACACCCTGCTGGCTGCCCTGTGCCAAGAGCATTCACTGCTCTGTACCTGCACTCCCAGTTTGTAAGGCCTTCCTTCAACTCCTCTCTCTCTGCTGGTGACAGGCACCAGTCAGCAAAGCCTCTCACGTGACAGTGGTGGCCTAACCAGCCTTTCCTGGACATCGGTCTTTCACATTTATGTGGATGCTTATGTAGCAAAAATTCCTACAGTGAATGGCTAGTTAACTCTTTTTAAAATACAGAAATAAAAGATTATGGATATTCTCAGAATTTAGTCAATTTTCTGATTCCATTGTATGGTTCTGTTGGGATCCTGTGGTAGAAAAATAAAGAATATTTTAAGAGAAGTGAGATCCTGTACTAAGAATTCATATTTCCAAAGCACTTTTACACTCTTAAATGTTTGAGTGATTTGTAGCAGGTATGTGTTTGTTTGTTGGAAGTGGTACTAACTAGGGATTGAACCCAATCAAGGCCTTTGCACTGAACTATATCCTCACCTCTCTTCATATTTTTCTGTTTTAACAGAGTGCCTCACTAAGTAGCTAACTTACCCAGGCTGGGCTCAAACTTTTGATCCTTCTGCCTCAGCCTCCTGGGATTACAGGCATGCACCACACCTGGCAGTTTTTGTTTGTTTGTTTTTTAAGAATGGAGGAGGAGGAGGCCAGTGATGTTACTTAATCTATAATGAGCCAAGAGTAAATGTGAGGAGGATCTTATGGGAATAGGTTGATCTTTGCTTCTCCTTACACACTTAAATAAAGTCAAATTAGGTGCAATTGGAAGCAGCCAATGAGAACACAAGAGTTAGGTTTCAAGGACAGACAAAGGAAATGCTGGTTCTTACAGGATTAAAACATGGACATCTTAGTATTTGTTTTCTTTGCAGTACTAGTGGGCATTTTACTTAACATCTACATGCTTTTGGTAAAATGGAATCTTCAAATTTAAACTTGGACATCATCACCAGATGCCATCTGAGAAGTGCCCCCCCCATGGGGACCTTAACTCACCCTGTGGAGTAGATTCTTTTTTTTTTTGTGGGTACCGGGGGTTGAACTCAGGACCTCGCACGCCAGCAGGCGCCCGTGCCACAGAGTGATATCACCGGCCCTTTTTTCGTATGTGGGTTCCGGGAGTCAAACTCAGGACCTCGCGCTTGCCAGGCAGGCGCTTATGCCGCTGAGCCATCTCACCAGCCCTGGAGTAGATTCTTTTTTTTTTTTTTTTTTTGTGGGTACCGGGGAGTCGACCTCAGGACCTCACGCACCAACAGGCACCCGTGCCGCTGAGCGATATCACCAGCCCTTTTTTCGTATGTGGGTTCCGGGAGTCGAACTCAGGCCCTCGCGCTTGCCAGGCAGGCGCTTACGCCACTGAGCCATCTCACCGGCCCTGGAGTAGATTCTTGAGTCATTAACAGGAAAAAGAATTTCAAACCTGCCAGTGTGAGGCCAGGGCAGATTTATTAGACAGAGTAAGGAAGGAAGAGGAACACGCGATGTCTCTGTCCAGCCCCCATCCCTGGGAGTCTAGTGCAGAGGGGCCTGGATGATTCTAACGTAGCTTCAGAAAGACTATGTCCCCCAAGGCAGGGAGGAATTAATGCTGCACCCCACAGAAGCTTGTTAATAACGGATGTAAAATAAGAAGGAAAGGAAAACAATAAGGAATGATTTGGGCAGATGTCAGTGATGACTACAAAAGAACTCTAGCGGTGAGGACTGTAGAGAAGACTCACAGGCAGTGCGTGTGAAAACTCCCCTGTGACTCAAGCGTGTAGCCAGTGCTCATGGCAGCTGCTGCGCGGCCTGCCGGCGTGAGAATCTATGCCCCACTTCTGTGCTCAGAATCGTGGGCAGGGGAGCAGTGAGGAGACCTGTGGTTTTATAAAGGTTGTCAGGAGTCTTTTACTACCCATTCAATGTCAAGAACTATTGTTCTACTATGGGGAATGTTTACCCATCTGGAGAGGGGACCTAAATATCGGACAGAATATTTTCTCTCAATACCAACGTGTGTGAGAGGTTTGGGGTAAGCATAGACACCAGCCACTGGTGTGTGTCCCTCTTTCTTTCTTGTTCTATGTTTTGAGGGAGGTTAAAAAAACCCAAAACCAAACCTTTTATCTCTGGAGCACCTGTCATTCCAACTCCTAGGTACATCTAGAGGCCAACAAACCTCCGTGGGGTGCTGCCATCTGTTTTCGCTTTTCTGAGTCTGTTTCGGCACACACATACATCAGGATGTGGTTTGGCTGTGTGTTAAAGGGGGAAAATGGCTTCCTGAGTTTTGCTCTTTCATGAGAAGACTACAGGGGTAGACAATCTGCAGCTGTTTGTTGGTGGTTCTGCCCACCTTCTAGGACAAGTGTCCCTGCTGCCTCACATGCCACCCCCTGGCCCACGATGGCTGCTCGAGCTCCAGCCACTGTGTTCGATTCCAGCCAGCAAGAAGCATGAAGGATCAAAACTTGATGGCAGCGTTATTTAGGACAGTGCTTGAGAATAGCTGTTTATACCTCCACTGGCATTGTGTTGGCCGGAAAATAAGGCCTGGCCTTGTCTAGCTGCAAAGGAAGCTGGGAAACAGTCTCTATAGCAGTACCAATGTACCCATTAAACACAGGGTCTATTATTACTAAAGAAGAACAGATGTTTTAGATTATGCCCTGCTGGACTCACATTATTACCTGTTAAACCTCCCAGGAGCCCGGGGTGGTGGGACAGACCTGTAGTACCAGCATTCTGGGAGGCTAAGGCAAGAGGATCATAAGTTCGAGCCCAGCCTGGGCAACTCGATAACTAAGCAAGACCCTGTTTCAAATAAAAAAGGGCTGGTGAAGGCCCTGGGTTCAATCCCCAGTGGCCCGCCCACCTCAAGGGGAAAAAAAAAAAGAAACCTCGCAAGCTTCTAAGTTCTTTCAAAAAGAAGGAACTATAAGGACTGGGGATGTAGCGTAGTGGTAGAGCACTTGCCTAGTATGTGCAAGGCCCTAGGCTCAATCCCCAGCACTGGAAAAAAAAAAAACTATAAATTCTGTAGGAGAAAACTCCATGTTCCAGATTCCACTCCTGCAGGTTTTTTTAATCAAAGGGTAAACATGATTATTCAGAGAATTAGTCTGTGTCTCTGGATAACAAGAGAGTAAATTCTGTTTTCAATAGCTGTCAGGTAATTTTCTGGCCTAAAGTTTAAGGGAACAATTCTGCAAGTTTTGTTTTAGCATATAACTTAAAAGTGAAGTGAGGTGTGAGTACATAGTTATTAGAGCATTGCTTTCACTATCCCTAGATTTTGTTTTTCTAACCCCACATCACTAATACAGTAGTTCCCCTTATCCATGGTTTTGCTTTCCATGGTTTTACTTGACCTGCAGTCAGCCATGGTCCAAAAATATAAGTATTTTCTTGACCCTTTCAAGAGACACTGTAGGAGGCTAAAGCAGGAGAATCAAAAATTTGAGCCTAACTTGGGCAACTTAGAGACTTAGTGAAACTTTTTAAAATAAAGAGTTGGGGATATAGCTCAGTATGAAGGCTGTTGATTCAGTCCTTAGCACCAAGGGGTGGGGGGAGACCACCTTCATGAAAATTATAGTTATAAAATTATTCTATTTTACTAATTATTATTATTCTAGCTGTGCCTAATTTCTAAATTAAGCTTTACTATAGCTAGGTGTATAGAGGAAAAGCATGATGTATGTAGGATTCAGTTTTTTTGTTTTTAGATAGGGTCTCACTATGTAGTCTAGGCTGGTCTTGAACTCACTGTGTAGCCCAGGCTGGCCTTAAACTCATGGAGATCCTCCTGCCTCTACTTTGCCAATGATGGGATTACAAGCACACACCAGCATGTCTGGCTTAGGGTTCTGTGTTATCCGCAGCATCAGGCATGAGTTGGGGGCTTTGGGCTGCCTCCCCCTTGGAGAAGGGGGAGCTACTGCACTTAACTATTGTGTGTACCTAGTGGTCACTACTTTTTGAAATGTAAGTACATCATTGTTTTTAAAGGCCATAGTTAATTTTACCAAAGCGTCAATTTCTTTGCTTATCATTGTTTTGTACAATCCTTTTGGCCTCACTTTTCTTCTTGCTGGAGAACAGTGTTGTGGGTCCACGGTGTCATTTTCTCTTAATTGAGCTAAAGAATTAATGGTTGACAGGTATTTGTTCCCAGGGCTTAAAGATTCCCTTCCACTGGCTTCTGGTATCTGTACTTGTTCATGAGAAGCCTGCCATTCCTTTGATGCTCTCTCAGAGAAGTCAAATTTACTTACTGAGGTCATTTTATCCTTGATGTCCTGTGAATTTTTTTAATGGTTATTGCCTCCGAAGAAGTAGGTTTTGATACAGAAATGTTCCAAAGGAACCAACTCAGTATTTTTCTGCACTGCTTCCTCTTTTAGAACTGCTTCACTTCTCTACTCATTTTTTCTCATCTTGCTTTGCAACATGAAAGCAGAATGCTGTACCTTGTTTTCGGATAAACCCCTTGCCTCTGTTCCATTGCAGAGCTCCCCCCTCCAACCCCGACATTCTCTTCTTCCTGGAACCCACCAGGTTGACTTTTTTCCAATAGAGCCAAAGAGTTGGTTCTTCCAACAGACAAAAACTCTCTAGTTCCTGCCTGGCAGCTGGCTCACACAGTACTTCATTGGCAAACTTCTAGTTTATAAATGACAGGAAATGCTCCTTTCAGAAATGCTCAAACAGTAGGGGAGAGGGACTTGGCAGCCAGTGAAGCAGCGCAAGAGCTGGAGTTGGCATAGTGTGCACTGCCTTAGCTGTACGGTCTTGGCAGTGTGCGGCTGGGTTGGCAGAAGCAAGCCCGTGGGCTGTTTCTTCATAGTGCTCATAGGCATGGGGGCTTCCCAGAGTCTCCGGAGTGAAAGTGTCACCTTAAAATTGCTAACTTGCTGCTTATGACAGAAGCAAGAAAGATGAACACGTTTTTTAGGTCTTAGCTAGTTTAAGCTACTCTTTAAGATGCAAAATACAGTATAAATTAAAAGTGGTTTTTAGATCAAATAACTGTGTCATGGAATCTTTTAGTCCTTTGTAAGATTTCCTGTGGTGGGTGCTCCTCTTTTATTAGTAAGTTCCCAAGTAGATAACTCGCTGCATGTGGCATTATGTCTAAGAGGCTTGGTTACTTAGTTATGGGCAGGAACCTTTTTGGCTTTTTTTTCCCTTTAAGGACTTCACTATTTTGTTCAGGTCATGGAGTTGAATAAACTTAGTTTCAGTTCCATACTAAAATCCATGTAAAAACAAACCCCCAAACCCCCAGGAATACCTGTTTTACAAGCCAAAGGAAGCAGTGGCATCCCACCAGGTTCCTGGAGGCTGGTCTCCTTGGCAGGCACGCCTTTGTGATCTTAGATTTTGTTCCCCGTGAAGCAAATACACTTAACCTT
Organism: Erethizon dorsatum; assembly: GCA_028451465.1. Taxonomy (NCBI): domain Eukaryota; kingdom Metazoa; phylum Chordata; class Mammalia; order Rodentia; family Erethizontidae; genus Erethizon; species Erethizon dorsatum. Next base: position 82,517,841 of record CM051835.1, read on the forward strand.
ACTGTTCGTTCGTACTTGCATCTCTCACGATAGATGACTAGGAATTACTCACTGGCAGACTTCACCGGTTATGCAAACTTTAGGTTGAGCAGCTTTGTTCTTCTGTTATTTCAAGTCATAGCATAGAGTTTGCCAAGTCCAAAGGAAGTTTTGCCAATAGGCATCTGGCAGAAGCCCACTGGGAAGCAGCTCGTGTCCTGTGAATATCCTTCACCCCTGAAGAATGTATCAAGGATTTAGAAAGAAGGGTTCAGAACAATGCAACTGAACATTAACTTAAATGCAAGGAATGTGTAAAAAGAAAGTGTAATGCTAGTGGGTTTTATCTAAATCTCTGAGACTTAAATTCACAGGTAGAAGAGGTTTTTCATAACCATTGTTCTGGCTGTTTAGGTTTGTTAAGTAAAAATGAAATTATCTGCTTATCTGAGGCATCCAAATTCTGCAAACCTGGCTTATTATGCAGAATCCCACATAAGAATGAATTTGTACCAGCTTGTCAAGTAGACAGGATGTTTATCCGCGCTGACTTACACACTCAGAGGAACATTTCCTTGAAAAGGTGCTCACAGCCAGGAGGTGCTTGGTGGATAAGAAACTGGAGCAGAGAGAACTGGGTGATGTTCAGAAATGTCTTCATTAAGCTTCAGATGCCTGAGTCAACTTTTTAAGTCACAGTTGCTGTACACAGTGCTGTGTCCGTCAGCCCAGGGCACCATCTCCCAGGGCACAGAACATAACTCTGCCTTTTCTATTTGATGGATTCTGTTGCTTCTATTTTCATCCTAATATAAGACATTATTAAATCTATGTATTGACTTCATGTATCTGCCTTTTGTGTATGTTTTGGTCCTTTCAGTCCTTCTCTACTAACAACCATTTCTTTTCCAATGTGTCACATGTTTCTCAATTTATGCCCCCCCGGGGGGGGTGAACCCAGGCAGTGCTGAGCTACAGGCTCTGTCCACCCTGTCCATCTGTCGAGACAGAGTCTCACTAAGTTGTATGAGATAGGCTTGAACTTGTGATCCTCCTGCCTTTGGCCTCCTGGATAGCTTGGATTACAGGTGTGCAGCACCACACCTGGCTTTCGTAAATTGCTTAATTTTCATAGTGGATTTGTACTTCCCATCCTCCCACCCCTAAATCTAAAACAAAAACATGGCAGCCTTTCATCACTATGTCAGTAAGATTATTTTGTTCAGCTTTTGAGGATTCTGCCAAGTTTGTGCCTGAGCTTTCTCATAGCAACTGTCTGATGTCTTCAAGGTTAAGATAGACACCAGCTAAGGCTATGCTTTTGGGATGCTGGGGCTCTAAGAATTGAAGATGATGCCTGGTAAATTAATGTCCTTTGAGAAGATTTAGAAATTGCTCTCTGGGATTTATACCTGGAAAAAGAACTTTTTACAAAGCAAGTGAATACTTTTGTCTTCTACAGACATGGTAAATCATGCTACTGAGGTTTTTGTTTTTTGGGCAGCTAGAAAGCGTGGAGCCAAATTTGTACAGTAACACCATTTTTGGCTTCATATTATCTTTACTGTGCAGGTCCCTATGCTATTATTTTTTTACCATCCATTATTTTATCCTTCTAGATTATGTGTATTTTGTAAGCATTAAAATTCTTTCTGGAGGGGCTGGTGAGATGGCTCAGCGGCCTACGTGTCTGCCTGGCAAGCGTGAGGGCCCGAGTTCGACTCCCGGATCCCACATACGAAAAAAGGGGCCGGTGATATCGCTCAGCGGCACGGGTGCCTACTGGTGTGCGAGGTCCTGAGGTCGACCCCTGGTACCCACAAAAAAAAAAAAAAAAAAAAAAATTCTTTCTGGAATGAGGCCTAAGAAACAAATAATTACACAGTCATGATGTACTATGGGTGGATCTGGGCTGATCACACATTAGATTTAGTCTAAACATTAAAAAGGTCTTCACCATCACCAAACCAACAACAAAAAAAAATGTGTATGTGTTTAGAACCTGTGGCCAGGTGCAGTACTGCACACCTATCATCTCAGCGGCTTGGGAGGCTGAGGCAAAAAGCCCAAGCTTGAGCCCAGCCTGGGCAACTTAACTTAGCAAGATGCTGTCTCAAACTGGAAAATAAATGGGTCTGGGGATATAGCTTAGTATGAGGCCTGGGATCCAATCTCCAGTGCTTGTAATGCCCACAATGTGTTAAACTGTCCCGTAAACCTGGGAAACACCGAAGAACTTCTATCAAGTCATAAAGAACATAACACAGCTGTAGCACATCTAATGACACCTATGCTAAAAAAACAAAATCCAGTGATTAGGAAAAAGCAAGTCAGAAATACTTCCTGACATTGAATTTTGGGTTAACTCTTACATAGATATATCAGGTGTCACTGAAATATATGGTGAATGTTTAAATTTTAAATATTACAGTAAAACATACATTGCCATTAATTCCCCTCAAATGACTCCCTCTCACTTTGAACGTTTATCCTGTCATTCTTGCCCCTTCCTGAAGCAGCTCTGGAAGTCCTCTTTGATATGAGGTCTGTATGGGGTGTGACCAAAACTACAGTGAATGCTGCTACCATGTGCCATCCAACAGAAAGGCAGCCTTGTAAAAAAAAAATTACCATGTGTCCTCATCTACCTTACTCAATGGATTTGGCATCGTATGACTTCTAGCTCTTCCCCAAACTCAAAATGACCTTGGAAAGTAAACAGTTTGAGTCAGTTCAGGCTATCAAAGCAGCCCTGACAGCAACTAAAGACAGTGATGGAGGATGCATATAACTGAAGAGACTTAGAAGAAAATTTAAATGATTTTTGTGTGTGGAAAACGAGGCATTAAATCATATGTTGCTTTGTTTTTTATGAAAGTGAAAGGCATGGTTTATAGTAAAACCATTTCTTGCTGATTTTTAAATAAGTTAATTGACCATAAAATAAATTGACATGGTAATTTGGAAATATGTCAATTTTTTTTTTTTTTTTTTTTGTGGGTACCGGGGGGTCGACCTCAGGACCTCACGTGCCAGCAGGCGCCCGTGCCGCTGAGCGATATCACCGGCCCTTTTTTCGTATGTGGGTTCCGGGAGTCGAACTCGGGCCCTTGCGCTTGCCAGGCAGGCGCTTATGCCGCTGAGCCATCTCACCGGCCCCTGGAAATATGTCAATTTTAAATTATTCTTTCACCCCGCTATTTTTGTTTAGTACCAGGAATCGAACTCAAGACCTTGCACTTGCCAGGCAGGCGCTTGTGGCATTGAGCTATATCCCTGGCTTACCCAGCAATTCTTTACATAAATTCTCAGAAGTATTTATACAGGGGCACAAAGGTTTATATTTTAAAGATGTGATCACACTCTTTTATGAATTAGTGACAAATTAGAAGCTAATTTCATTGAAGGTCTTTATAAAAGTACCCTCTGATAAATAGCAGAGTAATTAACTGTGAAGCAAAGGAATTGAAACTTCTGAGTTTTAAGTTGCACAGTGTCTTAGACATGCATAAGATGTGTGCAGCAGAGACACAAAACCTGCTTTGAGTTCCTTCTTCCATTAGAACATCATTCTTTTTTTTTTTTTTTTTTGGTGGGTACCGGGGGTCGACCTCAGGACCTCATGCGCCAGCAGGTGCCCATGCCACTGAGCGATATCACCGGCCCTTTTTTCGTATGTGGGTTCCAGGAATTGAACTCGGGCCCTCACGCTTGCCAGGCAGGCGCTTACACCGCTGAGCCATCTCACCATCCCTAGAACATCATTCTTAAAATTTAGTCATCTTAAAAATAAACACTTTGAATAGACCACATGCTCTTTTTAGTGTGTTGATCAGAAGTTGAAGTTTTGCCAACTATCTACATAAGACATTTCTTTGACTCAGAAGTCCTGCTAAAGCCAGTGGAGAGAAGGGTGGTAGGGGTAGGAGAAACAGCCCACCCCAGGTGAGTTCTGTCAGCCATTTTTCTTCAGAGCTCTATTTTCTACAGTGCTGGGTGTGTTTCAAAGCAGCACACCATATATGTTGAAAAAGGGACACTTAAACGTGTGTGTGTGTGTACATGGCTTCGGAGACAAACCCAAGTTTGCCTCCTTGCTCTACCACCTTTCAATGTGTGACCTTGAGCAAAAGACTTTCTCATCTCTAAGATGAGCACATTGATAGTTTCTATCAGCTGGCTCAGTTGTGTTGATGAGGTCATACACACATAGCACCTCACACCAAGGAAATGCAAACAGATCTTGCTTCACTGATGCTATATACCCCACTCCCTCAGTCTTATTTTCCTCTGAAACCTGATTTTTTTTTTTTTTACCTCAGTGTGCTTTTTACCTGCCAGTGCTCTTTTTAAAAACAAAGGTAACATTAAAATATGTGGTGAATGTCTAACTGGAATTATCTGTGGACTGAGCTGGATGATACTTTGTTAAAGTCTGTTGATTTAAAACCAACTCTGCTGGTCCTTGTTCCTAGCAGTTCTGCTTGTAAGGATATATACCATAGAGATGTTTGAACAAGGACACAAAGATTTGTGTACTAAGATTCAGTTGAGGCATTATATGAGTTAGTTGAAAACGGGTAACTACACATACACTGTAGGGATGAGATAAATTAGATGTGTATCTGCTGTCAGTAGTGTGAGGTAAGGACATGTGAGTGACACGGGAAGATAGCCAGGGTGTATGTAGGTAAAAAAGCAAATTGGAATGTTACTTACACTATGTCTGTTTCCTCAAAGTTTCAATCCAACCCCCCCCAACATATCTGTCCATTTCTAGTTTCCATGTCCATATCCTCACTGGGATTTTATCATTCTTCCTGATCATTTGGCTACAAAGAACTAATTAGGAAAACTGTGGGCTTGGCACTTTAGGCAACCAGTTGATTAAGGATTTTTAAATGACTTGGTACTGTAAGTTTTTCTGATTTATAATTCCTAGATAATGTTTTTGACATTTTCAGATTTGCATATATACTTTAACTTTCATCTTGTCTAGGTGTTATTTTCCATTTCTCATTTCCATTTTATTGGTAAATAGGCAAAAGTTCTTACAGTCAAAGAACTAATACTTTTGTTGTTTCTGGAGTGTTTACTAATTTAATTTTTAGAAAACATTCACTGGAAAGACACTGAAGACTTAAAAAGTTATTAAAATAGAAAATAGGTAAACAATTAGCAGAGTCTTTAGTGATTTACGATGACAGTAGTTGAGATTTTTCTTGAAAAACATTAAACACATTTTGAAGAGCAGCAGGGGTCTGGCCCAGGAATTTTCTTTCTTTCTTTTTTTTTTTTTTTAATTTTTATTTTAAAGAGAAAAAAAATAGAACGAAATTTCAAAACAACGTAATAGGTGGGTAACAATGGTTAATATATCGCGTATTGTTGTCTTCAAATTACAGTACAAGATATCGGCATTCAATTGTCCAAACAATATTACCACAAACATTTTCAATGAACTAAGAGAAATTAGTAGTGTATCTATCTTAACTATCTTTTATATATATATATATATTTTTTTTTTTCCTTGCTTTTCCCTTCTTTTCTCCATTCCTCCATCCCAGTTTCTCCTTCCTTCTGAATAGTTTCTTCCCATTTTACAATATCTATTGTACATTTTGGATCTTATTTACTCTTTCAGCGTCTCACACTAGGGAGACAATACGATGTTTACAAATGTGCATCTGGTTTATCTCACGAGTATGGTCTTGAGTTGCATCCATTTACCTACAAAAGTCATCAGTTTATCCTTCTTTATGGTTGAGTAGTACTCCATTCTATAAAAAGACCACATCTTTTTTATCCATTCATCAGTTGATGGGCATTTGGGTTGTTTCCAAGATCTGGCTATTACAAATTGTGCTGTTACAAACGTGGGTGCACATATATCACTGTGGTATGATGTTTTTAATTCTTCTGGGAAGATACCCAGAAGGAGAATATCTGGGTCAAATGGGACCTCCAATCCTAGTGTTTTGAGGAATCTCCACACTGATTTCCACAGTAGTTGCACCAGTCTACACTCTCACCAACAGTAAAGGATTCCTTTCCCCTACAGCCCCTCCAGCATTTGTTATTGGTTGATTTCTTGATAATGGCCATTCTTTCCAGGTGTGAGATGGAACCTGTGTTGTTTTAATTTGCATCTCTCAAAAGACCAATGTTGTTGAACATTTTTTCATATATTTATTTGCTGTTTATATTTCTTCATCTGAGAAGTGTGCATTCATCTCAGATGCCCATTTTTGGATTGGGTCATTAAATGTGGGAAGTCTGATTTTTTTGAGTTCTTTATATGTTCTCGATAGTAATCCTTTGTCTGAGGAACAGCTGGCAAACATTTTTTTGTGGGTTGTCTCTTCACTCTGCTGCTGGTTTCTTGTGCCGTACAAAAGCTTTTCAGTGAGATGAGATCCCAGTTGTTGATTCTTTGTGATAGTTTCTGTGCAATCAGGGTTCATAAAGCCTTTGCCTACACCAATGTCTTTAAGAGTTTTACCTATTCTATCTTCCAGCAGATTTAATATTTCTGTTTTAATATTTAGATCTCTGATCCATTTGAATTTAGGGCATGGTGAAAGATATGGGTCCAATTTTAATCTTTGGCATGTGCAGAGCCAGTTTTTCCAGCACCATTTATTAAGGAGGCTGTCTTCCAGTGAATGTGTTTGGCACCTTTGTCAAAAATAAGGTGGGTGAGTATGTCTGGAGTTGTTTCTGCATCTTCTAATCTGTTCCACTGATCTTTGGATCTATTTTTTTTGTCAGTACCATACTGTTTTTATCACAGTAGCTTTACATTATAATTTCAAGTCAAGGATTGTGATGCCCCCTGCCTTGCCTTTGTTGCCCAGAATTGCCTTTGCTAGTCTAGGTCTCTTCTGGTTCCAAATGAATTTTAGGACTGTTTTCTTTAATTTTGTGAGATATGCTATTGGAATTTTGATCGGAATTGCATTAAATCTGTATAACAGTTTTGGAAGTATGGCCATTTTTACTGTATTGGTTCTTCCTACCCAAGAGAAAGGGATAACTTTCCATTTTCTTATATCCTCCTCAATCTCCTTTTTCAGAGTACTGTAGTTTTCAATGTAGAGGTCTTTTACGTCCTTTGTTAGACTGATTCCTAGGTATCTCATTTTTTTTGGATGTTATTGTGAAAGGTATTGTTTCCCCAATTCTTCTCTCAGTGAGTTTGTTATTTGTGTACAGGAATGCTATTAATTTTTGAGTGTGGACTTTGTATCCAGCTACACTACTGAATTTGCTTATTAAATCTCCAAGAATTTTCAAGTGGGATTTTTTTTTAAAACCTGTAAGGGGCCAGTGATATAGCTCAGCACCATAAGTGCCTGCCTGGCAAGCGTGACGTCCTGAGTTCGACTCCCAGGACCCGCATATTAAAAAAAAAAAAAAAAAACCTGTAAATGTCATAGGTCTAAAGAACAAGACTCTTAGATTTAAATCAGCACATTTAAAATTCCCACCACGAAGAGGGAATAAACTGGCCTGTGGCATGACCTATGGTAAGTCCACGCTGGGGGATAAATGGAATTATGCATCCAACTGTGGGTTCTGTTGGTGACTATCAGGATCTTTCCATGGATTTGTGGTGTCCTGTGCCAATTCTCGGCCCTTACTTGGGGCTGATTGCCACTAGTAAAATTTAGGGATGGGTGTGGACATGGGATTGAACTCAGGGGCTGTAAGTTTAGGTGGTAAAAGTTGTGGTGTCATTTGGTAACAATGATAGTTTGTTCTGCACCTAGTAAAAATGTCAGAACCCGGTGTTGCTATTTTGACATATTTTCAAAAAAATGTCTAAAATAATCAAAATTCTAAGTATTCCCCTGGTTTGAGAATTTGAAAGCAAAACTGTTGACATACTTTTGTTCGACATAGTGTTTTATTAAACAAATTAAGAGCTGTTTCATGATTGTGTACATATTAACAGTATTTTGATGGATTAAACAGAGTACCTGGAAACTGAATTCACAGTAGCAGAAATAAGGTTCAAGACAGAATCCTGTGAAGTGTTTTACCTAGTCATTTATGTGTACATTCCTTACTACAAACATCTTCTAGTACCTCTACAAATGTTAGCTTATTAGGTATATAGTTTTTTTTTTTTAAACAAATGCATACTGTCCTTTTAGTATTTCCGTAGTACATAGTCCACTATTTCTTGGAATACATTTCTTGGAATTCACTTATCCTTGGAAGTGCTTTCTAACTATTGTTAGAAGGTGAACAAAGCATAAACTGGATGCATCTGAGTACTGTTCCTGCATGTTGGAACTCTGGGCTCATACACGTTACTAAACCTTCTGTTGGCCCAATGATGGATCCAGTCACTGAGCTCTCGAGTAGCGCATGTTCTTTAGCCCTGCCAGTATGAACGTGAAAGAGACTTGGGAAGGCACAGGTGGTTTGAGATGGTGAAGGAATGAGACACAGGTAAAATCCACGTGTAACCTTTTAGGAGTTAGCTTTAAAATTGTTTCCAGTATGTGTATAAGATGCTAAGGGAAGCCAGATGAAATTATATGGGAAAGTATCTTATGGCATTTTACTACTAAAATAGTTCTCTTCTAATCCTGCCTGTGCTTATATATGAAATGAGTGTTAAGTTTGCACATGACTTAAGTCATATATAATGAGATTTAGTGGTTTTTTCTCCTAGAGAACAGTTCACTGTGTAATAAGAAGCAAAACTTACATGAGTTGGTGTCCTTCAGTGCTGCCAAGTGTGTTGATATATAATCCAGAATCTCATTTACTTATTAAGAAACTACCATGGATATTTTTGTTTAAACTTTAGAATGTCTACCTATCTTTTAAACCCATAACTTAGTGATATTTTAAACTTTCATACATGTGTAAAGTGAAATTTTAAATACAGATGCTTTCAGAATACATACACACACGCCCCCCTTCTTGAATGTTAAACTCTCATCAGTGTGGTAGATTTTAACTTTTCTAGTATTCTTATGAGAATGTGCTCATCCCAAAGCCAGTGATTTAAAAAGCCTAATTTGTAGCAAATATGTATGCATGTCCTGGCTTTTTTTTCTGACAGCAATCAGAAACGGAGACGGTGCATCTGTTCATCCCAGCCCTATCAGTCGGCGCCATTATCGGCAAGCAGGGCCAGCACATCAAACAGCTTTCTCGCTTTGCAGGAGCTTCCATTAAGGTACTGTTCTGCCAACTGTGGCTCTCCTGGTTCTTTGATGAAATTACAGAAAGATGAATCTTCTTTCCACTTTATAACAGAAAATCCCAAACAACAGTGGCTTAAACGAAGCGAATTAACTTCTCTTCCCAGGAAAATCAGTCTGCAGGTAAGCAGTCCAGGGCTGGATGGTGGCTCTGCTCCGTGAAAGCCTTGGACCCTTCATGGTTCCAGATGACACCATTCAGTACTTTGAAAATCAGATCTGTTGTCCATCAGTAGGCGAGAAAAGAACAAAGCCTTTTTACCTGGGGAAGTTTCCTTAGCTGCTTTGAGAAACATCTACATATATTCCAGCATTAAGACATTGGCCAAAATGGGACAAAGCTGAAGAGGCAGAGAAACCTAGTCTATTCAGCCAGGTAAACATTTTGTGCCCTGCTATAGAAGGTAGGGCAACACACCGCAGAGGACAACCAATGGTATCTGCTGTAACAGATCATTCACTGTGTGTTCTGAACATTTTGTATTTTGATGTGCTGGGGTAATATTAAACATGATTGTTTAGTTTTAGGGAAATTGACTGACAGAGGCTTGATGTAAGAAAGCTATCAGAGGTTCTGATTATGTTTTATAAACCTTTTAAAAAGATTTATTTAAAGAGACCGTATACTCACCATACAACCCATAAATCCTGCTCCTGAATATTTACCCAAAACATAGATACACATGCAAAACACACACACAAATGCCTATAAAGTCTTCATTGTAACTCCACAAATAAGAAACCAAATGTCCAACTGGTGAATAGGTAAAGTATGCTCCATCTACACAATATTACTGAGCACTAGAAAGGAACCAATTATGTACTGGTAAAACAATTTGGAGATCTCATGCACTGTGCTGAGGGAAAGAAGGCCACACACTGTATGATTCTATTTATATGATAATTCTGGAAAAGGCAGGACTATTGGGAGAATAAATTGGTGGTTGCTAAGAAGGGAAGGAAGAGGAGGGAGTGAAAACAAAGCTTCCAGAGGAGAATGAATGGTAAGTGATGGAATCAGTCTGTATTTTGATTGTTGAACTAACAACGTGAGTATGCATCTCTCTCTTCCTAGAACTGGACACCAAAAGTGACTTTTACTGTATGCAAGTTAAATAATTAGAAGTCAAAACACAGAAAAATAGTCCTTACTTACATCCTTGCAGCAAGAGATAACAAAATCCAGGAACAGGAAATCTAGCCAAAACAAGTGGGTAAAGGGAAAAAAGACACAGTAAAAGATTAAGTGAAGACCTGACTTTACTATTCTGCTAGTTTCATGATTGAGTTTAAAAAAACAAAAACAGAAACCCTTTGAGGCTGGGAGAGGAGGTGCAGGCCTGCAATCCCAGCACTCTGGGAGGCTGAGGCAAGAGGATCAAAAGTTTGAGCCCAGTCTGTACCACACACACAAAATAAAATGTTTGAGATGTGCTCATACACAGAAAACCTTGGTAGATTCATTTAGGAAAAACTGCAGTTCTTGAATAAGAATTGGTTATTAAAGGCTCATTTTTTCTGGCAAAGTAAGTCTATCAGTGCCCCCACCCCCCATCTCTTCAGCACTAGGGATTGGACCCAGGGCCTTCACACTGAGCTATATCCCTCGCAGTTTTAAATTTTGAAACAAGGTCTCTAAATCACTCACACTGGGCTTGAACTTGGGATCCTCCTCCAGCTTCAGCCTCCCAGAGTGCCAGGATTACTGCATGCGCCACCACACCCCACTATGAACATTTTCAAATGAGGCTGAAAAATGTTTTTTGTTTGCATAAATTCTGAAATATATAATCTGAAAGGCTGACCACAACTCTTAATACGTAGTATAGATTTACATATGGGCACATTCCAATATATATATACACACCTTATTAGACATATGTGGTATCACCAAACTGTCATTTATATTCACTTGATATTTACTTTATTAGTCTTATCCTGCACAAGCAATCCAATGATAAGTAAAGTAAGACAACCTTCTTACAGAAGCAGACTTCATGGATCAAAGGGCATGTGCTTTTTTCAGGTTTTGAGAGATTATATGTAGCAATTTGTGTTCCTAACCTCAGTGTATGAGCTTCCTTAGCCCCAGCTCTCTATCACCAGTATTTATGAAGGTATTTACAAAACAAAAAACACCAGAATTGGGGACTGCAGCTATGTGGCAAAGCACGTGGCTATTTTGCGTGAGGCCCTGGGTTCAATACTTAGCACTACATACAAAAATTAAAAACCCAGAAGTCCCAGTTTGAAAGTTGAACAATGATACTTTTTTAAAAAACAATGATTTTTTTGTGAATAATCTTAAGAGCTTTTATTGAAGTTTACGGACTCAAAACAAGTCAGTACCCTCCACAAAGGAACTTTGCTCTAGAGGACAGAAATGTTAGCTTTATTGATGGAGAGAGTAAGCATGACTTCTTTAAAAAGACATTAATATAAACATGTGGGCCGGTGAGATGGCTCAGCGGTGTAAGTGCCTGCCTGGCAAGCGCGAGGGCCCGAGTTCGACTCCTGGAACCCACATACGAAAAAGGGGCCGGTGATATCGCTCAGCGGCACGGGCGCCTGACCCCCCGGTACCCACAAAAAAAAAAAAAAAAAAAATATATATATATATATATATATATATACACACACACACACATATATACATATATATAAACAAACATGTATGGGAAAAGGTCTAGAAAACTATCAAGTAATCCTCAGTGGCAGAATTTAGTGTAACTTGTGTTTGCTTTCTGGTCTCTTAAATAACTGTTTTTGTTTTGTTTTGTTTCACATAGTAAGAATTATTCTGGTTTTTGCACAGCAACTGTTTAGTGAGCTTTTTTCTTTTATGACTCCTCCTCCTAGCTGCGAGGAGTCCTCCCCAAATCCTTCCTGTGACTGTGAGAAGGCCGGTTTCTGCCTGCTGTGTCTTTGTATGTGTGTGCAATTTCATGCATTTCATGAAAACAGAGAAGTCTGCATTTACCTTTCTCCTGCTTACATTAGTTTATTTCATGTTACTCCAGTGAGCATACTTGGAGTATGATTTACTAGTTTTAGACTTAGAAACCTGGCAAACAATGTATATAAATAGGTTAAGAAGTGAGGTTTTCTTTGTAAATGATGTAAAAGGAGCTCGGCAACCTAGACAGTGTTTTTAAAAAGCAGTACCCTTTCCTCTGAAAGTTTTTTAGAAAAAGCCATAGAATGCGGTAGTCTCAAAACAGGATGCAGAGCATCCAGGCTTTGTATGAGAAGCCAGGTGGTTCTGATGCAGGTGGGCTGCACAGTACACCCGAGTGAGTGCTGCTAGTGTAGTGATTCAACGCACGGCAACCGAACAGCAGTGCCCCCTCTGGCTTGGCTACTGCCTGAACAAGGCCGGGCCACTCCACTCCAGCCTGCGTTTCAGTCATGCTCAGGTGTCACACTGGTTGGCCTAAGGTTTCTATCAATGACACCTGTAAGTATTACAACCTGTTGGTGATGGGTCTGTTGCAGATCGCTCCAGCTGAAGCACCAGATGCTAAAGTGAGGATGGTGATCATCACTGGACCACCAGAGGCTCAGTTCAAGGTATGTGCACAGGTAACAAATGATGGGGTGAACGACAGTGCCTTTGCAGAACAGGTATATACGTAATAGTAGACAATCTGAAAATTCATGTCTAAGATCAAAGTAGAACCGCACCCAAACATCAATTATTTTTTAATTAATTTTTTTTAAAGACAACAAGTAAACATTCTCATGTATTAACAAACTCAAGAATTAGAGAATGTACAAATACCTTTTGGAGAAAAACATTACTCAGTATAGGATTAAGCCATGTAAAAGCTAGGTAAAAATAGACTAAGGAACGGAATAGTCACAGTGAAATTGTATTTTCATAGTAGGAAGACAATACGATGTTTACAAATGTGCGTCTGGTTTATTTCGCTTGTGAGTATTTTCTCGAGTTGCATCCATTTACCTACAAAAGTTTCCAGTTTTTCTTTCTTTATGGCTGAGTAGTACTCCATTGTATAAAAATATCACATCTTTTTTATCCATTCCTCAGTTAAAGGACATTTGGGTTGTTTCCACGATCTAGCTATTACAAATTGTGTTGCTGTAAACATGGGTGCACATATATCGCTGTGGTACGATGTTTTTAATTCTTCTGGGAAGATACCCAGAAAGGGAATAGCTGGGTCAAATGGGACCTCCAACCCTAGTTTTTTGAGGGATCTCCACACTGATTTCCACAGTGGTTGCACCAGTTGACACTCCCACCGGCAGGGAAAAGGGTTCCTTCTTCCCCACAGCCCCTCCAGCATTTGTTATTAGTTGACTTCTTGATAATAGCCATTCTGTCTGGGTGAGATGGAATCTCAGTGTTGTTTTAATTTGCATCTCTCGAATGACTAGTGATGTTGAACATTTTTCCATATATTTATTTGCCATTTGTATTTCTTTATCTGAGAAGTGTTTATTCATCTCAGATGCCCATTTTTGGATTGGGTCTTTAAATTTGGGAGGTCTGATTTTTTTTTTGAGTTCTTTGTACCAAACATCAATTATTGCATGTTTCTCCTTGGTGCTTTTACTCTTATAGTTGAATTACTGTCTTGCAACTGCTATATGCTTGTATGATGAGAAATTCAGTTATTTCCAAGTATCCTCAAATTACCATATTATAGTCATCTTAAAACTAACACTTAAGAGTGGGGCCTGGTGGAGCACACCTGTTATCCCAGCACTCGGGAAGCGGGGGCAGGAGGATTATCTTGAGTTCAAGGCCAGCCTGAACTCTACATAGTTGAAACCCTCTCTCAAAACCAAAAAAAGGGTAATACTTAAGAGAAGCCATAATGGTTAAATCACTTATGTGATCAGTGACTATTCAAAATGAATATTTTAACAACCTAAGGAACAGTTAACCTCCTAACCTATGTTTTCTCTCACAAATTCAAGAGCTGCTTTTTAGACAACATTGGACATTCCTAGCGTTCTTTGTGTTACTAGGTACACCTTTGGCCTGAGACATTAAGGATGGATGGAATACACTACAGCAGGATAAATGTCTTTTCTTTGATCCCCTAACATGAACTCAGCATTTCTACACCATAATATTTTTATGGATTGCTCTGGCAGCTTGTCAGATTAGACCTGGTTCTGTTTCCTGTGGTGTAACCACAGCAAGTTAATGTGTACCTAACAGAAGGTGTTATTTATATGTAACACCTATAATGTATATAGTAGCTGATAGGATATGTTGGTTATGAATATCCTATGTGTTAACTTGATTTCGTAGCCTCTTTATTTACAGCAGAAATTGCCTGGCTAAGAATTAAGAAACATGTTTACACAGAATATTCCTCTCACCAAGTTTCTAACTGGCCATTTATGTATTTTTTTGTGGGTACCAGGGGTTGACCTCAGGACCTTGCGCGCCAGCAGGCGCCCATGCCGCTAAGCACTATCACCAGTCCTTTTTTTGTATGTGGGTACCGGGAGTCAAATTCAGGACCTCGCGCTTGCCAGGCAGGTGCTTATGCCGCTGAGCCATCTCACCAGCCCTAACTGGCCATTTAGACATCAGCATTGCTCTTTGTGAGCCCGGCACAGCTGGCTGTGTAGTTCTTTCCTTTTTTTTTTTAGATCTGGCTCTATTGTCCAGGCAGATGGTGAACTCACAATACTCCCGCCTCAGCCTGAGTAGCTGGGATTATCGGCATGTTCCACAGTGTCTTGCTCTCAGTCTCTTTTGCTCAAGAAAAATGCAATTTATTTCTCATTACCAAATGAGTTTTTATTTTTCAAGCTTGGAGTACAGATGACCATTTGCCCACAAAAAAATGTGTTTTAGCTAGATTAATAATTCCCTTAAGCTGTTTTCATGAGAAGAATATGGCTTATCTCTCATCAATCATTGTTACTGCATGTGTGGTGCACACAGTTATTGTCACTTTCCAGGGCTCCTTAACTTCTATCTCTTATGCTATTTTCAGCATTCCAGTTAGATTTAGTTCAACTTTTGTGTTTCAAACATGAAAGGCACTGACAGGTTGTATTTTCACCTGCAGGCTCAGGGAAGAATTTATGGAAAAATTAAAGAAGAAAACTTTGTTAGTCCTAAAGAAGAAGTGAAACTTGAAGCTCATATCAGAGTGCCATCCTTTGCTGCTGGCAGAGTTATTGGAAAAGGAGGCAAAACGGCAAGTACTTCAGCAAAACCTGTGCGGTGGTATGAAAGGGAAAGCGTTGAAAGGTACTTAGGAGTTCCAAGTCCCTGAATTTTGGCTAATTTATAAAAAAGCAACACCATCTTGACCAAGGTTTGGAGAAAACTGTCTACTACTTAAGTGCTGGTGTCAGCTATTAGTGAAAGTAATGTGTCTTTCAGATGACTTTGACAGAAATGTCCTGTATTTGTAAAGGGCATTCAGCATCATCCTGTTGTTACAACTAAAGCTTTTCATTTTTATTATATAAACACTAAAGGACATGGAATGAACTGAAAATTTTTAAATTTCATCTATGACTTTGTTGAAAAAAAGCAAAAGGCTTCCAGTCTTCTAACATAACATGTAGGTCATTTCTAAGCTACTTACAATTTTAAAGTCATTAAAAAGTATATTCTTTGGAATCATCTTACCTGCATTTGAATCTGGTTTTGCCATTTACTTGTGTAAATGGACAAATAACTTTTTTTGGATGAGTCTTAGTTCTAATTATCTTAAAATGGGGACAGTGTTGTTAGGCTCAGAATTATTAGTGACCAGTATGAAACTTACAAAGCCACAGCTCAGTGTCTGGTATGTAGTAAGTGCTTAGGAAATGGTAGTGTTTTAAAATGCTACTTAACATGGTCTGTGTTTCTCTTTCAGGTGAATGAACTCCAGAATCTGTCAAGTGCCGAAGTTGTTGTCCCTCGTGACCAGACACCTGACGAGAATGACCAAGTGGTTGTCAAAATAACTGGTCACTTCTATGCTTGCCAGGCAAGTGGGCACTAAAATAAGCCAGTTCTTTTGCCTCTCAAGTGGAAGCAATTCTCACACAGGTCTACCACCTCATGAAAATATTTTTAAGGTTGTGTGATGCTCAACAGATGTGTTTTTTTTTTAAAGCGATAGGGTCTCAGTCTGTTGCTCAGCCTGGCCTGGAACTCCCGGCCTCAAGGACTGATCCTCCTGCATCAGCCACCCATGTACCTGGGGCTGTAGCCATGTGCCAATATGCCCAGCTGATGCTTAACACTTTTAGTCTCCCTTTTAGCAGGTGATTTCAGAGACTGCTGGCAACTGATTAGTACGTATCTAATCTTCAGATGGATTTCTATTTGAAGTTGTTAAAATGCAACAATAAGTAATTTTAGTAACTTCTGATTAGGTAGATTTTTCTGTCTTTTTGCAGGTTGCCCAGAGAAAAATTCAGGAAATTCTGACTCAGGTAAAGCAGCACCAACAGCAGAAGGCTCTGCAAAGTGGACCACCTCAGTCAAGGCGGAAGTAAAGGCTCAGGAAAAGCCCACCACAGAGGCAGATGCCAAACCAAAGACAGATTGCTTAACCAACAGACGGACTTTGACCCCATCCAGAATCACATGCACAAGTTGTTACCTAGCCAGTTGTTTCTGAGGACCAGGCAACTTTTGAACTCCTGTCTCTGTGAGAATGTATACTTTATGCTCTCTGAAATGTTTGACACCCAGCTTTAAAAAAAAAGAAAAAGAAAAAATAAGGGGGAGAGGGAAAGAAGAGCTCTGCACTTCCCTTTGCTGTAGTCTCACAGTATAATGAATATTCTAATTTTTCTTAATATTCCCCCATAGTGCCAGAAATTGGCTTAAATGGTGCATTCACTAAATTCATCAACTAAATTAAATATTGCTCCTAAATCCAATTGTTAAAATTGGATCAGAATAGAATTATCACAGGAACTTGAGATGTTAAGCCATTAGCGTAGAAAAACTGTTGTTTTATTTTTAATCTAACACTAACACAACCTAAGGGAAGTGCTAAATGGTGTTGGCAGGGGTATTAAATGTGCATTTTTACTCAACTACCTCAGGTATTCAGTAATACAGTGAAAAACAAAATTCTTTTTTTGAAAATTTTATATACTTTATAAAGATAAAAGTCCAACTGTTTTTTTAAAAAAAAATGTAAAATTTAACAGCCATCAGCTAACAGGCAAATAAGTGAAAAAGAAATTTTACTTCTGGCTGGTGACAGTAAAGCTGGAAATTTTCAGGTTTTTTGAGGCTTCTGACACAGTTATTAGTTGAAAATTCAATAAATGTTCAAAGATACAGAGCAGTGCCTATATTTGGAGAGCAGCAATGCCACTTATTTGTTCATCGTTGGAATGTTTTTTGGTGGTACTAACAGCAAAGTGGTGGCGGCAGGAGGTTTTGGAACACCTAGTTTAAATGGCTGTAGGAGACTTAAGGTTTTTTGATTAGCTATGACTGAATACATAAATGCTTTGTGCTTCAACTATCTACCTGAAGAAAGTGTGTTGAGAGAGATGTAGGACTTCAAACAGGCAAAAAGCAAGCTTGAACTTGTCTTACAGGATGCTTAGTTTGCCAGTAACCTTCAGACCAATTGGTCTACATTTTGAGCAAACTCCAAAAGAATCGATTTGTGAATAACAGGATAGCGACAGTGTTTAAAGTAACAAAAGGTACATTTCTTTGTGCCTGGCACTGTCATGAGCCTTGCTAACCTATTTTTAAGCAATGGATGATTTTTTTTTTAAGTCTACTTAAAATATTACATAGAACATAGCAGGATTTCTGTACACCCGGTGCCCAGTTATCTGAAAGTAAGTCAGAAGGTAGAGGACTCAACAAAAATGTTTTGGGAATGCAATTCAATGAGTGAAAATACCTGATCTTTGAAAATGACTCATTTACCCATTCCTTAACTTGATGGCAAAGCCCAGGATTGCACAATTGTGTGGGTGGTCTTGGAAGCCACGCTGCTCTCTGAATTTTTTTTTTTGTGTTCCTTTCCTCCATAAGATGATCACAGTCATCTCATTACACTGATCTGAAGGGTAGTACACAACCCTTTAAAATACACTGCCTCATTTGTATTTCAAGATGAATTTCTACACAGACTAGTTAAGTTTCATGCAGACTCAGTTTTTCTGAAGATCAGCAATATTGGTTAGACATTTTGAAAATCATTTTCCTAAATATTTTCAGGAAACCAGTTTATTTTGTAGTTTTAGCCAGAAAGTGCCCTTTTTGTCACTGAATTCACCTAACGTAATTTTTGTTTTTCATACAATGAATTTAAATTGCTGAAAAATCATGGACTGGCTTTCTTGTTGGGTTTCAGGTGAGATGTGCTTAAGGCCAGAGCTCTTCCTCAAAATTTGATTTTTCTAATACTTGATTTAAAAAAAAAATACAGGTAGGTGCTGCATTTATATCTGCTGGTATATATATCTGCTGGTATAAATTCTGCCGTATTTTTCACTTCTATCCTTTTAGTGTGGCAAATCATGTTTTCCTTTTACTTTAGCATTGGTAATTTGGAGTATCTGGTACTAGCTAAGAAATAATTCTGTAATTGGGTCTTGTACTCACCATATATGGATCATTCCTCATCTATAAAGTGCCCCAAGTGCAGCTTCATTTTCCAGATTCCCTGATGCAGAATAAAATTTTTCATCATTAGTTACAGCTTGTTGTGTAGTATGTTTTCAAATGAATGTGAATGTTCAAATTTGGTCTGCAAACAGATTTTTAAGGTCAGTCTCGAAATCTGCACAACTACTGTTAAATTTTCTCCAGCCTATGGTCCATCAATGTAGACCTTATACTGTTCATATGTACCAAGAACAGTAGATTCCAAAAATTTCCCGAATAGTTCATTTGCTTTGTCATTTGGAATATTCTGAAAGTACTATCCTAGAAAAATGTCCTGGTATCTATTGTTACCCTCTATCACCTCCAAGTAATAGGATCAGTGGGCAGTAATGTATTTTAAGATTTTTGGCCATTCTATAGTAAGTACTTGCATATAAGCAAAATAAAAAAAAATCTGAGCAGAGAGCTCAAGTTAAGCACAGGTACCAGTATTAGGTCCAGGAAAGCCGCTGGGGTCTCAGGAATGAACAGATGGCATGTTAAAGTTTTGGCTGGAACTTACTTATTCTTGATGTAAGTCTTAGCTCATTTATCTATCATCTGTGCAAGTCAGTTATGAGTGCCTATGAGGTAGACAAGACTTGTTCTAGTGGCAACCTAATCAAGGAGGTTAGGCTTTAGGGAGCTGTATTTTCCAAGAAGTGACTGAATCCAAATCTGAATGACTGAAACAGTTCATCTAGTTTTATTCACACTTGAACTCCATTGGAGTCATCAAGGAAGTGTCCTCTTCTTCTATTCCAAGAATGAAGTCTTCAGGTAATGTCTCAGGTGGTATCTGAGATAACTGGTCATCATAAGAACGTAGAGTCCATAATTTCTCTAATTCATACGTTTCTCTAGTTTCTGGAAGCATTAAATGAATCACCATGCTGCCTATCAGGGATAAAAAGTTAACAATGAAGAAATAACATATTTGCTTTTATTCTTGTGTTCTTACAACTCTGTGTCTAAGTCTAGGAGCTAGATCAGTTGTTATCAGAGGGCAAACTGTGGACCCCATCCCAGCAAAAATTACCACAGCTGTGATGCTGTGCCTTTCTCAGGGCATCCACTGTATCAGGTGCATGGCATCAACATGTCATTACTGACGAAGTTAACTTTATCCACTAATAATGCTGTCAGGTTTCTCTTGGGAAAAAGTGCTCCTTGCACATCACATTTCTGCAAATCTTGTGAGCAAAGAAAGTACTGTGGTTCTGGGTTTTTTCCAAGGCTGTTTATTTAGAGAAAAGCAATTGTTTCCAGAACAAAGGCAGCTCTACTTAGAGCTCTGGTTCTCAATGGAGGCAATATGAGGCAATGTCTAGGGAACCTGTCACAACTGGGGAGGATACTGCTAAACATCCTATAGAACACTTGGCCCAAATATTCATAGTGAGAAAGCTGAAAAACCCTTGACTTAAGCTTACACATCTCTCACAAGAGCAAAAGTAGGCCTGCTTCCTGCAAATTATAAAAGACCGTTCCAGCTCCCATGCTGCCCTAGGCAACCTGGCACTCAGGGAACCAGTGCCAAAACACAAACGGTGCAAAACTGATGGTGCTGACTACAGCTGCAAGTAACTAATTGTTTTTGTCTCATCTATCAGTATTCATGAAAATGGAAGGACAACTTGTTAGCATGCAAGTAAGATAAAACCTTAGACCTCCTTGGTTCCTAAAATGAAGTTACCATTTTCCCTTTTTTTCCCCTCTTCTCTCAGTACTGGGGAGTGAATGGAGCTACATCCCCCGTTCTTTTTAAGAATGGCCCACTAAGCTGCATAGGCTGCATTCAAGTCCCCTGAGAGCCTTGTGCACCCACAGGTGGGGCTTTGGGGAGGTGGTTAGATTATGGGGGCTCACAGCTGACTTGCTGTTAAGAGGCAGGTCCTTGGGGGCCCAGCCTGGCAGGGTTTGTCCTCCCTGGGGCTTTATGCTTGCCATCTCTGTGAACAGCTATTCCTCTGCCATGCCTCTCTGCCACACTGCTCTGGAGCCAGCCAACTATGGGCTGAAACCTCTACAAACTGTGGGCCAAAACTTCTCTTGAAGTTGCAGATGTTGGGTATTTTGTCTCAGAGAGTGAGAGAAGTGACTTAAGAGAGTGTGTCTTCCTCCAAAAATGTATTACTGTATAGAGTACTTAGGTGAGGTGAAGATTTCACATAGGATTAAAACCACTTAAGTTATAATTAAATAAAACTTTTGTTACTTGAAACAGATTTCAAACAATCTTACATAGAAATGCACTCAGTGATTTTTATCTGAATCGTTTTGTAGCTGAAAATTAGTATAGTATCTAGCTTAATACCAATATTTATCTATACAAATGCCAAAATAACTTACCAAAATCCACACAGAGCCAGTCATCAGCGTCTTTTCCTTCAATCTTAACGTGAGGCTCACTTTTACATTTCAGGTATTTGTACTGAAAAAAGCCAGACCACAGATTAAAGACAAGAGGAAGTCTGCCCTTACTGAGGATCTACTAGCATTTTTGTTGGTCTGAATTTGGGAACTAGCTTACTCACTTCTCATAGCTATACTCTGCCACATGGTTAATAACTTAGGAAAAATATTTACCCCTAAATCCTATCTTCTTTCACTTCTCTCTCCTGAACTTCTGAGAAGACCATGCTACTCATTCACCAAGGTCCCTACCTACATCATCCTTGTGCCCATCCAGCTTCCCTTCCCTCTCAGGAAAGGCAGATGCCACCTTTCCTGTTTTAAGGCTGGGTCTTCTCAGTGCTACTGATTTCATCTCATCTAGCTTTGTGATATGTTAATGGGACTTCATCATTCCATGTGTCTATTTCTAAGACAGTGGTGAGTGGTCTCAGTTCTTAGCTTTGTTAACACCAACAGATATGCTAATAGCAGATAAAGATAGAATGTAAGCCGAAAATTGTTACAAGAGACAACGGACATTGACAAAATGGTCAGCTTACCAAGAAGATAATTACACATAACACTGAGGATCACCTTCTAAATATATGAAGCATACTGACAAATGATGGGCAACAGCAGCAGCACAGTAAGACTTCAGTACCTCATGTTCCATAACGAGCAGAACCAATTAGAGAAAGAAGGAAAGAAATGACTCCCCCCACCCACAAGGTTTTTTGAGACAGGGTCTTGCTCTGTAATTTGGGCTGACCTTGAACTCAGTATGTAGCCCAGGCTGGCCTCAAACTCATGGTGATCCTCCTGCCTCAGCCTCCCCAAATGCTGGGATTACAGGGTGCACCACCACATCCAGGGAAATGGATGACTTGAACACTGTAGTGACCAACTGGCCCCAAAAGACATTAACAGAGCTCTCTACCCAACAGAAGCAGAATACACTTTTTTAAAAATAAAGGGTACAAGCAATGTGCTCTAGGATAATCATTCATTAGGCCACAAAATAGTAAAAGAATGAAATACAAAATATTTTCTTTTTTTTTTTTTTTTTTTTTGTGGGTACCGGGGGGACGACTTCAGGACCTCGCGCGCCAACAGGCACCCGTGCCGCTGAGCGATATCACCGGCCCCTTTTTCGTATGTGGGTTCCGGGAGTCGAACTCGGGCCTTCGCGCTTGCAAGGCAGGCGCTTACGCCGCTGAGCCATCTCACCGGCCCAAAATATTTTCTGTTCACAATTGAATAAAATGAAATTGACAGAAGAAAAACTGGAAAAAATCTTCATATGTGAAAATTAAACAATACACACTTAACCAATAGGTCAAAAAAATTACCTAAGTAGGAAATACGAGACAAGTGAAAATTATCTTATACACTAAAGAACTGAGGGAAAAACATCAAAAGCTAGCAGAGGAAACAAGAACTAGGGCAGACATTAACCGAGGAATGGATAAAAAAGATGTGGTACTTTTATACAATGGAGTACTACTCAGCCATAAAGAAAGATAAACTGGAAACTTTTATAGGTAAATGGATGCAACTCAAGAAAATACTCACAAGTAAAATAAACCAGACGCACATTTGTAAACATCGTATTATCTCCCTAGTATGAAAATGCAATTTCACTGTGACTATTCCATTCCTTAGTCTTCTATTTTTACCTAGCTTTTACATGGCTTAATCCTATATTGAGTAATGTTTTTCTCCAAAAGGTATATGTACATTCTCTAATTCTTGATTTTGTTAATACATAAGAATGTTTACTTGTTGTCTTTAAAATAAATAAGTAAATAAGTAAAAAAGAACTAGGGCAGAAAAAAAAAAAATCAGTGAAACCAAGATTTGGTTCTTCAAAAAAAGATCAATAAAGTTGTTAAATCTAGCTAGACTGAGTTTAAAAACCCTAAAATCAGAAATGGGAGATATTATTACCAATTTAAGAGAAATAAAAAGAATTTAAGAGTACTATGGGGCTGGTGAGATAGCTCAGCAGCATAAGCGCCTGCCTGGCAAGTGCGAGGTCCTGAGTTCAACTCCCGCTACCCGCATTAAAAAAAAAACAACAACATGGTTAGGACTAATAAATTCAGCAAAGCTGCAGGATATAAAATCAACACGCAAACATCAGTTGAACTGCTATACAGTAATAAGCAATCTGAAAACTGAACTAAAACAATTCCATTTTCAATAGTATCAAAAAGAATACTTTGAAATAAATAGTAAAGGAGGCAGAGACTTGTATGCTGAGAACTACAAAACATTGTTGAAAGAAACAAATGGGAGGCTGGTGAGATGGCTCAGCAGTGTAAGCGCCTGCCTGGCAAGCACGAGGGCCCAAGTTCGACTCCCGGAACCCACATACGAAAAAAGGGCCGGTGATATCGTTCAGCGGCACGGGCGCCTGCTGGCACGTGAGGTCCTGAGGTCGACCCCGGTACCCACAAAAAAAAGAAACAAATGGGAAAATACCCTATATTCATGGATCAAAAGACTTAATACTGTTAAGATGTTAATACTATCCAAAGCAATCCACAGATCAATTCTATCCCTATCAAAATCCAAACTACATTTTAAGAAATAAAAAAATCCATCCTAAAATTTACATAGAACCTCAAGTATCCTGAATAGCTAAAATAATCCTAAAAAAGAAAAAGTTGGCAATGTTAACGATTCCTGATTTTAAATCTTACACTGGGGGTGTAGCTCAGTGGTAGAGTGCCTAACACATGCAAGGCTCCCCAGTTCAATCCTCACCAGCAAAACAGCAACAACTTAGTACGACCCAAAAACTTAGTACAAAGCTACAGTAATCAAAACAGTACAGTTCTGTCATAAAATGACATATAAACCAAAAAAAACAACAAAAAAACCACATAAACCTTTGGAGTAGGGAGTCTGAAGATAAACTTGCACAGATTATGGTTAAACGATTTGCAACAGGGGTGCCAAGACCACTCAACGGGGAAAGGACAGTCTTTTCAACAAGGGTGCTAAGGAAGCTGGATATCCACATAGAAAGCCTTAAACTACCTATGAAAACTAATTTAAAATGGATTAAATACCTAATCATGGGACCTAAAACCATAGAACTCTTAAAACAAGGAAAAGCTTCATGATATGATTTTGGCAATGATTTTCTTGGATATGTTATCATAGGCACAGGCAACAAAAGACAAAGCTGGAATCACCCAAATTAAATACTTTTGTGCATCAAAGGATGCTACCAATAAAGTAAGATAAAGGATTAATACTTAAAAACAGCTCCTACAACTCAACAATAAAATATCATACCTGTTTAAAAATGAGCCAATGACTATAACTTCTCCAAAGAACATATGCAAATGGCCAATAAACAAAAATATGCTCAACATCATTAATTATTATGGGACTGCAAATGGAAACAACAATGAAATGCCATTGTACGCCCATAAGGATGGCTATTATAAAAATAACCAAAAACTGGAACAGGCCAGGCATGGTGCTACACACTTACAACGCCATCACCTGGGAGGTTGCAACAGGAAGATGGCAGGTTCTGGACCAAACTAAACAATTTAGCAACACACTGTCTCAAAATAAAAGTTTAAAAAGGGGTGCAGGGTGCTGGAGGTGTGGCTGAGTGCTGCCTGGGTTCAACCCCCAGTACCACACACACACAACTAGTGGGATTTTAAATTCGTGTAGCCACTATGAGAGGGATAATGGCTCATAAAATTAAAGCTAGAATTAACATATGATGCAGCAATTCCACTTCTTATGTACACCCAAAAGAATTAGAAGTTGGGACATGAACAGATACGTCTACACCTATGTTTACAGTAGTACTATGCACAGCAGCTAAAAGCTGTAAGCAACTCAAGGGTCCACCAATGTATAGACGGACAAACAGTGTGGTATATACGGTACAAACCTGTAATATATAGATTATTGGTCTTAAGAAAGAAACTCTGCCACATGCTACAACATCCATGAACCTCGAAGACAAGGTGCTAAGTGAAAAAGCTAGTCACAAAAGGACAAACCACAGAATTTTCATAAGCAATACGAAGAGTAGTGAAATTCATACAAAATAGAAGGGTAGCTGCAGGGGAAGGAGAATGAGAAGTTACTGTATCAAAGGTACAGAGTTGCAAGGTGAAAGTTTCAGAGATGGATGGTGGTAACAATCTACTTGGGGCCGGTGAGATGGCTCAGTGACATAAGCGCTTGTCCAGTAAGCACGAGGTCCTGAGTTTGACTCCCGGTACCCACATATGAAAAAAGGGCCGGTGATATCGCTCAGCGGCACGGGCGCCTGCTGGCGCGCGAGGCCCTGAGTTCAACCCCCGGTACCCACACACACACACACACAAAAAAAACAATGAATTATACACTTAAAAATTATTAAAATGGCAGGACCTACATTATGTATGTTTTTACTACAAACCATAACAAAATTTACTGACCTCACATATCTCTCCCTTCTCATCTAAAACTTCTGTAAAAGTAATTTTTTTTTTTTTGTGGGTACCGGGGGTCGACCTCAGGACCTCGCGCGCCAGCAGGCGCCCGTGCCGCTGAGCGATATCACCGGCCCCTTTTTCGTATGTGGGTTCCGGGAGTCGAACTCGGGCCCTCGCGCTTGCCGGCCAGGCGCTTAAGCCGCTGAGCCATCTCACTGGCCCTGTAAAAGTAATTTTTAGCCCTTCATTTGTCCTCTTCCAGAAACTTTGAACACTTCCTTTCCTTTTATATCTCCAAGTCCAACAGTCACTGCTAGGTCTTCATCTTACTCGAATCCACTATCAACTACAACTCTTCTCCATGCTCCCTGGTTCTCTTCCTATCTCTCCAACTACTTTTTTGGAATCTTCCTCTGCTCTGTCATATTATACCACAGCTGTCTTAGACCCCTTCTTATTTTATAACTTCTCCAGGCAATCTGAGCTACTCTTTTGTGTTTTGTTTTATTTTGTTTTTTGAGACAGGGTCTCACTTTGTAGTTCAGGCTGACCTTGAACTCGCTGTGTAGCCCAGGCTGGCCTTGAACTCGTGGGGATCCTCCTACAGGCGTGTGCCACCAGACCGGCTTCTTTTGTTCTTAAAAACCTTTTCAGCCGGGCATGGTGGCGCACACCTGTAATCCCAGCACTTGGGAGGCCAAGGCAGGAGTACTGCCACAAGTTTGAGGCCATTCTGGGCTACACAGGGAGACCCTGTTTCAAAAAACAAAACAAAAAAAACCCAAAACCCAACAATAACCTCAAACCTTGTCTTAGGCCAGTTTTTAGCAGGGAATACAGCATGGTGCCAGAATAGCTGAAAGCTTCTGAATATGTTTTTTTTTTCCTTTCTGATGCATGTTCAGTCCAACTGGAAAATGAACCTCTCTTCCTTTCCTCTATTAGACCCATGAATTCAGAGGGCAAGAACTGTTATCTGTATCATTTTTACCTTGCCGATGACTAAGCATGATGCTTGGAAACACTGGACATGCTCAAACAGAATTAAACTCTAGACCAGCGCTGTCCAACAGAACATTTTATAGTCATGAAAATGTTTTATGGCTGTTCAATACAGCAGTAATCACCTAGTGGCTACCACATTAGACAGTGTTGTTCTAGAAATCCCTTTGGCTTACACTGTCTTCTAGCTTTTCTCAGATTATTTTTAATTTTTTTCTTTTTGGTTACAAGAGACAAGAATTAGAAATATCTTGACTCAACAGGGCTACTTTTACCCGACCTTCTTCTATCAAAGAACACAGAACATAAAACACATTCAGGCAAATTCGGAAAACCTGGGCTTCCTCACATGTTGTTCTTCAGGCTGAGACACTGACATTACTCCACTCAATTAATGGTACAAAAGAGAAAAGAAAGCATCCTACCATCTTCACAATGTAGAAGGCCATGGCATGTAAGTGTCGGGTGGAAGTTCCACTGCCGATCACAAAGTAATCAGTGTATCTCATTTCTGGAGGAACCTTGATCACGCAAATGTCTCTTGCATTTTCTTGCCTCAGAAGTGAAACCAGCATATCGATGTCAAACTTGGGACCAGTATTATCTGAAATGCACAAGCATCTGTTTGTGACAGATGCCCAAGTAGGAGACAGACCTGTACATACCCAGAGGTGCAGATGTGTCCCAGAGGAAACAAAGAAACTGCTCCTCCACAAGAGTGTTTAGATCCAAAATGCTTTGTAAATTGGCAGGGCCCAGACCTCCCAGCAGCTGAACCTCCGGGTAGTTTCATATTGCACTGCTCAGCTTTTATGGTCAAGAGTGCTCGAGTTACACAGAGCCACTGCATGTCCTTTGCTATTACCACACAGGGAGAACCACATATCAGTGACAAATGACTGTCTATTCAGTAGTAATGAGCAATACACCGAAAACACAAAAATGCTATACAAAGAAAGAAAAACAGTAGCACAATTTCGGGAAGAGGCGATATCCTGGTCATATTAAATTGAACCCCAGCTATAAAGCATTACAGAACAAACTGTGAGCTGGAAGGCTCTGAATCTTACTGCCTCAGCTTCCTGAGTGCTGGGATTATAGGCATGCACCGCCATACCTGGCTCTCAGGTTTTCCTTATAAATCAATTTTGGTTATTAACAACTGTTATCTATGAAAACGTAATTTTTCTTCATAGAGATTTAGCTATTCTGTCCTTCAGCTTCGAGTATTAGCGTCTGTAAATTTATAGCTCTCCTAAATTCTAAACCCAACTCCAAAGCACCTAGTAGCAAAGCCTACGAAAACCTCTCCCTCTCAAATTCTGTGACTGTTCTCAGTTACGATTTGTTCACCATTTTTCAAGTTTCTAAATACGTTTGCAGCAACTAGAGGATCTAAGTAGGACCCATCTCCTAGTAGCGTTTCTTGCACATCCCCTGGCCGCAGTCCCTGGCTCCCCCTTGGAATCCTCACGGCCCGACACTCCCAACAATTCCATTCTCCAGGCTCCCAGGTAGAACGGGAAGGGAGGTCAGGACGGTGAGGGCACGGTGCGACCACCCGGATGGCTGGGTTTGTGAGCATAACCGCGCTCCGCGGGGCCTCAGTTTCTTCACTGTGAACTAGGAAGGCTGGCGGAGTCAACCTCTGGAGTCCGTTCCAGCTTTGGGTCTGTAGTTTTGTGAGTCGTAACAAAACACGCAGTGGACCCAGAGCCTCCCGCGAAGGGCTCGGCTCCCAGAGGCGCAAATCGCCTTCGCTCCCCCGACGCCAGTACCTGCAGCGCCGGGCTCCAGGCGCCCCTCGCCGACCGTCCGCTCCTCTCGCTGAGGCCCGCTGCGCAGGCCGCGCACAAGGTCCGGAGTCAGGCAGGCCCGGAAGGGCGCTGGTCCCGCGGGAAGCCGTCCCACCGCCAGCGGGTGAAGCCGGGGCCCGGCAGCTGCCGCGGGGCCCGCTCCTCGGGAGACAGCCCCGCGCCACAGCAGCGACCCCACTCGCAGCGCCACACAGCCACCCGGCCCCATAGCCGTCGCCGCCAGTGACGTCACGGGGCGGGCTCCACGGGGACCCGGCAGCCTCTCCGTCTTCTGATTGGCCAGGTCAATCAGCGCAGCCAGGAAGTTTACGTCGTCTGTGGGCGGAGCCAGGCCCTGAAGCGCGGACCTGGGGCGGAGCCGGGAAGCAAAGGCTGGAGAACAGCGATTGGGCAGATTTGATCAGCGAGTAGGTTTGGCCAAAGGGTGCCAAGCAAGTAATAGGTACTCCGGAAGTTTTGATACATTATTTAATTTTTTTAAAGCAACAACATCCCGATCGCGGGGGCACAAGTCGTGATCCCAGCATTCTCAGAAGCTGAGGCAGGAGGGTCTTAAGTTCGAGCCCAGTCTTAGCTACTTAGCGACTTATCTCAAAAAAATAAGGGCTGATATAAAACCGCTGGGTTCATTCCCAAGTACCGCAAAAACAAAAACAAAAAATCTCCAAGCACTAATTTTGGGGGAAATTTTTATAAAATACAGAAACTAATATAAGTACCTCTGTTTACCACCCAAAATATTTACAATTGTTTCAAGTTTTTTTTTTAAATTAAAAAAGTATTATAAAGTTAAGTCTCCTATGTTCTTCAGTTCCAATCCCATCCTCTTCAATTTCATTTCTTTCTAGGCATGAATTTGGTGTTTCTCCTAGTTTATGCCATCCTTTCCAAGTTCCCCCCTTGTCTCCAAGTTTCCCAAACCTGCTTAGCTATCTGTATTTGCCATCAAGAATGATCTGTGTGGGCCGGTGAGATGGCTCAGTGGTGTAAGCGCCTGCCTTGCAAGCGTGAGGGCCCGAGTTCGACTCCCGGAACCCACATACGAAAAAGGGGCCGGTGATATCGCTCAGAGGCACGGGTGCCTGTTGGCACGTGAGGTCCTGAGGTCGACCCCCCGGTACCCACAAAAAAAAAAAGAAAAAAAAAGAATGATCTGTGCGTGCTACAGTACTTGCAGGTAGTCAGCATATGGAAATTAGTACAGTCATGCCTCACTTGATGGGAATTTGTTTTGAAAAATGTATCGTTAGGTAGTTTTGTTGTTGCAAATGCCAAACGAAGACAGCTAAGATATTACTAGGCAATATTGGTGTAATCTTATGATACCACCATTGTATATGTGGTCTGTCACTGATAAAGTCATCGATGTGTGTTGCATGACTGTATCATCTGTCTACAAATTGGCCTCATGGGGGAAGAAATATTTCAGTCATTCTGATAAAACCCACTAGAAAAGGACCACGAGCAACGCACGTGTGGCCGGTTACAAAGTGAGACCGCAGGATGGAGGTGCATCTCAGTAGAGGCAGGAGAAGGGGATTCGCTTAGGGCTTGTGCTTGTTCTACATGAATCTGGGAGACCAAAGGAAGTGGGGTCAGCTGTGAAGTGGGTGCCGAAGCAGAAGCAGAAGCAGTTTAGCAACTGCATCTCTTCAGTAATCTGTGTTCAATAGATAGGAGAATGTTCCCGGAACTGGGGATGTCATCGGTCACTCGCAAGGATTGTGTGGTCTGGGAAGAATCGGGTCCTGTTGGAAACATTGCTTTATGTTCCATGAGGAACATCACCTCCTGATTACCAGGAAGGTTGAGAAATGGTCTCAGGGCCCTCATTCTGCAGAAATGTAACAGTTCAGAGAAACATAGACTGTTAGACCTGAGGGAGGAATGAGGCCTGTGAAAATAAAAGGAAAATTACAATGAAAGCCACATTGAGAGAGGTTTTCTAAACGGAGTCTGCAGGCAATTAGGGAAGCAGGACTAATGCAGGGTTCAAGCTGCTGCTGGGGAATCAGGCCACCGCCACTCTTCGACTGCAGACATCTGGAACAGATCCTTACAATGTGCCCAGAGACCCAGGATGCATTTCAAGAGGTTATTGGACTCTTGCTTTATGGACACTGTTATGAAGTACGTGCATTCTTTGGTCTTCTATCAGTCACATAGCCTCTGTTGCACAGCCCTTATTCTTACCTCTTAACAGTTTTCCCTACCAAAGAATTTTTACTGCCTTGGGGCCGGTGAGATGGCTCAGTGGCGTAAGCGCCTGCCTGGCAAGCGCGAGGGCCCGAGTTCGACTCCCGGAACCCACATACGAAAAAAGGGCCGGTGATATCGCGCAGCAGCACGGGCGCCTGCTGGCGTGCGATGTCCTGAGGTCGACCCCCGGTATCCACAAAAAAAAAGAATTTTTACTGCCTTGTAACAAATTTGCTCTTCTAAGCTTCCATCTCCCCAGCCTTCGTCAGAACACTGTTTCAGACTATTTGAACTTGTGTCTCCTGAACTGCAGTTCCTAAGACCACAAAGAAAGATCTTTACTTTTATAGTTTCTGAGTCTAAATTGATTGGCATGCAGAAGCCGTGTGTCTGTGGAGTGACCCCTCATGCCCACTCATCGCAGCCAAGATCGGGATGTTCCGTTCACAATGAAATGATCCTGAACAGTGGTTTGCCATCAGGCATGAACTCAGAGACAGAGGTTGTCAGCCCTAAGTCCTCATGGTTAACTACTGAAAACCATTTACAGGTCATGTTCCCATCTGAGGAAAGACTCGGGAATAGCTGTTACCCCTAAGAGAGGTCTTCACACATGCAAAATGCCCCACCCTGTGAGAGCTGTAACCTCTACTGTTGGGCTTGAACTTCATTTCAGATAAAGGCAGAATCCAAAAGGGAGAATAGTTTAATAATCCCTACCTTTGGAGTGCTGGGTTTTGGGACTGGGAAGTTCATCAAACCCAACTTTTGCTTACTCCATGGATGCATTTATTACACAGCAGTGTCTCCTAATCTGGGGACCAGAATCTTCTGCAAAGGACACTTAAGTCCACAGAGGCATCAAATATTGTCTTTGAAGTGAATAAACATATTTTTTGTAGCAAATGGAAATAGAGACTGTTGGAATTCAGTAAAATTGCATTTAAAAGTGTTGCTTCAAACCACCTTTTTGTCATGCATGTATTCAATGATAGAGAGCCACAATTTTTTTCAAAAAGTCACCATAATAAAAAAGGTTCAGACTACTACTGTCTACCTCTGAGATCCTCCCAGACCTCTCAGGACAGCTCAGCCCACTGCTGGGCAGCTGTAGCTAATGGTACATATTCTTGTCATTTAAATTTAACCATTTTTCCCCCTGGACTTCCTCTCTCTATGTACTGTTTCTGCTCTTTAGAGACCTTGCTAAGAAAAGGGCTAGGATTAAAGGGACTCCTTATAAATCTAATACAGTACATCCTAAATACTATGTATTTGTATATTTCTATTTAAAAACTATCTTGTGCCTGGCATGGTAGTGCACTCCTGTAGTACCAGAACTTGGGAGGCTGAGGCAGGAGAATTGCTGTGAGTTCAAAACCATCCTGGGCTAAATAGTGAGTTCAAGCCTAGCCTGGACTACATAGCAAGACCCTGTCTCCAAAAACCCCAAAAAACTATCTTGTCCCCCACTTTAATGTCCCCTAATTAGAAAGGGGACAAAATCCTTTTAAAGAGAAGACAAACAAGAAGGACACATGGGGGTAGGCACTGTACCGCTGCACCTTAGGCTCCCGGAGAGTGTGGGGGTCTGTGTTTGGTGCTGGACTCCCGAGCATATGCTACGTGCTCTAAGGACAGGGAGTCCTACTTGGAGTGGGCATTGAGGCCTGCATAAAATGAATATTAACCTGAGTGCACTGGTACATGATTGTAATTCCAGCTCCTCAGGAGGCTGAGGTAGGAAGATCACAAGTTCAAGCTTGGGAGGGCAATTTAGCAAGACCCTATCTCAAAATGAAAAGTAAAAGTGGGCTGGGATGTAATTCAGTGGTAGAGTGCCCCTGGATTCAATCACCAGCATGGGGGGACGAGCAGGGAGAGTGACACTGAGAGAGGGATATTGAAGGAAAGAGATATTGAGAGAGGAGAGAGAGAGAGAGACAGACAGACAGACAGACAGACAGACACTGTAGAAAGGAAGGGAAGATACCTGCAAGCATCCAGGGTCCTGTTAGAGCACATTTAAGGCCTAGCAGTTGAGAGAGGGTGATGAGGGCTCAGACATGGGTGGTAAACAGAGGCTAGGTCCTAAAGACTGCTGTACACTGGAGGACTCTGGGTTTATCCTGGTGGCACCGAGGAGCCACTGAAGCGGAGAATATCTGCCGGGCCTAACATGGGCAGTGACAATCAGTGGCAGGATGGCCACTCAGGGGCCGCTGCATCTTATAGAAGTAGCTGGGGCTTGGGCAGTGAAGATGGAGAGAAATAGGTGGATTCTAGAGAGATTTGCAAAGTAAAACGAACAGGATTGTGTGAGCGATGGCTTCTGAGGTGAAGAGAGGGAGTCGTCCAGATGTGCACATCTGTCAGAGCCAGGCCTCCACCCGCAGCCCACCTCACAGCTGTCTTTCAGAGCTTCCAGTCTCGTGACATCCCTCTTATTAAACATACTGCTGGCGACCAGGCATGGTGGCACACAACCTGGGCTACACAGTGAGCTCAAGGCCATCCTGAACTACGTTAAAAAAAAAAAGTGAAAAGAAATCATTCTTGACATGAGACAGCAGGTGGAAGAGTGTCTGGGGCTGCCCTCAGAGGCCTCCCTTGCTTCTCTCTCAGCAGCTACAGGCCTGCACTGCCCATTGGCCAAAGTCTGAAAATAGCTGTTTCATATATTTGATTCAGTTTTCCAGTTGCTTCCAGTGGGAGGGCAATTCCTGGAGTAATAAAACCTTTGTGTGTAGAAGCAGGTGTCTCTCACTGTGACTTTAACATTTACATCCCTGGTTATTCCTATGTTGACATTTCTTCATGTGCATACTGATGCATTAGTTGTGAGGGCTGCCATAGTGGCATAACACAGACTAGGTGCCCTACACAACAGAAGTTAATTTGCTCACAGTCCTGGAGGCTGGATGTCCAAGATCAAGGTGCCTGGAGGGTTGGTTTCTGGTAAGGCCTCTCTCCATGGCTTGCTGCTGACCACCTTCTCACTGTGTCCTCACATGGCCTTTCCTTGTGTCACCCTGCACCAGCCCCATTGGATTGGGCTCTGTCCTCCTGATGTAACCTTAATTACTCCTTAAAGGCACCAGCCCCAGATATAGTCACGTTGGGGATTAGGGCTTCAATATCTAAGGTGGGGGGTTTGGTTCATAACAATCATCTTCATCAGATGCTCCTGGGTTTATGATGGGGATAGGTTCCTGTAAACCCATTGTAAATTGAAAATACGACATCAAGACTGCTTTCAGTAAAGCTTACCTACTGAATAATCAGCTTGACAACTCAGCATACCATAGAGTACCGATTGTTCTCCCCTGCAATCGTGTGGCTGCGGCTGACTGGGAGCTGTGGCTCACTGCCACAGCCTGGCCCCAGATCATGAACCTGGAGAGAGATCCAAATTCAAAATTTGACGTATGTGTGTTATTCTACTACTGAGTGTGTGTTATTCCTGAACCACTGGAAAGTCAAGAAATCCTAACTGAAACCATAGGTTGAGGGCTGTCTGTGTATTTCTTCTTCACTAAAATGCCCATCATAGTCGGGACAGTGGCCACTGCCTGTAATCTCAGCTACTTGGGAGGCTGATGCAGGAGGATTGCAAATTTGAGGCCAGCCTGGGCTACACAGTAAGACCTTGTCTCAAAATAAAAAAATAAAAAGGGCTAGGGATCTAGCTCAGTGCTCCCTGAGTTCAATTTTCAATTAAAAAAAAAAAAAAGGCACCATGTCTTTGCTTTTCTGTCTTGTCATTATTGTGTTGACTGGTTATATGTACTGAAGGCATATTTTCATCTTCTCTTGGTTTATGGCACGAAGTTTTACATTATTGTGTCTCTTAACGAAAGATGTTTTTGATTTTAGTGAAGTCAAAGGTTTGCCTTTGGCTGGAACTCCTATTGTCCTGTTTAGGAAATCCTATCTTCCTGAAATCATAAAGATGTCTGCGTATTCTCCTAAAACTTTTGAAGTTTTATCAGTTACAGTTCAGTCCTTGGTTCGTATGGAAATGATTGCTGTGCGTGGGGTGTGGTAAGGATCCTTTCTTCATCGTGGGAATCCATTTAGCGCAGCAGCATTTACGGGATGATTCGTGCTGTCTCTTTTGACCTGCAACGTCAGCCCATCAGATCCGCATTCATACACATCTGCGCCTGGACGCCATTCTTTTCCATCCCTAGCCCAGTATCACATGGTCTGGGTAGTTGTTTTCCAGCTTTCTTGTTCTCTCTCTAGCTATGTCCCGTCTGTTGTTAAACCTTTTGTTTTATTTTTTGAGGGTCTTGCTATGAACTCTGTTGTGGTCGAGGTTTGCAAGGGAAACAGTACAGTACACATAATTTATAGGATTATTTTATAGTAGTCACTCAAAGAGTCAAATACAAGAGAGTGCAGGAAATCTGTTCACACCCTAGAGACCCAAAGAATCCAGCTGAGGGCCTGGATCCCACAACAGGGTCCTGCACAAGTCCAGCTGGAGGCCTAGAGCCCACGACAATGTCACATGCAAGTCTGTATCAAGGATCTGCACTGGGAAGGCCCAAAGGTCAGTGACGGAAGCTAGAAAGTCTGAGGCAGTGGGATGAAGGATCTGTGCCAGCAGGCTGAGGGATCTGCACTGGAGCCAGGAAGTGATGCTCAAAATAAGGATTGGCGCTCCCCCGAAATGTACCACAGCCATCCTCAACGACAGCAAGGACCCGAACTCCTCCGATGATGAGAACAGCAGAGTTCATATCAGGAAAGCCAGCGCGACAAGCTTCTCCGGGAGAACCAACAGCACCACCTCTTCCTCTCCAGTTCTCCTTTTTAGGTTGTTGGCAACAGTCTTCAGGTGGGCCCTCCACACCCGGCACCATGCTGATCCAATTCAGCTGGTTGTTTCAAGTTGACCACCAGTTGTCAGTCCATTACAAACTCGCTATGTTCAGGCTGGATTGGGACTCAGTCTATAGCTCAGGCTGGCCTCGAACTCTGTGATCTTCCTGCCTCAGCCTCCTGAGGGCCAGTATTACAGGCGTGCGCCACCGCACCTGACTGAACCCTTTTGTTTTTTTTTTAATGCGGGTTCCGGGAGTTGAACTGGGGCCCTCGCGCTTGCCAGGCAGGCACTTATGCCGCTGAGCTATCTCACCGGCCCCCATGAACCCTTTTTAAACTCTAAAACAAACTGCAAAATAATTATGAGACAATCGAAATCTGAACACTAACTGGATGTTTGATGTAGGAATTATTGTTAATTATTATTATTATTTTTTTTTTTTTTTGTGGGTACCGGGGGGTCGACCTCAGGACCTCGCGCACCAGCAGGCGCCCGTGCCTCTGAGCGATATCACCGGCCCCTTTTTCGTATGTGGGATCCGGGAGTCGAACTCGGGCCCTCGCGCTTGCAAGGCAGGCGCTTATGCCGCTGAGCCATCTCACCGGCCCCATATTGTTAATTATTTTATATGAGATAATTGCATTGTGGTTTTTTAAACAG
Organism: Erethizon dorsatum; assembly: GCA_028451465.1. Lineage (NCBI taxonomy): Eukaryota > Metazoa > Chordata > Mammalia > Rodentia > Erethizontidae > Erethizon > Erethizon dorsatum. The sequence goes on from CM051835.1 coordinate 82,554,032, forward strand.
TTCTTTCCTTTTAGAAATATATAACTGAACTGTTTCGGATAAAAATGTAATTTCTGGGCCGGTGAGATGGCTCAGCGGCGTACGCACCTGCATGGCAAGCGCGAGGGCCCGAGTTCGACTCCCAGAACCCACATACGAAAAAGAGGCCGGTGATATCGCTCAGCGGCACGGGCGCCTGCTGGCGCGGGAGGTCCTGAGGTCGACCCCCGGTACCCACAAAAAAAAAAAATGTAATTTCTGGGATTTTCTTTAGATATAAAATGATTAATGATATAGGTGAAATAAAGTTGGCCATAAACTGAATAATTGTTGAAACTAGATTATGTCTACATAATGGTTTTTCTCTCCTTTTGTATGTATTTGAAATTTTCTACTCTAAAAAGTAAAAATAAAGCAACCTTTTAAACTGCTGTTTCTAACTTTTATTATCATGGTTCATAAATCAAGAAGCTTTTAAATAGAAGTCCTTTAAGCCTACACTAGTTGTCTGTTGCTGCTTTTACATACTTCCAGTTTTCTCTTTTGTAGCTCTAAGTGTATAAAATACACTTAATTTTTTTTTTTAAAGACAGGATCTGGGGAACCCATTTGGGACCCCTCCTGTCTCTCAGGAGCTATTCCTAGTCCCCATTCCCCCATTCCTATTCCCTATTCCTTTTCTCCAATAAATTTTCATACTTAAAAAAAAAAAAAAAAAAAAAAAGGTTTTCTTTGGATATGGTGGTGCACACTTGGAGATCACCCTGGGCAAGACAAGAAAGAAAAGGAAGAGGAAGAGGAGGGGAAGGGGGAGGGGAAGGAGGAAGGAAGGAGGGGGAAGGAGAGGAAGAGGTGAGGAAAAAGAGAAGAGGAGGAGGAAGAAGGGGAAGAGGAAGAAAAGGAGGAAGAAGAATCTTTTGTCAGGATAGACCAGTTTTGTTTAAAAAAAAAAAAAAAAGCTTCCCGGCAAGTGAGAGGTCCTGAGTTCAATTACCAGTACCAAAAAATTAAATAAATAAAAGAGAAGGGTTTACTTTGCTCTTTGTTTTCTACAAAATATAATTCCTGTGATTTCTTAAGCAGGAGGCTTCCATGAAAGAGGCTTCCTCACTTGATCCACACTGGTGGTCTTTGCTTTCTCCTTTCAGCTTCCATTTGTCCTGCTTAGAGTTCTAGAATAACATGTTATGATCTAATCAAGACCAAGCAGTTGTGTGTGTGTGTGTGTGTGTGTGTGTGTGTGTGTGTGTGTGTGTAGGGGGGTGTTTTATTTTATTTTATTTATTTATTTTTTTTTTTTTGTGGGTACCGGGGGGACGACCTCAGGACCTCGCGCGCCAACAGGCACCCGTGCCACTGAGCGATATCACCGGCCCCTTTTTCGTATGTGGGTTCCGGGAGTCGAACTCCGGCCTTCGCGCTTGCAAGGCAGGCGCTTAAGCCGCTGAGCCATCTCACCGGCCCATTTTATTTTTTTTTTGTGGGTACCAGGGGGACGACCTCAGGACCTCGCGCACCAGCAGGCGCCCGTGCCGCTGAGCGATATCACCGGCCCCTTTTTCGTATGTGGGTTCCGGGAGTCGAACTCGGGCCCTCGCGCTTGCAAGGCAGGCGCTTACGCCGCTGAGCCATCTCACCGGCCCAAGGGGGGTGTTTTAATAATGCTGCAGCAGCAGCTTATGTGACCTGGACCTCCCAAGGTTGGACAAACCAGTGTGGCCAGCGTGACTAAGATGGGAGGTCAAGGCGAGCCTTTATAAAAAGATCCCAACTGAGGAAGATTCTAAGCCAGGGTTCCCTTTCATAGATAACTCTCTTCCTCAACTTCTTCTTTTTTTTTTTTTTTGTGGGTACCGGGGGGTCGACCTCAGGACCTCGCGCGCCAGCAGGCGCCCGTGCAGCTGAGCAATATCACCGGCCCCTTTTTCGTATGTGGGTTCCGGGAGTCGAACTCGGGCCCTCGCGCTTGCAAGGCAGGTGCTTATGCCTCTGAGCCATCTCACCGGCCCCAATCTTCCTCAACTTCTTGCTCTGCAATTTGTGTTGCCGGAACTGTTCAGGCTCTGGATGCACAGGTAAGGACAGGGGAGGAGGTGCTCCTGGAAACGAGCTTTCAGCTGTCCGTGAAGCCCACAAGAGGGAGGCCTTTGCTGGGCTGAAGCACTCAGGACTTGCACTTTTCACGCTCTTCTCCACTAGGGGACCACATCCAAAGTGGCTTTTCCGGAAGTGAGGCAGTTTAAATGTGTGCTCCTGACCCATGGCTTTCTGAGGTCCCCTGACCACTGGATTATAGGGAGTGCTCATGCAGAAGCTATGGCTGGGTTTAGTGTCTGGAGTTTTTGTTGTTGTTGTTACTGTTGTTTTTTCATTTTGTGAGACTGGGTCTGGCTACGTAGCCCAGGCTAGCCTTAAATTTGCCATGATTTTCCTGCCTCAGCTTCCCAAGTGCTTGGTTTACAGGTGTACACTACCATGCCCAGGCTTGGTGTTCAGGATTTTAAACAGAACAATTACTCTATGTGTAGCAGTAAATCATGTATGGAAATCCTGGCTACAGACCTCGAGTTTGTATTTGTGGGATTTTAAACAGCAGTCAACCGCCGAGTCGCCTTGAAGCAGCCACACACTGATTACTGAAATAAGCGCATGGCTTCACAGGGGTTTCTGTTCCAGAAAGGGGCTAGTCAGGCATTACAGACATGCCAAGGACCCTAAGAGTCTCAGCTTCCTTAAGCTTACCACCAAGTAGAGAGAGGCAGAAAAAGGCACAAACATGTGAAATAGGAACAGAACAAGAAACAATTAAGTAACAGTATTACCACAATAGAATAATGCCTGGTGGTCATTTTAACATAACTCCAAATTCTTTGGCACTTTTCACATTAAGAGGTGGGTTCTAGGGCTGGGGCTGGGGTAGAGCAATCACCCAGTGCAAGCAGGCCTTGGGTTTGGTCGCTAGCACTGCCGGGGATTAAAAGGAGAGGTAAGTTCTAGGTCCTTTCCTTTTAAGTCTGAAGGGGCTTGTGTTTTGACCAGTAAAACAAGGCTGAAGTGACACTATGTGGCATCTGCTCTACACTGGAAAAGGCTACTCGGCCTCCACCTGGCCCTCTTGAATGATCCCTTTCTGGACTCCCCCCTCCACAGAACTCAACTGTCATGTCATGAGGAGCCCGAGCCACACACAGAGGCCCTAGAGTGCTCTGGTTGGCAGTTTCATCTGAGTCATCGCAGGCCAGGGCCCAGACATGAGAATGAAGAAGCTTCCAGACTATCCCCACCGCCAGCTCCTTGAGTCATCTGGGTCATGACCCTCGATATTGTGGAAGAGAAACAGGGCTTTCCTGGCCCCTGCAATCTGGGAGCATAATAGAGTAGTTGTTTATGCCGCTAAACTGGGGATATTTGTTATGCAGCCATGGTGACAGGGCCAGTCCCAATTTCAAACAAGCAGCTCAGATTGTATTAAAGAAGTTCAGCGGAGATCCTGGCAAAAATTAGTGGTTAATAAACACTTTCACTACAAATGGCTTGAAAACAGAAGAAAGTACTTAATGCTGGATGGGAGAGGAGGAGAGTGGAGGGAACAGTGCCAGTCCCGAGGCCGGAGGCAGATAAGGAGGGAAATGTTTGGTTCCACTGATAAAGCAAATGGCCAAGATGAGGGTCCTAGCAGGAAGTGGTGGTACGTGAGGGTGGATGGAAATGTGCTGCAGCCCGCCAGTGCCTGTGCTCTCTGCAGTCATCACACACGTAGCGAAGGACCAGTTGTCTGGGTCATGGTCCCAAACGCTGACATTAGCTGGAATCCTGCTCTGGTCACCTCCCACTGCAGGACAGTGATTTTTCACTTAAATACAAACAAAGGCACTTTATTATTTATAGGTAATGTGCTTCCCAATGGCCACATTAACAGCCTTGGACTCCATGACAGAGTTCAGATTTTCCCTATAGGTGATGGGGGACAACTGAAGGCTTCCTGGCTGGCTTGATAATTCCACAGTATCTTTTATTTATTTATTTTTTTTTTTGTGTGGGTACCGGGGGGACGACCTCAGGACCTCGCGCACCAACAGGCACCCGTGCCTCTGAGCGATATCACCGGCCCCTTTTTCGTATGTGGGTTCCGGGAGTCGAACTCGGGCCTTCGCGCTTGCAAGGCAGGCGCTTAAGCCGCTGAGCCGTCTCACCGGCCCTCCACAGTATCTTTTAAAAGATGGCTTTGGAAGAGAGAGAGAGAGAGTCAAGAAAGCCATTTGGAGGATGTGACTGTACTCCAGGTCTGAAGTGACCAACTGATGGAAAAATATTGTAGAGGAAAGGACAGAGATTTTATTAAACAATAACAACACTACAAACACACAAGGTCTTGTTACTTTTCGTGTAGTATTTTGGAAGTGCTCATCACTTAAGATCATTCTGAAGATCACGTAAGACATTAGCGGGCCTGGAGGTAGGCAGCTGGGGGCTACATGAAAACCAAGGAAGACATGACTTTTTTCCTTTTTCTTTTGCTTTTTTAGTCATTAGCTATAGATAAAATCCAGCAAGCTTATGGTTTTGAACTTTAGCCCAAGATGAATGCGACCTCCTCTGAGCGCGCTGATGAGGTGCAGAGTGTATACAAAGTCCAGAGCATGGGTGAGGGGTTGGAAAAACCCACAGATCTCAAAACAAACTAAAGGGAAACATCCCACCTGAGGAGTGAACAGGAGCCTTCCTCCCTCCGAAGTTGGTCAAAACGGTGCATTTTCCGTGTAAAACAACAAAGACCTTGGAGGAAGGAAGTGATACCCTTGAAGACTCGTTTCATCACATAAACGCAGCCTGGGCCTTGACTCCACGCTGCGGTCATCTTGGCGCCCGCCAGCATTCAGGCTTGAAGCTGAGCTTTCTCTCCCTCCAAAAAGTGAACACTCTGCAGCAAACTCTGCCACACTCCCTACGGCTGCCTCTGCATGTTATCTGAAATCTTTCCTCAATGACACAAAGAGTCATGGAGCAAGTGTCACAGGTTCCTGGCAGTGTTAGGTCCGGCAACCCAGGGGATGAAATGGCCTTGCCCAGCCACTTCCGCTGCTTTCTGTAACAGCTGAGACTCAGGCGAGGACTAGTGGAGCCTGGTGTCCCTAAGGGTCCTTTCTACATCCATGAAGCCCAGGACCTGTGGGGAACAGCTGTTTCCCCACAGTATGGAAATGCAGGAAGGCAGAGCTGGAGGCCTTGTGGCCCCTCAGCCACAGCTTGTGTCGGGGAGGCAGAACGCAGCTGGGTTGGGGACAGAGGCCAGCGAGGGCTGATGTGTCCGCGGCAGCCTCGTGGACTCACCCCTGAGAGATGAAGTGGAGTCAGTTTTCTGAGTTAGTCACCAATGGTCATCATGAATCCAAGCAGAAGTAAGATCTTTAAATTACAGGGTGGATTTTTCAGCAAAGGGCCAAGAGGTCAGACCTCTGACAGGTTTGAATGGAAAGCTTACATTTTATTCTTACTAGGTTGCCCGGACTGCACATGATGAATAGAAGGCTGGTCAATAACTCATTTAAAAAACAACTATTAAAAATTTCAAACAACAGTGCAAAGAAAAGCAAATGGAACACCAAGATTCAGCACATGTGTTTTAGATTTTTTTTCCTTTAGAAAGAAAATGCTACAGATTCAGCTGAAGACCCTCCCTAACCCGGCCTCCCTCTCAGCAGACAACCAGAGCGCTGAATCTACTGCTTACCATCGCATGCATGTTTCTATTCTTCAACTTCATATGTATGCATCAATTTGTGGTATTGTCTTAAAAATTTTAAATGGTACCTAAATATTATCACGCCGTACCAATGGCTTGTTGACATTATCTTTGTTCTTTTCATGTGCATTTCCCTAATTACTAGTGTGACTGAACATTGGCTTTTTATTTTTTTCCTGTGCTAGGGATCAAATCCATGACCTTGCATGTGCCAGGCAGTGCTCTATCAGTGAGCTAGATCCTACATCCCCCGCCCAAAATGAACGTCTTTTCATATGTTTTTCCTTGGTTTGAATTTCTTCGTTTGAATTGTTTGTTCACTAATCTTTGCCATTTTTTTCTGGTTGTCTTTATCTTAAAATTCTTTCTAGGAATTCTTTTATTTAAAAATAATATTTGAAAATTACTGAAGTATATATAAGGAGCAGTGGTAAAATGAGCCTCCTGTCAACTTAAGGAATAAAACATTGCAATGCTATAAACACTCCTCCCACCCATGCTGTGCCCCACACCACTCCATTCCTCCTCCCCAGAGAAACCACTGTGCTGAATTTTATATAATTGCCCTGCCTTCTTTTCTATAATTCTATCACTTGTGTTTGCATATATTCATATACTGTCTGCTCTTCCATGCTTCGGGAAACTTTATGTAAATGCTATCATACGGTATGTATCCTTCCACAACTTGCTTTTTCTGTCAACATTTCATTGGTGTTGATAGCTTTACTTTCATTCATTTTGCTGATGATTCGTATTCCATGGTATATCACAAGAGATTTATTTTTCCAACCTACTGTGGATAGTGTTCTTCTTAATGCTCTCAATATATATATATATTTTTTTTTTTCGGTGTTTTTTTTTTGTTTGTTTGTTTTTTTGTTTTTTTTTTTACTGGGGATTGGACTCCAGCATATCAGGCAAATACTGTACCACTGAGCTCTATTCCCAACCCCTACCACTTGGTCTTTCACACTATGATTCTATTGGTAATTCCCCCGAGGGGATTCTTTGATTTTTTTTTTTTTTTTTTTCTTCAGCAAGGTCTGTTAGGACACTTCCATGTAGCAATTCATAGGCAGTGTACAGTTAACTTCCTATGTCACATAATACAGCCTTTATCATTACAGAATAACATGACAGCCCACTCAAGTACTCAGTTTATTTATTTATTTATTTTGTGGGTACTGGGGATTGAACTAAGGACCTTGTGCTTGCCAGGCAGGTGCTGCACCACTGAGCCATATCCTCAGCCCCTCAAGTACTCAATTTAAAAAACATTTCATGTAATTGAAGTACTCTGAATAATTCTTATTTTCTTAATTCAGTTTGGAATAAAGTATAACAGTGTTCTAGAACACAGATTGGGTGAATTCTTCCTTCTCCCTCCCTTCTCCCTCTTTCTTTTGAGTCCTGGGGATTGAAAGCAAGGCCTTCAGACTGAACTACATCCCCAGCCCTTTTTTATTTTTTATTTTGAGACAGGCTCTCATTAAGTTGCCCAGGCTAGCTCAGACTTGGGATTCCCCTGCCTCAGCCTCCTAGAATGCTGGGATTGCAAGTGTGTGCCACCATGCCTGGCTGGCAAACTTTCTGTACACAGCCAGAGGGAAAATATTTTTAGGCTGTGAAGACGATACAGTCTCTATCACTACTCAACCCTGCTGTTGTAATGTGAAAGCAGAGGTTGACAATATGTAAATAAAGTGTGGCTAGGTTCCAGTAAAACTTACGGACATTGAAATCTACATTTCATATACAGTAATTTTTACGTGTCACAAAATGCCACTTTTTTTTTTTTTTTTTCTTTTTTTGGCAGTTCTGGGGGTTGAACTCAAGTCCTCAAGCATGTTAGGCAAGCACTCAAGGACTAAAACACGATCCCAGCCCTACTCTTATCCCCTCCCCCAACCATTTAAAAATATAAAAACCATACTTAGCTGTGGGTCTGGCAAAAACAGGCAGAGGATGGGCTTTGGCTAGGAAGCGAGTCTGCTGACTCCCACTGTAGAATATAATTCTCCTGACATCTCTGTAAGGAAGCTGAGTAATGTTGCCCTCCTCTTTGCACAGTAGAACATTAGCACCCAGAGATGTCAGGGTGCACACAGCGTAATCCCCTCTCCTCCTCCTCTCCTCATTTCTTTAATGAGGAGGCAGAGTAGAAACTGCTGGCCTCTGACCACCCTGCGGTGATGACGTCCTATCAGGCCGGAGCCATTTAAGCCCTGTCTCCCTTCCTCTGCTCAACTCCAAACCAAATTTAAAAACTACCTCCACAGTTACAAAACCCTTCTGCCACATTCTCATCAAAATCTTCTAAGCTAATCTTTTTTTTACCCTAAAGTTATTTATTTTAAAAAAGACCTTAAAATTAAGCTTGAGGCTTGATACTTAATTTGTATCATTAAAACCCATTCGATTGCAATTAACAGTAGCAGTTAAATTGCGAATTCGAGAAAGATTTGTTTAGTGAGGTGACATCATGATATCTGTGGAGAAGCTATACAAACAAAGAAAATTGGCTACGTACTGAAATATCACTAAGGCACCCATGTTCCAAACAGCCTGTGGGAGAACTGCAATGCCAATTTTATTACAGAATCTCAAGGATGCAGTGAAAGGCCAATGCAGTTCTAAGCAGGAGAGGCATTGCCCCTTTAACCCAGTAAACAGTGGAAAATTCAGTCAGGACAACCAAGGTTTATGAATGAGTCACAAGTGTCTAAAATGCAGACATTTATAAAAGGCCCAGGGATAAGAACTTCCTGGAATAATTTATTACCTACACGTTCAATTTTCTCTGGAAATTCTAAATTCTCAGCAAACATTAATCAAGTCATCCCACTGTCTTTTAGCTTACTTCCCCCATTTTACAGATGTGATTCAGCAGAAGTCAAATGACTTGTTGCCAGGGTCACTTGGACAATATAAATCTAAATAACTCACTTTTTTTTTTTGTGGGTACCGGGGGTCGACCTGAGGACCTCACGCGCCAGCAGGTGCCCGTGCCGCTGAGCGATATCACCGGCCCTTTTATCGTATGTGGGATCTGGGAGTCGAACTCGGGCCCTCGCACTTGCCAGGCAGGCGCTTACGCCGCTGAGCTATCTCACCAGTCCAATAACTCACTCCTTCAACCCTTTCCTGCCATTTATTAGATTGGAAGTGGAGGTCTGGCGAGGGTTTCCACCGCTTCCTCCGTGACTGTGCATTTGCTGCTCTCTGCTGCCCCCTGTTGATGCAACAAGGGAAGAGCGGGTCTTGAGACCTGCCCAAAATTAGGTCCTAGGACCAGGGAAAAGCGCATCAGCATCACCGCAGAACTTGTTAGAAATCCCAATTAGGGGGCCTCTCCCCACAACACTGAGTGAGAGACTCTGGGGTGGGAGTTTGTATTTTAACAAACCTCCAGGTAATTCTGTTGCAACTTGAAGTTAATTTTCTGCTTTAGGTAGTAATGTCCTGGCCTCTTAGTCATCACAAATATGATGAAGCCTCTGCAGACGGCTTCCGTCCTCAGGTTTCACATGTAGTGTACACTACTAGGCCACATACAAAGTGCTTCCACCTCCATTCGTTCTCTTTGTCTGTCTCTCTCGGTACAGGGAATTGAAGCCAGGGCCTTACCACTGAGCTACATCCCCAGTCTTTTTAAATTTTGAGCCAGTGTCTCACTGAGTTGCTAAGTTGCCCAGGCTGAGCTCAAATATGCAACCTTCCTGCCTCAGCCTCTCAGAGTGCTGGGATTACCGATGTGTACCATCATGTTTGACTTCACCTCCCTTCTTTTTTTTTCTTTGAGACAGGGTCTCACTATGTAGTCCAGGCTGGCCTTGAACTCTCGGTGATCCTCCTGCCTTAGCCTCCCAAGTGCTAGGATTACAGGTGTACACCAGCACGCCCCACTACCTCCATTCGTTCTTGCAGATGGATTTGCAGCAGCCCTGTGGAGTCAGTCGGGGAGGGAATGCTGACCCATCTTACAGATGAGGAGACCAGGAGAAGAGGCTCAAGAAAGGTCAAGTAAGTTGTCAGAGCTATTCAGCTTTAAATGGCACAGCCAAGTTCAAATCCAAGTCTTCTATTTTTATGTCGATGTCCAGGGCTTCTTCTGAGAAGAAGCAGAGCTTCTGAGATTTGGGCCAGATAATTTTTTATTGTAGGGGCTGTCCTACAGATTACAGGATGGTTTGTTGGTTTTGCAGTGCTGGAGTTGAACCTGGGGCCCAGTGTGTGCCAGGCAAGTGCTCTACTACTGAGTTACATCTCCAGCTTTAGGCTGTAGGACAGGTAATAGCATCCCTGGCCTCTACCCATTAGATGCCAGTCGCACCCCACCCTGGTTGTGACAACCACAAACTCCCAAATGTCCCCTGGGCGGGGACAAAATCATCCCTAGTTGAGAACCACTGCCCTACGGCCATTGCACGAATAGGGAGAACTCACACAATTTCTGTTTAGCAGATTTTGCACTCTTTGGAGGTGATTTCAGAACAAAAAGCTTCTTTTTGTTCTCTAGGCCATCTAGGAAGCAAAGGAATTAGTCTAATTCCTTTGACTAAATGTTGGTCCCACAATACCTTCACTATCCTTTATGAAAACTTACATTAGTTAATACCACCTGGTATTTGGGCTCTATTCAAATTTCTCCAGTTGTCCCAAATATATCTTTCATTGGTATATTTTTTTGCCTCTCCAATCTAGTATCCAGCCTAGCTTCTCAGACCACACTGGTTGCTATTTCATCTCTAGGCAAACTATGTCCCAAAGACCAAATCTGGCCCACCACCTGTTTCTATAAATAGATTTTCTCTGGAATTCAGCCATGCTCTTTCACTTATGTAACGTCGCTGGTTGCATTCATGCTACAATGGTGGAATTGAGTAAATGTGACAGAACCTGTATGATTCACAAAACCTAGAGTAGCTATTACCCAGCCCTTGACAGAAAAGTTCGCTCACCCATGTCTTAGCACCCTGCTTGGTCTCTGTGTTTATTTTTATTTTTAGTGGTGCTGGGGATTGAACCCAGGGTCTCGTGAATGCTGGGCAAGTGCTCTACTCTTGAGCAACACCCCCAGGCCCAACCGCTTCTTTTCGATTGGCCTGATTATATACATTATATATTAAATTTTAATTGAAATTTCACATACTATATACATATATTTTAAAGTAGAAAGTATATATGAGATTATCAGTGCTCTTTGGGGTGATATTACAGAGATTTTTACCTGTCAAAAACTATAAATGAATCAAAAGACACATGATACATTGGGAAAACAATTACAATACCACAGTGTTGTGTCTTCCCATATTTATTTTTTAGGAAGGGTAGAAAAAGAATGTCATGGCTAACATATGGCAGATAACTTCAGTTGCAGATGGGGGTAAAATCCTCACTGATCAAGGTTCCATATCATTTAGAGAAACTGGTAGGAAAACTAGGGGCCTCCTTTAGAAAGTTAGAACATCTGATTCTATATATGTGCTTCGGAGTGTATCGAAATTCAGGTGTGTACCCACATGCCCACTCTGAGTGCTGGCCAACGTGCCTAGCACCAGGTCTGGTATATGGAAAGCACTAAATAAATGTCCACAGGTAAACAAATGAATATCATTCCTTCACCCAGCTGGGCAGGGCAGGTTGTCACCATATGCAGCACTCACACCTTTTATCGATGAGCATTGTTTTCTGAGTGTAACAAGCATGCACATCAGACAAAAGGCCCAGGCCTGTTCCTGTTCTGCCAGGGGCTCGGGCGCATTGGTGAAATGGGATTCACTTGGCCTGGACCCTGCTCTTCAGGCTGGGGCTACGCTGGTGTTATGCACATGTTATATGGACAGCTAGAAAGTGCCCGGCCTGTCCTCCCACTTCACCTGGGTCAGATTCTGAGGAACGGTCCTCCTTCCCTACTCTTGGGAGATGGGACGTCTATGCCACTAATCATCTACAACAGGATCCACGAATTGCAACAAGAAAGCAAGCACTGCTAAGTTGTTTTATCTCTTCCCTAAAATGTGATTTAATCCAACCTTCCTAAAATTCCATCTCTCTAAATCAGGGCATATATTTTACAATAATCCCCGGGCAGAAAAGAGCTAACAGTCCCCCACTCCTGCGCAGTTCATATAAACGGCACCGAAGAGTGGACTGTTGGTCAGAAATAAGGCTGAAGACTTAAAGAAGTCCCGAGTGGTCCTTGAGCAGAGAGTCCTTCTCCTGGTTTCCCGGGAAGAACGCAGCCTTTGTGTGGCTGAGGATGACGCGTAGGCCTTTGCCTCTGACCACCTTCTCGGCACTGTTTTTAATTGGTTTGTATTCCTTGTGTTTTCTGAAAACAATGTGTCGGACAGTTATTAAAGAAAAGGTCTTCAGCTGAAACAAATTACTTTCTACAATCCTTCTCCTGTCAGGTTCAAAGGGTTAATTCCATTTAACCTAATCTATGACTTGTAACATGCTGGTAGCTTATAAAAATGTAGTTATTTTTTTCTTCATGCAAGAAATGTGCCTCCTTAAATCTTATGATTTAAGATTATATGTTAAATATTACGTAGACACGATTTTGTAAAGCTACTGACATCTGGTAGCATTTTTAGGCTTAAAAAAAAAAACCAGCAAAATTAACAGGCTAATTTGGTATTCATGGTTCAATGGAAGATTTTCTTCTCATACACAAAATGTTTTAAAGAAACAAAAAGGAGAATGGTATATTTGCACAGAAATATGGTATTTACTTTTGACAACATACGATGGAGGCTGAAAGTGGTAGAACCAGAAACTTACCTGTACACCAAGATGGCGGTCACGATGACAAAAATGGCCAAGCAGCCACCAGAGATCAGGGCAGCACTTACCATTCTGAAAGGGGAGGCTGCGTCTTAAAACAGAAACAAGATCGTGTTACGTCTCCCACTCAGAGGACACACTGCTTGTAAAGCCATTAAATGAATGAGGGAGGGAGCTATCGCAGAAGATGTATGGCTCCCTCTGGGCTTTCGGTAAACGTTTCCATTAAATAATACATAGTCTCTGGGTCAGTTTATCTTCCATTTAGAGAATGAGTTAGCATGTCTGGAACACTGTGTTAAGGGATCAGGGACAGTGATATCACAGCCTGGAGACACCTGCTCGGGTCTCCACTGACCCAGCAGTACCCAGGTGGTGCTGGGCTTCCGTGATCCGCCATGCATAACTCGGGCCTCATCTCTCACTTCCTACCTTCTCACTGTGCTAAAAATCCTGGGAGTCACCCTTATTCCCTACACTCTTTCAAACCTCCATGTCCTCTGCTGGAATGCCCTTCCCCTAGGTCATGGCAGGTCCCCTCTTTCATGATGCCTTCCAGGGTTTCCTGAAGTCACTAGGTCATGTTCTCCGTTGTTACCACTTTGTCTTTCTGTGCCTGGATCACATTGTGGTGCCTTCCTTCCTTCCTTCCTTCCTTCCTTCCTTCCTTCCTTCCTTCCCTCCTTCCCTTCTCTCTTCCTCCCTCCCTCCTTCCTTTTCTTTTCCTTCCTTCCTTCCTCCCTCCCTCTCTCTCCTTCCGTCCGTCCTTCCTTCCTTCCTTCCTTCCTTCCTTCCTTCCTTCTCTTTCTGTGGTACTGGGGATTGACCCCAGGACCACACATGCTAGGCAAGTGCTCTACCACTGAGTTACCTCCATCCCTTATTAGAATTTCTTTAATATTTTAGTTTGAATCAGGGTCTTGTAGGCTGGCCTTGAGCTTGTAATCCTCACACCCCCGCCTCTCAAGTACCTGGGATTACAGGTGCATACCACCACACCTGGCCACCATTGTTTCTTTACATGTATTTCTCTCCTACTAGGCTGTGCAAGCCTCAGATTATGTTTTCTTTCTTCTCCTGCAGCCCAGCAAATCAATCCGTCTGCTTATCTACTTTTCCTTCGTATCCTCTGCTACTTATCTCCAGGGCCCTCTTAATTGTTTACTTGTGTTCACTCTTACCTTCCAACAATCTTCTCTCCACTGTGCAGTTGGGACAATCTTCTGAAAGCATCAACCAGATCACACTTCTAACCAGCCAGTGGCTCCCCCTTGCCCACAGAGTAAAGCCCAGGCCTGAGGATTTAGATAGGCCTTTCATTCTTGCGATGCAGGTGCCAGCTCACAGGAGCCCCTTCACCAAGAGGGGCCACCGGGTGGCCAGGACATCTCCCAACCAGAGAGCTGACTCTGTCCTCCTCCATGTCTCCCTCTGCCATGCTCAGCCCTCTCCAGTGCTGACCTGCTTTTATTTTTTTCACAGTTCTATATTGTTTGTTTATTGCCTGTGTTAAACTGAACTAGGAGGAGGCTGTTGGCCCAAGGCTCTTTAAGTATTCTGAATTCCTACCTAAAAAACTGCAATCTTAATAGTTAAGCAAATTGAAACCTAATGTAGAAGACTATTTTGTAGTCAATCACAGGCAGCTGATTGATGGTCGCCATGACCAAAGTAGGCAACTGCCTAGCTGCAGCCATTCAAGAGATTTCTCTACTTGGCATCCTGGGCAGTGTATGGAAGCTCACTGCCTGATGGTGGAGCTGTCCAAGCCTCATCTGGCTCTGAGTGCTGCTCAGTTTGGTGCTTAAATAAACTCTCTGCTGGACATTATGGTTCATGCCTGTAATCCCTGCACTCTAGGAGGCTGAGGCAGGAGGACTGAATGTTTGAGCTCAGCTGGGCAACTTAATAACTTAATGAGATAAGACACTGTCTCAAATGAACAAACAAATAAATAAAAATTTAAAGCATTTTTAAAAAGCTGGGGATGTAGTTTATTGTATAGGTCCTGGGTTCAATCCCAGTACCACACACACACACCTAAACCTATGTTAAGTTTAAATTTGCCTCACATTTTTCTTTTAACATCTGTCACTGCCCAGAAAGCCAAGAATCTTCTTTGTCTTGTTCTTCACTTTACCTAGAATTGTATCTCATGCATAGAACTGTGTTGGGCATGCAGTAGATGCACAATGATTATTTGCTGAAAGAATTAGAAGTGCTTCATGAATATTCATTGGGTCAATAAATAAAAATAATTTCAGCTAAATGTCTATGGACTTCCTCTCTCTTCCCCTCCCTCTTCCCCCTCCATCTTCTTCCCCCTCCCCCTCCCCTCCCCCTCCCCCCTCTCTTTCTTTCTCCTTCAGTGTTAGGGATTTAACCCAGGGCCTTGCACTTGCTGGACAAGTGCTTTAGTGCTGAGCTACATCCCCAGCCCATTTTATAAATTTTATTTTGGGACAGGGTCTTGCTAAGTTACCCAGATGGCCTCAAACTTGTGATACCCAGCCTCAACCTCCAGAGTAGCTGGGATTTCAGGTGTGTGCCATGGGATGCTTGACCCAGACGGTCTAGGTGTGGGTAAGTACACTCTACAACGTTTACACAACGACAAGCTTCTCAGAACCCGGCCCTGTCATCAAGGGACCTATTACTATATTAGATTTTTCTTTCACTGGGCCTAAAGTTGCCCTTCATATGATTAATGAATAAATATATAAGTACATTTTATCTTGTAAAATAAGAAAGTCCAAAGGAGTTGTAAGTGAAATAGTCATTAGGTTGTACCTGACAATATGCAAATTATAGGGCAAAATTAGTGTGATGTGCACACAGTCTTACTCTTTCCCTTGTATTCTACCACATAGCACTTCTGAGACAGAAAGGAGTCTTAAGAGAAAGCTGGTTATAACTGAGATTCAGTTAAGGTTACTGGGGTTTGGGACTTGGTTATTTTATAAGATAAATGTTCTTATACATTTATTGGATGCCACCAGTAATTGCAAATTTCTAAATGAAATTCCCGAGTCTGCTTTGTTAACATGTTGCCTCTCCCAGCATGAGGAGGGCAAAAAGCAGGTTTCCTGGCGAGCATCTGAAGAGTAGGGAAGTTGGGTTGTTACTGTGTCCATGCAGCAGTTGGTAGATGTGGGGATGTCAGCAGGTTAGAAGGGAGCTGGGGTCCACTTTGTTTCTTCTTTCTCTTGGCTTTACGCCCTTGCTCAGGTGGACTCTCATGAAAACCAGACCTCAGCCTCTCCTTTGTTATCATGTCATTGCTATTATTTGACATGGAGTTTTACATTTCCCTCTTGAAATACAAATCTTTTCAAGCATGCAATGGTCGTATCCCATTATTACTGGTCCATGATCATAGGTGATTTTTTTTTTCATCAGAAGACTTTTGTTTGACCACTGTTTTACCGAGTCTCTCTCACCACTTCCCTAAGTAGATTTGCTGCCAGATTTTAATGCCAGTTCTCAAATCCTTATTAACAAGAGTTTGATAAGTTTTGCACTGAAATAAAATTAAGCATTGACAGCAAAGCCATCGATGGCTTTAATATTGGACACACTTTACTTGCAAAATGAGGTGCTCTTAGGGTCATAAACAAAACTCACCTTTACCAGCGATGGAGACCAGGGTGCTGGTGAGGGCCAGACTTGTGTCATCACCCAGAGTGAAGTTTACACAGTACATCCCAGACCCTTTGAAGGCCCTTCTCACAGTCACCAGGCACGCCTCATCCACATCCACGCTGTCGCAGACCATGTCCTGGGCAAGCTGGCAGGTGGGGTCCGAGACGATGGTGCAGACTTCCCTGGGGATGCTGTGACATGGCAGGGGCAGGAGTGGGCACACAGATCACACAGAGGGACAGAGGAATGCAATGTCAGTTTTGAAAAAAGAAAAACCATTGCATTTCTATAAAATCAGACTCTGCCTATCCTCATCCAAATCACAAATCACAGACGTTAAACTGTAACGTGTGATTGACTTCTAAGAAAGCCTGCGGATGAGCTGCTGCTTCCTCTGCATCTGCAGGAAGGTGAGGTCAGAGGACGGAGAGGAAGAGATGATGTCTCCCAAGGCGAGGGGCTGGCAGAAACTGCGAAGCCCGTCACTTCCCCTGCATTCTGGGCCCTCCAGAATGTCCCGAGATGCCGGTGGCTTAAGTGTTGGGAGAAGATGTTATTTGCTGTCACAGTTGGCCCTGAGTTGCACAGCTGAGTTGCAGGATTTGCTTCCGGCAGGGTCCGGAGTTTAGATGTAGGTCATGGCCTTGTTTTTCCTCCTCATGGCCTCATGATGAAAGTATTATCCCAGTGTAACTGGAGACAGCCCAGCTCAGGGACGGGAAATAACTAGGCCAAGGTCACACAAACAGCTCTTTCTGCTCCTCTCCCCAAGTCGGAGAGCTTCTTAGTCATTCCCTTTTACCAAATAAGGCCCCGTTTTAATACCATCCCATTCTCTTGATTACTTGATATGTTTAAAGATACATATATTTTATTAGTTAAGTTACATTCATATCAATTAGTTGATTGTTAGTATATAATTAATTGATGTAATATTTATTTATTTATTTGTTTTAGACAAGGTCTCACTAGGTAGTTTAGCCTGGCCTTGAACTTACCATGTATCCTAGGGTGGCCTCGAACTCATGGTGATCCTCCTGACTCAGCCTCCCAAGTGCTGGAATTACAGGCATGCACTACCACGCCCAGCAATATTTTTCTATCAATTTTTATATTTAGTTTATTGTATACAGTCCTGACCAAATCAAGGGAAATCAAATTATGTTAGTAAAAGCACTGTGAACTATAGAGAGGATTATCATACAATAATTCCACATTGGCTTTCTGCGCACCAGAGGAGACTCAGGGAGCAGAAGAGCCAGCTCTGAGCCAAACCTCTGACCTCTGAGCCACGCTCTCTGCCAGCTATGAGCATCTATCTGTGGGCAAACTCTGTCATCACTATGGGCCTCACTTGCCGCATCTGTGAAATGGGGATACTCATGGGGTTATTGTGAGGATTCAGCACAAGATATAAAGAGCTAAGGACACAATAAGTGTTCAATTATTGGCCGGTGAGATGGCTCAGCAGCATAAGCGCCTGCCTGGCAAGCGGGAGGTCCTGAGTTCGACTCCCAGTACCCACATACGAAAAAAGGGCTGGTGATATTGCTCAGCAACACGGGCGCCTGCTGACGCGCGAGGTCCTGAGTTTGAGTCCCAGTACACACACACAAAAAAAAGTGTTCAATTATTGATCATAATTACTATTCAAGTTAATCAATAGAATAAAGGTAATGAGCATTCTCAGTGCTAATGAAATATGTGCGCATTTGTTAGTGCCTTTCTATAGCCCTTTGTAAGTCCTTTTTCATCTGGGGCTTCTAATAAATTAAGGAATTTAAATCAATGGAGAAGGGACAACTGGGGATCAAGGCCTTTGTTCAGACCTAGGGTCCTCACTTGACTCCGCTCTCTGGGGCAACAGTGTACTTACGTCCCCTTGCAGGCCACAGTGAAGTCCACCAGGGAGCTGTCAGGCTGTAGCACAGGCCTCGGGACATCTGCTACCTGGATGATGTTAATCTCTAGGATTCCCTCTGACAAAAAAATCACCATGGAAAAACATCAAAGCACAACAGAAGCAAAACCAGACCACCGTGCTATACGATGAATGTGGTGTCCTCTCAATTTTGCATGCTGAAATGCTAACCAAGGTGATGGTGTATTAAGGGGCGGGTCTGTTGGTAGATGACAGGATTAATGTCCTTATAGGGACCTCAGAGAGCTCCCCCGTCCCTTCTGCCATGTGAGGACATGGTGAGAAGATGGCCATCCATGAACCCAGGAGCAGGGCCTCACCAGACCCAAAATCTGCTGGTGTCTTTATCTTGGGCTTCCAAATGCCTGAACTGCAAGAAATGAATTCCAGTAGTTTCTAAATCACCCAGTCTGCGGTATTCTATTTTGGAAGCCTGAATGGACACAGGCACCTTTCTTAAGGAGTCAGAACCCCGCCCCCAGATGGAGACAGCCTTGTTGCCAAACAGAAACACAGCTCATCTGGGAACTGGTCTTATCTCTGTGGACGCATGTCCAGGTCATATTTTCTTTTGTTTTTTGTTTTGTTTTGGTACTGAAATCGAACTCAGGACTTCGTGCTTGCCAGGTGGGCACTGCACCACTGAGCTAAATCCCCGGCCCCCAGGTCACATTTTCAAAGTCGCACTGAACTGTTGTTTGGTCCAACCTAGAGCCTGGGTGTGGGTTAGAAGGAAGCAGCCCCTCTGGGGAGATGTTTCAGGAGAAGCTGAGCCCTGGGCAGATATAGCCCCCAGATCAGCGAGTGGCCAGCTCCTCCCAAACAGAGGTGGCTGGGCTCAGGCTGGGCTTTGGTCCCCTCCTGTCTTCTCTGCTGGATGACACCTTGGGGCAGTGTCCAAAATGCACAGCCATGTGTGGTGGCCTGTTCATTCCCGTTTTACAAACAAGAAGAGTGACTTTGTGAAAATTAACTAAGGGAAATGGGGAACTCCATCCTGGCCTTCTTTCATCCTTACATATCCCAAATCCTGGGTGCTCAGGAGGGATCTAGGCCCAGGGCAGGCCCATCTGTATGTGGGCCTCAAATAGGGCTACTCTCCACCAGGACGTGTGAGGAAGGCGGGTGCACAGCCAGAAACTTGGGAATTAGAAAAGCCTTTGCTTGTGCATGTGGCAATATGTTGGACAGGAAGTGGAGTATCCCTGCCCCCTCCTTCTACCCTCCTAGAGTTAGCAAGCAAATGGGTGACCCCAGCCAATTCCCTCCCCACTGGTCTTCAGCCTTACCTACAATCTTGAGGGTGGCTTCAAAGTAACCATATCTATTAATCTGGCAGTTTTCATCAGGAATCTTGCTCAGCTCCACTGGGCTGTCACCAGCAGGTACTGGAGTGTTTGAATAAGATGTCTTAAAAGTAGCTACTAAGAATAAAACAGATGTGCATGACATAACCAAGACTCTAAATATATGTCTATCTGGCTTTTTTAGAAAAACATGAAGAATTCTATACTATTAAATCCATGCAGGAAAATAATTTTTTTTTTGAGTTTTTTGAGACAGGCTCTTGCTGTATAGTTCAGGCTGGTCTGGAATTCTCTATGTAACCCAGGCTGAAACTCACAACTATCCTCCTGCCTCAGCCTCCTGAGTGCTGGGATTACAGGCATGCACCACCACGCCTGGCCATGCAGAAATTTGAAGTAAATATGTAAAGATTCATAGAGATGTGAGTGCTATAAGAGATGTAAGTACTATTATAACTGTTAAATTATGTAAGTAAACATAACCCTCCTTTTTTTTTGAGGTGCTTGAGATTGAAATTTTTGCCCATGCTAGGCAAATGCTCTACCTCTGAGCTACACCCCAGCCCCAAACATAATCCCATATCTTGTTTAAATACAGGAAGCAAATTAAAAGTTGAAGCCATATTACTATTATTATCTTTGGTACCAGGAATTGAACTCAGGACCTTGCACTTACTAGGCAGATGCTGTGCCACTGAGCTATACCCCCAGCCCAGAAGCCATATTAAAATGTGTGACATGATAATTATGATGAAACAAAACAGGCCATAATAGATGAAGTCATATTTTAATTTAGGAGGTAAGTGTTCCAGGCTTAAATTCCAGCTCCACTTGTTTTTAGCTATTTGAGGCCATAGGCACATTATTTAACCTATCTTTGCCTCTATTTGCTCATCTATAAAACAGGAATACTACTTCCTGCCATCCCAGCATTAAGCCATGAGAGAAGGTATGTAAAACCTATTTTCTCTATGGCTGCCACATAGGAAGTACTTAATAAACATGTTTCCTTGTTCCAAGAATATAGAAAAAGGTAATTACTTTTGCTTTTGAATGGCTCACAGGTCCAAAGCTTACATTCCAAGAACCTTACTGTGATGAGCAGAGGTGTGAAGAAAGAAAAGAGTGAATACAAGACATGAATAATAAGTCTTGAGTACAATTAGAGAAAAACTCTAATGCTCTACTAGTTACATTTTAAAACATGTTGGTACTACTTTAATGAGATGAAAAGATGAAAGACAACATGATACAAAAAATATAATCTTGTCTTCTCTTTCCTTTCAAAAGGCATTGAAATGGACCAGTCTTGGGGAAGAGCATCAAAGCTTCAAAAGAGCCCCCTTTCTAACTTTGTGACATGTGAGGATGAAACCACCTAGGAGGTCTCCCCAGGGCTTCTCAGAGTCTTTTGAAGGTGACATGCCTTTTTGAAGGTGACTTTCCTGTGCCTGGTGGGGGCTTCTCGGAGCAGTTCTCAGAGCATTTCCAGAACGTAGCTCCATGGCACATTGGGAACTCCTGCTAGGGGAGTCCAGAAAGGTCCTGACAGTGCACTGGACTCAGTTCAGTGGTTTATCAGCAGGACAGGCTGTGGCAGGCGCTTGGGATTGTCCCTGAGTTTCATGGTGGTCCTTTGGGAGTGTTTATGGGATGTTCATGCAGCCTGTCCCAGTGCTCAGCTGACACGCTGTATAGCAATGTTTGTTTGTGGAGAGCATTTGTTATGGCTTAGATCTAAAATGTCCCCCAAAGTCTCACGTGTTCAGAGGTGGGACTTTTGGAAGGTGATTTGATCATGGGGGTAATATACTTACCAGGGGATTAATCCAGTGCTCCCCAACCTTTTCTGTACCAGGGACCAGTTTCATGGAAGATGGAGAGAGAGGTTTGGGATGATTCAAGCACACTGCATTTATCATGTACTTTATTTCTATTATTATTGCATTAGATTCTCTAAGGTGTGCTCACCCTAGATCCCTCACATGTGCATTTCATAGCAGGGTTCAAGCTCCTATGAGAATCCAACACTGCTGCTGATCTGACAGGAGGCTAAGCTCCAGTGGTAAAGTGAATGATCAGGGAGTGGCTGTAAATACAGAGGAAGCTTTGAACATCCACTCATTTCCTGCTGTAAGCCCTAGTTCCTAAGAGGCCACAGAATAGTACTGGTCCATGGCCTGAGGGTTGGGGACCCCTGGATTAATCTGTTGATGAGTTCATAGCTGAATGTACTATTAGGAGTTAGGCCAGGCTGGAAGGACATGGCAGGGTGTATTCTTGTCCTGGCCTCCTCCCTTCTCTCTCTCTCTCACTCTCTGCTTCCTGGCTGCCCTGGCTTGAGCAGCTTTTCCTCCACCATGGCCTCCCACCATGCTGCTTCTGTGTTGCGGCCAGCCAGTGATGGACCGAACCTCTGAAACCATGAGCCAAAATGAACCTCTTCTGATTTAAGTTTCAGGCACTGGGCATTGTGAGGAAAGCTGGCTAATATAGCACTTAAGATCACTAGTTTTCCTTTAGAAAACCACAAAATTCCTTCAGTTGAAGTTCTTTTTTTTTAAGAATAGGAAATTTTATTGAGGGAGAGACAGTTCCTGAGAGAGACCGGAGGGTACCCGGAAAGTGGGTTGCCCCGGTTGAAGTTCTTGACAGGCAGAATGCCGGTGTCAGTTAGAGCACAGAATCACAACCTCACAACCTCGTCATATTTTAAATAGAACTTCTTTTTAAAAAGACCAAATAATAAAGGTTAGCAATTCTACCTTAGACAGAATGCTTATAAAAATGCACAAAGAATTTTGCAGCTATTGTATCTATAAGGTCAAGGTATGACTGAATGACTAAAGGAGAGAAATAAATACCTTAAGAGATTATGGAAAGAAGACAAACTTTACCCTTAATTCAGTATTTATGTCCCTGTTGCCAAGAGAATAGTGTGAGAGGTCTTAGTTCTTTAGGAAAGTAGTAAACTTATAGGGTACAATGTGATATATATGTATTTACACTGATCAGCCTTACAAAAGTTGGGGATTTTTTAGATCTGTTTACAAAAGTCTGAAAAATATACAATAACACTATAAGCTAAAGAGAAAGACAATTTTATGACATATATAGTGCATATCCATCTGGCCTATGATTCTATCAGCTACCTGAGTCACCTCTTGAACTTAGCTACTGTCCCAAGGTTGCATTTGGTTTCTTTTTTGGGCTGTGCTTTATTATGAAGCCTTTTGCTAAACCACAGAGCACATAATTTTTGGCCAATAATAATATAATGTGCAATAATCCAAGACCATTAATATAGTATGCATAGCTGGAAATGCTGTCTAGAAAAAATTTCCTTTCAAAGTTATAGGTTGACTCTTGTTACCACCATGGGCCCCAACATTTAGTCCCATCCCTGACCTCCAGATTCTGTAAGGCCTTTTTGGGGTTGATCATGCTTATCTGTAACTTTTGTCCTTTGGACAAAAACCAAGAAGCTTTTTTCACAACAAAACTTAACTAACTTGTTAGGGTAACTGGCTTATATCTTATAGTCAGACCTAGGGAAAATGTTAACAGAAATTTACAAATATCTTTTCATTGACTTAAAAATATTTTAAGTTTTATGCTATGAAATAGTTTCTCAGAAAAGCAAACTAGCCTCATACAAATGCAAGTATAAAAGACTAACATTAAGGGCCAGTGAGATAGCTCAGTGGCATAAGCGCCTGCCTGGCAAGTGCAAGGTCCTGAGTTTGAATCCTGGTACCCGCATATGGGAAAAAACAAACAAAAACTAAAAAACTAACATTAAGTAACTTAACATTAAGTCCTTTACCTTTCAGGAATTTCTAAATTTTCAAGGTATTTGTGCTTTACGCTGAATTTTATACCTGAACTTCTTATTTATAAAGAAGAAGACCATCAATACTTGCAGATAAAGACATTGGTTTCTCTTCAGAAATACTAGAATGAAGCTATAAATTTAAATTTGTCCAGTACAGTTATATTTGTCACCAGAATTAGGATTAATTTACCTGCCTAGAATTAAGAGAATGTTGAATGATAGTATAAACATCCTGTGGAACACCACTTAGCCATTGAATAAAGTGAGATAGATTTTCAAGTACAGATAAAGGAGAGAGGTCTATGATGGTTGTTCAGTTTTTTGTTTTGTTTTGTTTTGTTTTTGTTAATAAAGCACTGGTAATTCCAGCACTCTGAGGCAGGAGGATTGCAAGTTTGAGCCTAGCCTGGGCAACTTAGCAATTTAATGAGACTGTCTCATAAACAAATAAATAAATAAATAAATGGGCTGAGGATGTAGTTCTATGTGAAGGCTCTGGCTTCACTCCCCAGTACCCCTCATCCCCCCAGAAAACAAATTGTAGAACATTATGTATAGAGTTAACCCATTTACATAAACACCAAAACAAAACCTGCATGCATGTGTTGAATATATTTATAAACGCACAGAGCAAGATCTGGAAAGAAACTCTGCCAACATTAACATCCCTCTCATTGGGATTTAGAGGCTTTTACTCTAGACTTCTCGTTTGTTTGGCTTTTTACTACGGAACATGCATAAATATTGTAATTTAAAACATTTCAAAAAAAAAAAAAAAAAGAATGAGCTGGGCGTGGTGATGCACGCCTGTAATCCCAGCACTTGGGAGGCGGAGGCAGGAGGATAACTGCAAGTTTGAGGCCAGCCTGGGCTACAAAGTGAGTTTAAGGCCAGCCTGAATTGCATAGTGAAACCCTGTCTCAAAAAGATTAAAAAAAAAAAAAAAAAATCCGTAATAACGTATAATGTTTCAGTTTATGTATTCTTTAACAAGATCTCATTTTATTCCTAACACTTTAACAGTTTATTATTTATAGCTAACAGGTGTTGGTAAAAACAGCTACGAGAAGTTTAGACATGGTGACCAGGTGGGTGTTTCTTCTGGCTCGGTCATGTCGCCCTCTTGTGACCAGTGAGAGGATGTCAGCCTGCGATGGACCGCCCTTAGGGGAAGGTGGTGATGGTCTGGGGCAGGGTGGGGAATCAGATGGAAGCCAATGCTTCCGGAAGGGGATGCTTAGGAACTTCTCGAATGTCCTCACAGGTTATTTACGGAGGTTGGTATTTGACCAACCTTTGCTCGATCCTGAGCAGTTTTAATGGCTGGAGATACTCTGGCTTACTCGCTCAGAGATGCTTTCAAGTGGCATCTTTTCTTGGGCCATTTAGAAGCACTTTCGAGTATGGCTAGGTTTGCATGGGACACTGATGGGAGTGGGCAGGGCAGGTAAGGAGGAGGAGTGTGAGAGAGGACTGAGAGAGGGAAGTGGAGGCCTGATGCTTCACAAGGAGCCGGCCATGAAAACGAGAGAAATGGAAACGTAACCGGCTAGAAGACGGCAGGCAACGTATACACATAGCAAGGCCTGGTGCAAATTGGGAGGATCGAGGACACATTTTTCGTGGGTCACCAAATTCTACCGGCGAAGTGACTTTAAACACACTCCACTTTCTTCCTTGTTCTAAAGGCTTAAAATGGCAATAAACTGCTTTAAAAATAAAATCAACAAGTACAAAGCGGAATCATTGTAGAGTCTCTACAGAATTCTTTTAAGCAGGCATTTATTTGTGTATGTATTTATTTATTGGTGCTGGCGATGGAAGCCAGGGCCTCAAACACAGTTGGCAAGTGGTATATCACTGACACACATCCCCAAGCCTAAGTTACACTATCAAGTTCCTACTAGGAGGCTAGGGGTATAGCTGAGAGGTAGAGTGCCTAGCATGTGGAAGGCCCTGGGTTCCATCCCTAGTACTGCTAAATAAATAAATAAATAAATAAATAAATGTATATAATCTACAGCAGTGATGGCGAACCTTTCAGAGCTTTCTGTGATAACAGCCACTGCTGCACGCATGCCATAGTTTCACCACCACTGACCGGCATGAATATTTTTTAGCCATTAAGGAATCCCCCTCAAAGACCACCCACCCACAAAACACTTACCTGAAGAAGGGGTAGGTTTTGGAAGTGTGGAAGGTGGTGGACAAGGTCCGGGCACTGAAGCTTGCACAGTGAGGTTAAGGTCGAAGGTTCCATTGAGCACATAGGTGTGATTCAAAGTGTGATTGTTGGAAACAAACAGGCCAGTGTTGTCCCCAAAGTTCCACTTGTAGTAAATGGAAGACTCATTGAGGAAGTGGCTGGGATCGTGAATCAGGACGTCAAATATGATGGGGAGATCTCTGAGGAATGTTTCATCAGACACGTTTCGATCATTCTTCTGGGACATGGTCACAAATACAGGAATCTGATCTAAAGAGATACATCACAGAAAAGAAGAAAGAATGCTTCATTTTAAACAAAAGACTACAATAATTCTTTTAGGTTAAAAAACTAAAATCAGGGATAACTCAGCATCAAGCTTTCCTTTTATATGCAAGTTTTCTAGAGTTTCCACGGGCTATTCTAGAAAGCAGATGGGGCACAACATAATTAAATACATGACCTTGGCCCAGGGCCCAAATGATTAATAACCTAATCCAGAACACTTGGCCCTAACTCTTTCTTAACCTGCTAAGGTCAACAGAACGAAATGCTTCATCGTCGGGTAATTCAGAGCGCGCACCACGCACCTGTTACCACGTACACATCTCTAACTTGTGCGATGGGAACGTAGGCCCGGCCGTATCTTCTGTAGACTGTCACCTCCATGACCTGAGGGCCAAGTGTCAGGTTGGCTGTGTTTATAGAAATTCTCACCGAACACCGTCCCAGTTTCTGGAAATACTGACCTTTGAGAGGGTGGAGATTTTTAGTTATTGGCAACATGACATGATCATTAAAGATGTCACTTCTTTTTTTTTTTTTTTAACATGCGGGTACCGGCAGTCGAACTCAGGACCTCACGCTTGCCAGGCAGGCGCTTATGCCGCTGAGCTATCTCACCGGCCCAAGATGTCACTTCTTAAAGACTAGTGACTATTTAGAGATTGCTCTGAGGAGGGAAGACAGGGTGGGAATATAGTGGTGTTTCAGAAAAGAGAAAGGGAATTGGTGCTGATTTTTATGTAAAACTTTAAAACAAATCCATGATTATATAATTGCTGATAGTTGGTTAAGATGAAATATCTGTTTATTGGGATAATACATTTAGTCCTCAGTTTACAAATAAATATTTCATATAAGTTAAGTGATTTGGCACTTGAAGCACAGATTTTCCCATAGAAAATACATTTAATGTAATAATGCCCAAAGGAATTAAAAAATTATCCAAAAATTTACCTTACTTTTGTAACAGTATGACTACAATATGACTGCTTTATCATTAAGCAGATTTCTTTAAAAGGATTGGAACCCTCCACCTTCTAATAGTATTTGTGTATAAAAATACAGAAAGCAGTGAGAGAGAAATAGGGTATGACAGATATAAAAGGGAATGGAGTGGTTCCATAAACACATTTCTAGGGTGACTTTGAGTTGTTTCTCCCTTTTCTTTCTCCAGTCCTCTCACAAACCGCCACTGGCTGGCAGGTGGAAGCAATTCTCCTCCAGGGCGCCAGGACTTTCCTGATCCGATCACGGTGCCCAACAGCCTGTCACTGACAGACAGTCCGGGTATTGAGAGACGCTTTCTTGAGACCAGGACGTTTAAATGTTTATTGCACAACTGAACAGGTGAGAGAAACACCCTGGTCTCGGGGCAGCGCTGTGATTTGGAATGGGCCTTCACCTGGAGAGGCAAGGACAGCTCTGTGGAGGCTGCGGGAAGTGGGGTCTCTCTGCGTGGTTACACCCGAGGGCATGTTAGCCCCAGCGCTGGGAGATGGGGCCACACTTGGGGGAGGGAGAACATAACTCAGGGATCAGAGCAGAAGATGGCAACCCAAGGCGGCCTCGTTAGAAAAGCAGGGCAATCTCTAGACTGAAGGCTGATTTTGAATAAAGACATCCGATCTGGTTAGGTTAACGGAAAGTTAACTAAGCTGAAAAGCCTCAGGAGCGGCAGTGAGGGAAACCGTCAGGCTGTCATGGAAGAGACAGGCCAAGGAAGTCATGTTTGGTGAAGCGACGGGCAGGGCCAGGATGGCACTGGGCAAAAGTGAACCTTATAGAAATTGTTTTAAATAGATGGGCATGATATTTGACATGTTTTGTACTTTGTTCAGCGGATATGTATTATTAATGTTTTATTTTAAGGAGCTCACTCTAATTTATGATTTAGAAATCTGGAGACTGATCAGATGGTAGTTTTCAAATACTCAGCACCAGGTGGCCCTGGTGACATTTTAAACTAAGAATTTAGCAGCCTTGCTAATAATAACCCAAATTTGCTTCTCCTAAAATAACCACTTCATCAAAAATAAAGGAAAGTGGGGCCGGTGAGATGGCTCAGCGGCGTAAGCGCCTGCCTTGCAAGCGCGAGGGCCCGAGTTCGACTCCCGGAACCCACATATGAAAAAGGGGCCGGTGATATCGCTCAGCGGCACGGGTGCCTGTTGGCGCGCGAGGTCCTGAGGTCGACCCCCCGGTACCCACAAAAAAAATAAATAAATAAAAAATAAATAAAGGAAAGTAAATATCATTTATATTTTTAAAAGGATAGGCTATGTCAACGAAGGGTAGTTAGATTATTTTATTTCTGCATACTGTTTATGCAACCATTAAACTAATGTAAATAATTTTTGATGATATAGTCAAGTGCTCATGATAGTAAGCAAAAAGTATAATATATTGTGATTGTAATCAAGAAACAGTATTGAACACTAATGTTAATGGTGACCATCTCTGCTGTCAAGTTTGGATGCTTTTTTATTTGTGCTTTTCTGCATTTTCCAAATTTCCTATAGGGGCCGGTGAGATGGCTCAGCGGCATAAGCGCCTGCCTGGCAAGCGCGAGGGCCGGAGTTTGACTCCCGGAACCCACATACGAAAAAGGGGCTGGTGATATTGCTCAGCGGCACGGGCGCCTGCTGGCGCGCGAGGTCCTGAGGTCGACCCCCGGTACTCACAAAAAAAAAAAAAAAATTCCTACAAAGAGCATGCATTTCTTTATTTCTTAAACATTCCTTTCAGAATATTAAAAAATAAAGAATAAATGTCTATCCATGTACCATCCAAATAAATGTTATTTTTTCATATTGCTGTTTTATATACAAAATCGAGTTTTGTTTTTCAAAAAAAGAGTGCTGAAACTATTTCTTCTCCTTTTTTTTTTTTCTTTTTCTTTTTCTTTCTTTTTGATTTTAATTCTTTGGTGTCCTGGAGATTTGACAGTTGACCAGGATTTCATTTTCTTTTTCAATGTCCACTAAGCTAAACTCTGGGTATTAAATTCCAATTATAGGGCTGGTGAGATGGCTCAGCAGCATAAGCGGCTGCCTGGCAAGCGCGAGGTCCTGAGTTCAACTCCCGGTACCCACATAAAGGAAAAAATAAAAAAATAAAAAATAAATAAATTCCAATTATAGCATAAGAGAAGAGAAAGTTAAAAGTATAAAGAAAGGTAAAAAGCGACCAAGAGAGGTTTTAAATGTCGAACCAAGCGTGTGAAAGACGTAGACAAAATTCCATTTTCTCCACCCGTGGGGGCGGGGGAACGGCTTGCCGTCGGGGAACACGTGGTGTCCGCCCGGGCCAGTGCCCTGGTCACTGTCCTCCGACCAGGCTGCTGTCCAGTTGTACACGTACAGGTCAGGAGACAAACTGGAATCTAAACAGAGAAAGAAACAAGGTACCATCGTCATTTGGGCTCCCAATGCCCAGGGCTCATTGCCGAATGAAACACTTCTTACATTTTCTCATAACTAGTGTAAAAGTTGTTACAGGACTAAAAATCTAACGTTCAGAATCAGCCAGTGGTATGCTTATGACTTGTACACTTTTTGGCATATTATTCTATATTTCAATAATATAATAATATCAAGAGATTTTCAGGAAAGTTTCATCTGCAGCTTTCACTTAATACATTTATCTTCCAGTTGGGCCTCCCAATCCCAAGCGCTTTCAAACCAAACTGCAGGGTGCTTGATCACACTCAGGTGCAGGGTTTTTCCTGTCTCATTTGACGCCACGACTCTGTTCCCGAAGACTTCAGCACAAGAATCCCCTAAGGACAAAGGGCACCCCGCACAGACACAGCAGTACCGCCTCTACGCAGTCCAGTCCAGGTCTGCACAGCACACTTGTTCATACTGTATGTGCTGTTTGTCTCTTCAAATCAGTCAGAGAAACTCAATCTCTTTCTCTCTCCCTCCCTCCCTCCACATATAGATCGATATTGACATAGGTTTATATGACAGGGAAATATAAGGCTAGGGACACAAGCAAATACAGCGAAGTGTTAAAATTGTTGAATCTAGGTGGAGAATATTTGTGTGTGCAGTTCACCCTGCTTTCAAGTTTTCCCCGGGTATGGTATTTCCCACTTTAAACAAGCCATCATCAAGATAATTTCATCTAGAAGTCCCTTTACCCTTTTATTTTATTATGTCACTGAATTTTTTCCTTTGGTGTTAGGGATTGAGCCCAGGGTCTTTGCACTAAGCTACAACCCCATCCCCTCTCCTCTTTTTAATTTTTTATTTTTGAGACAGGGTCTCACTAAGTTGCCCAGGTGGGACTTCAATGTGATCCTCCTGCCTCAGCCTCCCTTAGTACTGATATTTTTGAAGAGCCTTTCTATTTATCAACCTATTAGTTGTTACTCCTTTTTTATACTCAAATTATCCCCAGTATGGTTGATACAAAAGCCCCTACAAGTTGGCCCTGGTGTTCTTCTGATATAACCCTATTAGTCTTTGAACTTTTTCTTGTTTTCTGGCACAGTAAGAAGTCTCAGGCTCACCTGGTACTTTCTTGCCCTACACATGGAGTCAGTCATTTCTTCAAAGATCTCAAGGGTTTTTTTAGTGATGACAGATTTTTTAAAATTTATTTTTATTCTTATTAGTACACATTTGCAGTATATAACAATTACATTCCCTGTGGGGAGTTAGTGCATATATGTCTCACATCTTTTTTAATCCCCTTTTCCTCACCTCCCTCCTTAGTGATATAGATATTTTATAAAAATTTTTCAAAAGATGGATTATTTCACATACAAGTGCTCAGAGGGTTAGACTGTCATTTCAGAACTTTATAAGAATCAGCTTAGTTAAAAAGAAGGGAAAATGCCATAATATATTAAATAATTATCACCTTTTAAATATTAAACATGCTTTCTAAACAGAATTTAATGTTTTCCTCTCAGGGGGATAAAAAATGAGTAAGGAAGAAGCATGTCAACAATTTAATAAAAGTTCTAAATAATCAGATCGTAAGTGGATTATCTTTGTCACTGAAGAATCTCAGTAAATAGCTGTTTTCTGGCATGTACAACTCTGACAATAATTTCTTTGATGACAATAATTTCTGTGCTTTTTAAATTAACATATACAAAGAGTTTATCTCTTCAAGAGCAAAGCAAAACCAAAATGTACACATTTTAGCATTTGTGTCAACCACACAGCATTTGCTTAATGCTGGCCAGCAGAAATTAAATTGATCAGCAAACATTAGTCAAATTGGGTATTATTTTTTTTTTTTTTTGGTAATACTGGGGATTAAACTAAGGGATGCTCTACCGTTGAGCTACAGCCCCGCCCCCACGCCCCTTTATAAATTTTGAGACAAGTTCTTGCTCAATTGCCCAGGCTGCGCTCTAGTTTGAGATTCTCCTGCTTTGGGAGAATCCTAGCTGTCTCCTGAATAGCTAGGATTACAGAAGTGTGCCGCCACACTCAGTGTAAGTTGGCTATTCTCTGAATAGCCAAAAAACTTTTGATTTTAATAAAATCTAAATCTTAGAATCAACGAAGTATTCTCTGTCCAATAAACTGGGTACTAAGGGAAAGCTGTGTGTGACAGTGTTGCTTCTAAAAGGTTACAGACAGGGAGGTAGGTTTGGCTGATGGTGATGTTGATGAGGGGGCTGGGTGGTACCACACACTTGCTGTCCCTGTCACCCATCTCGAGGAGGAGGGCGAAGGGACCATCGCAGCATTTTGCACTTACAGATACACCTGTAAGAAGTAAGGCTTAGGAGTTTAGGTCTCCAGGAGTTTAGGAGAACCACTGAGTCCTTACCATTTCTGCAGTTCTTCTCATAGACTATGTTGCCATTGGCATCTTCTTTTTGGCATCTGGGGAACACGAGGTTCACTGCAAATGTGATGTCCGAGCCCACCAGCGCTGGGGAGTTGCTGGTCAGGACTGCTTGGACACGGCCTCCTAGGGGAACGAAAAGTGAAACTCACTGATCCACTATCGCTTTGTCCTTTCAACACTAATATATATTTAAAGTAAAGTTACACCTATTAAAATGCCTCTTTATGATACACTAAGTTTATTTTCTGGATGCCTAACTTTAGCTTTCAGAGTACAACATTCTAGAGGATGAACCAAAAAAAAAAGTCAGAGTAAAGAATTCTCTAACCACAAAAAGAACATCTTACTTAAAATAATTTTTAAAACTCTGCTCAATTGGGTTGAAGAGACAAATGTTAAAAGTTTGTGTTTTTAAATCTTAAAACACAATGGCTAAAGGATTCATTTCTTTCTTTTTTTTTTTTTTACGTGGGTACCGGGAGTCGAACTCAGGACCTCGCACTTGCCAGCAGGAGCTTGTGCTGCTGAGCTATCTCACCCGCCCTCATTTCTTTATCTTTTTTTTTTTTTTTTTTCTTTTTGTGGGTACTGGGGGTCGACCTCAGGACCTCGCGCGCCAGCAGGCGCCCGTGCCGCTGAGCGATATCACCGGCCCTTTTTTTGTATGTGGGTTCCAGGAGTCGAACTCGGGCCCTCGCGCTTGCCAGGCAGGCGCTTATGCTGCTGAGCTATCTCACTGGTCCCCATCATTTCTTTATTAATGAAAAGATATCTAAGATACTTTCTGATAAAGCACACTTTTTTCTTTCAGTGCTGAGGATTGAACTGAGGACCTTGTGCATGCTGGGCAAATGCTCTACCACTGAGCTACAGCCCCAGCTTTTTAAAAATTCGATTTTGAGACATAGTCTTACTACATTGCCTAGGTTTGCCTTGAACTTGCAAGCAGCCTCCTGCCTCAGCCTCCTCAGTAATGGGATTACAGGCATGTGCCAATGACTCCCTGCCTTGCTTCAACCACACTTTTGAAATGATCAAAGACCACTTCAGCGTCACAGGTCTCCTAAGCTTACCATTCTCATGTTTGTTAAATAGGTTTGAGGCTAAACTTCTTGCTCTCCAAAATATTCCAAGGGCTATGAATTTAGAATTTTCGAAGAAGATTAAACATCATTTTATGACTTAAAAAGTGATAATTTTGGGGTAGAGGACAGATTGCCAAATTTTGGTACTACCCCCTTGGCAACTACAGCACTACCATTCAAGAAAACAACACGAACCATGAGGCCTAAAAAGCTCTATAATCCGCAAGACTCATCGAAGTAGGAAATCACAGTCATTTGGGTCAAGTCTTTTGATTTACCTTTCCAGGAGCTTTTCCACCTTGCATCTCCCCTCTTCCACACTGGGTAGAGTTTTTCATCCCAGTTGTTTTCATCAGAAGACCACCCATGTAGCTGGTTGTGCTCCCTCATGTAACCAGGATATCTTTCATTGCCCAGCACATCATGAAACCCTATGTCAGTATTGGAAAGACAAATTATTTTGTCTATTCAGTTTCTCATTTAGTTCTTATGTAACAAAGGTCGAAGAAGCTTTTCATTTCCTACTGTTGGAAAATAACATGTAATATATCCAATACATCAAATAAATAGACAATACTTTAAAAAACGAGTCTCCTGGAAATACCTCGAATGCAGCATTTGGAACCTATCTCTTGATGTACTTTAAAAGAATAAAAACATTTTTTTGAAAGCTAACTTTTTTAGCCATCACTTGGCTTCTCAATACATGTCCTCTGAATATTTGGATTTGGTACAATATCATTAAGAAAACCTCTGATGCCAATGTTCTTTCTAGCAATTTTTGCATCTTTTTTCAGTCTGAACTACTCTGTTGGCTGAAGAAATGCCAGGCCTAGGATTCTAAGAGACACACACTAGTACTGGAGATTCCACTCTGAAACAATGTTTTTATAGCCCAAAACATGATCTGTCTTGGTGAATGTTCCATATGCATTTTTGCAGTTCCTATTTTTGGGGTAGAGTTTGGGCTGGGGGTGTAGCAGGGGTAGAGTGTTTACCCAGTATGGGTAAGGCTCTGCATTCAACCTCTAGCACAGGAGGAAAAAAAGTCATTTGTGTCTAGTTGATAGTGTTTTTCAAATTTTCTACATGCCTAGGGATTTTCCATCTACTCATTATTTATTTCAATTACGGAGAGAGGAATCTTGAAATCTTCAGCTAAAATTGTGCATTTGCCAATTGGCTTATTTCTTCTTCCAATTCTATTAGTTTTTGTTTTATGTATTTTGAAGTTCTGTTGTTAGGTGTTACATTTAGAATTATTGTCTTCTCGATTCCTTTCTCTTTAGGAATTGACCTTCTTTATCTCTGGTAATATTCCTTCCTCTGAAGAAAAATTTGATATTAATGATTAGTCTTTAACTGGTATATCTTTTTACCATATGGTATATCTGTTTTCTTTTTGTCCCATCTGTTCTGTTTTTCCCCCTTCTTTTATCCTGACTTTAATGTGAAGGAGTTTGATGTTTCCCATTAAGTATTATTTTAGCTCATGCACTGAGATATATCAGCTGTGGCAAACCTTTTAGAGCTCATTGATAACAAACAGCCTGCTGCGGCACGAGTCTGTCCCATCTGTTCTTTTTTCTTTCTTTCTTCTTTTCCTGTACTTTTTTGAACTATATTTGGATTCCATTTTATTTCCACCACTGGCTTATTGCTATCCCTCTTCATCTTGTTTTGGTTTGAGTGGTTTGCTATCAAAAGAGTTTATAATATTATACTTCTTTCTAATCCTGAATTGCTGTCTGTCTTTTCTCCTTGCCTGACGATCTTGGTGGTCACGTGGTCTTCACTTTCTTTGCATGTCATAGCAGATTGGTTCATTGCCTAGCTAGCCTGAATTCTATTTTTCCCTTGCTGGCAGACCCTCTATTATAACAGATCAAAATTCCAGAGGCTCATTAATCTGGCTCAAATTTTCCTTATAGCCTGGGCAGGAGAAAATGATTAACTCTTGGCCAGTGAGAGCTAAGAGGAAGACTTCCAGGAGATTCTGGGAAAAGTTCTCTTCCTTTTTAAAAAGAAGCAGATAAGAACTAACTCCATTGTATTTTCCTTTTCAGAATTGATTTGGAAGATGGCAGTATAATGACATGATATCTGGACCTGCGACAGTCATATTAACTATGAGGACACAAATCTGAGGAAACAGCTAACACATCAAAGGTATCAATAGAAAGCTGCAAAAGAAACAGAGTCCTGGATGGCACCGTTGAGCCGTCGCTCTAGCTCTGCCTGCCTCTGGACTGATTGCTTGAGATAATAAGAGTCTTACTCAGCCTATTCTGTTACAGCCAGAAGCTAATTATCTATAACCCTTGGTCAGTTCCTAGTCATATGCTGTCTTACATTGCTTTCTTACCGATTTATATGGTCCTATGTCTTGGCATGGCCATGAACTCTTAGAGATCAGAAAATCTGTCCTCTTAAGGGAAGAGGCCTCCCTCAAGGAGTGGCATTTAGTGGGTATTCAGAAGAGTCAAGCTGAATGCCTGATGCTCGTCTCTTTCTTCTGTTCCTCTTATTAGGCAGGGCAGGGAGCAGCAGATGGAATTGGGGAGAACACTGAGCTGGGCTTCATGGGACCTGGTTTCTGGCCTTAGTCCTGCTGCTGAGCAGGTTGTCTGACCTCAGACCATGTGTTTTCTCTGGGCCTTCAAATAATACAAAACCCAAATGTTCTGTTCCTATTTGGAAAGAGATACTAAGTGAGGACAGGAAATTCACGTTTATCAATAATGTTTATAACTGGAAATTTACTCTGAACTGAATCATATGGAAAGAACTCAGATTATTTAGCTCAAACCCCTTCACTTTGTAGATGGACAACCCAGGCCTAAGAGACTGATGTGAGTCACCCCCTGGGTCATCTTTAACCTGGAGGAAATGAAGAGTCACATCTTTTCATTCCCAGGATGGGCTTTTTCCATTGTTTCTGAGAATATTCCTTCTTACATCCTGAGAGAAAAATGGTATTTCCAGATATATAATCAAAGCACAGATTTCTCCTCTGCTTTTAAATGTCAGAAGTCAAGCAAAAATACAAATTTCAAAGGAGAATGGCATGGGACAGACACAGATCAATGGGACAGAACAGAGAAGCCAGAAATAGACCTATGCCGGTATGCCTTACTGATTCTTGACAAAGAGGCAAAAATAATCCAGTGGCAAAAGTAGACTCTTCAACAAAGATGCTTTAAAAATGTAATAAGCATAGGTGAAATCTTCAGGATTTAGCTGGGTGTGGTGGTGCACGCCTGTAATCCCAGCCCTTGGGAGGCTGAGGCAGGAGGATCGCCACGAGTTTGAGGTCAGCCTGGGTTACACAGTGAGTTAAAGTTCAGCCTGAACTACTTCGTTGAAAAAAACACAAACAAAAACAAACTTCAGGGTTTAGAACTAGATAAGAATTCTTCTTAGACCTGACACCAAAGGTATAATCCATAAAAGGATAAAGTGATACAGTATATTGGACCTCAGTAAAATAAAAATGCTTTGCTCTGTGAAACTGCATGTGAAGAGGATGAAAAGGAGAGCTACAGACTAGGACAAATTATTTGCACACCACATTTTCAACAGAGGACTAGTATCCAAAATACATAAAGAATTTTCAAAATTCAGCACTATAAAATAAAGCATCCAATGAGAAAATAGGCAAAAGACATATATCAACAAAGAGGATTTACAGATGACACACAAATACATGAGAGGATAGTCAATATCATTAGCCAGTAGAGAAATGCACAGTAAAATCACAATGAATATCTCCATAGGTCTCTCAATGTGACCCCAAAAAAAACTAGTGACAGTATTGAATGCAGTTGAGGATGTAGAGAAGCTGGGTCACTCATACATTGCTGGTGGGAGTGTGAACAGGTATAGCCACTTTTGGAAGTTTCTTGTAAAACTCAACAGGCAACTACCATATGACCAAATAATCGTATTCTTTGGCATGCATCCCAGAGAAATAGATGTTATGTTCACAAAAATCTGTACGTGAATATTTGTACTGCTTTACCTTATTAGCCCAAACTGGAATAACCCAGATGTCCTTCAGTGGTGAGTGGGTAAATAAATTGTGGCACATCCACACCATGGTGCAGTACTCAGCAAGAAAAGAAAGTATTGATGCGGCAACTTCAAAGACTCTCCAGGGAATTGAGTTAAAAAAAAAAAAAAAAAGCCAGTCCCCAAATGTTACATACTAATTCTCTTCGTGTGGAATTCTAGAAATAACAACATTATAAAAATGGGCAGCTAAATTGTGGTTGCCAGGAGCTGGGAGGCAGTAGAGGAGGAGTTGATTTGGCTATAAATGGACATGAGAATCCTTGTGGTGATGGCCCTATTCTGAATTTTAACCGACTCAGTGCCAGTAGTATAGTTTGGTTGTGACACCAAGTTTTGCATTAAGTTATCATTGGGGCAAACTGGGTAAAGGGGTGCTCTCTGTATTATTTCTTACAATTTCATGTGAATCTACGATTTCCCTCAAAATAAAAGCTGAATTTAAAAATAAAATAAACCCAGTTGTAAGTAGATATTAAAAGAAAAACAAGTGCATGTGCGTGTGCGCGCGCGCATGTAGGGGGACAGATGTGGAGGTAAATGTGGACTCGCACCCAGCACCTCTGAGGCTGTGGTCTGCACCCGGGACTCCCCGCTCTGCCCAACGGCAGAGCGCGGGTGGCGGGGCTGCCGCGCACCTTCCTCAGTGCCTTCTGCCCCCTTTTTACCAGGGCTGACTGCAAAGTGGAGGGGAATCCCTTGGCCTGCCCCCGTATCTTCAGGCCAGAATATTTAGGGCAAGACGAACTAGCAGTGTCCGTCCAGGCTTATTACACCGCCTGGCGGGCTCGGACTCTTCCTACCGCAGCGGGCGCAGTGCTGCGTGCAAGGCCGGGGCCGGGCGCGGGCTCCGAGGCCCCGCGTCCCGGCTCGAGGCCTCTCCGGCTGCAGAACGCTGGGAGTCAGTCCGGGATGGACACGGGGGGCGGGGGGGTCTGTCTCCCAACAATTCCGCCACGCGCGTCTCCCAGCCAAGCACTTCGGTTAGCCGATCTCGCGAGAGCTCTCGCCCAGTCCGCTCTCCCCCGCGCGGGGCGGGAAGGACCGCGGCGAGGCGGCCGGCGAGCTGCACCGCCCGGGACGGAGTTCATGCCCTCTGCGGCCCAACGCGACAGTCACTTCGCCAGGCTTCCCGCGCTCTCCTGAGGCCCAGACACCGACACCGGGTTGCCAGTTCCGCCTGTCCCGTTTGGACACCCACCCCCCAGTGTCGGCCCTCCCCGCCGCGGTCACAGTGAAAGTCGCAGGAGACTGGGGAGCCCCTGGCCTGGGAGCCCCGAACCTGCACCCCCGCGGCGCCCGGACCTCCTCTCGCATCCCGGCGACCCCCGCGTCCCCTCGTGAGGTGGAGGGGCCTTCTGGGCGACTCATGGTCAGGCCCCCCACTTCCTGTACACTTGCTTTGTCTGGAGGATGGGGGCTGCTCATCCCCTGGATGTGCAAGTGGGCGACCTCTCGCTCTCAACCCTTGCTGCGCACTGGAAGGGCTAGGGAGTTATAAACAGGGATGCTCTGACCCCACTACCAAAGTTGCCGATTTCACTGGCTGGGCATCAACGTTGTGAAAAGTGCCTCATCCTCTAAAGCATAACCAGGGTAGAGAAGCGAGCATGTGCTCTTCTCTCAGTAACCTCACTGTAGCAGCAGCAGCAGGCTCGAGCGGGTCTCTGAAGAAAGTTCAGCAGGATTAGCAAGAGCTTCTGGGGCAGGAGTGAGAGAGCTGGCCTGCAGATTTGAGACCCTACCATTTGACCTGGATGGAAGACACGGTTTCGTTGTAGAACAGCATTATTCTCTGGATAGAGGCTGCCCTTCCTGCGGCCACTGTTCGGCAAGAGTGGGTGGCCACTGCAATGGAAGGCAGCACCATGGGGCCGCGTGGTTTCTGCTTCCCGCGGAGCCCAAAGCAAAGAATGTGGGTGGAGGCATTTTGCTATAGTTGCATTTCCAACAGTTTGCAGAGGAAGAAATGAGTGTGGTCACTGGGGAGCTTTGGGTCCCCTTTGGCACAGAGGACATTAGTACCCATTCCTTCAGGCCAAGAGCTAGAGAATGGGTGAAACACAGAAGCAGAGTTACTCACGTTTGGCTGCATCCAGGGGCAGTCGCGCAGCCAGCAGCAGAAATCCCAGGACCCAGTAGAGGCATTCCATGCTGAGGTCTCGCAAGCCCGGGCAAATCAGGGCTTCCTTCTCCTGTCAGAGAACAACAGCGGTCTCCTGAGCTCTGTTGCACCCCTCTCTATTTTAATGAAACTCAGGGCCTCAGGGCAGATCATGTGATGGTATTAAACAGCACTGCCTGATGTGTTCTCTTGAATTCAACCTAACTCATGTGCTTGTGACTCACTCTCCCTTGGCATCTATTCACTTTTCAGATGTGCACTATTTTTTTTTTTTTAATTTTGAGTCCACGCCTACCAGATTTAAGGGAACTTCATATCCTATGTCCCTGTTTTAATTTTCTTTGCCAAATAAAAGTTCAATTCTCCAACCTCATTGATGATGTTTATGGCTCACTCTCCTAGCTCATGTGCAGACATGCATCTTTTTCTGTAATGTGGATGACCAGCTCCCCCGATGCTAGCAAGTGTTTGTATGTTCCTGTCCCCAAGAGGAGCTACATGGGGAGGTGTCTCTCCAGTCATCTGAAATTTTGTTACACATATATGGCTAATAATATGTGTATTGTTGTACCAGAATGTTCTGGAAACAGCAGCACAGGCTTCCAGTAGCTTAGAAATGTACTCAAAAGCACATTTAGGATATCTGTGTAATTCCATGTAACTTTCAGAACAAGCTGTGTAACTCTGGGTAACCACTCTCAAACAATTTGTGTGTTGTTGTCATTCAGGATCAACTGCATAAAACACACTGCATATTAATTTCATGGGAAGCAGGCATTAAGGGTGAAAACAAACTTGTCTGGAACATTTTGTACAGTCAAATTATTTCTGGTTATAGATTATGCAGAAAATGTGGCAACGTGAACACTTAACTGTATGTGATCTTTCTCCATGGCACATCCACGTGACCATTTTCAGGGCATTAGAAGTCCGGGTTGTGGGTGAGGTGAAGTTTGGGGTATTGATTTATGTTTCAGTTGTATTAACAGGGAACAGAAATTAAATAACCTGTGTAACAAAGTCCATTGAGCAGAACTGGCCAACTTCATATCCTTAGGTCAAACAGAGCTCTTTGGAGCTTCTTTTTCAGCCTTTGAAGCAAATATGAAGGGAAAATCCAGAACAAGAACACATTATGACTATACAAAAGAGTTTTTAAATACTGTATAGATGAATAAATGAATAATGAAAATATTAGTTTGATGTAAGTAATCTACTTGGTTCTGTTTACTTTTTACAATTTGTGTGATTTTTACAATTAAAAAAGGCTTTCCAACTCAGGGACAAATTATTGTAACTATTATTGCTCTTTGTTGTCGGCATGGTTCAGGCTTGTATTTTTGGCTAGATTAGCCAACTCTGTCTCTATAAAACTGGAAGCATTAAACTCTTCCGTTATAAAACCTTATTTTTATTTGTTTATTTTTTAGGGAGATGTGATGATCAAATTTGTCTTTTATATGTCCTCACTTTGCTGGCCAATAAGGAGAGGTGGCAATGACTATGGCAGTAGTCAAGGCTGGCTGTTGGATGGAAATGGACAGGAAACTGGAAATTCTTTCTTTTTGAAACTAGTTCTTGATTCCAAAGAAATATGAATTGGATAACCTGTCTCTTCATAATTGGCAGCTGGCAACATATAAAGTAGTTTATTTTGTGTTGCTCCTTGAGACAAGGTTATTTGGGATAAAGAATATATCTCGTTTGTTTTAGTTTTGAAAAATGAAAGTCGTGGGCCCAGTGCCTGCCTGGCAAGCACGAGGTCCTGAGTTCAATTCCCGGTACCAAAAAACAAAAAACCCACTATTTTTTCCCATTTACAAAAGAGGAAATTTAATGACAGGGACTTAAAGTAGCTTATCCAAATTCAACAAAACTAAGTGTTGAAAGATAAATTTTCAACCTCTATGTGCTCTTAGTTACTAAACTATGTTGCCTAAGTTAAATCAAGAGGATATAAACATATTGCATGTTTTCATCAGAATTACAAAAAGACAGAAGTTAACTTTTTTGGTTAGTTTACCCTTTCTATGTTTATTGGTTCAGAAATAAATCATGTTCGGAGACCTCAAGATGGCGGATGAGTAAGAAGCAG
Organism: Erethizon dorsatum; assembly: GCA_028451465.1. Classification (NCBI taxonomy): domain Eukaryota; kingdom Metazoa; phylum Chordata; class Mammalia; order Rodentia; family Erethizontidae; genus Erethizon; species Erethizon dorsatum. Next base: position 82,594,935 of record CM051835.1, read on the forward strand.
GCAGCAAAACTCTCTCTAAAAGTTACCATTGGAACACGGGAATATAGCGAACCAGAAAGCGCAGGAGGGGGGGAGATGCCTCCCCGAAACCCAGAAAAGTTCTGAAGCGCAATCTGGGACCCCCGGCACCAGTGACAGGTGACTTCCAACAAAGAAGAAGGAAAGAAGGAGCAGACCGCGCGCGTGCACCTTCTAATATCCCGGGAGTTGGAGCGCCGGCGGAGGCTCAATTCTATGGACACACGGTGGCAGCTGGCGCCCAGGGAGCCCCCACGGAGGATCCTGAGACAGCGGCGGGGCAGGGGAGCGGCGGAGAACGGCGCTGACCGGCGATTGACTAAGGGACACAGAAAATACAGTGGCACAGTACCAAAGAATCAAGGACTGGGCCAAACAGGTAGCAACTTCGCATACCCAACGAATTGAAGAGGTAGGATCTGGCAGAAAGCTCAAAACCTAAAAGCAAGCTCCACTTGGAAGATACTGCAGAGAAGTAGTCATCTTCTAAAGATCTTAAACACTAGCAATAAAGTAACCTACTATAGGTAATTTGCAAACATCACCCCAGGAATTAAAGAAAGAAAAAATGAGACGACACTTAAACAAGATGCAACCCCACACATCCAATTCACCAAAGGCAAACCTAGGGAGCAACGAGGTGGGACAATCCGAAAGCCACCCACCTGGCCTATCTGAAGTGGTAACAACAAAGCAACTGAATGAGGTTCTGGAAAAAATTAAAACAGAAATAATCTCACAGATAACTGCAGAGATAATGTCTACAATGAAGACCATGCTTAAGGACACTATAGCTGATACAGACAAAAAAATAGATGAACTTAAGAAAACTATAGAAACCATGAATGCTCAGCATAGGAAAGAAATGGAATCTATAAGGCAGATTCAAGCAGATATCCAAGAGATAAAAAATTCCATTGAAAGTATTTGTAGCAGAATAAGCCAATGCGAGGACAGGATCTCAGATATAGAAGACAGGCTTGCAATTAGTGATCATGAAATGGAAAAATTCTTAAAAATAGCAAGGGACCATGAAAAATCAATTCAGCAGCTGCTAGATGACTCAAAGATAAACAATTTAAGAATAATTGGAATAAATGAAAAAGCAGGAGATAGCATCAACGACATTAAAACCTTGTTCAAAGACATAATCAGGGAGAACTTTCCTGGAAGAGAAAAGGAATTTGACACCCCTATAAGTGAAGCTTTTAGAACACCAACTAGACATGATCAAAAAAAACTTCAGCCAGACATATTATAGTCAAGATCCCAGAAATTCAACAGAAGGGCAGAATCTTAAAAGCTGTTAGGGAGAAGAGACAAATCACCTATGAAGGAAAACCCATCAGAATCACAGCTGACTTTTCAGCACAAACCCTCAATTCAAGAAGAGCTTGGAATGATGTATTGCAAGCTCTAAAGGAAAATAATTTTCAGCCCAGATTGATGTACCCTGCAAAACTATCTTTCAAAATTGATGGAGAAATAAAATACTTTCATGACAAAGAACATCTGAGAAAATTTATGACCACCAAACCAGCACTCCAAAACGTTCTGAAGGACATTCTAGAAAGAGATAGGAACCCCAACAGAAGGAATCCACCAGGCAGGGCAAATAATTAAATAGCCGGAAAGCGGAAAAACAAAGAGTGGGAACCAACAACAGGAAAATATCATGACAAGTCAATACATATCAGTTTTAACCATCAATGTTAACGGTCTCAATTCACCAATCAAAAGGCACAGACTGGCGAAATGGATCAAGAAGCAAGATCCAACAATATGCTGTATACAAGAAACACATTTAATTCAGAAAGAAATTCATAGACTGAAAGTCAAAGGATGGAAAACAATACTCCATGCAACAGGAACCCAGAAAAAAGCAGGGGTAGCTATTCTTTTTGCAGACAAAGTGAACTTCAAGCCAAGAAGGATTCAGAGAGATAAAGACGGTCATTACATCCTTGTAAAGGGAACAATCCAAGAGGAAGAGATAACGATCATAAATATATATGCATCAAATACCAATGCACCCAGCTATATAAAACAAGTACTAAAGGACATGAAAAATCAAATAAGCACTAATACAATTATATTGGGAGATCTCAATACTCCACTGTCACAAAAAGATAGATCAACTGGACAGAAAATCAATAATGAAATAGTAGAACTGAACCAAACTTTTGAACAAATGGACTTAGTAGATGTCTACAGAGTGTTCCATCCCACAACATCAGAATACACATTTTTCTCAGCTGCACATGGGACGTTCTCCAAAATAGACCACATACTAGCTCATAAAACCTGCTTAAGTAAATGCAAAGGAATTGAAATTATCCCATGCATATTATCAGACCATAGTGCAATGAAATTGGAAATCAATGGCAAAAGATCCCACAAAAACTCCCTAAACACATGGAAATTAAACAGCATCCTCCTGAACAACCAATGGGTCACAGATGAAATTAAAGAAGAAATTAGTCACTTTCTACAACTGAATGATAATGACAGTACAACATACCGGAACTTATGGGATACAATGAAAGCAGTCCTAAGAGGGAAATTTATAGCATTAAACACTTATATCAGGAAAATAGAGCAAGCGCAAATAAACAACTTAAGGGTGAACCTCGAGCTTCTAGAAAAAGAAGAGCAGGTTAAGCCAAAAGCCCGTACAAGGGAGGAAATTATAAAGATCAGAGCAGAAATTAACGTATTGGAGAATAAAAAAACAATACAAAGAATCAATGAAGCAAAAAGTTGGTTCTTTGAAAGAATAAATAAGATTGACAAACCCTTATCCAACCTTATTAAAAAAAGAAAAGAAAAGACTCAAATCCATGCAATTGAAAATGAAAAGGGTGATATCACGACAGACCCTGCAGAAATCCAGAAGATCATCTATACCTATTTTGAAAATTTATATTCTACTAAGATGGAAAATGCAGAAGAAATGGACAGATTCCTAGATTCGTATGAATTACCAAAGCTGAATCAAGAAGATTTAAAAATCCTAAATAAACCAATATCAGCCAATGAAATTGAAGATGTAATTAAAAACCTCCCAACAAAGAAAAGCCCAGGCCCTGATGGATTCACTGCCGAATTCTACAAGAAATTTAGAGAAGACCTAACGCCCCTACTTCTCAAACTTTTCAATGAAATTGAAAGGGAAGCAATACTCCCAAATTCATTCCTGGAAGCAAGCATTACCCTGATACCAAAACCAGAGAAGGACCCAACTAAGAAAGAGAACTACAGGCCAATCTCCCTAATGAACATAGATGCAAAAATCCTTAATAAGATACTGGCAAACAGAATCCAACAAATCATCAAGAAGATCATACACCATGACCAAGTTGGATTCATCCCAGGGATGCAGGGATGGTTCAACATACGTAAATCAATAAATGTAATACAGCATATTAACAGAACCAAAGACAAAAATCACATGATCATCTCAATAGATGCAGAAAAAGCTTTTGACAAAGTCCAGCACCTTTTCATGATAAAAACCCTACAGAAAATTGGAATAGAGGGTCTTTATCTCAATCTGGTAAAAGCTATCTATGACAAACCAACAGCCAATATTATACTAAATGGCCAAAAACTGAAAGCCTTCCCTCTAAAATCAGGAACAAGACAAGGATGTCCACTGTCCCCACTCTTATTCAACATAGTTCTGGAAACTTTAGCCAGAGCGATTAGACAAGAGAAAGAAATAAAAGGAATAATGATTGGAAAGGAAGAAGTTAAATTATCATTATTTGCAGATGACATGATACTCTACACAGAAGACCCCAAAAACTCCACTAAAAAACTGCTAGATTTAATAAGCAAATTCAGTAGTGTAGCTGGATACAAAGTCAATACTCAAAAGTCAATAGCCTTCCTGTACACAAATAACAAACTTACTGAAAGAGAAATTAGGGAAACAATACCTTTCACAATAACATCCAAAAAAATGAAATACCTAGGAATCAACCTCACGAAGGATGTAAAAGACCTCTATACTGAAAACTACAGTACTCTGAAAAAGGAGATTGAAGAGGATATCAGAAAATGGAAAGATATCCCTTGCTCCTGGATAGGAAGAACCAATATAGTGAAAATGGCCATACTTCCAAAATTGTTATACAGATTTAATGCAATTCCAATCAAAATTCCAACAGCATATCTCACAGAATTAGAGAAAACAATCCTAAAATTCATTTGGAATCAGAAGAGACCTAGAATAGCAAAGGCAATTCTGGGCAACAAAGGCAAGGCAGGGGGCATCACTATCCCTGACTTGAAATTATACTATAAAGCTACTGTGATAAAAACAGTGTGGTACTGGCAAAAAAACAGACCTGAAGATCAATGGAACAGATTAGAAGATGCTGAAACAACCCCAGACATACTAAGCCACCTTATCTTTGACAAAGGTGCCAAACACATTCGCTGGAAGAAAGATAGCCTCTTTAATAAATGGTGCTGGAAAAACTGGCTCTACACATGCCGAAGATTAAAACTAGATCCATATCTTTCACCATGCACTAAACTAAATTCAAAATGGATCAGAGATCTAAATATTAAAACAGAAACATTAAATCTGCTGGAAGGTAGGATAGGTAAAACCCTTGGAGACATTGGTGTAGGCAAAGACTTTATGAATAAAAACTCAACCGCACGGGAACTATCCCAAAGAATCAATAACTGGGATCTCATCTTATTAAAAAGCTTTTGCACAGCAAGAGAAACCACCAACAGAGTGAAGAGACAACCCACAATGTGGGAAAAAATGTTTGCCAGCTGTTCCTCAGACAAAGGATTACTATCGAGAACATATAAAGAACTCAAAAAAATCAGACCTCCCAAATTTAAAGACCCACTCCAAAAATGGGCATCTGAGATGAATACACATTTCTCAGATGAAGAAATACTAATGGCAAATAAATATACAAAAAAATGTGCAACATCACTAGTCATTCGAGAGATGCAAATTAAAACAACACTGAGATACCATCTCACCCCAGAAAGAATGGCTACTATTAAGAAATCAACTAATAACAAATGCTGGAGGGGCTGTGGGGAAAAAGGAACCCTTCTTCACTCTTGGTGGGAGTGTCGACTGGTACAGCCACTGTGGAAGTCAGTGTGGAGATTCCTCAGAAAACTAGGGTTGGAGGTCCCATTTGACCCAGCTATTCCCCTTCTGGGCATCTTCCCAGAAGAATTAAAAACATCGTACCACAGCGATATATGTGCACCCATGTTTATAGCAGCACAATTTGTAATAGCCAGATCTTGGAAACAACCCAAATGCCCATCAACTGAGGAATGGATAAGAAAGATGTGGTATTTTTATACAATGGAGTACTATTCAGCCATAAAGAAGGATAAACTGGAGACTTTTATAGGTAAATGGATGCAACTCGAGAAAATACTCATAAGTGAAATAAACCAGAAGCACATGTGTAAGCATCGTATTATCTCTCTGGTATGAGAAACTGAAAGAGTAAATAAGATCCAAAATGTACAATAGACATGGTGAATCAAAAAGAAACTGGTCAAAAGGAAAGAGAGACTGGAATAGGGAAAAGAAAGAAGGGAAAGGGAAAAAAATTGTATATATATATATATATATATAAGATGGTTAAGATAGATACACTACCATTTTTACTTAGTTCATTGAAGAGTAAGGTTTGTGCCAATAATGTTTGGACAATTGAATGCTAATGTCTGGTGTCCTGAATAACTAACTTAAAGATAGTAATACGTAATGTATTAACCATTGTTACCCTCCTATTATGTTTGTTTGAAAATTTGTTCTTCTTTTGATTTGTTTTGTTTTTTCTTCTCTTTAAAATAAAAAAAAAAAAAAGAAATAAATCATGAAAAAAAAAAAAAAAAAAAAAAAAGAAAAATGAAAGTCGTAACTGTGAAAAAAGTTTGAAATCATTGAAAGTGAAACATCTCAATTATCAGACTCACACAGATGATTACTCTATTAAAAATGACATTGAGGAAGGCAAGTCTTAGCTGTTCTTTGAGAAATGTTCCTAAAGGCTTCTAAGCATCTTGATTTCTGTCACCTTCCCTCATGGCTACCATCCTTACTTGAGGAGCTGTATGTGAGACATGAGGACAGCAGCAGCCACTCAAGGGGACATGTGGAGCAGCTACAACACTCAGGAATCACAGCAGGCTGCAGAATTAATACTTTTACTTTTAGAAATTGCTCACACTGAGTGTTTGTGAGGTCATAAAAATTAGCTACGGTCTCCTCCCTACCTCTTGTAAACAGCTACTGCACTTGTTCTGTACTGCAGCTCTAACAAATTGCTAGAAATTCAGACTCTTAAAATAACACAGATTTCTGACCCTACTCTACTGGAAGTCAGAAGTCTGAAATGAGTCTCACTGGGCTAAAGTCAAAATGTCAGCATCGTGGCTGTAATGAGGAATCTGTTTCTTTGTTTTCCACCTTCTAGAAGCTTCCCACACTTTCTGGCTTGTGGTCTCCTTCTGTCTCCAAATCCAGCAACGGCTGATCGAGTCTTTCCTGCATCTCATCCCTCTGACACCGATTCTCCTGTTTCCCTCATTTACAGGATGCTTGTGATTACACTGGGCCTACCTGGATGATCTAATACCATCTCTTATCTTGAGTTAGTTGATCGGACGCCTCCATTCACCTGCAACCGTCCTCTCCTACCGTACAACATACTGACAGGTTCGGGGTTTACGGTGTGCACACCTTTGAGGGGCCATTTTCCTGTCCAGCAGTTATACAGCGGGTGACTTGGCAGAGAATTCTACTTGTAAAAAAAGGTGGATCACAGGAATAATGAAGGAAAGCACCTCCCAAAAGGGACAGACCCTTTGATATTTGGCAGAGTGGAAAAGGAAGAATAAACTCAAGATAAAGGGATCACTTCAAAGAGAGAAACAGCCCATATGACTACCTTGCTCTAATGGGGCCTTTCAACGCGCCATGATCAGAGTCACGGTTTTCAGATTCAAGCCTGGCGAATGACTCAGAGTCTTGCGTTTCATGTCTAGCTCTTCAGCCTCTCCTGTCTGGGTGCTCTCTGCATGACTGGGTAACCAAAGTCCCTTGTTCCCAAGGTTTACTAAGCTTTGAAATGGCTTTCCCACCAAAACATTTTCCCCTTGCTTTTCAGGAAGAGAAGAAAATGGGCCACAAAGGTTAGCGTATCCTTTTCAGCCAGTCACCTCTGCTGTGGTTTCAGCCTGAAGGAATCAGATGCCAGATGCAAGCGGAGGTTTTCTTCTTGATTGCTGCTGCAAACATTTTTTTTTTTTTTTTGGCGCATTTTCTCACGGAGCTTCTGACCTTATGTGAAATCAGAGCAGTAGGTGTAGAACAATGTGCATTATCACTACTCAAATTCTAGTTTTGTTTAGAGTGCTTTCTCTGAATTATTAGTGTAGAAAGACAGTAAGATAGAAGGGCTTATTGGGTAGTTGCGTGTGTGGTTCTTTTGTGGTGTGTGGGTTTTGTTTGTTTGTAGTCTGAGGATGGAACCTGGAGCCTGGTGTGTGAGGCAAGCGCTCTACCACCGAGCTACACTGAGCTGCACGCTGTACGGTGCAGTTCTGGAGGCAACGGTGAATGTGCTCTTTTCTTTTCTATCTTCAGTAACTGGAGAACAGTTGGACACAAGCAAGAAGCAGAATGGTGACAGAAAGAAGGGGGAGAGAATAGGAATAGGAGTGTAATGTTGGCCTTCAGTTTTATGATGATTGGGAATTATCCAGAAATATCTCAGAGCCCTGGAACAGCAGCACTGTTCCCATTTACTGGAAATACATGATAAGGCCAAGAGGAGCAGCTAGACCAGAAATCAAAAAGGAAGCTGGCTGTGGGAGAAAGACCAGGAAACTAGACATAGAATACACCTTCAATCCTTATTCTCAAACCTAAATCCACCTTTTTCTCAAGGGAATTTTTTTCCACAGCAGATAGAATTTAATTCAGCAAGCACTGGTGGAGGTCTACCTTCCTATAATGGTTATCATCCACCAAGGCATGAACGAAAATTACAGGCAAACAGGCTCTCATTGGTAGGAAAAGGCATTAACCCCTAAAACAGAGCAGCACAAGACGTTATTTGAATTTTTAGTGTGAAAAGTTCCCAACGTAAACACCAACAGGGAGAATAATGAAGCTCCATGTCCCATCACCTGTGGGTAAATTTCAAAAAGAGAGCAGACACAAAACGTCATATATGAGAAGCTGGGTGTGGTGGCCCATAGGTGTAATCCCAACACTTAGTAAGCTGAGACAAGAGGATCACTGTGAATTTGAGGCCAGTCTGGGCTACACAGTGAGACCCTGTCTCAAGGAAAAAAAAAAAAAGTCATATGTTACATCATCCTGTTCATAAGAAATAGAACAGGAAAATCCAGAGAAGCAGAAGCAGACTGGTGATTGGGTGATGGCCAGGAGCAGTACAGAGGAGGGAATGGGGAGTATTAGGTTTTATTTTGGAGTGACGAAACTATTTGGGAACTTGATAGAGGTGGTTGCATATCACTGTGAATGTACCAGATGCCACCGAATTGTCCACTTTGGTTAACACTGTTCTGGGAATTTCACCTAGATAAAAAAGAATGCTCATTCATGATTAATTCGGTAACACCCTTCTTCAGGAGTGGCAGGTGTGATGCTAAAAACTGAGGGTATGAAGGAGAAAAAGGCTCCTGGATTCAGGGAGCCTACAGCTGGTAGGAGACACCACCAGGTGAGGAAGCACATGTGGAGGCCGCTAGATGTCAGCCAGGGCACGAAGGAAGAGGCTGGTCAGTCCTCCCCGGGCAGTGCTGTCCAGCAGAGGAATACCGTGAGGCACGTGTGTAAATTAAACTTCCTGGTAGCCACATTTAAAAAGTAAAAAGAGACAGTTAAAGTGATTTGAATAATGTGCTTTGTTTAACTCAACATAACGAAAACATTAACATTTCAACAGGTCATCAACCTACATCATTATTAATGACATATTTTGCATTCCGTTTTTTTTTTTTTTTACATGAAACCTTTGTAATCCAGTGTGTGTTTTATAGCATATGTCAGTTTAAGCCAGCACCTTGCAGATGCTTGACAGCTGCATGTGCCAGAGGCTACTGTCTTGGGGGCAGCACGGTTCTGGAGGGACAGGAAAGGCTTCCTGAGGGCTGTGGCTTGGGATGCTCTAAGCAGAAAATTGTGGGAGCCTGGTCCCAGGGGTACTGGGGATGGAGGGGAGCCCAGGCCTGCAAGCTGTGAAGGGCCCTGGAAAATCCAGGCTGATCTATGTGGAAGGTGAGTGGGATAGGGAGGAGGTTTTCATGCACATCTGGTATTTCTTTCCCTGACTGATTTTCCAGGAGTGGAGATCAAAAGAGGAAACACAGGGGCCCAGTTCCCATTACACATAATTGAGTTAATGACCACTTTCCATACTTGACTGTTTGTCTTCAACATTCTTTTCAAAGTAGAAATAAATCTTGCAAAACTTGGTGGTAAAATTTTTGATCTCATCTTAGTCATCAGCACCTTGCTCAAGATAATATTTCAGTGTTGGCCCAGAATAAAATCTCTCAGGCAACTGAGAATATGCACCTGTAACTTCAAATTTTTCATTTTGTTTTGATATAATTTTAGACATACAGGAAAGTTAAAGAATAACACAAGAACTCTCATGGACTCTTTACCTGGGTTCATCAATTTTAATATTTTATTTTGCCACATTTGCATGATAGCTATCTAATTTACATATACATGTGTATACATATATATACACGTGTATATATATATATGCACACAAGCTGTTATTATATGCTTTTTTTTTTTTGGTACTGGGAATCGAACTCAGGACCTAGTGCTTGCCAGGCAGGTGCTGCGCTGCTCAGTTATATCCCCAGCCCTATTATATGCTTTTTTAAAGTGAAATGTAAATTGTAGACATCATGCTCCTTTACCTTTATTCTGTTTTTCTTTGTTTCGTTTTTCTTTTTTTAGCACTGGGGATTAAACCTAGGGCATTTGCATTGCGCTACATTCCTAGCCACCCCCCACTTTTTTTTTTTTTTTTTTTGTCTTTTTGAGACAGGGTTTCACTCTACAGTTCAGGATGGCCTTGAACGTACTTTGTAGCCCAGGCTGGCCTTGAACTCATAGCAATCCTCCTGCCTTAGCCTCTCAAAGGCTGGGATGTGCCACCATGCCTGGTCATCCTAGCCTATTTTTTATTTTGAGACAGGGTCCTGCTAAATTGCCCAGGCTGGGCTTGAACTCTCCATCCTCCTGCCTTGACCTCCCAGAGTGCTAGGATTACAGGTGTGTGCCACTATGCCAGGCTACTTTTATATTTTTTAGCTATCTACAATCAAGGACATTTTCCTAACATTAGTACATTGTGATGAATGAAATCAGAAAATGTAACATCATTTCCATAACAAGTATCCAATTTTGCCAATTATCCCAATAACTTCTTTTACAGACTCCCCCCCCCGCCCCCGCCTTGAGGATCTTGAATTGTATTTAGTTGTGTTCATCCATCTCCTTTAATCTGGAATATTCCCTCATCCTACTTTATCTTTCATGACATTAATATTTTAAAAGCCAATTTTTTATAGAATGTTCCTCTTTTTGGAGTTGTGTGATGTGTGATGTTTAGATTTAGGTATCTTTTGGGCAGGAGTACCACAGAAGTGATATTACTTCCTATAAAGTACATCACATCTTCCAATAGCTTTTGGACATCTTATTCATTAAATTAAAAATGACAGGACTTAAAGTACCTTCAAACTGTTAGCACAGGACGAGGCATAGAACAGACTCGAGGTCTAGGACATCCTTGTTGACTGAAATTCAGAGGCTTATGTCAGTAAGAGGGGCATTTCAATTGTTTATAAGATAAGGTTTCAAGTAGCAAGTTTATTCTCATTTTAGTACATATATGAAAATCCTAAAAAATGTTTAAAATGTGATTTCACAGAAAATATTTAAATAAATATAACAATACCTAACTCAGCTCAAATATATAACATGCCCTTTCTTTTTTTTTTTTTTTTTTTGTGGGTACGGGGCTCGACCTCAGGACCTCACGCGCCAGCAGGCGCCCGTGCCGCTGAGCGATATCACCGGCCCTTTTCTCGTATGTGGGTTCCGGGAGTCAAACTCGGGACCTCGCACTTGCCAGGCAGGCGCTTACGCCGCTGAGCCATCTCACCGGCCCGACGTGCCCTTTCTTGTAGCAGATCAGTTTTTACAAGAGGCTGCATTCCAGAAGGGTTCCACCTTGCCCTCCACCTTCAGCGTTTTCTTAGTTCACTAGGTCTGGACAAAAACTTTCTTGCACATTTATGCACTTTTGTTTTAATAATCATCTGAACCTAAAGCTGATGGATCTTTATAGCTAAATGGTATATTTTCATTAATCCCTTACATAGAATGACTGAAAATAAAATGAGAATTTTGCTCAACACCTCTAAGTAAGGAAATAGAGGCAAAAGAAATCCAGTTCAGCGAAGGGGGTGCCCAGCTGTACCAAATGGAACAGGAGGAGTTCTGGGGCTCAGATCTCTGAGCAGAGCTGGATTTCGGACCTGGCATCGGGGCCTCACTCTCGCTACTCCCAGGGAACTGCAGATCAGGGGGGAAAGGAGGCGATGGCTGGAAGCTGACACAAACTCCCTTGCCCGCCTGCCTTTATACCCAATCTCCATAGAATAGAAATTCTACTAAGATTGCGCATGTGCACGCGCCCGTGTGTGTGTGTGTGTGTGTGTGTGTGTGTGTGTGCTGGGGGGCAGATAATAAGAGGTCACAAAAAGTACAATGACTGAAGCAGAAAGCACCCCATAGCCATATTTAAATTTCTGGAAGAGGTACAGATTGACTAGAGTCTGTAGCTAAAGTCGAAGCTTAAATTTTAACAATTTAGGTATGTTTCATTTTTGTTTCCAGCAACTTTTCACCATCTTCTAACATTAGGAAACTATAAAGTCAGTGCTCTGTCCTTGATCGGTCAAGACAACTGTCTTCATGAAAGACTGTTTTATTTGTCTCATATAAATCTGTCATTTCTCACGATGGCCCCTACTTGTTCTGAGTCGCTCTGGGGGAGGACTCTGGATTGACTCATCTGTGTTCACAACTGGGTCTCACAGGCAGGTGGGAGGGTTAGAATAGGGAAGGACAGGGCAAGAGTGTGGGGACAGAGCCCCTAAAGTCACATATGGGGAAAAAGAGCTGAGAAACACTGGTAAGGAACAAATAGAGCAACTCAATTTTATTTTATTTTCCTGTGGTGATAGAGGTCAAACCCAAGGCCTCATGCATGCTAGGCAAGTGCTCTGCCAGCCCCTGAGCAACCAAATTCTTAAACAGTATATAAAAACCATTATATCTAAACTCTTCTGACTGAGCGTGGTGCCACATGCCTGTAATTTCAGCACTTAGGAGGCTGAGACAGGAGGATTGCCATCAGTTCGAGGCTAGCCTGTGCTACATAGTGAGTTCAAGGCCAGCCTGGTCTACACAGGAAGACCCTGTCTCAAAAAACCAAAACCAACCAAACAAAAAAAAAACTCTTTACAGGGCCAGGGATACAGCTCAGCGGCACAGCACCTGCCTGGCAAGCACAAGGTCCTGAGTTCGACTTCCGGTACACACACACAAAAAACCTCTTTACAAAGTGGACATTTCAAGACTGCTAATTTTAAAAGTTACCTTGCTTTCCTTGTTAGTCCTTATTGGATTTTTCCCTCCTTTACCCATCTGCATAGTCAAGGATGCAGAGGTTCATAAACAGGACATGCAACACGGCAGTGTGGAGAATCAAAGGAGCAGTCTGCCGGGGCATGCTCATGGCTCTGAGTCACGAGGGCCACATCACACGCTGAGCTCTGGCTCCAAGTCTCCTCAGAACCTGTGAGCTCACGTCCCAGCCTTCCTTTGTACTTTGGCTCTAAACCATCATCACAGTTACGTTTGATTGCTTGTGTAATCACTGTGAGAGATCACTCTAGTGATTCTGACAGGCCAATCATTAAGAATCTAAGAGCTCTGACTACACGAGGCCGGTGGGATACTACCCAACTTGTGACCCTGCGCCATGTGACTCTGTCTAGCCGTTGAAGCGTTCTGACTGTGGAAGCTTACCTTTCATTAGAAAGGGTCAAGCAGAACTTATGAAAGCTACTCTGCTAAATTTTGTGCTTCTATAATTTGAAAGACATTTAAAACTATTTGGAAAAGTTCTTTTCTTTTGCAATGAGTTATTTTTATTAGGAAAGATCAAAACTCAACTATTACTTGGTTCTGCACATTAAAAAAATAGTTCAAATTTCTGGGTTGCCTTTCCAAGGTCAATAATCAGCCTCTCTATCAGGGTTGGGGCAGATGCTTTTCACTGTCTGTCTCAGAGCTGTGCTCCTTTTCCTCATTCCCTGATGCTGCTGGAGTTTTGGTGTAGTTCTCGAAGGAAGGGGTTCAGCCCCTGGTCTAAGGGAGCTTGTGATCCATTTCTGGCTAATGCCATGAGGGGAAGTCTGCTTCCATACAGTCATGTATTGTTCAGTGACAGGATATATTTTGAAATACGTGTCATTAGGTGATTTCATCATTATAGGAATATCACAGTGGGCTTACACAAACCTAGACAGTGTAGGCGATAGGAACTTTTCAGTACTTCTTTATATATCTATTTTTTCAGTGCTGGGATGAGTTCCAGACCTCATCCATGCTAGCTCCAGTACTGGGCTACATCTTCAGCCCTGTTCTGTTATATAATGACAGTGACTGCTTTTCCCGTGCTGGATAGTAATCTAAGCATTTCACATGCTCACAACAGCGCTCTGGGGTAAGAACTCTGATTTTACAGATGAGGAGACCAGGGCACAGAGGATAATTTACCAAAGATCACACAGCTAGTTAGCACTGCAACTGGGATTTGAACACCTGCTGTCCGCTTCCAGAATCTGCCATCGAACCCTCTTCCCGTGCTAAGAGTGTCACTAGGTGTTAGCAGTATCTAAAGCCACATCACCTACACACTTCACTTATACACTTGGTATTTTGAATGGGAAGAAAGTTTAGTCTTCTCTGTTAAATACAAAAGGATAATATGTAGATTTATTTTTGGCTTAAATCTTTTTTTTTTCCCCAATGCTATGGTTGGAACCCAGAGCCTCATGCATGCTAGGCAACAGTTCTACCACTAAGCTATATACTCAGCTCTTGTATCTTTTTTAAATTAAATTAAATTTAATTTAATTTATTTATTTTTTTGTGGGTACTGGGGGTCGACCTCAGGACCTCGCGCGCCAGCAGGCGCCCGTGCCGCTGAGCGATATCACCGGCCCTTTTTCGTATGTGGGTTCCGGGAGTCGAACTCGGGCCCTCGCGCTTGCCAGGCAAGTGCTTATGCCGCTGAGCCATCTCACCAGCCCCCCTTAATTTTATTTTAAAGAGAAAAAAAGATTAAACAAAATTTCAAAACAAGATAACAGAAAAGTAACAATGGTTAATACATTGAGTATTGCGATCTTTAAATTAGTTACTCAGAGTACAAGGGATAGGCATTTAGTTGTCCAAAAAATATTAAAACAAACCTCTCTTTTCATTTTAAAGAGAAAAAAAAAATAAAACAAAATTTCAAAACAAGGACCAGTGAGATGGCTCAGCGGCGTAAACGCCTGCCTGGCAAGCGCGAGGGCCCCAGTTTGACTCCCGGAACCCACATACGAAAAAAGGGCCGGTGATGTCGCTCAGCGGCACGGGCGCCTGGTGGTGTGTGAGGTCCTGAGGTCGTCCCCCGGTACCCACCAAAAAAAAAAAAAAAAAAAAATTCAAAACAAGATAATAGGAGGGTAACAATGGTTAATACATTGTGTACTGTTATCTTTAGTTATTCAGAGTACAAGATGTCAGCATTTAGTTGTCCAAACAATATTAGCACAAACCTTTCTTTTCAATGAACTAAGAGAAATTAGTAATAACTAATAACTATCCTATTTTATGTGTATATATATATATATATATATATTTTTTTTTTTTTTGCTTTTCCCTTCCTTCTTTTCTCCATTCCCCCATCCCAGTTTCTCTTTCCTTTTGAAGTTTCTTCCCATTTTACAGTATCTATTGTACATTTTGGATCTTATTTACTCTTTCAGATTCTGACACTAGGGAGACAATACGATGTTTACACATGTGTGTCTGGTTTATTTCACTTATGAGTATGGTCTCAAGTTGCATCCATTTACCTATAAAAGTCGCCAGTTTATCCTTCTTTATGGCTGAGTAGTTCTCCATTGTAAAAAAAGACAACTTTTTTTACCCCTTCCTCAGTTGATGGGCATTTGGGTTGTTTCCAACATTTTGCTATTACAAATTATGCTGCTATAAACATGGGTGCACATATATCGCTGTGGTGTGATGTTTTTAATTCTTCTGGGAAGATGCCCAGAAGGGGAATAGCTGGGTCAAATGGGACCTCCAATCCTAGTGTTTTGAGGAATCTCCACACTGATTTCCACAGTGTCTGCACCAGTCTACACTCTCACCAACAGTGGAGAAGGGTTCCTTTTTCTCCATGGCCCCTCTAGCATTTGTTATGGGTTGATTTCTTGACAATAGCCATTCTTTCCAGGGTGAGATGGAACCTCAGTGTTGTTTTAATTTGCATCTCTCAAATGACCAATGATGTTGAACATTTTTTCAAATATTTGCTGTTTGTATTTCTTCATCTGAGAAGTGTGTATTCATCTCAGATGCCCATTTTTGGATTGGGTCATTAAATGTGGGAAGTCTGATTTTTTTGAGTTATTTATATGTTCTCCATAGTAATCCTTTGTCTGAGGAACAGCTGGCAAACTTTTTCCACATTGTGGGCTGTCTCTTCACTCTGTTGGTGATTTCTCTTGCTGTGCAAAAGCTTTTCAATGAGATGAGATCCCAGTTGTTGATTCTTTTTTTTTTTTTTTTTTTTTTGTGGGTACCGGGGGTCGACCTCAGGACCTCGCGCGCCAACAGGCACCCGTGCCGCTGAGTGATATCACCGGCCCCTTTTCCGTATGTGGGATCCGGGAGTCGAACTCGGGCCCTCGCGCTTGCAAGGCAGGCGCTTACGCCGCTGAGCCATCTCACCAGCCCCCAGTTGTTGATTCTTTATGATCCTGTGCAATCAGGGTTTTATCCATAAAGTCTTTGCATACACCAATGTCTTCAAGAGTTTTACCAATTCCATCTTCCAGCAGATTTAATGTTTCTGTTTTAATATTTAGATCTTTGATCCATTTTGACTTTAGTTTAATGCATGGTGATAGGCATGGGTCTAGTTTTAGTCTTCGGCATGTAGATGGCCAGTTTTTCCAGCACCATTTATTAAAGAGGCTATCTTTCTTCCAGTGAATGTGTTTGCCACCTTTGTCAAAAATAAGGTGGCTGAGTATGTCTGGAGTTGTTTCTGCATCTTCTAATCTGTTCCACGGATCTTTGGTTTTTTTTTTTTTTTTTTTTTTTTTTTTTTTGCCAGTACCACACTGTTTTTATCACAGTAGCTTATAATTTCAAGTCAGGGATTGTGATGCCCCTGCCTTGCCTTTGTTGCCCAGAATTGCCTTTGCTATCCAATGTCTCTTCTGGTTCCAAATGAATTTTGGGACTGTTTTCTTTAATTCTGTGAGATATGCTATTGTAATTTTGATTGTAATTGCATTAAATCTGTATAATAGTTTTGGAAGTATGGCCATTTTTACTATATTAGTTCTCCCTACCCAAGAGCAAGGGATATCTTTCCATTTTCTGATATCCTCCTCAATCTCCTTTTTCAGAGTACTATAGTTTTCAATGTAGAGACCTTTTACATCCTTCATTAGATTGATTCCCAGGTACTTCATTTTTTTGGATGCTATTGTGAAAGGTGTTGTTACCCTAATTTTTCTCTCTCAGTGAGTTTGTTATTCGTGTACAGGAATGCTATTGATTTTTGAGTGTTGACTTTGTATCCAGCTATGCTACTGAATTTGCTTATTAAATCTAGCAGTTTTTTAGTGGAGTTTTGGGGTCTTCTATGTAGATTATCATGTCATCCACAAATAATGATAATTTAACTTCTCCCTTTCCTATTGTTATTCCTTTTATTTCTTTCTCTTGTCTAATTGCTCTGGCTTAAGTTTCCAGGACTATGTTGAGTAAGAGTGGAGACAGTGGACATCCTTGTCTTGTTCCTGATTTTAGAGAGAAAGCTTTCAGTTTTTGTCTATTTAGTATGATGTTGGCTGTTGGTTTGTCATAGATGGCTTTTATCAGATTGAGATAAAGACCATCTATTCCAATTTTCTGTAGGGTTTTTATCATGAATGGGTGCTGGACTTTGTCAAAAGCTTTTTCTACATCTATTGAGATGATCATATGATTTTTGTCCTTGGTTCTGTTAATATGGTATATTACATTTATTGATTTACATATGTTGAACCATCCCTGCATCCCTGGGATGAATCCCACTTGGTCACAGTGTGTAATCTTCCTGATGATTTGCTGCATTCTGTTTGCCAGTATCTTATTGAGGATTTTTGCATCTATGTTCATTAGGAGATTGGCCTGTAGTTCTTTTTCTTAGTTGGGTCCTTCTCCAGTTTTGGTATTAGGGAAATGCTTGCTTCCAGGAGTGAATTTGGGAGTATTGCTTCCCTTTCAATTTCATTAAACAATTTGAAAAGTAGTGGTGTTAGGCCTTTTCTGAGTTTCTTGTAGAATTCAGCAATGAATGTGTCAGGGGCTGAGCTTTTCTTTGTTGGTAGGTTTTTAATTACATCTTTGATTTCATTGATTGATATTGGTTTATTTAGGATTTTTATATCTTCTTAATTCAGCTTTGGTAATTCATATGTATCTAGGAATCTGTCCATTTCTTCTGCATTTTTCATTTTATTGGAATACAAGCTGTCAAAGTAGGTATAGATGATCTGGATTTCTGCAGGGTGCGTCGTGATTTCACCCTTTTCATTCCTAATTGCGTGGATTTGAGTCTTTTCTTTCCTTTTTTTGGTAAGGTTGGATAAGGATTTGTCAATTTTATTTAATCTTTCAAAGAACCAACTCTTCGATTCATTGATTCTCTGTATTGTTTTTTAATCTCCAATGAGTTAATTTCTGCTCTGATCTTTATAATTTCCTTCCTCGTATGAGCTTTTGCTTAGCCTGCTCTTCTTTTTCTAGAAGTTTGAGGTTCACCATTAAGTCGTTTATTTGCATTGTATTTTTTTTTTTTTTTATGCGGGTACCGGGTGTCAAACTCAGGACCTTGCGCTTGCCAGGCAGGCGCTTATGCCACTGAGCTATATCACCAGCCCTGCATTGTATTTTTTTAAAGACTATTTTTCCAGTGCTTTTATTTCTCAGGAAATTAATATACCACTAATTGGAGGTCCCTGTTTTGTTTTTATTTTTAATGCAGGTACCGGGAGTCAAACTCAGGACCTCGCGCTTGTCAGGCAGGCGCTTATGCCGCTGAGCTATATCACCGGCCCCCTCCCTGTTCTTTACTAGTGCCACTAAACATAGCCTGGACTGTCCCTCTGCGACCTGGGTATTGAGAAATGGCAAAAAGAGGTCAAAGGCAGCCATTCTTTTGACCTAAACCTTTTAATCACTGGGAAAGACTTACGTCTTTCTAAGTCTTGAAAACAAAAGACTGCATTTTGTACTGTCAACCAGGCCAAAATACTGCCAGTGGGTAGAATAAAATGAGGAGGAAAGAAAGCAATTAAAACAATGTCAATGAACTGTTTAAAACGTAAAGTTAAAGATTTTTGCATTCAGGGCTCTCCAATGTTAAATTAATGTTTCAGGCCAACACTTTGGAGTATGTTCAAACTAAGAAAAAAGAGCAACATTCTTCATTAGCCAGCAATAACAAGACGCATTTTCAGTGGGGTTTAATGCTGGGCAGAGGCTGCAGTAAGCATGAGAATAACTGAGGGGACTGAACTCACTGAACTGATTTGTGCTGTTTACTGATGTTCAAAACTAAAAGGATCCCATTCATTCAAGTCCTTTGCCCCTGAATCCTTTCATCAAGTGTGCAAGGAATTGGCATGACGGGCAAGGCCAAAAAAATTGATACCATGAAAAAAAAAGGAGCATAAAGGAAGTAGACTTTTCTGGCAGGAACACACCAGACGCCGTGAAAGGGAACATTGCCTGCCTGTAGGGCTGGGCCAGGGGCCACAGCTGTCAGATGGGGCCTGAGGCGAACACGTGGCTTCTGCCGAGGGAATGGATTTCTGAGAAAGAATTACTGCTGGGCCAACGTGCTGGAGAAGAGCTCAGAATGGTGAGCAGGACAGCTGGGGCTGGCACCAGGAGGGCACAGGAGGCCCTGAAAGGCAGCCCTGCTCCAATGAGGGCCATTGTGCCATGCCACGCCAGCCCCAGGCTCCACCACCCTCCTGGGAGGAGGTGGCTGTTTCTCTGGGTCAGTTCACACCAATGCCAAGACACACAGGGCTGCAGTTTAGAGGCTCTTAAAAGGAGATGATAAAAATACACTTTAGCAGGTATAGCCTTAGAAAGACAACAGGCCAAAGGGGACAACCTTGTAAGTGAGGCAGAGTACAAGGGCAGCCAGGAAACTACACAGAGCAGGAGTGTGGGGAGAAGGGGGAAGCACTAAGACTTCTCTCTCTCACACACACATCTCCATGTGTATATTCACATTTCATTACGAAACATTTCATTCATATATAAAAACTATACAGCAATTCCCTGTTTATCCATCACCTTGATTTAATAATTACTAACATTTGGTCCTATTTTAGAATATGTATTTTATCTCTTTATGTGTCATTATTTTAAAACAAATCCTAAACACTTCCTTAATGCTTCAGTACACATCACATACACACACACAAAGAACATAGCAAGGTGTGGTGGCATACACCTATAATTCCAGCACACTGGGAGGCTGAGGCAGGAGGATCACAAGTTTGAGCCCACCTTGGGCAACTTAGCAAGTCCCTGTCTCCAAATAAAAAAAGCACTAGGGATGTAGCTTCGTGCAATGGCTCTAAACTCAATCCCCAGTACTACACACACAAAAACTGAAGTTAGTAATTCTTTAGTATCGCTTTATACTTAGACCACAAATTCACCTCTCGCAATCTCCGAGTCAGGAGTCTGAGCACAGCCTCGCTGGTCCTCTGCTCAGGGTCATACCGGCTGTGGTAAGGAGTCAGCGGGTCCTTTCTGGACCTCAGGGTCCGCTTTTTTGCGGTTGTTAGCAGAATTCAGTTCCTTGCAGTTATGGGACCAAAGTTCCTCTTTTTTTGCGGGTCAGCTCCTTACCATCCCAGTTCTCTGCTGCTCTTTGCAGCCCAACTCCTCAAAAGAATGTCCACACTAGCTGCTTGCACATCCTCTTCCCACTCTCGTGTGAAACCATTTCAATCAGGGTTTCTATCCCAGCTTTCCACTAGACAGCTCTTGTCATGGTCACCATGGCCTCCACAGTGTCACGTGTCACAGTCCATTCTCAGTTTTCACCTTGCTTCACATCAGACAGCTGATCACCTGCCTCTCTGAAACAGTCCTTTCTGGGATTCCAGGACTCCATCTCCTGGTCCCTCTTCTGAGTCTCTTTGCTGGTTTTCCTCCTGCCTCTGACCTCCGCATGACACTGAGTGCCCATCTCTTCTCTCCTTTAGCTGCGTGCACTCTCAGGGGAACTCATTCAGTCCATTGTTTTAAAAGCCTGTGGCACAATCATGATTCCCAAATGTGTATCACTAGCCTGGTCTTTCTTCCCAAAATTCAGACACGTAAATGACAATAGTAGTAACAATAAGAACAGCAAAATAAAACAAGCAGTGTTTGTGTATGTGTATTTACTATATTAATTAAAATTACTACTATAAATTATTATTATTATTATCATCCTAGCAAAGACATATATAGTAGATATTTTGTTTCAGGCACTGCTTTAAAAATCACTTTACAAACATTAATCCCTTTAATTCTGCATAATAACTCTACTTGGGTAGATAATATTATTACTCCTATTTTACAGGTGATCAAAGTGAGGCACAGGGAGGTTAAGCAACTTGGTCAGTGTCACACAGCTAATAAATGATATAGCTGCAATATAAACCCAAGCAGGCTAGTTCTAGAATCTGTGCTCTTACTATTAGATTGTGTTAATTTTGTTTTCCTGCCTATTATATATATCTACTTATCTATCTAGGTGACACTTTAAATTTCCCATGTTCAAAACTGAACTCCTGAATTTCATCCCCAAACCTGAGTGATGGGGTTGGGGTTGACTCACTGAACATTTACCCCAACTTCCTCCTAAAGTGCCAGCATTGCAGAGGCCAGAAAGCTAAAAACTACATTTCCTGAACCTCTTGAAGTCAGGGTTCTAGCTAATGATGCACCTCAGGGTCCTAAAAAAACAAGAACAACCCAAATCCAAAGCTAGTATAAGGAAGAAAATTATAAAGATGAGAGCTGAAATTAATGAAGTTCAGACAACAAAAACCAATACAAAGAATTAATGATTGAAAAGCTGGCTCTTTGAAAGAATAAAACAAAATAGACAAACCCCTAGCCAATCTTATAAAAAAAGAGGGAAAGAAAAGACCCAAATCAACGGAATTAGAAATGAAAAAAGCAAAATCACAATGGATACTGCCAAAATTCACAAGGTTATTAGTAACTACTTTGAGATACTGTACTCTAATAAATTGGAGAATCTAGAAGTAATGGATAGATTCCTAGATACACATGAATTATCAAAACTGAAACTGGAAGATATAAAAACCCTGAATAATCCAATAATAGACAAAGAAACTGAAGCAGTAATTAAAAAGAAAAAAACTGCCAATTAAGACCGGATCCTAATGGAATCACTGCTGAATTCTACAAGAACTTTAGCGAAGACCTAATGCCAATACTCCTCAAACTCTTTAATGAAACTGAAAAGGAAGGAGTACTCCCAAAGTCATTTTTGGAAGCCAGCATTACCCTGATTCCAAAATCAGAAAAGGACCCAAACAAAAGCAGAACAACAGTCCAATCTCTTTAATGAACATAGATGCAAAAACCTTCAACAGAAGACTGGCAAAAAAAATGGAACGAATCATCAAAAAGATTGTACATCATGACCAAGCAGGATTTACCCCAGTGATGCAAGGATGGTCCAACATATGCAAATCAATAAGTATAATACATCTCATAAACAGAAGTAAGGTCAAAAATTACATGATCATCTCAATTGACATAGAAAAAGTCTGTGATAAAATCCAACATCCATTCATAATTTTTAAAATCCTGAAAAAAGTAAGTATAGTAAGACCTTATCTCAATCTGATAAAATCCATCTATGAGAAACCTGCAGTCAATATCCTATAAATAGGCAAAAGCTGAAAGCTTTCCCTCTAATATCAGGAACAAGACAAGGATGTCCTCTAGCACCACTATTGTCCAATATAGTTCTCAAAACATTAGCGAGAGCAATCAGGAAAGAGAAAAACAAACAAACAAACAAACACAGGGATATGTAGAGGAAAGGAAGAAGTGAAATTATCATTACTTGCAAAGGACATGATCCACTACCTAGAAGACCCAAAAAATTCTACCAGGAAACTCTTAGAATTAATGACCAAATTCAGTAGTGTAGCAAGATACAAAGTCAACACTCAAAAATCAATAGTATTCTTGTACACTAATAATGAACTCACTAATGATGAACTCTTTCTAAGAGAAAGAAATTAGGAAAGCATGGCCGTTCATAATAGCATCAAGAAATACTAAATACTTAGGAATTAACCTAACAAAGAAAGTGAAAGACCTCTACAATGCAAACTACAGTACTCCGAAAAAGGAAATCAAAGAGGCCATCAGAAAACAGAAAGATATCCCCTGTTCCAAGATAGGCAGAATCAATATTGTCAAAATGGCCACAGTTCCAAACTCATTACAGTTTTAATACAATCCCAATCAAAATTCCATTAGCATTCCTCACAGAACTAGAGAAAAACATCCTAAAATTCATATAGTCAGAAGAGACCCAGAATAGCAAAAACAATCTTGCGGGCCATGAGAGCAGGAGGCATCACAATCCTGTATTTAAAAAGCTACAGTGATTAAAACAGCATGATATTGGCCAAAAACAGATACGTGGATCAATGGAACAGAATAGAGGGTGTAGAAACAACCCTAGGCACATTCAGCTATCTGATCTTTGACAAAGGGGCCGAATATTTTCACTGGAGGAAAGACAGCCTCTTTCACAACTGGCGCTGGGAAAACTGGCTCTCCACACACAGAAGACTGACTCTAGATCTGTATCTCTCTCTATGCACCAAACTAAAATCAAAATGGATCAAAGATCCAAATGTTAAAACAGAGACACTTAATCTGCTAGAACATAAAATACGTAAAACTCCCGAAGACATAGGTATAGGCAAGGATTTTCTGAACAGAACCTCAATGTCACAAGAAATAATAATAAGAATCAACAAATGGGATATAAAATTAAAGTTTCTGCACAGCAAAGGAAACAACCAACAGAGTGAAGAGACGACCTACAGAATGGGAAAAAATTCTGTCAGCGATTTCTCAAACAGAGGATTAGTATCTAGAATATAGTATATAAAGAACCGCCCCCATAAAAGACCCAATCAAAAAGCAGGCAAATAAAATGAACACACGCTTCTCAAAAAAAATACAAATGGCCATACATAAATAAATGCTTAACATCGCTGGCCATTAAAGAAATACAAATTAAAACAACACTGAGATTCCATCATACTCTGGAGAGAATACCTATCATCAAGAAATCAAACAATAAATGCTGGCAAGGCTGCGGGAAAAAAGGAACACTTTTACATTGTTGGTGGGAATGTGAACTAGAACAACCACTATGGAAATCAGTATGGAGAGTCCTCAAAAAACTAAAACCAGAAATTCCGTTTGACCAAGCTTTTAGGTATCTTTCCAAAAGAGTTAAAGACATCATATTACAGTGATACATGCATACCCACGTTTATAGTAGCACAATTCGTAATGGCTAAATATTGGAAGAGGCCTTTATGTCCACCAACAGATGAATGGATAAAGAAAATGTGGTATCTAAACACAACGGAGTACTACTGTCCCATAAAGAAGAATAAATGAGTTGTTTGTAGGCAAATGATTGCACCATGATACCATAATGTTAAGTGAAATAAATCAGATACACAAGTATAAATATCACATGGATTCCTTTATATGAGAAACCCAAAATACAGACAAAGAGCAAAATAAATGATATACAATAAGAACTAGGGAGACAGATCTTTTGGAAATGGTAAGGGGACCATGAGATGAAAAGAGTGGAGAGAGAAGGGAAGGGAAGGGTATGAAAAAAGAATTAATTTGTGTTATGTATATGTACCAATGCCCCACAAGGAACGTGATCATTATGTACTACAAACATGTACTAATAAAAAATAAAAATTGAGAAGGAAAAAAAAATCTGAGCAGCAACTCTTCCAGTAAACACAGAGCCTGTGCACTATACTCTTTGGGTATGGTCACTATTTTTAGTGCCATCTTCTCTCTCCTGTTCTCGTTTTCCTTTTGCTCCTGTCTTCTCACCCACTAGTCTAAAATCTTATATGTATTTTTGTAAGTCATCTCATACCCTTTCTAGGAAAAAATATAAATCAATCAATAAATGCCTCATTTAATTTGATTAAACCAAATCCTGCAAGATTAAGCATGATTTTCCAATTAAGTCCTTATAAAATAAAAAAGACGGTTCAATCGCTCCTCACTTAAGCAGTATTACTGACACTAGAATTCTGGCACAGGAGAGACTGGGAGAGTCTCGTGGAGTCATGAGATTTGCCGTGCAGGGGCCCGAGCCTGGTGCTGAAAGGCCTCCAGGGCTGCAGGTCCTGTGACATCAAGTCAGCTGCCCAGGACTCCGGAGGACAGATCACTACCATCCTCTCCCCTTTCTCAAAAACAAAAGAAATCCAAATCAATATATTTGCCACTGGACAGATAAATGCCCAATTTTCTCTGATACCTAAATGCAGCACAATCAGTCCGGCAAGTGAGTTCTTCCCAACCGCCAGCTCGGCAGAAAAGAGGGGAGCAGACAAAGCCAGCCACTAAGTTAACTTGCTATGCCCACAGCTGATGATTGGACACAGAGCAGGAAAAAGGATGCACGAGAATCAAGGCATCACATTATGCAACTCTGATGGCGTAAGCGCTTGCCTGGCCACAGAGTTTCGGGCAGCATGTCAACCTGTCATTTTTATACCACATTAATAGTTTTGTTATATTGTGTAGCACTTAACATAATTTTTACTTAATATTTGCTTTTGCATCCATTAGGCATGCTTTAAATCTTGTCCTAAGCAGCAACACCCATGAAATCAGGAGTTTGATATGCTAGTTATGCTTTTTCTAGTATATCACAAATTGAATATTTAACTATCAACATAAATAATTGTTCATGTACTTCCCAAAGTCACCTCACACATCACAGTGTTAGATTTGCCACTCTCTAGGACACACTGAAGGGGAAACTTGATCCTGGTCTCATAGGTCTGCCCAGAAAGGTGCTGGCTATCGTGGGACCTGGAGAATTAGAGAAACTGTTCTTTTAAAAATTCTATATGTACACATATGTATTATGTATATATATATATATATAATGTATATATATATATATATTTATTTATTTATTATTATAGGCTGAGACATCACTGAATTCCACAAATATAATTGATCAAAATAATCAAAGTAGCAAACACATGAATATTGATTCCATCTTTTTAATTAGGTAATGGCGGTAGGCCAACTGGTTTTTCTTCTGCTTCAAGCATTAGTAATTTACTTAGAAATTTTAGTTCACGATGAATAATTTTCCTTTTGAGTTCCTCTTTTCTAAAACCCATGAGTAAAAGAGAATTAGGAAGCTATGCTGAGATAAAGTGCTACTTTCAAACAATAAAGAATAGCTAAGGCATGTGGCAGTAAAAAAAAAAAAAATAAGTTTTGGAAAACCAAATAATGACAAGGTAGAGCCTATAACTTTTATACCATTCCCCTTTGAGACTATAGGTTTGTTCTAATAAAACTGAGCCTTTTATAAGAAACGTATTTATGAATGTCAACAGTGTAGTGTTTTTAGAGCCCTTGAAATAATGAAGGAAGTTGTGTTGTGGTAAGTTCTCTATTTTACAAACAGTGCTTGTTCATTCAATTTACAAAGAGAATTTTGTTTATAAAACATCAGCAAATGTTGTGCCTTGAAAGACAATATTCCAAAGTAGACTAGAAGTTTCACTAGGAACCCTGTGGAGTTGGGAATGTTTTTGGAGAAAGGGTGGAGATCCTGTCAGGAGAGAAGGTGGGGAAAAAGAGCTTCTGTTGCAGGAGCTGGACAAATGAGGTTGGTGGCATTTTGTCATGGCACACGGGGGATATAAAGGCAGAAGGGAAAAAACAAATTGGAAAAATAATTTTCTGCAAGGTCAAGAAAAAACTATTTTATCAGCAACAAAACAAGAGTCGAAGGGTATATAGCCCGGGACTTAACTGGGGACCTGGATGGTATTAGAGCTGAGCTCCAGGGTTTAAAAAATGAGGTTAGGGCCGGTGATACCGCTCAGCGGCACGGGCGCCTACTGGCGCGTGAGGTCCTGAGGCCGACCCCCGGTGCCCACCAAAAAAAAAAAAAAAAAAAAAATGCGGTTAGCCCAGAGTGGTTTGGGGGAGAAGGACGGGGAGAAGGAGGATTGATTGATGATTTAATCGAGTATCAGAAGCAGAAAAGACACATTTGCATACTTCTAAGAGTGCTAATGCATGGCTTCAGGATGCCGGTATCACAATGCCGGATAAAGGCGACATGGGAGAGGCAAGACCATTCACCCCAAATCCAGGGAGGTAAGACAAAGGCTGTGAAGCCAGGCAGTCTAGGGGCTGGATCTTGCTCCTCTGAGGATGGAGGCTGGAGGGTTTGAGCAGAAACTTCTGTTGCTTGGGTCACAGCAGCACTCAGACAATGGTGAAAGAAAAAAGAAAATTAGAGACATTACAATTTTTTGTTTTTTGATTTTTTTTTTTTAATGCGGTACCGGGAGTCGAACTCAGGACCTTGCGCTTGCCAGGCAGGCGCTTTTATGCCGCTGAGCTATATCACCGGCCCGTTTTTTGATTTTTTTTTTTTGGCCAGTTTTTGTGCACTGTTATGGTGAAATGGAGTTTACTAGGTAGCATTAACTAGGAGGGAGGGGCCTCCACCACCCCAGGCAGCCAAGAAAGTTTGGAAGGCAAGTGAGGCTTCCATAGAAATTTGAAGTTGTTTTTAAATGAGAAGGTTCAAAGAGACCTTCTTGTTATCAGCAGGATTCCATTTGGTGAACTGCATTTGGTGAAGTCTAAAGGTACACTGCAGCCTCCAGAGTCCCCTTCCCGTCCTCTTACTGGGGGTCACGGGAACCCAACAATGTGACCTATTGGTGGCGTGATAGAAAGTTCCTTAAAAACACAAAAAGCACAACTCAGCAGTCATGTGCTTGATGAGGCTGGTGAAGAACTGTGTGAGAGTGTACTGCGTGGTTCAAAAGGGCCACCCGACATCATGTAAGGAAACTTCTAGAAAAACACCAATGTCTACCAATAAAGGAGACACTAAATAAATTCTGACAAGTTCGCGCAGTGGGATGCTAGGCAGCCTTTAAACAGGCGGAGGTAGATCTCTGTCGGGGATTTGGTCGGAAAACAAGGCGCGCCCTTGTTGCAGAAGTGAATTTCGGTGCAGGATGTCACTGCCGCTGGTGATCTTGGCTTGAAGGGCCAAACCGAGAGCTGCCCACAAGCTGTGACAGGCTGCTTCGAGCCTCGCGGTCTCCTACCTGCCTGGTGAAACTGCTCCCAGGAGAAAATGCCTCTCAGTCTCTTCCGGGGGCTGCCGTGAGCAAAGGTCTCTGGTGGGCGGACTGGAACGCAGACCCGCGCGGAGAAGGGGATTCTGGGAAATGTAGTTCCAGCTTCACCCCGCGTCCAGGAGGACTGAGGCGGGCGCGCAGGGGGCCAAGGCAGATGTGCAGCCTGTGTGTGCGAGAGAGGGGTCCCCTTAGTAGGGATCACCTCGGGGGTAAGGTTTCAAAGCGAGGGAAGAAAGGGCATGAAGGGAGCACACTTTTTAGTGTTATTTTTGATTGACATGTCATTGTATGTATTTATGGGGCACAATGTGGCGTTTTGATACGTTTACGCATTGTGGAATGATCAAAGCAGGGTAATGGCCATCCGCAGTCGCTCTGGCGTCACTCCTGGTCTTCTTCCATTCTGTCTTCCTGCACAGGAGTCTGGGTCCTCATTCCACTTGCTTCGTGATACCACTGCATTGTCACAGCCCCCTCTCTTCCCTGCAATCCACCCTAAACACTTCTGACGAACTTAAGAATCCACTGGCACACTCAAGCCCCGGCATGGCTCCCCACTGCTTACCTAGCAATGGAGCCTAAGGTCGCATGTCAGGACGGACTTTATCACCGGCCACCACCCACCCCTTTACCCCAGGCTGCCACTATGGATTGGCTACTTCCTCCCTGCCTCCAAAGGTGCCCTGCTCTTTCCTGCGCTCACATCGTGGCTCACACTAGCCTCTCTGAGTGGAAAGAAAACCCTTTCCATTTCTCTCTTGGTGAAATCCTTCTTTCTCAGTGCCCGGCTCAAAGCTCGTATCTGCCAGGAAGCCTTCCCTGGCGCACCAGGGCACCAGTGGTCTGTCAACTTCAAGCGGCTCAAGAGCTTATTGTCTGGGATGTTCCTTTTGATCTTTAGTAATACACTTTGTGACTTTCCTCTGTGCTCTCAGCTGAATAGCACATTCTTTGAAAGCAGGAACATGCTTTGTGGTCCCTGCTTCTTACAGACGGTCTTGTTTAATGGGTGAAGCTGTTTCTAAGACTTCTCTGAAAAAGGAAACCTACTTCTTTCACATCCTGTGTTCAGGGTGGTCTGGAGCTAGACAGCTCAAGGGTGGTGAGAGCCAGGAAGGCCGCGTCTTACAGCAGTGGGCTCACTTTAAAAAAAAAAAAAAAAAAAAACAGCTATGTTGAGGTACATTTCATGTACCATACAAATCACCCTCTTGAAGTGTTCAATGAAATAATTTTTAGTTTGTTCGCAGAGTTGTGCAACTATCACAAGAGCATTCACCCTTACTTATGTACTTGTCTGTATTGTTTTAAATTATTACAAACCTATATATTAAATAAATATGATGGAGGCAATTATAATCAAGCTTGGTGATTTTTTGGAGTAATTAAAATACTGTTGCCAGAAAAAATATAGGATGGTCAGTTAAATATGAATTTCTGATAAATGATGAAAAATGTTTTGTGTAATTTAAATACAATATTCAGGACATACTTAGACCAGAAAAGTATTCATTGTTTATCTGAAATTCACATGTAATTGTGTCCTGTTTTTTTGATAAATCTGACAACTTAAATGTTAAGCATGGGGAAGGAGGGTGACAAAACATGGTTGAATTTGATCAAATTCATGCTATATGCATGTATGGAAATATCATACTGAACCCCATTAATATGTGTTAATAAAATATTTTCCCTAAATAGACAAAAATGTTAAGCATAAGCATACACTGACCGTATGAGCTAGCCATTCCATTTTAAAGAGTTTGCTGGAGAGAAATGAAAACATGTCTACACTGAACCTGTACATGACTGTTACAGCAGCTTTATTGATAATAGTCAAAAGTAGGAAGAGCCTGTCAATACGTTTATGGTGAACAAACTGGTATCCAAACATAGGAATGCTACTCAGTGATAAACTATTGGTATATGTAATAACATGTATGAATCTAAAAAACATTACACTGAGTGAAAGAAGCCAGACACAGAATGTGAACTTCTAAACAAGCAACATTTATCTTTTTTGTTTTGTTTCAGACAGGGTCTCATTATGTAGCCCTGTTTTGTTTTTTTCAGACAGGCTCTCACTACTTAGGCCAGCCTCGAACTTCCTGCAATCCTCCTGCCTCAGCCTCCCAAGTGCTGGGATTGCAAGCATGCGCCACCACACACAGCCGCAACATTAATCTATAGTGGCAGAAAGCAGATCAGTTTTGCACCAGGGTTGGGGGATTGCTTGTGAAGAGGCACAAGAGAATTTCCTGGGCGATGGGAATGTTCTGCATCTTGACAGTGGCAGTGTTACACAGGTGTATAAAATTGTCAAAAATCATGGAACCTACTGGGAACAGGTTTATTTTATTGCATATAAATTATATGTCAATAATAAGATTCAGGGCTGGTGAGATGGCTCAGCGGCATAAGCGCCTGCCTTGCAAGCGCAAGGGCCCGAGTTCGACTCCCGGATCCCACATACGAAAAAGGGGCCGGTGATATCGCTCAGCGGCACGGGCGCCTGCTGGCGTGTGAGGTCCTGAGGTCGACCCCCCGGTACCCACAAAAAAAAAAAATAATAATAAGATTCAAAAAAAGAAACTGAATTTTGTACCAAGGAGCAGTGAATTAGTAGCGTGAGTTTAGAACTCCAATCAACATATCCTGTGTAGTGGATTTTACAATTAGGAGTGTTCATTTAATAAGGTGAGATTCCAGTTGATTCTTTGTGATAGTTCCTGTGCGATTGAGGTTTTATTCATAAAGTCTTTGCCTACACCAGTGTCTTCAAGAGTTTTACCTATCCTATCTTCCAGCAGATTTAATGTTTCTGTTTTAATATTTAGATCTTTGATCCATTTTGAATTTAGCTTAGTGCATGGTGAAAGATGTGGGTCCAATTTTAATCTTTGGCATGTGCAGAGCCAGTTTTTCCAGCACCATTTATTAAAGAGGCTATCTTTCTTCCAGTGAATGTGTTTGGCACCTTTGTCAAAGATAAGGTGGCTGAGTATGTCTGGAGTTGTTTCTGCATCTTCTTCTTCTTTTTTTTTTTTTTTTTTGTGGGTACCGGAGGTCGAACTCAGGACCTCGCACACCAGTGGGCACCCGTGCCACTGAGCAATATCACCGGCCCTTTTTCCATATGTGGGTACCGGGAGTCGAACTCAGGACCTCACGCTTGCCAGGCAGGCACTTATGCCGCTGAGCTATCTCACCGGCCCATTTCTGCATCTTCTAATCTGTTCCATTGATCCTCAAGTCTGGTTTTTTGTCAGTACCATGCTGTTCTTATCACAGTAGCTTTGTAGTATAATTTCAAGTCGGGGATTGTGATGCCTCCTGCCTTGCCTTCGTTGCCCAGAATTGCCTTTGCTATCCTAGGTCTCTTCTGGTTCCAAATGAATTTTAGGATAGCAGTGTTAGTTTAGCAAAAGAAAGACATGCTTCTTCCATCTTTCAGATTTGTTCAGAGTTTTATATCCTGGACCCCACTAAATCTGCCTGACTAAGGATCATCCCTAACAACCAAGGGAGGCCCACTTTGTTCGCTGAGGAATCTCCTTTCATCCAACAAATTATTGATTAATTATTCTCTTTAGGCTGTGCTTCATGCCAGGCTATGGGTCAGATTGACTGGAGATTCATGGGACCCAGTGGTGAGAGCTGGGGAAAGGAGATGAGACAGACAATAAATAAATGATCACAGAAAAAATAAATAAATGATCACATAAGTAAACATATAAATGTCCCGGACATAAAAGATACAGTGTTACTGTAGAAGACCGGAATGCCTCCTTCTTCCTCCTGTTCTACAAGGAGAATTCTCTCTGGTCATTCAGCTCTGCTCTTTTCTGGGCAGGTGCTGCCTTCCCAGCTCCTGCATTCTGGGGTGGTCGAAGTGGACAGTTGCACTGGTTCATCCTTCCTGTCCTAACAGAATCCTGACTTTCTTTGGGGAAGCCATGCCCACAGCTGGATGACTTTTATAACAAGTATTTCTGGTGAAAGCTGTTGGACAAAAAATATGCTATGCTACGGGATTCCTTTTATATGAAATTTCCAGAAAATGCAGCACAACTTTTAATGACAGAAAGCAGACCAGTGGTTGTCCAGGGCTGGAGGGAGGGGTCCTTGGCCACTGGGGTCCTGAGGACATGTTAGGGAATGGAGTATCCTGTATGTTGAGTGCAATTATGGTTTCATGGGTGTGTATGTTAATCAAAACTCATCACACTCTACACATTGTGATTAGCTGTATGTAAATTATATCTCAGCACAGTTTAAAGAGCAGAATACATGAGGGGAAAATTAATTTATAAACAAACACTCTCCATGGAGAAGGTAGGTAGGGATAGGGAAAGACACTGATTTCTAAAGGACCCGATGCCACTTATTCTGAGCAGGTGAAAATAAAGAACCATTGACTTAGGACTCTAGTTATTGCAGAGCCTCACAGGTCTGCCCAGGAACCTGCCTAAGGAGCAAAAGATGGAGGATCATTCCTTTCTCTTTTGTAGCTTAGATGTACTTGCTGAGCTTGATTCCCTATACAACAATACCCTATCCCTGGAAAAAAAGTCGCCTTGCATTTAGAAGAAATATGGAACACATTTATGGCAATGGTGGCCAAGTCAAGTAGATTGGAACTCACAGTGAGGATAGGGAAGGCTCCCTTTACCTTCTTGCCCCTGACTTTGCCAGCCTCATGTGCCAAGCAGAATGCCCAGAGATGTCGGGAACATGAATGTCAGCAGAAAAGTATTAAGGAAGGTCTGTCAGGCACAGTTCTTGGGTGCTAACAACTGAACTTTCCTCTTAGCAGTAGAGTGAAAAGGGTTGTGTTAAAGGATGTATTAGAGGATTCTCCCCTAGCAGCTCCTGGGGAACCAGGGATGAGGTTTGGCAGCTGCACAGATGAGAACAACGTCAACATCCTCACAATGCTGGCTTGGAGGAAATGCCACTGCTGCTTCTGCTGACCTGGGTATGAGGTAACAGTGCCAATTTTGGACACATTATAGGCACTTCTGCTTCGCTCACTTGGGAGGTTGCCACCACTGCTCACTCTGGTGGGCATAGCTGGGTCTGCTGCACTGAAACCTTGAGTAGGTCTGGGACTTCATAAAAAAAAAGAAAGAAAAGAAAAGAAAGAAAGAACACAGACATCAGTGATGGTGGTGCATCCTTGCACAGGAGATAGGACAGAACAGGGCTGCCACTTGGTGTGCCTTCTAGGGGCTTGCTTGCAGACTACAGTGTGATTGTACCCATGGATGGCATGGCATGGTGGCCCTGAGGGAAATACTTAAGTATTTGTGTGGTTCTTTCCCTCCTTCCACCAAAATAGTATAAAGTCATGGAGCCCTTGGTTTTAAACATCTCTGCCCTGCCAGATTCCTTTCTCATGGGCTCTTGGACTTCCAAACTCTGGTTACAACTCTATGAGGCACCAAGGAGACAGTGGGGAGCCATTTCCACACACTTGTCTCTTTTTTACTGCTTGTTTTCTTATTTGGAAGTAAAATAAAGTGACTGTAACTTAAGCCAAGTCAAAGCCTTCATTCTTGCCAACATTCAAACCTGGTCAGTGTAGCCCAGTCACCCTTGCCAAAATGGATTCTACAGCCTGGCTCCTTTGTTGCCTCTGTCTTCCAATCCAGTCATTTTCCATTGTATCTGATTGGCAATCTCTGGGCCACATGCCTGTGCTCTAGCTGCAAGGGAGGCTGGGAACAAGGTCTGCTTTCGGTAGGTGGTGTGTAGAGACTCAAGTGGAATGAATGTTCGGAAGTGCTGGGTGGAATAAGAGAATGGCAGATGTCCATTACAGAGGTCTCAGTAGATAATATGTATGTTTCTTCATAGTTAGGGGCTCACCTTTTCCATTCTGGGACTGGATTTGGTGAACATGTTACCTTCCGCTTTCCCTATTCCAAGGGTTAGGGTGGTCCCCTGAGCTTGTCAATCACAGTCACTTTGACTGCAGTCTGAGAAGGATGCACGACCTAAAGGGCCAGGTAGCACCTTCTCTGAGGTTTTTGTTGGATCTATTCTGTTTTCTCTGGATTTCTATCTGTAAAAATGAGTCATGAGTGTTTGGTGCTCATATTTGCCACCATCAGCCTGCTCAAGAAGAAAGCCAACCTAGTGGTAGCAGAGTTGAAAGAAGACAAGGGAAGGTGGGGAGAGCGACCTCTGTTTTCTGTTACTATTCGAGGCTGAGTGATGCATAAAGAGATTCATTTAGCCCAAGTTTTGGAGGCTGGAAGTTCAAGGCTGCATGGTCACATCTGTTTAGCTTCTGCTGAGCCCCCCCGCCTTATGTAACATGGAGAAGCAGAAAGGTAAATGATTACTTGCGGAAGGGAAGATCACATGGCAAGACAGGAAGCCCTCAGAGTCTCAGGGACCAGAAGTGCTCTTTTTGTAACAACTGACTCTTGCAGGAACTGACCAGGGTCCCATGAGAATTACATTAATCCCTTCCTAGGGCTTGCCCCCATGACCTAATTACTTTGCAGTAGGCCCCGGCTTCTTAAAGGTTCTACCACTTTATATCCCCAGTAGATATACTGGGGAGCAAGCTTTCTGCAAAAGAATTTTGGGGGACACACTCCAAACATAGCACTGTGTATCCAGCTTTGCACAACCCTGGGTTTTACATCGACCTTGGGTTTTACAAATATGTAAATCTTTCCTGTGATCAAGCTAATGGAGCTGGATTCCTTCACTTGCAACTTAAAAAGTCCTAACACAGAACGCAGTCAGTGTAGAAGACTGCTAAGAGGTAGGGTAATATGAGGAACAAGAAGCATGCAGACTTGTGGATGACTGGAAGATATTTGTTCTTCCTCTATTGGCCCATGCTTCATCTCTTTGTTTGTTTGAGACAGGGTCCTGCTATAGGCCAGACTAGCCTCAAACTTGCAATCCTCCTCTCTTGGGCTCCGGAATGTTGAGATCACAGGCATGCACCACCACTCTCAGCTTACCCCTTCTTTTTAAAATAGAACCACGTTTCTCTCAGGAGAAACCTTCTTTTCCCACTCTCAGCCCTTCAGACAGGGCTCTGCCTGGCCCTAAGCCAATCAGAGGATCATATTCCCCCTGACATATGACAAATCTAGGGTGGGCCCATGGCCCTAATTAGAGCCAGTGAGAGATAGCAAGACTTTTGTTGGGAATCCAGGGAAAGAGTCTTTTCCTTCCCTGACTCTGTGAGGAAATGTAGGGTCAGGAGCTGGTGCAGGGATGTTGCCAGCCTGAAAAGAGGCCTCACTGGTGCTAAGATCTCAGCAAAGAGGTTTCCATGGGATGAAGGATGGGAGACAAGTTGGAATGGGCTGAAGATGCGGTGAGATCCAGTGGGAGAGGGCAGCTGTGCAGTGCAACCAACATGTAGACAGGCACGGCCATAAAGGAAGCAGAAAGAAAGGGTGGTGGCTTTGGAAAATGAATTGGGAGCTTTTTGCTTTTATTTCTCCTGAGCAGGGAGATGTTACACCCTGTGTGAACATTTGTGGAAGACTTGAAGTGGGAGATCTGTGGGCTCAGAAAGTAAGGGGACAGCTGTTGGTGTCATCCAGCATGGGCTTCATAGGTGTGCTGGGCGGAGGCAGCAGCCTTCCAGCACGGGGACAAGCAGGTGGCAGGCAACTACTTGGAGGAAGAGGGGACAGAGCAAAGTTAGCAAGTGTACAAAAGAATTGCTGTAGTGGGCCGGTGAGATGGCTCAGCGGTGTAAGCGCCTGCCTTGCAAGCGCGACGGCCCGAGTTCGACTCCCGGAACCCACATAGGAAAAAGGGGCCGGTGATATCGCTCAGCGGCACGGGCGCCTAGTGGCGCCCAAGGTCCTGAGGTCGAACCTCCGGTACCCACCAAAAAAAAAAAAAAAAAAAAAATTGCTGTAGTGATGGACCATGGAATCTAAACTAGATAAATATGTGAGGCCAGGAGGTGGCTAAGTCATTTGGAAATAGTTCTCTCTCCCCTATTGAGTTTTACTTTTCCTGTATTCAAGGAGATTAAGAGGTTTTCAAACTCTAAGTTAATGTTATCTTCAAGTTTCATCTTCTACTGAGAAGCTCATTTCTGGGTTAGAGTGTAGATCAGTGGGAGAGCACTTGTTTAGCACACACACGTGTGTGTGTGAAGCCCTGGGTTCAATCCCCAGCACCACAAAATAAATAAATAGACGCTCACTTCTCTTCCCATTATGGTTTCACTTCTGTATTAAAACAACTGAAACTCATTTCCTGTGGGAACTTACAACAGCCTGATGGTAGCTGATGACTCCATGAACTTTACCCACCCCTGTTCGTTTTGAGTGGTCCTTTCAGTGTCTTTGCATAAGTGTAACTGAATTTGTGCACAGAGGTTCTTGCCTTGTTCACCTTCATCTTTGGTCATGAGCTCCTTGAGAGACTTGATGCTCTATTTGAGGGAGGATGGGAGCAGGGGCAGTACTGATAAGTGCTTAGTAGGACTGAACCCATAGTGCAGCATTTTACATTTGATGGGCCCTTAATATCGATCAGTAACAACTCAATAAATCAAATCACTTTTCTTTTAACCACTTTTCCTATACAAGACTAATCTTTGGGGCTGGTGAGATAGCTCAGCAGCATAAGTGCCTGCCTGGCAAGTGCGAGGTCCTGAGTTCAACTCCCGGAACCCACATAAAGGAAAAAAGGGCCAGTGATATCGTTCACTGGCACAAGCGCTTGCTGGCAAGCACAAGGTCCTGAGGTTGACTTCTGGTACCCACATTAAAAAAAAAAAAAAAAAAAAAAAAAGACTAATCTTTGAATTATGTGAAATGTCTCTGAGTTGAGCAACTTCTGAAATAATAGATAATTCCAGTAGTATCTTCTGTTTTTGTGTTTGTTCTGTTTTGGTGGAGAAGAGATGCGAGTCAAGAGTCACAAATAGTTCCAAATAGGTTTCCAAACGGGAAAAGCTTGATGGTGTCAAAAGACACTAGAGGCAGGCAATTCCTGTGGTCCTCGGTTCCAGTGCTTGTCAGGCTGAATGCTGTTTACATTAAAAATGACCCAGGAAACCAAACGAGGCTCCTGGCTGCTTGAGGATTTGGGATTGAGACAAGAGCCTCGAGATTACTACTTAACATATTGATTCTAGATTATCTTCCTTGTCTAGTGTAATAAGAGAAACACAAACTTTTACACAAACTAGTGATTAAATATAATTTCCATTTTGGCCCACATATATTTGAATGCATGCCCTTAACATTTCATTGTTCTGGTAACAAAAATTATATTTTCTACATCTACAGGCAGATCTTCCCTAGAGTTCAGTCCTGTTCTTCCTCAGTATGGCATTTTTTTTCCCTTTCTTTTCTTTTCTTTTCTTCTTTCTTTCTCTTTCTTTCTTCTTTTTATTTTTTTTGAGGCAGGGTCTCACTATGTAGTTCAGGCTGGCTGGCCTTGAACTCGCAGCGATCCTCCTGCCTAGCCTCCCGAGTGCTGGGATTACAGGCATGCGCCACCATGCCCAGCTAGTGTGGCATATTTAATCCAAAAGATTTGGATATAATTTGGCAAACCAGCACATTCACAGCAATCACTTCGGAAGTCTGCAAGCTACTTGGGGGTTTTGGGGAAATGGCATTTTCCTGTTGGATTTTCCCCCCTAAATTAAATCTTTAGAAGTTTTAAGCCTATTTCAAGCATATGGAAAAGCATGGAAAATAATATAAGTGACTTTATGTACTCATCTCTCACTGTCAAATTTTACTATTGTCATATGAACTTTCAACTTTAAAAAAGTCACATACAAAGCCCCCTATCTGTAAGCCCTATTCTGATTTTGGAGCTTATTCCCATGCTGCTATTCTTATGGTTAAGTATCCAAAAATAATATAACTTATTTTGCATTTTATACTTTAAATGCATACATACATATCATTCTGTACCTCCGTTTTGGGTTGTTGTTTATACATCTAACTCGACTTGTCAGTACAGACATACCCCACTGTGCCACAATTCGTTATCTTGCGAATGGGCTTCTGGCTGTTTCCATGTTTCGCTACTACAAATAATACTTCTACTTGTACATTTTTGTGCATGTCTCCCCATTCGTACAAGCAGAAGTTTCTCATAAATGTGCACACAATCATTTGATGGGTCTTGTTAAAATGCATACTCTGATTCAGTAGGTTTGGGGTGACACCTGACATTGTGTTTGTATTGTTTCCAGGTGACGTCAATGGTGCTGGCCCTGGACTCACACTTTGTAGAGCAAACATCGTGCAGAGGAGTGAACCTTCAATGTTAATGATGTTGCCCGATTTCTCTCTGACGTGCTCACCCCAACCCACGCTTCCATCAACCTCACATGAGTTATTACATCTTCATCAGTACTAGTTATCAGATTTTCATTTTTGCCAGGTTGATGGGCATGAAGTGGTATCTCATTATTTTAATTTGCTTTTCATGAGTACTAATGAGGTTGAACCTTTTGAGTTTCTTCTGTAACAATTTAAAACTAATATTAGAGGGAAAGAAAATGTCATTAATCTGTTCATACTTTAAAGCATTCTTAAAATAGCCCCACGCCTTTTGAAGGCTTCGAGTTTGTTGTTGTTGTTGTTTGTCTGTTTGTTTTGGCTTTTTGAGACAGGGTCTCACTATGTAGTTCATGCTGGCCATGAACTCACGGTGATCCTCCTACCTCAGCCTCCCGAGTGCTGGGATTATGGGCATGCACCACCATGCCTGGCATGTCACATCTTTTTTAAAGTGTCAGAAATAAAAGGAAAAGCAAGCCAGGCATGACAGCACTCTGAGAGTGAGGCAGGAGGATCACAAATTTAAGTCCAGCTGAGCAATGAATGAATGGAGATAGAGTGAGAGAAACTGTCTTGCTGAAATTGTCCTTGTCATCTGAAAATGTTATGCTTCATCCCACAAATAATACCCATGAAGGAAAATTGTAGTAAACATATCACAAGGGTAATGTATGTGTATAGTAGAACATACTAATAAACAAAAAAAGTGCACTCATGACTTAATATCTAGTATAGCATCATGTTTAAAGGCATGGGCTTCTAAATCCAGTGTTTGAATTCCAGTTCAATGATTTGCTAGTTGTTTGACCTTGGATGTGTCATTTAACATCTCCAGGTCTTGGTCTTCTCATTTAGAAAACACAGATCATTTTAATAGCACCTAGATTATAAGGTTGGGAGGATGAAATTAGCTAATAAATAAAATAGGGTGTTATTTGGCACATAACAACATATCTGGCACATTAAAACTTGAGCCTTAAAAAGTTTTTAGCACTCTCCCCCATGAGTAGACACTTTCCCTCTAAATTGGACAACATTGCACTACATGCAATTTTACACCACGCTTTTGCCCACTGACTACAGAATGAAAACTTTACCAAGCTATTCCCTATTCTTTTAGGTAATTTAAAAAGGATGCGTAG
This sequence comes from Erethizon dorsatum, assembly GCA_028451465.1. Taxonomy (NCBI): domain Eukaryota; kingdom Metazoa; phylum Chordata; class Mammalia; order Rodentia; family Erethizontidae; genus Erethizon; species Erethizon dorsatum. The sequence goes on from CM051835.1 coordinate 82,634,347, forward strand.
TACTCTAATGTATGAATCTACTGCAATTAACCATTGTTTAATGGTTTAATTTACATTATTTTATAATACCGTATAGCTAATTCATTTTATGCCTTTTAAATAATTTTTATTTTTTGGTGCTGGGGCTTGAACCCAGGGCCTCCGTATGCTAAGTGCTGTCTCTACCACTGATCGATCCCCCCCGCCCCTTACAGAGTTGTCTTTATATCAGCTCGTTCTCTCCCTTCTAATCAGCTCTCAGCCGTTACATCTTTCCCCTTCTCATCTATGATCAGACAACAGAGCAAGTTAAACGAGTTTATTGCAGTATTACCTTATTTGCAATTCTGGCACTTGGGCTTGGGCGAGACAATTAATGCAGCAGTTGTGAAGGGGGGCTGTTTTTACTTGGGAGGGTGTGAGCCTTACAGTTAGTCAGCTCTTCTGAAATTGTCTCTTGCTCACTGGAAAAACTCAGATGTGGCATATGCTCTCACTGCCTTTTTCCTTTAACTCCTTCTTGGCATCTGGAAACTCAGACTGTCTCTGTGCCTGACCACCTCATTCTTATCCATTTCTGATTTTCTGGAGCCCTGCTGCCCCTTAGCCTAAGTCTAGGAGTTCCTAGCCTCCTCGACTCCTGACACCTCTATGCCTGCATACTGCTGGACTGTTACAACCAGAATGTGTCTCCCAGAATTCATATAGAAACTTAGGTGCCAATGTGCTACTACAAAAAGGACACTGTGGACTTCACTGTTTTAGTTTCTTATACTTTTAAGTAATCTATAACACTTGCTTCTGCTTTTTGACAACTTTGCACTATTTGACAATTTTGGGTTCCATTAAATTCACATTTTTGGATGTATGCACAAAAAGATTCCCAATCAAATATTACTAAGTAGTGAAGTCCAGCTGGATGAATTTTTTTCCTAAACTTTTCTAAAAAATCATTTGGAATACTTGTTAACATACTTCCAAGCCCAGCCCAATGGAAAAGCCCCACAATCTGGAAATATTATCTGGGTAAACAAACACTTCAGGTGATTCTTACAACCAGGCACATTTTAAAATAGTGGGTCCTTAACTTGCATCCTCTGAGAGCTTCAAGGACACTGGGAATTTCAACTGGGACATGAGAGCTTGGAATCAATTGTCAGAGCCAGAATGTGTCTCCCAAAATTCATGGTGAAACTCAGTTGCCAAGTGCTAGTACTAAAAGGTGGGGCCTTTAGAAGGTGATTCAGTCATGAAGGTACACCCTGCATGGACACTATTTGGAACCCTTATATATATAAGGGCTTGAGAGTGGGTTTGTTCTCTCCCGTCACATAAGAACACATCGTTTTTGGTCATTTCCCCCTCTGCCATGTGAGAATTCAGGACTAAGGGCACCATCTTGGAGGGAAGAGAGCAGGTTCTCATCAGACAGTGAAACTGCTGGCACCTAAACCTTGGACTTCCAAAGCAGCTCACTGGGGGTATAGCCTGGAAGGGTACAGCTCCCTCCCTGGTCTCTCTCTTTCTCCTTCCTGGTCACCATGATGTATGAGCAGCCTTCCTCTTCCAGACTCTTCCTCCATGTGGTTTCTGCTTTGGAGCCAGTGGACTGGACCAAAACCTCTAAAAACAGCCCAAATAAACCTCCCCTCCTTAAAAAAAACAAAAAAAAACAAAAAAAAAAAACTTGGACTTCTAGCCTCCACAATGGTGATAAATAAATTTCTGTTCTTTATAAATTACCCAGGCTCAGGTATTTTGTGATAGCAACAAGAGTAAGACATCTATATGTAGTATAGGATTTATAGAAGCAAGAAAATGCTGATTCAGCTATTCAGTTGGAATACAGAAAACTCTTCAGAGCTTGAGGACAAAGAAAAAGAAATTTATAGTCTGTTTACCATCCCTACAGCAGGGATGATTTCAAACATAAAAAATAAGAATTCCTGGGTATGGATTCTGTTCCAAATGCTGGGGTTCCAGAACTTTAGTTGGAATCATATAGTTCTTCAAAAAGTATAACAAAATTTAGATCCTCTGAGGACTGAATCCTTTGAATATATGTTAAAATAAGTACATATCTTTTATTAGGTTAAAATTTTTTTTAATATAAAAAAAATCAGGGGCTTAGTGGTAGAAAAGTCAACTAGCATGTACGAGGCCCTTGGTTCAATCCCCAATCTCACACACACACAGCTTTAAAAGGTGAGACAATAAAATGGTATAGAGTGAGAAAATAATTTATTCAGTACAAATTTTTTTAGTTCCAAAACAGTAAAGTGATAACAGAATAAGAAAATTATTTTATTCCATACAAATTATTTCAGTTCCACTTGTAATTACAGTCCAAAAAATTTTCCTTGAAGTTTTATTTTGTAATGTTTTATGTAGTTAGGCTCAAGAAAAAAGGTAAACTTTATTTATTTATTTATTTATTTATTTATTTATTTATTTATTTATTTTTGGTACTGGGAATCAAACTCAGGACCTCATGCTTGCAAGGCAGGCACTGTGCTACTGAGCTATATCCCTGGCCCGAGAAAAGGTAAACTTTAAATATCCTCCAACTTGTTATTGAAAGCTTCTATATACATACATACACATATATATACATACATACATACATATATATATATATATATATATATATTCTTTTATATGAACCACATAAGACAATTTCAAAAGCCATTTCCAAGGCTGGGAGCATAGCTTAGTAGTAGAATTCTGTTTGATCCCTAACACTACAAAAAAATCCAAAAAGACCCCCAATCTCTACTCTTTTCTGTATTTAAAACTGCCCTTTTAGATATTTAGAAGCTCCATAGGTGGTGGCTTTAACGGAATCTTTCCCAGAATAAATTTCTTGGATTGAAATTGTTCTAGTTCTTCTGCTGTTAGTTGATCCTTGGGTGTGAATAACATATTATCTGTTGTAACGACGACACTGGATGCTGGGAGAGAGGTAGCTCTAAAGACGTCATTAGATGGCTTAGAAAAAGCAGTGTGAGAATGTGAGCCGGGACTACCAAAACCAGTCACAGAACTGCCACTTCCGAAAGCCGAGGCCACTGCAGCTCCAAAAGGGCCTGCTGCCACGGAGGTTGGAAATCCTGAAAATCTGGGTGATCCAAAACTGGAGGCTGCAGGGCTTTTAAATGAAAATGAAGCAGCAGAAGTGATTTCAGGTTTCCCAAATCCAAAATTGGGAGTGGAAGTAGAACTGGCAGAACTAGTAGCGGGTACAGCTCCAGATGCTGGAGGAGCCCCAAACACAGAAGGGCTTCTGGCGGGGACAGTGACAATTCCAGGGTTTGTTTTAAAACTAAAATTCGGAGCACCAGCACTGCTGCTGTTACTCACTGGAAAACCTTAAACAAATAGAAAAAGAAAAAATAATCTATTATAGTCAGAAAATGTAGCCCCATTACTCCTCCTTTTCTTATTTCTGCCATGTTTGGATGTTTTTAGAAGAAATTTTTTGGAAGAGAAAAATGAAAATGAGAGGTTAGGAAAAACTCACTAAACTCTACTCTCGTCATTTCTGCTACCTGTGATTTACCTTTACCCAAGAGAAATATCAGGGACTAGGGAGTGGCCTCTCACTTTGGGTTGTCCCCCATCTCACCAGCACTGTCACTTGACAGCTATAGTGATAATCAAAGGTTCTGCTATTATAGCCGGGTATTCCTATGAAGCTCTTGAGAAAACATTCCTAAAATGTGCTTCTAAAGTTTGAGCCACAGCTCTTTCAAACAATATGCCCATTCTGGCCTGCCTTTCACAAGTACTTCATATGCTAAGTTCTGAGGCTCCCTAATGGAAGATGGCAGAATGTGCAAGGGTGATTTAAAATGGTGATTTAAGCTTTATGATCCCCCCCACCCCCGCCTTGGGCACGAGGAAAGCTTTGTCATTTGAAACTTACGAAATCCTACTTTTCTGAACTAGTGAAGTCCTGCATTACTTTATCACTTACCTGGTGACCCAAATGTTCCTGCTTGTCTACTTCCAAATCCAAATGTAGGCGCTGCATGATTTGCTTCATCCTTTAAATCAGAGAGCTTTGAAAAAAACATATGCAAGTAGTAAAGTACTTGATGAATAACTCTCAAGTACCTTTTTTTTTTTGAGACAGGGTCTCACTATGCAGTTCAGGCTGTCCTTGAAGTCACTATGTAGCCCAGGCTGGCCTTGAACTCGCACTGATCCTCCTGCCTCAGCCTCCTGAGTGCTGGGATTACAGGCGTGTGCCCTCATGCCCGGCTCAGAAAAATATTTTTAACAATACATTTCAGTGTCTGTGTTGTAAGTTTGATCTACATTCATCAAGAAATCTAGACACAGATAAAAAGGACCTTTAGAAGATACCCAACATAATACTTAAACTAAGGTGGACTTACTTTTACATTATTAAAAGCTTACTACTAAAACCCACTGAATATTTCCTATTCCCTAAATATATTTTATGTTCTTTTATCTCTACTGGAATTTTAATCCCCCTTTCAAGGAACTTTTCTTTGACTCCTTCTCTCCAAGACTTTGCTAATGAAACCAGATATAATTTCTATCATTTGTTTTTTATTTGTTTTTGTTTTTGTTTTTTGAGACAGGGTCTTGCTACATAGTTCAAGCTGGCCTTGAACTATGTAGCCCAGGCTGGCTTCAAACTTGTGATGATCCTCCTGCTTCAGCTGCCCAAGTGCTGGGATTACAGGCATGCACCACCATACCTGGCTTATCATTCTTTTTTTTTTGTCTTTTTTTTTTTTAATATGCGGGTACCGGAAGGACCTCGTGCTTGCCAGGCAAGCGCTTATGCCGCTGAGCTATATCACCGGCCCTTTTTTTTGTCTTTTTGAGACAGGGTTTCACTATGCAGTTCAGGCTGGCCTTGAACTCACTTTGTAGCCCAGGCTGGCCCACTTGCAGTGATCCTCCTGCCTCAACCTCCTGAGTGCTGGGATTACAGGTGTGTGCCACCATGCCCGGCCCTTATCGTTAATTTTTGACAGGATTTTTGCTTTGCTTTCCAAAAACAAAGTGAAATATCCTCTGCAAAACAGTAATAGATAAGACACTTCCTTGAAGAAAACACTCCACTACTCACCAAAGCTACTTTAGTTGAGGTATTTAGACTCTTCAGTTCATTTATTCTATTCCTCCATTGATTTATAAACTGTTGGACAGAATTTAGCTGAAGAGAGAAGACAGAAAATAGTAACTTAATAATGAATGTTTAATTTCATCAATAACAATTTCACATATTTGCCAAAATAAAAACAAGTTCATGTAACAGTTTTATGGCCCATCCTTAAAAAATCTGGGGGCCGGTGAGATGGCTCAGCGGCTTAAGCACCTGCCCGGCAAGCGCAAGGGCCCGAGTTCGACTCCCGGAACCCACATACGAAAAAGGGGCCGGTGATATCGCTCAGTGGCACGGGCGCCTGCTGGCGCGCGAGGTCCTGAGGTCGACCCCCCGGTACCCACAAAAAAAAAAAATAAATAAATAAAAAATCTGCACTGACCTGCTCCTGTTTGCCAAAGATATTCCCACTCTAGTCACTTCTCTCTGTTCACCAGCTCCTTTTTTGGTGTGTGTGGGGAAAGAGGGGACTGGGGATTGAACCCAGAACCTTTGCACTGAGCTAGGTCCCAATCCCTTTTTAATTTTTTTATTTTGAGAGAAGGGCTTACTAAATTGCCCAGCCTGGGCTTGAACTTTCAATTCTTCTGCCAAAATCTCCTAGAGTGCTGGGATTATAGGAGTGAGCCACCACAGCCGGCTCTCCAACTCCTTGTATCAACGGGTTAATAACAAATACCTGGCAGCATATTTGGACAGAAGGTGACTATGGGAAGTAGTCGAAATGTAGGACCATGACTGTAGATAACGGAAAAATACTACCATTTCCTTCAGGTACCCAACTTACGCTATTCTATCAACTACTGACCCAACTTACTCAGATCTTTCTTTCTTTTTTTTTTCTTTGATATATGACATGTATGGATGTTAATCTATATAAAAAACTGCTTTTTCCCCTAGCATTCACTATGGGTTCTGCACCTAAAAGACGCTTGATAAAAATCTGACAAATGATGAAAGGGTTTGATTTCTGGACAGATTCCTATATTTAAAAAATGATATTCCTAATTACTACAGCAAAATATATTATCATCATTTTAGGTAACCAACTATCAAAGAAAATAGTTTGGGAAAAAAAAAAAAATCCTTGTCCTGAAAAAAATTACAGTCCTCATCAACTTTGCCCAAACACAAGCAAGCCACTGCAAACACAGAAAACAGTTACTGAGAGTCAATTTGTCATTGAGGTAGATGAGTAGGAAACCAACTTACATAACTCTGCAAGTTATTGCTGGCTAAGAAGTTACGGTACTCAAGCCTCAACTCCTCTGGTGAAATATCTGTAAAACCTGAAGCGAGGAATCGATTGGATTTTAAAAATAAATACCAGTAATTTTGATAGTAAACCTAGAGGTGCTAGACAAGAAAACATGTTAGTACTGATTATCAGAAAATTTTCATAATCATGAGAAAAAATTCAAAGCCTACACTATTTAATATCTATTAAAGTAGAAAATTAGAATAAAATTACTTTTATGATCTCCTAATGTGTAAGAATTTTCTAAAAATAAGTGAAGTGGAAGAAATACCAAAAGAAAGAGAAAGATCTGGCTACATATACATTTAAACTTCAGTCTTAAAAATATTCTATCAGAATGTATAATAAACAAAATAGTAAACAACGGAAACCATAATTGTAACATATGATAGGAGAACAGCTACTATTCTTAATGTATAAATAACACAAATCAATAAGAAAACTAAGTTACTACAGGCAAAGATAAAGAACAAGCAATTCACAAATAATTCAAATAGCCAGTGAATAAATGAAATTAAAATTTTTTTTTTTGGTACTGGGAATCAAACTCAGGACCCTGCGCTTGCCAGGCAGGCGCTTGTGCCGCTGAGCTATATCCTCAGCCCAAATGAAATTAAATTTTAAAATGCAACTTAAAGTAGAGATAAAATGCTTTACTTATTGGACTGGCAAAAATTAAAAATAAAAAATATTGTTATTCAATAAATAAAATGGGTATTTTCCTAAATTTTTGGTGAGGGAATTAGAATGATGCAACTTTTCTGAGGGGAAAATTGTCAATAAGCATCATAAGCATTAAAAATGTGCACGTATTGGGCTGGTGAGATGGCTCAGCGGCATAAGCGCCTGCCTGGCAAGCACGAGGGCCGGAGTTCGACTCCCGGATCCCACATACGAAAAAAGGGCCGGTGATATCGCTCAGCAGCACGGGTGCCTGCTTGCGCGCGAGGTCCTGAGGTCTACGCCCGGTACCCACACACACACACAAAAAGTGTACGTATTGCCTCCTAGAATGAATGACTACTCTATCTAAAGAACACTGTTCCTTCTAGTTATTCTCTATTCCTACTAGCCATGCTCAACCAGGGTTCCTCATCTGAACCAAAGAACACAGGAAATAATCTGAGTAACTATCAAAGAGTAACTTGCAGGGGTGGTACAAAAGGAGCATCATTCTAACTGTATAAGAAAAGTTAACTCATTATTTATAATGATTGCTTAAGGAGAGCAGTACTCAAATATTTTGATCTCAGAATCCATTTACATTTTAATGAAGGACTCCCAAAAGCTTTTGTTTACATGAGTTGTATATATTGATAATTACCACATTTGAAAATGAAAACTGAGAAATTTAGAAAGTATTTATTAATTAATTTAAAATAAGAAACCAGAGGCTGGGGATATAGTTCAGCAGTAGATCACCTGCCTAGCATGTACAAAGCTTCAGGTTTGATCCAGCACAATAAAACAACAAAACAAAACAAAACAAAGCACGGCGCAACAACAAGCCCCCAAAATCCCAACTGAGTATTTACATACATTTATTTTTCAAAACAAAATACAGAACATTTATGAGATGAATAACACTGTTTTATGTCTGTAAATCTTTAATGTTTGGTTTAATGAAAGATGGGTAGGTTCTTACATATATTTCTGCATTCATTCTGTTGCAATATGTTGAATATGGTTTCAACGTGTTGAAGTATAATAAAAAAATCCATATTTACACAGATATGTCATTGGAAAAAGAAGATGTAAATGACCTTTTCAGGTAATTGTGAATATTATTCTTTGATATCACACCAAAACTACAGTTTCTTTCTTTTTTTTTTTTTTTTTTTGGTACTGGGAATTGAACTCATGACCTCACGTTTGCCAGGCAGGCACTGTGCCACTAAGCTATATCCCCGGCCCTAAGTTTCTTAAAATGTAGCTATAAAGTGGTTTCAAAAGCTAATGAGCATCTGGGTGTGGTGGCACAAGCCTATAATCTTAGCTATTTGGAGGCTGAAACAGAAGGATAGCAAGTTCGAGGCCAGGCTCTTCAACTTATAAATAGGGTTGGGGATATAGCTCAGCACTCCCTAGGTTCAATTTCCAGTACAAAACAAAAACAAAAACCACTAATGAGTTTTTTGTGATATTATATTGAAATCCACTTGGGCCGGTGAGATGGCTCAGCGGCATAAGCGCCTGCCTAGCAAGCACGAGGTCCTGAGTTTGACTCCTGATACCCACATACGAAAAAAGGGCCGGTGATATCGCTCAGCGGCACGGGCGCCTGTTGGCGCGTGAGGTCCTGAGGTCGACCCCCGGTACCCACAAAAAAAAAAAAAAAATCCACTGGAACTAGTTTATTTTGTACTTAAAATGGATTTTCAGCCATGTTGTAATTTTGTAGCACCAAACATTGATCATTTGGAAAATACTGGCTCAAGGAGAATGCAGAACTTCCAAATGTCAGCAAATGCCACTATATAATATAAAAAGTTCACATTTGTTAATGTTGTCGTCCATCTCATTAGAAGTAATTTTAGAGTACTGAGAAGCCACCACAGTCACAGTGACAGAAGAGTTTTCCATAATTTTAATTTTTCTCAAAAGCATGAATTTTATCATTGGTAATAAACACTGTCAGTTGTTTTCTCTGACACAACAGGCTCACTTCATTTATTCATTTAACATTATCTGTCAAATACCTAAGTATGAATAACCAGAGCTGTCATGCTTTGCAATAAAAACTGAATAAGTGGCTTGGTCAGCTTACACCTAAAATGACCATACAAGGGTTTTCTCTCAAGATACACATCACACTTGGGTGTGGGGCAGAAGCCCTTTACATGTGCTTACCATTTTGTTACATAGAATATTTATTTATAATATTTATATTTTTTATAATATTTATTTATAATATTTAAAGTGTATACTCAAGGGTCAATATTTAATAAAATACTTTTAAAAAAATGTTGTGATACAGGGATTGAACCTAGGGCTGCTCTACCACTGAGCTACACCTCCACCCTTTTTACTTTTTGAGACAGGGTCTCACTAAGTTGCCCAGGTATTACTCAAACTTGTGATCCTCCTGCCTCAACTTCCCTAAGTGCTGGGATCATAGGTGTGTGCCACTGTGTCTGGCTTTCATCTCTTCATCAAGGACATTCTTGCAAAAGTGGCTCTTAAATTTTTTCTTTATTACAATTAATCTATCTTCTACTAGTACTTTATCACCTCTGCTTTAACTCATGCAAAGATATCAATTTTATTTATCATTGCTTTTGCATCAATACTACAAATGTCAACACAGCGAAAATGGCAATTAATATCTTAGTATTATGGAATATTCTTAAACTTATACAGCCACTAAGGCGTCTTAGGGATAAGGTTGCTAGAGTGAGCAAATAAAAATACATGCCAAGTTAAATTTGAATTCCAGGCGCAAATATTTTCTTAGTATAAGTATGTCCCAAATGTTACATGGGATATACATATATTAAAAATATTCTTTACCTGGAATTTAAATGTAACTGGATGTCCTACATTTTATATATGCAACCCTATGCACGGATCAAATCAACATTCAACACTTTGAGAACTATTGCTTTAGAACATTAGGCATTAGGTTCAATTCTGAACCGAGTAAGACTTAAGTACTAATTAAGAATTACTATTTGGGGCCGGTGAGATGGCTTAGCAGCATAAGCGCCTGCCTGGCAAGCGGGAGGTCCTGAGTTCGACTCCCAGTACCCACATACGAAAAAAGGGCCGGTGATATCGCTCAGTGGCATGGGCGCCTGCTGGTGCGTGAGGTCCTGAGTTTGACCCCTGGTACCCACAAAAAAAAAAAAAGAATTACTATTTAAACTAATTAAAATCTTAAAACCTGTTATGGCTTGTGTCTAGATGACCCCCCACAAAACCTCATGTGGTCATAGGTGGCACTTTTCAGAGGTGGCTGGATCTAGAATATGCAATGCTTCGAGTAAGTGTGGAATGCTGGGATCAAGAGTGTGTGATTACTAAATTAGTCCACGATTGTTTTGGCATATTTCTGGGTGTGGATGATGGGAAGGCCCACCCTGGGTGTGAGTGCTACCTGCCCTTAGGGTGTGAAGTCTGGATAGAAAATACAAGGTGCAGAAAGAGGGTTGGAATCTTCCCTTGCTGCTTGCTACTTTGCTGTTTTGCTGCCTCGCTGCCTTCTGCCGGCCATGAACTGTGTCTCCTCTGCGATGCCCCTCTGCCACGCCATCCTGTGCTGGAGCCAGCCAACTATGAACTGGAACCTCCACAAACTGTGAGCTAAACAAACCTTCCCTCTAACTTTGGGTGTTGGATATTTTGTCTCAGCAAAGAGAAAAAGTAACTAAGACAGTACTTTATTACTTTCTTGATAGAAAACATCACTACCATTTGCAATATTTCTTTTCTCCCTGCCTCTGGTGTTCTAGCTCAGTTGCTTCCTCAACAAGACAAAGCCCCAGGAGCACCTACAGAGGGCTTGGAAACGCCTAGTGATTGAGCTTTCAGCCCCAGGGTTGAGGGACCATGGTAAGGAAAAAATGGGAAAGAAAGAGGTATTCCAAAGGAATGCCACCCATATAGTCCAGGTAAGGCTCCTTGTCCTCAAACATTATCTCTAGGATTATTCTCTAGGACTATTATCTCTAGGAACATTATCTCTAGGACTATTCTCAGAAGGAAAGAAAGGGAAGAAAGGATGAATAGAACCAGGTAGCCAAGGCCTTAATAGTAGGCAGGATGCGACTCTTCTATTCACTGCAGGCGTTCAGAAAGTTCTGAGTTCTCACAGAGAAGGAACCAAGAAAGCAGAGCCTCTTCCTAGGTTATGGAATTGTGGTAGACGCTGATTTTGTTAATCTCTCATGAGGAAAATATACATGTTGGTGGGGGATACTAGGGATCAAACCCAGAGATGCTCTATCAACGAGCTACACATCCCTAGCATTTGCATTTTTTATTCTCAGAAAGGGTCTTGCTAAGTTGCCCAGCTGAGATTTGAACTTGCTATCTTCCTGCCGCAGTCTCCTTCAGTGCTAGGATCCCAGGCACGCACCACTACACTCGCAGCAAACCTGTCTCTGAATTATAAAGTTCTGCTAGAATACTTGGATACTTCAACTAATGTACAGAAATCCTTACTGCATCTAAGTTTGCAGTTCTTTTCTTTATTTAGCATAGTATTAGTTTTAGAAAGTAACAGATTTTGAATATATTTTAAAAACTCAATTTCTGGGCTGGGGGTATAGTTCACTGGTAGAATACTTGCTTAGCATGTGTGATACCTTGGGTTCAATCTCCGGCACCACAAAAACAAAAAGCAAAACAAAACAAAAAACAAAAAACCTTCCAAAAACAATTTCCCAGTTACCTGAAATACTAGGTTTCTTTTTCACTGGTGAATAAACAGAAAACATCCACTGCCCTGAGGATTCCCAAATCTCCATATCTTTTATGATTCCTTCCCTGAAAAAAATCAAAACAAAAAACAAATCAGGATTTTTTACCTGCTAGTTAAAAATTGTTTATAATTTTCAATGACTGAAAATTTAAATTTTAGAAAATACACAATTTTTGATTTTTTCCATTACATTTTCTGAAGAATCTTCTTTAAAGTTGGAACTTATAGAAATGCAAAGTATATTTTGTGGTTACAAACAACATCACAAAAATTAATAATTGAACCATTAACCAATATATTTAAGAATTATCATAAATACCTTACATTTTTAAAGAACCAAAGTATAATAAGCACAATATGACTTTTTCTTTGATTATCATAAACATCAGTAATCATCTAATTGCAAACAACAAAAAGTACCACTCAACTGATAAGAGAATCAAAATTTAAAAAGTGGGTTATAGGACATCAGGGATCATTTTGTCTAATTCTTACATTTTCCAATATGGGAAACAGACCCATGTCTGTAATAGTTACTTTGTATCAAGGCCATGAATAGATAATAGATTCAGTTTTACAATGAAGTTTCTCTTCATCCAGAATATCACAATAAGTAAAATAAAAGGTATCAGAGAATAGTATTATTAAATTCGGGATCACAGTGAATATGAAAAGGAGATTTCTGTTTGTTCTTTTACTTTGTTCTTTTAAATCAGGGCTTAGATATGCAAGGCCCTGGAGTTTGATCCTTAGCACCACCAAAAAAACAAAAAACAAAGACACCCCAACTTAAAAAATCAATTACATATGATACACAGCTCAAAATGTTTGTTTCCTTTTTTCAAAAAAAAAAATTTTTTTTTCGGTGGGTACCGGGGGTTGAACTCAGGACCTCGCACTTGTCAGCAAGCGCTTGTGCAGCTGAGCGATATCACCGGCCTTTTTTTTCCTTTATGTGGGTACTGGGAGTCGAACTCAGGACCTTACACTTGCCAGGCAGGCACTTATGCCGCTGAGCTATCTCACCGGCCCCAAAATTTTTATTGTGGTAAAATATACAGGTTATAAAAGTTACCATGTTAGCCATTTGTAAAGGTACAAATCTGGGGCAATGAGAATATTCAGTGTTGTGCTGTGATCACCACTATTTCCAGAACTTTTTCATCATTATCTGCAACAGAATCTCGGTATCTTTAAATAATGACACCCTATCCCTTCTCCTCCAAGCCCCTAGAAGCCTCTATTCTATCTCTATGAATTTGCCCTTTCTAGGGACCTTGTATAGGTGGAAAAATATGATATGGCCTCAAAATGTTTACCACTGGTTCTAATTTATTTAGGAGAACCAAAAGACTAATGAGCATATCGAAATTCTGTCTTGAAAACCATGAGGTAAGGAAGTGTTAGATAGCCACGCATTGTTTTGGCAGAAGTTATAAATTTTACCACAAATATTCTTAAGAAATCTCATGACTATACTATACAATAATGAAGGAAATCAGTTTGAATAGGGTAAAGGAAATAAAAGTTTTAGAAAAATAGCCAGGTGTGGTGGTACACGCCTGTAATCCCAGCACTCGGGAGGCTGAGGCAGGAGGATCATGCTGATTTTGAGGCCAGCCTGGGCTACATTAGCAAAACCCTATCTCAAAAAAAAAAAAAAAAAAAAAAAGTTTTAGAAATATTAGTGACACAATCAGTGATCTTCAAGTTCACAAACTGCTGACTTACCTGATAGTTTGTAAAGAACTCATGATTTACAGTGAATTTAAGCAGTACTAAACTGAGATATTAAAAACAGTGTAATCAGTAGAAAGTGGAAAAAAACCATAAATAACCCTAAGAATGCATGCTACTAATATTGGAAAGATGATATATTTTTAAGTGAAATAAAGTCTAGAACGATATATAACAAAACAGTGGTTAGCTGAGTGATGGGCTCATGGATGATTTTTCTGTTTTTACTCACTGAGTTTTTAATAATTACTTGTAATACTAGGGCCAGTGATATAGCTCAGCGGCATAAGCGCCTGCCTGGCAAGTGCAAGGTCCTGAGTTCGACTCCCGGTACCCACATATTAAAAAAAAAAAAAAATTACTAAAGGTGCGTTTGGAAAAAACAAGCAGATGGGTAGTGATTTTCCCTTACAGAAGCTTCTTTTCATCTTTCTGCTCTTCAGAGCTGGGTGAAGCAAATGGGTTCTGAGATAATCCAAAACCTGTGTTCCTGGTATTTGAAGCTTTAGAAGCAAAAGAACTGAAAGATGGCTTTTCTTGATCTCTACTGCCTCCCCATGGTGCGGATCTGGAAAAACTGGATGGCTGGATGATATTGGAATATTTCTGGCTGGTGGCATTTCCTTCACTCCTGTTACTACCTAAAATAATAAAGTAAAAGAACAATTTTATTGATAATTTCTTTTAAATCTTGAAATTCATTATATTGTCTTATTAAATCTAGAAATTATACAAGGCTTAGCAAAGCACATTTCTACTCACTTAAAATGACAACCTTTTCATTTCTACTTCACATTGTTAGGTAGAGTATCAACGAATCACATAACGTCTAATTGCGTTTTTGTTTGAATAGATTCAGAGGACCATTAATCCATAGAAAAATAAAATTATATTACCACAGCTGACATAAGTTTATTAAAGAAACAACTGCTTGATAGTGCAATGGATAGAGAACATTTTAAATTATAAACTCTTTTAGGATAAAAAGATGTTATCATTCTTTGTCCCACAAATGGGCCCTATAAAAATGCTAAAAAAAAATGGACGATGAATTAAACAGTAAGTAAAAGATTAAATTTCACCGTCTTTCCTTGAGGAGATGTTTAGGTCTGTTTGCTTTAGTCTTCTTTCCGAGGACATCTACGTGTTACCTTCCATAGACAGATGACAGAGGTAGTTGATATGTGAATAAAGTGTATGAGGTCCAAATAGATTCCCAGTCCTTCAAAACTATCGAATGAGCCAACAGGGCTCTCCTGTCTCTGCACTGTCTTCAAACTTTCACTTCTTAGTTGGGACTAAGCTTAAAGGTAATTCATCTCGTGTCTGACTTAAGCAAGAGTTACGCCCAATTACGGAAGTTTATCCCCAGCTCTAAACTACTGATAATCTAAAGAGAAAAGGGAGAAGATTACTGGACCAGACCCCTGAAATAGGAATTAATTGTGTCTAATTTTTCTGAAGTTCCAAATCCTTTGGGGTACCACACAATTATAGAAACTCACTTCTTCCTTCTGTATGTTGCATTTGGCCTTCATAGTTTTTGACCTTGTAATTCTAGAAACATTTGTTTCTGAGAGCTGACTACACTTTTCATCTATCGAGTTTTATTTACAATCTTTTCATCCATGAATCTATCCATTCAACATTTAACTTCTAACAATGATATTTAAAACAAATTTCTAAGGACTGTCAAATATTTTGTTTGCTGTCAAATACTTGTTTTGTTATTCCTGGAAACAGCAGATTCTGAGTCCTAATTTTTTTTTTTTTTTTTTGAGTCAGGGTCTTGCTATGTAGTCCAGGCTGGCCTTGAACTCACAGTGATCCTCCTGCCTCAGCCTCCTGAGTGCTGGGATTACAGGTGTGTGCCACCACGCCTGGCTGAGTCCTAATTTTTGGTTTGGAATATTTCACTTGAGCAACTGTAGATATACAAAAGGTCCATCTTCTACAAATTTAGACATGAGACCACCATGCAATTCAAGGGTCAGATGAATAGTCCTCAAAGAGAGAAGGGAAAAGGGACAGAAGCCCATGGTACCGTAAAGCACTAAGTTCCAAGCCTGAGAAAATAAAACCTAATTATCCACCTGACCTTTAAATCCTTATGTTCTGCCATTCCTTTCATGTCTGATTTGTTCTCTCCTTGAAGACAAATGCTTTGGCAATGTCCTGGGCTCATGGACATAGAGATCTGTGGCCCCCAGATCTCCTTCCACCATAACTCACAGGGTTCTCAACTGGGCACCCTATCCTCACAATGTTACCCCAAATTTTAAAAGCATGTGTATTTTCCCGTGATACTATTACTGGGAAGCCACATCCTAACACGGTGAGGTCCAGACACTGTAAGGAACTGGCGACACACCTTGATTCTTTGTGTATTTGACAAAAGATTCAGAAGCATGTAGGATTTCGTACAGAATATAGGTAGAGTTTACTGTAAAACAGATTTCCAGAGAGCAAGAGAGAAAATTTAGCTTCAATCATGAAGGTGTAGGCACCAAAATGGCAGTTGCATTGAATGTTATATTTATATGACTAACTGGGTCTTTCAAGAAGTATCTTTCTCTTCCTCTGAGGTCAGTGTTCTTTTACAAATAAAATGGGTTGTGTTTACCTACTTCAGAGCTAAGTAGGTCCCTGTTTAGTTCTTAGGTAAATGTTTCCATTTGGTTTGTTTTGAGACCTTGAAGTTTTTCCAACCCCTACCCCATGGTCTCCACTGTGTACAGGCCCTAGACCTTATCAGCTGCTCAGAGGATGTTACACTCTCTTGAGCTACAGTTTGAAACAATAAGCTTGTGTGGATTTTATCTACAGCTAATGATTAAGATGGCGAAGGAAAAAAAATCTCATCTTTGTTTTTTTTTTTTTTTTGTGGGTACCGGGGGGGCGACCTCAGGACCTCATGCGCCAACAGGCGCCCCTGCCGCTGAGCGATATCACCGGCCCCTTTTTCGTATGTGGGTTCCGGGAGTCGAACTTGGGCCCTCGCGTTTGCAAGGCAGGCGCTTACGCCGCTGAGCCATCTCACCGGCCCCGCATCTTTGGTTTTAAAGTAGTTCCCAGTCGCCTGTCTCCAGGCCTGCTAATGACTTTCTGCCTAACACTTCCCTCCTCAAAAGGTGGGACCCTAAAATTATTTCGGGCATCCTGTTATTCTGGCTACTTGCTGAGAGTGTTGAGGACAGGGAGTTAGGGTCCCCATGCTTGCTGACTTTCAGGCCTGTAGGGTCAGTCAAGGGGTCCTAAAGCTGGATCAGGAGAACACAAGATCATCTGGAAATAGAAATAGGAAGAAATAAAGTTTAGGAGACCATTTATTATACATGGTCCAAATAAAAGATCAGAAGAACGAAAATCACAATGGTTATGAACCTTTTCCACCAAGTCCATCAGAAGCAAAAGATAAAACACAGTTAAAGAAGGGAAACAGGAAATGAATTCCTTACAATCAGATTTACATAGGGCCACTTATAGGCATCACAAGTTGAGCCCGTATCCCCTGGAAGCACAAATGAGAAGAAGTATAATTATAATAAAGGTTCTCATCAAGAGAAGAATACCCAAAGTGCATGAAGCCCTCAGTTGGAAGGTAGGCAGGGATGGTGTGGTATTTACTTAACTGAAATTCGTGTGAATCGGAATTTCAAATCTCCCAGAGGTTGGCTTTTCCAGGATGATGTGGTCTCTGAAGGGGCTTGTCCCTCCCAAGGTTTCACTTGGGAATAGTGAATTGGATTGGCAATTCCTGAAACCTTGATAGCTGTTCAAGAAGAAAGAAGTACCAAAAAAGGATCCTTCTACAGAGAAATTAATTGTTGACCTTATGGAGAATAAAAATGGTGGTATAAAGACTGGCAGCAAAATATAGACTGACTGGGACCTGGAATTGAAATACCTGGAAAACAACTTAGTAAGGAAAAAAATCTCTTAGTAAGAAAAAAGATCTCCAGGAATCAAGAAAAAGCTGACAGGAAAACTAGAAACTACAGAGAAACTGAATATGATGCAGAGAAAAAGAAACAGTCTGCAACATGGACCTTGGCTCCTAGGGAGAGGGAAACCTGTCTCCACAAACAAAGGTAAGCCAAAGCACTGAGCCAACAGTGGTAGCCTAAAGAAAAGCCCATGGCTACTGTAAACTGCAAAAACACTGTGGGGTTTTATGCCACACATAACTCCTTCCACACAGCAGGCTAGAGTTGGAGAAGAACTACATGGCAGTGCCCACCATATTTGAGTGATTAACAAGAAACCACTTTGGAAAGGTGTTAATTGTTTAAGACTGTGCTACCCTGGGAATCAGAAGCCACAGAACAAGTACACTTCAGGGTTTCTGAGGTCACCCTACCAGTCACTGGGTGGGAGACGGCCACAAGAAACAGTCAGAGAGAAGACATGGGCTAGGCATAGACCCTCTAAGAAGTTTAAGCTCACACCTGGAAGGATGCAGGGGTCTTGCCCTCTGTGGTAAGAAGCCAGGATGGCTGTGTGCGGCCTTTGGAGAAAGCTGAATCTGAAAATGCTGGCATTAAGTCCAGTGGACTGCTTGATCACCCGGCATCACTGCCTACATCCAACTTAGAGTTCAGTGTTCTGTTTGCTTTCCCCATCTGCTGACGTGATCAGGGATCAGCCTCAATGTGAATGGTTGCCACATACTGGGGTGTACAGACAGAAGGGCCTCTGGAGCAGGGGAGCACTTCACAGGCCATAAAGCTAGGTGGAAAAAGAAGTGACTTATGCACTCAAAGGGAGCCCTAACTGGGAGTAGGTGGTGTGAATAAAGCCCTAGGCAGACATCACTGACTAACTACACCCGGAAGGAAAGGCAAGGCAGGACTCAGGATTCACATACAAAAATGAATGTGAAAACAAAATAGGATTTAGTAGTGGCTCATGATCACCCCATCCCAATATCTGGTAGATTCCATTATTGCAGACCCAAGAAACCACTCATTCAAACACAGAGAGGAAATTTTTTTGACACGTATCTCTTTTCCTTCATTGTTTTTTTGGGATTTGGGGTTTTCTGATTTTTTTCTTTTTTTATTTCCTCCTTTTTTTCTTTTTCTTTTTTTGTTATTTACTGTTACTTTTATCTAATTCTATTTTTAACTAATTAATTGGATCCTTTATCTCACATCTTTCTCAACTTCCTTTTATTTTTCAAATTTTACTTCTTTTTTTTTTTTTTTTTTTGTGGGTACCGGGGGGTCGACCTCAGGACCTCGCGCGCCAGCAGGCACCCGTGCCGCTGAGCGATATCACCAGCCCCTTTTTCGTATGTGGGTTCCGGGAGTCGAACTCGGGCCCTTGCGCCTGCCGGGCAGGCACTTAAGCCGCTGAGCCATCTCACCGGCCCAAATTTTACTTCTTTAATTTCCCCCTTCCTCACCACCTTCATTATCATTAGTATTACTACTAAGCTCTATTAACCTTTATTTAGTTGTGTGCTATTATTGTTGAATTTTTAAAAATTAATAGCGGTATAGTTACATTTAGTGGATATCTACTGTATGTCAATATTTGCATTTATATGATTATTTCATCTATATGATTATCGCAGATCTCTTTTCTATTGTTAAGGGTGGTACAACAGTGGTAGCTTTTATTGGTTCTTACGGTATGTTGATATCCAGTTTATCTTTGACTCTGTTATCATTGCTGATTTCTTTGCTATTGCCAATGGTGGCATAGTTATTGCTATTAACTGGTTTTTACTGAATGCCAATATCTACTTTGTCTTTAGGTCATCAACATTATTGCAGTTTGTTTCTGGCAAACTGGGTGCTGGGCCAGTTATAGTGTGCCATCCCCTCCTCAAATTAATGGAGGTGGTTGAATCTTGGGAGAGACAAAGGCCTATATTTAGCCCAGAGTGCATCACTAGAAAGTAGGCATTAACTAAAGAGATCTCTATACTAGCACAAAGCCTTTCCATTTTTATTGACTGTTGACCCTTAAGAAAAAACAGAAAAAGAAAAAGAAACAAGAAAAGGCAACAAAATGCCTACAAAAATTTACAACTCTCATAAAGCAGATACATGGGGCACTGATTGGGAGGAAATCAAAAGCCAAATACCTGAATTATACAAAGTGATAAAAGAGGAGACAAAAAAAAAAAATAAAATAAAAATCAACCAACCCACAAAAAAAAAAAAAAAAAAAAAAAAAAAGAAAGGAACTATGATACATCACAGTCAAAATCTCCATGATACATCATAGTCAAAATCTGAGAAGTCCTACACAAGAATAGAATCTTAAAAGCTGTTGGGAAAAAAGCAACAAATTATTTATAAATGTAATCATTGGAATCACAGCAAACTTCTCAATGCAAACCTTCAAGGGCAGAAGTGAAGTGTTTCAAGGCCTAAAAGAAAATGACATCCAACCCAGACTGATAGTGTGCAAAACTATCTTTCAAAATTGACAGAGAAATAAGTTCTTTCCAAGACAAGGGGCACCTTAAGAAACTCACGACCACCAAACCAGCACTCTGAAAAATTCTCAAGGATATTCTAGAAAGAGAAGCCAACAATGCCAAAAAGTCTAGTGGAATGAATACATCAGGTAGCGTGAGCAGGTAAGTGTGTGTGTATGTGGGGGAGGGGGGCAACAAGAAGAAAATAATGCAATGACAGGAATAAATACCATTCAGTAACAACTCTCAACGCGAATGGTCTCAGCTCCCAAATTAAAAGACACAGAGTAGCAGACTGAATCAAAAAACAAAACCCAATGGTATGCTATATATAATAAGAAACACATTTAATCCAAAAAAGAAATACACAGACTAATAACCAAAGGATGGAAAACAGTATTTCATGTAACAAGATCCTGAAAACAAGTAGGAATAGCTATTCTATTTTCAAATAAAGTATGCTTCAAGCCAAAACTGATCAAAAGAGGCAAAGATGGTCACTATATATTGGTTAAGGGAACAATTCAAGAGGAAGAGTTAACAATTATACATGTACTGAACACCAGCACATCCAACTTCATAAACAAACATTAATGGACATAAAAAATCAGGTAAACATCAA
Organism: Erethizon dorsatum; assembly: GCA_028451465.1. Classification (NCBI taxonomy): domain Eukaryota; kingdom Metazoa; phylum Chordata; class Mammalia; order Rodentia; family Erethizontidae; genus Erethizon; species Erethizon dorsatum. Next base: position 82,654,941 of record CM051835.1, read on the forward strand.
CACAATTATAAAGGGGGACTTCAATACCACATTATTAAATGTAAATCAACTAGACAAAAAAAAGTCAACAAAGAAATATCAGAGTTGAACCACCCTTTGAACAAATGGACTCTAGATAGCTACAGTGTTCCACCCAACAACAGAATATGTATTCTTTTCAGTAGCACACAGAACTTTCTTGAAAATAGACCACATAGTAGTTGATAAAGGATGCTTATATATAAAAGAATCAAAATTATCCCAGGCATATTTTTCAGATCATAGTGCAATGAAACTAGAAATCAATGGCAAAAAACCCCCCACAGAAATTATGCAACACATGGACATCAAACAATACACTCTTGACAATCCATGGGTCACAGAATAAATGAAGAAAGAAATTACTTCCTAGAATTAAACAATAATGCCAATATAACATACCAGAACCTATGGGTCACAATGAAAGGAATCCAAAGAAAAGAAGTTTATAATTGTGAATGCCCATATCAGAAAAACAAAGTAAGCCCAAATAAAATCACTCGATACATCACTATGTCCTAGGTAAACAAGAACAATACAAATCCAAAGCTAGTACAAATAAGGAAATTATAAAGATCAGAGCAGAAATTAATGAAACTAAGAACTAAAAAAATAATACAAATAATCAAGGAATTGAAGAGCTGTTTCTTTGAAAGAATAAACAAAATAGACAAAAAAGACAAAAATCATGTTTATCTACATAAACACAAAAAAGTCTTTGACAAAATCCAACATCCATCCATAATTAAAAAAAAGAACCCTGAAGAAAATAGGTATAGAAGGACCTTATCTCAATCTTATAAAAGCTGCTTAAGACAAACCTATTGCCAACATCATATTTGATGATAAAACCTGAAAGCTCTTCTTCTATGGTGAGGAAGAATACAAGGATGTCCACTAACACCACTGCTGTTTAATATAGCATTGGAAACATTAGCCAGAGCAAGAGAAAAAAAAAATAATAAAAAGGATATGTAGAGGAAGGAAGAAGTCATATCACCCTTATTAGCAGATGACAGGATTGTTTACATAGAAGACCCAAAAAATTCCACTGAAAGACTTCTAGAATAGCCAAATTTAGTAGTATAGCAGGATACAAAATCAACACACAAAAATTAATAGTGTTCCTGTATACCGATAATGAACCACCAAGAAAAAAATTAGGAAAACAATACCATTCACAATAGCTTCAAGATAAATTAAATACAATACACAGGAATCAACCTAATAAAGGAAGTGAAAGACTTCTATAATGAAAACTGTACAGCATTCTGAAAAAGGAGATCAAAGAGGCCATCTGAAAATGAAAAGATATGCCCAGATAGGTGGAACTAATATTGTGAAAATGGCCATATTCCCAAAACTATAGATTTAAAGCAATCCCAATTAAAAACATCAATAGCATTTCTCAAAGAGCTAGAGAAAACAATCCTAAAATTCATATGGAACCAGAAAAAATCCAGAGCAGCAAAAGCAATCCTGGGCAATGAGATCAAAGCAGGAGACATCACAATCCAGGATTTCAGGTTATATTACGAAGCTACAGTGATTAAAAACAGTATGTTACTGGCATAAAAACAGACATGTGGGTCAGCAGAACAGAATAGAGGATGCAGAAACCATTCTAGGCATATTCAGCCATCTAATGTTTCCCAAGGGGGCCACCAACATATGCTGGAAGAAAGATAGCCTCTTAACAAATGGTTCTGGGAAAACTGGCTCTCCGCATGTAGAAGATCAAATCTAGACCCACATCTCTTACCATGTACTAAACTAAAATCGAAATGGATCAAAGATCTAAATATTAAAAAAGAAACAATCTGCTGAAAGATAAAACATGTACAAGTTGAAGGCACAGATATAGGTAAGAATTTTCTGAACAGAGCACCAATTGCAAAAGAAATGACATGAGGGCCGGTGAGATGCCTCAGGGGCGTAGGCACCTGCCCGGCAAGAGCAAGGGCCTGAGTTCGACTCCTGGAACCCACATACGATAAAAGGGCCGGTGATATCGCTCAGCAGCATGGGCGCCTGCTGGGGTGCGAGGTCCTGAGGTCAACCCCCGGTATCCGCAAAAAAAAAAAAAAAAAAAAAAAAGAAAGAAATGACATGAAGAATCAACAAATGGGATTTTATCAAATTAAAAAGCTTCTGCACAGCAAAAGAGACAACCAACCAACTGGAGAGACAATCTACACAATGGGAAAATTTTTTTTGCCAGCTATGCCACAGAGGACTATTATCTAGAATATATAAAGAACTCAAAAAATTAGACCACCCCAAAACAAAAGCCCCAATAAAAAAATGGGCAACTGAAACAGATACTTCTCAGAAGTACGAATGGCCAATAAGTGTTTGAAAAAATGTATAACATCTCTGGGCATTAGAAGAATGTGAATTAAAACAATGAGATTCCATCTTATTTCAGAAAGAATGTCTGTCATCAAGAAATCAAATAAACCGGGTGTGGTGGTGCATGCCTGTAATCCCAGCACCTGGAAAGCAGAGTTGAAGGCCAGCCTGGACTACATACCAAGACCCTGTCTCAAAAAAAAAAAAAAAAAAAAAAAAAAATCAAATGCTGGTGAGGATGTTGGGGAAAAAGAACCCTCCCACACTGGTCAGGATGTGAACTAATACAACCACTATGGAAATCAGTATGAAGATTCCTCAAAAAAATAAAAATAGAAATACCATTTGACCCAGCTATTCCTTTTCTGTGTATCTTCCTAAAAGAGCTAAAGACATCATATTACAGTAATACATGCATACCCATGTTTATAGTAGCATAATTCATAACAGTAAATACTGGAAGAGGCCTGTATGTCCGTCAACAGATGAATGGATAAAGAAAATCATGTTGAGTTGGAACATGTACATAACACATCTTCGTTTCCTTTAGTTCACCTTCCCCACCCCTCCATTCACCCTCCCTCCATCTCTTGGTCCCTTTTTCATTTGCAAAAGATCTATCTCCTTATTTCCTATTATCTTTTATTTTGCTCTTTAAGTTATTTACACTTTGAGTTACTTATATAAGGGAAACTGCGATATTTAGGATGTGTCTGATTTATTTCACTTAACATTATAGTCTCAAGATGCATCTATTTCCCTACAAATGTCTCAGATTTATCCTTTATGTCAGAGTACTACATGTACTATGTACTATAAACAGGTGCTAATAAAAATTTAAAAAATGAATCTATACATACATTATATATACATACATGTAAAGAAATTGTTGACCTTCTGGACCCTCCCTATATATTTTAATGAGAACTAATGCTCCAGGTTGGCTCTTTTTTTTTTTTTTTTTTTTTTGTGGGTACCGGGGGGTCGACCTCAGGACCTCGCACGCCAACAGGCACCCGAGCCGCTGAGCGATATCACCGGCCCCTTTTTCGTATGTGGGATCCGGGAGTCGAACTCAGGCCCTCGCGCTTGCAAGGCAGGCGCTTATGCCGCTGAGCCATCTCACCGGCCTCCAGGTTGGCTCTTGAGATACTTGTGGCAATAACTGTAATCCATATTCTGGTATTGCATGCTAGAAAACACAGTTTAAAAAAAAATGTATATACACTTCAGGAAAAGAAAAAGAGTACATGCTTTTTCAATAGATGGTGTTACCTTCATACAGGGACCCTAGATGATGTCATATATCGCAGAAAACCCACTACACTGCCAGCCCATAGAGAAGAAATTGAAAATGCATGTGCCACAATCTCAATGACCAAGGTTACCCAAACAGCAGTTCACTGTACTAATAAATGTCTGGAAGCTAATGGCCACCACTTTGAGCACCTCTTTTTTTTTTTTTTTTTTTTTTTTAATTTTAAAGAGAAGAAAAAACAAAACAAATAAAAAAAAGAACAAATTTTCAAAACACCATAATATGAGGGTAACAATGGTTAATGCATTACGTATTATTATCTTTAAGTTAGTTATTCAGGATACCAGACATTAGCATTCAATTGTCCAAACATTATTGGCACAAACCTTACTCTTCAATGAATTAAGTAAAATTGGTAGTGTATCTATCTTAACCATCTTATATATATACACAATTTTTTTTTCCCTTTCCCTTCTTTCTTTTCCCTATTCCAGTCTCTCTTTCCTTTTCACCAGTTTTTTTTTGATTCACCATGTCTATTGTACATTTTGGATCTTATTTACTCTTTCAGTTTTTTTTCCCTTTCCCTTCTTTCTCTTCCCTATTCCAGTCTCTCTTTCCTTTTGACCAGTTTTTTTTTTTGATTCACCATGTCTATTGTACATTTTGGATCTTATTTACTCTTTCAGTTTCTCATACTAGAGAGACAATACGATGCTTATACATGTGCGTCCGGTTTATTTCACTTATGAGTATTTTCTCGAGTTGCATCCATTTACCTATAAAAGTCTCCAGTTTATCCTTCTTTATGGCTGAATAGTACTCCATTGTATAAAAATACCACATCTTTCTTATCCATTCCTCAGTTGATGGGCATTTGGGTTGTTTCCAAGATCTGGCTATTACCAATTGTGCTGCTATAAACATGGGTGCACATATATCACTGTGGTACGATGTTTTTAATTCTTCTGGGAAGATGCCCAGAAGGGGAATAGCTGGGTCAAATGGGACCTCCAACCCTAGTTTTTTGAGGAATCTCCACACTGACTTCCACAGTGGCTGTACCAGTCGACACTCCCACCAACACAGAAGAAGGGTTCCTTTTTCCCCACAGCCCCTCCAGCATTTGTTATTAGTTGATTTCTTTATAGTAGCCATTCTTTCTGGGGTGAGATGGTATCTCAGTGTTGTTTTAATTTGCATCTCTCGAATGACTAGTGATGTTGCACATTTTTTTGTATATTTATTTGCCATTAGTATTTCTTCATCTGAGAAATGTGTATTCATCTCAGATGCCCATTTTTGGAGTGGGTCTTTAAATTTGGGAGGTCTGATTTTTTTGAGTTCTTTATATGTTCTCGATAGTAATCCTTTGTCTGAGGAACAGCTGGCAAACATTTTTTCCCACGTTGTGGGTTGTCTTTTCACTCTGTTGGTGGTTTCTCTTGCTGTGCAAAAGCTTTTTAATAAGATGAGATCCCAATTATTGATTCTTTGGGATAGTTCCCGTGCGGTTGAATTTTTATTCATAAAGTCTTTGCCTACACCAATGTCTTCAAGGGTTTTACCTATCCTACCTTCCAGCAGATTTAATGTTTCTGTTTTAATATTTAGATCTCTGATCCATTTTGAATTTAGTTTAGTGCATGGTGAAAGATATGGGTCTAGTTTTAATCTTCGGCATGTGTAGAGCCAGTTTTTCCAGCACCATTTATTAAAGAGGCTATCTTTCTTCCAGCGAATGTGTTTGGCACCTTTGTCAAAGATAAGGTGGTTGGGCCGGTGAGATGGCTCAGCGGCGTAAGCGCCTGCCTTGCAAGCGCGAAGGCCCGAGTTCGACTCCCGGATCCCACATACCAAAAAGGGGCCGGTGATATCGCTCAGCGGCACGGGTGCCTGTTGGCGCGCGAGGTCCTGAGGTCGTCCCCCCGGTACCCACAAAAAAAAAAAAAAAAAAAAAAAAAAAAAGATAAGGTGGCTTAGTATGTCTGGGGTTGTTTCAGCATCTTCTAATCTGTTCCATTGATCTTCAGGTCTGTTTTTTTTTTGCCAGTACCACACTGTTTTTATCACAGTAGCTTTATAGTATAATTTCAAGTCAGGGATTGTGATGCCCCCTGCCTTGCCTTTGTTGCCCAGAATTGCCTTTGCTATTCTAGGTCTCTTCTGATTCCAAATGAATTTTAGGATTGTTTTCTCTAATTCTGTGAGATATGCTGTTGGAATTTTGATTGGAATTGCATTAAATCTGTATAACAATTTTGGAAGTATGGCCATTTTCACTATATTGGTTCTTCCTATCCAGGAGCAAGGGATATCTTTCCATTTTCTGATATTCTGTTCAATCTCCTTTTTCAGAGTACTGTAGTTTTCAGTATATAGGTCTTTTACATCCTTTGTGAGGTTGATTCCTAGGTACTTCATTTTTTTGGATGTTATTGTGAAAGGTATTGTTTCCCTAATTTCTCTTTCAGTAAGTTTGTTATTTGTGTACAGGAAGGCTATTGACTTTTGACTATTGACTTTGTATCCAGCTACAATATTGAATTTGCTTATTAAATCTAGCAGTTTTCTAGTGGAGTTTTTGGGGTCTTCTGTGTAGAGCATCATATCATCTGCAAATAATGATAATTTAACTTCTTCCTTTCCAATCATTATTCCCTTTATTTCTTTCTCTTGTCTAATTTGAGCACCTCTTTTAATTGTAGAGGCCAAAGGTAACTTGTATTAATCTCATGATGTCTCAATAAATTTAGTATTAAGATATTTATAAATTTTTCTTTTTCTGAAGTGTGTATATATTTTTTGGCGGACTCTGTATTTAGCATAGATATATAATGGCCAACAGATTAAATCTCTACATTTAGTAGGAGGTCTGTACATAAGAAAGGGTGACCATATAGCACTTCAAATGGTCTAAGGCCTATGGTGGCATTAGGGCTCATGTAGGTTCTTTATTGTGCTATTGGCAGAATTACTTTCCATGAAATGTAGGGCTCTTGACATAACATCTTTATGTAAAGTTTTAATGTTTATTTAGTCCATCCTGCCTTGCCTGAGGATTGAGGCCTCTAAGAAAAATAGATAATATTTAATTCCCAGGGCTTTAGGTACTAGCTATGTCACCTGGAAAGTTAGAGAGGGCCCTTGTCATTTTGAAGAGACTTAGAAGTCAAAATCTAGGGATAATCTCAGAGGAGATGTCAGACATTTCTGTAGCCCTTTCAGACCTAGTTGAAAAGCTTCTATCCATCCTATAAAGGTGTCAATATAAACTAGTGGATATTAAAAACCCTTGGCTAGGAGGTAACTGGTAAAATCAATCCATCAGTTCTCATGCGGGTGTTGCCTACTTCTTTGAGCTGAAGCCACTAAGGAAGAGAGGCTTATATCCTTGGGAATTATTAAGAGTGCATAAAGTACAGGTTTGAGAGATTTGATCAATAGTCTTGTAAAGCCCTTTGCTACTAAGGACCTGTTTGCAGACCTGGTGTAGTCAGTCTCAGCTTAAATGACAGTAATGATTAATCCCTTAATAGTTTTCCTTTGCACCAACTGAGGGAGGCAGTGATTTCCTGATTTGATCCATCCATCCAGCTTTTGAGTACAGCCATGGGATAGGGCCCCAGCGACCTCTCTGAGTATAAGTAGGAGACAAAAGACGAGGTCCTAGTATGGGGGATTAGAGACAATATAGATCCAGGAGATTCAGTGCACATTTTTTAGCAGGTACATCTGCTCTTTGGTTTCCTAATGCCTCTTCATGAGTTTCTGACTGATGGCCCTTGCAATGGACTACAGCTGTTTCAACTGGCAAGTGGATAGCTTCTAATAAGGGTAATAGTTAGGGTCCATATTTTATAGGACTGATTTTGTATTGAAGTATCCCTTTCTTTCCAAATAGCAGCATGAGCATGTAGCACTGGAAAAGCATATTTAGAATCTACATATTGTGATTCATTTGTTTTTATTTAGCTTTAAGGCACAAATCAAAGCAATTAATTCAGTCAGCTGTGCTGCCATCCCTGGAGGCAGGGCCCCATCCTCAGTAATATCTGTAAGTGAAACAATTGCACAGCCAGCTTGTCTCTTGCCATTTCTTACATAGGATCTGACCTCTGTAAACCAGATTACATCTGAGTTATCAAGAGGTTGGTCTTGTAGTCTGGTCAGCTAGCACAAGTCAGATTGACAATACCGAGACAGGGCCGGTGATATGGCTCAGCAGCATAAGTGCCTGCCTGGCAAGTGCAAGGTCCTGAGTTCAACTCCCAGTATCCACATTAAAAAAACAAAACAAAACAAAACAAAAAAAAAAACCCAATATCGAGACAATCATGGATAACCCTCAGAATTATTTCCTTCCTGGTCAGATGGATTGAGCTCAGAAGTAGGAGGCAAAGTTGTAGGAATGAGTGCAGAATGCCTATGGAGAGACAACTTTAGGATTACCAAGCAATAAAGCTTGATAACATAAAAGATGAGAGAATGTGAGCCAATAAGGTCCTTTAAATTCTAACAGGGAAGTCACTTGATGAGGAAGGTAGACATACAGGGGCAATCCCAAAGTATTCTTAAGGGATTTCTTTATCAAAAAGAACAGAAACAGCTATTACCCTGATATATCTTGGCAATTCCTGGGCTACTGTATCTAACTGCTTTGAGAAATATTCTACCAGAATTTGAATAGGCCCTAAGGCTTCAGGCCTGGGTAAGGACCGCTCAGACCACACCCTGCTTCTCAGTTACATATAACCTGAAAAGTCTGTTAGATTGTGGCAGTCCCAAAGCATGGGTTTTAAGGAGCAAGGGTTTGAGTTTATCATAAATATGTTGTTGTTCTTGTTCTCAGGACAGTTGATCATTATTTCCTTTTAGAAACTCATACAGGGGTTTAGCCAACAGGCCATATCCAGGAATCCCACAGCTAATAGTAGTCAGTTAAACCTAGGAAAGCACAAAGTTGAAAGGCTTAGAAGGCCTGTATATACTCTGCTGAAAGAACTTTACACATTGGGGTCAAAACAAACCCTAGGTAGTGGACCTTTTGGACCAGAAATTGGTCCTTAGACTTTGAGACTTTAGATTTTGATATCCCCTATCAGACAGCAAATTTAAAGTCTGAATCAAGTGATCTTGAGCTTCTGTTAGAGAAGAACAGATAAGATCATCCACATACTGTAAATAGCCCTGTATGTTAAGGTTAAATCATTTAAATCCCTAGCCAAAGCTTTTTCAAAAATATGGGGACTGTCCCTGAATTCTTGGGGAAGGACAGTCCAGGTAAACTGTTTGTTCCAACCGGGCTCATCAATCTACTCAAGGCAAAAAGGAATTGCAACTCAGGGGCCATGAGGATGCAAAAAAAAAGCATCTTTAAGATCTAGGACTGAAAACCATTAGTATTTGAAGGAATTTGACCTTGCTCCTTCAAACCCATGCTTTGGGACTGCCACAATCTAACAGACTTTTCAGGTTATATGTAACTGAGAAGCAGGGTGTGGTTTGAGGGGTCTTTACTCAGGCCATAGGCCTTAGGGCCTATTCAAATTCTGGCAGAATATTTCTCAAAGCAATTAGATATAGTAGCCCAGGAATCACCGAGATATATCAGGGTAATAACTGGATATATAGGAATAATTGCCTCGCTTATAGCACAAGGATCTTGTATTAAATGGTAATCACCATTGGGCTTCTTGATGGCAAAAACTGGGGTATTACAAGGTGTCTGACAAAGCACTAAAAGTCCACAGTGAAGGAATTTATTTATAAAGGTTGCACCCTGTTGGGCTTCAGGTTGAAGAAATACTGTTTACAGTGTGGGAAGGCATGAGGACCTTTTAGCTTAATCACTACGAGGGTAGCAGTTATAGGCTTCCTAGGCATGTTGGTGGCCCATATTTAGGGTTAATAGGAAGGTCAATAAGGATAAGTCATTATCAGCATTGCTGGAAGAGCCAATCATGGCCATAACTGTGGGGCTGCTAGGTGAGCCAAAGATAACTTGAGCCCCCATCTTTGTTAATATGTCTTGGCCAAGTAAAGGAACTAGACATTCAGGCATCACTAAGAAGTCATGGATAAAGAGAAAATTATTCATAATTTATTCCAGAGGAGAAATAAAATGTTTGGTCACCAGAGGCCCATTGGTGCCTATAACAAGACAAAAATCAGAAGCCAGTAGTGTGGAATAGGAGGAAAGAACAGAATGTGAGGCCCCACTGTGGAAGAGGGTGCTTATGTCTTACCTGCAGAATCCAATGTTACCTGAGGCTCCATCCCACTAATGATAATGATTGGCCTTGGGGCTAACTGAAGTCTTGAGTCTCTTCATTCCAGGGACAACAGCTGGGGCTCTGGACCAGGGATCCTTCAATCCTTGCGGCAGTAGGCCCTCCAGTGCCCTATTTGCCACATTTAGGGACAGGTGACTTTGGAAGATGTCCAGCATTAGGGCAGTTTCTCTTTCAGTGGCCCATCTACCAGCAATTTGACAATTATTAGTTACCTTGATTTCTTCAGGAAAGAAACCAGCAGGTAACATTTGGTTACCCTGTGATGAGGCGAGAAGCCCTGCATGCTTTTCTCCTATTGGTCTTATTAAGTCTTAACTTCCCCTTTTCCTCTGTTCCTCCTCTATATCCTGGTTATAAAAATCAGAATTAGCAGCATTTAGTAGGCCATCAGTGGGAATTTCAGTTCCCAAGACATCTTTTGCAATTTCCTCCTAATATTTGGAGCTGACTGGGTAAGAAATCTGTCTTTAAGGAGAACCTGGCCATTGTAGGAGTGAGGGTCAGTTATAGTATGTTTTTACATAGCCTCCTTAAGTCATTCAAGAAATGTAGTTGGGTTTTCATTTGGGCCCTGATCATTTGGGCCAGCTTAGTGATTTACAGGTTTGACTTTACTGGCCTTTAAGACTTCTAGAATGCAATTTACAAAATGTCTGCAGTTCTACATATCATCAGGGTCATTATAATCCCACTTAGGAAGGTCTACGCGCACTGCTTCAGGCTCTACGCAGTATCTATAATCTAGATCAGTGGTGGTGAACCTATGGCACATGTGTTACTGTGTTTTTAGGACAAAAGATGTTAACGTAGGATTTTTTTTTTTTTTTTTCTAAACTAAAACCTCAGTATTCAGGTTTAATTGCAGTGTTGGCACTTTGCGATAAGTAAGTGGGTTTTGGGTTGCAGTTTGGGCACTTGGTCTCTAAAAGGTTTGCTGTCACTGATCTAGAGTATGTATGTCTTCAGCATAACATCGGTTCTTTGCAGTTACTTGGGACCTTTCTGAATGTGTAAGAGTCTTTCCCAAAATAACACTGACATCCTTGTAAGACAGTTTATAACTATGAAGGTGTCAGAAGGCTTATATATATATTTCTCAGGATCATCTGAAAAACTACCTAAGTCCTGTTTGATTTGCTTTAGGTCCTGAAAAGAGAAGGGTTGGTGAGCTCTAATTGGTCTGAATTCACACATCAGCTCCTGAAAAGGGCAAATAGGTGCCAGTGAGGCCATATTTGCTGAGAACCTTGAGTAAGAAGGAGTAGACCCCTTTTTGCCTGAATTCTGAACATTAGGGCTATCTGATTATCCTCCCAGTTAGGAGGTGGCTCAAGAGATACAAAGTCAACCAAACGAGGGGATTCCATTTTATTCATGAATGCCATTACACTTGGATCTAACTTACACTGGGAATACAAATAAACTAAAGAAAGCCTCCAGAGAAGATACCTTCAACCACTTTCCTGCCTTTTTACAAAAGAGGTCTAACTGGAGTATAGTCATAGAGTGTACTGAGAGGCAAGTTAATAGGACACATCTGTGAGAAGACTACATGGATCAAAATAAGGCACCCCCCATTCTGAGAAGGAAATAAACTGGTACGAGATGCAAAAAGGTATCCCCTTTGCCCACTTGCAGACTAGGGATCAGGTGTAACCCATCTTGCTTGTATCCCAGATGTGGGTGGTTGGCCTCCATGTTTTTTATAACTAATAGCTGACACAGAATACCTCTCATCAGATGACATTCTAGTTTGTATTCTGACGATATCTGCATTGAAGGAGGCCCAATACCCATTTCCCAATGTATACACTGATATGTACCACCTAACACACACCAAAAGATTATAGCTGTCTTAGAATCCATTAGCACATGAACTGGACTTAACTGATATTCTGTACAGAAAACAACTCTCTCAAAACAGGATTGCATATTCAGGTAAAGTTAGCAGAGCTATGAACAGTATGCCATCTTCTGACCAAAAGCGGTGTTACCTAAAAGTGGAGGAAGAGACCACAGAAACTCTAAAGTCTAAGAACAGAATGCCAAAACCTAGGGGAAAACAAGCTTCACAAACATACGGGCCTGAAACACCCATTCCACTGTCAATAAGGATACTTTATCTGAGGCAAAAAGTCTCAAATATTTTGGAACAATTCCAAGCCCATGAACTGCTGCATCATAGCATAAACACAGGGAAAAGAAAGGCTCATGATCTTAATCCAAAAATAGAGGCAATGGGAGATCTCATCTTACCACTTGATGAAATCAGCAAGCAGAGACACAGCATCGAAGATGTTGCTGGGAAGCTGAGTCCTAACAGGGTAAGGTCCTAACACTGCAAAGACCCAGCAACAAACCTTGATTCTTTGTGTGTTTGACCAAAGATTTCAAATAAAAGACACGCAGGCTGTCATACAGAGTATATGTAGGTTATTGCAAAATGGTAGATTTCCACAAAGTGAGAGAATGAATACACCTTCAAGGATTAAGATAGTCAAGCACCAAAAATGCAGTTGCACTGAAGGAGGCCTCAGTTACATTTATATGATTAACTGGGGTCTTTCAAAGAACATCCTTTCCTTCCTCTGAGGTCACTGTTCTTTTACAAATAAAATGGGCTGTGTTTACCTACTTGAGAGAGCAGTAGGTCCCTGATTGCTTTTCAGTGAATATCTCTATTTGGTTTGAGATCTTGAGGTTTTTCCAAACCCTCACCATAGACTTTACCGGGACCTGGACCTTATCAGCTGCTCAGACGATGTTACATTCCCTTGAGCTAAAGACTGAAAATACAAGCTTGTGTGGATTTTATCCACAGCTAATGATGAAGAAAGTGAAGGGAAAAGGAAAATCACGTCTTGTTTTTCAAGTAGCCCCAGGCGCTTGTCTCGCCTGGTAATCACTAAATTTTCTGCCTAACAATATGGCTTCATAGCTTCTATTAGATTTTCAAAGAACTTTGCAATTTCCCCAAAAGGAAGAGTCCGACTCTGACCCAAGTTGCTTGTCTCACCATCATAAAAAGAATCTCGTAAAAATCAGATTCACCACGGAAAACAAAAAGCAAAACAAAAAACACAAGTACACAGAAGGGTAGAAAGGTAAGAAGTTCTCTCGGTCGCCCCACGGGAATTCTCGCAAGCACTGCTATTCACCCACAAGGAAGTTCTGATATATATTTCTCATTTACAGTTTGGCACTAGCACCTAGGGGCCAAATGCCAGTCCTCATCCGCTCGACAAACCCCAACTTGCCCAATTCCCGGATGAAAAGTTCCGACAAGAGCAAGTGGAAGACCGGATCACCTGAGCCACTCGCCCGGCGCTGAGCTCAGCATCAGGACCCACGCCGGACGCCGGGTCCGGCCGGCGAAGTCCCCAAGCCAAGCCTTTCCGAGCGAAGGCGGAGGACGGGGTGGGGCGTCACCTGAGGGCTGTTGCTGTCGTCCCCCGCCAGCACCCCTAGCACCGGGATGTTCGTTCCAGCACCGGTCTCCAAAGCGGCAACGGCCTTGAAGGAAGAACTGACAAATGGCCATTGCGACGGCTCGGCCTTTGTGGCCGAGGGGGGAGTCTTCAGGCCAGCTAATGAAGGGCCTCCCCTAGGTGCAGAGCCCCAAACAACGGAAGGTACCCGCCGGCTCCTGTGACGCCATCGTCTTGCGCCGGAAAGCGCTCTTTCGCTCTTGTCCCGCCCGCGACGAGGTGTGGATTTTACCCAATAGCATTGAAGAACGGCGAGTCTCTCCGGACGCGCGGGTGTGGCCTGCGAAGCGGGGTGCTTGAAAGGTTACGCGAAAAAAGGGAGACGCGTTTGACCGGGTACAAGGCCCTGGACTTCAGGAACGCTTGAGGTCCTAAATGAGAGGAAAGCAAATGTAGAACTTAAGCAAGGCCCTGAAAGGAGGATTGGCTGTGGTGTGAGAGACGGTGTCATTTTTTTCATTTGTAACTGCTGAGAAAGAAAAACTCGTGCTGATCAGGTGAAACTGACCAGGCATGCATCAGGATAAATAAGAGTAGGAGAAAGCCAGCTGTGACATGAATCGGAAACGTTTCCATCCAAGACAGGTTGTGACTGAGAAGAATCATCATAACTCCTGAGTGGGCACTGCCTTGCTACCTGCTGAGGAATCTTGTTTTTTAAAGTCCACAAAAACGGTACTATTAGAAATTGAATCAGTAAGAAGAAAACATCCCATTCTTGCCTTGAGCTAATGTCATTTAACACAGAAGCAGCCTCAATGTTTACCCCGGTGCACAGCTTCAGATAAAGCGTTTCTGAAAACAACATTCCATATATTCTTAACTTTGCAGTTTCTAGGGAACATGACCGTGTCTACTTCCCAGTCTACATCTGATGTTGATGCCTTTGTACACGGGTTTGCTTTTTGCTTTGAGCCTATCAAAAGTTTCATCTGAACTGCACTTTGCCCCCAAATCCTACAACTGCCTTTTATTTTGTATGGTGCAACACCACGTGATTCTGATATGCAGTCTCCTTGGTTGTAATGAGTTAATCCGACTTTGTTGAATTACGGGTTTGTCCCTGGTGGTTTCAGGATGATTGGACTAGCGCTGAGCCATCACTCAAGTACTTCAGATTTTGAAGACAGTGGGATCTATAGGAGCACTAGACACTATTGTGAAGACTAGTATTTTAAAAATCAGTGGAATTTATTTTGTCACAAATTTATGGAAGAGTTACAGTACAAAGCTTCCCCCCCACCCTGCGACCCTTTGAGACTATGTTGCAGAACTAATACCCGTTACCCAGATACTTACTTCTTCAGAAAGTGGCAAGAATGATAGGATACATCTGTTCAAAGTGGGGGAGTATTTTGAGGGGGTTTAATGGCAATGTATCTTTTTTTTTTTTTTAATGTGGGTTCTGGGAGTCGAACTCAGGACCTCGTGCTTGCTGCGCAGGCGCTTATGCCACTGAGCTATCTCACTGGCCCGGCAATGTATCTTTTACTGTAATAGTTTTTTGTTTGTTTGTTTGTTTTTTGTTTTTGTTTTTGGTACCAGGAATCGAACTCAGGACCATGCGCTTGCCAGGCAGGCGCTTGTGCCACTGAGCTAAATCCCCAGGCCTGTAATAGTTTTTTTTTTTTTTAAATTATACATTCACAATATTTGTCAGTCACATCTTATATTGTACATTTGATACAAACAGGGTATATTCTCCTATTTAACCATTACAGAATCAAAATTAGAACATTGATATTGATCTGTTACTATTATCTAATCCTTAGACTTCATATTCACCAATATTGTCCTTTTACACAAAAGGGTGCAGTTCAGAGTTGTTGCTTTACTTATATATATTTTCTTTCAGTCTGGAACACTTCTTCAGTCTTTCTTGATTTTCATGACCTTGACACTATTAAAGATTAGAGGACAGTTGTAGAAGTTTCTCAGTGAAGTTGTTTCATGTTCTCTCATGATTTGATTTATACATTATGGAAGGATCATCACAAAAGTGATGCTGTGTCTTCGCAATGCACCTATCAGGTTATGCGCAATTTAAATTTGTTCAATTTCCTCTGATGTTCACTTTGATCACTCAGAAGTGGTGTCTGCAAAGAATCCCCACCATAAAATTACTCTTTTCCTATGTTATGGTTTGTGTCTAGATGTCCCCCAAAGCCTCATGAAGTCATGGAAATAGGCTTCTAGACTTTGTGATTGATTCATGGTCCAATGCTGGGATTAAGGGTGGGAGTGCTACACCTGCTCTAGGGTGGGTAGGCTGCATATAAGAATATAAGGGACAGAGAGGTTTCTCTCTCTCTCCTCCTCTCTCTCTCTCTCTCTCTCTCTCTCTCTCTCTCTCTCTCATTGCTTTTGCTGTTCTCTGCTGTCATGAAGTATTGCCCTTCTGCCATGTGCCACCCTGCCTTGGAGCCAGCTGATTATGGACTGCAACCTCTACAAGCTGTGAACTAAATTAACCTTTCCTCCCTTAACTTTGGGCATTGTTTTGTCTCAGCAATGAGAGAAAAGTAACTAAGACATCCTCTTTGGTATTACGAATTTTGTGGGGAGATACTGTCAGACTATATAAAAATCTGACTCATTGCACTTGTAATTCATTCATTTATATATAGTTCTATTGATACGAACTCGCGATCCCCAATTTTAGCCAATGGGCTATAATCCATTACTACCATTTATTTTGATGCTTATATCATTAATTTGGTCACTTGGAACCCCACTAAGCTCCTTTTTCTTTTAACAAAGGACAAAATACTGTTAAAAATATCCCCATGATTCTTCAAGCATTTCTTTACTTTCTGACCAAAAAGATCTTCTAGTCTCATTTTATACTTTCCCTGCTTTAGTCATGGATTCAGCCATTTCTTTGAGGAGTCTGGTTCCTTTTGGTGATACATAGATACCAAGATCTGTGTCCCATGTGTTCCTTGCTATTGTGTGTTTACTCCCAGGCCCTTTCATGGACATTGCTAGGAAATACATACACTAGTAATCTCCAATTCCAATCCAGCACAACAGGATTTATTTTTCTCATATATTTGTAACTCCCTTGATAGAGTGAAATTTGGTTTCCATTATCCTTAATGTTTATTATCTCCTTGTATTAACCAATTTCTCTGTGGCCACCAACTTCTCATCTCATTTACAAATGCCATTATGTGTAAGGACTTTGTTGGGATTAAAGACCTCAAATAATACCAGTGGTGACTGAAGCTTAAGTGAGAGTTAGTGTGGTGCTTAGTGATTGAGGACATAGACAAAACCAGAAATGGGATTTTCTAGGTTGGGCACTGTGTGAGGTGATAAAAGCCTAAGACTGAGGTTTGCAGAATTTGGTAGTGATCAGTTTGGCAAGTGGCATATGTGGAAATCAGGAGACTGGGTTTATAGGAAGGAAACTTCAAGTTTGAAGTTTGGCAGAGTAAAAATATTTCTGCCTCATTTTTCTCTTGAAAATCATCTCAAAAGGGCAAAAAGCAAAACCACCATTTTTAAAAAATTATACCAGGAGGTATCCATAATCTTAACTACAGTTTATGAAGATTGTGTGTACGTGGAAGAAGATAGTAAATTACCTAAAGGGAAAATGACAAATTAAATTCCTGCAAGGTGGATATTGAAGTCCTCAGAGAAGGCTGAAAAGTCTCAAGAATTAAGAGCCACCAGATACCACAAGAAGTTGGATTGTTTGAATATCTGTATAAGGTATGGTTAGAACTTAGCTCCAAAGACATCCAGGAAGGCAGCTATTCCTACCTTCAGTCAATCAATCAATCAATCTATCTATCTACTTATCTATCATGTATGAATCTCTTATGGATCCCAACAAAAATAATTAGGCATTCATTCATTGTATTATGTTTACTGTCTTAGTAACTTTTCTCATTGCTGAGACAAAATACCCAACACCCAAAGTTAAAGGAGAAAAGGGTTATTGTAGCTCAGAGTTTGTAGAGGTTTAAGTTCATAGTTGCCTGGCTCCAAGGCAGGGTGGCATGGCAGAGGAGAAACAGTTCATGGCAGGCAGAAGGCAGAAAGCAGCAAGGCAGCAAGCTGCAAAGTAGTGAAGCAGCAAGTGACCACAGCAGCCCTCTTTCTGTCCTTTATATTCTGTCTAGGCTACAAACCCTTAGGGCAGGTAGCACCCACATCCAGGGTGGGCCTTCTCATTATCCACACCCAGAACTATGCCAAACCAATCAGACTAATTTAGTAATCACACACCCTTAATCTTAGCATCACACACTTAATCACTGCATCACACCCTCTAGATCTAGCTACCTCTGAAAAGCCCCATCTATGACTGCATGAGGCTTTGCGGGGATAGCTAGACACAAAGCATAACACTTTTTTTTTTTTTTTGGTGCTGGGGATTGAATCCAGGAATATGTGCATACTTAGCACATATTCCACCATTGAGCTACAACTCCCACCCTATATGTTCACTAATTATTATAAACTCATCCTCTATACAAAAGTTATCACATTTTAAATATAAATGCATAGCCAGGAAACAGATATTTGAGGACAGATGCCAAACTGTAAATATCTTCTTTACCTTGGTATCTGCGGTGAAGAAAAACAACTTAGAGGAAACAGACACACCAAGAGTATAAAAAATGTTAAAGAAAATAAACTGAGAGTACAATATGAAACAACAGCATGCTGTGTAAAAGGACAATAAAATAGAAAGTGTTCTTAGAAATTAAACATAGAGGAAAAAAATTAAATGGAGAGTTGGAAGATATGTCAGAGTATCTCTTATAACACTTTAATAAACTAGATCTTAAATCTCATTTTACATCTCTGTTATGAGAGAAGGCATAAAGCTCTAGAAAGCAAGTATAGATAACATTTCAGACAATTTCCTAGCATATACTAGTTCTCATTTTGATTTGTCCCAAGTTAGTTTGGATTATCAAAAGGAGGAAAATTAGAAAGATGGAAGTGAAACTTTTTAAAATCTTTTGAGGCATCTGTCAAGAGGAAGGAAAGTATTTAAAATAAGCACTTATCAAGTATTGAATGATGCAACCTGTAAAATGTCCTTTTATATTACCAACTTACTGATGTTTGGTGGGAACTGGTTTGAACATGCCATGTTGGAGATTAGATTTTCTTAAGTCTTTGGCATATGTTAACAGTATCAACCCTGAAAAACAAAATTTCCTATACATATATCTTTTTACCTTTACATATGCAGCAAATCCAAATTTTGGGGGCTATTCACATGTAAGAGAATATAGATTTAGTTGTTTTATTAAATGATTTTGTTAATAATTTTTAATATTGATTTTTGATTTTTTAAATAATATTGTCATGTCAAAATAGTTCACTGTAACATTTTTCATGAGACCACATGCATGCTAAGTTTTTGAAAGCCAGGCCACAAACCCATGACTAATCATGGTGTTTCATAGCAACACTTTTTTTTCAAAATGCTAAGCTTTCAAGTTCAAATTGTGATTATCAAAAGTGTAAACTGAATTGTGTCATTAAAAGTGTCATTGCAGGATGTGGTGGTGTACGCCACCACTTCCTAGCACTCAGGAAGCTGAGGAAGACTCATGAGTTCAAGGCCAGCCTGATTACACAGAGAGACCCTGTCTCAAAAAACCAAGTATCATTGCAAAAGATATAACACTAACACACCAAATATCTGCTAAAAGGAAAGTAGAACATTTTACAGAATAGGAACATTTTGAAAAAAAAAGGAAAGGAAAATGTACTTGTCAATTATCCAGGGATTGATAATTATGAATAGTTCTAGGTCAGAATTATGATGCAGATTACTAGGGGAGAAACAACTTCACTATAACCTACACCAAACCTGTCTATATAATTACTATAACAGGTTCAAGTTAGTTGACATAGCTTAAAGAGAACAGCTAGTATATTTAAAATATCTTGAGTGCTGTATATCCTACACGCGCAATTATCATATTAAATTATTAATATAACCATATTGTAATATGATTAAATGGCTATTCTACTCTGAACAAACTTAGCCACACTTTAAAAGAGTGCAAAATTCAAAACCCTGTATAAAAATGTCGAGAATAGTGAAATCTAGAGATAGAAGTGGTTAAGGTCTTACTGAATTGGGGGGCACTAAATCCAGTGACTGTATTCTTATTAAAATGGAAGGGCCGGGTGAAGATGGAAGCAGAGGCTGAAAGGATGCAGTGAGAAGCCACGGAATGCCAAAAATTGATGGCAGCCACACCAGAAGCTAGGGGCAAGGCACAAGTGGTATGTGTCTCTGCGTCTCCAGCAGGAGCCGATCCTACTGACACCTTAATATCAGACATCTGGCCTTTCTGAACTGTGAGAAAATAAGCTGCCATTGTTTTGAGCCACAAAGTTTGTGGTAATGTGTTATGGCAGCCTTAGGAAACTAACATAGGGGGAAAATGGGGAGTATTTGTTAATGAATACAGGGCTTCTTCGAGTGATGAAAACATCCTGAAATTAAGGCGATGCGGGCACAACTCTGTGAATATACTAAAAACCACTGAAGGGTACAAAATGGGCGAATTGTGTATGAGTTTTATCTCAATAGAGCTGTGAGAAACCCTACGTAAATGTAACTACACCTGACATTTTTTCTAATGCTTTTAAATTTTATTGGTACATTTTAGATATAATGATCACATTCATCATAGAAAATTTGTACTTGTACATGATATATCTTGTTCTTTTTTTGCCATGCCCCTCCTCTCCCTTCAATCCCTCTTCCCCTCATTTACCAAAGCTTTGATTCCATCTTTTCTTCTATTCTTTGTGTCCCTTCCTTCCTCTTCCCTTCGCTCTCCCTTGTTCTCCTTCTCATTTGAGCATTTTTCTTCCCATTTCCCAGTATCTATTATGCGTTTGTGTCCTTATTTATACTTTTGGTTTCTCACACAAGAGAAACAATGCAGTATTTACACGTCTGATTTATTTCACTTAAGAGTATGGTCTAAAGGTGCATCCATTTAGCTAGACATGTCTCAAGGTTATCCTTTATAGCAGATACACATATCTATATATCTTTACATATCACATGTTTTTTTTTTTTTTTTTTTTTTTTGTGGGTACCGGGGGGTTGACCTCAGGACCTCGCGCGCCAGCAGGCGCCCGTGCCGCTGAGCGATATCATCGGCCCCTTTTTCGTATGTGGGTTCCGGGAGTCGAACTCGGGCCCTCGCGCTTGCCAGGCAGGCGCTTAAGCCGCTGAGCCATCTCACCGGCCCCTATCACATGTTTTTTATCCATTCATTGGTTGATGGGTATTTGGGCTGCTTCCAACATTTAGCTATTACAACTGTGCTGCTTAAACATGGGTGTGCATATATAATTGCGGTATGATGCTTTTAATTCTTTTGGGAAGATACCAAGAAGGGGAACAGCTGAGTCAAATGGAACCTCTAGCTTTAGTTTTTTGAAGAATCTCCACATTGATTTCCACAGTGGTTGTACTAGTCTGCACTCCCACTGACAGTGGAGAAGGGTTCCTTTATCTCCCCAGCCCCACCAGTATTTGTTATTGGTTGATTTCTTGATAATAGCCATTCTTTCTGGAGATGGAATCTCAGCATTGTTTTAATTTGCATCTCTCAAATGACCAGTGATGCTGAACATTTTTTTGTATACTTATTTGCCATTTCTACTTCTTCATGTGAGAAGTGTCTATTCATCTCAGATGTCCATTTTTGGATTGGGTCTTTAAATTTTAGGGGGTCTGATTTGAGTTCCTTATATATTCTAATTACTAGTCCTTTGTCTAAGGAATAGCTAGCAAATTTTCTTCCCACACTGTGGGTTGTCTCTTCACTCTGTTGGTGGTTTCTCTGGCTGTGCAAAAGCTTTTTAATAAGATGAGATCCCAGTGTTCTTTGTAAAAGTTCCTGTGCATTCAGGGTTTTGTTCATAAAGTCTTTGCCTACAGCAGTGTTTTCAAGAGTTCTACCTATTCTATCTTCCAACAGACTTAGTGTTTTAGTGTTTAGGTCGTTGATCCATTTCTATTTTAGTTTAGTGCTTGGTGAAAGATAGGGGTCTAGATTTAATCTTTGGTATAAGGAAAGCCAGTTTTTCCAGTATCATTTATTAAAGAAGCTATCTTTCTTCCAGTGAAGATGTTTGGCTCCTTTGTCAAAGATAAGGTGGCTGAGTATATCTGGAGTTGTTTCTGCATCTTCTAATCTGGTCCATTGATCCTTGGGTCTATTTTTTTTTGCCAGTACCATGCTGTTTTTTATCATAGCACCTTTATAGTATAATTTCAAGTTGGGGACTGTGATGCCCCATCTTGCCTTTATTGCCCAGAATTGCCTTTGCTATTCTAGGTCTCTTCTGGTTCCAAATGAATTTTAGGATTATTTTCTCTGATTCTGTGAGATATGCTATTGGAATTTTGATTTGCATTGCATTAAATCTGTGTAACAATTTTGAAGTATGGCCATTTTTACTATATTAGTTCTTCCTACCCAAGAACAAGGGCTATCTTTCCATTTTCTGATATCCTCTTTGATCTTTTTCAGAGTAATGCAGTTTCCAGTGTAAAGGTCTTTTACTTCCTTTATTAGATTGAGTCCTAGGTATTTCGTTTTTTTTTTTTTTTTTGGATGCTATTGTGAAAGGTGTTGTTTTCCTGATTTCTCTTGCTGATTTGTGTACAGGAAAGCTATTAATTTCTGAGTGTTTAGTTTGTATCCAGCTATGCTATTGAATTTGGTTATTAAATCTAAAAGTCTTTTGGTGGTTTTTGGGGTCTTCTATGTAGAGTATCATGTCATCCACAAATAATGATAGGTAATTTCTTCCTTTCCTGTCCTTATTCCTTTTATTTCTTTCTCCCGTTTAATTGCTCTGGTTAATGTTTCCAGAACTATATTGAATAAGAATAGTGATACTGGATGGCCTTGTCTTGTTCTTGATTTCAGTGAAAGCTTTCAGTTTTTGTCCATTTAGTATGATGTTGGCTGTTGGTTTGTCACAGATGGTTTTTATCAGATTGAGATAAAGACCACCTATTCCAATTTTTATCATGAATGGATGCTGGACTTTGTCAAAAGCTTTTTCTGCATGTGTTGAAATGCTCACATGATTTTTGTCCTTGGCTCTGTTAATATGGTGTATTACATTTATTGATTTTCATATGTTGAACCATCCCTGCATCCCTGGGATGAATCCCACTTGGTCATGGTGTATAATTTTCTTGATGATTTGCTGCATTCTGTTTGCCAGTATCTTATTGAGGATTTTTGCATCTATGTTCATTAGGGAGATTGGCCTGTAATTCTCTTAGTTGGGTCCTTCTCTGGTTTTGGTATCAGGGTAATGCTTGTTTCCAGGAGTGAATTTGGGAGTATTGCTTCCCTTTCAATTTCATTAAAGAGTTTGAGAAGTAGTGGCATTAAGTCTTCTCTAAATTTCTTGTAGAATGCTTTTAAATTTAAATGTTCTTAGGGTTTAACATTACTATAACTTCCGTATAAAGGAAACAAAATTAAAATAGAAACACTGCTTCAAAATTTTAAAAAGCTACTACCAAACATATGGAAAATGAAGAATACAACTCAGCAATCTATTTTAAGTAAAAAATATTTAATATTATCAGATAAAAACAATTATGACAGTTTTACATGGCTCATTTCATACATAATGCAAAGTGTAAAACATCACTGGGGAAGAAATTGTAGTTGGGTTGCCAAACAATTCATAGACCACATAAAAGCAATGAATAGGTGATGACGCATACTTAAATTATTACAAAACTGTTACAGACAACTGCATTAAATATCTTGATGTGTTTTGCTATGGGAATAGGTGATGACGCATACTTAAATTATTACAAAACTGTTACAGACAACTGCATTAAATATCTTGATGTGTTCTGCTATGGGAAAGGAAATCATGTATCTTTTTAATTCATAAGAAGTTCAAAGTCAACACTGATATTGTGATAAAGCCGTCACTGTTTTCCTAATAATCTAGAAGTTGGTTTAAATAGATTTGTCTTCTGCTAATCACTCTTATTATGACTGGGTTTTATTTAACAGTGTGGTTGAAGATATAGAATACTTAAACCACTGGTTAAAAACAAAACTTAATGATAGGCACAAAGGTTAACATCTTACATTAAAAAGATGGAATACAGGGCCGGTGAGATGGTTCAGCGGCGTAAGCGCCTGCCTGGCAAGCGCGAGGTCCTGAGTTCGACTCCCAGAACCCACATACGAAAAAAGGGCCGGTGATATCGCTCAGCGGCATGGGCACCTGCTGGCGCGCAAAGTCCTGAGGTTGACCTCCGGTACCCACAAAAAAAAAAAAAAAAAAAAAGATGGAATACATTGAGTTGAATTGAATATATTTTATGAGGAGTTGGACACATTGTCGAGTCTCAAAATGTTTATGAAGTTTTGTAGGAAAGTATGTGTATGCTCTGCTTACTCTGTTATACTTTCTTTGAAATGGAATATATTTGGCAGTAAATGAAACAAATCAAGACAAGTAAAACTATGTGACAGAAAAGTGCTCCATCAGAGCTGCCTAATGACTTATAATTCGTACTACAATGTTTCTTAGTTGTGGACCAAACAGGAACAAACAGACCCAGCTACATAGTACTTACATGATATACGAAAATAGAATCTAGAGCTATGATGAGGTTGCTTCAGTGATGAGCATCCCCTACTCTGCCATAATTAATTACAAATGTAAAATTCATTCAAGAAATTAATATTTCCAACAAATGCTTATAATTTCTCAAATTTTCTTGGTAGATATGTTCCTGATTATGTGGACAGCTAAAAGATGGTCTAAGAGTTAAGTACGGAAATCCATATAAAAGAAATATTTGGCCAGGTGTGGTGGTACACACCTGTACCCCAGGTACTAAGGAGGCTGAGGCAGGAAGATTCCAAGTTGGAGGGTAGTCTGGGCAATGTAGAGGGACCCTGTCTCAAGATAAAAGAGCTGGAGATGTACATCAGTGGTAGAACACCCCTGGGGTTCAATCTCCAGTAGCGGGGAGAGGAGAAGGGTTATTTTATAGGGATCTTACTTCACTCACTTGAAATTTCCTTCACCAAAACAACAAACCAGAACTTTGTAAACTAAACTCATGGAACAAAGCTCTGGTGGCCATATTTTTGAGTCTTGATGAATCTTGAAGTCCATTCATTTTTCATGTTTCAAGGGTCTCTTCATTTGCTCCACAAGTATCAACAACACAAATCAAACAACTTGTGACTGGAAAAGCACGGACTTTGGAATTGGCCACCCATTTGTCTGTTTCAGTATTATATTCAAGGATGTGTCCTAATCGGCCTACGCCTTGAAAACCAGCCAAGACATAAACGATAGAGCCAACTGCTGCACACTTCACTGTCACGCCCTTCCATGGCATTGGTGACACCATCTTCCATTCATTTAATTTAATATCATAATATTCCACATTGTCCAGACCACCTTCGAAAGAATAAAACATGAATAATGTGAAAAACTATATGAACAATTCTAAGATCTCCTAATCATTTTTGTATTTTCCAACATTTTCAAAATAAAACTTTCATACCCAAAGGTTACAAGAATTTTATAATGAATGCCCTCATATCTACTTCTTAAATTCTTTTTACTTTAACATAATAGAAATTTAATCTAGGGGGCCGGGGATTTAGCTCAGTGGTGTAGCGCCTGCCTGGCAAGTGTGAGGTCCTGAGTTTGATTCCCGGTACCGCCCCCCCCAAAAAGAAATTTAATCTAAAAATTTTGAAGAAGAATATTGGCATTTTTCCTACAAAATTGAAAATGTTCTATCCATTCTGGAAAAATCAAAAAAGTAAACCATTGATGTCCTCTCTGATTAACTTTGATGATAATTATTCAAATGTCTTTTTCCTTTTAGCCATTTATAATGGCAATGGATGAGGACAGATGGAAAAGAAGTTATTTCTTTGTTAGACTTAAAGCTTAAACATATAGACTAAAATGAAGCATGACTACCCCAGGATTCAGTTCAGATTGCCCATTATGTAATACAATTGTTTAAGATTCTTCAGCATATAATTATTTAAGAAAACAGGAAGGTGAAATTTCATCATAATAACAACTGATATTTTTTTCATGCAATGTTTAAAAATGTTTAGGAAAATTTATTATTTAGAACCCAGATACAAGGCCTAAAGCTTCTGTTTGAAAATTTTCTAAAGATTTTTTTGTTTTCATTTTTATAGTATTAGACATCTAACCCAGGGCCTCACGCAGGCTAAGCAAGTGCTCTACCACTGAGCTAGCTATACCTCCAGTTGTTTTAAAGGGCTGCAATGTTTCACTGTTTCTAGAAACTACAAAAATAGATAAAATGATGTATGTCGTAAATGATTGTACTTAGATTTTAAGAAACATTTCAATAATTTAAGATGAGGAATATCATAGGAAAATTGAACAGTGAATTAACAAAATATACCTAAACCATTCTGACCACCCACAGCAAATATCTTGTCTTTTACAAATACCAGCCCGTGATTCTTCCTGGCCTCAATCATTGGACAGAGCTCAGTCCATCTGAAAAAAACAAAAGAAAGTATTTAATGTGCTTATTCACAGGAAGTAAAGTGACTTATACTAATAAGATAGGTCTATTATCCCATTATAAATAATGCTCATTTACTCCTATGTATACAAACTCACATATACACAAGATGTTTGATAGTGATTATGTGGCAGTTTTTTATAAGTGGGATAAACTGGGATTTTATTCCTTTAAATTCTGATAGAGTATGAGAAATAGAGGATATCTGGAGATTAACACATCTTTCAAAGGCATCCATTTCCTATGGTTTACAGTAACTTTTAAAATGGCAACAAAAGAAAGAGGGAAGATACATAGGAGAATATAAGCGCTTTTTTTTTTTTGGAGACAGGTTTTGCAATGCAGTTCAGGCTGGCCTTGAACTGACCCTGTAGCTTAGGCTGGCCTCAAACTCACAGTGATCCTCCTGCCTCAGCCTCCCGAATGCTGGGATTACGGGTGTGCACCACTACACCCAACTAAAGCACTAATTCTGTTTTGCTTTGTTTTTTTAAATGTTACTGAAGATTGAACCCAGGGCCTTTGCACTGAGCTGCATTCCCACTCTTTTTTTTTTTTTTTTTTTTACTTTGAAACAGGGTCAAGTTGCCAACGCTGGGCTCAAAGTTGCAATCTTCTTGTCTCAGCCTCCCAGAGTGCTGGAATTATAGGTGTGTGTCACCATGCCTGGCTATATGTAGTTTTTAATAAATATTTATGTATATGTAGTTACAACACAAAGTATAACAAAGTTACAATGGGCCTCAGGCAATCAGCATTTCCATCTTTAAAGCAATATTAAGAACTTTCAGCAACTTTGATTTTAAAAGTTCTATAAGTTCGTCAAGTTTAATAACATCCTGTTGCTTTGCCCACTATCATAAATAACGAAACTGAGAGTAAAAAGGTGGACACACTGTTGTAGGATACTAATTTCATAGGTAGTATCACTGTACACATAAATAAAACAGACAACTGTGTTTGGTTATTTTTTCTGAGAGTCCAATGCTCCTTCTGAGTTTATTTCCATGACTGGTGTCCGTCACTATGAAAGTGTCCTGGCATACAAGGCTTGTGTTCTGACAACACACACCTAAAGACTCCAAACAGCAGCAGCAACAAAAGGGAAGTTTGGTATAACTCTCTAAGACAGTAATTTATCTCTCTTCAAAACTTTTTTTCATAGGTATGATCTTATAAAACATACTTAGGGTGCAATGATTCAATCTGAAATGTTAACAATTCTTTTGTTGTCTTATGTATATTTATGCACTGCTTTGTTTTAAATGGCTCCACAGCCACCGCTCTCATTTTTGGAGCACCTGGTAAGGTGAGGTGGGCAGCACAGCTCCTGTTTTTCAGGAAACTCACATGAGACTGTCCAGGTGAAATGACCACCACACAGATTGGAAGTGGGAAAGCCAGAGAATATGAGGTCTCCACTGCCACTCCACATGGTGAGCTTTACAGAGTGAGTTGTTACGTGTTAAACTTAGTATTTGGATTGGAGAAACTTTATGCATCGCTTTCTTCTCCAAATGTGTCAATGATATAAATTGAGAGCGTGTTTTTGTGTATATCTAAATCTCCCGACAGTACAGAAGCTGCACACGTCCTCTCCCTTCTATAATTCATATGGAGAGTACTGTGCATCATCCCTGCTCTTCCCCCTGAAGTTTAGTGGTTAGAAGATCTACCTAAAATTCTGACTGCTCAAACCGTGTCATATTGTTGCCATAGGTTAACTTTCTTGGCTTCCAATTAAACACATTCTAGTTACAAAACACTTAAGAAAAATGACAAAATTGGAAAGAAGAGTTCTTATAAAAATAACAGATATGATTTAAATATTTTAGAAAGAAAATCACTCTATACAACGCTATTTTGCGAATTGGCTAATTATGTACACAAAACAAAAATTGAAGGGCAATGAAGAAAACATAAAAGACTTCAAATTTAACACGTAAGCTCAATATAAACAAAATAAATGCTAAGCCTTGTAGGTTTTTACATACTCCTCAAACTGAATATCCATCTAGCTTTTTGTCTGTTCATTTTAATTTTTGTGATGCTGGGGATTGAACCTAGAGCTCTTCCACTCCTACTGTTCTACTGCTGCTACATCCACAGCCCTGTATTCACCTACTTTTAAAAAATAATGAGGTTACAGAATTCCTTTATACTTTTCTCCTATCTTGGTTACTTTTCTCTCGTTGCTGGGACAAAATACCCAACACCCAAAATTAAGGAAGGAAAGGTTTACAGTTGGTGGAGGTTTCAGTCCATACTTGGCAGGCTCCAAGGCAGAGTGGCACATGGCAGAGGGCACTAGCTCATGGCGGAAGGCAGCAAAAGCAGCAAGAGCAAAAAGGGAGGAGCGCAAGAGCACGAGAGAGACAGCAAGCCTCTTTCCCTCCATTACATGCAGGCTGCCCGCCCCAGGGTGGGTGTAGCACTCACGCCCATAATCCCAGCATTAGACCATGAATCAGTCATAAACTCTAGAATCCCGCCTCCATGACTGCATGAGGCTTTGGGGGGACATCTAGACACAAACCATAACATCCCCTATGAATGAGAAAATGATTTATACTGATATTGCCCAAATAAAGATCTCAAAATTTAGAAGTACAGAGATTTATATGGCTATGGGTTCCATTTTAAAAGGTTTTTTAGAAATGGAAAAATAACTAGGCAGTAGTATGAATCAGATTACAATTTTCCAACTAGTGTGCTGTAACATGTTTTGAGCATCAGGTGTATAGGAAGTAAGGTAGAGGTTCATAATGGAGGGAGAACAGTAAGCACCCCCATCCTGGCGAGTACAAGGTATATTTTGAAAACCACTGGAAAGCAGTATATTTGATGATCTTATCACGTTACCAGTCTTAACGCTTTAGCAAATGATAAATTTCAAGGCAAGTTGCTTCTACTTCTATTCCTTACATTAGTAACATGTTGAGCAAAAACCGAGAAAAGAAAAATTGTAACTGCACTTTTATTTGGGGAAAAAGGTTACTGATTTGCTTAAATCTTTATTTAAAAACAGGAAGCACAAATAGATTAATGTATATGATTGCTCATATTATATAGTTATCCTCTTAATTAAAAAAGCAATACAGTGGAAGACATCTATGCTTGGCAGTATGGCAATATTTTAAAAATATAAAACATGAAGCACAAGAGTTTTGGTGCAACTCTCCAGTATAACATTTAACTTGAACATATTTACTCAACAATTTGTTCTGATAAAGGAAGAACAATGGGCAACCCAACCAAATGAACAAGTGATTCTTATTATCAAAGCTCTTTGGTATGTCAACAAAATGTGTGACTGAGGTCTTATTTATTTCCTAATTGTGTTTAATGTCACTGCACTTACCATCACCCCCATAAGTCAATGAATGGTAAAATTCCTTTGGTTATGTTGAATGGGTCCCCTCATTAACTATAGGTTGGAAAAATGAGCTATTTCATTCTTTAGCATTTTGCCTTTTAAAAGTAGTTATTTGCTTCTTACTTGATTTAAGAATAATTTTATTTAATACACATTAGTTCAAACATATTTTCTTTAGGAAGTATGAACCAAAAAGATATTATACCTGGGGGTATGATTTATTAATACCATAGCCAATATATAATATTTCTACTTAAGGGTAAATTTATAACTGATTATAAGGTCCTTCCCTTTCTATTTCCTAACCTCTCAAACAAAAGTATTTATGAGTTTGATGAATTAATCAGATATATCTCTTTCATAGGTAGTTACAAACTGGACCAGAAAGAGAGGGCCTTCCATGGGTCAAGCCATTTAAGGTGCAAAGGAAGGGTCAAGGCATTCAAATGTTTGTACAGCCTTAATATAAGAACTAAATTCTTCTGATGGATTCCTTCGGCCTTTTCACATCTTCTCCCACTGAGCTTACAGAATAACTGTGAAATAAGAGTTTTAAATTGATACATACGTTTCTGTGGCAGGATCATAAACTTCACAGGAATTAAGCACTCTCCCAGAAACATTGTTCCCTAAGCTCCCACCACAAACATAGATCAGGCCATTGGCTTCCACCATCCCGTGGCTGCAGCGCTGAGTCAGCATGCTGGGCTTTGTGTGCCAGCTTTCTGTTCTTGTATCATAGCACTCAAATAAATACAGAGCTGAGTTTCCTATAAAACAAAAGGGCACCGCCGTGTTTAACTTAGTTGTGTTTGTGTGGTGGTGGAGTAAAATGACCGCAGGACAGAGACCTAAGTAATGAAAGGGAAGAACTTAGGGTTATGGAGTCATTTTTATACTCACCAACAACAAAAATGTAGGAATAGTTTAAGAAAAAGCTAATAACCCTGTTTGACAGACCTAGAAGAACACTAAAAAAAAAAAAAAAAAAAAAAGGATCTGTTGGAAAGATTTATTTATTGGTAATTAAACTTCAGAAGAAGAAAACTAGTTTGATTTCAAAAGAAAATAAGAAACATTATATATGTCAAGGCCAGTGTACATGGTGGGATTTATCTGAACTTTTAAATGTTTATATATAGGGTGGAAAAGCACAGCTACTTACAGATGGTATATCCACACCTTAAAATAAATTTTCAATTTCATAAAATATGAAAACTACTATGTGATCATACTCTTTTTTTTTGGTACCGGGAATCATATCTGATAATACTCTTAAGGCTTATTTATTATTCTATAATAGCTACTGCATCATTAACTAAATTATACTGTACTTCCTGACTACTCTCAGAGATTGTGTGGGTAAGCCCTGAAGTCACACTAGTCCATTCCTGAGTATACTCTCAAGGTATCAAATGTCAGGTGTATACTGATTGTACATTTTAAGAGAAAAACATATACTCATCATGTTTTGCAACTTCTGCACATTATAGGAACTTGATAAAAATTTTGGAAATAATACTGTAGATTAAGTGTCCCCCCCCCCCCTTCCTAAGAAAAAAGAAGTGAGAACTTTACCTATTTCTTATCTCCCATTGTTTTGGGGTAATGCCAAATAATACAGAAATAATTACAACATGGTTTTTTTTATACTTCTTTATTGCAGCTAAGCTCTATGAAAAGTAAAGATCAGAGAATAACACGTAGAAGCAAAAATGGGCATGACCAGCAATAATTTGTTTTTAGCTTTTTAAACATTCAGGGTGATGGACAGACACTAGAAAATATACAGGATATACAGAGTCTGCCAAAAAAGTGTATACACTTTTGTTGTACAAATAAATGTCTGGAAGCTAATGGCCACCACTTTGAGCACCTCTTGTAACTGGAGAAGCCAAAGGTAAGTTGTATTAATCTCATGATAGCTCAATAAATTTAGTATTAAAATATTCATACAAGTTTTTCTTTTCCTGATGTATACTTTTTTTGTGGATTCTGTAGATTAAAAGAAAAAAAGCCACTATTTAAGCAAAAAATTGACTTAGTAGGGGGCCGGTGAGATGGCTCAGCGGTGTAAGCGCCTGCCTTGCAAGCGCGAGGGCCCGAGTTCGACTCCCGGAACCCACATACGAAAAAGGGGCCGGTGATATCGCTCAGCGGCATGGGTGCCTGTTGGCGCGCAAGGTCCTGAGGTCGACCCCCCGGTACCCACAAAAAAAAAAAAAAAAAATTGACTTAGTAGAGTGAATGCTGAAGAATGACATTATCTACTACTATATCACAGAACAGTTACTTTCTGATTGTATTTGAAATATGCCATATTATGACATTATGTGAAGAATGCTTTTAAGGAGGGCATTTTAAGTGACATTTAAGAAATCATAGTTTTTCTGGTATACATTTGACATGTCCTGGGGGGATAAAAATTTAAAACAGATAAATATACTGACCAAAAGTAAAACATTCTCTGGGTCAATATCAAAACAGTCAAAGAAAAAAATAAAAAGACTTAACATTTAAATTCCATACCTTAGGTTTACTTGGTCTTCCTAGTTTTCTTTATAAGCCCATTATTTAGCTAAAGAAATTATGTGAAAAGATGAAAGCATATAAAAGCTATTATGTGTCTAGTCTGGACCTAGAATATTCATTTAGAAAAATTATTCATTTAGAAAAAGATTACTAGATACTAAAAAGTTAGCCATCAATAAGAAAGGTTTTTATACCCACACCCACATCCTGTTTTGATTAATAAGCATAAAATACCATTACTAATCATTAGGTTAAAATCTTAGAACACGAAGCAAATGAAAAAGACCATTATTTATTCTGATACAAAGAAAGCAGAATACAGATTTTAAAAGCTTATAGTAGGGCTGTGAAATGGCTCAGTGGCGTAAGTGCCTGCCTGGTAAGCGCGAGGCCCTGAGTTCGACTCCTGGTACCCACATACAAAAAAAGGGCCGGTGATATCACTCAGTGGCACAGGCGCCTGCTGGCGCACAAGGTCCTGAGGTCGACCCCTGGTACCCTCAAAAAAAAAAAAAAAAAAAAAAAAACGCTTATAGTAAAAAGTTCTTAAAAGGTCTATGAGATTTCAAACTCTGAAATCTTTAAAGCAAATAATATTACATACCAAAAAATAACTAATCCAGAACTAAAATTCCAAAGTGTCAATTAATGCTTTATTGCAATAAAAAATGGGCAATTAAGAATGTAGGAAGCTGGAATTCTTGCAAATTCTTGATTTAAAGGATTAAGGTAAGCCTTCAAGGAAATGAGTTCTAAAATGTGACAAACATGTATTTAAAATACCAAAAAGTATATGAATACCAATTTTTATTTAAATATGAAAGCCAAGATATTTGGCTTTAAAGAACTCCTCTTGAACAAAAAATATCAAGAAGTCCTTACCTACTTCTGAGCCTCCAGATGTGTAAATTTTGCCCTCCGCAGCACAGGCAGCAAGGCTGTCTCGAGGTGTTGGAGGGCCCAGTTTGGAGTACCAGCTGTCCTTCACTACATTGTAGCAGTCCATTCGTTTTATGGGGAACAGCTGAGAGCCACCCAAAATGTACACTACATTGTCCCAAAACACACATGCTGCATCTCTTCGCTTTTCAAAGGGGCAGCGGATGTCTGTCCAGCTATAATCCTGAAACAGGAAAAGACAGGAAGCTTCCACTAAGGGAATAATATAATTGAAAAAGACAAAGCACAGATATTGTTGAGGAAATAAAAAATACAAAATGTTTTAAGTTTCTGAAATTCACATAAAATGTTTGGCTTGAGACTACTAGCCAATGTAATCTGTGTGATTTCTTCAGAATGTTGTTTAGTTGGGGTAGAGGGCAAGAGAAAGGCACATGACTGCTTTGGATCTTTTCCAGCTTTGAAATAAACAAACACATTTGGCTATACCATTATTATGCTGCTTTGTATTCCTTTTGTTATTGAAGATAAATAATAAGAAAACTCTAGGTAGGGGGCATGAACATGATCAAAATACATTTATACATATTGAAACTCCCTCAAAACATATGAAACTGGGAGGGAAGATGGGGCAAGGGGAGTTTATATATATTATGTGTATGTATACATCTGCCCAAATGAAACACATTAATCTATATAACCAATATGCATTAATTAAAAAATGTGTGTGTGTTAAAATAAAGAAAACAAGTCATTTTGTTAAGTTAAAAGCACCTCTTTTTCAAATGCAAATATCTCCACCTCTTCCTTGCCAGATGTATAGACTAATATAAAAAAATGAATATTACGAAGCTCAAACTGCCATTAACCTACTGATATCCAGAGGCAGAAGGTATTTTGTGGGCTTGTGAGAGATACTACTTTTCTATAAATATTCACTTGGACTAGTGTGGTCGACCAGATTCTTTTTTTTTGTGGGTACCGGGGGGTCGACCTCAGGACCTCACGTGCCAACAGGCACCCATGCCGCTGAGCGATATCACCGGCCCCTTTTTCGTATGTGGGTTCCGGGAGTCGAACTTGGGCCCTCGCGCTTGCAAGGCAGGCGCTTACGCCACTGAGCCATCTCACCGGCCCGTCGACCAGATTCTTAAAACTGAAGTACTTGAGTAAGGAGTTCTGAGTAGTCGGGGTACTCTTTCTCTCTAGTGATTAAAAGCATCTACCAGTACCTTACAGTAAGAGCTGTTTATAGCATCACTCTGTTTCTTGCATTTGACAGCAACTTAGGGTGCTTTTGCCCACCTCCCACATATGTGTATGTGGAAAAGCCCTCAAAGTTATAGACTGTTGGCTTTTTGAGAAAGGAAGCTAGTGTTCCTGCTGTTTTCTGAAAATTGCTGAAAATTAATCAAGATCAGACAGGATTCCAAACAACTCTCAATCTCACTGAACAAAGGACTACGTGTGACTTTAATGTTGGATTCCCTTTGGGAAAATCTGACTGACCTATTGTCATGTGAATATCCAGTGTGTCAGGTATTTATTGGGTTTGATTAACGTATCATAAGAACATAGGGATGGTCTGTTCGGAAAAAAGAGCTCCTTTGTAGGGACTTTTACTCCCAGTGAAGATAAACATTCTGTCTTAGGTCAAAACAAAACAAAAAAAAACCCAACCAAAATGGAACCAAACAACAAAAACCTCAAACTAGGATCTGTGCCTCCTGGGTTACTCAGTGGCATACGTATTGTTAGGCAAATACAACTTTAAGATGAACATAACATCTTCCTGAAGCTTCAGTTTTACTCAACGGACACTGTAAAACTAGGGGGCAGTATTTTTACTTATTCTTAGGGAAACTGTAAACCACAGAATGAAAAAATACAATTTAGGTGGATGTGGTAGTGAACGCCTGTAATCCTAGCAGTTGGGAGGGCTGAAACAGGAGGATCACTATGAGTTCAAGGCCATCCTGGGCTACATAGCCCACACTACATAGTAAGACTCTGTCTCAAAAACAAAAAACAAACAAAACGAAACCCAATTTCCTTAAGAAACTAAATTAACTCAATGCATCTCAAGTCTTGCCATTCTTTTTTATTTATTTATTTTTTTTTTTTTGTGGGTACCAGGGGGACGACCTCAGGACCTCGCGCGCCAACAGGCACCCGTGCCACTGAGCGATATCACCGGCCCCTTTTTCGTATGTGGGTTCCGGGAGTCGAACTCGGGCCCTCGCGCTTGCAAGGCAGGCGCTTACGCCGCTGAGCCATCTCACCGGCCCAAGTCTTGCCATTCTTACACCCAATTTATTGGATAATTATTAGTAGAAAGCTACACAGAAACTTTTTTCCCCCTCAGGTACTGGGGATTCAATCCAGAGGTTTGCCCATGCTAAGCAACTGCTCTACCACTGAGTTACAGTTGCAGTCCTTTTTTATTCTGAGACAGAGTCTTGCTAAATCACCCAGAATGGCCTCAAACTCTCAATCTTCCTGCCTCAGGCTCCTGAGTAGCTGGGATTACAGGCATGTGCCACCATGCCTGGCATTTTGCATAACTTTCCATGTTCTTCCTTAATCTTAGTGTGAAAAATATGGTCACATATTCTTGTGAATGACTGCCAAGATCTACTGCTCTTCAAATTAAAATAACTGCCTATGTAAGAGCTGGGAATAAAAAGGAAAAACAAATACATGTTTTTTTCTTTTATCTAAATGTGCTTAAATATTTAGACACCAGGATATGAGGTTCCAAAGAATGAAATAATTCTATAGAGTTTGTAACAGAACAGTTTTAACTTCCTAATACTTCTCAAAGCTTAGAATAGGGAATAAATATCTGTTCACAGGTCCCTGTTTTATATGGCTCAGTTATACTCCAAAGAACTAAAATGAATTGCTTTCTTGGGGAAAAATGACTAGCCTGTGAGTGCCAGAGAGGAAGAGGGAAAGAGAGACCAAGCTGGGTTCCAGTATCTCTAGAATTGATTAGTTAAGGTCCCACTTGTTGTCCATGCTGGTCTTGAAATCTTGGGCTCAAAAGATCTTCCTAGTTTAGCTTCTTGTGTGCTGGAACTACAGGTACATGCCACTTTGCCAGGCCCTCAATTTTTAAAATATTTAACAATTTTTATAACAATGGCCATTGTAGTATATGTCAGACATTAAGCTTGACAACTATTAACTACCTATAATTTAGTGCCTAATACAGTAAGTCCCTGACTTATGGACGTTTGAGTTGCGAACTTTCACAGGTATACTGTGTAAGACTCACCTTGACGGATTACTACTAAACAATCGACTTAGGAATGTTCTCCCTGAATAAAACTCCTTTGTAAGCTGGGGACTTACTATAGTTCACCTTCTAGGCAGGTAAGTGGAAGCATTTCTACCAAGAATGCAAATTGGATTTCCTTTCAGCTAAAGTTTAATGCTTTATATTGGGGTCATTTAAATACACCTGTGTGTGATTAAAAATGGCGGAGTAAAGGCTGGCAGCAAAATAGTCTCTCTGGGACCTGGATTCGAGACACCTGAAATTGAGATACCTGGAACACAACTTTGTGAAGAAGAAGAAGAAGAAAAAAAAAAAAGAAGTAGAACTCTGGGAATCAAGAAGGAGCTGACAGGTAAACTGGAAAACATAAGGAAACTGGAGAAACTGAAGGCAACACACAGGAAAGAACGAAGCAGCCTAGCACGCTAATCCTGGCTACCAGGGAGTGGGACATGTGTCCACTAACATAAGGTATGCTCAGAGCAGGTCGGCAGCCCCAGGGAAAAACCATAGACTGGGCTGGCAGTGCTGGCCCCAAGAAAAGTGTATGGCATTGTAAGCTGCAAATATAGCATGGGGTTTTATCCCGCAAGTTACTCCTCCTGCATGGCAGGCTAGAGTTGGAGAAGAAACTCACGGCAGCTTCTACCATTCTTGGGAGTGATAGAATCAGGAGTCATTTGGGGAAGGCATTTATTAAGATTGAGTTACTATGGCAATCATAAGTCACAGAACAACTACACTTCAGGGTTTCTGGGGTCACCCGACGAGTACCAGGTGGGAGATGGCCATAAAAGAGAGTCACAGGGCCGGTGAGATGGCTCAGCGGCTTAAGCGCCTGCCCGGCAAGCGCGAGGGCCCGAGTTCGACTCCCGGAACCCACATACGAAAAAGGGGCTGGTGATATCGCTCAGCGGCATGGGCGCCTACTGGCGCGCGAGGTCCTGAGGTTGACCCCCTGGTACCCACAAAAAAAAAAAAAAAAAAAAAAAGTCACAGAGCCCCTGAGAAGTCTAAGCAGCAGGTGGTTCCATCCTTTGGTGAGACGCTGGGCTGGTTATGTAGTTTCTGGAGGGGGCTGGGTCTGAAAGTGCTGACATTAAGTCCAGTGGATTACGTGGCCTCTTTTGCTGCCTACTTCCAGCACAGAGTACAGTGATCTGCTTGCTTTTCCCATTTGCCAACTGACCAGGGATATATGCCTTGCCCTAGAGAGTGACCACATCCTGGAGTGTATGGACAGAGTAGAGCAAGTGGGGTCACCTCAGGAGCCGACAGGCCATAAAGCTAGTCAGAGAGAGCAGTGAGCTGGAGCACACAGAAGAGCACGAACATGAAGAGCCACAGGAGTGAATGTACCTGAGGCAGATGCCACACCACTGACTGGCAACTCCCTTCAAGAAAGGTGCAGCAGGACTCAGCATTCGTTAGGCAAAGAGTGGGTGTGAAAACAAAATAGCACCTAGTTGTTAATCACTATCCCCCAACCATATCTAGTAGATTCCAATACCACATGCCCTGGAAAGAAACCACTCAACCACGTGCAAGAATTTTTTGCACTCATTTCTCTTTTTGTTTTTTGGGTTTCTTTTTTTCCTATCTTTTGCCCTTTGTTTTTATTCTTTCTTCTTTTCATTTTGTTGTGTTTTTGTTCCTTTTATCTAATTCTATTAACTTTCTTTTATTCTTAAATTGGATTTTAATCTCACTTTTCTCTCATCTTCCTTTTGTCAAATTTTACTGCTTTCACTTCCCCATCTCTCACTCTATTATAATTGTTATTATCCCTATTGTTATAATTATTATTTTTATTCATTTGTAGCTATTTAGTTGAGACTATGCTATTATTGCTGGATTCTCTTCTATGGTTAATAGTAGTATGATTCTTGCATTTAGTAGACATTTACTGTATGTCAATATTGTCTGTCTATATTATAAATCTATTGTTAAGGATGGTATAGCAGTAGCTGTTATTGGTTACTATGGTTTGTGTTTCTGTTATTGCTGATTTCATTTTTATTAATGGTGGCATAGCTGTTTCTTTTAATTGGTTTTTACTGTATGCCATTATCTGGTTTGTCTTTGTGCCACCAACACTACTGGAGTTCGTTTTCTTCTGATTGGTGCTGGGGATCGAGCCCTCAGCGAAGACTCTCAAATATGCTAAATTGGTTGAAGAGGGATATAAATAGTAAACTAAAACATAACCAAACCCAAGGACACATCACAGGGAGATAGAATCAAACTAAAGAGACCTCTACAGTAGTGACAGTTTCTCTTCTCTAACTGATTTTTAACTCGCACCATAAAACAATACAACATGAGAAATTGAGGCAACAGGATAGCCTCTAAAACCCCCAACTCCCCAAAAGCTTATCTCATGGACACTGAAGCAGAGGAAGCTATAGGCAAAGAACCCAAAAACCAAATGGTCAAAATGTTTGAAGTGATAAAAGAAGAAACATAAAAGCAAATGCATAGAATGTTTAACAAGCTCAAAGGATTTAATTAAACAGATAAAGGATTTTACCAATAAAATGTTCAGCAAACTTAAACAAACAATAATTGAGTAAGCAATATAAGACATGAATGACCACTTTGCAAAAGAATTAGAAGGTATGAAAAGAAAGCAAGCAGAAATAGATAAGATGAAAAATTCAATGGAAAGCATGGATAGTAGATTTAACAAATATAAAGACAGTGTCAGAAATTGAAGATGGGTGGGTGTCATAGATCATAACTCAATGATACCTAAAAACAAGGTATCATGCAAGCTAGATCCAACAAATTACTGAATGACTCAAAAACAAACAATCTCAAAGTTATGGGAATAAAGGAAAAATCAGAAGATGAGTCAAAAGGTACAAAAATTCTGTTCACTGAAATCATAGCAGAAAATTTTCCAAATCTAGGGAGAGAATTCAATATTAAATACATGAGGCATACAGAACCTCAAATAGCCATGACCAGAAAAGAAACTATCCATGACACATTATCATCAAAATTACAGAAATTCAACAAAGAGAGAGAAAACTAAAAGCTGTTAGAGAAAAGCAAGCTTATCAGAATTATAGTAGATTTCTTGGCACAAGCCTTAAAGGCCAGGAGAGCTTGTAGTAAAGTTTTCCGTGCCTTAAAGTGAAATCATTGTCAACTCAGACTTTAATATAATGCAAAATTAGTATTCGAAATTGATGGAGAAGTGAAGACTTTCCACAATAAAGAACTCCTGAAGAAATTACATGACCACTAAACCAATATTACAGAAAATATTTAAGGGAATCCTAGGTAGAGGCAGGGTGGCCATCAGCACCAAAGAGCCCAAAGGAAAGTATACATCTAACTGGGAGAGTAGTTAAAAGGGAAAAAGGAATCAGCACTGGAAAAACAATGCAATGACAGGATTCAATAATATCTTGTAGTAATAACTCTCAATAGTCTCAATTCCCCAGTCAAAAGACATACACTGGCAGATTGCATAAAAAACCAAAATGCAACCATGTTTTGAGGAGACACACCTCATCTAAAGGGAAGTGCAGGGCCGGTGAGATGGCTCAGCGGCTTAAGCGCCTGCCCGGCAAGCACGAGGGCCCGAGTTCGACTCCCGGATCCCACATACGAAAAAGGGGCCGGTGATATCGCTCAGTGGCACGTTCGCCTACTGGCACGCGAGGTCCTGAGGTCGACCCCCCGGTACCCACAAAAAAAAAAAAATAAATAAATAAAGGGAAGTGCATAGGCTGAATATGGAAGGGTGAAGAACATTACTCCATTCAACTGAAGCCCCAAAACAGGCAGGAGTGGCTTTCTTATTTTCAGGTCTAGCAGACTTCCAATCAAAACTGATCATAAGAGACAAAGACAGCCACTACACAGTGGTAAAAGGAACAATTCTACAAGAAGAGATAAGAATTATAAGTATCTATGCACTGAATGTTGGTGCACCCAACTTCGTAAAACTATAGGACTTAAAATTAACAAGAAAATATTAGAGTTAAACCATACCACTGAACAAATGGATTTCTGTGCAAGGATGACACACAAATTTGTGAAGTGTGGACTTAACAGGTTATCTACAGAGTGTTTCACCAAACAACAGAATACACATTTTTCTAAGCAACATATATAATTTTTTCTAAAATAGACTGTATCTTAGGCCATAAAACATGCTTAAATACAAAGAATTGAGATAATCCCCTGAATATTACTGAATCAGAGTGGAATGAATCTTGAAATCAGCAATGAAAGAAATCACAAAAATTACACAAACATATGGAGATTAAACAGTACATTATGAATAATCAATGGATCATACAAGAAATCAGGGAAAAAATAAAAAAGTTACTAGAATCAAATGACAATGGAAGCACATCATGCCAAAACCTATAAGACACAATTAAAACAGTTCTAAAAGGAAAGTTAGTATCTGTGAATACACACATTAAAAGAATTAAGCAATCCCAAATAAATAACCTAGTGATACACTGCAAGGTCCCAGAAAAACAAGAGTACTCCAAATCTGTAATTAATAGAAGAAAAGCAATTATAAAGATTAGAATGGAAATGAATGAGATTGAGATTAAAAAATACAAATAATAAATGCAGAGTTAAAAAACATGAAATATCAACAAATCTTTGAAAGAATGGGAAGGAGATCTGGAGATGAGGGTGAGGCAGATGGGAGGGAGGGGCAGGGGAAGTAAAAAGGGTCAAGACTAGATATACCAATTCCCCAGGATGAATTCTTTACTATGTATTGCAAAGATACACTAATATAAACATTGAAGAAAAAAATACACCTGTGTTTGAACATACCTGGCTCTGGTTGTGTGTATGCTTGAAGGGAGAGAAGTTTATCTTTGTGGGTCTTTCTGTATGAATGTGTATCACTAGACTTTCTAGGAAGTCTACTTAATTCCCCCAATCTACCTCTCACCCTAAATAGAGGACTAAAAAGGTGATTTGATGTTTACCTCTTGATTGTCGGTTATATGACTTAGTAAATAGTGTGTGTAGTTGAGGTAACAAGGAAAGGGGGAAAAATCTGTGTGAAGTTAGGCTTGTCAGCTGAGTGAATATGAAGGCTGGGGCTTACCCTACTGAAGGAGCTAGTTCCAACCTGAAGCCTGCAGGTGAGGGGTTATTTTCCATTCTCTGCATTTTTAGGTAGAGGGCAAGCTAGAGGAACATGCAGTTTTTATAGCAACAAGATGGACAGATAGTACCAGAGTCACTCATGGGGAGATGTGTGTGGGACGGGAGCATAAAATTGTTATCCAAAAATAGCAGTTAAATCAGTTAAGTTTTATTGAGCATTTCACACAAGTTTCTATGCTTAGCTGCTGAGAAGATATGAAAATAGGAAAAATTAGCCTGGAAAAGACGTGAGTAGAAGGGTCTCTTAAATGTCACTACATCACCCATATAAGTATACACACATACACATACAGACACACTAATGAACTGAGAGTTAAATGAACTTGGAGTCCTGTCTTCCTTTCCTTCAAGTTTAAGACTCCTTTCCTTTTGACAGGGTTCCCTGATTTTACCAGGAGCTCTCCATAATCTCAACTACAGTTTATGAAGACTGAGTGTACACAGAAGAATAGATAGTAAATTAAAGGCAGGGACAATGTCAAATTAAATTCCTGCAAGGTGGACAATGAAGTGCCCTGAGAAGGCTGAAAAGTTTCAATAATTAAGAGTCACAAGATGCCATACAGACTGGATTGTTTGAATAGCTGTATAAGGTATGGTTAGAACTTGGCTCCAAAAACCCACCTAGGAAGGCAATTATTCCTATCTGAAAGAAAGAAATTTATGCATCTCTTACGGTTCCCCAACAAAAATACCCATTCATTCATATTATGTTCACTGTCTTTTTTTTCTGTTTTTGGTGTTCCCTAAGTATGTCATTTGGCATTACCCCAAAACAGTTCTTACTTTTTTTCCTTAGGAAGGGAAAAAAAAAACACTTAATCTTTACTATTATTTCCAAAATTTTTATGAAGTTCCTATAATATGTAAAAGGTACAAAACATGATGAGTATGTTTTTCCCTTAAAATATCCTCAGTGCTTTTTAACTGATTGCAAAGAGTATTTTAGAACCACTACATAATACTGATAATACTCGTAACAGTCTCATTTTTAAAAAAATACATAAAATACTACACTCCCTTAAGGTTTACACTTCTTTTATGGACATGACTTTCCCCTCCTTGGTACTATGGATTAACCTAGGGCCTTTGCATTGAGCTACATCCTCAGTCCTTTTTTATTTTTATTTATTTTATTTTCGGTGGGTACCGGGGGTCGACCTCAGGACTTCGCGCACCAGCAGGCACCCGTGCCACTGAGCGATATCACTGGCCCTTTTTTCGTATGTGGGTTCTGGAAGTTGAACTCAGGCCTTCGCGCTTGCCAGGCAGGCACCTATGCCGCTGAGCCATCTCACCAGCCCCCTTTTTTATTTTTTATATTTTACTTTTAGACAAGGTCTGGCT
The DNA here is from genome assembly GCA_028451465.1 of Erethizon dorsatum. Lineage (NCBI taxonomy): Eukaryota > Metazoa > Chordata > Mammalia > Rodentia > Erethizontidae > Erethizon > Erethizon dorsatum. The sequence continues at coordinate 82,697,543 of CM051835.1, forward strand.
AAGTCACTAAGCTGCCTAGGCTTGAAATTTTTTTTTTTTTTTTTAAGACACGTCTCACTATACAGTTAAGGCTGGCCTCGATTTCACTGTGTAGCCCAGGCTGGCCTCAAACTCAAAGTGATCCTCCTGCCTCAGCTTCCTCAGTAATGGAATCACAGACATGTGCCACCATGCCTGGCCTGGGCTCAAATTTGTGATCCTCCTACTGCAGCCTCCCAGAGTGCTAGGTTTGCAGATGTAGGTGTGCACCGCTGTGCCTGGCTAGGCATGATCTCTTGTTGTTGTTGTTGTTTTTGTTTTTTTGAGACAGGGTCTCGCTCTATAGTCCAGGCTGGTCTCAAACTAGCAGTGATTCTCTTGTCTCAGCCTCCACGATTACAGGTGTGCGCCACTATGTCCACCTAGGCATAATCTTTTAAAATAACATACCACATATAACTACTAATTTCTACCCTGATCACAGAGTAGGGCTGTTTCCTCCTTAGTAAGGACCTGTTTAAGAGCAAAGGTGGCTATAATACTGTGAGACAAAGGCACTGTGACATCTTTAATGAAACATTGAGTTGAAAATTATTTCTTCTAATACTTTGAAAATTTTAGGGCCCAATTATATTTAGACACAGTTCCATAAAACCAACAGATAACGTTTCCTGTAAAATGCTATATATAATGTTATATGTGAGTACTCAAGTTCATCCTCAGGAACTTGAGTACTCACAAAGAGCTAGGCACTGACCTCAGTGATGAATCTACTTCAGAGTGCTGGGTTAGAAAACGCACTGGGGAAAACATGACCCTGATGGTTCCAGGAAAGATGGCACCACACGTTTTTCTGCCTTTGTAATTTACAGACTCTGATCCCCATCCTGCTGGTTTCACTCGCTGTTCATTTTTGCCAGGGAATATGCAGAGTCCCTTTTTCTCTGGGACAGAGTCTCTCCTGTCTTCACCATAAGAAAGTAGCAACCCAAGATTCTTACAAAGTTCTAAGCCTTCAGCCCATCATTTCACTAGCCAGAGTCCAAATAAAAACTGGTCAGTTAAGTCAACTTTTATTTAGACATAAATATCATATGACATTACCATACTACAGAGAACACCAATACTAAGAGAAATAGCCAGACTGAATACAGGTAATTCTTTAAGCAATCACTGAACACTTAATGCACGTACAAGATGGGGAAAAGCAGAATTGGCAGGCGTTACAAAAGGACAATAACAAGAAAAATAGCATTTCAAATCGATATAGTAACCCAAGACTTCTTTTTCTATCAATATTCAGAAAAAAGCTAAGATTTTCTTTGCTGTCATTTTTAGTCATCAACAAATACAAATATTTACCTTCTGATATCAATGATATCCAAGGATTATATAAAGACAATACCTTATAGGGACAGTGTCTTTATTCTGGATAGTTTAGTGAAGTTCTACTAATTAAACCATTCTCTTTGAAGGAAATTAATTCACTGAAAGTGATCACCACTTTTGGCTAGTATAGGATCCACACAAATGGGTCCAATTTAATGAGAGTGAAATCCATTTTAATATTTCTGAACATACTAAGTTCAAAAGTTTTAAAGTAAATCAACTCATATACAGTACTTATTAAGCAGTCTATTGAATAATGAAATGATGCTTATTTAAAGTAATACAAGATAAATAATAATTTATAATTAAACTTCTTTATTTTAATACAGGATGGGGGGTTGGGGGATTGAATCTAGGGTCTTTATACTGAATTATATTCCCAGTCTTTATTTCATCTTAAATTTTAAGACAGGGCCTCAATAAGTTGCTAAGTTGCCCAGACTGGGCTTCAACTTACGATCCTCCTGCCTTAGCTTTTCAGAGGGTTGGGATTACAGGCTGCTTGTGCCAAGGACTAATTTATATTGCAATGTTATATACAAATACTAGTAAATGGCAAAAGTTTTTCAAGATGAATTTTTATAGGAAAAAGAAGCTGGCATGCCTCTGATAGAAACATTTAATAAATATTGTAACAAGATTCTAATACTGTTAGCTTTGGGGAATGTGTTTGATAGAATGTATATATTTTTATCAGTTGTTAATTCCTCCATTATTTGAGTTTTTCCACTGCAAGTCTAAAAGTGTGTGGTTGAATATACAAAGGAGCAATTAATAATAGGTCATCTGTAAGAGCAAGGCAAGACATCAAATGAGAATTCTGAAGTTACAGTCTCATTTCCACGGTTGTGCATATCTTCTCAACTGTCCAATAAAAAAAAAGAAAACCAGGGAAAGTATTAGAACTATAGATTACAACAAAGTGGTAAGAGTCTTCCCTCATTTGCCTTACTCTAGAAATAATGGTCCCTGCCTCCTACACGAAATAAAAATTCTTGTGGCCCATCTGTACACAAAAAGCCATCTACTTTATTTTATTTTTTTTTTAATTTTTTTTTTTTTGTGGGTACCGGGGGGGTCGACCTCAGGACCTCGCGCGCCAACAGGCACCCGTGCCGCTGAGCGATATCACCGGCCCCTTTTTCGTATGTGGGTTCCGGGAGTCGAACTCGGGCCCTCGCGCTTGCAAGGCAGGCGCTTATGCCGCTGAGCCATCTCACCGGCCCACTACTTTATTTTAAAATAAAATATTTTCTACTAAAATTTGGTTTCACTGCTTTTTCACTGCCAAAAATCAATGCCACAGTTGGGCTATTACAAACAACCAAAAGCCGTGGTTTGCAGAATTGTAATTTAAACTGTTACGATTTCAGTTTTTGTTGGGGAAAAAAATGTTTCTAATTTTCCTGTTCTTGACTTGCAATGATTCCAAAAAGCTTAAAAAACACAAATAGCCACTTACATTTCAACAAGCTTATGGTTACTTGGTGTAAAACAGGTATGTAGGTGTGTCAACCTTTCAAACACACTGAGTATACTGTGCGTTTTGGATTGTATTGTACGGCCATGAATCCTCATGTCAGGACCGCCAATCAGCGTTCTACTGAGAAAGGAAGCTATATGTCAGCCTATATTCTGGGGATGAAGGGATGACTCAGAGTAGACATCTGGGCTGAGACCAGGCCAACAGGGACAGTCTAAATATGATGGTGACTAACCAATCTAAGCTGATCCTCCCTCCTTGAAAGAGAAGCTGCTGGAGGGTCTCCCTCTCTAACAGAAAAGACAAGAAACTGTGGAAGCTGATGACGCTAGTTATTACACCAGGGCCAGATGTGGTTTTCTTACTGGACCAGAATAACAGAAGCACTAAAACTTGGTATATAGCTAACGCTTTGGCTAGGATAAGTTTCTCCGTTACTGTCTGCCATCTTAGACCATTAGAGGGAGTTTCTTGTCAACTGGCAGAGAAAATGTCATGGTCTGCCCTCAAGGATCTGTTGATTCTTAAGCTCCACGCCATCATCTAAGCTACTGAGACCCTGCCCAGCTCACCTTCCCAAAGGTAGTGACAGGGTGGTCTCTTGTTGATGCTCACAATGCTGATCATTTCTGGAGCTCAGGACACGGAAAAGAACAAAGACCCTATCTGTCTCGGTAAAGACAGAAAAGAAACTATGCATACAGTGTCAAACACTTTTAAAGTTCCTATTTGTTTATGGGCCTAGAGCAGAGGTCGGCAAAGTATGGCCCGAAGGCCAAATCCAGCCTATCATTTGTTTTCATAAATAAAGTTTAACTGGAATGCAGCCATGCTTATTTGTTTTTGTACTGTTTATAGCTGCTTTCTTTCTATGGCACCAGAAATGAGTAGTTATGGCAGAGAACATATGGCCTAAAATACCCAAATAGGTTAATCACAAACTTTACCTAGTAGCCCTTCACCTGATTCACCATCTCTTCCTTCAACCACAACTATACCTTCATGGAGTATTCCATATATCTTGGCCAACAAATTTGAGAGACCTGAGAGCTTGCTTCACTTTTATACAGGACTAGTTGATAACGAACTGCTAAAGCATTACAGCACTTTTAGGAACTGTCCTAAAGGACAATACAGAAGGAAAGTATTCTGCTTTGGCAGATTTTCAAGCAGTTAGCTTTTTTTGGTCCATTCTATCTTTAGGAAGAAAAGCCTCAGGTCAGTTTTTATCAGTTTGGGGTTTATTGCTAATGTTTTATTCAGATGAATAGACTGGAAATAGCGAAGAATGCTGACAAAGTGATCTGAGCAAGGGCAATGCGGGTGGGCCACATGAAGTACACACAAAGTTGTGTCCCACAAGAGTTTTTATCAGTGTCCACAAGTACAAAAAAACCTTAGAACTGCATCTGAGTCTTCTCTCTCCAGTCAATCCCATGCTTGCTCAATAGGCTTATGAGCAAGCCTATGGGTATCAGTAGCACTAACAGAAGCTAAGTCAGTAGTTACAGAAACTAACAGAGTACTACTGGCTACTGCTGACATTGTCAGCAATACTGACTAATCCTGAGTCCTTGATTTGTTACCATACATTGAGGGAACCAGTTACCTAATCACAGGCTAGCTACATTTGGATTCTTCTGTTGTTGAAAGGACAATGCTTTGCATCCACTGGAATTGATAACATGGATTTCGATAGGCCTTTTCTGTCTCTGTACCCCTGATGTCACCATATATCTTTTTATAAATGCCTGTATATCACATTATTACATAAAATGCCTCCAACAATTCCTCATAGAAACATGCACAGGCAAGTATTCTCAGGTCAACAAGATACCTTAATCTTATCAATTACCTACTGTCAATAAAAAGTGGGCTTACAAAATGATGAAAAAGACCATTCTGTGCTTAGGTTCAGCATGAGTTATGGCTACCACCTTCCAAGTCTCGTATGATAATTTTTAGGATTGTGATTATTTACTCTGCCCCAGAAATACATGTAGTATAAAAAAATATGGTATTATTTCCTCCAACCAAAACACATAAGGCTTAGAAACAAGAAGTAGAAATGTGAGTGGATTCTTTCAAGGCTATAATTAGTGATCCTTTTTTTAAAAAAAATTGTGGTCCTAAATCTATGGACTCAGACTCTGCTACCCCAACTGGCAAAATATGTTTTGGGAAGCACACTAGAAATTGGGGATTAGTTCTACATGGTTGGATTAAAGGTAAAATTTTATCTCTTTTCTTTGTGATTTCTAGGTTTTTAAAATTTTCTAGAATGATTATGTATATTTTATATTAAAATGTAATTACTAAAGAAAGAAAACACATCTTGCTCACCAGCAGATTTCACTGAAAATGAAAGCAAAGAGTTAGAATGAATGCAATGACTTGCTAACAAAAAGAGACACAAAAGAAATAGCTTCCTGCTTTCTTTGGTAGCAATTCCTAGAAAGCATTCCAGAGAAATTACAGGAACATTTGAAATCCAAGTCTTAATCCTCATCTGTAAAATAAAGATGATAACTACGTATCTCATAAAGTATGTGAAAGAACAGCATAAACTAACATTTCTAAAAATTTGAGTTATTACTCCTTGGGGCAGGTAGCTATGTGCTCAAAAATAAAACAAGAATAAAAATTACTTACCTTTGGGTTAAAATATCTGCAAGACTGTGGTTGGGAACCTCCAAACAGGGCTATGCGGTAATCGTGTTTCTTTCTTCTAGGCCTCGTGCCATCTACAAGTTCTTCTCGATCCTCTGGAGAGAGTAGATGGTACCTCATTCCACCTGTAGAAAAATACATAGGAACTCTTCAAAAACTTTAGGCACCGACATAATTCTTTGAAAAGGTAATGCCCAGACAAAACAGTACATTTATTTCTGTACCTGTGTTTTATCATCTCAAAGTGTTTGAGGAAAGCGAGGGGAAAGACATAGAAAAAATGTTTACGCACTTGATTCCTAACCAATTTATTATGCACAACAATCACCATTATTTTAAGACTGTGCCACCCACTTATTACATACCAGTGAACTACCTGGCTCCTCAAGCAATAGCCACCAAAATTCATCATTACAGAAATCCAGATTACCTAACCCAGTGGTTTTTCTTTTCCCTTGGTTTTTTTGAGATAGGGTCTTGCCATGTAGTTCAGGCTGGCCTTGAACTCGTGGCAATCCTACTGCCTCAGCCTCCCGAGTGCTGGGATTATAAGTGTGTGCCATCATACCTGGCTCTCCCAGTGGTTCTTTTTTTTTTTTTTTTGTGGGTACCGGGGGGTCAACCTCAGGACCTCGCGCGCCAGCAGGCGCCCGTGCCGCTGAGCGATATCACCGGCCCCTTTTTTGTATGTGGGTTCCGGGAGTCGAACTTGGGCCCTTGCACTTGCAAGGCAGGCGCTTAAGCCGCTGAGCCATCTCACCGGCCCCTCCCAGTGGTTCTTAATCTTAACTGTACATTAGAATCACTTGGAAAATCTCTGCAACTATGCCTGGGCCCTACCACAGATCAATTAAAGTACCCAGTGGTAGGGCCCAGGCATTGGTACAGTGTTTTTTTTATTTTTTTTGAGACAAGCTTTCACTATGCAGTTCAGGCTGGCCTTGAACTCACTTTGTAGCCCAGGCTAGCCTCAAAGTCGCAGCAATCCACCTGCCTCAGCCTCTTGAGTGCTGGGATTACAGGGGTGTGCCACCATGCCTGTCTAATTCCAATTTCTTTTTTTTTCTTCTTTTTTGTGGTGCCGGGGATCAAACCCAGGGCCTTGTGCATGCAAGGCAAGAGCTCTACCACTGAGCCACATCCCCACCCTGGTACAGTATTTTAAAGTGCTTCTTAAATACTTGCCATTTAAAATGTGGTTCAAAGAGCAGCAGCTTCGGCCATCTGAGAGTCTGTTAGCAATGCTGGATCTAGACCTTACTCTAGACCTATTGAATCAGTAAGCTTGCAAACTGAAAATCCCAAGTTAATTCAGATTTACATAAAATTTTGAGAAGCACTGTCTTGGATGACTTTCAAATGCAATGAGGATTGAGAACATGATTTTTTTCCTTCAGCACTTCCTTAATTTGGTCAAGAGCCACTTAGTAAAAAACTGTTTAAGGTATATTTCAAACCAGTGTGGGAAAAATCAATACAAATTAGAATATGCAATAAAACTTTCTTAAAAGCACTAAAAGAAAAACAGGATAGTTTATAAAAACAGGCTCAGAATGGGAAAGCCTATAAATCACACACACACACACACACACACACACACACACACACACAAATAGGAGCCAAGAAAAAATGTTCAGACAACTATATAAAATTTTAACTTAAATTACTTTTTCAAAAATTTACTTTATGGCAAAAAAAAAAAAAAAAAAGAAGATAGTAACAAATTAGGAAAACACAAAATATAGAGAGACATTTTATTAATTAAAGTTAAAACCAGCAACTGAATAGAAAATTATATAAAGTACCTGAATACAGTTCACAGAAAAAGAACTATAAAGAACTTCTAACATATGAAAACATGCTTGACTACTCAATTTAAGAAAATCATAAATTAAAACCGTACTTTTTTCATTGATTGGATTGGCCAAAATAAAAAACTGTCTGGAAAACAGGGTATGAGTGTGTGTACATGTGTTAAGGTGGCACCTTCCTGCACTGTTGGTGGGGGTATGGATGGGTACAACCATCTGGGGAACAATATGAGATTCACCAAAATTACAAATGTACACACCCTTGAGCCTAGAAATTCCCCCTGCTAGGAGTCTGTCAGCCTAATGTTCACTGTTAGGAAAGTGGTTAAAAAATTATGGTACTCTATAGCTACACAACAGAATATTACATGTGACTGTTAAGAATGGGAAAAGTTAGTATTCATGAAATGATCCCCAGGAAATAGTGTAAAATGAAACAAAACAAAAAAAAACCAAAATATAGAATATACAGTATGTAATACCATTTGTGTTAAAATGTGCAATTTTTATGTATCTGTACAATATTTCATACCTGTACTTTATGCTTGTGTATACAGTCTTAAGACACAGTCTCAAGACGGATACAGGACAACAGTACCTCCAGCATAAACGAGCAAGGGGGCAGGGAAGAGGGGTATCAGAAAGATTTGCTTTTTACTATGTACCTATTTATACCTTTTGAATTGTGTATAATGTACAGTATTATTAATTTAAAAATAACACGTTCATAATACATGCAAGTCACTTTTTGTACATGAGGCTGGGTTAGGTCTTGGCAGGGGGGGAGTGGAACAGTATGGAAAAGTTTGTGAAGGAAGGAAAATTATCAATATTTAACATCTCCTTTCCTTCCAGAGTTTGAGGAAAAGCACTTTGGCATAAGAATAGCTGGAATCTCAGGAGGAGGAGGATCTAGGTCAGGGGTCCATGTTCTAGGTTAGAGGTTGGCAAACTTTTCTGGTAAATACCTTAAGGCAGTAAATACCTTAAGCTTTGCAGGGCACATTTGGTTTCAGTGAAATATTCTGGATTTTATTTTATTTTTGCTTCTTTGTTCATTTTGTTTTTGTTTTACAATCCTTCACAGAAGTGAAAAACTACTTTAGCCACGGCTAGATTTAGCATATGTATGGATGGTTCTCAAAGTGTGGCCCCATGGCCAGCAGCATCAGCATCACCTGGAAACATTTGGAACTCCCAGTGACTGGACACTAGCCCAGACCCTCTGAATGTGAAACTCTGGGGCTTGACAGCTACTGCTCTGGGAGAGTTCTACCCACACTGAAGGTGGCCTGTGTAGTCTATAAACAAAATAATCCCAACAAGAGACAGGAGTGAAGGAGAGAGATGCGAGGAAACTGTTTCAAGTCAACAGGCCCCTGGGTGAAAGTAGCTGAATAGGGGCAACTGTGCTGACCCCAAAGGAAGCATAAGCTGCACTCCTTTGGTGATAGGTTTCTGTTTCCCTTATAGGAGAGAGCTAGGGACATTCTGGTACCTTTGGACACTCAAAGAGCTCACGCTCCTTAGGCTTATTCATGTGGGAGTTATACCTTCCAGCATCAGGTATTATCACATGTAAATTCTGAGCAAGAATGTGGCCTGGCTCGTTGTGGAGGCTTTAATTGTGTACCTGATTTTGTAACTTGTTTTCTTTTAGATATAGATTATTTTGACTTATTTTATCCTATTTTTTCTATCATCTTTTCTGTTTTGCTTCCTCTCTGAAAAGGAACATAAATCTGATGGTAAAAAGGCAACTGCAGAGCTGAAGAAGGGAGGTGGGAGGCCTTTGCCCAATTACCCCTGCCCAGGTCCCAAGGTTTGCTTGTGCTTCGTCAAGGAGGTACAGAACAAGACACTATTCTTCATTAAAAAGAAAAAAAAAGTTTCCATAAATGAAGAAATAGTGTAACTCTCTACCCAGTGAAGCTTTAGGGCTAGAAAAATAATACATAGCTTGCAAATGGAGTGAAAATGCAAACTCTGATATTAGTATGTATGAATCCAAAATATGGAAGAACTAATCTAAAAGCATTTTCTTGGTGATTTCTTTCATCTCCTTGCATTTAATCCTTCAGAGGTCACAGGTGATCTGATATACACACTCTTATATATTAAGGAGTAACACCTGACCTATAACCTCCACAGGATTAAAGGGGTTAGTGGCCACCTGTGCACTAATTAACACTAACTCTATACCTTGGTGTTTAAGATACCAGGCTTTGGTCCAAGCAGATGTTTGAATTCACTTTTTTTTTTTTTTTTAAATATCAAGAATGTGTCCGTCACTTACATTCTCTTCTTTTTTTCCCCTGGCAACACTATTGGGGTTGAAACACTCCTAGTCTTTAAAAATTTTTTTCATTTTCATTTAATAAAAATATGCCATGTACTGTTTTATGGTTTTGCAATTTATTCCTTTTTTTTTTTTTTTTTGGTACCGGGAATCAAACTCAGGGCCTCACATTTGCCAGGCAGGCACTGTGCCACTGAGCTTATCCCTGGCCCTTGGTTTTGCAATTTATGAAAATCTTCCATCTTATTGGATATTCATGTAAAATGTCTGTAGTAACTATAGAACATTTCATTATATGGATATATTAGTATTTTCCAATTTGGCAACATGGGGTTAGCTTACCTATTTAGTATATAAAGAGAGACTATTAAGTAGTAGCTGTGAGAAGAGTCTTATGGATTAGACTTCCAAATCAAGGGACAGACAAATGACCTAATAATTTCAAATTTATTACCATTCTTGAGGATATTTTAGGTGGGAATGAGCATGCTCATTACTCTTTAATGTACTGTATTTCCTTAACTTTGTGCTAGAATCCTGCTATACTCTAAATGAGATGGCAAAACGAATTAAGAGTTCAATGCACATTCCAACTATCTTCTAGGAAAGGTTTTCTACTTATCATATGTAAAATGAAATCTACCATGCTGCACCATTTGTGGATGACTGAACAATGAATGGAAATTCAGGAGACTGTGAGAGTTAGCAGAAGCATACTTAACTCAGTACATCATAGTCATTATACTAGAAAATTACATATTTCATGCCTGTTTAAAAAACAATCTCAATTTACACTTATAGGAGAATGACAGATCAGACTTTCAGAACTAACTTCTTGGTATGAAATAACTACAAATGTTGAAAAGAATAGGACAAACATCCTTTTGAGGGCATGCTTAAGGTCCCAAGAGATTATAGGCCAAAAACAGAGGAGGAAACAAAACATCAGAATTAAGTAAGCATTAAGAGATCCTGGAGCTCTTCTAAAGGCTTTAAGTAATCCTAGAAATCTAGAAATTGTTTTTACTGGCCCTGTGAGGGTGAAAAACAAGGTCTTGGATCTGCTCAAGATAAGGAGTTGGAAGTGAGATCTCTGCCTAAAGCTGGGCTGCTTAGATTGGTTTACACTTTTAGTGAAAGATGAGCTAAGAGAAAAATATTTGCCTTATGGTGAAGAAAAAAACAATAACTTGCCTGTTTTAACTTCAGCTCCAGATGGAGGTAGTCTCTCTCCTTTGAGAATTTATGATGATAGCCTTGCCCTCATGCAAGTTTGAGGTTTGAATTTATCCTACCTGCAAGTCTAGGAAACCACAGACAAGAAAAATTCTAAGTAGTCCTCAATTGTTTTACCCTGGGGGATTTGGCAAGAACAAACACTATTCTCCTTCTAGGAAAACAGAGATGTGTAGGAATATAACCCAAGCCTCCCAATATTCCTGGAGATTAAGACCAATCAAATATAAGTATACAATTCAAAATTACAAAACACACAAGGAATTAAGCCATTGGGAATAAGTCAGTAAAACCCACAAACAGCAGTATGTGTTCTTCAGAAACTTCAGATACTGGTTAGTCAATACAGAACATGAAATAACTATGTTTCAAGTGTTTGAAGAAATGAAAGAGCTTGGGTGCTGTTCAGTGGCAGGGTGCTTGTCTAGCTTGTAAAATGCTCTGTGTTTGATCCCCAGAACCCCAAAAACAGAAACAAAACAATAAATGAAAGCACTGAGAACATAAGGAGGAAAAAAGACCACCAAGAATAATGAGACTAAAAATAAATAAAAGGAAAAAGACAATCACAATGCCAACAAAAGTATCTAAAATAAGAATGCAGAAAATGTAAGAAATTACAAATCCTCCAAAGATATATGACAATTTAAGTAAACTACTATAATAATTAAACAACGGTACTAGACTGAAGAGAAACTGCATGTATGTGTGTGTATAGATAGATAGATAGATAGATATGTGGATATTTATCATGTTTCAACTCAGTGGGAAAAGATGACTTATTCAATAATGGCATTGGGCCATCCTACCCAACATTTAGAAAAGAAAAATTATTTCACATCAAATATATTTCAGTAAAATGTAAGGCTTAAAGTAGGGGCAAAAAAGAAATTCATAAATTTATAAGAAGAAAATTGAGGTAATTAGCAAAAAAAATCTTGGGCAGAGGGAAGACCTTTCTAACCACATCACTAAAGCCAGACACCATAAAGGAAAAGACCAGCTCAGACTTAATATAAAAACAACATGAGACTGGACTTGCCATTTTAATATCTTTTTAAAATTCCTCATCTTGGGCCGGTGAGATGGCTCAGCGGCGTAAGCGCCTGCCTTGCCAGCGCGAGGGCCCGAGTTCGACTCCCGGATCCCACATACGAAAAAGGGGCCGGTGATATCGCTCAGCGGCACGGGTGCCTGTTGGCGTGCGAGGTCCTGAGGTCGACCCCCCGGTACCCACAAAAAAAAAAAAAAAATAAAATAAAATTCCTCATCTTAAAAGGTATTTCAAATTCCAAGGACAGAAGAAACAAATATAAACTCTACATTTGATAAAACTAAGAGGCTGTTACACCAAAACACAATTAATGGCGATAGCCAGCAGATGAAGTATACCTAGATGCTTGTATAAGGTGACACCAATGGAAAGCAAGCCTGGAAAGATAATAAAGATATCAAATACTCCAGCAGAGTGTGGGTGGAGATGAAAACAAGACAATACTGGGATTCTGAATAAACAACAGCTGAACTGCTAGGTCTCCTTCCCTGCCATCAGGTACCAGCCATACCTCATGCTGTTGAGGGGAAAGAAGGAATGGTCTCTGGAGAACTGAATCAGATGTTCCAGACTCAAGGAAGGAACAACAAGAGTGGAACTGAAAATAGGGGTATAGTACAAAAAGACAGAAGGAAAAAACCCAATCCAGCTCCCAAATGTCTGCACCCAGTTTATAACTCCCCAAGAAAATATCTACAGGTAGACATATCGAGATTCCCAATTAAAAAATTGACCACTAATCCCATTATCCTGCAGTTAAGCTCAAGAACTGAGATGCCTGCTCTATCAGTTCCATAGTAACTTACTCTTATATGACTAAAAGATAAAACCAAACATCTAAGAAAATCTTCGAACAACAAAATTAGGACAAGAAAATTTGAAGGTAATACAGAAAACACAGACAACATACGAAAACTTCAAAGGCAATATAAGGATTACATTAGTGCTAAGATATTACAATGATGTAATAAGAAATTAGAGAATAAGTACTGCTGGGCTTGGTGGTGCGTGCCAATAATCCCAGCACTCGGGAGGCTGAAGTAGGAAGATAGTGAGTTCAAGTTCAGCTTGGGGTATATAGTGAAAGCCTTTCTAAAAACAAAAAGCCCTCCCAAATCCCTAAAAAACCAAGACAGTGATGTAGCTCAGTGGTATGATGCTTGTCTAGCATACACTACGTCCTAGGTTCAATCCCAAGTACAGCAAAATAAATAAAGAGCTATGAAGAAGTTAGAGAATAAGTAGACTCACAGAAATTAAAAACAGCTGAAATAAAAAGGTTTAAAAAGAAAAATCAAGGTTATCTCTACTAATAGGACTATGAAACAAAGATGGAAACAGAAGAGACACACACACACACTAAATCAAACACTTAATGATTAAAGAATCTCAGTATCAATAATGAAGAACTAAGAAATCTATGGCTGCAAATGCTCCAATATGACCAAAAAATATGCATATATTATCACAAACTTTCTAAATAGCAGGGATTAAAGAAAAAAGATATTACTTACAAGAAAAGAATAAAAAAAGATAAAAGGATCAGATTGTTGTTAGACTCCTCAAAAGTACCACTGGAAGCCTGAAGATTATGAAGCAATGCCTTCAAAATGCTAACTGAAAATGATTTTCAACATAATTTTATGTCCAGTTTAACTATCTTTCAATGTTTTACAATGAAATAAACACAGATCTGTCAAGTCTCCAAATATTTGCCAATCATATACTCTTTATCAGGGAACTTTCAGAAGACATATTCCATCAAATAGAATCAACAAAGGGAATCTTGGGGTCCAGGAGTGAAAGGACTTCTAGGATGTGTGAAGGAAAACCCCCGGACAAGAACTGAGCCTCAGGCCTAGAGAACAAACAGTACATATTGGAACAGGCAGAAGAAAGGCTCTAACCTGGATGTTTCCATGAAATAAAAGCAGTAGCTTGTTTAACTGTACAGACAACTTATTAAGTGGCATTTTACAAAGGTGTTGAGGGCTTGTGACTTAGCCTGTAAGTAAAGAAAATCAAAGCAAATGAAAAAATAGATTAATAATTAATTCCCAGCAAAAAGAGAAAAGCTGTTTAAGAAAGAAAATGGGATGACAGTATACTATTTGTTAAGTAAAATAAAAAAGGAAACACTAGAAATAAAGTGTATAAAAGATATTATATACAAAAGTAGAAAAAGCCTAAGTAATTTTCACCTTCTACCACATACAACCCTATAAAATAAGGGCTGAAGCTAAGACTCCTGCAGGGGACTGAGAACCCCTAGGGATTAACTATCTAGAAGGGCAAATTCTCCTTGAGTCTGACCCATTCTAATGGGTTTTAAGCCCATGAGAACTGGCTACACGATCAGGTTATATATGGATATTAAGGCAACTTACTTATCACCATCTTAAGGCATTCAGGATTGTCTTGAATAAGTGGTTCAGCTTGTACCGTTTTACTTAAGAAATTCTTTGATATAAGTGGAAACCTGACTTTAGCAAGGATATCAACCATAAATGGCTGGCGATTAGGTTCATCGTATTTCAACCACCTGACTGCAGCATCATAAACCTAAGGGGGAAAAACAGCATAGTAAAGTTCTTAGATGGCAGAAACATTCCAATTACCTATGTTTATTCTCACATTGAAGGGGAAAAATCTCATAAGGAGACAACCACTTATTTTATCAGATACTGCTTTCAGCCTGAAACACGTCTACGCTTTCAGCAATTTGCAAACTGCTCTATTGGGTCAAGTAGGTGATATGTTTTCAAGAAGTAACTGCTACTACATAGTGTAATGACAGGGAAAATGTCACATTTAGGAGTTTTAAAACAAAATATAGCTTCCTTTTTGGAAGGAGATACACTGTACTGAAGTCTATTGGTCAATGATAGCTTCAACATATGCTCATTTAATACTAGAAAAACAGGTTTTTCAAGAGCCCTTCTCAGGAGATATGAAGGTCATTCTTGCTTTTATTTCAACCTTACATTCTTATATTGTGATATTGATGGACTTATCTACTTTCTATAAACTTGAAGATATAAAAATTCTAAATTTAATAGATTATAGAATATTTCTATGACTATTGTTTTCCTAAATACTCTAGAACTCATTTAATTGCGCTGAACAAATCCAAACTCATGAACATAATTTACTTTATAAATCATTAACTTTAATACCCTGAAAACAAATTTATTACTACATATACACATCTACCATATATGTGTTTGAACTAGCTAAACTAGTTAATTTTGAGGTGGTATTAATAAGGCCTAAGTTTTGATCTTTTTATGAGTTAAATTTCTATGGGAAATGGTCTTTCTAAAAGATAGGCTTTTTAGAATAGTTTTAGATTTACAGAAAAGTTGCAAAGATAGTGTGAAGAGTTCCCATATACTCTGGATCCAGGTTACGTTGGTGTAACACAATTGTTATAACTAATGAACCAGTATTGTTAACTAAGATCTATATATTTTTTTTAAAATTTCTTTCATTTTTATCTAATGTTATTTTTTAGTCTCACGACTGCATTAAGGATACCATATTACAATTAGTCATTAAATCACCTTTAGGCTTTTCTAGGCTGTGACAGTTTCTCAGACTTACCTTGGTTTTGATGACCTTGACAGTTTTGAGTTCTGGTCAGGTATTTTTTAATTTGGACGTGTCTGCTGCTTTACCAATTAGACTAGTGCTATGGTTTTTTGGGAGGATGACCTTAAGGTGAAGTGCCATTCTCATTCCATCAAGTGTGCATGCAATCAACATGACTTATCACTGACAATGTTAACCTTGACCAGAGGTAGTATAGGTAATGTTTGACAGGCTTCTCCAGTTTAAAGTCACTTTTTCTTCTCTTGCATATGAGTCAGTTAATTCTGCTCACAGAATTCAGTTTTAGGATTTGACATAGGGTCTTACTACATGGCCTAGGCTGGTCACGAACTCCCACATTCAAGTGATTGGCTCCACGTCAGCCTCTTGGGGAGCTGGGAATTTAGGCATATGCCACCATGTGTGGTGTACAGAACTGAGCTTTTTATTTTGACCTAGTCAGATCATCCAGCTTGCACTCTGATACTCTGAGCCAATTAGAAGACAGGGCAAAAGAACGTGGCCTAGGGCAGTGGTGGTGAACCTATGGCATGCTTGCCCCAGGGAGCTGTTTGTATTACTGAAAACTCTAAAAGATTTGCCATCACTGGCCTAGGGCAAACCTTTCATTTTTAGATCAAAAGCAACTCAAAGCACAGGATCTCATATTAGTGTACCAGTTTCCTACTGCTGTAACAAATTACCACAAACTTAATAGCTTAAAATACAGAGATGGATGTGGAGCTGAAAAATAAGAACTAAGTGAGTCTGCATACCAAAGTGCTCCTCCTACCAGCTCCCAAATGCCTGCAGCCAGCTTATACTTCTATTTGTCTGACAGCTATGGAGGTTAGACTATAAAATGGGTCACAGCTAAAACCAAGATGTCACTAAGGTTGCCTGGAGGCGCTATAGTTACAGGACAGATGACTTCCTTGCCTTTTCCAGCATCTTGCAGCTGCTGCATTCCTTGGTTTGTGGTCTCTCCCTTTACCTTCAAAGCCAGCAGTGGCCAGTCAACTCTTTCTCACAGTGCATCACGTTTCCACATTTTAGGACACTTGTGATTACACTAGGCCCATATGAATAATCCCCTCATCCTAAGATCCTTAATCACAACCTCAAAGTCCCCTGTACAATATAAGGTAACATAGGTTCTGGGGATTAGGATGTGGACATCTTTTGGGGAGGTACTGATTGTTCTGCCTACCACGGCACCCAATAGTTTTATCTTTACAAAGCAGCATCTCTCTCAAATAGCTTACCCTTATATGCATGCTCGACTTACTTTTCCTTGAAAACAGCCTTTGAAATACTGTGTTAATTATAAAGATGATTATAATATCGTTATTGTAATGATTCTTTTTCTTACCATGTATCCAAACATCAGGTATAAGGAATTAATAAAGAAATTTTTACTAAGAAAAACATGAGAGGGAAATTTAGTCACCTGATCCTCTGCTCTCACAGTCAGAGTGTCCTGGTTAAGAAGATGTGTTACTCGCTTGACATCAAGTTGTAGAAATTCATCGGTTTTGTAAACTTCAGTAAAATGCTGATGAATAAAGTCATCTGCTGTTGCTTTCAATTCAGGACAATCCAGACACTCTGCAAGCACACTTATACCTAAACACAGAAAGAAAAGAACACAAAATTGCTTTTATTTTTTATTTTTTTGATACCAGAAATTGAACTCACAACCTCACGCTTGCCAGGCAGGCGCTGTGCCGCTGAGCTATATTCCCGGCACAAAATTGCTTTTAGAAAAACCAAACATACATTAAAGATAAAGCATGACTTCAGAAAATTTGAATTTTGTAAATCTGGGTCCTTTTCTGTTCCAACAATTTGTCTGTTCTTACACCAATACTGGACTTATGTTTGGCTAGTTTTGACACTGTACAGGACAAGCCTCCCTCAATATTTTTCAAACCTCTCTTGGGTACTGTTAAGCATTTTCTCTTGCAAATAAATTCTGAAATAAGCATTAGCTTTAAAAATTCTGATATAGGGCCGGTGAGATAGCTCAGCGGCATAAGCGCCTGCCTGGCAAGCACGAGGTCCTGAGTTTGACTCTTGGTACCCACATAAGAAAAAAGGGCCAGTGATATCGCTCAGTGGCACAGGCACCTGCTGGCATGTGATGTCCTGAGTTTGACCCCTGGTACCCACAAAAAAAAAAAAAAAAAAAATCTGATATAGTTTTAAATAGAATTGCACAGAACTTTTGGACTACTTTGGGGACAGCTGACTTTGCAAAGCAGAGAATCTCTGTTTAAGAACATGGCATATGTGAGTATAGTGGTGCATGTCTATAATTCCAGCACTTTGGGAGGTTGAGGCAGGAAGATTATAACCCAGCTTAGGTGACTTAGTGAGACCTTGTCTCAAAATAAAAAATAAAAGGGCTGGAGATATAGCTCAGTGCAAAGGCCCTGGGTTTAATCCCCAATAACACACACACACACACACACACACACACACACACACACACACACACAGAGGGAAAGAGAGAGAGAACATGATACATATCCAAATTTACTAAGACATAAATTTATTCATGATATTTAGATTTTAAAATGATCTCCAACATAAATAGACAGTTTTCTTCACATAAGCCCTGTATCAGTGGTGCTGATCCTATGGCACAGGTACCATAGTGGGCTGTTTGTATCAATTGAAAGCTCTAAAAGGTTCACCATCACCGCCCTTTATATTTCCCACTCAGCCTTTTCCTAGCTCTTTTACTTCATGTTTGGGAGGAAGTTTTTTCGCTAATTGGCTACTTATGTTCCATATTAAGAGTCTGCAAAGTACTATCCACGGGCCAAATCTTCAGCCTTCAGTATGTTTTTTTCTAAGGTCAGCAGCTAAGATTTTTTTCAACTATTTTTAAATGGTTGTTAAAAACAAAAAACAAAACAAAAAAAAACCAAAAACCAGGAGGGGAAGAATGGAATGAGGAAAGGGAAAAAAGATGATGGGTAAGATAAGACAAGGGTCACATGTGGGCCTAAATATTTACTATCTAGCCCTTTACAGAAAAACTTTGGTAATCCTTTTTCTATATAAAGCACTAATTATTTTTGTATGTGACCTTGCAGAAAGTCACTTTTCTAAGTATAAGCTGATTTTTTTATGTTTCAAATTTATATTATTTTATTTTTTAAAACATCGACAACCAATAATGAACCAAGTGTGGTGATATATGGCTGTAATTCCAGCACTCTGGGAGGCTGAGGCAGAAGGATCACAAGTTCAAGGCCAAATGGGCAACTTACTGAGACCCTCTCTCAAAAAATAAACAAAGGGCTGAGTACGTAGTTCAGTGTGAAGGTTCTGAGTTCAATCCCCAGTATCATTAGGGGGAAAGGAAAAAAGGTAATAAAATCATAAAAATGCCTTCAGCATGTATTGCTATGACTTTGAGCATTTGTTTTCCCTACAGCTTCTTGGTAAATTATGAGATTTCTTGACATTGAAACATGTGGCTTTTCTGAGTAAACAAAGTACTGTTATTTCAATTAATGAGCTCTATGTTTTGAGAGTGGTTTTAGGTTTAGTATAGATAGTACAATTGGGGGTATGGGACCATGCCCCTTCCACTCACCTGAACTTGGGCAAAGCCCCAGAGCCAAGCCCCTTCAACCTTTGTCCTAAAAGGTTTGGATAGTCCTAAAATTTTAAGCTAGAAGGCCTGAGTACTAGACCAGCCATGCATTCAGTGCCCACCTTATTTTCTTCTTACCTGGACCATTTTCTGGACTGTCTTCCTTTTCATCAACATGAGAACTGCCTGACCTGAGTGTTAACTTTGCCCTTTAAACTTTATTAAACTTTGCTGCTTTTTCCCATCATCCAGTTCTTTGTTATTGCACACAGAATATGGAAACCTGTTCAGGAACCCATTACCCAAGGTAACATCTTGGTGAAACAGCCAGGAAATAAAAAAGAGGCATGGAGACCATGGATGCTTTGACACTGGCAAACTCAGCCAAAAGGCTTTCCATTTTTTTTCCTTTCTTCATCCTTGTCTCAAATTCTAATTTTTTTCTAACATTAGTTATCAGAGAGAGGAAAGGAACTGGAGGGTAGAGGAGCCTAGTGCACCCACCCCATGTGTTGTGGAGAGGGGAAGCACATGGCCTCCATGTTTTTGCAGCCGGTAAGAAAGGCTCACAGGTCTGCGGGAAGAGTGCTGTTTCAGCCCTTCTCAGCTATCTACCACAACCTTTCAGGCTCCTGGGGCTGCTTCTTGAAACCTGCCTGTAGTTATTTCCTTCTGGGGCCCTTTTGGGGTTGTTTCTCTAATACTGGCTCTCTTCCTCTCTCCATCTTACTTGGTTGCATTATTATGATAATTTTGGCCTCAAGTTTATTTTCTGGTCTAAAATTATGTATAACCTGTGGTTGCTAAATGTCTTTTCAATGTGAAGCTTTAATCTTCCAGGAAGCTAGTGTCCTTTTGTGACATGAGCTAGCAAAATACAGGGAGTTGGGGACAAAGGAAGGGACTAGGGAGGGGTGAGGGTACTATACAGAATTTCATTTTAGCTTTTCTTTGTTTTTGGGTCTTTTTGAGACAGGGTTTCACTATGCATTTCACAGGCTGGCCTCGAACTCACAGCGATCCTCCTGCCTCAGCCTCCTGAGTGCTGGGATTACAGGGGTGTGCCACCAGGCCTAGCCTCAGAATCTCGTTTTAAAGCTAGGTCCTGGGCCAGTGAGATGGCTCAGCGGCGTAAGTGCCTGCCTGGCAAGTGCGAGGGCCTGAGTTCGACTTCCGGAACCCACATATGAAAAAAGGGCCGGTGATACTGCTCAGCGGCACGGGCACCTGCTGGCGTGCGAGGTAGTGAGGTCGACCCCCGGTACCCACAAAAAAAAAAAAATAATAATAATAAAGCTAGCTCTTGCCTGGGTTACTGGCAGGAGTGGGGTCAAAAATCCCACCTGTCTTAGGCTAACAGCAGCTTTGACTGCCTTCCAAGTTAGATTCTTTTTCTCTAGGGACATGTCCTTTCACCAGTTCTTAAGACTGATTCCTTACCCATTAGATTTTTCTCAGCTCCTTTGCAAGTAAGCAAGCTCCACCTGCCCACTTTCCCAGATAATGGGTCATGGTTAAAGACTGGTTGTCCAATGCACTCACGTCTGTCAGCCAGGGTCCCCAAAAGGCACCAATGCAGGAAAATTTATCAGGGTTTCATGGAGGTTTCTCAGTGGGGAAACGCTTACTACTCTTCCTTAGACATGTATACTGTGATGTCAGGTGATTTTATAACTGACTAGAGGCGTCCAGCCAGTAGGGCATTCCAGCTCTGGACGCCCCCTGTCTGGGAGATAGGTTGTAGCCAAAGGAGAAAATTCAAAAGTCCAAAGGAAGTGGTGCTAGTGCCCAAACAAGGCTAGAGACGTCTAGCAACTGAATCCCAAGGAGCTCAGCTTTTCCAGAGGTCACTCTGTGGCTGAATAGGTCAGAGACTGACTCAGAGGATGTCCTGTGGGGCCAGGGGACATGTGGAGACTGACCCAGGAGATGCTCTGTAAGGTTCCCATGACCTAATCCCAAGGAGTTTGGCTTTATCAGGATGCCCTGGTGCTGAACAGTTTAGGAATGGACCCAGGAAATGGCCTATAAGGTTCCTCCTATGACCTAATTCTTATTCTTCCTGCCCACAAACGCATCATGAGGTATGCCTCATCCATTCTACCTGACTCCCTAGAAGAGATGGAGAACATGGTCAGAGGTGCCTGTGTCCAAGCCTTCATGGCCCTCTATCAAAAGCCTGATCTTTTCCATAGAACTAATCCCTCCTCAAGAGTTGATGCTGATGAGGACTTCCTCTTGTCAGCAATCCCCTACCCCCTTTCAGGCTACCTTTGTACCACCCTGCACAGGCAGTGCCCCCAGCAGATGAAGATAACCTTCTGAGCCCACCCCATACTAGGTCTGGGTCTGCCTACCATAAAGATCCAGAGTGAGGGAACTCAACATCTAAGTTTGCCACCATTCTACCCCTTTGGGAAGTGGCAGGTTTACTGTCCAAGTTCAGGTCCCTTTTTCAGTCATGGATATTCGACAATGGCAAGAGAAACTGGGTAAGTGTTCTGAGGACCCTGAAAGTCTGCTGACAGACTTCATACCCTAATAATAGCTTCTGATCTGACCTGGAAAGATGTCCAATTCATCCTGGTTTCTTGCTGCACAACAATAGGAAGAGCAAAGTTTATAAGAGCTGCAAGATAGGCTAATGATGAGGTCTCTGACGCTATGCCTGGTGGTAATCAGCCAACTGATACATTATTTGGGCCCCAAAAAGGGCCCGGGTGAGATAATAACACCAGGAGCGGAGAAACCAAATGAAATTCAGTTCATCTTAGTAGCTATGCACCAGGGCATGCCCAAACCTGTGAATTATGATAAACTCAGGATTATCAGTCAGGGCTCTGATGAAAATTCAGCTGCTTTCTAGCACCAGCTTCAACAGGTACGCCAATAAATACAATAATGTAAACCTGGAGTGTCTAGAGAGGGCCAAATTATCCTGGAACAATATTTTATTAGCCAGTCAGCTCCAGATATTAGGAAGAAACTCCAGAAACTCCAACAGAGCCCATAAGCTGGGATAAGTCAATTGGGTGATGTAGATTACATAGTCTTTTTAACAACCACTATAAAGTAGAGGACAAATAGCTCAGTAAGGCAAAAAGTCATGCTACCCCTAATGGATAAGGCTCATGATAAAAAGCCCACAGCACCAAGGGGAACTGAAATACTAATATAAAGAGTGATGGAGGCAAGTCTGAGTGCTTTTAAGTGCAAGCGATCAGAGCACTAGGCAATGGAGTGCCCTAAGAAGCCATCAAGTCTTTGCCAGACCTGTCTGAACAAAGATGAGGACCCTTGGCATCAGAGGAGGTACTGCCCTTCTTCCTAGAAGAGGACAAAGTCACCTACCACCATGGTGGCCACAGAAGAATGCCTGAACAGTGACCAATAATGCCAGAGGCAGCCTGTTTAGCCCCCGCACAAGGACATCCCCATCACCTTGCAGGAGCCTTGGGTAACTCTGGATGTAGCAGGCAAACAAATTACCTCTTTGCAATACTGGGGCATCTTACTCAATTCTAATCTCATATTGGGATGAGTTATCATCCCGTTCCTTAGTAGTTGTGGGCCCTGAAGGAATTAACTGGTCAGCTTTCTTTATCCCTACTCTCCAGTCAGCTTGCTTTATCCCCACTCTGAACTGCTGGTTGGGAGATTTCTTTTTCTAAACTGCCTTCCTGCCTGGAATCCCAGCACTTGGGAGGCTGAGGCAGGAGGACTGCTGTGAGTTCGAGGCCTGCCTGGGCTACAAAGTGAGTTCAAGGCCAGCCTGAACTGCATAGTGAAACCCTATCTCAAAAAGACAAAAAAACAAAACAACCCCCCCCACAAAAAAACACAAACCTCCCCCCACAAAATAAACTGCCTTCCTGATAATACCAAAGTGCCCCATCCCTGTAATTGGAAGAGACATACTCTTCCTACTCACAGCCACTCTGTTATTTAAACCTCTAGCAATCTGTGCCCTAGTGGCCAGGGACTTGACCAGCCTGGCTCCACTGGGCCAGATTCCTCTGCCAAGAGTTGATCTCCAAGCATGGTATGATGGCATCCCAGGAAGGGCTGCCAAGGCCACTCCAGTAATCAATTAGCTGAAGGACCCTAAAGTATACTCTCATAGAAGGCAGTATTAGCTTAAAAGAAAAACTAGGCAGGGATAAAGGCCATTATTGACAAATTTTTGGCTACAGCATTGCTAGTGCCATGCCAGTCCCCATGCAATGCAACCATCTTACCAACAGTCAAGCCATCAGGAGGTTGTTACCTAGTACAAGATCTCAGAATCATCAATGAGGCAGTGGTACCTAGTTACCCCTTAGTAGCAGATCCATAAACCCTCCTTGCACAGATCCCAGGAGACACTAGTAATTGGTTCTCTGTCCTTGATTTTAAGGATGCCTTCTTCTATTCCTATGGGCCCTTCAGTACTTGTTAAATTCACCTCTTCAGGGTAAAACCCAAGCTGAGGCACCAGGAGACAACAGAAACCTTGTAGACCTGCGAACCAGGGGGTAGCCTCCAGTTTCTTTTCAGAAAAGAAAACACCAACCAATCTGCTGATCCAGATAAGTAAATTGTTTTGTTCCCTCTAAGTAAAAGGGAATAGTAGCCACATTCTGGAAATAGAATCCCTCTCCCTGCCTGTATTTATGCAGCTAGTTTTGCTACTTTCTTGCTAGCCACCACTTACACTTGAAGTCCTTGTCCCAAGTTACAAAATGACCTCTTTTGACTTGTGTTTCTTGGGATCCTCTTGGCTCAAAAACTACCTCTAGAAGAGATAATAGGCAGTCATTACTTATACAAAACCTTGAACCTAACCATAGCCCTCTCTTATTATCAACAGTTACCTAACAACCTGATAGACAACCTGATATCAGTGATAGCAAACCTTTGGCACATGTGCCCCAGCTGGCTGTTTGTATCACTGAAAGCTCTAAAATGTTCGCCATCATTGGCCTAGATGAACTTGCCCAGAGTATTGCCGTCCTCCAAAATCAAGTAGATTCACTGCAGTGGTGGCCACACAAAACTGTAGGGGACTAGATCTCTTAGCTACTGTAAAAGAGGGATGTTTGCTTCCAAAAGAAGAATGTAACTTCCCTGTCAATCAGTCTTAAATAGTGAGAGATACAACACAAAAGCTAGGCAACCGCATTTCTAAGATCCACCAGGAATGATCTGAGTCACGGGCATCCTGGCCAAAAATTTGGAATTGGGCATCCTGGTTACTTCCCGGGACAGGGCCTTCATTTAACGTTTCTCATAGCCTATTTGAACTATTAACTTAATTGCTTAGTCAAATTTTTTTGTTGTTGAATAGCTGTTAAACTACCAATAATTGCCTGAGCCAAGGACCAAAACGCGCCTCCACATCTATGGCTTATCAGTAAATCCTTGGAAGCAGAGTATAAATCCTCCCTTAACCCCCAAGATCAGGCAGGGCAAGAGTTCCTTGGTCTCCATATAGGTAGGGCCAGCGCCCCTATTCAGCCAGTAGTTAAAGAAGATAGACATCCCATCCTCTGCAAACCTTAAAAGATTTTGAGGACCAGGTTTCTCTGGAAGGAATAATGTAGACTGTTAAATTTGGGCTATAGGACCACTCCCCCTCCTGCATTCCCCTGAATTTGGGCAAAGCCCCAGAGCCAACACCCTCCAACCTTTATCCTAAGGGAGGCAGAAAGGAGAACAACAAAGACCCTTGGGCCCCACCTAGGAAATTCCTAAAATTCCAGACCAGGAGACCTACAGGCTAGACCAGCTGCACATTCAGCACCTACACAGTTTTCATCCTTCCTGTCTGGGACATTTTCTTTTTGGCTTGTGCTGTTTTCCCTTCTGCCGACATGAGCTTACTCACTCTGAGAGTAACTTTGCCCTTTAAACTTTATTAAACTTTGCTGCTTTTCCCATACTGTTGTGTATAACACCAGTTCTTTGTTCATTGCCCACAAGAACCTGGAAGCCCATCATCCACAGTAACAGTAAAAGTGAGGGGAAAGCAGAGTTCCCTTGTAGTCCCTGCCACAACACACATCACTATCCGGCACCACAGGGGAAAAGGACTGTTTTTAAAAAATCATTCACTATGGAATTTGATTTGTAAAAAGCATTTTACAAATATTTAAATAAACGCTTCTAAATGAAATATCTAAAGTTTTATTGTGTCTGTACATGCACACACACATACTCTTTGCTCAATGCTGGCATTATGGTAATCTTACCCTAGTTGAATGAATGGCACGGGAAGTTTTCTATGTTCTCTACTGAGTTAGAACAATTTACCTACAGTAATATAAACAATCTATTCCTTGGAAGCTTTGTAGAATTAACCTATAACATCATCAAGCCTGGAGCATTACTTGGGAACATATTTTTTACCTTTCCGATTCTTTAAGATAATTGGTTTTGGTTTGCCTGCTTTTGAAGACAATTTCAGTCATTCTCTTTTGCTTTCCTATCTATAGATACAACTTTTGATGTTTTTTCATCTTTCTTGATAGACTAAGTATGCGGCTATTTTATACAGTTCTTTGAAATAATTAGCTTTTTGCCTTTTGGCCAAGCCTACAATCTCTTAGTTTTACTTTTTCTTCATTATTTATGCCTTAAAGAATATTTTTTCAAACATGTACAGATAAAATTTTTTAAAGAATATTTAATCATTAAGTGAATTTTTTCCCTATCTCTTTGAGCAGAATCCTTAATCAAGAAACAATAAAAATAAATGCATTTATTTGAAAAACATTTTAAGACTATAAATTTTCTTCTAAGAAATATTTGGGTTACATTCCAAAACTTCTGATTTATTGTGTACTATCAAGTTTTTCTATTAGCCTATAAGTTTATTTTAAATATCCTTTCATGTACTTTTCTAAAATACAACTCTTCGGTTAAATTTCCAAGTGCTAAAAAGAGCTGGAAGAAATGGGTATCTTTATGTGGTTAATTTTTTTTTTTTTTCCTTTATGTGGGTACCAGGAACTGAACTCAGGACTTCGCGCTTGCCAGGCAGGTGCTTATGCCGCTGAGCTAAATCACCAGCCCTATGTGGTTAATTTTTAATTTTGTTGCACTGTAAGTAGGGGGTAGGGTCTGTGTCTCTTCTTGTTTAGTTCCTCCAGATTTTCTGTTGCTGGTGATCAATATTTATAAACATTCCAAAGGCTCTGTAAAACAATTTGAGTTCTCTGGCCACCAGGTAAAACATTCTGTGAAATTTAAACAAGTTGATGTTATTCAAGTATTTATATTTTTTCTAAGGCTGATTTCTGAGATTTCTGGACAATTCTATGAGTTACCCATTACACTTTAAATATATTTGCTTTCTGTTTTTTTTTTTTTTTTTTGTGGGTACCGGGGGGTCGACCTCAGGACCTCGTGCGCCAACAGGCACCCGTGCCACTGAGCGATATCACCGGCCCCTTTTTCGTATGTGGGATCCGGGAGTCGAACTCGGGCCCTTGCGCTTGCAAGGCAGGCGCTTACGCCGCTGAGCCATCTCACCGGCCCTGCTTTCTGTTTAAAACCAGTAAAGTCAGTTTATTTTTGCTTGTATCTCAGAAATCTAACCAGTACTTCCTAATCTTGAGTTCTTCACCTCATTTGGCTTTAATATTTCCTCCAATACTTTTCTCAAAAGGGAAATAGGTGATTTTATATTATTTCTTTACAATATCCCAAATGAATGCTGCTTTAGAATATAATTATTTTCTTCTCCCCTATCACTTACAAACCTTGTGCTACTATGTTCTGCAGATAAAAAAAAAAAGTATTATTTCTTGCAATTCTATAGATCAAATAGTTGTTCTTCTGATTTGGGTTAGTTTAGCTAATCTGTTTTCAGCTGGTTGTTTGGCCGGACCTGGATGCTCTAGACTGGCTTGTGTTCACTTATCTGGTTGATCTCATGGGTGTCAGCTACCCCAAATGGTCTCTAATCATCTTTTCATGGCTGTAGAGGGGTTCCCAAGAATAAAAGAGGCCAAGTTCCTTTTTCAATCCTATTCTCAGATTAAATTTGCTAATACCCCCTGGGCTAAAAACCAAATCACACAGCCGCACCCATATTACAAGGAGGGAATAACAGATCCACCTCTTTTTTTTTTCTTTCCCAGTGCTGGGTATTGAACCCAGGGCCTTGCAAATGCAAGGCAAGTGCTCTACCACAGTGTTACATCCCCAGACCCCAGAGTCCACCTCTTGATGGGATGAACTAAAGTCACACTGAATAGGGGTATATGTACAGAGATGGAAATAATTTATGGCCTTGTTATATTCTTATATTTTGATTTTTTATTGTGGTAAAATACACACAAAATTTACCACTGGTAACATTTAGTACATTCACAATACTGTGCCACCATTATCACCACCTTGTTTCAGAACACTTTCATTATTTCAATTATAAATTTTTAATATCTGGAGATGAAAAATATCACAGATATTTTTAAGGGAAGAAAATCTTAGTTCACTAAGCCGGCTTGGCACTCATAACTAAGTCTGGAAGTTAACTTTTTTTTTTTTTTTTGTGGGTACCGGGGGGTCGACCTCAGGACCTCGCGCGCCAGCAGGCGCCCGTGCCGCTGAGCCATCTCACCGGCCCCAACTTCTTTTTTAAAGCCTAAATAAGTTTTCTTCTGTTAATCTTTGATTCCTGCTTTTCCTCCATCTGTTCCTTCTAGAAGTCTGACTTTACTTCAGTATTCCTGTATCTGCTTTCATGGGTTCTAGCTCATATGGAAGCTGCTTAGTCGTCATTGCAACGGTCCAACATGGAGGAGAGCTTATCATGCACTCTCTTCGTCTTCTTTCTCCAGCAGGAAGTACCTGCCTCACCTTGCGCGCGTGCGCGCCAAACATCTGCCAATCCCTCTTTGTAACGTCACTTTGCCTGCCCTCTACGCTCGGCCTTTAAACAAGCCCCCAAAATACTTTGCTTCACAGCCAGCCCCTCTGAGGGTCCTCTGCACTCTACTGCTGCCTTTCCGCGCCTGGCATTAAAGGCTTCTCTGAACCTTTTCTTTGTCTTTATTCGTGCCAGACCTAACATGCTTCTCTTGTCTTTTATCATTTCACTAAACAGCTTTCTCTTCTTTGCATTTTTGTTTTGTATCATGAGGAAGTTTCCCCTGTTGGATCTTTAGTTTGAATTTTATTATTTATTTATTTATTATTATTTTTTGGTACCGGGAATTGAACTCAGGACCTTTCGCTTGCCAGACAGGCACTGTGCCGCTGAGCTATATCCCCGGCCTTTTAGTTTGAATTTTAGAAGTATTTACAGTTTCTCCATTTGATTAAATGTAAAAAAATGAAAATCATGGGTTTTTTTCCCTCCTTCAAATACATCCTTTTCTATTTTTAATCTCTCTACCAGTAGGGTAGGCCATTTCTTACATTAAATTAGCCCACAGAAGCCATTCATTTTTTTTTTTTTTTTTGTGGTTCCCCAAACTACTGGATTTCCTTGAACTTTGTATTAGTCTTTTTGCCCAATTCAATCAGCTTCTCTGGGTTCCATTAGCAGTTGTGGAAGTCAGACTGCTGGAATTTTTGGGGCATCAGAAATTGAGAGGTGGTGAAAATTAAGACAGGAGTTTTCCAACTGGCCAGTGGTGACAGCCATGCTCGGGCTGCACAGAAAGCAGGCAGAAGTGGTTCTGTAGTTACTGAGGCGCTGTACTTGGCTCGACTGTCTGAGCTGCTGTCTTTATCCTAGGCTTAGCCACAGGCTCATCCTCCCTTTCCTTGTGTAAACAACAACGACAGGAAGTATCCAGAGGTAAAACTCCAAAATGTTCTCAGAACAAAGCCTAAAATGGGCTTAGCACAAATTCATTCCAGGCTTATACTATATTTTATCCCATCACATCTACTTTGTTTTTTATCCACTTTTCTTTGTAGATCAATCAGTTCAGTAGGAAATTTAGAGTGCTAGGGAGTTAGGAAAATATACCTAACTCATCATTTTCCAAAACTTTAAAATAATCCCTTCCTTTATATGCATTGTGTGAGAATATTTATGAAGGAGAAATTAAATATCTGAAATACAAAGCTTATTGATGAATGGAACCCCAGAGAGATGAAGTCTCTTCCCAGATTATTTCTGTTACTTAGATGGGAAAAGGGACTGGCCCTCAAGAGCATCATGTACTCAGAGAAGGGGTTTTTGAAAGAGGACTGGATGATGGGGGCACTGCAGCTGACTTGCTATTAGGAGGTGGGACCTGGTTGGGGGAGGTGGTCATTGGGAGTGTGACCTGGAAAAATGTACATATCTCCCTCTCTGGCCCCTACCTTTGTTCTCTGCTTTGCCGTGCTATTTTCTGTATTTAAACATGCTGAATATGGACTGAAACTTCTAAAACTGTGAGCCAAAATAAACCTCTCTTCCTGTAGGTTGTGGGTGTTGGGTATTGTGTCCCAGCAACAAGAATGTGACTAAGACATATGGGGATCTTTTCACTAAGTTGACCCATGGCTACCTTTAAAAATTTCTATCAGTATGTTCACATGTATAGCTGTTCCCCTTCTTGCTCCATCTAGTCCAATTCTGTTTCTGAATACTAGAATAAGTCTCATTTTTACTCTTTTGGCTGCCTAATTCTTCTCTGAAATTCTTTCCTTCCTTTTCACCTGCCTTCCAAGTTCTTTCTGTGCTCAAAAGTGACAGTGTGCACAAGACGAAGTACAGCATGCAAAGCAGAGACACAGAGGAGGTGGGTAAAGTTCTCAAGTATCTCCAGGAACCCTCCCCCAGCCTATGCTTTGTGTCATCCACACTCCTCAACTTGCTCTTGGGTAAAAAAAAAATCTAAGCTTTGACTAGATTCCCAGGCCTCTCTTATAGTTCCTTGATTCTACTTTTCTTTCCCCCTTGCTTTCCTAGTGTTCCAAACTTCTTCCCTTTTCTTTAAGCCTTGTAAGGATAGGAAAATGTAATTATGAAGATCTGGATGTTCACTCATTGCCACCAAAGATCATCTCGCAGTGGAAAGAATATCACACTCCAGAAAATTCTGATAGACGTTCCTTGCTTCTCCCACAATCAAATAAAACATTTTTTTACTAACAGCTTTAAAATTAAGAGCTATAGGAGGAAAAAAGATGGCGGATGAGTAAGAAGCACGCAGAGAAGCTCTCTAAAAGTTGCCATTGGACCATGGGAATATAGTGACCGGGAGAGCACAGGAGGGGGGCAGATACCCCCCCCCGGGACCCAGAAAAGTTCTGAAGCGCAGCTTGGGACCCCGGCATCAGTGAAGGGGACTTTTCAACAAAGAAGGAGCAGACCCCGCGCGCGCGCACCTTCTACCATCCCAGGAATCACTGCGACAGAAGCTCAAAGCTGCGGACACATGGTGACAGCTGGCGCCCAGGGAGCCCCCACGGAGGATCGCGAGACAGCGGCGGGGCAGGGGAGCGGCGGAGGACTGCGCTGGCCGGCGGTGAGTGAGTGTCTCTCAGCCACAGCTGCCCCGCGCCAGGGAGCGACTGGCCGGGGGCCATTGTGGGGGGTGCGGCAAAAATCAGAGCGGCTCGAAAACAGCTCTGGGAACTCGTGCTCCGGACAGGGCAGCGCGGCGCCTCTCAGCCCCACGCAAGTGCACTGAGGGCGGCGGGTGAAGGAGACTGGTCTCTCAGCCACACCTGTCCCGCGCCAGAGAGCGACTGGCCGGGCGCCATTGTGGGGGGCGTGGTGAAAATCAGAGCGGCGCAAAAGCAGTGCACTGACAGCGGCAGGGGAAGGAGACCGGTCTCCGCCTGAACGTCCACACTCTGCTCACCGCCCGCCAGAGGGCGCTCCTGGCTCGCTGGGACGGACCTGCACGGAACAGGACTCTGTCATCACACGGTGCCTGCCTACAGCAGACTCAACACCTGGAAGTGATTCTCTTTATATTTTTATGTTTCTTTTTTTTTTTTTTCTCTCTCATTAGTTTTTTGTTCTAGTGAAGGGGTTTTTATTTTTGTTTTATTTTTATTTCATCTTTATTTTTTTATTTTTTTTCTTTTGTGGGGTTTTATTTCTGTTTTATCTGTATGCTTTGTTGTTTTTGTCTTCATTTTTGTTTCTCTTTGTCTATTTCCTCTTTCCTTCATTATTCTCTCTGGCTTTTATATGAGTGTAAACAGTGCCTCTAACCTCTTTGAGATTGTGGTTGTGATCTGTTCTTCCTTTTATCCCTTCCTTTTCTTTTTCCCACCAGTCCTCTGCACCAGTGTCCCAATGTTAGTGGGATCCCTCTTGGTCCTCTAACCTTACATCTAATTCCTTCCTCTTCTCCCAATACTCTATTTCCTCCTTAACTCATTTTAAATTTAAACTCCTGAGGGGAAAAATTGACATACTAAGGACTTGTATACTGCATATAATTTTTCTGGTGTGTTTTAGATTTTGTTATATAACCACAACTGTACTTTATACAGCTAAAAGTGGTAAATAACTGGTTAGCTCAGTCTGTCATTTTCTAGGCTGTGTTTGATGCTTCAGTTACCATTATAGCCAAATGTAAAATAATTGTTCTAAACAGCTTTCCTTCCTGATATTTCATGATTGATATTGACTAAGGGACACAGAAAATACAGTGGCACAGTACCAAAGAATCAAGGACTGGGCCAAACAGGTAGCAACTTCTCACATCCAACGAATTGAAGAGGTAGGATCTGGCAGAAAGCTCAAAACCCAAAAGCAAGCTCCACTTGGAAGATACTGCAGAGAAGTAGTCATCTTCTAAGGATCTTGAACACTAGCAATAAAGTAACCTATCATAGGTAATTTACAAACATCACCCCAGGAATTAAAGAAAGAAAAAATGAGATGACACTTAAACAAGATGCAACCCCACACATCCAATTCACCAAAGGCAAACCTAGGGGGCAACGAGGTGGGACAATCCGAAAGCCACCCACCTGGCCTATCTGAAGGGGTAACAACAAAACAACTGAATGAGGCTCTGGAAAAAATTAAAACAGAAATAATTTCACAGATAACTGCAGAGATAATGTCCACAATGAAGACCATGCTTAAGGACACTATAGCTGATACAGACAAAAAAATAGATGAGCTTAAGAAAACTATAGAAACCATGAATGCTCAGCATAGGAAAGAAATGGAATCCATAAAGCAGATTCAAGCAGATATCCAAGAGAACAAAAATTCCATTGAAAGTATTTGTAGCAGATTAAGCCAATGTGAGGACAGGATATCAGATATAGAAGACAGGCTTGCAATTAGTGATCATGAAAAGAAAGAATTCTTAAAAACAGCAAGGGACCATGAAAAATCAATTCAGCAGCTGCTAGATGACTCAAAGATAAACAACTTAAGAATAATTGGAATAAATGAAAAAGCAGGAGATAGCATAAATGACATTAAAACCTTGTTCAAAGACATTATCAGGGAGAACTTTCCTGGAAGAGAAAAAGAATTTGACCCCCCAATAAGTGAAGCTTTTAGAACACCAACTAGACATGATCAAAAAAAAAAAAACTTCAGCCAGACATATCATAGTCAAGATCCCAGAAATTCAACAGAAGGGCAGAATCTTAAAAGCTGTTAGGGAGAAGAGACAAATCACCTATAAAGGAAAACCCATCAGAATCACAGCTGACTTTTCAGCACAAACCCTCAATTCAAGAAGAGCTTGGAATGACGTATTTCAAGCTCTAAAGGAAAATAATTTTCAACCCAGATTGATGTACCCCGCAAAACTATCTTTCAAAATTGATGGAGAAATAAAATACTTTCATGACAAAGAACATCTAAGAAAATTTATGACCACCAAACCAGCACTCCAAAATGTTCTGAAAGACATTCTAGAAAGAGAGAGGAACCCCAACAGAAGGAATCCACCAGGCAGGGCAGATAATTAAATAGCAGGAAAGGGGAAAAACAAAGAGTGGGAACCAACAACAGGAAAATATCATGACAAGTATAAGTCAATACATATCAGTTTTAACCATCAATGTTAACAGTCTCAATTCACCAATCAAAAGGCACAGACTGGCAAAATGGATCAAGAAGCAAGATCCAACAATATGCTGTATACAAGAAACACATTTAATTCAGAAAGAAATTCATAGACTGAAAGTCAAAGGATGGAAAACAATACTCCATGCCACAGGAACCCAGAAAAAAGCAGGGGTAGCTATTCTTTTTGCAGACAAAGTGAATTTCAAGCCAAGAAAGATTCAGAGAGATAAAGACGGTCATTACATCCTTGTAAAGGGAACAATCCAAGAGGAAGAGATAACGATCATAAATATATATGCATCAAATACCAATGCACCCAACTATATAAAACAAGTACTAAAGGACATGAAAAATCAAATAAGCACTAATACAATTATATTGGGAGATCTCAATACTCCACTGTCACAAAAAGACAGATCAACTAGACAGAAAATCAATAATGAAATAATAGAACTGAACCAAACTTTGGAACAAATGGACTTAGTAGATGTCTACAGAGTGTTCCACCCCACAACATCAGAATACACATTCTTCTCAGCTGCACATGGGACGTTCTCCAAAATAGACCACATACTAGCTCATAAAACCTGCTTAAGTAAATGCAAAGGAATTGAAATTATCCCATGCATATTATCAGTGCAATGAAATTGGAAATCAATGGCAAAAGAAATCATAAAAACTCCCTAAACACATGGAAATTAAACAGCACCCTCCTGAACAACCAATGGGTCACAGATGAAATTAAAGAAGAAATTAGACAATTTCTACAACTGAATGATAATGACAGTACAACATACCGGAACTTATGGGATACAATGAAAGCAGTCCTAAGAGGGAAATTTATAGCATTAAATACTTATATTAGGAAAAAAGAGCAAGCGCAAATAAAACAACTTAATGGCGAACCTCGAACTTCTAGAAAAAGAAGAGCAGGTTAAGCCAAAAGCCCGTACAAGGGAGGAAATTACAAAGATCAGAGCAGAAATTAATGTATTGGAGACTAAAAAAACAATACAAATAATCAATGAAGCGAAAAGTTGGTTCTTTGAAAGAATAAATAAGATTGACAAACCCTTATCCAACCTTATTAAAAAAAGAAAAGACTCAAATCCATGCAATTGAAAATGAAAAGGGTGATATCACGACGGACCCTGCAGAAATCCAGAAGATCATCTATACCTATTTTAAAAATTTATATTCTACTAAGATGGAAAATGCAGAAGAAATGGACAGATTCCTAGATTCGTATGAATTACCAAAGCTGAATCAAGAAGATTTAAAAATCCTAAATAAACAAATATCAACCAATGAAATTGAAGATGTAATTAAAAACCTCCCAACAAAGAAAAGCCCAGGCCCTGATGGATTCACTGCCGAATTCTACAAGAAATTTAGAGAAGACCTAACGCCACTACTTCTCAAACTTTTTAATGAAATTGAAAGGGAAGCAATACTCCCAAATTCATTCCTGGAAGCAAGCATTACCCTGATACCAAAACCAGAGAAGGACCCAACTAAGAAAGAGAACTACAGGCCAATCTCCCTAATGAACATAGATGCAAAAATCCTGAATAAGATACTGGCAAACAGAATCCAACAAATCATCAAGAAGATTATACACCATGACCAAGTTGGATTCATCCCTGGGATGCAGGGATGGTTCAACATACGTAAATCAATAAATGTAATACACCATATTAACAGAACCAAAGACAAAAATCACATGATCATCTCAATAGATGCAGAAAAAGCTTTTGACAAAGTCCAGCACCTTTTCATGATAAAAACCCTACAGAAAATTGGAATAGAGGGTCTTTATCTCAACCTGGTAAAAGCTATCTATGACAAACCAACAGCCAATATTATACTAAATGGCCAAAAACTGAAACCCTTCCCTCTAAAGTCAGGAACAAGACAAGGATGTCCACTGTCCCCACTCTTATTCAACATAGTTCTGGAAACTTTAGCCAGAGCAATTAGACAAGAGAAAGAAATAAAGGGAATAATGATTGGAAAGGAAGAAGTTAAATTATCATTATTTGCAGATGACATGATACTCTACACAGAAGACCCCAAAAACTCCACTAAAAAACTGCTAGATTTAATAAGCAAATTCAGTAGTGTAGCTGGATACAAAGTCAATACTCAAAAGTCAATAGCTTTCCTGTACACAAATAACAAACTTACTGAAAGAGAAATTAGGGAAACAATACCTTTCACAATAACATCCAAAAAAATGAAATACCTAGGAATCAACCTCACAAAGGATGTAAAAGACCTATACACTGAAAACTACAGTACTCTGAAAAAGGAGATTGAGGAGGATATCAGAAAATGGAAAGATATCCCTTGCTCCTGGATAGGAAGAACCAATATAGTGAAAATGGCCATACTTCCAAAATTGTTATACAGATTTAATGCAATTCCAATCAAAATTCCAACAGCATATCTCACAGAATTAGAGAAAACAATCCTAAAATTCATTTGGAATCAGAAGAGACCTAGAATAGCAAAGGCAATTCTGGGCAACAAAGGCAAGGCAGGGGGCATCACAATCCCCGACTTGAAATTATACTATAAAGCTACTGTGATAAAAACAGTGTGGTACTGGCAAAAAAAAAACAGACCTGAAGATCAATGGAACAGATTAGAAGATGCTGAAACAACCCCAGACATACTAAGCCACCTTATCTTTGACAAAGGTGCCAAACACATTCGCTGGAAGAAAGATAGCCTCTTTAATAAATGGTGCTGGAAAAACTGGCTCTACACATGCCGAAGATTAAAACTAGACCCATATCTTTCACCATGCACTAAACTAAATTCAAAATGGATCAGAGATCTAAATATTAAAACAGAAACATTAAATCTGCTGGAAGGTAGGATAGGTAAATCCCTTGAAGACATTGGTGTAGGCAAAGACTTTATGAATAAAAACTCAACCGCACGGGAACTATCCCAAAGAATCAATAACTGGGATCTCATCTTATTAAAAAGCTTTTGCACAGCAAGAGAAACCACCAACAGAGTGAAAAGACAACCCACAACGTGGGAAAAAATGTTTACCAGCTGTTCCTCAGACGAAGGATTACTATCGAGAACATATAAAGAACTCAAAAAAATCAGACCTCCCAAATTCAAAGACCCACTCCAAAAATGGGCATCTGAGATGAATACACATTTCTCAGATAAAGAAATACTAATGGCAAATAAATATACAAAAAAATGTGCAACATCACTAGTCATTCGAGAGATGCAAATTAAAACAACACTGAGATACCATCTCACTCCAGAAAGAATGGCTACTATAAAGAAATCAACTAATAACAAATGCTGGAGGGGTTGTGGGGAAAAAGGAACCCTTCTTCACTGTTGGTGGGAGTGTCCACTGGTACAGCCACTGTGGAAGTCAGTGTGGAGATTCCTCAAAAAACTAGGGTTGGAGGTCCCATTTGACCCAGCTATTCCCCTTCTGGGCATCTTCCCAGAAGAATTAAAAACATCGTACCACAGTGATATATGTGCACCCATGTTTATAGCAGCACAATTGGTAATAGCCAGATCTTGGAAACAACCCAAATGCCCATCAACTGAGGAATGGATAAGAAAGATGTGGTATTTTTATACAATGGAGTACTATTCAGCCATAAAGAAGGATAAACTGGAGACTTTTATAGGTAAATGGATGTAACTCGAGAAAACACTCATAAGTGAAATAAACCAGACGCACATGTGTAAGCATCGTATTGTCTCTCTAGTATGAGAAACTGAAAGAGTAAATAAGATCCAAAATGTGCAATAGACACGGTGAATCAAAAAGAAACTGGTCAATAAAAGACTGGAATGGGGAAAAGAAAGAAGGGAAAGGGAAAAAAAAATTGTCTATGTATATAAGATGGTTAAGATAGATACACTACCAGTTTTACTTAGTTCATTGAAGAGTAAGGTTTGAGCCAATAATGTTTGGACAATTGAATGATAATATCTGGTATCCTGAATAACTAACTTAAAGATAATAATACGTAATGCATTGACCATTGTTACCCTCATGTTATGTTGTTTTGAAAATTTGTTCTTTTTTTTTTTATTTGTTTTGTTTTTTCTTCTCTTTAAAATAAAATAAAAAAAAAAAATTAAGAGCTATAGGGTCGGTGAGATAGCTCAGCGGCATAAGCGCCTGCCTGGCAAGCGCGAGGTCCTGAGTTCGACTGCTGGTACCCACATACAAAGGAAAAAAGGACTGGTGATATCGCTCAGTGGCACAAGCGCCTGCTGGCAAGTGCTAGGTCCTGAGTTCGACCCCTGGTACCCACAAAAAAAAAAAAAAAAAATTAAGAGGTATATCATTTTCTTGATTACCATCTTAATTTAAGTTAGGACTTTTACGTTTTCTAGTACAAAACAGCATATTTGACAATGTGGAAAGGCAGTACAGTATAGCATCCAAATACTTGATTATGTGAATTCCAATCCCTGCTCCTTCATGTACTGGAGGTACTATGTAACCTTAGGCAGGTACATACATGATCTCAGTTTTTTAAATCAGTAACAGACTTTAGCATATCGTAAGTCCTTGAATAAAAGTAAACATTCATGTTTATCATACACCATACCACCTATAGATGCAATCTGTATTTCTTGTCCTTGATACATAAAAACTCATTTAAAAAGGCATATTTTGAAAAATGTTGATACAGTATTTGCTGGGTTTGATACTGCCCAGACAAATATATATCTCTCTAAGCTCCTCTTAAATGGTATTCCTAGAAAATGTTCTAGTGGACAATGTCTTTAAGGTTAAGTGAGGATACTTAACCCCATGCTTTTTAAAAAATAAACAATGAGGATTTTAAAAAAAATACCAGAAATCTGATATTTCTTACCAAGACAATTGGAAGCATCAACTTGTTCTTTCAAAAAATCAACACACATTTTCTTCACAGGTTCAATCTGATACTGGTTTGCTGCATCTAACAAAGACTGAACGTTGTTGCTATTCACAGAAATTCTGCAAATAAGTTAAAGTGAGTGTTAATGTCCCCAAATTTTTATTATTTAAAAAAAATTACTGTAGAATGTACTCTCACATGGCACAGGACTCTCCAATTCCATCCTTACAGTTTTTTGTTCTGAAGAATCTGGAGCACACCAACTTGTTACAATAATGCTTTGCTACCATAGCCCACTCCTCTAAAACAGAAATGATTCTTCCAAACTTACCTAGCAGTATAAGCAAATTCCACAAGTTGTTCAATAATATCAGGTTCAGCATCTTTGAGTTCTACTTCAAAGGACTTTGATTCAAGCATGTTAGCTAAAATGAAGAGAAATAGAAATGGCATCAGTAGCACCCCAAGTTTAACTGAGGAACCAGACTATTCCAGGGCATGTTAAATATGGAGACTAGATTTAGTGTCCCCCAACTCCTAAAATAGTTTAGCAGCATTCTTAAGTTGTTAGGAGCAAAATGGCTGGAGTAAACCTATGAGAACAATGATAATCATGTGGTCATCTATTGCTTGCCAGGCTCTCATTCCTCGCCAGGCTCTCATTCCTCCTAAATATCCTGGTGGAGAGCTAGAACACCAAAGGGAAAACTGGAGGCAGATACATTATTTAATCTGATTAAGATCATAAAACTGTACTAAGTAGAAGAACCAGGACTTGGACTCAGTTCTCAACTCCAAATATAAGGTTCTTTCCATGACGACAGCTATATTTCATCCTTCACCTTCTTCTTTTAGTATAATCTGCTAGATATACTGTCCTGAAATATATCTGCTCCTCTGCCTTTCTACCTGAGGTTAAGAAGAAAAAAAACATGGCTAATCAAGTAGAAGCTATATTTTCATCACGAAAGGCACCAGGCCCTTAACGCTAATGAAAGGATATTTTTTTCCTTTGACCACTTTACTGTTCTACAGCCTCAAGTTCTAAAGTGCTTTAGAAATGAGGAAAAATGACATATACTAGATCTCATCTAATTCCCACAGAGAAAAATAATGGCAGGTTTTACTTTAAGATACTTACTTGTGAACATTAAATTAAAAAAATGACTGGCTGCAGCAAGGACAACACGATGAGCAGGTATTTTTCTCTCCTGAACCATGAGGATCACATCACACAGTGTTTTCTAATGAAAAGAAAGATGCATAAAATTAAAAGGCGCTTACTAGGCCTACCTTAGCAATGCATAAACAGGTGCTTACCGAATGCCTTATCTCTACTTTCCACTTAAATCTATTCTTTTTCTAGCACAGAATTTGTTTATATAAGACATATTCAGAAAGGACTTACAGAGTTGCTATCAAATAGTATCAAAATTTGACACTGAGCTTCCCAGGTGAAGAGGAAAAAAATCCCTCATAATCAGCAAGAAAGAAGTTTATTATTAATCCTTCAAGGAAGCCAGGATCCCCCCCCCCCTCACTGACACAAATCCCAAGATATTTCTCATGGTGAGTTTTTCTGGGGAAAATTAAGTGACATAATGGCAATGCCTTGAGGATTTTTCAAACACAGCAATCTGTTTTTATATGAATTTCCCCAATTATCTATCCTTAATAAAATCCAGAGC
Source organism: Erethizon dorsatum (assembly GCA_028451465.1). Classification (NCBI taxonomy): domain Eukaryota; kingdom Metazoa; phylum Chordata; class Mammalia; order Rodentia; family Erethizontidae; genus Erethizon; species Erethizon dorsatum. The sequence goes on from CM051835.1 coordinate 82,737,226, forward strand.
ACGAACTGTACCTCCCAAGAAAGTAGCCTTCACAGATCTAACTTGAGATAAAACAGTGCAGATACGCACAGCATATGAACCAAATGTCCTCTGAGCAGTCTTTCCTTAAATAACTATTCTCTCAAACACATTTCTGATAGAAACTGGATAGCACCCAGTTTTAAATTTTGATTTCTGACCACAGCTGAAATGGTGTTACTGTAGGCTGTTGGAAGAAGGCAGAGCTAGAGTAAACAATTAAAATGTTGGAAAAAATGAACTATTTAAAAATTAAGATTTACTATAACTTTTATAGATGATTTTCAAGGAAAAATAAATGCCCTTTTCAAAAATCAAAATTTCAATTTCTTAATGGAGCTAAAGTAACAATGTATAGGTTAGGCAGGTACAGAAACTGGTCCCCACAATGTATTAAGGACTCTTCTAGGAACTGGGAATATGAGGGTATCAATATCCTCAAGATTAAAAAACAAACTAAAACCTGTTACATATGTGAATGATGGTTTAGTAGCTCACAGGACATGGCTTTTGCAAATTAAGTATTTTGCTAAAATACTTAAGTATTTTACTGAAATAGTTGCTATTTCTTACTTTGTGAATAAAATCCAATTCAGATGGTAATGCTTAAAGAGAGGAAGTAGGCCCCAAGTAACAAGCTAAAAGATGCACAAAATATCACTTTTACAGCTTATTTGAAGGTATGCCTTAGGGCTAAAAATTACATGCAGAATGATAATAGCTAACAATTATATGCAGATTTTGCTAGTAAAACCTCCAGAGTATTTTTTTTTTTTTTTTTGTGGGTACCGGGGGTCGAACTCGGGCCCTCGCGCTTGCCGGGCAGGCGCTTATGCCACTGAGCTATCTCACCGGCCCGTATGTTGAGTTTTTAAACTTTTATTTCTTTTAAATTGGGAAAGGCTGCAGAGTAGCCTCTCAGATTATTTTGTCATATAGCATACCAAAAAATCTAAAGCAGCAAAACCAAGCTATTTGGTTATCATCATCAAGCTGTTTAAGAAAGACCCAGACCCAAGGAAGGTAGAAGGGCAACTGCAGAAGCTGGAAAGGGAAAATGGATAAGAATAATAAGCAAATCAGATCATACCACATCACAGAGTTCTTATAGGGGAGGAATCCACAGCTATTGATGGCAACTTAGAGAAAATAAGGGGCTCAGCACAAATAGAGCAAAAGTATTTCCAAGACATACTCAGAAATCAGGGGTTTATAAGTTAAATGAATTTACATGCACTCAAGAATTTGGAGAAATGGGTATCATAACATGGCAACTGAATTTTGGTCTAATATTAATCTGCAGCTGGATATTAATGTTGCATGTATGGAGGTGAAGTGGGAGGGGTCATTTGTGTCCAAATGGTAATTTATTTGCATATATGTACTAGAATTGACTAATAGCTTTCAACAAGAGATGAGACTGACCTAGAAAAAGTGGCTCCCTCCTGCTACTAATTAGCTAAGGAAGAAGTATATCCAGACAATGAGAAAAGACAAGAGACCCAGGTAAGTTGGAAAATATGACAAGCAAGAAGTTCTAGGTGAGCTGAAGAGTGAAAAACTTGAAAAAAAAACAAACCCTAAGTTTTGAGTAATACATGTTTACTGGTTAAACTTAAGCAAAATTAACTTGCGATTCTTTTGTTCATATCCTCCTTTGTTATATCATTTTTTAAAATTCTCAGTTTTTTCATATTTCAGTGGCAGAAGCTTTTTATTTTCCTTTATCTGCACTTTTCTAATTATCCAATAAATGCAAATTTTAACAAGGAAAAGAGTAAAAAGTTGCATTACTATACCAAATTTACTTTTTTTTTTTTTCTTTTTTCTTTTTGAGACAAGGTTTCACTATGCAGTTTGGGCTGGCCTTGAACTCACTTTGTAGCCCAGGCTGGCCTCGAACTCACAACAATCCTCCTGCCTCAGCCTCCTGAGTGCTGGGACCACAAGCACACACCACCATGCCCGGCCTTAATTCTCAGCTTTTTGAATCTTTAGTCTCACAGATTTTGTGTGAGTACTATGGTTTGAATGTCCCTTCCAAATCTGTTGAAATTTAATTGCTACTGTGATGATCTTAAGAGGTGGGAACTTTATGACATGATTTGGTTATGAAGGCTCTCTCCTCAAGAGTGGATTTATTGCTTGTGATGGCTAATCTTTGGTTGTCAATTTCATTGGCCCGAGAGATGCCTAGGAGATTAGTAAAGCACACTTCTAAGCGTTTGGGTGTGTCATGGGTACTCCTTGGGGATTATATCTGCTCTCTGGCCTCTTTTTCTCTAGCTCTTCCCCTGTTCTCCGCTTCCAAATGCCATGAGTTGGACAATATTCTGCCCGTGCCCCTTGGTGCTCACATCTTGCCACCATGTGTCCCAGATGCCAGACATGGAGTACAGGGCTGAATATTTGCCCTGCTGAGTTTCAGTCTAGCTTTGCTCTAATTCTTTTCTATCCTTCTATTCTTCCTTTTGGAATAGTAATGTTACCCTGTGCCATTGTATCCTGGAAACACATAACTTGCTTTCTGATTTTTACAGGGGCCCACAACTAAAAGTTTGCCTGGAGTGTCAGAGGGGACTTTAGTTTTGGACTTTTGAGACTTTATGGAAAGAATTAGTGCACTTGTTTGTATGCAGGATAGTTACATCATGTTAGGTAGAATTATTAGCTTGTTATTATCTCTATTTGGACATTAAGTAGGGTTTAAGGAGATGTATTTGGGTGTCGAGTTGACAAAGGGTGGACCTGTGATGAGTAATCTTGATTATGAACTTGACTGGCTTGAGAGGTACCTAGGAGATTAGTAAAGCACACTGCTAAGTATGTCTGGGTGTCATAGGGACATGACCTTGGGGACTATATCTGTTCCCTGACTCTCTCCTCTGTCTTTTACTCTGGTCTCTGCTTCCCAGATGCCATGAGTTGAGGAACTTTCATCTAACACATCCTTCCGCCACGTTCCTATCTTGGAGCCAGCCAACTATAAACTGAAACTTCTGAAACTGTGAGCCAAAAACAAACCACACCTTCTTTATGTTGTATATGTCAGGTATTTTGTCCCAGCAAAGAAAAGCTATAATGCTGTTATTGCAGGAGTTAGTTACTGTAGAAGTGGGTTCCTGAGAAAAAGAATGAGTTTGGCTAAATCTGTCTTCCATGCATGCCTCCTGCCTTTCTGCCTTCCACCCTGGGATAATACAACACAAAAGACCTGGATTTCCTGCCTGCAGAACCATGAACCAAATAAATTTCTATTGTTTATAAACTACCCAGTCTGTGGTATTCTGTTACAGTAGCAGAAAACACACTAAGACAGTGATTTAGTCACTAATTTTTAGTAGAGTTTAGTTCATTCCTTCATATTTATCTGATAACATGTTTATCTTATACCATATTCTTTTATGCCATTTATTATGCTTCACTGTTGTCTTTTTTCTTTAACTGCCAGCTAGTTGCTATTTTTAATCACATTTCAATTTTTTCTTCCTTTATGAACTTACATCTGTCAAACATTGGATAATGGAATTGAGAAGGCTAGTAGTCAAATACTATTCTGGAAATGTAAGCAGAGTTCAAGAACAATGATTCTGTTACTGTAACTATATCGAAAGGTTAAAAGAGAAAACCTTTATGTAAAAAAATTTCAAAAGATGTCAAAAGGGTGCGTGATAAACATTCATTTCCTAATGAAACAGGGTATATACATCATTGTCGCTAAAATCAATCAACTTTGTTCTAGAAATTTTAGCCAAATAAATTAATAAGACAATAAATACAAATCAATTTACCACTGTAGAACATGAAAAGTCAGTAAGATGGCCAAATACAAGATAAATACTGAAAGGCAACTTACTAACCTATCTTGATTGATAAGTCATAAACACAAATGAGAAGAAAAAAAAAACAACTCCAAGTTATAACTGCAACAAAATAACTATCAAGAAAGAGCTGGGCATGGTGGTGCATGCCTATAATCCCAGCACTTGGAAGGCTGAGGCAGGAGGATTCTCACAAGTTTGAGGCCAGCTTGAACTACAGAGGGAGACCCTGTCTTAACCAAAAAAGAAAACAAACAAAAAACCATAAGAAATGTGAGGAATTTTCATTAAGCAATAATAAAGATACCATTTCAAAAACATGGCAAGAAGGTAGAACACGTAGAATATTTAGGGCAGTGAACTATTCTGTACTACACTGTAATCGTGACTATATATTATCAAACAAGTGTCAAAATTCACAACATGTACAAAGAATAAACCCTAATGTAAACTGTGGACCTTAGTTAATAACTACGTAATAATACAGATTTGTTAGTTTTAACAAATGTACATTAATGGAGGATAATAATGGCATAACTGTGGGCTAAGTGAGGAAGTAAATGGAAACAGTACTTTCTGTTCAATTTTTCTATAAACCTAAAACTGCTCTAAAATGTCTTATTAATTTTTTTAAAATTTGGTAGGAGATCAGATAATTGAAAAAATGGTATCAAGATAACCATTTAAGGACAACATTAGATTCTTCACTCCTAAAGTGCTTCTTCCTCCTCTGGGAAGATAAGCACCGGGAAAGAGGTTTCGGTCCTTTTCTTCACATGTGGGACAGTGACTACAGGATGAGCAAGAGTGTGACAGAGATCACCACACTCACAGGCAGGCCTCCTTTCTGGAAGTCAGTCCCAAAACTGGACACAGCCTGTATGGGTGGACTTGCCCCTCTAGGGCAGGGGAACTGTTTCTGTTCATCGGCCGCTGTGCCTCAATGTGGGTAAGTTTAGTTAAGGGACAAAGAACAGCAAGGCCAATTTTATGCTCAGGTAAAAGCTATGTCTTCCAGTCTGTCTTCACCACTAACTTATCCGTCTCCTATGACTGCTTCTCCATTGTTCAGAACCAGAAGTGGAGAAGAGCCCCTTAAATCCATTCGCACAGGCACCCAGTGGATCACAGGAAGACAAACTTTGGAGCATTGTGTTGGTGCTTCATTTTTTCGGGGCTTTTCAGGAAGAGGCCTTTGGTTCTAGGAAAGGCTCACCTCAAAATAGCCGGGCATTTTAGGCATCTGCTGATGCAATAATCTTTTACTCTCTATCACATGTGCCAGGCTGGACTGCTGAAGGCAGCTGCTAGGTCTATATGATAACATATGAGGTTCCAGCATTTAATGATACATGCTATCATTAATAGGAGGTACATATTCAATGGCCCCAAATTTGATTCTTCATCATATCTCAAGGAGGGGACTGAGGAATGACTAATCTTTGGACTTGTGTGGCTTGTCAACAAGGTTCTACACTCGGTCCCTGCCAGGGTGATTTCATGTTGGCTTCAGCTATAAACCCCTGAGCAGACTGCAGAGTCAACCACAATTAGGTGATGGACTTAAATCACTGAAAAGATAAAGGGAAACGGATTCCTTACTATATGGGGTAAACCATCTTTTTGGATTACTAGAAAAGCCTCAATAAACCCTTAATAATCCAGAAAAATAAAATGCCTCTCTGGGAATCATCTCTGTTTAGAAAAGCAAAGAAAAACAAGATTAGTCTTAAATAAAAACAAATCTGAATGACTAAGTGGGAAAGTGAAAAAACCAACCAACCAACCAACCAACACAGACAACCAGATTAAACTAGAGGAAAGGGGAGATTTCCAAGGAAAACATAAGAAAAGTTAGGCCAAATGGTGTTGGAAGGAAAAGGAAATTCACTTTAGTATATCTGCCCTTTAAATGGTAGAACTAAGGAAAATGAGCTGTTTTGTTGTTTACTCAAGGACACTAGTATAGGCCAAAGAAGAATTGAGAAAAGAAATTCTGGAGTACACTAAAATAGTTATCTCAGAGCCTGAAAGGTACTCTTATCTAAGCAATGTCAACTTTATATGATGCAAAAAGAAAAAGATCCAACTTAAGCAGGTTAACAAGTCAGCTGGGGCTGCCTGAAAGGAGAAAAGGAGACACTAAAGATATAACCCATTTTGGCACAAATAGGTAAGGGAAATGTGTCTGCTGCCACTGAGTTTACAAGGCCTGGAAAACTCAAACATTGAAGAAAGGTGAGGTTTTGAGGAGTACACTGTAGAGGGTATATTGGCCCCTATGGAATCACAGGCCTTAAAAGAATCTGTTATGGGTTGTTCTCCAGCTGAGGCAAGGGGAGATGAAGAGGAAAGACTCCAAGAAGCAGGATTCATAGATAGAAATTTTACTGCAAGATAGGAGCATAAGGATACACAAAGGTGCAGGACAATCAGGAAGGGCAGAACTGCCTACTACACATGTGGAACACTCTTCTCTCAAATGGGAGGGAAGGTTCTGTCACTAGCCAGAGCTCACTCCTTCAGCACTCAATTGCCAAGAATACAGGGTTCAAAAAAGAAAATAAGCTTTAGAAGTGCAAGAGGGACAACAGGGAAAGAAAGAAAATGCTAGGGATCTCACTAGCTGAGTCTACTACCATAGAAAATTTCTAACATTCTGCCCAAGAAAAAGAATGTCATATGCTAGAAAAGCATCATTACACACAGATAAATTCTCTTCTAAAGGTTGTTAGTGCCCCATTAGCCTCTTGATTCCTCCCAGCTGAGTTTAGTCTGACACTGAAGACTACAGACAGCCAACACAGACTAGTAATCTGTCAAAAGATAAAATTTTCTTTTCGCATGTTTTCTTTGAAAACCATTTTCCCTAGAGGCAGAAGTTTTTGTTCTGTTTTTGGCTGGGAACAATAAGGTGAGCCAAACTGTATAATAATCTATTAGCAGTACAGTATAGAGATGGGAGATTTGCTTGTGTCTTTTCAGCTTTGTGGAGATGGAGATAAGCCTGTGCTAATTATAAGAGTTCTAGGGATCCTTTGACATACTGAAAAACTGTGGCACCAACCACCTTGAAATTGGAAACACCTGGCTTTGGACTTGTCACACTAACTAAATCCATTCCAATGAGAGACAGCTCAGCCAGCGGCTGTTGAAGGAGCTATGATGACTGTACTCAAGCACTTAAACCAAGTGCTTTCTGGGAGTTTAAGAAATCAGGAAGAGCAAGCATTTGGAATTCAATTGCCTCCCCCCCCATTTTTTATTAGTACATGTTTGCAGTACATGTTTACATTCATTGTGGGGATCTGGTACACATACACATCATAATTATTTTTCTTTATCTCCTTGTCCCTCCCTCCATCTCTTGCGCCCCTTTCCATTTGAGACAGATCCATCTCACTACTTTGTTTTTAACTGAGACAGGGAGAAAGAATGAGAGAAAACGAATGAGAATGAACACAGAACACAGATATGGGAAACTAATGATTAATGCCAAGGCTCAAATGGTAAAATTTGGGGGGACTTTATAATGTTAGTATGGAATTACAGGGAGTGTTTTAAGCTGTCATTTGGTTTAGTACAGGGAGCTACAGGTGACGCTAAAAATTCTGAGATGGGAAATGGAAGTGAACTTCCAGCCTGGAAGTTTCTCAAGGCATAGCATTAACTTAATTTCAAAGTTATGGCATTAACTACCCATTTCAAAGCTTTCTGGCATAAAACTTCAGTAACTTAACTAAAATAGTTTGTGGAGGAAACACACAATAAGAGTTACTGGTAGAGCAGAGCACCTCCATTAAACATTTAAGATAGAACAAAGCATTCCAAAAGATGAGGCAAACTTGGAAATAAAATACACAGCTACTTGGGTCCAGGTAATTTGTACTGGGGGTTTTGTATTGATCTTTGGTGCCTGAATTCCACCATTCAGCCCTCTAAGATTCTCAACCCAGAGAGTTTATACAAGGATCAACAGTCAAATGACACAATAATACACACTACTATACTGACTTAAGAGCAAAAACTTTGTGATCCCTGGTGTGCATTGCTTCTCTAGTGAAACAAAGTTGGAAAGTGAGAACTTCAGAAATTCTTTGCTTGAAAAGGCAATGTGGGTGGTAGCCCTTTTAATCACCCCCTGCATGTCCCCATTATTTAAGTTTTGGAATACGCGTATTCATGTATCCTACAGAGGAGAGAAAGAGACAGATGGCTGGGCCCCAAACCTAGCTAAGTCCAGCATATGATACACCTTAACTGTCCTGCTTAGCAGAGGGAGACCTTAAGAAGAATGCGGTTCTCATCAGAGTAACTTTACCATAATAAAAACAGCAATGTCTAACTCTGACTTAGATTTACCCTCTCTTGGTGGGCAGTTAGGAAGAAAGGGAGGTATGAGCTCATAGTACCTTATTTTCTTTCTTTTCTTTCTTGCTTTTTGAGACAGGGTCTTGCTTCATAGTGCAAACTGGCTTGAACTCACTATGTAGTCCAGGTTTGCCTTGAACTCGCGGTGATCCTCCTGCATCAGCCTCCCAAATGCTGGGATTACAGGCATGCACCACCATGCTGAGAGCCTCATTTTCTTTCTTTAGGATGAAGAGAAGATTTTAAAAAATGTTCTCTTCCAAATCTGTCAGCTCTTTTACCTCTGCCCCCAACATCACATACAGGCAGACACACATAATTCTCCTTCTAGGGAAAAGCCCTTTACATCAGTTTTTCAAACTTCTTTTATAAGTGGAAAAATCCATTCTCAAATGATCTAATCTCATATAATTTATACAGTGGTGGTAAATCTTTTGAATATATCTTTTCTTCATTGATACTGTGATTGCTGCCATCACCACCTCAGTACAAAGGACTATCATCTTTCACTGGACTACCACACAACCTCCAACTGGTCTGCCAGCAACCACTCAGAGTGCTCTCATTCACTCACCACAGAGCAGAAAGCCATCTTTTTCAAAAGAGAACAAACATCATCCACCCCCACTCACATACACAGAGTTTAGAATAACAGAAAACCCCCTAGCTTGACTTACAAAACAATGTGTGGGAAAGTACCATGCTATGTCACCAATCTCATCTTGTTCAATCTTCCCCCATTAAGTTCTATGCCAGTTACACTGGCCTTTCATAAACCTTGTATTGTCTTTACATAATAAAATAGGTCTCTGCATATATTGTTCCCTCTATGTGAGAAGCTCTTCCCTCTTCTTTTTGCCTAGGTGACCTACTCTAATGTCAGCTCTCAATCACCAGTTCCTCAGAGGAACTTACCTCATGGTCAAATCACCCATCCACATGCCTTCATTGTACCTTGATACCAACCAGTATGCACTTTTACATTTAGTTTTATAATTGCCTAATGTCTCACTCTCCTAGACTTTACATAATAGGGACTGTTAGGTGCTGCTTAGTATTGCTATCTGGAATCCAGCAAAATGCCTAGTACATGGTGGGTTCTTAAGTATTCATTTGAAGGAATGAGTTAGAAAGCCAAACAGATATAGGGCAGCAAGTAAATGGTAAGGAAAGGCAGTGAACTTACCCAACTGTCTTAGTGACTTTTTTTGTGCTGAGACAAAATACTCAACACCCAAAATTAAAGGAGGAAAGGTTTATTTGGCTCACAGTTTGTAGAGGTTTCAGTTCATAGCTGGCTAGCTCCAAGACTGGGTGGCATGGCAGAGGGGCACTGCAGATGAGAAATAGTTCATGGCAGGCAGCAAGCAGCAAGCAGCAAACTGCAAGCAACAAGCAACAAGCCAAGCCTCTTTCTGTCCCTTATGTCTTATCCAGGCTACCCACCCTTAGGGAGGGTAGCACTCACACCTAGGGTGGGGCAGCCTTAATTCTGGCATCAAACCATGAATCAATCCCAGCATCACATCCTTGATCCCAGCAGCATACACCCTATATCCAGCCGCCTCTGAAAGGCCCCACCTATGACTGCATGGGGGGACATCTAGATACAAGCCATAACACCAACTTTTGGGTTTAACTGAGGGAAGAGTTATTATTTAGAGGAGAATATTAAAAGTAAGAATCGGTGGGACGGTGAGACAGCTCAGCGGCATAAGCGCCTGCCTGGCAAGTGCAAGGTCCTGAGTTCGACTCCTGGTACCCACATACGAAAAAAGGACCGGTGATATCGCTCCGTGGCACGGGTGCCTGCTGGCGTGCGAGGTCCTGAGGTCGACTCCCGGTACCCACAAAAAAAAAAAAAAAAAAAAAAAAAAGAAGAATCGGTGGTATTGTGGTTTAGATAAAAAATGTTGCCCCAACAGCATGTGTTCAGAGGTGGGGTTTTGGGAGGATGACTGGATCATGGGGCAATAACCACATCAATGGATTAATACAGATGAAGCCAGTACAGTGGCACATGGCTATAATCCTAGCACTCTGGAAGGCTGAGGTAGGAGGGTTACAAGTTCAAAACCAGCCTAGGCAACTTAGTAAAACCCTATCTCAAAAATAAAAACGAATAAATAAAAAGGGCAGGAGACATAGATTGGCGTGAGGGTCCTGGGTTCAATCACCAGTAATGCAAAAAATAAATAAATAAATAAATAAATAAGATATAAATACACACACATACATACACACACATCCATCCATTCACTGATGAATTCATAGCTGAATGTGCTGTTAGGAGGTGGGACCTGGTTGGAGGAAGTAGATCCTGAAGGAGTACACCTGACTGGGGATATAACCTGGAAGAGTATATCCTTATCCCTGCCCCATCCTCTCTTTCCGGCTATTCCTTATTTTCCTGTGAGTTTCCTGGATGCCATGAGGTGAGGCAGCTTTCCTCTGCCATGCCCAGCTAACCAGGGACTGAAACTTTTGAAAGCGTGCCAAAATAAATCTTTCCCCCTTCAAGTTGTATATGCTAGCTATTTAGTCCTAGCAAGAGTAAGTTGACTAATATAGGTGGATAGGTTTCTTGGTTGGTTAAAATATGCTGAAATTGAGAGGTTAAAACATGTTTAAAGGGGCCGGTGAGATGGCTCAGTGGCTTAAGCGCCTGCCTGGCAAGCGCGAGGGCCCGAGTTCGACTCCCGGAACCCACATACGAAAAAAAGGGCCGGTGATATCGCTCAGCGGCACTGGTGCCTGCTGGCGCGCGAGGTCCTGAGGTCAACCCCCGGTACCCACAAAAAAAAAACATGCTTAAGGGCTGGTGAGATAGCTCAGCGGCATAAGCACCTGCCTGGCAAGCGCGAAGTCCTGAGTTTGACTCCCAGAGCCCACATAAAGGAAAAAATGGGGCCGGTGATATCGCTCAGCAGCACAAGCACTTGCTGGCAAGCACGAGGTCCTGAGGTCGACTCCCGGTACCCACTTAAAAAAAGCAAAACAAACAAACAAACAAAAAAAAACATGCTTAAATGCTGATAGCAAGAATCTAGGACGGAAAGAGAAGTTCAAGATGCTCAACAAAGATGGAATAACCAACAGTACAGCTTTACTGAGAAAGTTCATGCTAAGTCAAAACCTAATCATTTGGACTCACTGTAGACAGAAAGAAGCAGTTTCTCCACTGTAGCAGAATTAGAAAAGCCAAAGTGTTAAAAAAAGAGTCATAGATTAGGTGGTGGAAAGAAACAAGCAAGACAGTTCCAAGTAATGGCTTCTATGTATCCGTGTCAAAAGAGGGGTAGTCTGGCCGTTGAGATGGCTCAGCGGCGTAAGCGCCTGCCTTGCAAGCGTGAGGGCCCGAGTTCGACTCCCGGAACCCACATACGAAAAAGGGGCCAGTGATATCGCTCAGCGGCACGGGCGCCTGTTGGCGCGCGAGGTCCTGAGGTCAACCCCCTGGTACCCACAAAAAAAAAAAAAAAAAAAAAAGAGGGGTAGTCTGATGAAAGTGAGGGTCCAGAGAAGGTACTCACATTAGAGAAAAACAATATAATAAATGAGAATTCAGGTTGCCTACCAGCATGAACTGCCCATCTGCAATTGGAGGCCAAGGATTTACCAGGCCAAAAATGATAGAATAATGGGAGATTTTCCAGCTATCCTTGGAAATTCCACACAAAAAAGGTAAATAGTCAGTAATGCTAAAGTTTTGCCAGATGGACATGAAAAAAAGGAAAGAGGTTCAAGAAAGCTTGGATATTGGAAAGGGTGTGAAGAACAATAGCACCTAAGCTAGATAGACAAAAAGAGATGAGAATTCATAATAGAAAGGTTCTATTTGGTTGGTGGGAATGTAAACTAGTACAACCACAATGGAAATCAATATGGAGAGTCCTCAAAAAATTAAAACGAGGGCCGGTGAGACGGCTCAGCGGCTTAAGCACCTGCCTTGCAAGCGCGAAGGCCCGAGTTCGACTCCCGGATCCCACATACGAAAAAGGGGCCGGTGATATCGCTCAGCGGCACGGGTGCCTGTTGGCGCGCGAGGTCCTGAGGTCGTCCCCCCAGTACCCACAAAAAAAAAAAAAAAAAAAAAAATTAAAACGAGAAATTCCATTTGACTCAGCTATTCCCCTTCCAGGTATCTTCCCAAAAGAGTTAAAGTCATCATATTACAGTGATACAAGCATACCCATGTTTACAGAAGCACAATTCATAAGGGCTAAATCCTGGAAGCAGCCTATGATGAATGGATAAAGAAAATGTGGTGCTTATACACAATGGAGTACTACTCTGCCATAAAGAAAGATAAACTTGAGTCATTTGCAAGAAAATGGATGCACCGAGATTTTTTTTTTTTTTTGGTACTGGGAATTGAACTCAGGACCTTGTGCTTGCCAGGCAGGTGCTTGTGCCACTGAGTTATACCCCTGGCCCCTGAGATCTTAATATTAAGTGAACTAAATCAGACATACAAGCTTAAATATTGCATGGGTTTTTTTTTTAATATGAGAAACCCAAAATATAAAGAGTAAAATAAAAGAAAGATAATAGGAAGTAGAGAGATAGATCTTTTCAAATGGGAAGGGGATCAAGAGATGGGGGAGGGCTGCTGAGATAGCTCAGCGGCATAAGCGCCTGCCTGGCAAGCACAAGGTCCTGAGTTCGACCCCCAGTACCCACCAAAAAAAAAAAAAAAAAGAAGAGATGGGGGAGTGGAGGGAAAGAGGATGAAAAAAAGAACTGAGATGTGTTATGTACGCATACTACCTCCGCACAAGGAACACAATTATTATGTAATGCAAACATGTACTAATAGAAAATGAAAACTGAAAAAAAAAATAGGAAGATGTCATAATGTTAAGTGAGATAAGACATGCAAGCTAAAATATCGCATGGTTTCTCTTATGAGAAACCTGAAGTAAAAACAAAATAAAAGACAGATAATAGGATAGAGAGAGAGAGATCTTTGCAAAAGGGGGGGCTGGGGATATAGCTCAGTGGCACAGCACCTGCCTGGCAAGTGCAAGGTCCTGAGTTCGATTCCCAGTACCAAAAAAAAAAAAAGGGAAAGGGACCAAGAGACGAAGGAAGGGGGAAGAAGAGGAAGGAAAGGGGATGAAGAAAAGATATGTTGAATGTAACCATTACATACTGAAAACATATACTTAAAAAAAGAATAGGAAGGCCTGGATGATAGGAGTTGCCAATGGGAGTCATGAGAATTAAACAACACAAAGGATATAAACAGTTTGCAGAGTAACTGGTACAGAGTAAATGCTCAAGAAGTGTTATTATTATTGAGAGTTTAACTCTTAAGGTTCAGCTTATTACAAGAGACCCAAAAGATAATGATATGTTGAAGTTTACAGTCTTGGACAGGTAAGTGTGCAGAAGCAAAATCATTTTAGCTACCAAATAAGCCCATCTGACTGTACAGCCTACGTAATCAGCAATCGCCTTCGTGGTTCTTTTATAACTCTCAATATGGGCTTTAACATAGCTTTTAAATTCTAATTAAGTCTTGCCCTTGTGGGGGCGCACACCTGTAATCCTGGGACTTGGGAGGCTCAGGCAGGAGGATCACTTCAAGTTCAAGGCCAACCTGGACCACAAAGTGAAGTTCAAGGCCAGCCTGAACTACATAGTGAGACCCTGTCTCAAAAACAAAAACAAAATTCTAATTATGCCTTAACTCATTTAATGTGCAGAGACTGTGAACTATAGTGGTACTCAGGAAGGTCTGACCATATACCCCTCAAATGTTAAGGGACAATTGGATTCTTTAACACAAAAGAAGGTACAGCATCTGCATACACAAAGTAGTGATTATGATCCAGCCCTGTCTTGTACAGCCTCTCCAGGATATCAGAGAATAGTATGCATCAAAACAAGAAGTTAGGGAAATAGGTGAGGTAACACATGCTTGTAATCCCAGCACTCTGAAAGGCTGAAGCAGGATTACAAATTTGTGCCACTTGGGCAATTTAGTGAGACTGTTTCATAGTAAAATAATTAAAAAGGGGCTGGGGCTAGGACTGAAGGCCCTGGGTTCAATACCCAGTACAGAAAGAAAGAAAGAAAGAAAGAAAGAAAGAAAGAGAGAGAGAGAGAGAGAGAGAGAAAGAAAGAAAGAAAAGACAAGAGTATACTGTATGATTACATTTATATTTATTTATAAACACGAATCTATGGCAGTAGAATAGTAGTTACTATAAGAGAGTGTGTTGACTGAGAAGGGCTCGATGGGGGTCCTCCTGTGTACTGGTAATGTTCTCTTCCTATTGTTCACTTTGTAATAATCCATTGAACTAAAAGGTATTCTACACTTCATTGAAAAGCTTACTTAAAAACAAAAGGCAGTAAGTAGCTCAGAGCCCTACAAGATACCATGAGCAAAGCTCTCTCCTGAGATGAAAAAAAAAAATGTATGAACAAAGTTATTAGAATTAAATGGTGGTAGGCACATCCAAGGAACACTGCAACAATTTCATCCCTTTATGAATCTAGTGATAGATGAAAGTGTGGAGATGGCAATTTGGGCCAACAGAACAATATGGGCATGGTGGTAATACAGTTTGTGGAAACAGTATCATCATGATAGAAGGCTTGGAATGAGTTTATATAATGGCTGTTCAGCAAAGAAATCCATGTCCCCTTCTCCAAAAGGCCTGTTTCACTATGCTGTAAAAATCAATCATTTACATTTTCATATTAAACCTTTTACTAAATAAACTTTTATAATAGTCTCCTCCACCCCCCCAAAAAAAGGCTAAAAATAAGGGGCCAGTGAGATAGCTCAGCAGCATAAGCGCCTGCCTGGCAAGCGCGAGGTCCTGAGTTTGACTCCCGGTACCCACATAAAGGAAAAGGCAAGCCGGTGGTATCGCTCAGCAGCACAAGCGCCTGCTGCCAAGCACAAGGTCCTGAGTTCGACTCCCGGTACCCACATTAAAAAAAAAAAAAGGGCTAAAAATGACAAAAAGGATATAGGAAAAAGCTCCCCAAGAGCTAACGCTAGGGCCGGTGAGATAGCTCAGTGGCATAAGCACCTGCCTGGCAAGCACGAGGTCCTGAGTTCGACTCCCGGTACCCACATACGAAAAAAGGGCCGGTGATATCGCTCAATGGCACGGGCGCCTGCTGGCGTGCAAGGTCCTGAGTTCAACCCCCAGTACCCACAAAAAAAAAAAAAAAAAAAGAGCTAAAGCTAGCTGGATGTGATGCACATGCCTGTAATCCCGGCACTTGCGAGGATAGGGCAGGAGGATTACTGTGAGTTTGAGGCCAGCTTGGACTACAAAGTGAGACCCTGTCTCAAAAAAACAAAAACAAAAGCTAAAGCTGGTGGCTCTGCAAAACCTACTTTTTGCCTCTGTACAGAACTGCTCACCACTCTACTGCTATGGTGTGGATTAGTTTGTCCCCACTAAAAGTTACATTCAAACTCATATACACTGGCAATTAAACTTGGTTCAAGAGGTAATTAGGTTATGGGGGCTCCACCATCATGAAGGATTAATGTAGATCCCACAAGAGTGGTTAGTTAATCTGACTGGGTTATCATAAAGTGAGCCCGGCATCTCCCTCAGTCTTTTACTTCCTCTCTCTTTCTCACACGCAAGGTTCTCTTCTGCACCCTTTATTCCCTTCTGGTTTTCATGGAGCAGCATGTGGCCCTCATCAGAGGCTAAACAGAGGCCAGCCATGCTCTTGAACTTCCAGAATAAGGAGACTAACCAACCTCTTTTCTTTATAAATTGCTCCACCTCGGATATTTATTATAGCAATCTAAAATGGACTAAGACAACCAGGAGAGATGAAATCACCCAAATCATGTTACCTAAGATCACAAAATAAATCGGTAGTAGGGCAGAGATTGGAATTGAGGTATGCTAATTTCAAAGTATTCTTGAAGGAATATTTCTGAGTGTATGTGGAGGGTCCCAGACATCCAGGCATTCATTATCCTGATCCCCAATGCAATGAAGTCATAAGGGGAAGCAAAAACAGTCATAAAACAGGGCTGGGCATGGTGGCACACACCTGAAATCCCAGCACTCACGAGGCTGAGGCAAGATTACTGTGAGTTCGAGGCCAACTTGGGCTACAAAGTGAGTTCAAGGCCAGCCTGAACTGCATAGTGAAACCCTGTCTCAAAAAGAACCACCCCCCCAAAAGTCATAAAACAAAATATTTACTAAAAACAAGAACACTTATAAAATTGGTCCTCACTCAAATATTTCTCCTCTGGCTCAGACCAGCTTCTGTTTTTGCCAGTTCCCATCAACTGCCCCTTGTCATTCTTGGTGACATCTTTCCTCTATTATGATGTTAAACAGAATAATAAAGTATAAACAACATAAATCATCTGCAGATGAAATTATGTATCTTGGGAAAGATGCAGAATTCCAGGAGTTGATAAAACTGCTACTGGAGAATAATTTAAATCATATTCAAAGCCAGCAACGAAAGGAAAATCAGACAGATTAAGGTCAGTTAAGCATTGAGGCAGAGATCCCTGGTTGCTCACCAAACACCATTTCCCCCTTCCTACTCAGTAACACAATTTGGTTTTTCAATAACTGTAATTTAGTAATTGTATTAATGTTACTATACTCTACAATTAAGTCTAAAAAATGTATATACGTGAATCAATTTTTAAACGCAGGGAGCTAAACATACAGTTTCAGACAATTCCCTCCTCCTTAAGTAAACAGCCCATGCGGTAAACCAGCTGCATCCTATTCATTTCAGGAATGAGGTAATGCTTTACAATGTTTCAGTCCAAGATGAAACTACATGGGCTTAGGTGAGTGCGAGACTCCATAACGAGACCTCAACAAGTCTGGGCACTGGTGAACTGTTAACCACCATTAGAGGCAGACACTAGGTTAAATCACCAGCAATTTGAAGTCAGTGATACTGTAAGTACAAAAGGGTTACAAGAAAGAACATGAATGTGAAAAGAAACACATGAAAGTTAAGTTACATGAAATAACTCAGCCATTTACAGCTATTTAAGTGTCGAGGCTGGGACAGATTTGAAGCCATTCCCATAGAATCTACTGTCCTGGTGCACTGGTGCACCGTGCCAGGGGCGGGTGAACAAAGACAAGATCCCTGCCATCAGCGTTTGCTTAAAGAAATCTGGAGTTAACATCTTCATAAAAAATCTTAAATTCCTCTACTGTTGTCCATACTCCCAGCAGAACCACTAGATAAGCAAACTAGGTTTTGCATACATCCTGCTTTGTCCTTGTGGAAAACACGACCACCGTCAAAACAAAACAAAACAAAACAAAACAAAACAAAACAAAAAAACACAAAAAAAACCCAGGAACATTCACACCATCTCCTATTATATGTACACTTCCTACTAAGTAGAGCTCACAGAATCAAATAGTAACCAAGCGACTTTTCTGTTTATTGATACATTCAATGTTACGGAATTTTAAAAATAAAACCTCTCTATCTACCATCTCCAGCGTTAAAATCCGTTTTTCTCATAACCCACCTTTTGCCGATGTGCTGCACTTTCCTGAACCCACCACTCATCAAAGACAGAACAAAGAAATCGTCTTAACAGCAGGGGAGCGCAGTGTCCTTAGAAGATAGCAATGGTATTTATCGACGACTGTTTCTGCTTTAAATTAACAGGTACAGGAGGGTTTGTCTTCAACTAGTTCCACCTGGGTAACACGAGGATGTGGCTGGCTTACTTAAGAGCAGCTGATGTCAGGCCAGCAACACTTCTCCCTTTGGGGGCTTGGGATTGGGCCGTGCCAATGGGCTTCTCCACACAAGACCTCACGACACCCTAAAACGGCTCGCCAATGGAAGGCTCCTGGCCTCACAAAGAGAACTAGGGCAGAGCCCTAGGTAGTTACACAACCAACACCCGACGCCGACGGCCAGCCGAGGAGTCCCCCAGGAGTCTGTCTTGGAAACCGCATCACTGGCGGACAAGGAGGCACTCCGGTTACTCGAGAGTTGTCGAACGCGACCCTCCGCGAGCAGATCAGGAGCTCGTAGAAGCGCGAGGCGGGCGAGGCCGCAGCCGGAGGGTCGCGCCCGCCGCGCGCCGCCCGGGTCCCGGCCCCCGCCCGCAGCCCGCCGCCCGCCCGCGGTGGCCGTACCTGTTTCCGCATGTTGTTCATGACGCCCATGAACCCTGCCAACAATTTCGCTTCTTCTCGAGCAGCAAGTTTCTTCTCGGTCTTCTTCTTACTGCTCTTCTCCACCCCGGAGGCTGCCATCCTCCCTCGGCTCGGCTCCAGCCCAGGGCTCGCCGCGCCGGGCGAGGCGTCGCACTCTCCGGGTTCGCTGGGTCTCCGTTTACCCAACACCACAGTAGGTCAGCGGCTGCGGCACGTAGCGCCCAGCTTCCGAGTGGGCCGGCGGCCGGCAGCACTGGCTCGATCACACGGGGTACAGGGCCGGGAGGCCCCTCAGGCGCTCTGAGGGAGGAGACCCGGCGGGCGCGGAGGCAACCGTAGCAGAGCCAACCGTAGCAGAGCCTGAGCGGCGGCGAAACCTGCGTCCTCCGCTCGAGGGGGCGGGGCTTACGAGGGAGGGCGTGGTCTGTACGTCACAGTCGGGCGCCGCTCAACCAGTTGCTGCGTACGTAGTGCGGGCGCGCCGGGCGTCGCGAGCGCAGCCCAGGGCTTTCTAGGGCACCGGAGCTGAGCGAGTGTAGCTTTCGAGTTGGTGCAGGGTCGCACGTGCTTTTCCTTTGGCCAATGGCTGATTTCCCGGGTATCGTTTATGTGATTCTCTATTTTGGATGATTGGCCGGTGGAAGCACACTAAGATGTCTCAGCGTAATTTCCGAGAGAATACGGTGGTTTTCTTCCCTGCAGTATCAGAACCTGTAGTGTTGTGGGCGCCCGGTAAATATTAAATGATAAAAGAATATCCCATACTTCAAGTTAAAGGCTCATTACATGGAACACAAGGTTTATTTGCTTGGGATTCACAAAGTAAAAATATACAGTCCCATTGGTGTCTCGTTGGTATGCAATGCCTGCTTATTAGAATGGCTTATTCTGTTTCAAAGATCAGATGTCAGCTGCAGAAATCTTTAGATCTTTCCGAGTGTCCTACGGGGCAACAGAACTCAATCCTAGCACTCATGGAAATGCTCTTGAAGCTATAGCTATTTATTATTTTTGGTGTATAGTAATATGCGGGACTATTTGAACTTGCTATTTTTTTCATTTTGAAAACTTTCTACATAGCCTCTTAATTTTCTACCTAGATGTAAAAGGACTGTATGGAGATGTTTTATGTAAAATAATTGTTGAAGCATTATACTTCTCTCTTGATGGAGACAATACAGTAACTCAAATGAAAGCAAGCAGCTAATAAGCTTCCATTTTTACAAAAGAATAAGATACGTTTCTGGGTACTATTTTTTTCTTTTTTTTTTTGTGGGTACTGGGGGTCGAACTCAGGACCTCGTGCGCCAGTAGGCACCCGTGCTGCTGAGCGATATCACTGGCCCTTTTTTCGTATGTGGGTACCGGGAGTCGAACTCAGGACCTCGCGCTGAGCTATCTCACCCGCCCCTATGTTTTTCTTTCAACCTAGGGGTTCTCAGATGTACTTAAGTTTTAACTAGTTAATAAGATGAGGATTTACAGTGGGCCCTAGCAATACAAATCTTTTTTTTTTCTTTTTTTTTCTTTTTTTTTGCTACACAGGGATTGAACCCAGGAGCACTCTACCATGAGCTGTGTGCCTACTCCTTTTGTGCATGTGTGTATGTGTGTGTGTATGTGTGTGTGTGTGTGTTATTTTGAGACAAGGTCTCACTAAGTTGTCCATTCCTGCCTCAAACTTTTGATCTTTTTGCCTCAGCCTCCGAAGTAGTTAGGATTACAGGTGTGCCTCACCACATCTACCTGGACTCACTTAGTCTTAATGAAACTAGAAATGAGAAAAAAATTCTTTTACTTTAGTAAATGACCCATGACACCAAAGAATAAACATCTAATTTTTCAACTGAAAAGAAGTAAAAACCTGTTTTCTAATTCTTTTTTTTTTTTTTTTTTGTGGGTACCGGGGGGTCGACCTCAGGACCTCGCGCACCAACAGGCACCCGTGCCGCTGAGCGATATCACTGGCCCCTTTTTCGTATGTGGGATCCAGGAGTCGAACTCGGGCCCTCGTGATTGCAAGGCAGGCGCTTACGCCACTGAGCCATCTCACCGGCCCTGTTTTCTAATTCTAAGGTCTTGGGACACACTTAAGAATTCATGATTCAAAAGCAGAAAAGTAGATGATGTGAAAGAGTGTTATTCTGTAGCAAGGCAAAAACAGAAAAATAACAGGGAACCAGTATACTTAGAAATGGATGTTGGAACAGTCCTTTCACATATCACAGGATATAACACATCAAAATTGATGGAAAGACCATGAGATTCAGATCTCAAAAAAACCATGCACATTATGCAGCACAAAGGTGAGGCATGAGGCTTGCCTAGGTGGAAAATCAAGCATCTCAACTTTTGGCAAATTGTTCAACTCCCTTATTCTCGGTCTCCTTAACTGTAAAAATAGAACCTACCACATGGAACTGGCATAGGATTACAAAAATGCCAGCACAAGACATTCTATTTAGTTTGCTGAGTTAATAATAATAATGTATTCCTTGGAATACTAATCTTTTGAACCAACTCTTGCTTCTCCCCCAGAATTAGTTCTGTGGAAATACGCCTACAGGAGAACAGATCCCTGATGGTCTTGGCTGACCCAACTCCCCCTCTCCCATCCATTCCTGCTTGTAGTTCTTAGACTACCTCGCAGCATCCTGAGATAGGGAGGTAATGTCCAGAACAATCGGAATTGTGTCCTTATTCCTCCTAGAACAGGATGTACTATAGTGCTTGGTCCCAGTGATCCCAGTGATGCCTAGGGTATAAAATTAAGATCAGAGAGTGTTCAGGGCCCCTCATCTTAGAGGGAGGTAGGGCATAACTCCATCAACCCTGAGCAGCTTTCCTGAGCCTTGGAGAACTAGTTTGCCGTGGTTCCTAGGCTTCTGTTTATTTTTGCTTCTAGTCTGTGAATAATAAGTCTGCTTTGCTTGATTTGTTGCATAAATATTATGTCTCACTGCATTTGTGCAAATGGTGGAGAATCTTTGCAACAACTTTGGGAAATATGTAAGATACGTCCTTTTTGGAGACAATGCTCAAATATATTTGTGTATCAAATGTTTGGAGATTTGTTATTTCTTGAACTTATTTAACTTTGTTGTCTGTTGCCTACGGCTCAGTTTATCATCATTTTCCATAAATTATTCACACCTGTATCCACTCAGACTTGATCCCTAAAGCTGTACTCATTCTGTAGGACTTTACCTCTATAAGCTTCAGCTTATTAGGTCCATATTGAACACCTCAACCAAAGAAAGCCAGTTAATAAGCTAAGGTAAAGATCATCAGGGTCTCTCTGGACCCTGGAGAGATGGATGTTGGTGGCCAGCATGTAGCAATACTACTGAGAGTAGGTACAAGGGACTCAGCCATCTGTTTGGGCTATGCGTGTAGGTATGTAGAGAAAGGCAGTATACAGTGGCTCCCGGGAAAAATAATCTTAAAGCAGAAATCCAGAGAGAAGTCAGGAAAGACCAGGTGGTCTGTGGGGGGTGGCATTTACTATGAGGTTAACTAAGCTTAAAATTCAGAGTCTGTAACTTGATCATACCACATTCAAGACTAGGGGGCTAGCAATGTGTTCACATAATCATTTGGTTTTATAAAAGTAATCAAAGATATTTTAATAGGCTGAGTCTCTTGTCTCCACTCTTATTTCCTATTATACAGTGATACCTTGGTTCATGAACTCAATTCTATCCACCATTCTTGTTGCAAACCGAACTGGACAAGAATCAAAGCAAATTTCCCTATAAGGTCAACATTGAACCTAACCATTGAATTTGATTTGGTTCTTGCTCAATTTGGTTTGTGACCAGAATCATGCAAAGAATTAAGTTTGTGAGCTGAGTTACCACTGTACTTCTTTTACTATCACGTAGTGTTGAAGTGGCTATGGGTATTTTGGGGAACTAAGGATAAATCAAGTTGGCAATATATTTGTTACCAAGTGGGTTATATCTTTGTAGGTCATAGTTACATACATATACTAAGCTCTTTTCAGATCCCCTAATGTGGGAATGGCACACAGGAATAGTCCCAACGCTAAGTGCACCAACCTTGACTTGTAATGCAAAGATGGAAGACCAGAAATCTTATCACGATATGTCTTACAGTGCCCAGCACTGGAAATATGTAAGTAGTGGAGGAAGTTTGAAACAAGTTTGGTTGGCCAAGCCAGAAGCTGGTCTCTATATGCCATGCATATATTTTATAAGACAACATATAAATTATATAAATGTGACTTCAAGTTTCTGAACATCAGAGTAAGGACCTCTGAAAATCCACTCCCCTATAAAAGCAACAAGAACACTGGGAAATTGTCAACATCAACTTTTT
This sequence comes from Erethizon dorsatum, assembly GCA_028451465.1. Lineage (NCBI taxonomy): Eukaryota > Metazoa > Chordata > Mammalia > Rodentia > Erethizontidae > Erethizon > Erethizon dorsatum. The sequence continues at coordinate 82,759,937 of CM051835.1, forward strand.
TTTTTCCAGAAGGCTGGAAATTAACTAAAGACTTGCAATAATCTGATGCTATGTATTTAAAAAAAATACCTGAATCTCAGTAAGAATGAGACTTGTGGTATTTTAACTTTCCCTAATCCCTTCTCCCTCTTCCCAGATTCGTGGGAGCCTTGAAAGTCAATAGCTTCACAAGTATGGTAGCTGTGAGAACCGGAAGAAGCAGAACAGGTGAAAAGCCTGGTTCCATCAAAGCCCCATTCCTCAAGAATTTTGAGTACTTGACCTGTCAGACAGCTTGTGGAGAAGCTCCATTCTCAATACTTGTCTTTATTTGACCTTACTCAGAACTTACTTTGTGCAAGTAGCATGACCAGCAAGGTATTTGACAACCTTAAGTGGCATTTGTTTAATACTGCCATGGCCTGAGGCAGCTTTACTAGTTGGGGCTAGCAAAAGGCTGCTCTAAACACTTAAAATGAACAACTGGATATGTCAGGGTTTTCTAGACAAAAGAATCAGTAGGCTAAATACATACCCATGGAAGAAGAGATTTGTTGTAGGAATTGGCTCACACAATTATAGAGATTGAGCTGTGCCCTAATATTAACATTCACGAGTTGGAGAACCAGTGAAACTCATGGTATAAGTCAGTTTGGGTCCAAGGACTGAGAACCATGGGAGCTGATGGTATAACTCTCTGAGGTGGAAGGCCTGAGAAATGGGAGGTTAGGGGGCTACTTGTTTAAATCTCGGAATCCGAAGGCCTGAGAACCTGGAGTTCTGATGGCTGAAGGTAGGAGAAGGTAGATAGATGTCCCAGCTCCAGAAGAGAGCGAGTTTTCTCTTCTTCCATCATTTTGGTCTATCTAGGGCCTAAACAGAATGAATGATGCCTACCCAGATTGGTGAGGGTGGATCTTTTTTTATTCAGCCTACTGACTCAAATGCTTATCTCTTCTAGAAAAGTCCTCCTAGACCTATCCAAAAGCAATGTTTTGCCACGTCTCTCAATGTCCCTTAACCCAGTCAGCTTGACACCTAAAATTAACCATCACACTATGTAATGAGATGTTCACAGAGGGCTTTGAAAACTATCCAATATTTCCAGAAATCTCTAAGGCCATGTCCATGCTCAGAAAAAACTTGAGAAGGTGTGGTTGATGTTTGAGTCTCTGTAAAAGCAGCAAGTCAGAGCTGTATAACTGCCTGCTAAAGCATTGAAGGTATAACCCAATAGAGCCCCTTTGCAGAGCGGGAGAATTATTGGTTTAAGGCATTTAAAGAAATCAGTGTGCAAACATTAGCTGATAATCAGTCCGTTTCCTGAGCAGAGACTTCAGTGATCACACGTGGTGAAGAATCAGACTGTACAGAGTGGTCTAGGAAAGTTACTAGACAACAACAAAAACAAACTTTGGGGAGGGGGATACTACCCCAGAGTTGACATACTATTTAAAATATATAGCTTCCCACCAAAAATACTATGCATAAAGAAATAGAAAAGTAAGATTCCAAAACAGAAAAAAAGTCAATAGAAACTCCTTGAACTCACTAAGAAGGAAACAAACCAACGATTCTGGTAGAGAGGAAGTGGGCCAAAGAAGAAGTGGGATACACTTCTCCAAAGGATATACGGAGACAGTAAAAAGCACATGGAAAGATGTTTGATATTATTAGTCATCAGGGAAATACAAATTAAAACCATAGTAAGATACCATTTAATACCTAAAAAAGAGTCGAACTTTTACTTTTCCTTCTGGCATGGGAGATTGAACCCTAAGCCTTTGGACTGAGATACATCCCTACTCCTTATTTTTTACTTTGAGAGACATAGTCTTACTAAGCTCCTAAATTGGCCAGGCTGGGCTTGAACTTGCAACTCTACTCCCTCAGGCTCCTAGAGTGCTGGGTTTACAGGTGTGCGTCACCGTGCCTGGCTAAAACATGTCTATGCTTTAAGAGATGGATATCAGGTGTTGGTGAGTATATGGAAGAACTGGCGCTCTCCTATACTACCAGTGTGAGTGTAAAATATACACTCACTTTGGACAACAGTTTGGTGTTTTCTAAAAGTTGCCCATCTACCTAACTCTAAGAATCAACCATTCCACTCCTTGGTATTTCCTCAAAAGAGATGAAAGCATATATCCTTACAAAGACTCATACATAAATCATAAAAACAGATGTGTTTATAATAGTGTAAAACTAAAAACAACCTAATGTTCGTGAACAGGTGAAGGGATTAAAAAGTGATATGGCCATACAATGGAACACAAGTTGAGCAGCCTCAATCTGAAAATCTGAAATCCGAACTGCTCCAAAATCTAAAACTTTTTGAACACTGACTTAACACCACAAGTTCCACACCATGAACCTTTGTTCCATGCACAGAATTTTAAAAAATGTTGTATGAAATTACCTTCATATGAAATGAATGCATTTCATGTTTAGGTTTGGATCCCATGTCTAAGATATCTTATTCTGTATATGCGAATATTCTAAAATCTGAAAAAAATCCAAATTTTGACATAGTCCTGGTTCCAAGCATTTCAGATATTGAATAATGAACATATACTATGCAAATATAAAAAGGAATGAACTATTCATACTTGTAACAAATGGGTAAAGATCAAAACCATTATGGTGAGTAGAATTTATAAAAAATTCTAGACAATGCAAAGTAATCTGTAGTGACAGCAAATCTGGTTTCTTGGGATATGGCTTAGGGACAAAGAGGAGTGAGGGAAAAAAAAAGCATGAGGGAGCATTTTAGATAATGGATATGTTCATTACCTTGATTATGGTGATGGTTTCATATATGCAAAAATGGTCAAGTTGTAAATTTCAAGTACGAATAGTTCATTGTATGCATATTACACTTCAAATAAGTTGTTTAAAGAAACTACAATGCTATGGAGATTTTTGTATATATGAGATGTGACCGTTTATTATTTGAACTACTTTAATACTTTTAAAAAAAAGCATCTAGGGCCGGTGATATAGCTCAGTGGCATAAGCATCTGCCTGGGAAGCGTGAGGTCCTGAATTCGACTCCCAGTACCCGCATTAAAAAAAAAAAGCATCTGAATATTTAACAAATTTAAGCTGATAACAAGCTTGGAGACATTGTGATTGCATTTTATAATGAGATTTAAATCTGGATTATGATAGTGGAAACCTGAATTTTGGAAAGCTTTATCAATGACAAGCAAAAGTGATTTTTCAGTGTTATTTTAAAATTCTTTAAAAATTTTTTTTCAGTTAAGCAAATGTAGATTTACTACTTTTATTTTTTATTAGTACAGTAAGTCCCTAACCTAAGAACATTTGAGTTTTGAACTTTCACAGGTTACTGTATAAGACTCACTTTATCGGATTATGAACAAATCTGATTTATGAATAGTTGTCCTGGAATGGAACTCATTTGTAATTTGGGGACTTAGTGTATGTTTGTAATAAACAATGTTTACATTTCTTGTGGGAAATTGGTACAGGTACACAACATTTTAATTCCTTTTTTCATCTCCTTTCTCTTCCCTTTCTCTCCCCTCTCTCCATCTCTTTATCCCCTTTCCCTTTGAGAAAGATCTATCTCCCTACTTCCTATTATCTATTTTTTATTTTGCTCCTTAAAATTCCTGAGACTGAGCATCTTTTTGCATATTTATTGGCTATTTGTGTGGATTTTTTCTTTGTGAGTTGCCTATTTATTTTGTGAGTTGCCTATTTGGATTTTTTCTTATCATTTTTTCTTAATTTCTCAGCATTTTTTGCTGAGATAGGTTTTAGGCAGATTGAGTTTGATATCATATATATGTAAAAATGTCCAATGTGTTATTGAAGATGCAGGATGAGGTTTTCCATGGAAAAGAAAACAGATGAGTCAAACCAGATTACTGAATCAGATCTCAAGGAGTAAAAAGATCCAGCAGAGGCAAAGAAGTATTCAGAGTGACCTGGAAAAACAACTCCTCATGTAACCCTAACTAGACACACTTCCTTTTTCTATCCAATTTAGCATGGCACGCATGACTGCAGGAAGTTCAGTCTTTTTATCCTCCCTGAGTATATCCAAGGAGTCCTATGGACGCTGATCCATGTCCATGTGTCGGCCCTTCTAGCTGTTATTTTATTTTTAGCAAACTCGAAACTTGTGCCCCCTTAAGGCTAGAGGATTCCACAGTGCTGCTTCAATGCTGGAACTCTAGAATGTGCTGCTGATGCAGTGTTGGTGAACACGTGGTGCCCTGCCTTCTGAAACCCGAGCAGTCTGAAGATGGCCCTGCCAGGACCATTTCCCATTGCACAGTGATGATTCTCGCTGTTGTCACTGTTGCTAAAGCTGAACCTCAGGGTTACTGTCAACTACAGCAAGCCAAAAAAGCTATGGTTCAAGCTGGGATATGTGCTCCATTTATGGTCACCAGGGATATTGCAGACCCCTGCTGAGGGCCATAGTCATGCTTCACTGTGTAGGGCAGATGTGTGTGCTTTTTTTTTTTTTTGCATCAGGAATTGAACTCATGACCTCGCGCTTGCTAGGCAGGCACTGTGCCATTGAGCTATATCCCCGGCCCGCTATTGGTAATCAGATGGAATCTGTACCAAAGATACTAAACCCTTGCCACCTTTTAACTCTTATTATTCACATGGGTACTTCCCTGGACCCTGCCTGCTGTTGGGATGGCTGTGTTGGGGACAGATCCAATAATGGATCCAGATTCAAGGTTCATTTTCCCCAGCTGATCTCTTAACCTATTTTTTCCCACCTTTATGGGAAATAATCTCCTAGGGATCTTGTTGTTCTTTCTTGTTTCCTAATTTGGGTTATATCACCTATGTTCATCAAACAATTTTGATTAATTTGAACTTGAGGTAGAAAGAGACAAATTCTCATCTCCATTCCTCTTTAAGAGTACACCTATGTGAAGTCCCTGACCAACATGCCCTCATTCCCAGCAAGTTTTCTACAACAGTGTATATATTTTGGGGTAGAAGGAGGTGTCTGGTGCCATCAAAGTGTATTGTTCTGTCACAGAAACACCTTCTGTCGCTCTCTCAACCAGGCAAAGGTAACTTGAAGAGTTGGCTCCCCAGCAGAAGTGGATTTTCTACAACATTGTTGAAGGTTAGGTGTGGCCTGCTCCAGCTCCATGCAAATGGACGGGGAGCTCATATAATTTTTATAAAATTTGCAAAATAAGAGTTTTGGCATTCATTTTCTCAAAGAATTCCTTTCCCTCAAGTTATATAAATCTAGGCTCCATAAAACCTGAATCCATTCCTGATTCCAAGCAAAGTTTTATGAGAAGTATTTTTGTTGCCTTAACAGTTAAGAGGCAAGGTGGCATAGAATCAAGCTGAGCTGAGTCCGTCCCTGCCTCTATTTCTTAGTATCTGTGTGATGCAAGGCATGTTACTAGCTGTTCCCCAGCTAGAAAACAGAGATAATAATGCATGTCTTGCAATACTGTTGTGGGAAACTAATACCTAATGGTGTTTGACACATAGTAGCAAATCAAAAATGTTGTGTGCTACATAGTTATTGTGACTTTGCTAACTGTAAGAAAATCAATCTTGGATGAGTGGGAACTGATTATCCATGTTTCCTACATAGCTTTTTATTCTTACCTCTTACTTAGAGCTGATCAAACAGCCTTGAGCGTGAAGGAAGAAGAAGTCAGAAGAAAGGGTCTTGGCTCTGAACTCTTAATTGAACAATTCAATTGCCAAACACTATTTTCTCCTTGCATATCTCAAATTCTAAGTTTTCTGAGTGACTAATTTGCCTTATCTTTCCCAATATTATGTGTCTAAAAATTCATATGTAAGCAAAAGTGCTTGAAAATGTCCTTTACAACTATGTACTTTTGGTAGAAATCTCAAAGAGAATTCTGACATTGAAAGTATAATGTAAGGAGGTCAACATTCCTTCAAATGTGATTGCAAAAGGGACAATGTAGTCTTCAAGTTGCATGCTGATAAGTCAATTCAAGTGGCCATGCCTGGGAATGTGATGTAGTGGTTTCCTCTCTCTCTCTCCAATTAAAGTGCCAAACATATTTAGTCTTCCAGATTCATCTGATGCTCAAGTTGAAATAAAGTATAATTTAGTCACAACCTTAGTTTAAAAGATACAAATTTTACACATAAGTATCTAACAAAAAATACTCATGGATTAAAGGCAATTATCTCAAATATCTTCAAGGAATTGAAACTCAGTGAGGTTGATACATTTGTTGTAATTGCTTAACTGGCTGTTTGCCTGTGGTTCATACACTAATTCACTGTAACCACAGTTTATAACTGAAGTGCCCTTTCTGTTAAAGAAGACAACATGACAATAAATCATCCTATGGAAGGATTTCAGTTTAGGTTGTTTAGTTCTTCTGATTTGCTAGCTAGATGAATGTTAACTGGGATTTCCTGATAAATTAAATAGATACATACATAGAGAATATGTCACAACCACTTTGATTCAAGTGTATAAATATTTATGCAAAGCACTACACTAGGCCAGGTATTACAATAGATTGCAAATGGAAACTTTTCTCATTGCATGAATTAGCAAACAGTTTCACTTCTTTCTATTTGCTGTTCATTTAGTAGTAATTCATTTAATAAATAGAATTAGTGTCTGCTGCCATAAACTACCTAATACTATGGGCACTTAAACATAGATCATATAGAATAACTAAGCACCAAAGGGAATTCTGAATGTAGAAGATATAGTCCTTGTCCCCAGGCACTTCCTAAAGTTGATACCAGAAGCCCATTTGAGTGAATTGGGTAGTAGCATTCCCCTGAAGAGCACAGACTACTTCCTGTGGCAGACAGAAAATTATGGCCAGAGTAATACCATAAAAAAAGATACCAGATATTGAGTGCTCACTAGTGATAAGTACTATGCTAAACAATACACACGCATTATCTCATTCAATGGGAACAATAAATATAATATAGGGCACACTATCACCCTCAGTTTACAGATGAGAAAACAGATGTTTTGAGAGATTCAGCAAATTGCCTTAGTACATTACATGGAGGTGGAAAGTGGCAGGAAATGCAACCCCAAATGCCGGTACTCCTACCCTGCTATACTGACCCTGAATAGAGAGAAAGGTCTTTCTCCATTAGTGTCGCATAGCCATCCACTGAGTTATACTGGGCTCCCCAGTATAACTGGACCTTAGTTGACCACCCCATGCTGTGGCTTCCCTGGACCCCTGCAGCCATCCCTTCCTGCCCATCCTCCTGGTAATGGCTGAACTCCGCAGCTGTGGCTTTTCTTTCTCTTGCTCCTGAGTGAGAGGTCAGGACCCAACTTAGCTCAGCTCTTGCCTACTTGTTTTCCACCATTACCTGCTTAATCCAATGCCAATTCAGGGTATTTAGGCAACAATTATTATTTATCTATTATGTACCAGATGATAAGCAAGATAGTGTATTTGGAATGGGATGGGTGTGGAGAAAATATCATATATAAGGGCTTTAGTAAGGGTATATCCAAAGCGATATAGGAACTCAGAAGGGGAAGACATTTACTTTGCTTAGGGTTGTGCAGAAAGTCTAGCTAAAGGATCTGGGTTTTGAAGCATGAATAGTCGTTATTAATTTATTTTCTTGTCTATCTATTTATCCATTTATTTGTGCTGGGGGACTGAACATGGGGTTGCTCTACTGCTAAGCTACATCCACAGTGCTTTTTATTTTGAGACAAGGACTTGCTAAGTTGCCCTGGCTAGCCTTGAACTTGTGATTCTCCTGCTTTGGCCTTCAGAGCAGGTGGGATTCCAGGTGTGTGCCACTGTTCCCTCCTAAATAGCAGCTTTCCTGACAGAGATTATAGAATAATAATAACAGTACAGGCCAGAGGGTCTCCACGGTTTCCTGCTTCAACAGTGCTTGGGCAGAGCCATTGCTCAAGCGCCGACTCTGGCCAAGCACTCAGCGCCAGCAGCCCTTCCCCACTTCCTTGAAGCACACTTGGATTCCCCAAGCCCACTGCTGTCCATTGCTGGGCAGCTATGGCTGCCACCTCTCCTCAGTCACAGACATGCTGATTACATCCTCCTTGAAGAGGTACCAGAACTGCCACCAGGACTGGCGGTCTACAACTCCTACCTTTACCTGTCCATGTCTTACTGCTTTGACTGCAATGATGTGGCATTTTTTTTTTTTTTTTGTGGGTACCAGGGGTCGACCTCAGGACCTCGCATGCCAGTAGGCACCCGTGCCACTGAGCGATATCACCGGCCCTTTTTTCGTATGTGGGTAGTGGGAGTAGAACTCAGGACCCCACGCTTGACAGGGAGGTGCTTATGCCACTGAGCTATCTCACCAGCCCCTGATGTGGCTTTAAAGAATTTTGCCAAAAAGTTTTTTCACCAGTCTCGTGAAGAGAGGGAATATGCTGAGAAACTGATGAAGCTGCAGCACCAAGGAGGTGGCTGAATCTTCATTTAGGATGTCAAGAAATTAGATGACAAGGACAGGGAGGGTGGGCTGAATGCAAGGGCATGTGTGCTATCCTTGGAAAAAAGCATGGACCAGGCACTACGGGAACTGCATAAACTGGTCACTAATGAAAATGGCCTCCACTCGTGTGACTTCACTGGGACTTCCCTGAATGAGTAGGTGAAATCCCTCAATGAGTTTGGTGACCACGTAACCAACTTGCACAACATGGAGCCCCATCTGGCATGGAAGAATAATTTTCTGACAAGCACAGGCTGGGAGACAGTGATGATGAGAACTAACCCTTAGGCTGATTCCCCACAGCCACGGGAAAACTTTCTGGGGCACAGAGGTAGAACACACATGTTAGGGTTAGCTTTACCTTTTCTGTTTGTTATACCAAAACATCCACTTAAGTTTTTAAATTTGTACCATTCCTTAAAATAAAGAAATTTGGTAACCCTTCTCCCCCCCAAAAATGACAAAGAATAACAGTATATATCTTTAGCCATATCCTAGGGTCAAGGTCTCCCACTGTCCTGGCCAACCCAAGCCGTTAAGGATGTGAAGCAGTTTCACATAAGCCTCCTCGGCAATTTATGTCTTACTTGAGGACTGATGTCATTAAGGGGCTCATAAAGAGGGAGAGTCCCTCAGTTCTACCAACACAAAAGAGAGCTTTCCGAGTGTTAATTTGGTAAGTTGAGGTAAGGATGACTAGCATTTCCCAGAGGATTCTTACTAATAGGCCCCACTTATTTCTGTGATGGTTTCGATTTGGAATGCCCTCCCCCGAGCTGGTCTCATGTGTTCAGAGGTGGGGCTTTTAGAAGGCGATTGGGTCATGAGTGCACTGTACTCGACAGTGGATCAATCCATTGATGAGTTTATAGCTAAATGTGCGGTTAGGAGGTGGGCCTGGTGGAAGAGGTGTGTCACTGCGGGTGTGCTTTGGAGGGTGTATCTCCCTCCCCAGCTCCTTCCTCTGCTCTCTGCTTCTTAGGGGCCATGAAGTGAGCAGCTTTCCTTTGCCATGCCCTTCTACCATGAAGTTTCCACCAACTACAGACTGAATTTCCCCAACTATGAAGCAAATTAAACCTCTCCTTTAAGTTGTGAATGGTGCATATGGTGACCCAGCAAAAGGAAATCTGACTAATACAAACTCGCTATTAATTTATATATCCTACCACCCCCTTTTCCACTTCCACTTCTTGGCCTCAAGGAGATGATGACTCTAAGGGACTTAAGACCAACCTATTCCTTTGGTAGGTCAGAGCCTTAACCTATATCTTCATCAACTTCTGGTATTCCTTGCCCTGGGATCTTCTAGGACCAGCAGTGAGGTTTCCTTCTACCAGCTCTTCCTCCCACATGCTTAGAAAACAAAACTGTGAGCTTCTGAGCTTTCATCTCAAGTAAGGAATGAAGGAGCTAAAATCTATTAGCCAAAGGTAAATTAACATGAAGTATAAATATTAAGAATCTGTTTTCTTCTTTCCTTCTCTCTTACCAACTTCCTGGGACTCTGGCTCTTGCTCTCAATGCTCCAGCCAAATGCACTATCATCACCAGACCCCTAACCCATGATGCTAAGGTAGGTGATTAGGGCTGGGACAAACTGGACGACCAGCTGGGTGGAATGTGTCAAAGGTCGTAAAAATCCAGAGCTAAAAGGTTGAGTGAGACGGCTTCTAAAAAGAAAAGACATGCACAGGACGCAGGACTCAAGATGGCTCCAGGTTTATGGCTCCTGAGCACTGTATACAAGACCAATCAGAAAACGATATTCTCAATCCTTCATTTGAATTCTTAATTTACATATGAGCATGACCAAGCAAAAGACATTGTTTCTGATTCTTCATTTACATATGGTGAGAAGCCAAGTGAGTTTTTTTGATAGGACTATTTATATCTGGTATGAGGCCAAGTGAGTTTTGATAGGATAATTGTCCCAGTGCCACATTTGCATGAGGTAGAGGCCAAACTAAAGATATCTTTCTCTAACCTCAGGGCCACTGTGATCGTATTCATGCCTTATTCTCACCTTGTGTCTTTTCCACCTTCAGTAAATGTATACCCTTGCTTCTTTTCTGTGTGTCTTGTCCATTCCTTTGTTTGAGATACCAAGGACCTGGAAGAAAAGCCTTGCAAGACCCTCATCTAGTTCCGCTTTTGGCTCTTGCTGTATGCTCTTTGCTTGGCTGGCAAACGTTCTCACTTATCATGTTTAATTTTAGATGTCGTCTTGCAGGAAGCCTTCTCTGATTCTACTCTTCTGCAAAAACAAATCAACACCACCACTACCAACAAAATCCTGAGTTATTTGTTCCTCCTCTGTGCTTTCCTACCTGAACATTTAAATAGTTTTTTACTTCTGTTCACACATCAGTGTTTTCCACTGGGACAGTCTCATTAGCTGTGATATCTGTAATCTGGACATCTATACCAGTGGTGGCAAACCTATGGCACGTTTAAAGGTCTAAAAAGTTCACCATCACTGACCTATTCAATGGCCAGTATAGACTAGATGAGGATAAATACATGCTGAAATAAATTAGTTTGTTAATCTTATTTTATTTCCTAGGTCAAATTGGCTGCAGGAAGCAAGTGCTTTTTTCAAAATTCATCTCCACTAAGCTTCAAAGTTTACCTTCTCTTAAGTGTCCATCTGTTGCCCCTCCACAACTCAACCCAGCTTTTTTTTGGTCAACTGTGTTCTCTTGTGCTTATCTGTATCTTTATCCTTCCTCACTGCCATCCCCCAACCTACAAACACAATCAGAATGACCCTGCAAGCATGGTAGAAGTTTGACCCTTTCACTCCTCACAGGCAGTCTTGTAACCAGACTTTCTAGGCAACTCCTAGCTTCTCTAGGCTTATTCTCTATCCTCCTCCCCTCCACACTTCCACCTACTTTTCCTAAGTCTCTGTACTTCACAAACATTTCGAACAAAAGACAAGACAAGTAAGTTACACAACAGTGAATTTCTAAATCCCCAGCTAGGTTGAACACAGTTTCCAAGTATTCCATCAGTTTACCAACATTCAAAATCTTTCGTAATTGTAAGGAAATGATTCAAAAAGGGATAGAAAGAAAGCAGAACATATTAAAAACACATAGAAAAACTGTCTAGAAACCAAATTATAAACCAAAGTGCCAAGATTGGTCATATGTAAGAGAAAGGAAATGTAAGAAATAAAATGGGAAAAGTGTTCTCATAACCCCTCACTATAGGCTCTTTTTGTTTTAAAATGTACTACTTATTTTTAGGAAGACAAATAAGGAGTAACAGATACAGTGAAAATAAGAAAGTTGCAAGTATTGCAAAGTTCTTTCAGAAAGGGCCCCTGAGCCCATTTCTTTTGGGACAGAGCTTTGTTATTTTAATATAGTGAGATTTTGGTATTTTATTATAGCATGATTGTTGTACTGATATAGCTAAAGGATCCAGGCCAGGTAATTTTCAGTGTCTCTTCTCCATGCTGGCAGTTAGTCAAGGAGAGGCTATGAAGAGAAATCTCTCCCTCTTGATTCCATCCATAAAGACACCAAAATGATCAACAAAATAATACTCTGAGATGACTGTTAAGACAGCCCCTTCATTCTGCAAAATGGCTAAGAGCTAAGGAGAAAGCCTAATTCTTGTGAACTAAGCAGTCTTTATAGACTGAAGGGCAGGTAGGAATCGCAGATAATGTGTGGAACAGACAAAGCTTTAAAAACAAAACTCCTGAACAAAGTTATATTTAAACCATGAGTGAAGAAGTGGGAATTAGACAACCAGACAAGAATTGGTTTCCCTGAATGCTAACATAGACACACACAGACACACACATGCACACACACACACACAGTATAGATACAAAACTGGCTAATGTTCTACAGGGCAAAAAGTCAAGATTCTATAGACTTGGGATTAATTTCTCTGAAGACTTTACAACATACCTCCTGATCAACTCCTTCAGGGTAACCTTGGACTTTCCAGTGCTGTAGCACCGTTTGCCCTTTTATCACTTGTGGGTTGTAAATCAAATGTATTTTGGAAACAATGTGATGAGGCCCTCTAGAAGGAGATGAGGCTAAGCCAGGACTTTATTTGACTCTGCTTCCCTGCTGGAGTCTCCTTCCAGTATGAACTTTGTAAGTTTTAAACATTTCTCTTTGTAAAGGGGCCAGTGTGTTCCAATATCACCACTGCTAGAATTATCTACGTAATTGGAATATATGGGCTCCTGGCATCATGTGTAGGGATTCTACTCATGACTTTTAGTATTTGGAATGTGTGAAATCTGTTTTTAGCTGCTTAGAAACATCATTTGCTTACCAGATACTTGGTACTGAGTTCTATTTAGGCAAAATGCCTATCCCTTCTCTTGATACCTTTGAAAACAATGCTGCTTCTCTTAAGAGTCTCTTTCTCTCTCTTTCTTTCTCTGTCTCTCTCCCCGAAGTACTGTGGATTGACTCCTTGTACTGAGCTATAGCCTCAGTCCTTTTTAATTTATTTTTAATTTTGAGACAAGGTCTTTCTAACTTCTCTTAAGAGAGAACTGTTTGTAAAACTAGGACTGAGAGAAATCTTGGAAGCAGGGTAAAGGGAACTCTATTTTTATATCCATGGTACTAACATAGGAGCTGGTAGATACTAGGCATTCCATAAATGAAATAAGAATTCTTGGTGATGACATTTACCTAGTGCTGGAATGTGATGGAATCAGATCAATGGAGTTGGTAAATTGCCAACTGGAAAGATTTCAGTATCTTTTCAGAAAATAAGGCAGGTGGGGATCGTGATAACGTTACCCTTATGCCCCTGATTGTGCAAAATCTCTTCTAAATTTTTTTCATTTCCCTGTATTTGTGAGATCAAGTTCCCCAAATTTTGTCCCTTATGAATGCTCCAAAAGATAGGGTGATATAAATGTGTTCCTAAATTTGGCTTTTTGTGACTTTTGAAAGGATAATTTCCCTCTCTCTTCTTTTGCAGGCAATATTAACTTCTCATTGACTAGAAATGACTGGAGCATTTCATCGTATTGTATTCAGTTGGCATTGACTGCTACTTGCTTTAGACGTGTAAGGAGGAACCATTTTCAAGCCTGAAAAATAATACCTCCTTTAGCTGGTAATCGGTGATAGAGTCTTAGAAATAATCTTACTGTAACACAATAGCCTCTATTTTGTGGTGGTGGGGGAGATGGAAGAGGGAGAGAAGAAAGATCTTAAACGTCTAATTGTGTTTGAGAACAATCTAGTTTTTAGAGACAATCCCAGGTCACGTGAGTTAAGGCACAAGCAATCCATCAGACAGGAGACTGCTTTTCTGCTCTCCGGCTGTTTTACAGGGGCACTCGGAGGAGGCCCGAGCCCTCTAACCCAGATGTGGCCATGTTTAATGCTGTTTAACACTGATGGGAACAGCTCGTAAATCCAAAAATCTGGCTTTAGTCATGGGTCTAGTCCTCTGGGCGGGGCAGGATGCAATTTTGGTCTGACAAAAACTGCAACTAAGGGGAAGAAATAAGGAAACTCTTTAGAATCAAGTAAGTGATACCTTATTTCTATAGACAAGCAGAAAAACCCACAGTGGAAAAGAAGTACATTTCCTGCTTCAGGAGTGCTCTAGGGGGTTGTAGACACAGTTCCAGCATGCTTGGAGACCATGGCCCTCTCTATTGTTGCCAAGTGGAGGTTAAAATGAACATTTTACTTCTTCCAGCAAACTGGAGCCCCATTCTGCACCCAGAGGAGTGGAAGTTGTCTGAGACAGATTGTTTGGTTTTTCTTGCTCATGTGGTTTTTCATGCTCATGGAATGGGGGTCTTGTCCCCATTCTATCTCTAAAGTAATTTTTCTGAATGTTTGTGGTTTCCGACTTTTCTTCTTCTCTGGTCATATGTAAATATGCACACACAATTATAGCAAGGAAACAAATTAGAATGAAATAGAAATTTTGTTTTATAGCCCTCCCCAAACATTTCCTCTTTGTATCTGGAAAACTCTGTTTTTAGTTATTTACAAAAAATTAGTCTAGGGGCCGGTGAGATGGCTCAGCGGCGTAAGCGCCTGCCTGGCAAGCGCGAGAGCCCGAGTTCAACTCCCGGATCCCACATACGAGAAAAGGGGCCGGTGATATCACTCAGCGGCACGGGCGCCTGCTGGCGCGCGAGGTCCTGAGGTCGACCCCCACTAAAAAAAAAAAAAAAAAAAAATTAGTGTAGCATCTTTTCTTTTGAAAATAAGCATATAAAAACCTTAGAGGCCAGTGCAACCCTAGACTAAAAGAAAAGTAGGGTGGGCATAGCAACTTAATATGTTTGGGGAAAAACAGCATGAAGTCACAACTTGTAACAGACATATTTTCTAGCTCTGTGATGTCTCAAATGGTCCCACAGTAGTGGTGACAACAGCACTTGCCATCAGTGCTCATGTAGGCTTACAATGCCCTGAGTCTGTGATGATTTTCGCCACTAGAAGGAGCCTGAACTCCTTAGAAGGTAGCAGTTTCCAAGACTTGAGATAGAAAAACTGTTTTAAATGGGTCAAGAAATAACCCTCTATTGCCAGAAAAGAAGGATTCTTTAAAAATATGTTAGGGTGAGTGCTGAAAGGGCAAAAGATCCAAATTCAAGATGCTCCAACTGTGTACATTTTGAAAAGTTAAGAATCAAATGATTATTTGCATTAAGTTCATAATGATAGTTAAAAGAAAAAGGTAAAGTATGAAAAGAGTGGATGTAAGTTAAGAAAATGGTGAAAATGATAGATTTGTTTAATTTTTACTTATTAATGAAATTAGTAAACAAGGTAGTACTACTTTTTTCCAATTAATTATATGTCTGAATGAGGGATATTTTTTAAAAGAGGGTATTATATTCATATAACTCTCTTATGTATAAAATCAATCCATGTGAGAGATTTTATTTAAACCATTAGTTAATAAGGGAATCAGTGCTTTCTTACCACTTGGTCAAAAGATATCTCAAAGAACCACATATATAACTGTAATCCCAGTTACTCAGAAAGTTGAGGCAGGAAGATTATAAGTTGGAGACCATCCTGGGTAATTTAGTGAGGCTCTGTCTCAATTTCTTTTTTTCAAAAAGGCTGGCGTTATAGTTCAGCAGAGTACTTGCCTTGTCATGTGTGAGACCCTGGGTTTGATCCCCAGCACCACTAAAAAACACCCGTGTGTGTGTGTGTGTGTGTGTGTGTGTGTGTTATGGTTTGTGTTTAGATGTCCCCCCAAAGCCTCATGCAGTCATGGGGACAGCTGAATCTAGAGTTTGTGACTGATTCATTGTCTAGTGCTGGGATTATAGGCTCGAGTGCCACACCCACCCTGGGGCAGGTAGCCTGCACACAATATAAGGGAGGGAAAAAGGCTTGCTCTCTAGCTCTGCTCCTCCCTTTCTGCTCTTGTTGCTTTTGCTGTCTTCTGCAGCCATGAATGGATACCCCTGTGCCACACCACTCTGCCTTGAAGCCAGCTGATTGTGGACTGAAACCTCCACAAACTATGAGCTAAATAAACCTTTCCTTCCCTAATTTCGGGCATCAGATATTTTGTCCCAGCAACGAGAGAAAAGTAACCAAGACTGTGTGTGTGTGTGTGTGTGTGTGTATGTAAACAATAGAGACTATTGGAATGAATTTACAAATAGATGCAAGTAATAAATATCAATAATCAATCGGATTCCATTGGGCAATAATCAATTATATTCTACTGCTAATTTGCATTTCTATGAACAAGAACCATTTATAATATTAGTAGTTCAATTTACAAAGTTGTAAGATAGTTCAAAAGCATGGTAGCACACCCCTGTAATACAAGCACTGGGGAGGCTGAGGCAGGATTGTGAGTTGGAGGCCAATCTGGGATACATAGCAAGACCTTGTCTCAAAAAAACAACAAAAACAAACCTGGAAAGGTGTGTCACACAGGGCTGCCAATAAACTTTTTTTTTTGTCTTTCAAAAATTTTCCTGACAGTTTATGAAGTATAGAAATGTCTTTATTTCTTTGTATACAGGAAAAAATACATACAAGGAACATCCAAAGAAGTAGATATTATTCTAATAAAGATAAAATTTGATCACCACACATAATCATGCGGAAAGATGAAGTGTCTCTAGAAAATAAAGAATCCAGATGTCCCAAGGAAGACAGTTGTCTATATAGACTCAGCTCCTCACCACCCACGAGAAAATATCCTTGCATCTTTGCTATGCAACATGTGGTTCAACAGCCAGCATCACTGGCATCACTGTGCAGAATTTCAGATCCTCCTCCAGTCTACTAAATCAGGAGTTTTTTTTTTTTTTTTTTTTTTTTTGTGGTGCTGGCGATTGAACTCAGGGTCCTGTGCACGGTAGGCAAGTACTCTACCACTGAGCTACATCCCCAGCCCTAGGCGGTGTTTTAATAAGATTCTCAGGTGATTGGCATGTACCTTAAACTTTGCAAAACCCTAATGCAGATATCCCACTAATTACGATGAGACATTCATAAGACAGAAGTCTCCAGTTATGCCCTAAGGCCAGACTATTATATCAGTGTGGTAAGACCCATGGATAAGTTCTGCCAGGCATAGAAAACATGAAAAAAACATATTATTTTGTAGGCAAAATCATGTATCAAGAAATTTACTTGTAGGAAAAGCAATTAATTAAAAAACAAAAGTGAGTTTTAATTATAACAGAATTTTAATTTAATGACTAGTAGTTTGAGATTAAATTGTATTGGACTGTGTAATCTGATTCCAAATCCGATTGAGAAATGATCATTTAACCACCCATATTCTGCAGTGCTGGTAATCAATAAAATGTTGGGTGTGTGCTTTGTCTCTATTATAAGTTGTTCAAAATATTTACAAGAGTCAGGTATGTTAAATTTGTGATTCTTAAGTAGTTATTTAAAGAGTTGGGTAAGTTTATAATCAATGTTTGAATGTTAAATTGTTAGATCTGTGATTTGGCCTACCAGTTCCATGAAAATTATATGAATGTTTTGAAGAACTGATTGTTTCATATTTAAGAATGTTAATTGCTTAATGTATCTGTCAGGTTTTCGCTGCATTATAGATATATGAAAAGCAACTCCCAAATCACTTTTTCTCATATTCATGTGGGTTGGGGCCACTCTCCTGGGTGCTGTGAGCTGGGGTTAGGCATGCTTCATGTGTTTGTATTCTGGGACCAGTAGGTACTCAGGGCTCTTCTCAAGGCAGATAGCAGAAGCACCAACAAGGAGAGTAGAAATGTGATGTTGCTTAATTCCTTGCTTAAAATGGACATATCTCTTTTCCCTGTCCACATTCCATTGTCTAAAACAAGTCACATAGCTAACCCCAACATCCAAGGAGTAGGTGAGAATGTTTTACCTGAAGTAAATCATAGAAAGGTGGGGGGAAGGGTGTGAACAAGTAATGCAGTCTACCACACTTAATAAATCCATGAGATTAAAATATTAGCTATTAAAGCACAAATAGTACTGATCATTCATACCCCTCAAAAAAGATTTTGCCTATGGTGAAGTTCTGAATAGTGAACTTATTTTATTTTTGTGAGATTAAATGCAGAATTATGTGAACTAAATATTTGTCTGAGTGTTTTTGTCACCCAGTTGCAAAATTACTCAGGATACAAAAATTTAGAACATTTAATTTCTTTAATTTGTTTATACCTGATTTGGTCTTGGGACCTGGCAGATAATGTGGGAAAAATAAAATCAAATAAAACTTCATTTAGTTTGGCTTAAAATGTATTTGATCCAGCCAGTTAAAGGGCCTCTTTAGGCAATTCTTGGGTTTTGAGACTGCTCACATGTTCACTGCTCACCACTGTCTTACCTGCAAGTAAATGGGGGAGGTAGGACAGTTTATTATATTCTTACCACCCCCTTTCTCATCCCCCAACCCAGCACTGAGAATTAAACACAGGGCTTCCCCATGCTAGGCAAGTACTCTACCCTGAGCTACCCCCTCAGCCCCCACTTTATTGTATTCTTATAGCATAGGGTAGGGGAAGAGAGCCTTGATCTGGTTCTCGAGTGCACACTGGTTAGTGCCTGGGGTTTATTGACTCATGTTTTGGCTACAGATTTCAATGGCTGGTCCAGTCAAGGCCTAATCACCCTTCCTTGGTGACTTGGCCTACATTTAGCTCCCTCTAGCTGTTAGCCCTTTCGAGTGAATCTCCCTTCACTATCCATCCTGAATTCTTCTGCTGAGGGACCATCTCTCTCCTTGTGCCATGGCTGGCTCCTGATTGTCAACTCTGTGTCTAGGTGACATGGATTTGAGGTTGGCTTTGGAATGTAAATTAGTCCCCCCCCCCCCAAGTACTTGGCCTCCTAATTATGCTGGGGCATGTCTTTTTGAGGTGAAGCCACTCTGCATAGCTTTCTCAGAATCCTAAATAAGCAAATGACCACCTAAGAGCATGAGTTTCTCACCACCCATGTTTCCCTTTCTCTGTCTCCTTTTTAACTTCTCGCCATGCCCTGGACCACAAGAGGAAGGTTTCTTTTTACGTTTCTTCCATAACATCCTGTTTCTACCACAGTGAAAGACTTTTTTATAGTATCATAGGAAAAAAGAGGAAATACTTAATAATTTCTTTGCCCAGTCTGGCTCCAAACATGTGAAGCTGGAGCCAAGAGCAATAGAAAATCTCCTTTATCCTTGACAGGTGTCTCACTGCACAGTCCTGGTCTGCAAGTCAGAAGCTGTCTACTACTTTCAGTCCTAATTACTACCCTTCCCCCAGCCTGCAGCCGGAGAGATGCTGAGCTATTTAAAGAAAAAGGATGACCACGATGATAAAGAGAAAAGCACATGAATTTTTCAAAACACTGCTGCTGTCACACTGGAGCATTATATTTGAAATATTCTGAATAACATTTCAGAAAGTCATATTTGTTTCCACCTTTAGGCCAATAACATTTTTTAGGCAACACGGTGGTAGGCAATCGAGGACATACATTACATGAAGCTGACAATCACTTGTAAACACTCATTAAATTTATGTTTTGTGTGTATTTAGGGCATTGAGGATAGCCATGGGTGATGAAATTATCCAAAAATAGGAAAGAGAAATAAGTGTATCATCTCCAAATTACCTTCCATAACTTGCTTATAGGCAATAGGAATCTTTTGTCATGTTTATCACGAATTTTGTATGTTTGTCACCAACCCTTAATCTCTGATCAAGAGAAGTCTCATTTGCATTGTCGTGCTTCCTGTGTCCTCTCTCTGTTGCCAGACCCTAGGATATGCAACTTTAGGGCAAGCTGCTACTCTGTGGTTTTTAGTACCTCAGAAGGAAATCCTACCTCTTCTCTTGGTTGACTCCCATTTGGGAAGACTAGGACATTGATTAAGGGCATTATTCTAAACTGGACATAGTGGCATGCCCGTAATCCAAGAACCCCAGCTACTTGGGAGGCTGAGGCAGAATTCCAAATTCAAGGCCAGCCTGGACAACATAGTGAGACCCTGGCTCAAAACAAACAAACAAACAAACAAATCCCCTATTCTAACAGGAGCCAAAACTCACAGAACTAATGCCACTCATGCTCTTCAGTGCTCTCAAGAAATTGAAACCACTTTATATGTACTTCTTCAGTGTATACAAATTTTATCTAGACAAGAGTTTGTAGAATTTCCTGCAGGAGATTTCAAACCAATTTCTAACTCCATCAGGACTGGGAGATAAAATGATTTGACAGAGAGAGAAAAAGTCCTCACCTACTGCTTCTGTTCTCCAACTGTGCTATAGCACCTGAAGCTGGCAGAGATACCTTGTTAACAAAACACTTTGATAGCATCTTGGCTTGCGCAGTGATACTCTGAGAGTTACAACCTTCTCAGCAAAAGATACTGTCTCCCTCTTCTATCTCTCTTATAAAACCAGAACCACACCCGTGTCAACTCTATGGGAAAAGACTCTTGCCTGGCTTTTCCCATAGAGTTGATTATGTGGTGAGGAGAGCTGCATGTATTTTAGAGCCATTCTGTGCAAAGAGAGAGACAGCATTCCAGCAACTGTGCTGTATTACTCACCGCTCTCAGCAGTCCGAGCTTAACTGGTATGAACACGAGGCTTGTGAAGCTAGGTTTGTGTTCAGATCTCCACAGTGCAGTCATCATCTCAACGCTAATGAAGCTTCTCCTGGTCCTAAGGAAAGCAAGCAGGAAAGTGGCAGGCACTCGGCTGTCTACGGCTCAGGTCCTTCGGAACGAATGCTTCTTGTCCTCTGAGATAACCTGAGAGAGACTCAGGAGCTGATGCCTTAAAGGTCTTATGAAGCTAGGGGACTTCAATTGTATCTTGGCCTCATGGACTTAGGCTTTTTAATTTTTGCCACAAACCTTATCAGATTCTACCACCATTTATAGCTCACCAAATAAAAATACTTTGTTATACCTAGACAGAGGTCCCTGCTGGTCTTTTTATTCCAGGAACCAAATCTGGGTGGCTTCAAAGATGCCAGGGACCCCCAAGAAGATCCTCAAAAAGAAAAAAATAACATTTTTTATATATAAAACAGTGATCCTCTTCAATTGGATGGGAAGTGAGCACCACTCCTGGAAGGGACATTTAAGAATCTCTGGGAATTACAAGAATCATATCCCAGTGATATATGCACACCAGTGTTTATAGTAGCATAGTTTGTAACAGCCAAATCTTGGAAACAGCCCAAATGCCCATCAACTGGTAAATGGGTAAAGAAGATGTGGTTTTTTATACAATGGAGTACTACTCTGCCATAAAGAAGGATACACTTAAGACATTTCTAGGTAAATGGATGCACCCTTGAGACCATACTCTTAAGTGAAATATATCAGACACATCTGTGTAAATACCACATTGTTGGGCTGGTGAGATAGCTCAGCAGCACAAGTGCCTGCCTGGCAAGCGCGAGGTCCTGAGTTCGACTTCCGGTACCCACATAAAGGAAAAAAAGGGCCGGTGATATTGCTCAGTAGCACAAACACCTGCTGGCAAGCATGAGGTCCTGTTCGACTCCCAGTACTCACATAAAAATAAATAAATAAATAAATAAATACTGCATTGTTTCTCTGGTGTGAGAACCCAAAAGTGTAAATAAGGACCAAAATGTATAATAGATATTGTGAAATAGGAAGGAAATATTCAAATGGGAAGGAGAACAAGGGAGGGGGAGGGGGAAGAAGGAAGGGGAAAAGTAAAAAAAAAAGAGAGAAAAGAAGGAAGAAAAATGGAAACAAAGCTTTTGTAAATAAGGAGGGAAAGGGGTTGAAGGGAGGTTAGGGGAATGAGAAAAAAAAGAATCAAGATATATCATGGACAGGTACAAATTTCCTATATGAATGTGATCATTATATATACCTAAAATGTACCAATAAAAATCATTTTCTTTGAAAAAAACAAGAATCTCTGGAGAAGATGCATTTAAGTTGTTCACTATATAGTATAATATACTTTGGGAATGAGATTTTGCATGAACTTTTCCTGTTACCTCAGAGTTTTGGCAGAGGCTTCAAAGGGCAAAAATAATACAATCAGTATAGAGTATTCTAGTGTCCTAAAGAAAAAGGCTATTTTGACATGGCCCCAGTCTTCTGGCACCAGCCCCCATCCACTTTTAGGGTGTCTTAGAGGACAAGAAGCACTCCACTTTCAAGAGACATGGAAGAGGGGCAGGGTGATATGCATTTCTACTTCCTCCAAGAAGGGAGGGTACACAAGGGAGAAACTTCACCTGCTTAACTTTATCTGAAGCCAGTGAAATAGGTTTTCATGGAGCCATTTGGAGAACTTGACATTTCATCAACTTTTTCCGCAGTCTATTCCACACCCACTGGAGGAGGATTTTACAAGAGCACAAACACTGTGAGATGGGGACTTGAGGGACATCCTAGAGACTCTGTCTGCCACATTTGGAAGAGAAGTCCTGCTGAGAGGCTGGGTGTTAGATAGGACCACAGTTTTGGGGTTGGGGGGTAAACTGCATTGTACCAGGAGAAGGTAAAGGAAGGAGAGAAGAAAGGGGAAGGAAAATCCAGCAGCCAAAACAAAGCTGGGATCAGGAAAAGCCAGAGAAAGCCCACAGCAGGAGCATGACCAATTGGCCCTCGAAGAATAACGGTGCTTATTGCTTTCAGAGTGTAACTGTGTCTCCCCAGTTTCTCTGTCCTGAGTTCTTCAGTAATGGCTACTACATGCAGGAATGTTAGGCATGAGGGATTTTATTTTTGACCTGTGGGAACTGAAGAAAGTCCCCAATTTGACATGAGAGATAATGAGGTGCAGGGCAGAAGTGGGTCAAGAGAACACGAGAAACTGGAGCTTAGGGAACCTTGTGGCCCCAGCTCACTGAAATCTTGGAGAGGTCTCCAACTTCCCTTGGCCATGGAAATGGGAGATTTGAGGGGCTGGGAACTCCTCCAGACATAATTGGGGTTCATGTAAAATGAGGGGTTTGAGCAAGATTATTTCTAAATTGGTGAGGAAGGGAGGAAAAGAGGAGGGAAATAGGAGATAGGAAGAGGAAGGCAGGGAGGGAAGGAAGGGAGGAAAGGGAGAGAGAGAGAGAACGAGACAGCAAAGCAGGCAAGGAGAAGGCAACAGGGAAGGGAACTCATTGATTAAGCCTAGGATGACCATATGTCTTTTGTCACCTGAGTCAGTCTCAATTTAGACAATAAATTATATAGTCACTGAATTAAACTCCTCCTATGTGCCTGAGTCTGCATAGTTGAAAGGGAAATCGAATAAGTACATAAATAATTTGCTTGGGTTCACATTGCTGATAAATGGCAGAACTCAGATTCAAGTCCAAACGTGTCTCAGCTTGAAGCTCATCTGCTTTCTTTTCCCCAGTTCTGGGGGTCAAATCCAGAGCCTCACACATGCTAGGCAAGTGCTTTACCACTAAGCTACACTCTCAGCTCTTTCTTTCCCTTTTTCATCCTTGCGTATGAATAAAATTTTGGATATAGGACCTGACAGTGTTAATATGACTGATTATGATTCATTCCCAGAGGCAGAATCTACCTTCCCTGGGTACACCATTGCCTGCTACTTGAACAAATTTGGTTTGGATAGCACCAGGGAAAGGACCAAGGCAGTTCATCCAGTGTCTGCTGCAGGAGCCCATCCCGAAAGCTCCTCGCCGCGGGCCTGTGTGAGCTGAGTGGTTGTGCTGACTCACTGTGCTTATGTGTTGGAGAAGATTCTCTCTCATAGCTAACGTCCCTGTCATTCCTGTCCCAACGCTAAATGCAAAATGTTGGAATCAAAACTTCCTTGTGAGAGATAGCAAGTGCCATCCTTTGGTACATGGTGTTTCAACATAAAGCATATTATTGTTCCTACGCCTTACTATTTTGCTTTGGAAGTCTTTAAGGCAGAGTAATATGTCTTCTCTCACAGGACTGAGAATGTATCTCCCTTTGAAAATAGCACACAAGGGCCGCTGAGATGGCTCAGCGGTGTAAGCGTCTGCCTGGCAAGCGCGAGGTCCTGAGTTCGGCTCCCGGGACCCACATACAAAGGAAAAAAGGGCCGGTGATATCACTCAGCGGCATGGGCGCCTGCTGGCGCGCAAGGTCCTGAGTTCAACCCCCGGTACTCAAAAAAAAAAAAAAGAAAAGAAAATAGCACAAAAATATATAACCAAAAAATGGCAAGTGCTGTCATGTTTTATGTTGCTAGTGTAAAACAGTAATATTATAATAGTAGTGATGATAATGATGATGATGCTACCATTTAGTGAATGCTGCCAGCCACTTCAGTTAGAATACACGTATTTTTAATCCTCTGAACAATGACATGAGATAAGGTTGAATAAGGTCATTTCACAGAGAAGGGGAATGAGAGTCGCAGAGGTTGGAGGACTGGCCCAACTATACACAGCTGGGAGCTGGACTTTGCATCCTGTGTCCTGACTCGGAGCCAGCAGAATGACTGTGGCATCCTGTGGTCTCGGGGCTCAGGACCTCACCTGCTACAGGTCAAGAACCAGGAGGAGACAGGGAGCGGGAAGGGAGATGTTCTCTAATGGCTAAAACTGATTGCCATGGGAAAGGATTTCAAAATTCTTTTCTTTTTTTTTTTTTTTGTGGGTACCGGGGGGACGACCTCAGGACCTCACGCGCCAACAGGCACCCGTGCCGCTGAGCGATATCACCGGCCCCTTTTTCGTATGTGGGTTCCGGGAGTCAAACTCGGGCCTTCATGCTTGCAAGGCAGGCGCTTAAGCTGCTGAGCCGTCTCACCGGCCCTCAAAATTCTTTTCTAAGAAGACAAATTTTGAGTTAATGTCTTAGAGAAACATTTCATATTGTCAAGTTTGCCTGGGGTCAAATCCCAGCTTTATCACTTATGAGCTGCCCAACCTTGGGCAAATTATTTCAGCTTGTTTCTATCTCAGTGTCTTCAGGCATAAAATGTGGGTAACAATAATGCCTACCTCACAGGGCTACTGGTACTTTGAAGATTGAGTTAATGAATATAAGGCACCTAAAGCAGTGGCTGGCAACTGGTCACACATGTGGAAATAATGTAGACTTAAAATCAGATGGGTTTGGGTTTGAATTTTGACTCTGCCATTTACCAGCTATGTGACCTCAGCCAAAATGCTAGACTCTCTGTGTCTAATATATAGCTCATGTTAATAAATGGATTTTTAGAAATATGGCCTGTTTTATAATTACACATGGAGCACCCTTTTGCTAAAATGATTTCCTCCTATTTTGATGGGTCTAATTGATACCAAGTGACTTATTAAAATCAAATTGAGGTCCGGTGAGATGGCTCAGCGGCATAAGCGCCTGCCTGGCAAGTGTGAGGGCCCGAGTTCGACTCCTGGAACCCACATTAAAAAAAAAAGGGCTGGTGATATAGCTCAGCGGCACGGGCGCCTGCTGGCACATGAGGTCCTGAGGTCGACACCCAGTACCCAACAACAACAACAACAAAAAATCTAGTTGAGGACAAGAGATATAGCTAAGTGGTACAGCACTTGGATAGCATGTGCAAGGCCCTGGGTTTGAATCCCAGCACTGGAAAAGAAAAATCAAGTTGATATTGCTTTGAATAAAGTAACTCAGGCTCCTTTATTTAAAAGATAACTAGGCCTTAGTACACTATCTCAAATTAATGTGTGGCCAAAGGAGTGTTCCAAATAAAATAGTACTAAAAAGAAGGGGAAAACGTTAGAAAAGGTGATAGGAATTATCCACCAGGAATGGTGTCCTCTGACTTTCGCAGTGATGGAATCTGGGCATCTGTGCAGGAGGCAAAGTTGTGCAGCTGCCTGGGGACTCTTTCTGTGGCTGCTGCTTATGGTACATTGAAGCAGAGCTGCTGCTGTGGTGCACTTGGGCAGTCTCCTTGGTGTTCTGATTATTTTTCTTCTTCCAAAATTACTCTTCCTCTCTATCTTCAATACGCATATCGGGGTATATGGTTGAATTTGTTTCATTTTGTTTTTTCGAGACATAGCCAGGGTCTGGCTATGTTGCTGAAGCTGGCCTTGAACTCCTGGGCTCAGGTGATTCTCCTGGTTCAGCCTCCCAAGTAGCTGGGACCATAGGCACATGCCACTGCACCTGGCTCATGTATGGTTTTATTAGGGCCCTATTCTTGGCCTGATGCTATGAAAGAGGGAAATCTGACAAACTAACTGATCCCAGTGTTAGTGATCTCTGTAATCTCAATTTATAGGGGAGGACCAAAAAGAATAGCAATCTACAAAATAAAGATAAAGATAAACATAAAGATAAAGAAATGCGTTCCTAATAAGACTTTAGGCCGGTAGAAATTTTATGATAGGAGACTCACCCAAGGCCCCTCACAGCTCGCAGTGTCTGCTCTTTTGGTCAAAAAGATTCCAGGGATCTGGAGGGTTAGACTGTAGCACACAGGATGCATGAAGTTACTCCCTGAGCAAACAAAGTGCAAGGTAGGACCCCGCTGAGGCCGCAGAGCCACTTCCTCTGGTTTCACGTCTTCGTCTGGAGCAGTCTTCCCTTAAACACAAACTAAACACATTTAATTGCATAAGATCAAAGCAGTATCTTTCCTCCTTTAACTTGTTTTTCTCAAATCACAGTGATTCAAGCCTGACTAACACACTGCTATTCTTTCTGGGATGAAATGGTAATCAATTTTAAAGGCTAAGATTTTTTTTTACAACTCAACTGACAAGCCCAAAGCAATGCTCGGTTTTCCGCAAGGATCTAGAGAGTAGAACTTCCTACCACACCATTAAACATTTCTTGGCAGTGGCTTGCTGGATATGCCTGACAGCTCTTGGCAGTAGCTATAATAGAATCGTCCTTCTTCCTTCTATCAGTATAGCAATTTACAGTCGATTTACAGTACTGTCTGGGAAAGGCAATTCTCAGTCTCAAGGGACATCAAAATGAAAAGCATACCAAATTAAGTGTTTAATTTCATCAGACCCAAGGATTAAGTAAAAAGTCTTTTTCTCCTTAGGGCTTGTACAAGCAAAATAGCTTCTGTTAGACTTGATTACATGAGCACTTTTAAAATAAACTTCATTTATGGATTATGTGTCATTAAAATTGTAACAGAGAAAAACATTTGAATGTAAGCCTGTTCAATGCATTTTTTTAGAAATGTAACAAATAGATACTAAAAATATCTTAAAATGATTTTTTTTTCTTTTTAACTTAATAGACTATTTTTAGAGCAGATTTAAGTTTACAGAAAAGTTGAGCAAAAGTACAGAGTTTCCATATACTCCCACTTCCCTGTTTCCCCCTTCCTAACAGTTTCCCCTACTATTAATGTAGCAGTAGGAGGCCAGGACACAGCAACATGGTTGGAACAGCTGGGCACAGCCTGCCAATGGAGGAGACTTCTTAGCCACGGGCACAAAACAGCAGCGCTCAAGTCTGACACAGGATCAGCTGATTCCTGCACCCGATACCAATCTTCTGATATGCGAACACGCTGCACCTGGTGCCTGATATCAATCTTCTACCTCGAGATCAAGTGGGACCACCTGGATCAACTATCAAAGAAGACGTGAAAGG
Organism: Erethizon dorsatum; assembly: GCA_028451465.1. Taxonomy (NCBI): domain Eukaryota; kingdom Metazoa; phylum Chordata; class Mammalia; order Rodentia; family Erethizontidae; genus Erethizon; species Erethizon dorsatum. The sequence continues at coordinate 82,787,429 of CM051835.1, forward strand.
ATGGCAGCAATTGACTTTGAGGCCACTGCCCTCTTGTTCTTGGAGTGGTCCATTCTGCCTGCAGGATGTATTCTCTCTCTCCCCCACCCCCCACAAAGCACCCTTTTCTTCCCTGAGCACTTCTTTTGTGCTTCTAATTTTTCTTATTACTGCTCTAAAATAAATGGTAGTTTTTCACTTCCAATTGTCCGGACCAATTCATTGACCAGGACAAATAAGAACCTGGATAACTCTCCTGGTCCCTGTCCTCTCTGATAACAACCCCTTTCATTAGTTTCATATACTATCAATACATTATTATTAATCAAAGTCTGTCGTTTACTTTAGGTTTGCTCTTTGTGTTGCACATGGTTTAAATGTTGACAGATGTATAATGGCGTGCATCGACCATTATTGTATTGTACAGAATAGTTTCAGGGCTCTAAACGTCTCTTGTGTTCCACCTGTTCATCTCTGTCTCCTCTAACCTCTGGCAGCTATTAACTTTTTTTCTGTCTCCGTAGCTCTACTTTTTCCAGAATATAGTTGGAATCATACAGTATGTAGCCTTTTCAGACTAGCTTCTTTCACTTAGCAATATGTGTTTAGAGTTCATTCCCGTCTTCCATCGATGTTCATCCATCAGTGGTAATTTATTACTGAATATTTCATTTTATCTCTATCATGTCTATATTTCAGTTTGTGACTTCATTCACCTATTGAAGGACATCTTGGTTTTGTCCAAGTATTGGTAATTATGAATAAAGCGGATGTAAACATATACATGAAGGTTTTTGGGTGGACCTTTTTCATTCATTTGAGTAAATGCCAAGGAGTGTGACTTTTTGGTCTTACAGCAAGATATGTTTGATTTTGTAAGAAATTGTCAAGTTGTCTTCCAAAGTGGCCATGATATTTTGCATTCTCACCAGCAATGAATGAGAGTTTCTGTCACTCAATATGTTTCTCAGCATTTGATATTGTCAGTGTTTTGGATTTTAGCTATTATAAGAGGTATGCATTGATTTCTCATTGTTGTTTTAATTTGCTTACATGCATTTTAAGGTGCCTCAAAGCATACTTCTAAGTCAGAAGTGGTGGCACACACCTATAATCCCAGCACTCTGGGAGGCTGATGAGGTGAGGACTATAAGTTCAAAGTGAAGCCCTCTGTCTCAAAAAAAAAAAAAAAAAAAAAAAAAAGGCCGAGGATGTAGCTCAGTGCAAAGGTTCTAGGTTCAATTCCAAGTACTGAGAAAACAAACAAACAAAACATTAAAAAATCTTCTACCTCCTGGTTCTGGGGTTCTTAACCTTGAGTTAAGAGATGGGATTCAGGACTGTCATGAAAAAATTATGTGCAATTTTCTGGAAAAGATGGAGCTTATTTTTATTATTAGAATATAAAAGAATTTCATCACAAAGATGAAGAACCTCTGTTTTACATAGTCTTTTATTTTTAAAAATTTAAATCACTCCTAACACAGTTGTTCCAGTTTAGAGTCCATGTGTGTTTTCAAGGTTGGATTATAGGCAATTTTATTTATGAACATCCAACAAACTTTTTTAATGAGACAGGTTTGATATTAGACACTGGGGATACATAGCTAAGAATGCACGATCTCTGTTATGATGAAATTCAGGCTTGTGTACCTTCTATAATCAAAGAGGCAGACTCAAAGCCTGCCGGGTACTTTGATTACCTCTGGGTGCTCAGTCTTGATTGTGCCAGTAGATGTCATTGCAGTTAGGCCAGCTACCCTGATCAGCTACCCTGAGGCAAGGAATTCAGATATCTGCTTCTGTGGTGTGTGTGTGTGTGTGTGTGTGTGTGTGTGTAGAATGTGTCTAATATGGTATACATATTACAAAGGGATCATGTGGATTTTTTTCTTACTGATCAGATTCAGAGCTGCTGTGAGCATAAAACTGTAGTTATTTTGAAAGTTAGAGGAGATTTTGAAACTAACTAAAAATATTTCTGTAAAAGGAATATGTATAGCCAATAATGTTACAATCTAATATATAAGGTATCTGGCAACTTGAGGTTTTAAAGCTTTCAAAATAATATTGAAATTAATTGAAGCCTCCACATTAAAGAAATCCCACAACACCTATCACTTACATTTAATAATATCAGGCTTTTCTCCTGTAAAACCCAAAGACAAATTGAGTGCCTCTAGTAACAGTAAAAGATTTAAATTTTAGTCTTTATAACATAGGTTGTTTCAGAGAATATTCTATTCTGAAATAAGAATTTGGTACAAGGAAAATCTGAACTAAAAACTAAGAGCTTTGCTTAAATTTTTAGTGTTCATTCAGTAAATAATTTATGTGAATGCCCCAAATTTCTAAGCTTTGTATTAATATCGGGAGTACCAACTTGAATGTCTTACATGTTTTGTTCATAAGGAGATCTTTTTCTAGTGAGAATGATTTTTTGAAACAAAAAATTAGAGCAGCAGTTACATAAAGCCAGATTCAGTTGGATTTAACATCTTTTTTTTTCTATTCCAAAGCCATGAGAGGTGAGCAAGATATATTAATACACATCATGCTGAGGTTTAAATTTTTTTCTTAAATACTACAGAGCTGGTGTTCTAGATGCAGTCATCTATCAAAGCTAATGTCTAGCTCACTGCTTGGTATCCATATCCCAGAGTCTATGCCAATGCCATCTCCTCTTCAGAGAAGTCACTCTGAGGAGGCCTTTTGTTATTAAATGATCATCAAGTAAGCAAGTGAAAATTATAAAGCTGTTTGATTTGTACTGGGAAGGTTAGCATGGAAAACTCATTTTTTGAGGCTAGCATTATCCTAATACTGAAATCAGACAAAACCATTATAGGAAGAGAACATTACAGACCAATATTCTCATAAACATAGCCCTTCGGATTCCCAGCAAAATATGATCAAACCAGATTCCAGATTATATAAAAAAAGGATACTGTATCATGAATAAGTGGAGTTCATTTCAGGAAGGCAGGGTGACTCAATATTTGAGTCTAAATTATGTATTGTAATTCACCATATCAATAGACTGAAGATAGAAAAATAATACGATCATTTCAATTGATGCAAACTAAGCATTTGACAAAATTTAGTATACATTCATGGTAAAAATTCTAAGCTGATTAGGCACAAAAGAAAACTTCCTCAATTTAAAAGACATTTATGAAAATCTATAGCTAATACCATACTTAATAGTTGTCTTTATTAGTTCAGGGTGCTATAACAGAATACCATAAATTGTGTGGCTTAAACAACAGACATTTATTTCTCACAGTTTTGGGAGTCAAGGAAATTCAGGATCAAGGGGTTGACAGATTCGGGGTCTGGTGAGGTCATGCTGGTTTGTGATGGCTGTTTTCTCATTGTATTCTCACCTGACTGAGCCAATGGAACTAGACTGAGTGTTTTCCAGAAAGGTCAGGAACAAGGAAAGACTCCATTCTCATTACCACTGTCACCTTCCTGAAAGTCATAGACAGTGCAGTAAGAGCAGAAAAAAAGGCAAAGAGACTTAAAAGGAAGAAACAATTAGTGTCTCATTTTACAGATGACATGGGTTTTTGCATAGGAAATCTCAAACAATCTATAAAATAATTACTGGAGCTAATAAGTGAGTTATGCAGTAAAATACACAAAATTTCAATTGTATCTCCATATATTACCAATGACAATTGAAAATTGAAATAAAAAATAATATCACTTTGTAATAGTACCAAAGCCATTTAATTCTTAGGTATGAGTGTAGCAAAACACAGGCAAGTTTTGTATGCTGAAAATTATAAAACATTGATGTTAGATAAAGATCTCTAAAGAAAGAAGTACCTGTGTCCATGGATCAGAAGACTCAAAGTTCCTAGGATGCCAATTATTTCCAAATTGATTACAGATTCAGTGCAATCCTAATAAAGACCTAAGAAGACATTTTATTTTATAGAAACCAGCAACCTCTCTCAAATTTATATGGACTAGCAAAGGACAAAACAATTCTGCAAAAGGATGGCTAAAGTAATAAATGGGGAAAAGTTAGATGCACACTACTACCTGATTTCAAAATTTACAAGTTACTATCAAGATAGTGTGGTATTAGCAAAATAATAGATATAAATCAATGGAATAGACTAGAGCAGGAGTTGTCAAAATATGGCTTGCAAGACTAATTTGACTTGCTGTATTTTTTTGTGAATGAAGTTTGGTTGAAATATAGCCATGTTCACTTCTGTACATATTGTGCATGATCATTGTTGTGCTACAGTGGCAGAGCTGAGTCATTGTGACAGGGACTGTACAGCCTGCAAAGTCTAAAATCTTTCTTATTTGTGCCCATTACAGGAAAAGTTGGCCAACTGCCAAAATAGAATAATCCAGACATAGAACAATGCATATATGGCCAGTTGATTTTTGACAACTATGCTGAGATAATTCAGTGGTCAATGAGTAGATTTTTAAAAATGCTGCTGAAACAATTGGGTGTATGTGTACAAAACTATGAATTATGATTCATGCCTCAAACAGTACTAAAATCTTCACTCAAAATGGGTCATAGACATAAATATAAAATCTAAAACTATAAAACTTGTAGAAGAAAACATAAGTGAAAATCTTTGTGACATTGGGTTAGGCGAAAATTTCTTATCATCTAAAAATTATGATCCAGAAAAAGAAAAGTTGACAAGTTGAACTTATTCAAAATGAAAAACATCAACTCTTCAAAAGACACTGTTAAGATGAAAGAGAACTCACAGACTGGAAAAATATTTACAAAACACTACGTAATAAAAGACTGATGTCTTTAATGTGTAAAGAACACTGACAGGACATTAAAGATTGCATAAAATATTTTAAAAGACATTTCACAAAAGATAAAAGTGACACATAAACAATGAAAAAGTCACTAGCCATTAGGGAAACACAAATTAAAACATATTAAAGACAATGAGAGGTCATATATATCTGTCAGTGCTGCTGAAGCTGCTGTGCACTGAAACTCTCACGCCTTTGTCAGTGGTGTGGAAAGGTGCAGCCACTTTGAAAAACAGCATGATAGCTTCCTATAAAGTTAAACATACTTATTGTAAGACCCAACTCACCTTCTGAATTTTTACCCTAAAGAAATGAAACACATAAAGCACTATGAATGAATATTTACAGTAACTTTATTCATAAATACCAAAATACAGTCTTGGCTCATGAATGCTTCTGTTTGCAAACAAAAGTGCTTGGCAAAATTTTACTTCTCTTCCCAAACTCCGCATCAGGTGACAAACACAACCACCGCCATCTTTCCCACACAAACACAAATGCAGCCATCTTCCCCCAAATCGTAAAACAAATTAAATTTATAAGCTGAGTACCACTCATAATACAAATAACCCAAATTTTCATCAACTTCTGAAGGGATAAGTAAATTATTATACATCCATACTTTAGTAAAAATTAAAAACTGGCTAATTTGTACCAGGGGGAAACCCAGGATTTAATCGAGAAACTTAATTACAAGAAATTCAGAAGCCCTTGTCAACATTTTTGTGTTCAAAATTTTGGAACTGTGATGTCTTAGCATAGATACCTTATGAATATCAAGTGTAAATGGCACATGCAATAAAGTGCAAGAGTCTAATAAAAATTTATTTTTGCATAAGAGATTTATTGGTAACAAAAAAAGAGGTAGGCAATTGAAGTATGGAATCTAGAGGCCAGGCCTAATGGACACAAGCATATTGAGTAGCTTTGTGGAGGATGAACCAGTGATAAAATGGGAGAGAAAAGCTTTCTAGAAGGGACCATCTAAGGTACTAAGACTTGAGACAGTTAAGTGTATTTGAGGAAAGATAATCTTTTTTTTTAAAGATTTAATTAATTCATTGTATTATATTTGTTAACTTTTTGTATGCATAATTTGTACTTCTCATTCATTTTATATATTCTTGAGCACCTACTTTGACCAGGTATTAGATAAGGCTTAAGAAGATAAAGATAAGTGAACCATAATTTTTGTTGTACTCTAGGAGAGTTCATGGGCCAGTAGGTGTGTGTGTGTGTGTGTGTGTGTGTACACATACATAAAAATTACTAAGTAAGATTTTTAAATAGAAACATATACATGAAAACAGAGAACAGAAGGTATAACTCAATATAGTACTATGAACAACTTTTATAATAGGGCAAGCCTCACAAGAGAAGGACCTGTGAGCAGAATTTTGAAGTATGACCAAAGATTGTTAAGTAATCAGGAGACACATGTTTTGCAAAGCTGAAGGAATAACATTCACAAAAGCACAGCAACAGAAATAACACGCTTCTTGGAGAAAATGACAAGATGTTTAGTACGACTACAGAGCAAGGGACAAGATACCTATTCCAAGAGGTGTCTGAGGGATGAAACTGAAGGGTTTGGTAATTAATCGAAAGTGTGTAGGGAGAGGACTAGTGAGAGACATGGGGATTGACTGCATCTCCCCCAATTCTGGTTTGGATAACTGAATGGTGAAGCCATTAGCCAAGTTAAGTTATTCGGAGAGAATAAATTCTAAATCCACGTGCCTAATAAAAATTCATTTTTCATATGAGGCCTAAAACAGCAGAAATTTTGAGAAAAAAATGTAATTTAAAAGAACTTCTAGATCCTTTTCTCTTCCTCAGCCAAGGACATTATCTTTGCTATTTCCTCACGCAAATATAGAAATGAAATGAAATCAGACCTTGCAGACTGTGTCCAATTTATGCCTGAACCGTTTCGCTAGTAATACAATGGTTACCTTAGAAATGAGATAAATAGAAAGTTGGTTCCTTTTGTGTTTTGAATAATTGTCTTGTTGCCTAGGCAGAAAAATTCTAACCTCAGGCTCTCAGTGAAAGGGTACCACCTCTTTCTCTTTGTTTATTTCACCCTGCTTTGAGATTGCCATTGAAATCTTCAGACAAGTTGTCCCAAGTTTGTTTGAAACGTCTGTATCTTTGATAACTTCTACAGTTAAAACAATAGCTACTGAACGTCTACTATGCATTAGACAAAGTGCTCAAGGCTTTAGAGATATGATTTTGTTTAGTCACCACTTTAAAGATGACAAAGAAGGAACTAGGTAAGCCTAAGAATCTTGCCTTGGGCAAAACTCTTACCAACTAGTTAGTGAAAAGAGCCAGTATTTGTATTTGGGTTTACCTGACTCCAAAGCCTTTGAAATTCCCATATATCATACTGATTAAAGCCATACATAGAAAGGTAAAATTTTTTGTTTTGTTTTGTTTTGGTACTAGGGTCTTTACACTGAGAGTTACATCTCTCCCTTTCTTTTTCTGTTTCTTTAAAAAAAAATCAGTGTATGTTTGCAATACATTGTAGTTACATTCTTTTTGGGGAACTGGTACATGTATATAGCACATATATACATTGATCATTTTCGTTCATGTTATCCCCCTCCTTACTTTCCCCTTTCCCAGTCCTCTTCCCCATCTCCAACAAGTCTGCCTTTTTGCTTCCTATCATCCGTCTTATATTTTACTCTTTATTTATGTTTTAGGTTTCTCACATAAGAGAAACTGTGTAATATTTAACTTTATTGGACTTATTTCACATGTCTGGTGCCCTTTTTATTTTGAGATTAGGGTCTCATAAATTTGCCCAGGCTGGCCTCAAACTTGAGAATCTCCTGTCTCAGCCTCCTGAGGAGCTGACATTGTAGGTGAGGGCTACTGTGCCTGGCTAAAACCAAAAAATTTTAATGGAAAAATGTAAATACAAACAAAAGGGAATGGAATAGTATAACGAGTCCACAAATACTTTTCATTTAGTTTAATTATTAACTCAATCAATCCTGTTTTGTCTTCACCTGTGTACTATTCAGCCATCCCTTTCCCTACTATGGAACTATTTGTAGCAAATCCAAGACATCTTATCACTTAATTTGTAAATATTTTTATGTGGCTTTAAAGGATAAATATTCCAAACAAACAAAAAACCCAACTAACCACAATATTATCATTATACCAAAAGTAGGCAATAAATTCCTTAATATCAAGTATATAATCGGTGTTCATATTTTCTTAGTTGTCTTACACATACTTTTTTACAGCTGGTCATTTGAGTGAGGATGATTGGAGTTGATGTTTACTCGAGGCTCCCTGTTTAAATTTGTGATACCCTCATCACATTTTGATCTGTCCATTGTCAAATGTATTTGCACAAAAGCTAGGAAAAAACTCAGTGACAAACTGTAAATAAACTAAAGAAGCAGTGAGGGACCAGTGAGTCTCTATTTCTGAGACAAACTAGGGCAGAGATGGCCAGAAGCCAATCTCATTGTCATCTGTGTGAAATGGGTCGTCACTTTGGTGCCTTAACCAACATGCACAGTTCACAGTGTTTGACCAGCTATGCCAAATGACCAAAGCAAAGTTGCTCCTTTACTCCACACACCCTTTTCAGGACAGACATTGCCTTTTCAGAGTGGGTATCTATTTTTAGATTTCCTGGATGTTTCCCAAAACCTGATTTGGAAGAAGAGGGACAACAGCTAAGGGAGGTATCAATTGTACAGTTTGCTTCATTCTCTGACCCATTAGAAAAGACTCTGCTTATAACTGTCCACAGCAAGAGTTAAAGGAAAACAATTTCTAAGTGTCCAGTTATTGGTGTTTCATAGCATGGCATGTATCTACACGTGGATCTACACGTTTCATAGTATAGATCTAAGACTTCCTGGGTGGAATGCTTGTTGCATGACTTCAGCAGATTATTCTGGGGTCCTTCCTGTTGTGTGAGAAATAAGCCTTCCCTTGGCAGCCACTCAGGGTGACAATGAATCCTCTAGTGTTGAAGAGGCAGATTTTTGAATGGTGCTTTGGGAAGCCAGGGGTTGTGATAACAGAGAAGGACAGGAGTGCAGGACAAGCTTGAGCTCTTCTTATTCCTTTTCAGATCAGCTCTGATAGTTCTGCTTTGTTCAGCATCCTTGAGTCTGAAAGAAATTTCATTTGGAAAAAGAACAAAGAGCTTTGCTATTAAACACCATGCATACACACATGCGTGCACCAACAGATGACTGTCTTGGATGTTTTGCTCAAGGGGAAGTTAAAGAAGGATCAGGCAGAGCGCAAGGCCCTTGTTTATACTATGATATCCTGTATTACTGGAAGTATAAGCATCTTCCTAGTGAAGTTAAAAATACATGTGCTCAGGTGTGGTAAGTAAAATCTTGTTGATGAATAATTCTCAAGCCTGCCTGCACACTGCAGTCACTTGGTGAGCTTAAAAAAAATGCTGTTGACCTTAGACTTCATGTTACAGAGCCCTGAGGTCCTCGGTACTGAACCATCTTTGGTTGCTAGTAACTAAAAACATATATTCACACAGTATCATTTAAATAATTGTATATTATACAAATACAAAATAAATATAGTATATATATAATTTATAGAAAACTGCACAATTTTAGGGTTGAATGATTAAGAATATGAACAAATAATGACATTTAAAAATATTTTATCAATTTTATATTCTCCTTTGCTTGTGAACACATAAGATAAATGGCCATCAGCCTTCCTGGAATTAAAGAGGGCCATAAAATAAATCTTTATAATTTTGTGTTTTCTATATCAGCCAGAGGGATAATAACACGTATTCATCTTCGTGATCTATTATTGCCGATTGATTACAATAAAGTACATTTCAGAGGGTTATTCTCTAGATGAATTATCTGACATTAAACATTGGCTTCAAAATCTCACTATAAAAGGTGTTGGTCATGGCCTTGGAAAACAGAAGGCCATAAATGTCTGCTCTTCTCCAATATTGTTGCAAGAAATTATAAGCACTGAATAACTTCAGGAGCCTTTATTGTAAATTTACTCCAAAGTGTCTGCTATTCTTCAAAATGATAAAGTTAAAGAGCTCACAACCAATTATAACATTAAAATTGAAAGCAAACGTAAGAGCTTTTTAGTTTCCAAGCATTCAAATGGATGTTTCTTAATTTTATCATTTCTCACCCTTAAAAATGATACAGTAATAGAGCCATAAAATAAATCTCCTGAACAATCCTTTAAGACTCATGGAAATGAATCATGAAGTATTTACAACTCATACCTTTCTGAGCTCATAGCATAAAATTCTTTCCTCCTGTTGTAGCTGTTCAAAGGCAGCATTCTCTCTTGGGAGTCATGATCTTTGTTGTCATGAACTAAGTAGCTTTCCCAAAACTCTCTGTGGGTGGTGTTACTGCTGTATTGCAGGGGGCCTGCAAAAGGAAGGAGTAGACTCCTTGCCCCACAGAGACTATGACGTTTTGAGATTAATACAAATCAAGAAGGTAGACTTCAGCAATTAGACAGTGGCGTTCCAGACTCAGATGTGTACTTGCCTCGCATATCTCACTGGAGGAAACTGTGAGAAGAGATGGCTGGGAAATGATGGTCATAGGGAGACGGGTGCAAGGTGCAAGAATTGCTCTCGTCTGGACAAGGTCTTCTGTCTGGGTGTCTATGTCCAGAAGAATTTCAGCCCGTCAGTCACAGGCGGAAAGTCTCTATTCTCAGTGTACTTAATAGGGTCACTTACGAATGGAAATATTTATTTTGATATATAAATAAATATTCCAAAATATTTCTCCTTCATTCAGCAGTTAACATTTCCCACTGGGAAATAAGCAAGGTAGGAAATGAACTTTATCGAATATCCGTTATTGTCCAGGCCCTGTGGTAGGCATTTTTATATGTGTTATCTCTTTTAATCTTTATAAATATATTATCTCTTTTAATTTTTAAAAATACAATGTGAAATATTATTTTACACATTGAAAGTTAAAGTTATAGAGAAGTTAATCAACTTTCCTAAAACCATACATCAAGAGAGTGAAGCCAAAATTTAAATCATAGTTTAAGTTCAAAGTCTACATTCTTTGTATTATACTGTGCTGCTTCTATACTAAAAAGTATAATGAGCTAAAGTCTAATGGAACCATATGAATAACAGGATCACGAGGATTTAGTTTGATAGGGGATGAGGGATAGTGGGGCAGTATAGCATAGTAACTGTTATGGTTTAGGTCTAGAATGTTTCCCAAAGGCCTTGTGGGTTAAGATGGGCTTTCGGAAGGTGATTCAACCATGGTGGTGCTATAACTGATTTGCTGTTAGGAGGTGGGATCTGATCCAAAGAGGGGATTCAGTATGGGTGTGACCTAGAAGGGTATATCTCCCTCCCTCACTCCTCTCTTTTTTTGCTTCCTGGCCACAATGACATGAGCAGCTTTCCTCTGGCAGGCCCTTCCACCATGCTGTATTTGTGTTTAAGCCTGACAACCATGGACTGAAACTTCTGAAATGTGAGCCAAAATAAACCTCTCCTCCTTTAAGTTGTTGGTGTCAGGTATTGTGTCTCAGAATGAGAAAGTGACCAGCACAGTAGCTAAGCAAATGGACTGTGGCATCAGGTTGACCCGAGTCACAGATTCTTCACTCAGCAGCCCACTGAGTTTGGTAAGTTACATACTTCACAGAAGCTACTCCAAGTATTAAAAGACAGTGGTAAATAAAATCTTTAGTGGTCTATGGTATATAGTAAGTGCACAATAAATGCTGGTTATATTTGTTTTAATTTTTAGGAATTTAAAGACCACATGCTTACAGAAGAAAAATCTGGGGTCCAGAGAGTCTAAGAGAATTTCTTAAGGATACAGGGTTAATCAGTGATAGAACTGGAACTGAAGCTCTTTTGGTACCTTCTCTCATCTTTCCAAGAAATTGCATTTCACCAGAAGATTTCAAGAGAGTTTTGGAGATACAGTAGTAACCTTAGTGGTATTATGTTTTGCACACCTCCCTCTCCCCGGAATAGAACACTTGAAACCAGTACTGTTCTTGAAAAACCCAGGATGTGAACATTGTTAGTAGTACAATAGGCACAGCTTTCCCTTCTTTCTAAGAGAATATAATTTGGCCCATGTATCAATCTCTTTCCTATTTCTGGGGTGGGTCCTATTTAGTCTAAAACAGCGGTCGAACTTTCGAATACATGGAGGATTTGTTAAATCTCAGATTGCTGGACCCCATCCCCAGCTTTTCTGATGTAAGTAGGTCTGAGGTGAGGCCCTAAAATTTGCTTTTCTAACAGGTTTCCAGGTTTCTGGCCACTTAAACTGCTGGTCTAAGGAACACACTTTGAGAACCATAGGTTTAGGGCCATCAATGTCATTTCCCTGTTCTGGGGATGGGCAAGTATGGTAAATTGGTTCAGTCGAACTAAAGGTAAGGATTCATTCCCTTGGTTGAAAGATTTACTCTCACCTATAATAGATGAATAATGAACAACGTTGTTCTAGAATTTGCTGGTGGACCTCTTATCACCATGAGAGAAACAGCCTCAGTAGCCTGGGATAAAATGACAGAGAGGAGAAATGACTTTGATGTCACTCAAGCCTTTGATGCCACCACTGAGCCATTGAATCAGCCTAGCTGGAGGCTTGATCTTCCTCTGTCGCCCCAGTCTGCCATACTATACAAATTTCCCTGTTGTTTAGCTAGTTCAAGCCACAACTTCTGTTATTTTTGCCACACTTAACCCAAGCCAGATATACTCTTAAGATTCAATAAAATGAAATTAAATGTATTTGAAATACATAACATTTAAATTTAATGCTAGATTTCCCTTTTCCAAATAACTGGCAACTTTATCTTTCATTAATGAGTTAATAATTTATAAATACAAATCTACTTCTGTGCTTTAAATCACAGAAAGCACTCTAAAAGCAGGACCTGATTCTTAATGTTTTCTTGATATACTGTGGGCAGGAAAAACAATTCTCTTTCAGAAAGATTCAGTGTAATTAGTTAGTAGATGTCAGTAAGAAACATACTCCAGTACATTACTAAATTAGGAAACACTTGAAATTCTCAGACAAGATACATTCTTTCTAGAGAAGTTGATCCACACAATCTTAACGAGTGCCAGTTTGTTAGAGGTTCTATTCTGTTTTACAGCTCCAGGTAGGAGCAGAAGTGAAATAAATTGCCTGAACTCCTCCATGTTTTTTATATTGTTACTGTAAACAACTGCAACTATGGTAAGGATATTAAAAAGAAAAAAAAGAAAAAAAAAAACCCAAACTCTCAAATAACATATTAAATCTGCCTTCTAGCAACACGGAATTGTTTCTCTCTTGCAGAAACTTGCCGTTTGTTGTTTATGACTGTGAGCAAATAACATTTTTCCCTGTGATTCTTATACATTTTCATGCCAGGTTTCTCTGTGTGAAAGGTCATTTTATTGTGCCATAATCATTTGGTTGTATGCTGCCTGTGGATGGAGCCTATCTAAATTTTTAAGTCATTTAGAAAGGGACTAATAACAAGTTTTGAGGTTTTTTGTTCCCACTAAATCAAAGCAACTAAGTAGTAATAGCAGCGTTTATTGCTTTTTTACTCTGTTCTAGGCATTGTGCAAAGTGCTTCACAGTGTTTTTCATTTTATTAAATCATTAATTCATTTAATGGACATTTGAGGAACACATAACATTTTCAGTATGGTAGAATAGAACATTTTCTGCTAGCATGTTCACAGTGGAAAGAAATAACAGTATGATTTTGGATTCTAGGGTAAGAACACTGGAGATAAAAGATGGAAAAGGTAGAAATTACATTTTCCCTGAGTTTAAGCTCCCAGTCTGATGTTTTTCAAACTATATTCCTTGATATTTCTACCAGATAGTGATAACAGGTGCTGTTTTAAGACATTTCATGGCTAAACAGGTAGAAGAGGAAACATGGGGATTCAACCACTAAAGAGGATTTTTTACTACAGGAGTTCTTGGTGCTTTTAATATGCTTTGAGTCTGCACAAGAAAGGGCCACATTTCGCACTATTTCCCAAACTCGTTTGATCGTAACCTCTCCCCCAACCACAGTCTCCATTGTCATCACAGGAAGGTCTTACAGTGTTAGGATTTCATGGCATGCACACCAGGAAAATCTTATCCAAGCTAGTTTTGTCTTGAAAAGAGTTTTCATTCTCTCTCCACTTCTAACCTTTCTAGTGTTCTGAGAGATCCAAGTTTTTTTCCTCCACAGTTGTTAACTCTCCACCTTATTCTCCACAATTGCTAACTTCCCATCAAATTTCTAGGACTTCAGCATTTCTAGTTTCAGACCTCACAGGTATTTCTTTTTTCTTTTTTTCTTTATTTGGTGGGTACCCGGGGTCGACCTCAGGACCTTGCGCACCAGCAGGCGCCCGTGCCGTTGAGCGATATCACCGGCCCTTTTTTCGTATGTGGGTTCCAGGAGCTGAACTCAGGCCCTCGCACTTGGCAGGCAGGCGCTTACGCTGCTGAGCCATCTCACCAGCCCTCTCACAGGTATTTCTAGTCAAATTTGGGATATCTGTGACAGACATTTAGCTTCTCAAATCCCTTAATTCCTAGATGGTGGAGTAGCCTCGATCCATGATGACTGGTTAGGTGTGTGGGTGGGCGGGGGTGTGTAAGAGGGCATCAGAAAGGTTAAAACTAGAATTGGAAAATGTATATTTCAGTAAAGAAATAAAAACTTGGCACACCCTTCTGAAAAACTGCCAACTCCTGACTGAAACCTAAATGTATTCAAATTAAAGCCATGGATCATATCTATCTTGGGAAGCAAAATGAAAGGGAAAACTTGGAAACTGCCTGATTAATCTGGTTACATTTCAAAGTCAAGTACAATAATTCTGGTCGGAAGCGATGTGAGAATGCTCTTTGGAACCTGAATCATGAAGTTTGGCTATTCGTGTTAGTCACATAACTTAACCATTTCCATTCCTGGATTTCTTCTTTGTAAATTGTGCAGCTGCATATTGTTGTCAGTTGCTGCCCTAAATCCATTTGGAAAGCAATAGCATAAGTAATTTAAAAAGGAAAGCTTTTAATTCTGTATATTTTTCTCTTTTCCACATAAATATAATCCACAAGACCTCAGTACTTTCTGGAAATGAGAAAAAGAGTGATAGCAAGTACTGTATATGTGTGTGTGTTGTGGGGGGAGTTAAGGCAGTAATTCATAATTTCCTTTTCAAAGAGAGTGCTTTTTGTGTCAGTCAGAGTCCTAGTAGGAAACCAAGTTTCCCTTTCAAAATGATTCAGCTGAAGATTTTTAAGTTTTTAAATTTTATATTTTATTTTTTATTTATTTATTTATTTTATTTTGTGGGTACCGGGGGGTCGACCTCAGGACCTCACGTGCCAACAGGCACCCGTGCCTCTGAGCGATATCACCGGCCCCTTTTTCGTATGTGGGTTCCAGGAGTCGAACTCGGGCCCTCGCGCTTGCAAGGCAGGCGCTTACGCCGCTGAGCCATTTCACCGGCCCTAAATTTTATTTTTGACCGATAGTGATTGCACATATTTATGAGATACAGTATTATAATTTGATACATGTATATAATGTGATCAAATCAATAAAATTAGTATATATATCACATTTATCATCTCTTTGTGATGAAAACATTAATAATCCTCTCTTCACCTGTTTTTGAAATATATATTATATAGTGTAGTCACTCAACTATGTAATAGAACGGCAGAACTTATTACTCCTATCTAAGTACAGTATCATACTCATTGACTAACATTTTCCTACCCTTTCCTAGCCTCTGGCAACCACTAGTCTACTCTCAGCTTCTATGAGATCAACTTTTTTAGAATGTACATATAAGTGAAATCATGCAGTATTTGTCTTTCTGTGCTGGGCTTATTTCCATAATATCTTCTATGTTCATCTATATTGTTGCAAATGACAGCATTTCATGATTTTTAGAGGCTGAATAGTACTCCACTGTGTGTGTGTATCTCATTTTCTTTATCCATTCATTTGTTGATGGACACTTGGGTTGATCCCACATCTGAACTATTTACAGAGTGAGGGCCTGGTTAAGGAATTTAGCAAGGGTGCTGAGGTACCCAAGGATAATCAGCAGTGGGAAGTTGTTACTGCTGGTAGGCCAAGGTGACAAGAGGAGCAAAGATGTTACCAGCTGGAGGAGGAGCTGCCCCATAGAAACTGGACTTGTAGATTCAGGACACCAAAGTAGGGAGGAAACAAAGAGAGATTTCCTGCTGTATTGGTCCATTTGTGCTGCTATAATGGAATACCACAGATTGGGTAATTTATAATAAACAGAAATTTATTGGCTCTCAGTTTTAGAAGCTGTAAGTTCAATATCAAGGTGTTGTAGGTTTGGTGATTTAATTCCAGGAAGATGCCTGAATAGTGGGTCCTCACATGGCATAAGGTAGAATGGCAAAGAGAGCCCTCATGGCTTCATTACCTTTTATAGGCCTACCACCTAATGCTGTCATATGAGAGATTACGTTTTGACAAATGAATTTTGGAGGCAACACAAATGTTCGAAACGTAGCATCTGTTCTCTCGCCTCCTCTCTTGGTCCTAAGTTCTCCTGCAGGTGTCTCCCACTGCCAAACTCAGGCAGAAGCACAGAGCAAGAGAAGCTAGGCGATGCAGAGACAGGAGGAGAACCTTTTAGGGACGGACAAGCAAGGGCCTGAGGAAATAGAACACCACCAAGCTTCCTTGCTAAGCTTCTAACCTCTTCTAAAAGCTTTGAGCAAAGCTGTATGTGTCAGTTAAAGAAATACTTTACTTTCAGATCAGAGTACAATCCCCTCATTTGATATATGTGAGAACAGAGACGATAGAGCAAAAGTCACTTGTTCAAGGTCACATACAAGGTGTGATCACAAGATACAGTGAACGTTTAAAGTTAAAAAAAAAGTTACTCTAAAAGACGCATAGCCATTACTCCTCCTCAGAATACTTACCCTCACCTCAACATACTTATCCTATCTTTCTTGTCACCTTCTGAAGCAGTTCTGGAAGTCCTCTTTTGTGAGTGTCTCTGGTTGAACTGTCATGGCTGCCTTGATTTCCTGAATCCACTCAAAACATTCACCTTTTGTGGTCATTTTGATTTGGGGGGAGAGCCAAAAGTCACATAGTACCAGTGAATAAGGTGTGTGAGGAAACACTGCAATGACTTTACAAGTCTGCCTTTCTCATGGATGGCACCAGGCAGCAGTTTTCAATGTTTTTTTTTTTTTTTTTTTTTTTTTTTTTTGTGGGTACTGGGGGTCGACCTCAGGACCTTGCGCGCCAGCAGGTGCCCCTGCCGCCAAGCGATATCACCGGCCCTTTTTATCGTACGTGGGTTCCGGGAGTCGAACTCGGGCCCTCGCGCTTGCCAGGCAGGCGCTTACGCCGCTGAGCCATCTCACCGGCCCCTATCAGCTCAATCTTGACTTCTAGTTCGTTCCACTCTACCATTTTGCATCTTCTACAATTCCTCCAAGTCTACTCATTATCTTACGTCTGTCTCAAAATCCAGCTTCTCATATCTCCTGTGTTGACTAGGGAAGGAAAAAGAGAGATGAAGCTTTCCTCTTTAAGCAGACTGGGCTGTATGTATTTGTTCAAATAAGGAAGACACTGTCAACTCCTGCAAACACAACAAGGTGTGAACCTCACACGGTGACAATGTGCCTGCTGTGGTTTGGGTATGGTCTAATTGTGCCCTCCCAGAGGTTCATTTGTTAAAGGCTGAGTCCCCAAGGTTATAATTTTGGGGAGTGATGTGATTTTTAAGAAATGGGGCTTAGTGGGGGGCCCTTTGGTCACGGGGGGTTTAAGGTGGTTCTCACATTACCTTGGCAGCTCTTGTGAGAGAGTTAGTAGAGATCACCCCATTCTCTTTGCTCTTGGCTTGAGATATAATTGCTTGCTCCTGCATCTGCTCCCACCATTGATATTTGTGCTATTAGGTGACACAGCCAAGGGGTAGCCCTTACCATAGCATAATGCCATTTGGATTCAAACCTCCAAAATTGTGGGCTAAGTAAACTTCTTCATAAGTAGCCTGCATCAGTTATTTCGTTCTATTGATGCAAAGTCGACTATACAGGGACTATATTTCGAGCTAGCTGGATGGATCTGAAGAACTGGCTCACCAGGAGAGGCCACCTTGATCCATCCAACTGCACCTCAGGTGTGCTCTGCGGCAATCCAAGTAGGTGACAAAGGAGGCCAACATGCTGCTTCTTGGAGGTCCAGAGATGGCTTTGGCTGCTAAAGGAATTCCGGGTCTTTAGGTTGCAATCTGATTTTAGGAAAAATTGGGAAATGATTAAGATTCCTTTCCGCCCTTCCATCTAGTCCCTGGCTTAACCTGGAGCCACTCTTGTTCCTTCTTAAATGTGGTCCCCTGTTTATTTAAGGCTGTTCTTGACTCTGCCCTGTCTATCCCTTAGAACAGTGATGGCAAACCTTTTTGAGACCAAGTGCCCAAACTGCAACCCCAAACCCACTTATTCATCATAAAGTGCCAACATTGCACTTAAACCTGAATACTGAGGTTTTAGTTTAGGAAAAACAACT
The DNA here is from genome assembly GCA_028451465.1 of Erethizon dorsatum. Taxonomy (NCBI): domain Eukaryota; kingdom Metazoa; phylum Chordata; class Mammalia; order Rodentia; family Erethizontidae; genus Erethizon; species Erethizon dorsatum. The sequence continues at coordinate 82,805,831 of CM051835.1, forward strand.
GTTATCCAATCCTCTGCTGCTGGGGTGACTTAGCTCACATGCCGACAGAGAGGCCCACTGTGGCACGCATGCCATGCGTTCGCCACCACTGCCTTAGTGGTTCCCATTCAGTGAGATTTCAGCAGGGAGTCTGCTAAACGAGGATGTACCTGACTGCTCAGTGTTGCTTCTTAGCATGTAATATGTTACCCTTCCCAGTTCTTTCCCCCATTCTCAATCCTGGCTGCACTCCTCACACATATATCTCAATACGACCAATAGACCCTACAAGGGACTATTCACATACCCTAGTCAACCTGAAGCAGCAAGGGAAGGTCCATCTGCACCACCTCTCGGTTGAGAAGTACAGGAAGGTAATTCAGAATCTCTTTTTCTAAAACAGAAAAATCTCTTGCTGGGCTCTTTCCACCTCTGGACAAAACTGTCTTTGGCCTTCAAAGTACATCATGTTACCAGAGGTTCACCCACGTTTTCAGAGAGCCTGTTCTCTCTTTGAGTCACTCAGAGAAAGATTTTTATTTCACATTGCCATCCAACACCAGTTGATCTTTTTGTTATTTATAAGGACTAGTTATCTGCATCACTATTAACCATCATCCTATTTTATGGCTGATAGTTTATTTAGTTGTAGAAACCATCACCAATTCTTTTCAAGCTAGAAAGTTTGAAAATCCAGCTGGTTTTTATTCTTTGCACTCAATCCCATTCCTGCCTCCTGGTCCCCACCCTGCTGGAACATTCTTCACTCAGAAGTGCTGAGTGTCAGTGGTAACATATCCTAGAGTTAAATTAGCAGGACTTGTCAGAGACCACTTAGTCCACAAAAGAATCTCTTACCACCATGTTTCGGCCAAGTACATGGAGGTATTCAGCTCACGGAAGCACTGAATTCATGTAGACTCTGACTCACAGTGAAGATTTAATAAATGACTGTTGATTCTGATTCTAAATGTGGCTGAGAAGTAATTTGCAATGAAACAGACATGCAAAGATGCTTTAAAACAGCAGAGCACCAAAAGGTCTGCATTAGTCATCAGGGAAATGCAAATTAAAACCACAATGAGCTAGCACTACACACCCACCAGAATAGCTAGAATTTAAGACAGATAATTCAAATATTGGCAAGGATGTGGAGCAACTGGAATTCTCATATTCCACTGGTGGGTGTGTAAGAGGAACAACTACTTTGGAAAATGATTTGGCAGTATCATGTAGAAAAGAGCATGTGCTTATACCCAGCAATTCTACTCCTAGACATGTACCACAGAAGTGCTTGGACACGTACATGCAGAGGCATGTACAAGAATGCTCTCAGAGATATTCTTTGTAATAACATTCTCCTGACTGGAAACAACCTAAATGTCCATCACCTATAGATTTATCAAATAAACCATGCCCTATTCATTTAAATATCATGCAGCAATGAAAACAAACAAACTAGAGTTACAACAAGAAACATGAACAGACTCTGCAAACCCAATTTGAGAAAAAAAACAGACATGGAATAATCTATTCCATATGATTCCACTAAATGACATTTAATGGGCATAGACAGACTAAAGCATTGGAAGTCAAAATAAGGTATCTTTTTGTGGGGAGAAGGGTGGAGGTGGCAATTGGGAGAGGGTCCAAGGAGGCTTCTAGATTGAGTCGCTACTGTTTTTCATGATCTTGTTGCAGTGTGTGCCTTGTGACACCACTTTCAGCTACTGGTATTTTTGTGTTTGTATGTATGTTCTGCAATAGTTGTCCCCTGCCTCCCCGCCCAACCCAAGGTTTTGCTCTCTACTGTTTCAGTTACTTGTAGTCAACAGCAGTCTGAAGATAGGAAATGAAAGAAAAATTCCAGAAATAAATACATCATAAGTTTTAAATTGTGAGCCATTCTGAACAGCATGATGAAATCTCATCCAGTACTGCTCCTTCCTACCCAGGATGTGACTCATACCTTTGTCCGGCATATCCACATGGTACGTGCTACCTGCCTATTAGTCACTTAGTAGGGGTCTTAGTTATCCACAGAACGTTGCAGTATTGCAGTGCTTGTGTTCAGACAACCCTTATTTTATTTAATAATGGGCCTGATGTACAAGCATGATGATTGCAATTTTATTGCACCATATTGTTGTAATTGTTCTATTTTATTATCAGTTACTGTTGTTAATCTCTTACTGTGCCTAATTTATAAATGAAACTTTACCACAAGTATTTATGTATGTATGTATGTATGCACAGGAAAAAACCATGATATCTATAGAGTTTGGTACTAACCTCTATTTTAGTCTTCCCCTGCTGGTTTTGGAACCTGTTTTTCACCAGTAAGTGGGCATACTGTACTATAATTTTTTAAAGTTACAATTGCAGAACTGGCAGGACTGACCCACGTCCAGATAGCCTGCCTCTCCTGATCCTTTTGTTTCATCTGATTTCCTTCAACAGTTACCTTGATTCTTCTCAGCCTCAGGTAGTGTCTTCCTGCCCATGGTCTTCAGAGCTTAAACCCCCCCTAGATACTGTCCTGATCTCAGATATCTGTATTTGTGCCCTTTACCCTCCCCATTTTCTTTTCTAAAGCTATCATCTTTCTCACAGACTGGGCAATGAATCTTTGCTAAGTTTTTGATGGCTGATGTCTCTTCTTCCCCTCCTGGTGATTTTAAATTGAAAAAAAAAAAATCCTCAAGAGTGACTTTAAGGTTTAATACCATGGCTCAGCCCATAGGGATAGAGGACTAGTGGATGACACCCTTGAAACAACACAGCGTAGCTGGCCCTGAACATGTCTTCATTAAGGCAAACAGAGAAAATAAACAAATATGTGCTCTGCCTATGCCAGCATAATGGTAAGGCAGAGAGACTGACTTGATGATGGGCTGGGTCACTTCCACGTGGCAGTGGAAGAAATGGAAGGCAGGCTTGTTCTTAGTGAACATTTGGTGATGTTCACTTTTTTTTGGCATTAATATCAGGGTGTGGTGATGATGACTAAGTAAATGAGAACAAAATTGAAAAGTGGAAGTGTTATTCAAGTGCTGGACTCTGTTAGGCATTATAGACCAAGCAGAGTGGGCTGGCAGAACTGTTTGAGGGTGTGCTTCCTCTTGCTATTCCTTTCATCCCTCTCCTTGTGGCTGGACTTCACGGCCTTATGCATATCCACACTTCATCTAGTGCTTGTGCTTTTTGAATTGCATTGGGAATTGAATATGACTCAGAAAGGAAAGCAAGAAAGTGTGTGTGGCCTGATTTTTGCCTCTGTTGTCTGGGACAGGAATCAACATACGGGAAATGATTCTGGAGATATTCAAGGTGATACAGAATGAGTGTTAAGCCAAACACAATTGAAATATGTTGCTCTGATGAATGCAGTGAGTGGTCAAAAGGGGAGACACCACATTTTTCCAGTGGTTGGCCTGTGAACATGGGGATAGATGTGCAAGCCTGAAAAAAAATCCATAAACCAAACTAAGACAGAGGACGAAGACTACCATTGTTTTATGTGCTCCTTTAGCTTGTGTTTCTGAAGTTTCTCTCTGGGCCGAGCGTTTTACTATTGCAGAGGACCTAAAGATGACAAACTACAGTTTAACTTTCTTTGGAGGAGTCAATGTTTATCATGTTTACCAATATATTTTCTCTGTGTTATTTTCTGTTTTCTGGGTCCCCATCTGGCAGAGGAAATTTATATACAAGTTCATTACTCTATACTAAATACTTTCTAGTGAGGTCTTTTGCTTGTCAGCAATAGCAGGACCTTCTCTGTAGTATTTATGAGTACATTTTATTCATTTATTTTTTTTGTGGGTACCGGGGGTCGACCTCAGGACCTCGCGCTTGCCAGGCAGGCGCTTATGCTGCTGAGCTATCTCACCGGCCCTATGAGTACATTTTAAAGAATTTTGAATAATGCATTGGCAGAAGTGAGAGGAAGAATGTTTAACTAAAGTTCACCTGGGTACATTTAACAATAAGCAATGTACAATCTGGCCTCTTTTCACCTTATAAATAACATGCACTTCTTTTCATTTGATTATAAAACTAATACTTATTGTAAAACATTTTGTAAATTAAAAACATGAAGAAGAAAATAAAATTCATCCACGATTTCTCCATGCTTAGGTATTATTGATATAAACATCTGTGAAACTGTGATATGCAAATACAATATATATATATGTAGTTTTATCCCTCTTTTTCATTTAACATGATGAAACATCTTTTTCTCATATCATAAAATATTTTTTAAAAATATGGTTTATGAAAGATGCATGATAATCCCTCCCAACAATAATTCTTCTAGAAGGTATTGTTTAATAAAATGTGGATTTTTTTCATTTCCAATCATTTGAAGGTAGCAGTTAATTATTGGCTTCTCTACCTCATGTATATGGCTTATAAATATGAGCCAGGTTGGCTTAGTTATTAAAAGATAAAAGAGGGGCCGGTGAGATGGCTCAGCGGCTTAAGCGCCTGCCTGGCAAGCGCGAGGGCCCGAGTTCGACTCCCGGATCCCACATACGAAAAAAGGGCCGGTGATATTGCTCAGCGGCACGGGCGCCTGCTGGCGCGCGAGGTCCTGAGGTCGACCCCCCGGTACCCACAAAAAAAAAAAAAAGATAAAAGAAAGAAGATGTTTTTACCCTTAAAATACCCGTTATAAAGTTTTAATTTATGAATCTTTTTTTTTTTTTTTTTGTGGGTACCGGGGGGTCGACCTCAGGACCTCGCGCGCCAACAGGCACCCGTGCCTCTGAGCGATATCACCGGCCCCTTTTTCGTATGTGGGATCCGGGAGTCGAACTCGGGCCCTCGCGCTTGCAAGGCAGGCGCTTACGCCGCTGAGCCATCTCACCGGCCCCTAATTTATGAATCTTTAAGAAAAGATGTGGAAGATGTTTTCTTCTTTTCAGGGATGCTATTCTTAGAAAAACTCATAACCAATTTGAAGGGTAAAGTTCTCTTCACAAAATGCAATTTGTCCAGCTTCTTTCACTTGATCCATCTGAGGAGACAGAGGGAAAACAAACTGTTTCTCCTCCTATGTGCTTATAACGCAGATCACTTCTATGATTCCAAAAACGTGTGGGGATTCTTCCCCATTAGAAAGTCAGCAATCAGTTCTGTGGTGAATATCAGCTAGGTGTCCTATTTCAACCCTGTTCTGAACTTCTACCTGGAAAGAGTGTCAGATCCCACAACTTGAGGGATTGTACACCAGTCAAAAGTCTGAGCCTCCAGAATATCTGAACGACTGGCTACATACTGGGGCTCCTATGATCTTCTCTTCAGGCTTGATTAATCTGCTAAAAGGGCTCACAGATCTCAAGGAAACTATGCATGTGTATCAGTTCACTGAGAATACAAAAGAACAGCCAGATGAAGAGCTGCATAGGGCAAGGTCTACAAGGGTCTCCAGCGTAGGAGCTTCTGTCCTCCTGCAGCTGGGGTGCACCATCCTTCTGAACATGGGTAAGTCTGGTTCACCTTCCTGCAAGATTCCTGGGTTCAGCTGTCCAGCAGCTCTATGAACTCTGTCCTTTTGGTTTTTTAGGAGAATTTTATTGCACAAGCATGACTGAAGCATGGATAGATGTGTTGAAATGTAATTGGACAAAAGGGTATGACTTAATGCTAATAGACTGAGTAGGGAAACCAAGCAAAGCCTGTCTGTTCAGATTCTTCTTGGCCTCTCTGCGGCATTCCTTTCTCCAGGGTATGGGGCAGGACCCCCTTGTGAAATGGCAGTGTTACGATCTACTTTCAGACAAGGCAGCTCAAAGAATTTCTTTATGAACAGCTCCAAGGCACAAAGGCAGGGGAAGACTAGAACATATTTCTATGGGCTGTCCTTTGGGAGAAAAAGAAGCAGGTGAAAGAAGGCCAGAAGAAGAAGATTTTGTATGTGTGTGTGTGTGTGTGTTTGATTGATTGATTGATTGATTTGCTTTCTGAGGCCAGCATCTGAGACCTAGAGTGCTCCAATTATACAGCAAAAGACTGTCTTTCACCTTTATCCCTGTGAAGCTCTCAAGAACCAAAGACAGGGCTGGTGAGATGGCTCAGTGGCGTATGTACCTGCCTAGCAAGCGTGAGGGCCCGAGTTTGACTCCCAGAACCCACATACGAAAAAAGGGCCGGTGATATCGCTCAGCGGCACGGGCGACTGCTGGTGTGCGAGGTCCTGAGGTTGACCACCGGTACCCACAAAAAAAACCCCAAAAAAAACAAAGAACCAAAGACAAAAGGACAAGTATTTTCACCTTATTGTTCCAGTTATTTAGAAGGTAACAAGGGCTATGGGAGTTATGAGCCAGGAGCATGAATGAAAACCAAACTATGTATCATCATGAGATGGCTTCCACAGAGGTGGAAGACATGACCATTCTCTTAGAGTACCATAAGCAACGAAGTGGAAACAGCTGCAGCTGGACTTCACAGATGTGGGAAGTAAACACTGGGGGTTGGAAGGATCTAGGGAAGCTACCAGAAATGGGTTGTCTCATTGTTCCTTTGACAACAGGAATTCTCTGCCTCTGTCTTTATGATAGTGACTGGTCCTACTGTCTCTGCTTCTCTTGTACCTTTGTTATCAATCACTTCACCCTCCACTGTAGAGGTCTCGTCTCTACCCAATGGCTTCAGTTTGCTCATAACTTGTCCTGCTTATGGCTTTTCAACTCTTCTTTCTATTGCCTGACTTTTTAACTTCTGTTCCCACCATGGGAATTATTTTCTTTCTATTTCCACTTCAATTCTTAAAAGGGATGGGTGAGCTGGGTATGGTGGCACATACCTGTAATTCCAGCACTCTGGAGGCTAAGGCAGGAGGATGGCTGAGAGTTCAAGGCCAGCCTGGAGTACATGGCGAGACCCTGTCTCAGGAAAAAAAAAAAGTTATGTTACTTAGTTGTTTTCAAACTGATTTTAATAGAAATTTATTTGAGCTATTTTTTTCTTAAATTTCCTGAAATTTAATATCATAGGAAAAATATTAATGCTTTATGATGTTTGGATGGCCTTTTTTATAAACTTATTTCGAAGAAGATAAATGTATTTAAATAGTTAATGTAGAATTGTACTCACAGATATCAGAGATCAGCAAAGACAGATAGAAAAAGTCTGGAATATGCTGCCTTTTACAAAGTAGGTTAAAAGCATTTCCCTTTTGAAACAGAATGTTCTCATAGGCTTTTTTGTGTTTTGCTACTAAAATATAAATGGTTATGTGTAATAGTTAACTGCAGATTGTTATTTTTGGAAATTATTTTTATATGCACAAATTGTGACGGAAAGTGGATTGCTAACATTAATTTGTACTTTGGTCTTACTTTTAGTGGAAGATTTAACTTAGTTTGATTTTTATTTTATCTCACCAGTACAAAACGGGAAGTGAAGTTGGGCAGTAAACTGCTTCCTGTCTTCTTGCAAGAAGAAAATAAATTGTACATACATAGGCAGATTTCACTTTCTCTCTACTCAACCCATTTTATACAAACAATTTTGATTTAGCATTAGTAAAATGTTACAATGTCATCCCCCCTGATCTTAACCCTGGGTGTATATTAGAACCACTTGGAAAGCTTTAAAAAAAAAAAAAATTCCTGTATTCAAGCCCCATCTTCCAGTTTTCTGATTAATTTGGTATGGGGTGTGGTCTGGGCATTAATATTTTTTGAAAGCATCCAAAGTGATTTTAATGAGCAGACAGAAAGCCACAAAGCAGAAGGAGAGAATATATTCCTCCTAAACATTTGTGCTTATATTCAAGGCAGTCTATTATCTATTCACAACCAAGCTTGTCAGGTTCTGGCTGGACCAAATTATTTCCTCTGTCCTCTGAACATTGCTTGCGCTTCCCATCTACTGTTTTTCTCCAAGCATTCCAGGAGTTTCCTCCTCACATTTTTTTCAAATTTAATTCTTCCCCATTTTTCAAGACTCAGCTCAGTTTAGACTTTTTTCATGAAGCCTTTTCTGACTACCCCTGACTGGAAGGATTGCTCTTTCCACTAGAAGGTCTTTTGAACAATGAGTCAATTGTGTGCTGCTTTGTGTCATCTCTTCTATTGTTGCACTAAATGATTAATCTTTGCTTAACTTTTCACCTGTTTGTTATCCTGCTGTGTATGCTCTCATCTTCTAGGATTTATTTGTATCCTTGACAAACCAGGTGTCTTGCACAGTGTAGAAAGCCAATATTTCCTCCTACTTTCCATCTTGGCTTTCACAGGTGTGGTTCAGGTCTTCTTCTCCTGGAATCCTGCCCTAATCCTGATTGGCTTTCCTGCTACCAGACACCTGGGATCTTTAAATCAGCCCAACATATCAGTGGTCCACATGGCCAATGGCCAGTAAAACTGACTGTGTGTGCATACTCCTTTACTTTCTCCTGTTTATTTTATGATCTATTTGAACCTTTGTGTTTCCTTCCCTCCCTACTCTCTTACTCCCGCACTCCCCAGGACTTGATGGCAAAATTTAACTTAGGTTTTTCTAGGTTGTCAGGGTACCACACACCATGGGGTCTTCCTGTCCCCATTCCTTTGGGTAAACATTCCCACTCACCAGGCTCTGGCCTGGGGGACCTAAATCATCTTGTCGGTCCTCCAACAGTAACCCGCTCTGATCTTTCAAGATTCCCCTCAAAGAAAATAAACACGATGTTTACACTTCTCACCCTTTAAAAGAAATCTGATTGTGTTGGCCACATGTTGGAAAAAATAAAAACAGCCCATGAAAAGAAAATAGGGGAAATACACTAGAATTTTTTCAGGCTGAGGCCAAAGGCAATGATTAAGTAAGGAAGGGTTTTTATCATCATTTTGCAAAAAACATGCACCTTTTCAGGGGATCTAAAAGATTTGGATAAATGCTTGTCACTTGAATTAGCTACTGGGAAGTAAATCCTCCTACCCAATAAATTAAAATATCAATTTTTTTCTCTTATCTTACCACATCTCTTTCCTCTGAGACGGCCTTAAACCCTAAGGGCTCAGAGTTTAAGAGATGTTTACTGATTCCTTTCTTTAGCGGCCTCCACGAACCCTACAGTCAATCATTTCCTCCGGGGGCCGGGCCACGCCCATTCCTCAGACCAAGCCCACTCAAATCGCCCCTCCCTCCCCTCGCATGGTACGCCCCAAGCCCCGCAGCAGAAGATTCTCATTGGTAGAGAAGTTGTTCTAGTCCCACCCCGGAGGGCGGCGATAGGCTGAACTGGCGTGGGGCGGTGGTGGTTGGCTGCCTGCGGACGGGTCTCTCTTCAGGCCTGTCAGAGTGGCTCGAGGCAGTTGGCGGCTTTCAGGGCTGGGTTGTCAGTCAGTGAGAGGAGGGGGAAGATGGCTCGCACGGACCCGTTCTGCTAGGAAGAAGGGGGGCAGGTGGTGCTGTACTCTGGAGGAAGCACAGCCGCCGCCGTCGTGGTTGCTGCAAGCCGCTCAGGTCGAGGTTCCGCAGTGGAGCTCCCGTAGCCTCTCTGGTGAGTACCGGGGAGCGACCAGCGCCTGGCCCCCAGGGCGGCCGGAGACCGAGAACTTTTTTGGCAGGGAGGAGCCGGGGCGAGGCGGCGGCGGCGGGGAGGGGACGGGACTTTGTCCCCGGCTGCGGCTTCGCTGGGGGTAGCGGCTCCTGCGCGAGGCTCGGCGGGTGGGCTCGAGGCGGCGCCGGACCGGGCGGGTGGGTGGGCTGCGGCCGGCGCCTGCTCACCCCAAGTTGGGCGCAGTCCGCCGCTGCCGGGAAGGCGGCAGCCCCGAGCGCGCGGACCCGGACTCCCTCCTCCCCGGCGAGCAGCGGTCCAGCCCGGGGCGTGACCGGGTGCTGCAGCCTCGGCCCCTCTGCGGGTCGGCTCCGGGTGGGGACCCCCCACTCCCACCGCGCCCCCTCTGATGCTCCGGCCTCTCCTAGCCCTCCTACCCTCTCTCTGAACCCTGGGGAGGCCACCGCCTTCCGTCCGGTCTGCTGGCCAAGATGGTCCCTGTCGACCCCGCTCCTTTTTGAAAGCAGCGTTCGCCTCCTTCTTTGGTCCCGCGCAGAGCAGACAGGATCAGAAAACAGCTGCAGTTTCTTCCTTGGTTATTTACTACGCTGAAGACCTCTGCGGCTCCTGCCTCCTTCAGTCCACGAGTTATTCTTCTGAGGCTGATTTTATCCTACCGGAAAATCGTTAGGATTTTAGTTGAAAATCGTTGCATTAAAGAGCCCAAGTTTGCCCGCTTCAGCAAAACCTGGTATCCGCCCTCCAGGGTGCACGTGTGCTTTGTACCCTCAGAGTTTAGGCACTCCTGAAAGATTTTAATTTTGCTCTAGTGGTTTCACACTCAGAGACTCGGTTCTCTGAGAAATACACTATCACACGCCTGGCAGCCGCCGCGTTCAGGTTAGGGGGAGTTTGTTCCACTGGCAGCTACTCCTTATCTTAGCGACTATACTACAGGCAGTAGGGCCCACCTGTTATTGTGCAAATTATTTGTCCTTTGGGTTTCACAGTAGTTTTTGGAGCAGGTATGCCACATTTTTGGTTCATGTAACACTTTACAGTTTGAGATTTTCAATGTGTAAAATCTTTGCTGCATAAAGTCATACGGATTAGTATAACCTTGTATCAATATGATAATCCTGGGAGGTTTGTTTGTAATGAATTTATATATAAATAATGAATTTATATAAATAATAAATCCTAAGAAATCTTTAAAATCTTAGTTATTCAAGACTTTTTTTATGAAGTATCAAGTCATACATAAATTGACATTGCATTGCCCTAGGCTCAGTAAGTACTAGGGGTTTAGAAATGAATGCCATAACTCTTGTCCTCAGAAATTGTGTAATGTATGAGGTATTAGTAACATAATAAAGGAACATTTATAATACCTTGTAATAAGCGTGAACAGGGATATGCCTAGTGTAGTAAGGAAGCGTAGAATAGGACATGGTCAACTTACCTTGGATGTTGCTGGAACTGGGAGCACACAGCAGAATTTTGAAGTGCAAGGGTTAATGAAGCACTTTTCAGAAGGAGGATATAGTTTCGAGAAAGCAAGGAGGATGAGAAACCATGGAAGTTGGGGAAGTCATTGACGATGACAAGCCCGTGTTGACAGTCAGTTGACGGGTCAACAGCATTAACATTGACTTGGATCGATGCAGGGTTAGTAGGAAAGTGGTGGGAGATGAGGATAGTGAGGGTGGTAGAGGGTCAGAGCACAGCATTCTACTCTTAGCTAAAGGGATTGGATTGAAGGTGATGAATTGAGAAGACATTTATTAGATTTGTATTTTAGATTCTCACTAAAATGAGGTAGAATCTAATGGGTCCTGATTGTCTATGTGGGAAGAAAGGAGGAACAATCAAGACTCTGAGGATTTGATTTGGTACCATTAACTGGAAATGAGGAACACGCACATTAATGGAAGATGATAAATTCTATTTTTTGAGTTTGAGGAAGTGGTGGAACATTCAGCTGAAGATGTAAATAGGTATTTGGATCTATGGATGTGGAATTTGTAAAGGAAATCAGGATTAGAGAGAAGCTTGGGAATTGAAGATACATTGGTTTGGTTTTGTAGAAGTATCACAGGAAGTCCATTAGCATGATAAAAGTAGCAGCCAGAGATCTGACTGATAAATAGAAATAGAATAATCTGAAAGAGAGGAGTGGTTATTAGAAAAAAAGTAGGAGAGACATCAAGAAAGATGCTAAGGGTAAAGACTTTCAAAGGGAGGAGGAATCGATCAACAATTTTGAATGCTGTAAAGTGGTATCAAGTAAGAAGAAGACCCCAGTAACCAGTGACTTTATAAGGAGTCCAGAACTGACTTTAACAAGTACAGTTTTAGCTGGGGTGGTGGTTTAGAAACTAGTCTTCAGAAGACTGGGCAAGTAAGGGTAGTTAATAAATTAGTTGCCTGTGAGTGAGGCTTTTCAAGAAAACTGAAGTAAAAAGAGAAAACGATAGCTATAGAGAAGTCCTCTCAATCTTGGTTATGCATTTACAGTCTTCTGAAGAGCTTTTAAGAATTTTGATTTCCAGAAGGAGCCCCACCCTTTTTCCAATGGCAGTGGGCTAGGACCTAAACATTGGTATTTACTTACACAAGAGGTTTACAAAATATAGTCAGCATATAATAAACTACACATATTTAAAGTGTGCAATTCAATGTCTGACATGTTTACAACATAAAACCCTAAGTACAATTAAAATAATAAACATATCCACACCTCTCAGTTTTCTTGTCTCCCTTTGCAATCTTTCTCTCACCCCCAGGAAACCACTGGTCATGCTCATCTACTTTCTGTCAGTATAGATTACTTGCACTGTTTTTCGTTTTTGTTTTTTTTTACAGTTCTCTAAATAATTTCAATGTACAGGCATGGTTGAAAACCACTGCAGAAGAATATTTGAAGGAATATTATGTTTATTTGTTCACATTCATAGAGAAAGTGAGAGTAGAGACAAAGAGGTAGGTGAGTCAGGAAAGATGAAGTAATTATTGGGCTAGAAATGGAAGGAATTCAGAATTTTGATCAGTGAGAAAGAATTTTGAAAGCAACACCTCTAACAAAGAATATGATATAAAAGATAATATATTTCTTTGTTTCTAGCAGTGCTGTCATTGTAATATCAAGATTGGTTCTCTGAAGTACCTCTTACATATTCAGAGAATTAAGAGAAAATCTCAGTACTGTGAAAATGAAGGCCCCTCAGAAAAACCCCTTATATGGAGCCTGGGACCCCTGGTACCACCATGTAATGCTTTATCATTTTTTGGAGTGGGGCAGATGGAATTAACAGTTTGTCTATTGCTTATAGTTGAGAGCCAAGTACTGCCAGTCTTTTTGGCCCTCTCAGAGTTAGGCTGCACTGGGGAAACAGAACATTTAACACTTGAAAATCTCCTGTTTAAAGCATTTGGCTCAGAAGAAATCTTGCTTGCTTGCCCTTTAGATAGTACCTTATAAATTATTGGGGACGAAAACTCATTCCTCTTTCTCCAAAAGGAGACAGAGAAGAATTGTGTCTAAAAGTTGTCAAAGGCCCATTACTTTTTATCCTGAGAAAAGTAATACCTCTCTTTTCTACCCCTACACTTTTATTTTATTCTTAAAATTTCTGGTCAAGATTTGAATGTAGAGATCCAGAGCTTGTTCCTTATCCTTGAGTCTTGCCTTTGTTGGGGGCATGAAAGCAGAATGGCTAATCTCTGAACATTATCTGGGATTTTACTTGATCATAAATAAAGGTGGAGTGAAACATTTTGTCTGATTGTCTCTCTCTCTTTTTTTTTTTTTTTTCATGGTCTTTTATACCTCTGAAAATTTCTTTCATCGTGATAAAAAAAAAATCAAAGTATGAGTTCACCTAGACAGGAAAGATAGCCTAATTTTGATGTAGCCTAAAAAAACTAGGAATATCAGTGTTAGCATAATTTTGGATACTGTTGTTACTACAGTCACAATAGTGCATACATTCTGTATTTTCTTAATTACTACTGTAGTTAATACAGCCATTGTAGGAAATTTGGGAAATTCAGGACTACATAAATAATAAATAACATTTTTAATGTTTTCACCCGGAGACACTTACTAACATTTGGGTGAATATCTATGTAAGTCTTTTTAAATGGGTGTTTACATTTTCTTAAACACAAAGAAACCATTCTTTTTTTTTTTTTTTTTGTGGGTACCCGGGGTCGAACTTAGGACCCCGCGCGCCAGTAGACGCCCATGCCGCTGAGCGGTATCACTGGCCCTTTTTTCGTATGTGGGTTCTGGGAGTCGAACTGGGGCCCTCGCGCTTGCCCGGCAGGTGCTTATGCTGCTGAGCCATCTCACCAGCCCAAAGAAACCATTCTTTTCTTTTGTCATTTAAAAATTTTGGAACATGATATTTCGTCACTAGTTTCACTTAGTAGGTTATGAATGCTTACCTGAGTCAATGAAATATTATTTTTTACAACAAAGCATCATTTACAATGTACATCTAATATTCTGGTATATAGATTTACCAAAGTTTATTTAACCACCTTAACGGTTTTTGAAAATTTAAGTTCATTTCAATAATTTTGAATGAATAGCAATTCTTGATAGGTTAAGTATTGCCCATGTCCCTTCCTTAGGATAGTCCTGAAGTCATAAGGTATGCATCTTTTAATGATTTTAATAGAGATGAATAGATGGCCTTTCAGAAAGATCGAATAAATTCATCTGTATTAGTTGTGCTTGAGTGTGTCCACACCTTCTCCACAGTCAGCACTAGCAGTTAACTCTCATTTGACAGTAACCTTCTATAATTGTTATTTCCATGGATTATCAGTGACAAATATTTATATTTTTTTGTGAATTATGTTAGTTTCCTTTGTTTATTACAATACTGAAGATTTTTAAAAACTGAATTATGGAGAGCTCTTTATAGCTTCAATCGTTACACCTTTGTCAAATTCCATTGTAAAAAATTTCTCCATTTTTAAATTTACATTCTGATTTTGGTTTTGGTATGTTTTTCTTTTTAAACAGACTTTTAACATTTTAATATGGTTAAATCTAACAGAATTTTTCTTTTATGCTTAGAAAGGCCTTTCCCATTCCAAGTTATGTAACTATTCACTCTATTTCCTTGTAGTAATTTCACAGTTTTAAAAAATACTTGTATCTTTCACCTATTTGCAATGTACTCTAATATAGAGTGTCAAATAAATTCTTTTAATACTATTTATTAATAGTATTAATAAATACTTTTCCTGGAGGTTTGAAATACCGAATATCAAGTATCTTGTCCTGGAGGTTTTATTAAATACCAAATCATATGTATATAGTCTATCTACCTACCTATAGGTAATTGACTTTTTCTATGTTTCTGTTTCATTGGGCTGTTTATTTTTGCTCCAATAATTCTAAACTGTGGTTGTAGCAATTCTTGCCATTATCTTTTTCAAAACATATCAGCATTTCTCATATTTTTCATATTTTTAAAGGTAATTCATTAAGATCCCAAAAGAACCATGTTGGAATACCTACATTTTCTAGAAATAAATGTGCTGTTCCTACAAAATTATCACCACTTCTTCAAGCCATCTTTTATGACTCAAAGATGTAGCTTTGAATTTCTTTACACAGTTTCTAGTTTTGTTATGTGGGTTCTGCCCCCTTTTGGTATTTTAGAATTTGATGCAATTATAGTATGTGTGCTGCTGAAGTGAGCACTTGATGCAATTATAAATAAGATCTTTTTTCATTGTTTCATAAAGTGGATTATATCTGTCTGATGGAATATAGAACTTATTTTCATACACTCTTTTCTAACTGGTCATGTTATGAAACTCTTAATTCTAGTAATATTTATTGGGTTTTATAATTACTCAGCTATACCATTTGTAAAGGACGATCATCTATTTTTCTTGCCAATATTTAATTCTTTTTTCTTTTTTTTTATTGCATTGGCCAGAACTTCTAGAATAATGTTAAATTATAGTAATGGTAGTGGACATCCTTGATTCATTTCTCATTTGAATGAGAATGCCTGTAGGGCTTCACAGTTGTGTATTCAAAATTTTTGTTGTGGCATGTTAAGAAAATAGTCTTGTATTCCTTTTTTATTTTTGAAACTGAGATAGTGATTTGATCACATGTCCACATAATGTACATTGAAATAATAAGGTGTTTTTTTTTTTTTTCCTTTTACCTCTTTGTTGAATTGTATTAAAAGATTCACTAGTAGATTTCATCCAATATCGGTCTTTTGGGGATAAAGGCAACTTGATAATAGCTTCTCTCTTTAAAGTAGTGCTATATTTGATTTGATACGAGAGTGCTCTCATCATGTTTCTTTTGTATGACTTTTTTTTTAATACTTTTTTAATATACTAGCTTTATAAGAGAAGGAGGGAGGAGGAAAGGTGAGAGAGAAAGAGAGAGAGAGATTGAGATTGAGATTGAAAGCTTTTCATTTCTCCTGGTGCTCTGGCAACTAATCCCTTCCTTGGAAGGTTTGCAATAGTTTAGCTATAAAAATGTCTAGGTCTTTGGTACACTTTACTTATTCTTTCTAAGTGCTTTTCACAGTTAATTTCATTTAATTATACCATTTTATGGAGGATTTTTATCCCTGCTCTACAGATAAACTGAGCCACAGAGGTTAAGTCTTGTTCAAGATCAACACACCATTAGTCAAGAAGCAAGAGACTCAATTCCTATCTGATGTCATAGCCCATATTTTTAAATTGGTTCTCTAATTTTTCCTAATTAGGATACTTTCTTCTCTCCATATTTTTTTTTTTTTTTTTTTTTTTGTGGGTACCGGGGGGGTCGACCTCAGGACCTCGCGCCCAGCAGGCGCCCGTGCCACTGAGCGATATCACCGGCCCCTTTTTCGTATGTGGGATCCGGGAGTCGAACTCGGGCCCTCGCGCTTGCCGGGCAGGCGCTTAAGCCGCTGAGCCATCTCACCGGCCCCTCTTCTCTCCATATTACTGAGAAGTAAATCACATCATTTTATTTGAGCATCTTATGAAGTATTTTTCCTCTTTACACAATTAGCTTCCAATTTTGGTAAGCCTATCAATTATTACTGGCCTGTTCTGTGATGTCATATCTTCAATTTTAACAAATATAGCTTTACATAGTCATAATAGGTGATCCTAGAATGGGGTGGGAGGAGAAGGAGAGATTTAAAGTTGATATTTATATAATGTATTGAATATAATTCACATTTTAATTTTGTGGGTTCTCCAGGTTAGTTTTCGTTCCTCAATCCTGTTTATATGTTGTAAAGAATGTTATGCTAAGTGTACCATACGTAAGAGATGAGGGAGTTTTAGAAACATAATAGTTTTCCATTGTAGCTCAAATATTTGTCGTTTTTGAGTCTTACATCAGAGTAGCCTTTTAGTAGTAAATGTTAAGTGATGTTTATTTGGTGTGTGTTTTCTTGACCAAAGAGTCTTTTGATAGTTGAACATAAGTAGCTTTCTCACACAAATGATAGGGATTCATCCATTTGTACTTTACTTAATGGAAACATTTTATATCCGTTCTTAAATTGTACTGTAAAGATTATTTTTAGGTTTCAGCTATTGGAAGATTTACATTTACTTTTGTATAGAGTGACATATAGCCTTGGAAATTTTTTTTTTTATATTAAAGAGAAAAAAACAATAATAACAATGATAGAGAATTTCATAACAATATAGGAAATTAACAATGGTTAATATATTGCATATTGTTATCTTCAAAGTAGTTGCTCAGATTACAAGATATAGGCATGCAAAATTGATCAAACAATATAAGCACAAACTGTTCTTTTCAATGAACTAGAATAAATTAATAGTATAATTATCTTAGCTATCATAGATATACATATATCTTTTTTTTTCTTTTCCCTTTTTTCCTTTCCCCCATCCTAGTTGTTCTTTCGTTTTGAGCAGTTTCTTTCCCTTTCACAGTATCTATTGTAGATTTTGGATCTTATGTACTCTTTCAGTTTCTTACACTAGGGAGACAATACAGTGTTTACACATGCGAGTCTGATTTATTTCACTTATGAGTATTTGTTCTCTAGTTGCATCCATTTACCTATAAAAGCCTCGAGTTTATCATTCTTTATAGCTGAGTAGTGCTCCATTGTATAAAAAGACCACATCTTTTTTATCTATTCCTCAGTTGTTGGGCATTTGGGTTGTTTCCAAGATCTAGCTATTACAAATTGTGCTGCTATAAACATGGGTGCACATATATCACTGTGGTATGATGTTTTTAATTCTTCTGGGAAAATACCCAGAAGGGGAATAGCTGGGTTGAATGGGACCTCTAATTCTATTTTTTTGAGGAATCTCCATGCTGATTTCCACACTGGTTGTACCAGTCTACACTCCCACCAACAGTGGAGAAGTGTTCCTTTTTCCTCACAGCCCTGCCAGCCTTTGTTATTGGTTGATTTCTTCATGATAGCCATTGTTTCTGGAGTGAGATGGAATCTCAGTGTTGTTTTAATTTGCATTTCTTGAATGATCAATGATGTTGAATATTTTTTCGTATATTTATTTGCCATCTGTATTTCTTCATCTGAGAATTGTGTATTCAGGTCTTTGATTGGGTCTTTGAATTTGGGGGGTCTGATTTTTTTCAATTCTTTGTATGTTCTAGATAGAAGTCTTTTGTCTGAGCGATGGTTGGCTAAAATATTTCTCAATCTGTGGGTTTTCTTTTCAGTCTGTTGGTGATTTCTTTTGATTGTGCAAAAACTTTTTAATAAGAGATCCTAGTTGTTGATTCTTTGAGGTACTTCCCGTGCAGTTTGGTTTTTGTTCATGAACTCTCTGCCTACCCCTATGTCTTCAAGATTTCTACCTACTTTCTCTTCCAGTAGATTCCATGTTTCTGTTTTAATATTTAGATCTTGGTCCATTTTGACTTTAGCTTAGTGCATAGTGATAGACATCTAGTTTTAGTCTTTGGCATGTGGAAAGCCAGTTTTTCCAGCACCATTTATTAAAGAGGTTATCTTTCTTCCAGTGAAGGTGTTTGGCCCCTTGTCGAAGATAAAGTGGCTGAGTGTGTTTGTAGCTGTGTCTGCATCTTCTAATCTGTTCCATTGATCCTCAGGTCTGTTTTTTTGCCAGTGCCATGCTGATTTTATCACAGTAGCTTTGTAGCATAATTTCAAGTCAGAGATTGTGATGCCTCCTGCCTTGCCTTTGTTACCCAGGATTGCCTTTGCTATTCTAATTCTCTTCTGTTTCCAAATGAATTTTAGGAATGTTTTCTCTAGATCTATGGGGTATGCTAATGGTATTTTGATCAGGATTGCATTAAATCTGTATAACAGTTTTGGGAGTGTGGCCATTTTCACAATGTTGGTTCTTCCTATCCATGAGCAAGGGATATCTTTCCATTTTCTGATATCATCTTCGATCTCATTTTTCAGAGTACTGTAATTTTCAATGTATAGATGTTTTACTTCCTTTGTTAGATTGATTCCTAAGTATTTCATTTTTTTGGATGCTATTGTGAAGGTTGTGGTTTCCCTAATTTCTCTCTCAGTGAGTTTGTTGTTTGTATACAGGAATGATATTGATTTTTGAGTGTTGACTTTGTATCCAGCTATGGTACTGAATTTGATTATTAATTTTAGAAGTGTTTTGGTGTAGTTTTCGGGGTCTTCTATGTAGAGTATCATGTCATCTGTGAATAATGATAATTTAATGGTTTCTTTTCCTATTCTTATTCCTTTTTTTTCTCTCTCTTGTCTAATTGCTCTGGCTAACGTTTCCAGAACTATATTGAATAGGAGTGGTGATAGTGGACCTCCTTGTCTTGCTCCTGATTTTAGATTGAAAGCTTTCAGTTTTTGTCCATTTAGTATGATGTTGGCTGTTGGTTTGTCATAGATGGCTTTTATCAGATTGAGGTAAAGACCATCTATTCTGATTTTCTGTATGGTTTTTATCATGAATGAGTGTTGGACTTTATCAAAAGCTTTTTCTGCATCCGTTGAGATGACCATGTGATTTTTGTCTTTGGCTGTGTTGATATGGTGTATTACATTTATTGATTTGCGTATGTTGAGCCATCCCTGCATTCCTGGGATGAATCCCTCTTGGTCATAGTGTGTAATCTTCTTGATGGTTTGCTGCATTCTGTTTGCTAGTATTTTACTGAGGATTTTTGCATCTATGTTCATTAGGGAGATGGGCCTGTAGTTCTCTTTTTTGGTGGGTCTTTCTCTGGTTTTGGTATCAGGGTAATACTTGCCTCCAGGAATGAATTTGGGAATATTGCTTCCTTTTTAATTTCATTAGAGAATCTGAGGGGTAGTGGCATTAAATCTTCTCTAAATTTCTTGTAGAATTCAGCTGTGAATCCATCAGGACCTGGGCTTTTCTTTGTTGTTAAGTTTTTAATTATGTTTTCAATTTCATTAACTGATACTGGGTTATTTAGAGTTTTTATATATTCTTGATTCAGCTTTGGTAATTCATATATTTCTAGGAATCTGTCCATTTCTTCTGTGTTTTCCATCCTATGCTAGTAAAGATTTTTGAAGTAGGTATTGATGATCTTCTGAATTTCCACAGGATCTGTAGTGATTTCACCCTTTTCATTCCTTATTGCATGAATTTGAGTTTTTTCTTTCCTTTTTTTGATAAGATTGGCTCGGTGTTTATCAATTTTATTTATTTTTTCAAACAACCAACTCTTCTATTCATTAATTCTTTGTGTTATTTTCTTAGTCTCAATTGTGTTAATTTCTGCTCTGATCTTTATAATTTGTGTGGACTTTGGGTTTGACTTGCTCTTCTTTTTCTAGAAGCTCGATTTGCAGCATTAGGTTGTTTATTTGTGCTTGTTCTATTTTCCTGATGTGAGAATTCACCACTATAAATTTCCCTCTTAGGACTGCTTTTATTGCATCCCATAGGTTCTGGTAAGTTGTACTTGCAGTTTCATTTGATTATAGACAGTGTTTAATTTCTTCTTTAATTCCACCTATGACCTATTGGTTGTTCAGGAGGGTGTTATTTGATTTCCATGTGTTTCTGGAGTTTTCATGGTTTCTTTTACCATTAATTTCCAACTTCATTGCATTATGGTCAGATAATATGCATGGGATAATTTAAATTCCTTTGCATTTACTTAAGCATGTTCTATGGGCTAGTATATGGTCTATTTTAGAGAACATCCCATGTGCAGCTGAGAAGAATGTATATTCTAATGTTGTTGGGTGGAATACTCTGTAAATGTCTACTAAGTCCATTTGTTCACAGGTTTGGTTCAGTTCTGTTATTTCTTTGCTGATTTTTTGTCTAGTTGATCTATCTCTTTGTGACAATGGGATATTAAGGTCCCCTGTTACAGTCGTGTTATTGCTTATTTGATTTTTCATGTCTATTAATATTTGTCTTATATAGCTGGGTGCTCCCATATTTGGTGTATATATATTTATGATTGTTATCTCTTCCTCTTGAATTTTTCGCCTAACAAGTATGTAGTGACCTTCTTTGTCTCTTTCGATCATTCTTGGTTTGAAGTTCACACTGTCTACAAACAATAGCTACCCCTGCTTTTTCTGGGTTCCTGTTGCATGGAGTATTGTTTTCCATTCTTTGGCTTTTAGTCTGTGAATTTCTTTTTGAGTTAAATGTGTTTCTTGTATACGGCATATTGTTGGATCTTGTTTCTTGATCCATTCTGCCAGTCTATTTCTTTTGATTGGTGAATTGAGGCCATTTACAGTGATGGTTATAACTGATATATATTGGCTTATCTTTGTCATATTATTTTCCTGCTGTTGGTGCCCTGCTTTTCCCCTCTGTTTAATTGCTTGCCCTGCCTGGTGGTTTCTTTCTGTTGTTATTCTTGGAATCGTGGTCATTTTTATCTCTGTCTATAATATCTTCCAGTACCCTTTGTAATGTTGGTTTGGTGGTCATGAATTTCTTCAGTTGTTCTTGGTCATGGAAGTTTCTTACTTCTCCATTAATTTTGAAAGATAGTTTTGCAGGGTGCATCAATCTGGGTTAGAAGTTGTTTTCTTTCAGGATTTTAAATCTTCACTCCAAGCTCTTGTTGACTTGAGGGTTTGTGTTGAGAAGTCTGCTGTGATTCTGATGGGCTTTCCTTTATAGATGATCTGTTTCTTTTCTCTAACAGCTTTTAATGTTCTGTCCTTGGGCTGAATTTCTGGGATCTTGATTATTATATGTCTGGGAGTAGATTTATTTTGATTATGGCTAATTGGAGTTTTATATGCCTCACTTATCTGTATGTCAGATTCTTTTCCCATGTTTGGGAAATTTTCTGCTATTACTTCTTTTTTTTTTTTTTTTTTTGTGGGTACCAGGGGGTCCACCTCAGGACCTCGCACGCCAGCAGGCGCCCGTGCCGCTGAGCGATATCACCGGCCCCTTTTTCATATGTGGGATCCGGGAGTCGAACTCGGGCCCTCGCGCTTGCCGGGCAGGCGCTTACGCCGCTGAGCCATCTCACCAGCCCCTCTGCTATTACTTCTGCAAATAGTTTTTTTATGTTATTTGTGTTGACTCCTGCTTTTTCATTGACACCAGTTATTCTTATATTATTTTTCTTTGTATTGTCTTGCAGCTGTTGAGTTGTTATTTCCCGATCTTTTGTTATTTTCAAGAGATCTTTCCTTTCATGATTGCTAGCTGCGATCCTGTCTTCAAGGTCTGAAAGGCTGTCTTCAGTTTTGTTCAAGTGGTTTTGCCAGCTTTCAATGGAATTTTTAATTTCCTGGATATCTGTTTGATGCATTTTATTTCTTTCCTATATTAATCATTCACAGTTTCCTTCCTCTTCCTATCATCTATTTTTTTTGTCTATACTCTAGATTTGATGAGCAATTCCTTTATAAATGTTGACATTTCTTTTTTTACCTGAGAGATTATTTCTGATCTGATTTCCTCTATAGCCTCATGGATTTCTTTACTTTGATTGTTAACTTTTCAGAAATTTCAGGTGTGTGCCTTCCAATTTCTTCTATGTTGATGTCTCCTGGACTTGTTCTGGGTTGGCTGGAGGTCTGAGATTACATTTTGCTTCTTCATCTTGTCATTTTTGTATTTAAAAAATTTTTTTGTTTTCTGTGATGATCCTTGTGAGTTTTTGTAGGAGGTAGCTATATCACTAGTATCAAGGCTTCTCCAGGAAAAGTCTGTTCTTCACAGATATCTTCTGTGTGTAGGAGATTCTTGGTTTGTGTCTGTCCCAAGATCCTATCTTCCCAGTTAATTAAGAGTGAGATGTTATCTGTTTGGCTCAGTCCCCAGTTCTTTGGTGCTGGGCTGTGGTGAGGTTATTACCTCAGAGCCTCCCGGTATTGTTACAAAAGGGAGAACAACTGATTACAACAGATATGACATCCTAGGTAAAGTAGTAAAATTGGCAATAACAATAGCATCAAGCACAATGTAGAAACTGACAAACTGTAGTAATGATTGATTTTGTACTTTAGACCATAGGAGCAAAGTCTATAGTTATATAACAGAACCGACTGTAAATTAGGAGTTTGTATTTTCCCCTTGGTAGAGCGGTGTTACCCTGTGGTGGGGAAATTTAGGGAGAATAGTATATAAAACAAAGATAACTGGAAAGGAAGTAGAAGCAAGGCTGGAGGACGAAGGATAGTCACGTAAGGTTTGGGAAAGTAGAGAAGGGCGTAGAAAAGAAATAATGAAGGAGATTTCAAGGGATTATCTGAACTTGGTCTGGGTTTGGGGGGTGAAATTAGTTTTCTGTGGCTGGAGTTCTCTCCAGCCATTTAGGAAAGAGAGAGAGAGAGAGAGAGAGAGAGAGAGAGAGAGAGAGAGAGGGAGGGAGGGAGAGAACAAAAAAGAAAAAGAAGAAAAAGGAGAAAAAAAAAAAAAGAAAATTGAGAGAAAAGGGCTGGTTACTGAGTCCCGGATTTTTCCCGTGCTGGTTTACCTGTCCTGCAGTGCATTGGGAGGGACCAGATACCTGGATTCCTCTGGCAGAGCCCATTACCAAGTTGGGTTTTTCCTGACCTGGTTGTCCCTTCTGCGGTGTAATGGGATGGGCCAGATACCTCAGCCTTGGAAATTTTAAAGAATAATGTAAGCCTTAAAAGTGCCTAAATTGGGCAAGTGATTATGAACTCTATTTTTATCTTTCTGAACTCTTGTTTTTTCTCTTTTAAAATATAAATGAACATTTAGTTAACTCAGGGTATTGATTCTAACAACACAAGCAGATCACGCTCCCCTCTTCCTTCCACTGGGGCATTAAAAAGTTGCTATTATGACCTCTTTGCGTTTTCTAGACATATATGCCCTTTTAAATCTAAATTTCAAGGTTTCTGCTGATGCGTTACTTGATAGATGTTACTGTGGCAAACAGAGTGACAGCATAGTCCACAAAGCAGTGTGCACTTTAGTAGGGAAAAACTATTTTGTGAAATTATGAAGCTTTAAGTGGGTCCTAATAATAGAATGGGGAGGAAGGCAATAATGGTTTAGAAATGGGTGGAGGTAGCAGCATCAACTAAGATGTATAAATCACACAGACTGTTAGAGAAGGGTAGAAAATTTGGAAAAGGGTTTCATGGGTAATGGAACCAGAATAATGAAGTCAGTGAAGTCAAAGAAATAAGAGTTTCAGAAGAGAAGACACTTGCTGCAAAGTTAGATGAACATTGAGAAAGAGCTGGTAGATTTGCTGGTTATAAGGTCCTGAGGAGTTTATTCTGTAAAGGCAGTTAAGGAGCTGGAGGTGGTGGCAGTAGACGAAGCTGTTACATCAGAGAGTTATCAGTGAAGAATAAATGTGGATGGAAATAGCTGGAGGGGTATTAGAATCTGATGAATACCCCCCCCACAATTGAGAATGGTAAAATTCTGAAATACATTCTCAGTTGTCCAAATGATATTTTGTTAGTAATATTTAGAGCTATCTTTTTGACCATTTACTATGCATCATGTTTTATTTGTATTATTATTATTACTATTATTATTATTATTATTTGGTACCGGGAATGAAACTCAGGACCTTGTGCTTGCCAGGTAGGCGCTGTGCCACTGAGCTATATCCCCGGCCTATTTGTATTATTTTTAATCTTTAAAACATTCCTATGTGGTAGATGTTATCACCCACTTTCATAGTTGAGAAAGCTGAGACTTAGAAAGTTTAAGTAACTTGCTAGAAAGTAGCATGAGTTACTTGCTTTCCAAAGTTAGCATTCTGAAAAGTGTCATGAGTTCTTTTGTTCTCTAAAGTTAGCATTCTTTTCATTATACTGTGTTGCTTCCTCTATTTACTGAACTGTATTAAAACATAAGGAGGGAAACTAAGAGGAATATAAGGTATGACTCCTTTTCTGATAGAAAGGAATGGAAGAGAAATTTAAATTATGCTTGAAGTAATTTGTGTTAACTGTATTTTCTATTTAAACTTTTCTAAAAGGGATCCTTTCAATAAGCTTTCCTTTCATACATATATCTAATTTTTAATATTTTTACTTGTAGATTAGATGTTTTATTACCCATGAAAATGATAGTTTGAAAAGAAAGAAAGGACAGGCTAAGAAAGAACATATCAAGAAAAGAAAGCATATATTTGTTACTTTCACAAGGAGAACTACAAGTATGTTTACAATTTCAGGTTGCTTCTAAGAAAGGCCAGCCTCTTCGTGGAAATCACATTAAGTTGGTTACAGTGATAGTCAGAACAGATATTCTCATGTCACCAGGTTATAAAGCTCTAAAGAGTTTACTGTAATATACTGTGACTTATTGAATTTGAATTCCATCAATAAGTTATTGGCCAAAATGTCCATGCAGATGTTTTATTTTTGTAATAAAACCTTTCTTTAGAAACAATGGATAGTTGAAAAAGAAATATTTAAAATATTTTAGGCATTAAATAGTCTTATAGGCGTTTCAAGTACTTTGAGAGGAACCAACCCAGAAATTTTTTTTTTTTTTTTTTTTTGTGGGTACCGGGGGGTCGACCTCAGGACCTCGCGCGCCCGCAGGCGCCCGTGCCGCTGAGCGATATCACCGGCCCCTTTTTCGTATGTGGGATCCGGGAGTCGAACTCGGGCCCTCGCGCTTGCCAGGCAGGCACTTATGCCGCTGAGCCATCTCACCGGCCCGCAACCCAGAAATTTTTGCTCTGCCAATTTTAGTTTCATATTCTTCTATAAAGTGTCTAGGGTACATTTTGTTATATTAGTATAAGACTATTATTGAAAACTTTATTTTAAAAATAATTTTATAATTCAGCCTCTGCTAAAACAAATTGTTATTCCAATTAATATGAACCAATATGGTCATACTGAATTATTTATTTATTTATTTATTTATTTATTTATTTTTGTGGGTACCGGGGGGTCGACCTCAGGACCTCGCGCGCCAACAGGCGCCCGTGCCGCTGAGCGATATCACCGGCCCCTTTTTCGTATGTAGGTTCTGGGAGTCAAACTCAGGCCCTTGTGCTTGCCAGGCAGGCGCTTATGCCACTGAGCCATCTCACCGGCCCTGTTTTAGGTTTTCTTGTCTCTCCTAATAGACTATGAATCCCTTAAGTCAGCAACTATGTCATATTTATTTTTGTAGAATTTAGCATCTAGGGCATAGTAGACATTCAATAGTTTATGAGTAAGTGGATGATATTTAAGCATGTTTAGTACAAAAAAAAAGAGCCAGATTAATTGCTGGATTCAGTTGGTTACAGCATTGGTGCTGGTATGGGTTGACTTATGTCTATATATAAATATATAATATGTCTAGGGTTAAGACATACGTATATATATCTCAGAATGTAACTATTTAGAAATAGATCTTTACAGAGGTAACTAAGTTAAAATGAAGTCATTAGGATGGGTCCTAATCCAGTAAAACTGGTGCCCTTGAAAGAACAGTTACAAATAGAAGGACGACAATATGAAAATAGGGAGAAGACAGTCATGTATAATCCAAGGAGAAAAGCCCAAAACATTTTTCTCTCATAGCTCTTAAAAAGAAACAACCCTGCTGGCATCTTGATCTAAGATTCCTAATTTAGAATAATTTCTGTGTTTTAATCCATCCAGTCTGTGGTGCTTTGTTATTGTAGCCCTACCAAATTAGTATAGATAGATAGCTGGTGTGGTTGCATGCAACAAAATCTCAAATGCTTTTAATTAGCCCACTCCCAAGTTACAGATTGCCAAGCTTTAATGCCAAAATCTCAGAGCTATTTACATTTCCCCTAGGCAAGACATGGGGGAGAGAAATTTTGATATCTTAGTAGAGCAATAACTAATCACCTCCTCTCCCATTTCCCAAATACAGCCAATGGTAACTAGCTGGCTAATTCTTTAGTTCAATTGAATTTGTTTGGTTTGACAAGGAGAAAATGTTTATGGGACATTTGTGTTCTTAACTGTGAAGAAGCTTCTGTGAATAGACCTGGTTGCTTTTTTTAAAGCAGAAAATGGAAGAAGAAGACTGAGTAAAATACTTTTAAATACAATGTTAATTTGAGCTAATTACTTGTGCATAATATTAGCTACATTACTCACCCTGTGCTATTGTCAGCAGGGGTAAGGCGGTGTCTTTTGGCTCAGGCCCATTGCTTTGGTAGTTGCCATACCCTCTGATCATCAACCAGTCCTACTGAGTTGCCACAGCCATTTTTAGCATTTTTTTCATCAAATGCTTTATCCATAAGCTGAATATGTGCATTTATAACCATTTATTTATTATTATTATTTTAAAATTGAATAATATATCAAATAATGCAGTTTCATCGATTTTTTTATATTATTTTGAGATACTTTGTGAAAGAGAAAATTTTGAATATATACAAAAATAAAACACGTATTCTTTCATCATTTAGAGGCCGTTTACCAGAGTTCTGAAAGTAAGATAGATTAATTAGACTAAAAGTCTGAGTTCTAGAGGGGGGCAAAATTGTCTTTGTCATAAATCAAAGCAAAACAAAAAACTCCAATTCATGAGGAGGTAAGACTTTTGATCTAATTTTGGCATTTAAATTTATGTCATACCTGTACATTTTTGGAGCACCCTTGTAACTGATATGCAGACACTGTGGTAAATATCAGCGATTCTCTTCCCTTTCTGCCCCTCCCCTCCCTTTTTTGTGATGAGGATTCAATCCAGGGCCTCAAGTATGCTAAGTACATACTCTACCACTGTGCTATACTCCCAGATACAGTGATATGATTTCTTGTCCTCTCCCCCTTCATTCCAGTTTAGGAAGATATTGAAATAATTTCCTCAAAATCAGTTGCAAACCAGTGGCAGAGCTGGGTCTGTGAACTGAAAACTTTCACTCCAGTATCCTACCTTGTTCTTTAAGACTTTATAGTTCTCCATGTGGCTGCTGTTGGCAGACTATCTATCGATGTTCATCCACAACAAAATAATTATGTCAGTTTAAATTCAGAAACAATTATGAGGATCAGTTTTCTATTAAACCAAGATATTAAAGAAATTTGCAAAAAATGTGAAACAGTGTCACTCATTACTAATTTTTTGTTCAGAAAAATTATTTTTAATGAAATGTTATTTATATTGACATGTAATAGATTTATCATTATTATTAAATGAGTATTTAAAACTTTGCCATTAAAAATTTCCACATATAAAATTAAGCAGTATTAAAAACCACCATAAAGTCTTTTTGGCATTTTTAAGAGTAAAATTTTGAGAACTGCTATTTATATAGTATAGAAAAAGTTTGAAATAATATGCAATTCATTGTTTTCTTTTGAAGAATAGGATAGCAGCAGTTAGAAGGTTGAACATTTCTTTTAATTAGGTGGAAAAGATTTAAACGTAGCAATTAAAAACTAAAATAAACAAGCTCTTCCACAGGAGGCCTGCACGCTGCCGTTGCTGACGCCGCCTGCCTCTCGTGATCCCTGAGAAGTTCCACCACCTTGTGCGAGCGCTCAACACCAACCAACATCGAGGGTGGCGGAAAATAGCCTCTGCCGTCACTGCCATTAAGGGTGTGGTGGTGAGGAAATCAAGAGGGCTGGAGAGCCCACTGAGCATGAGGTGGAGCGCGTGATCTCTGTCATGCAGAACCCGTGCCAGTGCGAGATCCCAGACTGGTTCCCGCACAGTCAGAAGGATGTAAAGGATGGAAAATACAGCCAGGTTCTGGCCGACGGTCTGGACAGCAAGCTCCCGAAGACCTGGAGTGACTGAAGATCGGCATCCACAGCGGGCTGCGCCACTTCCGGACCTTCGAGTCCGAGGCCAGCACACCAAGACCGCTGGACAACGTGGCTGCACTGTGGGTGCGTCCAAGAAGAAATGAGTCTGTGGGCCTTTTCTGTCAATAAATAGTTTATATACCTACCAAAGGCGGGGGGAATAACTTCAATAAACAAAAGTATTAGTGGAGATAATAGATGTAATACTAAAGTGTTCATAGCTTTTCATTTATTTTTTCTTGATAAAAATTTTGTAATTGTTTTATAGTTGCATAAGCAAAACTCTTGTTTGAACTATATATTACTGATTTTGTTCATATCTTGTAATTTTATCATGATACTAGCCCTTGTGGTTGTTCTCAAGAATGTGGGGTATGCCGGGTGTGGTGTTGCTCGCCTGTAATCCCAGTACTCTGGAGACTGAGGCAGGAGGATCCCAGTGAGTTTGAGGCCAGCCTGCACTACAAAGCAAGACCCTGTTTCAAAAAACAAACAACAACAACAACAAAAAAAACGGGCCGGTGAGGTAGCTCAGTGGCATAAGCGCCTGCCTGGCAAGTGCGAGGTCCTGAGTTTGACTCCCCGAACCCACATACGAAAAAAGGGCCGGTGATATCACTCAGCGGAACGGGCGCCTGCTGGCGCGCGAGGTCCTGAGGTCGACCCCCGTTACCCACACAAAAAAAAACCAAAAACAAACAAAAAAGCAAAACAAGAATGTAGGGTACTGCATTGATTCATTTTTCTCATTTATCCCCTCTTTTCCTCTGCCATCTGGATTGTATACCCTTTATGGACACAAACCAGATTTAATTATTCTTTTGCCAATAGTGTAAAGTAAGAGAAACATTTTGCGTTGTACTCAGTACTCAGGGGTTTTTGAATTATTAATGTTGCAATTTGATTATATGGTAATACTGACTTTTTCCATATATAAAAATATTTGAATGCATTATCCCCTTATATGACCTCCCAGTCTGTGTCTTGTTTTTACCTAGTCCTACTGTCTTTCTTTGTTCCCACTCTGGTTCTGGCAGGCTATAGTGTAAACAAATTATATGAATTGGAGAAGGGATGAATGATAAATTTGTCAACTTGAGGTCCTGGTCTAGTGAATAAGCAAAAAGCCCTCCCAATCACTGTGCTACTTATGAGGCAACTGTACAATAATCATATCAATGAATGCTATTGAGGTAACATCCATGGTTCAAAATTTTTACAGCAATATTTAAAAATCTACCAACAGGCTTTATAATTTGTGCCTTAGGTGTCAGGACTAAATAGACTTTAATTTACTGAGGCAGTACTTAAATCATTTAACATATACTGTATTTATATTTTGTAGAAGATGGTACAAACATTTTAGGAAATCTTATTTCAGCCAATAATTGCTCTTACAGATTTCTACTCCTTATTACATTTAAAATCATTCATTTGTGGTATTTTTATATTTAATGAAATGCATAACTTAGATTAATGAATTCTTTAGAATTCTTAAAAATGTCAATGAGATTTTCTAAGCCATGTTTATCTACATTCATCAGTCTTTAAAACCATCTAAGGATGCTGTTGTGGCTCACAGTTATGTTATAGTTCTCTTCTGACAGTTTGCCTTGGCAACCCATACATCTCGTCAGTGCAAACCCTGAGATTTTCCTGGTAGGTTGTAAAAAGCTGAGGAATGTAAAGAAAGATATAAGAGGGGGAAAGCATGGCAAATGGAGGCTGGAGTGGGCTGGTGTATTTTGGAGAATATAAGTGAAATTTAGACATATAAATTATAGTCATCTTTTAGGGTGGATGTGAGCTGGAAGATCTGATAGATCTATGTTATATGTTCAGGAGAAAAGTGGTGTTTCAGGATGGTGAATATGGCAGTAATGTGCATGGTGCACTGCAGAAGGAAGGAGCCAGGAGCAGGGAGTCTTCGTGAGCAGCCCATGTCAAGGCAATAAAGGCCTAGACTCAGAGTGTTGCTGTGGAGATGGAGAGCAGATGGTAAATTTGACAAGCATAATGAAGAGTGAAATTTGTTCCTTTATTCAACAACTATTCATTAGATATTGTATGCATTTATGCTAATAATATCTGAATTGAACTTTGGAATTACTAGCATAATTTTAAATAATTTTTATTTGAAAATAAATGACTTCAAAAGTAAACTTTAAAATTGTGTATACTGATAATGAAGTTTCTCAACTTTTCTGGGGATTTGTGATATTAAAAATAATTATTATATGCCTTTAATCTTCCCATGTATTTTTATAGTTTATTTGATTAACAAATTGAAAGCAGCTACTTATTCACACATGTAAGAAATCCTCTGGCAGCCAGATGTGATAGCTTGAACGTCTGGGAGATTGAGACAGGAGAATAGAAAGTTTGACCCTGGTCTGGTCAATTTAGTCGTTTAGTGAGACCCTGTCTCAAAATAAAATATATAGAAAGGGCTGGGGATGTAGCTCAGTGTGAGGCCATGGACTCAATCTCCAGTACAGCACACACATAAACACAAAGTCACTTGACCAGAGGGTTTTACTTTTAAAGAAAACTTAACATTTTGGCAGGTGTGATGATGCATGTGTGTAATCCCAGCTACTCTGGAGACTGAAGAAGGAGGATCACTGTTTCATAAACAAACAAATTTTAAAATGGAGGAGAGATGGGGAGTTATAGAGCATTTTCCTAGTGTGCACGAGGCCCTGGATATAACCCCTAGTGCTGTTTTTTTTTTCTTTTAAAAGCCTATATTTACATTCTTTTTTTTTTTTTTTTGGTGGGCACCAGGGGTCGACCTCAGGACCTCGTGCGCCAGCAGGCGCCCGTGCCGCTGAGCACTATCACCAGCCCTTTTTTCGTATGTGGGTTCTGGGAGTTGAACTCGGGGCCTCGCGCTTGCCAGGCAGGCGCTTACGCCGCTGAGCCATCTCACCGGCCCTATATTTACATTCTTAAATGCTTAAGAATGTTCTAGTGAATAAAAAGTCATTTCCTTGCAGTCTTTCAATGCCAACTATCACTCTTATTTTAACATCATGTAAATGAGATTTCTACATCAAGCAGTGCTTGAAGTAGATTGTTAGGCAGTTTAAAAGAAATTGAAAAGTACTTTAAGTTTGAAGTTATTTTCTCTGGTTAAAGCCAATGACATAAAATATGTATGAATCCACTCAAAGAACTACATTAACTGTTCTTTTTTTTTTTTTTGTGGGTACCAGGGGTCGAACTCAGGACCTCACGTGCCAGCAGGCACCTGTGCCGCTGAGCGATATCACTAGCCCTTTTTTTGTATGTGGGTTCTGGGAGTCGAACTCAGGACCTCGCGCTTGTCCGGCAGGCGCTTGTGCTGCTGAGCTATCTCACCGGCCCTAACTATTCTTATAAAAGAATATTTTCCTTGATTAATATACAAAGTTTGCATATTAGAATATAAGCATAAGAAGAGTGAGGCCATAAAGGTAGAAATCATGTTATAAATAATGATTATTTAAGAGAAATTTAAACATGAAAAAAAGTACCACTAATGGTATTATCTTTATTATAATGATCGAAATTACTTTTCTTCATCTCTTCATAATTGTAAATATATTGCCCACATCATTGCTTTCACTTTTCCCCCTGCTAGTTAGGTCCTCGTGAGAATCTGGCTTTCAAGCCGGGCACAGTGGTGCACACCTGTAATCCCACCTGCTAGGGAGGCTAAGGCAAGAGGATTGCAAATTTTAAGCCATCCTGGGCATCTTTCTGACACCCTGTCTCAAAATAAAAAGTAATGGAAAGGTAGCTCAGTAGTAGAGTGTTGGCCTAGCATGATCGAGGTACTGAGTCCAAATCTCAATACCACAAGAAACAAAACAAACAAAACACCTGACTTTCAGTGACTTCATTCCATTGAAATTACTATATTTACAGTAGATATACTAGATATGTTTATCATTTCTGCCCATGCAAAGTGACTTCTAAAAAAAACCCTGTGTCTACACGAGTCCATACCCTTGGTCTCAAATGTTGGATCAAGGTGAGACATATGTCCCAAGGACAGCCAATCTCTGCACTAGCCAGTCATTGTGTATTCAGGCTCAAAATAAGGAACTGGCACAATCAGAGGTTTATTTCCAGTATTTAGAGTTGGGGAATTGAGAAATACAGGTTTGGTGCAGAGGAGAGTGTAGGCCTGGAACTGAAAGGTCATGCATGATAGGCTTGAATAACCATCACAGGCCATTGGCAGGGGATGTTAGCAAACCGTTCAGCAAATAAAGAATGCAACACATGTGCTGAACAAAGCAGAGAAGTCATAGTAGGTGCACTACCTTTAGAAAACGGAGATCTACGTTCTAGTTTCTAGCTTTTAGGTCCAACTTCCTCAAACTCTTGTTTTACTACTGTTCCTGCCTTTGGACTTCTGCAAGATTATTCGCAAATATTCTCTCTCTCTCTCTCCCCCCCTTCCCGCCTTCCCTCCCTCCTAGCATTCTAACTGCCTTGACTAAAGTCATGTGTAATGCATTGACAAATTAGATTCCTTTTATATAAGAGCAACCAGGTTGGTGAGATGAGGACTTGTTGGTACTAGAATAAACACATACCTCAGTGGTTCACCATGTTTTAAAAAACATTTTATTCTATACTGTGGTTTATGATGGGTTTTATGACTTGTGGTTTCCTGATAGACTGAAAATGTGTTTCTTGATGGTTTTATTATACAGTTACCAATCTCGTTTATTCTCTCTCCTCCCTCCTTTTTGTGGAATGAAGGTTTTTTTTTTGTGGGTACCGGGGGGTCGACCTCAGGACCTCGCGCGCCAGCAGGCGCCCGTGCCTCTGAGCGATATCACCGGCCCTTTTTCGTATGTGGGATCCGGGAGTCGAACTCGGGCCCTTGCGCTTGCCGGGCAGGCACTTAAGCCGCTGAGCCATCTCACCGGCCCGGAATGAAGGTTTTGTAAGCCCCCAAATTTATGATTAATTTGAAAGTACGTCTTATGAATAGAATGATGCTCTTGATTTTGCTATGAAATTGATAAAAATCATCCCTGTGGAAAACACCAACATTATGAAAGCAACCTATATATTCAGACTGTACTGTACTTTGAGAAAGTATGGGTATTGGACATAAGGATTTTATGGTCATCTACATATATCCCTTTCTGTGAAAATGTCTAACAGTGTAATAAATTTTGTTTTATATTACATATTTTACTCATTTTGCTTTTGAATAATTTATTTTTTCATATAGATGTAGGATGAGCAGGGATTTTAAGAATCTTCTAGTTTATACCGTGATTTTTATGAGTCTTACTTAAATAATCCTAGACAGATGAAAAATCTATAACAGTATTAAAAAGAACTTTGAAACTTTGTTTTCTCTCAATAGTACGTTAAACTGATGTTCCCAATGAGAAGAGTATTAATTATTCTGTCAAATATAAATTCTTTACTGTATTTAATTTTTATGAGTTATTATGTTAAGTGTATCAAAAGTTTTAGAGAGATAATAATATAAAGCAGAAAAATAAAAATGAAACAGGGTTAGGGTTAAAAAATTTAAATAAAATGACAACATCTCAGGAAAATTCTGGGGAGCTAGCATCAGGATATATATGTAGAAACAGTGCTTATACTAAATGAATAAAAGCTTTTATGTAATATAGTGACAATTGTGATGTATTTGTTCCATTGATTATGCATAGCATTTATGATGATCATGGTTAATAGTGAGTTTTGTGAATTATTCCATGGCCATGGACTTCTCAACTTTGAATTCTAGCCAACTCTTTCACAATGTCTGCCATTATTAACAATAGGGATCAAGCAAAAGAAAATATTAGCATAATGAAACCACCTTTATTGGACAGTTCAGAGATTGAGTCCTAGGTTACAATAGGTTTTATTACAAATTTTTGGAGAAAAATCTAATTCCTTGATGGCAGGGACTATACCTTTGATCAAACTACTTTCTCCAATGGGAGTTGACATAATGCCTTGCACAAAGGTGGTATGTCCTAAATGTTTGATACAGATAATATATTGGTTATTTATTTCTGCCTAACCATCTTCAAACTTAGTGGCTTCAAATAGCAGCTGTTTATTATCTCTCACAAATAAGAGGTGGAGTGGATTTAGCCGGGCCGGTCTGCTCGTTAGCGGCAGAGCTGCAGTCATCTGAAGACTGCACTTGGCTGGGGTGTCTGAGATGCTTCCATCCCGTGGCTGCCGCTTGATTCTGCTCTCAGTTGGAAGCTCAACAAGGGCCTCATTTCTTTTCATGGAGCCTTCCATGGTGGTTTGGGTTTCATACAGTGTGGCAGCTGGGTTCTAAGACAGAGAGAATCCCACATGCATGAATGTTGAATCTGCGGATTTCTTAAGGCCTGGCCTCAGAGGTTTTTTGGTGCATGTGGGATTCTTACATTGCTTTTCCTATAGTATTTTGCACATGATTATATTTGGTTTATGGATTTTTGGAAAGAATATCATATCATACATGATATTCACATGCATTACAGCTAATGTTAACCTTCATAAAAGCAACGTTTACCAGTTTTCTCCCCTATACACCTACTATTTCCTCCTTTCCATACCATTTTCTTTGTAAGTGAATCACTATGTCCAGCTCACCCTCAGTGAGGAGGCAGGCACTAAACTCTTCCTCCTGGAGGAGAGAGAATTTACGTTCAATATTGGGAATTCTTCTTTAATGACGGTATATCTCTTATTCATATTTACTCATTGATATACGTTAATGTGGCCTCATCTCTGTTTATACTTTATGTTTCAATACTACATTATTGGTTTTGTTATTCAAGTTGTCCCAGCTTTGCCTATTAGGCATTCTTTCTGGTTGGCTCAATATCTAAGAGTATGAGCTGCCCGTGCTCAAAATGTTTGAGAGAAGCTTGCATAGCAGCTTGCATAGGTTATGATCATAAGATTGAGTAGCCGAGGCAGGGAGAAAATCAATACTGTTGGAGGAGTATTCTAGGAATTAGTAGTTCAGGGTGTAAGATAAAAATCACCAAGTATTTAAGAGCAGTTTGGAAGAGTGATAAGGAGCTAGGAGCTAAGATCATTTAGAAATGGGGAGCGATAGAGCAGGGCAGGGGCAGTTGAGGTGGAAATGATTAATAACAGGAACTTCAAAGCAGTGTTAGGTGGATAATCTGAGGGGAAAGAAGGAGAATGATCTGGAGTGGTAAAATGGAGGATGGAAGCAACCTACTTTACCTCTAGGCCTAGTAGTTTCTTTCAGGGCTATGTGAGGAAAAGTGGTCAC
Source organism: Erethizon dorsatum (assembly GCA_028451465.1). Classification (NCBI taxonomy): domain Eukaryota; kingdom Metazoa; phylum Chordata; class Mammalia; order Rodentia; family Erethizontidae; genus Erethizon; species Erethizon dorsatum. The sequence continues at coordinate 82,841,799 of CM051835.1, forward strand.
TCTTTAAGAAGGTTGCATGCAGGGAAAGCAATGTTTTCTGAGAAGAAAGCAACATTCAGAGAACTGGTGAAGATTTTGCTGATACTACACTGTTAATTCCATAGGACACTGTGGAGAGATTTTCTCCTTCCAGAATTAGGATGGGACAGGAGATAAGATCAAGATAGAGGATGTGCAAAGAGTTATGAAGATTTATGTGTGAAAGATAAGTGTCATATGGGAGTCTGTAGTTGTTTGTGGTACCTGACATCCACAAGGATGAAGGATGACTTTAATCCTGGTGAACCTACTGCAGCTGGTTGTGCTGAGACTGTGAAAGTTTCTGGGTTGAGAGCCATTTCTCTGACTCCCTTTTGAACTCAGCAGGAGACAAAGAATTGTGGGGAGGGACAGTTTTACTCTGAGTTTGTATGCATGGTAAGCCATTGAATATTCCTGTGAGTTCAGCTATGCAGAGAGAGCTCCCACTTGATCTCTATCACGTGAAAAATAAGAGGCCTGGGGTTGACTGGTGTTAGTAATGTGTAACATATACACAGGAAAATGCTCAAATCATGAATGGTTAGGCTTGGTGAATAGGCTTTGGTGAATTACAAATGTACACGTTGTGTAAGTTAGCAGCTAGATCAAGAAGCAGAGCATCACTGGAACCCAAGAGCAGCCACTGTCCAAACTTCTAATATGATTGATTAATTCTGCCTGTTCTTGAAGTTTATGTAAGTGTAATTATCAACAATGTGTATTCGTCTGCCTTCTTTTACCTCACATTGTGACACTGACCTAGTTTTAATTTGTTCATTCATAGATATATTTTGTTGTATACAATGCCATGTGTGCTACACCATATTTTATCTATTTTGCTCTTGATAGATATTTGGTTTATTCCTAGTTTTTGGCTATTTAAAAATTATTGTCCTGATGAACATATGTACACATTCCTGTTGGGTATATTTTAATGGATGAAATTTTTGGATGGAAAGAGTATACATGAATTCAAGCTTAGAGGATATGTATTTCTAGATTTTTTCAAGCCATTGTATCAATTTCTGTTCACATTAGTTGTTTGTGACTATTCTGATTATTCTGTATCTTTTTCAACAAATAGTATTGTCTTTCATTCTAGCCATACTTTGGTGTATATGTACATGTGTGCGTAGTTTATTTCATTGTGCCCTTTAATTGACATTTCCCAGATGACTAACAAAAGTGAATACCTTTCATGTGTTAAACTTCAACTTCGTTAAGTGATGGTGATGTTTTTCCTATTGAGTTTTTTCCCTTTTTCTTAATAATTTATATGTTCTTTATATGTGCTGGATGTAAGACTTTTTGAGATGTATATATATCTCAAATAACTTCTCCCATTCTGTGACTTTGCCTTTTCATTCTCTTATTGGTATCTTTTGATGAATAGAGGTTCTTACTTTTAGTGAAATCTAATTTATCCTCCCTCTTCTGAAAATAAAAGTAAAATATAAAATAAAGCATTAGATAAAATTAATCTAGGTCTACTTTTTTGTGGTTAGAGTTAGGGCAGAAACTTTGACTTCCAACTTTATTAGAATCCAAGCAAAGATAATCAGTTAAGAGATTCACAGTACTCATAATATAAAAATGGTCCAGTTACTTTAAAGGAGAATTTTTCCTGGTATTGAAAACTGATGATGTAGGTTTTCTCTTCTGTTGGCTTTTAAGTGAGATAACTTGTGATCCAATGTGCTTTTGTTAACATGTTTGACATAATACTAAAGTCCAGTGGTTCCAAATAGACAGTTTGTAAAACCAATAATACAGCACAAATATATGATATTTTGATAGTCTGACTTGATTTAAGGATAAAATGGGCTATTTTTATGGAAAAAATAGGATACATATCATTCAGGTCATCATGAATGAATGAATGAATGAATGAGTAGAATGCATTCTTTGGCAAGTAGCTGTGTTATTCATTAAAGTATATCTGTATACTCTGATAGATGGCAGAGCAGAGGTTATATGAGTTTGAATTATTCTTTAATAGTATTGGCAGGTACTATTATAAGTGCCTTTATTTGCATTTTAAAAGTTAATCCTCCCAACATCCTTTGGAATTAGGTTCTGTGGTGATCACTTTTCACTGATGAAAAAGCAAGGCAAATATCTTATTCAAAGTTATACTACAGGTAAGCAGTAGAATCAGGATTCCGTCTTCGGCAGTTCTGCCTCAGTTTCTGCTACACTATAATGCTCACAGAAGTTTAAGAAACCTATGCATTAGAGAGGAAGTTTAGATATAGAAAAAGTTTTCTTTTAGGAAACAGTTTTTCAGTTTACTCCCATATAGATGGATGGGTGAAAAAATGTATTTTACTTTAATAACATTTTGCTTAAGATCAAAATGTTTCATATTTCTGTTAGCTTTCTTTTTTCCTATTTATACTTATGTAAAGCCCAATCTTCTGAAAAACTGTTGTAAAATATAGGATCATTACTTGAATATTAATCACTTTTATTTTGTTAAATGAATATTAAGTTATCAAGAAACCAAGTGGCTTGCAGTTACTATGATAAGGAACTGAAAAATAAACAAATTAAGTTACTTTAAAGCTTTCTATAAAATCAGTTTTAGGCGCATCTCTTTTGATATTTTCAAACATTGAAATATTTTCTGCAATTTTAAGATGAATGATCTCTTTTGAAATTATTGAATTGAAACTACAGAAAAATTTTCAGTATGTTTTACAGCTGGCATTCCTGAAAGCTGAATAAAAATTGCACAGCCAGTTTCCTCATTTTATGATATTTATACTTTTGTCAAAATTTTTTGCATTTTAAGGCTCGTTTGTACACATTTGTCTTAAAATGAATGTAGTAAGTTATATTTGAGGTACTTTAATTTTACAAATAAGTAACTTATCTTTATAGGATTACCTCTATCTATAATAATCTGACTGTGAATAATGAATTTAAATTTTTAACAGTTTTCTATGTTAATTTTCAGATTGAAGGCTTGGAACAGATGTGGAAAGATGTTCACTTCAGAGAGAGGGGTTGTGGAAGAATGGTTGTCAGAATTTAAGGTAATATTTACTACTCTAGTATATTACAAAGAAGATTTGCCTGGGTTTAAATTTCAGTGGTTTTTTAAATTTTATATAACTGAAAGGCCAAATAGCTGTGTGTTCCTATATATCTTAATAAGGATCTGTTTACACATAGTAATCTTTTCTAGGAAGTTCCTTTCTTCTGAGTGATTCAAAGAGTTTACTCATTTGTTTATTTTCTTTCACAATAGTACCACCAGGAATAGTTATGAATGGTGATGTCATTCTCCAATGACTATAAATTATTTATTGACAAAATGTTTCTTCCATGGAGGTTGTGGTGGGCAGTGGAACTGGGCAGGACTGACAATGATGAAAAAATGGGAAGATTTCCCAGCTGTCTAGTAGTGGATCTTTTTGTAGTTGGCTCATCCAGTGGCTGTATCATGAGTGCATAACCTTTGAGTAGTTGATAAAGAAAATGAAACATATTTTCTTATCTCAGGAACCCTTCTGTGTGGTAGCTAAAACTGTGTTCCTTAAACCATCTAATTCCTTTCCCCTATCCTTATGTGTCATATACTTATGTAAGTGTTATGATCATAAACCAGAGAAGTGAAGAGTTTGGGCTACAACTTTCATTTTGATTTTGTCCAGCCCAATCAGCCCAAGACCTTAGGGGACAAACCTACAGTCTAACAATGTCAGGCTTATTGGCTTGTTGCAAGGAGGGAGACTCGACAGCAGGTGTAATGGGGGCATATCACCAAAGAAATTAGTATAGAATTTGGAAGAAGAATAGGTGAAATTTAAATAAAGCAGTATTTTGATGGGCTCAAAACAAAGCAGGGCTGTGTTGACATCTGGTCTGGACTTCAAAGTTGATCTAGGGTCCTGTCGTCTTGAAAACTACAAAGTTAAAGTAGACTTGGCATGCTGTATTCAGAAACCATTTCTCTGAAGATCTGCACCTGTGTTGGAAATCAAAGCAGATTCTCTGTGTCAAAGTGACAGGAGGGAGATGTCTCGTTCTTACTAACATATGTTTAAATAATAAAGTTTTTGATAAGCTATGATTTTAGACAACAAGGTTTCTCAATGAGTAAGACTACAGTAGTCACTCTAAATAGGAGGTTATAACATTTCCAGTTGCAGTGTATTCTTAGGAGAAGCAATGTTTCCTGTTAAATTTTTCAGGTTGTCTTATTCGTCTCTGTTGTCTAATTCTGATGAATGGTTGGTAGGTTTTTATTTTCTCGGCTTTTTTAGTCATGAATTAAAAAGTTAAGGGGGCCGGTGAGATGGCTCAGTGGCATAAGTGCCTGCCTGACTAGCACGAGATCCTGAGTTCGACTCCCGGTACCTCCATAAAGGAAAAAAGGGGCCAGTGATATTGCTCAGTGGCACAAGCGCCTGCTGGCAAGCGCGAGGTCCTGAGTTCAACTCCCAGTACCCACGTAAAGGAAAAAAAGGGCCAGTGATATCGCTCAGCAGCACAAGTGCCTGCTGGCAAGCGCGAGGTCCTGAGTTTGACTCCCGGTACCCACCTTAAAAAAAAAAAAAAAAGTTAATCATTTAGTAATGTAGAATGTTACGAAAGTGCACTATATAATGTATATAGTGCTTCCTACATATTTTAATAGTTTAAGTTTTATGGGTTTTTTTCCTGCTTATGTTATCTTTGTAAATAAGCATGTGAGATGTTTTAAAGCTTTTTTTTTTCCTGTTTTAAAAGTCTTTAATATGGTTTACTATGTATTATCATTTGGGGTGGGGTAGGTTGATGGAAATTGTCAAGTATAATGGTTGAATACCATTTCTTCTAGCATTCTTGTGTTTAATGTTGAAGTAAAATTTGCAGGAGCAAATATAACCAGTTACTCATTCTTTAAGATGGGAGATTTGGAAAGAAGACATGTTAAATGGTGGGTCATAAACGAGGAGTCAACTATTAAGTCAAATAACTGAAAATTATAACTGCATCAAATAACTGAAGATGGTAACTGCTTCATTTTCCTGCACATCTATTTGTTTGTTCTTTCTCCCTCTTGGTTTGGCATGTAGGTACCTAGGAAATGCAGTAGGATGGACTGAGGAGCAGGGCAGCTGTATCAGCATAGTTGTGTGTGCTCTCGTGTCTGAGGAAGTGGGTGGTTTGGTGAAAGGTTGTACAAAAGCCAGCCAGAGAGGCTGTGTTGGTAGATTGGTTAGGTTACATTGAGCAAAAAAGTAAGTATATTCAGAATAATGGGAATTAGGTTTCTGTTTGTCTGAGAGAGGAATTACAAACATGGAATGGGGAATGTTAAGAAAAAATGCTAAGATATTAGGTTGGTATTGGAAGAATAAATATGTATGCATGGGTTCCAAGTATGTGTATAATACATGTACATGTGTCTATTCATATGTGCATGTATATATTTCCTAGCATTGTTCACAGAAAGGACCTAGAAACAATGATACCCCAGTAGCAATGAATATAGCAAGCACCTGGTTCTTGTTTCTACTAAAAGAAATCAGAGTATAAAAAATAAAAGTATTATCTGAGTAATATTTAATCAGTAAAACCTATATTATCTGGGTAGCAATATTTTATTTATTAAATTTTTATGTAAATTTAATTCAAAGGTAAGACTACAGTTCCTTTGGCAAGAGGGAGTGAAATCAAAGGCCACATAGAGTAAAAAGTAATTTAATTTAGTTCCTCCAGCTCCAGATTAAATCTAACCAGTTTTCAGACAATTTGCCCTCACAAGTGTTTTAAAGTATCTTCAAGTCTAAATTATAGCCAGTTCAAGGGAAGGTATTTCCTATTGCTTGGTTAGTGTGGTGGGCATTCCTGAAAATTATTTTGAGTGTTACTCTGAATTGAGTCAATGTGTGTTGAATTCAGCTGTCTGTTTGGTAAAAAGAACAAAATTATCAGGCTAAATCAACAGAAGTAATAAAAGGTAGAAAATTGCTTAGGAACAAATCTAAATATTTAAAAAATTAGAGTAAATTGTCTTGAAATTATTTGTGATATTAACTTAGATGTTTTAGTTAAATTATTTAAGAAATGAAGTTTTGGGGTATGTATAGATTTTTAGATCATCCTATTTGGTTGTTTACCCTTGGAACATAAGACTGGGTTCAGCAGGCCCATCCCTTACTTTTCTACTGTAAATTTGTACTTTGGTGTAATAGTAGCCAGCTGTATGTCTCAGTACCTTTCCCTGAGGGATACAGGAAACAACTGTGTGTTTACCCACTTGGTCTGATGAACAGCAAGGAGTATGCACATGTGCACAAGTGTCAAAACAGGATTTGGACCCACCTTTATGCTCCATCTAACTGGTTTTGCATATGTTTGCCTGAGCATCACAGAGGGTCCAATAGACCCACACCACTCCAGTATTTGTTAAAAATAAAAGTTTTCTTTTGATTTTTCAAAAGAAAAATCTTTTTCAAAAGAAGTAGCCCAGTTCACTACAATGGCACATGAAAAACCAGATTTGCAAGTTTTGGAGCAGATCAAAAGTGAATCATCAGATTACTCATGCATGGATGATAAAGATGATCCATTATGGTAAAATACGTGCTTTCATAATAGAAGAGTGGTGCGGGTACATGATGATGATGATGATGACGATGATGACGACAATGACTTTGATGCCAGTCATGTGAGCCAAAGTTCCTGTGACAGTGAAATGGAGCAAGACTCAACTGATACAGACACAGGGAATGTAGACCTCCTTGATTCAGATGACAAAGAAAACAGCAATGTGAGTACTTATTTGACTAGTTGAAATGTTGTGAAATGGCCACACAACCAAATGGAACAATCCAGTGTTAGAACTAGGTCCAAAAATATAGTGAAGGTCTTGGCTGGGGTGAAATGTATTGGACAGACTGCCAGTACTGCCATTCAGTGTTGGAAATTGTAACAGACGAAATGCTACAAGATGCTGTAAAATACACAAAGGCTGAAAGCAAGTAAAATGTTCTGGATGCACTGATAGTCATATTCAAAAATGTATTTATTATGACACCTCACTAGCTGAACTGAAAGCATTCATAGGTCTGCTGTACTTAGCACAGATTTCTCATGGTGATCACAGAAATGTGAAAGACTTATGGAAAAGTGATGGGTCAAAATATGGCATAAAAATTTATGCCCTTGTAGATACGAAGACTTATTATTCTTTCAATTTAGATATTTATCTTGGAACTCAGCCATCAGATCCTTATTCATATAATAATGAACCAAATGATGTTGTGAACAGACTTGTTCTCATCTCCCAAACTAATTGGAATGTGACATTCGACAACTGGTTTACCGGTTTCCAGTTGATGTTACATTTGCTAACAGAGTACAAGTTGATCAGCACAGAAACTGTACACAGAAACAAAGCAGAAATTCCAAATGAAATGTTGCAATTTCAAAATAGAGAATTGTATAGAACGATCTTTGAATTTCAGAAAGATATAACATTGGCCTCGTATATGGCAAAGAAAAGCAAACTGGTACTGCTGCTGTCAACATTTCACCATGATGGAAATATTGATAGGGAAACCTCGACAAAACGGAAGCCTGGGATGGAAACTTTCTACAACAAAACCAAATGTGAAGTAGATGTTGTTGATGAGTTACGCAGCAACTGTGATGTCACTTGAAACACAAAGCATTGGCCAATCATTGTGTTTTACTTGATCCTAAACATGTGTGGCATAAATAGTTTGATAGTTTACAAGAGAAAATAACAAGTGCAAAATATCATGGAGAAGTTTTCTTACTGGATTGGGACTGGAGTTCATCAGAGATCATTTACAACAGAGGAAAACAAAATGTTTCTGCCCAAGGAACTGCGCAAAAAAATTGTGGCGCATACTGGTGAGCTGACAGGTGAACAGGCAGGTGCAGCATCACAAAGACCTACTATAACAACAGGAAAACAAAAAAGATATCAACTGTGCCCTACGAGAAAGTACAGGAAAACAAAGCATAAGTGCTATCAGTATAAGTGATACTTGTGTATAAAACATGCAGTTGCCATGTGTGAAGACTGCCTTAGGTGTGACAGTTGAGGTAAAACTTATTTCTGTGGTAGGCTTTTGTTTGTGTTTACACTGTAGTTCACATATGTTTTTATTTCTGATGTTATCTTTTAGGTTTTGTAGGCAAGTAAACAGCTGATGTGAAAATGTTGATGTCTATTCTAAGCACTCATGTTTTTTTTTTTTTTTTGGTACCAGGAATTGCACTCATGGCCTCACACTTGCCAGGCAGGTGCCGTGCCACTGAGCTACATCCCTAGCACTCATTACATATTTGATATTTTATTTTATTGACATCTTATTTCCCTGCTAAGTGCATGTTGTACAATATAGTAGGAAGAGCTGGATGTGGTGGTGAACACCTGTAATGCCAGCACTCGGGAGGCTGAGGCAGGAGGATCACTGTGAGTTCGAGGCCAGCCTGGTCCCCAAAGTGAGTTCAAGGCCAGGCTGAACGACGTAGCAAGACCATGTCTCAAAAACAAGACAAAACAAACAAACAAATAATACAGTTGAAAGCTCCTGACAAAACAGGAATAGAAGAGAGGTGACCAGACTGCCACATAGGAAAGGGAAGCTAAGCACATGAGCTGTCAGTGTGAGACGTGTGCATGGAACGTGCAGTTATCATTTGTGAAGACGGCCTCGGGTGTGACAGCTGAAGCAAAGCTTGTTTTTGTGGTAGTTCTATTGGCATTTTCATTGTAGTTCATATAGGAATTTATTTCTGATGTTATCTTTTAGGTTTTGTAAGCAAGTACACAGCTGATGTGAAAATGTTGATGTCTATTCTAAACGCACAATACATATTAAGAATTTAATAATTTATTTTATTGATATTTTATGTTCCTGTTAACTACACACTGTATAGTATAATCAGAACCTCCTGACAATATAGCAAGACCACTGAGATGTCAAGTATGTCCTACAAAAAGATCAGGAAAGCAAAAGACAGGTGCTGTCAGTGTAAGCGATGCGTGTGTATGGAATGTGCTGCTGTTGTGTGTGCAGACTGCTTTATGTGTGTTAATTGAAGTCAAGATTATTTTTTTTGTAGAGTGCTATTGTTATTTTCATTGTAATTCATATGGGAATTTATTTCTGATGTTCTTTTTTAGACTTTGTACACCAAAAACCAGTGAATGTTGAAATTTTTAAGACTTTTTATAAACAATAATATTAAAAACTCAATACTTTATTTTTGTGATACTTTTTTCCTGTTAAGTACTCACTGTTTTTTTTTTTTTTTTTTTTTTTTCATGTGGGTACTGGGAGTCGACCTCAGGACCTCGCGCTTGCCAGCAAGTGCTTGTGCTGCTGAGCGATATCACCGACCTTTTTTTTCTTTTATGTGGGTAGCAGGAGTCGAACTCAGGACCTCATGCTTGCCAGGCAAGCGCTTATGCCACTGAGCTATCTCACCGGCTATGGATAGTATATTATTATCCGCTAGTAGTTTTTAAAAGATTTGTATTTTAATTTACTTTTTCTTAAATTTTATAGACATATGAATATACTAGATATATGTATATGTTTATATTAGATATTTGCATAATGTGTTTTTGTATAGATTACCTAAAATATATTTTATACATAAATTTTGGCTTGTTTCTATTTAGGGGATTAGAAATCTTCTGTTTCTTTGTCTGTTATTCCCCTTTATATAATTTTTTCCAGTATTAGCTTACTTTTGATCAAATAACAGAAGGGGAAAGTTGCTGGGAGATCTTTTGTTATTTGCTTTTGAAATATTGAAGAATGTCCTAATCCCTTTTATGTAAGCAGTGCAGTGAAATTACTCCTCCACCCTGAATGGCGGAAGGTTTCCAGTAGTTCACATTTACTTACCATTCTGGTAAACAAAACTCTCTTATTAAATTTACTTGCATATCTTAAGGTGAAATATGACTGCCCCCCACTCTTCTTGCTCTCTGTCTTTCTTTCTCGGTACAGGAGATAGGGCCTTGCACTAAGCTACATCCCCAGCCCTTTTTATTTTATATTTTGAGACCAGGTCTTACTGAGTTGCTAAGTTGCCTGTGCTGGGCTTGAATTTGTAATCCTCCAATTTCAGCTTCCCAGAGTGCTTGAATTACAGGTGTGCACCACCATGCCTGGCTATGCCTATTTTTAAAGACTCTTTTGAAGTGTAAACACTGACAGTTTTTATATTTTATTCTATTCTTCTCTTATACATTCCTTCAGCAAAGATTTGAGTATGAAGCTTTGTTCTGAGGGATGTGGTTAAAGAGGTGAGATAATTTTTTTCAAGAACTCACCAGAAAGTAAAAATGAATAAAATATTCTTTAATTTTCATATGAAATTTATGTGGTTTAATTTTCTATGCCTATTTATGCACATGTACATCTATATGTACTAACATAATGCATGTTAAATCATGAACTATTAAGTGATGGAATGGATATGTAAGAATAGTGTATATCTTGGAATGACTATTAGAAATATCCTGAGACATGGTATCTACTGTACAGTTAGCCCTAACTGACTGGAGGAATTTGGATGAGAAAGAATAATGACATGGGAGGCAAATATTGCTACATGGGGTATGCTTTAGAAGAATAGATCTTTATTATTGTTACAGTGATATTTTTCCCAGTTTTCCCTATGGCTTTTTTACTCAGCCATATGGCTCACTATTGGTGTTTCTCTCTCTCCATTCCTCTGTGGTCATGGTGTCTTGTCTGAATGGGGGGACGGGTTACTAGCAAGCTGTGATTCATTATCCATATTTTAAATGGTATTAGAAAAACTAGTTTTTATAATGTGGATATCTTTTTTTCCAGTTCTGAGAAATCCAAGTTTTCCACCCAATTTGTAAAGTGGAGCAGCCTCACCAAGCTCGACAATCAGAACATGTGGCTCAGAAGTTAGTTGGATGAGATGATTTCTGTGCTTTTTGATTGGAAATGTTACCAGATTCTTTAGAACACAAATCATGATCAATATAGCTAATGAGATTTATAACATATAGTACTAAAAATATATCTCTAGCATTAGACATTCTCATTTCTAGCCTCAAACTGTGATTAAAGGTGAAGTTTTGGGCCAGTGAGATGGCTCAGCGGCGTAAGTGCCTTGCCTGGCAAGCGCGAGGGCCTGAGTTCGACTCCCGGAACCCACATACGAAAAAAGGGCCGGTGATATCGCTCAGCGGCACGGGCACCTGCTGGCGCACGAGGTCCTGAGGTCGACCCCCGGCACGCACAGAAAAAAAAAAAAAAAAAGATGAAGTTTTGATGTTAATTTACATTCCTGTTATGATAAGAGGATAAAATGTAATTTTTGTTTTACCGTGAATATTTTGTTGAGATATATTTTATATCACATAAAATTTACTGTTTTAAACCAGGTGTGGTGACACATGCCTCTAATTCCAGCACTTGGGAAACTAAGGCAGGAGGGTTGCAAGTTTGAGTCCCACCTGACTCAAAATAAAAAATAAAATAAAGGGCCAGACATAGGTCAGTGTAAAGCCCCTAAGTTCAATCCCCAGTATGAAAAACAGAAAGGTCACTGTTTTAAGGTGGAAAGTACATTGGTTTATTGTGTATTGACAGTGTTATAGCCAATACTAACATCTCATTCCAGGACATTTTCATCTCCCCCAAAGAAATTCCATGGCTGTTCATCACTCCTGTTGTCCCCTCCCACCTCCAATCTCTGGCAATGACTAAACTATATTTTGTTTCTATGGATTTGCCTATTTTAGAATTTCATAAAAATAAAATTTATTTTTTAAATTTGTTTAGACCCTGCCAGAAACATCTTTACCAAATTATGCCACAAATTTGAAAGACAAGAGCTCTTTAGTTTCATCTCTCTATAAAGTTATCCAGGAGCCACAAAGTGAGGTAAGTACTCTTATAGTTTATTGTGCTACCGGTAGTAGTATTCCACTGATTGATTTTTAATTTCTTTTATTGTAAAAGGATAAGAAAACATATATGTTTAAAAAACAATATAGTGGGCCGGGGATGTAGCTCAGTGGCACAGTGCCTGCCTGGCAAGCGTGAGGTCGTGAGTTCGATCCCCGGCACCAAAAAAAAAAAAAAAAAAAATATATATATATATATATATATATATATATATATATATATATATATATAATAAATTTCAAGGTACCATCTCCCAGGCCAAGAAATAAAATTATTAATATATTCCAAAAGGCTTCTCTGAACAGTGCTCCCCCAACCCTTCTTTGTATTTCAGTAGCCTTGAAAAGTCTAGGTCATATATTTATTCATTCAGCAAGTATTTGTGTGCCTGTTGTGAGCCAATTGTTATGCTGGGCAGTAAAGAAGCAAAGATAGCACGTGATATTTACCCTGAAAAAGGAAGGGGAAAAAAATTAAGGAAACTTGAAGGAAATGCTTAACTCATTTTATGAATGTTATAGTTTGCATGTTCGTCCCCTTCAAAAATCATTTAGAACTTAATTGCCATTGTAACAAATATGGAGAATCCAGACCTTCAGAGGATGTTTAGTTCGTGAGGACTCCATCCCCAGGGCTGGGACTGATGCCATTAAAAAGGGTGGGTTCACTTACCCTTCTGCCTTCTTTTATAGAATGATACAGCAAAAAGCCCCTTAATCTCAGACTTCCCAGCCTGCAGATCTCTGAGGGAGTAAATTTCTCTTTCTAAATTACCCAGTCTGTGATATTCTATTATAGCAGCACAAAACACACTAAGAACATTGATAAACACCAATTTTCCAGGTGGCAAGGTAAAAAATTCTAAGCAGCTGGGGTAATATTTGGAAACCTGAGAACATGCAAGGCATTTAAGGAATGGCAAATAGTTTGATCTGGCTTGGGTCTTTCCCCTTCCTCCAAACAGCCAATATATTTTGAAGGTGATAATCTAATAGTACTTTAGATTCTTGTTCTTACAAATCCCACTATTGATAGTAGAAATAGGATTGGAAATAGTATGGAAAATAAAAATACATGGCATTTGGAAAAAGGCATTTAGGCTAATGGTAAGAAGAATGTAAGACTAGTAAGAATTGAAGCTGGACAGATATCATACTAGCTTTCAAATTGTGTGTGTGTGTGTGTGTGTGTTTGTGTGTGTGTGTGTTACTGAAGATTGAATCCAGGGCCTTGAGTCTGCTAGGCAAAGTGCTCTACTACCAACCTATATGCATAGCTCTTTTTGGTGATACTGGGGATTGAACCCAGGGCCTCATGCATGCTAAGCAAGCGTTCTGGCAGAGATATTTACCCAGCTTTTCAAATTTTATTTTTAAGGCAGAGTCTCACTAAGTTGTCCATTGCAGCTTCGAACTAATTTATAATCCTCCTTCCTCAGTCTCTCAAGTAGCTGGGATTATAGACGTGCACCAGTTACACCTGGCATGGGCCTCAAATTCTTTCTTATGCAGTTTAGAATTTTTTTTGTACTATGAAGATGACTTATTCTGATTATTGTTTTAGGAAGGTTACTATGTGACGGATGGATTGGATACTGGAAAAATTGAAAGTGAGACTAGGAGACTATCTATAAAAACAGCATATGGGAACTGTTGAGAACCTGAAGTTGGGTAGGGTCAGTGGGAATAGAGATACAGTAAAGAGGAGTGTGCTGAAGTGTATAATTCCTTTTATACTTGAGTTTTATTTGGTAGATCCATGCACCTTTGGAATGAAACTACCCAAACCAGGATCTTTTGTTACTTGAGTGGTTAATCTCTTTTGGAGGGGGTATAGAATAGCCCTGTTTCCACTTATTATACTATGAAGTACATTGTAAATTTTAGATGCTAGTGGGGTTAGTGATTTTATTCACAAGCCAACAAACTTTAACTGGAATAACTGTATTGAACAATTATATTTGCTTTATGCAGCACCCCCTGGCCCACAAAGCTTCTTCATGTGTAGGTAGCCAAAAATTTTGTTTGGTTCAGAATTACATCACCAAATTAAGTATTGGTACATGTTGTCTTTTTAAAAATAACAAATTAAGGGGCCGGTGAGATGGCTCAGCGGCGTAAGCGCCTGCCCAGCAAGCGCGAGGGCCCGAGTTCGACTCCCGGAACCCACATATGAAAAAGGGGCCGGTGATATCGCTCAGCGGCACGGGTGCCTGCTGGCACGCGAGGTCCTGAGGTCGACCCCCCGGTACACACAAAAAAAAAAAAAAAAAAAAAAATTAAATCTTGTTTATCATTTACTATTTAATACTTTGAAAAGTTTAAAAGTTATTTCTCTGTTGAAATGTATTTTAACCAAGCTACTTTGGAAAGAGTTTATAGGATAAATTTCTGATTGGCTACTTTAGTTTATAGCATTCCTTATATTCAGAAAACTTTAATGAATACAGATGTAGTGGTTCAGTGCAATATTTCTCAAACTATTTTTTTTAGAAATATTTCTCAAACTATTTTAAGGGTCAGTTTTTTAAAAAATCCAATCTGTCACAGACTCATATATATACCTAATGTGCAAGAATAATACACAACTGCACTGCCTGTGTGGCACCACACAAATTTAATAATCCCTAGCTCACCTATGTCTTGTTCAGTATGTCTGCTGATCACCCACTTGGTTGGTGCAACCATATCAAGTTGCTTGAAGTTTTTAAATGTTGCTACTTGATTTCTGTGTCTGTATTGGTGGAGACGGGTAACAGTTTGTTGATGATCCTGGGTCTATGGGTCACGCTTTGAAAAAGAACTGGTTTGGAAGGTTTTGCATATAAGTTTGTTTTATGTTTTTATCCTGATTAATGTGGTAAAGACAGTGTGTATTCCATCTTCTAAAAGACAACTTAGTCTTTAAAGGATATTTACATGCGGTTCTAAAATATAATTTACTTCAATGTTGGTCTTTAGAATATTTTGTGTCTTAATTTGAACATGTTCCTAAGAGTCTTTTGGTAGTTTTGAAACTTGGGACATTGGTTCTGGTGTTTTTTGAAGTCTAGCAAATTTGATATTTATAATAGTATTTTTCCATTATTCAGTTTTATTCATTTAGTAAATATTTATTGAACACTGGTAATGTATCAGAAGCCTCTTAGGACTGTAGTAGAGAATAAAATAGATTAAATTCTTGACTTTATGGAAAAGAATCCGAATCCAAGTAGGTGGGATAGACATTAAATAAATACCTAAATGTATATACTATATAAGTTAGTGATAAAACAATGATGGAATAAAGTGGTGTAGGGAAAGTATATGTTGGGGCTGAGGAGGTGAATTGAGATCTGAAAGAATTAGAGAAAGGAAAATGAAAAGAGGGCAAGAGCTTCCCAGCAGCAGGAACAGTAGGCGCAAAGGCTCTGAAGCAAGTATATGTGTGTGTTTAGGAAGCTTATAAGGAGGCAGCATATATGGATATTATGCAATTTGCTCAGATGGTGTTTTCAGTTGTTTATAACTTTAAGATGGTATATAGTTTAAAGCTTAATAATCTTCAAGTCTGTTATGAAGGTAGCTGGGTTTGTTTTTGTGTGTGTGGGGGGGTGGTTACTGGGGATTGAATCAAGAGGCTTGTGCATGGTAGGCAAGCTACATTGAGCTACAACATCCCAATAGCCCTTTTTATTTTGAGATAGGGTCTTGTGAAGTTGCCCAGCTGGTCTTGAAGCTGTGATCCCCTTGCCTCAGCCTTCCAAGTAGCTGGGATTATAGGTGTGTGCTAAAATCAGCTGATTTTTGAAAGAGCCACATAGACTCTCTTTGTGGTTCTAGGAGTAGGGAATCCAGAGTGAGCAGAGCTCGAGCACCATTGACTGAATAGTATCCTTCTAACTTTCCTGTATCTTTTTCTTAACCATATTCATCAGTAATTGTTAAATACAAAAAAAAAAAAAAAGTAAACATGATTCTTTTCTTGCTTAGTTAAGATCATTTTCCCTACTTAGTCATTAAAGAACATTTTTGTAACACATTTTCACTACTGGAAAACTCTCTTAGGATACAGACTTCTTAAGAATGGATTGTTGTAAAATATCATTTGTAACTTAGTTGTTTTAGAACTCAGGATATACTTTTAAATGGAAAGATGATACATGGTGATTAGGTTTTCATTAGATTCATAAAAAGCCCATTTAATGCAAAAATATACTTAAGATATAATTCTTTTTTAATAGAACTATTAAAACCTAGTCACCATATATGAGGATGTTTCCATGAGAAAATATTTTCAAAAATTTAACCTAGACACTAGGAACACAGCATGTTCTAATGTTCCATTGCTTGCTTCAAATATATTCAAGTCAGGTAAGTCGAACAGTGCTTATATTTCCCACATTGTATATTATTTCATTCTTTTCTGGCATTTTTCAGGTGTGTTTGTAAAAGAGCCAAAAGAGCTGACTCCTTTCTTCTTTTTTGTGAATGGTGTGATATTGGTTATGATGGATAGCCTTTTTGTCTCGATTTCCTTAAGTGGAAAGTGTGGATAATCATATTCTACCTATAATATTGTAGGAATTGAACAGGTTTTTGTATGTAAAGATCTTTAGTGGACAAGAGCTGACAGATGTTGATGTTAATGATTTTATTTAATCTCTTTGCAATGGAATTTCTATCTCCCTTTGAATCCATCTTCATTTAGATTTCCTTTCATTAAGCAAAAACCCTTTAATTTGAGATTTGAAACTGATTATAAAGCCTCTGAGTATATTTTGATTAAAATTGATTATGTGTTCATACAGATGTTCTTGAATAAATTTTCTAATAAGGTTTCATAATTTGCAAATACTTGTTAGACTTATCAAGTTTTATAAATTGATTTAATCAAAGCCTGCCCAGGGATTTAGAGATAAAGATTGTTACACCACAAGATTACTGAGGCTTATCTCCAAAGAAATTTGAAAAAATTCTATCCTGGAAGCTAAATATTACCCTGTCTTTCTTCCTTCCCATCACCTCTAACCCTTTTTCCAAATTTCTATCCTAAAATCTTTTCTTGCCGTCTATGAATAGTTACTTTGCCTCCTGACCTCCAGTTTTCTGTTACCTTTGCATGACCACAGTAGATGCTTGTTGTCCTCTAAGGACCATTTTGAGATTGAAAGAAATATTTTTTATGGAAGAGTAATCATTGGAAGTTATAAAATTTTTCAAAGGAGAGACTAGTTTGACTTAATATTTATGGAAGTGTAACTTTTGTTAAATCTTGTATAAATATTGACTTTATACTCTGTTTAATTGCATATCTAAATTATTTAATATCAAAATATCTACTATAAATTGGTTTCTATTCATAATTACTTGTAGTAGAATCTGTTTAGTAAATTGACTTAAATGTATTGCCTATTAGTGAAGTATAGTACTTTGAATATATATATATATATATAGTACTTTGAATAGCCTGATCATATCCTTGAAAACTCAATACCTTGTGAATCTCTTGATATATTGGATTATGATTTGTTTGTGGTCATTATTATAGCAAGATAACACTTACTGGGGCCGGGGATATAGCTCATTAGGGCAGTGCCTGTGTGGCAAGTGTGAGGTCCTGAGTTCAATTCCTGGTACCCACAAAAAAAAAAAAGAAAAAAAAGATAACACTTACTTATGAAAGTTTTTGTTTTTTTTAATCTTGCCTTTCTCATTTTTAAAAGTAGTCTATTAAGGGGCCGGTGAGATGGCTCAGCGGCTTAAGCGCCTGCCCTGCAAGCGTGATGGGCCCGAGTTCGACTCCCGGAACCCACATACGAAAAAGGGGCCGGTGATATCGCTCAGCGGCACGGGCGCCTGCTGGCGCGCGAGGTCCTGAGGTCGACCCCCCGGTTCCCACAAAAAAAAAAAAAGTAGTCTATTAATAAAGATAGTCAGCTCTAATAACTTGATAAAGTTGGGGCTGTGGTGGGAGAAGAAAGGTATAAATAAATGACTACAGATTATGTCTAAAAATCACAGCAATATTTAGATTACTGGTGGGCAATTACCATGTTTTAAATAGGGATCTAGATCTAGGGCCTTGTGGCTATTCGCCCACCCCGTGCACTAGTCACTGCTGTCAAGAGCTGTCTGACTGAAAGCTCAGGAAGGAGATGTGGCAGTAACTGCCCAGGTTTCTCATTGCAATTTCTCCTCTCCTATAGCTAACCTTTTATGTATTGGCATGTAATTTACTAGGAAGAAAGGACACTGAGGAAGAAACTTCCTATAACTTAGCTGTTGTAAGAAGTTAAAGAAACATGGTTTTAATAATAATACTACCTTAGAACTATATTTTAAAATTTACATGTGCTTCCATGTTTCCTTTATTGCATTGTTTGTCCTTGCACCAAAATTTAGGTTTATCAAATAGCTTAGCAGTAAATAGTTTTGCTTTAGAAAAGAAAAAAAGCAATTTCAATAGCAATTTGAGAAAACCTTTCATATTTCATATAACATAGTCATTCAAATAAAGCCCAGTTCATGAACATTAACATTTTGTCTTCCTCCCAGTTGCTAGAACCAGTGTGTCACCAGCTCTTTGAATTCTATCGCAGTGGAGAGGAACAGTTGCTTCGATTTACACTTCAGTTTCTCCCAGAACTGATGTGGTGCTACCTCGCAGTCTCAGCTAGCAGAAACGTGCATAGCAGTGGATGTATCGAAGCTCTTCTTCTAGGGGTTTACAATTTGGTGTGTATATATTTTATTAAACAAAATGCTTTCTGGCAAAATCAAATATAACTTTTACAACTATTTCTCATCTTAGTAAAGCTAGAATTTGCTTTTTATGCATTCTTCCCCAAAATAACTCTTTATAGGAGAGGGAGCTATACAGACATACATATAATTATGTAAATGTACCTTTTTGGACTGATTGACTTCAATTGAAAAATCAGATAATTTCAATTCTTTTACAGGTATATCTGAAAAATACCAGTGTTGCATTTAAAAAATTTAAAACTTACATTAAGTGTACATTAAACTTACTTATAAATTATCTTTCTGACCCTCACAAAAACTTTAGGAGAAAAGATTTAGCCTAGTATTCACCAGTCATAGTTCCGTAAAATATGGACTGTCTCCAGAGTTCACACCATTGATTTAAGGTCGTTTGCATTGCTAGTTTGTGTATTCATTGTGACGATGTTCTAGATACTTAAAGTTTGTATTTTTTAAGATAGAAAAGAAATGTAAGGTCCTTTTCTTGATATACTTAATGTTTAAATCATTAATTGATTTAGAAAATATAACTTGTTATATGTAGAAGATCAATGGCTATTAAGATATTATATCTTAGCCATCTTGAAAACTGCGTGACTTTTATATAAGTGGGTTAAATTTCTTTCTTTTATTTTTATTTTTATTTTTTATTTTTTATTTTTGTAGTACTGGGAATCAAACACTGGGTCTCCTGCATGTGAGGCAAGCTCTCTACCGCTGAGCTACAACCCCATCCCTACTTTTATTTTAAAAGTAGAAGAACGTACATTGTAACTACTAGTGTAATTGATAATGGATTATCATTGTTTAAGATTTTAATTTCTTTAAATTACTTTCTACTTAGGTATTTTTAAAAAACAATTAGCCTAACAATTTAAATTTAGTTTTAAAATTTATGTGTAAAAAAGTAAATACTTCAAGATATTTTCTTTTACTTTTCTAGGAAATAGTTGACAAACAGGGACATAGCAAAGTATTGAGTTTTACAATTCCATCTTTATCCAAACCATCTGTATATCATGAAGTAAGTGGCATTTATTAAAATAAAGTATTGTGTCCTAAGCTTTATATTGTCATAAATTTGGGTGCAGGTACCTGGCCAAAAGAAGTTGATAAATTTATTAGTACCTTAAAGAATATAAAGCACCATACAAAATGTTTACTATTTCCAAAACAAAATGAGAAACTAAAACTATTAGATTTGATATAAAATCTGATAATTAGAGATCTGTTGAAAGTACACTCTTTGAAATACTTTTCTCTCTTTCTCGTGGATAAGACTAGTCCACAAATAATGTTTTTTATTTGTGTGTGGTAATTATGTATTTCCATTGTAGAAAACTTTGGAAACTATTTTTTAGTTTTCATTTAGTTTTTAATTTTAATTAAATATTTGAATAGCGAATTTGGTAGACAGTCTGAATATTTTTACGATATTTACTGTTCCTGATAGTCATTCTTCGTGCTGCATGTATTTTAAATATCACATTTTCAACCAAGTAACTGTTTTTTCTTTATTCGAATGTCTTTTCTTTAGCCTTCCAGTATCGGGTCCATGGCTCTGACTGAAAGTGCACTATCCCAGCACGGGTTGTCAGAAGTCGTGTACAGTGGACCTCATCCTCAAAGGGAGATGCTCACAGCCCAGAATAGGTATACTATGGAGACATAACTTCTTATGCTACTGCACTGATTTGAAAAAAAGAGAGAGAGTCTAATAGGCATATAAGTAATATTTAATGAGTTATATGTAACAACTTTTTTTTTTTTTTTTTTTTTTTGTGGGTACTGGGGGTTGAACTCAGGACCTCACGCGCCAGGAGGCTCTTATGCCGCTGAGCGATATCACCGGCCCTATGTAACAACTTATGTATTTTATTAAGTCATTTTACAAAAGAGAAAAACATCTAGGTTTGTCATTGTACTTTGCTTCAGATGTCGTTTGGAGCATCAAAATTTCAAGATGTTTCATAATGGCTGTTACTTGGAAAGTCTTCTTTGTTCCTTTTAGTTTTTGTTATTGCTATGCTTTATTGTAGAAGTCTGTTCTGTAACTAAGACTGCCTAGCACTGCCCTCTCTTATTGTGGTTGGCTTCTTAGAATTGCAAAGATTGGTTGATATTCTTTTTGTTTGTCTCTAGGTTTGAAGTGTTAACATTCCTTTTGTTGTGTTACAATGCTGCCTTAACCTATATGCCCAGTGTTTCTCTTCAATCACTGTGTCAAATTTGTTCAAGGTAAATTAAAATTCAAATGTTTTCAGTATTGAAATATTATATACCTAAGTTGTTTTGTTTTATGTAATAATAATTTGTTCAAAACATTAAATAAGATAAAGTTCAGCCTACCCAAAACACTGAGTGTGCCCTATAAGTAATAGCCACAAAAACCCATGAAGGATATGAAGCTGAATAACACTTAGATATAATATTTAATTAGAAAAGGATTATAGCATACTGTGTATCTGAAAGGATGGAGTGGTTATGACCTTTGAATTTTTGAAATGTGGTTGGATTTTTTGTTGTTATTTGTTTTTTATTTATGATTACTGTGCTGTAATTTGGTGTCAAGAGTTAAGTAAGAAATCATGTTTTTATGTTTTCCTTGCTTAAAAAGATTAAGCTAAGGGCCGGTGAGATGGCTCAGCGGCATAAGCGCCTGCCTGCCTTGCAAGCGCAAGGGCCCGAGTTCGACTCCCGGATCCCACATATGAAAAAAGGGGCCGGTGATATCGCTCAGCGGCACGGGTGCCTGTTGGTGCACGAGGTCCTGAGGTCGACCCCCCGGTACCCACAAAAAAAAAAAAAAAAAAAAAAAAAAAAAGATTAAGCTAAAGAGTTAAATTATAATATCATTGTTTGTTATGTACACATTTAAAAATTCCTTCTTTAAAGGAGTATTTAATAGTATTTAAATATTTAATGGTATATATGGTATGATGGTAACCTTATAAACCATGTAGCATGTTATGACTCTTGCATTTGCTGAATATGACCAGAATATTAGCAATGGTTATCTCTAATTGATAGAATTAATAATTTATTTTAAATTTTCTCTTTTGTGGTTTTTCTTTGATTCTCTACTTGTCTATGATAAACATATTGCCTTTTTAAAATAACAAAAAAGGGCTGGGGATATAGCTCAGCGGCATGGTGCCTGCCTGGCAAGAGTGAGGTCCTGAGTTCAATTCCCGGTTCAAAAAAAAAAAAAAGACTGAGATGGTTGCCTTTGATAACTTAATAGGAAAACTATAGAATTAAGGAAGTTATAGAATAATTTGTATTTGAAGAACTTATTTAGAAAATAAAACCTAGCCAGAGAGAGAGTCCATTGAACAGTACTTATTAATCAGATAAACTAAAACAAAACAAATGAAAAAGCAGAACATAATACTGAATATGATAGAACTATGCTGACCAGCTGGAGAAAGGAGTTAACAGGACAAGGGGGAGAATAGAGAAGGTGTGGACAAGTGGAAGTCTTTCAGATAATTCTTGAGCTACAGCAAACATACATTTCCTGCCCTTGAAACATAATACCAATGTGCCATCTCTTTCACTTACTGAGTCTTTCTAGTATATTCCTTGCTTTAAATCTTCTAAAGAAAGAGGTACCCAGTCACGAATTTCACAGATCTACAAAATTTCAAAAAAAGACAGACTGGGTGGGTTATCTACGTAGTGTTGCCAAATTTTACATTGCCAGGTCGTTATATTGTAAATATCTACCATCAATATTATTAAACAAAAGGGAGGTTTTTTTTTTTTTTTTTTTTTTTTTTTTTGTGGGTACTGGGAGTCAAACTCAGGACCTCACACTTGCCAGGCAGGCGCTTGGGCCGCTGAGTGATATCACTGGCCCTTTTTTTTTTATGTGGGTACCGGGAGTCGAACTCAGGACCTTGCGCTTGCCAAGCAGGTGCTTGTGCCGCTGAGCTATATCACCGGCCTGAGGTTTTGTTTTGCTTTTCAGTGCTAGGAATTGAACCCAGAGCCTCAAGTATGCTAAACACATGCTCTGCCACTGAGCTACATCCTTAGCCTCCAAGGGAGATTATAACATCTGAAGAGGATAAAGGTGGAAGAGAAGGACAATACTTTATGGATTAAAAATGCGACAAAGTTAATCATCCTTGTTTCTCATTGCACAGTGAAAACTTCATTATAGACTAAAATGTGTGTGAGGACCAGTACTTAAGAAATACTAGTTTAAGGAGTAAATGCAGCAGTTTTCACTTGTAGAACTTGAAAGACACTGCAAAGTCTAGGTCCTACTTAAAGCAGTGAAGCACTGTCTTAGGTAGTAGAAGGCAGGAATGCAGATATATATATATATGGTTATTTATTTATTTAATTTATTTATATTTATGTATAGTATATATATTTGTAGCTCCTCTGATGTTCTAATACCATGTTCTAATAAGAACCACTATTCTCCAGACACAGTGGCACATGTTTATAAAACCAGGAGTCTGAGGCAAGAGGATTACAAGTTTGAGGTCAACATGGGCAACTTAGATCCTGTCTCAAAATAAAATAAAATAAAATAAAAAGGGCTGGGACTGTAGCTCGTGATAAATCATTTGCCCACAAACGAGGCCTTGGATTCAATCTCTGATTTAAAAACAGATAAAAACAAACATTAAAAAGCCCCAAAACCCACTGTTGATATTTTCCTGAAAATGCTGTTGGGAAAGTTAGGAAAGAACACAGGTCATTGGTTTTTGTTCTGTGTAACTCTAATGCACTGCCTTTAAATATAATTACTTTTACATTATCGGTAGAAAATTGCTAATATGCCAATTTTACCTAGCTAAGGAACTGAGTAATTCTTCAACAAAGAACACAAGTAAAAGCTGCTTTTAAAAACAAAGAGAAACATAGATTGTTTAAGAACTAGCTGTAGGATTTTGTCCAAGGGAGATTTTAGTAGAAATTTATTAGGTTGATACCACAACAGAAATTAATTCTCTGTAAATGTTCACCAGCTCTAAGAAAATGTGTGTGTGGGGTGATGGGGTGTGGTATCTAAGTAATTCAAAACACTTAAGCTGTTTAATGCTAGCTCTTAAGCCACAGAATATTACATAAGAAAAACCCTATCAAATTGTCATTTCTGTCCTTTTTAATTGTTTCCATTTTTAGTTTTTTATTTTAGATTCCCTAGTACTCTCTTTTCAGTGGTAAAATCCAGCTATTCATTTCTCTTAATTCCTATACCCAATGATTTATCAAATATTCTAATTAGGAGATTAGTATGGCTTAAAGATGAATCAGAAAGAACTGTCCATCTTTCACAATCCAATTAAAATGTTTCCTTCAACTATGTACTTAAACATGATTTTATTGTTTGGCCTTGAGACCACACACACTTGAGGAAAGTGACAGAAGATGCAGTCTTTATTAAGTTCCTAATTTTGAAGAGCAAAAGGCCAAGGACAGAAATATGCTCATTACCATTTAAGTAATTCTTCCATTCTCTCTTTTCTCCTTAATTTCCCTCTCCTCCTCAACCTGTTTCTTAAAAAGCAGAACATATAGGGAAGACATTTTAAAATTGTTTAATTTTGTTTTATATTCTGTATCTTTTATCCAGATGGCTATGAAGTAGAACTGGTCCAAATTTTAAATATCTCTCTAGTGAAAAATTAGAAAAACAATTGTTTCCTTTTTTAAGGTTGATTTCTACTTACTGTTCTGATGATCTTAAGGTCTGATGATAGTAGTTAACCTTTCTTTTCTTCTTTAGGTTGTCTTACATTCACGAATAGATAAATGCAGCATGTATCCTCACTGGAATGGCACCTTAGTAGTTATCTTACAGTTTGTAACTCAGAATATATTAACAGCAATCTCAAAAATTTACTTTCACTCTGAGACAGATGCCTCTCAACAGAGAATGAGAATGACAGCAAATTTTTCCTCATTCACAAATTAATACTCAGAACTTCTCCCAGCAATGTATTGAAAAAATGTACCTTCCAAAAGGATTTTATTTTTTAATTAATTTTATTAATATATATTTTATTAATTAATTTTATTAATATATTTGATATACATAATGATCACATTTATCATAGGGAATTTGTACATAATGTATCTTGATTCTTCTTTTTCCCCATTCTGCCTCCCTTCCTTCAACCCTTCTTCCTCTCCTTATTTACAAAAGCTTTGTTTCCATTTTTTTCTTTTATTCTCTTTGAAAGGATTTTATTTTAATGTAGCTTAAGAACTTGGCAGATATTTGTGACTACAGAGTAAACTTAATACAAAAATGAAAGTTATGCCACTCAGCTGCTCTTTTGCAAGGTCTGATCTTTATGTTTTGAATTTGTTAAGGGAAATCAGAGAACTTCAGAATAGAGCCCTCATGAACAGAAGAGTCAGGCATTCATGTGGCAGAAAGCTTTATCACTTGAGTTTGTATTGTTTTGTTTTACATTTAGTGAAAGTCATTTGATAAAAGAATATTCTTGAATGGAGAGATCAGCAAAATGGAAGGATAAATCAGAGACTATAAAAAGGAATTGATAAGAGCTCCAACTAGTTTGGCAATGTAGCTGAATAAGGCTAGACCCGTGGTGGCTGTTTATCATTGAAAGTGCTGAAGTTTCCATCACTGGACTGTATTCTTTTGGGTCTCAGCTCAAATGTTGCCTCTTTGGCAAGATCTTCTGTGATCATATTTTCTGAAGTATTACTCTTCCCAAGCCAGGATAATACTATTAAAAAAAGAAAAGAAAAGAAAAATCTAGCTGGGTGTGGTGGCACATGGCTGTCATCCCAGCACTCAGGAGGTTGAGACAGGAAGATTGGAAGTCTGTCTGGGGGGTACATGGTGAATTCAAGGCCAACCTGAACTACATAGTGAGACCCTGTCTCAACAAACAAACAAACAAACAAACAAAAACCAAAAACCTGATCATGTTACTGCCTTACTTAAAAACTCTTTGTTGCTTCCCATTTTCTATAATGATAAAACCTAACCTATCATAAGACACTAGCTAGCTTCCGTCATTGCCTAGTGTCCCAGCACTTGTCCTTCTAAAATTTTCTCAGGCTCCTCAATGCCATGCCATTTCATCCCTCCCCTGCCTGTGAGCTTTCTTACGTTTTCCAGGTAGAAAATACCACTTTTTCCTCTAGGCTTAGTTTTGAATGGACCTTTCTGATAAGCCCTTTTCGACTCTCCAGTTCTTCTACCCAAGTTCCATTCTGTCCTTTTGCCACCTCTGGAACTTGGCCATTGCAAATATTTGCTTATCACACATTCTCCGTGATTAAACTGAGAATCCCTCTGAGAACTGCATCTTTCATCTATATCCATAGTGTCTGACACAATACTAGTTTCTAATAAGTATGTACTCAATAAATGAACTGAAAAATCTTGTCTTTTCATACATTGATTCTCTATTATTTACTACCATCCCTATTGTAAAGGTGAAAGGTATAAGAAACTAAAATTCCCTAAATTTGCTTATCTAAATAATAAGAGTAAGATGAGTGTTCAGGTTTGGGTATGGTTTTTTGTAATGCCAAATAAAATTAGACTTGGTTTTATTTCACATGCAGCTAATTTTTTTGTTTTGCTGCTGCTTATTCTTGGTTCTAAAGAATTCTGAGATCCTCTCAATAGTATATGAATTTATATTTATTCTTTAAATTGCTTTGAATTAATAAAATTCTCAAGAAGATATAATAGTTTGTGGTACTGGGGCATTTTAAAGGGAAGGCTTATGTATTGAATAGAGGAAATAAAACTAAGTTCCAGGTAGTGATTGCAGAGGAGAGTGGGTAAATAAATATAGTTTACTCGCTAGGACTGTATTGAGTGAAAGTTGTTTGTATCAGCCGTAACATATATGAGAAAGCAGCCATTTTCTAGTAAATTTCTAAAAATAGAAATTTATTTATTTTAAAAGAAGTACAGGTGTACCATGGAATATTTAGGAAATACATATAAACAAGAAGAAAATAGGTCTGTAATCTCAAAGATCAGAGATAACTGTGACTTTGCATATGCTGGTTTTGGACTAGACTATAAGCCAATTTGTTTATTACAAAGTGGGATCATGCTATATGTGTTATTTTATACAGTCATTTAAAAAGACTTTCAAAACATCTTGTTTACTTATATCATAGTATACTTTGAGTGATTCAAATAATTGGTCTCCTGTGTTGGACTTTTAGGTGACTTCCTATTCACTGTAGTGAATACTACTTAAATTTTGTACTCCTTAATTATTCCTTACTATATTTTTTTAATATTTCAGTTTTGTTTATGGTAGTTTCTTTGAAAAATAGTGAAGTCTATTGATCTTTCTTTCGAGTTCTACCTGAAACATCATATTTAGGCAGGATGCAGAGTATATACCTGCTTATATTTTATTTTTCTCATATGGGTACCAAGAGTCGAACTTAGGACCTTGCGCTTGTCAGCAGGCGCCTGTGCCGCTGAGCGATATCACCGGCCCCCTTTTTTTTCCTTTATGTGGGCACCGGGAGTCGAACTGAGGACCTCACGCTTGCCAGGCAGGTGCTTATGCCACTGAGCCATCTCACTGGCCCTTCTCATGATTTTTTTTTTTTTTGTGTGGGTACCGGGGGGTCGACCTCAGGACCTCGCGCGCCAGCAGGCGCCCGTGCCGCTGAGCGATATCACCGGCCCCTTTTTCCTATGTGGGTTCCGGGAGTCGAACTCGGGCCCTTGCGCTTGCCGGGCAGGCCCTTAAGCCGCTGAGCCATCTCACCGGCCCCCTTCTCATGATTTTTTAACATGAAAAACTTTAATCTATTTTGAACTTATTATGGTGTATTGCAAGATGTTTAAGTATAATTTATAGTAATTTTTTCATCCTGCAGTTTGTATCAAGAACTTTGTTAGGAATCAAAGATCATATTACCACAGATCTATTTATGGCAAGTTTCATATAATAGGTTCTATGGTAGCTAAAAATCATTAATAATTTTTAAAAAATAATTAATTGGATTGACCAAAATTAGTAAACCTAGTAAACCAACTAGTGGGTGAATATATCAATATAACTCTAGCTTTATACATTTTTCCTGAGTCTTAACTTACTTAGGACAATGTTGCAGAGAAATGTCCTATTTGGAATGCTTGTTTCATAGATACTAGGTTTGTAGTAAGAGTATGCCTAGTAAATTGTTGGCTTATAAATGTTAAAAAATAAATTACCTAAATATTTACAAATTTTACAAATATATTTATTTTGGTCTTTCTAGAATCTGTGTTTGTGGATATCCTCGACAACATGTAAGAAAATACAAAGGTGTAAGTAGCAGGATACCAGTTTCTTCAGGATTCATGGTGCAAATGTTAACAGGAATTTATTTTGCCTTGTAAGTTTATCTCATATAAAAAGCAAACCTTTGATGTCTTTGGAAAATTATAGTTTGTTAATCTATTTTTACTGTATTATAATCTCAGTAGGTAAATAGCATATTTTTATGAAAGAATAGGAATCAAGATCTTGATAATAGTTTTTTTAAAGCATACCTTTTAAAGTTGTGAAGAACTTGAAACCAATTAAAATACTTCATTTTTCTTTAATTTAAGAACATACTGAAAACTTAAATACAGTACTAAATATTTTCCTGGTCTCTTTCTTTAGTATTGTACTCTTTTTTTTTCTTTTTTTCTTTTGTGGCTACAATTTCCAAATAGGTTTTCCCCCCTTCAGTGAATATCCTTTTGGTTCCAGAAACTTTAGCCCCTCAAAAGCATTTTAAAGCCTCTTTGGTCAGAAATAGTTTGTTAGTACTATTAATTTCTAATATTGATGTTCAGTCTTACCTAATGACTTAGGTAAGTAGTATGTTTAGGTAGTAGTATGTTTCTTTGAACCCTATCTTTTCCACTAGCACATTTAATACATTGATTATAATTTCCCTGATAACTTCAACATCTTGATCATCTCTGAATTTATTTCTGTTAATTCTTTATCCATTCACAGTTTTCTCCCTTTGCTTGTGGTATGCATTGTAATTTTTGATTGTTTATGATTTTGTTCTGAGGTAGGAAAGTAGAGACTGTTGTAAATATTTATGTCTGAAAATGGCATGGCTCTTTTATTCTAAACTGCTAGTGGAATTATTACAGATAGTTAGTGGGGGTTGGGTTTTGTTGTTGCTACGGTTACTTCAGAGTGTCACTTCAAATTCCTCTAGTGCTACCTGATAATTAGGGTGGGAACTGGAGGGTTTTCCTTAATATTCCTGCTCTATTGGGTAGCTTCAAGCTGTCCCTGTATTCCCGCACCTTGGAGAGTTCTGCCTCTCCTCCAGCAGTAGAGAGCTATTGCTTGGTTATAGGTGTATGCTAGCTGGCGGTGATAGGATTGGGGGGGCGAGTGGTATTCTCTGTTATTCTGGTCCAGCCTCAGTTCCCTTGTTCCTGCTTCTCAGGGGTGAGAGTTTCTCAGCAATCCTGCTGCTCCTCCAGTAGTGCCAGACCCCTAGTGATCCGAGCATAGAATGAGGTTTTTTTTCCTTTCCCTCAGAACCATAATCTGCCTTCATTTTATGCCCAGGGGATGAAAGGTTTTGCTGCTACTTTCCCAAAAGCCTTCAAATGTTAGTTCCATAGAAAGAAAAATGTCTGGCAGGGTCTTTGTGCTTTTCCACCTGAGTGGCCACCCCCTTCTGGCCTGCACCCCCAAGGGCAGCTCTCTCTGGTCCCCTGCCCTGTTTCCAGGCTTTCTTGTGAGTGTCTGAGAGATTGTGGAGAACAGCCTGCCAGGGGCTGTGAGCTCTTTCTCTGTATGTTCTCCCAGAGAGTCTGTCTTTTCCTGCCAGCCCATGAACCAGCTTTTAGCAATTTGGCTGTTGGAGTTTGTTAAAAAGTTTATCTGAATTCTTCTTACCCCCTTGCATTGTGGCCCACCTCTCCTTACACTTGAGACTGTTCGGTTATCCTGTGACCTCAGCTCTTTTTTGGATTCATGAAAATTATGATTTTGACAATTACGTGGATTTATCTTGTTTTTAGAATGGGAATAATGCTCTTTTCAGTGTTTTAGGCCTTACTTTCACTCAGGGTGTAATTCATGTGTCTTTGTTTTTTTGACAGATGACCAAACCTATATATCTGTTTACTTTTGTCAGTTAGATTACTTTTGGAAGGGATCTGGCATCTTTGAGAATTATAGGTATATATTACATGCACACACACACGTGCACACACACACACACACACACTTTTTCCTTGTGTCCTATATTTGCAACATACATCATGTACATTACTAAATGACCATCAGAATGTAAAGAAATCACTATTTAAGATACTGAGTTGTGGTGGATTCTCATTAAAAACAGAATAATTTGACCACTGAGTGTTCTGAACATTCTGCTAAGGTATATAGTTTATTGGCTCTGACTTACTTAAAACTGTAACTGCTTTGAAATCACACTAGCTTTATTTTTTTATTTCTGTTCTATAAATAGTTATGTTCTTTAGAGAAGAAATAGTTATGTTCTTTAGAGAAGTATATCTATAAAATTTTTTTTCTGTTAATAGCTTTCAGATGCAATTGAAAGGGATTCAAAGATTAAAAAATACATTTTTAAGGGGAATAGAATGTTAAGCAATGTACTGATATGATGTTACTTTCCTTTGTAACAGTAAATAGTTCTTCATTACATTTTGTTCTATCATATAGAATTAAGATAATAATACTTCAGTTATTTAATTTTATAGATATAATGGAGAATGGGATCTAGCTCAAAAAGCATTGGATGATATTATATACCGAGCCCAGCTAGAATTATATCCAGAGCCATTGCTGGTAGGTGCCTTACTTATTTACATAAAATTTTGAATATGATTTTTCAGTTTAGAGATGTAAATTGAGAAGAGCTATTCATAGTGCATTAATTCTCAGTGATTTTTGTTCTTGGCATGTTTGGAAATTTTACACTTACAGGGTATATATAACATTTGAAAACTTTATTAGACTAACTTTCTTTTTCTTTTGTTTTTGTTCTTGTTTTTGTTTTTTGAGACAGAGACTTGCTATGTAGTTCAGGTGGCCTTAAAGTTACTGAATACCTCAGGCTCTCCTCAAACTCACAGGGATCCTCCTGCCTCAGCCTCCCAAGTACTGGAATTACAGGCATGCACCACCATACCTGGCTTAGACTCACTTCTTAGATACTTCATAGTCTATTTTACTTATAAGAATGTTCTCCTTAACGTACTTTAAATGCATTTATGAATCAGCCTTGGGTATTGGGAAACCTAATTTAATATTTTGAAATTTTTAACTTTATCACATACATATTATTTTTATCTACAGCTATTCCTTATTTAATGACCAAGTTCCATGCCTGCAACTGGGTTGTTAAATGATTGGTTGCTAAATGAGGAATTGTATGTAGTACATACATTATAATATTCAGAACACAGGAAAACTCCATCTTGATGACTTTGCTTTTATTTGTATAACTCTTTTTTTTTTTTTTTTTTTTTTTTGTGGGTACCAGGGGGTTGACCTCAGGACCTCGTGCGCCAACAGGCACCCATGTCGCTGAGCGATATCACCGGCCCCTTTTTCGTATGTGGGATCCGGGAGACGAACTCGGGCCCTCGCACTTGCAAGGCAGGCGCTTATGCCGCTGAGCCATCTCACCGGCCCTTGTATAACTCTTACATGCAATATTGTAATGTATAACAGAACATAAAAATTATAGTACTGTACAAACAAGATGTAGTGTACAAAGAAAAAAAGATGGGATGTAAGTGTGATCAGCACGCCTCATCCTAAGTCTGAACCGTCATTAAACGGGTAGGTAAACAAGGAACATCTGTATAAGTTTCCCTGTGAGCCTTTTTAGAGGATTTATACATCATCTTGTGAAGTATTTTGGAAAAAATATTCTTTTTGTAAACCTGTTGAAACTTAGCCTCATGTTTTATCTCAGAGTAAAATAATACATCTGTTAATGCCAATCTTAAAACTGTTTTTTTCTTTCTTAGGTTGCTAATGCTATAAAGGCTTCATTGCCTCATGGTGCCATGAAATCTAGTAAGGAAGGCACAAGGTGTATTCAAGTTGAAATCACACCAACTTCCTCTAGAATATCAAGAAATGCAGTAACCAGCATGTCAATAAGAGGTCATAGGTGGAAAAGACATGGTAAGAAATATGTAACTCTTCAAATTAGAGCACTGGTAGCTCTTGTTTTTCTCTATATTTATGGTGGTAGAATTTCTAATTGGTGAATACTACTATAGTAGCCTGGAATAAAGATATATGAGATCTAATTTGTCATCCAGGTGTAAGAGACAATAAGGAAAATGGAACCCCTTATGTTACAGATAGAAATGAAAATTTATTTAAAAATTACATTGGCCTTGAAGTTTTATTTTATTAGAGTAGGAGAATAGAAAAAATGCATTTTTAAATTATTGGTACATATTTTGGTTTCTGTTAAGTTTTTGCAGATATCCCGTAATGAATGTTTCTTATTTCTCAGTTGACTCTTCAGCAGGTAGACTTACATACTGAAGTAGAAGAACTAATAGAAACTTTAAACATTTTATGTGGACTTCCTGGTAAAGAATGCCATAGTATTGATGCAGACTAGGCATTTCTATTTTTCTGAAGTTAATCTTCTTTCACGATTGTTTGTTTGTGTTAATATTCCATCCTGTCTGGTTCATTTTATTATTTTAGATTTTTACTGGAAGTTAATATTATTTACCGTGGCCATCTCAGTGCTTTCCTGTTTCCCTTCCTTCTCTTTTAAATTATTTCTTATTTAATTTCTTCTTGATTTTGTAATTTCCCTCCTACTTGGAAATTATTGCAGTGGCAAGAGTCAGTGTAAAAAGAGAATTAATATTACCTTCTTCAGAAGGTGACCTTTGGATAGGAGGCAAAAAACCACTTCTTTATCACAAGAAAACATGGGCTTAAGGGGTAAAGGAAAATCTAGTCTCTGTTTTCTTTTTCCTATAAACTGAGGGGAAACGGTAGCTCCTTTTGGTATATTGTACAGTATTTGGTTTCTCTATGAAGAAAATGAGAAAGTGAGAAGAATGAGTTATGTATGGTAAAGTGGAAAATTGATGAGAACAGTTGCCATTTTTTTCTGTCAGACAATCTAGGAGATTGTATGTCAAAAGGAATAAGGATGAGATTACCTAGTGTAACCCATGTCATTTTTTTTTTCTTTTTTCTTTTTTTAAGTTAGTGTGAGAATTCATGAAAGTCTAATAGGAATAAAAGGGGTAATGTTGTTTGCCATCATCAAGGCAAATTATGCCATTTAAAATATACAAAGTCTTAACATAGTTCAGTTTTTTCAAAAAAAATAATGCTACTGAATAAGGCTAGATTACAGGTAGAAAGTATTTTAATTAGATGTGATAGTATCCTAAAGATCAGTTTTTCTAGTTTGGTATTAATGTATGAAAAAAGGTCCAGAGGCAACAAATCAGATCATTCTGGGGACTGTGGCTGTAACTGCTCCTACATTACTGCTACAGGAAATACAAGAATAAAATTTACTTTCTTTCCCACTTACCTTTCTTGCTGTTAGGGAGGACATATTGGGAACAGGGGGCAGGGAGCAAAGTAGGTCCTACAGTTAAATATGTGAAACACATTGATGCTCCTTTGTAGTTGTGCATATGTGTGTGTGTTTGTGTGTGTGTATATCCTGATGAGTTTTAGTAGAGGGAGATATGAACTCTATGGTAAAATGGAAGCTGTTTTCCAGAATATTTTGTAGGAAAGAAGTAGCAAAGCAAGAGAAAAGACTAGTGGAATTTATTATATCTGTTATGTTCCTATGTGTCTTCTAGGTTCCATTTCGGCTGCCACTTTAGGGGTTTATACAGTACACTGTCTTAGGGCTATGGCCTATTAAAATAGCCTTCTTATTACTTTGTTCCCTGTGTTTATTCAGAATTCACAACTCTAGCACTTCAGCAACTCCGGATTATGATAACAAAAATGTCATAGATAAAGATATAGAAGGGAATGAGCTATAAAAAGCAAGTCACATGCATGAGCAGGTAGAGAATACAGTTTAGCCTTGTTTGCCACATTCTGTAGTGTAAATTCTCTTTATCTGGTAGACTGTAAAGTATCCCACCCCTAAGGTCCCGCTTACCTGCTTCTACAGACAGGTTGCATTCTCCCTTTTTAGGGTAGTCTTGGCTTTCTTTTTGTACCGTCTATTTTCTGTTCCTATCACAAAATACCTGAAGCTGAGAATTTATAAAGGAAGGAAATTTATTTAGCTCACAGTTTCAGAGTTTGAAAGTCCAAAATCAGGCAGCCTCATCTGTTCAGCTTCAGGTGAGGGCCCCCTTCAGGGAGGAGAGGTGGAGACACTGCTGCATGTAGAAGGGGTCAACTTTGTGGGGTGGCCTTGCTTTTTTTTTTTTTTTTTTTTTTTTATGTAGGTACCAGGAGTCGACCTTAGGACCTTGCGCTTGCCACAAGGCGCTTGTGCCACTGAGCGATATCACTGGCCCCTTTTTTTTCCTTTATGTGGGTACTGGGAGTCGAACTCAGGACCCCGCACTTGCCCGGCAGGCGCTTAGGCCGCTGAGCCATCTCACCGGCCCATCCTTGCTTTATAGCAACCTGCACTGAGGAAATAACGGGATCCTACATCAGTTACTTCCAGGGGCAGAACCCCAGTGATCTGCACCCCTCCCATTAGGCCCCATCCCTGAAAGCTACCACCACCTCTCACATCTTCACTAAACTTCCAGCACGTGAATCCTTGGGGACACACTCCAACCTTATCCAAACCAAGCCATATCCAAACCATAGCACCTTCCTAGAGCAGTGTTTTTCATT
The DNA here is from genome assembly GCA_028451465.1 of Erethizon dorsatum. Lineage (NCBI taxonomy): Eukaryota > Metazoa > Chordata > Mammalia > Rodentia > Erethizontidae > Erethizon > Erethizon dorsatum. The sequence continues at coordinate 82,876,341 of CM051835.1, forward strand.
AAGTCACCATGTTCTGCAGAATTAAAACTTTTCTGTTTTCTATACTTGGACACATTATTCTGGGCTCTCTGTCAGCAGTGCCTCCTAATGAGGAAGATAGAAATCTTTGATATAGTTAAGTTTATAGACAGTTCTCAAATTATAGGTAAATTTTAAGTTTAATTTTATTTATATATAAAAATTACAACTTATTTGTATATAAACTATACAAAACAAAATTTAATTAATATATTTCTCTAGAAACAATATCAAAGAACTTGTAGATTCCAGGGTGACTTGCAGTGACCTTTTTGTCAGGGGATGTTTCTGAAGCATAGTACTATAGAATGTAGATACAACTTATGACTGAACATTTGATGGAACACTACATGTGTTTTACCTTCCAGCTGTACCCTTCACTGTTCCCTCCCCACAGCAAGTCCTCACCGGTGGAGGGCCTCCTTTCAAACCCTTGGGCACGTACACATCAGGAACAAGGAACATGTAACTGATGCCAGCGGTGAGGAGGGCTATGAAAGGAAACAAGCAAGAAGCATGAACTTGACCACTTCCACTTTACCACTTCTACTTCTTGCTTTTTTCTTTGTTTTCCCACTCTTGGGAAAGAAGGAAGCAGTTCTTTTTTTCTGTTGAGTGTCTTCTTTCTCTTCTTTATTTTGTCTTATTGATCTTCATTTTTCTCCTCTTTCCCTCATATCTGGGTAGAAGAGGGAATGGAGTGAGGTTCTCCCATTGAAGCAGCCAGCTAGTACTTTTCTCTTTTCAGTTTTTTTCTTTCCATTTCTCTTTATCATTAAGGAATACACATAATTAAGCCATATGAGTATTTGCATATCTGAGTCATCACAAATTGTTACACAGCAAACAAATACATTTAATTGGAACAATTAATCATTTTAATTCTTTTAATCATCTTTATAGCCAAAACTCACATTCTGGTGTTTCTAAATTAATTTTGAATTACTTACACCTTAAAATATTTTTTAGGTATTCTAGAGTGTATTTCAGGATTCACCAAAGCTTCATGGATCTGCCATTCCTTTCTTAAGAATTGTCCGCAGTTGATATTTTAATGCAGTGTCCTAATGGAAGTGAAAAAATTCCTTTAATCTTGATGTTTTCAGAATGCACCTCCCTTACTGTGGTGTTGTGGAATCAAAATCTAAATTTCTAGAATTCTACTTTGATCAGTTCTATTATTTGCTTGGCCATGTGTATTTTATTTTTAATAGACCTTATATTTTAAAGAAGTTGTAGGCTCACAGCAAAACTGAGTGGAAAATGAGTTCTCCTGTCTGCTCTGGGCTCGTGTACGTGTGGCCTCCCCTGCTGTCAACGTCCTGCACCGGGGTGGTGCATTTGTAAGGCCTCTAATTTAGGTTTTTACTGGATAGTTCGTCCTCATTTCAACTAAATGGGGTGATTTGTTTTGAAAGGTTAGTTTCAACATTCCAACACAGGTATTATTTTGGAGAAGTCTATTTGACAATTAATACCATGTTTTCCTGATTTTTCCTACTTTTTAGTAGATTGTTTTAGCATTGTACTGATATGGGTTAACAACGTTTTTCAAACTTTTAAACTTGGCGTTTAAATACATTTGAGACTATTTTAATGACTATATAATTTCATGCCAAGTATAAATATTTGGAAACTAAGGTTACAATGTAGAATTGCTGCTTTTCACTTTTAAGTGCCATAATTTTATAAATAATACAGTTGCATTTTTATACTATTAATTTTGTATTACTGTATAGATGGTGGGTAATTCAAGGGAAAGGTATATTTTTCAAACAGATTTTCAAGTCACCTACAAATTGAGGGCTATCTAGAAGTCCTTATTTTAAAGTAAAGTGCAATTAGAGAAGGACAGTAATACAATAAACTTTAAAGAGAATTAAATAAGAGAAAAATGAATAGGTTATGACCATAGCAAGAATCAAAATTAAAATTCTAATAAGAAAAATAAGCTGAAATTCAGGGAAATAATACATTAATTTTAAAATTAATAGTAAAAAGGCAATTTTGCTTGAGTATTTACTTTCTTCAAAAATAAAGATAAGGGCTGGTGATATAGCTCAGCAGCATAAGCGCCTGCCTGGCAAGCTCGAGGTCCTTAGTTTGGTTCCTGGTACCCACATAAAGGAAAAAAAAAAAAGAAAAATAAAGATAATAGTTAAAAGGAAAACAGGGGCTGGTGAGATAGCTCAGCGGCATAAGCACCTGCCTGGCAAGCGCAAGGTCCTGAGTTCAACCCCTGGTACCCACAAAAAAAAAAAAAAAAAAAAAAAAAGGAAAACAGAAGGTATTTCTTTATAAGTATGCTTTAATTCTATAGTCATTCCTAAATATTTCTAAAGCTGTTTTCATCATCTACCATTGTAGCTATAAGAGCCACTTTTCTTGAATCCCTGAATGATTCTACCATACACCAAGATTCTAGTGTACAGTCTAGAATCTTATTTCCTTGTACTTTTCCATTGCTACCCCTCTTTTAGGGCAAATTTAATTGCTACTTGTTACCTGCTCCCCCAGACTACCACCACTATTATGACTCGTTATTTTTCCATTTAAAAACAATTATCTATACTTGGAACAACATAAGCAATTTCCCTCCCTTCTTTTAAGATAGTTATTGAAATACAACTCCATCGTTCTATGAAAGTCCCCTAATTAAGTTATGGCTGCAAATATTGAGTGCTTATGATTTTTGCTGAATAATATCTAATAAAAGGCTTATCTAGTGAAATTCCATTTCTTTATTATTCCCTACCATTCTTTCCACTTATGTATTTGTGATGAAACAAGTAAGTAAGTAAAAACCATTTGTTATACTTTAAAGCACCACATAAAGGCTGATTATTAATTAATTAGGAATTTATTTTATTAGCTACACAATAGTTGTATTCTCGGTAAGTTTGTATTGGCTACTTTTCTATTCAAATGATCCTATGATTCGTTAGTTCATTCATAAAACTGGTAATTTGAATTTTCTCAATTTGAGATAAACTTGTTTGAGAGCAGAATCAAATATAAAAGTATACATGTTCTATAGTAACAGTTTAATGATTTTTGTTGTAATTGCTGTAGCCTTGAAATATAAGTGCTCTAATTTTATTATCTGACACTTACATCACTATTAACAGTCAGGATTTTTTAAATGTTGCTTTAATACCTATTATTGGGCTGGCGAGATGGCTCAGCGGTGTAAGCGCCTGCCTGGCAGGCGTGAGGGCCAGAGTTCGACTCCCGGAACCCACATACGAAAAACGGGCCGGTGATATCGCTCAGTGGCACAGGCGCCTGGTGGCGCGTGAGCTCCTGAGGTCGACCCCTGGTACCCACACAAAAAAAACAAAAAACAAAAAACTATTATTTCACTTAATCTCAAGTTAATATCAAAATAGAAATTAGATTGGACTTGTGTTTCTCATTTATGTGCAGTAACACTATGCAACAATTAGGTATCAATAGAAAATAATATTTATAAACTAGATATCTTGTATTTTGCCCTACTTTTGGTCCTGGCAAAGTTAAAGTTTATTTTAATAACATTGCACTAATTATTTTGATTTAGGGCATCCGAGAGTTTCAGTTTCAGTTTTTTTTATTTTTTTATTTTTTATTTTTTTATAATGTGGGTACTGGGAGTTGACCTCAGGACCTTGCGCTTGCCGGGCAAGCGCTTGTGCCGCTGAGCCATCTCATCAGCCCTTTTTTTCCTTTATGTGGGTTTCAGGAGTCGAACTCAGGGCCTCGCGCTTGCCAGGCAGGCGCTTATGCCGCTGAGCCATCTCACCAGCCTGAGTTTCAGTTTTAAATAGCGAAAAAGAATTGAAAATAAAAACTATATATTTTTAAGTCTTATAACTTAATGATGCAAAATAAGTACCCTGAGATTTTTAGAATATGTAAATATATGGAATGTTTAAGTGAAAACTCAAATCAAATGCAATTCACATTTATCAGATCTGATGAAAGGACACGTGTTATTACAGCATTTTCTCTCTGTCAAATTGTTTCTATTTAATGAGTGCCATGGTATTTAAATAAAGTTAAATGATTATAACAAAATTCAAAGAGGTTTGTGATTATATTACCAAAAAGCAACTGAATAAATGCTCTGTGTCATAATTTGATCGACGGTTTAGTACTAAATTATTAGATGAAGGGGAAAAATAAGAAAAATTAAAAAGTGAAATTCATTTTCAAAACTAATTTTTAAAAAACTGGTTAGTGATTTAGAAAATGTTAACATCTCCCTTCCTCTCTCCCTCCTTCCCTTTTTTTCCTTCTTTCCTTTTCTGATACTGGGGATTGAACCCAGGCCCTTCACACTGCACTTCAACCCCAGCCCTTTTAAAGTTTTTATTATTTCAAGGCAGGGTCTTGCTAAATTGCGCAGATTAGGCTTGAATTTGTGATCCTCTCTGTTTCAGTTTTTCAGAGTGCTGAGATTACAGGTATGCAGCACTATGGCTGGCTTGAAAAATAATGAATTTCTGTCAGATAATACCATATTCATAAAGCAGTAAAGTGCTAATTTATAACTATTGAACAAATATGAAACATTATAAACACATATCAGTAAAATATTTTTAATATAATTGTTTATAAATATTCAAACAATTAAGATCGTCTTCCTAGATACTGGAAAAGGTAGACTATCATAAATCTGGAGACAGAATATTTATTTTGTTCATCAGATGTTATGACTATATGTGAAATTCTTTTTTTTTTTTTTTTTTTTGTGGGTACCGGGGGGTCGACCTCAGGACCTCGCGCTCGACCTCAGGACCTCGCGCGTGAAATTCTTAAGTTGAAGAAAAATAAAGTTGCTAAGAGTTTGAGAAATATTTGAAAAATAAATGGTAATAATTTTAAACTCAAAAGTAGCCAACTTTAAGAATTGGCTAGCTGGGTGTGGTGGTGCATACCTGTAATCCCAGTGCTCAGGAAGCTGAGGCAGGAGGATCACTGTGAGTTCGAGGCCACCTTAGGCTACAAAATGAGTTCAAGGCCAGCCTGAACTGCATAGCGAAACCCAGTCTCAAAAAGACAGGGGGAAAAAAAAAAGCTATTGGAATCACTCCTACATCTCCAATTAGAAATGCATAATGCCTATGTTTTTATTTTAAAAGTTATTTATACTCAGTAAGGAAATTTAGAAAATTAAGAAATTATCTGGCAGCTTTGTAAAAAGACTTAAATGTTTTCAATATCATTTTGAGAAGTTCTGTTGCTTTCAGATTCTAAGATGCTATTTGAGGAACAAATTTTCTTTTCCCAATATAGATGAAACATTGGGACCAAAAATAAGCATTTTCTCTTCTGACCAAGCACTGCATGAATTTTAACTGGCATGTTTGATATGAAACTTTGTATTCATAGTGAGCAAAATAAGATGAACTATACATGACTCAAAGAAAAAGGACATATTAACGAAAGAGCTAAAATATCATGTCGGTATGTTTAACACATGTGAACATTAGATTTAAGAGAGGAAAGAGATTTTACAGAATCCTGGCTTAGTCAATTTTTGAAGAAAACAAAAAGTCTTTTTTTTTTCTAGATATAATAAAGTAAAATTTTCCATGCAGAGAAGCAAGATAGTTCAGAATTATTAATCTTATGAAGCAAAAACACTTGTTTGTAGATTACTGTGTTCTACATGTTTATTAAGGAGGTCTTACATAATTGTTGCTGTAGTTAAAGAAGTTCTTATTTATTATTGAACACTCTCTCCTCCTCCCTTTTATGAACATTTGCTGCACATTGCACAAGAAGGAAGAAATACATTTTTATAGATAGTTTTGCAATATGTATTGCCTACTTGTTTTTTGGTCCCTTTGGTCATGAGGGTAAATTATAAGGATTCACTTGGTCCAGCAGCTTCCATAAGCTACAATTCTTGAAGTTTTTTAAAAAACTTGAAACTTAATAAAGATGATGAAAGAAGTTATTGAGGGTGTCTGAATCCATCTCAAAAAGGTAAATTCTGGGCCGGTGAGATGGCTCAGCGGCGTAAGCGCCTGCCTTGCAAGCGCGAGGGCCCGAGTTCGACTCCCGGAACCCACATACGAAAAAGGGGCCAGTGATATCGCTCAGCGGCACGGGCGCCTGTTGGCACGCGAGGTCCTGAGGTCGACCCCCCCGGTACCCACAAAAAAAAAAAAAAAAAGGTAAATTCTATCATGTACCGTGTACACAATAAAGGTGAAAGGCTCGATGAAAAGTTGCCACTTTGAACTCTGTTCTTTTAGGTCATTGTGTAGCTAGCATTTTTTCATCATTCAAATCTCCACGCAAATTTCCCTACTAGAAAAAGTTTCCTAGGCCGCCCATTGAAAGTAGCCTTTCTTCCCTGCCATCAGACTCCGTAAATTGTAGTCAAATGCATTGCTGAGTGAATGGATGATTAAAAAAAAATTATAACACAGAGCGAGCAATTTTTCCTTCTTTTCTTGTTTTATTTAAATACAGAGCAACAATATGATAATAAACCGAATGGGGGTATTCATTTATCCAATACTTAGAGTTTTCATATGTATATGTATTTTTCATAATTTATTCTATATACATTTTTTGAGTATTTTGTTTTTGTTAAATTAACATTTTAATATTATTTTTAATGGCTACATAATATGAAACTGAATTGATGTTCTGTCATTTACATGTCCCTCATATGTAAAATAATTTGTTTCTAATTTTTTGCTATTATAAACAATACTACAAGGTACAGCCTAACGAATATATATAATTTTCTTCCATTGAATAAAATAGATTATAATCATAAAATAACTGGGTTAAAGATTATGAATTTGTCTGGTCATCTTAAGGCATTTAAAACATCTATACCATAAATTGTAAATGAGTGTGGTGTGACTTTCTAGTTTACACTGATGTTTTTTATAATTAGTTTTTAAAATTGTGTGATTCTGACATTAAAAGTATAGTTTTTTAAAGCTTCTGCTTATCTTAGTATTTTCACATTTGTAGGTGTCTTGTGTCATAGTCAGACGCCTTTAGACTCATAAAGTAGTCTGAGAACAAAGATTTGTAAATTCTATGGGTAAATTGTTCCTTTATTGAAATCGTTGTTCTTAATAATAGGGTAGCCATAAAACCAACTGGGGCAAAAGCTAGGATTGTTTCATGAGAGGAATAGATATTTTGAATTATAAAATTACATGAGAGAAATCACAAGTTTCATGAGAAGTTTTTTTTTTTTTTTTTTTTTTTTTGTGGGTACCGGGGGGTCGACCTCAGGACCTCGCGCGCCAGCAGGCGCCCGTGCCGCTGAGCGATATCACCGGCCCCTTTTTCGTATGTGGGATCCGGGAGTCGAACTCGGGCCCTCGCGCTTGCCGGGCAGGCGCTTAAGCCGCTGAGCCATCTCACCGGCCCATCATGAGAAGTTTTAATGATGTTTAAAATTTGCTTCATTGTTTCCCCCTCAATGACAGAGTAAATTTATTAGGGAGAAATTATTTGAGTGTTTTTAAAAACTAATTTGGATGGGCTGGTGAGATGGCTCAGCGGTGTAAGTGCCTGCCTAGCAAGCGTGAGGGCCCGAGGGCCTGAGTTCGACTCCCGGAACCCACATACGAAAAAAGGGCCGGTGATATTGCTCAGTGGCACGGGCGCCCACTGGTGTGTGAGGTCCTGAGGTTGAGCCCCAGTACCCACACAAAAAAAAAAAAAAAAAAAAAAACAACCTAATTTGGAGGGCCGGTGAGATAGCTCAGCAGCATAAGCACATGCCTGGCAAGCGTGAGGTCCTGAGTTCGACTCCTGGTACCCACATACAGGAAAAAAAGGGCCAGTGATATCGCTCAGTGGCACAAGCGCCTGCTGACAAGCACGTGGTCCTGAGTTCAACTCCCAGTACCCACATAAAAAAAAAAAAAACAACGAATTTGGAAATGTCTATTAAAAGTATCCTTCTGGCCAGTGATATGGCTCAGCAGCAGAAGTGCCTGCCTGGCAAGCGTGAGGTCCTGAGTTCAACTCCCAGTACCCACATAAAGGAAAAAAGGTCCGGTGATATTGCTCAGCAGCACAAGCCTGCTGGCAAGTGCGAGGTGCTGAGGTCAACTCCCGGTACCTACATTAAAAAAAATAAATAAATAAATAAAAATAAAAGTATTCTTCAGTACTCTTTGTTTCCCCATATGGAGAAAAGTTTAGCTATTTATGCACTTATGCACATAATATACAAATAATATATTCTCTGAGAAATTGTTCTTTGGATCTTTTTCAAATTTTTCAAATTATTTGAAGTCAAATATAAATATTTTCTTTTCATAGGTATGACTTAATTGTGAGTCCTTTTGTGTAAAGTTTTTTTTTTTTTTTTGTGGGTACCGGGGTGTCGACCTCAGGACCTCGCGTGCCAACAGGCACCCGTGCCGCTGAGCGATATCACCGGCCCCTTTTTCGTATGTGGGTTCCGGGAGTCGAACTCGGGCCCTCGCGCTTGCAAGGCAGGCACTTACGCCGCTGAGCCATCTCACCGGCCCTTGTGTAAAGTTTTAAGTTCTAAGGAAAACAGATTCTTTTTATGCATTTATATTCTCTTAAAACATCCTCTATATAATTTTCTTAAATAAAAGATTATTTCTCTTTATGTATGTTATTTTTTTAATTACCTAAAAACAACTATACATTTAAAAAAAGATCTTTTTTACATTACTAAGCATTTAACTAAATCTACATTTAGAGATAGCTACTTTACTTTTCAAAACGGAGTGTTTGCTTTTCTTTGCCATCTAAACTTTTTTATTAACATAAGCTATATATTACTTGACTGGATAAAAGAAAAATTAACATGCTCCTCACATTTCTCATGTCTTCTGTATGCTTTTTCACATTTATTCATTCCAATAATAATTTCATCTCATATCAGGAAATTCATTCAATTCGTCAAACATTTATTGTGTGCCTACTGCATGTATACTACTTTTCCGAGGTATTTGGTATGCAGCAATGACCAGAAAAAAACCTCTGCCCTCCTGAAACTTAGATCTAGTGAACAAGATAAATAAATATTTGTAGGCTAGAGAGTACTAAGAAGAAGAAAGAAAATGGGGAAGAGGGTGTATGAAATGCAGGGGGCTTTAACACTTTTGATGGGTTGACTTGGAAGGCTTCACTGAAAAGCCTTCTCAGAAAAGACCCAAGGAGATGCGTCCTTCAGCCACTTGGCCAAAAGCATTCCAACCCCGAGGACAGCCAGGAAACCTGTAAGCGGTATGTGTGGAGAGTCTGGGTCAGTGTTCCACAGGGGAAGAAGTCAGAGATACCTTATTCAGGAGCCAGATCATGTAACAAGTGTTTGTTTGACCTACATGATTATCTTTTTTATCTTCATCTGTAATTTTCCTGAGAATTAATGTTTCCGTTCTTTCTTGCTCTGTGTAGATTACATGCTTTTCCTTTTATGAATTTAATAAGCAGTTCAAAAAAATCTGTTACCATTTCATAGTGATAGCATATATATTAATTAGTCAAAGATTTGTTCTTTTGGGAAAATACATTATCTCATTTTTCTACATGCCATTTAATTTTATGATTGAAATAAATTTAACATAATTTCTTCTTAGGCTGCATATCTTTATCACTGTCCTGTAAATGCGATTAACAATTCAATTGCCTACTGCTGCTTAAAAAATATTCCTCTTGTCATTTTCTAGGGGTTTTGTTTTGCAGATTTCCGCCATAGAAGGACTATTTTAAATTAATAACTTCATTGGCATCTTTAAAAAAGAATTAAAAATTTAAAAACCTAAAATTGAGAGTTATGACTTTTCTTAGGTTTCTTTCAAGAGTTTATTTGCTCTGGCTGTCTGTTCAGCCGAAGTAAATTATTTGCTTTCTATGAAATGACCAGGAACCTAAGTAAATAAATTAAATCTAATTGGGAGATGTCAGAGGAGTTTGAAGTCAGATTGACTTTAATGAATTGAGTTAGAATCTATAATATATTGAAATGGACATTTGAAGTCAAAAGATTCCACTGTTTAACTTCTTCACTGAATACTTGTGAGCTCTTTCTGAACTTCAGTTTCCTTTCTTGTAAATGGGAATAAATAGCCTACTTCAGAGGTTTATTAACATATTGTTTTGAGAATATAATTGCATGATATATGTGAATGCTCTCCAAAAAACTATTTAGTGCTATTCAATATTCTCTATTAGGCTGTCTATGCATGTCTTAAACTTTTGTTAAATTTTAATATTAATTGGCTTTTTTTCTATCTGGATAATTTCTAACACAATTTTTCCTTTTGGACTGAAGGTCCCCTTAATACTCTTTTTTGAAATGGCTTCTACAATGTAAATGAACAAGTCTTGGCTGTCACCCAACAGCACCACGGTGATTTTACTCTTTTGAGTTGCAGTGACCTCTGGTGTGTACCTCAGTAAGAATTTATTTGACCTCTTTTTGAAGACAGCTGTTAGTAATTGCAAATAGGCTTGGTTGGAACTTTTTAGTCACATTAAACCTTCCTTCATTAGGACCCAGAAGCAGCAGTGCACTACTACCTCACCAACATTCCTTGGCCTATTTTAAAACTACAAATTTCACTTAGAGAACCTTTAGTTAAAAGTGTATGAAGCACTAAGTTTTTTTTTTTTTTTTTTTTTTTTTTTTGTGGGTACCGGGGGGTCGACCTCAGGACCTCGCGCACCAGCAGGCGCCCGTGCCGCTGAGCGATATCACCGGCCCCTTTTTCGTATGTGGGTTCCGGGAGTCGAACTCGGGCCCTCACGCTTGCAGGGCAGGCGCTTAAGCCACTGAGCCATCTCACCGGCCCAATGAAGCACTAAGTTGAGGGGAAATAATTATATGAGCACATTGGTTCACCAGCACAGGGCAGCAGAAGCTTTGAGGAGAGGACTTTCACAAGTGCATACTGCTGCTGGGTTGGAGTGTTTAGGGCATCCATAACAACTTTGAAGTTTCAAAATGTGAAAGAATCAGAATAAGTAAGGGTTTCCAAACTTTGTTGCATATTAGTCATCTAGAGCCTTTTCAACTCCTTATGACCAGGTTATAACTTGTGCTAAAGGTGAATTGGAATGTCTGTTGGTGGGTGCCAGGCGTCTGCAGTGTTTAAAGATGTCCACGTGATTACCTCTGTGCCACAGAGTCAGGAGTATGTGGCTCTGGCTTCTACTCTTTTACTACCTTATGTTGTTTCTCAGCCTTTAGCACCATTGGTGAGATTTTGACAGTTGAATTAATAAAAGCGTTTGAAACTAGAGGGTAATTTTTTTCTTCAAGCAAATTTGTGGTCTACATTTTCATAGAGTATATACTATCTTGTATAGTCCTATGTTGTTTTGAACTTTAAAGTTTCACTGCTGGCTCATTCTAGATATATTTATGTTATTTTCCTCTATTTACTACAGATACTTACTTGACAACTTTAAATAAAACTATGCCTTTTTATTTTTCTCCATTGTAGTAACTAACTGTTACAGGTTGGCCTAAATTTGTGGAATTAGTATGAGTCTGAAGAAATCAATTGCTTAATTTTATCACAGCCACAGTAATATTTACTGTAGTATGTGAGACAAAAACCATACCTGTCGCATTGCTAACCATGTCATAAGTGAATAACCATTTTCCCAAATACGGTTTATTAAATCAGTTTCAATGTAGTCTGATTAAAAAAATAGATTTTTATGTATACAAAGGAGAATTCTAAGTAGTATGGTTTCTGATGTTGACAGGAGCTAGAGTTTTGCTTATACATCCTTCAGTATGTGCCTAAGGGTTGACATAAGTTCAAGTAGTCACAGTATGATCTTAAAAACAATAAAAATTGTATTTTTGTTTATTTAAAAATTTTGTTTCATGTTCTATGTGAAATATGTGTGGAAAAAGTACAGAACATGTACTGATGCTCTGTGAATTTTTTCTTTCTCATTTAAAGTTAAATAACATGACCCTGTTGTGTCTCCAGTGCTGTCTAAGTATTGTAAATTACAGAAATTTCTATGATGTAAATATTTGGCTTAATTCATAACATTCTTGTCCAGTTTTTGTTTTGGAACTTTTGTTTTTCTTGTTTTGCATTTTTATTTTGTTTTGTTTTCAGCCATCATTTTGTCTTATCATCTTCAATTCTAGAGCAACCTGACAACAATAATGATACTACTGAATTGGGCATCCTTGTCATTCCTGAGATTAGTGTCACAAATGTGTCCGGAGAGAGAACCGGGAATGGGGAAAAAGGCAGAACTCTAGGAGAGATTGATGCTCAGCATATGCAGGGTGTGCAGGAAACAGCCACAGAGCCTAGAGCTGAGAGCAAAGGCTTGCCAGAGATCAGGAGGCAAAAATCTGTAAGAAAAATGATGGAGGATGGAATAAACTCACCTGGCAGAGTGCAGTTTTAGCAGAACACTTTATAGCTGCACTCCAAGGTACCTCAAGGCAAAGGGCCACTGATGCATGTTTAGCAACAGTTACAGTCACAAAATTTTTGCATGTTATCTAATAAAATGCATGAATTATGCATCACAGTTTCTCAATGACTCAGTGCTCTTTGGAATGGTCATGACTATATTGTCTCTCAGTAAATTGTTATGAAAACTGAGGCAGAAAATTGCTTCTGAAGCAATTTTCTGTTTTATGCTTTGGTATCTAAAATTATTTTTTAATTTTTATATTTTTTCCATCTATTATATGAATGATAATGTATATATTATTTTAATGTTTCGAGTTTGTGATATTTGTAAATCTAGATTTTTTTCTTTAGTAAAATAATCAGAATGGAGAATGCAACCTTCTAAGAAAACACTTTAAAATATTCTAACGCTATTTTTCAGAAAGTTCTTTGGCTATAGCTTTGATTTTTACTGCTTTGCTACTGGGGAAAGTTTTGCCCTAGTTTTAATGTGTGGCAATTTTTCTAATTGTCTCTGATCTTTTGCATGAATAATAGAGGAACTCTTTCTAAAAACACAGTAGGATATGGTTTATGGCATGCTTTTTGTTTAATATACTCTAAATTACTGTCATTTAATTACAATCAACTATTTTTGACATTTTATAGAATAAATTTTCAATTTGTCGTTTGATTTTGTTCTATAATCTATTGCTTTATGAAATTATGCTACAGTTTAATTGACTTAGACATAATTGATTTGGTATTAATCTTTTTTTTTAATTGCTTAAGATACGTAATGTTAATTGGTCTTTGTCATTTCTTTGTTTAGGAAATACAGAATTTACAGGTCAAGAAGAACTGATGGAGATATCTGAAGTTGACGAGGGATTTTATTCCAGGGCTGCCTCTAGTACCAGCCAGTCGGGTTTATCAAATAGTAGTCACAATTGTAGTAACAAGACAAGTGTAGGAAAGAACCACAGACGGTCAGGAGGAAGCAAAACTGGAGGAAAAGAGAAAGAAACTACAGGGGAATCTTGCAAAGATCACTTTGCTCGAAAACAAACTCAGAGAGCCCAAAGTGAGAATCTTGAACTTCTCTCTTTGAAGAGACTAACTTTAACCACCAGCCAGTCCCTGCCTAAGCCTAGTAGCCATGGTTTGGCTAAGACGGCAGCAACTGTATTTAGTAAATCCTTTGAACAAGTCAGTGGTGTCACAGTCCCACATAACCCATCATCTGCTGTTGGTTGTGGGACTGGGACAGATGCCAATAGGTTTTCTGCTTGTAGTCTCCAAGAAGAAAAGCTTATTTATGTTTCAGAAAGGACTGACCTTCCAGTGAAGTATCCAGCAGGTCAGCAGAGGCCTCCTAGTATTAACATTACTCTGTCCACAGATTAATTTGTAACCTAGTTTTCTTCTTATACCCAGTAAATATGGAAATATGACTGCTCCTTAGTGAAAGTACCCTGGTTCTTTCATGCCTGTTCCTAACATGAACCCTTAAATTCTGAAGGCTCCCTTGACTTTGATGAAGGGAATAATGTTTAGGTTAGTGAAGGGGAATAATGTCTAGGCTTGCAGTAATTTGAAATATGGTTTTGTTATTTCTTGGTTTGCCCCCTCCCCATTTGAGTCTTTTTCTTTCTTATTGTTGCTGTTATCCTAAGATTGTGGTGTGACAATAAATATTGGCAGGTTGTCTGATCAAGTCGGTTACATTTTCTGTGACGTTTTGAGTTTGTTTTTAATACCACTATTTTGGTAGCTGTGTGTTCACCCTTTGCAGTCAAAGGGCATCTCCACGTGAGGGAATCGGCTTGTAAGAGATGGGACAGAGGAGCAAGTTCAGGAATTCCACAGCTGGCCTTTCAGCCAGCTGCCCTGGAAAACAGGCACATGAGAAAACCAAAATGCTTACTGTGAAAAGTGCTGGTAAAAAATACTTGTAACCAGGTCATCTTTAAGATTAGAACAGTTTAGGGCCGGTGAGATGGCTCAGCGGCTTAAGCGCCTGCCTTGCAAGCGCGAGGGCCCGAGTTCGACTCCCGGATCCCACATACGAAAAAGGGGCCGGTGATATCGCTCAGCAGCACGGCGCCTGCTGGCGCGCGAGGTCCTGAGGTCGACCCCCCGGTACCCACAAAAAAAAAAAAAAAAAAAAAAAAAAAAAAAGATTAGAACAGTTTGTTGAAAGCACTGGAAAATGGCTGACAACTCACAGACGAGTTATCATGCGATTATGATGTGGTTCCAGGAGATGGGCAGGGGCATTTCTGTTGATATCTTTGGAACATTTTTATATCAAAACTCAGATTGCTGGCAGATAATGTTGTTGTGAAGTGTTTGATCTGGGTTTAGCAGGTGAAAATTCCTTTAAATTCCTAAGGTATAATAGGCCATAAAGCTGATTGATCCTGCTGCTGGACTTTGGAAATCCTAATTAGGTTGGATTCCTATAATTCAGAGCACACATCACCGAAGACTTCCTGGAAATCATTGTAAATCTTGCAACACAGCTCTCAAGACACCAGTATCAACTGTATAATATTGAATTGTTTATCTGCAAATGAAAGAAATTAGATAAGTTTTCATCTGTAAGATGTCATGAAAGAAAATATATAGTGAAATATGGACAAAGGACATTTATATATTAACTAATTTAGAGTTGTTTATGTTTGTCTTCTTAAATAAATATGAAAAAAATGTACTTCTTGATTGTGAACAGGCCTATTTTAAATGGGTTTTTATGATATGGGAAGAATAATCATTTACTCCTAACCAAAAATAAAAAGAAGAAAGGCAGTCAGGCAGAAGCTAAATAAACTTGTGTGTAGCTACAGGAGACTGTGGAACCTCTGGATAGATGTAAAGGTTTGGCGTTTGGTGTCACTAGTGGTAGCCATTTCAGCTATGGTTGAGGTTTTCTGTAAAACAAGTATACTTAAGCAATAATTCAGAGAGAGGGAAGGAGGGAGAGAGAGACGGGGGAGCAGGGCTGAGGGTGAGAGTCGGTAGCTGGGAAGGAAGGCCTGGGAAGCTGTACACTTCTTGACTGCTTTCATTTTTTGTACACAGTGGTTTCCTTATTCATGGTCACAAAGAAACCATACTAGTGTTTCCCCCTTGTACTTGTTCATGGACAGCTCAAATACAGTATGTGAAAACTTGTATGTGTTGAACAGTGCCAGGCATTTACACTGAGTAAGGTTTTAACCATAATTGCTTTGCCCACCAGTTTAAACCCAATTCTTCAAAAGTCATGAACTAGTTCTCACTCATTAGCCTTGAATATAATGTGGTTTTTACCACAAATGAATCTGATATTTTTAGTTCCAGTGATAGAATGGAATAAGATCTATTTGTATAAATTGTAGTCAAAAACTGGAAGATAATTAGAGTTGATTTTGTATTAATTTAATAGTAATCCTGTATACAATTTAAAATATGTGTAAAATATTACTGTGAATTTCCTATTGTCTTTCCCTAATTCTTTAACAAAATTTCCCCTATGCGGAGTTACTAACAATATTGATATTATGTATTAAGTAAGTTAAAAAAAAAAAGAAGTAAGTTAAAAGTTTGAGTCAAGATGCTTAGAAATGTAGAGTAAATTTGAAGAAACATTAGCTGGCACAGACGGGAGAACAGATTTTAATATTCTGCCGCTGTAATGAAACCTGATTTTGGTGTTATTCTAGACCTTTTCTATTAATATGGTCTGAGGACCAGGAAGGAGAATTTGCATCACCTGCCATTTTGGTAAAAATGCAAAATTTCAAGACCATACCATGTGAATCAAAATTGACATTTTAACAAGATTCTCAAGTGGTTTTTATGCATGTTAATATTTGAGAAGATAGTATCAGTGCAAACAAATTGTCTAATATGTAGGATTCTCAGTGGCCTCGCAACCCTAGAGCAAATAAATATTTAATATTAAATATCATTATAATCTTTATTGTTTTTGACAGCTAATTAACTTTTTAATAGCATTGACTCATGACTTACATCTTCTAATTCTGAATACCTAATAATCCTTATTTATTATTGCAATAAAAATGTAAATTTTATATTTTTCTTGTTCATCATAAATAAAATCAGAGGTATAGATGCCTGTAAGTTTGTGAGGTTATACCTTTTGTACTTAAACTTTAAACAATGCACAACAAATTTGCATTTGTGTATTCTTTGTTTTAAAAATTTCTTAGTGGGGCTGATTCTGAATTTTTGCTTCAAGTGATTTGCACTAATTGTTTTTTTTGTACCGTGGAGTTAACAAAATTCTTTTATGTACCTTTGATACTATTTCAAATAAGAATTGTACAGTGATAATTTTTATTACAATTATGAAAATTAGATAATATTAACTGTAGCAAAAATTATTATTGACTTTATGACTCTTTCTCTATTCACCTTTTGTAAGGTGAGTTGGCTTTCCTGAGGTCATATTCCTTTAAAGATGCTAATGATCACAGGCCTCCTGTGTGTCCAGAATAATACCTTTTATCAAGAGGAAGACTCCACACAAAACTCTGGTTCTGCACCCCATAGTTGAGAGGATCTGAGCAGAAATTGCAGTTCTTTTCCACATTTTAAGGCTCTAAGGATTCTTGAAATCACCCAGTCTTGCTCTTGAACTCCAACTGCCTGGATGTTCTAGTGAAGCTGGATCCAGCACTGACCTCTTGGGACCCAAGTGGGGAGAGAAGCAAAGTAGACTTTTCAAGGGAGTGTCCCAGAGTACCCAGGGCAAAGTGTCATTCTCTCCCTAAAGCCACAGGAAAGCACCCTGGAGTTCCTTGTCCCCATTGTAGAACTGTTTAAGGCAAACTGTAGACTCGAAGAATAGAAATTTTTAGTTCTTAAATGACAGTTTTCTTTTTTAAAAGCAGTATTTCATTGCCTTTTTCAATTGTGAAACAATTGCTCGGCATATCTTACTCATTTCTTTGAAAAGTTGAATTAAAGGGAAATACATTTTTAAACCAAAATATATCAAAATAATCCCTGTTTTAAGGGATGTTGCCTATTTTGGAACTAAACTGTTCAAGGTGTTAAGTCATAGAGGAGGAAATGTACTCTGAGAGTTAGGTAAGGCAGTTTAATGTTTGCATCTATAGGCACAATAAATCTATATTGAAAGAAAGCACATCAAGGAAATATATTAAATGATGTAATTGAAAACTACAAAAAACATTTTAAAAGGCAAATAATTTGATGGGTACTTAAATTAAGCAGTGTAGATAGAAATTAATGTATAATAGTGTCTTCCCAATCTTTGGATGAAAAGTTAAAACCCTCTAGTCTTGATTAGCATGGATTAATATTTTTAAATGTGTTGCTTAGTGAAACTATACTTAATACATTGAATTTTTCAGATTTTAATATTGTTAAATTTTTCATCACAGAGTACATTATCTTTGTGCTTTGTAACTTGTACATCCCTAATGAGTCTAGCAGTGAATGTTTTTGAAGATGTTTTCGTGTTTTTTATAGTGGAGTTCTAAGAGCATCTGTGTCTTAATATAAAGTTTTCTAGTTTTGAGTAGAAAACTCAAGATCCTATTTCACATTCTGTTAAATTCTCTCATATGAAGCTTATTGTGTACTTCTTATCTTTACTTCTAATCATGTCGTGATATTAATCTTTTCCTAGTAAATATTCGTGTTTCTAATTGTATTCCTAGAGTTTACATTCCTGAAGAATGAACATGGCTTTGAATATTTTTATATGTTCTGTACCCTTTTAAGGATATAGAAATAAACTGGAGTTTAGTTTTTTGAAGTTTTGTATATTTATGTAAATGTTCTCCATATGCAGTACTTTATACAGTAAGTGTTGTGTTATTGAAATAAAAAGTGAAAAATATTTTCCAGATTATTTATTCATTTAAAAAAGTTGCAAATACCGTGATATGGAGGGAGAAAGTTCAGGAGAAAGACTTAGGTTAGTTGAGCCCTTCAGAGCGGTTGGGAATAAGCCATAGGACAGTGACGTCTCCTTCTTGGTTTTGTGCTTTACATGGCCTAGGGATGAGGAACAGAGGTCCGTTAGTGTTCATCCAAAGAAGAGTCTTTCCATGGGCCGTGTGGCAAAGGCTGATTATTTGTTATACCAGAAGCACAGGCAAATTGAGATGACATTTCTGTGCCTCTTCACTTCAATTCAAGTTTATCTGCTGAGTTCAGAGATAATAGGCTGCTTGTACTAGGCATAGGACTGTGTGGCTGAGTTGAATTGAGGCTAGCTTTGGAAAAGAATCAGGGATAAGATCTCAAATGTATTATTTCACAGTAAAATTTTAGAATGTCATTTATCGGCTCTAGAAAATAGTGGTGTTATATGAATTGCACTATTGTGTATACTTAGAAACAAAACCTTCTTTTAAAAATCTTGTGTATGGTTAATCATATATTTGAATAATTTCATCTAAGGAACTGATTTAGGAAATAGTTTCTAAATTTCTGTTAGACGAGGACTTGTAGAGAAACAGGATAAGAACCAGCTTGCATAAACCTTGTGTTAGCTCTATGAAATGTGTACTCTTCTAGTGATTTCAGTAGTCCCAATAGTTGATTTACCTGATAGAATCTGACTTTGTTAATGTCAACACAATTATTTTATAATATAAAACTACAAGCAATTTTAATCATTTAATAATTTACATTGCATTGCTATTATGATAGTAGTGATAGCCAATATTTATAACTAAATTGTTATTTAATACTCAAAACAATCTTATAAAGTGAGTAAAACCCCTATTTTGCAAAAGAGGAAACTGAAGCTCTCAGGAGGATAGGTAACTTGCCCAAGGTCACCTAGGTGCTGGGGGCAAAACCACACCCTGAACACGGGTCTTACAGCTCTCACTTTTTTTTTTTTTTTTTTTTTTTGTGGGTACCGGGGAGTCGACCTCAGGACCTCACGCGCCAGCAGGCGCCCGTGCCGCTGAGCGATATCACCGGCCCCTTTTTCATATGTGGGTTCCGGGAGTCGAACTCGGGCCCTCGCGCTTGCCGGGCAGGCGCTTAAGCCGCTGAGCCATCTCACCGGCCCTACAGTTCTCACTTTTATCCCATCTTTCTTATAAGGTTATGTTTTAAAATAAAGTCAAAGTTTTCTAAAACTAAATCATGGTAAATTTTAGAGTTTGAGATAATTAACTATGTTTCACTGATGAACAGTGGTAGTTATTCTAATATTAAAAATATGGTAAAATGCAAGTTAAGGTGTTTTTTTAACCTGTCAGATTGATGAAGCTTAAAATGATTGGTACTAATGTTGGTATAGAAGAAATCATTAGTCACTAAGATGATTGGCAGGACTACAAATGAATTGGTGTGAAATTCAGTGGGATCAAACTTTAAGGTGCGCCATATATCCTTTGACCTTAGCAATCCTACTTTTCTACATCTATTCCACTTTCTATATTCTACATAAAACTTAGCTCAAATACATAAATATAAACATGCAAACTATTCATTCTAGCATTGCTGATATTAGGGAAAAAAGCCAGTAATCTAAATGTCCATCAATAGCAGAATGGATAAATTATGGTTCCTACATATAGTAGAATATAATATAGCCATTAAAAGGGATGCAAATCTGTGTGTGTATGTATATAATATGATCCCACTTTCATTATAATGTGTTAATATGGGTTAATAGTTTATATGTATAATATACACGTGTTTACTGATATGGGAGGAGGAGAGCATCATTTTTCAAAGTGTGGTCTAAGGACAGCCTGTATTAGGGAAAAAAATGTGTTCTTTAAAATGGAGATTCCTGGCCTTGTGCTAATACTCCTGAATCAGAATCACTGTGAGTAAAGCTTAGAAACCTTTATTTCTTAACAAGTTCCTCAGTTCAATATTTATGAGGTTTGGTCTGCTACTGACAGCAATGAATTGGTTATGTGTTAGTGAATGGTAGTTAGAAAGGACTTCTTGAAGAGCTCTTGTATTTTTTTTGTGTGTGTGTGTGGGTACCGGGGGTCGACCTCAGGACCTCGCATGCCAGCAGGTGCCCATGCCACTGAGCGATATTGCTGGCCCTTTTCTGAATGTGGGTTCCCAGGAGTCGAACTCGGGCCCTCGCACTTGCCAGGCAGGCGCTTATGCCACTGAGTCATCTCACCAGCCCGAGCTCTTGTATTTTAAATGGGGCCTCCCTCAAAATAAAGCCAGTTAACATAGACATATTAACACAGACCTATTAGTGAAAGATGAATTGTTCTGAAATAGAAAAAAATGATTTTACTATACAACAGGACATATCAGTTAAATGAGCAGTCCTTTAAAAAATATCTTTGCTATTATTGAACTTTCCAAAGTACCAAATGACCTGTTAATAAAGCAAAACTAAATAATAAAACATATGCAATAAGAAAGTGCTACTTTAATATGCTTAGCTATGTCTCAGAACCTGGAAGGAAGGTATTGTATAGGACTTTGAAATCTGTGTTCAAATGGTTTACGGCATGTCTGTTAAGGAAGGGAACTGACTGGGCTTGGCAAAATTAATAGTTTGGGACTGGCGGTCACAGCAAACAAGGGTCTTAAAGAGTCTTGAGAAGCAAGCTGTTTTCTCAGCTAATTTGTCAAAATTTTCTTATGCAAGCAAAAAAAAATCATTCTTGTTTTTGTTTTATTGTATTTACAATCTTATCTCTCCTGGTCATAGATTTCCTGGAATAAACAACTAAGTCCTATTGACATAGGTGAGTTGTAGTCTTATCTAAGCTGTGTTGACACTGTTGGATTCAGTTCTCTTTTTTGTCTTCCCCTATGCAAAGACTAAGACAGTATTATATATACAGCGTATTGGTATGTCTTTGGTGACTTCTCAGGGTTTTACTGAAGATCTGAAAGATTCCTTCTCAAGCTTCTTAACCCCTCCAGCTTGTAGTTCACACTCATCAAGTGCCCTCATAGAATCCTGATCCCATCATACCTGATTATCTTTTCACACATCTGTCTCCCTCACTAAGCCTTAGCACTGTGGGAGTTTAGTGTAATACCTAATATATGATAGTAAATGAAGAATTGTTTTACTAGATAAACTGTGAATCCTATCAAAGAAACTGGTGGTAACTTAGGGGAGACTGTGTTGATTCTCTTCTGTTCAAGAGAAGTCTGTGAAACTCTTCCGATTCTCTAATGTACAACTGCATGGAGATGAAAAGGAGTGGTGTAAAACCTGACATTGATTCTTTTAAGTGTACCTGAATAGAAAATTTTTGAGAAATAAATGATGATACATATTTCTTTTTACTGAGAGTAACAAATGGGGTGAAGATTTTTCCAGACTACTGTTTAATGTTGTCTTTTTCTTACTTTCTACACATTATCTTCTTATGTATATCTGTGGTTCTTCTGAATGATATCCAGACTCATCAGACCACAAAGTAAGCAAGACCTAACTTCAGCACTACAGATTCTCACTTCTTGCCAGAGTTGCTTCCTTTTATAGAAACAAGAATGATGTTGTTTCCCTAATTTCTCTCTCACTGAGTTTGTTGTGTACAGGGATGCTATTGCTTTTTGAGTGTTGACTTTGTATCCAGCTACACTACTGAATTTGGTTATTAAATCTAGAAGTCTTTTGGTGAAGTTTGTGGGGTCTTCTACGCAAAGTATCACGTCATCTGCAAATAATGATAATTTAACTTCTTTCTTTCCTATCCTTATTCCTTTTACTTCTTTCTCTTGTCTAATTGCTCTGGCTGATTTTTCCAGAACTATATTGAACAAGAGTGGTGACAGTGGACATCCTTGTCTTGTTCCTGATTTAGAGTGAAAGCTATGGTTGTATCCTAGGTCTACTACCATGAAATAAAGCCACTACAGCACTTACTGTACAATTTTTACTCTCTTTAGCCAACAAGTTTCTACTTCTGTCTTGACCTGTGTGCTACATAATTTTTCACTAACATCTTCTTCTCTCATTTCACTTGAAACAACCCCTACACACAACGTAGCACCACTTTCTCTTCTATTCTAATTCCACTCTGGTTCAGAATATTGTTTCAATATTCATTCTTTCCTTAAAGCTTCTAATTTGTTTATATCAACCAAGTTGAATTTGATAAGGCAGGATACAATTGAGAGAAGCAAGCAAGCAAACCCACAAACCATACCTACAGTGGGAAAAAAATACACTTTCCAGTTCATTAAAGAGAAAAAATTAAGCCCATTTATACATGGGGTGATCAAAATATATGGTGAATGTTTAAATTTTTAAATGTTATTAAAGTAAGACACATTGTCATAAATCCCCCTCAAAATACTCCCTTCTCACTTTGAGCACATTTATCCCACTGTTCTTGCCACTTTCTAAAGCAGTTCTGGAAGTCAATTTTTATGAGTGTCCTTAGGAGATATGATAAAAATATGGTAAACACTGCTGCGAAGGGCCATCCACCAGGTAGGCAGGCTCATAAAAACATTGTGGTGTTTCCTCATTGATTTTATTCACCACATGGCATTGTATGACTTCTGGGTCTTTCTAAAGCCAAAATGACCATGAAAGAAAAATGTTTTAATTGACTCAGGACATAGAGGCAACCACAGTAGCACAATTGAAAATACTCATAAAAGAGAACTACCAGAACTCCTTTAGAAAGTGGCAAGAATGATCAGTTAAGTGTGTTTGAAGCAGGGGGGGTAGTATTTTGAGAGGGGTTAATGACAGTGTGTCTTTTACTGTAATAAAGTTTTTTTAGAAAAAGTTAAACATTCACTGTATTTTTCAATCATACCTTTTATAAGCAGTATAACACAATATGCTGGTACTTCTAGTTACAAGTGGAGTGTGGTATTAGAGACCCATCAAAGATGGTTCTAAAGGATGGGAAATAAATTCTTTCCAGTGGGAACAAGTCTGAGCACTGTTTCTTGCCTGCTTTGCATGGAAGGGGAGATATCCCAAGGAACAGATCTTTAGCATTTGCACCCAACCAGTGGGCTGGGGACATGGAAGTAATAGGGTCAAAGGATTAATGATAAAATTTGGAAAATGGGCTCAGTTCAGAAACAAGACAAGCATGTTCACTATCACCACTCCTGTTCAATATAGTACTTGAAACTTTAGCCAGAGCACTTGGAAGAGAAAGAAAAGGGATAATTATAGGAAAGGAAGAAGTCAAACTATCCTTATTCACAGATGATATGATCCTTTATGTAGAACTCAATCAAAAGACTACTAGAACTAATAAATTCAGCAAGGTACCAGAATACAAAATTACACAAAAATCAATAGCAGTTCTGTATATCAATAATGAACCCACTGAGAAAGAAATTAGGAAAATAATACCATTAATAATAACTTCCAGAAAAATTAAATACTTAGGAATTAACCTAAC
Organism: Erethizon dorsatum; assembly: GCA_028451465.1. Taxonomy (NCBI): domain Eukaryota; kingdom Metazoa; phylum Chordata; class Mammalia; order Rodentia; family Erethizontidae; genus Erethizon; species Erethizon dorsatum. The sequence continues at coordinate 82,900,117 of CM051835.1, forward strand.
CAAGGAAGTGAAAGACCTCTATAACAGAAATGAGAGCATTCTGAAAAAGGAAATCAAAGAAGCCATCAGAAAATGGAAAGATATTCCCTGTTCCTAGATAGGCAGAACCAATTTTGCCAAAATGGCCACATTGCCAAAACTGATATGTAGATTTAATGCAATCCCAATCAAAATACCAATAGCGTTCCCCACAGAAGTAGAAAAAAAGCTATTCTAAAATTTGTATGGAACCAGAAGAGACCCAGAAGGGGAAAAAAAAAAAAATCTTGGACAACAACAGCAAATCAGGAGGCATCACAATCCCAGATTTCAAGTTATATCGCAAAGCTACACTGAAGACTTCTAGGAAGATGGTGGAGTGGTGAACAACAAAGAAAGAGCCTCTCTGAGATATGGTGTCCAGATGCTGGAATGTAGCAACATGAAGGAGAGAAAAAGGAGGAAAGTGGGACCCAGCAAGGATCTGAAGCAGGAATTGAAGCCCATGGGGAGGGTAAAGAGGGAGACTTCCATGAAGAAGAAGGAGGCGGCAAGCATCTCTTTCTCCCTGAGCCTGGCTGTGTGTGTGTGGGGGGGATAGCCTGAACATGCAGACCTGCATGGTGACTACTGGTCACCCAGAGGCCTCTGCGAAGAAATGCACTAGTGGAACAGAGCAGTGGACACAGCAGATTGAAGTGGCTGGTGAGTTATTCAGGTTCAGACGTTGCCCAGGAAAGGGTGACTGGCCAGTGGACCTCTTGGAGAAGGGCCAACTGAGCTCAGAACTCAGAAGAGCTGTGGGCTGGCTCCATCTAGTGGCTCCCAGTGTCAGGGTGAGGCTGCTGAGTTCAAGCTGGCAGGAGACACATGGAATGTTGCAGGCTGAACAAATCGAGTTCTAGCCTCGTAGTCAGAAACCCACCTGCACTTCAGTGGAAATAAAGGTCCAGGCTTGCTGGGAGTATCCACTACCCCACTGTAAAACTATGGCTGGCTTTCTGGGATTAATCTACACGAATCTGGACTCTGTCTGACCAATTTGCCTGCCAGTGACAACAGAGACATGCCTTGAAGTGGACTTTTTTTTTTCTCATTTTCTTTTCTTGTTTTTATTTTGTTTTTTCTTCATTGTTCTTATTTTTATATGAATGTGAACATTGGTTCTAGGTTTTTTGTTGTTCTGTTCTTGTTTGCATTTCTTCCTTCTCTCTATCTCTCCTGTCTTCTTCACCAGTTTCCCAAAGTTTGCATAATCTTCCTTTGTCCTCCAGCCTTGCTTTTAATCTCTTCTTCCATTTCTCTATTTTTCCTCCTAACCCCTTTTAAATTTTCTCCCCTAAGGGTAAAGTCACCATACTGAAGGTTTATTTACTGCATACAATTTTCTGGTTTGTTTTACATTTCGTTGTATAACCACAAATCTAGTTCATATGGTTAATGGTAGCAAATTAATAGTTACCACAGTTTGTGTTTTTGTAGGCTGTGTTTGATGCTATTGTTATTGCTGATTATACTGCTTTAGCAAAGGTGACATAATTGTTGTAATCAGTTGTTCATCCTGGTATGCCAAGACTGAGATTACCTAAGGGTCATAAAATATACTGTAGGCCAGTGCCAAAGAGGCAGGGGCTAGCTAAATAGGCAGCAACTACTCATCCCCAATAAGTTGAAGATGTAGGATCTTGCAACAGACTCAAAACCCAAAAGCCAGCTATACCTGGAAGACATGTCTGAGAAGTAGTCATTTCTTAAGTGTTCTAAATGCTAGCAATAAAGCTACTTGCCATAAGCAATTTACAAGGGTCAACCTAGGAATTAAACTTAAAAAAAAAAAAAAAAAGAGAAGACACCTAAGCAAGATGCAACACCAGATTTCCAACTCACCAAAAGCAAAAGCAAACCCAGGGCCGGTGAGATGGCTCAGCAGCATAAGCGCCTGCCTGGCAAGTGCAAGGTCCTGAGTTCAACTCCCGGTACCCACATTAAAACAAACAAACAAACAAAAAAAAACAAACAAACCCAGGGGACAATGAGGTGGAACAACTTGAAAGCCACCCACAAGGACTCTCTGAACTGGTACCAGTAGTAGTAAAAAAGCAGATGAATGAGGCTCTAGACAATAGAGGAGCTTAGGAAAATGATGGATACCATGAATGCCCAACATAGGAAAGAAATGGAATCCATCAAACTGATTCAAACAGATATTCAAAAGATTAAAAATTCCACAGAAATTATACACAGCAGAATGAGCCACGCAAGGACAGAATATGAAATATAGAAGACAGGATTGCAGTTAGCGATCATGAAAGATTTCATAAAAATAGCAAGAGACCATGAAAAATCAATCCAACAGCTGCTAGATGATCCAAAGAACAATAGCATAAGATTGGAGTCAATGAAAAAGCAGGAGATATTGCAAATGATAAAAACCTGTTCACAGAAGTAATGGCAGAAAACTTCCCTGGCAGGGAAAAAGAATTTGACACACATATAAGTAGGCATATAGAAGTCTAACTAGCCATGATAAAAAAAAAAAATCTACAGCAAAGCATATAATAGTCAAGATTCCAGAAATTCAACACATGAACAGAATATTAAATGCTGTTAGAGAAAAGAAAGAAATCACCTATAAAGGAAAGCCCATCAGAATCACAGCTGACTTCTTAACACAAACTCTCAAGTCAAGGAGAGCTTAGAGTGAACTAACTCTAACAAACTCTAAAAGAAAACAACCTCCAACCCAGATAGATGTACCCCACAGAACTATCTTTCAAAATTGATGGAAAATAAGATATTTCCATGACAAAGAACACCTGAAGACATTCATGACCACCAAACCAGCACTCCAAAATGTTCTGAAGGACATTCTACGAAGAGATAACAAGGACTACAACACCCTGAACTCCAAAAGAATGAATCCACCAGGCAAGGCAAGCAATTAAACAGAGGGGGAAAATGGGGAACCAACAATAAGAAAATAAGGTGATAAGGATAAATCAGTACATACCAGTTATAACCATCAATGCTAATGGTCTCAACTCACCAATCAAAAGAAACAGATTGGCAGAATGGATCAAGAAGCAAGATCCAACAATATGCTGCATACAACAAACACATTTAATTCAAAAAGAAATTCATAGACTGAAAGTCAAAGGTTGGAAAACAATACTCCATGCAACAAGAACCTGGAAAAAAGCAGGGATAGCTATTCTATTTGCAGACAAAGTGGATTTCAAGCCAAGACTGATTAAGAGAGACAAAGAAAGTCACTACATCCAATACAATATATGAAAACTTGCTAAAATGGGAGGGGGAAAAGGAAGGAGGGGAAAAGGAAGGAAGTGAAAAGAAAAAAATGAGAAAAGAAGGAAAAAATGCAAACAAAGCTTTTATAAATGAGGGGAAGAAGGGTTGAAGGAAGGATAGAGGAATAGGAAAAAAAAATCAAGTTAATTCATATACAGGTACAAATTCCCTATAATGAATGTGATCATTATGTATACCTAAAATGTACCAATAAAATTAATTAAAAAATAAATAAAACAAAATTAAATGATAATGCCAATACAACATACCAGATCTTATGGGACACAATGAAAGCAGTCCTGTGAGGGAAATGTATAGTGGTGAATTACCATATCAGAAAAACAGAACAAGCTCAAATAAACAACCTAATGTTAAACCTCAAGCTTCTAAAAAAGAACCAGTTAAGCCCAAAGCTCATACAAGGGAGGAAATTATAAAGATCAGAGCAGAAATTAGTGCAATGGAGACTAAGAAAACAATATAATCAATGAAATGAAAAGTTGGTTCTTTGAAAGATTAAATAAAATTCACAAACTTTTATCCAACCTTATCAAAAAAGGAAAGAAAAGACTCAAATTCATACAATTAGGAATGAAAAGGGTGAAATCGCTTTGACTCCTGCAGAAATCCAGAAGATTGTCAATACCTACTTCGAGGACCTGTATTCTAATAAGATGGAAAACACAGAAGAAATGGACAGGTTCCTGGATACGTATGAATTACCAAAGCTGAATCAAAAGATATAAATATTCCAAATAAACCAATATCAGTCAATGAAATTGAAGATGTAATTAAAAACCTACCAACAAAGAAAAGCCCAGGCACTGATGGATTCACTGCTGAATTCTACAAGAAATCTAGAGAAGACCTAATGCCACTAGTTCTCAAGTGTTAATGAAATTGAAAGGAAAGCAATACTCTGAAATTCATTCTTGAAAGCAAGAATTACCCTGATAAAAATATCAGAGAAGGATCCAACCAAAAAAGAGAACTGCAGGCCAATTTCCCTAATGAACATAAATGCAAAAATTCTCAATAAGATACTGGCAAATGGAATGCAACAAATCATCAGATTATACACCATGACCAAGTAGGATTTATCCCAGGGATGCAGGATAGTTCAACATACACAAATCAATAAATATACCATATTAACAGAGCCAAGGAGAAAAGCCATATGATCATCTCAATAGATGCAGAAAAAACATTTGACAAAGTCCAACACCCATTCATGATATAAACTCTATAGATAATCGGAAGAGAAGGTCTTTATCTCAATCTGATAAAAGCCATCTATGACAAACCAATAGTCAACATCATACTAAATGGACAAAAACTAAAAGCTTTCACTCTAAAATCAAGAACAAGACAAGGGTGTCTACTATCACCACTCTTATTCAATATAGTTCTGAAAAAATTAGCCAGAACAATTAGACAAGAGAAAGAAATAAAAGAAATAAATATAGGAAAGGAAGATGTTTAATTATCATTATTTGTGGATGACATGATACTCTACATAGAAGACCCCACAAACTTCACCTAAAGACTTCTAGATTTAACAACCAAATCTAGTTGTGTACCTGGATACAAAGTCAACACTCAAAAATCAATAGCATTCCTGTACACAACAAACTCACTGAGAGAGAAATCAGGGAAACAACACCTTTCACAATAGCATCTAAAAAATGAAATACCTAGGAATCAGTCTAAGGAAGGATGTAAAAGACTTCTACATGGAAAACTACAGTACTCTGAACAAGGAGATCAAAGAGGATATCAGAAAATGGAAAGATATCCATTGTTGTTGGGCAGAAGGACCAATATAGTGAAAAGGGCCATACTTCCAAAATTGTTATACAGATTTAATGAAATCCTGATCAAAATATGAATAGCATATTTCACAGAACTAGAGAAAACAATCCTAAAATTCATTTCAAACCCAAAGAGACCTAGAATAGCAAAAGCAATTCTGGGCAACAAAGGCAAGGCAGGGAGCATCACAATCCCTGACTTAAAATTTTACTACAAAGCTACTATGATAAAAACAGCATGGTACTGGCAAAAAAGCAGACCCAAGGATAAATGGAACAGATTAGAAGATGCAGAAACAACTCCAAACACACTCAGCCACCTTAACTAAGGAGCCAAACGCCTTCCCTGGAAGAAAGATAGCCTCTTTAATAAATGATGCTGGAAAAACTGGCTTTCCATGTGCTGAAGATTAAAACTAGACCCATGTCTTTCACCATGCATTAAATTAAATTTGAAATTGATTGAAGATCTAAATATTAAAGCAGAAACACTAAATCTGCTTGAAGGTAGAATAGGTAGAACTCTTGAAGACATTGGCATAGGCAAAGACTTTATGAACAAAACCCCAGCTGCACAGAAAATATTACAAAGAACCAGCATCTGGGATCTCATTAAAAAGCTTTTGCACAACCAAAGAAACTACCAACAGAGTGAAGAGACAACCCACAGTGTGGGAAAAAATTTTTGCCAACTGTTTCTCAAGGACTAATATCAGGAATATATAAAGCATTCAAAAAACTCAGATCCCCCCCAATTTAAAGACCCAATCCAAAAATGGGCATCTGAAATGAATAGACACTTCTCAGATGAAGAAGTAGAAATGGCAAATAAAGACATAAAAAATGTTCAACATCTCTGGTCATTTCAGAGATGCAAATTAAAACAATGCTGAGATTCCATCTCATTCCAGAAATCAACTAATTATCAGGAAATCAACCAATAACAAATGCTGGATGGGCTGCAGGGAAAAAGGAACCCTTCTCCACTGTTGGTGGGAATGTAGACTGGTACAGCCACTGTGGAAATCAGCGTGGAGATTCCTCAAAAAACCAAAACAAGAGGTTCCATTCAACCCAACTATTCCCTTTCTTGGTATTTTCCCAAAAGAATTTACAGCATCATACTACAGTGATACATGCAGAAGATTGAATCTAGCCTCATATCTCTCACCACATTTACATTAAAATAAAAATGGATCAAAGATGTAAATATTAAAACATTTACAATTTGCTGGAAGTTAAAATAGGAAAAACTCTTGAAGACATAGGCATAGGTAAGGATTTTCTGAACATAACTCCAATTACACACACACACATGCATGTACACAAAAGCAAGAATCAATACATGATATTGTATCAAAAGTTTTCTGCACAGCAAAGGAAACAACCAGCAGAGTGAAAGGACAAACTACAAATGGGAAAAAAAATTTTTTTCCAGCTATTCCTTGAACAGAGGACTAATGTCTGGAATATATAAAGAACTGAAAAAAATTAGACCCCCAAAATAAAAGACCATAAAAAATGAGCAACTGATATGCATGGACACTTCTCAGAAGAAGAAGTACAATTGACCAATAAATACATGAAAAAATGTTCAACATCTCTGGCCATTAGAGGAATACAAATTAAAACAACACTGAGATTCTATTTTACTGCAGAAAGAATGGCTATCATCAAGAAATCAAATAATAACAAATGCTACATTATTGGTGGGAATGTAAACTAGTACAACCATTATGAAAATCAGTATGGAGATTATTCAAAAGACTAACACGGGAAATTCCATTTGGTCTAGCTGTTCCTCTTCTAGGTATATTCCCAAAAGAGTTAAAAGTCATATTACAATGTACAGGCATACCATGTTTATAGCTGCACAGTCTTGGAAGTAGCTTATATGTCCATCAATAGATGCATGAATAATGAAACAGATGAATGAAAATGTGATATTTATACACAGTGGAGTACTACTTGCCATAAAGAAGGAGAAATTTGAGTCATTTTTAGGAAAATGGATGCACCTTGAGATCATAATATTAAATCAGACACAGAAGCTTAAATATCACACACACACAGAGAGAGAGAGAGAGAGAGAGAGAAAAAGACAGAGCAAAACAGATGATAGATAAACAGGAAATAGGGAGAGGTTTAAATAACTCCCCAAATTATCAGGAGTGGCAATAGTGGACCTCCTTGAGTTGCTCCTGATTTTAGAGGGAAAGCTTTTTGTTTTTCCCCACCTAATGTGGTGTTGGCAGTAGGTTTTTCATAAATGGATTTTATCAGATAAGGATAAGGTCCTTCTGTACCTATTTTCTTCATGGTTTTTATCATGAATGGATTTTGTCAAATGCTTTTTCTGCACCAATTGAGATGATCATGTGATTTTTATCATTGCTTCTGTTATGTGATGTATTACATTTATTGATTTGCATATTGAGCTATTCTTGCATTCCTGGGATGGAGCCTACTTGGTCATGATGTATGATATTTTTAATGATTTGTTGCATTCTGTGTGCCAGTATCTTGTTGAGGATTTTTGCATCTATGTTGATTAAAGAGATTGGCTTGTAGGTCTCTTTTTTTTAGTTGGGTCTTTTCTGGTCTTAAATCAGAGTAATGCTAGCTTCCGGGAATGACTTTGGGAGTACTCCTTCCCCTTCAATTTTTAAAAAGAGTTTGAGGAGTATTGATGTTCGATCCTCCCTAAAGTTCTTATAGAATTTGGCTGTGAATCCATCAAGACCTGGGCTATTCTTAGTTGATAATTTTTTTATTACTTTAATTTCATTGCTTGTTATTGATCAGGATTTTTATATCTTCTTGGTAATTTATATGTATCTAGGAATCTATCCATTTCTTCTGAATTCTCCAATTTATTACAGTACAGATTTCCACAGTAGTTATTAATAATCTGGATTTTGGGTGGTGTCCATTGTTACTTTACTTTTTACATTTTTAATTGCATTGATATGGACCTTTTCTTTCCTTTTTTGGTAAAATTGGCTAGGAGTTTATCTTTTGTTTATTCTTTCCAAGAACCAACTCTTCAATTCATTGGTTCTTCATATTTGTTTAGTTTTGATTTTCATTTACTTCTGTTCTGATCTTTATGATTTCCTTCTTTGTACTAACTTTGGATTGGGATTGTTCTCATTTTTCTAGGACCTTGAGGTGCATCATTAGGTTACTTATTTGGGTTTGCTCTGTTTTTCTGATGTGGGCATTTACAGGTATAGATTTCCATCTTAGGACTGCTTTCATGGTGTCCCATAGTTTCTGGTATGTTGTATAGGCATTATTGTTTGATTTGAAGTACGGTATAATTTCTTCCTAGATTTCTTTTGTGAATCATTGATTATTTAAGTGGGTATTATTTAATTTCCATGTGTTTGCATACTTTCTGTGGTTTCTTCAGCTGTTGATTTCTAGTTTCATTGCACTAAAATCTGATAATATAGATGGGATAATTTTAATTCTTTTGGATTTTCTTAAGCATGCTTTATGGGCTAGCACATAGTCTATTTTGGAGAAAGTTCAATATGATGCTAAGAATGTATATTCTGTTGTAGCTATAATGTATAATGTATATTCTGTATATCTATAGATATCATTAAGTTCATTTAGTTCAACTCTGATATTTATTTGTTGGTTTTTTATCTGGTCTAGTTGGTGTATTTGGGACAGTGGGATATTGAAGTCCCCCTCCTAGCTGAGGCATGTCCTTGCTCATGGTAGATAAGGAAAGCAATCAAATCTCTGATCTGTGCTGGATGTTGGCAGCAGAGGAAGGGTTTAAACAACCTGCTGTATTTAATGCCAGCATATTCAGACCCAGCTATATTTGAGTACAACATCACCTGGGCCTGGCTTCTCACCATGATGGGCAGAGCCCCATGTCCTTCTTGACCTGTGCTTAAACTTCTCAGGGGGCCTATATCTAGCTCACAACTCTCTAAGACTGTTTCCTATGGGTGTCTCTCACCCAATCACTGTGGGAAGGTAACACTGAGAATCCTGAAGTGATGTTGTTTTTTAGTTATTCTGAGTCTCAGTCTCAATCAACCCCTCCCCAAAATGGCCCAATTAAACACTCTTTTAATATAGTAGGTGCTACATTGGATTCCCTCTCCAGCTGTTGTCACTCTGGAGCAAAACCCCACATTGCTTTTGCAGTTCATAACAGCTGTGGGCTTCTCTTGAGGCCAGCATCACTGTTCCTATCTGCTGTTTTTCACCTGGAACTCCTGACCATGGAGGCTTACCTTGCATCTATAGAGATATGTTTCCCTTTCTGGGAGCCAAGGTGAGCTTCTAGACTGCTTTATTCCTTTCTCTGCAGTTCTACAACTTCTCTGTAGCTTATAATTTTTCTATGGGTTCCTTCCTGATCCCTGGAGATTTTTTTTTGTCTTTGTCAAGTTGTTATTTGGTGACCCAAGGTGTCTGGGTTCTGGGTCTTGTAGAGGCTGAATTTTGCTGCTGATTGCTACTCTGTCATTTTGGTCCCCACCCCTACCCCAGCTTTAGATTTATGCTAACTTAATTCCACTGAAAAATAGATGTGTTGCCATATTCTCTCTTTCCTCTTTTTTTGGTGCTATTTTTGTTCTAAATTTTTATATTTTACGAACCAAGAAAACATTGTTATTAATTTATGTAATAATTTTCTCTCTATTAAAGATGAAAAATAAAGGAAATAAGATAGTATTTGTTACATTTAGCTTCTTATTAGCCTTTTTGATACTTTTCAGGGTTTGAATTACCATCTGGTGTCATTTCTTTATTCCAATAATTTGCTCCAAGCTACCTTCTTTGTGCTGTTACTGCCAAGCATATTACATATCTATATGGTGTAGGTCCAACAATACCTACCTATGTACATATAGTTCTATACATTTGCTTGGTAAATCAGCTAAAAGAACAAAGAAGACTGTGCATTTATACTTTAATGTATTTCTATCTTAATCCATAGTTTTTGTGTTTTTATGTGGGTTCAATCTTCCTTTTTGTTTTGTTTTGTTTTGTTTTGGTAACAGGAATCAAACTCATCACCTCGTGCTTGCCAGGCACGCACTGTGCCACTGAGCTATATCCCCGGCCCTCAATCTTCCATTTGAGTTTACTTTCTTTTAGTCTGAAGAACTTCCTTTAGTATTTATTTTTCTTTTCTTTTTTCTTTTTTAAGAAACAAGGGTCCTAATACATCGTCCAGGTTGGCATCAAACTCTTCTGGTGATCCTTCTCCTTCAGTTTCCCCAAGTACCTAGGGTCCACAGGTGAGCTCTACCATGCCTGACTCCCTTTAGTATTTCTTATAATGTGTGCCTGCAAGCAATAAATTCTTTCAAGCATTGTTTACCTGGGAATGTCTTTATTTCACCTTAATTTTTAAAAGAAATTTTTGCTGGATATAAGGGTCTTGGCTAAGTTTCTTTCTTTCAGCATTTTTAATATGTCATCCCATTCCCTCTAGCCTTCATTGTTTCTGCTGAAGAGTCAACTATTAATCTTATTGGGGAATCTCTTGATTGTGACAAGATGTCCTTCTCTGATTGCTTTTAAGGTTTTTCTCTTTTTATCTTCATCCTTCAACTTTTTTTCTGTTTATTTGCTTTTTTGAGACAGGGTCTTGCTCTGTAATTCAGGCTGGCCTTAAACATACTATGTAGCCCAGGCTGACCTCAAACTCACAGTGATCCTCCTGCCTCAGCCTCCCAAGTGCATGTGCCACCATGTCCAGCCCCGTCTTTCAACATTTTTACTATCACATATCTCAATTTTTATCTAACGTATTTGGTGTTCATTGAGTTTTTGGATGTGTAGATTAATGTTTTCTCAACATATTTGAGATATTTTGTGCTGTTATTTCTTCAGATTTTCTCTCTCTCTCTCTTTCTCTCTCATTTTGTGTATGTTAGTACATTTGAAGATGTTCCCTAGTTCTAAGAGAGTCTTGATTTTTCTTCATTCTATTTCTCTCTCTCTCTGCCTGTCTTCAGGTTTGTTGATTTTTTTCTTTTCCAATTTCACATCTACTTTAGGTAAGTCCCTCTAGTGAACTTTCATTTTACTTATTGTATTTTTCAGCTCCAGAATTTCCATTTGGTTCATTTTTATAATCTCTCCTTGTTGATAGTCTCTATTTGATGTGACATTCTTATGACTTCCTTTACTTCTTTTTGCATAATTTTCTTGAATTCTTTGTACATATAAATAATGACTTTGAAGTATTTGTTAAACATACAATCCACTCCCTCTCATATGTAGTTTATTTTGTTCCCATGTATGGCCTACACTTTCTTGTTGCTTTGCATGACATAATTTTTGTTAAAAATTGGACAATACATTGTTTAGACTATGGATACATACTTCTTTCTTTCTCCTTTTTTGTTTTTATTTGCTTGGGTTTTTTCCCTAAACACTGTTTTAAGAAAGCCTGTTTTATTTTACCACAATGTGGGTTATCATTCCTTGGAGGTCCCTACCTTGGGCTTGCACACAGTCACATTGAGATGATGTGATTTTAGCAGGGATTTCTTTGGCTGTCTTTTCCCCTAGTCTCTGTACGTTAATGTGTTCATCATGGAGCTGTAATTCATATATTTTCCTGCTGGAAGGCTCTGATTTAATTCATATTTCTCACTGCCAGATGGCTCTGATTTGAATTTGATTGTCTGATGCTATATAGCTAAACTGTGTTAACTTTTGTTAATAGTATAAAATGCTAAAACAAAAAGAATCATTGTTATTTCATGGCTAGATTATTATTAAGCTCAGTGGTACATTTTTTTTATCCCTTTGTTGTTCCATGATGGTTCTTCTCATTTTCATTTATAAGTAATATATAACTTTTGTATACATATGTAGTATATAATTTTGTATATGATATGCATACATATTCACTTTTCAATTTTAAAATTATTTCAATTTTGTAAAATTTTTCCCATGAATGTCAAACACAGAAAGTGGATGATTCATCAGATGAGTCTATAATTAAATCTCAGAGGAAAAAGTCATGACCTATCTACTACTTTTCAGATGAAGATGCATTAGAGTTAGATGAATATAATCTTGTAGCCAATACATTCAATGAACATAGTGCAGATTTGCATATGAATGTGGAAGACCAAGAATGGCAACTGATAATAGAAAGAAACGTGATAGAACATGAGCACACAGAACTATGAAATGTGGAACTTCTGATAAGAAATATTATTTTCATTGATCCTTTTGCAGTGTCTAAATTATTTGTATCTGATAATATACTCAAAACTGTAGTTCAAGAAACAAATAGATGTGCCATACAGTATGGCTTTAGTGCAAAAAAGAAGAAAACATCAGCAGCGCTGGGAATCTGTTACAATTAACAAGATGAAAAAAATTTTTTGGTTATTCCAATCTCCTTTTAATTAATTAATTAATTAATTTTTATTAGTACATGTTTACAGTACACAATGATCACTTTCATCATGGAGGATTTGTACATGTATATATTAATTCTTTTTTTTGTCCCCTTCCTCTCCCCTCCCTCCAACCCTTCTTTCCCTCCCTATTTTCAAAAGTTCTATTTTCATTTTTTCCTTCAATTCTTTTTTTTCTATAAATCCTTTTTCCCTTCTTTCCAGCCCCCTCCCCCATATGAGATGAAAAATTGTAGGTATATTATTAATTATGGGGATAGTATCGTTACCAGATAATAGATTGTATCAGTTTGAAAATAATATGTGTGCCAAGGACATATAAAGAATGCTATACAATGTGATTTTTTTTTGGCCACTTTGAACTGCTTACATTTCTCTGACAATACCACATGAAGAACTGAGTATCCCTTGAATAAATTTAGAAAAATCATGGAAGAAATTATTAGCACATTTAAGAATGTGGTAAAACCTGGGAAAATGTAGTGATAGAAGAAAGTATGATTTTATGGCAAGGACATCTGTGTTTTCCCCAATACATCAAAGGAAAACAGCAGAAATATGGGATAAAATTATATCAATTATGTTTGCCTAATGGTTGCACCAGTGATTTACATGTCTATGATGGAAAAAGTGGCAGTCTTTGATGCCTTGATGCCATGGATGCAAATTGCTCCAAAAAAGTTCACTTTGTAGATGCTTATTTAGGATTGGCAAGAATCACGTGCAAAAAAATGTGGGCCGGGGATATGGCTCAGCAGCACAGCACCTGCCTGGCAAGCATGCGGTCCTGAGTTCGATTCCTGGTACAAAAAAAAAGGGAATCATATGCAAGCAATAGAGAGAATGTTATCAAAAATTATCTGAAAGATGGGTGCTGTTGTGACCACAAAAAAAGCCAAGCACATTATGATATTTTGCGTACTCTGCATAGATCAGCTGCCTATATAAAAAATGTTTAAACAAATTCATGAATATGAACAAATTTCTTTTAATGAAATAAAATTTTAAATTATAATAATTTTAATAAGTATGAATAGTATTAGTATTTGGGCAGTATTAGTCAAATTCAAGCAACTAACTAGATTTGGTGCATTTATAGACTTTTTTATTAGTTTTATTAGTACAAAGATGGATGAAAGTGATTAGATCCATTTGTTCCATCAGTGGTACAATCTGCCACATAGGACAGTCATGCATGTTCCACTGTTTCAAGCCAGCAGGAATGTATTCAACTATCTGCCTCATTTGGTTTCACACACCTGTTAGGTCCCTCAAATTACCAGGTGATTCCTCAGTTGCTTTAACAAAGCCATGAGGCATAAATTGCTCTGCAGTCTGATCCAATTATATTCCACCAGCGGTAGGTTTTGAGGCCAGTCTTTGAAGTTTGTTGATTGCAGGAGGGCATTTCTTAACTGTCATTTCCCTTAGTTCTCTTTGGTGAACTACCTGGCCTATGGTTTAGCTGTTTCTATTTTTTTTTTTTTTTTTTTTTTTTTTTTTTGGTACTGGGAATCAAACTCAGGGCCTTGCTTTTGCAGGCAGGCACTCTGCCACTGAGCTACATCGCCGATCCTGTTTCTCTTAATTAAGAGGAGCTATGTTTTTTTTAGAGCATTGCTAGGCTTGAACTTTCCATATTCTGTTTCAAATAAAGTCAGTTACTTTTGGGAAAGTTGGGAGGGGATTAGAAATATTAAAGGGAGGGGAAGCTTTATCCTCATGGCCATGGCCACCTAGCATAGATTTCTGTCAAGCTAAACTGGAGGGTGTAAAGCTGGGAGAGAGTCACGACTCAGATCCTGCATGTTACTGGACTTTAAAGTCCACACTGCTTGCCCCAACAACTGAAAGACTTGAGAGACAGAAATTTGTTTCCTTGATACCTTCTAGAGGTAAGGGCTTCTGAGCAGCCACCAGTTGATGGCAATCACTAAGATCCAGTTTCAGTATTGTTTCCCAGTGCTGCCATTGGGAAAGTCTTCCTCTCTGTTCCTGAAGCCAAAACCCTTGTAAATGAGCATTTTATGTGGTTACTACTTTAGCCTTGTCATGAAATGTTAGCTGCAGGCTTCATTCAGACTAAAGCCCAAGCATGCAAGATGTAGAAGTCCAAAAAGATAAGCGTTCATGAGCAGCTACTTTAGCATAATAAAACATAAACATTAACATGAGATAATGACAGCAACATAATTTCTGTGGATTTCTATGTTCTTTTTTTTTTTTTGAGTGAGCATACTTCAGAAAAAATAAACATATTTCTGAAATACTTTCTTATATTAACTCACCACAAGTTAACTAAAGTTGGCCTGAAAGAAGAGAGAAAATAGTATGATATATTTTATTATCAAAAGTAATTGGATTGCTAAAAACAAATCTGCTTATGAGTTAAAATATGAAAATTTACTCATTTTAGTAATATTTTATTCATCATATTTTAGTATTCCTAATGTTGCAACTATATATTTATATATATGGTTCTCTGGTAAATAACTTTTATTGTAGCTATCTCTCCTCATTTTTCATATTAAAGATGGCTAGCCTTTTCAGGTTTTTTTTCTTTTTTTGGAGACAGGGTCTTGCTATGTAGTTCAGGCTGGCCTTGAACTTGAGGTGATCCTCCTGCCTCAGCCTCCCGAATGCTGGGAATACAGGTGTGCACCACCATGCCTGGCCCCTTTTCAGGTTTAAAAAGATAATTAATATTAAATGTTAGGTATTGCTTTGTCAGTCCTTGCTAATGCTTATACATGTGTCACTAAGCTCTATTCATTTGTGCTTTTTCTCTATTTCAAACACATCCATATATAATTCATTCAGTTCATATACATGTACTAAAAACCTATTCTGTAGGAAGCCCTTAGCTGGATTCAGGGAATGTAAAAATGTGGAGGATATAATCATTTATGCTAGGTCCTGAAAGAACTATGGAACCATAACAGGATAGAAATGGAGTTGACTAATTTTGTCTGAAAGAGAGATGTGGTGAAAACTCACAAAAGAGATGCTGTGAAATAATCCTAAATATAAGAATAGGAATTTTCCAGGGGAATAGAGGAGTGCAGGGTTAAAGGGGAAGGAATATTAAGGCAGGGGAACTATAGAAGGAAAGACATTTGTGTGTTCAGAGAATTATATACATGCAAAGTTAGGGAATATCTAAGACTACCTTCAAATTCAGTAATTCACTAGGACTCACAGATCTCATTGGAGGCTATTCTGCTCACAGTTATAGTTTATTATAGCAAAAGGATACACATTAAAATAGGCCAGTAAAGGGGCTGGTGAGATAGCTCAGCGGCATAAGCGCCTGCCTGTCAAGCGCGAGGTCCTGAGTTTGACTCCCGGATCCCACATACGAGAAAAGGGCCGGTGATATCGCTCAGTGGCACGGGTGCCTGCTGGCGCATGAAGTCCTGAGTTTGATCCCCGGTACCCACACACAAACACACACACACACAAAAAATAAAGGCCAGTAGCAGAGATGCATGGAACAGAATCCAGGAGTCTATGTAGGAAATCTCCACTTGTCTTCTCCCACTGGAACCATGGACACTGCTAATGTCTTCCAGCAATGATGTGAGAAAATATGCATGGAGTACTGTCAACCAGGAAATCTGACTCAAACCTTAGTGCACAGAGTTTTTCAGGTCAGTCATGTAGATATAACTGACGCCCACATGGCTGAGTTTTAGCCCATCTGGAGGTTAAACTGATACTGCATGGTAAAGCCCCCACTATAAATCATGTTTTGGGCCAAGATATTCCAGGAGCTTAGGGCAAGGACCGGACCCATCTCTGGTTAAGATTAACTCTTCCTATACAAGAGTGCAGTGTGTTAGAGGCTTGGAAAGTGGTCAGGGCCAGAAGGGGAGTCAATGATGGGGAGACAAACGGAGGAGGAGTAAATGCTATCAACAGAAGTTATAGATTAAAGACGTGCATGGAATTAACAAGTGTATTTGAGGAATGTGGTCTTCATCATTATTTCCCACCACGTAGTGCCAGGAAGACCAGAATGGAGGTACAGTAAACCCCAGATCATAAGCAAAAGAGGAGCCAAGTTGTGTCTGTATGCTGGAATGCTGGGGTGAGTATTTCACAAAGAGCTGTAGCAGAAAGTCTAACCAATGAAAACTTAAATTGAGTAACAGAAGTGACAGCAAAGAGGGAACCCTGAGATTCATGACTCTTATTACCTAATAAAATAGAAGAGCATCAAAGTTTTCCAAAGGACTTTCTCAAATTGACCTTCTACCACTCCATTGGAACTATGCTTTTATGTATTTCCCTGTTTTTCATCATGTGAGCTTTTTCTGAATTAAGCTATTGGAAAGAAAAGTATATGCTCAGAAAATTTGGAGGCAAGAGAGATCTTATAGCTCCTTTAAATGCACCCTTTGTTTAAGGGTAGCCCTCAGACTGCCTTTATAAGAACTTTCTGGGCAGATTTCTCAGTCCAATCAACACAGATTGAGGCTTCACAGATTGGAGGAAAAGGGGAGTGGAGCCCAGGAATCTTCATTTTAGTAAGCACAGTCTGGAGCTACCTACTGTAGGGAGCCGGCTCCAGCCTCGTCGTGGTCTGGAGCAGTTTATGTTTGTAATCCTAGGGAAAAATTATTGGAATTCTAATAAGTAAATTCCAATCTACCCCTTCCAGTGCAACCCATGGTGAGAATAAAGAGACAAACACGTATCTGCAGTTGTGGGGAGCCAAGGGGGTCCTAAGTCCGGTCAGAACAATGGCTAACCGGAGTGAAGGCCATGACCCAGGGCCGAACCTGGGTTTTATTAGTTTGTAAAGAGGGGAGAGGCTCAGGGTTGAGTGACTGTGAGAATGGCGGGAAGTACATGAGTACTGTGAGCTGTGTTAGGTAGGAGGCCTGAAATCACCTCTGCGATATGTAGAGATAGGAATGAAGAAAGAGTACCAGACCCTGTAACAGGTAGCCTCTAAGTTTGGAGGAATCTGCATAACATAGTTTGAGGAAGTATTTTGTGTTTTTGGTTGTTTGCCTCAGCTTTGATGTCTGGCCTTTATGTCCTGGAACATCACATACTCTTTCTTGAGACTCAGTCCCAGCTGACAGCGAGGCTTCTCTTGACCTAGCTCACACTTAGTAGGGAGCTATAGGCGGGGCATCACTTACCCGTCATATTGCTTCAAAGGCTACACATCAGCACCTCGCTAGACCCATTTGCATTAAATTAAAGCCAATTGAGGGGGTAGAGTATTATCCTAGCCAGCTCTGTACATATCAATACGTGGAATTAGGGCCAGGTTTAGCCAAAATGGAGACATATGGTCTTCTTTTCAAGGAGAGCCATCCTGGTGGTCCTCCACACCCTACCACTCATTTCTTCAAAGCATTTTGCGCTGTTGTGATTATTTCCTTATAATGATTTCTTCGGATAAGTCCCAGAAAAACATCTGGTTCAGTGAAGTGTCTGACACTTAGAAGGCTCTCAAGAAATGTTTTTGAATAGTTGTTGACTCTTCTGTTATTATAGATCTCCAAGATTCAAGGGTCTTGGTGGAAGGGCTGAGGGATTCTGTACTAGGGTCACCTGGAGAAACTAAGGGAATATGCCAGCCTCAACCATCCTCTGGCTGGATCTCACCAGGTACCAATACTTCTCTGTTTTATTTCTACCATTGTTTTGTAATATGGTTATTTTTCAAAACCCAGGTATCTTACCTGCACTAAGTAAGGAGAAAAGGAGAGTTCCTATACCTCTCCCTGACAACCCTGTTGCTGGGAGCCTTAGACTAGCCTGGGCCAGGTGTTTGACTTGCACACTAAATGGGAGAATCATTGCTTTGGACCAGAGGTGGTGAACCTATGGCATGTGTGCCATAGTGGGCTGTTTGTATCTTTGAAAACTCTAAAAGATTCTCCATCACTGCTTCAGACCAACCTATCACAGGTAGTTGGAGCAGCAAAACCAAGAGAAGTTAAATAACTTGTCCAGGGTTATATGACTCCTTTGGACATATTAGTTCAAATACTACTTGTAAAATCCCCCAAATGCAATTATCAAATTAAACAACATTTGTTCTTATATATTTCATTGCTAGATATATTTTCTAAATGGTAAAATACATTTTTACTGCTGTAAGCAACTGTTGCTTCCCCACTCTCCAATTCCAACCAGTGTTCCCGATCTTGAGCTTTAATTCATTTTCAAATTTTAATAGATGTATAGTTGCTTTCTTTTTTTTTTTTTTTTTTTTTGTGGGTACCGGGAGTTGAACTCAGGACCTCGTGCGCCAGCAGGCGCCAGTGCCACTGAGTGATATCACTGGCCCTTTTTTCGTATGAAGGTTCTGGGAGTCGAACTCAGGACCTTGTGCTTGCCGGCAGGCACTTGTGCTGCTGAGCGATATCACTGGCCCTTTTTTTCCTTTATGTGGGTTCTGGGAGTTGAACTCAGGACCTCGCTCTTGCCAAGCAGGCGCTTATGCCGCTGAGCCATCTCACCAGCCCTATAGTTGCTTTCTTAGATTGTATATTTATTAGAGAAACACAAAAAGTTGCCAATTTTTAATTTTGGCAATTTGATGTCTGTAAGTCTTACATGTATAGTTTGCTCAAATTGACTATAAATTGAGCTGAACCAGGTATTGACCTTGTATATGTGAAATTCCTCTTTATCAATAGTTTATTACATATTTCTGTCCCTTTGGTTGCTTTTAATATTTTATACTAGTACACAATTTTTGTATTTTATGTGTATCTAAAAATTGCCTCCATTTTGTCATGCATCATTTTTTCCATAGCTGACATAAATATGTACCAGTCCATTCTTTTTATTTTTTTATTATTTTTTTATTTTTTTATGTGGGTACCGGGAGTCGACCTCAGGACCTCGCGCTTGCCAGCAAATGCTTGTGCCGCTGTGTGATACCACCGGCCCTTTTTTTCCTTTATGTGGGTTCTGGGGGTTGAACTCAGGACCTCGCGCTTGCCGGGCAGGCGCTTATGCCACTGAGCTATCTCACCGGCCCCAACCAGTCCATTTTTATAGTTTTTAATATTTAATGCTGCCTATTTGGAATTACTTTCATATTTAAGCCATCAGATTTTGATATATTAAAGTATTTCCCATCCATCCTCTTGAATTATTCCTGCCTCACACTACTTCTTTGTTTACATTGATGGTGAATTTTCTTGAAATATTAATTGATGTGAGGCAGTAAGTATTAAGGCCTTTCTGGGGCAGGGGGAGGGTGCCAGCATTAAGATGATGATGACAACACTGTTAGTACTATTGTTACTCGTCATTATTATTGTCATTATCATCATCAATAATGATACTGTATGCTTGTCTTGCTTACCAATATTTCCTGATAAATTGCACTATAAAGTTGTTAAGAGAGTGAACTGGAGAACGCAAATGGTATTTAGTGTATTCTAACTTAGCAACTATTTTGACATTTTACTTAGTTTTCTTACACAAGAACAAGGCATATATTTTCATAAATTTATTTTTCCCCTCTATTAGAGTTTTGTATTTTCTTCTAAATAAATACCTTCTGTGAAATTATTAATTATGTTAAAGAAATCCTCTATAACCAATACGTTTTATTTTTATTAAACAACTTGTGGAGACAAACATTTGATATCCTGTGTGAAAAAACAGAATGCCCCATGCTGTGTTAAGCATACGTCTGCATCTCAGGAATGGTTGAAAAGAATTATACAAAAATATGCTGGTGGAGCATGCCCGTAATCCCAGCAGTTGGGAGTCTGAGGCAGGTGGATCACCATGAGTTAAGAGGCCAGCCTGGGCTACATAAGTGAGTTCAAGGCCAGCCTGCACTACATAGCGAGACCCTGTAAAAAAAAAAAATATATACAAAAATAAAAATATGAGATGATAGTACTTTTTTTCCTTTCTGGAAAATTTTCTTTTCTTTCTCTTTTTTTTTTTTTTTTTGTGGGTCCCGGGAGTCGAACTCAGGACTCACACTTGCGAGGCAGGTGCTTATGCCGCTGAGCTATCTCACCGGCCCTGGAAAATTTTCTTTAATTACCACATTCTTAAAAAGATGGTGACTTTCAGAAAATATTTTCTTGTAAGATGTGATTTTTACCACTTCTGCCTAAAAATATGATAAATAATGCTCTCTACTTTGCTTTCCAGGAATAAGCTCTATGGGGTCCCAAAGACAAAATTTTTTAAGGTTTTAATTACTATTTATATTATCTAAATTATTGGTCTTACCATGTTGTCTATTTTCTTGTGTTTTATCAGCTTTAGTATTGTATTCATAGTATTTTTATAGCTGTCTACTAGGTAGAAATAAAATTTGTTAGAATATAAGGAAATTATAATCCCCTCACTTTTCCTTCAATATTTTACAATAAAAATTTTCAAACGTTACTGAAATGTTGATTCCTAGTGCTTGTTACTTTGTCCAGTGGCTCTCCCTCGCCAAAGTAATGGTACGAAAAAATGTCTCTATGTTGCCAGGTAGTCCCTGAGAAGACTAAATCAGGAGCCGCTGTTCATGGGGGATATTGATATATACGGTTTTTCTTGTAATATTTTTATAAGAGTTTCATATTAAACTAATGGTGGTTTTATAACATGAACAGTTAGCATTTCCTCCTGCTTTTCTTCTTCTTTTTTTTTTTTTAGTTTCACATGAGATCAATATTATTTCCTCCATTTTTGTTTGACAAAATTCACCAGTGAAACCAGGTGGCCTGAGCTTATGGCAAGTTGTTGCTAACAAATTCAATTCCTTCAACAGATATACAACTACTCAGATTTCGTTTCTTCCTGAGTCATTTTTGGTAAGTTTTGTTTTCCTAGGAACTTGTTCCTTTTACATAAGTTGCCAAATTTGTTGGTATGAAGTATTTCATAATATTTTACCATCCTTGTAATTTCTGTTGTATGTGTAGCTATAGTCCCTGTCTCTTTTTTAATTCTACAAATAGATTATTTGTGTTCTCTCACTTTTTTCCTGATCATCCTATCAGAAGTTTGTCAATTTTGAGTTGTTTCCAGTTTTTGGTTATTAAAAAATAAAGCTGCTGGGCCGGTGAGATGGCTCAGCGGCTTAAGCGCCTGCCCGGCAAGTGCGAGGGCCCAAGTTCGACTCCCGGATCCCACATACGAAAAAGGGGCCGGTGATATCGCTCAGCGGCACAGGCGCCTGCTGGCGCGTGAGGTCCTGAGGTCGACCCCCCGGTACCCACAAAAAAATAAATAAATAAAGCTGCTATAAACATATTGTGTGTAAGTTTTTATGTAGACACATGTTTTTGTTTATCTTCAGCAAAGGCCTAGGAGTGACTTAGTTATGTGGTAACTGTGTTTAACCTTTTAAGGAATCACTGAAGTGTCTTCCACAGGGCCTGCCTCATTTTACACTCCTCCTCCAGGAATATATGAGGAATTGGGATTCCTGCACCTGCTCGCTAACGCTCTTTTTAAAATTCTAGCTGTCCTTGTGTTTGAAGTGATACCTTACTGAGGTTTTGAATTGCACTTTCCTAATGACTAATGATACCGAATATCATTTTACATGCTATATCAGCTATTTATATATTTTCTTGGGCTATTAAAATCCAATTTACCCCTTTTATCCACCTATGGTCTATGTTTTAGTGTTCTTATTTAAGAAATTTTGTTTATTCCAAGGGCAAAGATTTTCTCCTATGTTTTGTCTAGGTTTTATAGTTTTAGGTTTTACAGTTATCTGTTTTATAGTTTGGCTTAATTTTTGTGTATGATTTGAAAAAAGAGTCAGTGCTCATTCTTGATAATCAGTTGTTCCAGCACCATTTGTTGAAAAGACTTTCCTCCTGCTATGGAACTACCTTGTTACTTAAAAATATTAATTGAGTATATATTGTCAGTGACCTTTTCTTCAAGTTATACACAAAAAGTTAAGTCTATTTCTGGACTCTTTTCTGTTCTGTTGGTTTATATATCTATCTTTTGCCAATACTAATTTGTTTTGATTTCTGAAGGTTAGAGATTCCCAACCTCAGCATTACTTAAATTTTGGCCTCAGTTATTCTTTGTTGCTGTTATTTTCAAAGAACTAACTTTAACTTGGTTAATTTTCTCTATTGTCTATCTCTTTTCTATATTACTGATTTCTATTCTAATTAGTTTTATTTCTTTCCTTCTGCTTACTTTGAATTTACTGTAATTTTTATCTTAAAATAAAATGTTAGGTCATTGCTTTAAAACTTAAATGCTAGTACAAGTATTAAATATGTTATATTTTTGCTGTTGTGCTGAAAGTAATTTCTAAATTCCTGCCCTATTTCTTCTTTGACATTTTGATTATATAGAAACATGTTCTTTAATGTCAAATGTTTGAGGTTTCCTAGATATCTTCTTTTTATTAGTTTCTAATTTAAATCTATTTTGGTCATATAATATTTTTTATATGCTATCAATTCCTAAAGAATTATTGACACTTGGAGGCTGAGAAAGGAAGATTGCTATGAGTTCAAGGCCAGCCTGGGTTACATAGTGAATTCAAGGCCAGCCTGGACTGCACAGCAAGACCTTGTCTGAAAACAAAACAAACAAACAAACAACAACAAACTACTGAGATGTGTTTTATGGCTTAGCATACGATCTATCTTGGTAAGTGTACACTTGAAGAGAATATTCTTTGGTTGATAAATGTAATATGTAAATGTCGATTATGTGAAGATAGTTGATATTAGTATTCAAATCTTTTATTTTTCCTTTCCTGATTTTTTTTTTTTTTTTTTTTTTTTTTTGCTCTAGTTGCTCTATCAATTTCTTAAAGAAGTGTATGGAAATCTCTTATTACATCAGTGGAGTGATATCTTTTTCCCTGTAATTCTGTCAACTTTTATTTCATGTATTTTAAGGTTCTATTACTAGGCACATACATATTTATAATCGTTATGCCTTCCAGATGGATTGCTCCTTTTATCTTTACAACAAGTTCCTTTTTATCTTTGGTAGTATTCTTTGTCTTATTGTCTATTTAATCTGATATTAACATAGCCTCACCAGCCTTCTTAGGCTTACTGGTTTTTCCAAATACCATCTTTGTGGGCTGGGTCTTCAGCATGAGTTTTGGAAGGACTCAAACTTCAACCCATAGCAATAACCTCGTGATTCATAGTTGAATAACATAGTTGAATTCATTTCATAAATGAAATGAATTTCCTATAGACAGCATATAGTTAGGTCATGTTCTTTCAACTACTCTGCCGGTGGTTGTCTTCTTTTTTTTTTTTTTTGTGGGTACCGGGGGGTCGACCTCAGGACCTTGCGTGCCAACAGGCACCCGTGCCGCTGAGCGATATCACCGGCCCCTCTTTTCGTATGTGGGTTCCGGGTGTATGAACTCGGGCCCTCGTGCTTGCAAGGCAGGCGCTTACGCCTCTGAGCCATCTCACTGGCCCCGGTGGTTGTCTTCTAATTACTGTATTTATGCTATTTACATCTAATGTAACTTCTGATAAAATAGAACTTCTGTTAGTTCCCTTTTTTGTTTATTTTTCTGAGCTTGTCTTGGTTGCTAAAAGTATTTTTTAAAAGAACTCATGGCATTTTGTTTCTTATTCCATACACTCTCAGACCTACTTGTGTTTTCTTTAAAGTAAGTCTCTTATAAGGAGTATATGGGGTGAGCAAAATATACAGTTAATGTTAAATAAATTTCAAAAAAATTAATGCCGTAAAAGAGACATTACAGTACTATGAATCCCCTTCAACATCTTCCCCCTCACTTCAAACACACTTATCCCATTGTTCATGCCATTTACTGAAGCAGTTCTAGAAGTCCTCTTTCCTGTCTTTACAAGGTGTGATTAAAAATCTGATGAATGCTGCTGCCAAGTGCCATCGGATGGAAAGGCAGGCTTATAAACACATTACAGTTTGTCCTCAGCCACCTTATTCACTGGGTCTGTCACCACGCAACTTTTCAGCTCTTCCCCAAAGTCACAGTGACTATGAAAGTTAACCATTTTAAATCAGCTCAGGACATTGAGTTAGCCAGGTCAGCACAACTAAGACACTCAGAAGTCCTTCAGAAAGTGGCGAGATTGATGGGATCATTGTATTCAAAGTGAGGGGGAGTAATTTGGAGGGGATTAATGGCAATGTGTCTTTTGTTGTAATAGGTTTTAAAAATTTAAAATTTCACCATATTTTTTTTTTGCCACACTATGTATGTTATTGGGTCTTATTTTTTTAACCACTCTGATAATCTTTATCTTTTAAGTGATATGTTTCAATCATTAGTGTGTATTTGTGTGTGTGTGTGTGTGTGTGCATGTGGTGTGGTGTGGTATGGAAGAGCTCTGAGCTACATCTGCAGCCCTATTTATTTTTTAATTTTGAGACAGAGTCTCACTAAATTGCTCAGTCTAGCCTTGAACTTGCAATCCTTCTGTCTGAGCCTCCTGAGTAGTTGGAATTGCAGATGTATTCCATCATGCCTGGCTAGATCATTAACATTTAATGTAATTATTGATATGGTTGGATTTAGGCCATTCATCATTTCAACATCTATACCCTCCATTTTTTGTTCTATTATACCATGTTATTGTTTCTTAGTATTCCATTCTGTCTCTTCACTTTTTAGTTATTAGTTTACCTCTTTGTATTATTATTTTAATGGTTGCCCTAGGAATTATGTATACCTAACCAGAGCTTATGTTTTAATATAGTGCATCAAAAGCTGTATGGGAAGCCTACCCAATAGAGTTTTACTTATAACTCATTGGACCAATCATTGTCCACGGACAGTGATGGTGTTGGAAAAACTAAGACCCTTATGCTGGAGCTGGTGGAGGAATCCATCTACACTGAAACAGAAGGCTCTTTCTATTTCCTGAACAAGCTGATGTTTGTTAGCAGGAAAGAGGGAGAGTGATCATAGGTTAAATAATGGTCAATGTCTGCCACAGTAATGAATCTTGTCTAATATACTTAGTTTCCCCAATTTTTAATCTTAGCACATCTTAACATAATTCTTTTTTTTTGTTGGTACTTTGCTTCAATAATGTATTTTAACTAAGGAGTGCTATCTCCTTCAAAGAATTGTACAGTCTATCTTCTAGTATTTGTTGCTTCCATACTTCCTGTTTCCATCTGGGTGTTTAGTTGGGCTAAAAGCGTCCTTTAGAATAAATTGTGAAAATTTGTGTAAAGCTTGCTTATAGTAGTTAACAGTTATTATCTATTAGTGAGTGAGTATATAACAAACGAATGGATAGAGGTTAACTATTATCTAACTACAAAAATAAAATTTTATGAAGAATCAGTTCGGTTTTATTCTAGCTGATCAGAATTTCTCTCAATGAAATTGTTTTACAATAAAGGAGACAATCTTAATTTTTTAAAAAGCAAAACAGAAAAGAGGTTGATGTGTGCCATTTTTAAAAGAAACTGGGTGTCATAAAGAATGTTACTTATAATCTTGTTTTTAAAAGCTGGAGTTGTATTTTGGGTATCTTTGCCTTAATGTATTTTATTTTATTTTTATTTTATTTTATTTGGTACTGGGACTCTAACTCAGGACCTTGCGCTTGCCAGGTAGGCACGTGTGCCACTGAGCTAAATCCCCGGCCCTGCCTTAATGTATTTTAGTACAATATGGATATGCTTGGGAAAATATCCTTCACTGAAGGAACAAAGAATTGGCATCTGCAATGTTTAATTAAATATAAGCTGTTTGGTTTCTGAAAACCAAGCCTATAATCCTGAAAGCACATTTCCTATTTTCTTTTCTAATAGGAGCTTGCAGCTCTTTCATTACTGATAATTGAATTATAAATTCTCTAGGGCAGCGACTGTATTTTCTATCTCATTAGCAACTTGTATGTGCAGAGGGACAGGTTATCTAGTCATGATGATTTATAATTTAATAAATGTATACACACATTATCTTACTGAATTTCCTTAAACTTCCAAGAAGAGATGCTCCCATTCTGTGAATAAGGAAGCTAAGACTTAATAAACAAAGTGCCCCAGTTCTCAGGGTTTGTGCTTGTTAGAGATAACACTGGGAGCTGATCTTCAGCTCAATGCTATTTCCTCAGGTCTTCCGTGTTGCACACATTCTCTGAAATGGGCCACGCACAACCCGACCAGAGAATTTCCGGCCGCCTAACGTTTCCCAGAGAGGCAGCAGGGGAAATTTGAGTGGGAAAATCATTTGTCGTGCAGGGATGTCCTACTAAGCATCCCCAGATCTCATGGACTAAGTATTGTCTCCCTACCATTGTAACTTCCATAACAGTCCCTACATTACCAAATGCCCCCTGGAGGCGACACTGTGTCAGTACGCTACACCATGCCTCTTTATGTCACCAATTCGGGATTTACAACCACCAGGAATAAAAACAATTTGACAAAGCATTTCAAACACGTTTAATTGCACACATAAATCTTCCAGTGTGTAACATTGCTCTAGGACCCTCAAGGAAATGTTTGGGAGTGAAGAGTATTCAGAATTTTTTGAGAAACAGGAGTACCAAAGCTTAGAATAGGTGCTACAGTTGGGGTAGAAGAATCACCTTAAATAAAACTACAAGAGTAAAAATAAAAATGTTCACACAGTCCTGAAGAAGGCTGAGGTAGGAGGATCTCAAGTTTGAGTCCTGCCTGGGCAACTTAGTGAAACCCTGTCTCAAAATTTTAAAATAAATAAATAAAAGGGCTGGAGATGTAGCTCTGTGGTAGAGTGCCCTGGGTTCAATCTCTAGTACCACAACAAACAAACAAACAAACAAACCTCATACTGATCCATTACTCTGTACTGGGCACTTTACTAAGCCACTAACTTGTTATCTCATTTAGTTCTCACAACAACACCTTGCAATTTTTGCTACCATTACTCTCATAGATTAGTAAACTACCGTCAATCCTTTCTGCAGTCTTTAATATAACATGATCTTTCTACTTCTGCATTTGCCTGCATGTAGTCCATTTTCCACAAAATCAACCAGAGTCATTTTTGTAAAAGGAAATCACACCATATCACTCCTTTGCTATAATTCCCCAAATGTTTCCTATCACTGCATAGACCCTGAAGTCCCACAGTGGTTCAAAAGTCACACATGCCCTGACCCCACAGAGCTCCTTGACCTCATGTCCTTCTACCCTGGCCCACGCTGACCTCACTCCAGCCAGGCCAGCTCCTTGCCATTCTCAGAACAGTCAAGTTCAGTCCCATCTCAGAGTCTGCCATCACCATCACTCCTCAGACACTCTTCTACCTCATGTGGTCTCCAAGCAAGGCCCACCACCCGGAGAGCCCTTTTCTAGCCAAACAAACCTTCTTCATCCTCTTCCCTTTGCCCTGCTTTTCTTTACAGCACTTGGTGCCACTTGACACCACATTAAGTGTCCCTTTATCCTGCTACTCATGGCTTCTCCTTTCATAAGAAAGTGAGCATATTACATGACACTTGTCTTAGGTGTCCCTGAATCCTGTTCTCTTAGATAACTGGCACATTAGTAACTCAATAAATATTTGCTGAATATATGTGATTTGGAGAAGTGAGGTAACTTTCCCAATGTTCAAAGCTAATAATGGGTGGTTTATATATTCTGAACCCTCAGCCTGTCAGAGAAGACTCACTTAGGGAAGAGGAAAACAAATACAAATGGCAGAGAGGCTTAGGATAGGAGATGGGTATGGGAGCAAGGGATTTCTTCTCTCTGCCAGGAAATGCTCAGTAGAAACTCTGTGTCACTGTTATCTTTTTCAACCCATGTAATAACCGGTAAGAACTGTATAAAAGGTGAAGCTAAGGTGCAGACACTTCAAGTCAGGAGTCTAGGAAAATTGGATCCAAAGTACACCTCTCTTCCTGGGCTTTGCAGTTGCTGGACAGCTCCAGAGGCTTTAGAATTGCAGTCCACCCACTGAAATTTGCTTTAGAACCTTACTCAATGTTTTCATTTTTCCTCTCCCACTTCTTGGCATTATGTCCTTTGTCCCTTTCTCCTTCTGTGCCATAACTCCCTGGGAGCCTAGCTAGCTGTATGTTTAGTAGTTTATATTTTTTAAAAAGCAATTTTACAGTTTAAAAAAATGGCTTATCTCTTTGGCTAGGGGGAAGCAAGGGATGTCGACAGAATAGATTCTCCAATGATGTGGACACAGTTTCTTACTGGAATTTCCAAAGTCGATTTAAATACGATCTGAATTCTCAGAAGATTGTTTTTAAAATATAGACATTCAAGAAGACAGCCTTAGAGAATGCAAATTTTGAAGAACTTGGAATCTTTTCATTTGGAATATATTAACCACAGTGCCTGTCTAGCTGGATATCACAGTGTGTACAACATAAGGAAATTATCATAATAAAAACAGCTTCCCACCTAGCTGGTGTTTGGTGCTATCTTTGCCCTACACCAGTTTTTGTATGTTATTGGTTAGAAAAGTAGCTGTGGATTCAAGAGATCTAAAGGGCAGAAAATTATGACAACTAGCTAAGAAACAATGAATTTCAATCATAAAAGTATGACTTGCAGTACAAAAATGATACTTCTAAAATGTTGTTTGCCTCATTTTTGGGAATAAAACATGATTTAGTTGAGGAAAAAATGTTAGAGTGCTTGAAGATCACATAGCAACTAAGATAAAAAATGCAAAGCATCTCACAGGCAGGAATAAAGGTGCAAAGAGGCTTTTAATGTGAGACTCTGTCTTAGTTACTTTTCTCTTATTGTTGAGACAAATACCCAACACCCAAAGTTAAAGGAGGAAAGGTTTATTTAGCTCACAGTTTGTAGAGGTTTTAGTCCATAATCTGCTGGGTCCAAGGCAGGGTGGCACATGGCAGAGGGGTGACCACTCACGGCAGCGAAAGACAGTAAAAGCAACAAGAGAGGGGGAGACAAGCCTCTTTCTGTCCCTTCCATTGTATCCAGCCTACCAGGATTAGGGTGGTGCCGGTCCAATCAGTGGACTGATCCAGGAATCACCCACCCTTAATCCCAGCACCCTTAATCCCAGCATTGTACCACAAATCAATCACACACTCTAGATTCAGCCACCTCTGAAAAAGCCCCATCTAAAATTGTGTGAGGCTTTGGAGGGACATCCAGACAGAAACCACAATAACATCTCACATGCCTTTGGATTTCAGGGGTCTGGTTCCCAAAGGGATGACCCCACAATCTTCAGGTTAGGCCTTTTCCTATGACTCTGTATAATTTTCACATTTCTGTAATTTTTGGTACTATGTCTGGAAATGTTTTTGTAGGACAACATTTAAATGTAAGCACCTCAAATAGAACTATAAATTTAGCTGTAGCTTAAAGTGTGTGTGTGAGGGCAGGTCTTGCTGTGACACCCCACCCCTTTATAGCCCAGTGCAGCCTAGAGTAAAGGGAAGATGATAGGAGAAAGTTACTGGGTCCCCCCAACACTGCAACCTTACATGCAACCTCCCCATCCACCCCACTTTCAGTTACATCACTGTTCATCCATCCATAGTGTAGTAGGTCCCAGTTTTCTGTTGATGACAGAATGTTTCTTTTTTGCTATCAGTAATGATAATTGTTTTATTGTCCAAAAACAATGATAAAAGTAATAAAATGGTTATTGTCAGTGGTTGCTGATTATACATTATACATTGTACTGGTTATACATTAATGCTAGGGTTCAATGAGTAACTTCATTATAAAGACACGCTGGGAAGCAGACTTCATTAAAATTCTCCAACAGCAAATAAATACCTTGGCAATGGATTGGGGAGCAAGAGAACTACTCCATAATGCAGACATCCTGTGTGTGGAGGATAAGTAATGGCTTATTGATCATTGTGCTGTTAATTAATTAATTAATTCATTTATTTATTTTTTTGTGGGTACTGGGTGTCGACCTCAGGACCTCGCACACCAGCAGGCACCCGTGCCGCTGAGGAATATCACCGGCCCTTTTTTCATATGTGGGTTCCGGGAGTCGAACTCAGGCCCTTGCGCTTGCCAGGCAGGCGCTTATGCCGCTGAGCCATCTCACCGGCCCTGTGCTGTTAATTTAAACTACAATTTAATTTAAAGTTCTATTTGAGGACTATTGTGCTTTAGAAGCACAAACACTAAGGGTCTTGGTGTTTTATTTTAATGTTCCTACCACTGGACATAGGGGCTCAATGAATGTTGAACAAATGACTGAACGCACCTTTTTATTTTATTTTTTATTTTAAAAAGAAAAAACAATAAAAACAATACAGAATTTCAAGACAAGATAATAGGAGATTAACAATGGTTAATATATTGGGTATTGTTATCCTCAAAGTAGTTGCTCAGAATATAAGATATAGGCATGAAAAATTGATCAAACAATGTAAGCACAAACCGTTCTTTTCAATGAACTAATAGAGATTAGTAGTATAATTGTATATCATCTATCTATCCATCTATATCTTCTTTTCCCTTTTTTCTTTTCTCCTTTCCCCCATCCTAGTTGTTCTTTCCTTTTGAGCAGTTTCTTCCCCTTTCACTTTCACAATATCTATTGTACATTTTGGATCTTATTTACTCTTTCATTTTTTTTACACTAGGGAGACAATATGATGTTTACACATGTGCATCTGGTTTATTTTACTTATTAGTATGGTCTCAAGTTGCATCCATTTACCTATAAAAGCCTGAGTTTATCCTTCTTTATAGCTCAGTAGTACTTCATTGTATAAAAATACCACATCTTTTTTATCCTTCCTCGGTTGATGGGCATTTGGGTTGTTTCCAAGATTTAGCTATTACAAACTGTGCTGCTATAAACATGGGTGCACATATATTGCTGTGGTATAATGTTTTCAATTCTTCTGGGAAAATACCCAGAAGGGGAATAGCTGGGTTGAATGGGACCTTTAATCCTAGTTTACTGAGGAATTTCCATACTGATTTCCACACTGGTTACACCAATCTGCACTCCCACCAGCAGTGGAGAAGGGTTCCTTTTTCCCCACAGCCCCAACAGCATTTGTTATTGGTTGATTTCTTGATGATAATCATTCTTTCTGGAATGAGATGGAATCTCAGTGTATTGTTTTAATTTGCATTTCCTGAATGATCAACAATGTTGAATATTTTTTCATATATTTACTTGCCATAGTATTTCTTCATCTGAGAAGTGTGTATTCATCTCAGATGCCTGAATGAACCTTTTTAGAGCATTCATATCCCTTCCTTTTAGCATTTACTTCCCCAAATCCACCTTCTAATATGCTAATTCCATCCCCAATAAACAATCTAGCTGCAGTTACTTTCAACCACATTCTATTAGAAGAATTTGTGAATCTGGGACTCCTCAAAAATATCTTGACTCTTGTGATGTCAAATAAAGCCCACATACTATTGACTACTGTGCATGTATCAGAAGAATGAGGTAAGCCTGACTTTCTTGAGGGTCCTAACTTTATGGATAGCGCGTTCCTATTAGTTCCTATTAGTAAGATGAAACTCCACACAACTTTCCTCTTTCTGATATTTGCAAAAGATAGCTTTTCTCTGTCGCAAAACCCAAAACATTGATTGCCGAAGCTGTATGAGAATTAAAAAAATATATATAGTCCAATTCTCTCATATAGTAAAGAAGAACCTTGAAGTTTGGAGTGGTTTAATGATTAGCTCAGTTAAAAGGTCTCACTCTTAGTTAAAATTGCTACAGCCAGAGAACAATGATAAGTATTTCAGCCTAGTGACAGTGACTGCAAAACAATGACTTCTGGAATGGATGGAAAGAGGCAAAGAATGGATGTTGAAATAATCCATCATAGTTATTAGGAACAGGTACAAATTGAATGGACGAGGTAGAACTACTTATATACACTAACGTGGAAATGTCTCCAGACACCATTGAATGAGAAAAGTAGTTGTGAAGCAGTCTGTGGTATAGGAGTTCATTTACGTATATCAAAATGAATAGTGTATGTTTTTCTCTAGACAAGGTATGGATGAATGACTATTTAAACAAAGGATGAATTCCCCCTGGAAACAGTGCAGGGCTCTAGGATTCACTATGGTAGTCAAAGGAAAGTTTTTCCTTATCTGCGGTATTTGAGTATTTTAAGGAGAATTTATGCATTCACTGCTTAAAAATTAATGTCATCAGCTACTCAGGAGGCTGAGGTAGGAAGATGTCTAGGTAGTTCAAGGCCAGCTTGGGTAACAGCAAGACACTGTTCGGGGGGGGAAACAATTTAAAAGAGTAATGCTGTATTTTTTTGTGTGTGTGTGCTCCACGTCACTCTTGTGGCTTTATTCCTATCACCATAGGCTGTGCTCCAAGGCATTCATCCTGTTGTTTTAATCCTAGTGGAATGTCTAGATTAATTCCATAGTTTTAAAGGTCATAAACTGACATACAGGGAAAGGAGGCAGAAAGTGTTTTGGGCTTGTCTTCCAAAGAGTATTCATTGCCCTCTCCTTCACACTGATTACCATTTTATACCTTGAACATAATAGTAATGATGATAAATAATAATAGAAAATGTAAATACTCCTCCTCCTAAATGACAATAGCCAAAAGGTCTTTTGAGTACTAACTCGGCCCAAGACTCTCTCCAAAGCACCTCCACACAGTTTCATTCTTGTCTAATCTTCATTCCACTCTGTGAAGCAAATCCTGTTCTTCTTCCATTTTATAGATGAAAAAAAGACTGAAAGGAACCAGCAAACCTGACTGTGGCCTCACAGATGGTGGGCAGAGGCACCCAGGTCTGAGTGTCTGGGCTCAAGAGTGAGCACTTCTTGGAGAAACACTGGCCACCTATGTCTGTAAGAAGAGTGCACAGGTTGGAAAATAGACTTCTGTTTAAGCCAGAAAATGCAGAGTTTGGGAGAATCCTTCTATCTAATCTGCTTCCCCACTGCTTCCTCCTTGAGCTCCTGTGACTCTGTTCTGAAGGTTGCAATTGCCCTTGGGTTACCGCGTCAAGTGCATAATTCTATCAGGCCGTGTGTAGTGAGGGTAAAATATTCTCCTTTGGAGAGTAAAAATCCATCTATTGGCATGCACAGGCCTAACAACTATGTCTCAGTTATTAGTTTATTTAAAACAACCACCATAAATAAAAATAGCAAGGACAGTCTTTTAAAAGAGGTAAGATCTGGTCTGCCTGGGTCACTGAATCATCCCTTTCATTTTAACATTTACTTTGGATGTCAGCTTTTTCCCTTAAACATATGGAAAAGCATGAAGTAGTAATTTTTAACTGCTGAAAATGATCAAAGTGGTAAATTTTGAAATTATTTTTACACCTTATGGGAAAACAGGCATTTTTTGGGGGGGCTGGTCATCTTACTCTAAGTAATAATTTTTCCCCCATCCCCTGCCTCTGTCTAAACTTTAGGAATTTCTCTGTTTCTCTGTTTACAATAAAAGCATCTCAGATTCATCATTGAAAGTTTGAGTTGAATCACAGGGAGTATATCTATATCTATATCTATATATATGATTTATAGAACAGAAATTCTGAGATGTCCTAAATTTAACTATAATGCAGAGGAGATATAAGGGGAATTAATCAGTTAGCAGCTATGGGGCAAACCAGCAAAAGACTTCTATATTTCTGAATATATATTGAAACATTGACTTATAACTCCAGACAGTCAAACGCCAGCTACCACCATGTTGGGTTTGCAACATGGGCTAGAGTATTAATCCCAATCAATCTAGAAGTAACAAAGACTCCTTATGAGCTGGCCTTCTTATGGACTGTCTTTGGCTTTGCATTATCCTGCCCCTCTGACCTATAGCAAATGCAGGCTCAGTGTAAATAATGTATGCTTTCCTTTCGCAAATTTGCATTATGAAAATGCTCTTGGCTCTTCCGTTCTGCAGACATACTCCCAACTGTTCCCTGACCCTGCTGCCGGTTGTGGAACTTGTCCCAGGACCTGGTCCTTTTCTGGCTGGCATCTGTAATGGTTCAGTAAACGCTTCTGTTCCAGAAATATCTAAGTCTCACCATTTCAGCTTAATGCTATTATATAAATATAGCTTTAATTGGAGAAATTTGCATAACTTGGGAGCCATTTATACCTACATATGTAGATATATATTGATACATTTATATTCATATGTTGCTTAAAGATGGGGACATGGTCTGAGGAACGCATCCTTAGGTGACTTTGTCATTGTGGAACATTACAGAGTATACTTGTACACATTAAAATGGCTATGATATTAGTAGGTAATAAGAATTTTTTAGCTCCAGTATAATCTTGTTGGATTACCATTGTATACAAGGTCCATCATTGGCTGAAACATTTCTTACGCAGTGCATGGCCTGCCTACACACACACACCTACCCATATGCACACAAAAAGCACCTGCACATGTATCATGTACATATATATAAATGCATGTGTATATTGCTCAAACTGGGAAAGTTTGCATTTGAGAGCCACTTGAGAGCCACTTGATGAGGTACTTTACAATTCTCCTTTTGTTCCATACAATCACATCTTTGCCTAGAGTGCTAAACTGGCTTTTTTGCTTCCCGCTGAATAATACCTAGAGATGCCACCTGTAGTTTCAAAGATGCACTAATATTTCCAGGTTCCTTGTGATATTTCCCTTTTGGAAAGAACAACTCCACTTCCTCATTTTTTCCTCCATGTGGCATGACATGTGTGCAACAAAGATGAAGGTGGGACATCATCGTTTTCCTTTTTATACTTGTAAACACAGCAAATGGATCTCCTTTCCCACATGCCTGTTCTGTACCCTCCCCCACGGTAGGCCCCAAGACGCCAGAATGACTTAGCAGATATGAGCCCCAACACACCATCGTGGTGCTTACGTCACCCTGCCAGTTTACAGGTCCCCCGGCTCTGCTGAGCTCCCCCGTTACCAGGACTACAGTGCTTCCAAATGGGCCAGGAGTTTTGACAAATGTGTGTAACCCACTTCTGCAAACAAAGCCACTTATTTTAGGCTGAAACATTTGCAGCAAAATTTAAATGATTTATCTAGAATGTGTCAAATTGAATGTTTTCATTAAATCCTTTTGGATTTCTTTGGTTAAACATTTATAAACTAAAAGCCTTGTTATCTTAAATTTCTCAAGTAACTCTCGGCCATTACTACTAACAAGATGTATGGACTCAATGTTCCCAAAGTAGTCTTAGGAATCAGAGCCTGTCCAGGAGAAATATCTTAGGTCATTACTGAAGTGAATCAGGACTTCAAGTGTTCTTTACTCAATATTGAATGCTTGGGAGAGAAAAGGGACTTTCACTGGGTCCAGCTGCCACTAAATGGTGTCCATTATATTACAAGCCAAAGACCTAGAGACATCCACAATCCCACTCTCTAAAAAGTAAACTATATTTCATGGAAATATTGGTTGCTGAAAATCGTACTTAAAAGTATATCCTAAACCAGGTGTGGTAATGCATACCTGTAATCCAAGCTACTCAGGAGGCTGAGGCAGGAGGATTGCAAGTTCAAAGCCAACCTGGGTGCCTTAGCAAGACCCTGTCTCAAAATAAAATAAAAAGGGCTATTAATGTAGCTCAGTGATAGAGTACTTGGCTAGAATGTGCAAGGCCCAGGGTTCTGTCCCCAGTCTTGCAAAAAAAGAAAAAGAAAAGAAACAAAGGAATCCTTTTAGTTAGATTGGCATTGCTCTTGGAAGGAAAGCCGATCACCCAAGGAAGACCAGCCCGAAGCTTGTGCTTGGCATTAGCCCTTAGTGGGATTTCTCCTCTCAGGGGCTGGCCAGCACTTACGGATGAGGTGCCATTCTTGAGAGTTGAAGCTTCAGAGGGTGTGGGGAAGAATGAGGTGCTGGGCAGCCTTGCCTGGAGAGCCCTGGTTCTATAGAGCAGCCTGTCAGCCTAGAGGAGGTCCTGAGACATGCTGCTCCCCTAATTCTGCAGATGGTCGGCTTTTGTTTGCCTCGAAGTGATTTCTGACATATTTAGAAATACAAATAGAACGTTTTTCTTCCAGTCTTTCTCCCTGCACTTTTCTTTGTTAGTGTGTCTTGGTTATACAGATGAATGGGTTTCATCTGGGCAGATTGGTATATGTGTGTAACACTCTGTAATCATCCCCATGCCCCTATCACTTCTCTTGCCCCACCCTCCCCCCAGTTTCCCACTTGGGGGATTTCGATGTGTATGATGTATTTCGATCATATTTGTCTCCCCTTCTATAGGAATCTTAAATGTTCCTGCAGGGTTTAAGGTTTTATATGTCGACGATATTTTGAACATGTCTTAGCGTTGTCTAAGCCCCAGGAATGGCTGCACTCTGTGTCCCCGTCTCCCAGTGCAGTGACCTATTGGCCAGAAAGGCCCCTGCCACAGCAAATTGTGCTGGGCTGTCATGGGTGGCAGAAACTGCTGGCCTCTCTTTCCATGACCCACAGGACACATTTGCACCTCCAGCATTCTCCACACAAAGTGTGCACGGTAACACCTGAGTGTGGTTCCGATGCCGTTTGCTACGCTGCTTTGAAATTCATCATTCTCTTTGGCTTCTGGAACTCCAGAGAGAGATCTGAACCCTCCTGCTGTCTATGTTTGGTAAGCAAACTCTTATACTTTTGGAAATTCCTTGTTTTCACTCTATTTTAGAAATGAAATAGATATGAGCATAAAAAAGCACTTGCTTCTCAAAGCTATATATCAGGGAAAATGCTTTTATTTATAACTCATATTAGTTATAAGTTGCCAAACAGCAAATTTACCCACTTAAGAAATTAACACTGGAAAAATAACATATTAAAGAAGGACAAATTATTTCCACTGTTTTTCCCAGGGTTGAATGGCAACACAGATAATTTGGTCAAAACATATCTTTAACCTTTTCTGGTACATGATTAATCTGTTGAGTCTTTGATTATAGCTGGTTGAATGTTTCTCCCAGAATAATTGGTTTTGAGCATTACTAATAGGCCTCTATTTGTCGATGACAATCGCTATGACTTTATTCATGCGCAGTAAAAACCTTGTAGTGAATTGCACAATTAACTTTCTGCAGTTGGAATAAGTGCAGTATAAATGGATTTAGAGGAATCCAATTGGAACTAAGTCAATTAAGCACATTATTTTTGCCAGTTTATGGCCATATTTTTCATTATTTGATTTTTGGGGTTTTTTTGCCTAGCATGTAGTAATGTTGGGGGAATTGAATGACATTGAAAATTCTAGAAATGAGGGGAAACAGACTAAAACCACGAGCACCAGGTGCATGAAGGGGGAGTCAAGTGCTTTAGTCTCTGGTTAGATATAACTCTAGAAAGCTCTACTTGAGAAAGGGGACACATTTACCCCTATGGGGACCAACACTGCTGCATTCACAGCCTCTGAAATTGCACAGTTCCTCTGCACACAGTGGCTTTAATTAAGCCAAATGAAGGTTAAAAACATAAGCAATCAAACATTTGTCCTTTTTATGCACCAATGTTCTAGGAAAATCACAGCTGATTTTACTAATTTAAATGCCACCAGACAGCTGTATTTTCTCATCTCTCTTCCAGACTTTGGGTGCATCCTAATTTTTCTTAATTATACTTATAAAGCGTGTTGACTATTTTACATACACAATCAGTATTATAATTACTGCAGTGATGGGTAAAAAAATGTCATCTCCTATTCCTATTCTTACACTGTTCCTTGTAAATTATGGAATTGGATATGTAGGGCTATTTAGGGATGAAGATCAAGTTAGGATTTCAAACCAAGAATCCTGCATCACAGAGAGGGCACCTTACCCTGCACTA
Source organism: Erethizon dorsatum (assembly GCA_028451465.1). Taxonomy (NCBI): domain Eukaryota; kingdom Metazoa; phylum Chordata; class Mammalia; order Rodentia; family Erethizontidae; genus Erethizon; species Erethizon dorsatum. Next base: position 82,938,361 of record CM051835.1, read on the forward strand.
AATGTTCATGGTTTTGCCTTGCTGTTTAATTGAGAAGAGCATTAGTATACCAGGAACTCATCCCAAGTAAGTTTCCATATGGGACTATTTTTACAACACTCTTGAAAGATATGTGGATGAGGCTCCTAGGTGATTTGTGTCTCGGTTACTTTTCTCTCGTTGCTGGGACAAAATACCTGACACCCAAAATTAAGGAAGGAAAGGTTTATTTGGCTCACAGTTTGTGGAGGTTTCAATCCATAATCAGCTGGCACATGTGGCACTCTTCCAAGGAAGAGTGGCACATGGCAGAGGGCAGCAGTTCATGGCGGTGGAAGGCAGCAAAAACAGCAAGAGCAAAAGGGAGGAGCATGTGCTCAAAAGAGAGAGCAAGCCTCTTTCCCTCCCTTATATTACATGCAGACTACCCACCCCAGGATGGGTGTAGCACCCACGCCCATAATCCCAGGATTAGACCACGAATCAGTCATAAACTCTAGAAGCCCGCCTCCATGACTGCATGAGGGGGACATCGAAACACAAACCATAACAATTTGTTACAGCCTTAGCTCCAAAGCTTCATTCAGATCTTCCTAGGAGTTCTCCTGGTCTCAGAAGCCATGGTGAGCCAGAAAGTGAAGCTCTGCTGTTGCAGGAGGAGGGAGGGTGAATTTTCCTTTTTTTTTTTTTTTTCTTGATTAAGCATTTATTTAGAAGATTTCACATAAGCATACTTACATTAAAAAGATATTAACATTATAAAGCCCAAGACTTATTTATATTTAAAAAGCATAAAATTTATTTATACATATTTTTCATTTATCAAGTTAATTACCAAGTCCTTATTGAGTTAATTATCATAAACACAGCTTAACAGCCACAAATGGGCAAAAAAACATAAAACATAGAAGACAATTATACTAAATGAAGGTACACTTTTCGATACATTGTCCATGCCAGATTATAATAACATTTTTTGTCTTTTTTTCATATTGTCTGTCTTTTATTTTGCATTTGATATACTTATGTTACAGGTGAGTGGGTCAAAATAGTCCAGGTTCTTGTGTACAACAAGGAAAGAATTGCCAAGTGTACACCTCATAGTATGTAGTAAGTTTATTGAAAATCTTGGGGCTGCAGCAGGAATGGGCAGAAGGGTGAAACTGGGGGGAGAAAAGGGTCTTTGTAACTCAGGCTTCCATTATTTATAGGGTCAGAAATCCACTGGTCCTAGGTGCCTGCCACTGTCTCTCTCTCCCACTGATTTCAGCAATCTGTACAACCTCCTAAGCTTGAGCCTGAGTAATCATTAGGGTGGTGTTGTGTTTATGGTAGAATGAAGGGAAGGACATGACTCAGCTCCTTTGTTTCTAACTACTGTTCCCTCCTGAGAACCCTGGTCCCCGAAAATCTTTGAGGGGAGTTGAAGGGAGGAAGTTCTATCTTCTATAGCTACTTCTGGCTAAATAGGGGCATTGGCCCTACCTGCACAGAGACCGAGGAACTCTTGCTCTGACTGATCGAGAAGTTCAAGGAAGCTGAGCCCTTCCTTCAAAGATTTCTTGATAATTCAGGGATGTGGAAGCAGGTTCTGATCTCAAATTATGGTCACCACCAGTAGTTTTGACAGCCTCTGTTGTATGGTCACTGCTGCTAGTGAGTCTCTCTGGCCTTGGAGGAAGGCAATACTCCAGACGATTTGTCTGGGCTGTCTGTCAAGTTCTTAGGTAGTGTGGATTTCATCTGCATAATCACTTGAGGTTTGGCATTCTCTAGGTGAAAATAAACAAACTTTCCAAACATGACCAAAGCATGAGCACTAGAACGTACAGGCAGATTAGGGAAGGAAATGTGTCAGATTCTGTTCTTAAGGAATTGGAATAGCAATTATAACCAGCTGGCTCCTACCCTTGTCTACGGGTGTAGCTAGAAACTGTCCACAGGGGGCAGTGATTAGATACACCTTTTTATGTTTCACCTATATTGTTATTACTTCTATGTGTCTTTGGTTATACTCCCCTGCTAGGTGTTCAAGACCAGGTTAAAGAGAGATCTGTGTCAACCAAAATTTACCCCTTGCTATCAAAGTCAGTTAAGTTTACTCAGGCATTGCTTTTGGAACCATGTACAGAGCCTCTCAGCTCCTCTGCCAGTGTCAGCTGCCAGGGTGTGTCACGGTCTTTCTTGACCATGTGGCTGTCTGTGACAGCATGGAAGACTTTTCTTATTTGGTGACCCTCCTTTTTGGCACACTGTATTGGTTGGCTCATGTTCTCTGGGGTCCAGCAATCCCCTTGTTTAGGGAGTTGGGTGACTCACCAAAGTTGTAGGATCCTATAGAGAGGTTCTCTCATGTCCTGGGTCCTTGTTGACCTTGGAAGGTCAAGGCCAAAATATTGACTACCTTTTAGGCCCAGTTACCTTTTTACCTTTGGTCTGTAAGCCTTAGTTGTTGAATATCCAGAAGCTCAGTTGCACCAGTATTGAAGTGGGAGGAGTGAATTTAGCTATTATATTCTCATCTGGATATCAAGCACTTTGAAATATAAAATATACCCAGAGGACTGTTATTTTCTTACCAATCATGGTTATCTTAGAAGTTGAATCCCTATAAAATGTTAATATGGATAACAATTATAAAGATTAACAGAGAAAACTTGAGATCAAGAGCCACACATAGCATTTCAGCATGACAATCATGATGACTTTATCTCTGAAACACATTTAAATGTCTGTCTTAGTATAGAATGGCCTTTTTAGTCAATTATCTCTATCTGATCACAAGACATTAAATGACACAAAGAAACTCTCACCTAATTTATTATCCTTCAATAGGATGCCATTGAAGAAGAATGCACCTGTCTATAAATGTGCCTTAGAAGTTTATAATGTCTAGCCTTTAGTTTTTAGTGTGTGACATTGTCTGGACCGCTTGATGCCTTAGCATCTCAAAATGTAGTGACACATACATAACATACACATCACATAAGCTTTTAAAAATTATCATTTGGCTGGTGGTCTCATGTTGGCTTGACATGCACCTTTAATCACCAGCAGCTGGAACACAAGTAAGAGAAAGGTAGATGTCTGAATATAAAAGAAAATGTTATCACCATAAACAAACCTAGTTTTACATCTTTGAAGATCTGCACACCTGGATGGTCTAAATACATTCAATACACCATAAAATCAGCAATAATGAGTGTCATGGCTATACGGAAAACTTTGTCTCTTAATTTAGTTTTGTACCAAGAGCATCTTTTAATAAGAAAACCTTATTGTTTTACTCATAGAAAACTTAACCTTTTTTTTTTTGTGGGTACCGGGGGGTCGACCACAGGACCTCACGCGCCAGCAGGCACCCGTGCCACTGAGCGATATCACCGGCCCCTTTTTCATATGTGGGTTCCGGGAGTCGAACTTGGGCCCTCGCGCTTGCCAGGCAGGCGCTTACGCCACTGAGCCATCTCACCGGCCCGAAAACTTAACCTTTTGATGATAACTAATGTAAATATATTATAATAATATGTTTAGCAGTTTTTTGGGGGTGTATCTCCCATTGGGCTATGGAAATTATTGGGGGTCCTGCTAGTGAATAAAGAGTGGAATAAATGTTTCCAGGCAGCTGCTCCTTTATTAACCAAGGGGAGTCTTGTCTAGCAGTTTTCTCAAGCCTAAGGGGTCCCTATTTAATTATCTTAATAAATTTTTCAGATGACCTATGAGAAACAGATTATAACAATTAACACATTATTCTTTTTTTTCATTTTATGGAAAAAAGGCAAAACAAAATTTATTAACAAAATAATACGAGGATAACAATAGTTAATATATTGCATATTGTTATCTTTAAAGTAGTTACTCAGAGTACAAGATATGGGCATAAAAATTTCTCCAATTAATATAAGCACAAACCTTCCTTTTCTTTTTTTTTGAATAACCTTCTTTTTCAGTGAACTAAGAGACACTAATAGTATAATTGACTTGCATTTTTTTCCTTTTTCCCTTCTGTCCTTTCCCCTTTGCCCCATCCTAGTTCCTTTTTCCTTTTGAGCAATTTCTTCTCATTTCACAATATCTATTGTACATTTTAGATCTTATTTACTTTTTCAGTTTCTCACATCAGGGAGATAATACGATGTTTACATATGTGAGTCTAATTTATTTCAGTTATGAGTATGGTCTCAAGTTGCATCCATTTACCTATAAAAGTCTCAAGTTTATCCTTCTTTATGGCTGAGTAGTACTCCATTGTATAAAAATATCACATCTTTTTTATCCTTCCTCGTTTGATGGGCATTTGGGTTGTTTCCAAGATTTAGCTATTACAAACTGTGCTGCTATAAACGTGGGTGCACATATATCGCTGTGGTATGATGTTTTTAATTCTTCTGGGAAGATACCCACAAGGGGAATAGCTGGGTCGAATGGGACCTCTAATCCTAGCTTTTTGAGGAATCTCCACACTGATTTCCACAGTGGTTGCACCAGTCGACACTCCCACCAACAGTGGAGAAGGGTCCCTTTTTCCCCACAGCCCCTCCAGCATTTGTTATTAGTTGATTTCTTTTTTTTTTTTTTTTTTTTGTTTTTTTTTTGTTTTTTTTTTGTGGGTACCAGGGGGACGACCTCAGGACCTCGCGCGCCAACAGGCACCCGTGCCGCTGAGTGATATCACCGGCCCCTTTTTCGTATGTGGGATCCGGGAGTCGAACTCGGGCCCTAGCGCTTGCAAGGCAGGCGCTTACACCGCTGAGCCATCTCACCGGCCCTATTAGTTGATTTCTTGATGGTAGCCATTCTTTCTGGAGTGAGATGGAATCTCAGTGTTGTTTTAATTTGCATCTCTTGAATGACCAATGATTTTGAACATTTTTTTCATGTATTTATTTGCCATTTGTATTTCTTCACCTGAGAAGTGCATATTCATCTCAGATGCACATTTTTGGATTGGGTCTTTGAATTTGGGGACCTAGTTTTTTTCAAGTCTTTATATGTTCTAGATATAAGTCCTTTGTCTGAAGGACAGTTGGCTAAAATGTTTCCCACTCTGTTGGTTGTCTTTTCACTCTGTTGGTGATTTCTTTTGATGTGCAAAAGCTTTATAATAAGATGAGATCCCAGTTGTTGATTCTTTGAAGTATTTCCTGTGCAGTCTGGGTTTTGTTCATTAAGTCTCTGCCTACCCCTCTGTCTTCAAGATTTCTACCTACTTTCTCTTCCAGTAGATTCCATGTTTCTGTTTTAATATTTAGATCTTTGATCCATTTTGACTTTAGTTTAGTGCATGGTGATAGACAGGTCTAGTTTTAGTCTTTGATATGTAGAGAGCCAGTTTTTCCAGCACCACATATTAAAGAGGCCATCTTTCTTCCAGGGAACATTGCATATTATTCTTGACCAGTGAAAGACTCCCAGGTTATTGTACATGGATGACAATATGCATTGCATTTGTAAAACCCATTTTGATATTATTTTGATCAGCTGGCAACCTAGGTGGAAGCATGTCTTTAACTCTAATGACATTTATCTATAAGCCAAATTAAATCGCAGACATATATTTTAAAAATCCAAAAAAAGCAAAAGGAAGAAAATAATTGTTGAGCTCAAACAAGAACAGCACACGCACACACACACACACACACACACACACCAGCTGTAGATGTTTCAACCAGTTACAAATTCGACAGACAGGCACACATAAGATAATTGTTAATAGACCAGAGTGCCCACAGATGTATTTGGCTATGGCCATTTTTATGAATCAGGCACAGCTATTATTTTAGTAAGTGTAGTGAACAAGACAGTAGTGAGACCATTCACACAATCTACTTAGAAGAGGGAAAACCATTTTATTTGTCTTGTTCATCAGAGTGGTTGGTGTTTTCTCTCTTGAAAAGAATCTTGAGGTTGTCTATTTGTTCACAGGTGTATGAAGTTTGTGTCTCAGGTGGATTTCTTTTTTACCCTGGAGAGATGAATCCAAGATCTTTTTCCTGTATCTTAATGACAAAAGAAGTGGTCAATAGGGTTGTAAGATCTTGTGTTGGGCAATATTTTCCTGATGGTTTTGCCACAGGCTGGGTGTAAGTGTCCCTGAGACTGAAATAAGGAACTTAACCAACCCCTTTAAAATAAGTGTGCAGGTTCACTCACTCCTGTCATGGGAAAACAATTTTCAAGATGTATCAGTAAAAGGGGCATGAGAAAGAGTTATTAGAGGTAGATATAGGATGCGCTCAAGAATACTCAAAGAAATGAGGCACAATACAGTTGAGACCTGGGGATCCTTCCTGTGTTTTGGGAGGTGGAAATCTGTGGAATTCAATAATCTATAGTCTTAGTCTTAGTGGGTGGGAGAGGACAGCCCATCCCTAGTGGGATAATGGTCTATTCCTATGGAAAAATCCCAAAAGGGTGATCCAGTCTTGGGTAAAAGAGAACCGTTTGCAAGTAAAAGGGAATGGGCAGACCCATTTGTATTTGAAAGGGAGTTGCTCAGGTTTGCTTTTTTTGGGAGAAGAAGAAAGTAAATAAACTGGGCTTGTGTTCTGAGGTGGCAGTTTCTTTCTTTCTTTCTTTCTTTCTTTCTTTCTTTCTTTCTTTCTTATTTATTTATTTTGAGACAGGGTCTCATTATGTAGTTCAGGCTGGACTTCAACTCACTATGTAGCCCAGGCTGGCCTCATACTTGTGGCAGTCCTCCTGCCTCAGCCTTCCACCTGGCACTGCAGTTTCTCTTTAAAGTACAATTTTTAAAAGTTTGCTTTTCTTGTCTCCTTTTCTTATCCAGTTCTCATATGTCCTCTACTTCATCATGGTTACTGAACACTGATTAAGCTTCAACAACCAACTGGCTTATTTCAGTTTGTGGGCCCACTTGGGGGTTTTGGAGCCTTTTCCTAATATCTGGAGCTGACTGATAAAGTACTGGCTTAGGATAATCTGACCTTCTCTAGACTCAACAGTCTATATTAGTATATTTATGGAGGGTTTCTTCAAGTCAAAGCTAAAAAGGAACTGGGTTCTCACTGGGGTCCTCACTAACAGATCTGAGCTTATTGTAGTTCACAGGGTTGGTCATCCCTTGTCGCATACTGCCTAAAATGGCTTTGATTTGTACCCTTTGCTTAGTGTTTCCATTCCCGGTGTTATAATTCCACTCAGGCCCTTCCTGAGACTAGTCAGCTGAGTATCAGAGGGTGAAGCTGCAAAGGCTTCATCATTGGCCTGCTTTGCCACCTTTGTAATCCTTTTTCTCTCTACTGCTGTGCAACAAGAGATGAGGATGAATTGGACATCTCACCAGTTCAGATCAAAAGCCATTATTAGGGTTTGGAAATCACCAGCAAACTTTTTAGGATCCTCAAAGAATCTACCCAGTTTTTCCTTGTACTTTTAAATATCTGTAATTGAGAAGGGAACTACCACAAGGACTGTACCCTGGGTCCCTGCCACTTCAGCTGTTTGGTTCCCTGAGTCTAAGGCCTATGGTGACTCAGCTACTTTGTTTCTAACTGTACTACTTTGGTTTTCTCATATAAGAGAAACCAGGCCTGTATGTCTGATTTATTTCACCTAACACTATAGTCTCAAGGTGCATCTATTTTCCTACAAATGACTCAAGTTTATTAAAAAGAGAGAGAGAGAAGAGAGAGGGAGGAAATTTAAAAATCTCAAGTCCCACTTGTTCCATTTAAGTGGCAATTCTCTCCAACCACAAAAACACATTGTGGGGATAATAGAGAAAATAATACAAACCAGCTCTTGATGATATCAGAGAGTTATTAGTATTTCAGGGAGAGATAATACCACTGTTATTATGGAGGAAAATGTCTTAATTTTAGGAAATGTGTGCTGAAGCAGTAACATGTCAAGATGTCTACAATTTATTTTCTGTATACATTGAAAATACAAGTACACACAAAGATAAAGCAAATATGGCATATATTAGAAATAAAGCTAGAAGGGACAAAAAAAGAGTAGAAGGAAAAATGGAAACAAAGCTTTTGTAAATAAGGACGGGAAGAGGGGTTGAAGGGAGGGGAGGGAAATGGGAAAAAAGAAGAAGCAAGATATATCACATACAGGTACGAATTCCCTATGATGAATGTTGTCATTATATATATATCTAAAATGTACCAATAAAATTAATTTTAAAAAATTTAAAAAAGCTAGATACTGGGGATATGAACAATCACTGCACAAGATAGTTAAAGAGATTACGCATCAGTTGGAAATGCTTTTGGCTACAAGTAAAACTGAGCAGACAAAGGCTTAAACTTTTTTTAATCTGTACATTTTAGATATACATAATGATAACATTCATCGCAGGGAATTTGTACCTGTACATGATATATCTCGCTTCTTCTTAAACTTTAAGAACATTTTTTACTAAACAAGAATTTCTAGAGTCATCCATAACGTTTAGTTCAGCTACTTAGTGATGCCCTCCAGTCCTAGCTTGTTCTACCCATTGCCTTGGCATCTGGAGTGGCTTCAGACATGGTCAGTTCAGGATGGCGAGACAGCTGCTGAACTCTAGGCATCTCGACCACATTCAAAGGCAGGACGTGGGTGGGGCAGAGCAAAGCAAGCTCCTCTTACCCTTGCCTCTTTCATCAGAAAGTGAGATTTTTCCCAGAAACCTTTGGGACTCTTCTGCTAAGGCCTCTTGTCTAGAACAGTCCTGTGGCCGGTCTTAGCTGCAGGGCAGTCTCAAAATAGGATCGTCCTAAGAGACTGACATCCATGTGACTCATCCCCTTGGGCTATCAGTGGGCAGTCACCCAGGGCAAAATCAGCATTCTGTTCAGGAGGAAATGGCTGCTACTTGTCATTTGCTATACAGTTGCCCTTTTTCTTAGACAGGAAATCATGCTATTTCATAAGTAACAAATGAAATAATTTGTTATTCATTATAGTAATGTTAGGATTATAGTAATTCTAAATGAAACTATAAAAACTCCTCCTGCACTGTAATCATGTTGATGTTTAACAGGAGATAAATGGTGCCCTAAAGGAGACTTTAGGTTTCTTGTCTTTGTGTACATAATCTGTTCAGCCAAATGAAATAGAAATATTTTACCATCCATAGAATTACCTTTTGCTTCATTTTCAATTTCAGTAATACATTTCAACATACAATTTATTTTTTTTTTGGTACCGGGAATTAAACTCATGATCTCACACTTGCCAGACAGGCGCTGTGCTGCTGAGCTATATCCCTGGCTTACAATTTACTTTTAAAAGCTGTTCTCATTATGATAAACATTATGCAGTGGAATCGTATATACACAACTACTTATCAGATTATTAGCCACAGTTTGTTAAGTGTCCTCTAAATGCAAGGTGCTATAAGTGGCTTACATTGTTCCCTCATTTATGCAGAAAAGATGTGCCTGGCTGATATAAAAATCTATAAATTAAATCTATAACCATTAAATCTATAAATTCAGAGTTAATAAAGAAAGAAAACTGAAAGCTTTCAACAACCGTTCTAATTTTGACTTCCTGCCTAGTCTGTGTGAGGCCGTCACAATAGGGTATTCTTGACATCTTAAAGTGGAAACCTATTATTGATCATAACAAGTAGTAGTCATAACTAGACTTTTCTAGGGTTCCCTCCTGTCTGCTTCACTATCCCTTGGCTCCAGAGTAGGCTTTCCTTCACGAAAGGTGGGGCACTCTCATTGTACATGTACTGGAATGAATTCTCAGGTCAGCTACAGGCACCCAGCCATGCTTGGCACCATGGACATGCATCCCAGGAAGGGACGGTAGGGAATGGTCTATACTCAAAAGGTCTTTGAGCATCCAGAAGCCTCTCCTCATGGGTCATTTGTCTGAGGAGTTGGCATGTGGAGCTGATGGCTTAGGCCTGCCTTGCTACTTCAGGGCACCTCTCAGCTGTCAAACACAGTAGCAAGGCAGACTCAAAGTGGAGCTTCAGCATGGAAGAGTTGCCTGCAGTACCCAGGGCTGCCCTGGGCCTCTTGCCACGTGTTGTCTCAGGGTCGCCTAATTGAAACAAAGCCCAGCAGAGCCAAGGCTGGTCGTGAGAGTCTCTGAGGAGCCAAAATCAAGAGGCTGGAGGGTAGTGAGTAGATTGAGGGGAAAGTAATGAGCACACCATTGGGAAACTAGATACTATGTCTGAATGGAGGGACAAGTTAAAAAAAAAAAAAAAAGAGCCAGAACAGATGAACATACAGGTAAGGAGATGAAATTTAACAGAGCAGCCCCAGACCAGTGCCTGCACAGAACTTGTAGGTTTTCTCGTGACCCTCCCTCTACTTGTTCACTTAAATATTTTCAAGGGTGTACCACATGCCAGGAACTGTCCTTGGTGTGAGGAATATGGTAGAGGAAAAAAAAGATTTTCCCCTCATGGAGCTTACTTTCTAGCAGGAAGAACAAATGATAAGCAAGATACAGAAATAAATTATAAGTAAATTAGAGAGTATGTTACTAACAAGAAAAATCAGCAAAAGAAGATAGATGAGCGTATAGATGCTACACTGATAACACAGTAGCTGATAGCCTTGTGTGACTGTATTTAAATTAGCTAAAATAAAAAAATTCAGTTCTTTGGTCATACCAGCCACACTTTCTGTCTTCAGCAGTCACATAGTAGCTACCCTGTTGGACAATGAGGCTGCCTTCTCATCTTTGCAGAATTTTCCATTGGTTGGTATTGTTCTAGAGGGTATGCCATTTTTATTCATTAGGTATGTATATATGTATATATTTACTTTTGAGATGGAATCTTATTATGTTGCCCAGGCTGCTGTTCAACTTGTGGGCTCAAAGGATGCTCCTGCCTCAGCCACTCAAGTAGCTGGGATCATAGACACACACCATGATGCCAAGCTCCAGTATGCAATTTTTCAATTGGCTGAGTAGACAAAGATCCTATTGAAAAAGATAACTTCTAGGTAAAGGTCAGGTGGAGTTGATGGGGTTGGTGGTGTGAGTCCTGAGGGAAGATAATCCGATCAGGTGACAGCAAGTGCAAAGGTCCAGAGGTGAGAATGAGGCTCCTACAACTGGAACATCATCAGTGGTAAAGAGGAGGGAAGAGACACAGATGGAGGGGCCTGGGTCCTGGAGGGCTTTGTGAGCCATTGTAAGGACTGGAGATTTTGAGCAGTTACATGTGCTGATTTAGGTTTTTAATAGGACTGCTCTGGCCACTGTGATGAAAACAGATTGAAAGTGGGCTGAGGTGGGAGTGGGAAAGAAGTTAGGGAAATATTACAATTCAGGTATGAGGCAAGGGTAGCAAGGGAGGTGGTGTAAATTGGTTAGAGTCAGGATTCTCTTTAAAAAAAAAAAGAAAGATTCAGTCAACAGGACAACTAATTAAGGTATGGGGTATAACAGAGGAGAGTCCAAGGCTTTCAGGGCTGAGTGCCAGAAGGGCTGGCGAGGAGGCCTGCACAGCTGGGAATCTGGAGGGACACAGTGGCTGTGTGGACCTGCCTCATCACTGCTCCTTCTGGGGACACCCCACCCACCCACCCTGTGCCTTTTGCACTTTTCCACCCAGCTCCATTTTCTTGTTTGCAGTTACACTGTCTTTTTTCTCCAGACCTTTGCACCATGGTTCTCCCAGCTTGAAGAGCTAGGTCTACAGCAGTCCTCAATACCAGGTCAGCTCCCTCCTGGGCCCCAGGTTTTGTGCAGGGGTAACTTCTGCTGAAGTCGCTTGTGCCGCTTCCCCAGGCCGAAGGCCGGCTGACACTTCTGGTTCTCCCTTCAAGCTCCGGACTACTTCCTTTGAGGCATGTGTTACAGGGTCATGGCTTGCCTCCTTCTCTACCTCTAGACGCGAGAAAAGGCGTTTGGTTGAATATTTCCCCCTGTGGTCACTCAATGACAAGTAAAGACCGTTTTAAGTCAAAATCAAAACAAAAACCCTGAGAATTCCCCAACTTGCTGAGCAAATCCTATGCATTTCTGTTGCTTGAATTAATTTCTGTTTAGTACTGGGCTACTTTCTAAAAGCAAATTCATGCTAACTAGCATTTTACTTTCTCTGCATTACCCGCCAAATTTACTTTACATATATATTTGGTAATATTTATGATTTGGATATATGTGTTTTAGGAGCGGCTTTGAGCTACTTCATGAGTCCAAGATTTTTGATTTATGCAAGCTGTGCCTTATCAATATGGGTAAGATGAATAAAAATGAAATTAATATTTTTTGGATAAAGAGAACTATAATATTAAGGACATTAGAATGTCTCAAAATATTGGTTACAACATGTGTGTATGTTTGTTTAAAGGTGTCCTTGTAATCCAAAACACACTGAGGAAGCTGAGGCAGGAGGACCACCGTGAGTTCGAGGCCAGCCTAAGCTATATAATGAGTTCAAGGCCAGTCTGAACTACATAGCGAGATGACGTCTCAAAAACAAAAAAAAGTCCTGAATTACCAAATATAGAACACATAGAGGAACATGGGAACATGCATGCAACATGTATGAAGGGTAATTAGCATAAATAATTATAAAGTGAATGCCGTAAAATCACCCCAATGAAGAGCTATGATGTAGTCAGAATTCCTCATGGGGCCTTTCACAGTCATACCCTCTTCCTTCCCACAAGTAGCAGCCATGAGCCTCATTTTTATGGCATTTGCTTCCTTGCTTTTCTTTAGAATTTTGCCACTGGCGTAAGATATCTCTATATGAAGTGGTTTAGTTTTGTCTTTGAACTTGAAATGAATTGCTACCATGTATATTCTATTATGACTTGCTTATTTTGCTTAACATTGCATTTGTAATACCCATGTTGTTGCAAGCAGCCCTGGTTTGGTACTTTTCGTTGCTGTGTACTATTCATTGCACCATACACCACAATTTATTGTATTAATCTTTCCAAAGAGTCAGCTTTTGGCTTTAGCAAGCCTTTTTCTATGTGTCTTTATTTTTCTAGTTCATTAATGTCTGCCTGTATCTTTATTATTGCCTTTCTTCTACTTTCTTTGGTTTCTTTGGCTATTCCTGATCTTTTTAATATAGACATTTAGCTCATTGAATTCAGTCTTCCTTTTCTAATGTATCTACTTAAGGCCATGGGTTTCTTTTCAAGCAGTGTATAACTGCATGTGACAAGCTTAGATATGTTTTGTTAAAAATTCTTTATAATATCTTTTGTGATTGCTGACTTAACCTACGGATTACTTAGAAATATATTTGTTAATTTACAGACATGAGGAAATTCAGCTTGAACTAAAATTTCTGGTTTTTGTTTTTATTGTTTTAACTTAATTGTCTTGAGGTCAGAAAACATCTGTATGGTTTCAAAGTGCTGAAATTAAGATATTTCTCAATTCATTTTCTCGATTCAATTCATTGGCTAATTTTTACAAATGTTTCATGTGCTTAAAATGATGTTTAATCTGAGGTTGCTGAGTACAATGTTTTGTGTAACCTTTAGGCTGAATGAACACACATACATTTAAAATGCATTTATATTTTTGCTTGCTCTATCTATTACAAAGAGAAGTGTTGACTTAAAATCTCCCTCAATGATCGTTTATTTTTCATTTTAATTCTATATATTTTTGTACCATATATTTGAGCCTTTGTTATTAGGTACATAGAAAAATTGGGAATTTTTATATCTTTCTGATGAATTGAACTTTTTATCACCAAAAGAAATCCTCTTTATTTCAAGAAATGCTTTTTGCCTTAGCATCTTCTTTGATATTAATTTAGTGACTTGGATTCCTTTTGGTTAGCATCTGCACAATATATCATTATCCATTGTTTTATTTCAGTGCTTTATTATACTTCTAAAAAATATATTTCTTTATTGGGCATGTGAAACATGCCTGTAATCCTAGCAGTCTTAGAGACAGAGGCAGAGGGATTGCAAGTTCAAGTCCAGCCTGGGCAATTTAGTGACTTAGCAAGACCCTGTCTAAAAATAAAGAATAAAGAAAAGGGCTTGGGAATGTAACTTAGTACAAAGGCTCTGGGTTCATTCCCTAGTAGTACCAAAAACAAAAACAAAACTTTAAACAGCATATAATTTTTGTTTTAAATCCATCTTGTCAATCTTTATTCTTTAACCAGAACAGTTAGTTCATTTATACCTAATGATAACTGATGATATATGTAAGCTAAATCTACCATATTATTTTGTGTTTTCTATTGTCCAGTAGCCTATGTGTTTCTTTTTTTCATTTTTCATCTTCTTATCATCCTTCCCCTCATTCTTGTCTTTCTGCATTTCTTCAGATGTTTACAGTTAACTGATTTGTTTAGTTATGTCTAATCTGCTAGAACCTGTCAACTGAATGTTTAATATTTGTTCATATTGTTATATTTTTTACTCATAAAAAAAATTTTTTTTTTGAGACAGGGTCTTGCTATGTAGTTCAGGCTAGCTTTGAACTCACTATGTAGCCCAGGCTGGCCTCGAACTCGCAGTGATCCTCCTGCCTCAGCCTCTCGAGTGCTGAGATTACGACATGCGCCACCATGCCCAGCTTACTCCTAAAATTTTCATTTAGTCTTTTTCTTCAAACATGTCAGCTGGACATGGTGGTGCACTCCAGTAATCCCAGCACTTGGGAGGCTGAGGCAGGAGGGTCGCTGTGAGTTCAAGGCCAGCCTGAACTGCACAGTGAGATCCTGTCTCCAAAAAAACAAAACCAAAACAAAACAAAAAAACAAAAAACCAACCAAACAAACAAAAAACCTGCCCAGGCCACTCTATTGTTTCCCATCCCTGTTCAGAATGTCTTTGGATATAGTCATCATTATTACTGTTTTACAGCCTGCATCTGATGAACTCAATATCTGAAGTCTCAGTGGGTCTGTCTCTACTGTTTTTTAATTTATTGTATTAAATGGAGCTTGTGGTGCTCCATTTCCTTATATGACTGGTGTGCTGAGTATTATTCCTAAAAATTATTGCAGGAGTCCTTAAAAGTCCACAGTGGTAGCTGCTTCTTTTGGAGAGGATTTTAATTGCCTTCTCTCAGATGCATTTGCCTCTAACTTAAGCCTGCACTTGTTGATGGAAATGATAATGCTGGTCAGCACAGGGACTTAACTAGCCCATGTTCAGTGCTTAGGATTTCCTGACCCATCTGGATTACAAGCCTAACTGGGGCTGGCTTGCTTCCAGTTTCCATGGAATCTCAATTTAAAGCTAGTCCTTATCTTTCGTAGAATGGACTTCTTTCATCTGATTTTCTGAGGCCACCAAAGCTGCAGTTCTATTTCACAAAAATTGCCTTTGATCAGCAAATATCCTCAGGGTATCCTGTTTTTACTTTTTCTTTTCTTTTCTTTTTTTTTTTAATGTGGGTACCAGGAGTTGAACTCAGGACCTTGCACTTGCCAGGCAGGCGCTTATGCCGCTATCTCACTGGCCCCTGTTTTTACTTCTTAGGGTTCTTATATTTTCTCAAGTTGTTTGTTTGATATTTTCCCATTAATTTATTGGCTCTTTGATGCTTTTAAGATTTTCGCAAATATTCTTCCCAGCTTTTTAAAGTTATGAGTAAATTGTATATTAAGTTATAGTTGTACTGCATAGAAGTATCATTTTGACATTGTTTCTAAAGTTTATATATTACAGGTCCTTTGGAACAAATGCATCTTTCTGGATTTTAACCTTATCCTATCTTTTAGTCAATGATTAAAGCATGCTTTGCCTTTACTGCCTTGCAGGGAGACCGAATGTGGCACTTTGGCATGTCTGTGTTTCTGTTAGAATTATATGGACATAATCATTTTCTAACAATGGTGTTTGGCTTAGTAGTGGCTGGATCTGTATTAATATTTGGGGTCTTAATTGGAGACTGGATTGACAGGAAACCAAGAAACAAAGGTAACGGTCTTTCTTATGATGTGTATGATTATGTGGTACACTATGACCGCACTAGCTTTTTTGGTTTGTTTAGTGAAATAAAATTATAAATCTGAGCTAAATTACCATAGAGAATAACTTGAAAACTCTAGAAAAAGAGTTGTGTCATAATTCTCTTGTGTTATATTTAAAATATTTTAATAGGGTTTTTACTCATTTTATTTTTTGCTGTGTGAAGGATTTAACACAGAACCTCATACATGCTCCGGAAGTGCTGTACCCCTGAGCTACACACTCAGCGCTTTAATGAGGTTTCGGATTCTAAGTACAAGTTTTTAATGTAAAATTCTTGAAAAACATGCTTTCTTTTTAATATTCTGGTGTTATCCATGTATAATAATACTTGTGTTACACATATTAATGACAATTTCTGTGTGTAAGGGATTTTGTACCCCTCCCCCGAAGATTTTGTATCAGGTATCCCAAATACTAGGAATTAAAATCTGAAGGTTTATTTATTCAAAGGTAGATCTCCTTTTAGCTTTTGGCTATAGTATCTTTGTACACCTCCTTTGTCAAATGAAAATGTGGGATTTCCTCCATCGTCCTGTCCTTTTGATTTCTAGTTAACAGGATTGTTTTTATTTCACCTAGAGGCCTGGGAAAGGCATTTGCTGAAGCAATGTCATGGAAAAGCCCAATTTACTTAAAATCGGGAGCCAGGATTAGTGCCACATTCCTGTACGCCCAACCCTGGGGGCGCGGTGCTGAGGCGGGAGGATCACAAGTTCAAGGCCAACCTGGGCTACATAGTGAGACACTGCCTCAAAGAAAACAAAACTCTGGAATGTTGTTCCTTAGGCTCAGCTGATGTATTCCACCACCAATTCAATCCAGGAGAATCAGATATAGCAGTAGAAAATGTCAAGTTTCTTAATTCAGCTGGAATGTGGCTTTTCATATTGCTCTGCTCTCGAAGTCTGTTTTCAGTCCTTTGCAAAGCCCAGCTTTTCTTTTCTTTTGGTTGTAAAGTCTTTGTCCTTAGTGACCCCTGAGTTGCTCTTTGATTGCTACTGAAGCCTGTAATGCTGATGGAAAAGACAAGCCTGTTGGCTGGTCGACACGGGGATTTGGTCAAATGCAGTAGCTCTGCACTGAGTGGTGATGTGGCTGTGACCTGCCTCTGAAAGCCAAGAGTAAAAACTAGGCCCCTGGCCATTTCCATCTGCAGTGGCTCACGTGGCGCTCTTCATCCAGAACGGTTCTGTCACTGCCTGCTGCATGTCCTGGTGCTCGGGTTCTCCTACAGAAGGGAGAGGGACTGAGTGTGGCGCGGCTGGTTCACTGTGAGTGTCCCCCTTCTGTCTCATGCCATGACGGCTAGAATGGCTGGGGGGTCATCTCGGGATGGCCCCTGCTTGGGCGCTGGCTAATCTTTTGCCAGTGCCTTCCTCACCCTAGATTTGTGAATCTGAGCCCAAATCCCACAGACAGGGAGGCAGCAGAACAGCTGAGTTGGTCTGCACGGTACAAATTAGCATCAGATCTGGTGTAATGGAGCGAGAAGAAGGAAGTGCTTAGCGTTAGCACAACATTGGCTCCAGACTTCACTGAGCCTTTCTGTCTCTCCCTCTGTCAGATAAGCAACTCTGTGTACCACTGCGGTACAGGAAAGTCTATTTTGGGCTCCACAGTCTGCTTCCTTTGGTAGGTGGCCTGCTACGCAGCGGTCATCACCCTGGCGGTCGTGACGAACCTGGTGGGCACAGCGCTGACCATCATCATTCAGAGGGACTGGATTGTGAGCATCAGAGGGGACAACAGAGGCCAGCTGGCTGGTGAGCAGTGCTGCGCTGGGCCTCTGATCAGTTGAGAAGTCGAGAGGAGAGTCGATGTGGAAGGGCCATTCAGGGCTCTGAGGGAGGTAGTGTCACACCCTGTAAGAGAATGGTATTTGGAGCCAACCGGGTTTGGGTTTGAATTCAATTCAGCTACACCTCTTACCAGCTGTATGCCCTGTGGTGTTACCTAATGTGTCAGGACTTGATGTTCCTTAACTGTTGAATGGGGAAAACACACACACACACACATACACACACACACACACACAGCTCAGTGTGGGGAAGGATCCTATGAGATACAGGATTTGTAAACCTAACACTGTATCTGCACACAGAAGAGCCTAAGACGTGGTTGCCATTGCTACCGTGGGAAGCGTACATAGGCTGCACTTTCAGGAGAGGAACCTTTCATTTGCAGAAGTCCCTCGACAATTTTAGACCTGGAAAATAAGTGAACTAGAAGATTTCTTAATTCTGGCCGGTGATAAGCTTCCACCCTCCCAGACAAAAACTGCCCTCGCCCCAAATTTTTTCCCGATAAAGACGCTCAGTGGAATAACCTGACAACTTTGCTTTTGCTTCTATTTACAAAACAAGGATTGTCCACACTGCAGGATGTTCAAATTGCCGATGTAAAGCAAACATCTAGTCCTGTGGGCGCTCTCTGCTAGATGTGCGTGAGTGTTGATGGCCAGAATAAAGGAAGCCATGAATGAGGAGTTGACTAAAATATATGCCTTACAAAGAGGAGAAGCCCTTTATAATCATGTTTTCTTTTTTTAATAGCACTTATTCTGATGTACTGTGGCAAATAACACCACCCAAAATAAAACAGCTATGTGAGTAAATGCTGGGTGGTGTGGTGTTTGGATAAAGAAACTGCCTCTGGATAAAGAAACTTCCCATTCTCTGTTCATTAATTTTAAAGAAATCTGAGATAAAGCACAGATTGTGGTCCAAGTTCATTACAATTTCTTAAATAACTTAGTAAATCTATTCTTCAATGATGGTGGAAGAGTTCAGAGAATAAGCTTTGGAGTCAAGATTTGTCTTTTTAGGGACTGGGGCAGAGGGGTACTGGGGATTGAACCAGAGCCTTCACACTGAGCTACAGCCCCAGCCCTTTTTTAAATTTTGGGACATGGTCCCACTAAATCGCTCAATTGCCCAGATTGGGTTTGAACTTGCAATCTTCCTGCCTCAGCCTCCCAGAGTGCTGGGATTACAAGCATGTACCACCACGCTGGCTTTAGACTGCCTAGGTTTGAATCTCAGATCTAACATTTTCCTTCTCTTTGGTTTTGAGCAAATACGTTCACCTCTGTGTACCTCAGTTTTCTAATTTGCAAAAGGGAAATACACTATTAACCTCTAAGTATTGTTTTGAGGTTAAGTCAGATGAATATAGGTTGAAGGCTTGGAACAATGGGTCTGGCACAGAGTAAATATTCATTCTTTCCTCTATCCTGCCCTGTCACTTTCTTCCTCTGTCACAGGTCAGTTTTAATTCAGGGCATAAAAGTTATTATTATTATTATTATTGTTATTATTGGGTACTAGGATTGATTCTAGGGCCTTTACACTCAGCTACATCCATAGCTCTTTTTTTTTTTAATTGGAGACAGAATTTCTGTAAGTCACTAGTTGGCCAGGTTGGGTTTTAACTTATGATCATCCTGCCTCAGCCTCCCATGGTGTTGGGATTACAGGCATTGCACCACCATGCTCAGCTGAATATTGTTGGATTTGTTAGGAGAATGGGGTGTGATGGGAAAGAGTACTGAGATGGGAGTTAGAATAATCAGCTCCAAGTCACCCAGTCTCCTAGTATACAAATCTGTTAATAGTTCGAGTTCCAGCAGAACTGACCTGGAAGGTTTTTTCGGGTTGAAAATACTACTATTAATGTATAGTTCAACCAGAAAGGATCTTTCCTGTCACTGTCACACAGCTAGGGCGTAGCTGGCAACCCCAGCAAGTGCATGGTGGGAAATTCACCAGGAGATCGTCTTATCCACTGAGTCACAATGTTTCCTTCCTCTCACCTCAGGGATGAATGCAGCAGTTGGGTGGCTGGACCAGGTCATCAATATATTTGCTCCCTGTCCGTGGGCCAGGTGATGACCTGGGCATCTCATGTGATTGGTTGTGGTTTCATTCTTGGATGGAACTTGGTTTCACTTCTTGTAGAGTTTCTATTTCTGCCCAGGGTTTATCAACTAGTTCCCCAATTGGCCGTAAAACCCAGCAGCAAACAGGGGGCACTTCCTAGAAAGGCAGCAGGAGGCTGTGAACATCCGAGGTAACGCAAACTCAGAGAGGACCGCCTGTCTTTTTTGCTCCTTTAGTTAGTGTTTCATTTCTTCTCTTCAGAGCTTGTGTTTAATCATGATCTTAACACTGCCTGTAAGTGTGCCTAGAAACAGTGATAAATGAGAAGGCTCGAGCTGTGCCGTTGCTCATGCCATTCATATGGCCGATCTTATCGATGGGGGCAGGAGGGCTGCTTTGTACAGTTACAGGTTATGCACTGCATAACTCCGGGGGTTCCATTCAGAGAGACTCTGATGTAAGCAGCACCCACGTGGGACTGTGTAGTATTCAACCTCTGTAACTTACCCATGGCCCTGGGGCAGGGCAAATTACTCTTTCCCATCTCACTCATGAACGTCGTCCCCGAAGATACTAAACTAAGAGGGCAAGTGTATCGAGGAGTATGGCCTGCTCTTCAGTCAGGATATGATGAATTGCCCATTCTGCTGGCAACAGTACTTTCCCTTTTTTTTGAATTAGAAAATTCCCTAAAGCATGGTGGGTATGAAAGGAAGGGAGACCTGCCGACATATGTGACCCTCTTCTCCCAAATGAGAGCCGTCTCTGCCTGTCTATTGACATTGTTCCCCAGCTGCCTGTTGCAGTGCAATTTAGTAATTATTTCTTATCTCAGTTTCTCTTTCTAGACTTATAATTAATTCATAAATTTTTTCTGAAGTTGTTTTAGAATGAAGTCCCACCAGATATCATTGGATGAATAAAATAGATATTTTTGTAAAGACAGCTTGGTGTACATATTTAGATGATGAATGGATGGACACATACATAGGTAGATAGATAGAACTTCATCCTTCACATGTGCCATGTATTACCTGTGTGACCTTGCCAGGTTAATTTATTCCTGTTCTCTGTCTTCCTATCTGTAAAGTAAGGATAATAATGGAACTAATTTCATAGGCACGTTGTGACAAACAGGGCAGTCTACGCAAAGCTGTATTTCATTCTCTGGCATAGAGGCAAACTTAAATCAATGTCAACTATCTTTTCATTGTTGTTGTTATTTTTTAATCTTTTTTTTTGAAGTTGCCCTGACAAGAAATTCACTTCTATCATGTAGAACCTCACCTTCCCCCATTCTGGTTCTAAAATGGATGTAACTCACCTGTCCCTCTGTCTTTCCTCCAAAGCCATATTTAGCTCCTCAAGTTCTTCACAGAACTTAGTTTGTGGGAATACCTCTCACAAATAGTTGTATGTTTTTTAATCTGTGTATAATCATTGTCATCTGGTCCCTCATTGGCTGAAAGCTGTCCTCAGAGGCACTTACAGCCTGTCTGCCACTCACGTTCCACGGGTGGGAGGGGGAGGGAGAGAGAGACAGACAGATCTTCAGGCAGAGACACAGGTGCTTGGGGACACAGGAGGCCCTCAGTATGTACTAGAACCATCCACCAGAAAAGCAGATGAGTTTGGGGCAGCTGAGGGGACATGGGCATGGTACTGACTTTCAACTTATCTGGATTTTACTTTAGATGAAACAGACTTGGGAAAACACTGACACATTCATCAGCAAAACCAGAACTTTAGAAAAACCAAAGGATCACGGGTCTAACCTTGAAGGAAAACAGGCCATAGCCAAAAGGATTCTTCTTTGCCTTCAAAACACATGAGGCTGCCCCGCACGTGCCACGAGGGCTGGGAGACGTACTGCAGGCGGGCCGTGTTCCTGGCCGGGTGGGCTTGGCCTTCCTCTACTTGACGGTCCTGGGGTTCGACTGCTTCACCACTGGCTACACCTACGCCCAAGGGATGCTTAGCATCCTCACGGCCCTTTCAGCTCTGTCGGGCCTGACAGGAACTATTCTCTTCACCAGGCTCGGGGCATTATGGCTTGGTCACTACAGGAGTCTTATCCAGTTGGTTCCATGTAGGTTGTCTGATGCTCTGTGTGTTTTCTGTCTTTGTTTGTGGAAGTCCTTTTGATATGGCTGTCTTCTCACTTCCATCAAACAAGAATTCTTCAAACCATAAGTTGCTAAAAAAGGACTAGGAACACATTTACCCCTTTGAAAGAAACCTGAACCAACCCATCCTCCCGGACCGCTCTTCCATCCACTGGACCAACAGCGCCATTCTGTTTGATGGCCAGCAGGACCCTGAGCAGCCCGAGTCTTATATCTCCATCATCTTGCTCTTCTCAGGGGTGAATCTGGCAAGAATCGGTGAGCAGTGGGTCATGTTTGATATGGGATTCTGAGAGCTGTGATGTGGCCAAGTAATCTTAGAAGCACCTGATGGTCTCACTACTGTGCCACTGTAAGTCTTCATCATTTGTTCACTGAGAACAACGAGAACAACTTCTCTTCTTCCTCCTCCTTCTCCTTCTTCTTCCCTTCCTCCTCCCCCTCCTCCTTCTCCTCTTTTGTGGTACTGGGGATTGAACCCAGGGCCTTTAAACTGAACCACATCCCCTGCCTTTTTTATTTTATTTTTAAAATTTTGAGACAGACTTTCACTAAGTCATTAAGTTCCCCAGGCTGTACTGCACCTTGTGATTCTTCTGCCTCAGCCTTCCAGGGTGCTGGGATTACAGTCCTGTGCCAACACACTTGGCCCGCTGAGACTTTATGTGGTCCAAGAGTGATTCAGTTGTATGAGATCTTAGTCCCGTGGTGCTTACAGCCTGGGCGGGAGACCAATAAGTAAGCAGTCAACAATCGTCAACAAGATAGCGAAGAGGAGCTGTGCCAGGGAAGGATGGGTGGATTGAGAATACACAGGAGGGCACCTGAAGTTAAAGATCCCTAAAGGGAGAGAGGGATGACTGCTCCAGGCAGGTGGGTGGTGGGGTAAAGACAAGGATGAAAGGTGAAAAGTTGGAGATCTGGGGAAATGAAAATACCATGTCAAGCATGTAGATGCTAATGAGGGCGTCTACATGAATGGAGCATTTTGAACTGCGGAACTGGGATGAGGAGGGAAGAAAGATGGTGGCCTCATGGGTAGAAGGCTTTTATTAGCTGCCTGGGGAGGGCAGTACAGTCCTCCTCCAAAGACAGCATGCCTAACCTTGAGGCTCTACAATCTTTTCTGCCCCCAGTTCTTGGTCTCTAAATTTTGTCAACAATGATGTTATTCATACCTAGCAGTGAGAATGTACCTTTTTGGTTAGGGCATTTATTGAAACAAAATTTAAAAAATTTTGGCTATTTGTTGCTTGACAGCCCCGACAATGACATACTGGAGATCAATGACAATGGTAGCAGAAACCGCTGAACAGCACACTGGGTCTTGTGGTCAGTCAGACCTGCAGACGCCCAGCTGGGAGAGTCTGAGCCTTGCTGTCTGACGTGGAATCCCTAATGTTGGGTTTCCACTCAGAAAGTACCATGTATTTTCCCCCCTCCACTCAAAGTCACCACCTTCAAAGCCCTCCCTGGCAGCACAGCTGTGAGCCCCCCAGCACCCCCTAGCACCCCTTGTCAGGGCTGTAGAAAGTAGGGAGAAGCGGTGGAAGGTTTGGGTGAAAACCAAGTGAGCCCTCCCACTCCTCACAGCCTTCCCTGAGCACCTTCTCTGTGCACCACACTTACGCTCCCACGCAGAGCCAAGCCGGCTTCTCGCTCAGGGCCTCAGAGGCCACGGGGGGCAGACCGTGAGATTGGGAGGGTGTGTTCCTGACTTCTACCAGGAGACCTGGAACCCTTTGGTTTATAGGAGCTAGGGAGAGAGGAAACGAGAATTCTAAAGGGCAGTTCAAGGTTATGAAACCATAGGCTCGCCTTGGAACCTCATTCCTCTGATGTAATGTGCATATATGAGAAAGACACCAAGTTCTAGTTCCCAGTAACTGATTTAGAAGCCCGTTCTTTGATCTAGGGATTACCTGACCTCTATTTTTTTTTTTTTTTTTTTTGAGATAGGGTCTTGCTATGTAGTTCAGACTGGCCTCGAACTCACTATGTAACCCAGGTTGGCGTTGAACCTGTGATGATCCTCCTGCCTCAGCCTCCAAAAGCTAGGATTACAAGTGTATGCCACTATACCCAGATTAAAATATTCTTAAGTGAGGTCCTGATGAGTAGATTCTCTTTTATCTGTATTTGACTTGTATTTGACTTGTTCTTCTACCCTTTCATCACACAAACAACTAAGGGTAGATTGGCCATTTAAGATTTCTGCAGTTCATATTTTATTAAGTGTTTAGTTCAAAAGGAAAAACAAATCCACCAGTGACTCCTGTCTGCCAGGATCACTAGGCTTCCTGACACAAAGGGGACCTGTCATGGCCTGGGTGGAGGCTGCAGCAGGGTGGTCAGGGAAGCCCAGGAGGACAAAGGATCCCGCTGGTACTCTATAAAGGCAGACAGGGGACATAGCACAGAATCTCCAGATAATTCCAGAGCCCAGAGCTAAGTCCAGGGATCAAGACAGAGGCAACCAGCTCTCCTGGGTCTCCCTCCGCTGTAGGGCCAATGCTAAATCTTGAGGAGAATCCAGAAGGCCAGCTGGCTGAGAAGCCAACCAGGCAGGCAAAGCTGGGTGCAGGTCCCCTTGAGGGCAGGTACCAGAACCCTCAGGGCCGATGTTCGTACTCAAGGACAGCACTGCCATCCACACAGCTGGCTTCTGCCCTATTTGATGCCTGTGCAGCATGTGCCAAGGCTGCTTCTGAAGCTCATTCAAATGTGGCCTCTTTAGGTGGCTAAATGCAGGGGAAGAGAGGAGCCCAGTTCTTCCTCTCCTAAGCCAGGACCGGAGAGGAAAAATCTGGAATTGCAAGTAGATTTAAGGCCCAAGACTGTGCTCTCTGTCCTAAACATGTCTTGCAATGAAGTGGGAGCATGCATAAATACATCTAAAATGAAGTTATACCACATCTGATGATGTTGTTTGTGATGGTGATTTGAAAAGATAATTAAAGAACCACAAATTATGACACCGCTGTGCACAGATGGCCAAGCACAGTGCTACACATTTTACTGTGTTATCTCAAGGAATTGTCCAGTGTGCTAGTGTTTGAAATGTCCCCATTTCCCAGATGAGGAAACTAAGGAGCAGGTAGTTGCATCTACTGGAGTCAACAATGCTAGTCAGTGTCATAGGCCAACTCTCACTGAGGTTCTCTGACATCCGTTCATGTTTATTCTCCCCCTACATTGCTGCCCCACAGGCCTCTGGTCCTTTGACCTCACTGTGACCCAGCTTCTCCAAGAGAACATGCCAGAAGCAGAGCGAGGGGCTGTCAGTGGTGTGCAGCGCTCCCTGAACTACCTCATGGACCTCATCCACTTCGTCCTCATCATGTTGGCCCCACGGCCTCAGCGGTTTGGGCTGCTGGTCTTCATTTCCATACTGTTTGTAACCATGGGGCATGTGCTGTATTTCTTTTATGCAAGAAAATATAAGATTAAAAACGCCCATGTGAATGAGACAATGGAAAAGTGCATCTGGTCACCTTTAACCCGAGAGGTAGGCAGAGCTCCTCAGAGCTCTAGTGACGTGATTTCCCTTCATCGCTAGTGTGCTACCTCATGCCATTGCTACATTTGAGAGCAAAGGTGTCATCACTTTTGCCAACAGTGTCAACTGCTTAAGTGTGTCTGCCCTGGCAGAACTATCTGGAGTGTGAAAGGTTCATCCATTAAGTAAAGCCAGAGAGATTCCTCCCCAGATGTCCTGGAGGGGCTAGTTTTAATTTTGCCAATTTCGTAATGCAGCATTTTCATATTTTTATTGTTTGTCAGGATCTATAATCAGGGTATTCTGGTCAACGTTAAAATTAGAGAGGTAGAGCATAGTCAACTATGTTTGGTATCAGTTCTTTGGATGGATTTTTTCATTGTTGTTCTGCTGGTTTGCAAATGTTCTTTGGTTGAGCTAAGTGTCCCCAGTGAGTACTGAAGCTATTTGTTGGAGAAACAGATCATGAGGAAATCTTTGTGTGGCTTGTGGAGTCTGGAGCCAGGCCAGTGACCCCCACAGCCAACTTGGCTGAGCTTCACCTCCGTGATGAAGCTGGGACAAGCTCTGATTAAGAGCAACACTAGTTGGTGATGAGCAAATGGGGAGTTTCCGGTCACTTATAAGCAATCAACATTAAAACTAGCTTTTTGAGTAAGCTAGAAGAAAATCCACTTATCTCTTGGGTTATACTAATAACAAATCATTATTCTATAAGAACTATAAGTTTTGTCCAGAAATGAAAACAATGGGGCTAGCATTAAAGCCCTCTTATGTCAGCGGTGGCGAACGTATGGCATGTGTGTTATTTGTTTTTCTTTTAAGACAAAAGATGTTAATGTATGAGTTGTTTTTTCTAAACTAAAACCTCAGTGTTCAGGTTTAATTGCAGCATTACCACTTTGTGATAAATAAGCGGGTTTGGGGTTGCGGTTTGGGCACGTGTCTCTAAAAGGTTTGCCATCGCTGGTTGAGATCTACAGTGTCCCGCAGGGTCTTGTGGTCAGAGGGTAAGCTTTCGGAAGGTGATTGGATCATGAGGGCTCTGACTTCATCCGTGGATTAGTCTGTTGAGATAGTTTGATGGCATTGTTGGCAGGTAACGGAAATTTAGGATGGGGGTCCAGTTGAAGAGAGAGGGTCATGGGGAAGTGACCTTGGGGACTAAGTCTCATCCCCGACCCCTTCCCCTCTGTCTTTTTCCCTTGCTCTCTGCTTCCAGCTCCCATGAGGTGAACAGTTTTCAGCTGTGATGTACAGGCCCAGAAACAATGCTGGCAGCCAACAACAGACTGAAACCTCTAAAACCATGGGCTGAAATAAACCTTTCCTGCTCACGTTGATTTTCTCAGGAATTTTTGTCACAGTAATGAAAAGCTGACTGACATAGGCCAGAGAACCTTCCTGTGTGAGGGAAAGTCGTATTGGGGAGTGGCCTGTAGCATACCCAGGAGCACCTAGCAGGTGGCAGTTGATGAAAATGACATTTTCTAGGATGGCATTCCTCCACCTCTGCAGTGCGGACATTTTGGGTCACCATTTCTTGTGGTGTGTGTACTATACACACAATCCTGTGTATTGTAGGATATTTTCTAGCATCTCTGGTCTCTACACACTCAGTGCTGGTTAGCATCCCTCCCCGACCCAGCTGTGCTAACTAAGTGTCTCCAGACATCACCAAGTGTGAAAACTAAAGAAAGAATTTAATTACCGTTAAAAAAAAAAAAAAAAAGGACGGAAGGGCATGGTGGCGCACACCTGTAATCCCAGCACTTGGGATGCTGAGGCAGGAGGATTGCAGCAAGTTTGAGGCCAGCTTGAGCTACACAGTAAGTTCAAGGCCAGCCTGAACTACATAGTGAGACCGTGCCTTAAAAACAAACAAAAAATGACAGAGGGTGGGGCATAGCTCAGTGTAGAGCACTTGCCTAGCATGGTGAGTCCCTGGATTTGATCCCCAGCACCTTGCAGAAAAAAACAAAAACAAGAACAAAAACAAAATGACATATCAGCAGGAAAACTACAGAAGGGGATTTTATACAGACCTACTTTTTAGAGCAACCAATGAAGGGAAAATGAGGGAAGGAGAGAATTCTGTGGAACATTTTGCTTAACATAAGGTAATTACCTTATACAAGTTCTGGTGATATTTATGGTGCTGCCTCCCCCACTGAAATCTCTCCCCTTCCATAAAAAAGCCTGAAAGACTATATTAACACACTCACTCACACACACACACACACACACACACACCCCAAACCAACTGAAGAATAGATCACGAGACCAGAACTATTCATCCAGATTCTTACTGAAGAAGCTGTATTTTGAGATGTTCCCTACCACATCCTTTGGCCCTTGATCAACAAGCACACACGTTTGTGCAGAGTAGGTATAGAACAAAAGAAAGCTTAATAAATACATTCTGAAGTCTTTTGTTTAAAATCTCCAGAAACACAAGCAGCATGAAAGGAAAATTTATGTCAAATCTTCTAAGTAGTACTGACTCCCTACCCCTGCAACTTCTGTTCCTGAAAAAAATAGCTACTTCCCTGTAAAGTCTGCATTTTAAGTGCTAATTTTACTCTTCCATTTTCCCTCAAGGTTCTACATAGTAGAAAAGCAACATCTTCCTCCCTATTACATTGTGGGCCACTATTTGCATATTTCTATGATTTGATTCATGTTTTAGGCCAGTGTTTTCCTATAGAAATAAAATGCAAATAATATTTTAAAAGTATATTTCGGCCGGTGAGATAGCTCAGCAGCATAAGCGCCTGCCTGGCAAACGCGAGGTCCTGAGCTCGACTCCCGGTATCCACATACGAATAAAGGGCCAGTGATATTGCTCAGTGGCACGGGCGCCTGCTGGCGCACGAGGTCCTGAGTTCGACCCCTGGTACCCACACACACACAAAAATATATATTTCATTCAACTGGATGTATCCAATTATTACTTAACTTGCAATCATTATAAAATTAAGATTTTTACATTTTTTTCATGTTCCTCGCATCTGACTTGTTTTTGTACCCACGGCACCTATCAGTTTAAACTAGCCACATTTCAAGTACTCGACAGCCACATGTGGCTGCCGGCTGGCATACTTAAGTGCAGTTTTAGACTCCGGAATGATTCCTGAAGTTTCATATATTTCTTCACTATGGGAACCTATATGTGATATGATGGGCTCTATTCTGCCTAGGAGACTACCGGTAACGGGCCAGGGCATTCGTACACCATTAATGGCATTAGTCTTTATTCCATCAGCTACAATATTCTGCCCTGTTCCCAGAAACAAATGAAGGTGACAGATTTGACTGAGTTTTCTCTTGTCTCTGAAACAGGCTGGTGCGGAGCTGTCCCAGAGCTGCAGAAGCAACGTGGAGGCTCCCAAGACCATGAGTTCCTTGCAGTTTAGATCGACTCCACCAGGGGGCCATTTATATAGTAGCACAATCCCAGACTCTGATAATTCACAATTTCATAACAAAATATTGGAATCAGAAATTTTCAGTTTATAAACACAAGGTAGATGTTAGAAAGGTGATCTTTATGAGTATAAAATAAAAATAAGCCTTTCAAACACAGGTGTGGCTGCTTATCTGTTCAAAATCTGAGCACGGCTTTCCTCCAAAGTGTCACTCCTGCCTTTGGCTTGCCCGTCAACCAAACTGGCCCCAGCTTCACAGGGGTCATGTAATCAACTGACCTCTCTGCTCTAGAGCCACTTTTTCTTGGTCCTTATTTGGTCATCCAACAGCTCTTGGTTTCGACTTCTTTCTTCAAAGTACTTGAGACCATGAGGGAAAAAGTGTCCTCTCACCTGGCCTCAGGAAGCCTCAAATGTGAACGACCACTGCTTTCCTCCATTTTGAAGTGAGTGATGTTCGATTGCCAAATTTCTAGTTTGCCAGCTGGCTGTCTGCTCTTAGAAAGCTCAGCACCAAATTGGCCAGAGCAACAGCATGCAGTCTAATGGCTTGTTTTTATATTCCTGCTCTCTTCTTGGTTTTATTCTTCTAATTACTGTATTGTTTGATGTTGTTTATAAACCACCCAAAACCCTTTTAGGAATGTGGTGGTGATGGGAGCATAAAGAAATTTAATTTTCTTTGCAGTTTGTACCAACATTTCAATCTTGCAGATATTGACCCAGATACAAAGTGAAATTATCTCTTACAGCAGAAGTCAACTGAAGCCTAACTGAACCAGTTAGTTCCATCTTACAAAGTGGAAAGGGGTAAGTCACTGAGTAAGCTCCCCAAAGACAGAAATTATCTCTCTACTATAGGACTTAAGATACAGGAGGCTTCCCTCACTTAACGACCGATTTCCGTTCCTGCAACTAGGTTGCTAAATGAGGAACTGGGTATAGTATGTACATTACAGTATTCAGAACAAAGAAATGGTCAAAGGAAACTACAACTTGATGACTTTGCTTTTATTTGCATAACTCTTACCTGAAGTACTATAATGTATAACAGGACATAAAACTACAGTACTATACTATGCAGTACAATCAGCAAAAATTACAGTACTGTATAAACAAGGTGTACTGTACAAAACAAAGACATTGAAGCTCTATAAACAAGATGTAAAACTGTGCCAAAAAAAGGACGGGTTGTAAGTCAAGCAGTGGATCATTAAATTAGAACAGCTCACCTTGGTCTTAAGTCTGAATAGCTGTTAAACAGGTAGGTCATTAAAAGAAGATTATTTGTACATTGTTTGCTAAATTATACAGTCAAATATTTAAGGCTTAAAAACCCTCAGAAATACACAAGGTTTAGTCTGGAATATTCACTTTAAGTACAGACTTACTTTTAGGAAACAAAATTACTTATACTCAAGTGCTTAAGAACATGGCGGAGTACCTTAGACAAAATGGGACATGCCCATTCTTGAAATCAACTTGTGACTCAGTCTACCTGAACTGGAACATCAGCAGCATAAGTATGATACTGGATGAATTATATCACATGATCTGGAGAAGTTACTGGAGTCCTTAAATTTTATATTTCCCAGGAATCATAACCACTAGCATAAAAACTGTATCCCAACCAGTTTCTTTCGCAGTCATAACGAAGATTCTCTTCATGCCCATCTCTCACTTGGAATAAGTCCTCTGATTTATTCAGCTACCCATCTGCTTTACTTCTCTTCAAGATACTTCAGCACAAAAGAATGGACTGGTGGTTTTAACAGTCGTGTGCCCACCTTCTCGTTTCTGCTTTACCTGTTAACCAGATAGTGCAAGTGCTGTACCAAGGAGGGTCAGTCAGTCAAAGGAACTGTGGTACTGACTTCAACTACTCATCTTGCTTTCTGTGGTGATGCTGGATCTCATGATACCGGATAATTCTAAATTGCTAAGGTATAGGGATGGGGACCTGGTGAAGGGAGGGTCCAAAAAGGAGCCCAAGGGGCACCTGAAAGGCTTTGTTTATACGGGAAAATGGCACAACTGAGTCAGGACCCGAGGCCACCAGGCCAGGGCTCAACAGGCTCTTTGGCTACACCAATACCTACAGGAAAGAGTAATGACTCACAGACAATACTTGATCAATACTCCTTCACAATCATCCTTAACTAACCCAGGGAGCAAGACACATAGTTCAGAGGTTCTTCAGCCAGCCTTTTACAGGAGTAAACTGTGGTTTTCATACTATCAAGTGTTGAGATCGAAGCAAGCCCTGATTACTCTTTCCAGAACTTTTTCCAACCTTTCTGGCTAGCTGGCTCTGGCCAAGGGTAAATTTTCTTGGCATGGAAATTGGCCAGTATGGAAAGGTTGCAAAGAACCCAAAGCAGTATGTATTAACAGAGTAATAAAATTTCCACACCCTTTCTGATATCTTGCAGTGAAGAGAATGAACTTTCAGATTGGAAAGAGTCCCATACCATAGGCAAGCTGTTTAGTAGTTAGAGCAACATATGCTGATATCTGAACTATTCATAAAGGTAAATTTTGAATGCAATAGCTGCTGGAGCATGGTGGCATTTCCAGCACTTGGGAGGCTGAGGCAGGAGGATCATGGGAGTTCATGGCCAGCCTGACCTACATAGTGAGACCCTGACTTAAACATAAAACAAAACATTAAGACACCAGAAAAATGTTTTTAAAACCATGTTTATTTAAGTATCAATTTACATTCTGCAAAATCCACCAAGTGTGAGATTTGACAAATGCATAATCATGTAACCACCACTATAATCACGTAGAACAACTGTGTAACAAGATGTAAGCATAAAAAAAGAAAAGCCCTTGTTGCCTCTTTGCAGTGAGCCCTTCCCTGATCTCTTGGAAGCAATTCATGTTGCCAAAAGAAAAAAATCTAATCACTAAAATGATCTATTGTACACAAAATACACAAGACCATGTTTTTAAAAAAGCAAGATACTTTGAATACAGCAGCCCAGCGCCTGCCTGGCAAGCGCAAGGTCCTGAGTTTCATTCCCGGTACCCCCTCCCCCAAAAGATACTTTAAATAGTTATGAAATAGCTAGTTAAATTGTTCTGACCTTAATTAATTAGTCTTAGTCACCTTTGTAGAGTATATGAGTCAAAATAGTTTCAGACCAGGGTTAGTTGATTAAAAAAATAAAAAACTGGGGCCGGTGAGATGGCTGAGCGGTGTACGCGCCTGCCTGGCAAGCGCGAGGGTCCGAGTTCGACTCCCGGATCCCACATACAAAAAAGGGGCCGGTGATATCGCTCAGTGGCGCAGGTGCCTGCTGGCGCGCGAGGTCCTGAGGTCGACCCCCCGGTACCCACACACACAAAAAAAAAAACTAAATACTTGAATTTAATTCTACAGAAATTAGTCTCTGTTGGGCCAACTGCGCTACAAGGCAGAGGCACAAAATTCTCAGATATATGTTCCTATGTGTAATTGGGCTTGTCTCAAAATTCACCCTGCTACCACAAGAAAAGTGGTGGGCAAAATATCTACTCTGCATACATAGTCTAATATACCTTATCTACCTGAAGAGCTTCACCAATTCTTTCGAGCACCAGACCTGTAAAAAAAAAAAAAAATCACAGTAGGTAAGAACTGAATCAGTAATTACTAAGTAACAACAAAAACAGTGCTTTTTTGTTTCACCCACTACTGACTCAGTAACATATTTTAATACTCCAAATCTTTTCTCTTGGCTTAATTTAGTATTGATCCATTTACTACAGGGTTTTCCCCCTTTTTGCCTAAAGCAAAAGGGGTGGTGAATGAATTGAGTAAATTCCTGCCTATCAAGCTGGCCTCAGGTAAATCCTTTAACCCATCAGAGCAGAGCACATCCAATCAGGTTAGAGTTCTCATCTTTGGCCAGGAATTCTGTTCACTATCAACTCAAGCCCAGAGGGTTTTCCATAGGTCCATACCTTATGTTTATCAGCATCTTGAACTCCACTGAGCCTGGTTTATTTTATTTTATTTTTCTTCTTGGTACCGGGAATTGAACTCACGACCTCACACTTGCCCGCAGGCACTGTGCCACTGAACTATATCCCCAGCCACAGCCTGGTTTAAAAACAAACAAACAAACAAACAAAAAGCACAGCAGTATTAATACCAGACTACAGCTTTTGTCTTTGGAAAAGTGGCCATTATTATGGCTATTTACTAGTTGCCTTTGAGGAATACATAGAACACTATCTCTAAATAGAACTCTTATAAAGCTATGACCTACACATTTCTGACACTTGGGAGTCTTTTGTAATTTCCAGTTATGAGTGAAATGAAGCAAAATTTCTTATACTCTGGGAATCCCTTCTTTTTCAGTAGTTACCATCTTTCCAGCTATATCTCTGTTACATTAGCATGGAATAGCATCAAGTCTATGGTAATTTCCTAGGAAAAAAAACGGAAGCACAACTTTCCCAGATTTTAAAAATCAAAAGCATTAACTTGTTTACCCTGGTGCTGAGACTAAACCCAAAGGTTGTTTCCTGTTTCCACAGCCCTTAAATAGACTCTGGCTCTGGCTGCTGCCTTGATATGCCAAGCGCTCTGCTTCTCTCTCTCATGGGTCACACTGAACACAGGCTTCGGCTCTAGAGGCACTCTAACACCTAGAGCAATGGCAAAACAAAGTCACTCATTCCCTGTTCCGTTTGCAGGGCTATTTGCCAGAAACCGAGGTACTCAGGATGGGAAAGTTGGCCATGTGGTCTGGCCTCACAAGTAGGGCTGAACAAGATTCCCGAACACTACACTCCCTCCCTCTGTAAAGGCACAGTACCGTCGATGTTCCGTGCAGCCTCTCGATCATTAAAAGGGTAATAAGCCACACCTGAGGAAAATGTGTCAGCCACAGTGCTCACGTTCTCACAGAGAGCTAAGCGGTACCTATGACAGCCTTAATGATCTCTTCGGGCTTTCACTAGGTCTAGATCTTTACACATTTTACCAAATCCAGAGAACGTCAGTTTGAACAGCCATCTGTACCAGTGACGACACTCAGAATGCTCGCTGGTGCTCAAAGTACGGACGCACGTACCCCAAGACTTAGAAACTTGAGAGAAGCTCTCCAGGGCGGCCCCGTGTGCTCTACAGCTTGGCGGACGGAAGTCAGGCATCTAAGGCCACGTCAAAGGCGGAACCCGGGCTCAGCCTGCTTTCGCCCTGGGGAAGAAAAGCCAGCCTCCCTCCCTGCACACGGTGGGGGCGCGCCGCGCTGGCCACCCCTAAAAGGCGCTCTGGGGGGAAAACTGGGCGCCCTCAGCGCGGGCTCGGGGCGCTGTGTTTGACTCGCTGGTCTTCAGCTCTCGGAACTCTCCGCGAAACCTTTTCAAAAACCCAAATAACTTCAAAGTGGCAACTAAAAGGCATTCGTGGCGGGCAAGTGGCCCTGCGGGCGAAATTACCTCCGTTTGCAGCTAACCCTGGAGCGACACTGCTCCGGTAGGAGACCTGCAAGTGCTTCAGAACCTCATCTGCTTCTCAACGGGCCACGTGCGGTCACCAGGCGGGAGCCCCGAGGGCGCCCGCCCCGCGCCCCCGCCGGGTGGAGGCCGCCGGCGCCCGAGGGGCTGGGCCGGAGGGGTCCCGCGCGGGGCGGGGGGCGCGCCGGGGCCTACTCACCGAGGAGCGCGAGGACCAA
This sequence comes from Erethizon dorsatum, assembly GCA_028451465.1. NCBI lineage: Eukaryota > Metazoa > Chordata > Mammalia > Rodentia > Erethizontidae > Erethizon > Erethizon dorsatum. The sequence goes on from CM051835.1 coordinate 82,972,854, forward strand.
AAGGGAAGGTGCCGGCGAGTCCCAGTTGAAAAGGACCCTGGGCCATCCGCACCAGGGGAGCAGCCAACCAAAAATTTGCCCGAGCGCCCCTCCCGGGCCGGCTCCCCGCCCAGCGCCGCCTCCCCGGCCGCCCAGCCCGGAGGCCCTCGCGCGCCCCCTGCCGGGGGAAGGGGCCCGTCTCCCGCGGCCCCGGCCTCCCCACCTCCCCTGCCTGGGCTGCAACCTCACTGTGATGGTTTAGCTCGCCGCCGGACAAAGCAAGCACCTGGCGTCAAATAAGGTTAGGTGTCTCCGATCCTCCGCCCTCTTCCCTCTTGTTTCTCTAAATTCTTCGGCTACACTCTTTATGTTTATTTTAATTTTAGGTCTCATGATTAGTTATGTAACACGATTGGCTCACGTTAAAGGAACGATGACACGGGGGTGTGGGGATGGAAACTCTTTGAAGAAAGGGTGGGGCAAAGGGAGGGCTTCTGGTGCCTGGAAATCCTACCCCTGGCTGCAGGCTTGGAGCGATGGCCTAGGTCTGTGAAGACCTTGCCCACAGGCAGCTCCGTCTCCCTGGATTGAAAGAGATTGGCTGGATGTCCAGACTACACTGTGTACAGAATGTGGTGCTGATGAATCGTGCCCCCCTCCCAAAGATTTAAGTCCTAACCTCCAGTGCCAGCGACTGTGATCTTATTTGGAAATAGGCTTTGCAGATGTAATCAAGCGAGGTCATTGGGGTGGACCCTTCTTATTCAATGTGATTGGCAGCCTCATAAGAACGGGAAATGTGTGGGAAGACAAATACACAGGGAGGCCATGTGAGGACAGAGGTGGAGGTTAAAGTGGCTGCAAGCCTAGGAATGCCAAGGATCCTTGGCCACAAGCAGTAGCTAGAAAGAGACAAGAAGACTTCTCCCCAGAAGGTTCTTCCTGCCCTGACACCTGGATTTTGGACTTGGAGCTGCCAGAACTGACATGACTTCTTTCTGCTGGTTCAAGTCACCAAGTGCTTTCGTAAGGTTTGGCTAGAAAGACTTCAAGGACTGTAGGGAAGGGGGAGTGGGAGGGGCCAACCCCCCTTCCAGGAATTAAGAATGGCATCTCCTTTATGCCCTGCTCAGAGGAGCTTGTTTTCCATATTTACTTCTGCTCAGTGCCTAATGCACTTGCTGCCGCAGGCTCCCGAGGGATAATTGCTGAGTGAATGATTGACCGTCCTCGCGTCTTGCAGTGTAGCAGGCAGTATGACGGCAGCATCATAGTCATGCGCACCCCGCATTTAGAGACTCCTTCGCTAGACATTTATAAACTTAAAAGGCATGAATCTGCATGTTCAAGGCCTCGTGCTCACCTCAGGCAAAGGGCTTACATCCTACTCCAAAGCTGGAGTTCTCTGGAAGGAACGCGGCGTTGGGAAGCTCGGAGTGGGAGGCATAAAGCCAGCAGCAAGTGTCCTAGAACCTGAATATCCATACCCTTCCCCTAGGGGGTCTGCAGGCCAGAGAAGTGTTGAGGAACAGCTTGCCAGCCCCCGTCCTACTCTACATTGCTTTTACCCTTAATCTGTCCATGAAATTTTTAGATTTGAGGTTTCCTAAGAACTAACTTGATCTCATTTTGATCGGAAGGATTATTCAGTGCAACACACATTTATTCAGTGTCTGTGTTGTGCCAGGTACTGTGATTGGTGGAGGGGGTGTGACGTTCAATGAGAAACTGCCTGTGCCCTAAAGCGAGGAGTAAAGTGAGATAGACGTGCGGATAGAAGCTGCAGCACAGTGCCAAGGGCACAACAAGGCACCCAGCCCAGCCTGCTAAGGATGCAGGACAGGCTTCCCGGAAGAGAGAGCACCTGTGCTCTGGGGTCTAGCTGTCCGAGCAGGAAGCTGAAAGGACATCAAATTTAGGAGCGCAAAGAATCAAAGTGACCAAGATAGCGCAAGAAGAATGATAGGAGTGGAAGGGACTTTGATCGTCCAGGATTTTTTCTGATGAAGCGGAGCTGCGTTAGGGTGATCTTCAGAAGCAGATCGTCGTGAAGATGGAGCATAACCACAGGAGAACTGTTTCTTTCTCTGCGCAATCCGGGAAGACAGGGCGTTGTGCCTGTAATGTGTTTGAGTAAGGAGGAATGGCTCCAGGGAATAAGGTTGCCATTTATTCCCCAAAGTAGTTGAATATTCATACCGTAAAACTTTTCAAGGCTCATTATGGGATAGTGATGGGGTCTTATCCAGGATGCAGTTTTCTTTGATCACCTTGAGTATGAATGTATCTTTCTGTTCCTAGAACCTGGTTTGGGGTTTGGCTCAATAAATCAGCTGAATTTCCTTTTTTGTTTTTTGGGCTTTTTTGTTTTTGTTTTGTTTTTTTTGAGAAGGGTCTTACTAGGTAGTTCAGGCTGGTCTTGAACTCGCTGTGTAGCCCAGACTAGCCTCAAACTCATAGCAATCCTCCTGTTTTGGCCTCCCGAGTGCTGGGATTACAAATGTGCACCACCATCCCCTTCCACCCCCCTTTTAAACTAGGACACTGTATATTAGGCAAATACTCTACCCTTGAGCTGTATCTCCAGCCCTCAAATTTCCTTGGTGTTTTTTGGTGTCTCTCCCATATATGATAAACTACCGGGAGAACAGGAGTCCTAAGGCATGGCTGGGGAGAGAGGAGGCAGTGTTTGGCACTTCTCTTGCTAGTTTTGCTGCTGCTGGGGGTGGTGGTGGCCTCTTTGTCTGTAACAGAATTTCTGCCAGATTATGCCCTAAGCCTCTTGCCCATCCTTTCCTCATTCCTTTCCAGAGGAAGGCATTTCAGTAAAATACTATCCACGAATGTTGCAGCATGCAGTCTCAGGATGCTTTCTGGCTTCCATCTTCTGCCTGTCCCCTAGTCTCAGCGGGAATAGGCCAAGATTCCTTTCTGATGGGGGTGAGAGAACTGGGGTAAGTGACCCTCTGGAAGCCATTCAGAGTTAACTTGGTTATCTATCACAAATATATATAGTAATAAAAAAAGAAATTTAAAAAATGTCATCTTGGTTCAGTATACAGTCAGCTGGATACATTGTAAGTGTCACCACCTTAAACTTTGGTGCTTTTTTTGACAGTCCAAACTGAATGGAAAATAGTATTTCTCATTAGCCCTGCAAAACATGATCCTGCAATTACTCAGTTTAAATTTTGGCTCTCCCTTGTGTTATGAGAGGTGACACCCACTGGCTCATCTTTCTCAAAGAAGAGCAAATCTATCCAAAGGCTATAAGCTGAGAGAATTTGTTCTTCTTTCTTCCTTTGTGCCCAGACCCAGTGTAAGGCAGCAGTGACCCAAGGTCCAGGCTGGGATGTGAAGTGGGATGGTTTCCGCTGCAGAGACATGGTCTGATATTTTAATTTCCACTTTATGGGGCAGGGGAAGGGGATGAAAAAGGAATTAAAGCCAGGAGTGGTGGCGCACGGCTGTAATTCCAGCACTCAGGAGGCTGAGGAAGGAGGATCATCATGATTTCAAGGCCAGTCTGGGCTACATCGTGAGTTCAAGGCCATTCTGAATTACATAGTGAGACCCTGACTCAAATAAAACAAAACACAGCAAAACAAAACAGAACCAAGATGTGTTATGTACGTGTACCAACTCCCCACATGGAATATAATCATTATGTACAGCAAACTAATAAAAATAAGTACCAATAAAAATAGAATTAAAAAATGTCCATTCTGTGCTTTACATCTAAGGTGGTTCTGCATGTGGCAGGGGAACAAAGTGTTATTTATCATGCTCACACCCAAACCCTACAGTTGCCTGATCCTTATCTTGGGGAGGATCCAAGACTAGCATCAGACACAGATCTGGGAATTTGCTTTCATAAGTTAATTAGCTCATTCATCTGCTCTTATGTCTGCACTTAGTGCACATTTTACTGTGTTGCAGCAGTGTAGAGTCAGTTTGTAAAGCAACTGCTGATGTTATTTGTGGTTTACATGATCACACCAGTTGGGTAGCATTTTAATTGGGGGCATTGGGCTGTTCGCCATGTGCAGGTCTCTGCCCAACAGCTTGTCTGTTCCAAGCAGCTGCAGGCTTGTTCTCAAGCCAAGAGACAATGTCTGCCCTTGCTGAAGCATGTTGGTTTCATCTGCATGACTAAGCCCTTGCAACTGATTTCAGCAGTCTGAGAGTACAGGTGAGGGAATGTCCTGGAGCCCTGGGATGTGAAAGTTCTTGTTTCTGATCCCCATGTGGGTACCAAATAGCCTGTTTTAAAAAATCCCTTTTGGTTTGCTATTTACAAACATGGGTGTTGTTGCTCACAATCTTCTAGGAAACATACAAATAAAGTATAAGACTGAATGAAGTTATATACTCAACATATCAAATATATCACCTTTACTGATAAGAAAGATCCGGCTTATTGTAAAACAAATTTAAAACAATTTCTTTTAACTCCACAGCCTTTGGAGATGAATCTCTCATTTCTTTGTTTCTCTTTATAGCAAAACTCCCCTAAGAGTTGTCTCTGTTTGTCTCCATTCCTCTCCTCCATTCTCTTGTGAATCTGACTGTGGTGGGCAGCGCCCAGTAGCCCACCTCCTGCTATTCATGCTCTTGTCAGACCCCTCGGTGTGGGCTGAACAGTAGAAATGCTAGGATGGCACATGAAAAGGTGCCATGCATGCTGTGTCATTAAGGAATTGCAAATTAAAGTGGCACTGAGACACTGCTACACACCTACTGGAATCACTGAAATCCCAAACACTGACACCTTCAAATGTTGGTGAGAATGTGGAGCAATAGGAACTCTCATTCATTGCTGGTGGGAATGCAAAATGGAATATTTAGAAGACCATTTGGTGGTTTCTTATAAAACTGAACATACTTTTACCATATGATCTGGGAATTTTACTCCTTGGTATTTGCCCAGGGGAGTGGAAATTTTATGTGCACACAAACGCTTGTGTTTATATCATGAGTGTTTATATCATCTTTATTCATAACTGACAAGATTTGAGAGGGCAAGGGTAATTTTAAAAAATCACGATGCAATATTTATATGTACCAATTCCCTACAATGAATGTATTTATTATATATTACAAACATATATTAATAAAACATTTTTTTAAAAATTGGGAGCAACCAAGATGTCCTTCTGTAGGTGAATGGATAAACTGTGGTCCATCCAGACAATAGAATATTCAGCACTAAATAAAATGCACTATCAGCTCATAAAAGGACATGCAGGAAGCTTGAAGGCAGATTACTAAGTGAAGGAAGCCAATCTGAAAAGGTTACATATTGTATGATTCCAACTATTTAACATTTAGAAAAGGCAAAACTGGAGACAGCAAGAAGAAGATCAGTGGTTGCCAGACATTGGGGGAAGGGAAGATGGATGAATGCAGTGAGATTTTTAGGGCAATGAGAGTAGAAACTCTGTATGATATATTTGTGAAAGCCCATAGGGTGTCGAACACAGAGTGAACCCTAATGTGATCTACGAACTTTGCTTAGTAATGATGTGTCAATGTGGCTTCACCAACTGTAACAAGTGTACCACCTTAGAATGGGATGTTGATAGTGAGGAAGACTGCATGTGTGGGGAGAGGAGGCTTGAGAGAACTCCTGATTTTCTGTTCAGTTTTTCCATGAATCTAAAACCACTCTAAAAAATAACCTTTTAAAAAATGATGCAACATTATTTCTTGGAGTAGGTCACAAAAGACGAGCACTTCCGTCTGGACCTGCCTTCTTTGTGTGATGATCTGGTGATGCCTCGCTCCAGGGAAAGCCAGCTGTCAGGTCTGAGCTACCCAGCGGAGAGACCCTCTGGGCAAGGAATAGATGTCTGAGGCCATCAGCCCACAGAAATTGAGGCCTGCCAGCAGCCACAGGAGCAAACCCAGAAGCAGGTTCTCCTCTGTGGAGCCTTGAGAGGACTCTAGCCCCAGGGATAGCTTGATGGCAGCTTTGCGGAAGACCCTGAGCCAGAGTCACTGAGCTGAGCCGCACCCAGATTCCTGACTTACAGAAGCTGTGAGGTAATGAATGTTCATTGTCTTAAATGGCTAAGTTTGGGGTAATTTTTTTGCATCAGTAACAATACAACAAACCCCTGTGGCCTGGAAACAGTTCTTTTCAAGGTCTTAAATTGTGCAATCTGCCTCTCCTCAAAACACTTCTCATTTGGCTCTCGGGTCATCTCATTTTCTCAGTTTTTCTCCAACTTCCTGGCTGCTTCTGTCTCTATCATGTCTTTCTTACCCGTATTTACACTGTGGACTTGTCAGGGAGCAGTCCCCACCGCTCAACTGTCCTGGATCTACTCTTAGCAGGGATCTACAGTCCCGGATCTACTCTTCATCTAGTTGTATAGTTTCAAACACGAGTGTTACTTGTCCCAGTCTGTTGTGTTCTGTTGGGGCAGATCAGGCAGACTAATAGAGCCCACAGAAGAGAGGTCGCCCCTGAGCACTTTGTGCAGTGCCCATGCGCTGGTTCTCACTACCAACCTGGCTCACTTAGTCTGCTGTGTTCTTTGCATCGCCTTAGCCTCCTTTCCTGTTTGCTTGCTTATGTTCCTCTCACCTGAACAGAACATCAATGCCATGAGGCAGAAACTTGTACACAGCACCCAACCCTGTGTCTGTCACATCTCAGACCAGTGGTGGCAAACCTTGGCACGTGTGCCGCAGCAGGCTGTTTATATTATTGAAAGCTCTGAAAGGTTCGCCATCACTGTCTTAGACCCTCACATAAAGTTTTTTTTTTTTTTATTTTAAAGAGAAGAAAAAACAAAACAAATCAAAAAAAGAACCAATTTTCAAAACAACATAATATGAGGGTAACAATGGTTAATGCATTACGTATTATTATCTTTAAGTTAGTTATTCAGGATATCAGACATTAGCATTCAATTGTCCAAACATTATTGGCTCAAACCTTACTCTTCAATGAACTAAGTAAAATTGGTAGTGTATCTATCTTAACCATCTTATATATATATACAATTTTTTTTTCCTTTTCCCTTCTTTCTTTTCCCTATTCCAGTCTCTCTTTCCTATTGACCAGTTTCTTTTTGATTCACCGTGTCTATTGTACATTTTGGATCTTATTTACTCTTTCAGTTTCTCATACTAGAGAGACAATACGATGCTTACACATGTGCGTCTGGTTTATTTCACTTATGAGTATTTTCTCAAGTTGCATCCATTTACCTATAAAAGTCTCCAGTTTATCCTTCTTTATGGCTGAATAGTACTCCATTGTATAAAAATACCACATCTTTCTTATCCATTCCTCAGTTGATGGGCATTTGGGTTGTTTCCAAGATCTGGCTATTACAAATTGTGCTGCTATAAACATGGGTGCACATATATCACTGGTACGATGTTTTTAATTCTTCTGGGAAGATGCCCAGAAGGGGAATAGCTGGGTCAAATGGGATCTCCAACCCTAGTTTTTTGAGGAATCTCCATTCTGACTTCCACAGTGGCTGTACCAGTCGGCACTCCCACCAACAGTGGAGAAGGGTTCCCTTTTCCCCACAGCCCCTCCAGCATTTGTTATTAGTTGATTTCTTTATAGTAGCCATTCTTTCTGGGGTGAGATGGTATCTCAGTGTTGTTTTAATTTGCATCTCTCGAATGACTAGTGATGTTGAACATTTTTTTGTATATTTATTTGCCATTAGTATTTCTTCATCTGAGAAATGTGTATTCATCTCAGATGCCCATTTTTGGAGTGGGTCTTTAAATTTCGGAGGTCTGATTTTTTTGAGTTCTTTCTATGTTCTTGATAGTAATCCTTTGTCTGAGGAACAGCTGGCAAACATTTTTTCCCACGTTGTGGGTTGTCTTTTCACTCTGTTGGTGGTTTCTCTTGCTGTGCAAAAGCTTTTTAATAAGATGAGATCCCAGTTATTGATTCTTTGGGATAGTTCCCGTGCGGTTGAGTTTTTATTCATAAAGTCTTTGCCTACACCAATGTCTTCAAGGGTTTTACCTATCCTACCTTCCAGCAGATTTAATGTTTCTGTTTTAACATTTAGATCTCTGATCCATTTTGAATTTAGTTTAGTGCATGGTGAAAGATATGGGTCTAGTTTTAATCTTCGGCATGTGTAGAGCCAGTTTTTCCAGCACCATTTATTAAAGAGGCTATCTTTCTTCCAGCGAATGTGTTTGGCACCTTTGTCAAAGATAAGGTGGCTTAGTATGTCTGGGGTTGTTTCAGCATCTTCTAATCTGTTCCATTGATCTTCAGGTCTGTTTTTTTGCCAGTACCACACTGTTTTTATCACAGTAGCTTTATAGTATAATTTCAAGTCAGTGATTGTGATGCCCCCTGCCTTGCCTTTGTTGCCCAGAATTGCCTTTGCTATTATAGGTCTCTTTTGATTCCAAATGAATTTTAGGATTGTTTTCTCTAATTCTGTGAGATATGCTGTTGGAATTTTGATTGGAATTGCGTTAAATCTGTATAACAATTTTGGAAGTATGGCCATTTTCACTATATTGGTTCTTCCTATCCAGGAGCAAGGGACATCTTTCCATTTTCTGAATATCCTCTTCAATCTCTTTTTTCAGAGCACTGTAGTTTTCAGTGTGTAGGTCTTTTACATCCTTTGTGAGGTTGATTCCTAGGTATTTCATTTTTTTGGATGTTATTGTGAAAGGTATTGTTTCCCTAATTTCTCTTTCAGTAAGTTTATTATTTGTGTACAGGAAGGCTATTGACTTTTGAGTATTGACTTTGTATCCAGCTACACTACTGAATTTGCTCATTAAATCTAGCAGTTTTTTAGTGGAGTTTTTGGGGTCTTCTGTGTAGAGTATCATGTCATCTGCAAATAATGATAATTTAACTTCTTCCTTTCCAATCATTATTCCCTTTATTTCTTTCTCTTGTCTAATTGCTCTGGCTAAAGTTTCCAGAACTATGTTGAATAAGAGTGGGGACAGTGGACATCCTTGTCTTGTTCCTGATTTTAGAAGGAAGGCTTTCAGTTTTTGGCCATTTAGTATAATATTGGCTGTTGGTTTGTCATAGATAGCTTTTACCAGGTTGAGATAAAGACCCTCTATTCCAATTTTCTGTAGGGTTTTTATCATGAAAAGATGCTGGACTTTGTCAAAAGCTTTTTCTGCATCTATTGAGATGATCATGTGATTTTTGTCTTTGGTTCTGTTAATATGGTGTATTACATTTATTGATTTACGTATGTTGAACCATCCCTGCATCTCAGGGATGAATCTAACTTGGTCATGGTGTATAATCTTCTTGATGATTTGTTGGATTCTGTTTGCCAGTATCTTATTAAGGATTTTTGCATCTATGTTCATTAGGGAGACTAATAGTTCTCTTTCTTAGTTGGGTCCTTCTCTGGTTTTGATATCAGGGTAATGCTTGCTTCCAGGAATGAATTTGGGAGTATTGCTTCCCTTTCAATTTCATTAAAAAGTTTGAGAAGTAGTGGCATTAGGTCTTCTCTAAATTTCTTGTAGAATTCAGCGGTGAATCCATCAGGGCCTGGGCTTTTCTTTGTTGGGAGGTTTTTAATTACATCTTCAATTTCATTGGTTGATATTGGTTTATTTAGGATTTTTAAATCTTCTTGATTCAGCTTTGGTAATTCATACGAATCTAGGAATCTGTCCATTTCTTCTGCATTTTCCATCTTAGTAGAATATAGATTTTTAAAATAGGTATAGATGATCTTCTGGATTTCTGCAGGGTCCGTCCTGATATCACTCTTTTCATTTTCAATTGCATGGATTTGAGTCTTTTCTTTTTTTAATAAGGTTGGATAAGGGTTTGTCAATCTTATTTATTCTTTCAAAGAACCAACTTTTTGCTTCATTGATTCTTTGTATTGTTTTTTTAGTCTCTAATACATTAATTTCTGCTCTGATCTTTATAATTTCCTCCCTTGTACAGGCTTTTGGCTTAACCTGCTCTTCTTTTTTCTAGAAGTTCGAGGTTCGCCATTAAGTTGTTTATTTGCACTTGCTCTATTTTCCTAATATAAGTATTTAATGCTATAAATTTCCCTCTTAGGACTGCTTTCATTGTATCCCATAAGTTCCGGTATGTTGTACTGTCATTATCATTCAGTTGTAGAAATTGTCTAATTTCTTCTTTAATTTCATCTGTGACCCATTGGTTGTTCAGGAGGGTGCTGTTTAATTTCCATGTGTTTAGGGAGTTTTTGTGATTTCTTTTGCCATTGATTTCCAATTTCATTGCACTATGGACTGATAATATGCATGGGATAATTTCAATTCCTTTGCATTTACTTAAGCAGGTTTTATGAGCTAGTATGTAGTCTGTTTTGGAGAACGTCCCATGTGCAGCTGAGAAGAATGTGCATTCTGATGTTGTGGGGTGGAACACTCTGTAGACATCTACTAAGTCCATTTGTTCCAAAGTTTGGTTCAGTTCTATTATTTCATTATTGATTTTCTGTCTAGTTGATCTGTCTTTTTGTGACAGTGGAGTATTGAGATCTCCCAATATAATTGTATTAGTGCTTATTTGATTTTTCATGTCCTTTAGTACTTGTTTTATATAGCTGGGTGCATTGGTATTTGACGCATATATATTTATGATCGTTATCTCTTCCTCTTAGATTGTTCCCTTTACAAGGATGTAATGACCGTCTTTATCTCTCTGAATCATTCTTGGCTTGAAATTCACTTTGTCTGCAAAAAGAATAGCTACCCCTGCTTTTTTCTGGGTTCCTGTTGCATGGAGTATTGTTTTCCATCCTTTGACTTTCAGTCTGTGAATTTCTTTCTGAATTAAATGTGTTTCTTGTATATAGCATATTGTTGGATCTTGCTTCTTGATCCATTTTGCCAGTCTGTGCCTTTTGATTGGTGAATTGAGACCGTTAACATTGATGGTTAAAACTGATATGTATTGACTTATACTTGTCATGATATTTTCCTGTTGTTGGTTCCCACTCTTTGTTTGTTTTTCCCCTTTCCCGCTATTTAATTATCTGCCCTGCCTGGTGGATCCCTTCTGTTGGGGTTCCTATCTCTTTCTAGAATGTCCTTCAGAACATTTTGGAGTGCTGGTTTGGTGGTCATAAATTTTCTCAGATGTTCTTTGTCATGGAAGTATTTTATTTCTCCATCAATTTTGAAAGATAGTTTTGCGGGGTACATCAATCTGGGTTGAAAATTATTTTCTTTTAGAGCTTGAAATATGTCATTCCAAGCTCTTCTTGAATTGAGGGTTTGTGCTGAAAAGTCAGCTGTGATTCTGACGGGTTTTCCTTTGTAGGTGATTTGTCTCTTCTCCCTAACAGCTTTTAAGATTCTGCCCTTCTGTTGAATTTCTAGGATCTTGACTATGATATGTCTGGCTGAAGTTTTTTTTTTTTGGTCATGTCTAGTTGGTGTTCTAAAAGCTTCCTTTATATTGGGGTCAAATTCTTTTTCTCTTCCAGGGAGGTTCTCCGTGATAATGTCTTTGAACAAGGTTTTAATGTCATTGATGCTATCTCCTGCTTTTTCATTTATTCCAATTATTCTTAAGTTGTTTATCTTTGAGTCATCTAGCAGCTGCTGAATTGATTTTTCATGGTCCCTTGCTGTTTTTAAGAATTCTTTCTTTTCATGATCACTAATTGCAAGCCTGTCTTCTATATCTGAGATCCTGTCCTCACATTGGCTTAATCTGCTACAAATACTTTCAATGGAATTTTTGTTCTCTTGGATATCTGCTTGTATCTGCCTTATGGATTCCATTTCTTTCCTATGCTGAGCATTCATGGTTTCTATAGTTTTCTTAAGCTCATCTATTTTTTTGTCTGTATCAGCTATAGTGTCCTTAAGCATGGTCTTCATTGTGGACATTATCTCTGCAGTTATCTGTGAAATTATTTCTGTTTTAATTTTTTCCAGAGCCTCATTCAGTTGCTTTGTTGTTACCCCTTCAGATAGGCCAGGTGGGTGGCTTTTGGATTGTCCCACCTCGTTGCCCCCTAGGTTTGCCTTTGGTGAATTGGATGTGTGGGGTTGCATCTTGTTTAAGTGTCATCTCATTTTTTCTTTCTTTAATTTAATTCCTGGGGTGATGTTTGTAAATTACCTATGGTACGTTACTTTATTGCTAGTGTTCAAGATCTTTAGAAGATGACTACTTCTCTGCAGTATCTTCCAAGTGGAGCTTGCTTTTGGGTTTTGAGCTTTCTGCCAGATCCTACCTCTTCAATTCGTTGGATGTGAGAAGTTGCTACCTGTTTGGCCCAGTCCTTGATTCTTTGGTACTGTGCCACTGTATTTTCTGTGTCCCTTAGTCAATATCAATCATGAAATATCAGGAAGGAAAGCTGTTTAGAACAATTATTTCACATTTGGCTATAATGGTAACTGAAGCATCAAACACAGCCTAGAAAATGACAGACTGAGCTAACCAGTTATTTACCACTTTTAGCTGTATAAAGTAGAGTTGCAGTTATATAACAAAATCTAAAACACACCAGAAAAATTATATGCAGTATACAAGTCCTTAGTATGTCAATTTTTTCCCTCAGGAGTTTAAATTTAAAATGAGTTAAGGAGGAAATAGAGTATTGGGAGAAGAGGAAGGAATTAGATGTAAGGTTAGAGGACCAAGAGGGATCCCACTAACATTGGGACACTGGTGCAGAGGACTGATGGGAAAAAGAGAAGGAAGGGATAAAAGGAAGAACAGATCACAACCACAATCACAACGAGGTTAGAGGCGCTGTTTACACTCATATAAAAACCAGAGAGAATAATGAAGGAAAGAGCAAATAGACAAACAGAAACAAAAACGTAGACAAAAACAAGGCAAACAGACAAAACAAAAATAAAACCCCACAAAAAATAAAATAAAATAAAATAAAAACCCTTCACCAGAACAAAAAACTAATGAGAGAGAAAAAAATAAAAAATAAATAAAAAATAAAATAAAAATAAAAATAAAAAATAAAAAGAATCAGTTCCAGGTGTTGACTCTGCTGTAGGCAGGCACCGTGTGATGACAGAGTCCTGTTCCATGCAGGTCGGTCCCAGCGAGCCAAGAGCGGCCCTGTGGCGGGGCAGTGAGCAGAGCGTGGACTTTCAGGCGGAGACCGGTCTCCTCCGCCCGCCGCTGTCAGCGCACTGCTTTTGCGCTGCTCTCATTTTCGCCACGCCCCCCACAATGGCGCCGGGCCAGTCGCTCTCTGGCGCAGGACAGGTGTAGCTGAGAGACCAGTCTCGTTCACCTGCTGTCCTCAGCACACTTTCGTGGGCCTGAGAGGCGCCACGCTGCCCTGTCCGGAGCACGAGTTCTCAGCGCTGTTTTTTTATCGCGCCGCTCTGATTTTCGCCGCACCCCCCACAATGGCGCCCGGCCAGTGGCTCTCTGGCGCGGGACAGCTGTGGCTGAGAGACGCTCACTCACCGCCGGCCAGCGCAGTCCTCCGCCGCTCCCCTGCCCCGCTGCTGTCTCGCGATCCTCCATGGGGCTCCCTGGGCGCCAGCTGTCACCGTGTGTCCGCAGCTTTCAGCTTCTGTCGCGCCGTGATTCCTGGGATGGTAGAAGGTGCGCTCACGGGGTCTGTTCCTTCTTTGTTGGAAATCACCCTTCACTGGTGCCGGGGGTCCCAAGCTGCGCTTCAGAACTTTTCTGGGTCCCAGGGAGGCATCTCCTCCCCTCCTGCGCTCTCCCGGTCACTATATTCCCGTGGTCCAATGGCAACTTTTAGAGAGTTTCGCTGCGTGCCTCTTACTCATCTGCCATCTTTTTTCTCCTCCCACATAAAGTTTTTTAAGGCCCACGATTGAATTGGAGTAAAATTCCTTTGTGCTAACATTGCTCCACATTCTGCACACATCTACCAGTGCTTAAAGGGCAGAAAACACTGAAAAAGTGAGCTCCAATCACAGTGATCCCCTAATTTATACAGTCTCACCTGTATTATTCATAGAATTGATTAGAGGGTTCATTTGACTACATGTAAGAAAAATCTGACCATAGGAGCTTAACCAAATCACTTTTATTTTCCTTGTACAACATTTTAGCAATGATGCAAAGAATCCTAGAGTCTATCTTTCTGTTAAGCCATCCTTACAATATAGCTTTAGTCCTTCTAATTGACTCCTCACGGTCACAGATGGCTGCTGCACATCCAGCATCTCAGGCCAGAAGACTGGGAAAGGTGAAGGGCAAAGGTGAATGAATGCCTACTGAGTTAGTCCTCTTAAAAAGTGTCTCCCAGAAGCCTCAGATTGACCAGAAATGTCACACACCATGCCTGCCTCTAGCTGCAAGTGGTACCAAGAAATGGATTTTTAAAAAAATGCTGTGTTGGCCAGGTGCAGTGATGCACGCCTGTAACCCTAGTACTCAGTAAGCTGAGGCAGAAGGATTGCTGTGGGTTTGAGGCCAGCCTGGGTTACAAAGTGAGTTCAGGGCCAGTCTGAACTACAAAGCAAGTACCTCCTCAGCAACAACAACAAAAATGCTGGGCACATTTCTACCCTGAATGAAAACAAAATGTGCTTTTGTGAAAAAGAAAAGAAAATAGGTAATGGAGAAATGGGAATTGGCTAAGTGGCCAACATTGTTGGCTTCTTCCTAGGATATAAGAAAACCAGTTTCCTGCCTTTTAGTACCTAAAAACATGTGACCCGACACCATGGCCCATGGCTCTGCCTTAGTCCAGATGGAGGTCCAGGTTGGGGGTGCAGCATGGCATGCACAGAATTCCTGAGTGTAGGTGAGAAAGAGCCTCCCCCAGGCTCGAATTGCCCAGGAAGCTTTGTTCAGTTGTGTGAATGTTCAAATCAAAGTTGCCGAGTTTAAATTCCAAGAATGCAGGGCTTGTGACTACTTAATTTCTGTCTGTAACACCCAGGCTGCCTGAACCACATGCCGGCATTGCAAATAAATGCCCTTCACAGAAATGAGCATAAATGACGTGAGGCCTCTTGATTGCCTTGTCCTTTCTGATTAACGCATGTTTCAGACCCACATTCAGAATCCTGGAAATAGCTGCCAGTCCTATCCAAATTTGCGCTGAATAATTGAATGTAGCAATGTCATGAATGGCTTCTCCTAAATCATACTTTCAGCTTAAGAAAAATTATGATAAAAAAATGAATAATCCTTTTGTTCTCTTCCCAAAGCACATAAAGTAGATTTGGCTCCTACCCCTGATGTGCTAAGGCCCCACGTGAGCCTGACGGTCTGCTTGCTGCTGTCCTGCGTCCTTTCTCCCCTCCTTGCCAAGAGCAGCCTGAGAGTTGGCAGCGGTGTCACGGGTGCGGTGTGGAGAGCAGGGTGACTGTTTTTTTTATTGCCTACCTGCTCCTTCATGAGCCAACGTTCTGCTGGACAGGGCCACAGAGTCCCTGGGGGACCTTACTTTTAATCCAGGCCAGTAACTTTATTCAGACTCAATAATTTTAAAGGGCTTTTGAGGTAAATGTTCAGTCTATTTTTGTAAAAGGCTCGTCTTTTGGGTTTCTGCTCCCCTCCCTTCTCCTTTCCAGATGGCATCTGCTGCAGATGTGTGTGAGGGAGGGACTCACAGCAGGGGACAGGACGGTTGACACCCATCCCCTGCAGGCACACTGGCCTCTGCTGCCAGGTGAGCTGCCCTTGAGACAGTGACCACTGAGATGTGGCTGTTCCCAGCCCTAGGTCTTCTCTAGAGTTTGCTGCTGAACCCTGGGACCTGGTCACTCACGGTCACACTTGGTCTTGGCTTGGGGAGACCTTGCAAAGCCACACGGGAAGACTCCAAGGTCCCTATCCTGGCCATTTTATCTTGAAAAAGCTTCCTTCCTCCATCATGTTCTATTTCTTTTTCTTTTTCTTTTTTTTGAGACAGGGTCTCCCTATGCAGCTCAGGCTGGACTTAAACTCACTCTGTAGCCCAGGATGGCCTCTGACTTATAGCAAACATCCTGCCTCAGCCTCCGAGTATCTGGCTTCTGTTCTATTTTTGGACCCTGCTTCATTATTACACTTATCTATAACTAAATTGGATTCCTGAAGTAAAATTTTTGGTCCCTTTTGAGACTATTTACTTCATTTTAGAGGTTTCCCTACCCTCTATGAAAGTGGACACTTCTGTCCTTATCTATTTGTACCCCTATAGCTATCTCTGTCTCTATCTCTAATTTACATATCTACAGCCATTCACACCCATCACCCTATCTAGACATATGCTTATCTGTATCAATTAAATGTATGGGCTCTAAAATTAAACTTCCTATATTCCGATCTCCGTCCTGTTACTTATTTCTGTGTACACTTGAGCAAGTAAATTAGCCTGACTATACCTCAGTTTCCTTATTTGTAAAATGGGTATAATAATAGTATCTACTGTATAAATTGTCATAAAGATAAAATGAGTTAGTAAGCCAATCCCAGCCCTCTGGGAGGTTGAAGCAGGAGGACTGCAAGTTCAAGGGCAGCCTGGGCAACTACTGAGACCTTGTCTCAAAAAAATAAAAATAAAAATAAATTTAAAAATAAATAAAAGACTAGGGATGTAGCTCAGTAGTAGAGTGTTGTTCAGCATACATGAATATGAAGTCCTGAGTTCAGTTCCCAGTACTACAGTCAATCCATTAATCAGATAAAAAGTTAATACGGATATAGAAAAGGTCTAGAGTACTCCACACATAGAAAGCACCATGTAAGTATCTGCTGCTGTTATTAACTGCCTTTCCTTCTATAATATAAAGTCCAAGAAATATTATCTTTATTGTTATATCTTCTGATCCTTAAATAATACTAGTAGGTGTGTAACAACCATTTGTTTGATGAGTGAATAAATGAATGCACTGAGAAAGAAAGAGAGAAATACAACATTCTTCAAAAAAGGGATTAGCACCCTTGCAACCTAGTAGAGGTTTATGTTTTACTCGAAGTTATTTACTCCTGTTTAGACTCTCCTTTGCTTAGGAAAGTGAGAATTAGTTCTTATTTTTTCATGGATTTTTCTAACCCAAACCCTCTACCCCAGGGCCATTAAGATTTCCTGTTCTTTCTTCACAGAATTTTGGCTGCTCCCCAACACTGGGATGATGCCAGTGTTTCCAACTCCGAGAACCCAGCGTGTGGACTGGAGGTGGTTATGTCTCCACTGGAGGAGGGAGGGAGCTGAGTAGTCCTGCTTGGCTGGAGTGTGTGAGATTTGAAGGAAATGAAGGACTAAGCCATGGGAGGAGGGTTCCAGGCAGAAGGGGCAGAAAGACAAAAGCTCAGAGGCAGAAATGCGAGTGTCACATTTGAGGGTCACCAAGTGGGAACATGGTGATTTCTTATATGATCCCTCAAGCCGGTGACTCTAAGCAGACCTTTTATGTCCAGCTCAGGGCTCCTGATACCCATATCTGATCGTCCCCCCATAACCCTTGCTTCCTGCAAGTCTCCTGGGGTCAGGGGACAGGATAAACCTTTCCACCTTCTTTTCTCTCCTAGGCTATTGCTTTGGTGTTAAGCTCTGTTCCTTGTAACCACCTTCTCGTGAGGCATGATCTTTTAACTAATAAAACCACCTGTGGAAATTTTTTTGAAAGCTAAAATTGACTGTTCCCATTTCTTTCCATTTCAGTTGTGATAAATTTGCTTTTCTCTGAGGCAAAATAGATGCCTCACTGTGGGAACACACCATGCCCAAGGCGGGGGTAGGTGGGCATACAGAATAATAGCTTACACCATGGCTCTCTGCCACCCCCTTAGTCCCTGGAGGTCTGGTTTATATATCTTCAGTTCCACAAAATTGTCTTCTGGAATTGTGACCTGTGATTTTGCAATTTCCAAAAGCAGTGGCTTTGTTCTCAGTCCTCTTTTTAAATGACTTATCTGTAGAATCAGGCACCACGGGCCACATACTTTTTAGCAACTGTCTTACCAATGACCTAACACATGAATTCAAAATGCATACATTGAGGGCCAACCATGGGAGATGTCACTGCAGATTCTGGGTATTGGGATGAAGCACATACACCTCGTTGGAGGGCAGGGGTTAAAGTCTGATGGCAGCCGGACAGGCAGTGGGTGCTAGAAGTGCCCTTGAAGGCCTACGGATGTGTCAGTGGAGGCTTCTCTTAACTTCTGAGCATGCTTTGATTCTAGTTTTGCAAGTGTGCTTCTCCTTTTGCCCCTGCTTCCTGCTCACCTGGCTGTCTCAGTCTTGTTCTTCTGTGGTGTGTCTCCTTCTACATTCTCTCCCTGGTAGATCTTGTCCTTTGTTGTGGCTTCTGCCTTGCGTATGCTCCACATGTCCATCTTTTTTTTTTTTTTCTTTCTTTTTTTTTTTTCAAGACAGGGTCTTGCTATGTAGTTCAGGCTGGCTTCAAACTTGTGGTACTCCTCCTGCCTCAGCCTCCTGAGTGCTGGGATTACAGGCATGCATCACCATGCCCAGCTCTAGGCCGTAACATCCCCATCTTCAATCTCTTTTTGTCCTTAGAGCCAGACCCTACCTCATCTACTCTCTCCAGTTCCCCTCTTTTGGGCTTGTGGCTTCTGCATCCTTTTGATTTCATTCAGTCTCATTTTTGAATCATCCCTGGCTAATGTTTCCATCCTGGCCACTGGGAGCACTAGGCATCCCTACATGGTCTTCCTGAGCATGTCAAGAATGTGAGGCCCTGGTTGTTCTTTGTTCAGGCCATTACTTGGATGTACGTCTGTGGTAATGTCTTCCACTAGAGGAGAGCAAGTTTGCATCTGCTCAGTATAAAGGCAATGTGCGTTCAACCTGATTGCGTTAATCTGATTGGCTTGGGAGCCACCCGGGGGATTAGTAAAACACACTTCTGGATGTTTCTGCGTGGGTCATGGAACCTTGACATTGGGGTCCATATCTGATCCTTTGGCTCTTCCTCTCTGGTGCTGCTCACCTGTTCTGCTTCCTGGCTGCTATGAACTAAGCAGCTTTGCTCCACCACTCCCTTCCACCATGATGTTCCTGCCAGTCAGCCATGGGCTGAATCCCCTGAAACCATGAGACAAATTAAACCTCTCCTCCTCTAAGTTGTAGATGTTGGATGTTGTGTTCCAGCATTGGGAAAGCTGGCTAATACACAATGACTCTCCCCATCTCAGTCTTCCTCTCTCATAACACAGTTCTCTGCATGCAGTCATCCTTAATGGGTCTTTTTCGTCACCATCATGGAATTTGGTGGGCATGGGCAACCAATGCAAAACAACACAAAGCTCTGGCTACTTTTCTTTGCCACTTATAACATAGTCCTTGGTCTCTGGCACAAGAGTCTCTTGTCTTTTGAAAGACTAACTTGACGAGACAGAGAATTGTGATGTATGTTCGAGGTGAGACTCGTTCCTGCCTATTTATTTGCACAGTGGATGCAACTTGAATAAATACTGTTACAATTATCATCTCATGGAATCTTCAGAATAACCGTTCATCGGGGCAGGTGATCCCAATGTTATGGATGAGGGAACCAAGACCAAAGGGCTGTGGGATGTTCACTGTCAAGGAACTAGTAAAGAGCAGGAAGAGGATGAGACCGGGATGCTCCTGATTCTCTGGCCTCTCCTGGTGGGGTCTTTATTGTGGTTGTATAATTGGGTCCACTGATAACTTTTAACAATGGAGTCAAAGGCTGCACACGTACTGAGGGACACTGTTACTAGCTGTCAGTGCTAAGAAAATCTGAAATCGCTTGCCTTCATAGAGGACGGGTTAAATAAATGGTTAGAATGTATCCTGTAAACAATGAAGCTGTGTGCTGATACCGAATAATCACTGAGAAATATTTACAGTACTTTTATTTTGACGTACTTCAAGACTCATAAGGAGTTCCAAAAATAGTGCAGAGAGTTCCTGCGTGTCTTTCACTCAGTCCCCCAATGATAGCATCATCACATGTAACCATAACACACTGTCAAAACAGAAATTCATATTGTTGCAATATTATTTATCCAAACAGACTTCATTAAGATTTCTAAGACCATTTCTAAATTAAAAAAAAAAAAGATGAGGTAGTAAGTGTAGAGCATGCATCACTTGTTTATCTAAAGGTGAGGGGAAGGGTTGTGTGTGTTTGTTCATTTCCATGTTTAGAATATCTCAAAGGATATGTGAGAAACTAAACCAACTGAGGTGCTTTCTGGGAGAACTGGGCACAAGGGGGAGAAAAGGTAGAGCTTATTTTAACTACGTATTCTTTTATTCCAGTCCATCTATTTAAAAACATGAATAGGGCTCTTTTTATGCATTCATACAAAAGAATCTCTAAGTTATATTTCTGAGTGAAAGATGCAAGGCAGGAGAGGAATAGTGGAGATTCTACTTACAGAGAAGGGGGCGCGGTGGAATGTCTGCGTATCTTTACTTCCATACGCACAGGTATCTCTGGAAGAGTATAAAAGAAAGTAGTGACACTGGTTTGCCTCTGGGAGTAAAACTGCAGCAGAGGGCCAGAAGTGGGAGGCAGACATTCTACTATATACCCTTTGTGCCTTTTAAATTTAAACTATGTGTTTTTATTTCCCTTTCAACAGAATAAAGAAAATTAAAAAAATTAAAACCTAAAAATGTTTCCATTTTATAATTTTTTTCCTCTAAAATATTCAGCAGCTTTCCAATCATTCTCTGGCTAAAATCCAAATCCTTAACTTGACACTCAGGGTTTTTTGTAACTTGGTCTCATTATTTTGTGCCTGGAGCTTTTTTTTCCACTTAAAGTGATCTCAGACCCTCCTCCTCTCTCTCTCTCTCTCTCTCTCTCTCTCTCTCCCCCTTCCCCTCCTCCCCTCTCTCCCCTCTCCTCCCCCCCCCCCAATGGTGTATGTTCTGGCATTTCTTTCTTCTTCTCCTCTCCTTGCCTGGAGCCATCAAGAATCAGCTCAGGGGCTGCCGGTGTTGCTCAGTGGTAGAGCACTTGCCTAGCATGCTTGAGGCCCTGAGCTCAATCCCCAGCACATACACAAAGTCAGCTCAGACCCACGTCTATAAAGTTTCCCCCAAACACTTCAGCCCCATGTGCTTTAACAGTGTGTGGTCCGCCCTACAGATCGTGCTATTATTCCATGCTCTGTGTCTTATAAGGAGCATGTGTACTGTCTCCAAACGAGATTACCAAATCCTCGTGGGCAGTGGCTGGGTATGACAGCCTTCTGAAACTCCCTTTTTCTGGTAAAGCCTTATAGTTGGTTGATGTCCCAGTGATGCTTTTTGACTAATCTTTTCTTTGTGAAAATTATATTTCATGAATATGCTTGCCTGATGTGCCTGAAGATTCCATGGCAATAAGAGATTGTTTGTCTGCTCAAAAACACCCTAGCAGACCGCTTCCATGGGCTGGCCTGAGCGGCTGGTGGAGCAGCGTTGCTGCGGCGTGGACCATGATGCCTTGAACCTGTGAAATTATGTGAAGCAGCACTTTTTCTGGATTCTAAAAGACATCATTTCATCATGGAACAGCAAATTTCAGATCAGACACAGCTGCTTATTAACAAGTTACCAGAAAAAGTAGCAAAACATGTCACATTGGTTCGAGAAAGTAGCTCCTTAACTTATGAAGAATTTCTTGGGAGAGTAGCTGAACTCAATGACGTAACTGCTAAAGTGGCCGCTGGCCAGGAAAAACATCTTCTCTTCGAGGTACAACCTGGTTCTGATTCCTCTGCCTTTTGGAAAGTGGTTGTACGGGTGGTCTGTACCAAGATTAACAAAAGCAGTGGCATTGTAGAAGCATCACGGATCATGAATTTGTACCAGTTCATTCAGCTTTATAAAGACATGACAAGTCAAGCAGCAGGAGTGTTGGCTCAGAGCTCCACCTCTGAAGACCCTGAAGAAAACTCATCCTCTGCAACGTCTTGTCAGGCTAGCCTTTGGATGGGAAGGGTGAAGCCGCTGACCGATGAGGAGGAGTGTTGTATCTGCATGGATGGACGAGCTGACCTCATCCTGCCTTGCGCTCACAGCTTTTGCCAGAAATGTATTGATAAATGGAGTGATCGACACAGAAATTGCCCTATTTGTCGCCTGCAGATGACTGGAGTGAATGAATCTTGGGTGGTGTCAGATGCACCCACAGAAGATGACATGGCTAACTATATTCTTAACATGGCTGACGAGGCAGGCCAGCCCCACAGGCCATGACCTCGGGGGAAAGAGCTTCTTTTGTTATTGTGGGCTACAAATACATTGTGGTCTTGGAGGGAAAACAGAGGTATCTTGTGGCACAGATACAGAAAAACTCATTTTTCCCATCCTCTTATTTTTGCTATTCTGATAATGTGTCCCACTTTTTAAATAAACTTGCCATGTCTTCCATTCATGGTAAACTAAAAAAAAAAAGAAAAACACTCTAGCAGAAAAAAGAGGACAAGGTAAGAGTTAAAACCCAAGAAAGCACATGTTGTTTGAATATTGATATATTTTTAAAATAACATTTTTGGGAAATAAGATGCATAATAAAAATTTCCCTCTCTTTCATTTGGCTCATCTAGTTGGCTGCATTTTAGAAACTAAGCCCTATTTTCCTGGTAGCCATGGTGAATTAATTAGCTTCTCTGATATGTTATCAGCTAGTTCTTAAGGCCCTCATTTTGAGTAAGCCACAGAATTGGTTTCAAATCTTGGCAGTTCTCATCTAAGATCCACATAATTTCTAAGCTTATCTTCTTTTCTTCATAGCATGGTATTAGGATCTAATGAAGAGTTGGCTGCTGTGGCACACTCCTGTATTCCCAGCTACTTGGGAGGCTGAAGCAGGAGGATTCCAAGTTCAAGGCCAGCCTGAGCAAGTGGGTGAGACCCTGTCTCAAAAAATTCCAACATTCCGGGAAGCTGAAGCAGGAAGATCGTAAATTCAAGCCCAGCTTGGGAAACTTAGCAACTTAGCAAGTCCCTGTCTTACAAAGCCAAAAGGTCTGGGGATGTAGCTCCATGCAAAGGCCCTGGGTTTGATAGGGTGTTTTGGGGGGCTGGAGTGCCCTTCTAGAGGTGGTTTCTAGGTTTTTTTTTTTTTTTTTGTCCTGACCCAAAGAGCTGGTCAAAACAAGTGTAAAAAGTAACAATGTTTTATATTTATTAAAAGTATGAAAAATGAAAAGAAAAGAAACATGCTCCACAGAGTGAGTGTGGGCCAATTAAAAGTAGGAAAACAAATACAATCTATAGGGTCATGGTAGAGTACTGTGAAGAGAGAGGACAGTGGCCCAGAACTCAGTGTTGGCTGTCTTTCTGTATCTCACACTCCTCAGGCTGACATCGGGTCTAGGGCGTCCTATCAGAAACCTGCTTGAGTTATCCCAAGAATTGAAGATAGCACTCTCTGATTTGTTCCATACGCAGGGCTTTGGGAAATGTTCTGTGCATATGTCCCGGAACTCTTATGATGGGCAGGTCGTGGCCACTTCCCCAGCCAGTTTGCCATGCCTAATCTTCTGCCTCAGGTTCAATCCCTAGTACCACAGAAACTAAAACAAAAACCCAAAAGTGATGGAGACAGAGTATAAAACATAGTCCTTAAGAACTATATTTCATTATTCCTATATTGCATATTCAATTGCTTTCTTTTCCTCACTTTATGACTGTGTGTAGTAGGTGCAGTAAGTTTTTAGAAGTCTCCACATAGGCAGTCTTAGAATTAAGAGAAAAAAACTTCTGAAAAATCTTGATCTTTGAAACTGACACTAGTAAAAATAAAGATGCAAACAAAAAGCAGTAATAGTAACAGCTTACTATGACTGAGTCTTTACTTAGCTAGGCAGATTATCTGCTTGTGTTTACAATAACTGATGGAGATGGGCCCTCCTGTTATCCTCTTTTGCAGATGAGAAGAGAGACTGGGCTAAATAAATAACCATGAGCACAGAGCTAAGTGATAAAGGGTTCAAATGCAAATTTTGACCACTCCCTGAGTCTTTGTACTTAATCTTGTCTTCATGTTATTGTTTTTCCAAAGATTAATCCCATGGATGAGTAACCTAATATACTTCTTTTGTAACTAGAAGGTAATATCTTTAAATGTGGACCTTGCCTCATGATAATCACAGCACAGGGAGCTGAACATCCTCTGTACTCAACCTTCCAGAATGAATAAACACATAAAAACATCATGGCTTATAATATAGTGTAATAAGGCACATCAAGAGTACAAGAGAAACTGGACGTGGTGATGCATGCCTGTACTCCCAGCACTTGGGAGGCTGAGGCAGGAGGATCACAACTTCAAGTTCTGCCTGGGCCATTTATCCAGACCCTGTCTCAAAATAATAAAGGGCTGGGGATATAGCTCAGTGTGAAAGCCCTGGGTTCAATCCCCAGTACCACAAATAAATCCATCTACCAATATATACATAAATAAAAAAGGACTGGGGATATAGCTTAGTGTAAAGGCCCTGGGTTCAGTCCCCAGTACCAACAACAACAATAACAAATATAAAAGACATATTATCCAGCTTTTTTCCTCCCTTTAACAAGAAATATATCCAAGGAGCAAAACATCCTTCAGCTATTCCAATGCTGCCCCATTCCCAAACCTATGTGTAGGGATCACTGTAGAGATGAAGCTACATAATTTAGACTTTGTGGAGGTCAGGGAGTGAGATGATTAACTCAATAAACTGCACAGCCTCCAAAGTAGGCAATCATACTTGACTCCCTCCTTCAGCTTTGCTTTTCACATTCATTTTGCTCACAATTCCTGCTGATTTTATCTTGATTCTCAAGTTTATTTCCTCCCTTCAGTTGAACTGCCATTGGCTTATTCAAAACTTTCTTGGCTGGTGAGATGGCTCAGCGGCATAAGCGCCTGCCTGGCAAGCGTGAGGTCCTGAATTCGAGTCCTGGTACCCACATACGAAAAAAGGGCCAGTGATATCGCTCAGCAGCACGGGTGCCTGCTGGTGCACGAGGTCCTGAGGTCGACTCCCAGTACCCACCAAAGAAAAAAAACAAAAAAAAAACTTTCTTGACTTTCCTAAGCAATGTTAGGTGTTTTCTTTCTGCCTTTCTATCACTTTAATGCATAATCTTACTGTAGAAATACCTATCTATATCCATATCCATATCCATATCCATATCCATATCCATATCTCCTAGTATGTAGTAAGCCTCAGTGAGTGTTTAGGGAAGGCAAATGACCTGATATCTTAGTTACTTTCTCACTGTTGGGACACAATACTCGACATCCACAAGTTTAAGGAGGAAAGATTTATTTTTGTTTATAGTTTGTAGAGGTTTCAGTTGATAGCTGGCTCCAAAGCAGGCTGGCATGGCAGAAGAGAAAGACCTCATGGCAAGACAGGCAGGAAACAGCAGAGACTTCCTTCTTCTTTCCCTTTTTCTTCCATCCAGGCTACAAGCCTATTGGGTAGTGCCACCCACACCCAGGGTGGGTCTTCCCCCTTCAGTAAGTCCATCATCCACACTCAGAACGATGCTAAACCAATCAGTGGACTAATCCAGTTATCATGTCCATGATTCAGTCACTCGCAAAAGCCCCACCTATGCGCACATGAGGCTTTGCAGGGGACATCTAGATACAAGTTATAATAGCCAGAGATGATAAATGTCACTTTCAATGCATTCTTACTGTGTATCCAGCATCTGGATAAAAGATGAGAAAGGAGCAGCTTCTGCGCTGAAGATAATAGCAAGGGGTAATGTAATGATTAAGAGCAAAACCTATTGTGTGACTTTGGATCAATTATTTAATATTGGAATTTCGGTTTCCTTATTTGTAAGAGGATGCCTATTTCTCATATATTTTAGTGCTTATAAGAATTGGTAAAATACCTGGCAAGCACAAGGTCCTGAGTTTGACTCCCGGTACCCACATACGAAAAAAGGGCCAGTGATATTGCTCAGCGGCACGGGCGCCTGCTGGTGCACGAGGTCCTGAGTTCGACCCCTGGTACCTACAAAAAAAAAAAAAAAAAAAAAAAAAAAGAATTGGTAAAATAAGCTATATGGCAATGCAATCTTATAAATTCTTGTAAGGTCAAAAGCGGGCTGTTTGTATTTAAAGCACTTACCGGGGCAAACTTAGTGGACACAGGTTGTTGTTACCAAGCCAGGCATAGAAATAATCATAATGCAAAGGGGGAGTTTTTGGAGCCATTGGGTATCTTAAGAGTTTCACAGAAAATGCGACCATGTATCTTGGGAATAGTCCAGGAAAGTCTTCAAGGTCAAAGCCTTAGAAGTCTCTTAGAGCCCTAGAAACCAAGTTGCCTCAGACCTGGAGTCAAATGCTCAAATAGCACAGCAATCAGGCAGCTACTCTAGGGGTAAGGAACTCTAACTGTTCGAATCACCTGCGAAATGGCAAAGGCAAACCAACGACCAAGCCCCATGCCCAAACTCATCAGAATTTCTAGGAGTCAGTTCCCAGTCGGAATATAGCTTTAAGTGATTTTATGTGCAGCCAGAGTCGAGATCTACTGCAATTCTAAACCAACCAGCGCTAGACTCGTGAACAGGAGTGTCATTTCCTATTAATTCCCGGTGACTGTTGGAATGGGATTCATCAGCTTCTTTGAAAGAGTCTGGAATTATATGTGGAATTTCCCAAATGTGAAAATCTTGGCAAGTAATTTAAAGTGTTTGAAAAACGTGAAGGGGGATTGGAAAGAAAACATAGACCGGTGTTTTCTTTCACTGGGTACTGGGGATTGAACCCAGGGCCTCCGCACTGAGCTACATCCCCGGCCCTTTTAATTTTTTTCATTTTGTGGCACGGTCTCCTAAATCACTCAATTGCCCGGCTGGCCTTAAACTTAGAAATCTTCTGCCTCAGGCTCCTAAATGCTGGCATTATAGGGTACGCCGCCATACCCAGTTTAAAACGTTAGGTAATTTATCCAAGATTACACAGGAAATCTAAGAATCAGGATCCAAATCCAGTCCTTTCAAATTAACGTTCCTTATACATCAGACAGGGAACACTCGGGAGTTGCTCCAGGCGTGATCGCGCACGCATGTAATTCCAGCACTCTCGAGACCTTTTTTTTTTTCTTTCTTTTTAATATGAAAGTTTCTTGATATGAGTAGCAAGATATTTAAGTGCTAGAACGGTTACTCATTTGAAATGTAGATTTTATTTATTACTACATTTTCGTAGTACATAATGATTACAGTTATTGTGGGGAATTGGTACATGCTCATAATACATTTTAATTCTCCTCTCTCCGACCTTTCCTCTCCCTCCCTGCTCTTCCTACCATTGGCCCCCTTTCCATATGCAAAAGCTCTATTTTCATAATTTTTCCTTCCCCTCCCTCCATCTCTTGTTCCCTCATCCATTTGAAAGAGATCTCCCTACTTCCTCTTTATCTATCTTCTATTTTGCTCTTTATTTATATAATCTGAGTTTTTAGTTTTTCATATGGGACTGTCTTAAAAAAGACCCGGAGATACAGCTCAATCAGAGGCCTTGGGTTCAATCTCCAGTGCCACAAAAATAAAACAACAGGCCGGGCGTGGTGGTGCACGCCTATAAGCCTAATACTCTGGAGGCACAGGCACGAGGATTGCAGCGAGTTCGAGGACAGCCTAGGCTGTATACTGTAGTGAGTTCAAGGGCAGCCTGAACTAGTAAGCTACACCGTCTCAAAAAAAAAAAAAAAAAAAAAGGGTAAGATTGTGGGAAGGAGTAAGTTGTGGTACAAAGGAACCCTAAGAGCAGTTCCTCTAGCAGCCGGCAAAGCCCAGGTGATAAAACGTGTGGAACGCGAACCACACTCTCGGTGGAGCAAGGTAAACCAACCACGCATGCGCCTCCTACTGGCAGCACCGCGGAGGGGCGGGGCTGGTTAAGGAAGATGAATTACGACCTCTGCTGGCCACGCTCACGACTCCTGCCGTAAAGGTAGTGTGTGGCGCGTGCGCACCTCCTTTCCCTCGCGGATTCTCGACGAGCTCGGTGCTGTGGGGGTCCTCACTGTGCTGTCAGGCCGTCGCCATGGTGAAGCTGAGCAAAGAGGCTAAGCAGAGGCTGCAGCAGCTCTTCAAGGGCGGCCAGTTTGCCATCCGCTGGGGTTTTATTCCTCTTGTGATCTACCTCGGTCAGTAGGAGAATAACCTCAGAAAAGGCCGGGGGAGGGGTTGGTGGAGTCTGTGATTCCGTCTTTGGCCTTCTGGGCGGAGAAGGAAACTGGGGACTCCGGTCGCGCGCGTCCTCTGAAGTTGTCTGGTCAACTGGGCTCGAGTTAGCCTGAATTCGAGTTTCTCCTTTACTAGTTGGGTGGTCTTTAACAAGTCACGTAATCCCTCCCGTTCTATTTTTATATCTATAAAACTGAGATAAGACGTACTTCTCAGGATTACTGTGAAGGTTTGATGCCCTTATGTTTGTGAAAGCGACGAACTAGGCGGATTTTCGGGGCGTTTCTCCTCACCTCTAGGTGGGCCTAAGTGGACAGGGAATCTAGCTACCTCGTGAATATGCCAGTATCTTCAAGTACGATTACGACAGTAGTTGAATGCCTCTGCTTTCTCATTGTACAGTGAAGGGTGTAGAAGTTTTTTGTTGTTGTTGTTGCTACTGGCCTCATTTTACAGGGGGAGGAAACTGAGCCCTAGAAAAGTTACATATTCCTTGCCCAAGGTCACGGGATTGTATCAAGGGGCTTATGGATTCAGACACTGGGACATCAGGGCCCATCCATTTACTGTACTGCGAGGCTTTGTAAGCGCCCAGGCAAATATTTTCACCTAGAGCTGCATTGGGACCTTATCCTATTTCTAATCCTGGGTAGTGTTTGTTTGTTTTAACCTTACTGCCGTATTCAGGCATTATATGGTGAAAGGGAAAGCTCCTAAATTTTTATCCCCAGCTCTGTCAGTTTGAGCAAATAGTTTGACATTTCTGAAAGTCAATTTCACAGTTTAAAATAGGATTCTAACAGGATGCTGCTTCCAGTTTATTTAGATGTCATGCATTGTATAATATAAAGTTTATTCACTCTTAGTCTTGACAGATCTTTTGATTAGGCTGGACATTCTCCAGGCAGCTGTGGTTCCCAGTTCCCTGTGAGCTGGAAGCCACTTGTCATCCCACCTGGGGGATATTTCAATATGTAGGACTTAAAAATGATTTTTTCCTACTTATTTTCACACCCCCAGCCCATCCCCTCACCCCTTACCCCTGTACTGGGGATTGAACCCAGGGCCTTTTACTGAACTACATCCTCAACCTTTGTGTAATTTTAATTTTTTTTTTGTAATTTTTAATTTTGAGACAGGATCTTGATAAGTTGCCTAGGCTGGGCTGGAACCTGTGAGCCTCCTGCTTCAGGCTCCTAGAGTGCTGAGGTTAAGGTGTGTGTCACCACGTCTTACTAACTTGAATGCAGTTTTTAAAACATTGCTTCCTCTGATATTAGAAACTTTGCAGGTATCAAGGTTTTAGTGACATCCTACTTGTGCAGTCTGTGTTGTTTCCCTATTCCTTGCAGGATTCTTCCTTCCTTTTTATTTAACAGTGAAAGAACTATTTGGGTGGCCAAATACTGGGAATAATTTACCTTTTAGCTGAGAAAGGTGTGGGAATCTTGATTCTTCCTCTTTTTTGTGCCACATGTTTTGGTTTGTAATTGAGAACATGGAATCCTATTTTAACCTGCTCTTGCTTTCTTTGTCTTTGCTTTTCTTTAACTCATATCTACCTTTTACTCCCTCTCTCCTTTTTGAGATTCCTTTTCCACTTTTACAGAGCTGTAGCTGGGTGCTATAATCTCAATGGCTTCAGTCCCTCTAGAGTCTAGAGTTTATTTTTCTTTTTATTCGTAATTTGACCATGGTGATTTTCACCCTAGTGTCCAACTCAGGTTATTTGAGGTTGATAGTAAGGCTGCCTTTCTAGTACTTAGTCTTTTTTCTGTGTGTGTGGGTACCGGGGGTCGACCTCAGGACCTCGTGCACCAGCAGGCGCCCGTGCCGCTGAGCGATATCACCGGCCCTTTTTTCGGATGTGGGTTCCAGGAGTCGAACTCGGGCCCGCGCACTTGCCAGGCAGGCGCTTATGCCACTGAGCCATCTCACCGGCCCTCTAGTATTTAGTCTTTATCATTGTTTTTTCCTTTATTTTTTTTATTTTTATTTTTATTTATTTATTTATTTTGAGACAGGGTCTCTCTCTGCAGTTCAGGCTGGCCTTGACCTCACTTTTTTTTTTAATGTGGGTACCGGGAGTCGACCTCAGGACCTCGTGCTTGCCAGCAAGCGCTTGTGCCGCTGAGCGATATCACCGGCCCTTTTTTTCCTTTATGTGGGTACCGGGAGTCGAACTCAGGACCTTGCGCTTGCCAGGCAGGTGCTTATGCCACTGAGCTATCTCACTGGCCCTTGAACTCACTTTTTAGCCCAGGCTGGCCTCAAACTCCAGTGATCCTCCTGCCTCAGCCTCGTGAGTGCTGGGATTACAGGTGTGTGCCACCACACCGGGCTGTTTTTTCCTTTATACTATACATAAAATTTAATTTTATGTTTAAACAAGTTTCCAAGTTGTTCTTTTACTTTTTCCACTTCAGCTCTCACTAAAACCTACAACTATGGATTAATTTCTTGTGTAATTTAGGTTCAAACATATGTTTCTGGGCTTCATGAACTATAGTGCTATACAATATGACAGAAAGTGACATGATGGTAAAGAATCTGGACCTTTACCAGCAAAAAGGTTTGAGCCACCATTTGGAAGACAGTTCTCCATGGTCTCTTAGTTTTCTGTAAATCTTGTGAACAGAGGCTGTAATGAACCTTTATTCCTTATAACAGCTTGAAAATCATATAGAAATTCCTGATTTATGAGCATTCGAGTTGAGATCTTTTAAAGATACGAACAGACCTCCTATTATGAACATTCGTAGATGCAAACAAATCCCAGAAGTAGCTATGTAGTTCATGTTGGCCTTGAACTCACTATATAGCTCAGCCTGGCCTCAAACTCGCAGTTATCCTCCTGCCTCAGCCTCCAGAGTGCTGGGATTGCAGGCATGCGCCACCACACCTGGCCACAGTTCTTGCCCTCCTTCTTTTAATCAGTTATTTCAACAAAGTAGCAAAATGTCATCAAATGAGTTTATAAGTGTGTATATATATATATATAGATATATATATATATATCTATATATATATATATATATATATTTTTTTTTTTTTTTTTGTGTGTGTGTGTGTGGGTACCAGGGGTCGAACTCAGGACCTTGCGCGCCAGCAGGTGCCTGTGCCGCTGAGCGATATCACCGGCCCTTTTTTTCATATGTGGGTACCGGGAGTCAAACTCAGGACCTCGCGCTTGCCAGGCAGGCGCTTATGCCGCTGAGCTATCTCACTGGCCCCTATAAGTATATTTTAAATGGTAAAAGTTTTAATTAATCATACTTGTAATAAGAGTTGGTTTAATTAGGTTGTTGAATAGTTACTGAATGATTTATTTTCATCCTCTCTTTTATCATTAATTTTTGCTTTATAAAATGGGAGGTTTGTAGGGGATAACGTAAGATACCCTCAATTGTTTTTTCAAAAGAAAAGTCTGGTTTAAAAAAAAATCTTTATGTTCTTCACAGTCTTTCTTTTTTTTTTTTTTTTGTGGGTACCGGGGGGTCGACCTCAGGAACTCGCGCGCCAGCAGGCGCCCGTGCCGCTGAGCGATATCACCGGCCCCTTTTTTGTATGTGGGTTCCGGGAGTCGAACTCGGGCCCTCGCGCTTGCCAGGCAGGCGCTTAAGCCGCTGAGCCATCTCACCGGCCCCAACAGTCTTTCTTTTTTTGAGACAGGGTCTTGCTATGTAGTCCAGGCTATCCTTGAACTCAGAGTGATCTTCCTGCCTCAGTCTCCTGAGTGCTGGGATTACAGGAGTAGGCCACCATGCCCAGCTATGTTCTTCATAGTCTTACATTCGGTATAATTTGGGGGTTGTGAGAACTTATCCTATGTAATGACTGATAATGAAAAATAGAGCATACTAAGAGCCACTGTGTTACTTGTGTATACAATAGACATAAGGTAGCTTTTCCATTCTGCTAATTAGTCCTAGGTATAATCTCATCCTTAGTGAAAATTAGAAACTGTTCTGTAGCTCAGGTAGATGTAGATAGGGTTGGTAGATCTGGATATCATTCTAGTTGTCTTGGGTTAGAGTAAAAAGAAAGTCTTCATCATAGTTTTTTTTTTTTTTTGGTCTGTTGAGGTTTTAATTAGTATTTTTTCTTCTATCCCCTCAGGATTTAAGAGAGGTGCAGATCCTGGAATGCCTGAGCCAACAGTTTTGAGGTACTGTTACAAACATTTCAGGGTAGAGCTCATATATTAGTATTGAATCTTTGGGAAACAAATAGTGATAATGATAGATGTTGACCTAGACCTTAACCTGTCAGTAGAGTTCTTGGGCTTTTGGAAAACAATAGCTGTTTATGGACCAGTCTACCTTCTTTACCAGGTAGCTGCTTCCCCCTTCCATGTCATAATTGCAATGAGACATACTTTAGAAGTTAAAGAACCAGCTGGGTGTAGTGGCACATGCCTGTAATCCCAGCACAGAGAGACTGAGGCAGGAGGATTGCCATGAGTTTGAGGCCAGCCTGGGCTACATAAGTAAGTTCAAGGCCAGCCTGCACTACATAGCGAGACCCTGTCTCAAAAAAAAAAAGGAAAACCAATTTATCATCCTACCACATTAAAAGGGGAACTGTTTTTAATTTTCTATATTCTCATCTTTATTTAGATGAATACAACAACCTTTATATCATTCTGACAAAGGATACATGATTTTGTTTTCTTCACCTAAAATTAGAATTGTTATACATTTCTTTGGGAGATTACATAGATTTACTTAGATTCTTTTCAATGTTTCAGTTTTTCCTTTAACAGTATGATTAACATTTTAATGCATATAACTTTTATAGATTTTTATCTCATAAATTCTTATGGGATCAGTGAAAGTATATGAACATTGTGGCTCTGAAAATGCACTGCTATATTTCAAAAACAACCATGCTGATATTGGATAAGAACTTGTAAACACTTCACATGCACACAGCACACATATTTATACATACGTATAGATATGTATGGATAAATGCCTGTTAGCTTTACATTATTGTGACAAAATACCTAAGATAATTTATAAGGAGATAAGTTTTATGGCTCATGGTTTCAGTTCATGGTTGCTTTACCCTGTTGCTTTGGGGCTATGGCAGCATAGTACATCATGGCAGGAGTGCCTGGCGAGGAGGCCTAATTACCTCATGGCAGCTTGGAAGCAGAGAGAGGAGGGGGCTGGAGTCCCATTGTCCCCTTCAAGGCCATGGTCCCAGTGACCCAACTTCCTTCTACTATGCCTCACCCCTTAAAGGTTCTGTGACCTCCCAATAACTTCATAGGCTGATGGCTAAGCCTTTAACACATAGGTCTTTGGATGCTGTTCAAAATTCAAACTATGACAACTTGTGACGACTATGTATAGATGTATATATACGTGCATAAGCAGGTAGGTATACATGGTTATATACATATAAACATTCTCTGGAAAAAGGACTGATACTCCTGGCACTATGATGACCATGACCACTGCCACTAGTGCTATGAGATTTCAGCTTGACCCTCTATTTCACAGGCATCTCTCATAGTTTGCCCTAACATTGGCTATTCTAGGTCTTTAGTTTCTTCAGAATCCTCCTTTAAGTCACTTTTTTTCCAGAATGAGCAGAAAATAATAATACAGATTAGGTATTCTTTATCAAAAATGCTTGGGCTCAGAGTTCAAATTTTCAAGTTAGGGGTGCTCAATGTATAGTAACATCAAGAATCACCTATCATGTGACTGTGACGTTGTTGTTTTAGTGCTTTACACTCATCATAGTTGTTTCTTCAGTCCTTCAGAAAAAGTCACACAGTTGGTAAGTCGTGAAGTACGTCTACCTCCAGAGCCCGCATTCTTTCCACTGGGTCACACAGCCTCCTGCAGGTGATCTTGCCTCTTATTACAATGTCATCTGATATACATATCCTCTACCCCTCTGCCTCACTGGCCTCCCCTTTCTGAAAGGGAGAGGTTTTTTATCAAAGAGTACCACCATATGTGCCCTCCGTTTGCTCACTTTTGCAGTGAACTGTTTTCCATGATAAAATTCTTCAATAAATGGCCTTCACTCACTTCTTTCTTAGCCTCCTGTTCTCCTTTTAATCTTTTATGATATGGTTTCTTAAAACTGCTTTCAGAGCTCCCCACTAAATTCCTTTTTTCTTAGCCTTTGTTCTTTGAATTAATTAGTGTATTTTCCTTTAAGTGGGGATTGAGGTAATGTATCTGCTCTTGACTAGCTGGATGACTGTAGACCAGTTATTTACTTAAGGAAGCATTACCTTAGGATATAGTATTGTAGATGTGACTACTGGGTTGAACTGTGTGAAAATTTTCCAAGTAGTGGAAATTATCATCAAATACCTTTCCTCAAGAAGCCATTAGGCCGGTGAGATAGCTTAGCGGTATAAGCGCCTGCCTGGCAAGCGCGAGGTCCTGAATTTGACTTCCGGTACCCACATATGTAAAAAGGGCCGGTGATATTGCTCAGCACGGGCGCCTACTGGCACGCGAGGTCCTGAGTTTGACCCCCGGTACCCACACACACACAAAAAAACCATTAATCTTTCTAAACTGTAGTCTCTTTTATTAGTTGGACATCATAATACTTTATAAGGTTGCCATGAGGATGAGAATATGGTACATAAAGTGTTAGCAGTACTTGTCAAGTAATATGATCAATAAGCTATTAATGGTAACTTTTAATCTTTTCTGTGTCATCTCCTTTATTCCCACCTCCTTCTGTGAGAACAGTGCTCTAGCTATGTGACACTGCATGCTAATCCCAGAAGAGACTATGTTTTCATGTCTTTGTCCCATGTGCTTGTTCTCCCTCACCCTGGAGTGCTCTTTCCCATTGGTTTCTGCTTGATAAAAGTCTGCTTCTAGGAAATCATATCTCCAGTGTTGCCTTGTCGCTGAACCATTTCCCACCATCTTC
Source organism: Erethizon dorsatum (assembly GCA_028451465.1). Taxonomy (NCBI): domain Eukaryota; kingdom Metazoa; phylum Chordata; class Mammalia; order Rodentia; family Erethizontidae; genus Erethizon; species Erethizon dorsatum. The sequence goes on from CM051835.1 coordinate 83,007,830, forward strand.
CTGGATGAAACTGATTCCGTTTCTGTTTTCCTATAGTATTTTCCAGTGTCTGTCATTCTTTGTCTCGTATTATACTTGTTGCTTATTTACATTTTGTCCTGTAAGCACCTAAAATAACTGCTTAACAAGTTTTGAATTAATTAGATGGTCCTCACTCCTGGTCCTTGTGCCTTCGGCAATCTGGGATCAGAGGTGGGGATGGAATGGGTCCCTCTGTACTCCCTTTTTTGGCTTCAGTGACCCGGCAAGTTTTGACTCTTCAAATTTGTGGGACTGGAAGCAACTCTGTCACCATCACCAACTTTTTAATTTCTTCACCTTTTTGGTTTTTCAGTGTTCCTTTCCTTTCCTTGTGCTCGTTCAGTCATTTTTATCATTAGAAGTGTCTTCCGGTTTCCTCTCCAGGTATACTTGTGTTTAGGAAATAATTGCTTGTAAAGGGTTGTCCAGTTACAGAATGCCACGTACCATGCTGGTTGCAGTAGACAGGCTGACTAGGGAGATTGTCTTTGTTGCCTACTCTATGCCCTGAAAGGAAAAGAATTGTTAATGCTATGGTTTTCATTAATGTAAAATGTGTTGTTTATTAATGTAAAGTCTATTATTTCTACATAGTTATTATTTATATACTTATGTAAATTACTGATTTGTTTCCCTTGCTAACTTGTCAGGTCTTTTTGGGATTAGAACCACATTCATCATAGTAGAACCCAGGGCCTTACACATGTGATACACAGGTCATGTCATTGAGCTACGTTCACAGCCCTTAGTATCCTCCATTTTCACCCAGGATGACACATTGCACATAGTCAGCAATTGTTGGTTGATAAAAAGGCCTTATTCAAAATGCAGTATTATACTGAATAAGGAGTAATAGCTTAATAAAACATTATTAAGGCAAACAAGTAACTAACAGAATCCTTGTTCCTATTCTCTTTCTAAGGCCAAGGAAGATTTTCTTCTCACTTTATTTTGGATGTTCATTACTTTTGAGGAAGAAATCCTAATAGATGGGTTTATTTTCATATCTTAACTGTGTGCAAGATATGAAAACACCCTCATTGAAAGGATCCTCACTGTCATTTTGTAATACAAGTGTATTCAGTTGGGATAGAAATCATTGTTTTTTCTTTTTTCCTTTTTTTTTTTTTTTTTTTTTTGAGACAGTCTTTTGCTATGTAGTTCAGGTTGGCCTTGAACTCACTGTGTAGTCCAGTGTCTTAGTTATTTCTCATTGCTGGAGCCAAATACCTGACGCTCACATGTTAAAGGAGGAAAGGTTTATTTTGGCTCAAAGTTTATAGAGGTTTTAGTCCCCGGGTGGCTGGCTCCAAGGCAGGACGGCATAGCAGAGGAGAAAGAGCTCATGGCATGGCAGGCAGGAAGCTGTAGGCCTTCTTTCTTTCCCTTTTTATTCTATCCAGGCTACAAGACTATTGGTTGGTGCCACCCACACTCAGGGTGGGTCTTCCCTCTCAGTAAGTCCATCGTTCACACCTAGAACTGTGTTAGACCAATCAGTGGACTGATCCAGGACTGCACACAGATGATCCAGTCACTTCCCAAAAGCCACACCTATGAGTGCACGAGTCTTTGGTTGGAGGGTAGAGGCATAACACCTGGGCTGGCCTCAAACTCATGGCAGTCCTCCTGCCTCAGCCTCCTGAGTGCTGGGATTACAGACATGGGCTACTGTACCTGGCTGGAAATCATATTTTTTACCCAGCAGGATTTAGACATGAAACATCTTATATCCTTTCTGGATCCTGTTGCTTTGGGAATTGGGCTCCTTAGTGGCAGTAATTAATTCTTAAGAATTAGTCAAAGTAGAAATTGATGCTAATTGCTTCTATGGATGTGGGTAGACTAAGGTTAAGAGCACTTGGGTCGGTCCTGCCCTTCCACTTACAACCTGTAACCATCTGAAAGCCCGTTTCCACAGCTTTAAATTGGGATAGCCATCACAGGGGTTATGGTGGACTTCACACACGGAATCTGGCTCACAGACAGCATGCTGTTTTAGTATTACTGATGTGGGTTCATCAGTCCTTCCAGTTTGTGAAAGCCATTAATCATTTGTCTTTTGATTGGCTTCATTTTACTTATCAACTTACGTTTTCCTTTTTTTAAATAATAGGTAGCCATACTCAAATCTATTTAAATATAATTCTGTATTTTTTCTTTTTTTTTTTTGCTTGATAATATTGATGCTTCTAGTAACTCAGTTTTTAGATGAGCAAACACATAAATGTATAAAATCTTCTAGTTCTTAAACTGTTTAGGAAGTTTTCTTTTTGGGGTTTAATTAATTTCTCCTCTTCACAAACATTTTAGCCTACTTTGGGGATAAAGGACTTTTCTCACCTGGATTTGGAAGCAGTCTTCGATCATAGACAACATGGAAGGTGTGTGCTCTGGCTGTTATGAGAAGTGGGACGTCATTCAGATGTTCACCAGTTGGATGGCACAGGGCTTTTACTTCTCAGATGTGTCTGTGACAGAGTGGAACCTCTACTGACTTATTTATGATAGACTATCAAAATAAATATTTTTAACAATGTTATGTCTTGAGTCTTTTTTGAATTGAGCATATAGGGACTATAAGGTAAAAATTAAGCCTTGTGTTACTTTTTCAAAACAGGGAATCTGTGTATGTGCCTCCTAGATGCTGCCTTAAAAAAGAGTAACACTTTCGAGCTAATTCCTGGCCATTCACCTAACAGATATATTCCAGTTTCCCTTAGTGAATTAGTAGCTCCCCCAGGGATGTTCTGAGGTAGTAAGATTAGGGACAACTTTCCATTTGTGACAAATGGGGCTGTTTCACAGCATCGAAATAAAAGTTCTTAAAAAGAAATGGGTTTTGGTGTCTTTGTTAGTAGGAAATGGGAGTGGCATTGGGGAATTGTAGGTGAAATGTGTCTTAAGATTTTCCTCAGTGATGTTAGCAAACTAGAGCTATCCAAGCAAGAGCCCATGGAGAATACACAGCATGTTGGCACTTCATCATCTCGGAAGAAAAAAAGGCAATTAATTAATGGGAACTAGTTTTCAGCTCTAGGTACTGGTTTCCTGGGTCCTTACCCTGTATTTGAAGCCTACTTTGTTATTAGTTTTTTCTGTTCTTCTAACAAAATAGCTTTATTTTCTTAGTTTGGGAGATGTAATCAATGAAGGAAGGAACCTGAAATGTCACACAGTTTGAGAGAAGTCCATTGGTTGAAGGTTTTAAACAGCTACTGTTAGAGGATTATTTGTGAATGTAATCTCTCTCAGGAATCTGGAGCTATCATTACCAAAAATTTTTCTTTTTTTTTTTAAATGTAAATGCTTCTTTGCTATTTAAGCCTATTTTCTCAAGTTTTGTTACCTTTGCCATGGTGATGACAAAGACTGGAGTCTTACTGCAAAGGGGAGTTTTATTTTAAATGGAATTCTTGAGAACTAAATGCAGGAAGCCATTTTTGGTAAACACAATATAATTGCTTCAACATCTCTGAATCTAGGCATGTATGATTATGCTTTAAATAAGGCTGTTTTTGTATTCCATAGAATTACTTAAATTGGTGGTTACTCTTCTCCCCCCAGCATTCCTTTCTGCAAAGTGGAGTTTTGTCAGTGGATTCTTATTAATATTTTGGTGTATACTTTCTGCCCGTTGTTGCTCAGGGCTTCTAGAAATCGAGAATGTAAAGCTGTGGATGTCCATTTTGATAAAATGGTTACATGGATAATAAAGATAATTGGTTTTGTGCTCCTTTAGGAGTTACCTTGTAGCTGTCTACAGAAGACTGAAATGAGGAATACAGAATTAAACTCACAGGAGAGAAAGCTAAGGAACAAAGTTTTAAGCACTTGTTGAAAAGGAGCTGAGGGCCGGTGAGATGGCTCAGAGGCGTAAGCGCCTGCCTGGCAAGTGTGAGGTCCTGAGTTCGACTTCCGGAACCCACATATGAATAAGGGGCCAGTGATATCACTCAGCAGCACAGGCGCCTGCTGGCACGTGAGGTCCTGAGGTCGACCCCCGGTACCCACAAAAAAAAAAAAAAAAAAGGAGCTGAGATGGTATATACTTTAATATGTGAATATAACTTAAGGTTTATGAAATGTTTGAAACTAAACTCCTACATTTTATTGAACTTTAGGTTTTAGGACAGTACAATCCAACTTGACAAACATGGTGTATGTTTTATGCTAGATGCTGGAGAGTCTTTAGGGTTTAAATTACTACTAGGTGGCTGGGAATGCAGCTTAGTTGTACAGCACTTGTACAACTAGCATATGTGAGGCCCTGGGTTCAATCCCTAGTGCCACACACACATAATTCCTGACCTTTGTTTGCTCAGGGAAAATTACCCATGACCCTGCCACTTAATTCTTAGAACCTTAGTGAAGTCAGTCTTTCAGCGTCTTCCACAAAAAAAGGAATAATACTTGTTCCAAGGTGTTACTTTCTGATTCAGACTTTCTAATCACTGATGTAGGCTAACATCACAGGAAAACTTAGAGGTTCATGTGCTCAGTTCTCATCCCAGATCTTCTGAATCACAGTGGGTGGTAAGGCCGCAAAGGTGTATGTATTTTAGTGAAAAAAGGATCAAATTAGAGGGTTAATTCCTAGGGATCTTGGGGTCATGGTCTGTCTTGCCTCCACCTCAGTGAATACCCACTGCCTTTTTGTCTTAATTTCTTGTTGCTGGGACACAATATCGGACACCCTCAAGTTAAAGGAGGAGAGATTTATTTTGGCTCACAGCTTGTAGAGGTTTTAGTCCATAGTTGGCTGGAGCCAAGACAGGGTGGCACGGCAGAGGAGAAACAGCTCATGGAATGGTGATGGGAAGCGGAGTGATCAAGGGAGGGGGAGGGGGAGATACACCCTTCCAGGCCACGCCCCCAGTGACCCACCTCTTCTAACCAGGCTTCACCTCCCAACATATTTAGCTATAAACTCATCAGTGTACTAATCCACTGCTAATTATCACACCCCCATGATTCAGTCAGCTCCCCAAAGCCCCATCTGTGAGCGCATAAGGCTTTGGGGAAATAGTCTAAACCATAACACTTTTCCCGCTGAATACACGTTTTTGTGAAGTCTGAAATTTCTGCTCTGCTTCCGAGTAACTCTTGGCTGCTAAGCCTCCTGGAGTCTTGCCCTGTTTGCCTACAGTTTAGAGCCAAGGATCGGAGAAGAGTTTCTATGGAGATTCATCACTACATGCATTTTTTTGAGACAAGGTCTCATGTAGTTCAGCTGGCCTTGAACTCCATATGGAGCCCAGGCTGGCCTTGAACTCAACTCACAGTGAACCTACTACAGCCTCCCAAATGCTGGAATCACAGGCGTGCGCCACCACATCCAGCTTGGATGCATTTTTGAGTGAGGGTTATATATGTAAGAAACAGGCACTGCTTCGAGGGAGGCAGAACTGTATATTTGAGGCTGTAATTAGAGATGCAGGTAAGTTGCATCAAAGCAGATAGTAGAGATTCTAGAATGAAAAAGAGTGTATGCCCTCTGATAGTGCAGAACAATTATTATTTAGTTGAAAACCACTTAGCCACAAGTATGTATTATTAGAACTAGAATAAAACTTTGTGAGTGCTGTAACAATTTTTTTGATCAAAAATTCTGTGACATATGTACTTACCCTCTTTGAAGAATCCCCTTTCCTGTGATACCATGTTAATAGTGAATATATTTTACAGGCTGCTTCTCCAAAATTCATTTTTTTCTTTTGCTGTATGGGTCTTGTGAATAGTAGATTGAAAGAAGGGAAATAAAACACCTAAGAGTTAAGTGCCATGTGGATCAAGAGTCTAGGACTAGCAGAATGAATAGTGGAGACATTATTTTCACTGCCATCCTTATTGTTTTCATTATTATTTGGTTTTTTGAGACAGGGTAGTTCAGGGTAGTTCTCTCTATGTAGTTCATGGGCCTTGAATTCACTATGTAGCCCAGGCTGTCCTTGAACTCATGGTGCTCCTCCTGCCTCAGCCTTCTGAGTGCTGGGATTACAGATGTGCCCTACCACACCCGGCCAGGTTTTTTATTATTGTTTCCTGTTGTATGGTGAGCCCATTTGATAATTTGTTACTTTCTGGTAATTGTATGACAATTATTGGATGTCTAGTTCTTTAAAAAAGATTCCACTTCTCTGTTATATTCCATTTCTTCATCCTTATTTACCCGTATTTTCTTTAACATACTAATTTTGAAGTCTTCTCTGCTAACTGTAACATTTGGTTTACCCGTGTATGTGCTTCTGTCTCTTGGCTCTTTTTTTTTTTTTTTTTTTTTTGAGACAGGACCTCAGTGTGTAGTTCAGGCTGGCCTTGAACTCACTCATATAGCCCAGGCTGCCTTGAACTGAAGTTGATCCTTCTGCCTCAGCCTCCTGGAGCGCTGGGATTATAGGCATGTGCCACCACACCCAGGTCTTAGTTCTGATGAAAATTTGGTTTAAGCTTTGCTATGGTAGGCTTATTTTAGTCTTGACCTCATTATTACTAGGGTAACTGAGTTTAATAATAAAAGTATTTTATATTCCTAGGCATGAGGGTCTTTTGCTTTGGGTTTTTTTTTGGTGACACGTGTAGTCTGGAAATTTATCAGCATCTGCCTACTCTGGTTGGGTTAGAACTATAGAACTCCTAGGACTGTATAAACTCTGAAATTTCTGCCCAACTCTCCAGTTTCCTAAAAGCAATTTTCTACTAAGTCTTGGAATCTCACCCCATGATTATACAGCCTATAGTTAAGGACCTGAGAAGACTCTATCTCTTCTCTTTTCTCTTCTCTTTTCTCTTCTCTTTTCCTCTCCTTTCCTCTCCTCTCCCCTCCTCTCCTCTCCAGTTCCCTAAAAGCAATTTTCTGCTAAGTCTTGGAATCTCACCCCATGATTATACAGCCTATAGTTAAGGACCTGAGAAGAATCTATCTCTTCTCTTTTCTCTTCTCTTTTCCTCTCCTTTCCTCTCCTCTTCTCTCCTCTCCTCCCTCCCCTCCTCTCCCCTCCCCTCCGTTCTCTTTCTTTTCTTTTTTTCCCTTTCCTTCCCTTCCCTTCCCTTTCCCTTCCCTTCCCTTTCCCTTTCCCTTTCCCTTTCCCTTCCCTTCCCTTCCCTTCCCCTTTCCCTTCCCTTTTCCCTTTTCCCTTTCCCTTTCCTTTTCTCTTTTTCTTTCCCTTTCTCTCTCTTTCTTTCTTTCTTTCTTTCTTTCTTTCTTTCTTTCTTTCTTTCTTTCTTTCTTTCTTTCTTTCTTTCTTTCTTTCTTTCTTTCTTTCTTTCTTTCTTTCGACAGGGTCTTGCTATGTATTTCAGGCTGGCGTTGAACTATGTAGTCCAAGTTGGACTTGAACTCACATAGATTCCCCCTGCCTCAGCCTCCTGAGTGCTGGGATTGCAGGTGTGCACCACCACACCCGGTGTGAGAAGAATTTTTATAAAAGTTTTAGGGGTTCTTTTTCTGGAGTTCTCCTGGGTAGTTCCCTGTTCTCTAACCCTTGACCTGAGAGTCCTACCTGTGGTGGAAATCTTAAACCAAAGTGTGTTTTCTCTGCCCTATGAGAATGCAACTTCCTGTTCAGATTGAACTTCCCAAGCAGGGTGAAGATGAATTTCACTTCATTTACTTCCTTTCTTTCAAGGATCCTAAGTCTGTTTTGATTGCCAACCAATCCTTAAAACTTGTTGCTTAATATGCTGAAGGTTTCACTTCTTTGAATGCTTGCATGAAATTCATGTGTGTTACCTGGAAAAATTCAATGAACAAGAATTTGAAGAGAAAAAGTTTTATTATGTTCCATTGTGGAACACTAGGCATAAATAGGTTTTAATGTATTTTGTTCTGTTTATGGTAGGAGGCTAAATCTAATACCACCTTTTCTCATGACTGGAACAGATAGTGCAAGACTTTATTTTTTTAACTGAGAGTTGTGATTAAGAGATGGAATTGGCTTATCTGCTTTGCTTCATCTTCTTTTTTTCTTTTTCTCCTTTTTTTTTTTTTTTGGTGTTATATTTTTAAGTAAAAAGGAGCTCTACAGTGTTGATGTGGGTGGATTGCTAGATTGTTAAAATTCCTAAATGCTTTGAAGAGAACTCCCACAAGTTATTTTACATTGAAAAGGTCTCCATAGAATGATTAATTTCTTTTTCTTAAAGAACACGACTCCTGTCTGGAAGGCTGTAGCTGTAGGAAACTCAGCATGTCATTCATTTTTTAGTTTTTTTTCTACTAACTTCAGCTATAGAATAGAAGTGTAATATTGCGGTTTTGTGTCTGATTTTATCAGAAAATATCTAAGATATGCATAGATCTAAAAATTATGGTAATAGGGGCCGGTGATATGGCTCAGCGGCGTAAGTGCCTGCCTGGCAAGTGCAAGGTCCTGAGTTCGACTCCAGGTACTTGCATTAAAAAAAAAATTATGGCACATGAAATAGGTCTAATAATACAATACAGCATTTTGAAATACAACAAATTGGAATACATGGTGAAGAATTTAAGTGTCTTTTTAAAGACTACTTAAGTTTTGAATTCTTAAGTATATTAATTCCAGCAATTCACACCTTTGGAGATGACTGTAAATCATGGAGCTTCCAATTTCCTGAATATGGGATCATTTAAGATTGTTTATAATGGCCATCAGCCTACTATTGTGTATTGGAGAGTGCCAGATACGACTTTTTCTGCAAAAGCAGGAGAATCTCATAAGAGATTGCTGCATAAAAGGCTCCTGGCAGTAAAGTAGTCTAATACCTTCTATGGCAGCTTCTGAGATGATTGCCAGTGATCTCTGCCTCCTGGTATTTATGCCTATACAGTATTCGTTTGCTAGGGCCATTATACCATAGTACTATAGACTGGGTGGCTTAACCCACGTGAATGTGTTTTCTTATAGGTGTGGAGGCTGGAAGTTCAAAATTAAAGTGTTGATTGGTTTGGTTCCTCCTAAGGCTTTTCTCTTTGACTTGTAGGTAACTGGCTTCTTACAGTGTCCTCATATAACCTTTACTCTGTGCACATACATCCTTGGTATCTCTTCCTCTTCTTTTGAGGGTGCTACTCATAGTGGAGTGAGGCCCACCCATATGACCTCATTTAATCTTACTACATTTTTAAAAGCTTTATCACCATATGCAGCACATTCTAAGGTAAGCTAGAACTTCAACATATAAATTTTGGAATGACTCAGTTCAGTCCTTAACAATGCCTTTTTTCTTTTTTCTCTTTTCTTTTCTTTTCTCTCCCTGTTTCTTTGTTTCTTTTTTATTCTTTATGAGACTGGGTCTTTCTATATAGTCCAGGCTGGCCTTGAACACTGTATGTAGCTTAGGCTCGTGTCAACTTGTCATTGTCCTGCATTGACTCCCGAGTGGTGGGATTACAGCCTTGTTTAACAGTGCCCTTTTATAATTTCCTCCCCCTGAATGTAGGTTAGACCTAGCGACTTGCTTCTAATGAATCAAGTATGTTAAAAATGATATCTGCTTACAAAGTGCTGTGACTTCCTACTTGACTTCCTTTCTCTCTGGCTCTTGCTTGTGATGAAACATGCAAGCTGCCATGTTGTGAGCTTCTCTGGGGAGAGGCCCCACAGCAAGAAACGGAGAGTGCCCTGTGGCCAGCAAGAAACAGGCCCTCAGTCCAACAGCTCGCCAAGAACTCCTGTCAGCAGCCACATGAGTGAGCTTGAGATCAGAGTCCTACCTGCTTGGGCCTTGAGATGACTGAAGCCAAGGCTGACACACTGATTATAGTCTGGCAAGAGACTCAGCCAGAGGACATAGCTGCCCTGGGATTTCTGACCCATAGAAACTGAAATAGTACATGTTGTTTTGTGATAATTTGTTACATAGCATTAGATAACTGATGTACCCTCATTATTGTTGAGAACAAATAATAGTTGCCACTTGTGATTATGTGTAGCACAATGCTACCTTTTCCTATATATTATCTCCTTTAATTCTTTTTTTAAAACTATTTTTATTAGTACATACTTGTCATACATATTGATCACATTCATCTATCCCCTTTAATTCTTGTAACAATCTGTTTTTATCCTCAGCTTACAGGATGGGAAGGGGATTTAAAGAAGTTAGATAATACACCCTACATCTTATACCTAAAAAGTGATAGAAAAGGGGCTTGATCCCATAGGTTGACTCTAGACCTTGCATCAGGACAGGCTACATAATTTGTGGGATCCTGTGGGAAAAAAATGTGGGCCCCTTATTTAAGTGTTGCTAAGAATCTGAAGATGGTAACATCAGAGTATTAGACCAAGATTAGGGCTTTGGACTGGGCATAGTGGTACACCCCTTTAATCCTAGTACTGAGGAGGCTGAGAGAAGAGGGTTGCCATGAGTTCAGGGTCAGCGTGGGCTACATAGTGAGTTCAAGGCCAGCCTGAACTACATAGCATGACCCTGTCGCAAAAAAACAAAAAAACAAAACAACCAAAAAACCCCAAAAAGATTAGGGCTTTTTTGAGTGCAGGTCTCTGTGACCACACAGGCCGTAGGCCCCAGCTGGCATTCTTGCTTGTTATGCAATATTGCTTCCTACCTGTAAGCAGGAAAATATGTCAGAAGAGAACCATACAGCCATTTAGACAAAATGACAAGGTCATGTGCCTGTGTCCTCATTTGGAGCCTACAGTTCTTTTCTCAACATCACACTGCCTTTGTAGGACAGTAAGCTCACGTTCTAATTCCTTACCTGGATTTTAAGCTCCTGCAAGGTCTGCTTTTCACTGATGGACTCTTCAGACAGGCTGGTAGGAGACGGCTGTCCTACCCAGTTGAATTGTAGTATATGTTCTACTGAGGGCACATTGTTTGCATAAGAAAGAGGCACAAGCACCAAGTAGCTCTGCACCCAGTACCAATATCGTCTGGTGAGCTTCTTCCTATCTAGGTAGCTGTTTCCTTGATGGCTTCTGGTATGGTAAAGGATTAACACAGCCGTTCTTGGTTGTTTAGGCCCCCTTTACTGTATTCCAAAAGCTTTTGGGACTGGTCCTTGACTTATCTGGTGGGAGACAACCTCTAAGTGCTTAGAATATCTAAATTGATAAGAATGTATTTGTATACCTGGGCCTTAGGACTTGTGTTACATTTTATATCTAAAATGTCCCCCAAAGCCTCCTGCACTCATAGGTGAGGCTTTGGAGAGGTGGCTGGATAATGGGTGTGTGATACTTATCACTGAATTAGTCCATTGATGGGCTTATAGCGGGTGTGATGTTAGGAGGTGAAGCCTGGTGGGAAGAGGTGGGTCACTGTGAGCATGGCCTGGAAAGGTGTACTCTGTGTAGCATACTTCCTACTCCCTTGATCCTGCTGTGCTCCTTGCCTCCGTGTCATGAACTGTTTCTCCTCTGCAGTGCCCCTCTGCCATGTTTCCCTGTCTTGGAGCCAGCCAGCTATGGAGTGAAATCTCTACAGACTGTGAGCCAAATAAACCTTTCTTCCTTTAACTTGTGGGTATAGGATATTATGTCCCAGCAATGAAGAAAGTAACTAAGATACCTTGCCAGATGGTTTATACTGACTGTGATTTTTTGATGAACTTCTCACCCCCCACTCTCCACTTGGGGGCCTGAGCCACTCTATCAGTTTGACCTCTGGGGACTTGAGACAGTGGCTAAGGTGAGTCATGTGGACACTCTTGAAAAGCCAGAATACTAGCCCTTGGGTAAGCTTTCTTACTAGGGAACACATCACACATGTTGTCAATATAATTGCTGGAAGAATTAACACTGTCCACTGGGAGAACCACTAGAAGCTTGCATCTGGGTTCTCCTGGACTCCGCCCCAGTGACCTTTTCCTTTATTGATTTTAAACTACAGACTTTCCTGGTCAGAAACCATAATGAGTATAACAGCTTTTTGAGTTCTATGAGTCTTAGTGAGTTATGGAACATGAGGCTGATTTTAGGGACCCCTCACCAAAGCACTTCCCCATCACATTTCTTTCAGTATTTTAAATATTTCACTCCACTGTTGCTTGCATAGTTATTGAAGATAAGTCTGATGTGCTGTCTCAAAGCATGTATAATTTTATTTTTTAAGTTTTGTACTCATTCCCATTATTTCAAGTTTTATGTAAATACCACTTTTTTTTTTTTTTTTTTTTTTTTTTTGAGACAGGTTCTCACTATGTAGTTCAGGCTGGCCTGGACTCACTATGTAGCCCAGGCTGGCCTCAAACTCGAGGCAATCCTCCTGCCTCAGCCTCCCAAGTGCTGGGATTACAGGCCTGCATCACCACACCCAGCTGAAGCATGTATACACCTTATTTTTTTATTTATTCACTTTTTAAATTTTTTGAGACAGGGTCTCACCATGTAGTTCAGGCTGGCCTGGACTCACTGTGTAGCCCAGGCTGGCCTCAAACTCGAGGTGATCCTCCTGCCTCAGCCTCCTGAGTGCTGGGATTATAGGCGTGCATCACCTCACCCAGCTGAAGCATGTATACACTTTAAAAACTTGCAGAGAATTTAAAATTCATTTTCCTGTGAAGTTATGAAATAAACAACCAGGTATTGTTTCATGGGGGACATATGTTTAATGCATTGGCTTATTTTAATTTTAATATCTGTTAACTATTGCTAATGCATTAGATGATGTGCTAAGGAAGTAAGATCCTCTTTTTTTTCCTTTGGTTTCTTGAGACAGTTCACTATTGTAGTTTAGCCTGGTTTTGAACTCACTACATAGCCCAGGCTGGCTTCAAGCTTGTAGTGCTCCTCCTACCTCAGTCTCCTGAGTGCTAGGATTACAGGTGTGTGCCACTGCACCTGATGAGCCTCATCCTTATTATAAATTGACCATTACTCTACATTGTGTCTTTGTTCTTCCAAGTTAGTCAGTGGAGTGAATAACGTTTTATGAAGTGAGAGGATCTAATCTGCACTGGCTATTTTCCTGGAAGATACCTGGAAACACCAGCAAGATAAATTTTACATTGTGCAGAATGATTGTGAGTGAGCCACAAGCAGAACTTGATACGCTGATGCCCTTGGGTATACCTGTTTTAAGCATAATGCAATTTGTAAAACATTAAATTTTTGATCAAAAGCAGATACTAGGCTAGAGATGTTGCTCAGAAGTAGAACTCTTGGCTGGAATGTGCTAGGCCCTGGATTAGATCTCCAGCACCACCCTCTTTCCCTCTCCCAAAAGTAGATTAAAAAGTATTTGTTGACTGAATGTAAATTGCTGTTTTTCCTTCTGAAATTTACCTACTCAGATGCTAAGTAATTGTACCACACCTCCTACTTACGTCCTATTAATTCTAGAAATCTGCAGGGAATGCTCTTTATGTAACTTCGTCTTACTACTTCAGTCCTTTTGTAGATTAGTGAAGAACTAGATTAATTTGAGCTCATAATTTCCTTCTGGTACTTTTCTTTGGTTCCTGTAGAGTGGAGTGATAATATGGGGCACTTTGTGTTCAATTCTATGATTTTAGTACATTACATTAATATTTGTTCCTTTTAATTCTTCCTTCTCGCTTGCAGAATCATATAAAAGTTTTATTTAGCTCACAGTTTTGGAGGTTCAAGGGCATGGTGCTAGCTGTGGCTCAGCTCTGATGAGAGCCATCTGGGCTGTGTCACATGATGGTGGGAATGTGTGTGTAAGGAGAGCTCACATCACAAAACTGAAAACTAACAATGAGTGGGGCCAGGTTCAGGCTTCTAACACAACCTTTTCATAAGAATTAACCAGAGTTCCAGGAGAAATACCATCAGCTCTGCTGAGGACAGAACCCCCAATTACTTAAGGGCTTTCCGCTAGGCCCCTCCTTTGAAAGGTGCCACCACCTCTCGTATCACCACACCAGGGATCAAATGCCCAACACACAAATCTTTGGGGGACAAAAACCTCCAAACCATAGTACCCATGGATACTCAGAATCCCTTTTGTAGTATCAAGTAACTAGAAAATGACAGAATGGAGAGTCAGACACCAGTCTGTCTAAGTAGCTTTTGACTTTTTCTGATAAGGGGTACTCCCTTTCTCTAGAATGACATTGAATATAATGAAACCTGGTTAGCATATGTGGCTTCTCTTTAATGTTTAATATATATATTTTGGGGCATACATGGGTGTCAGCTCAGGCTGGGTCTGTGGACTTTGGAAGTCTCAGCAGAACATAGGTGTCCAGCAGAGGGAGTGGGAGAACAGCATCTGTCGTGAGAAGGTCTGAGCTCCCCGTACCATGATGCGTGCTGCCTTCATTCTCTTAGCATGTTACTTGACTTTGACTTGTAGTTTAAGACAGTGCCTTTGATTTCCTTTTGGTAAGAGGATGGCCTATGTTATTATTACTGATAGCCGGCCTTGGATGGGGCAGGAATTGAATTTATGGAGAAACACTGTCTTTGAACCCCACTGTGTTTCTTAGGGTAGATAGAGTGAGAAGTGACATGGATTTAGAACCTAATCTCAGAAAATATAATAGGATCTGAGTATGTGTTATATAAGGTCTTTTCTGGAACAAGGCCAGTCACAAATAAATTAATGGGAAACAATGTAGACTAGACCTTTCCTGGCATGCTACAGGAGGTGCAACTGGGTTCAGAAGGCAAAATATAGAAAGCAGATGGTGAATGTGGGCTAGGAGAAAGGCACTGAAAAGCCAGGAGGTAGGCTGGTGAAGCCATGAGGGCCCCAAGATAGTGATGAACTGAATGATTAAGCAATTGGTATTGCATGCCTTGGGAGGTAGGCAATAGGTTTAGTTTGCAGAGATGACATTAGGACAGAGATGGCCAGGATACAATATGGCTGCAAGTTATGACTAGCTGCATAAGAGTACAGCTGGGTAAGATGTATGAAGCTTGGCACTGTGACTGGAGTTGGGTTCTGAGCTAAGGAACAGGAAGTATGGACCTGGGGTATGATGTTCAGCTTGTTGGGATGGGGATAGGAGAATGTTTTTGGAGTGGAGGAGGGGAATTGTCATATCCTGAGAAGGTACACTGATGTTGGCCAAGTAGGCAGCAGTGGGCACCTGAGGAGGGTGGCACAAGGAAGAACATGGCTTGGCAGAAGTTGGTGCAGAAGTTCTGCACCTCTCTTTTCAAGCTGCCCCTCCACAGTGCCTCTAAATCCCAGCTCTCCAAAACATTTTCCTTCTAGTTGACCATCACCCAATCCTATGTGGGAACTGACTGCCTAGTGAACTGTTGGCAGATAACACATTTGTACTTTGATAGTCGTGGGTGGAGATAGTGGAATTTAAAATTCTAGAGCCAAGGGAATGCAGCTTTTGGCTAGTGCCTAGATGGAGGGAGCAGAAGCATGTACACAGCGGTGCCCAGAGGAAGTATTTTGGGATAGGAAACTGCTTTACACCCCCTCAAGTGTGCATTGCTAAATATTTTGATTATTCAGAAGCCTGCTATTTGAAGCAAAGAAATCCAAGACACTTGGACACCACCTGGACTTGTCTTCCAGCAAAGTCAGTTTCTTTTTCTGTTTGCTGGTCTCTAGCAGAAGTTCATTCTTCTCTTGGTTTGCTATAGGCCAGTGGTGGTAAACCTATGGAATGTATGCCACAGCAGGCTGTTTGAATCATTGAAAGCTCTAAAAGGTTCGCCATCACTGCTGTTAGCCAAGGAGAAATGATTAAGTCCCTGTTCCTTCTGTTCTCTGTACTTCTGTTCTAGACTGAGATTCAGGCAGCCATGAGCTTGAGATTTTCTAATGACCTGGGGAATAAGTCCAATTGTTTAGAGGAAATGAAGCAACTACTTCAACGTATGAGTTCCACATGATTTAGGAGGAGATGGTTCCAGTAATTCATCCCCAAATAGTGAAACCATTAAGCACTTTTAGTTACTGATGTTAAATTAAGAAACTGATAAACCAAGACTGACCTTTGTTGGCTTATCAAATCATGGTTTTGGGAAAGTATCAAGAAAAATCTCTTCATTAAAACCAAGCAGATATATCTATTGAATTTTTGTGGTACCAAATTCATGATGTGTTTCTTAAAATAACACATTTTCCCTAATTTTAAAAGTTGTAAACGCTCATTGTAGGAAAAAACTGGGAAACATAAAAATAAAAAAAATCATGATTATGTCAACTATAATCTTAAAAATACCCACTCAACATTTTAGTGGGTTATTTTTTTGGCTTTAGTTTTCAGTACATGTACTTAAATTTTTCACAATGAAGCTCCTATCATATAACCAACTTCATAATCTGCCATTTTCATTTTTTTCTCCCATAAGGCTATATGGTGAGTACTTTCCAATGTCATTTATATTAGTTATTAACCTTTTTTTTTAGTGGGAAACTTCTAAACTTGCCACCTTCACTTTAGTAATGATATTCTTATGTGAACAAAGAAAATAAGTGGCTTAATTTTTTTTAAAGTTCAGAAGCTGTCTCACAAATGAATATTAAAAACATGTCAAAAACCAAACTTATTTTTCTCTCTGATCTACTTCTCCAAGATGTCAGTAAGTACTTCCACCATCTTTCCTCAGCCAGAAACTTAGGAGCCATCCTTAAGTCTTTTTCTGTTACATGCACTTCCTGAACTCTAGTTTTATTTCCTGAGAACCCCAATCCATTGCTTTCCTTACAGTACAGTCTCCTTTCTGAATTTTACATTAGTTATTAAGTGTTTCTACCCTCCAGTCTTATCCCTCAGTCTACTCTCATTCTTCCTATGCAGTATCCACAATGATCTCGCTCCAGCCCAATAGCAATTGGCCACCATGGTAGGACTTGAATGGAGGAGCTTCTCTCAGTTAGCCATGCAAGATGGATATTATATGGAAGGGTGTGATTTACCCCTGCCCCAGTAATATTCTTTTTAGTTATAACAAACTACATCATCATGTCTTCTCATATCAAGGACATACGAAAGGGATTACAAATGGATGGATGGATGAGAGCTAAAGTCTTAACTACTTCAACCATTTCTAACAGGTCCTAACAAGGCAGTCATTCAGTCTTGTTGGTTTAATACCTCCAATCTTCCCTGAAGCTGAATCTAAATTAAAGGGAAACTGCCGATGTGATTAATATTATATTCAGGGTGGTTTTGTATGGGAAAGTCTGTGTGTGTGTGTGTGTGTGTGTGTGTGTGTGTGTGTGTGTGTTAATAGTGCTTGGTCTGTCTAATGATAATATCTGAATCTCATCAACTTTTCTTTTTTGAGACAGGGTCTCATTATGTGGTTCAGGCTGGTCTTAAACTCACCGTGTAGCCCATACTGGCCTTGATCTCCTGGCAATCCTTCCTGCCTCAGCCTCCTAATACTGGGATTACAGGCATGTACATCACGCCAGGCCCTGAATCCCATTACTTTTGTGCTCTGTTGCCTTGTAGAAATTCCTCAATAGACTTGGGAATAAAGTTGTCCAAATGGATGAATTCTTTGGAGAACTGAGGATTTACTTTTTTATTATATTTTATCAGTACATGTTAATACTACATAGTGATGGGGCTTGTTTTGGGAAGTTGGTACATGCATTTAATATACTTAATTATTTTCTTTTCCATCCCTTTCATCCTTTGCTTCTCCCTTCCCATTGATCCACCCTTCCCATCCCTCAAAAGCCTTCCTCCTGGGTTCCTATGATTCCTCCTTTATTTTTAATTAATTTATGTATTTTTTTAGGTTTCTCATATAAGAGAAAGGCTTCTATGGTGAGAATTGTCCTCCAGACTCTAATAAAAGTAACACTGTCTTGTAGTGGGCCCCTGTTTAGCTGTCCAATGGGCCCCTGCTAAAGCTGTGTGCCAGACTGTAGCATGAGATCACTTACCACTGTGGCTAGACAGTGCTGGCTGAGACCCGTGGAATTTCCTGATATGGATGGGATGGGAGTGGAGTACACAGTTTTTTCCCAAGGACCCTTCTTTTTTGATCCTACTTTTTGTTGTTTTAATTAGTGCTCTATAAAAGCAGTAGTTTTGCTCAGGGGGCTTGGTGGTTTTAGTAGTGCCGCATCCCAGAAGTCATCCATTGCTCTGTAAGTAACCCCTAATAAACTCATTTACTCACCAAGCTGGACTTGTCCGAGTCATTTTTTGGATGGTTGATCCCCTCTCAGTTTGGAGGCAGACATTTCTCTGGAAAACTCACATAATATCTGGTACTCAAATGGCATTCCAACAGGTACAAACATGAGTTGGGGAAGAGCATCCACAGGGGAAATCCCAGCATGGCCATCCTCCTTCATGTGGAATGGGTTGGTGTGCCGCCTAGAAGAGTGTGATCCACTATGTGAGTATGGGGATGTCCCCAAAACACCTGGTGGACACAGTATACACTGATATCCCCCAAGGTAGTCCATATGGGATGGACTTGCAGGAGAGCTGTAGCCAGTGTTGCATGGCCTCTGTTATGATTGATAAGACATGCTACTGAGGCCGAGATATCTGCCCAGGTGGAGTTCCTTGCATGGCCACCTACCTATATATTAAAAAAATTAGGGATGTCTTGGAACCTCAGAAATTAAGGAAAATATTACCATTTGTTAGTAAGCAATATGATTTAAAGGGAATAAAATCACTGTATAATGTCACAACAGCCATGGGGTAACCCTTTCTCATGGTAGCAGCAGAGGCTAAGCTCCAGACTCAAATATGTATCAAACAAGTACAGGGAGGAAGAGGACTGGGATAAACTTATTAAAGTGTCAGCTGGAGCTATTTCTGGAGCTAGACACTGCCAGGAAGATGATAGAGGGTCTGGGCCACCAGACTAAGTCAAGCTGGAGCCCAAACCTGAGCCAATATGGTCAATAGGTTGGGTGGGCAGAAAGCCAGATATTGGGGAGAAGGAGCAGCTCATGGGCCACATGAAGCCTGCATGGGGTCCTAGTGGGTAACAAGGCTGGGGCTGACTCCTTTTCAGGATGCCAGGGGAGGAGGAACAAGCCTTCCTGATGTGGGGAAATAATGAGAGTACATTTGGGCACATCCTAATTGTTAAATTTACTTTTGGATTACCTGGTTTAAGTTGATATTTTTATCTAACTGGTATGGCTAAAACAGTTGTTGTGAACAGCGTTGGTATAGTTCTTAAATTACAATTACAGGATCAGCTCTTTCTGCTTTCTGCTAGTACTAAGATAATTTTGCTAGTCAAGTTTACCTGAAAGCTTAATATTTAACTAGTCCTAATTAGAACATAAACATTGAATTAATTCTGAGAGCAAAGAAAAAAGTATTGAAAACATTCTAAAATTTAAGCAGCCATGGGAATTGTAAAAAAAGGAAAGCTTTAAGACAGAGAAGGGGTTAAAGAAAAGGTGATGGATATGAAGATATATTTTTGGTAAGGAAAAATTTTATGTGTTAAGATTTAAAAAAAAATACAGCATAAATGTATTAGTTACTTTTCTCATTGCTGAGACAAGATACCTGACACCCAAAGTTAAAGGAGGGGAGGTTTCTTTAATTCACAGTTTGTAGAGGTTTCAGTCCATAATCGGTTGGCTCCAAGGCATGGTGACATAGCAGTTCATGGAGAGGAGAAACAGTTCATGGCTGGCAGAGGACAGCAAAAGCAAGGGCATGAACAGTGACAAGCCTCTTTCTGTCTGTTATATCTTATCCAGTCTACCCCTCTTTAGGGTGGGTAGCACTCACTCCCTTAATCCTAGCATCTTTAATCCTGGCATTGCACCATGAATCAATCCCAGTATCACACACTCTAGATCCAGCCACCTCCGAAAAGCCCTACCTATGACTGCATGGGGCTTTGGGAGACATCTAGACATAAGCCATAACAACCAAAAAGTCAGAATAAATCAAAAAGTTTTTAGAGGACAAGGCTTATAAAAAATTTGTAAGTTTGGCTGTTCTTTGTTTTGCTTTTGTTGGTTTTGTTAGGCCTAAGAGCTACTCCTTTTAAATCTCCTAAAAAAGGGAGACCACATAAAATTAAGTTGCTCAAGAAGCTTCTAAAGAAACTAAGATACTTGTGGGGCAGACTGAACAGCTCTGTGCTGTTTTAGATTCTCAGTTGTTTTAGATTACCAAGAGTCCCAAGGGCAACACCTAAACAAACACAAAACAACCAAAAAAAACCAAAAACAAAAAACAAAATAAACAACAACATCAACAATGCTGCAAATGCTGGCAATATTGTGAGGAAAAAGGAGCCCTTTTATATTGTTGATGGAAATGTTCAAATATTAAGCATGTATGCCTGATTTATTTAACTTAACATTATGGCCTCAAATTTATTTTACAAATTTATTTTTGGAGATTCCTCAAAAAACTAAAAATACAAATTCCATTTGACCCAGCCATACCTCTTCTGGCTGTCTTCCCAAAGGAGTTAAAGACATCATATTGCAGTGACACCCATGTTTATAGCAGCATAACTCATGATAGTAAACCTTGGCGGCCTGTATGGCTGTCAGCAGATGAATGATAAAATATGGCATATATACTTTGTGGAGAATTACTCAGCCATAAAGAAGGATAAATTTGAGTCACTTTGCAAAAATGAATACACCTTGAGACCATAATGCTAAATGAAATAAATCAGACATATAAAGTTAAATATCACATGATTCCATTTCTGTGAGAAATCAATAATACAAATAATTTAAAGACTAAAATAAAAAAATAGGTGATAAGAAATAGGGAAGTAGACCTTTTTCAAATAGGAAGGGGATCTCTGGATGGAGGAAGAGGGGAGGAAGGGAAGTGGAAGGGAAGCAAAAAGGAGTAAGATGCAATATGTATATGTGCCAATTCCCCATGATGAATATATTGAAAGCATATAAAAATAAAAAATAAACAAAACAGAAAACCAGCCAGTGGACTGCAAGGTGTGGTCAAAATATAAGGTAAATGTTTAAATAAAAACAGTTTATAACTGTTTATAACTGTAAAAGGCACATTGCCATTAATCACCCTCACACTATTCTTCTGTGCTTCTAACATACGTATCTCATAGTTCTTGTCACTTTCTGAGGCAATTCTGGAAATCCTCTTTTGTAAATTTCTTCATAAGGTATGATCAGAAATACAGTGAATACTACTGATGAGTGCCATTCAAGGGAAAAGCAGTTTTGTAAAAAACTGTGTATTAATTTACAAGACCTAACATTGTTGGCTCTTCCCCAAAGTCAAAATGATCATAAAAAGTAAATGATTTGAATCAATTCATTGAGGCATCCAGAACAGCACAACTAAAGATACTCATGAAAGAGGATTTCCAGGACTGCTTCAGAGAGTATAAGAATGATGGGATAAGTGTATTCAAAGCAAGGGGAAGTGTTTGAGGGGGATTAATGTCAATGTGTCTTTCACTGTAATACATTTTTGTCTTTTTTTTATTTTTAAAATTTAAACATTTACCATTGGCTGGGTGTGGTGGTGCACACCTGTAATCCCAGCACTTGGGAGGCTGAGGCAGGAGGATCACCGAGAGTTCGAGGCCAACCTGGGCTACTGAGTTTAAGGCTAGCCTGAACTACAGAGCAAGACCCTGTATCAAAAATCCCAACCAACGAATTAACCAACCAAACAAACAAAAACATTCACCATAGGTTTCTTTTTTCCCCCCTTCCCCTCCCTTACTTCCCCCTTCCCTTTATCTTTTGGTCCCCTTCCCATATGCAAAAGGTCTATCTCTTTATTTCCTTGTTTTCTACCTTTTACTTTGCTCTTTATTTATATTTTAGGTTTTCTATATAACAGAAATCATGCAATATTTAAGCTTGTATACCTGATTTATTTAACTTAACATTATGGCCTCAAATTTATTTTACAAAGAACTCAAGTTTATCCTTCTTTATGGCAGAGTAGTACTCCATTGTGTATAAATACCACATTTTCTTTATCCATTCATCTGTTGATGGAGACATATAGCCCACTTCCAAGATTTAGCTATTGTGGATTGTACTGGTATAAAATGTGGGTATGCATGTATTACTGTAATATGAGGTCTTTAACTCCTTTGGGAAGATACCCAGAAGAGGTAGAGCTGGGTCAAATGGAATTTCCTTTTTTTTTTTTTTTTTTTTTTTTTTTTTTAGGCATCTCCATAGTGGTTGTACTAGTTTACACTCATACGAACAATGAAGAAGTGTTCCTTTTCCCCTGCAGCCTTTCCAACATTGTTATTATCTGATTTTTTTCATATCCAAAGGTTTATTTATTTGACAAAATGCAAAGTGATATTATCATGAAAGGAGAGAGAGCCCTGGTTTGTGAAGTCTAAAGCTTATACACTTTTAAAAAGCTGTCAAATATTACAAATATCACAAAATGAAGAAATAAAATCATAATGTTTTGATTCATAAACCAAGAACACCTGTACAAAATTTTCTTTGTTTTCCCCTATCAGTATCTATCTTTTATTTTGCTCTTCATTTATATTTGTGTTTCTCCTGTAAGAAAAAACTAGGTGATATTTAAGCTTGCGTATCTGATTTATTTCACAATTATGATCTCAAGATGCATCCATTTTCCTACAAATGACTCAAATTTATTTTTTTGGCAGAGTAGTAGCCCATTGTGTATAAATGCCACATTTTCTTTATTCAGTCATCCATTGATGGGCATATAGGCCACTTCCAACATTTAGCTTCCAAGGTTTAGTGCTGCTGTGAACATGGGTATACATGTAGCACTAAAATATGACGCCTTTAACTCATTTGGGAAGATACTTAGAAAGTGAATAACTGGGTCAAATGGAATTTCTAGTTTTAGTTTTTTGAGGAATCTCCATACTTATTTCCATACTGGTTGTACTAGTTTACATTCCCACCAACAATGTAGAGCGTTGCTTTTTCCAAGCAGTCTAGCCAGAATATATTATCGTTTGATTTCTTGATGATAAGCCATTCTTTCTGGAGTAAGAGAGAATCTTAGTGCTGGTGAATTTGCATTTACTAATAGCCACTGATGTTGAACAGTTTTTCATATATTTATTGTTCATTTGTACTTCTCTGAGAAGTGTCTGTTCATTACAATTGCCCATTTTTTGATTGGCTCTTTTATTTTTTGGGGGGTATCTAAGTTTTTGCAGTTCTTTATATATTCTAGATAACAGTTCCCTGTCTGATGAATAGCTTGCAAAACTTTTTTCAATTCTGTCCTTGTTTCTTTCCTCTGTTGGTTGTTTTCTTTGTTGTGCAGAAGCTTTTTTTAAAAAATATAATCCCATTTGTCAGTTCTTGGCATTATTTTTTGTGCAATTGGGGTTCTGTACAGAAAGTCCTTGCCTTCACCCATATCTTCAAGAGTTTTACCTATTTTATCTTCCAGCAGATTGTTTCTGTTTTAAGTTTTAGATCTTTGATCAACTTTGATTTTAGTTTTAGTATGTGGTGAGAGATATGGGTGTAGGTTTAGTCTTCCGCATGTGGATACCCAGTTTTCCCAACACCATTGCTAAAGAGGCTATCTTTCCTCCAGCATAAGTTTTTGGCTCCCTTATCAAAGATCAGGTAACTGAATGTGCCAAGAGTTTTTTTCTGCATCCTGTATTCTGTACTAGTAATCAACATGTCTGCTTTTTGCCAATACCATGCTGTCTTTTTTTTTTTTTTTTCCTAATCACTGTAACTTTGTAGTGTAAGTTGAAGTCTGGGATTGTGATGTCTCCCACTTAGCTCTTGTTCCCTAGGATTGTTTTTGCAATTTTAGGTATCTTTTTCTAAATGTATTTTAGGATTATTTTTTCTAGTTCTGTAAGAAGTGCTATTGGTATTTTGATTGGGATTGCATTAAATGTGGATATCAGTTTTCAAAGTATGGCCAGTTTGACTGTATTGGTTCTGCCTATACAGGAACAGAGCATATCTTTCCATTTTCTGATGTCCTCTTGAAATTCCTTTTTTTCAGAGTACTGTGATTTTCATTGTAGAATTCTTTCACCTCCTTGGTTAAGTTAAATTTTCAGTATTTAATTTCTCTCAATGCTATTGTAACAGGTATTGTTTCCCTAATTTCTTTCTTAGTGAGTATATTGTTGGTGTGCAGGAATTGCATGTGTTTATTAATTCTAAGGGTCTTTTGGTGAAAAATTTTTGATGATATGTAGAAGATCATGTCATCTGAAAATAATGGTAGTTTGACTTCTTCCTTTCCTATACATATCCCTTTTATTTCTTTATCTTGCCTGATTGCTCTGGCTAATGTTTCAAGAACTGTATTGAACAGGAGTTTATATTTGGGTTTCTCATGTAAGAAAAAACTATGTGATATTTAAGCTTGTGTATCTGACTTGCATTCGACCACCTCTGTCCATGTTTCCATTCTTTGTCATGTGGGACATGATGTTGCCATTCCTGTGACATACTTGGGGGCCTGTCTGGGATTCCAAGAGAAGGTAAATAAATTCTATGGTTTTCCTACACTCTTTGCTTTCACTTTGTGGCTTTCTGCTCCAAAAATACTGAGACCCTGTCAGCCAGTTCATAGTGATTAGCACAGCTGCTGATCTTGAAGCCTTAAGGTACAGGTTACACTGATGTGGCCTGAGCTGATCTCCCCCTAACATGAGTACAGGGGTGCTGGCCCAGTCTCACCTCAGTGTTCCTTTCTGGTTCGATCCTTCTGCTGGTGAGGAAGTGATCTCTGTCCTTCGTGCTCTTGGCTGTCTGTGGTTGATGGTCCTTGTTCATATCATTCCTTTAACTCTCTTCATGCATTAGAGGGAATGGATCACCTTTCTCTATTATGACTCCCTTTCTTGGCAAGCTGAGCCAAGGGGTTAGAGACACCATGCATCTTGCTGTCCCGTCTTAATTGTCTGGTTGCACTCTTGTGGGCATGGGTTGAATGGTTAAAAGGCATTAGGGCATCCACCATTTCAAGACTCTGTGAAAGCATAACTCAGTCAAGGGATGGAGCATTCTAGGCTCTGCCAGGCCGAAGACAACTCCCATGCATCTTCTAGGTTTTAGTTTTATGTTTGTGCAACAAATGAATATAATGTCTTTGTCACATAATCTTTTCCTGAAGCCTGAATATTTTGCCCTGCTTGCCTCTTAGTTCTATGGGTCTTGCCTGTAGTCCTTTTCCTTCCTTCTGAGTCACATTCTTTCTGTCACTCAAATTCTTCTCCCACTATTCTCACATGCCAAATAGCTCTCCTAGCCTCTTGAATGTCAGACAAACTGATGCTTTCAGATGAAAGTTACAATTTTCATATCTGAAGTTGATGGGAAAACAGCTCTTTAACAATGTACAGCCTGCACTGGGTACTAATGCATAACAAATTTGGTGTTAATTCTTTAGTAGGGATACCAGAAAAGGGAACAAGCCTTCCTGGCAACCTTCAAGGACTTAACAAGAGTTGATTGGGGCAATTTTTTTTTAAAGACAAGGTCTCACTATGTAGTTCAGGTTGGCCTTGAACTCACTATGTAGTCCAGGCTGGCCTTCATCTCATGGCAATCCTCCTGCCTCAGCCTCCCAAGTGCTGGGATTATAGGAGTGGGCCATCATGCTTGGCATGGATCTTGACTGATTGATAATTTTACTTTTGGATTCCAATTTGAGTTGGTATTCATTGTTTAATTGGCATGCTTAAAACATTTCTTGTGTACTGGGATAGTTATGAAACTGCAATTACAGGGTTAACTTGCTCTTCTGCTGCTTTCTGCTTAGGCTAAGATAAAGATGCTACTCAAGTCCACTTGGAGGTCTGTTGGTCAGCCAGTCCTAATCTGAATGTAAATATCTATAAACTCTGAGACCAAGGGAAGAAAAGTACTAAGGACATTTTAGCAGATTTTTGTTTTGTTTTGTATTTTTTGATACAGGGTCTCACTCTGTAATTCAGACTGGCCTTAAACTCACTGTGTTGCCTAGGCTGGCCTCAAACTCATGGCAATCCTCCTGCCTCAGCTTCCTGAGCACTAGGATTATAGGCATGCCCCACAATACCTGGCTTGTATTAAGGACATTTTAAAAAAGTGGCTACTAGGCTTGTTTCAGAAAGAAATCAGTAAGTAGGATAGAGAAGGAAATATGAAGAAGTTAAAAGTATGAAGAATATTTTTGCTATGAGAGGATTTTATATGATAAAGTTTGCCTTACCAGGATGGAAAAAGGAAAGATAGCAGCAAAACTAGGAAGTTCAAGTACATCAAGAAAGGTTCGTAGAGGATGAAGTTTATGAAAAAAAAATGTATGTTTGGTTATTTTCTCTTGTTGGTTTAATTGATCCTAGACTGTTTCTTCTAAACCTCTGTGGCTCCAGGTGGCTAAAGGGCTGTGGGACATACTCTCAAATAACCTATCACCCCTCCCCAGGTCCCAACTCCCTTCTCTGGTCTGACTGTCAGCAGCGGTCCTTCTTTATTTTCTCCTGTGCTTGGGATGTAAGGATGAGTTACACCAAAGCTAAGTAAAATTTTCTTTCTTCTTAGATGGGGATGGTATAAGGAGGTACATACTAGTAATAGCCTCATAGACAGATGACCGCCAAAGTTTAGTTGAGATCTCTTCTTTGGTGGCATATAGGACCCTAAAAGAGTGCTTGAACTATTTTGCCTGGCTTCATGGCTGCCCAGGACTCTACCCTACTTTATTCTTGATTGCCCTTTGGTACACAACAGAAGGTGTGAGTTTGATCTTCAATTTCACTTCCAGATGTATTTCAATTTCTTCTTGGTAAAGGAAGTCCAAAATTCTGGCCACAACCAAAGGGCTTCAGGGACACAAGAGAGGGTGAAGGCATGCCAATCAGAGTGACTAATCCAATAGCCTTGTCCCAACTTGATCCCAATTTGCAGTCACTATTAACCAGGACCTCACAGGTGGCCAAGGGAGTACTTCAATAGGAAAGGCAAGGGATATTTTTTCTCCCTTTGCACCTGCACTTGGCCCACCTACCCTCTGGGAAATGGTTCAAAATGGTTACCCGAGGGAAGTATAAATTATAACACTTCAACTCGATTTGTTTTGTAAGAAGTTAGGAAAATGATCAGAAATCCTTTACGTTCAGAGTTTTTTGATTTTTTTTTTTTTTTGCGTGTGTGTCTTAAGAGGTAACCTAAAGTTGTGTCACCAATGTAAGCTATACTCAACGCTCCAAGTAGTTAACAAGAGTCCAGGAGATATACCCAAGCCCCCCTACCCACAGGTTTCAGTCATACCCTCTCATGTTGAATCAATTTGTCTTCTAGACTCTGGTCCACCCTCCAACAAAGTGGCAGTCTCCTTCATGCTTCCTCTGCCAGAGATGAACAGAGGGGAATTTGGCACTACAGAAGTACAGGTGCCCTTCTCTCTCACAGATCTTAAACAGATCAAAGATGATTTGGGAAAGTTTTCGGATCACCCAAATAGGTATATTAATACTTTTCTGGGACTTGCACAGACTTTTGACCTAATCTGGAAAGATATAATGCTCCTATTAAATCAAACTCTGAGTCCCATTGAAAAAATAGGCTGTTATACAGGTAGCAAATGGGTTTGGGGATGAATTATACTTCATTAACAGACCCTGCGGTTCACAGCCCAACCAAGAAGGGAAAGAAGTAAGGGAAGAAGAGAGATAAAGGCTCCAATACCCAACCTAGATTGTCCCATGGGTGAATGCAATCACAAACATTTCCAGCCCTGTGTCCTTAAGGGCCAAAGGAGAATTCTTTCCAAGCTTTTAAAATACTCTAAGCTGTCAACTATCACCCAGGGTGACAAAGAAAATACTTCCTCCTTCCTAGAGAGCCTAAGACAGGCTTTGATTAAACACACTCCCATATCCCTTGAGACTTTTGAAGATCAACTTACCCTAAAGTTTGTTACACACTCAACTCTAGATATTTGGAGGAAGTTACAAAAGCAGGCAATGAATGGGACCAGATAGTACCCTCAAAAACCTTTTTAAAGTGGCCACCACAGTCTTCTATAATAGAGGTCAGGAAGAAGCTAAGGAAGGGGATAAATGAGACAAGAAAAAGGCAGAAGCCCTGGTAGCTGCCCTTGGGGGAACCAACCCACCACCCTAGGGATCCCAAAATACTCATATGATTTATTGTAACTGTGGAGAGCTGGGGCATTTTTGTAGCAATGCCAAGGGGGTTATCATTCACAGAATAATGGGACACCACCCAAATCCTGTCGTATATGTCAAGGGGATCACTGGAAGTTGGAATATATCCAGAGACAAAGGTCCCCAGGGCCAAACCCCTCCTTCCAGATGGCCCAGAGCTCGCTGGAATGAAAGGTCTTGGGGCATCCCCCTTCTGGCTCTCACTACCCAGACTGTCACACTGTACCTAGGAGTCCTGGATAGCTTTATTGAAGTGAACAATGTTGACTTTCTTGATACTGGAGTCAAATTCTGTCAGTAAGCCAGAGAGGATCTGAGACACTTAGAGAACAAAGACACTTATGTTGCAAAGCACATGGTTTATTTTGTAAGTCTTAGTCTCACAACAAACAAAGAGGGGCCCACAGAGAACCATAGGCTTGTGGCAGAATGGAAGGGTGCCATCAGCTGGTCCAATGGAGGAGCTACTTAAGAGAATGAAAATCTCCTTTTGTGCTGGCATCCAGGTGCAGTGGGTTGTCTCAGGAAGCGTCTTGATGTCTCTGCAACCTCAGCCGTTGAGCTCCTGCGTTCAGAGAGGCAGCATCCCCTGACCAGTCAGTTCCATCAGGCATGTATGGTGGAACATGATGATTTCCACAGCTGTGGGCTCAGACGATCAATGGCATCCTATAGTCAGTGGCACCTCAAGTGCTTGTCTGAGACATGGTGAGGTGAAATGTGTCTGCTTATATAGGTTGTTATCAGCCAAAGTTCTAGGGGCATCTGTGTGGCGTAGTTATACTGTGCATGCCCAGGAATGGG
Source organism: Erethizon dorsatum (assembly GCA_028451465.1). Taxonomy (NCBI): domain Eukaryota; kingdom Metazoa; phylum Chordata; class Mammalia; order Rodentia; family Erethizontidae; genus Erethizon; species Erethizon dorsatum. The sequence goes on from CM051835.1 coordinate 83,036,653, forward strand.
AGTGGTTGAGCCATCTGGAGTTCTCTTGGAGTTAGTTTTAGAGTTTGTTCACTGTTCATTCAGTGGGTAAGATAGAGTCACTTATGTCAAGTTATCTTATGTTCATAACAAATTCTTAGTTTTCCTCTCCAGTCCTGGTCCCCTCTGTTCTGTCAGTACCACCATTAAAGGGGTATTGGGAAGACAGATGACCAGATACTTTTCCTGACCCTTTAGCTGCAGCTGAGGTAAATTTCTCTTTTCACATGCCATCCTGGTTATGCCTGAGAGTCTTACCCCTGTCCTGAAGAGTAACATGCTAGCCCAATTAGATACCACCATATTTATGTCTCCAGGACAGCCACTCTGCCTGCCACTAGTAGAAACAGAAGTTAACCCAGAGGTATGTGCAAACTAAAGAAAGGACAGACAGTTAATGCCACTCCAATACAAATTTGTCTCATGGATCCCAATTCCTTTCCCACCAGTGACAGTAACTTCTGAAGTCTGAGGCAAAAAAGGGACTACAGGCCATAGTTGACAATCTCAAGTCACTAGGCCTTCTCAGACCTTGTAGTAGCCCCTGTAATACCCCCATCTTGGACATACAAAAGCCTAATGGGGAATGGAGGCTAGTTCAAGACCTCTGAATGATAAATGAGGCAGTTGTGCCACTATATCTGGTGGTTACTAATTCTTTTTTTTTTTTACATGTGGGTACTGGGAGTCGAACCCAGGACCTCACACTTGCCAGGCAGGCACTTATGCTGCTGAGCTATATCACTGGCTCACTAATTCTTATACTTAATTATCTCGGATTCCAGGGGATACTGAATGGTTCATAGTCCTAGACTTAAAAAATGTCTTTTGTATTTTCCTCCACCTGGACTGTCAATGTCTCTTTGCTTTGAAGACCCTTCTGATCAGTCTACTCAGCTGACATGGACAGTTTTACCCCCAGGGTTCAGAGATAGCCCCATCTCTGTTTGGACAGAGCCCTGTTTGGACAGGCCCTGACTAGAGACCTGTCTTCCTGGGAGTATCCACAAGCTAAGGTCATCCAATATGTAGATGACATCCTTCTCTGCTCTCCCCTGGAGGAAATTTCCAGTCAAGGCACACAGGCCCTATGGAATTCTCTGGCAGAAAAAGGTTATAAGGTGTATCTAAAGCTCAACTTTGTTGCCCTTCTATAAGATACTTGGGTCTGGTCCTATGCAAAGATATGCAGAGATTGGGGAAAAATGCAGTAAGCCTATCTCCTTCTTTCCACTCTAGCATTGAGACTCAGCATTGAGACTCCTGGTAGGACAACATTTTAACTTACATATGTCTGAAAGAAATGCAGTGGTCCTGGGAGTTTTGACCCAAGATTGAGGTCCAGCACAATAACCTGTGGGATGTCTCAGTCAAGAGCTAAATATGCTATAGAGGCTGAGGGATGGCCAGCTTCCCTATGGGCAGTTGCTGCTGTGGACCTCTTGATCTCAGAAACATCTAAACGAACTTTGAGAAAGGATCTAATGGTCTTTACTTCCCATAATGTGACTGTGTTAGTTGAATGGGCCAATAATAGTCCACGTTCGTATGTATGATGAGGAAAGAATTGCCAAATGTAGTAAGTTGCTACATTTATTAAAGACCATGTGAAGTTGTCCTCAGGGGAGTCCATTCCAGTAATGGTGCCAGGGTGATAGAAAAGCACTGCACACCAGTCAAAGGTAGCAGCAAAAACCAGAAAAAGGGGAGGTGGGGGAAAGGGGTCAATAACTCAGGTTTTCAGAATTTAAAGGCTAGACACCTCTGCTTTTGGTGCCTCCCACTGATTCGCCTATGGAGCCAGTGTTTGGTGCCTGTGTTCTCACCTAGAGCATGGTGATCTCCTAGGCTTTTGTTATTTTATTTTCTACCTCTCTTAGGATAATGGAAGCAGGAACAACTGTTGAGTGCTGTTTAGAGTTAAATGGAGGGAAGGGAGTGACTCATGCAGGTCTTTTGTTTCTAACTGTACTATTTCCCCCTGAGAGGCCTTGTCCCTGAAAATCTTTGAGGGGAGCTAAAGGAGGAAGTTCCATCTTCTATAGCTACTTCCAGCATTGGCCCTATCTATGCAGAGACCAAGGAACCCTTGCCCTGATCTGAGTTCAAAGAGCTGAGCCCTTCCTCCAAAGATTTCTTTACAAACCGTGGACAGGGAAGCAGGTTCTGATCTTGAGTTATGGTCATCACCAGTAGTTTGATAGCTGTCAAAGAAGAAGAAATAAATTAAACTAAGAAATTAAGTATGTAAGATCTAAATAATAAGGCTCTGAGAAGCATTAATAAAGGCCATGTGCAGGACAGTAACCAAGACCCCCAATTCCATATATTTGTCCAGGACATCCATGAATCAAATAGTTTTTCCATGGATCTTGGAAGCAGAGTCAGCCAGTTTTTGTACGGTGTCTTTTTTTAGACCTGTTGACAAAGGAAGTACATTCTTTTTTTAGGGACAAATATAGCCCATTTATTTCAGTTGTTAGGAGATCTAGTCCCCTGCGATGTTGTACTGCCACTGCTGTGAGTGAGTCTATTTAGTCTTGAAAGAAGGCAATATTGTGGGCAAGTTTGTCTGGGCCAGTGGTGGCAAATTTTTTAGAACTTTTCAGTGATACGAACAGTCCACTGCAGCATGCATGCCATAGGTTTGCCACCAGTGGACTAGGCTGTCTGTCAAGTTCTTAGGTAGCTGTTGATGAAAGGAGAAAGATACGATTAGCTTTAAAGTCTTATGTAAGTAGTCACTGTTTATAATCTCTGCTAGAGCAGTTTTGAGTAATCCCCAATTATCCCAAAAGAAACAGAAAAGACCCAAAAGAGGTCATGTTATAACTTGGGACAGGGACCCTAAGTGTAGTAAACAAGACAGTAGTGAGACTACTCATACAATTACTTAGAGGGAGCAAGCCCTTTTACTTATCTGGTTTTCCAGGGTTGTTGGTGTTTTCTTTTCCAAAAGGAAACTTGAGGTTGTCTACTGGTTTATAGGTGTACAAAGTTCATGGTCTCTCTTTTTTGTCTTCTGGTATCTCAGGTAGCTTGGGTTTTACCCTGGAGAGGTGGATCCAACTATTTATATAATTTTTTATTATTATTATTTTTGACAGCTTGACTATTGTGTGGGGACTGGCATGGCACCAGTAATCCTATAGCCAAAACCTTATCAATAATGGGCTTTAACCTCAATCTAGCTTTTTCTTCAGAAAATATTGTCTTCTGTGAGGATATAGATTCAGATCCTTTAGCTGAATGACTACTGGAGTGGCCTTGACAGTCCTTCCCGGGGTGCCATCATACCATGCTTGAGGAAACTCCCAGCAGAGACACTGGGCTCTGGGGTTTGGGGTGGGGATCAGGTTGGCTGGGTTCCTAGCAACTAGGACATGAGTTGCCAGAGGTTTCAAATGTTAGAGTGATGCTGAGTAGGAAGAGTATTTCTCTTCCAGTTATTGGTATGGGGTACTCCAGTATCATCATAAGGCAGATTGGAAAAGGAAATATTCCAAATGCCAGTTCAGAGTGGGGGTAAGGAAAGCTGTGTTTAACTCCCTCCAGGCCCACAACAACTTTAGGATGGAGCAAAAGTTCACCCCAGTGAGAAACTAGAACTGAATAAGTCACCCTAGTATTATAAAAAAGCATAGTCTCTACATCTAGAATTATCCAAGGCTCCTGTGAATTAATTGTAGTACTCTTGTGTGGGAACCTTGCAGGCTGCCTTGGGCACCATCACCACTTCCTGTCCAGGCATTCTTTTTTTTTTTTTTTTTAATTTTTATTTTAAAGAGAAAAAAATAGAACAAAATTTCAAAACAACATAATAGGAGGGTAACAATGGTTAATACATTGCATATTGTTATCTTTTTTTTTTTTTTTTTGTGGGTACCGGGGGGTTGACCTCAGGACCTCGCGCGCCAGCAGGCGCCCGTGCCGCTGAGCGATATCACCTGCCCTTTTTTCGTATGTGGGTTCCGGGAGTCGAACTCGGGCCCTCGCGCTTGCCGGGCAGGCGCTTAAGCCGCTGAGCCATCTCACCGGCCCTGTTATCTTTAATTTAGTTACTAGAGTACAAGATAATCGGCATTCAGTTGTCCAAACAATAATAGCATAAACCTTTCTTTTCAATAAACTAAGGGAAATTAGTAGTGTATCTATCTTAACTATCTTTTATATATATATATATATATTTTTTTTTTTTAATTTTTTGCTTTTCCCATCCTTCTTTTCTCCATTCCCCCATCCCAGTTTCTCTTTCCTTTTGAACAGTTTCTTCCTGTTTTATAATATCTATTGTACATTTTAGATCTTATTTACTCTTTGAGCTTCTCACACTAGGAGACAATACGATGTTTATGCATGTGCGTCTTGTTTATTTCACTTACGAGTATGGTCTTGAGTTGCATCCATTTACCTATAAAAGTCTCAAGTTTATCTTTCTTTATGGCTGAGTAGTGCTCCATTGTATAAAAAGACCACATCTTCTTTATCCATTCATCAGTTGATGGGCATTTGGGTTGTTTCCAAGATCTGGCTATTACAAACTGTGTTGCTATAAATATGGGTGCACATATATCGCTGTGGAATGATGTTTTTAATTCTTCTGGGAAGATACCCAGAAGGGGAATAGCTGGGTCAAATGGGACCGCCAATCCTAGTTTTTTGAGGAATCTTCACATTGATTTCCATAGTGGTTGCACCAGTCTGCACTTCACCAACAGTGCAGAAGAATTCCTTTTTCCCCACAGCCCCTCCAGCATTTGTTATTGATTGATTTCTTTTCCTTTTTTTTTTTTTTTGATTGATTTCTTGATAATAGCCATTCTTTCTGGGGTGAAATAGAATCTCAGTGTCGTTGTAATTTGCATTTCTCGAATGACCAGTGATATTGAACATTTTTTCATATATTTATTTGTCTTTGGTATTTCTTCATCTGAGAAGTGTTTATTCATCTTAGATGCCCATTTTTGGATTGGGTCTTTAAATTTGGGAGGTCTGATTTTTTTGAGTTCTTTATATGTTCTCGATAGTAATCCTTTGTCTGAGGAACAGCTGACAAACATTTTTTCCCATGTTATGGGTTGTCTCTTCACTCTGTTGGTGGTTTCTCTTGCTGTGCAGAGCTTTTTAATAAGATGAGATCCCAGTTGTTAATTCTTTGTGATAGTTCCTGTGCAATTGGGGTTTTATTCATAAAGTCTTTGCCTACACCAATGTCTTCAAGAGTTTTACCTATTCTATTTTCCAGCAGATTTAATGTTTCTGTTTTATTTTATTTTTTAATTAATTAATTAATTGTTTTTAAAGACAACAAGTAAACATTCTCCTGTATTAACAGACTCAAGCATTAGAGAATGTACAAATACCTTTTGGAGAGAAACATTACTCAGTATAAGATTAAGCCATGTAAAAGCTAGGTAAAAATAGAAGAGTAAGGAATGAAATAGTCACAGTGAAATTACATTTTCATACTAGGGAGACAATACGATGTTTACAAATGTGTGTCCGGTTTATTTCACTTGTGAGTATTTTCTCAAGTTGCATCCATTTACCTATAAAAGTTTCCAGTTTATCTTTCTTTATGGCTGAGTAGTACTCCATTGCATAAAAATACCACATCTTTTTTATCCATTCCTCGGTTAATGGGCATTTGGGTTGTTTCCACGATATAGCTATTACAAATTGTGTTGCTATAAACATGGGTGCACATGTATCGCTGTGGTACGATGTTTTTAATTCTTCTGGGAAGATACCCAGAAGGGGAATAGCTGGGTCAAATAGGACCTCCAATCCTAGTTTTTTGAGGAATCTCCATACTGATTTCCACAGTGTCTGCACCAGTCTACACTCCCACCAACAGTGGAGAAGGGTTCCCTTTTCCCCACAGCCCCTCCAGCATTTGTTATTAGTTAACTTCTTGATAATAGCCATTCTTTCTGGGGTGAGATGGAATCTCAGTGTTGTTTTAATTTGCATCTCTCGGATGACTAGTGATGTTGAACAGTTTTTCATATATTTATTTGCTGTTTGTATTTCTTCATCTGAGAAATGTGTATTCATCTCAGATGCCCATTTTTGGAGTGGGTCTTTAAATTTGGGAGGTCTGATTTTTTTGAGTTCTTTCTATGTTCTTGATAGTAATCCTTTGTCTGAGGAACAGCTGGCAAACATTTTTTCCCACGTTGTGGGTTGTCTTTTCACTCTGTTGGTGGTTTCTCTTGCTGTGCAGAAGCTTTTTAATAAGATGAGATCCCAGTTGTTAATTCTTTGTGATACTTCCTGTGCCATTGGGGTTTTATTCATAAAGTCTTTGCCTACACCAATGTCTTCAAGAGTTTTACCTACTCTATTTTCCAGGAGATTTAATGTTTCTGTTTTAATATTTAGTTCTTTGATCCATTTTGAATTTAGTTTAGTGCAAGGTGAAAGATATGGGCCTAATTTTAATCTTTGGCATGTGCAGAGCCAGTTTTTCCAGCACCTTTTATTAAAGAGGCTATCTTTCTTCCAGTGAATGTGTTTGGCACCTTTGTCAAAGATAAGGTGGCTTAGTATGTCTGGAGTTGTTTCAGCATCTTCTAATCTGTTCCATTGATCTTCAGGTCTGTTTTTTTGCCAATACCATGCTGTTTTTATCACAGTAGCTTTATAGTATCATTTCAAATCAGGGATTGTGATGCCCCCTGCCTTGCTCTAGGCTTTCTATTCCAACCCCTCCCTCTTGTATCCTAAAATTACTTGGGGCCGGTGAGATGGCTCAGTGGCTTAAGCGCCTGCCCGGCAAGCGCGAGGGCCCGAGTTCGACTCCCGGAACCCACATATGAAAAAGGGTCCAGTGATATCGCTCAGCGGCACGGGCGCCTGCTGGTGCGTGAGGTCCTGAGGTCGACCCCCCGGTACCCACAAAGAAAAAACACCATCCATCTCTCCATCCTACCCCCTACCCCTCTTAACCACCCCCCAACAGGGTAAAATCACTCTCACTAAGTGGAAAAAGGATGTATGCAAGTTCCTGGTATAAGCTGGATTATATTATATAACTATAGCACTTGCTCCTATGGTTAAAGATATCAGGCTAATAGTTACCACAGTTTGTCTGTAGCCAGGCTGTGCTTGAGTCTATTGCTATTGCTAACTGTACTACTTTAATCAGGATGCCATACCAGTTATAATCAGTTTTTTCTCCCCTGTATGACAACACTGAGGTTGTAAGGGGCCATAACCACCACCATAATCCAGTACCAAAGGAATGGGCCTTGAGTCAAAAAGATAGCAACTCCACATTCTTAATATATTGGGAAGGTAGGTTCTTGGGATAGATAGAAAGACCAAGAACCACCTATATCTAGAAGACATCCTTGAGGAACAGACATCACCTAGGAAAACCTTGACAAAGGGACAAAACTATCTAATGTAAGGAATCTACAAGTATGAAGACAGAAAACAAAATAAAATAAAAAATAAAAAATGACAAGAGGAAGAAGCAAAATGCAACCCCAAATGCTCAGCCTACCCAGGACAAGTCCAGAGCACAAAGACAGAGAGGAAATCAGAAGCCAACCACTGGAACTCTTGGAAGTCATAGCAGCAGAAGTGAAAAAAACAAATGGAAGAGGCCATAGAAAAAATAATATTCTAAGGTACAAAAAGACATGACATCAAAATGAAAGAAATTAAAGAAGACACAGTTTAAAAAAAAAAAAAGAGGTGGTTAGGAAAACAATGGAAACCATGAATACCCAACATAAACAAGAAATGGAACAAAACAGATCCAAACAGAAATCGAGGAGATTAAGCACTCCATTGAAAGTATACACAACAGATTGAACATAAACAAGAAATGGAACATTCAAGAAATGGAATGGGGCTGGTGATATAGCTCAACGGCATAAGCATCTGCCTGGCAAGCGCGAGGTCCTGAGTTCGACTCCCAGTACCCGCATTAAAAAAAAAAAAGAAATGGAATGAAACAGATTGAACATAAACAAGAAATGGAATGAAATAGATCCAAACAGAAATCCAGGAGATGAAGTACTCCATTGAAAGTATACACAACAGATTGAATTAAGGTGAGGATAGAATATCAGACCTAAAAGACAGGAGTGTGACTAGCTAGCAGGATAAGAAAGATATCTTAAAAATAGCAAGGGACCACAAAAAAATCAATCCAACAGTCACAAGATGAAGCAAAGAAGAACAACATAAGATTGATTGGAGTCAGTGAGAAAGCTGGAGACAGCGCAAATGCCATTAAAAACCTCTTCACAGAAATAATGGCAGAAAATTTCCCAAACATGGATAAAGAATTTGACATACAAATAAATTAAGCATATAGAACTCCAAATAGCCATGACCAAAATAAATCTACATCAAAGCATATAATAAGATTCCAGAAATTCAACATAAGAACAAAATAGAGAAAAGAAACAAATCACCTATAAAGGAAAGTCCATCAGAATCACAGCAGACTTCTCAACACAAACCCTCAAACCAAGGAGAGCCTGGAGTGAGGTATTTCAAGCCCTAAAGGCAAAGAATCTTCAACCCAGATTGATGTACCCCACAAAACTATCTTTCAAAATTGATGGAGAAATAAGATACTTCCATGACAAAGAACAACTGAAGAAATTCATGACCACCAAACTATCTCTACAGAATGCTCTGAAGGATATATTAGGAAGAGATAACAAAGACCACAAACACATGAACACCAATAGAAAGAAACCACCAAGCAGGGTAAGCAATTAAACAGAAGAGAAAGTCAGGGAACCAACAACAGGAAAATAACATGAAAAAGATAAGCCAATACATATCAGTTATAACCATCAATGTAAACAGTCTTAACTCAGCAATCAAAAGAAAAAGACTGGCAGAATGGATCAAGAAACAAGATCCGGGCCGGTGAGATGGCTCAGCGGTTTAAGCGCCTGCCTTGCAAGCGTGAGGGCCCGAGTTCGACTCCCGGAACCCACATACAAAAAAGGGGCCGGTGATATCGCTCAGCGGCACGGGCGCCTGCTGGCGCGCGAGGTCCTGAGGTCGACCCCCCGGTACCCACAAAAAAAAAAAAAAAAAAAAAAAAAAAAAAAAGAAACAAGATCCATCAATATGCTGCATTCAAGAAACACATTTAACCCAAAAAGAAATTCATAGACTAAAGGTAGAAGAATGGAAAACAGTTCTCCATGCCACAGGAGCCCAGAAAAAAGCAGGGGTAGCTATTCTATTTGCAAGCAGTGTAAACTTTAAGCCAAAACTGATCAAAAGAGACAAGAAAGCTCACTACATACTCGTTAAAGGAAAACTCCAAGAAGAAGAGATAACAATCATAAATATATATGCACCAAACATCAGTGCACCCAACTACATAAAACAAATATAAACAGACGTGAAAAACCAAATAAGCACTAACACAGTTGTAGTGGGGGGCCTTCATACTCCACTCTCACAAATAGATCGATTAGACAAAAAGATCAACAAACAAATATCAGAATTAAACCAAGCCTATGAACAAATGGACTTGGTAGATGTCTACAGAGTGTTCTACCCCAAAACATCAGAATACACATTCTTCTCAGCTGCACATGGGACATTCTCCAAAATAGACCACATATTAGCCTGCAAAACATGTTTAAGTGAATGTAGAGGAATTGAAATCATTCCTTGCACACTGTCTGATGTTAATGCAATGAAACTGGAAATCAACAACAAAAGAAATCACAAAAACTACACAAGCATGTGGAAATTAAACAACACACTTCTGAACAACCAATGGGTCACAGAGGAAATTAAACATGAAATTACACAGTATATACAATTAATAATGCTGATAAAACATACCAAAACTTATGGGACACAGTGAAAGCAGTCCTAAGAGGGAAAATTATAGTGATAAACTCTCACATCAAGAAAACAGAATGAGCTCAAATAAACAACCTAATGTTAAACCTCAAACTTCTAGAAAAAGAAGAACAAACCAAACCCAAAGCTCATATGAGGGAGGAAATTATAAAGATAAGAGCAGAAATTAATGCAATTGAGACTAAAAAAAAATACAAAGAATCAACAAATTGAAAAGTTGATTGTTTGAAAGAATTAATAAAATTGATAAACCATTAGCCTCATCCAAAAGAGGAAAGAAAAAATACAAATTCAAGCAATTAGGAATGAAAAGGGGGAAATCACAACAGATCCTACAGAAATTCAGAAGATCATCAATACCTACTACGAGAACCTATATTCTTTTTTTTTTTTTTTTTTTTTTTGTGGGTACCGGGGGGTCGACCTCAGGACCTCGCGCGCCAACAGGCACCCGTGCCGCTGAGCGATATCACCGGCCCCTTTTTCGTATGTGGGATCCGGGAGTCGAACTCGGGCCCTCGCGCTTGCAAGGCAGGCGCTTACGCCACTGAGCCATCTCACCGGCCCAAGAACCTATATTCTAATAAGATGGAAAACACAGAAGAAATGGACACATTCCTAGACACAATCTAACCGCCAAAACTAAATCAAGAAGATATAAAAATTCTAAATCACTTGATATGAGCCAATGAAATTGAAAATGTAATTAAAAATTTACCAACAAAGAAAAGCACAGGCCCTGATGGATTCATGGTTGAATTCTACAAGAAATTTAAAGAAGAACTAATGCCACTAATGCTGAAACTCTTTAAGGAAATTGAAAGGGAAGCAATGGGCCGGTGAGATGACTCAGTGGCCTATGCGCCTGCCTGGCCAGCGCGAGTTCGGCTCGCGGAACCCACATACGAAAAAAGGGCTGGTGATATCACTCAGTGGCACGGGCACCTGCTGGCGCGTGAGGTCCTGAGGTTGACCCCCAGTACCCACAAAAAAAAAAAAAAAAAGAAAGGAAAGCAATACTTCCAAAATCATTTCTGGAGGCAAGTATTACCCTGATTCCAAAACTAGAGAAGAACCCAACCAAAAAAGAGAACTACAGGCCAATCTCCCTAATGACCATAGATGCAAAAATCCTCAGAAGATACTGGTAAACAGAAAGCAGCAAATCATCAAGAAGATTACACACCATGACCAAGTTGGATTCATACCAGGGATGCAGGAATGGTTCAACATACTCAAAGCAATTAATGTAATACACCATGTTAACCAAAGACAGAAATCATATGATCATCTCAGTAGATACAGAAAGTATCTATTGACAAAGTCCAGCACCCATTCATGATAAAAACCCTACAGAAAATTGGAACAGAGGGTCTTCATCTTAATCCGATAAAATCCATCTATGATGTACCCTAGGGTGGCTCATCGCCTGGATGGTATAAAAAGGAAATGAGGAAGGATGGATGTGTTCCTGTTCTTCAGAGGAGCTCTGGTCTTAACCTTCAGCTTGGACGTCATCTCCTGGCTTCTAGTGCAGACTCTTCAGCTTCCACCTTGGATCCTTCAGCCTTCCGGCATAGACTCTTCAGCATTCAGTCGCAGACCCATCGGCCTCCTGATGCGGACTTCACGGAACGCTATAGTGAACTCCAGACCTTGGACTGAATCCTTCAGTCTCCAGTGTGTAGACACCCTCTGGATGCTTCCTCATCCAACTCTGTAGCTGACCATCATAAGCCAATCTTGTAATTTCTTACACATTTGTATATTTTGTGTTATATCCATTTCTCTAGTAAAACCCTGACTGATACAGATCTATACATTGAAAACTACAGTACTCTGAAAAAGTAGATCAAAGAGGATATCAGAAAATGGAATGATATCCCTTGCTCATGGATAGGAAGAACCAACATAGTGAAAATGGCCCTTCTCTCAAAACTGCTATATAGATTTAATGCAATCCCAATCAAAATACCATTAGCATACCTCACAGAACTAGAGAAACATTTCTAAAATTCATTTGGAACCAGAAGAGACCTAGAATAGCAAAAGCAATTCTGGGCAACAAAGGCAAAGCAGGGGGAATCAGAATCCCTGACCTGAAATTATACTACAAAGCTATTGTGATAAAATCAGCATAATATGGGCAAAAAAACAGACCTGAGGATCAGTGGAACAGAATAGAAGATGCAGATGCAACTACAAACACACTAAACCACCTTATCTTTGACAAAGGAGCCAAATCTTCACTGGAAGAAAGATAACCTCTTTAATAAATGGTGCTGGAAAAACTGGCTTTCCACATGCCAAAGACTAAAACTAGACTTATGTCTATCACCATGCAGTAAACTAAAGTCAAAATGGATCAAAGATCTAAATATTAAAACAGAAACACTAAATATACTGGAAGAGAAAATAGGTAGAAATTTTGAAGACATAGATGTAGTCAGAGACTTCATGAACAAAACCCAGACTGTATGGGAAATACAACAAAGAATCAACAAATGGGATCTCATCTTATTAAAAAGCCTTTGCACAACAAAAGCAATCACCAACAGAGTGAAAAGACAACCAACAGAGTGGGAAAAATTATAGCCAGTTGTTCCTCAGACAAAGGACTTACATCTAGAACATATAAAAAATTTAAAAAAATCAGACACCCCAAATTCAAAGACCCAATCCAAAAATGGGCATTTGAGATGAATACACACTTCTCAGATGAAGAAATACCAACAACAAATAAATGTATGAAAAAATGTTCAACATTATTGGTCATTCAAGAGATGCACATTAAAACAACACTGAGATTCCATCTCACTCCAGAAAGAATGGCTATTATCAACAAATCAACCAATAACAAATGCTGGCAGGGCTGTAGGGAAAAAGGAACCCTTCTCCACTGTTGGTGGGAGTGTAGGCTGGTGCAACCACTGTGGAAAGCAGTGTGGAGATTTCTTAAAAAACTAGGACTAGAAGTTCCATTTGACCCAGGTCTTCCACTTCTGGGTATCTTCCCAGAAGAATTAAATACCTCATTCCACAGCGATATATGTGCACCTATGTTTATAGCAGCACAATTTGTAATAGCTAAATCTTGGAAACAACCCAAATCCCCATCAACTGAGGGATGGATAAAGAAGATGTGGGGTTTTTTTATATAATGGAATACTACTCAGCCATAAAAAGATAACCTTGAGACTTTTATAGGTAAATGGATGCAACTTGAGACTATACTCGTAAATGAAATAAACCAGACCCATATATGTAAACATCACATTGTCTCACTAGTATGAGAATCTGAAAGAGTAAACAAGATCCAAAATGTACAACAGATATTATGAATAGGGAAGAAACTGTTCAAAAGAAAAGCTGTGATGGGAGAAAGGTGGAAGGAAGGAAGGGAAAAGGAAAAAATATATATATAAACACAAGAAAGTTAAGATAGTTGTACAGCTGGTTTCTCTTGGTTCATTGAGGGGAAAGTTTGTGCTAGTAATTTTCTCGACAATGTTTCATGCCTTGAAACATTGAGTATATCTTGTACTCAGAAAAACTGTGAATGTAACAATATGAATGTGTGGATTATTGTTACTGTCCTACTAGCCTGCTTTGGAATTGTTTTACTGTTATTTCTTACTTTTTTCTGTTTAAAATAAAAAAAAAAGAATGCAGGCATATTGATATGGAGAAGGACTTATTCTCCATTAACTTTTCCCTATCTCCTGCAGTCACTGTTTCATGAAAAGTACACCACCTTTCCCCTGTGCTCCTCACTTGCTAGTAAAAGTGGGTCAACCACAGAGATGGGTGTGCCTGTCCACCAGAGGCAGGTTCCTCCCGGTCCCCCTGTACCTTAAAATTTGCCCTTCGTCTTTCTTTATTCCCTGACCTTTCCCCTCACAGGTATCCGGGGATCTGATCAGCCCCTGGCAACTGGCACCTGAACAAGGGAACTGATACTTGGAGGGAAAGGTCCACTGGGGTGGAAAGGAGGGAAACAGATGTAGGGGATTCCACAGGACAGCTTTGGAGTTGGCTGTACAAAAGTGAAAGTAGTGCTGCGGAAAAGCTTTTCTAGTTGGGATAATGAGGAAGAATTCGTCAACAGAGGAGCAAAGAAATGTGCAGTTGCTGTGGATGTTGTTGAAACAGGCAGGGGTCTAAGTCAGTACCCACTCTCTTTCAAAAATGCTGCAAGATATTACCAAGCATAACCCACAGGTAGGAACTTTGGAACCAGAGAATTGGGATAGAGTAGGCAAAAATTTAAGAAGAGCCCATGCCAGGGGAGAACAGATTGCCCTGGACACCTTTTCAACATGGAGTTTGGTGAAATCTATATTGAAACCTTTGTGCTCTGTAATGATTGCCATAACTACTACTGCTCCCCCTGATGAGGGAAAAGGGAATGATCAGGAAGAAAGTAGAGAGACTATTTCTTCTCCTGCACCTCCAGAATTTTTAGAGGCTGATGCAGCATGCCCAAGATGGTGGTGCTGTTGTCATCAGGAGTGGTAGGGACGGAGGGGGCAGGAGCAGTGGTGGCAGCACAGGACCTGGGCCAAGGGGAATGAGGTGGCTGTGGCTTGCCAGCAGTGGAGCCATGTATTGGAGAAGCGACTTCCCCCCTCTGCTTCCCTTGGCCATGCTGGGCATGGTGGTGCCGGGCTGTAGTCCCAGTTATGCAGAAGGCTGAAGTGAGAGTATCACTTGAGTACAGGGATCATTTACACTGGCACTCCTGTAAGCTCCCATTTTGGGAGCGCTGCAAATGGCCCCACAAGATATTAGACATCTTGCCTATTCCTGCCTATTGGCAGGTCAATATCTCCATTTCAGTGTGCAGCTACAAGAGCTTGAGGTAGAATAGGTAGGCAGAAATAGGGCAACAGGAAGACCAGGAATCATGGAGGGTATGCTGCTGGGAACAGGACCTTATACAGATCTTGCACAACAATTAACTTATCCTAATGAAGCATATGACCAGATAAATTTGTTGACGAAATGGGTATGGGCTACAGTTCCCAAAGAGGGTACTCCAGTTCGGTCCTTTTTGCATATTTTACAGGGATCACGAGAGTCTTATGCTTGATTCCTTGCTAGATTACAGGAGGCAGTCTGCAGTCAGAGTCCTCATTCACAAGTGGCTGAAATTATAGTACAACATTTGGTCTTTAGCAATGCAAATAAGGACTGTAAACAGGCCCTTGGGGCAGTCAGGTCCACAAGGAACCTCGGAAATTATTTAAAAGCTTATCTAGATGTAGGGACTGAATCATAAAAATTAAATGCTGGCCCAAACTATGTCATCTTACAGAGGTGGACCTGTTAGAAGAGAAAGGAGGTCTGAGTAGGTGATAGAAGGTATAGAGGTGACTGAGCTGGAGGCTAAATGAAAGAAGAGGGCATGAAGTTGCCAAATTCTTAAGACAAAATAAAATACAGAAGAAAATATTGATTATGAGTAAAGTGTTTTTATTCCTTCTGATTCTTATTACAAGAGATCTCTGTTAATTGACCTACAAAACGTTCTGACTAGTCTATTTATAGTTACAAACTTTAAAACTGTAAAAGACTTATAATTCAACTTTGCCAAATACATCCAAGTACATTCTGATTTTCTAAACAAATTATCTTATTTGTCCAACTCTGTTCAATCTGTAACCAGTTACCATACTTACAGCTGTTTTGTTTGAGCTCAACAATTTTTTTCTTCTTTTTGCCTTTTTGGATTTTTAAAATATTTGTGTATAACTTAAGTTGGCTTATAGATAAATGTCATTAGAGTTAAGGACATGCTTCCACCCAGGTTGCCAGCTGATCAAAATGATGTCAAGACTGGTTTTCCAAATGCAATGCATATTATTGTCTGTGTACAATAACTCAGAAATCATTCATTCTTCAAAAATAATGTGTCAATTGTTATGATCTGGTTCTCATAGGTCATCAAAAATTTGTTAAGATAATTAAATGGAGATCCCTTAGGCTTAGGGAAACATTGGACAGGACTCCCTTGTTGAATAAAGGAGCAGCTGCCTGGAAATATTTTCTTCCAGTCTTTGTTCACTAATGGGACCCCAATAATTTTTATAGACTAATGCTGGGCGTGCCCCAATAAACATTGCTAAACATATTATCATGATATGTTTACATTGTTAATTGTCAAAAGGCTAAATTTTCTGTGGGTAAAACAATAAAGTTTCATTAAAGGATGCTTTTGGTACAAGTCCAAATTAAGAGACAAGGGTTTCCATATAGCTATGACATTTGACAAATGGATGTTACTCACATCCTGTCCTTTGGGCAGTTACAATATGTCCATATCTCTATAGACACTTATTCTCATGTGATTTATGCCTCCTGTCATGGGGGTGAACAAGGACATGTTGAACAACACTGCTTATCTGCTTTTGCTGCTGTGGGAGCCCCTCATACAATCAAAACTGACAATAGACCCTCGTATGTCAGCAAAGCTTTTTCCAACTTTGGCATATTAGACATCTTATGGGTATTCCATATAACCCTCAGGGCCAAGATATAGTGGAGTGCACACACCTTTCCTTAAAAACACAATTACAGAAACAAAAAGGGGGATTACGGTTATCTCCATAGGCACAATTAGATCTTACTACCTTTACTTTAAAAATTTTAAATATACTTGCAGAAAGTAAATACACTCTATCAGAGCTTCATTGGCAAAAAGACAAATTGACAAATGTGTCCAGAGCACAAGTCCTGTGGAGAGATGTCCAAACAGGACAATGGAATGACCCAGTGCAGTTAATAACAGGGGAATGAGGATATGCTTGTCTATTAACAGACAGTGGAACACACCGCAGTGGGTGCCATCCTGGAACATGCGATCATGGCGAGAGGTGATCTCCAAACCCATGGTGAAATCTGCTGCCACCAGGCCCACCAGTGTGAGCCTTTTTGAGGATGATCCTGGAGGAGACACCTCAGCCACTGATGACCACACAAATGACGAGACCCATGATATGGGAACAAGTGAAGAAGACAACCCAGGAAGCTGAAAATTTGGTGATGAGACAAGGCTTCCTACATATGCCAGAAAATATGTTCATTGCCATGATAGCCATTATTGCTTACACTGTATGTATAAGTCCAGTGTCTGGAAAAGAATACTGGGTGCATGTAATTAACCTCCCTTTATTACAACCCCTTATTTGGGCTGATTTTCATTCTGAGATTTATCATGATCAATTAGATTGGGTTCTAGGACCCTTTATGGTCTCTGGATTTGTGAATTCCAATATTACTCTGAATTACACATCACACTTTTCATATCCACTCTTATGCATTGAGCGTAAGTCTTTACAATCTAATTATTGCCTGCCTGCTTACCCGCAGTTTTGGATGCCCCATTGTGGAGAAAAACTAATATTTTGGGGGATGGGATCTATTAACATCTCAGGTGAGTGGATTGACTCTTCCACACCTGATGTTCCTCCATGTGTACAATATATATCTTGGGGAGACACATATGATTCTACCCCCCACACCGTGGACCACCTGTATAGGAGATAGGGGGTGAAAAATGTACCTAAATCTATTTGAATTTATAGATTGGGGCCCTCATGGGAGGCTAGAAGGGAGAGACAATAACTGCTCAGCCTGGCATATGTCACATTACCATTGGTATACTAATTACTATGGAAAGAATACCTCTGTTTTGTATTCTGGTGCTGAGGGGCAATTAGCATGGCATGGATCCGGTTTCAGCTCCCCATTGCCACAGGCCATCATTAATGGCAACTCTGGATCCCTTCAAAAAACCTTTAGGAAATTAGCTCTTCCCTGTTATATAGGTTAATAAGGGAAATGGCGTTTAACCAAATTTACTGCAAACACTTCTAGCATCCAAATTTGGAGAGGTAAAAACCACACAGTTTTCCATATATACATACAATGATCATGTTTTCTTATATTGGACTGTTGAATGGAATCTTACCTCATTTACATGTAGAGAATGTAGAGCAATTGTATATCAACTGGAGTCCTAGGAAACAAGAATTTACTAGTCTTGGGGTGTATGCCAAGGGTCTGGATGCCTGTGAATCTTATGGAACATGGGCCAACACTGCTGCTATTCATTTGTTATGATCTCTAATTAACCATCTTGTACAGAGAACAAAGAGAATGTTGGGCTTAATTATTGCTGGAATTGTCTCTTTGGTATTGTTAATTTCCAGTGTTTCTGTGTCCTCTGTGGCTTTTGCTTACTGTATTTAGACTGCTCATTTTGTAGATAACTGGGCCAAAAGAGCAGACAAGGCCTGGAATATACAACGCTCTACTGATGCAACATTGCAGTCACAGATCAGTGTCTTAGAAACTACTGTTATGTGGATGGGAGATCAAATAGAGAGCTTGCAGCTTAGCAAAGCCTTCAGTGTCATTTTAACATCACTTGGTATAACTCTTCTCCCTTATAATCAATCCACTCACCCTTGGGAACATATGAAAAAGCATATACAGGGTGTTATGCACAGCAACATAACTTTGGATCTAGAAGCCTTACAAAAGGAAGTGTCTATGTCTCAACAAACCCAAAATTGTGATGAACAAATCCAAGATTGGGATAAATTTACTGATACCTTTGATCAACTCAATCCATGGAATTACCTCAAGGCTCATTTTGGATTTTATATTGGTTTGCTTGTATTAACAAGTCTATGTCTTTTATTTCTATTCCTAGTCTGCCACAGGAGGTGCCAAACCAGACAATATATAGATGTTATCCAACCTCAAGTCTCACTGTTTCAACTCTTGCAATTACAGAAACAAAAAGGGGGAACTGTCGGGAACCCGGGATATGAAATAATATTTTACTATGCTGGGGACTGGGCTGTGTGACTGAGGTCACATTGGCTCTGAGGCCAGTGTGACTTTCTTTAGGAACAGAGAATTATGTGAAAGTCTCCATACTTCCTGGCTGCACAGAAAAAGCTTGTAACTGTGGCATTCTTAAGGCAAGATACCATCTGCTGAGGTCAATCTAAAGAATGCAGGCATACTGATATGGAGGACTTATTCTCTATTAACTTTTCCCTATCTACTGCAGTCACTGTTCCATGAAAAGCACACCACCACTTCCCTTGTGCTCCCTGCTTGCTGGTAAAATTGGGTCAACCACAGAGATTGGTGTGCTGGTCCACTAGAGGCAGGTTCCTCCCGGTCTCCTTGTACCTTAAAATTTGCCCTTCGTCTTTCTTTATTCCCTGACATTTCCCCCACAGGTATCTGGGGGTCTGATCAGCCCCTGGCAAGCAGACTCCTTCAGCTGTAGGTAGCTTTTGGACCCAGAGTGGATCCAGTCAGCTAGAGTTGGCTTGGCTGGCCACAGCAGTGGGAGTTTTAAAACAGACAAAATTCTCTCTTCCCATGAGGGATCACACTGTACTTCTTAAGTGTTTTTTCATGAGTTATCCAGAATCAACAACTAAACAAATGGAATACTCTGATAGCTGAAAGTCTGAAGGGGAGAGAGGATCAGAAAAGGAGAAGGAAAAAACCTAAAACCTATGGAAAGGAAGCTCTCCATGTGAGCCCATGACCCATGGTGAAGCACAAACACCCTTGGCATTAAATAGAGCTACCCAAGTTCAGGGCAAGCTACCAAGTACTCCACAGAGAAAAGCAACAATTCAGGTGGGGCCAGGTCCATGTCTCCCGGTGCCCTGCTCTGGGTGGTTATGCCAAAGCACTGGTGTACCTGTAACCTTCTCTGCTTGGCTTGGCTTAGGACCATCCCCACTGAGGCCTGTGCCACAGACTTTAAGATAGACTTTCCAGGGCCAGGGTTATAGCTCAGCAGCACAAGCGCCAGCCTGGCAAGTGCAAGGTCCTGAGTTCGATTCCCAGTACAAAAAAAAAAAAAAAAAAGATGGACTTTCCACATTATGTGGATCAACAACAGAATATAAGCCCAACTGATTAGTGGGGATCACCTGTCCTCCATAAAGACAGAAGACTTTTACCCTACTATATAGTCATTTCCACATACTCAGGTCACCACTTATCCCATACCCTCAACAAGAAGCTTGGTCTCTTGTAAAAAGGAGACTAGAGGAAAAGTGGAGTTACCCTCCTTTTTGGGTGGGTTGCTGGTTGCCTGTTTCTGCTGTGGTCTGCAAAGGTCTCTGGGCTGCTGATGCCTGCAGTGTCTGGTGGAGTCTTTGGGCTGCTGTGCGGTGTAGGCTGTTGGCTCTTGTTTTGGTGAGGTCTCTTGAGGTTTGGTACTGTCCTCCTGGCTTGCCAACTGTTACAGTTGAATGGGCCAGTAGTCCAGCTTCTTGTGTATGATGAGAGAAGAATTGCCAAGCATAAGCCCAGTAGTAAGTAGTAAGTAGTTATGTTTATTAAAGATCATGGGAAGTTGTGCTCAGGGCCAGTCCATGCCAATAAAGGTGCCAGGGCAACAGAAAAAGCACTGCATGCTGGTCAAATGTAGCAGCAAAAAGCAGAAAAAGAGGAGAAAATAAAGGGATCAGTAACTCAGGGTTTCAGAAATTAAAAGTCAGACACCTCTGCTTTTGGTTCCTCCTACTGAATCTCCCATAGTGCTAGTGCTTTGGTGCCTGTATTCTCTCCTAGGGCATGGTGATCTGCTAGGCTTTTGTTATTTTATTTTCTACCTCTCTTAGGATAATAGAAGCAGGAATAACCTTTGAGTGTTGTTTAGAGTTCAATGGAGGGAAGGGAGTGACTCACTCAGCTCCTTTGTTTCTAACTACTGGCTGGGCTTCCACCTCAAAAGGAAGCCTATGGCGCTCAGACAGGCACTTCCACAACTATCATGCCCTCCTTCTAGAAGGACCAGACTCTCCAGATTGAGAACTGCTCTTCCCTAAATCCTGTCCCCTTCCTCCCAGAGGAAGGAGATTTATTAAACCATGATTATGAGCAAGTGATCCTCCAGGCATATGTTGCTAGAAAGGACTTAAAGATACCCCTTTAGAGAACCCAGACATGGTTCTCTTCTGTGATAGGAGTGCCTTTGCTGCGAATGGGATATGAAGGACAGGATACATAGTGATGACCTTACAGGCCACCATGGAAAGCTCCCTCCTTACTCCCAGAACCAGTTCCCAGCTTGCAGAATTTATGGCTCCTGCTAGAGAGCTGTAGCTTAGAAAATGATAGAGAGTTAACATCTATACACTTTCAAAATGTGCCTTCCTAGTGCTGCATACCCATGCAGCTACATAAAACGAAAGACAGTTTCTTTCAGCCAACAGGTCTCCTGTTGAATACCATAGAGAGATTGATAACTGCCTGTCCTAAGTCTACCTTGCATCTCAGGTGACAGTCATATTGCCAAGGCCACCAGAAGAAAACAAATGAGATCATTCAAGGGAACCAACTGGCTGATTAGGCAGCCAAAGCAGCAGCTGAAGATCCCTTCCATCCAGAGTCTGTACAGGCAACTCTATTCTAAAAAATCCTCTGGAAATGCCAAACCTGCTTACAGCAAGCAGAGACAGAGTGGGCATTGCCACAGGGATATCAGCTGCTCCTTTCTGGATGGTTCACATGGAAGGGGTAAAACTACTCATACCCATAGCCAATCATTGGAAAAATCCTTAAAACCTTCTACCAAGGCTTTCACATAGGAAAAGAAAAAAACATACCAAATGGCTCAGAGGCTGTTTAAAGGAAAGGGGCTTCATCAAACAATGTGCTAGGTTGTAAGGGCATGTGAGGGTTGCCAACAGAATACCTCTCTAAACATAAGGATTTCTCCCCCTGGCAACCAACAAAATGAGGGATACCCTTAGGGAAGATGGGCAGATATATTTCACCCTGTTGTTGGGGAATTCAATACCTCTTAGTATGGGTAGGCACTTTTGCCAGTTGGGTGGGGGCCTTCCCATGTAAAACAGAAGGCTGTTGAGGTGATAAAAGACTTTAACATCAGAAATTATTCCCAGTTTTGGGCTCCCCCAAAGCTTCCAGAATAATAATGACCCTTCCTTTAAGGCCACCTTCTCCCAGGGAGTATCCTAAACCCTGGGGATTCATTACAATCTACCTTGTCCTCAGGAAAGGTAGGAAAGACAAATGACTTTCTTAAGTGACAACTGAGAAGGTTCACCCAGGAGACTCACCTTCCCTGTCCTATCCTACTTCCTTTGGCCCTAATAATATACCAGAAATACACCCCAGACTCTGGTCCTCAGCCCCTTTGAGATATTATGCAGCACCCCTTTCTCGCCATAGATATTTTACTTTTTTAATAATTAAGTTTATTGTTACAATTTAGATATGCATAATGATCGCATTCATCATAGGGAATTTGTACCTGTACATGATATATGTATATCTTAGTTCTTTTTTTCCCTTTCTCCACCCTTCTCTTTAATCCCTCTTGCCCTCCTTATTCACAAAGCTTTGTTTCCATTTTATCCCTTTTTTTCTCATTTTTTTCTTTTCCCTTCCATCCCCCTGTTCCCCTTTTCCTTGGAACAATTACTTCCTATTTCACAATATCTATTATACATTTTGGTTCTTCTTTTTTTTTTTTTTTTGTGGGTATCGGGGTTCGACCTCAGGACCTCACACGCCAGCAGGCGCCCATGCCGCTGAGCGATATCATCGGCCCTTTTTTTTCGTGTGTGGGTTCCGGGAGTTGAACTCAGGCCCTCGCGCTTGCCAGGCAGGCGCTTACACCGCTGAGCCATCTCACCGGCCCTTTGGTTCTTCTTTACACTTTTAGTTTCTCACACCAGAGAGACAATATGATACCTACACATATGTGTCCGATTTATTTCACTTAAGAGTATGATCTCAAGATCCACCCATTTAGCTATAAATGTCTCAAATTTATCCTTCTTTATGGCCGAGCAGTACTCCATTTTATAAAAATACCACATCTTTTTTATCCATTCATCAGTTAATGAGCATTTGGGTTGTTTCCAAGATTTAGGTCTTACAAACTGTGCTGCTATAAACACAGGCATGCATATATCCGTGTGATATGATGCATTTAATTTTTTTTGGAAGAGACCAAGAAGGGGGATATCTGGATCAAATGGAACCTCTAGTCCTAGTTTTTTGAGGAATGTCCACACTGTTTCCACAGTGCTTACTCCCACCAACAGTGAAGAAGGGTTCCTTTTTCCCTACAGCCCTGCCAGCATTTGTTATTGGTTTATTTGTTGATAATAGCCATTCTTTCTGGAGTGAGATGGAATGTCAGTGTTGTTTTAATTTGCATCTCTCAAATGACCAATGATGTTGAACATTTTTTCATGTATTTATGTGCCATTTGTATTTCTTCACCTGAGAAGTGTGTATTCATCTCAGATGTCCATTTTTGGATTGGGTCTTTAAATTTGGGCAGTCTGATTATTTTCAATTCTTTATATGTTGTAGATATTAGTCCTTTGAAGAACAACTGGCTAAGACTTTTTCCTACTCTGCGAGTTGTGCAAAAGTTTTTTAATAGGATGAGATCCCAGTTGTTGATTCTTTGTAGTATTTCTAATACAGTCGAAATTTTGTTCATGAAGTCTTTGCCTACACCTATGTCTTCAAGAATTCTACCTATTCTCTCTTCCAGCAGATTTAGTGTTTGTGTTTTAATATTTAGATCTTTGATCCATTTTGATTTTAGTTTAGTGCATGGTGATAGACATGGGTCTGGTTTTAGTTTTTAGCATGTGGAAAGCCAGTTTTTCCAGCACCAACTTTTAAAGAGGCTTTCTTTCTTCCAGTGAACGTGTTTGGCCCCTTTGTCAAAAATGAGATGGCTGAGTGTGTTTGAAGTTGTTTCTGCCTCTTCTAATCTGTTTCATTGATCCTGGGGTCTTTTTTTGTTGTTGTTGTTGGTACCATACTGTTTTTATCACAGTAGCTCTGTAGTATAATTTCAACTCAGGGATTGTGATGCTCCTTGTTTTGCCTTTGTTGCCCAGAACTGCCTTTGCTATTCTAGGTCTCTCATGGTTCTGAATGAATTTTAGAAATGTGTTTTCTAGTTCTGTGAGGTATGCTAATGGTATTTTGATTGGGATTACATTAAATCTGTATTGCAATTTGGGGAGCATGGCCAGTTTCACTACGTTAGTTCTTCCTACCCAGGAACAAGGGATATCTTTCCATTTTCTAATATCCTCTTTGATCTACTTTTTCAGAGTACTGTAGTTTTCAGTGTAGAGAACTTTTATTTTCTCTGATTGATTCCTACGTACTTCATTTTTTTCTATGCTATTGTGAAAGGTGTGGTTTCCCTAATTTCTTTCTCAGTGAGTTTGTTATTTGTGTACAGGAATGCTATTGATTTTTGAGAGTTGACTTTGTATCCAGCTATGTGACTGAATCTGGTTTTGTTTTTTTGTTTTTGTTTTTTTATGTGGGTACCGGGGGTCGACCTCAGGACCTCGCGCTTGCCAGCAAGTGCTTGTGCCACTGAGCGATATCAGCAGCCCTTTTTTTTCCTTTATGTGGGTTTCGGAAGTCGAACTCAGGACCTCGCGCTTGCCGGGCAGGCGCTTATGCCGCTTAGCTGTCTCACTGGCTCGAATCTGGTTATTAAATGTAGAAGTTTTTTGGTGGAATTTTTTGGGTCTTATCTGTAGAGTATCATGTCATCTGCAAATAATGATAATTTAACTTCTCCCTTTCCTATATTTAATCCTTTTATTTCTTTCTGTTGTCTAATTGCTCTAGCTAATGTTTCTAGAACTATATTGAATAGGAATGGTGATAGTGGACATTCTTGTTTTTTTTCTGATTTTAGAGAGAGAACTTTCAGTTTTTGACCATTTAGTATGATGTTGGCTGTTGGTTTGTCATAGATGGTTTTTATCAGATTGAGATAAAGACCATGCATTCCAATTTTCTGTAGGGATTTTATCATGAATGGGTATTGGACTTTGTCAAATGCTTTTTCTGCGTCTATTGAGATGATCATGTGGCTTTTGTCCTTGTTCTGTTAATATGGTGTATTACATTTATTGATTTGTGTATGTTGGACCATCCCTGCATACCTGGTATGAATCCAACTTGGTCATGGTGTATAATCTTCTTCATGATTTGCTGCATTCTGTTTGCTATTATCTTGTTGAGAATTTTTGCATCTATGTTCATAGGGAGATTGGCCTGTAGCTCTCTTTTTCAGTTGGGTCCTTCTCTGGTTTTGGTATCAGGGTAATACTTGCTTCCAGAAATGAGTTAGGGAGTATTGTTTCTCTTTCAGTTTGATTTAAGAGTTTGACAAATAATGGCATTAGATCTCTAAATTTCTTGTAGAATTCAGCAGTGAATCCATCAGGACCTGGGCTTTTCTTTGTTGGTAAGTTTTTAATTACATTTTCAATTCCATTTATTGATATTGGATTATTTAGAATTTTCTTGATTCAACTTTGATAAGTTGGATTATTTAGAATTTTCTTGATTCAACATCTTCTTGATTCAACTTTGGTAATTCATATGTATCTAGGAATCTGTCCATTTCTGTGTTTTATATCTTATTAGAGTAAAGGGTCTCAAAGTAGGTATTGATGATCTTCTGGATTTCTATAGGATCTGTTGTGAGTTCACCGTTTTCATTCCTAATTGCATGAATTTGAGTCTTTTCTTTCCTTTTTTGTTAAGGTTGGCTAAGGGTTTGTCAATTTTATTTATTCTTTCAAAGAACCAACTCTTCAATTCATTTATTTTTTGTATTGTTTTCTTAGTCTCAATTGCATTGATTTCTGCTCTGATCTTTATAAATTCCTCCCTTGTATGAGTTTTGAGCTTGATTTGTTCTTTTTCTTGAAGTTTGAGGTTCAACATTAGGTTGTTTATTTGAGCTCATTCTGATTTCCTTACGTGAGAGTTCATTGCTGTTAATTTTCCTCTTAGGACCACTTTCATTGTATCCCATAAGTTCTGGTATGTTGTATTGGCATTATCATTCATTGGCAGATATATTTTAATTTCTCCTTTAATTTTATCTGTGACCCATTGGTTGTTCAGTAGGGTGTTATTTCATTTCCGTGTGTTTATGGAGTAGATTTTTTAATAAATGAAGAGATTGCAGCTCAGATCAGAGATATAATAGCCCTGGCTAGGTTTCAACATACCCTCCAACAATTGTCTGAAGCCTGTTCCAGGGAGTCAGGACCTCCTATATTCCAACTGGAGACCTGGTCCTGATGAAGTCTCTCCCCTTTTTGTTCCCTTCTCTAGAACTAACCTGGGAGGGACCATACACAGTTATCCTGTCCACCCCAATAATCCTTATGGTGACAGAATCAAGTCATGGATACATTCCTGTGCCCTTATTGATATAATGTAAGAACCAATAATGTACCACTCTTAATGTTAGAAAAGAAATCTATAATTATAGTATAAACTCCCAAACAAACCAAATTGACATACAGCAAATATCTACTAAATGTGATAACTATATCTCCACTATCAATAGAAGATTGCAACAGCACTAACATAGAGTTAACTATCTGTAGATGAATAAAGCTTAAAGTTTATACTCTTAAAGATAATAGGGATTTGGGAGTGGGAGAATGCAAAAAGAAAGATATGAAAAATTGAACAATGGCAGATGGGAAGGAGAGAAAACGATCCTATTATTAAATAGGATATTTATAAAATTAGACAAAGGTACTAGAAAAAAATCCTGAGAAATAGAAGATAAAAGAAAAAAAGGGAAGAAAAAAGAAATAGTATGGAGAGTAAAAAGTAGGAAAAACTAAAAGGAAAAGAGGAAAAAAGGAGTAAGAAAAAGAAGAAAGAAAGAAAACTGAGTCCAAAAACAGAAAAAAAAAAAATCCCTTCTAATTTTGCAGTCCAGCACATCTTGGTTTTGTTCACTTAGCCTTATAGCCTATGGGTGTGAAGTGCATCCCCTATCCCAGAGGCCACTCTGTTTACCCCAGGCTGTGGCAGTCTACACATCAAGTCATGTCCTTGCTCATGCTGGTGGATAAGAATGGCAATCAGACCTCAGATCTATGCTGATTGTAGGCAAGGGTTCAAGAATTTAATGCTGGCAGGCACTTTCAGACCCAGCTATTTCTGAGCACAGCTCAAATTGGACTTGGCTTCTCACTGTGGGCCATGGGGCCTGTTTCATTTCTGGCCTGAGTTCAGGCTTCTCAAGGGATCTCTTTCTAGCCTGCTCCCTGTCCGTGACTGTCTCCTCTGGCTGTCTCTTACCAGTTGCTATATGTGGGTCACATTGGGAGCCCTGAAGTGAAGTTGTGTTTTAGTTGTTCCGAGTTCCAGATTTAGATAATCAACTCCTTCCTGAAATGGCACCTGATGAAGCACTCTGGTGATATAGTGAGTGCCCGTGCTTGAATCCCTTTAGGCTTTGTCTACTAGGTGGAAGGAGTCTCCTAGGAGCAAAATCCCACACTGTTTTTTCAGTTCACAAAAGCAGTTTTTCCCTAGATATCCCAGTCCTGGGTGCTTGCCTTGCTTCTGGGGAGCCAGGTTCCCCTCCCTGCGAGCTGCAAGAACTGGGGGAGAGCCCAAATTGGTTCCTTTTTTTCTCTGCATTGTGGGCCATCTTTCCAACTTCTCTGTTGCTTCTAATTTTTCCTATCAGTTCCTTCCTAATTTCTGGTGATCTGCTTCTCTCTTTTTCTTCATGAAATAGTTATTTTCCAGGGTTGGGGTTCTGGATCTCAGCAACGCTGAGTTTTGCTACTAATCACCACTCACCATTTTCTTTCCCATTCACTGTATTTTTCAATCATGTAATGTACCTGCAAAACTGTCATCTAAACACTTGTGCCTACACCCATAAATTACTACTATTGGTGGTCACAGTTGAAAGAAACCTTTTCTTACAGTGCACAGTAATCTTCATGTCCACCCACAATAAGTTCAACTGTTGGGTATGTAGTAAACATCCTTTCTCCTGCCTAGGCCCCCAAATGTACTGCCCTTGTCACCCCCTTCCTCCCCACAAAGCTGAGATTGGGACTTTCTTTAAGTAACATAAGTAAAAAAAACATATTAATAAATCCTGACTCATACATACTTAATTAGGGACATATACTCTATTTTTTGGAGACAGGGTTTTGCTAGACAGTTAAGGCTGTCCTTGAACTCACTATGTAGCACAGGCTGGCCTCAAACTTGTAGCCATCCTCCTGCCTTAGCCTCCCAAGTGCTGGAATCACAGGCATGCACCACCACACCTGGCCAGGGACATATATTCTTGATTAATATTTGTGTCATTCTAGGAATGAACACTTACTGCAACAGTCTATACTATTGTGATATAGTAGCCTGGTGCTCTACAGTCAGTGAAAAAAAATATCCCACCCCAAAGTTCAAGGAACGTCACAAAAAAGGGAACAACAAGCTGTGTCAAAAGAGGTGGGGGGTAGCATGGAGTGAGAATTGTCCTTTGAACCCTAGCCAAAGTAATTCCATCTTGTAGAGGGCCTCTGTTTAGCTGTCCAGTGACCAGGTGTTGAAGTCATGTGCCAAACTGCAGCATGACGAAGTCATCCACCACGGGCTAGATAGTATTTGCTAAGGCCCTTGGAGTTTCCTGATATGGATGGGATGGGTGGAGTACACACAAGTTTTCCCAAGAACCCTTCCTGCTTTTTTGTTTTACTTAGTGTTCTATACAACTAGGAGATTAGCATAGGGGATGGCCAATTCAGTATTGCTGTAGCCCAGAAATTGCCCATTCTCTGTAAGTAGCCCCTAATAAATTCATTTCCTCACCAGGCTGAACTTGTCTGAGTCATTCTTTATACTGTGACCCCTCTCAATACAGAGGCAGATATTTCTTTTATATCTCTTCAGAAAATTCACACAACACCTGTGATATTTAACTTCTTGAGTCTGGCTAATTCTTGAAACATAATTGTTTCTGCTTTCATCCATTTTCCTGCAAATGACATAATTGCATTCTACTTTATGTCAGATTGCTGTTTTCAAAGATGTACTCAATCAGCTTTGGTATTTACCTAATTGTGGACCTGTAACAAAGAGTTCACGGACCAGCATGACTTCACAGACTGCATTTGGAATAGCACTGAGCTGATGGGAACTATGAATACGCTGTGGATATGTACCAGCTCCCAACTCAATACTGGAGTACAGCCTATGGAGTGTTGTCACATACATTATCTTCTTAACAGTGTGATTCAAGATGCATAATATTCTTATTTTGCTCTTCAACTTTCCACAGCTAAAAGGTAGAAGTCAGGGTTTAAAAGCCCCAGGTATTCAGACTCCTAGTTTAATGTGCTGTGTCATCTATAATTCCTAAATACCTACACAATACCTAAATACCATATTTACTATTATCTTTTCCTAATTATTTGCTATGAAAACTCAGTTCTGATGGATGAGTAATCTTTTAACAACTCATTTGCTGAATACATTTGAGATGATTTTATTTGTGATCATATAAAAAGAGTTAGAGTCAATTTTGTGCTCCAAAGTTGTTATCCTGATTCAATTAGGAAAATACATACACTGTTACTTTAATAAGATGTTATTAAAAAATGAAATCTTGGGCCGGTGAGATGGCTCAGCGGCATAAGCGCCTGCTTGGCAAGCGCGAGGGCCTGAGTTCGACTCCCGGAACCCACATACAAAAAAAGGGGCCGGTGATATCGCTCAGCGGCACGGGCGCCTGCCGGCGCATGAGGTCCTGAGGTCGACCCCCAGTACCCACACAAAAAAAAAAAAAAATAAATAAATAAAAATAAACAATGAAATCTTCACTAATCTTTCCCAATGTACTTTAAATTAGTTGTACTCCTTATTCTCATTTATATGAATGAAAAACGGGAGGATAGAAACATGTATCCTACGATTTCTACATTTCAACATAGTTTTCTTGATTAACTCCATGTCTATTTTTAACTGCCTCTCATAAAAAGCATTGAAAATTCAAATGCCTAGGACCAGGTAGGTAATGTACCAAGAAAGTAGTTGGGTGGGACTATGGCAAAGTGAGTAGGGCACACTTTAAAATAAGCAGCTGCTGACTCTTAGAACTTCAGCTCATTGTATGCACGTGTGATGGGAGCCCAGCGCCAATAGATCCTGATTTTTAGGAAAAATTTGGGATCAAGATATTTATTGGAATTTTTTATTTAAAAAAATTGACAGCAAATTAAAATATTCTGAAACATATAGTCCAATGAAACACAGCTGCAGGTAGACTAAGCTGTCAGCTAATCATTTCCTGCTGTCTTGTGTGAAGAACACTGGTATATAGCTAAAATCTCTCAGTCACCCAGCGTCCTTAGGAGTAGGGTGAGGTTATAAGTTTAAGAAAGATTTTTAACAGGAGGCAAAATTGAAAATTTTCTGCTCAGTCATTATGTTGCCAGGAAATTTATTTAACAGAGTACTCTTATGCTAAACAGTCTGGCATTTACAGTGTGTGTATGATATTGAAAATTATTTTTTACTGTAGTAAGATAGAACAAAATTCACCATTTTATTTATTTATTATTTTAAAAAAATTTTTGATTTTTTGAGATAGGATCTTGCTATGTAGTTCAGGCTGGTCTTGAACTGACTATGTAGCCCAGGTTGGCCTCAAACTTATGGCAGTCCACCTGCCTCAGCCTCTCGAGTGCTGGGATTTCAGGCATGTGCCACCATCCTGATCATTTAAACCATTTAAAATGATACAATTTAGCATTATTAAATATATTCACAGTGTTGTAATTATCACCATGATCTATTTTCCACAACTTTTTCATGTCTCTAACAGAGCTTTGTATCTATTAAATTCTAATTTTCCATTCACCTGTCACTTCTATGTCTTTATGAATTTGTCTGTACAGTACTAGGTACCTCATATAAGTGGAATCTGACAATATTTGTCTTTTGAGGCCTCCAGATTCATTTATGTTATAATGTGTCAGAACTTGACTCCTTTTTAAGGCTGAATAATATTCCTTTGAACATGTATGCCACATTACATCCGTTCATTTATCGGTGGAGAGTTACATTGTTTCTACCTTTTGGTTATTGTAAGTAATACTCCTATGAACATTAGTGTACAAATATCTGTTTGAGTCCCTACTTTCAATTCCTTTGAGCATGTACCCAAGACTGGAATTGCTGGATCATGTGGTAACCCTATGTGAAGCTTTCTGTGGAACTGGCAAACTGTTATCCACATGGCTGCATCATTTTACATCCCCATCAGTAATACAGAAGGGTTTCAATTTCTCCACATCCTTACCATCACTTATTTTGGGTTTTTTTTTTGTTTGTTTGTTTGTTTGCTTTTTGCTGTTATTTTTGTTTTTTATTTTTTGAAAGTAGCCATCCTAATGGATATGAAGTACTATATAATGGTGGTTTTGATCTGCATTTCCCAAGTGACTAGTGATGTTGAACACCTTTTCCTGCATTTATTGGCTATTTGTTTTTTTTTCTTTTGGAGAAATGTTTATTCCAATTGCTTGCCCATTTTTTCATTTAGTTGTTTTTCTCCCTTAAGTTGTATTCTTGATATAAAACTGCTGAACTATTTAAATAATTAATTAGTTAATTTTTATGGTGATTAGTTAATTTTTATGGTGATTGGGATTGAACCCAGGCTCCTTTCATGCTAGGCAAGCACTCTACCACTGAGATATAACCCCAATACTATTGAACTATTTTAAAAATAACTTTTATTTTTAAAACTGAATGGGAATTTCAGAATTAAAATGGCAGATTTAACACACCTATCTCAATTTCCTCCCTCCCAACACCTCACCAGATCTACAATAAAGGGATTTAAAAATCTCATAGACTTAACAAGGGCAAGAAAAACAGGGAGAGGGAAAACAACAGTCATATTTTAGAAGCTGGAAGGTAGGTAGATCAGCAGTAATGGAATGAGTGACTTAGACAATAAGACTCTGAGTGGATATTAGGTAGAGCTGATAAGATCCCTGAGGTACATAGGTGATAACTGACAGCACCAAGATGCCAAGATGAATTGGCAGAGGAGGAATGGATCAGAACTGCATGAAAAGCTGGATTGCCTCTCCTTCTCTGCTGCTGGGCAACTGTTCCACTCCACTTCAACAGGAGCTTGGGCAGGATTATCTGTGGGGTTAAAGGGTGGGTCTGCAGAAGGAACATTTTAATGGATGAATTTGCAATGATAATGATATGTGGCTGAGACTGACTAACAAGACAATAAAGAGGTATGTTCTGTGAAAGATTTCACTGAAGCGGGTGCTTCTTGTTCCAGTACCTTATCAAGCACTTTCTGGTCCTCACAGACTGTCCCAAATAAGTTGTGATGGTTAATCTTGGTTGTCAGCTTGATTGGGTTAAGAAATGCCTGGGAAATTAGTACAGCACACATCTGGGTGTGTCTGTGAGGGTGTTTCTAGAGATGATTGGCATGTAAAACAGCAAACTGATGGGTGAGGACCAACCCTGGATATGGGTAGCACAAACCAATAATGTGGGGGCCAGATAGAACAAAAGCAGAAGGAAGAAGCCTGCTAGCATAGGCTTTCTGGCTATCTCTCTTTCCAGCTGCTTTCCAGCTGCCATGAGGTGAGAAGCTTTCCTCCACCATACCCTTTTGCTATGGTTCTGCCTTGCCATGGGCATAAAATCAGTGGAGCAACTGAGCATGGACTGAAACCTCTGCAACCATGAGCCAAAATAAATGTTTCCTCACAACTTGTTTTTCACAGGTATTTGCTCCAAAGCTAACACATAAGTGAACTGCTTTTGCTTTTCTATATATGCTCCTGAATGTGAGAAATGTCCCGGGAAGGTGTGTGAGAAGCTGGCAACAGTGGATGAGTCTGGGTGGCATGAATTCATGACTTGGGTCTTGATGTAAGGGAGGTATGGTTCAGTCTTACCTGAGGTTTATTTGGTAGTCTATCAATACTTTTATAGGATACACTCTTGGAATTATCAGTGCTAGGCTCTTCACTCTGTAGTCTTTTGTTTATTGCATTTTGTACCATGTGTACTTGGTTTTTGTCAAAAACTGAAAAAAAAATGCTTTGCTTCTGCCCTAAAGTAATGCATCAAACAAAATCAGATAACAGAATTTTTATTCATTATATTGCCCAAGGTAAGTTTTCCATAAATATTTTTTGAATAAATGAATAAAATAGAGAAACTAAATATATCCACTACTCTCATTTTTCTCAGAGGTAACTAAGGAGATGACTTAAAACCCTTCTATATATACATACAGGAATACACACATTTTAAACAAAAATAGTCACATGCAATATATTCTATTTTGTAGTTTACCTTTTCCACTTGTATTTTGGATGTCTGGCTAATTGAAAATACATAGAACTATCCCATTCTTTGATGGTGGCACAGAATTTCATTGAGTAGATGCACTGCAGTTTAACCATTCTGTTAATTAGGAGACTTTTACTATTTTTTTTTTTTTTTTTTTTTTTTTTTGTGGGTACCGGGGGGACGACCTCAGGACCTCACGCGCCAACAGGCACCCGTGCCGCTGAGCGATATCACCGGCCCCTTTTTCGTATGTGGGTTCCGGGAGTCGAACTCGGGCCTTCGCGCTTGCAAGGCAGGCACTTAAGCCGCTGAGCCGTCTCACCGGCCCGACTTTTACTATTGTAGAGAATGCTGCAGCGAATATATATTTGTGTATATATATTTCCAAAATGAATGTCAACATTACTGAAGAATAGTATAGTTACAGTTTCACTGGTCAAGTAATATGCCAGTTTTAAATGTTGGTAGGTACTACCACATTGCTTTTATAAAAGGTTATATTATTTTTTGTTTTTGCTGAAAAAAAATCATTAAAACTAAGTGAATTTTTTCTATTTAGAATTTTCCTAATAGTTTTCCTTTCTTTCTGAGAATAAATGTTGAATTTTATCAAAATGTTCAAATTTTATCTTTTTTGAAATTCATTAAGATGATTATATGCTGTTTCTTTAATGCCAAGGTGTTTTATTGATATGTTTCTTAATCTTTCATCAACCTTATAGCTTTGGTATAAGTTCTACTTGATTATGATGTATTACTATTTCAATGGTCTCTTAAATTCATTTTGTTTAGATTTAATTTTTATTTTTTCATTTTATTTTATTTTATTTTTTTGTGGGTACCGGGGGGTCGACCTCAGGACCTCGTGCACCAGCAGGTGCCCGTGCCGCTGAGCGATATCACCGGCCCCTTTTTCGTATGTGGGTTCCGGGAGTCGAACTCGGGCCCTCGCACTTGCCGGGCAGGCGCTTAAGCCGCTGAGCCATCTCACCGGCCCTTAATTTTTATTTTTACGTGACAATATACTTTTCTTTTCTATGCTTTGTCAAGCTTTGTTAATAAGATTATTTTGCCCTCTATTTTTTCTGTTTTCTGTAACAAGTTAAGTAAGCTAGGAACTGTGTGTTCTTTCAGTTTGAATAAAACAACAATAACAACTTTGCTTTAAGACCATTTAGACTTAGTGCTTTTAGAGACATTTTTTAAACCAGTCTTTTAAAATTATTTAGTGGTTGTTGAGCTATTATTTTTCTTCTTTTTCCTTGACTTAATTTTGGTAATATATAACTTCCTAAAATAGAATCTGTTATCAATAAAAATATTACCCTAAAATTGTGTGTGATGTAGTTTTTTACAATTTTGAAATCTTTGACGTTGATGATGACCTCTACTTTCTCAACATTAATTGTGTGTGTGTGTTTTCTGTTTCTTGTTCAGTCTTATCTGAGGTTTATTTGTTAGTTTATCAGTACTTTTATAGGATACACTCTTGAAATTACCAGTGCTAGGGCTGTACACTTTTTAAAAAATTTGTTAATTTATGGTTTTGAGAAAAAATTTCCAAATTTTTGTATTTTTTTTTAGTAATACATGTTTATAGTATATACTGTTTACATTCCTTGTGAGGAATTGGTACATGTACATAATAAACCTTAATTCCATTTTTCATCCCCTTTGCCTTTCCTCCCTTCCCCTTCCATTCATCTTTTGACCCTGTTCCTTTTTTTTTCTGTACATGTTTGCAATATATAACATTTACATTCCTTGTGTGGAGTTGGTACATGTACATAACACGTCTTAATTCTTTTTTCATGAGCTTTCCCTCCCTTCTTCCCCCCACCTCTTGATCCCCTTTGAGAAAGATCTCTCTCCCTATTTCCTTTTATCTCTTTTATTTTGCTCTTTATACTTTAGGTTTCTCATATAAAAGAAATGATGCAGTATTTATGCTTGTGTGTCTTCTAGCCTCTTAAATCACATGTTTGTTTTTAATTTTTCTTTTATAATAAATGCTGTAAGGATATGAATATTTCTCTGAGACTGCACCCAAACCACCTCATTCCTAAATGTTGCTGTCATTTCTCAGACTATTTCCTGTAGTGCATGGAGCAGCTGATGACCCCTTTCTCCTTGAAATGTTTTCTTCTCTGGGCTTCCACACAACACTGTGTTTTCAGCCTGTCACATTGGCTGCTCCGTCTCAGTCTCCTTAGCTGGCTTCTTTTTTCCTTTATCTTAGCTTTGGAGAGTTCCAGAGTCCTACCTTTACTCCTCCTTGCTACTCTTTCTGTTGGTGACTTCTCCACGCTTCATAGTTTTACTTACCATCTATGAGCCATTCAACACTTGCATTTATTTCTGCAGTCTGCAGTTCTACACTGAACTAGTCTTATATATGAGTAAGCACCTCAGTATTACACATAGATATCTACCAGGCATTACAAATTTGTCGTGTTCACAGCTAAACTCTTGATAGTTCTCTGAAAGTTGTTTCTTTTGTAGGCTCCCTTCATCCTTTATTCAGTGGCAACTTCATGATTCCAGTTCCTCATGTCCTAAACCTTGGAATCATCCTTGACTTCTCTGTTTATCCTACCTATGATGGCTGTCTTTTAAAAATATATCAAGAATACAGCTACTTCTCGCCTCCTCCATTGTTACCACTGTGATCAAGCCATCACTATCTTTCACTTGGTTGACTAGATTAACCTTCATACTGGTCTTTCTGTTCCCACTCTTGCCACCCCGCCCAAACCCCCCCAATTTATTTTTATTATTTTATTTATTTATTTATTTTTGTGGGTACCGGGGGGTCGACCTCAGGACCTCGGGCGCCAACAGGCGCCCGTGCCGCTGAGCGATATCACCGGCCCCTTTTTCGTATGTGGGTTCCGGGAGTCGAACTCGGGCCCTCGCGCTTGCAAGGCAGGCGCTTACGCCACTGAGCCATCTCACCGGCCCCCCCCAATTTATTTTTAACACAGAAGCTAATGAAATCCTCTTAAAATATGTCAGATATCTTTCTTTTGCTAAAAACTCTTCATACTCTTTGATCTGCTCCCTTCAAGGGCCAGCCCTCGCCATACATGTCTTCTTAGGAAAAGGGCACTCTCCTAAGAAGGATATAGCATTGCACCAGGGTGTATGGTTTGACAAGCAGACTGGATTTTAGCACCTACTCGCAACTTGGCATTGTATCATTGTTCAGTGAACAACCTGCACAATTCTATCTGTCCTCCCTACAACACCTCACCTCTTTCTTCTCTCGTCCATCTTCTGCACCAGCCAGTCTGGAATACCCTTTCCTTAGATAGCAGATTGCCTGGATAGCTGATTGCTTCTTTCCCTTCTTCAAGTCATGTTGTTGCTAATACCTGCCTTTATCACTCTATACATAATTGCAACCCCTACTTCCATTTTCTCTCTTCCCTGCTTTATTTTCTTCCATATCATTTAGCAGTTTCTAAAATTCTACAGTTTACTCATTTTATTTATGTTTGAGTTTCCTCCCTTGAACTTCAAATTATAAAGTGTTAAAGTTTAGTGAAATAAAACTTAAATAGGTAGAGTTAGATAACTGCTTGTTAGGTGGCTAGAGTGATGTAGGCAGAGATTTAACTTGATCTGAGGTATAAGTGGGCAGACAAGGTAGGTTTTTTTGGATAAACTTATGTACCTGGGCAGAGGTTGCCAGGACTGACATTCTTGGGTCTAAATAGGGTAGATCCTAAGGCTGCTGTATGTACTTGTTTTCACTTAGGTGTATTTTATTTCTATGTGAGTTTCTGCACCAGACATGATGTGACTTTGGAGCATGAGTGGTACTGACTGAGAATGTAGATTGTGCCAGCCATTCTAATTTATGTTCCAGTTCCTAGAGCCCTGGAGAAAAAGGAATGACCCAAATCTTCCAGACTCCCAGGTGACATGGAACATCATGGGGCAAGTGCTCTTGTTGCAATGGTTTCAGTTTGGGAAGAGGTACAGTCATGTGCCAAATAATGACATTTCAGGTAATGATGGATCACATAAACAGTGGTGGTCCCATAACGTTATAATGGGGCTGAAAAATTCCTATCACCTAGTGACATCATAGCCATTATATCACCATAGCACAATGCATTACTCATGTGTTTGTGGTGATGCTGGTGTAAACAAAGCTACTGCACTGCCAATTGTTTAAAAATACAGCACATACAGTAGTGTATAGCATGTAACAGTTAATAATGATAAATTATGTGACCGGCTTAGGTATTTACTATACTATGCTTATTTTATTATTTTGGAACATACTTCTACTTATACAAAAAAGATTCAGCCTCAGGAAGCTGAGACAAAATGATCACAAGCTTGAGGCAAACCTGATTACATAGTCAGACCCTGCCTCAAAAAAACAAAGCCAACAACAAAGAAGTTTAGTCTAAAACAGTATGGCATGTTAACCCTACAATAGCCTCATATATCTCATATCTGTCTGTGTATTTTAGGCTATGTTCAATGATTTATTTGTATCACCTAGGTTTGTGTAAGTATGTTCTGTAATATTCGCACAATGATGAAATTGTCAAACAATGCTTTTCCCAGAATGTATCCCTGTCATTAAGTGATACATGACTGTACTAAGTCATGAACTTGTCTCTCTCGCTCTAAATTATTAAACGTGTATGTCATAAAATCACATGAAAATGTAGGAATTTTATTTCTGAAATAAATCTCTGAGGTGAGGCTGGGTCTCCATCTGAAATAAGCAGCATGTTAGATCTTCATACCTGGACAGTTCACCAGATCTCTGGATGTTTTGGGTGGCAGAGCCACAAGTCTGCAGAGAATAATTCTTAGCAGAGTAGGAAAACTGGAAGAAGCCTTAATATGCATACATGTTTGCATCTTGTGAGAACCCAAGCACTAGTAACTCCCCCTTCCTTCCTTATTTTTTCTTTTTCTTTCTTTCTTTCTTTCTTTCTTTCTTTCTTTCTTTCTTTCTTTCTTTCTTTCTTTCTTTCTAAGGGGGAAAGATTTATTTAGCTCACAGTTTGTAGAGGTTTCAGTCCATAATCGGCTGGCTGTAAGGCAGGTGGCATGGCAGAGAGGCAACAGTTTATGGATGTGGAAGATA
The DNA here is from genome assembly GCA_028451465.1 of Erethizon dorsatum. Lineage (NCBI taxonomy): Eukaryota > Metazoa > Chordata > Mammalia > Rodentia > Erethizontidae > Erethizon > Erethizon dorsatum. The sequence continues at coordinate 83,074,892 of CM051835.1, forward strand.
CCAAAAACAAAAAAAGAGGAGGGAGGGCAAGGCCTTTCCTGTCCCTTATATTGTATTCAGGCTACCCACCCTAGAATAGGTGTAGGACTCACACCCACAATCCCAGCATTAGACCATGAATCAATCACAAACTTTAGAAGCCTGCCCCCATGACTACATGAGGCTTTGAGGGGACATCTAGGCACAATCCATAACATTCCACCCCTGGCCCCACAAAGACTCATGTACATTCTTTATGCCAAAGGCATTTAGTCTATCTCCAAGAGTTACCAACTTCCTAACAGTTTTAGCATTGCTGAAAAGTCCAAGTCCAAAGTCTACTCTGAGATTTAAGGCAAACTCTTAGCTGGGGGAGCCCCTGTACAAATGAAAAGAAAGTTAAACACTTCCAACATTCAATGGCACAAGATAGACATTTCCGTTCCCAAAGTTACAAACAAGGGGATACAAGGGAATGGGACCAAAGCAAGTCCAAAATCCAGCAGAGCAAGCATTAAGTCCTATAGTTCCATGTGCAGCATCTAAGGCAATCTGTGGCAAGATGTGAACTCCCAAGGGCTTGTGTGGCTCCGCCTCTATGGCACTGCTGGGAGTTGTAGCTCACACAGCTTCTCTCTTGGGCATGCTCTGCTCCCTCCTTGCAGTTTTCCTCAGATGATCCACATTCCTAGCTTCCTCAAATTTCTGAGATCTCCACTGCACCTTGGCTTCACACTCACAGCTTTTTCACATATTGCCCTCAGCACTACACCACAGCATGACATGGATGCCAAGGTCTGCTGCCAGGTGGTGCAGTAGCCAGGCTTCCTTCTCTCTTGGTTATAAGGGGCAAATGCCTGAATCACTGAGCACTCTGAATCAAATTCTGAGAAACAAATTCTTTCTGCCACCACCATTCTGGCACATGATGTGGCTGCTGCCATTCTGGAACATGGTGCTCTGGGGCTCTCTTCTCAAAGCAAAGTCTTTCACTTTTGCAATTCTGAGGCTGCTGATGGTGAGGTCCTGCTGCTTTTTGTGATGCCTGCAGGCCATTTTTTCTGTTCCCCTGTTCCTTCTCAGCAATTACAATCTCTTCTGCTCTATCTTTGCAGCCTCACTGGAGCTTCCTTTCTGGCCAAACTTACAAAATTTTTAAATCATTCTTCTGGGCTCTTTGCTCTTGATTCTTAACATAGATCTGGCTAAAAGCCCCCAACAGTAGCCATGCTACTGCCTCAACATTTGACTGCCTTGAAATTTCTTCTACAAAATTAGTCAGTCTGCTGCCTTTAATCTTAGTGTCAAAGTCTCTGGATATAGGCAAAGTCTCTGGACATGTGCAAAATGCAGACAAACTTTTTGCCAAGCCATAACACACATTGTCTGGAGTCCAACAACCAATGCAGTCCTTCTTCCCAGCAGAAACCTCCTGAGCCTCGTCTTTAATGGCAGGGTTTCTATCAGCCTTCTGGTCTTCTGAACTCTGACCAGAATCTCCCATACAGAACAGCCTAAGGTGTTCCAGCTCTACTTTATCAGCCAGCATCTCTGAATCATTCCAAACTCTTCCCACAAGCCATTCCCAAAGGCTCCTGAATGACATGGTCAGGTATAGTCACCACAATGACCCCACTTCTCTGGTACCAAATTCTGTCTTAGTTACTTTTCTCATTGCTGAGACAAAATGCCCAGCACCCAAAGGGGGAAAGGTTTATTTTGTAGAGTTTCAGTCCATAATTGGCTGGCTCCAAGACAGGGTGGCACATGGCAGAGGGGCAACTATTCATGGTGGTGGAAGATAGCAAAAGCAGCAAGTAAGGAGCTGCTCTTTCTGAACAATGACATAATTTTCTAATATCAAGAATGAAGAGCTTTTCTTTAATGAAATCAGAAGGAAAGCAGGACTCTCAAAGTCATTCCTGGAAGCAAACATTCCCCTGATTCCAAACCAGAAAAGGATCCAACCACAAGAGAACTACAGCCCAATCTCTTTAATGAACATAGATGCAAAAATATTCAATAAGATACTGGCAAATAGAATGCAACAAATAAAAAAGATAGTACATCATAACCAAGTAGAATTCATCCCAGGGATGCAAGGGTAGTTCAACATACACAAATCAATAAATGTAATACACCTCACAAAAGCAAGGACAAAAATCACATGACTATCTCAATAGATGCAGAAAAAGCATTTGACAAAATTCAACATCTATTTATGATAAATCTCTGAAGAAAACAGGAATAGAAGGTGTTTATCTAAATCTGGTAAAAGCCATCTGTGACAAACCAATAGCCAAAACCATACTAAATGGAAAGAAGCTGAAATCTTTTCCTCTAAAATCAGGAACAAGACAAGGGTGTCCACTATTACCACTTCTGTTCAATATAGTTCTTGAAACATCAGCTAGAGCAATAAGACAAGAGAAAGAAATAAAAGGGATATGGATAGGAAAGAAAGAAGTTAAATTATTGTTATTTGCTGATGACATGATCCTCTATATAGAAGATCCCAAAAACTCCACCACAAGACTCTTAGAATTAATATCCAAATTTGGTGGCATAGAAGGATACAAAGTCAGCAAATCAATAGCATTCCTGTACATCTATAATAAACTCACTGAGAAGGAAATTAGGGAAGCAATACACTTCATGGTAACATCAAGAAAAATAAAATACTGAGGAATTAACCTAACCAAGGAAGTGAAAGACCTCTACAATGAAAACTATAGTACTCTCAAAAAAGGAGATTGAAGAAGATATCAGAAAATGGAAAGATATCCCCTATTCCTAAATAGGCAGAACCAAAATAGTCAAAATGTCCATAATTCCAAAACCATGATATAGATTTAGTGCAATATAAATCAAAATAATAATAATAGCATTCCTCACAGAACTAGAGAACATAATCCTAAATTATGGAGCCTGAAGAGACCTAGAATAGTAACAGCAATTTTGGATTATAAGGCAAAGGCAAGGCATATCAGAATCCCAGACTTCAAGTTATACTGCAAAGCTATGGTTATAAAAACTGTATGGTATTGGGGGAAAAAAAAACAGACATATGGAACAATGGAACAGAATAGAAGATCCAGAAAGAACTCCAGGCACTCTCTGCTACCTTATCTTTGACAAAGGGGCCAAACACCATGGCTCTTTAACAAATAGTATTGGGAAAATTGGCTATCCACGTGCCAAAGATTGAACTTAGACATGTGTCTCTCACTATGCACTAAATTAAAATCAAATGCAATTCCAATCAAAATACCATTAGCATACCTCACAGAACTAGAGAAGACATTCCTAAAATTCATTTGGAACCAGAAGAGACCTAGAATAGCAACAATTCTTGGCAACAAAGGCAAGGAAGGAGGCATTACAATCCCAGACTTGAAATTACTCTACAAAGCTACTGTGATAAAATCAACATGGTACTGGCAAAAAAACAACAAACAAAAACAGATCTGAGGATCAGTGGAACAGATTAGAAGATGCAGATACAACTCCAAACACACTCAGCCACCTTATCTTTGACAAAGAGGCCAAACATGTTCACAGGAAGTAAGATAGCCTCTTTAATAAATGGTGCTGGAAAAACTGGCTTTCCACATGCCAAAGACTAAAACCAGACCCATGTCTATCACCATGCACTAAACTAAAATCAAAATGGATCTAAGAACTAAATATTAAAACAGAAATACTAAATCTGCTAGAAGAGAAAATAGGTAGAAATCTTGAAGACATAGGTGTAGGCAGAGACTTCATGAACAAAACCCAGATGGCACAGAAAATACTAGAAAAAATCAACAACTGGGATCTAATCTTATAAATTAAAATCAAAATTGATCAAAGATCAATGTATTCAAACAGAAACACTTAATCTTCTGGAAGACAAAAAAGGTAAAACTCCTGAAGACGTAGGTATCGGCAAAGACTTTCTGAACAGAACCCCAGTTTTACAAAAAATAATACCAAGGATCAACAAATGGGATCACATCAAATTAAAAATGTTCTGCACTGCAAATGAAACCACTAACAAAGTGAAGAGACAACCTACAGAATAAGAAACACACTTTTACCAGTTATTCCTGAGATAGAAAAGAAAGAAACTACAATGCAGAGAAAAGAATGAAACAATCTTGAAGCTTATCCTGGCCTCTGAGAAGGGGAGCCTGTCTCTGCAGACACAAGATAAATCCCCAGTTTTGGGAGCTCCAGGGAGAAACAATGGACCAGACCATCAGTACTAGCCCCAAGAAAATCCTACAGCTATACTAAACTGCAAAAACAGTGTAGGGTTTTACCCTGAAAATTATTCCTTCCACATCATAGGTAACAGGTGGAGAAAGAATCCAGTTCAGTGTCCACCATATTGCCAGATAGAATTTAATTAAGCACTGTTATGGGGAGGTGTTGATTATTTGAGTCTCAGATCAACTAAAAACAACATCACTTCATGGTTCCCAGTGTTACCATTTCACTGTGCAGAGAGGGTGAAGGCTGAACATACACCTCCTGAGAAGTTTAGTCTTTGGCTAAGAAGGACACAGAGCCCCACCTTCTGGGGTGAGAAGCAAGGACCAGCACATGTGGCTTTCAGAACTGACTACTTCTGAAAGTCTCGGCACTAAATACTGCAGTCTGCTTGAACTCTTGCCTGCTGCAATCTCCAGTACAGATTGGAGGTCTGATTGCTTTCCCCATCTACCAACAGAGTAAGGACACACCTCCACTTGGACAGTTGCCACAGTTTGTGGTGAATGGACAGAGAGGCCTCTGGAACAGGTGGGAACCTCACAAAGCAACAGGCTATAAAGCTAAGTAGAGAATACCATGAATTGCTGGATTCCAAAACTGTGGATCCTGGAAAGCAACCACACATTTAAAAATACAGAGAAAAAATATTTTAAACTCAATTTTCCCCCTCCTCTTTCTTCTTCACTGGTTTTTGGGGGTATTTCCCTTTTTCCATTCTTTCTTTTTTTAAATTTTTAAAATTTTTAATTTTTTTTGTGGGTACCAGGGGTCGACCTCAGGACCTCGCGCACCAGCAGGCGCCCGTGCCGCTGAGCGATATCACTGGCCCTTTTTTCGTATGTGGGTTCTGGGAGTTGAACTCGGGCCCTTGTGCTTGCCAGGCAGGCGCTTACGCTGCTGAGCCATCTCACCGGTCCTCTTTTTTATTTTTAATTTTTAAATTCTTCGTAGTTCTTTTTTCCTCTGTTTTTCTTCCTTTTTGTTTGTTCTTTTCTGTTACCTTTATCTAACTCTATTATAAATTTCCTCTTACTCCTAGGATACTGTATCACACTTTTCTCTTTTCATCTCTTAATTTTCAAATTTTCTTCTTTCATTTTTCTGTTCACCACCCTATCTTTACTAGTATAAATATTAAGTTTATTAAGATTTAGATAGTTAACTCCATGCTATTGTTGTTGAATTCTATTGTTAGTGGAGGTATAGTTGTCACGTTTGGTAGATACTTACTGTACATCAATATTTGGTTTGTCTTTATGTTTGTACTATAATTATAGATCTCTTTTTCTATAGTTAAGCTGATACATTATTGGTTCTTATGATATATCAATATCCAGCTTATTTTCAATGGTATTATTGTTACTGATTTAGTTGCTACTGCTGGGCTGGCATAGTTGTTGGTATTAACATGTTTTCTCAGTATGCCAATATCTCAATTATTTTTGTGTCATTAACAATACTGCAGCCCATTCCTAGAGAACTGGGTGCTGGGTCAATTACAGTACCTTCCCCCCTCCAAAATTAATGGAAGTGGTTGAATCTTTATAGAGACAAAAGCCTATCATTAGCAATGCCCAGAATGCATCACTGAATAGCAGACCCTAACTCCATTTAGCAACAAAATCTTTCCAGTATAAGAACCCACAAACCACACCACAAAACAGAACAAAACAAAAACTATAGAAACATGAGAAGACAAGGCAACAAAATGTGTCCTAAAACTCCCAACTCTCCCAGAGCTGACCTGTGGAGCATTGAAGGGAAAGAAATCAAAAACTACAAAGCCAAATTATTTGAAAGGATAAAATAGGAAATTAAAAAAAAAAACAGATCAGTAAGGTACTCAGTGGATTCAAAGAAGACATAACAAAACAGATGGTGAATTTAATGAAATGATCAACAAATCTACAGAAGATGCCAATAGAAAGCTAGCTGAGATAAATAAAATGGTACAAAACATGAATGATCAGTTTAGGAAAAAATTATAGTCCATAAAAAGATTCCAAACAGAAATCCAGGATGTTAAAAATTATATTGAAAGTATCAAATACAACTAAGACAAGAGTGTCAGAACTAGAAGATAGGGCTGCTGTCAGAAACTTATTATTTAGATGCCTCAAATATAATGAAAGAACATTAAAAGTGGATCCAACAGCTGCTAGATGATGCAAATAAAACTAATCTAATATTGGTTAGAATTAGTAAAAAATCAGATGATGGCACAGATGGCAAAAAAAAAGTGTTTACAGAAATAATAGCAGAAAATTTTCCACATATAGGTAAAGAATTAAACACAGATAACTGAGGCATATAGAACCCCAAATAGCTACAATCAAAAGAACTTCCCTATAATACATCATAGTCAAAATCTCAGAAGTCCAACACAGGGACAGACTCCTAAAAGCTGTTAGAGAAAAGTAATACATCACTTATAAAGATAAACCCATTAGAGTAATGGCAGACCTCTCAGCACAAACTTTAAAGGCCAGGAGAGCTTGGAGTGAAGGTTTTTAAGTACTAGAAGAAAACAATTTCCAATCCACACTTACATATGCTGCAAAACTATCTTTCAAAATTGATGCAGCTAAAAGATATTTCCACTATAAAGTCCATCTTAAGAAATTCATTACCACAAAATCAATATTCCAAAAAATTCTCAAGGATATCCTAGAAAGAGAAAATTAAGGCAGCAATGCCAAAATGTCTAATAGCATGAATGTATCAGGCAAGGTGAGCAGCTAAACAAAAAGGAGGAAAAAGGAAATGAGCAACAGGAAAATAATGCAATGACAGGAAGAAGTCAAAACTTTTCAGTAATAATTCTCAATATGAATGGTCTCCATTCCCCAACCAAAAGACACAGATTGGCAGAATGAATTAAGAAACAAAACCCAATGATATACAGTATACAAGAAACATATTTAATTCAAAATATTTTCACAAACTAAAAATCGTTTTCATCAAAATGGAAAAAAATGCTCCATGCAACAGGAACTGTGAAAAAAGCAGGAGTAGCTATCCTATTTTCAGACACAGTAGATTTCAAGCCAAGACTGATTAGAAAAGGCAAAGATTACTATATATTGGTAAATAATTCAATGAGAATAGGTAACAATTATAAACTTATGCACAGAATATTGGCACAACTTCATAAAACAAACACTACTGGACATAAAAGATCAAACAAACAACACAGTTATAGTGGGTGACCTTAATACCCAACTGTCACAAATGTGCAGATCAAGTGGGGAAAAACAACAAAGAAATACCAGAGTTGAACCAAAGCTTTGCAAAAAGAACTTAATAAACATCAACAGGATATTTCGCCAGCAACCACAGAATACACATTCTTCTCAGCAGCACATGGGATTTTCTCCAAAATAGACCACATGCTAGCCCATAAGGCAAGATTAAGTAAATGAAAAAGAATCAAAGTTATCCCATGGCTACTACCAGATCATAGTGCAAAGAAACTGGAGATCAATGGCAAAAGAAACCATAGAAATTATGCAAATGTGAAGATTAAACAGTACTTTCTTGAATAATCAATAGGTCACAGAAGAAGTCAAGGAGAAAATTAGATAGTTCCCAAACAATTCCAGCACAATGTTGCCAACATTATGGCTTATATCCAGTTGTCCTCCCCAAAACCTCATGTGCTCATAGGTGGGGCTTTTGGGAGTGACTGGATCATGGGTGTATGGTACTAGATCATGGGTATGTCATACTGAATCAGTCCACTGATTGGTTTAGCATAGTTCTGAGTGTGGATGATGGACTTACTGAAGGGGGAAGACCCCCCACCCCGGGTGTGGGTGGCACTAACAGGCTTGTAGCTTGGATGGAATAAAAAAAGGAAAGAAGGAAGTCTCTGCTGCTTCCTTCCTGCCTTGCCATGAGGGCTTTCTCCTCTTCCACGCCACCCTGCATTGGAGCCAGCTGATTATCAACTGAAACCTCTACAAACTGTGAGCTAAAATAAACCTTTCCTCCTTTAACTTGTGATTTTTGGGTATTTTGTGTCAGCAATAAGAAAGTAATTAAGACAAACATACAAGAACTATGGGACACAATGAAAGCAGTCCTAAGAGGGAAGTTTATTGCTGTGAATGCCCCTATCAGAAAACCAGAGTGAGTCCAAATAAATAACCTAATAATGGACCTCGAGGTCTTAGAGAAACAAGAACAATCCAAATCCAAAGCTAGTACAAGGAAGGAAATTATAAAGATAAGAGCAGAAACTAATGAAATTGAGACTAAAAAAAACAAAGAATCAATTAATTGAAGCACTGATTCTCTGAAAGAATAAACAAAATGGACAAACTGTTAGCCAATCTTAACAAAAGAAAGAAAGACCCAAATCAGTGCAATTAGAAATGACAAAGGAGCTGGGCATGGTGGCACATGCCTATAATCCCAGCACTCAGGAGGCTGAGGCAAGAGGATTGCTGTGAGTTAAAGGCCAGCTTGGGCTCCATAGTGAGTTCAAAACCACTCTGGGCTACATAGTAAGACCCTGTCTCAAAAAAAAAAAAAAAATGACAAAGATGAAATCACAATGGACACTGCTGAAATCTAGATGATTATTGGTAACTACTTGGAGAATCTGTACTCCAATAAATTGGAGAATACAGAAGAAATCGTTAGATCACTAGATAGGTACAATCTACCAAAACTGAACAAAAAAGATATACAAATCCTGAATAATCCAATAGCAGGCAATGATGTCAAAGCAGTAATTTTAAAAATACCAACTAAGAAAAGCCCAGAACCCAATGTATTTACTACTGAATTTTATAATGATTTTAGGGAAGACCTAATGCCAATGCTCCTCGAAGTCTTTAATGAAATTGAGAGGGAAGGAGTACTCCCAAAGTCATTCCTGGAAGATACCATTTCCCTGATTCCAAGGAGATTAAAAAGAACCAACAGAAAAAGAGAACATAGGACAATCTCTTTAATGAACATACATACAAAAATCCTAACCAATATACTGGTAAACAAATCATTGAAAAGATCATACGTAATGACTATATAGGCTTCACCTATCCCAAGGATGTAGGGATGGTTCAACATACATAAATCAATAAATGTAATACATCACATAAACAGAAGCAAGGACAAAAATCACATGCTCATCTCAATAGACAGAGAAAAAGTCTTTGACTAAATCTAGCATCCATTCATGATTTTAAAAAAATACTGAACAAAATAGATATAGAAGGAATTTATCTCAATCTGATAAAAGCCATTTAAGAAAAACCAAAGGCAAAATCAACCACAAAACAAGGATGTCCACTCTCACGACTCCTGTTCAATATAGTCCTTGAACCATAATCCAGAGGAATAAGGAAAGAAAAAGAAATAAAAGGGGATATGTCTAGGAAAGGAAGAAGTCATATTATCATTATTTATAGACAACATGATCCTCTACATAGAAGCCAGGAAAATTGCACCAGAAGATTCCTAGAACTAATAATCAAATTCAGTAGTATAGCAGGGTACAAAATTAACACAAAATGTCAATAGCATTCTTGTACACCAATAATGAATTCATCAAGAAAGAAATTAGAAAAAAATACCATTCATAAAGGCAGCAATGGGATCAAAGAGAACATCAGAAAATGGAAGGAAGCTGGGCATGGTGGGGCACACCGATAATCCCAAACTTGGGAGGCTGAGGCAGGAGGATTGCCATGAATTTGAGGCCAACCTGGGCTACATAGTGAGTTCAAGACCAGCCTGAACTCAAAGCAAGACCCTGTCTCAAAAACCAACCAAACAACCAACCAACCAAACAACCAACCAGTGAAAGAAAGAAAGAGAGAGAGAGAGAGAGGGAGAGAGAGAGAGAGAGAGAGAGAGAGAGAGAGAGAGAGAGAGAGAGAGAGAGAGAGAGAGAGAGAAACATAGCCCCTGTGCCTAGATAGGAAGAATCAATGTGGTCAAAATAGCAGACTTCCAAAACCAATATACAGATTTAATGCAATTCCAGTGAAAATACCAATAGGATTCCTACAGAAACTGGAGAAAACAATCCTAAAATTCATATGAAACCAGAAGAGACCCAGAACAGCAAAAGTAATTCTGTAAATAAGAGCTAAGCAGGAGGCATCACAAGCCCAGATTTCAAGTTGTATTATAAAGTTATAGTGATAAAACAGTGTGGTATTTGCAAAGAACAGACATATGGATCAATGGAATAGAATACACAGGAAAAATCCAGGGGCATTCAGCTATCTGATCTTGAACAAGGGGAACAGAAACCTTATGTTGGAGTAAAGATTGCCTCTGTAACACATGGTGTGGGGAAACTGGCTAGCCACATGCAGAACATTGAATCTAGATCCATACCTCTCACCATGTACTAAACTAAAAAATGGATCATAGATCTAAATGTTAAGACAGAAACACTTAATTTGCTGAAAGATAAAATTAGTAAAACTCTGGAAGACATAGGGATAGGTATGGACTTTCTGAAAAGAACACCAGTTGCACAAGTAATAACATCAAGAATCAACAAATGGGGTCATATCAGATTTAAAAGCTTCTGCACAGCAAGGGAAACAACCAACAAACTGAAGAGACAAACTACAGGGTGGGAAAATTTTTTATCAGCTACTTTTCAGACAGAAGACTTGTATCAAGAATATATGAAGGGGCCGATGAGATGGCTCAGCAGCATAAGCGCCTGCCCGGCAAGCGTGAGGGCCCGAGTTCGACTCCTGAAACCCACATACGAAAAAGGGGCCGGTGATATCGCTCAGCGGCACAGGTGCCTGCTGGCGCGCGAGGTCCTGAGGTCGACCCCCCGGTACCCACAAAAAAAAAAAAAAAGAATATATGAAGAACTAAAAAAAATTAGACCTCCAAAATAAAAGACCCTATCAAAAAATGGGCAACTGGGATGAACACACACTTCTCAGAAAAAGTACAAATGGGCAATAAGTGCATGAAAAAATGTCCAATATCTCTGGCCATTAGAGAAATGCAAATTAAAACAATGCTGAGGGTCCACCTTCAGAAAGCACGGATATCACCAACATATAAAATAATAACAAATGCTGGGGAGGCTGTGGGGAAAAAGGAGCATTTCTATGTTGTTGGTAGAAATGTAAACTAGTGCAACCATTATGCAAATTAGTATGGAGATTCCTCAAAATATGGAAAATAGAAATTCCATTTGACCCAGCTATTTCCCTCTTAGATATCTTCCCAAAAGAGTTAAAGACATCATATTACAGTGATGCATGCATACCCATGTTTATAGCAGCACAATTCATAACAGCTAAATCTTGGATGAGGCCTATATGTCCATCAACAGATGAATGGATAGAGAAAGTATGGTATTTATACACAATGGAGTACTATTTTTCAATAAAGAAGGGTAAACTTGAGTCATTTGTTGGAAAATAGATGTACCTTGAGACTATAAAGTTAAGTGAAATAATCAGATACACAAGCTTAAACATTGCATTGTTGCTCATATATGCCAAACCTAAAATATAAATAAAGAGCAAAATAAAAGATCAGAGGAAATAGGGAGATAGGTCTTTTGGAAAAGAGGAGACCAAGAGGTGGAGAGAGGGAGAGGGAGGAGAGAGAGGGGCAAAAAGAGAATTAAGGTATGTTATACCTTATGTGTACCAACTCCCTATGTGAAATGTAATCATTATTTACTTAAAACATATACCAATAAAAAATAAAATAAAATTTAAAAAAGGAAAAAAGAAAATGAAACAAAAAACTGTAAGAATACAAGCAATCCAGTTAAAAAGTGAGCCCAAAACCTTAAGGTACTTCACTTAAGATTTATAGATGGCAAACAAGAACATACAGTAAAAAGATGTTCCATACTATGTGTCATTAGGGAAGTGGAAATTAAAACAATAATGAGATACTACTACACATCTATTAGAATGGCCCAAGACAGAACGCTGACAGTATATGCTGGCAAGGATATAGAGCAACAGGAAATTTTAATCATTCTTGATGAGAATGCAGAATAGTACATATAGCCACTTTGGAGGACAGTTTGGTGATTTATTACAAAATTGAGCATACTATTACTATGATTCAGTAGGTGTGCTCTTTGGTACTTACAAAGGAGTTGGAAATTTACATCCACGTGGACACTTACACGTGCATATTTATATCAGCCTTATTCATAATTGCCAAAACTTGAAAGCAACTGAGATGTCTTTCATCAGATGAATGGATAAATATACTGTGGCACATCCAGACAGGTTTAATTGCAACACTGGAAAGAAATGTGCTATTAAGCCATGAAAAGACATCAAAAAAATTAAATGCATATAATTTGTTTGTTTGTTTGTTTTGTCTTTGTGAGACAGGGTTTCACTATACAGTTCAGACTGGCCTTAAACTCACTTCGTAGCCCAAGCTGGCCTCAAACTCGCAGCAATCCTCCTGCCTCAGCCTCCCAAGTGCTGGGATTACAGATGTGTGCCACCATGCCTGGATAAAGCACTAATTCCCAGCCTGTTTGTTTGTTTTTTGAGACAGGCTCTCACTGTGTAGTTCAGGCTGGCCTTGAACTCACTATGTAGCCCAGGCTTGCCTTGAATTCATGGCGATCCTTCCGCCTCAGCCTCCTGAGTGCTGGGGTTATAGGCATACACCACCACACCCAGTTTAAAAGCATATTATTATGTAAAAGAAGCTAATCTGAAATGACTACATGTAGTACTACATGATTCCAACTGTAGCAGGGGTCCCCTACAATTGGACCATAATTAATACCTGTCCATGGCCTGTTATGTACCAGGCCACACTACACGAGGTAAGTGGTGGACAAGTGAGTGAAGTTTCATCTGTATTTATTTATTTATTTTTTAATGTGGGTGCCGGGAGTCGACCTCAGGACCTCGCGCTTGCCAAGCAGGTACTTATGCCGCTGAGCTTTCTCACCGGCCCTCATCTGTATTTAAAGCTGCTTCCCATTGGTCACTGTATTGCTTGAGCTCTACCTCCTGTCAGATCAGCAGTGGCATTAGATTCTCATAGGAGCATGCACCCTACTGTGAACTGGTCATGTGAGGGATCTAGATTGCATGCTCCTTATAATGCTTGATGTTCGCATGTCTCTGTGAGGAGATGGACACAGAGAATATGTCTTTTCTTATGTACAGAAGTCAGATGACTTTCTGAAGGGAGATCACAGACCAGAGTTTTTGAGTCACAAGACCCAGTCCAGAGATTTCTTTGAGAAAAACAGTCACAAAAATTGACGGCACATTTCAGTGATACAGAATGGGTATGAAACTTGCTGACTCAGTCTGTCAGTTTAAGAGGAACAATAAATGTATTCATGTTGGCAGATAACGTGGATGCAAAAAAGCCAAACTGGAATTATGGAGATGATGAGTGAATATTGGGATTTTTGATATGTTTCAAACACCAGAGATTTTGAAAGAGACTAAGCCAGGACCTTCTTCCTCCCAGCTGGTGCATTATCACCTATCTGACCTTTTGAAAGAATTTCAGCATTACTTCCCAACCACAAATACCCCCAAACTGGGAGATGATCCATGACCCATTTTTTTTTTCAGCTGCTTCTCAATTTCTGTTTTTTATTTATTTTTATTTTTATTTTTTGTGGGTACCAGGGGTCGACCTCAGAACCTCGCGCGCCAGCGAGTGCCTGTGCCGCTGAGCAGTATCACTGGCCCTTTTTTCTGTATGTGGGTTCCGGGAGTTGAACTCGGGCCTTCGTGCTTGCCAGGCAGGTGCTTACGCTGCTGAGCCATCTCACCGGCCCAATTTCTGTTTTTTAAATCAGATTTTATTGGTACATTTTAGATATACATAATGATCACATTCATCATAGAGAATTTGTACCTGTACATATTATTACTTATTTTTTTCCCATTCCCCACCCTCCTTTCAACTCCTCCTCCCCTCCACATTTACAAAAGCTTTGTTTCCATGTTTTTCTTCTTTTCTTATTTTCTTTTACTTTTTCCTTCTTTCCTTTCTCCCTCATGACCCATTTGTGAATAAGCCTGTTGAATTGACTTTATCCATGCTAGAAGAGGATAAAATTCTTGAGTCTGCAAATGACCTTGGCTTTAAAAGTATGTTTTGTTTTGTTTTTGAGACAGGGTCTTGCTATGTAGTTCAGGCTGGCCTCGAACTCACAGAAATCCTCCTGTCTCAGCCTCCCAGATGCTGGGATCACAGGTGTGTACCACCACACCAGGCTAAAAGTATGTTTGAGACAACTTCAAAATCCATATATTCTGTGTTCTAGATTAAAGTCAAACTGCAACATTCTGAGATCACCATAAAGCACTGAAAAGCCTGCTGACATTTCCAACATCCTATCCTTGTGAAACAGTGTTTTCTGCAATGACCTAAACCAAAATGAGATGATTGAGTCATCTGGACTTAAGCAATATACTTGGAGTGTCACTGTCTCCCATCAATTCCAGATGGCACCATCTAGTTGCAGAAAAATAAGTTCAGGGATCTCACTGATTCTGCATTATAGTAAGTTGTATAATTATTTCATTTTACAATAATTATACGATAATAATAGAAATAAAGTACACAGTAAATGTAATGCAGTTGAATAACCATGAAACTTCTCATCCCCTGGGTCAATGGAAAATTTTTCTTCCATGAAACCAGTCCCTGGTGCCAAAAATGTTGGGGACCAATTAATTATATGACATTTTAGAAAAGGTGAAACTATGGAGACAGTGAAAAGATCAGTGGTTGTCAAGGGGTTGAGGGGAGGGAGGGATGAATGGAGAGACTACAGAGGATTTCTAGAGCAGTGAAACTACTCTGCACAATACTGTACGGGTGAATACATGCCATTATACATTTGCCCAAACAAACAGAATGTATAAAACAGAGTGAACTCTAATGTAAACTATTTTTTGGGTGATTAATATAGGTTCATTGATTCAAACGTATCTCTCTGGTGTGGTATATTGATAAGAGAGGAGGTTGTGCATTAGTGAAGGCAGAAGATATGTGGGATGTATCTGTACCTCCTGCTCAATTTTGTTGGAATTTAACCTGTTCAAAGATGCCTAACAAATAAACAAACCAACCCCAGGTAGCACAGTTAAATCTCCACATTCATTTGTACCCAGCATTTTTCAGTAGATTGTTTGTGGATGGAGGTTCTTGAGAGCATTTGTTTCTCCTCCTTCCCCCGCTCCTGGTTCTTCTTCTTAACTAAAATATATTATTTATTTATTTTTATTTTTGTTGGTACATGTTTGTAGTACATGATGATTGCATTCCTTGTGGGAAGTTGGTACATACACATAACACATCTTGTTGAGAGCATCTGTTTCTAACAGAGATTAATATCAATGAAAAAATCTCATCTGATGTAATTGTGTCTCTTCATTTACTTTACCCTACAACCCTGAGGAAGTGGTTTTGCAGTTTCTTCATTTGGATTCTTGGTTCTCTGAAATGGTTAATGTAGCAGGAAATGTAGAGGTTCTTGATTAAACCAGTCAATACTTGTAGTAAAGGATTTTCAGCATTCACATTTTTTCTAGGATTTCATATATTGTTTTTATTTTTATTTTTTAGGATTTCATACATTTAAAAAATTTAATTGTGGCAAATCTTGCCCCTGGTACCTTTAAAATGATGGATTAAAGTCACACGTAAACCCACACAGGTTATGAATTACAATGTTCATTGTTCATTGTGTTTGGATTAACTCATTAAAGAAACATGTGTTAAGCTGGGCGTGGTAGCACATGCCTGTAATCGCAGCACTTGGGAGGCTGAGGCAGGAGGATTGCTGCGAGTTGGAGGCCAGCCTGGGGTACAAAGTGAGTTCAAGGCCAGCCTGAACTGCATAGTGAAACCCTGTCTCAAAAGAGAAACATGTGTTAAAAAAAAAAAAAGAAACATGTGTTATATTTGAACAGACCACATACCTCATTGCTGTGGGCCATTTCTGCCCCCAAATTGTTCTCTAGACATCCTTGGGTAGGCCCTTTAGAAGGCTGGTAATTCCTGTACTCTGCAGGAGTTCCATTCCTCTCATTTCTCTGTCCAGACTCTCCATAGTTTAGGTAGTATACTTGTGCACTGGAGCAATGGTTGTTTATTTACTAAAAAAAAATGTTGTTTTTCTTTTCCCTCTCAAATTTTCATCCTAGAAAATTAGAGAGAAGGAAGTAGAACAAAATATCATTATTCCAGTGTCTTTATCTAACCTCTCTCCCCCAAATAGTAGTCTTCAAGGAAGCTGGAATTTTTAAGTTTGCTTTGGTCCCAGAGAGCAGTCACCACTGAGACTTGTGAAGAAAGAGTCTATGAGGCATTAGAAGTACAGAGGGCTTGAAGAAAGCATTCTGGAAACAAAGACTGTAGCTAGTGGTGTAATTTAATTGAGGTTGATTTCAGGTCTTCAAGTATTTTCTTAGTGTCTACATTTTGAATCATCAGAATCACCTGGGAACTTGTGAAGAAACAGATTCCAGGCCACTGCTCATCAGTCCCCACACTAGGAAACACTGGGAATGAAGAGGAGACTAGTACAGTAAGTACTAGCCAAATTATGAACATTTGAGTTGAGAACTTTCACAGGTGTCCTGTATAAGATTCACAGATAAATAACTTCCAGGAATATAGTGAAGTAGTAAGCAACAACAAATCAACCTCTCCAAGATTTGGAATTCAGACACTGGAAAATAACAATTTGGGGAAGAAAAGAAGGAGGGAGGTGAATCCCTGGGACCCAAGAAGGATCTAAAGGGAAAACTGGGGCCCACAGAGAAAGTGAAGAGACAGACCTCAATGCAGAAAGAAGAGGGGGCAAACAACTTTCTCCCTGGCTCCTGGCTTGTGGTGTGAGAGAGGAGGATTGCATCTACAGAACAGTGAGGGTGGGTGACTCCAGAGGTCTCCAGGGAGAAACACACCAGTCAAATGGAGTAATGGATGCTGTGCACTACAACAGTTGGTGAGTGACTCCAGTCCAGGTGATTGCCATGTCCCCTGGAGAAGGTGGTTGGCCAGATGCCATTTTAGGGAGGGGCCAACTGAACTTGGGACTCAGAGCAGCCATGGGTTGGCTTCATCTCAGGGCTCTCAGTGTTGAAATCCCACAGTGACTGGGTGAGGGACAACTGCAGGAGACATCCAGCATCAGGGACCCATGGTCAAGGTGGCAAGAGACACCCAGAGTGTTGTAGGCTGAATGACTCAGGTCCCAACCCCAAGACCAGAGGCCAGGATCAGCCTGATTTTTGTGGATTTGAAAGTACCATAATTGGCACCCCACCCTAATCCTACTGTAGTCTTGCTGGGATTATCCAGCGCAGATCTGGGCTCTGACTGCCTCCTTTGTCCACCAACGCAGAGTCAGGTCCTGAATTGGACACTACCACAAAACTGTAGACCCCAGAATATAACCATAGGCTTGAAATCACAGAGAAATTTTTTTCTTTGCTTTTTTTTTTTTTTGAGGGGGGTGATGTTTATTTTTATTTTTTCTTGAGTGTGAATATTGTTTGTAGTTTTGTTTTGTTTCATTCTTGTTTTTTCCTTCTTTCTTCCCTTCCTGTTTTCTTCATCAGTTTCCTGTGGGTTGGGTTATCTTCCTTTGTCCTTCAACCTTGCATCTAATCTCTTTCTCTTCCTTTATTTCTCTATTTTTTCCTCTTATCACTTTAAAATTTTCTCCCCTTAGGCTAAAATTGCTCTATTGAGTGGATATTTACTGTATATAATTTTCTGATTTGTCTTAGACTTTGTTATATAACTATAAATCTTGTAACAATGGTTAAAGGTGGCAAATCATTAGTTTCACAGTTTGTCATTCTCTAGTCTGTGCTTGATGCTATTGTTATGACTGGTTGTACTACTTTAGCCAAGGTGACATAGTTGTTGTGATCAATTGATCTTCCTTGTGTGTCAATACTTAGATTGTTGGGGATCATAATCAACACAATAGTCCAGTACCAAAGAATTGGGTGCTAGGCCAAACAGGCGGCAACCTTTCATCCCTAATAAATTGAAGAGTCAGGATCTTGGGACAGACTCAAAAGCCAGCTGTGCTTAGAAGATATCTCTGAAAAGTAATTTCCTGAAGAGGTCTTGATACTAGCAATGAGGCTACCTATCATAAACAGTTTACAAGCATCAGCACAGTAAAACAAATTAAAAAATAGAAAATGAGAAAACATGGAAGTAAGATACAACCCATAATCCACAACTTGCCCAAGGTAAATCAAGGGGGCATTGAGGTGCAATAAATAGAAAACCTCCCAACTGAATTTTATTTTGTTTTATTTTATTTTATTTTAAAGAGAAAAAACAATAAAAATAATGACACAAAATTTCAAAACGAGATAGTAGAAGAGTAACAATGGTTAGTACATTGCTTATTATTATCTTCAAAGTATTTCCTCAGATTACAAGATGTAGGCATGAAAAACTGATCAGATGATATAAGCACAAACCTTTCTTTTCAATGAACTAATAGAAATTAGTAGTATAGCTATCTTAACTATCTTGTGTATATATATATATATTTTTTTTTCCTTTTCCCTTCCTTCTTTTCTCCTTTCCTACATCCCAGTTCCTCTTTCCTTTTGAACAGTTTCTTCCCATTTCCTAATATCTATTGTACATTTTGGATCTTATTTACTCTTTCAGCTTCTTACACCAGGGAGACAATGTGATGTTTACACATGTGAGACTGATTTATTTCACTTATGAGTATGGTCTCAAGTTGCATCCATTTACCTATAAAAGTCTCAAGTTTATGCTGTATGGCTGAGTAGTACTCCATTGTATAAAAAGACCACATCTTTTTCATCCATTCCTTGTTTGATGGGCATTTGGGTTGTTTTCAAGATTTTGCTATTACAAATTGTGTTGCTATAAACATGGGTGCACATATATCGCTGTGGTATGATGTTTTTAATTCTTCTGGGAAGATACCCAGAAGGGGAATAGCTGGGTCAAATGGGACCTCTAATCCTAATTTTTTGAGGAATCTCCACACTGATTTCTACAGTGGTTGTACCAGTCTATACTCCCACCAACAGTGGAAAAGTGTGCCTTTTTCCCCACAGCCCCTCCAGCATTTGTTATTGGTTGATTTCTTGGTGACAGCCATTCTTTCTGGGGTGAGATGGAATCTCAGTTTTTTTTTTTTTTTTTTTTTTTTGTGGGTACCAGGGGTTGAACTCAGCACCTCACGTGCCAGCAGGAGCCCATGCTGCTGAGTGATATCACTGGCCCTTTTTTTGTATGTGGGTACCGGAGTGTTGTTTTAATTTGCATCTCTTGAATGGCCAATGATGTTGAACATTTTTTCATATATTTATTTGCTATCTGTATTTCTTCATCTGAGAAGTGTGTATTCATCTCAGATGCCCATTTTTAGATTGGGTCTTTAAATTTGGGAGTTCTGATTTTTTTCAGTTCTTTATATGTTCTAGACATAAGTCCTTTGTCTGAGGAATTGTTGGCCAAAAGTTTTTCCCACTCTGTTGGTTGTCTTTTCACTCTGTTGGTGATTTCTTTTGATGTGTAAAAGTTTTTAATAAGATGAGATCCCAATTGTTGATTCTTTGGAGTATTTCCCATGCAATTTGGGTTTTTTTCATGAAGTCTCTGCCTACACCTATGTCTTCAAGATTTCTATGTACTTTCCCTTCCAGTAGATTCAGTGTTTCTGTTTTAATATTTAGATCTTTGATCGATTTTGACTTTAGTTTAGTGCATGGTGATAGAAATGGGTCTAGGTTTATTCTTCAGCACGTGGAAAGCCAGATTTCCCAGCACCATTTATTAAAGAGGCTATCTTAATTCCATGTTTGGCCCCTTTGTCAAAGATAAGGTGGCTGAGTGTGTTTGTAGTTGTGTCTGCATCTTCTAATCTGTTCCACTGATCCTCAGGTTTGTTTTTGTTTTTGTTTTTTGCCAGTACCATGCTGATTTTATCACAGTAGCTTTGTAGTATAATTTCAAGTCAGGGATTGTGATGCCTCCTGCCTTGCCTTTGTTGGCCAGAATTCCAGCTGAATTTTATGAAATGGTGGAAGTGAAAGTAACAAAAGAGATCAATAATTTTCTTGACAAAAACAAAACACAGATAAATAAAGAGGTATGATCACAGTGAAGGAAATGACTAATGAATCTAGAGTAGATACAGATAAAAAATAGAGGAGCTTAGGAAAGACATGGAAACCATGAATGCCCAATATAGAAAAGAACTAAATTCTATAAAATAGACTCAAATAGAAATCCAGGAGATCAAAAATTCTACTGAAAGTATACACAGCAGAGTCAACCAATGTGAAGATAGAATATCAGATCTAGAAGACAGGGTTGTGGTTGGTGATTATCAAATGAAAGACTTCTTAAAAATAGCAAGGGACCACAAAAAATCAATTCAACAACTGCTAGATGATGAAAAGAAGACTAACATAAGATTAATTAGAATTAAAGAGGAATCAAAAGGTAGCACAAAGGGCATTAAAAAACCTGTACACAGAAGTAACAGTAGAAAACTTTCCAAGCATGGAAAAAGAATGTCAGATACAGAGAATTGAGACATATAGAACTCTTAATAGTCATGACCAGAAAAAAGCTATACCAAGGCATATAATAGTAAAAATTCCAGAAATTCAACACAAGAACAGAAAATTAATACTTGTTAAAGAAAAGAAAAAAAAATCACCTATAAAGGAAAACCTATCAGAATCACAACAGATTTTTCAACAAAAATTCTTAAGTCAAGGTGAGCTTGGAGTGAAGTATTTCAAGCCCTAAAAGAAAACAACCTCCAACCCAGATTGATGTAACCTGCAGAATTATCTTCAAAATTGATGGAAAAATATGACTTACATGATAAAGAACACCTGAAGAAATTCATGACCACCAAAGCAGCATGCCAAAAAGTTCTGAAGGATATTCTGGAAAAAGACAACCAAGACAACAGTTCCAAGAATCCCAGTAGAATAAATCCACCAGGCAAGGCAAACAATTAAACAGAAGGGAAAGAAAAGGAACCAACAACCTGAAAATAATATGACAAGGATAAATCAATACATATCAGTTATAACCCTCAAGATGAATGGTCTCAATTGACCAATCAAAAGAAACAGATTGGCAGAATGGATCAAGAAACTAGACCCAACAGTATGCTGCGTACAAGAAACACATTTAACTCAAAAAGAAATTCATAGACTGAATGTCAAAGGATGGAAAAGAATATTCAATGCAATAGGAACCTGAATAAAAGCAGGTGTAGATATTCTGTAGATTTCAAACAAAGACTGATTAGAAGAGACAAAGAAGGTTACTATACTTGTTAAGGGAACAATCCAAGAGGGAGAGATAACAATGAAATACATATGCACCAAATACGAGCATACCCAACTATATAAAACAAATACTAATGGATATGAAAAATCAGATAAACACTAAGACAATTGTAATGGGAGACCTCAATATCCCACTGTCACAAATGGAGAGATCAACTAGACAAAATATCACAAAGAAATATCAGAGCTGATTCAAACCTTTGAAGAAATATACTTAGTAGATATTTACAGAGTGTTCCACCCAACAACAACAGAATACACATTCTTCTCAGCTGCACACCACACAGGACTTTCTCCAAAGCAGACCACATGCTAGCTCACAGAACATGCTAAAGTAAATGTAAAGGAATTGATATTATCCCATGCATATTATCAGATCATAGTGCAATGAAATTGGAAATTACAAAAACTACAAAAACACATGGAAATTAATAACACCCTCCTGAAGAACCAATGGGTCACAGATGAAAGTAAACAAGAAATTAAACAGTTTCTACAATTAAATGATAATGCCAATATGATATATTTATGGGATGCAATGAAAGCAGTCCCATGAGGGAAATTTTTAGCAGTGAATTCCCACATCAGAAAAACAGAGTGAGCTCAAATAAATAACCTAATATTGAACCTCAAGATTCACAGGTGTACTGTATAAGACTCACTTTGTAGGATTACAGATGAATCTGACTTATGAACGTTCTGGAATAGAACTTGTTTATAAGTCAGGGACTTACTGTATGTCATTGTAATGTAGCATTTCCCATACAAACATGCAAATTCATAGTTCCATGGAACTGTTGCATTGCAAAGAGATGTAAAATCTCCTTGGTGCTCCTTGTCTGTAGTGATCCCACCTCTATTTAATTAAATTGAATCTATACCTTTAGGCATATGAACAAATCATGTTTTGGCACTTGACAATTATTACTGCTTTTTTTCCCCCTAAACTGAATATTCGATTCTATGAAACTTTCAATTTTCGTTTTCCTTTATGGCCTTTTTCAAAGGATGGAGACTTCTAAAACCTGAATTGTACATTGTGTACATAATGTCCTATTATAGTTATTGGTTTTTATGACTTTTCACAGTTATTATCACACTGAAATAGAAACTCATTATAATTTAAAAGTTTGTGGATATTCTAAGCAAGAGTTTTAAATTTATTTCTTAGTATGTATGCAGTCTACCAATTCTGCTAGAAAGCCATGATCTCCTATTTGAGTATTTCTGGCCACTTGCCAACATTTCTTTGTTATTTCATTATGTTTGTAGCCATGAATCACAGACTTTCAACATAGATATGTGAGACATGTGTGTATATATATATAATAAGTTCTATGCCAAGGCCCCATTTTATAGAAGTTTAACCTCAGTTAAATCAAAGTTTCTTTATTAGTGCAGGATCTTGTTCCCTCCCATGGTCCCCATACCTTCAGGATTAAACATTAGTCCTGTGAATGCCAAGACTTCCTGGGGGTTGAGATGGAAGGGGGTGGGGACAAGTGGTTTTCATCTACAACCAGAGTATTGAATGTAAATTGGGTTCCCATCCATCAGACACAACACAGTTGGCTGCGTGTCTACCTTGCCTTGTCCCAAAACCTCTCCAGCTTATTCTTACTTGGGTCTTTTGGATACACACAAAACATTTGAGTGCCATTTTCAGAGATATTTATCTGAAAGTAAGTCTTGTTTTTACATCTTATGATCCCCTGTCTCCCACATCTAAGGGAATCTGTAGTTCTTCTAAGATAGAAAAACCTGAATTTTATACAATCATGTATTCTTTCTGTATTAGTCAGCTTTTTGTCACTGTAACAAAATACCTAAAAATAACAGTTTAATGGAGGAAATGTTTATTTTGACTCATGGTTTTTGAGGTTTTAGTCCATATTCAGCTGGCTCTATTACTTTAGGTCTATGGTGAGGCAGAAACATCATGGTGGAAGGGCATAGCAGAGGAAAAGCTGCTTACCTCATGGTGGCCAAGAAGCAGAGAGAGACAGAGAGAATGAGAGAGACGAGAGAAGAGAGAGGAGGAGGAGGACAATGAGGACGATGATGAGGACAAAGAGGAGGAGGACTAAGAGGAGGAAGAGGACTAAGAGGAGGAAGAGGAAGAGGAGGATGACTTAGAGGAAGAAGAAGAGAGACAAACAGTGACAAAGAGAGTGAGAATGAGAAAGAGGAAAAGAGCCAAGAGCAAGCGGACAAGGAACTAGGGACAAAGCATAGTTCCCAAAGTCATGCCCCATGACCCACTCCCTTCAGCTAGGCCTCACCTCCTAATAGCCCATTCAGCTATGAAATCATCAATGTATTAGCCAAATGATGGGTTAGCGGCCTCATCATCTGATTGTTTCCTGAAAGTCCATCAGTTGGACTTTGGGGGATATTTTAGATCTAAACCATAAGACTCTCCAGTGCATTTAGTAATATATACTTTCTGATGAATACTCAAAAGATCAGCTTGTTAAAATTGAAAAAAGGAACTGCTTTTCTACAGAAGTAGCCTTTCTTAGAAATAGTAGATTCCTTAATATTCAGTTTGAGTGGGGGAAATGGTGATGGGACAAAAAAGTGGAACTTGAAGAATATAATTAGTATCCATTGTGTATTCTGGATTCTTAATTTTAATTTTGTACTCTATTTTCCTTTATGAATGTTATTTTCATATTTCCTTGTAGGTGGATTGAAAGGTAGTGGCACTGATTCTGCATGGTAGAAATGTGGTCTGGCATATCTGATTTTGCATTAAAAAAACTGGGAGTATTGGATTTAGTACACATTGTTTCAAAAAGAAGTATAGAGTGATTTTCTGGGAAGATAGAGTTGTCATATTTTCCTTATTTCTCCCACTAAGAGCAACTACAATTCTAGACATTTTATACAAAACAAACATAAGATTTGAAAATGAAGAGGCAGGCCAGCTAGAGATCTCAGTATCTGGGGAATGATGCAGTAGTGAGTACCCTTTTTCCTCATATATTTCAGACTTGATACTGAAAAAGGAACTATCCAAAAATACTAATGCTAATGGATACAGACAAATGTCCTGAGAAAAGCCTGATCTCTTTAACTAAAAAACTAGGGAAAGCCCAGCCCAGCAAGACAGAAAACTTTTAGATAGTAATCACTAGACTCCAGCCAAATTGCACAGAAAAAGTCATGGTTGTATTACCTCCCCTACACCTGAGACCAAGTGAGAAGCCTAGACTTTCACCCCCAAGAGGCTATACGGAGGCACTCGAACATCCCACTGGGATGATATCCGAGAAGGCCGAGTGCAGAGCTGGAACTTTCATCCTTCCCAGGAGGTAGTGAGCCCCCTTCTCACTCCATCCCTGTAGTGCTAATGAAGACTACACAGACAGCCTGGATTTCCACTCTCACCTGCCCTTCCCCTCCTAACTAGGATGATGTCAGAGGAGGCCTAGTTGAGAGTTAGGACTTTCACCAATGCTCAGAGGTAAAAAATTCACCCGCTTCTCCACAGTATCGGTGGAGTACAAATGGAGATCAATAAAGATGCACCTCTCTTCAGCCAGGATGATATTAATGAAGAAGGCCTAATGGGAAGCCTGAACTCCCTCCCAATGATATCTAAATACCTCTCATGGGTGTCAACCAAAGGACAAATGGAGAATCTACACTTCCTTCTCCACCTAAAGACTAAAGACAAAAATTCTTGAAAGCAACTGGAGAGAAATAACACATTACATTTTAGGTACAGGGAAAAAATACTCCAAAAATTTGAGTGAGAAATAGATTTTTCATTGGAAACCATGGGAGCCAATGGGAAATGATATATTTTTTAAATGCTGAAAGAACTGTTAACCCAGAACCCTTATGTCCAGTGAAAATATGAATGAAGGTGAAATCAAGATTCTCTGATGATAGAAAACTATGAAAGTTTATTATCAGCAGGCCCATTCTAAAAGAATAACTAAAGGAAATTTTCTTAAAAAAGAAAAGGTAAAAGAAGGAGTCTTGGAATACCAGAAAAGAAAAAACATGGAAGGAAAGGAAAAGGGGATAAAACAATATACTTTCCTTTTCTTGAATTTTCTAATGTAAGTTTGATCATTAATGCAAAAAATATAACTATCTAATGTGCTTTTTAAAGTATAGAGAAGAAATAGTTAAGACAATTACATTATAAATGAGAGAGGGTAAAAGGATACAAAGAGAGATAAGATTTCTATACTTTACTCCCTCTGGTAAAATGTTGACACCGGTGGATTATGAAAGTTATATACCTATAATGTTACACCTAGAGAAACCAACACTATTGATAAATCAAGATAGAATTCCCAAAAATGTTTAAGGAACCTACCCAAAAGCAGGAAAATAAAAATAGAGAAAAAAAGTATGGAAAGATGAAACAGTAAAAAGAAATTCATAATTAAGTCTTAACATATCAGTGATTAAATTAAATATAAATAGTTTTAACATAAAAATTAAAAGAAATTGGCATAATGGATTTAAAAATGACCCAATTGTGTGTTGTTCAAGAAATTTACCTTGAGTAGTTCAAATGATATATGTAGGGTAAAAATAAAGAATGTAAAATATATATATATATCAAACAAATCTTAATCAAAAGAAGCAGAAGTAGCTTCCTAATATCAGGAAAAGTAGATTCTGAAGCAAAGAAAAATATCAAGGGCATAGAGGGACATTACCGAATGATGAAAGGAAGGGTCGACACACCAAGAAAACAGAGCAACCCCAATATTTGTTCCTCAAGCAATGGAACTCCAGAATATGTGAAGCAAAAAGTGACAGAAATGAAAGGAGCAAGGAGAAATTCTAGTTGGTGACTTCAACACCCCTCTCTCAATCGGTAGAACAACTAGAGAAAAAAAGCATTAAGGATATGAAGGAACTCAATAGCACCATCAATTAATAGGGCCTGACTGATATATTATCTAATAACAACAGAATACACATATTATTTTCAAGTACCTATGGAATATATACCAAGATAGATTGGATTGTAATAATCCTCAACAACATTAAAAACACTGAAATCATATAGAATGTGTTCTTTGATCACAATGGAATCAAACTAGAATTAGATATTACAAAGATAAGAGAAAAATCTTCAAACACTGGGAAACTAAACAACACACTTGTAAATAATGTATCAAAGAGGAAGTCTGGAGAGAAATTTAAAAATACATAAAACTGAACGAAAATGAATATGCAGCAGATGAAAATTTCTGGGATGAAACTAAAGTGGTACAGAGATGGAAATATGTGACATTAAATGCTTACATTAAAAAAGAAGTACATAGATTTTTAAAGTTCCTCCTGAATAATGATTCAAGTTGTACCTGTAAAAGGTTTGTTAGTACAATGTTTACCATTCAAATGCCCACACACCTGCCAGAAGCCAAGCTTGAAAATAGGCCTTTCTAAGGATAGCAGACTCAAGCTTGCTATGTTCTCTTTGTGGCATAGTTATACCTAACTGCAAAGGAGGATAGGAAAATGTAGCTTCTAAAAGGGCAGGCCATTGTTACTACAGAAGTGGATAATAGAGTGGAGAGGATAACTAGTAAACTGTTATGCAATTTACACCCTCTGGAACTTTGGTCAATACATGTGCCTCTGAAATAACACATACTATATTTTGATGTATGCTGGCATCATTCTTTTCTCATTGCTGAGACAAAATACCTGACACCCACAAGTTAAAGGAGGAAAAGTTTATTTCACCTCATAGTTTGTAGAGGATTTGTCCATTGTTGGTTGGCCCCAAGGCAGGGCAGCATGGCAGAAAAGAAACAGCCCATGGCATGGCAGGCAGAAAGTAGCAGACAGGAAGCAGCAGGCCTCCCTTTCCCTTTTATTCCATCCAGGTTATAAGCTTTTTGGGTGATGTCACCCACACCCAGGGTGGGGTTTCCATTATCCACACCCAGATCTATGCTAAACCAAGATAAGTTATCACACACCCTTAATCCCATTATTGCAATCCCTAATCCAATGTCACACACCCATGATCCAGCCACCTCCCAAAAAGCACCACCTATGAACCTATGAGGCTTTAGGGGGACATCTAGATAAAAACCATAACAGCCTGGCACACAGTAAGTGCTCCACAGCAGCCATACTATCATCTTCATTATTATTAATCTTTTCTTAGAGCATGTGAGCATGTTTGATAGTTAAACATCTCTTTTCCCTGTCCTGAACTACCAGAAACTCTGAAGTTGTTATCAGAAGTGGAATCTATGCTGCTGCTTCCCTATCAGCTTTCTTTCGGCATTTGGAGATAAATTTTCTTTAGTATTCAAATATAACAGCCAATGTCTCCATCCTGAGCTGATAACTGGAATTTCTAATACCTCTCAAATTTCTCTGAGTACTCTTGATTTTCTTGGTAGGGCCTTACAGAGCCTGGTTTTTCCTGTCACTTCTCTCTTTGGTCACTTTTTGAGGTCTCATTTCTGACTCTGCTTATGGTTTCAACTATCTCTTGTCCATTTTGCCCCCAAATGTGGAAAAGAAGCACCTTTCATTCTTCAGAGTTGGGTTAGTACATAGTTAACAGATATTTGTTTATGTTGGTGAATAAATCTTACGGAAGTTCTCTGAGTAAGAGAGAAGATAAATTAAAATTGGCTACCAGGTATAACAGTGTCCAAAGTTCCTAGGGCTCAACTGCCACCAGGAGCTCTTGACTGTCCTCTCTTTTTTGCCACTCTCCTCTCTCGTAATGTGTGCCCTGTTGATGGAATCTTCTGCGAGAGACTGGAGCCCACCCTTCTGACCCCATGCCAACCAGCAGGAAAGAAAAACTTCAACATTAAAAAAAAATTTAGTAGGGCTTGGTGGTGCACACCTGTAATCCCAGTGCTTGAGAGGCTGAGGCAGGAGGATCACTGCCAGTTGGAGACCAGCCTGGGCTACAGAGCGAGTTTAAGACCAGCCTAAACTACATATCAAGACCCCGTCTCAAAAGCAATGATGACAACAACAACAACAACAACAACAGCAACAACCTCAAAGCCCAAAGAAAACCAAAACCAAAACAAAAAAACAAAATTAAGCAACTAAGTAAATAAACAAAAATGAAAAACTGTTTATAATAATATCATCCTGGTCTTTTTGTTACATTAGCAATTGTATTTAGTCCATCCTGTATGGTATTTCATGACTCACCTACTATGTGATGCCAGAATGGCTGTATTGGTTTTCTAGGGCCGTAACAAACTACCACAAGCTTGGTGGCTTAAAACAACAGGGATTTATTCTCTTGCAGTTCTGGTGGATAGAAGTCTGAAATCAAGTTATCAGCAAGGTTGTGCTCCCTCTGAAACCTGTTGGGGAAGATCTTTCCTGCCTACTCCTACGTTCTGGTAATTGCAGGCAATCCTTGGTATTCGTTAGATTAGAGATGCATCTCTCCAATATCTGCCTTAGTTTTCATGTGAACATGGATGAACAGATCACTCCCTCACTCCCTCCACTTCTGCCTCCCCATCCCTGTCCCCTCATTCTGAAATGGCGTCTTACTATGTTGCCCAGGCTGTCCTCACACTCCTGGGCTTGAGCAATCTCCCTGCCTCAGCCTCCTGAGTAGCTGAGACTACATTTGCGTACCACTACACCTGACTTCTGTTTTCATATGAATGCCTCCCCAAACAGTGGTCCCCAAACTACATATTTAGCACCAAGGACTGGTTTCTTGGAATACAAACTTTCTTTTGGTGAGTAGGGGATGGAGTGGGTGGTGGGTTTTGGGATGATTCAAAGAAGCTAGCAAATTAGATCCGTCTCATGGGCAGTTCACAGTAGGGTTCACACTTCGATGAGAATCTAATTCCTCTGCTGACCTGACAAAAGTTGGAGCACAGGAGGCAATGCAACCAATGATGAGCAGCTGCAAATGTGAATGAAGCTTCACTAGCCTGCCCTTCACCTCCTGCTGTGAGTCTTGTTCCTAACAGGCTACCGATGTTACCAGCCTGCACTGGGGAGTCCTGCCCCTGAGTATCTTTCTGTGTGTTCTCTCTCATAAGGTCACCCTAATGACCTCCTCTTATCTTGATTACATCTGTAAAGATTTCCGAATAAGATCACATTTGCTGGGTAACAGGACTACAATACATCTTTCTGAGGGACACAATCCAACTCAACATAGCACATGTACTTGGCATATGGCATAGTAATCATTTCTTTAAATAGCTTTCCTTAGACTAAGTTCTTTGACAACAAACTCCCTTATTCACTACTGTATCCCTTGGGCCAAAGGCAGATGTTGGCACATTACACTTGCTCAGAGAATATTTGAATAAAGGAGCACTCTGAAATCCCAAATTCTTGCTTTTACTCTTCTTTACAACTTCTACCTCTTTTCTTCTTCAAAGCCTCTCACTGTCCTCTGGAATCTGTATCTTTCTCTGCAGTCACCATATTTTACTGAACTAGCTCTGGCCTTTTATTGATAATTGTCACTGCCTTCTCTTCTCTTGTCATTACCTCCACCCTGACTCAGGACACTACCCTGTGTTCCCTGGACTACAATGAAGCCCTTTGGAAAGTTTCTCCAACATCCTCTTCCAGCTACTTCCCCATCCATTCTCCACACTGTGACTTGAGTGATGGTATTAATATGTGTTATGGTTTGTGTCCAGATGTCCCCCTTTGGGCCTCATGCGGTCATAGGGTTTTTTGTTTTTTGTTTTTGGAGGTGGCTAAATCTAGCGTGTGTGATTGATTTGTAGTGCAATGCTGGGATTAAGGGTGCTGGGATTAAGAGTGAGTGATTGCTGGATCAGTCCACTGATTAGATTGGCACTGCCCTAATCCCAATGGACTGTATACAATATAAAGGACAGAAAGAGGCTTGTCTCTCGCTTGTTGCTTTTGCTGTCATCCACCACCGTGAACTGTTGCCCCTCTGCCATGTGCCACCCTGTTTTAGAGCCAGCCGATTATGGACTGAAACCTCTACAAACTGTGAGCTAAATAAACCTTTTCCCCTTTAGCTTTGGGTTTTGGGTATTTTGTCTCAGCAATGAGAAAAGTAACTAAAACAATATGAAAATTCATTTGGCATTCTATAACTTAAAATACACTTACCACGTGTGGGATAAATTCCAAAAGTTTGAATATGGTTTTTAATGCATTGATGCTTTGCTCTCATCTCTCATTTCACCACATCTCAACCACCTTCCTTCTTGCTCTTTATTCATTGGACATAATGTAATTTTCAATATCTCAACCATAATATGCTTTTTGTTGATTTGGACCTTTGCATATGCTATTATTTCAGCCTACAAGGCTCTTCCCAAATACATATCTTTTACGTCTTATTCAAAATCTCTCTTCCTCCAGGAATTTTTCATAACTGCTTCCTCCCAGGTTTAGTTAGATCTCCCTGCTATCAGTGCCCTAGGATAGGTTTTCAGGGAACCACATATTTCTCTTTTGTAAACTTCATCAATCCTAAACTGTTTGTTAAATGTCTGTTTTCCCTGCCACAGGGTAAACCAAACGGCACCTCTATCATGTTCACCTCTATCATGAACACTCCTTGACTAATGAGCAGTGCTCAACACATTTTTGCTTGAAGAATATATTTATTGATCAACTACTATTTCCTCTTTGTTTTCAGAGTTGATTTTAATTTTGGGAAGCCTTGTGACCCATGGGCTCTAAAATCAGAGTATGTGTCTTTTCTCTTTTTTGACTCCTCTTAGTTCTTGGCCTCTGTGGACTTTCCCCTGCCCAGCAGAACTTCTGCCCTGGAGGAAGAAGTCTATAGTGGTTAGGGTTGGGGGAAGCTTTGTTAGAAGACAGAACTTTTATATTGCCAGGGTTAGGAAGGGGAAATCTGTACCAAATTCCCAGTGTTGTATTGAAACAAGGTGCAGAAGCCATGTTAAGTTGTCTAGATTGGTTCTCTCGTCACCATTCTTTCTTAAATATTTATTTATTTATTTATTTATTTATACTGAAGACCGAACCCAGAGGCTTCACACTAAGCTACATACTCCGAAACCCCTTTAAAGTTTTTCAAAAACTTTTATGATCTTTTGAGACAGAGTCTTACTAAGTCATTAAATTGCCAAGGCTGGGCTCCAAATTGCCATCCTCCTGCCTCAGCCTCCCAGAGTGTTGAGATTACAAGTGTGATGAGATGAGGGAAGTAAGAGGGCAGATAAAGAATATTACCTGTGAGGGAAGGAAATGGAAGTAGAGAGATATGCTCTGACTATTCATTGCCTCCTTTAGAAATGCTTAGAATGTTTCTTTCAAATTATTGCTATTTTTCCTTAAAATGAAGATATATATGTGTACAGAATTAGCAATTTCCCTTAATCCTATATGCTTCCAAGAAATGAAGTATCTTCTACTTGATTATTTAAGTATGCTTTCTTCATTAAACATGTTTTTTGGGACCCACTTTGTTCAGGTTCTGGGCCATGGATCTAGAAGGCAAAGATGGATACAGAAGAGTCTGCTTTCTTGAGGAACCCACGTGTTGGCTGGCAAGAAAAAGCCATTAGTTATAAGATGTGCTACACTGTGGTAGATGCTGAGACATACAGGTATGTGCAATGTTTGAGGAACCCAGAGGAGGCAGGCATAGCTTCTAGGTATTATTCGGAAGCTTGCACACTGCTGTCTCATAGAAGTGGTTGTATCATCTCAAATCAAAGGCTTTGATTGCATCTTTAAATGTACTCTCTATATTTAAATGTTTTGGGACTTTCTACACTCATCTTTCACTTCCTTGGAAGGTGATGGAACCTAAAAATTAAGAGTAGGAGACCTGGATGCAGGTAGACTTGGATTTCAAATCTGAGCTCATGTCTTATTTTCCAGCTGGGTGACTTGGGTAAATCACTTACTCTCTCACATCCAGAAGAGTGCAGAAGTATTGAGGTTAAATGATATGATGAATGCAACACATTTAGCATGGCACCTAGCATGCAATAGATACTCAATTATATCCTTCTCCAGGTGATTATAGATTTTTTCTTTTACTTTTCTTTATTTTTGGTACTAGTGGTAATAAGAACCTGGTTTGTATTTAGCTTTGTAAACCACAGAGTCATAAATGAAATTAAAATAAAAACAAAGAAAGTCCATTTGGGTGCAAATCCAGAAACATAGGCTCAGCTGACAAAATCAGACTTTCAATGAAAGAGGCTCTTTATGAAGTCCAGCAGTTGCAAACTGATGCACGTAAGGATAGTTGTAAATTTTATAAGTTCACTGGTATTGCACCTGACCAGGTCAAGAAGCAAAATTGGTCACTCTAGTATTTTTGAAACCTTGCAATTATTGTTAGATACTGAAAAATTGATTCTTCCAGCAGATTTAGTTCCTATCACGATTCTCTGTGGCAGTGTCCCTCCTGTCAGTATGTCTCTAAGGCTCAGTAAAGGATTTTTGCTTTCTCTCTTATGACCATTCTGAAGCCATTTTGACTTTTATTTTATTTAACTTCACATGACACATGGGCTTAATTGCTGATTTTTTAAAAGAATGCAATTTTTTTTTTTTTGGTAAAAGGACAGCTTAAACATTACAAGAAAATGCAACACAAACATTTCTTTTAAAATGTATATAAATTAGCAATTTATTGAGGTAAGCTTATACATTCAGAGAAATGATCTGGCTCTGAAATAGAGGATACTCAAAACTTTTATAGTATAATTTCAAATTATATATTATAATTATATATTATAATTTCAAAACCATTACATATAATATTTCAAGTGGCACTTCATAAAATTATAAATATCAATTGCATATAAATTAATTCAAATTTCACATATTTAAATTATCAATAAATTAAAAAATAATAAAATAGTGTCCTAACACTTATACAGTCAGTTCTTCTTAGAGAACAAGATAAGGTAGATACCCAGTGGACAGGACATGTTTTCTGACCATAGGAAGAAATGCCCATAAACTGATCATGTTAGATTTCCAAGCCCCACTCCGCTTTCCGAATAGCCCTCAGACTATCCTGCAGGAATTCTTCAAGGCTCTGCAGGACGATTTCAACTGTCAAAAGCATCTGAGTCTCATTCTGTGACTCCAGTTTCTCCAGCAGGGTGGCATCTGGAGTTGGGCTAGGGAAGACTATCTGTTCTGTATTGTTTATCTGAAAGGAAAACAAAGAGGATTATTTACACACTGCACAAATACTTTACGGTGGAGGGATGCTCTGGGATGTGGGAAGATGTTTAAATTTGGGGTGAATGAGACTAATTGGAGTTATCAGCCCTGAGTCACCCAGCTTGCAGGAGATGTTTTGCTCCAAGCCCACCCTGAGAAGGACCCTCTCACAGTGACTGAATTTTAACCATCCCTTTGCTGCTGTTTGCCATTAGATGGTAAACATCCAGAGGGTAGAGCCACTATCTTATTTGTCTTCCCTTCTGTTACCCAAAGCAGCACACACAGTCGTTATTTGATAGATGAATGAAGAACTCATAGCTAAAGGCAATTTAGTGGATTCTAAATCTAGTACTTTCCTCCAGTTTTCCTCACTATTCAGTATCTGTTGAAAGTCCACTGATCTGGTGGTGTAAAGATGACTGGAAACACTTTTCTATAGAGCCGCTAACATGGCAGTAAGTAGCTTGTGGAAGGCTTTGCACCTCAAAGTGTGGCCCTGGAGTATAGCAGCACGGCATCACTGGGGAGTGCCTTAGGTATATATGAATCTCTGGCCCAACACCAGACCTGCTAAATCAGACTACAGTGAAACAAGGGCTCAGGGCACTCCTGTGCAGAGTAAAATATGAGAATCCCTGGTTTAAGGCAAACAACTAGAAGCTGCAGAAGCAAATTTAGCACCAGGAGTTTTCTTCCAGGGCCCTTTCATTGCACTTTGCTTGGTTCATCTACTCTCTGAGCCATCAACTTTCCCATTTTGTGCCATTTAATAGCTAGCTGGTGGTGGCCAAAGCCCTTTGTCCCTCCTTTACCAGTCTTTGGCCTTTGACCATTTCTCTACATTAACTCTCTGGCAACAAGAATGTCACTTGGCAGTGATTAAAATATTAAAATCATTTTTGTGACATCTGTTCTTTTATAATGGCTCTCTGAGTGGGGTTAAACATGCTTCCTTCTAACTCTTACAGATATTTTTTTCTTGTCTCTTAAGATATTAGAAATTGATGTTTAAATCCACATAGTTTAATATTTTAAATTTTAAATGCAGTTATCAATGTTCTTTGTGGAAGAGATAAAAGAAAAATGTTCAACTATTAGGAACTGTTGTTCAGATCCTCTCATTTGAATGTAGCCATCTTTGTTAAAGCAGTATCCGGAGTTGTCAGGTACTTTCCTTGAGCTTCTCTTCTCCTTGCCCCATAAGAAATGAGGAGCACTCACCTTAACTTTCATGATCAGACTCAAGCTTTTGACACCAGTGTATATTTTTTCAGCTTTTTCATTTTCAGAGTCACTCTGAAGCTTGTTCTGCATGTACTGCAGGTAGGTCTGGAACTTAAGAAGACCAGTGATGATTTTCAACTGGCATGTTTCCTATGAAAAGACACAGTAGGGAAATTTGTTACTGCTACGAGACAAGAATCAATTTGAAAACTTAAACTTCCTATATTTCAACATCTTCTTCCTCTGCCCCTCTAGAAAATTAGCTTAAGACACTGGACAGCATCACCAGATGTCTTATTGTAAATATCTGCACCATCAGAGGTACAGTTATTGACTTTTACCTAAAGCCCAACAGATACAAGAGTATGGCAACGAGGATCCTTTTCTGACTCCCCCGTGATGCTCTTCCTGCGCTCCTATCCTTGTTAATGTTGGCTTGAAATCTCCTTTTATGGCATAATCATAAGTCAGTGCAAGTTATCTCACTGTCTGGAAGGAGAGGTATGTGGAGAATGAACTCAGCAGGGAGGATGGGCCTGGATCCTGCCAGTGGCAGCCAAAGAGGAGAGATCTTTCCCCAACCACCTTATTAAGGATGAAGTAGCTAAACTTTCTGGGGTTTCAACATTTGACAGTTGTTCCCAGCACTTGGGAGGCTGAGGCAGGAATATTGCTGTGAGTCTGAGGCCAGCCTGGGCTACACAGTGAGTTCAAGGCCAAGCTGAACTGCATAGTGAGATTCAGTCTCAAAAAAAAAAGAAAGAAAGAAAAAGGAAAGAAAAGAAAGAAAGAAAGAAAAGAAAAATCCCGACACACAAAGAAAATTCCTGCCTGTTCAAAGATAAACTGCTTTAAAAAAAGTGAAGTTGGCTTCTTCATGGACTTTATATAATGTTCTTTATGTCTATCCCATTTTTGTTGCCTGTGCCTGGCTACATATCTGTAGGCACTGCATGCAAGAGGGAGAACTTTGGCTAAAAGAAAATGGCTAAAAGTAAAGGTGATACGCTCATACCCAGTTGTATCCACCGTAGAAGCATCCATCTTCTATTCTTATCTTTGGGAGGTTCAGGTGGCTTAAAATTGCCTTTTCAACATTATGTTTGCACATCTAGG
Source organism: Erethizon dorsatum (assembly GCA_028451465.1). Lineage (NCBI taxonomy): Eukaryota > Metazoa > Chordata > Mammalia > Rodentia > Erethizontidae > Erethizon > Erethizon dorsatum. Next base: position 83,110,969 of record CM051835.1, read on the forward strand.
AAAGAATACCAGAATTGTTATCATTTATGTGCCCCTAAAACAAACACCACTAGAGGGCCAATTATTGTTCTACTACAGTCAGGAAAGTCTGTTTTAAAAAAAGGAAGTCACAACTTATTAGCATCTTGGCAAGCAGAGTCTAGTGGAATTAGTTGGGTTCAATCCCAGGCTCACCTGGAACTCTAGACTTGTTCTCTATTTTGAATCTCTGTTTATTTCCAAATTGAGAATCATTAAACATCTCCCTCGCATATTTCTTTAGATGATTAGATATACTATTTATATATAAAGTGCATTGCATGTAGTTGGTACTTAATAAGTGATAACAGCTGGGTGTGGTCATACATGCCTGCAATCCCAGAACTTGGGAGGCTGAAGCAGGAGGATCTCTGAGAGTCCAAGGCTAGTCCAGGCTACAAAGTGAGCCAAGGCCACCCTGAACTACATAGTGAGACCCTGTCTCAAAAAAACAAAAAACAAAACAAAAAAAAGTGATAACAATTTCAATAATAATTTAGGACAAATAGAATTTAAGCTATAAAATGTCCCATCTGGAAGGACTTGTGAGATCTAGTTGAACTCTGTAATTTTATAGATAAGAGTCCAGCAATGGTAGAGAATTTGCCCAAGATCACTAAGCTTAGGATGAGAATCCTGACTCCTAATCCTCTCTCTCCTGTGTTTTTTTCTTTCTATCAAACAGAGCTGAAACACTTTCATTTAAAGTTGGGAGATGCTTTAACCTATGTATGACTTTGCCGCTTTGGTGAGTCCTGAGGTAGCATTTCGGCTAGAATGACCCTGGAGAGTCCTAACCACTAAGCTTACATAACCTAAAAGTACTGCGACTTCTGAGAAGCTGAACATTCATTTTAGTGGCATTTTTCTAATCCTCTCAAAGTCCAAGGGACAAAAATGAACGCTGGTGGATCTTATTTTTCAGTCAGAGAAAAGGAATCCCTGACCATTCAGGCTAAGTGTGAAGCTGAGAATGGGCGAGGGAATAGGAGTTCCAGCCCCATTCTGTGTTTTTCAGAAAGTGAAGGGCCCTCCTGACACCACCAGCAAAGCAGTAATACAGACCACAGTCTAGTCTGTCCCGGAACCCAGCAGAGACCTCCCGAGCACGAGCCCCTTGTCCACACTGGGTCAAGGAGAATGAATGAATGCCCACGTGGGGGCTATCACCAAGTTACCCACCTCACTTTTCAGTTCCTTGACATCCTGGTGGACTTGTGTAAACATTCGAAAGACTCGTGAAGCCGAGCTTGTTGGTTTGCTTGGCACTGTCATCGTCGTATCAGCTGTGAAATCTTGCGGAACTTGTGAAGTGGGGAAGGCAGTAGCTGTTACCAGGAGCAGCCCCAAGAAGGCAAGGGGACGGAAGGTGCCTGTGCCGAAAGGAAGGGAGAGCAGCCAGTGAGCTGACAGCACAGCTGGAAGCCCGCTGTTGGTGCTGGCCGGACGCCAGCCCTCACTCAGCCACACTCCTCCTCCCTCACACGGGAGGAGCACCATCAGCCAGCGCCTCGAGGGCTAGGGGTTTCCTTCACTTACTTGCGGAGAGGAACTTCATAGCTGTTCCTGGAAGGCAGATGGAGGGCAAGGTAGAGCTAGCTCTGTTTCGTTCCTGGTGGGCTCAGGAGCAGAATGAGCTTCATACATCCCCTGTCTCATATTTATTGGGAGTTGAGACTCTAATTTTGAGACTCATGTGGGAAAATCCCACATTTGATAAAATCTTTGTTGGACCGTGGGGGTGGGGCCAGAGTGGGTGGGGCTGATTGGAAACCTCATTAAGATTGTGCAATGTGACGTCGTTCAGCATCGAAGAAAAGAATCACAACTGGGGAAAAAAGTGTGGCTTAGGTCATCACTGAGGCTAGCCCTAAGAATCAAGATCGCTCTTCCTTTACTTTCTTCTTTTTTTTTCTAGTGACTCAGCACTTTAGCATGTCTTGAGAAAGTAAAGTTGAAGTCATGTACAATGTTTTATGAGGAGGGAAAAACAGAAGCTAAAACTGGCTGTGATTTTTCAGAAACAATACTTTGATTTCCAGACGGAGATGCTAAGATTTAGTATTCCACCTATTTCACATTTGTAAAACACCTAAGATGTTTTACACCACAGACCCTTAAGCCTGAAGTTACACAGTAGATGTTACTACCAGTCATTTCCTTACTTTGTTTCCTGGCTCTCACCATGACCATCTGTTGCAGAATGGCCTGGCTACCACCAAATCCCATGCAGTCATTTCTAGAAGTATCCAGGTGGAGTGCTGCACACGCATAAATGATACCTTTTTGGTACTAAGTGTCATCTGCCAGTTTCCTCCTCAACTATTCCAGCCCACTTCAGGGAGGTTCACTGCTACCCTACTCTCCCCCTAGTGGCCTCCTGGGGAACCTCCTGGTAAGGACTTGGTTCACTGTGCTACAAAGTTGTCCCTGCTGTGCCTGGGTCTCTCTACCACTGCCAGCAATCCTGGGATCCTACTGCCCTCGGGCACTTTGAAGTGCCCAGATGGATGCTGGGTCTCTTAGAGCCCTCAGGTTGCCAAAGCCCACTTGGTTCAGGGTAGGAATAGGGGAGAATACTACTCATTTTGATGCGGCGATCAGAGGAGGACCTTGTGGCATCTTCTCAAAATTGTGTTTGTAGCTCACTCGTGCTGTATGACTGGATTTGGATACAAAGGTGACATGACTGTAGGCTCTGAATCACACCTTGTCCTCCAGTGCCTGAGGCTTCTTTATTGGGTGGACCTCGAACAGAACACTTCTTAGGATGACTTCTTTCACAGGAAGAGTCCTCGGCCTCCTAAGTATAGACTCCAGACCAGGGTGCCCCATGATACTGCAGACACCCAGGCATCTCCAGGGAATGGCTCCAGGCTGAAACTAGAAGCCTTGTATGGCTGCCATAAAAATCATTTAGAAAACACATTGTTGACATTATAATTGCCTTCTTTGCTTTGCAAAGAAGTTCTCTTCAAGTTACTGAAACAATGACTTCTGCTATAGGTATTTAAAACGTGGATTCATTTACTTAAGTTTTGTTTTGTGCGTAACATGTCCCGACCCACCTGTTGAAGAAAATGAGGTCATCTACTTTCATGTCTAAACAAGAGGCAGTGTCCTCTGAGTCCTGTGGCCATCATGGGGGTTTTTAGTTTGAAAATGAAAATGGGGAAGGATGGCAGGATGGTTTCACTTTTAGTGCTCTGTGGTCTTAAGCAGCATAGACATGCATGAGCTGCTGCCTGTCTCTCTCCTGCCTTGAACCCTCCCACTGTAATAAGGCTCTGTGGGATGGGATTGCTTTTCCTCAGTTATCTGTTTTTTAGAAAATACGACCCAGTGAAGTTCAAGTATTTGAACTTAGTAACTCAATACAACATACAGATTTATCTTTTCAATAAAAAGTGTTTTTTTAATAGGGGCATGTATGTAGGATAAAATGTTTGAACAAGACTTCATAGCATCCAGGGAGAAGTTTCCTTCCTTTCCTAGCTCCTGCTCCCAGAGGTGGTATCTCATTCATGTATTTTCAGTTCAGTCCTTTGTTATCCTAATTTGGGTTTTTCTGAGCTTTCCAGGTACTCAGTTCTGTATTTACAGTATTTGTTGATGTCTACATACACACACACACACACACACACATACACACATAGATGTACACACACAAGTTCTCAGTGGTTTGGATGATGCCTTTGCAGCTCTTGGTGGTAGTGTACATGGGCTCTCAGGTTTCACAGTTGAGTTGAAAGCCAGCTCTTTCACCTAGTGCTGCTTGACCCTGCCTAAATTATCCCAAGAATCCGCGCACTGTTCATTGACTTCTGGGATAAGAGTTCTTTCCTTATTGGGCTGTTGTGAAGACTGAATCAAGATAGAGTGTAAAAAATCCCTGGGGCATAGTAATGTTATCATCAAGCACTAAATCTTTGTGATATTCCTCAGCTGGAGCTTCTGCCCTAGGGAACTCTTCCACTGTGGTTCTGTCAGTTCACCTGGGGTCTTGCCTATGAAATTACTATAAAGAACCCAGGCTGTTGTGCCAATGATAAGCTGGTCTCCCAATCATCTTCCTCCAAAGAAATGAGATCCTGTATTCAGCTGAAAATTCTTTATGACACACAATGGAAAATGAAACAAAATTTCCCCTCTTTTTTTTGAGGATGTTAAGATAACCAAATGAGGTCCTTCGATTTTTGAAAATTAGCCCAACTGTGTCTTGCTCTTAGACCTTTTCCAAAGCTTCTGCTGATTATTTTTCTGTCGGAAGTTCACAGCTTTCCCTATGCATGGTCATTGTTTCCTGAGAGAACAGGACATCAGGGCATCCAGGGAGAAGTAAAGGTTCCCGAGCATGAGGGGGATGACAACACCAGACCTTGTACTTCTGGCAGGTTATGTGGGGATAGGAATGCCCTCTTTTGCACTGCCATCATAGATCTTTATTAATATCAGTGCCCTAGGTTGTCTTTTTTTTGTGTGTGTGTGGGAGAAATAGATTCTTACTCCAAAGCATTAATGTAACAATCCTAATTCTACTATGATAGTGTTTTTTGTTTGTTTGTTTGTTTGTTTGTTTGTTTGTATCTCAGTGGGTTTTTAGCTTGGAGAACTCTTTGCTAGTAACTTTTTTTTTTTTTTCCTTAGAGCAGTTTTAAGGTCACAGCAAAATTGAGAGGAAGGTAGAAAGATTCCCCAAATATCCACTGCCCCCAAATCTCTCCCAAAGTTTAATATATATGAATGACCAGGAAGGACTGCAACATCGGTGTTTGTTAACTATTACTTTAGTTGCTAGTTTGTACCATTGCTGATTTGAAGTGACTGCCACCTGAGACCAAGAGAGGAAGGACAAATGGAGTATTGCAGAGGAAAAAGGCAGCTTTTTGTATATAGGGCTGGCTGTGTCCCCTGAATTACTACCAATGTCTGCTTTCCTATGTGGTGGTGGAATCCACTTCAGAGAGTCCATTAATACATGCCAGGTGAGGAGAAAAAGGGAATTCCCCCTGGTACTGGAGAAGGCCTCTGGAGAAGTAACAGTATTCCCCACATAACATAAGCAATAATAGTGTGCTGTTTGGCTATATTCTGGAGGTTGAAAATGGGTGGGTCTATGATTTAACAGGAGGGAGTATCCCAAGAAATAAAGAGAAGTATCTGGGGAACTTGCAGTTGTTGATAGAATGCAGATTCACTTGTCACCAAGGCAGAAGAAATTCACAAACTGAAACAGTGGGTGATTTAACAGCTTCTTCTGGGACAGAGACCCACTGAGCAAATGCTAGGCCTAAAGGCTCTGGGAAATACCTTGTCTTGGGAAAAGTGTTGTTATTACTTCAGGACAGAGTACTAGGGACATATGGTGTGCCTATTTGGAAAGTGTTAATTGAGCTAGGAGCACAGCCAGGCCTAGTGACCAAAGCTCTTGACAGCTGCCAGCCTGGTCCGACCCTTGTTCTGACTTCATAGCCTCAGCTCTGATGTCCTGTTGCCGCTCCTGGCTGCACTTCTTCATCTGGCCTCAGCTTCTCAGAGGCAATGGGTGCAGTGGGGAGGGAGCCAGCTCCCCAAAGGCCCAGGAAGGAGCATATCTGCCCTGCTGTGTTTCATCTGCTCTGTGCCCTCGTTGTTTTGCTATGTACTAAGTTACCTTCTACCGAAGTGGAAAATCCCAACCACCTCAGGAGGGAAATGATCTCTCTTGGGACAATGGCGTAGTCTCCCTGCCTTGGGATCCTCTAACATCCTTTCCACATGATCCCCTGGTCTGGCTGGAAAAGAATGCTGGAAATCAAGTGTTCGATAAGCCAGCATCAGACTAAAGACAGAGAAGAAGTACATATGACAGCCTCTTTGACAAGAAAATCTGATTGTTCTAAAGACACAGAAAAATCCCTCAGGGGACACAATACTCCAGCCCAGACATAGACCACTGTGGAGGCCCAGCAGCACAGGATGAGTGACAGGCCTGGCAAAGCACCAACAGCAGCCAGCCAGCCCAGGCTTCCTGGGCACCTGGATGGTGATTCGGTAATAAGAAATTGCTTTGTGTCCTAAAGGGGCTTCAGGGCATGGGAGATGCCTCAGGCTGTTTCTGAGCTTTGTCTCTTCTCCATCTGTGGCCTCAGCTTTGTATGTTGCGGGGCTCCTAGTTCTGCTTTACAATTAGGAAGCTTCAGCTCAGAGCAATCAGTTAATTTATTCTCAGTAGTCACTTGAACCATCACTGGTTTCTTCAGTGAGTTAGTTCTCTGAGCTCAGTGTCATAAGCAGAAACTAAGCATGCAAAGTATTGGTCGTTTCTCTCCACTCTTTTCCCTTAAAATTAAGGTACTAAGTACCCCCTTGAAAGTATCACATGTAATGGAGAGACCAGGGGATTCTGCTGGCCTGAATATGATGCATTTCATCTCCTTTCTCTGCCCTTTTGGCTAGTTATTTGCTGACAAGACCCATCTTAGTTCCTCTCAATAAAGCCTCATTTTATGTTTTTAGCACGCTGAGTTTATGGAGGTACTCTTTGCAGCAGAAAATTCCATAAAACATCATGGACATGTTGAAGAATCTGTACTTCTGAGACACTGGTTTTTATTATTCCTGAAGAAAGGTCTACTTGGATTGATTTAAAATTTTGTAGAAGAATTCAGATCCAGGTAAGTGGGTCAAAGAATCATTCGTGATTTCTTCAAGTTACTGGATTCTGTGTGTGTGTGTGTGTGTGTGTGTGTGATAGGACAGTGTTCTTGGCCTATAGACCTACCTTGAACACAACTCCAAGGGTAGCTGCCCACTCTGTGTTTGGGTGGCTTTGGAAATCCAGGTGCCCAGGAAGCCTGGGCTGGCTGGCTGCTGTTGGTGCTTTGCCAGGCCTGTCACTCATCCTGTGCTGCTGGGCCTCCACAGTGGTCTATGTCTGGGCTGGAGTATTGTGTCCCCTGAGGAATTTTTCTGTGTCTTTGGAACAATCAGATTGTCTTATCGAAAAGGCTGTCATATGTACTTCTCTGTGTTTGGTTTGTTCACTGTGGGTCCAGGAAAGCTATCAATGAGAACGCATACGTAGTCTGGGGCAGTGTAGGCTTGAAAGTAGACTTGGATCCAGGGCTGTTTCTGTCTCATGCTGTGTGGCCACTTTGCTAGCGAGGCTTTTGAAAGCCCCAGTGGTCTTATTGACTTGACTTGGATTGCAGAATTCAGAAGGCTGGGGTTCCATTTATTGCCAGCAGAAAGTTTTGGCTAAATGTGGGATTTCCCTGAAGTAGGCTTGTCATTTTATAGCATTGCCAAATCCTTGGTTTCTTGTATTTTATGAGAATATCTGTTGGCAGATATTCGTGTTGAGATGATGACTAACTGGAGGATTCGGGCAGGGTACTATCCTGTCTCAGGGCATGGGTTAGGGACATCCTGTCTGAATTCTTTCCTAGCTCCAGCATTCTGTTGATGCTCTGTGATTCCTTGGATCTTCACTAGCCATACTTGATAATCCAGAGCCTACACTTGATGGAGATGTATGAGGAGGAGTCTCTAAATTAGAAAAACATTTCTTGAAACTCTAAAAGTCTGATGCTGTGTTCTAATTCCCATACAAAGAACAGTTAGTAGATCTGTTTTGGCTGCCTGGGGTGCTGTCCATTTTGACATGGCCAGAATCTTGGTGGTCTCAGGTAGATTAAATAGATTCAGGAGAGGCAGAGCATTTGCCGTGGGACATATCAAGGAAGTGACAGATTTCTTAGTTATTGTACAAGTAAGAAGAGATCAGTATTCAAAAATTAAGTATTTTTAGCTTAAAAATTACACAAGTAATAGTCATTCAATGTAGAAAACTAAGGAAATAATTGAAAGGGAAACAAAATTGAAAAATAACCTTACCAACTGTAATAATTGTTATCATTATGGTATAATCATTTCAGAAAATTTTAATATGTATTTTATATATATGCATATGCAACTAGTGTTTCAAAACTACAAAGTGTTTGAAAATCTATTTTTTGTTGTATTTCTTTGTATGCATAACATTCTGGGCAACTCTCTAAGTAGATGCAATGTAAATATTTCTACAGACAAGACAGTCAGAGTTCAGAAGGGAAACATCAAGTGATGTCTACAGATGACTCCTACACATGCACACTGTTCACTTCATAAGGCACAGGGAAGAGTTCATAACCTAATGGGCATAAAATGTATTTAAAAAATCGCTGGAGTTGCTGGGGAGGTTTAACTTATTCGCTGTTCATGGAGGAACTGTAAGTTGTGTTGATTGTTTGGCATCATGAAAAGGAGTTTAAAGCTTGACTGCAGTTTGCTTCTCAGCTGGTTCTGGGACACAGCCCAGGTCACTGCTCTTCTTTGTTGGCCAGATATGTGGAGAGTTACCATGGACCAAGATGTCATCATGTCTGCTTATCTTGCATAACTCATTACTTCTAATACCTTGAAATTCCTTATTGGGCCTGTTTTCACAAAGCAAAAGAAAGACAAAGAGTTTTTAGTTCTGAGATATTTCTCTTTTTACAATGGTTCTGGTTGTGTCTCTCTCAGAGGACCACTCAGCTATTATGATTGTGTTGATTGCACAAGAGAAACTGAATTTCTAGAGGAAGCTGAAGCAAGAGCCACCACAAAGCAGATGGCAGGCAGATAGCTTCTTTTAATGATGGCCAGGGAAGGTATGTGGATGACAGGTAGATAGGCATGGCCTCTGCTGAGGACTCCAAGATTCAGAAATGCAGTACCACTGGCTTTTCCAGAAAAATGTACCCAGCTAGATCTCTTTAAAAATACAGTCATAAGCACCACCTTGGGATAGGTTGGGTATACTGGGTGAAGTCCTGAGAGGACTCCTGGCCCTTGGATTCTATAACCACAATATTGTTTTCCTTCTAAAGTACTTTGAATGATTGAGCATTGACATGTAGGATCGATTTGTTGAATGCCAATTGCTTGGCTAGACCCTTTACACATATTAAATCATTGAAACTTTGTTCTATGAAACTTCGCTCTTCACTTTGTGGTTTAATGATTTACCGAAGATCACACAGGCTCCCAAAGTCCTGAAGAAACTTGTTGGTGTTTGGTTGGAGAGGTAAAATGTGGTGGGTATTATAGGAATAGGGTTGCCAGATAAAATACCACCTTCCCAGATAAATTTCAGACATAAAATAATTTTTAATATGAGTATATTATAAATATTGTATACTTACACTAAAAATGTATGCCTTCTTATCTGAAGTTCAAATTTAACTGGATATTCTGTTTTTTATTTGTTAATTCTAGCAACGTTTATGTGTTGGGAGCAGCTTAGTGTGAGGGGAGAGAGTTGTTGTTCAAAGCTAGGTGGAATCGAAGGAAGTAGGAAGGCAAAGTGCTTTGAGCAAGATGGTATGTGATGAAAGTATTTAATCTAGGTGAGCAGGAGGAAGAGCCCAGAAGCTGGATCATAAAGGTGGGCTGGAAAGATGTTACAATCTGCAGTCATCAGGAATGTGCCAAAGATAGCTGGCTTAGGCTCAAGAGAGTCAATTGTGCCCATCTCTTCCTGATGGTAGCTTAAAATAAGACAAGCTGGGAATATTTACTCCATGGAAATTGGCAATTGCTACAAATTAGAGCCTTCTCCTCACCTTCCTCTGCTTCCTAGCAGGTTGTTAAATATCTTCCAGAACATCTGTGGACCTAAAGAAGTACAAGGATATTTTAAAGGCAAAATTAGTTCAATCCAGGGTTTAATTTTTATATGAATTCTATTTGAGAAGTGCAAGAAAAGGAGTTATCAACAGTATTAAGAAACAATTCATCTTCTCTTATCTGAAAGACACTTGGCCAGGAACTTTTTGTTTGCTTGTTTGTTTTGTGATGCTGGGGATTCAACCCAGGGTCTTGCACATGCTATGCAAGTACTCTACCACTGAGATATTCCCCCAGCTCTTGCCAGGGGCTTAAGGGAAAAGTTCTAGTTGAAGCATTTTTTTTTTTCCTATGCCCCCAGTTGAAGTCTGTTACTTATATAACCAGATACAAACTACCAACTGAACTAGGGAAGAGTTAAGATATGCACAGGGCAGAACTTGTGCTACAGTCTTAGATCCCCTTGGATTTCCCCCAGCCAGGAGCTAGATCATGCCTTGCTAGATCAAGGCAGAGGCGAAGCCCAGTTCTCCTGAGCCATGGGTCAAGTAAGGGACTGAATATTAGTCACAGTGCGGTAACTTGACACAGTTAGACAGCAGCTCAGAGGGCTAAAGATTTCTGATTTGTCACTGTGTCACCCAAACCAGAGCAGATGAATGGACAAGCTGGCTTTGGGGACCTGCGTAAGATGGGTGAGGACAGCCCGGAGGGCTCTTAGAGTCCCCAAAGGATTGTTTGTTCTTGGATCATAAATTTAGCTCCCAACTGTACCAGAATGACAGGGAATCACTTCTTCTAATATTATTCTTGGCATTGCATCTTGTGCAGCGTTCTCCTTTTGATTCATCTCTGCTACAGTTCTATTGTGCATTTCTAGGACATTGCATTAGAAAAACAAACAATGCCATTAAATACAATCTCTTGACATCTCATAACAGTACCCGCTAATGACAGGAACCTGGTTGATGCTTGACTGTGTGGTAGCCAAATTTTAGAATATTGAGTAAAATATGAAATCCCTGAGGGAAACTTGGTTTTGTTACATTGCACAGATCCCAGGCAGGTCATATGAGGCTCTACGATACAGTATTTTTTTTTTTCCTGTCCGAAACACGTCGGTCTTTTCAGAACCCTTTTAGTGCAGGGTAGAATGCGGATGTTATGACGTCTCTGTGTTCTGGACTTCTGTGGAGACTCAGGTCCTGCCTGGGTCCTCCAGGAAGCCTCCACTGATCCATTTCCAGGAATAGTGAGGGTTATCCTCTGGGCTCCCCACAGAGTCATGTTCTGTACTAATCTGTTTCCAGGCAGTGTCATGATGGCAAAGGATTGGAGTCAGACTGCCTGAGTTCAAATCCTTATTCTGTAATTTACAGACTATGACTCACTGGGAAGTTATTTAACACCTGGGCTTAATTTTTCTCATTTGTAAAACGGGGCTAGCAATGGTCCTATGTTTATTGGAACCTATGTACTTAGCATCTCTCTGGCACACAGGAGGGGCCCAATAGACAGGCGCTGTTATTATTTTTCTTTCCACAATTACAGAGGCTTTCCTGAGGGCTCCACCTTTCAGATATCAAGGAATAGCACAGATTCAAGCAGTTAGTGTTCCATGTTGATGAATGAATGAAAGGTGAGGTTTCCTTGTAATCGATGTGTTGAAAATAATCTTACATCAAAAGTTTATAAGTACAGAACAGCTTAAATGATAAAATTTTCTTTATGTGATTTTCAAAAGCTATACAAAAATGAAGTACATTTGATTGCAACTAATACTATATCCAAAAATTGATATAGATATACATTTATTCCACATTACAGTTAGTATGGTTTACTGGACAAAACATAGATTGCAGACAGACTTGGCTTAAATCCCAGCTCCATCTTTTCTTGGTATGTGGCTTTGTCAAGGTGCTTCAATCCCCTGTACTTGGGTTTCCTTATTGTAAATTATGGCAAATAAAACTTACCATCTGGGAGTAGTTGTAAAAACTAAGCATAGTTATTAGAATGTATTAAATTGTCAGTTGATGCTAATTATTATTGTTGTTTGTATTAGGTGGAGATGGGACAAAGAAAAAAAAAAGAAGGGAAAAAGAAAGAAAAGGATTAAAGTAGGTAAAGCAAGAGGGGAAAAGTCAATTTAAAAAACCCAGAAATTGACATCAAAAATAAAGGCAAATAAAATGACTCATAGATTTAATTTTGTTTTAAAATATTACATTTTACTTTTTTAGTTTCTTGCATGAATAACACATATCCGTGGCATCAAATTCAAAAACTACCAAAAGATACTCAGTGAAGAATAAGCCATTTCAACCATGCCCAAACCACTAGAGGTGACTATGGTTTCTTGTGGTTCTTTTTAGTAATATCCTATGGATTTATTAGCAAAATATTTGTATTTCCCATTTAGTTTTATTCTCCCTACATACATGGTAATGCACTAATTATACTATTTTACATCTTGCTTTCTTTATCGAATGTATTTTAGCGAACATTTCTCATTGGAGATAGAGGGTTTCTTCTTCCTTTTTTGCCCTTGTAATTCCATTTATTTGACCAGTGCCCCACTGATGGAATTTTAGGTTGTTTCCAATCTTTTGTTATTACACCTAGAGCTGTAATGAATAATCTTGTCCATGTGCAATTTCACACTTGTGAATGTATCAGTGAGATAGTTTCCTTGAAATGGAATTACTGACTCAAAAGATATGGGCGAATATGACAGATAGAAACAGATAGAGGTTGTAGCAATGTAACACTCTCTCCTGCCATGTTCCTCCTATTACCGTCAGCACATGATGCTATCAGCCATCTTGATCTTTGCCAGCCTGATGAGGGAAAAGACATCTCATTACAGTTTTAATTTTCATCTCTCTTAGTATAAGAAAGATAGAGCATTTGGTCAGATATTTGAGAACCATTTTTATTTCATTTTTCCATTGATTTGACAGAACTCTTGATAGAGTCCAAAAGGCAAACTTTTGTTTTCACATATATTTTTAGTTTATCATTCATCTCTCTGCCTGTAGTGTTTTTTTGTTAGCTTTTTTTCCTGCAGAAATTTTGATTTATATGAATTAGATTTTGTGTCCTTTCTTGTATGACTAGATTTTGTTACATTTTTAAAGAGGTTTATTTAGGGAACTCTGATGTAAGAATATCCTACCAAGTTTTCTCCAGATATCTTTAAATAATAGGCTTCAAACTATCAGGCAAAAATAGACTATGCTTATCACGTGACAAGATGAACTATTCTTGTCACATGCTGAAAAAAATACACATAAAGAGAAAAATGTAGGTTTCTCTGGAGGTGGAATAATTGGGACATTTTTTCCTCTGTATTTTTCTTTGTTTTCCATGTTCTCTGCATTGATTATGTATTACAATACTTTGGTATGCAGAAAATATTAATTAAATAAAAATTTATTTGATCTCCTTTACCTTTCTTTTTTTTTGTGGGTACCGGGGGTCGACCTCAGGACCTCAGGACCTCACCCCTTGTTCGTATGTGGGTTCCGGGAGTCGAACTCGGGCCCTCGCGCTTGCCGGGCAGGCGCTTACGCCGCTGAGCCATCTCACCGGCACTCCTTTACCTTTCTTTCAAGGTATCCTTGCTTCCTAGATCTCTTGGAAGGCTAGTAATGCTGCATGTTTGTCTTGGAAGCAGTCTGTCTGGCTTCTACCCTAAACAGCTTTTGCTGTTCCACTTCCTGGTTGCTAAAGCTAGCGAAAGCTTTTTAGTACAGTTTTACGTAATCTGGCCCATTTGCAGCTCCGACCCCTCCTTTCTATTTTGCCTCACTCCCTCCTCTCTTTCTGCTGTTCCTTCAGTGGGTGCCGCTCAGGCCATTTCCCTAGCTCAGCCTTGTAATAGATGATGTTTTGGAGAGCTCAGTATGTATCAGGTGCTCTAAGTCTGCATATATTATCTCATTTAGATTTCCCTACAATTTTCTCAGGGAGCTATGGTTATCAACTGAATTTTCCAGGTAGAAAACCAGTCTTAGAAGTACTAAGTAATATACCCAAGTGCACCCTAGAAAAGGGTAAAGTTTTTAACCTAGGGCTCTGTGATCTTAATCACCATGCTAAGCCAGGTTGTGTTGTCTCTGTGCCCTTGTGGGCCAGCTCATCCTTGTGTAGCTTTATTTCCCTTCTATTTTACATGTCCCTAGCTTTGAATTCTCTTCTGCATTCTGGACAGTCCAGTGGACATGTCCATTTGGATGTTCCAGACACTTTCAATTCAGTGTATATATCCTAAAATTGTCTGTCTGGAAAGATGAGGCTAGTATTTTTTGAAGTTTTTGGCAAAAATGCTGGAAAATAAGAGCACAACAGATATGAACTCAGATATTCTATTTCTGAGGTTGGTGCTTCGCTTTTATTAAGTCAGACTTAAATCATCAGCACCTACTACATGCATTAACCTCTGGCCCTCAGGGAACTTTTAATGATTCAGATTCAGCTTGATTTGCATGTCCTTGCTCATTTAAGGCCAATAAATTATTTCTGGAAGATTGTTCTTTCCACAGCACAAACTACTACTGTAACTTGCTTATCCTGATGGGAAGGGGCATTCATTTCCTTAAAGTGATCAGGGCTTCCTCTCGGAGAAATTAGCATTGAATGCTGGAATCCATTTAAGTCCCCTGAGAGTCTGTGGTTCAATCCACTGGAATTAATAATCACAGTGAACACAGGTAGGACATTAGTTTTAAAAACAATTGCATTTCATCAGGAAGAGGGAACTTCAACCAGCAGAGGAACTGACTTTTTATGGCTTTGCAATTGGTAACAGTTTCTGTAGGAAGAACATTGCCAATTCCAGTTTTCCAGGATGGTGTTTTTCTTTTAATTTTTATAATACTGTAGTTTAAAAAATCCTACACACTTCCATAGGCTCGTGCAAATAGATATAAACAGGCACCTTAATTAGATATATAGGACTAAGGTTGGTTTATTTATTTAATACTCATAGTAATGAAGCCATACAATGCATACTACTATGAAAATTATTTTTCTCACCTAACTCAATATCATGGGTAATCCATCAAGATCAGTTAATGTAGCTTTCAAAAACTGAAGTAAGTAATGTGTAACACATCATTTTCATGATTTATTTAACAAATTTCTTTTTCTTTTTTTGTGGTATTGGGGATTGAACCAAGGATCTCAGCACTGGGCCGGTGAGATGGCTCAGCTGCCTAAGTGCCTGCCTGGCAAGTGCGAGGGCCTGAGTTCGAGCCCTGGAACCCACATACGAAAAAAGGGCCAGTGATATCGCTCAGCGGCATGGGCGCCTCCTGGCGCGCGAGGTCCTGAGGTCGACCCCTGGTACCCACACACAAAAAAAATAAATTAAAAGGATCTCAGCACTGAGCTAGGTCCTTTGTATTTTGAGATAGGGTCTCATTTAAGTTGCTAAATTGCCCAGACTGGCCTTGAACTTGTGATCTTCCAGCTTCAGCCTCCCAGAGTGCTGGGATTACAGGTGTGTGCCAAAATTCCTGGCTAACCAATTTCTTTTTGATGGACATCCAGGTTGTTTGGGGTTTCTCATCTCTGTAGGCAAGGCTGCAGGAGATATCCTTGTACATACGTTTTAACATTATGAAACCGTTATATTTACAAGTTACTAAAGTAAGATTGCTGAACTCTGGGGTCGGCCAGTTTCTAAAATTGCATTAATATATGAGCAGAGGGAGGAAAAAAGGAAGTCATCTACTTCTCTCTGCCAGGTACTATAGTAGGTACTTTCCATAAGTTAAGTTTCATGTTGGTCTCTTGTTCTAGTCCTGCCCCAGTCCTTCCTCTACATAACCACAGATGAGCACATCAGTCATTGCTCAAAAGACTTGCATGGTTCCCATCACCTTCAGGGTAAAGGCTAACCTACTAATATGGCCCACAAGGCCTTCTACTTTCTCTCCCTTTCTTTCTCTTTCTCTCTCTCTCTCTCTCTGTCTCTCTCTCCATTTCTCTCTCTATTCCAGCAACCTGAACTCTTTGTTCTGATGGTCTTTCCTCACCTCTTTTCCAAGCTCTTCTTTCATTCAGCAATTAGCATTCACTTAGTGTTTGGCTCTTTGAGAATGCCTTTATGTGTTTATTTATCAGTTAGTGGGGCTAGATAATGCTATATTGGCTTACAATACAAATCCCAGTTGCTTAACTCAAGTTGATGGCTTAGTCAATCAAATTCTGCTATGGATCTGGCCCATTATCTGGGAAGCTCCCTTCAGAGACCAGCCAATAGAGCTGATGGAGGCTCTACCATCCTGTGATTGGACCATAAGAAACATTCAATTTCCTGGGTTGATGTGGCAGGGAGAGAGCACTAGAGGTTATAATGTTGGAATTAAATATATCGGCCTAGAAGTGACCATGCTACTCTCATTCTCAGCCTACTGGTCAGTACCATTAATGACTATAAGGGAACAGAAAGTGTGTCCTGTCATGAGGCCAGAGTAAAGGAGAACTGGACCCAGATGAGTGCTAGAAGCCTTAGCTACAGGCGAGATATCACCATATTGGAATTATTATGTGGTCTTAGAACAATGGTTTATGATTATCTCTCCTGCTAAAGAAGGCATTTTGCAAGGATAAAGAACTTTATGTTGTTCATCTTCATGTCTCTAGCATCTGGCATAGCTAAAAAACATTTGTTGAACAAATATATTCATGCATTAATAATTCACACTTTATAGATGGGGACACAAAAGTTCAGAGAATTCAATTAACTCACACAGCTAGCAGGTAGCAAAACAGGATTCAAACCCACATCTGCAGATCCCCAAAATCATACTTCTAGGAAAGTTAAACGTTTCGGTAGTTAAGATTCCTAGGTCTGACAATAAACCATTTGCCCATAGAAAAGGAATTCAATCTTAGAGCCAGAAGAATCCCGTCTCTTTAGTATATCACGTTTGAAATGCCCTGCGATGCCTCTGACAAAAGGCCTGTGAGTCATTAATCAGACTTTACAATCCAACATCTCCCAGCTATAGATTTGAAAACAAAAGAAAGTGGGCCCGTGATATAGCTCAGCGGCATAAGCACCTGCCTGGCAAGCGCGAGGTCCTGAGTTCGACTCCCGGTACCCGCATACAAAAAAAAAAAAAAGAAAGTGCAAAATAAAGTCACTGATTAACACACTTCTTACACTTGGGTATACAATCTGCAGCACTTCTATTTTGCCTCAACTGATCAGTTATCTTTTTCTCACAGGTCCTTCCTTACTAGGCAGCAGGGAAGTCTAGTCCTGTCAGTTAGCAATAGCCCAGTTCTTCTTCAAACAGTCTCCTTTCGCTTTGACACAGCTCCTTTCGAGGAACTACCAGGTCCTTCAGCACTTGCTTTTCTGTCTTCTTCTCCCAAGCTGGGCCCTAGGGAAACATATCTGGGCACTCAGCAATACCTGCGGTGGAAGTGTGGGCCATACTTTGCCTTCTTGCCAGAGTGGAAAGGAATTTGTATACACTTTCTTGTCACTTTCTTCCTTGGCCATTAAATTCAGGTCCTTCTTCTGCCTCATCAGAACTCATAGAGGATGTTCCCCTCCTGATACAATATGCCAGACGCTCTCAGGATTAGTATCTTCCAGTTACTCAATTGGAAAAGGAGCAAGAGCTCCACTACTTTCGACTTTCTCTTCTTTCTCACTGTCCCTGAGGGACTTGGTTTGGAAGGCAAGCTCTCCATAACACGTGTTTGACTGTTGACCTACCCTGTCTCTTCACATAGCTCACAGAGCCTGAAGGTTGGTCTTTTGCTTTACTTCTTCTTTCACTGTGCTAGGGGGTTCTATAGCTTATCTCCCTCTGTCCCAACTGTAGTGCCATGCCGTAGTTTAAATGCTAAGTGAAAGTTCAGGGAGAAAAGTAAACTTGCTAATAAAAAAATAAATTAGGAAATACTTCAAAAATGACACCCTCTCCTCAGTGTACATATGTTATTTAGTTTAACTAATCAAAAGTAAGGTTATACTATATACAATGCTCTGTTGTTTCTGTTTCAATTTAATATTTCTTCAAGATCCTTCCATATTCACACACAAACTGACCTTATTCTTTTTAAGAGTTGCATAGTATTCTATAAAACATAATATAGTTTATTTTGCCAGTTCCCACTGATGGACATTTCAGTTATTACAAATGACCATGGAGTGAACATTGTCATATACAGTTTTTTTATATTTGTGTGAGTATATTCTTTGGCTATATCTCTAGTATTGGGATTACTAAATCAGCTAGTATGTGGATTTAAGATTTGGGTAAAAAGATTTCATCACTTTGTCTCATCTACTAAGATGAAGTCACAGTTTTTCCTTAAAATAATAGTTTCAGGGCCGGTGAGATGGCTCAGCGGTGTAAGTACCTGCCTGGCAAGCACGATGGCCCGAGTTCGACTCCCGGAACCCACATACGAAAAAAGGGCCGGTGATATCGCTCCATGGCATGGGCGCCTGCTGTCGTGTGAGGTCCTGAGGTCGACCCCTGGTACCCACACACACACACACACACACAAAATAATAATAATAATAGTTTTAATAATTATGGCAGTGATTAACAAGACACAAGAATGCATTTTGAAGAAAGAGAGAGGAGGAAATAGGAATGAATGGATAAGAATTTTGGTGAGTATCAGTGTACTATGCGAGCTAGGTTCACAGTATTAGAAATCATACAGACCGGGCAGGACTTCCAATTCTGCCATTTACTGGCTGAGTGACCTCAGTTTCCCCATTACACAGGCTGATGTGAAGAAAAATCAGATAATATATGTAAACTATTTAGCATTCAATAAACTTGCTGTCAGTATTACTCTAATGAACCTGGAATATACTGGATATTTAACCTGTACTAGGCAATGGTGAGAATATAAAAGTAAGCAGTACAATTTATTCCAGACTAATTGAAAAAATCAAACAAACCCATTGCAATCATCAGGAAACAACAAAGACCTTAAAAAGAACTAAGTGCCTTAAACATCTAGATATACTTTGATTACTTATGTGGATAATTTTAAAAATCAGTTCCAATGAAACAGCTTCCTTTGAGTGTTTGAGGCTTTGGAGAGCTCTCTTTAATTTTGCAAGGTCTACTTGAAAGCACCTCATAAGTCATATGAAAGGTTTATATATCAACTGTATTTTCAAATGTACAGTTACAGCCGTGAGTTTGAGGCCAACCTGGGCTACATAATGAGTTCAAGGTGAGCCTGAACAACATAGTGAAACCCTGTCTCCAAAAAGAAAAAAAGATAAAAAAGTGCAATTACATGTTGTCACAATTTCTATGGAGTCAAAATTCTGAAATTTTTTTTTTTATTTTAAAGAGAAGAAAAAACAAAACAAATCAAAAGAAGAACAAATTTTCAAAACAACATAATAGGAGGGTAACAATGGTTAATACATTACGTATTACTATCTTTAAGTTAGTTATTCAGGACACCAGACATTAGCATTCAATTGTCCAAACATTATTGGCACAAACCTTACTCTTCAATGAACTAAGTAAAAATGGTAGTGTATCTATCTTAACCATCTTATATATATATATACAATTTTTTTCCCTTTCCCTTCTTTCTTTTCCCTATTCCAGTCTCTCTTTCCTTTTTACCAGTTTCTTTTTGATTCACCATATCTATTGTACATTTTGGATCTTATTTACTCTTTCAGTTTCTCATACTAGAGAGATAATACGATGCTTACACATGTGCTTCTGGTTTATTTAACTTATGAGTATTTTCTCGAGTTGCATCCATTTACCTATAAAAGTCTCCAGTTTATCCTTCTTTATGGCTGAATAGTACTCCATTGTATAAAAATACCACATCTTTCTTATCCATTCCTCAGTTGATGGGCATTTGGGTTGTTTCCAAGATCTGGCTATTACAATTATTGGTTTTTAGGTTAGAAAGAGCTTCAGAGTAGAGCTGAGGTCGAATTGGTTGTGCCGATGAGTTTCAAAAGGAAATTTTAGGCTTGTTTTCAGGATTTTTTATTTCATAAAATGTGAGTCCTATGTATTTCTCCGGTTTGAAGATGTGGTAGTGCCTGCCGTGGGTCATTAGAGGAAATAATGAAACTTAACTCTAGCACTCTCCCACAAGGAGATGGAGGAATAGCTTCAGGTTTCCCCCAAATCTGGCCCCATTATGTGATACCGTTAGCTATACTATAGAAATGCTCCTTGGTACCGTCTCCATTTTCTCCTCTGTTGTTCATATCACAGTTTTAGGGTGAATCAGACCTAGATTTGAGCCCTTACTTTGATTCTTACTATCGGTATGATCTTAAGCAACCCTTTTAAATTTATACCTGTTCATTTTCCAGTAGAGACAAATCTCCATAAATGTGCACATTAGTAGACATTTCTGGAGATTATGCTATGGGAGAAAGGTCTAAGGGGCCTTTCTGAGAACGGTTTCAGAGAAGTGAACTGACTTGCCTGAGACTATACAACTAACCTGTGAAAAATTTAACGATGATTCAGATTCCTGACTTCTGGTCCAGCATTCTGCCCGTAAAAGCAGTGTCCTACTGGGGGTTTAAAGATGAGGGGAAGGATCCTGTAGTGTAGTTTTTCTATCATAAAATACTCTTCAGAAAGACACCCTAGGCCAGTGGTGGCAAACCTATGGCACACATGCCGCAGTGGGCTGTATGTATCACTGAAAGCTCTAAAAGGTTCACCATCACTGGTCTAGGCAGACCCACCTGCTCAGCTCCAGGTGTCCAAGTACACCTGCTTCTTCTTCCCAGCTGTCCCCAGTGCTGTTCCTTTTATCTTTAAGTCCCAGGTGACCTTGGAGTCATGAAGGTGCCTTCTTTTCCTTTCCCCCATATGCAATGTCAGTTTTATCTTGTAAATAAATTTCAGATTGATCTCTCTGTCTCCACTGCCAGCATCCCAGGCCAAGACTCTACCATCTTCTGCCCGAATCATAACTTTCTATCTGGCCTCAGAGTAAACTTTTCATAGTGTGAATCTGCTCTGTCTTATTGAAAATTTAAACCTCGAATGGCTCCTTGTGACTGCTAGGTTGGGAGTTCAACATGATGGGGCCTCCAGCACCCTGTAAGTCCCATCTCATGCCATTCTTTGCTTCGCTGTACTTTTCCAGCCCCCTGAGTGTTTCAGCTTCTTCCTGTCATGAGGCTTTTCTTTTTTACATGATACCCATCTATTTGGAGTGCTCTTTTCTTTCTTCCTGCTCCTTTGCCCGGTTAGCACACTTTTGCCCTTTAGACCTTAGCTCAAGGCTTACTTTCTTTCTTTTTTTTTTTTTTAATGTGTGTACCGGGAGTCAACCTCAGGACCTCACGCTTGCCAGCAGGCACTTGTGCCACTGAGTGATATCACCGGCCCTTTTTTCCCTGTATGTGGGTACCAGGAGTCGAACTCAGGACCTCGCGCGTGGCAGGCAGGCGCTTATGCCGCTGAGCTATCTCACCGGTCCAAGGCTTACTTTCTTAAGAAAACCTTTTCTAGCTGCTTCCAACTATTAGGATCCCTGTTATAGGTATTACTAGAACACACTTTCTCTCTTGGTGTATATGCTTATCACAGTCTGTAATTAGTATATTCATTTATGCAAATGCTCCATTAATTTTGGTTTTTACCATCATGTATGTTCCACAAGAGCAGGGAACTGATTTTTTCTCACTGTTATTTCCCCATATCCAGCATCTCCTGGCACATAGCAGCTCCTTATAAAAATGTGGTTAGTGAATGAATGAAACTATGTTCAGCTCTTCCTTAAATCTCTTGTCATCTATCTTGCCTGCTCCCTGTCACTCAAGGCCCGTATTTCATACGTTTACACTTAGTTGAGCACATGTTAATATTTGTGTATCTTTTATTTCTTGTTATCGTAAGGTAAATCTGCCTTCTATCTTGGCCATCTTCATCAATATTTTCTAATCTGAGTGTCTCAGATAGGAAATCTCAGGGGCCTCACGACTGTAAGGAAGGGAAATACTTAGTAAGTCACCCTTCCTGTGTCTCTTACTGAACTTCTGGGGAAAACCCTTTGACCATGAAAACCAGGGACAGAGTCAGACTGGAGGACATAGACTGTTTTCCTTAAGGCTTGAAGTTTAAGTAACTCAGGAAAAAAAGCTGGAATCTATCATAGTCCATTGAATTCCTTTACCGTGGAGAATTATAGCAGTATGGTAGTCTCTGAGACTTTTGGACTTATCTCGCATATTTCATACTACTATAAGTCATAATTGAAAATCGCTGTAAGATACATCATATATCCGGAGAGGATCAAGATTGGTAGATAGTTGGGGGTTTGTGCTATAGAGCATCTCATTTGGTCTATATTGAGCAGGCCATACAAACTATTGGCTGCAGGCTGAAATGGAGTTGGGAGGCTGTGAGGTCTTCTCTGGGGCAGCTGGGAGTGTCCCCACAAACGAGAAATTTCGTGTTGTGAAACTAGGGACTATCCAAGATAAGACATGCAGTGTCTGTGCCCTAGTGCTTAGTAAATGCTAGCAATTCGTTTATTACTGTAGCGTGTATAGGCGCTTGTGCTTTAGTTTGCAGGAAGAGATTTCCTTTTCTCTAAAGAATGGGCACATTACGATCTGTCTACCTATTTATTAAGATAATCTGTGATCTGTTCCAACTTTAAAAGGGGAATATTTCTTTAATAATGCATTCTGAAGTAGGAGAGTCTGTAATGTGCTCCTAGTGTTGGCCAAGGGAGCTTTTCTAGTTAATTTTCATTGTAAAACCACTGAACTCCTGTGTGGGCTATGAGAATTCGTTGAGAAACGTGTCTCCTTACTACATTTTTACTTTTCCTTTTTTGGATCTTATGGAAATGTGTAATTATTTGTAATGTGTGTCTTTTTGTTTGTTGGTTGATTGGTTTTTAGGAAATTGAATGTTTCTAAAGCTCTTATAGATCTTAAACTCTATAAAAGCAAGAATCTATATTTGAGAATCATTTCTAGTATAGGGTAGGTGCCCAGCAAGCATTTACAAGTATTAATTTGCTTAGTCTTGCCAGCAGCCTTGAGGCAGTTAGCACCATCACCTCCATTGTGTAAATGAAGCTGCCACAGGACCAGGTACACAGTAGAACGACCTAATCAGGCGTATTTTTAATGGTGCCTGGAGTCAAACGTAGAGCTTGTGTGCTTTCCAACTGTGTGCTTGGTTGTAACCCTTTCTGATACCATTGGCAAGCGAGAATAGGTCAGGGAGATTCACTCTGGTCTTGACGTGTTTTTTCTCTTTAATATTATTTCAGATGTATATATATATATATGTTGGAATGGGTATCACTGTGTTGCCTAGGCTGACCTCATCTGGTTTCAGTGGTCCTCCCACCTCAGCTTACTAAATGTGGGGACTACAAGCATACACTTTGCTGATTTCATTTTTTAAACTAGGTCTTTAAAATTTTTAAAGATTAGGCCTTTACAAATTATTCATGCTTACGGCTTTTGAGAAAGAAACCAACTACCACAAAAGGGTAGGAAGTGAAAAGTTAAAGAAACTTTATTCTTATTTATTTTCCCAGGTAACTTTTTTTGTTTCTATCACCCTATATATACTCTCCTTCTTTTTGCACATAACTTTGAACATACTATATCATGTGTTTTTAGTTTTTAAAAAATCTATTTGGGAGATTTCTGGGTTAATATATAGCTTAAACATATAATTTTTCTGTATTTAAAAAAACTCCATTGAAACTAAAGAAAAGAATTTTTTTTTTAAAGACCAACACATATAAGGGTGGAACAAATAAAAGAGGAAGCAAAAGCTCTTAAAGTTTTGGAAGCAGGAAGGGAGACAGATGAGTGGCAGTGGAGGTAGTAGACCTAGAAAAGCTGAACCCCAAACTGACCATGGAAAAAGCTGAGAACCACTTGTCCTGACTCAGGATGCTCAGAGGCCCAGAGCTGACAACTGGGACTGTGTGTGTATCAGGGCAGTGAGGAGGATGAGTAGGAGATGTGGGTAGCAGGATTTCTGGATTGGGATTGCAAGGCACAGGGGAAGGCGCCAACTCTGTACTGGAAATGAGGGGTTTAATGAACATATGCATAGTGAAGATTCTCCCCTCGTGGTTCCCTGAGTTCAGCAGCCAGTTAGGGAATCCAGGTAGGAGCCAGAAGAGTACTCCCCTGGGAATCTGATCTGTTCAATCAGAGAGACATAAATATATATACTGTACAGCGTCTTCACTCTATAGTGAAGGTCTAAGTCAGTGAACCCTGTCCTGAAGCTTAAAGCTTCTATCTTCAGCACTGCCACCCCTTATTTTAAACACAAGAGGAAAACTAGCTATAGAAAGATAGCATCTAACATGGAAAAGTCCAAAATAAACAGAAGAGAAACTAGATGGAAACATTTTGATATTTAACTTCTTAAGGGAAAATATTTCTTCCATGAAAGAACAGGATGCTATAAAAAAAGTAATATTTGAAAACAAAAGGAACCCTGGATATAGAAATATATCAGGAGTGAACAATTAAAAAGAAGGGTTGAATGAGGAAATTCTCAGAAAGTAGAGCAAAAAGCAAGTTAGAATTAAGTGAGCAAACATAAGCTATTTAGTGGATGAAGCCAGAGGGTCCAGCAAAAGTCTCAGAATGTTTTCAGAACTAAAGGGCATAGGTTTTAAGATTAAAGGAGACCAAGGATTGTCCAGTGTATTGGATTAAAAAAAAAAACCCTCCAGTATAATTATAGTTAAATTTCATTACATTGGGATAAGGAAGATTCTACAAGCTTTCAAGGAATGTTGGGGAGTGGGGAGTTCACATGCAAGGGGTCAATAATTTCTTAGTAGCACTGAAGATTACAAGACAATGGACAGTACTTCAAAATATTTGAAGAACATTTATTTTTAACCTGGGTTTTTATAGAGAGCCAAATTCAGAATCATGTGAGAAAGTGAAAAAAAGACACTTTCAGGGAGGTACATCTGAAAAAATTATTTAAGGAAGTTCCTGGAGGATGCACTCCTCATAGGTGAATGAATAGGCCAAGAGAGGAAGGCATGAAAGACAAAGACCAGAAGATCCATCACTGTGGAGAAGGAAGGAAATCTGGAGAGGCCATGGTGACAGTTATGCATGAGAGGCAGAGAGCAATCAGTACAGAGTGGGACAACATGAGTCAAGAGATGGGTTGAGTTGCAGCATCTCCAAGTCCTCCACCATTGTTCCAATATTTAAAAAAAATTATTATGGTAAAAAACATATAACAGAATTTACTACTTTAACTATTTCTTAGTTGTATAGTTCAGTTGTGAAACAGATCACCAGAACTTTTTCATCCTGCAAAACTGAAAATCTATATACTCTCTTAACTTCCTATTCCCCTTCCCCCTAGTCTGGTAACCACTATTCTACTTTCTGTTTCTGTGTATTTGTTACTGTAGATAACTTGTAGGTGGAATCATATGGTATTCGTCTTTTTGACTTATTTCACTTAGCATAATGTTCTCAAGTTCATCCATGTTGTAGCATATGGCAGGAGTTCCTTCCTTAAGGCTATATAGTATTTCATTATGTATGTACTACATTTTGTCTATTCATTGTTCCATTGATAGACATTTGTGTTGCTTCCACTTCTTGGCTACTGTTAATAAACCTGCTGTGAATGTTGGTATGCAAATATCATTTTGAGATCCTGCTTCCAATTATTTTGGACATATATACCCAGAAGGGAGATTACCAGGTCATATGGTAGTCCTATTTTTAATTTTAGGAGAACCACCATACTGTTTTGTGTTGTGGTTGCATCATTTACAGTCACACCAACAGCATATAAGTGTTCCAATTTCTGCATACTCTTACCAACGCTCATTTTTAAACTGTTGCTTTTTAAGCAGCCACACTAATGGGTGTGAAGTGATATCTCAGTGGTTTTGATTTGCATTTCTCTCTTGATTAATGTAGTGAACAGTAGCCAACACTTGTGATTGTTGGTCATTTGCATATTGTGTTAGCTGTCCAAAAGTATTAATAAATACCCGAGATAATCAAATCATAAGGGGAAAAGAGTTGTTTTGGCTTACAGTTTGGGCAGTTTCAGTCCATAATTTGCTGGCCCCATTGCTTGTGGGCCCGTGGTGAGGCAGCACATCTTGACAGGAGCAGTTAGAAGAATACTGCTCACTTCATAGCCAAGAAACCAAGGAGAGAGAGAAAGAAACCAGGGTCCAAGATCCCCTTTGAGGGCACTTCTCTAATGGCCTAAAGACCTCCCACTAAGCCCCTTCATCTTCCTCTTTTTAACTTTCCGGCAGTGAGGTACACAGTTTTGTTCTACCACACACTTCTGCTATGATGTGCTGCCTCACCATGGGCCCCAAAGCGACAGCAAATTGATCACGGACTGAGACTTCCAAAGCAATAAGCCAAAATAAATCTTTAAGTTCATTATCACAGTTATTTGTTGTCATGACAGAAATCTGACTAACATATAGTCTTTGGACAATGCTTATGCAAGTTCTTTGCTCATTTTTAATTGGGGCATTTGATATTTTGTTGCTGAGTTGTATATATTCTGTTATTAACACTTTATCAGATGTATGATTTGCAAATATTTTCACCCATTCAGTAGGTTTCCTTTTCACTCTTTTGATTGTGTCCATTGATACACAGGTTTTTTTTTTTGTGGGTACCGGGGGGGTCGACCTCAGGACCTCGCGCGCCAGCAGGTGCCCATGCCACTGAGCGATATCACCGGCCCCTTTTTTGTATGTGGGTTCTGGGAGTTGAACTCGGGCCCTCGTGCTTGCCGGGCAGGCACTTAAGCCGCTGAGCCATCTCACCGGCCCTGATACACAGGTTTTTAAGTTTGCTGTAGTCCTGCCATCTATTTCTGCTTTTATTGTCTGCTCTTTTAGGGTTATGTCCAAGAGATGAGTGTCAAATCCAGTTTTATGAGATTTTCTCTTATATTTTCTTTAGGAGTTTTATTGTTTCAGGTTTTAAATTTAGGTTTTTAGTCCATTTGAAGTTAATTTTTATAAATCGTATAAAATAAAGGTACAACTTCATTCTTTTGCATGTGGATATCTTGTTTTCCAAGCACCATTTTTTTTGGAGAGGGGTTAGTGTTTTTGAGACAGGGTCTTGCTACATAGTTCAGGTTGGCTTTGAACTCATGGTTATCCTCCTGCCTCAGCCTCTGGAGTTCTGGGATTACAGGTGTGTGCCACCACACCCAGCTCCCAGCACTATTTTTTTTTTTAACAGACTGTCATTTTCCCATGGAGTATGTCGGCACTCTTGCTAAGATTATCTGACCACATACGCAATAGTTTATTTCCAGGCTCTCTCTTATATCCTATTGGTCTGTGCTTCTGTCCTAATACCTAATTGTTTTGATAAATGTAGACCTGTAATGTTCTCAAATCTGGAAGTATTTATCCTACAATTTATTCTTTTATTTTCCCCAAATTGTTTTGGTAAATCAGAGTCCTCTGAGGTTCAGTATGAATTGTTCTATTTCTGCAAAAATATACCATTGGGATTTTGATAGGATGAATTGAATCTGTAGATGACTTTAGGTAGTATAGACATTATACCAATCTTTATAGCTGTATGAAGCTAGGAGATAACGAATATGGCCAAAATGAGGGTATAAAGCAAGCAAGTAAAAATGGGAGACCACTAGGAAGTGATAAATTACCAAATGAAACTGACCAGGGGAACACTGCAGTGAAAGACATGTGGAAGAGTCAGTATAATAAGCATCAGGATTCTTAAACTAAGGAAACAAGACAACTATTAAATTCAAGAAAAACAAAACAAAAAAACAAAGAAAGAAAGCATTAATATAGCATCTCATAGTGCTTGACCATAATTAATATTTATATGAGTACATAATGTAAACACTGAATATTTAGGGGTTTTTTACTTCTTTCTTTTTCTTTTATAAAGAAATATTTTCATAACCAAATAATAAGAGAACAACAATAGTTAATTTTAAAAGGATGATATATTATGAAGTCACGAGTGAGAAGGCACAGTGTTAGGAGAGCTAGACCTTTATTTACCCATAATAGGAAACTAATCATTGTCAAAAGATAACTCACTTCATAGCCAGGAAGCCAAGGGTGGAGAGAATTCTTTGTCCAGAGCTATGCTGTCCAACACAGTGGTCACCAGCCACATGATGGCTTTCAGCACTGGGAATGTGGCTGGCCCAAATTGAGATGTGCTGTTAGTAAAAATTATACAATGATATTTGAAGACTTAGTACAAAAAGAATGTAAAATATCTGTCTCAGTCCATTTTCTGCTGCTAGAATAGAATAGCACGGACTCAGTAAATTGTAAACAATGCAAGTGTTTTTGGCTCATGGTTGTGGAGATTGAGAAATCCAAGATCCAGGGGCTCCATCTGGTGGGGGACTTCTTGCTGAGTTTAACATAGTGGAATTCATCACATGGTAAGAGAACACGAGAAAGAGAGAAAGAAGCAGGAGCTCCCCCTTGTATAACTAACCCACTCCCTTGATAATGGCCTTAAAGCATTCTTGAGTGTGGAGTGCGCTGACCTAATCACCTCAGAAGATATTGCACTGGTAATTATATTTCAACTCGCGTTGTAGAGGGGACATTCAAATCATAGCTACATCTCATTAAGAAGTGTTTCAATGATATATTTTAAAATATTGGGTTAAAGAAAGGACATTAAAATTCATCTCACCTAGTTCTTTAAATTTCTTTTTCTTTTTTTTTTTTTAATATGTGGGTACCGGGAGTCAAACTCAGGACCTCACGCTTGCCAGGCAGACACTTATGCCACTGAGCTATATAACTGGCCCCTTAAATTTTTAAAAAAATGTGGCTACTAGAAAATTTAAAATTACAAATGTGGTTTGCATTATATTTCTATATTTTATATTTGGCAAACAAGTCATTTAAATAAATAAATGACATGTAATCCAGAAATTACAGCACTGGTTTGGAAATAAGGTGACATATAAATGCCAAAAGAAACAGCTAAGGTAGTGAGAAGTGATTGTTTCTGAAAAAGCAACTGGGAGATTGGGGAAGACAGGAGTAGGGAATTACTGTATTTTGTTCTAAGTCTTTTAATATTATTTTACTTTTAAAATCAGGTGATAAAAAGACTATTAAATACAATTTAGTTAAAATATAGTTATGGACAGTTTCCCCAGTTTGTTCATATACATTTACCTGAATTGTTAAAGAAACTGCATAATGTTCCACTATATGAATTTGCCATAATTGCTGTACTCCTTTTTTTGATGGATATTTGTGTTTGCTTTCTATTGCTGTCACAAGATACCCGAGACAAATAGCTTAAAAGTCAAAAAGGCTTACTTCGGCTTATAGTTTCAGACCATGATCTCTTGGCCCTGTTGCTTTCGGCCTGTGATGAGGCAGAACATCATGGGGTGTGGGGAAGCGTATGGCAGGTCAAAGCCACTCACCTTGTGGTGGCTGGGAATCAAAGGGGGAGGGAGAGAATCATGGGGTTCTAGTATCCCCTTTAAGGGCACACCCCATTGATCCAATTTTCTTCCACTAGGCCCCACCTTCTAAAGGTTCCACTACCTCAAAATTCCATCATCTGGGGACGAATCCTTCAACACATGTACCTTTGGGGGACATTTAATGTGCAAACCATAACAATATTTAAGTTGTTTCTGGATTTCTTTTGTCATTTCAAATTTTTCTTTAATAAATATCTCTGAACATAGATATTTGCCACATTGTATCTTTAATGTAAGTATCCAGAAGTAGGTTTCCTGCACAATGGGTGCATGCATTTAAAATTTTGGCAGACCTACTAACTTTCTTTTCTGAGAAATTACACTAATTTATACTCCTACAAATAATATATGCTTTTCCACACTTTGATCAGCATTGAATATTATCAACTTTTTAGCCCTCACCCTTTGGTTATTATTTGTGATGTTGAGTATCATGTGTATATTTTATTGGCCAGTGTTTGGTCTGTTAATGCCATTTTTTTGTTTTTCTTTTGAGTTGCTGTCTTTTTCTAAGTGATATGTTAG
Source organism: Erethizon dorsatum (assembly GCA_028451465.1). Lineage (NCBI taxonomy): Eukaryota > Metazoa > Chordata > Mammalia > Rodentia > Erethizontidae > Erethizon > Erethizon dorsatum. The sequence continues at coordinate 83,140,671 of CM051835.1, forward strand.
AGTGGATAGATAATTTTGTGATGAACTCTGAGGGTTGTGGTAGATGTCCAAGATGTTTGTTCTTCTGAAGAAAACCAATCCAGAAGTGTCTGATGAGGGAACAGACAAGCCTGTCTACGTTAGCTACATTTTGTAGTTGGCACTTAAATCATTTAAATAAACAGAACCATATGTCCTGGGGATGAGAGGGCAACAACAACCGCAAGCAGTTAATTCTGCTGAATCATGGCTAATGATTAGAGTGGTGAATAATTGTGTTGAGGAGGGAAGTAGTTTTGTGGCCAAAGACAAATTGACTTTTGGTCCTTAGATATTTGCTACCTTTTGCATGATCCTTGTGTTTAACTTAATCTTGAATTTCCACAATTTGTTTTCAATCCCAACCTTATAAAAGTTGTTTATGTTACACATACACACATATCTCCATTTGTTTTGTTTTGTTTTTTGAGACAGGGTCTTGCTATGTAGTTCAGGCTGGTCCTGAACTCACTATGTAGCCCAGACTGTCCTTGAACTCCTGGCAATCCTCCTGCCTCAGCCTTCCGAGTGCTGAGATTACAGGCATGCTCCACCACGCCTGGCCCATATCCCCATTTTTATAATTGGGGATTGAATTGTTCTTCCCCCTCCCTCTTATTCTTTTCCTTTACTCCCTAGCATCCTGTCTTTGGGAGTAGCCGTTGCTGTGAGAACAGTACACCCACCTTTAAAATAGGCTTGGTGCAGTAAGGACATGTACTGCTGTTAATAGTGTAAGGTGAAGAGTTGTTTTTGATATAGCAGCTGTTGGATAACTTAGCAAAATACCTTCATCCCACCCCCAAGTTAGTAATAGAATATCTAGGTAAAAATAAAGAAGAAAACATGTGTCATGTGGTGGAGAGGTATGTGAAGGAGATTTCTAAGGTACAAATCAACACAGAAAGGTAATAGCTAAAAATCTAAAAATAAGTCTCCCTCAGTTGTTTATAGAAACAGCACCAAAAAACCCACATAATGTCATAAATACATATTTATCACTGAGAGATTTTCCTTCAGGCTTTTATGGCTTGTACCTAGATGTCCTCCTAAAGCCTCTTGCAGTTGTAGGTGGGGGTTTTTGGAGGTGGCTGGATCTAGGGTGAATGCTGCTGGGATCAAGGATGTGATGCTGGGATTGAATCATGATGTGATGCTAGGATTAAGGCTGCCCCACCCTAGGTGTGAGTGCTCCCCAGCCTGAATAAGATATAAGGCACAGAAAGAGGGTCTCTGTTTGTCGCTTGTCATTTGCTGCTTGCTGCCTTCCTGCTTTCTGCCTGCCATGAACTGTTTCTCCTCTGCAATGCCACTCTGCCATGCCACCCTGCCTTGGAGGCAGCCAACCATGAACTGAAACCTCTACATACTGTGAGCTACATCAACTTTTCCTCCTTTAACTTTGGGTGTCTGGTATTTTGTCTCAGTAACGAGAAAAGTAAGTAAGAAAGTCCCCCACTCTCTCCAGACAGAGGGTTGGGCATCCTCCTGCCCTTAAATTTCTGTGAGAGAGGGAGGGCTCCGTGACCATCTTCCAAAAGCATTTGAGTAGCAAGTCTTTCTGGAAATCAGAGGCTCTTGCTTCACTTAGAAATAATTTCCACATCTATTATAGATATGGAATAATACCCAACCACTATCCGTAACCTAATAATCTTCCACTGGCTTCTTGTATCACTTTTCTCCTGACTTCCTCAAACTAGAAGAATATTCCCTTGAATAATTTCAAAGCTCCTTTCTGATTTGTCTTTCCAAATGACGCCAAAGAATGGCCAAAACCATTCTCCTTTAGTGTTGAAACTTGCAGCTGAACATTCAATTATTGTAACATAACTGGTCATAGAAATCGAAAGCAATGTCCTTGTTTTGTCACTGCTGAAATTCCTCCTTTTTTTTCTGTCCTGCTTCCCAACTCCAACGTCCAGATCCATCCACCAGAACCCACAACCTGACTCCAGACTAACAATATCAATTCAGCAAGGTTTATGAGTGCTGGCATCATGCCAACAACTTTTTTTTTCTTTTCTGAACACACCAAGTTAGAATAATCGAATAATGCACTGTTCCAGCATTCTATGAAAGTGTGCCAATCCAGCCACCACGATTTTGATGTGAAGTCTCATAGGATGCATCTACCTGTAAGGAGCATCTCAATTTCTAATCTCCAAAGATAAGCCTAGAGATCACTTGAGATTGAAGGAGCACATATCATTGAATTAAAGCCTGATATAATTTACTCGGCAGTTAACCCCAGCATAATTATGTATAATACCTTATTAATGATTTCCAGTAGGGTAATATTCCCCGCTTCCTATTCCTCCTTGCCTAAGGCACTGGTGAATCAACTCTTTCCCCAGGATGGGTTCCAGCACTGCTTGCCTTCTATTTGGCTCAGACCTCTGTCTTGCATTGCCATGTTGGTGCTACCCTGTTCCGGTACCACACTAGTCAGGGTGAGAGCAACCAGGTTTTTGAATGAAGAATCTTATTCTCTTCATCTCTTTATTAGCTCTTTCTAGAATTTTGCCAACTGCTTGGCTAAGGAGGTTAAGCCTCTCATCAAAGAACTCTGCCACGAGCTGGTGGCTTGTTGCCTGTTACTGAGAGTAGCCTCTTCTTCTCTATTTATCCACAAACTTGTCCTGCTCAGTTCTCTTCCCTCTAGCAATCTGACACCAAATTCTGTTTATTCTTTTGGCTGGAGAAATGTTTTCTGCTTTCTTTTTCTGAAGAATAATTGTTGTCCTCTTTATTTATAAAACATGCTCAATAGAGGAAATTTGGAAAACACCAAAAAGCACAATGGAGAAACTAATTCTACCCTAAAGTCACCACTATTATTAATTTAGTATAGCTATGTATATATTTCTGTCTAAACTTTTTAGGCATTTTAATTTATATTGCAAAAAAACTGTTATACTGTGCTTTCTGTTTTATATATTTTAAAATTTGGCACTATGTCATATTCATCTTTTAATATTATTCACATGAAATATATATTCAACATTGTCATTTTTAGTTAACAGAATTTATTACCTCAGTTTTATAGATGTATATTGTTTTTATTTTTCTATTATATCTATTATAGTGCAACGAACACGATTGCACAGACATTTTTGCACTCCTTTGACATTTCTTCAGAATAAATTCCTAGAAGTGAAATAGTAGGCTCAAAGGACCAGCATGTTTTAAGGCTCTTTATAAATATTGCCAACTTGCCCTCCAGGTGTTACGAGTTTGTTCTCTCACTAGCAGTGTATGGAAATGCATCTCTCAGTACTGTGGCTGACATTAGGTACGTGTCATTTTTTAATCGTTGACAATTTGATAGGTATAAAAGGCACCTTAGTATTTAATATGCTGTTTCTTTAATTGTGAGTCTGACTATATTTACATATGTTTAATAGTCAGATACATTTTTTGGTAATTTGCTTAAGTTCTTGGTCCTCTGTCTATTTTTTTCATCTTTTTTTCTTATTTGTTTTGATACATAAACTGTTAACTCACTGTCAACAATCAGAGAGGTTATGAACCCCAGATCCTCCTCCAACTCTTAAGAACTGTGTGGCCCTGGGTAAGTTACTTAGCCTCTCTGTTCTTCAGTTTTTTCATTTGTAAAGTGAAGAATAATGTGTATTCTAGAGGGTTACACATGTGTACCCTAGAGGGTGAAGATTAAATAATTTAATATATTCAAATCACTTAAATAGTCTGGCATATAGCAATGTAACCAGCAGGGCACAATAGAACTTTAAACATTAGATTTTTTTCTCATAGAGATAATCAACTTCTCCAAGCTTTCTCTTGCTGAGCACAAAATCAATACCCCCTCCTCTCTTCAGGCCAGAAAAAGTGACAGAATATGCAGATGCCAGAGACAGGAGGCTGGAGCCCAGTTTCCTTTCTACAAGAACGTGATAATGAGCTGAAGATGGCTGGAAGTGATAAAGCAAGTGTAAAGATCCGCATCTCTCTGTGCACCCCTCCCTTCTGTTCCTTACTATAAAGGACCTTTATCCACCTGTACAAGGGGAGATGGTGATTTGAGACAAATGAGCCTCTCCATCTCCACAGAACTAGCTTGGAATACATTCTTTTTCCCTTTTTACCAAAATATATGGCCTCATTTGTTTTGGTCAGTGGCAAGCTAACAAACCTAAGTGTATGATCTGAAGTGGCTGGTAACAGTTTTGGCGAGTCAGCCAGGAGGTAAGTCCCTGCTCCTGAGAGGACATACATCCCAGCAGGCAATTAGAAAAGGAACTGACTGCTCCTGGCTAGCTAAACCCATAGTCAGGACTCAGGGACATTCCAGCAGCTGCCAGGGACACTTTTACACCCAGGAATATCCCTCCTTCCCTGTTGATGGCATCAGCTGTCTATTAACACTTTTGTTGGTAAACGGAAAAAGGTTGTTTGGATAGGTGATGGGCTCTGCCTGGTTTCCCTCTGGAAAGTGCACTCCAGGGATCTACTGTCCCCATGATTTGGACCTTCTCTAAGGTTGTTCAGCAGTGCCATTTAGGTGAAGTAAGGACCTTCACTGTTTGGTGCTATTTTTAGACCTATTGCAGGTTATTTTGAGGCACTGACTGGTCAGTGGTGTTGTTTGGGGTGAGGCAAGTGGCTTCACCAATTGTGGCCATTTGGACCTATGGCATGTCATTTTTGGGCACTAACTGGTGTGAGAAGGGATTCAGAGGTAGAAAAATTTTCCAGACATCTGTGTGTGTGTGTATGTGTGTTTTTTTTTAAAGAGCGCTCATTTATTTTGGTTTGTTTTCCTTTGCTTTTGTTTCTTCTACCTTTCTCTTATTAAAACAAAAACAAAACAAAAAAAACCTTTATTCTAGGATGAGCCACAAGGTTTTAGTATCTTCTAAAACTACATAAGTCATTTGGGGGTTCTAGCAATTCTTTTTTTTTTTTTTTTTTTTTTTTTTTTTGGTGGGTACCGGGGGGACGACCTCAGGACCTCACGCGCCAACAGGCACCCGTGCCGCTGAGCGATATCACCGGCCCCTTTTTCGTATGTGGGTTCCGGGAGTCGAACTCGGGCCTTCGCGCTTGCAAGGCAGGCGCTTAAGCCGCTGAGCCATCTCACCGGCCCGGTTCTAGCAATTCTGAGTCCAATATACAGTTCAAGGTTCTTAAAACATTTGTTAGCCAAAAATAGTTTGGATTAATAGACTTTAAGAGGATAGAGACACTGGTGGTATAATTGAGGAGCTCTGCTGTAAACTGCTCAGAAATAAAAGTGCTTATGCAACTTTGCAGCTCCCTAGAAAAGTTTTAGTTACCCATGACTTAGAAAAACCTAATTTTATTGTGATAAAACATGGCCTGTATAACTGAAAGGCACTCTGATTTTACACAACTGTCCTTAAGAAAATTCTTTGGGGTAACTTTGGCCAGAATAAACTCCATAGCTGCTTTCCTTTCTGTTTTCTACATTAGTGACAAGTACAAGTAAGAGCCTTCTGTACCCACTGACCATGCAGCTAATGTGAGTGAGTTTATTGGGGTTAAATTTTCCCACATTTTGGCTAATAGTCCTTCACTCATTTTTAACTTGTTGTGTTTCAAAATATTTGTCAAAACTTGTTTGCTGTAAACTGATTTTTGTCTCCTGCCACCTCCATGCCTTAACTAAAAAAACAGAGAAATTTAACTACAGATGGTTTGCCTTTGTGTTTTTCTTGGTGGGGAGGATTGTTCCTAAACCAGTTTCTTTTTTCCACATTAGAGGCCTTGAGCAATAGAGCTAAGATAAAGTGCATACATTTCTGACAAGTTATGTCTAAATTTTAACCCAATAAAATGAAAAATGTTTTGATCTGGGGCAAGAGCTTTTAAATTGACTAAGACCTATAACAAGTTAAGGCAAAGGAAAAAAAGTTTCAGGAAATTCAAACTCAGATTAACTGGGCGAGCAATCTCCTTTGAGCTATATATTTCTCACCTTGCTACAACTGAGAATACTACCATCAGACATGCAAATTTAGGATTAAGTATTGAGACTATAAAAAGAGAAATCAAGCCAATAGTGTGTAACTTTTTAAAAGCTGGGATGTGATAAATTTAAGTCTCTGTTTTATGTGTGTTGGTACACAGGTGTATATGCAATGTCTATGTGTATACTTGTGTTTATATATCCCACCAAGGCTGATTTTCAAGGAACTGGGGTAAAAATATAAAAATTTAGTTAAAAATACATAGTTCCTATATATTTCTTTTTTGATTAATGCCTATGTATTGTATGTTTTGTTGTGCTTTGGGAATTGAATTTTTCCCACTATACATGAAATTTACTGGTGAATATGAAATTTGCATTATAAAATGAAAGAAAGCTTTTGCTTTTTGTGGTTGGCTGCTTTACTAAACTACCCTATTTGTACTAATGAATGCTACTTGATATAAGTTTTTCTAGTATTCATATCTTTTTTGTGGGTACCGGGGGTCGACCTCAGGACCTCGCACGCCAGCAGGCACCTGTGCCACTGAGCGATATCACCGGCCCTTTTTTTGTATGTGGGTACCAGGAGTCGAACTCGGGACCTCACACTTGCCAGGTAGGCACTTATGCCACTGAGCTATCTCACCAGCCCTGTGATTTCTTTTGTGATACTTACAATTTTTTTCCTGCCTCATTACACTGAAATGTAGAATATTAAATATTTTCAGTGGTTCTGAGCATTTTTGTTTCACTTTGGATTTCATTAGAATATATTGTTGCTGATTGGAAGTAACTACGTATTCCAAGATTGGTAATATAATTAAGAACAGATTTTTTTTTCACTGAGAAATCATAAAGGCCATATTGTTCCCTGTGTAAAATCACTTCATGTCCCTGTGGTAGTTGTCACTCAAGGGTGGGACTGTTTGTCATTTTATGTTCAGTGTGATTTAATCTGTGTTTATTATGTGATGTAATTCTCCTAAAAGCCCTATGAAGTTATTGTTGCCCCTATTTTCAGAAGCAGTGGCCAAAATTCAGAAAAATATGAAAATTGTTTAATTTCCAGTTACACAGCCACAATATGACACCAAGTGACATTTGAGCTAATTTTATTTGTCCACACTCTCTTTCCCTCCTGTTTTATAAACTGTTAGGAATAATAACAGTTACAAATTTTATTACTCCATAAAATCCAAAAGAAATGTGAAGAAATATGTGTAGTCTTAATGCAGTAGCTTTTAAATTTTGTTGCTTATATGAATTATCTGGAATGCCTTGCAAAATACAGATGCTTGGGCACTTCTTTCAGAAATTCCAATTCATAGTGGCTGGAGTAGATTGATGAGAGCTATAATTTCAAAAGAGAAGAAACCCAATCACCCTTTAAGAAATAATGTTTTGGACTGCATAATACGGCTATTGTGTCAGTCAACCACATCTCATAACTGGTTGGGACGTGAAACTTCTGCCCAGAGCCAACATAACAGGGCACTCCCTTCCAGGTGTTCTGAGGCGCTATTCTAGGCACTGCGCAGTCTCTTAACATTAATCACCAAGCCCATTTGTTTGTTTAATTACAAGATAAAGAAATGGGTGTTCCAGCTGAGTTGGAAAAGTAAATAGTTTATTGAAATATGATTTTGTTGATTAAATTTATGACACTGAGGAATTAATTTTTAAACTATTTGCTAGGACCCCCATTCAAAGGTAATTAAGAAGTTTCTCCAATTTTTTGTTCTTCGCCTATTACTACTTCAATGAAGTCCGTATCTGGAATTTTCTCTTTTCTATAGTTTAAATCTATGAATTTGGGAGCTTTTAAGAGAAATTTAATATTTTAAAAATTATCACATTATATTACAAAGTGTATAAATCACTACAGCTTCAGTTTGATCAGGAAGAAATGCTTTGAGTTTACATAGAGAATGCATTTACTCCAGTAGTATTAAGCACAGTCTGAGTTTATGTGAAAATGATTGATTATTTGGTTCTACTGTGTTATTTTGGACTACAATTTTTCTATTGGAGAATTGATGTTTACATACATGTTAGGTTGGATTTATCTTCCTATACATGTCCCATCTTTTTAAATATTAAAGAGAAGTTCTCGCCATTTCTAAGATGATAGATGGGAGCTGATTTTATTGTAGTATTCGGAAAGCAGCCTGAAGGAAGTGCTGACAGTAAAAGATTTTCACCTTTCAGTGAAAGGCTATTTTCATTCATTTCAAAGGACATTTTGAAAATTAAAAACAAACAAAACTCTCCAAATGCAATGTATCTTAACTTACACAAGTCAGGAAGCCGAATATACCTAGTAGAAAAGGAGACTGTGAAACCAACTCATGGCCCAGATCTCGGTGGTGAAGATCTCGGTGGTGAAGGAGCTAGAACAACTGAGACTGAGTTCTGCACAAATCTATGGGTAGCGGTGAATTGATCCGGAGATGGGACCAGGTAAGTGACTTGGAGGGACGATGACTCCAGGTTCCCGAACAACCCTCAGGTCCAGATGCACTGGGGCCTAAAATTCACCCTCAGAGTTGACTTTTCTTCATGATATAGTCCTCTTTTCACAATTTCATGAGTAAATTGTTTAATTAGTCTCCAATTCCTTGATTTACTAGAACAATTTCTGAGATGATAAGACCAATAAGGAGAAAGGTAGTGAAAGACAAAGAACTAAAGAAAGGAAAGAACTCAGAAACATTGTAAGACCACAGTAAGGACAGATGAATTTCTCCCGGCCAGGCTCCGGGGAGTGTGGTCTCCTGTGCTTGCCTCACTCAACACTGCCATTCTGCCCTTGTATCAGACAGTCATTTATGAGAGGTTCTCTGAATTCCTAGAAAAAACTCTTAGTGCTTGATTAAGCTTCTGTCTGCTTCCTGTGTGGGCATGTACAGGTCCTGGTTTCTACCTGGCTCACTTGGAACTTTATGTTCTTGGCAGAGGAGTGGAAAGATAGTGATAATAGTGATGATGATGTTTTTTGGATCACACTCTTATTTGTTACAATAAAACTAGGGGACACCACCCACAATAACGTGACATTGAATATAATGCAGTTGCCAAGTGGATCCCACACTTATTTCAACTGTATTTCTTTTGGGGAAGGTTGTTCATTATAGTACTTGCCTTTTGGGGGAGGGCTAAGTGACTTCAGTTAGTTCATTAATTAGTCAATTGTCCACACATCTAATAAATACAAATGTTTTAAATTTTAAAATATAATTTTCAATAACTTTTTAGTATCATAACTTTGCATTTCACTGCATTAAGTTTTATGGACCCCCACTTTTCCTATTGTGGCATGGTTTAGTTTTACTTTAAAAATTGTAAACTTATGTTCTCTTTAGAATTTAGGCCCCTTCCTGCTATCGTCCATCCTTTGTTTTGCTTCTTCCTTTCATTCATTAAACATTCATTGCACTGAAAGAGACGCGGTTCTTAAGGAACTCCTAGTTGGGGTGGGGAGGTTGGGGACACTGTTAGCTAATTTGTTAGGGTTGGATAGCACAGAGGGCTGTTGAAAAAAAGAGAAGGTGACCAAACACCAACAATTCCTCCTTAAATAGTGTAATATTATCTTTTTTTTTTTTTTTTAATGTGGGTACCAGGAGTCAAACTCAGGACCTCGTGCTTGCCAGGCAGGTGCTTATGCCGCTGAGCTATATCATCAGCCCCTAACATTGTCTTTTAACTTTATATATTTACTTAAAAAAACAATTTCTTGAACTTTACTACACACCAGTTACTTCCTTTTTCCTCTTCACTATCATTAAAAACAACCATAAATCACCTTTAGTGGCTTGTCATCATCTTAAGCTGTCACTTACTCATCTCCTTGGCCATTTTCCTAGACACTTTGAGGTCTTTGGCACAGTTCTTCCTTTCTACCTTCTTGGGGGAGCCATAGGAACCACACAGTGGATACTTTTAATGCTCCATTTCCTTGGACCTCATCAGTTCTAATGGTGTCCACCTCCCTTACATTTCAGCATTTCACACCAATGGCCTCACCTTAGACTTTGCCATCTAGCGGGGCTGCTTCACCTTGTTAACATCCTACTCTGGTCACAGCCTCTGATCTTTCCACCCTGTCACTTTCTTTTTTATTACTTCAGCTCTAGGATCTCATTGGGTCCTCCAGTTCCTTCTCTGCAGTGCAAGTGAATTAGTACTCTCGTAATTTTATTTTCCTGGGTGAGCAATGTAGGCCTTACCTTGTGTCAATCTGCTATGTCCACGTGTCTGTGTGTGTGTTGTGTAGTGAGGAATGTATGCTATATTTATTTTCAGATTATCTATTTTTGTTAGTGTAGAATTTACATACAGTAAAATACCAAGTCTTAGATGTGCAACCTGAGGAATTTCTACGTGTATGTCCTCTACGTAACCACCACCGAGATCAAGATACAGAACGTTTCTTTCCATTGCCTTCTGGAAGTCCATTTGGCTGCCTTCCAGTTGCTAACTATCCACCAGATCTAACCGCTATCAAGACCTGTAATCAGCAGAGGTCGGATTTTGCCTATTCTTGAGTTTCCTATAAGTGGATAAGTCTGTACTTCTTAGAAAACAAGATTTAAATAAGTTACATATTTAAATAATTATATTTAAGTTATATCGCTATATGTTATAGGTCACCAAATGGTGGGAAATGAGGCTTTAAATGTGTTCCATTAGCTTGACTGCCGGTGCTTCAGTCACCCACGGGCTCCGAGGGCCTCCCACGTGTGCGTGGAGACTCAGAGCCCCAGGAGAGGGGCGACCGGGGCGCCGAGGTGGAGGTCTGCATCCGGAGTGGAGCCTGAGCACCCGGGGTGGCAGCACGGGGGTGGGATTTAGGGTCCAGGATGCAAGATTCGAGATCCAGGGCCACCCCTCAGCGGTACCGGGGACTGGAATCTAGGCGTTGGACTCACGGCCAGAGACAGCTAAGGTTGGCCTTAGTAAAGAAAGGGGCTATCTCACCCTGGGGAGACCGAGGCAATCGGAACCAGAAGAAACCACTTTCTCTCTCTTTCTCTCTTTTTTTTTTTTTTTTTTTTGCGTTTTTGAGATAGGCTCTCGTTATGTAGTCCAGGCTGGCTTCGAAATCGCGACGCTCCTCCTGCCTCAGCCTCCCGAGTGCTGGGATTACAGGCGTGCGCCACCATGCCGGGCTCAGAAGAGACCATTTCTGAAGATGAGCAGAAGTCTCAGATCAGGGGTGTTGTAGGAGGACCTGGATGACAGTAGGGCTGCACCTATCTGCAGGGCCTCCTTCACCATACTGAGTGCATTGTGATGAGAAAAGAGGCTCTTTGTCGGCCAGGCATGGTTGTGCGCCCCTAGAATGCCAGCATTCTGGGAGGCTGAGGCAGCAGGATCACAAGTTTGAACCCAGCCTGGGCAATTTAAGAAGAGCGTCTCAAAATAGAAAATAGAAAAAGGATTGGGGATGTAGCTCAGAGCAAGACTCTGGATTCAATTTCCAGTACCAAAAAAAAAAAAAGTTCTTTTCAGTTTTGTTTTTTGAGGCAGTACATGCACATACTTGGAGTCAGAAATTTGCAAAAGGTTTTACTACTCAAAATTTTTCATCTTTTGCTCATTTCCTACTTCCTGAGGAAATATTTTAAAACCTTTAAACTTTCATCTCTAAAAGCTTTATTTCTTCCTCTTTTAAAAAAAAATTAATTAAGCTTATTGGTACAATTTAGGTATATACAATGATCACATTCATCATAGGAAATTAAAAAAATGTGTTACATTAGCATGCGCATAGCTATTACAAGAAAGAGGGGGCATATCCCCTCCCTGGTTCTCTATCACTGCGATTTTCCTTCCTTCAGTGTCATCCGTTCCTGGAGACTCTTGGCATCTGTGTGATTTGGTTCCATGCCTTTCTCTAACTACCACTGCAGATGCCCTGTCAATGTAAACAGTGTTACATAGCCGTCAGGCAAGCATGCTGTAGATACAGCTATGAGGTATAGCATGCCTTGATGTGAGCCGAGAAGGAATCTTAGTTTGTAGTAAAAGCCTCACATAAACTAGGGAAGCTACACCCAAGCTCCCAGTTTGCTTTAAATTTGACTGTGCACACTCCTTTAGGTCCTCCAATATAGTAATATAGAGAGTTCTATTGGTCTAATTTGCCCACATCTCTGTTGTATGAGCAAAAAACAATGTTATGATTGAAAGGAGGAACTGAGCATATTTATTGTTTTTCTCAGTCTCTTTGTAGTCTCTAGATGACTTCTTCATTTGTTCCCAGAAATCCAGACTGGGCCCTCTTTCCTCTTCCTTCCACACTCTCCCTGGGGAATTTTGTCATCGTCTGCTGTGCTTCAGCTGTCACATCTCTATGGGTGTGACTTCTACATATGCTCATCTCAACCCAACCTAGGACTGAGCCCTTGACCCCAAACACCCTTCTTGGATATCTCCACTTGCATATCTTGTAGGTACCTCCTAGTAAACAGGTCCCAAACTCCATTCAGACAGACCTTCCTCACCTCTAGGTTGGTTTACCCTCCTGTGGTCTGTGTATTGGTGAGGTGAAGTCTCCCTTTACCTAATCTGAGAGTTTTGCCTCCTCAGAGTCTCCTGGATCTGTTCCTTCCTTTTGCGTGGTCACTGCTCAAGGTTGGACCCCATCACAGCCTGCCTAATCTTGCCCTAAACCTCCCTACCTTTGTCTGTTCTGCCCCTACTGCCAGGGATGGGAGGGTGATCTTTCTGACACAGATCTGATCATGTCACTCTCTGATTCAAAATACTCCATTCACTGGAGGAGCTGGGACCAGAGTGCTAGTGAGGGAACCTGTCCAGAGGGTGGAGAAGGGCCTTCCAGAAACTGGGTGTGTTTTTGGAAGAGGGTAGAAGCAGGTTAGTGTGCAAGTGCACACATTTATCTGAATATATGTGTGATCTGCTTACATGAAGCACAAAGTCTGCAAACTTTCCAATGGCATTATTAGCTCCATAATAATAAGTAATTGGGGATTAAGTTAGGTGAGTTGCCTTTGATCCAGCATAACTTTGCACGAGTTACTTAGATGGTTTGGACCTCAACTTTCTCACCTTTGAAATGGAGATGATAATGCTGTAATGGATATTATAGTTATATCCCCAAGTTCTCTTCTGCTTGTCCTCCACTATATAGCATCTGCCTTTTAAAAAAGAGTCAAAGTAGTTCTCCACTTTGGGTAGTTACCTCCCAAAGATATTTGAAACTGTGTGGGGACATTCTTGGTTGTCACAATGACTGGAGAGGGTCCCAACCACTTTAAGTGGGATAGAATCATTCTTGATCATGGGCTAGGTTCTGATGGGTCTAAGTCAGTCAGGATAATCCTCTTTGCCACGGGGATGTATTTTAATTAATTAGTTTATTTATTTATTTATTTAGGTTTTTTGAGAGAGGGTCTCTGTATGTAGTTAAAGCTGGCCTTGAACTCATTATGTAGTCCAGGTTGGCCTCAAACTCATGGTGATCCTCCTGTCTAAATCTCCTTAGTGCTGGGATTACAGGTGTGTGCCACCACACCCAGCTGCCACAGGGTATACAGATGTACTCTTTTCCCTTAAGGGGCTGTCACGTGAGATGGAAAATGTGAAGGAGTCTTAGGAACAGTTAAAAAAGAAACATTAACAAGTGGTATCATTGGCAGCAGAGGAAATTTTGCCCTTGGTCATATCCCACTTCATGTTGTTTCCATTCATTTCTAATAGGTTTATCACAGACTGGAAGCTCTTTGAGGGCAGAGACACATCTTAAAATTCTCTTTTGTTCCCTATAGCATCAAGTCCAATGGCACTTGTTGGGCAATGCCTAAATTTCTATCAGAACTGCCCCCCCAAAAAAGGCAGGTGATTTGGGAGTAAAGATGGCAGATTGAATACACATTTGTAGTTCTTTCTCTCCTCCCGTCACAAACCACTAAAACTTAAATATGATTGTCTTCAAATTGCACCAAATCACGAGGATAGGAAAATGAGAAAGGATACCTGACCCCCAAATATTTTGAAGGTAGAAATCAGATGGACAACTGGTAACTGGCTTAAACGATCTGGGAAATGTGAGTGTTAAGGTGATAGTGAGAAAAATTATGAATTCCTTGATCATAACTTTAGAATCCTCCAGAGATTATAGAGATGGCCACAGCAGCTACCTATGGAACAATGGTGAAGGAGGAGAAGTGACCGACAGAAAAGCTGTAAATTTGTTAGTCTGCTGGACTCCTCTAACAAGTTAATGATGCAAAATCATTGTCTGATCCCCTCTCCAGCCTTAGCAATAGACTGGAGTTGTTTGTTTGTTTCTGTTTTTTTATTTTTCCCATGAGATTTTAAAACATAGTCTTTAGACTGAGGTTTCAAAGCATAGATGAGGCCAGTAATGGGTATTGCCTAAAATACTCCTAAGCTATTAGACTTCTATCAGATCAGACTCCACTTTCAGACAGAAAGGTATACTCCAGCATATCTGAGCATCCCTAGAAGAAATATCTGATATTTCTTGAGGTCCCCCCAAAACAACCAAGCTAGATTACTCTACAAGTAAAATCAAAGTTGTACAAACCACATTCAAAGGCCAGAGCTTCCAATCAATTTTTTAATCCCTCTATGAAAAAAGAGACAACCAGCCAGACATAGTGGCACATGGAGGCTGAGGCAGGAGGATAGCAAATTCCAACCCTGTCTGGGAAACTTAGCAACTTAGTGAGATTCTGTCTTAAAAAAAAAAAAAAAAAAAAAACAAACAAACCTGGGATGTAGCTCAGTGCAAAGGCCTGAATTCAATCGCTAGTACTGCCAAAAAGGGGAAGGGAAGACAACCAAGGAATAATAGATCTCTGAGACCAGATAAAACATAAAGGCCAAATAATCGAATCAACAACTGGAGAAAACTAACTCAGATGGTGAAAAAAAAAATTACACAAATGAAACCAACGAAGACATCAGAAAACAGAAAGATATCTCCTGTTCTTGAATAGGTAGAACTAATATTATAAAAGTGGCCATACTTCCAAAACTTAAACACAGATGTAATGCAATCCTAATCAAAATACCAATAGCATTGCTCACAGAATCTAGAGAAAACAATCCTAAAATTCATATGGAACCAGAAGAGACCCAGAATAGTAAAAGTAATCCTGGGCAACAAGAGAAAAGAAGGAGGCATCACAATCTGGGATTTCAAGTTATATTACAAAGCTACTTAAAAACATCATGGTACTGGTACAGAAATAGGCCAGTGGATCAATGGAATAGAACAGAGGGGGCAGAAACAACCCCAGGTACGTTAAGCTATCTGATGTTTCACTAGGTGCCAAAATATATGCTGGAGGAAAGTTAGCTTCTTTAACACCATTAACAAATGGTGTTGAGAAAACTAACTATCCACATGCAGAAGATTGAACCTAGACCCATAGCTCTCACCATGTACTAAACTAAAATAAAAGTGTATCATTGTTCTAAATATTAACACAGAAGCACTTACTGCTGGAAGACAAAATTGGTAAAACTCTTGAAGACATAGGCATAGGTAAGAACTTTCTGAACAAAACCTCAGTTGCACAAGAAACAGCATCAAGGACCAACAAATGGGGTCATATCAGATTTTAAAACTTCTGCACAGCAAAGGAAACAACCAAAAGATTGAAGAGGCAACTTACAGAATGGGAAAAAAATGTTCCAGCTATGCCTCAGCTAGAATATATAAAAACTAAAAATTATTAGACCCCCCACAAAAAAGACCCAAGCAAAAAATGGGCAACTAAAATGAACACACACTTCTCAGAAGTACTAATGAGCAATAAATATATTGAAAAATGTTCAACATGTCTGGCCATTAAAGAAATGCAAATTAAAACAACACTGAGATCCCATCTCACTCCAGAAAGAATGGCTATCATTAAGAAATCAAATAATAACAAATGTTAGAGAGGCCATATGGAAAAAAGGAACCCTTCCACATTGTTGGTGGGAATGTAAACTAGTACAATCAATATGGAAATCAGTATAGAGATTCCTAAAAAGACTAAAAATACAAAGTCCATTTGACCCAACTATTCCCTTCCTAGGTAGCTTCCTGAACAAGTTAAATGACATCATATTACAATGATACATGCAAGCCCATGTTTACAACTGCACAATTCATAATAGCTAAATCTTGATGTGGCCTATATATTCATCAACAGATGAATGGATAAAGAAAATGTAGTTTTTATATAATGGAGCCCTGCTCTTCCATAAATAAGGAAAACTTGAGTCATTTATAGGAGAATGGATACTCCTTGAGAGCATAATGTTAAGTGAAATAAATTAGACACACAAGTTTAAATATCACAGGGATTCTCTTTATTGAGAAACCCAAAATATAAATAAAGAGCAAAATAGAAGATAGATAATAGGAAATAAGGAGATAGATCTTTTGCAATAGGAAGGGGACCAAGAGGTGAGGGAGTGGCGAGAGAAGGGAGGAGAAGGAGAAGAAAAAAATAGATGTGTTCTGTACACATACCAACTCCACACAAG
Source organism: Erethizon dorsatum (assembly GCA_028451465.1). Taxonomy (NCBI): domain Eukaryota; kingdom Metazoa; phylum Chordata; class Mammalia; order Rodentia; family Erethizontidae; genus Erethizon; species Erethizon dorsatum. The sequence continues at coordinate 83,157,181 of CM051835.1, forward strand.
GAATGTAATCATTATGCACTGCATATAAATGGGCAATAAATATATGCATTATGCACTGCATATATATACTAATAAAAAATAAAAGTTGAAAAACAAGATTACACAAGAAGAAGAAACTTTCAAGGAAAAAACCTTACTAGTATATTTAGAGATATAAAAGAACTAAATTTTTTTTTTTTTTTGGTACCAGGAATTGAACTCATAGCCTCACGCTTGCCAGGCAAGTGCTGTGCCGCTGAGCTATATCCCTGGCTCCTAAAAGAAAATATTTTAACCACAAAACAAAAATAGAATGCTAGCAAACACAATTAATAGAACAACAACAAAAAGCTATAGAGATTAATAATTACAACATAAATGAATATTTGAATAGGAAGTTTCAAAGATAATGTTGAGGGGGCCGGTGAGATGGCTCAGCGGCATAAGCGCCTGCCTTGCAAGCGTGAGGGCCCGAGTTCGACTCCCGGATCCCACATACGAAAAAAAAAGGGGCCGGTGATATCGCTCAGCGGCACGGGTGCCTGTTGGCGCGCGAGGTCCTGAGGTCGACCCCCCGGTACCCACAAAAAAAAAAAAAAAAAAAAAAAAAAAAAGATAATGTTGAGGAAACATATTAGAAATTAGAATAGAAAGAAAAGAGAGAAAAAGAGGGTAGGTAAGTAAGATAAAATGATTAGAGAGTCAGTCCAGGAAGTATAGTATTTATTTATTTATTTATTTTATTATTTATTTATTTATTTTTTGTGGGTACCGGGGGTCAACCTCAGGACCTCGCGTGCCAGCAGGCGCCCATGCCGCTGAGCGATATCACCAGCCCTTTTTTCGTATGTGGGTTCCAGGAGTCAAACTCGGGCCCTCGCGCTTGCCAGGCAGGTGCTTACACTGCTGAGCCATCTCACCGGCCCCCAGGAAGTATGGTATTTAAAAAATAGCATTCAAAATAGGGGAGAGAAAAAGTCAAAGGAAGTAAATCATCAAAGTAATTAAAGCACATTTTCCTTGTCTGAAAGACATGAATTTACTAACCAAAGTTGCCTACGGAATGTCCATCAAAATGCAAGAAAATAGACCTACACCCATGACAGAACTGTACAATTTCAGGACACTGAACACAAGGAGAACATCTTAAAGACTTTAAGGAAGACAAAAACAGGTCACATACAAAAAGTCAATTTCCAGAATGACTCCAGACTTCTTAATAACAACTCTAGAAGCTCTAATGCAATATTGAACCCGGTGTGAGGTAGCATAAAGATAGGTAGTCTTGAAAAGATTCAAAAGTTTCCCTGTGTACAATCATTCTTAAGAAGCTTCTCTGGGATAAGCACCATTAAAACAATGGGAAACAATAGTGAGAAAGTTGGTGCAGGAAATGGGAGAAAGGTGAAGGAATCTCCAAGCAATGGTAGAGGTAAGTTCCCAGATGGCAACTCTGCATCAGGACTAGAGCAAACCAGTATAGGTTAGGACAACCCAGTTTAGTATAAACCAGGAGGATTTGAAAGAGGCTCTCTCAAAGGAGTGAAATGACAAGAATGTCTGATCTGTTTGAACGTCTTGAGAGGAAATTCAGATGTTCGGCAGAAATCAACGGTTTGGATTACTGATAAGCAATGGGAAAATACAAAGTTATGTAGAAAAGGAAAAATAATTGTGGTTTACCTTATGACTCAGCTCTGAATAGGGTTTGTAGTTTTTAGTGTAAACACTGATATAAGAAAAATCACTGTATAAATGATACTGGAATAAAAAAGGAATGGCAAATATGTTTGTACATATTGTGGGTGGGGAATGATAGAATAAATCGGGGAATGCAGAATATCTAGTACTGAAAAAGCAAGAAGTAGTAATATAAGTATGTTAGTTATAAATATAGAGGTAAATCATTCTAAAAAATTTAACTAAAAATATTAAAAGTTGGTACCTCTCTTCTTCTTAACTAATCATGTAGAACTATTCAACTCCTTCATCTGTGTGTATGTGCAACTCTGATTTTTTTTTAAGCGTGGCACCTCTGATATGTTGTCTTTGGCATGTTTAAGAAGACGTTTTGGGAGGGTGCTGTAAAAGAGTTCCAAGCATCCTGAGGGTGATTGGGTGAAATCCCTTTAGAGTTTCTTTTAAGCCTGGAGTTTGATGAGCTCATGATTTTTGGTAATGAGACTATTTCCAAAGAAGTTGATTTTCCATGTGCTATGGTTTGAATGTTGCCCCCCCACACACACACCCAAAGCATCAAGTGTTGGAGGCTTGGTCCTTAGTGTGTTGATGGGAGGTGGTAGATCTTTAAGAGGTGGGGCTCAGTGGGGAGAACCTTAGGACTTTCATTGGAGCTGTGCCCTCAGGAGGGATTGTGGGACCCCAGTTTCTTTCTGGCTTTCTGTTTTGTGCTATGGTTTCTTCCTCCCACAAGCGCTCCTGTCATGATATGATGTACCCGAAGGGCCCACGTGAGAGCTGAGCTGATGCCAGCACCATGTCCTCGAACTGCCGGAACCGTGAGCCAAGTGTACTTTTTTTTATTGTTTTTAAAGAAAGTTAGCTTGCCTCAAGTATTTCCTGATAGTAATTCAAAACGAACACACCATGGAACTGTGAAAAAGTTCCATAAACTGAAATACAGCTCTAGATAGAATTGGTTCTAGTTTTATAGTGGGGACATAAAGAACAAATTCAATCTTCTTTATCAGCCCTCTTCCAAGCTTAACTAGACTGTTATCATTGAAAAACTACTTATTTCTCACACTCATATTCTTGTTTTTTATCTCTTCTTATCCCATTCAGCTTCCTGTGATTCCGCTTCTAAAGTGTGTGTGTGTGTGTGTGTGTGTGTGTGTGTGTGTGTGTGTAGGGTGTGCTCAAAACAGAATAGAATATTCCAGTTCTGGCCTTGCCATAGGAAATCTCTGTGCTGTAAAGTTCATCATTTAAGAGCAGATGGTTTCAGAGTCAACCAGCACGGGTGTAGATTCAATGCTGATACGTCTTAGCTATGTGATTTTGAATGAGTGATATAACTTCACCGCCCTTCAGTTTCCCTGTCTATAAATAAGGAGGCAGCAATATCAGAATCTTCCTCATGGGGTTGTGAGGATTAAATGTTGTGATATATGACTGGTGCTTAAAACCGAGACTGATGCATAGTGTTAGCTATTAATGTTTTCTAGAATTTTCTTTTAATGTAGCTCAAGAAACCCATTCACATTTTTGACAGCTTGTTTTAATTAACCAATGTCGCAATCAGTCAAACTTTAATTGTGTGCCTACTCTGTGCTACATATTTGGAAGGAGAGGAGTGAGAGTAGCTCCTTCTCTGGACCATGTTGATTCATTGAGTTAGTAAAGAACTAAAATCCTTTCTGCTTGTTTTATTTTTCCATTTTGGAAAAAATATATATATTCAACTATTGTATCAAAGGCATACATGTACGTTATTTAAAAGGTTAATTAATATTAAATGTTTTTAACAAGCAAAGTGTTTCCCTGTACCACTTCTCACATTCTTCCATTTCCCCTTCTTAGAGCCAACCACTTTGGCATCTTTTGGCCATATCTTCTGGTGCATACATCTTGGCACTTCTGAGTAACATGCCCAGAGTATACTGTTTACAACTATGACTTTTACATAATCACCTATTATGATAGATTAGCTTTAAGTCTCTTACACCATTCTCTCCTCTGCTCTCATGCCCTACCTTCCTAAGATAATATAAGTTTTCATCAAATCAACTTCTCTATTTACATAACTTGCCTATGCAAATAAAATTCTCCAGTTGCACTATGCTTGTTTCTTTTCTTCTTGTTTTTTCTGAAATTATTGACTTCTCCCTCTCCTTTTGTTTGTCTTTGTACCTATCAAGTAACAAACTTACCTTTTAACAGATACAAGAGCAACCACTATTAGATAATGTATTACTCCCTTTCTCCTCTCCAGTAGAGCCTGTCCTTCCTACCACTTTACTCCTTTATCGCCTCAGGTTGAGCACTCTTCAGGTGGTTAATCACTTGAGATTTCCCTTTGACATCAGTCTTGGAATTCCCTGTTTTTCTCCCAAGTTGGATTCCTCCTCTCTTCCTCTTTTTGGTTTACTCTGTTGTTTTGGTAGAGAGCATCCACCAGCAGTCGTTAAGAAGGATCTTCTCTTTATCACCAGTGTTCTGAAATTTCACAATGATGTTCTTGGGCAAGGGTTTATTTTCATCCATTGTTCTATGCCCTCAGGGGCTCTTTCAGGAAATCTAGAAAGTCATCTTTCACTTCTGAGAAATTTGCTTGAATTATTTTATAAATGATTTCCTCCCCCTTAATTTTCTGTTCTCTCTGAGACTCTTGTCAGATTTTGGAACTCCTAGATTGGTCCTCTAATTTCTTTATTTTTTCTTTTCTGCTTTTCCCTGTTTTATTTTATTCTGCTTTATAGACTATCTTAACTGTGTTTTCTGATCCTTCTTTTGAATTTTCATTGTCACTAATGTGTTTATTAATTTCTAACATTTCTTTTTTTCTTTCACTTTTTTTTTTTTGTAATCTGAATGTTCCTTTTCATAGTTGCCTGTTCTTGTTTTAAGGGTATATCATTTTCTTTTATTTCCTTGAGAGCATTCATGGTTCTTTTAGTCACTGTGCATTTTGTTTCCTCCAAATTGCTTTTATCTATTTGTTTTGATCTATGATTTCCTTGTTCTGGGCTTTCCTTAGATATCTGGTAATGCTTAGATATGTTCAGAATTAGAATACAGGACAAGGGCTGGGGATAAAGCTCAGCGACACAGCAAGCGCGAGGTCGCAAGATCAATTCCTGGTATCAAAAAAAAAAAAAAAAAAAAAGAGTAGAGGACGAAATGGCTGATTAGAAACTCTGAATTTGTAGCCCTGTTGATTTTGCACTTAATTGTAGGGTAAGCTAGGACACCTCTTATTCAATCTTTTTTAAATTTTTTAATTTTTATTAGTACGTTTGTGGTACATAATGATTACATTCATTGTGAGGAGTTGGTACACATACATAGCACATCTTAATTCTTTTTATTCTCCTTCCTTTTGGACTAGTCAGATTCCCCAGAAAGAAACTTATCTTCTTACAGGATTACAAGTAAGCTGTAAGTGTTTTGGTAGCCAACTAAGGAAGCAGGCTGGGGAAGGAGAGCTGGGGTCCTTTACGGTCATCAAATGCCCTGGTTTGCAGTACTGTTCTCAAACTACCCACTGTGCCAGTTGATGTCCTGTCCAGAAAGAGTTCCATCAAAGAATGGCCCTGCCACCTTATATGAGATAGGAAAGAAGTAATGCTCATTGAGGTGGAGCAGGGAGGAAAGCAAAGGCTATTTATTACTCCTTAGATCACTTTCACCCATCTCTTCTTAGGTTTGTTTGTTTCCATTAACTTTCCATTTCAAAAGCACCTGGAACTATCAATTGTCAAGTCTTCTGAAGGCTCTGTACTGTAAATTTTGTTGTTTTTGTTTTAACCCATCATTCTATGATGTGCTAAATTACATCAGCCCTAACCACATTCAGGTTGCACTTTATGCTGGGACTCTCCCCACCCCTTTTTTATTCTCTCTTTCTGCATATTGGCTCTCCTGGATTAATCTTCTATATTATGTTAAAATCTTTGTCTTTCAATTTGTTTTTCTTATACACACTTCTTGGGAGATTTATTCAACTTTATAATTTTTTGAGATTTTAATTTCTGCTATCACACTTAGAATATCCAAGAGTTTTTATTTATGTGTTTATTTATTTTCTTACTGTTTTTTTGAGACAGTAAGTCTCAAAATATAAATTAGGCTGGCCTTGAGCTCACTATGAAGCTCAGGCTAGCCTCAAACTCACAGCTATCTTTCTCTCTCAGCCTCCTGAGTGCTGGTATTGCAGGTGTTCACCACCATACCCAGCCCAAGAGTTCTCTTTAAAAAAATATAGATGCTTCTCAATTTACAGTGAAGTTATATCCTCCACTAAACCCATGGTGAGTTGAAAATATTGTAAGTCAGGAATATCTGACACGTGTAACTTGTCAACCATCATAACTTAGCAACACAGCATCTTGAGAGCACTGGTTGTTTGTCCTCAGGATCGAGGGTCAGATTGGGCACCGTGGTTCACTGCTGCTGCCCAGCAGCATGAGAGAATATCATGCTGCACATTGCTATCCCCAGAAAAGATACACATTCAAATTTGAAATATGGCTTCTACTGAGTCAAGAAATTTTAATTCAAGGCACCAGAATTTGGGGCTCAACTGTAGTGTCTGGTTGTGCAAACATATCTTCTTTTATCTCTCTGAAAAATTAATATTAGCTTAAATACTTTTGTATTACTAACTTATTTCTTTTGTACTTCTCTTTATCATTTTGTTCTGGTTTATTTCTTTCAAAGATGTGGCTGTTCTCAAATGTGTTGGTCACTTATTTTTAAGGAGAGTCACTGAAGTACTGATCGAAGCTTTATGTCAGGGACTTATTAACTGGTGGGCTTCTCTGAAAGGTGATCTGGAAAGGCTCTCATTTTTCCCATTGGAGGAAGTAAATTACTTAATTAATTTTTGTTGCACTGGAGATTGAACCCTGGGAGTTCACACTGAGCTACATCCCCAACCCTTTTTTATTTTATGTTTATTTTTCATTTTGAGACAGGATCTGGCTAAGTTGCTAAGTTGCCAGGCTGGGTTCAAACTTCCAATCCTCCTGCCTCTGCTTCTCAGAGTGCTGAGACTACAGGAGTGAGCCACCGTGTCTGGATTTGGAAGAACTTTAAATGTCAGTATTTGCAGGGAGTTGGGGCAGGTTTCTTCTGAGATAGTTTTTCCCCTTGTATAGTCTGTTGCCTGGTGGACATAAATCTGCCATCCAAGTACTCTGAAGCTGAACCTTGGGGAGGCTGGCACCACGGCAATACCGACGACCAAGCATGTGTGCATCTCCTTGTTCTGTTTGAACCTCTCCCGTAACCTGTGTTCTGGAGGTATTTCACTCTGCCCACTCCAGGGACTGGAGTCCTTCCCATATGAAGACTTTCTTGGCTGCTTAGCATAATTAAAAAAAATTTTTTTTGTAATATTAATTTTTTTTTCTTTTTTTTGTGGGTACCGGGGGTCGACCTCAGGACCTCACATGCCAGCAGGCGCCCATGCCACTGAGCGATATCACTGGCCCTTTTTTCGTATGTGGGTACCAGGAGCCGAACTCAGGACCTCGCGCTTGACAGGCAGGCGCTTATGACGCTGAGCTATCTCACCGGCCCCCTGTAATATTAATTTTACAAATAAATTTCAGTAGCTTTGGGGGCAATAAACACAAATCTCTAACTCTTCAAGTTAGAAAGTCCCACCTTTATATTTATTCATACTACTGTGGCCAAGGCATGTTTCTCCCTGAACTTGTGTGATTATTTAAATGGAACCTCACTCCCCTACGTCTTGTTAATCAAAAAAGCATACTGGGATTTTGCTTCTGTTGGTCAATATAAAAGTGAGGTGTTTAGGTGCTGGCTTTCAAGAAGTTGGGCTAGGCTGCCTTCTAGAATGTGGGTCAATACACCAACTTCTGCAGGATAGCTACGGGCAAGATAAAGGAGACTGATACCAGAGGCAAGCACGCACAGTCTGTGTGTAAAGGGGACAAAGGCACCTGGATGTGGTGGGGCTGAACTGATGTGCATGCTGAACTATCACACAGCACCCTTATCCTCGGCTTGGGGCTCCTGTCACTGCTCAGGCACCTCTGGAATGCAAATGCTCTGCATTTGCTTTGCAGATTGCCAGTTGTCCCCTGCTTGTGGAGTGGGGTTTCTTGAGGAAGCCTGGTGGTGCAGCTTGTCCTTGGTCAAGACTTGCCTGCAACTCTCGCTCTAACAAGAGTTCATCTCCTAATTAAGACAGAGTGGGGCCAGGTGTAGCTCAGTTATAGAGCACTTGTTAGGCCTTGGGTTTGACCCCGAGCTCTGCACACATACAAGTGCACAAAAAGATGGGGTAAACCTACCAACTGAGACTGGGCAAAAACTATTGCTATTATGTTTGCGTGGAAGTAGAATTTTATTAAGATGTTTAAAAAGAAATAAAAAAGCTGAAAGAAGAAATGTGTTCCAAGCTGACATTTTACAACTTAATGGTTAATTGAAAGCCATTCTTACCTCATCACTAAGGAAGTGATACTCACAGACAATCATTTGTTGGCCTATCCTATAGTTACACCATGATTTTGAAAGTAATAAAAACTACTTTTTAAAACTGCCCTATAAATTACATCAAGACATAAAGGGGATTTTCATGAATTCATCCTGTTAGTTCAAAATAACCCATATTTTCCTGCAGGTTTTAAGTTAAAAAATAAAATGGATGCTTTAATGGAGCATGAGGGGTGTACTTCCTTTTCTCATTGCTAGCACAGAAAGATGGTTAACTATGAGGACAGCTGTGGGGTAAGGTGGAAAAGTGCTTGGGTCAAGATTGGTATTGAGTCTTCAGATATCAGTGCTGTCTCCTCCATGTGTCCCTCCGTCTTCATTTACTCTGTGGGAAGGAAAGAAAAGTCAATTCGTCCTGGCTTTGCATGTAGTAGAAAACATCTGCTCAGAGGATAGTTTTGAAGTGGGAGTAGAATACCCCTCATGATGCACAAGTGGCGCACATAGAAGGTGGAATTTCTATAAGTTCCTAAGAAGCTGGTGTGCTTTCAGCCGTACGGTTTCCATAAGCATGCTAGGCATTATTATTAACTTTGTAAATGTTCAATGGCCTTTTAAATTTTGTGGCAATGGTATTTAATTCATTTTCAGTGTTTTACTTTACTTATCTGTTTTATGATTTAGACTTCAGGTGATTATAAAATCCCTGGTTGTGGTATTACAAAATGCAAATATTATGACATCATACTTACTTGTCTTTTGGACATAGGAATAAAATTTACTCCCAACAGCACAATTGCACATTTTATAGTCCTTAGAAATTTTACCTTCTAAACAAAAGGTAAAAGTAACATCAGAATGCCAGTTAATATATAATTTCTTTTTCAGAAGAAATGAACCTGTAATTTCTATCATAGTGAAAACAACAGTTCCTTTATAAAAGTATCAGTGGGATGTAAGATGCAAAAACTTGAGGCTTGCTTCTAACTAAGTGGGAAAAATAAGTTGGGATTCAGGACAGATTTAGAGCAGAAAGCTGAGCTGTCAGAGGTTTCCTAGTTGTGGAAGTCTTTGGTGGAAGTGAAGAGGAGGAAATAAAGTAGCAGGGATCCTGCAACATGTGCAGCGTTGCGCTGATTTGTTCTTTTTGTAACCATTTATCATGGGAAACTTCAAGCACCCACAAAAGTAGAGAGACTCACATAATGAGCCACTATTGTAAACATTATAAAAATTCATTAATTTTATTAGTGCATGTTTGTAGTACATAATGTTTATGTTCCTTGTGGGGAGTTGGTACATGTACATAATACATCCTAATTACTTTTTTTCATGCCCTTTCCCTTCCTTCCTGTCCCCCACATTCCATCTTTTGATTCCCTTCTCCTTTGAGAAAGATCAATCTCCCTACTTTCTATTATGTATCTTTTATTTAATACCTTCAAGCTGGTATGGGTAGAAACAAATTTGCAAGTATAAGTCCTTAAAAACAGGGTGGAATTTGAAAACCACAGCCAGCCCTATTTCCTTGCTGCTCAGGTCCCCTCCTTCTCCAGTGAATATCAGCATAGTACAAATGCCTTTTAAAAAGCCACTTTCTTGGAGTCACACGGAAAGAACTCAAGGCCAGCTCCACTGACCTAAATTGGGTGTAAACTGAGCTGATTTTAATGGATACAGGAGGAAAGGCTGGTGCTAAGAGGCACTGTCATAAGCCTTGGGGCCTGCAGAAAGCTATCAGACACGGAACATCCTTAACTCATGGTCTTAAAAGATGCAGAGACCCACGGCAGGTGGGGATGCAACTGAAAGTTTTGCACTCTGGGCACCTGGAATTTCCACTCCAATTACAGCTCTGCCAGGTGAATGCTCCAGAAAACATAGGTTTTGAATTACTTTTTCAGAGGAATGTCATTTTTTAACATACCATACGGGAAGCCCTAAAACCCCCCCAGGGCCTTCCAAAAATAGATAAAGTTAGTCACTACTGACATTTACAGAGTTCATACCCCCTTCTCAGGAATGGCAAAAGTTTTTCTTCTTTCTGCTTAAACTTATTTCCCTTGAGGATTTTTACCTTATGAAAGAAAGACATGGTTAAATTCTACATTGTATTTACTAGATTTTATTGCAAAATAACCAATTACAAAACAAAAAAACTATATCGCTATAGCCCATTTGGGAAACTGTTGCAATTATGTTGATAATGGAGAAGCCTGAAATGGAAAGTGTTAATTAGAAATTTGGGGGCGACATTGAAAAGCTGAAAGGAATGGCTCCTCTGAGGTAGTAAAAGTCTGCAATTTCTCAGCCCTCTATTTGTATAACAAATGCTTTCCATGCCACAGGAACCGAGGAAAAGTTTATGCAGATACTACAAAATTCTTTTCTAACCACAGTAGTAAGCATCCAGGACTCATACCTGCTTTATAGACTGAGCAAATATAACCTCATGTATCTAGCAATGGGAATGTGCTGAGAAAAAAACCCAATCAGAGGCAGAATGCCAGGAATGAGGGATAAAGCCATGCTGCCCATGCATTGCTCTGTCCTGTTCATTCACCCACTCATTCATCCATCCATTTCTTCTTTCTTTCCCACTGCAGGGCCTTGGGCCTGCTCTTTCCACAGCTCACCTTTTATCAAATTACCTCCTCCTCTACCTTTAGATCTCAGCCAAGCTTCACTTCCTCAGGAAGCCTTCACGGGACTCTCTACCTCCACCGAACAGGTGGATTAGGTTCTTAGGAAACACAAACTGCTTTATGTAATAGAAATCCAGTAAATACTTGTTGAATGAACAAGCTAATCCTTTCATCCATGCATTCTTTCCTTTGTCTCTTCACTAAGTAAGAATTTACTAATAACAGCTGTGTGAGGGCCCTGCTGGGACAGGTAGGCCAGGGCAAGGTAGACAGCAGCTTTTTGCATCTGAGAACTCAAACAAATCAGGCACCATTTTCTTAAGGACTCCAGAAAGCTGGGTGTGAGGTGGATTTCAGCATGAGTCTAGGAGTGGAAGTTCCCAGAACAACCCAGAAAGGACAGAGGTACGGCAACTGTAGAAACTGTGTTTACCTTTGTGCCAGGCTTATATGACTTTCAGAATCTGAGATATAATTTTCCTGGTAATGAAACTGCAGCCTGGAGAGACTGCGTTCTTTTGATGTCATAGAATTGATGTACTTGGTTCCCTAATGTTTCTTTGAACTGATTAAAAGTAGTCATGGGTTGAACTATAGAAACCTGGACTGTGTTTTGGTGCCCTGGATTTGAAGGAGGCAAGATATTTTCAGAGAAATGAAAGGACCCAGATGGATCCCAGAGAACACGTCCGTGAAGCAAAGGGTAGTGGTGGGAGAGGTGATGCCAGAAACCCCACTGAGAGAGCATTCTGGGAGGGAATGCTTCCCTCAGCAGTTGACTTAGCCACCTCTGAGTTTTACAAAAGGCAAACTTTTCTCATGGCACTACAGAAAGTTCCAGTTCCAAGTGATGCTTCGTTTAATTCAGTTATTCTATTTAAGAGGTCATCAGTTGTATACAGAATTTTGGGTTTGGTGTACCTCAAACTTGCAGGTTTTTTTTTTTTTTTTGTGGGTACCGGGGGGTCGACCTCAGGACCTCGCGCGCCAACAGGCACCCGTGCCGCTGAGCGATATCACTGGCCCCTTTTTTGTATGTGGGATCCGGGAGTCGAACTCGGGCCCTCGCGCTTGCAAGGCAGGCGCTTATGCTGCTGAGCCATCTCACCGGCCCACTTGCAGGGTTTTAATGGGTGTAAAGCCCTTTCACATGCATTAGCTTCTTGGCCCTAGGACATTTCTGTGAAGAAATTCAAAGTCAGAGACCTTGGCGGTTTGCCCACCAGCCAACTGGCAGTTTATTGGAGGAGCAGGGGCTTGAGCCTGGGTCCTGGACACAGCTCCTGTCTTCTGTCCTCTGTACCAGAGGTGGCTCATGGGAAAGGATGTATCCTCCAGTAAGTTGGAGATGGAAGTTTTGAAAGCCCTGAAGTTTCATTTTTCCAGCTTTATTAAGGAATAATTAACAAATAGAAATTGTATATATTCATGGTATACAATGTAATGATCTCATTCATATATACATACCTTGTGAAATGGTTACCACAACTAAGTTAGTTAATCCATTCATAACCTACATAGTTACACACCATTCGTGGGTGCCTGTATACATTTTTCTCTTAGCAAATTGGTATGTAATATGCCATTATTAACTATACTCACCATGCTGTACATTAGATCCGCAGAACTTACTCATCTTGTAGCTGAAAATGTTTTACCATTTCAATAATACCACATTTTATTTTTCTTATTTAGCAGTGCTGGGGATCAAACCCAGGACGTCTCTCGCACACTAGTCAAGTGACTCCACCACTGAGCCATTTGTTTTTCTTATTGAATGCATGTGTCATCTTTCTCAGAGACATGCTTTACTTACCTGCAGCTTCTTATCACACACTGTAGCCAAAGGTGACAGGTAAGTAGCGACTGATAAGGGTACTGACTGTGAGTGCCTGCCTTCACTATGTGGCAGACATCAAATGCTTCCTACGTATTATTCATTTAACCTCACACTAAATCTGTGAAGTGGAAATTATAATTACCTCCATTTCAAAGATGTGGAAATGGAGGCAAAGAGGAGTAACAAAACTTAAGGATTCAAAGTAGGTTTAGTGTCTGAGATCTACTTTAGTCACAAGATCAAGCTGAGTTTGTTGGTTATTTATTTATTTATTTATTTTGTGGGTACCGGGGGTCGAACTCAGGACCTCGCGCTCCAGCAGGCGCCCCTGCCGCTGAGCGATATCACTGGCCCTTTTTTCGTATGTGGGTACCGGGAGTCAAACTCAGGACTTTGCGCTTGCCAGGCAGGCGCTTATGCCGCTGAGCTATCTCACCGGCCCCTCAAACTGAGTTTTAAGTTTAGTTTCAAGGAAGCCTTTTGAGTACAATGGGAACAATTCAATACTGCAGTGTGGAAAAATACTGAAACTCTGGGGCTCTAAAACATTACTTTTCTCTCTAAAGAATATTCTGAAACAATTACACTTCCCGGGTAAGCAATCCACATGCGCAGTACAACACGCACCGCGAATAGAGCACGCACGAAACCTGGCCTCCCTCAGATCTCGTCCGCCCTCTGCTGTGCCCCCCTCTCCATCAGCGTCTGCTGCTGCCAGTCTGGGCGTTGAAAGCGCTGTTTAGAGATTTATTTCTCGTTTGTGCTTGAAGTACAACGGCACGATGTAGGAGGGGCCGCAGCTCCGCTTCCTTGGCTTCCTCCGCTTCCTTCCGTGGCTGCCTGGGACAGAGGCCGCCTTCGGGAGCCGAGCGTGGCCGCGCTACAGAGCGAGCTTGGAGGTTCCGAGGGACCCCGATGGTTCTGAGGAGGCCCTGGTGGTTTTTCTCCCCAGCCTTAACAGGCTCCCACGAGGGCAGGTCCGAAGTCCTCTGGTTCAGAGAGAACCCAGAAGGCAGAGGTGAAGCACGCAAGACGCCGAACCCTGCTGAGAACCTCTGCATCACAGTGGGCCACTAACTGGGCAGGGAACAGGCGCTCCTTCCCCAGCTCACCCCAGGCCCGGGCAGCCCCAGCACCTCCAGGTTTCTGGGAGTGGTGACTGAGGGAGCCACGAGACGGGGGTGGGAGCCGACAGAACAGCAGGTGCTAGAGGCCAGCGCTTCCAGGCTGCCGGGGCTCAGAAGCAACCACTCCTGTCCGTAGCGCTTCAGGGCCAGAGGGGAGCAAAACGGCAACCTGGGCTCCCTAACATGACCACTGCACGTAAGAACACATACGCGAGCTTGGCGCGGGGGCACACGCCCGTAATTTCAGCACTCTGGGAGGCTGAGGCAGAAGGATCACAAACTTGAGCCCAGCCTGAGCAATTTGGAGAATTAGTGAGACCCTGTCCAAGGTGTTGGGTGGGGGGAAAGGCTGGGGTTGTGCTTTACTTCGAAGGCCCTGGGTTTGACACATACAGGAGAAAAATGTCTGCTCATTCTCTTCACAGGGCATCCTCTTATTCATCTTGGTTCTTAGTTTATGCTGCTCTCCTTGCCGGATGGACCTTTTTCTTCCATTTTCCCATCCAGTTCCTGCTTATCTGTTAAATCTTCTTCTTTTTTTTGGTACCGGAAATCGAACTCAGGACCTGGCGCTTGCTAGGTAGGTGCTGCACCACTGAGCTATATCCCCAGCCCTTATCTGTTAAATCTTGATCAGGCAATCTCCGTCCCTAAGCCCCTGTTCCACCCTTGCCTATGTCTTTACCTGACTTATATTAAAATGATATGTTAATGAGACAAAGACCACGGATGTCTTATGTTCAGGAGTGGTTTTGCTTAGCTTCATAGTTCTGTTGCCTGACTTTCAGTAAAGATATTGAGGAAGTGTAGAGTTCCACAGGTAGTACCATTCCTCCATGGAAAAGATCCCTTGGTGACCATTTGGTTTCCAATAATCTATCTTTTGCTAACTTGGCTGACTTAATGAAATATTGTTAGAAGTGGCCCCATAGGAAACCTGCCTGAATGAGAGAAGGGCTAAAATGTCTACCAATCTACAGTAAATTTTGATTTAATAGTGATCATATCTGGAACAGATTGCCCTGGAAAATGACCAGCGTTAATACATCACCATAACCATTCAGTTTACTCAGCTGTCCATCAAAGTACTGTGTTACTCAAGTTTGGGCCATCTATGAAAAATACTCAATTGAGAAATCTCATCCTGTTTCTGTGAGAGAAATGTTAGAGTATGTTGAGATGGTCTGAAGAAAGTCTCCATATTATTATTTTCCTCCTCTTGTCATTTTATTTTTCTAATGTTTTTCTCCACTCCAGACATAGGGCATTGAATACTTTAACTTGGAAGTAAGATTGGGATACAGAAAATGCAGTGGGGATAGGTACATGTCTGGTTGTTTCTAAGTGACAAAGGGCAAGTAGACTGCAATTGTTACACTTCTGGCATGTAACCCTTTATTTTTAGAAGATTTCAGGGAAATAGAAAATAATCTGAATTCTCTGAGTAGGTTCATATCTGTATAGTTTCAACTAAATGAACTAAATTTGTGTTTAAAGATTGCATGCTTACAAGTAATGATGCAATCTTATGACTTTATACTGTGTAAAAATGGTAATTTTCCCCTTTGCATGGGAAGGGACAAGAATGGCAGTGGTAGGTGGGGAAATCAATGTTTAGGTCAAACATTTGAAATTTAAGTGCAATCTTCTTAGTCATCACTTTCATTTCTGTCTTCTAGGGAAATCTGACACAGCTAGAAAGCAATGGAAAACACTAAGAGTTGCATCAGATATTGAAGAGGAACAAATAATACCTTCAGTTGAAAATGATTTCTTATTTGAGATATTTTTAAGCTGGTTATTTAAAGGTAGCAGCCTTTTGGGGGAAAGCTTACTACAGTCCAGCATGTCCCCTGTTAGCAGTGTTGGTCCAGTGTTAGAAGGGGGATTGGATGTATTTGATGCTGTTACTCTTCCCAATGTAGGTTTGCAAGGATGTGTAAATGGATTTTCATGCTCTGTCAGGATGTTTCCCTGTAGAGAATGTTTTAGACTCATTCTGTAAACAGTGTCTATAATAGATTTAATGTGCTTAGGGATTTCACCTTAATTCTGATGGACCAGTGGTTTTCATTTATTCGTTTTTTAACTCTGTGCCCAAGATTAGCCTGCAGTGTTACTGGTACTATACATGACCCAGAGAGAAAGGAAGTAAAAGATGTGGTCTCAGAGAGCTCTTTGGAGAGGAACCATACAAAAATGCTAACTAACGTTCATACAGCACTTTAAAATGTAAAGGTCACTTTGTACCACGATTCCTCATTAACTCTTCCTAAGTTCTACCACCCCCAGTTTACAAATGAGGACAGTGGATATTGGAGAGGTAAAGGGACTTCCCTGGGATTGCATTCCAGTAAATGGCAGAGTATGAGCTTAGAAATAGTGTTCTGACTCTAAAACTTCATCTGATTCCATTGAAGGTCAGTGATTGTGGTCTAATACCTACACGAGGACATGCTGACAAGGCATTGGAAATGATGTGAGTGGAAGGGGCTCTTCAGAGGTGGAATCTTGGGGAGGTGCAGCAAGTATGGATTGCAAGTCAAGGGAGCACCTGCTGTGGGGAGAAGGATGGGAAATGATGTGAGAAACAAAGACAGGCTTGAGTTTGATATATGAGTTGTGGGGAGGTGACAGACCTTCCAAGCCAGAAGAACCATTGTTGGGAGTAACGCAGTGGGAGATAGGTCAAAGAGACATTGGAGGATGTGTGTGTAAGAGGTTGGGGCCAGTAGTAGCTGGAGATTCTTTTGATTGCCTCAGGAAGCCTCCAGTAGACAGGCTAAGAACACTCCTCTAAGGGCGTTCTGCACTGGTGCCTCAGTGGTAGAAAAGGGGGTTGCCAGGCAAGTTATATATGGAAGTTGTATAAGGGAAATTCTTATGCAAAGTGACTAAACATGCTCCATTGCTCTGTCTAGTTACTTATAAATGTTATGTATGTGCAGAAGTCGATAAACATTCAGACCCTCAGATCACTCAGAGAATAAAGTGAGAATAAAATTGTTATAAAAGATGAGGACTTATAGTTGTCTGCAGCAATCGATAACAATCTATCCCTCTGTCATAGTGGGGACTGCAAATCTACATTCCCATTGAGCATGCGCTATAACCCCCTTGAAACTTGGGGGATATTGGTACTTAGCCTTACTCAAGGGAGGGAAATGAGACCTGATTCAGACCTCATTATGTAAGTTCCTACCCACACATTACTTATTAAACCACTGAATTAATAAAATCAAGATCACTGTGTTTGAAACAGGCCAAATATCTTGAGTCTGGGGCTCTCAGGGTTGAGGGTGGCAGCTGGTCAAGCCATGGAGACTCCTCTGCAGTGTCACAAATATAGTAGCACAAAACGTGACTGCAGCTTCATGGTAGACAACCCCTGGAACCCACAGCAATAAGTATGAAGACTTACAGAGCCTGGGGAGAAGAGCTGGGGTACAGTGCATTTCCTTCTTTCTCTGAAACTTCCAGGGAGGTCTCAAGGAACATACAATGGAAAGACACATTCTGCAAGTTAGTGCCCAACTGGCTGCACCCAGAGTCTCATCCAGAAGGATAGTTGCCTAATTCTAGCACAGGAATTATACTTTGCTGATGCATGTTTAATAAAAGAGCATAGGCTGTAAAATCAGGGGTTGTGCAAGTTTTCTAAAAAGCTCTTAGGGCTTAAGATTCTTGGTAAAGGGCTGGTGAGATGGCTCAGCGGCTTAAGCGCCTGCCCGGCAAGCGCGAGGGCCCAAGTTTGACTCCCGGAACCCACATACGAAAAAGGGGCCGGTGATATCGCTCAGCGACACGGCGCCTGCTGGCGTGCGAGGTCCTGAGGTCGACCCCCCGGTACCCACAAAAAAAAAAAAAAAAAAGATTCTTGGTAAAATAGTGACAAAATTGTAGTGAGGATCAAATGAAATAATGCATTTTGAGTTCCTTAGGAGATAGATTATGAGATGGAGATTTGCATGCAGGAAAGTTATTGGGGAGTTCTCTTGAAATCAATACTTTTTAGAAAGTGGAGAAAGCCTTACTGGAGAATGTAAATAGTGATGCTGTTATAAGAAAGGCCTCACTAAAACCACAGTGGTTGTGCAGCTTCAACAGCCTTTCAGAATCTTATCTCAGCCTTATATCCCCACACTGCTTAGTCATTGGATATAGGCTGTCCCCAGGAAGAAATTGAGATATTGGGTAAATATTCAGCAGAGAGCCATGTCTGGAGTGGGATTCAGCTCGTAGTCACCAGCTGCCAACACTACCAGCAGTCAAGAAAATGAGTTCTTGGGCCCTGATGGAGATGACGGGTGATGCACTGCAGATTCACTTGCATCCTACAATAAGTTCTGCTGATAATGCTCTGAGATTCTGGTGGGCTTTCTCCTGGGGAGACTTTCAAGAGGATGGCGAATGGGATATACTAGAGTCTTCATGCTGGCAGCTGCTCTGAAGACAGAAACTGATACCCATACTCTTTTACCAGCCATTCTAGCTTCCCCTTTTCCTTATCTGGTCCAAGTGCCCTACATGATGGGTGCAGTGCTATGGTGTGACTGCTGTCCTTACTGATTTTCCATTCAGAGACACCCCAGTAGATTACCTGGTCACTACGGTCTTCCCTGCTCCTGATCTGTAAAAGCAGCCCTGCTGCTTCCTGGTCCTCAGTCAGTTCCTCGTGTCACGATGCTGACTTCCTCTTGTCTGCTGTTCTCTTGGTATGGGGAACATGAAGTAACCGGGTGGCAGCTATCCCTTATGGTTTGATGAGACACTTACTATGTCCCCTGGTGGAAGTGGGCTACCAACAGTGGTGTGAGCCACTGGATCTGTGTAAGGCCTGTCCCACCATCTGCAAGGAATGCGATTTAATAAGGCCGCCAACATATTGCTACTACTTGCCATATTGGGTTCACGATATCCTGGGGTACAGCTGTAAATGTGATTAATGTCTGTCTCAAGTGAAACAGAACTTTTCCGATAGTCTTACCTGGTAGAGATTGTAAAATACACATTTGTAGATCCCTTGCTGTAAATGATGTACCTGAGGCAATGCTAACCTGCCAGAATCCAAGCTATCTCATCTGGCAAAGCAACTGCAACTGGGGCCAGTGCTTAGTGAGTTTGCATGATCCACAGTCATTCTTCGAGATCCACTTGGCTTTTGTAGAAGCCAGACTGGTAGATTAAATGGCAATGCAAGGAATCATAGCCTCTATATGATTAGATCCACCATTAGATCCCTGGGATATGACACTGTTTTTAATTTACTATCATGGATGGGATAAGGAAAGGCCACTTCAAGGCTCCTGCTCAGCTTTCCCACTCTGATATGTGGTGGACTCTGCCGATGGCCATGTGTATCATTCTAGTTATAAATCCAGGAATAGAGAAAATGACTACAGCAATACCTCAGTTCCCAAATGCTTTTGTTCATGAATAATCTGATTTGCAAACAGATGTGTTTGGCAAAATTCTGCTTCCATTTGAGAACTCTCCATCAGATGACAAACAAAACAACAGCCATCTTCCCCACAAGAACGTGTGTTTGCTGTATATGCCTGACTCCTAGGATTATGACAGTCATCTTGGGGTCCTGAGGTGGACTAGATAAGAGATCAGACCAATATGCTGAGAACGACACTGAGGGGAAGGGGAAGGATTTTGTACCTTAATGATATTTTTGAGCCATTAAACCCTAAAACTTCCATATGGTGACCTCCCTACCATGATTATGACTTCTTATTACTTAAGATTTTTTTTTTTGTGTGTGTGAGTACCGGGGGTCGAACTCAGGATCTCACGCTCCAGCAGGCGCCCGTGCTGCTGAGCAATATCACCGGCCCTTTTTTTGTATGTGGGTTCCAGGAGTCGAACTCAGGACTTCGCGCTTGCCAGGCAGGTGCTTATGCCGCTGAGCTATCTCACCGGCCCACTTAAGATATTTTTATAGACTGTTTTCTGTTATCTGGAGCCAAAAGCACCTAAATGTAACTGATATGGTAATACTAACTGATAGGGCTGTTAAATCATAGTGTTTAAAGTGATGGGCTGCCAATATAATTTATTATCAATAATCACCATATAATTAAACTAAATTAGCGGGTTTATTGTATGATGCCTTTATCAAATCATCAGAATTGGTCCAGGCCTCATCTGCCTAGGGCCTCAGTGAAACTTGCATTTTAATATGTAGTTCTTACTTGAATAATTCCCTGTGTATTAATCTTTTGGAAGATAATACCAAAGAAGAACAGAACGGGGAAGCAGAAGACCGACTGGAGGCTAGACAGCTTTTTGCTCCTGACACATGTACAAATATAGTTGCTCCAGAAGGCTGGTACCTACACTCTAAGAGGAGGAGCCTCAATGGAGAGAGTGGGACACAATGGGTTGTAGGAGAAGGTACTAAAATGATTTTTAAAAGGGCCAGATATAGGATATCAAGCAATTGAGAGATGAAGGAAGGTGAGTTTGAGCGGATTTCAATATTTTAGCCATGAGTAACTGTTCCCTCTGAATTCCTGGGAGATAGTGCTGCTTGCTTATGGAAAACTGACACGAATTTCCATGCAGGTACCCAGCTCAGGCAGACATTCCTGGGCTTGGTGCTGCTGTTGGTTGATGCTTGTTATGTTTGTCATTGCATTTCTCTGGTGATGCAATAACAGTCAGGTCACTGGCAGGTGACCAACTTTTGGTATATCTGGCCAGCTCACAAGCCAGCAAAGCCTTTGTTCAAGGAATTGGCCCCCTGTCCTCTCTATGGTCCATAGATATGGATTACAGTACTGGCAGTCAGGTATTGCTAACAGATCCTGGCCATAACTGAGTAGTACATGGATAAGCACCTGATTTGGAATTGCAAGTATGAGAAACAGCTGTTCTCTATAGTTCCACTGGTAAGAGCTGAAAACAGATAAGCAAAAAAGGCCAGAACAACTTCCCCTTTCCAGTCCTAAATTTCCTTTGAGTATCTGTTGTATCATCTTTTTTCTTCCTTTGGTTGCTCTGTCACATCCTGGCTTGTATTGCTATTGCAGCTTTGAACATTTATTGCTTCTCCCTCACCAAATGTAGTACTTATTCCAAAGATTTTGTTTCTATGAGTTCAGACTTGATTTTATTTACAATCAGCAGTTAGTATCGTCGGCCAAAAATTACAAATGCTGTTGTGAGAGCACACAAGGACAGCACTGGAACAGAGAACAGAGGGGATGTGACATCTGGTGTTGATAAATACTCTGTCAGTATACCAAAGGGAGAGGCATTGTTCTCACATTCACAAATTTTGTGTTTGCCTGTGTGCATGTTTATCCTGTCGGCCTTTGTTCTGTTAAGTCTTTGTGTCTGCCTTTCCCTTGCACTTCCTCTGGAAACTTTGTTGCCAAGAAACAAGGAAAAGCTAAAGCTCTTGACCTGAAATTCAGTGTTAATAAGAGAGAAAGGGGAAGGAAAGTTGGCAAACATCAGTTGTGATTTGTCTTGCTTAAATCCACACCACAAATGATTTTATTTTTGATAATCCAAGAAGTTCAGAGAAATTTGGAGGGATGCAACCATCACTAGGGCACTAAACATATTCTGTGCTGGGAGTTTGACAAAATGAAAATGGAACTGGTACTTATTCCATGTTTTGAATACAGAGTCGATCCTGAATCATGGTTTTGATGAAAAGGCTTGGTATATGGATGGGGATGGCTTGGGAATATTGGAAATCAATTCATGTACTTGATAATAGGATGATGGGTATTTAGATTTTTATTTTTATCATAAGTAACACAATATTTAAATCTAAAATTATTTTGCTATGGTAATCAGGCCATCATATCCACATGTATTAGTAGATCCAACTAAATACCTGGATTTGACATTTTTCTAAATTAAGAAATTATTAAAATATATTATGTTTTTATTGTAGTATAACCTCAAAGCCTATCATTCTACTTTACATAGTATATGTTAAATACATTCATAAATGAGTGAATATCTAATGGTGATTTAGAAAAGTGATTCTCTCATTTTAATGTGTATTAGAATCAGCTGAGGGTCTTGTTAAAATGCAGATTCTGATTCATTCAGTTGGTCTGGGTGAGGCCTGAGTCTGCATTTCTGACAAGCTTCTGGGTGATTTCTTTACTACTTCCTGTCTTTAAATATCAAGGATACTGATAGTAATCTGAAAGTAATCAGCTTCCTATAAGATTAGCAATATCCTTTGATGTTTTCCCTCCTGTGTCCAAGGCAAGGACACCATAGATAGGTGAACTGAACAGTGAAGGCAGCTAGAGGTTAGAAGACCTGTGTTCAAATCCCATTTATGTCACTAATTAGTGTCATGATTTGGGGCAGATTACTGACTTTTGGACTTCAGTTTCCATTCCGTAAAATGAGGTGATGGGTCTAGATTATATCTCAAGCTGCTCCTAGGAGGCTTCTGGCTCAGCAGGTACGCCTCAGAACCCCCCAAGGAGGGAGAGGATCAGTGAGGGAAATGAAGGCACTATTATGAGGCAGGAGAACAACTGGGAATGTGTCCCGTCACTAAGGAGTTAGCTTTAAAAAGGACACAGTGGTAGATTGTGTCAAGTGTTCTCATACAATCATTCAATATAATATTTAAGGCCAGCCTGTTCACTGCTCCTATGATTGTAATGTACATGCTGTCCTGAAATAGTCTGAAAATTAATTCAGGACCTGCCCCTTTATTTTACTTGAAATCATTCTTCACAGTCGCCATCCCTTAGGTGTACTAGTGTGCTTATCCTCTGAATGTCCCTGAGAGGCAGGTAAATGTTAGCGTATAGTCTGAGTGGAAAATGCCTCTGATCTTGGGGATCACTTCATTATTTGGCACCTCTTACCACCCTCATTACTAACACAAGTTTTTTTGTGGGGAGACCAGGACTCTGGCCCCTCACAGCTCTGATGTTTAGTATTTGAGTATTTTTCATGGCAAAGGAGGAAGAAAGGGAAATACTAACCAAATGAATCAGCAGCCACAGCAAAATTGCTGCCCTAAGGTCTGATCTACTCATCCCCTTCGTGCTGGGTTCCCAGTGGACCCTTTTTTTCCAATGGCTCTTTCCAAATGGGACACAACTATGCATACAGCTGCTACTCTTAGGCAGTTTCCAAGATGGTGATCAGGGATGAGGAAAACACACTAAGATCACTTATATGCCCTCTCGATTTCCAGGAAAGAGGGAAGAAGAAAGTAAACATTTCCAACAATACAGTTTTATAGCTTGAAACAAGTTCTGTTTTGTTTTGTTTGAATCCCATAATCATACATTAGCATCATCTACAATGCTCCAAGAAAATAGTGATAAATATACCCCCAAACCCCTAGATGTTTGATTTAATTGGTGTGGGATTCAGGCAGCTGTTTTTATTAATTTTTAAAGATCTCCTGGTGATTCTAATATGCAACCAGTTGGGCAAGTTGCAATGCTTGATTTCAGTGTTTCCTTGCTGTTTTCAGGGTGACTGTGGGCAATTGGTCCTGCATTCTGAAACCTGTGATGGTAAGAAACCTGTGATGTGTATGGATTATTTAAAGTCACTTCAATTAGACAAACTTGTTAAGGTAAACTTCTGCTCAACAGTGGTGTGTTTCAAGAAGATACCTGGAGTGGGGGGAATAACTGAGTAGAATGTAATTTCTTCTTTTAGTTTTTTGAGGAATTTCCATACTGATTTCCATAATGGTTGTATTTGTTTACATTGCCACCAACAATGAAGGCTTCCTTTTCCCCTGCAGCCTCTCTAACACTTGTTATTATTTGATTTTTTTTGTTTTGTTTTGTTTTGTTTTGTTTTTGATGATAGTTATTCTTTCTGGAGCAATATGGAATCTCAGTGTTGTTTTAATTTGCATTTCACTAATGGCCAGAGATGCTGAACATTTTTTCATGTATTTATTGGCCATTTGTACTTTTTCTTCTGAGAAGTGTCTGTGCATTTCAGTTGGCCATTTTTTGATTGGGCCTTCTATTTTGGGGGTCTAATTTTTTTGAGTTCTTTATATGTTCTGGATATTAGTTCTCTTCCTGAAGAATAGTGGGCAAAAAATTTTCCCATTCTGTAGGTTGTCTTTTCACTTCTGTGGGTTGTTTCCTTTGCTGTGCAGAAGCTTTTAAATTTTATATGATACCAGTTGTTGATTCTTGTCCTGTTTTCTGTGCAACTAGGGTTCTGTTCAGAAAGTCCTTGCCTACCTTATATATTCAAGAGTTTTACCTATTTTAGCTTGTAGCAGATTGTTTCTGTCTTAATATTTTGATCTATGATCCACTGTGATTTTAATTTAGTACATGATGTGAGATATGGGTCTAGAATCAATCTTCTGCATATGGATAGCTAATTTCCCCAGCACCACTTATAAAAGAGGCTATCTTTCCCTCAGCATATGGGCCTTTTTTGTTGGTAGTTTTTTTTATTATTTCTTCAATTTCATTGCCTGCTATTGGATTATTTAATGTTTTTATGTCTTCCTTATACAGCTTTGATAATTCCTATGTATCTAGAAATCTATCCATTTCTTCTGAGTTCTCCTTTTTATCAGAGTACAGGTTCTCAAAGTATTACTACTAATAATCTTCTGGATTTTGGCACAGTCCGTTGTGATTGTGCCTTTCTCATTTCTAATTGTATCCTCTAATACAATTATTTTCCATTTTTGGTAAGATTAGCTAGAGGTTTGCTTATTTTGTTTAGTTTTTCAAAGAAGCAGCTCTTTTATTCATTGATTTTTCTTTTTCTTTCTTTCTTTTTTTTTTCAAGTCTCAATTTTATTAATTTCTGCTTTGATCATTGTAATTTCCTTCCTTGTACTAGCTTTGGATTTGGATTGTTGTTGTTTTTCTAGGACTTTGAGGTGCATCATGAAGTTATTTGTTTGGGCTTACTCTGTTTTTTATTTGTTTTAAATGTAGGCATTCACAGCAATAAACTTCCCTCTTAGGAGTGCTTTCATTGTGTCTCATAGATTCTGGCATTATTGTTTGATTCTAGGAACTGATTAATTTCTTCCTTGATTTCTTTTGTGATCCACTGATTATTCAGGAGGATGTTGTTTAATTTCCATGTGTTTGCATAATTTCTGTGGTTTCTTTTGCCATTGATTTCTAGTTTCACTGAACTATGCTCTGATAATATGTATGGTATAATTTTGATTCTTTTGCATTTACTAAAGCATGCTTTATGGACTAGCATGTGGTCCATTTGGAGAAAGGCCCATGTGCTGCTGAGAAGAATGTGTATTCTGTTGTACTCTGTAGATATCTATTAAGTCCATTTATTCAAAGGTATGATTCAAGTCTGGTATTTGTTAATTTTTTTTGTCTAGTTTATCTGTGCATTTGTGCTAGTGGGGTATTGAGCTTCCCCCATTATAACTGTATTGGTGTTTATCTGATTTCTTTTATGTTCACTAGTGTTTGTTTTATGAAATTGGGTGTGCTGGTGTTTGGTGCATATATGTTCATAATTGTTATCCCTTCCTTTTGAATTGTTCCCTTAACCAATATGTGATGAATTTCTTTGCCTCTTCTGCTCAGTTTTGACTTGAAATCCACTTTGTCTGAAACTGGGGTAACTACTCCTGATTTTTTGCACATTTCCATTCCATGGAATACTGTTTTCTATCCTTTGATTTTTTAATCATATATTTCTTTTTGGATTAAATGTGTTTCTTGTATACTGTGTACATTGGGTTTTGTTTCTTGATCCATTCTACCAACCTGTGTCTTTTGATTGGTGAATTAAGACCCTTCACATTGAGTGTTATTATTGAAAGGTATTGCCTTATGCTGTCATTGCATTATTTTCCTGTTGCTAACTCCTCTCCCCACCTCCCATTTCTGCTTAACTGCTCACCCTGCATGATGTATTCATTTTATTAGATTTTTGGGGCATTTTTGGCTTCACTCTTTTTAGGATATCCTTGAGAATTTTTTATAGTGCTGGCTTTGCAGTTATAAATTTCTTGAGGTGCTCTTTGTCATGGAAACACCTTATTTTTCCATTAAATTTGAAAGAAAGTTTGCAGGAAATGTAATGTTGGAAGTTGTTATCTTTTAGGGCTTGAAACACTTCACTCCAAGCTTTCCAGGCCTTTAAAGTTTGTGTCTGCTGTAACTCTAATGATTTTACCTTGTAAGTGATTCATTGCTTTTCTCTAACAGTTTTTAATCTCCTGTCCCTGTTTTGGACTTCTGTTATTTTGACTATAATGTGATATAGAGAGGTTCTATGATTGTGGCTATTTGAAATTCTATATGCTCATTTATCTGTGTGCTGAATTCTTTCCCAATATTTTGAAAGTTTTCTGCTATTATTTCATGAACAGCGTTTTATACTTTTTGTTCTCTCTCTAATTTTCACTGATTCCATTTAATCTTAGATTAGTGTTTTGTGCATTATTTAAGAATTGTTGAATCCATTTTTCATGTTTCTTATATTTTTAAGGTATCTTTGAGTAATTGATCTTTGAAAGCATCAGTATCTTCTAATTCTGATATTCTGTCCTCACATTGGTTACTTCTGCTGTCCATACTTTCAATGTAGTATTTAATCTCCTAGATTTCTATTTGGAGCCTTTTCATGGGCTCTTGTTCTTTCCTAAACAGTTCTTTCATGTTTTGTATTGTTTTGTTTAGTTCAGGTAGCATTTTATTAGTGTCTTTTGTAAGCTCCCTGATTATGTTGTTATTATCTCCAGTATCTGGTTAGTTATGGTTCTGTGAGTCTACTTAACATCTTATTAATCCATTTTTTAAAAATCTCCTCTCATTCTTTCAAATAGTTTGGTTGTGTGGCTTTTGCTTTGCTCCCCCTCAGTGTTCCATTGATCAGCTTTGGGGGAGTTAGGCGACATTTTATTGCCTTGTCTTCTCATGTTTCTAGTGTTTTTTGTTTGCTGGTCTGTTTTGTTTTGTGCTTAGGTATGTGGTTACTTATTGTAGAGAGATTTTGTTGCTAATATGGACACTGCTTAGTTATTCTTCTTTTCAGTGATGCATTCAGTGTGTAGCTAACTATAGTCCTTTGCTTCTGTCCCAAGGATACAGGGTAATTGTCCCAGTACCCAGTTCTGCAGTACTGTTAATATCACAAAAGTTATTCGAGTATTGGCATACAGAGAAAACCTATTAATAGCAATGTGGTGGATTAACTAATGGTCAACTTGTAACACCCAGCTGAACTGAATCAAGATAGTGCTGGGTATGGAAGGCCCACCTGAGGATTGTTGCCAACAGCATTAAAAGAGAACTGGAGGGGAAGATAGTGTGCTGTTGATTCTCCTGGAGAAACTTGTCGTGCTGGTTTTCCTGATGTGAACTCAGCTGTTCTCACCCTCAGAGGAGCTTGGGACCTCACTGTTGCTGAGGATGGTTGTGGTTCTTTTCAGGGGAGCCCTGGGTGTCACTTCCTGGCTCCACTGTAGATCCCTCAGTGCGCTGGCACAGATCCTTCATCCTGCTGGCTCAGGCTTTCTGGCTTCCACCACTGATCTTTGGGCCTTCCCAGAGCAGATCCTTGACACAGACTTGCATGAAACATTGTCATGGGCTCTAGGCCTCTAGTTGGACTTGTGGAGGACATTGCCATGGGCTCTAGGTCTGGACTCATGCAGGACATTGCCATGGGATTCAGGTCCTCAGCTGGATTCTTCGGGTCTCTAGTGTGTGGACAGATTTATAGCACTCTTCTGCATTTGACTCTTTTGATGAATATTATAAAATAATCCTATAAATTATGTGACCTGTACTAAATCTTTTCCCTTGTAAACCCTGACTACAGTAAGCAACAATTATGTGATCCTGGCAATATCTAGTAAATCAGCCATAGTAACACTGTCCAACACAAACTGGATATTGGCATATAATTAAAACCAATAATGTGCCACATTTATCCTTAAAAAAGAAATCTACAATAACAGTGGTACCTCAGTTCATGAACACTTTTGTTTGTGAACAATGTACTTCACAAACAGAAGCACTTGGCAAAATTTTGTCTTTGTTTGCAAATTCTGCATCAGGTGATGAACATCACTGTGGCCGTCTTTCCTGCATGAACACGAACATTGCCATCTTTTCCAGAATCGTGGAACAAATTAAATTTGTGAACCAAAGTACCACTGTATAGTATAAACCCTAAGACTAACCAAATATTGACATATAGCAAGTATCTACTAAATGCTACAATTATACCTCCACTAATAATAGAAACAAATTCAATAGTAGTAACAGAATTACCTATCTAAAGATTAGTAATGCTTAATGGTTTTACTAGTGAAGATATAGCATGATGGGATGGGAGAATGTAAAAAGTAAAATTTGAAAAATTAAACAATGGGAGATGAAGAGGAGAGACAAGTGAGACAAAGGATCCTAGTATGGAGTAGATGGATATTTTTGAATTAGATAAAGGTAACAAAAAATAAACAACAAAAAATAGAAGATAAAGGAAAAAAGAAATAATATGGAGAATGAAAAATAGAAAAATTAAAAGGAAAAAGAAAAAAGAAAATGAGTTCAAACACAGAAAGAAAATTTTTCTGTATTTTTGAATGAGTGCTTTCCTTCTGCAGTCTACAGATTTTGAGTCCACCCAGTCTCAGTTTTCTTTACCTAGCCTTATGGCCTGTGGGTTTTGACATGTGCCCCCATTCCAGAAGGCCCCCTGTTTACCTCAGGCTATGACAATGTCCACACAGAGATACTTTCTTGCTCATGTTGGTGGATAGGGAAGGCAATCAGACCTCAGATCTGTGCTAGATGTAGGCAGCAGGGCACAGGGTCAAGTACTTATTGCCAGGAAGAACTTTCAGACCCGTGTGTTTCTGAGCACAACTCAAGCCCAGCCTGCCTTCTTACATGAGGAGCCAAACAAGGACATTATATGAAAAGAATACTACATACCAACCTTCTTGATAAACATAGATACAAAAATCCTCAATAAAAAATATTAGCAAACTGAATTCAATAACACATTAAAAGGATCAGTCACCATGATCAAGTGAATTAATTCCTAGGATGCAAAGATGGTTCAAATTATGCAAATCAATAAATTTGCATAAATTGCAAAAATAAATGTGATATAGCACATTAACAGAATGAAAGATAAAAATCAAAAATCCATCTCAATAGATACAAAAAAGGCATTTGACAGGGCCGGTGATATAGCTCAGTGGCATAAGTGCCTGCCTGGCAAGCGCAAGGTCCTGAGTTTAACTCCCGGTACCTGCATTAAAAAAAAAAAAAAAAAAGCATTTGACAAAATTCTACATCTTTTAAAGATAAAAATTCTCCACAAAACAGGTATAGAAGGAATAGGCATAGAAGGAATGCATCTTGACATAATGAAGACCATATGTAACAAGCCCAAGGCTAATATCATGTACTTAATAGTAAAAAGCTGAAAGCTTTTCCTTTAATATTAGAAACAAGAAAAGTATGTCCATTCTTGTTCTATTCAACATAGCACTGGAAGTCATAGCCAGAGTATTTAGGCAAGAAAAAGAAATAAAAGACATACAAACTGGAAAGGAAGAAGTAAAACTGTCTCTATTTTCAAATGACAATCTTGTATATAGAAAATTCTAGACTCCACCAAAAAACTTGTAGATCTAATAAAGGAATTCAATAAAAGTACAGGACACAAAACTAACATATAAAAATAAGTTGTGTTTCTATGTATTAAGGATGGACTATGAAAAGTTAAGAACATAATTCCATTTACAGTAGCATTAAAAAGCATAAAATATGTGGGGCCGGTGAGATAGCTCAGCGGCATAAGTGCCTGCCTGGCAAGTGTGAGGTCCTGAGTTCGACTCCCAGTACCCACATACAAAAAAAGGGCTGGTGATATTGCTCAGCGGCACAGGTGCCTGCTGGCGTGCGAGGTCCTGAGGTCGACCTCTGGTACCCACAAAAAAAAAAAAAAAGAATAAAATATGTGAGAATAAACTTAACCAATGAGGTAAAAACAGCTGCACACTGAAAATTATAAACTACTGACAAAAGAAATTGAAGAAGATACAAATAAGTGGAAAGATATCACATGCTCATAGAGTGAAAGAATTAATATAAAGTAAATTAGTATTGTTAAAGTATCCATAATACCCAAAGCAATTTTTTTTTTTTTTTGTGGGTGCCGGGGGTCGACCTCAGGACCTCGCGCGCCGGCAGGCGCCTGTGCCGCTGAGCAATATCACCGGCCCTTTTTCCGTATGTGGGTTCCGGGAGTCGAACTCGGGCCCTTGCGCTTGCCAGGCAGGTGCTTACGCCGCTGAGCCATCTCACTGGCCCCCAAAGCAATTTTTATATTCAGTATAATCCCTATCAAAATTCAAATAATAGTTTTTACAGAAAAAAAATTCTAAAATTTGTATGACACCACAAAAAACCCAAATAAAACAGCCAAACTGGTTTTAAGAAAGAACAAAGCATAAAAGAATCATACTTCCTGATTTCAAAGTATATCACAAAGTTATAGTTATCAGAACAATGTGTTACATGCATGTACCAACTTCCCACAAGGAATGCAAACATTATGTACTACACAGGTACTAATAAATTAAAATATAAAACAAATTTAACAAGTTTAAAAAAAATCATACCTACATAGGCCAGTGGGACAGAATAGAGAGCACAGAGATAGAATGAAGAACATACAGTCAACTAATCTTTCACAAAGTTGACAACGGGAAAAGGAAAGTCTCTTTAGTGATTAGTGCTAAGAAAATTGGATATCCATAAGCAAAAGAATGAAAATAAACCTTTTTCTTGTACTATACACAAAACAAACACAAAATGGACTACAGACTTAAACATCAGACCTGAAACTGTAAAAATCCTGGGAAAAAATACAGGACAGAAACTCATTGACATTGATTTTAGCAATTATTTTATGAATGTAACACCAAAACACAGTAAAGAAAAGGAAACATAAACAAGCAGGACTACATCAAACTGAAAAGTTTCTGTATGGCAAAGAAAACAATCAACAAAATGAAAAGATGACGTATGGAATGGCAGAAAATATTTGCAAAGTAAGTATCAGGGGACTAATACCCACTATATATTTTTTTAAAAACCTCACATACTCAAAATTAAAAAGCAGATTTTAAAATGGACAGAAATTCTGAACAGACATTTTTCCAAAGAAGATTTATAAATGGCCAAAAGGTATATGAAAAAATGCTCAACATTGCTAATACTCAGAGATGCAAATGAAAACCACAATGAAAAATCACTTCACAGCTTTTGGGGTGGCCATTTAAAAAAATTAAGATAGGTGTTGGTGAGGATTTAGAAAAAAAGGAGCCCTGTTGTACACAACTGGTGGGGTTATAAATTGGTATGGCCATTATGGAAAACAATATAATCTTTCCTTAAAAAATTAAAAACACAATTACCATATGACCCATCAATCATACTCTGGGTATATATAAGAGAAATGAAATTAGTATGTAGCTACATGCCTATGTTCACTGAAATATTGTTCACCATAGCCAAGATATGGAAACAACCTAGGTATTCTTCGATGGGTGCGTAGATCAAGAAAATGTGAGATGCGATGTGTCTATGTACACACACACAGGAATATTACCCAATCTTCAAAAAGGAAGAAATCTTGTCATTTGCAGCAAGATGGATGAACCTGAGGACATTATGTTAAGTGAAATAAACCAGACACAGAATCACAAATGCTGAATACTAGCACTTATATGTGGAAATCAAAATCAAAATCATAGAAACTGAGAGTAAAATGGTAGTTGCCAGGACTTTAGAGGGGAGAAATGGGGGATTTTGGTCAAATGGTATAGACTTTCAGTTATAAGATGAATAACTTCTGGAGATCTAATATGTAGTATGGTGACTGTATTTAACAATAATATATGTATTTTAAACTTGTAATTTGTGAAAAGTAGATCTAAGTGTTCTCATCACCAACAAACAAACAAACAAAAACAGGTAACTGTGAGGTGGTGACTATATTAATTAGCTTGATTGTGGCAATTATTTTATAATATATGTATACCAAGCACATTGTATAGCTTAAGTATATACTTTTTTTATTCATCAATTATACTTTAATAAAGCTAGTGGGGGAAAAAGTGAGCTCAAAATAAAATTAAGAGGAATGTCTTGGGCAAAAGTGCCAGGCAGCAAATTAGATCAGCTGGCACAGAGAGGGTGTGTTGCTGGGCAAGGTAATTTCCAGGAAGAGAAGTATTAGGCTAAAAATGTAAACCATTTCACTAGATAGCAAGAAGCTATAGCAGGTTTTAAAGGGGTGGAAGCTTGCACAAAGAGGAATTTAAAAATTAATTTGTCAGTAATATGTACACGTGAACACATAGGCAGAGAGTAAATGTTGTGAGGGCAAAAGACTGGATCTGTCTCATCATTACTGTTTTCCACAACACCTGGCACAGTGCCTGACATGAGGCCTAATTCAATACAATAACTGATGAAAGAATAAAGAAATGGCATATTGGCAAAAGTTCAGTTAGAAAACTTACATAAAACACCCAGTATTGTGAGCTGAGACTAGACTAATCAAGGAAAGGCGTGACTATGTGTGAGAGGCAACACACAAGTGAATCTGTTTGCTATGGTGACGAATCACATGCCCAGGGACTGGGAGAATGTGAAGTCCAAGATGAAGAGAAGCTGTCTGGGCAAAGTGTTGATGAATGTGGTGTTATTCTTAAATTTACTTAACCATTTTACTCATTGTACTGATGGCGTTTTAGGCAGGAGGAAAGCATAAAGGAAGTAAAGCAAGAAAGAGCTGGGTGGTTTCAAGGCATCGAAAAGGTACAGTGAAGTAGACCTCAGTTTGCAAGGTGGGGAGGACAGCACATGAAACTGGAAAGCAGGTGTTCAGTGCTGAGCTGCAGGAGGTGGGGAAAGGCGAGTCTAGGATTCTGGTGAGACATTAAGGTGGGAGATACTTTATTACTAGTAGAGCCAGAATATGTGAATGTGACCGTATTTAGAACTAAAGTCTTAACAAATGTAATCAAGTTAAGATGAGATCATACTGGAGTAAGATGGGCTCTAAATCAAATGACCACTGTCTTCGGATAAGACAGAAGAGGAGGAGATAGAAAAACAGAAGATAGGAAGAGGCTGGAATTATGCAGCCACAGCCGGGCAGTGCCTGGAGTGTCTTGAAAGAGACAAGGAAGGGTTCTCCTCTATGTAGAGCTTTCAGAGAGTGAAGTTCTACTGAGTGCTTGCCTAGCATGTGCAAGACCCTGGGATCAATCCCCAGTACCACAAAAATGAAAGAAAGAAGGGAAGGGGAGGGGAGGGGAGGGGAGGGAAGGGAAGGGAAGGGAAGGCCTAGGAAACTAATATAGATGTTTACTCACTAAGGGTCATGAGTATGAGTGTACTTCTTTGATGAATAAGCTTCTACCAAGATTTTTCTTCACACTTGTTGCACCAGTTTACCTTCCCACCAATAGTACAGAAGTTTGTATAATTCTTCAGACACTTGGCACTATCCAGCTTTCTAGCTTTTTATTAGCCCCAAAACTATAAAGCAATATCTCACCATTCCTTTCATTTTGTATTTCCCTAATTATCTCTTATTTTGATTATTTCATGGTATGCTATTTGAGCTATGGGGTTTTCTCTTTTGGAAATTGCCTTTGCTGGTTTTCCTACTGGGATTGCTTTCTTTTTCTTACTGACTTGCAAGAATTCCACATTTATTCTAGATGCAACCCCTCACTGGTTTTAGGCATTACAAATATCTTTCCCTGTTTTTTCGGCTGTTCTTTAATCTTGCTTATAGTGTCCATCATTAAGCAGAAGTCTTTATTTTCTCTTTGCTCTCATTCATTTCATATCACCAAATGATATGAAAATTTCATGTTAGAAGAATTATTCTCTGTTCGCTTGCCCTTCAACTGTTGCAATTTTTTTTTTAACTCAATAAACCATGCAACCATGTGTTTGGTATTGGAAATGGCAGGTCTTATTTACTGCAGAAAAACTACAATTCTTTAGGAACATTTGGAGTTTCAGCACATTTCCTTGCATTCAGGCTGTTCACATGTGGATTTGATCTTGTGTGGCAAATTCCAAAGTCACCTTCCTTCCCCTCACAGCCTCCTTACGAAACCTGGAGAGACAGAGACACATTAGGGCCAATGGCAAACAGCTCATTGTCTATTAGCACAAATGACAGCAGGTGCCGGGGGGAATTTAGCAAGAGATGTTCACTGAATTATACAGTGTGAGAGCTGGAAAGGACCGTGGGGATCATCCAGTTCTGCCCCCTTGTTTCACAGATGTAGGAACTGAGACCAAGGGAAATAAAGGGGCTTGTCCAAGAAGTCACTCAGCTGTCAGCGAATTGTTGGGACTATAACTCAGATCTCTCGATTCCCATTCAGTATTTTATTTTTCTTTTACCTTCCTCAAGAGGATATCAGAAGGATATTTTGGAGGATTTTTGACAAAAGCCAAGACTTAATCAAGGAGGTTCAGAGGTCCACAAAATTTGGAGCCACTCAACATCTCAAACTTCATCCTTTCTGTTGTAAGTTAGTCTCTGCCTCGTGGCTCTCATGCTCCATCCTCCACTCTTACCTTCAAGTCTGTGCCCGTGCTGTGGTTGCACGTGATCTCGCCTGGCATCCTCTTCCCTCTTCCCCCTGCCCGTCTCATCCTTCGAGTGCTCATCTCTTGAGGCTCAGTCCTACCTCCTTTGTGCCACTGCTAACTAATATTACTCTCTTTCTTAGCTTTCCATAACATCTGTGGTGTACACAAATACAATTTAGTCTTGATTGTATGCTGCAGTTTTTCTGGAACATTTCCATTGTACAACTGACTGAGCAAGTCACTTAATGTCTCTGTGCCTCACTCAATGTTTTCACTAATGAAAAGGAAAGAATTGGTTGTGATAATGCTTCTCTATCTACTATTCTGTCTCATTCATAGGATTGTGTCATAGAAGGGGACTCTTTCCTCATTTCTTTTGTAATTCCCTTAGTCTAACGGTTCTCAGCTGGAGACAATTTTACTCCCCAGGGGACATTTAACATTTGGAGATATTCTTGGTTATAATAACTTGGGGAGGAAGACACTGCTGGAATCTAGTGGATAAAGGCCAGAGATGATGTTAAACAGTCTACAATGCACATGACAACCCCCCACAAAAGGGGAATTTTCCAGTTCCAAATGTCAATAATGGCTAGATTGAGAGACCCTGTCTTAGTTCCTAACTCAACACCATAGACACATAGAAGACACCAAATGGACACTTTCATCTTTCAGTCAAAGAGAATTGCCTTCAAAGAAGGGATGCTGTTACATATGAAGCTATCTTAGGGAAAAAAGAAAAGGAGGTGAGCACTCTTGCAAGACTAATGCTAAGTTAGAGAAGAGAAACTTGTTTTCTTTAGTCTAGAGGAGAAAGAGGGAAGACAGTAAGGAAGGAAATGTTGGATAGGTAAAAATTGAGAACTGAGATGTTATTTCCTTTGTAGGAGGTGTTGATTTAAATAGCTTATCTTCCAGATATCTCTAGGGTAATAGCTTGTGATTGTGATAAGTAGTGGTCATGATAACATTGGAACACATGAAGAGAAGTTCTGGGAACTATAACTTATACTGTCAAGAAGTCTCATGTTTATAATACCTTATTCTTACATTCCCTTGAAATAAAGTCTGGGTGATGAAAGTGGCTTTCATTATGGGTGGGGAAAGGAAATTGGTTCCCAGGGCTCTTATCACTGACCTCTTAAAAAAAAATCACAGGCTTTCTTACCACTCCCCTACTTAGAGTTTTCTGGGGATGAGGACACTGGGTGACTAAATTCTTTCAGTGATTGCTCCCAACTTTCACCTTGGTTGTATTCCCAACGTTCTCCCTCATCCTGCTGTGTCTTGTCTTTTTCCTTAGGTTGCAACATGCAAAAAAAAAAAAAAAAAGGCAGCTCATTATTTCTTTTGTCCTTTCTCCACTCTCCTCTATCATTTAATAAATATAGCAAGAAATAGCTCAGGGAGGCTAAGACAGAGGGATAGCCATGGGTTCGAGGGCAGCGTAAGCTGCATGGTGAGACCCTGTCTCAAAGAAAATAAGTAAAGGTAAGAAGCAAAAGGATTGGGGAAAATGGCTAAAGACTACACTAGTTTTTGTTTTGTTTTGTTTTTAACCTAACATAGATAAGATGAAGTATATGACCAGTGACCGCTTCTTTTGATAAGAACTTGGCAAACTCCTTTCTTCATTTGAGGAATTACACCCCTCATTTGAGGGTATAATATTGGAACTGGGCTGATTTACTCCCTTTCACCTCATGTCCATCTTGGCCATTTACCACCTTGAAGCCCTTAAAAGATTGTTTGTTCCTTTGTTTTCGGAGGTGGGGGACTAAAAAATGTACAGATCTATATATAAACAAAAAAAAGAAAGGGAAATATCCTCAATACACAGAATAGAAAGCTCCCCAAAAAGGTGGGATTGGAGGCAAAAGGCATGACCTAAAACTCTTGAGATGGACATCATTGTTCTCAACCCCTGTGAATACTTGGCAGGAGATTTCGTTATTAGCTCTCCTGGTTACCAGAGATAACTGGCAAAGTTTCTGTTTAAATTTCTTTGGGAGAAGAAATGCTTAAATTAATATTAAAATTCATGAGAATATCTCAGTTCCTTATAAACTCTTCTAATCACAATTACTTCAAGTGGGACCTGACTTGTGGCTCCTTATTGAGGAAAAGTTCTCCTGCGGGGGACTTCCAACACTTCATTTCAGGAGACCTCTGAGTCAAGTACAGTACATCATCAAACAGGCTACGGCAGGTATATAAGCCATATTCAGGAAACATTTTTTATGGTTTAAATTCCTTTCTGTTGCATGGGATTAAAAAGTGAATCCATATAAAACAGTTTTTTCAGCCAGTCATGCCTAAGTTCCTTTTCCAAGTTTTCCAGTAAGAGAAAAGTCAAATAGAGGACTTGAAACACCTCTGTTCCTTTTCAAATTTCCCTTTTGTTTTGGGGGAAAATGTTCTGGTGTGGAGATCCAAATATAATAGAAGTTTTAATAGATAAGTGTACTTGCTGCTGCTATTTTTTGGCAGATAAGTGCATGGCTTACGTTGATAAAAACACAGGAAAGAGTTAGGAAAAGGTCATGAGTATAATTGCACATTTGGCGGCCCCATCACTGTTTCTGTTAGTGTGGAATTTTGTTTCTGCACCTGTTCTTTAAGGTTGCCTTTTATTCCTCCATTCTATTTCCTTGTATCACATAATGATAACCAGTGAGCTGAATGTAAGAGACTTGAACTACACTGTGAGCGCTGTTAAGATCAGAGCACTGGTGGGCCTCCATTTGGAATTTTTCTCCACTTCCCTCTTTTGCAATCATTTAAGAGTGTGACACCAAAGAGTCAGGGCGTCTCTTTGTTTCATCTCTGTTTTGTTGTTTTTTTTTTTATGCAGTTACCGGGAGTCGAACTCAGGACCTCGTGCTTGCCAGGCAGGCACTTATGCCACTGAGCTATCTCACCAGCCCTCATCTCTGGTTTTGCTTTCACAGTCTTTTCTGCCTGCTTGGCTGGGCACAACTGAGACTAGTTTTACAAGAAGCTGCCAATAAAGCTCAGAGTGGGAAAAGATGAGTAAATTCTTACTCCAAAGCTGGGGTCCATGGAAAGGGAGAGCCCCGTCACTCTTTATGAGAATATATTATTTAGCGAGGGCCTGTTCGAAAGTTCTCTTGGTTCCAGTATAGAAGGAGCAACAAGCTACCTTCTTATACTCATTAGGAACCTGGGTTTCCTCACTAGTTCGTATCTGAGCATCTCACCATAATTCTGTTCTTTTCCTGAACGTGGGGGATAAGCACTTTTGCAATTAACTAGTAGTAGAATGTGGCAGGTAGGACTGTAAGATGGATCCTGAGATTCTGGATCCCTGTCCATGTGTGTGTTCTGTATAATGAATACACAGGACTGTGAATGTGGTCGATTTTACTTCCCTGAGTAGGTTACGTTCACTGTCACAATTGACTTTAAGAAAGACGTTCTGCCAGCCTCACCAAATCACACAAGAATTTGCCGTATTTGGCAGACTTTTGGGTTCATCATGCAAGTCACCTGGTCCACCGTGTTCGCTGGCCATTTTGGTTCATCCTGCGGGTCAGGCACGTGGCTTCTGTCATGTTTGTGGGCCATGTTAGTTGGTCATGTGGGTTGATCGCATGTTTGTTTGCCATTTTCTTTTATTTCACCTGGCCTCATGGTCACCAGGAAATCTCATCCTTGTAGATAAGAGCTAAACCTCCAGTTTTGGGGAATATGAACCTCCTTACCTTTACTCTTTGAACTGGGTTAGATCCATTTCCTGTTAATTTTCTCTGACAGAAATTCAGGTAATTTCAAAATATATGCCTGATAGCCTGAGCAGGACAAAAGAACAGCCAGTAAAGGTGAATTCAAGTGGCTCTGAGTATGCAAAAGTAGAGTCATTCTTGTACTTAGAAATTTTTTTTTTAAACAGGTTTCTATCTCTACTGCCTTAAACAAAGTACCAAAGTTTTATTTATCGAGGTAAGTGGAAGGGATAGTGTTTCTTAGGTAGCTAAGGAAGCTCCCGGGTGGGGCTCCATCCTGATCTAAGGGAACCCCCCCAGAGGGCTCCACTCTGAACTCATGAGAGTTTATTAATCTCTTAGGAATGTATTTTAGGAATGCATTGTTACGCAAGTGGCTAGTTGGAACCTGGTACAGGGGCCGAGTGGGTGCTCCACCTTGCTAGTTGAGCCTCAGGTAGCTAGTTGAACCCTAGGGGGGCCCCACCTTTCCCTCTAAGGAGTCAGTGGGCCACAAGGTTTAGAGAGTTCTAAGGAAAAAAAATAAGTAAGAAGGTACTGGTGCTACTCTGGCTGGAGATATCTGGCTAATAGTACTTGAGCCTCACAAAGGATGCCTTGGGAACTCAGTGGGTCTGTATCCTTCTGTATGGGGCGCCATCTGAAGGACTCCAGATCTAGTCTTCTCTCTACAGGCCCCTGACATGCCGTAGGAAACACCCTACAGATCCTAGCCACCTTATTGTTAGGCTGTACACTGTGGGGAACAATTTGATCCTGAAGGTAGCTAGTTGGAGCCCCAGGGCTCCTGCCTTTCTTTATGAACTAGGAGATGGCAAGTGATGGGGACAGAATGATAGTCTAATTTATAATATTAAAGACATAGAAATGTGAAACCCCTTATGCTCAGGCTTTTGTGGCTCATTATCTCTGGAAAGGCCCAGAAACTATGATACTTAAAGAGGGCTTTAAAGAAAAAAAGTTGATATTGTTGTCCATCTGTTTCTCAGGGGAATGTAAGTCTCTTCTACCTGTTTCCACCAGAGGCTAGTGATTTTCAAAAGGTTCTGGGAGATTTACAGATGGGACTCTGGACCCTTATGACCCAATTGCTGGGTCATAGCCTTTTCTGTGTTCAACAGTTGGGATCCAGAGAAAGATGGAAAGAGAAGGGGGGAAAAAAAGACATAAAGAACAGAACAAAGTGATGGCTGTCATAATTGGCAGTGCTTTAAGAACACACAGGTCATCCGAGGGAAAATCTGTGCCAACTGAAGTTGCAACAAAACTGGATACTGGGCACGTGACTGTACCAAGCCACTGCCCAGGCCCTGTACCGTGTGTCAGGTGGCCCATAAGACTGAATTATGGCGTGTGAGGAGTGGCTGTCTGTGCTCCCAGGGAGGGGCTGGGCCTGCCAAAACCCTCATCTCCCACTCTGATGAAGAGAACTAAAGGGGCTCAGTGTAGCCTACATTGCCTCTGTCCACGGCCATCTCCATCTCCTGTGAAAAATCCTGGGTGATCATGGATGTCATGGGTAAGCAATTTCAATTCCTTTGGCTTCTGTTTCAACTTCCTTTCTCTGGAAAATCCTCCTCTAGATCTCTAGCCATAATTGGGATTGAGGAGATCCCTAGTCAGAGCTTCTGCATTCCTTCTTTGACATGTCACTTCAAAGGTTGTATGTTCAGTTGTGAGGCCTTTTAGTTTTTGTTTTTATTGTTTTTTTTTTTTTTTTTGTACTGGGAATCAAACTCACGACCTTGCACTTGCCAGGCAGGTGCTGTGCCACTGAGCTATATCCCCAGCCCAGTTGTGAGTTTTTAATTGTCCCATGGTGTCTTACTCCCTAACTAGGAAGAGATTTATTATTAAAATTGGAGGAACCATTAAAACCAGTCTATAAACCCCAGAAAGATAAATGGGTTTTAGGCCAAGGGAAATTAAAAGGGGACTCTGGTGGTATTTAGAAAACATACTGGTCCTTCCTCAAGAGACACAGTAGAAGGCATAAAAACCCTTCATGATTCTTTACATATGGGAAGTGATTCTACATTGGAAAAAGTCACTTGAATTTTCACAGGACTAGGACTAGCAGCAACCATCTGAGAAGTCTGCAAATCTTCCCCACTCTGTGCCTACATTAACCCTGGCGAGCCCAAACTACCTGCTTTGTTAGAACTTGTACAGAGGAGAGGGACGTGCTCTGCAGAGGACTGGCAATTACATTTTACCCACATGCCACCACGTGGGGGATTCAAACATATATTGGTCCTAATCGATACCTTTAAAGGCTGGATTGAGGCCTTCCCTACCCATTTA
This sequence comes from Erethizon dorsatum, assembly GCA_028451465.1. Taxonomy (NCBI): domain Eukaryota; kingdom Metazoa; phylum Chordata; class Mammalia; order Rodentia; family Erethizontidae; genus Erethizon; species Erethizon dorsatum. The sequence goes on from CM051835.1 coordinate 83,197,606, forward strand.
GAAAAGGCTATGAAGGTTATCAAGGTGCTTCTCCAAGAAATCATTCTCCAGTTTAGACCGCCCCACTCCCTTCAGAGTGACAAGGGGCCTTTTATTACCTCTCAACTCAAGGGGTGGTAAAGGCTTTAGGAATAAAGTACCATCACCTTTCTACATGGGGACGTAGTCTTCTGGAAAGGTCAAGAGAGCCAACCAGGCCCTACAGTGAACTCTGGCAAAACTTCGCCAAGACAGTTCTAAAACTTGGCTCAGATTATTGCCAAGAGCCCTCAAGAAGGTTCAAAATAAACTGGACTAAATATAAGTCCATTCGAGATGTTATGTGGGAGGCCTTCGCTATCTTCTGCTATGGTAGTAGAGCCAGAGACTACAAGACTCTTACGATATCTTATTAATCTAGGCCAAGTACAACAGGATGTACAGTTATATGGGAACAAAGTGTCACCAGCTCCTGACTTAGGGGGATCACCTAGTGTCCACCCTGGAGATCAAGTGGTCATTAAAACTTGAAAAGAAGGGATTCCTGCAAACCAGTCAAAACCAAAATGGAAGGATCATTTTTTTTTTAGTTATCCTTGCCATACCCACTGCAGTAAAGGTGGCAGAGATAGCAGGATTCACTTTTCTAGGCAGCATAAAGCCAGGCCCCACTTGGACCATTTGAATAAAGAGAACATCCAAAAGAAGAGAGCTATTCCTGTGAACCTCTGGAAGGCCTGAGGCTCTTCTTCAAAAAGAAAGGCTCCAGTACTTCTCTGGGTACAGTACTAAGGCTTTGGTACTTAGGCTCTTGATAATTTATCTAACATCCCTCTAGTTGAAGAGAACATAATCCCCAATAAATCGGGTTTACGGCCCCTTTCACCAGAAAGTAGCTATATGAAGATGGAGACTTCTACTCCCTCAGCACCCCATAGAAAGTTATGGGGATTTATGTCTTTCAGGAGGAAATGAGGCAGGAGATTAGGGCATGGCAAACTGGCCAGGGAAGTTGGTATGTGGTTCGCGGAGTGTATCTCTTTTCTTACGTTTAGTTGGCCCAAACTCACTCTGTAGAGCATGTTTCTTTTCCTGCCTTTAACAAGTGTAAACTTTGCTACCTTTTGTATCTGTCTTGTCCAATTCTTTGCACAGGACAACAAGTACCTAGAATCTCTTGGAACAAGTCTCCAGCCCCCAGAACCATGTTAACATTTTTGGCAAGCACCCCAGAAACCTGGTAACAGTATCAACTCCCCCAGGGAATGTAATCATTATGTAATACAAACACGTACTAATGAAAAATAAAAACTGAAAAAGTTTGTTTTAAAATATGGGCAGAAAGGACACAAGGAAATTGGGATTTATTTTTTATTTTATTTTATATTTTTTTATGTGAGTACCGGGAACCGAACTCAAGACCTCGCACTTGCCAGGCAGGCGCTTATGCCGCTGAGCTCTATCACCGGCGGAAATTGGGATTTAAAAATTGTACTTTAAAAAATTTTTGCTTCAGTACACAAAAGTTATTTGTCTTTTTCCCTTCTAGGAAACTCACTAAAAAATATTCCTAAAGGTCTTAAAGACACAATAAACCTATAAATTGGGCTCTGGACTTGTCCTTTTCATGTATAAATTGTGCTTTTGCCATCCTCAAGGAAACAGCAATATTAGTGGGCAGCGTATTTCAACTTCAAACACATGTAAATGGCTTGCATTCTGACATAGCCTTCCAGATGGAACATCTGACAGACAGTAGGTACACACATCCTTGTTCTTTCGAACTCTCTGTTAGAAAGTCTGAGTCCTAATTGTTTATTTTAAACCTCACAGGGCTACCTGTGATAGGTGGCCACTGGACACTAAGCCAATTCCCGTACTCTGCTTAACCATGAAATACCCCAAAGAAATCACAAGGCACTCCCACTTTGGGGACCCCTCCCAACTACCAAGAGCTTTCTTCTGGTACTTCCAATAAACACGCCTTTTAACTGCCTTTTTGTCTGGATTTCATTCTTCAACTACCATACATCCTAGATAGTAAGTCTAGAATATGTACTTTTGTTTTTTTGCTTGGAATCTATTTGTAGATATTGATAAGTTCAGGTGATTTTTTTTAATGTGCAGGTGATTTTTAAAGTTACAACCCAAATAGTCCTTTTCATTTAGAATCACAATTTTTCTGTCACAGTTGCTTGATAACTTTAAGCTTGCTTTTGTTTTGTTTTACTAAAATTGTTTTTTCAAATTTCATTGTTTAACCCTTTTCTCCCCTACATCCATTATAAACTGAGTAGCCTTTCTGTATCTTTCTTTCTTTCCTTTTTTTTTCCTAACAAATTTTGAGACTAAAACTCATCAAGAATTTGGATAAAATAAGAGTGATAATTTTTTTAAATGTACAAATGTTTTTGAAAGACCAATCCTTTGTAAAATCTGTCAAAGTGGGCATATGTTCTGTGCATAATATAATATAGGAGCTTTAATTTTTTTTTTTACTACAGTGAGCACAATAATATTCTTTTTTTTTTTTTTTTTTGTGGGTACCAGGGGGTTGACCTCAGGACCTCACGCACCAGCAGGCACCCGTGCCGCTGAGCGATATCACTGGCCCCTTTTTCGTATGTGGGTTCCAGGAGTCGAACTCGGGCCCTTGCACTTGCCGGGCAGGCGCTTACGCCACTGAGCCATTTCACCGGCCCAATAATATCCTTTTGAAGCTAAAATCTGGACAGATAGTTTGACACTTTTCAAATGAATTAGAATTCTGGAATTTTCAATCTAAGCTCTAACTCCAGATGAGTTCCAACAAAATTCCTTTTTAACCCCATAATGTCTCTATGGTAAAATAGAGAATATAAATAGTTGTTTTAATGAGTAAAGGGACTAGTTGGTGTGACATATTTCCCTTTACACAGCTCCTTTACCGATTTTTTTAGAAGTGAAATGTAAGGTTTTCCACTTACTGTAAGCAGCAATGTCCATACGAACACGCTGGCTATTTGTATACTGGGGAAGAAAAGGGAAATTCCTACAAAGATTGCTTTTCCCAAATTGAGTATTGATGTAAAATCATCTTCAGTTTATAAATTACTATTGACTATAGTTTTAGTTTAAATATCACTTTTTCTTGTCATAAATCACCTCAATATTTTCCTTGGAATTGGAATTAATCCAAAGTGTTATCAGAACCTTTTGCAAAAATTCAGGAAATAGCTCTAGAACATTCTGGTATGTGTAAATTCAGGACAGCTATAGTGGACAGAATAGTTTTATGGCTTTTTAGCTATCTTAAAATCTTTTCTACTACAAGAATTCACATGTGTCAATTCATAAACAGATGTAATTGTTTTATAGCTTCTTATTACTGCACCCCAGCCCCCTCACCGCCACCACAAACACGGCCACACTTCTCATCCAAACAGTGGAGACTGAATGGAATGCTATTTTATTTCTTCCAGAGTAGACTGGCAAACGTTATCTCTGGCCTGGAATTCAGAAAGGGAAGAGATCTGCTTCTTAAGAAAATTATGATAGACCTTAGTATGCAAGCTATTTTTCTAGTTAAGCTGTTATGCTAATTATTATTTGGACTCAGGGAAGAGGAGGGTGTAGTCTTTGTAAAATGCTAATTCAGTCCTTTCTATTTGTCCTGAGTCTGGATTAGTGGTAAAAATAAGAGCCCATTTGACTTACTAATGCTATTTTTATCTATTTTTTATTTTTTCTTCTGGTTTTTTTTTTTTTTTTTTTTTTTTTTTAAAGACAGGGTCTGGCTATGTAGTTCAAGCTGGCCTTGAACTCACTGTGTAGCCTGGACTGGCCTTGAACCGGAGGCTATCCTCTTGCCTCAGCCTTCTGAGTACTGGGGTAATAGATGTGTGCCACCACACCAGTACTATTTTTAACTCACTCATTTATTCAGACATTCAGACTGGAGAAGGGATGTATATAAGCTCTTTTCAAATACTTGAAAAGAAAAATTTCTATTCAGGCTACACTGTGGTAAATTCTAGATGAATGAATGATTTACAAAATGAGTACAAGACGACCCCTGAAAAATGAATATTTTTATCATTAAGAGTCTTTGTAAACCTAGCAGAGAGAAGATCTTTGTAAGCCTAGCAGAGAATCAAGAAGTTCTAAAAGAAAGAGGCAATGGATTTGACCATATGAATATTTAAAATATCTATATGACAAAATATGCCCTGAATAAAGTTAAAGGACAAGTGAAATTGGGGGAAAATTTATTACATGTACAGCAAATTAAAAGGCTTATATTTCTGATATACAAAAAATAAGGAAAGGAAAACTCAATTAGAAAAGAAATAGTAACAAGTGATAAACCTGATACTAAAAATATAAATTAAAATTCCAATTTATCTAAATGCATATAGACATATTTATAAATAGGTATACTTTTTTTTCCAAATCTGTCTTGACAAAGTTAAACAATCCAATAATGTTCCATGTCTGGTTTGATGAGAATAAGAAACAGTTTGGTGAGAATAAGAAAATAAGAGAAGCTCTCATTCATGGGAATATAAATCTTTATGGCCTAATAACTTGTGCCTATTGAGGTAATAAGGTGTTTTCCTTCTACCTAGAAATTCTTCAGCCAGATGATGAGAACTGACAAGGATGTTGCCGAGGAATTCTCACATCAGGTAAGGCATCCAACCCACTTGTGTTTGTATTTCCCACAATGCTGAGAGTCTGCAAGTTGGAGAATAACATGTTTCCTAATTGCAAGTCAGATCTGTCCTCCTGAAATAGTTGACTTGTTTTATACACTCGATGTGATTTTATAGTGGTGAGTCTGTCAGGAGTGAACTTGTTCAGAGAACTGACTGTCTAGTGTCACCCTCAGTTGTTGGGGTCCCAGGGGGATCCAGAGTATGATGTGACTTGGAGTGGAAAAGTACATCCCCTGTATGCTGAAACTGGGGCAGCACCTACCTGCCTTTGCTGACAGGGCAGGGTCTCAAGGAAGCTTAGTAATTTTCAAGAAAGTGATGCATTATATCTGAGTGGTTTGGTTAATACTGAGATACCATTGGGTAACTTTTTAAATGGTGGGCCACACTGAACACTATCTCATGAGCTAGGACAAGCATGTACTTATCTTCAGGGATATTTTTCTTCAATAAACAAAGTAATTAACCTTGGTGTTTTAGGTTACTCTGTTAAGGATTAAACTTTTTAAAAAGTCTCTGTTTACTTGGGAGAATAGTTTGTTTTGTGTTACATCAAAAGGAAGCCAACACGTGGCTAAGTTTTTAAAAGAATAAATACCTTAACAACATCTCCCTCTCTCCCTCTCTCTCATCATCATCATCATCGACTCTTAGAAAGGATAACATTTTACATTTAAAAGGTAGTTTACTATTATTGCACAATCAAAAGACCCCTTTCTAAATGTATATTCATTTCTGAATGTTAACTAACCTAAGAGATGCAAATGACCATTAACACCACCGTTCCTGTGCACATACTTATGCCATTCCTTAGCCATCTCTGATCTCAGGAGATCAAACATTTGGCTGACCTCTGGCTGACCTCAGAAGATCAAGCATTCCAAGAAAGAAAAGGGAAGAGGTTGTACTTAGATTACATTACTAAACCTGTGGTCGGAATCTAGAATTCTGTTAGCTCAAGGAAGCATCTAAACATTTCTGTAACATATTTAAACACTTAATGGATGAAAACCAAATAATATTTCAAAATGGGAGAAAATAATTTTAAATTATTTCTAAATTATTAGAAATTAGAATTAGAAATTAGAATTATTATTTCTAAATTATTTCTTCTCTATTTAAATTAAACTGGCTTGACTAATCCACTTTTTAACTCAGTTCCAATTATGTTCATTCTTTTTTGGTTGGCCCTGTCTTTGCTGGTCCCTTCTCCCCACCCCCAATCAATACAACTTCTGAATTTTCTCCATAGGTTATGTCATCCTGTTAAAAAGTCACACTATTTCTGTAGTGCTCTCTGTTCTAACAGGTCATCATAATTCTGTTCAGACTAGTGATTTCACCTGTGCTTTTGTATCTCCTTTCTCAGGTCTCTGCCAGCCCACAAGATACCTTGCTACAAGTAAATAAAGTAGATGTACCTCAAAGACAATATAGTCCCATGCTGGGGTCCATGGTAGGGATTATATTTCACTTGCCATTTGCCCCTCAGCTTGGGCTTCTTCTGCAGTTAACAACCTTTGCAATGGTATGTGGTTCCCTGCTTCCTCCTACTTCTGTTCTAAAGCATACAATATATGGATGGTTAGGAAGAAGAATGCATGTGATGCAGGAGTGAATAATGTATGGGAGTTAAATGCAGTGTCAAGCCAAGTCTAGCCACAATGGCTGCATGATTCTGTGTATTCATCCTGCTTCATATGTACAGAATGATGGTCCCTGACTTAGGATGGTTTCACTTACGATGGTTCCACTTTACAGAGGTGCCTATGTGGTATACATTCAGTAGAAATTGGAATTTTGAATTTCAGTCTTTGCCCAGGATAGCAATAAGTGGTATGATACTCTCTGGCAATGCTGGACAGTGGCCGTGAGCCACAGCTCTCACTTAGCCACATGACTATTATGAGAGGAAACAACTGACACTACAATGCACTGAGTATGAATATGTTGCTAAGTATGATTTCCTGTAGTTTAAATGGACTAAATGATTATCCACTTAATGTATTTTCAACTTTCAGTAGTCTTATTAGGACATAACCCCATTGTAAGCTGAGCATATGTATTTCCTTTAAAAATGGTATTCTTGTGCTCTGAGTTTTGGCAGAGCCCACATGTCTCAGAGCCAAGCACTCAAGTACCTTAAAGGAGGGAGGGAGGGAGGTGTTGAGCCACCTATGCAGGATAAGCATGGAGACTGTGACATCTGTTTTGTGGGCATTAGCCCATTGCTCATCTCCAGGTGAAATAACAGAAAGGACCAAGGTGCTGGGTTGAGAGTATCTATGGAGAGAATTGTCAGTGAGTCAGGGCGGAGTGGAGAGAGTGAAAGGATGTTTCTGCCATTTCCGATAAAAAGGGGAATTTAAAACAAGCTCTAGGGGAAGTATGAAGGAATACTAGAAAGTCAGAGTAGGAGAGATTATTGCTAGCTTACTGCTCTAGAGCCAAGGAGTAGAGTTTTTTTGGTCATGAGTTGAGCGTCAGAGTTTGGTGGGACAAGGGTGTTTTAACTCAGTCAAATAAGAACCCCATGGAGGGAACCAGACAGGGTCATTTCGTGATGTACTCTAAGAAAACTGCCTTAAGGGAAGGCAACCCAAACAGATGAGAGCAAATTTTCAGAAACCTTGGAAAGGAATCTAGTTGCTCTTTGAGATGTTCTCTCCTATAAGGAAGTCTTTGAAGAATTTGTAAAAATGCTTCAGAAGAGAGAGGACTATCATTTAAAATCTGCACCCTGGGGCCAGTGATATGGCTCAGCGGCATAAGCGCCTGCCTGGCAAGCGTGAGGTCCTGAGTTCGACTCCCGGTATCCACATAAAGGAGAAAAAGGGCGGGTGATATCGCTCAGCGGCTTAAGCGCCTGCTGGCAAGCGCGAGGTCCTGAGTTCGACTCCCGGTACCCACATTAAAAAAAAAAATTTGCACTCTGGATGAACAGTGGTGCAAAGTACAACTTGCCAATTAAATAAGACCCTTTTCCTCCCTGCCAGGCTCCAAATAGACAGACAAAATCCAAAAGGTCAGATGGGCCAATGGATGAAGTGATGCATACGAAACAGGAACAGCAATCTCCTTTTTCCTTCCCTCCCTGATAATTTCCTAGGGTGGATGGGGCAGAGCTGGAGGAGAGAGAAACTTAAAATTAAGTAAATTTCAGAGTTTTAAGAATATATGAGGGCTAGGGATAAAGCTCAGTGGCACAGTGCCTGCCTGGCAAGTGCGAGGTCATGAGTTCAATTCCCGGTACCAAACCAAACCAAACAACCCCCCCCAATATATGAGGTGGTAAACATGACCAGTTGACTCTTTGTTGTTGTTATCTGAGAGTAACTAAGTCATGTGATGTCCTGGAAGTTTCGTCAAGGAACAGAAAAGTTTAGAAAATTTGTTTCATGTCGTGGTAGTAGGAAGAAACACCATTGCTTTCTGGTCACACGTTTTCAAGCTTCTGTCTGTTCGTGAGTCAGTTCTGCATGAAACACAGAGGGTCTGGCTTGCACAGGAGCATGTTTGCTCTGAACTGAGTCTCCTCACACCTTCTCAAGGACATCAGTCCTTCAGTTGTCTATATTCTCTCGTGTGCCATTGGCCTCTCTCCGCATACTGAATCTTTCTTACCAGCATTTAAAATGACTCCAGCTCACTTATCTGGAAAAAACTCCCTTCTCTCCTTTAGCTACTGCTCTGCTCCCCATCTCCCTTCACCGGACAATTCCTTGAAAGAGTCATCTAGCTGCGTAGACTACCTTTTTGCTACATATCTTCATCTCTCATTCTTCATCAAGCTGACCCTTGCCAGCTCTGACAGTTCTCTGCCAGCATCTTATTTGATTCCTCAGCTGAACCCGTCAAGGTTGGCTGCTCCTTCCTGCTTGACACATGTTCTTTTCTAGGCTTCTGTGCTCCACTTTTGTCTGGACTCTTCATATCTGCTTGGCCATTACTTATCTACTTGCTCTTTTTCTTTCCACCAGACCCCTCTCCTTGGCCTCTTCTCCTCTTGGTCAATGTTCTCCTTCTAGGCGATTTTATACAGTGTAGGGGCCCCTTGACAGTACAGATATAAAACATTTTTATTCCTGAAGACAGTTTTACTGGTCAGTGCTGGTCTAAAGTTAGAAAACAAAATGCCTCATCATTCAATAATGTAGTCTGTAATCAGACTCAATAAAAATAACAAGAAAAAAATTAGGAGTATCTGTGTGTGCATTCATTAAAGAAAACATCGTATTGTAAATGACAGAAAACCCAACTTGATTGTCGTGACAGAGAAGTAGCAGACCGGCTGGTACATGCTGGAAGGTTGAAAGGTCTGCAGGGGAGCTTCAGGAACAACTTAGCAGAGGTTTAGTCCATGTCCCCAGTGTCCTTCTCTGCTGTCCATCCTCAGCCCACTGCACTTTCAACTCCTCCTATCGACTCCTTGTGTATAAAATGTACAAACAAAGGTATTAAAATGAATTGTCTCATAGAATTATGGAGGCTAACAAAGGTCAAGATCTACAGGTTGAGTTACCGACCTGGTGACCCAGGGGAGCTGGTGGTATAGTTCTAGTCCAAGTCCAAATGTCTGAGATCAGTAGAACTGATGGTGTGGTTCCAGTCCCAAAGACCCAGGATGGGCCAGTTCAAGGGAAATCAACCAAGAGAAATTCTTTCCTACTTGGGGAACGGTCAGCATTTTTGTTCTACTCAGGCCTTCAACTGATGGATGAAGTTCATCGACATCAGGGAGAGCAACATCCTTCAGCAAGTTTACCAATTTACATGTTAGTCTCATCTGAAATGCCACCACAGAGATGCTCAGAGTAATGTTTGACCAGACATCTCGTGGCCCAGTCAAACTGATACATAAAATTAACCATCATAGTGTCACTGGGCTTCACTGGCCCATGTCCTTCTTCATCCTCTGAAGCCCGAGTATAGGGAACTTTACCCATGGGCTGTGAATAGATGTAAGGTAACGTCTACTTAACAATATTGCAGGACTGTTGCCCAAAAAGATAGAGTGGAAGCTAGGCGCAAAAACCAGGCACCTACCACCAGCTGCTGATATGAGCATTTGAAAGTTAAAGTAAGAATAGAACTAAACAAACACCGAGTGATTGCTATGTGCTAGGCACTGTCCTAAACACTTTACATTACCTCTGAGCTGATGAACTCCCTGAAAAATGCACTTATGTCTTTTTTATACTATAAATTTATAATGAACAACAACAAAAAAAAAACATTTTCTCTTCATTCCTCACTCCCAACCCCTAGTTAGAAAAACAAAAATTAGTATTTCTGAAGATATGACTTGTTCTTGCCCCCATGGGAGGTAAAGCCTTTTTTAAATATGATTATTCTCATCAAAAGAGCAAATTTGCTGGAAGGTTGTAGGTCAGTTTGGAGGCAGTCCTGAGAGCACTTGTTGTCTTAGTTACTTTCTTGTTCCTGGGACAAAACACCAGACACCCACAAGTTAAAGAAGGAAAGGTTTATTTTAGCTCATAGTTTATAGAGGTTTTAGTTCCAAGAAAGGGCAGCATGCAGAGGGGCATGGCAGAGGAAAAACACTTCATGGCATGTCAGGCAGGGCACAGCAGCCTTCCTTCTGCTTTCCCTTTTTAGTCCATCCAGTGAGGCTACGAGCCTATTGGTTGGTGCCACCCATAACCAGGATGAGTCTTCCCTCTTCAGTAAGTCCATCATCCACACCCAGAACTATGCTAAACCAATCAGTGGACGAATCCATTATCACACACCCATGATCCAGTCACTCCCCAAACCCTATGAATGCATGAGACTTTGGGGGAACATCTAGATATAACCCATAACACTTGTCTACATTGCTTTTCTCCTTTAGACCTCTAGACATCCTTTAGACCTCCTTCAGTTTCCAATTTATTTAGCCAAGAATAAAGAAACATAGTAGAATGAGGTGGAAGAGTTTGTGTAATAGTAATATTTATTCCTCACACATTTGTAAAGATTCACCATTGAAACCCTTGGAAAACAACTTTTAATTTCTTTAGTAGATGTAGGACTATTCAATAGAGTCCTAGATCACATTAGTTTCACATTTAGTTTCTTTAATAAGAAACTAAAAAACTATCAAGAGTTTCTATTCCTGTGTCCATTTTGGTAAATTTTTAGAAGATATTATCAGTTTCATCTAAATATTCAAAAATAAAATGACATAGTCTGAGGATGTAACTCAGTGGTAGAATGCTTGCCTAGCATGCCTGTGGCCATGGTCCCCAAAACTGCAAAATAAGTAAATTAAAAACTGAAGTGGGGCTGGTGAGATGGCTCAGTGGCATAAGTGCCTGCCTGGCAAGTGCGAGGTCCTGAGTTCGACTCCCAGTACCTACATATGAAAAAAGGGCCGGTGATATTGCTCAGCGGCACAGGTGCCTGCTGGCTTGCGAGGTCCTGAGGTCAACGCCTGGTACCCACAAAAAAAAAAAAGAAAAAATCCCCAAAACTGAAGTGATAAGGGCTGGGGATATAACTCAGTGGCACAGCGCCTGCCTAGAAAGCTTGTGGTCCTGAGTTTGATTCCCAGTACTATTACCCCCCCAAAAAAATGAAGTGACAAAGTTGTTCATAATATCCTTTTATTTATCAAATGTCAAGTGATAGTTCCCTTTTTTGTTCCTGATAGTTTATGTTTTCTATCTCTCTTTTTCTTGAACAGTGTTATTATTATGTTTCTTAACTATTAATTCTGCTCAATATTTCCTTTCTTCTATTTTCTTTGGATTTAATTTCTCTGAATTCAATTTATTGTGTTTCAGATGTGCATTTGCATTTAGAACTGTAAATTTCCTTTTTGACATCATCATATAATACACCATTTTCATTATCATTCCGTTCATAGTATTTTCCAATTTTATTTGACTTTGATCATTGAATATCTTCTAATTATCTTTCTTTGATTGATTTATATTTTGAATTTCCACTGTACTTAGAGAACATATTCCATATGATTTGAATTTTTTGAAAAACATTGAAGACTTCCTTTAATACCAGCGGAGAGTGTACTTTGACGATGTCTGCTATTACATCGTCAGCTCTCTTTTGCTAGTGTATACCTATGTTTTTAACCATCTTCTCGGTCTCACCTTTTTTGTATCTCTATATGGATAGTGATTACTGCTGACAGTATATAGTTGGGGTTTTACAATTTATTTAATCTAACAATCATTTTAAAATTTTTGATTATCTGGCTATTTATACTGAATGGAATTACTGACACAGTTTGATTTAAGTCCACCATCTTGCTATTTATATTTTATTTATTCATGTGGTCTTTGTTCATTTATTCTTTCTTTCTAGACTTCTTTTGGCTAAATCAAGTATGTTTTATGATTTTATTTCTCTACTTATTAGATGATTAGTTACAAATGTTTGTATTACTCTTTTAGGATTTCATTGAAGAAGATAATAATCTCTCGACTTAATATAGTCTATCCCCACTTTTGTGCTATTGTTGTTACATACGGTATTTATATATGTCATAATATCTCCAGGCATCATTATCATGATTGTTAGATGAAGCACTATTCACACTTTATGATGCTCTTCAGTCCTTCTTTTAGTTCCATGCATGCTGTATTAGTTAGCTTTGCATTACTATATGAAATACTTGAGGCATTTAACTTAGAAAAGGTTTATTTTGGCTCATGGTTCTGGATGCTCTAGATTAAAACTGGGTAGTTCCACCGTTTTGGGCCTGTTTGGAAAGGCATATAGGATAAGGATTTATCATTGAGCGAGGCATAAGTTGCAGTTAAAATTGTAGCTTTGTTAAATCTTAGTTCATTTCTACTTTTTCTGTTTCACAAAACACAGCCTTTCCAGGTTTTTGATTAGAGATGGTAGGAGCTCTGTGTTCCCAGGCCTAAATGATTGTAGGGGGTTTAGTGCTGTACTTTGGATGTTTGAATTTAGCTCTTTAGCCACCTATCCTTTGCCCTAGTACAATTTCAAATTTTGGAAGATGTACTTGGGAGTACTTGCCTGTGTATTTGAATGGCAGAACTTCTTTCTATATTTTGAATTTTTCTCCTTGGCATTTTGTTATGTCTTTTGGAGGCCTTCAACAAAATGTCCCAGCCTTCTTTGTGTAGTCCTTGAACTCAGAAGATGTCCCATGGGGAAAACCAGCTGAGTTTAGCATTGCTCAAGTTTCTAATTTCTAATCAACCCCACATGACTGACAAAAGTCTGCTGGTTTCTCTTTCCCCAAGCAGATTCTTTCTTTACAAACAAAATCTAACACTGAGTCCACGCCCAGAATTCTAAAAATGTCCCAAGGAAGACACAACTGGTAATTTATGTAGCCTTCATTGCTTCCTCATTTTCTGAGATCCTTACAACTGTGTCTTTTGTAACTTATCTGGCTCTTTCTAATTGTTGCAATGTGAATTTGCCATGAATTATTATATTTTATTCAGGAATAGCAATCCCCTAATCCTTATGTTTGTAAGGTGAAGGCCTGCCAACATGGTTGCAAGTTCAAGAATTGAAAAAGGGCATGACTTGCCTCTAGCACTTGGATTCTAGAACTAGTGAGGCTACATCTGTGGTCCTGAGCTGGGCCCTCAGTTGACAGCTATTGCTACACTTTGTGTAGAGAAAACACCTGTTAGACTGAAGGAGGCCTTTTTAATGAGCCATGTACACTTATCATAGTTAGGGGCAATCAAAATTGATGAGATGCCTGGATTCCTTCATTTTCCTGGATATAAATTCTTACATGATCCAAAAGTGGGAAAGGAGTCTTCCCATGTTTTTGTGGATGATGTTTAAGCAGGATTAAATTTGATTCAGAAAATCAATAAATTTTAACCCTGTTTCACAGAAGGAAGTATATTATCACACTGTTATTCCTAGTGGTGCAACCAAATAATTGGTACAAAATCAATTCATAGCTCCTAGGCATGGTGGTGCATGCCTGTAATCCCCGCACTCGGGAGGCTGAGGTAGGAGGATTGCTGTGAGTTCAGGGTCAGCCTGGGCTACATAGTGAGTTTAAGACCAGCCTGAAGTACATGACAAGACCCTGTCTCAAAAAACAAACAAAAAAACCCCAAAACAAACAAACAAAAAAATCAATTCACAGCTGTGGGCTTTGAATATAAATTATTATTTTTTTTTTTGGTACTGGGAATCAAACTCAGGACCTTGTGCTTGCCAGATAGGCACTTGTGCCACTGAGCTGTATCTCTGGCCCTGAATATAAAGTTTTAAATACCTTACAAATTTACATTGCTTTTATTGTCTTTTTCACACACACATGTATATATATATATTCATATATGTGCATGTGTGTATATAGGTATATAATATATGAAATGTATAAAATATATATTTTGTACTCTACCTTTCCTTTTTAGTCATTGCTAGTATGGAAATTATTTATTAAATTAGCCTTTTTCTTTATATACTTTTTCAAGAACAATATTTGCATTTTACTGAGTGATCAACTGCGACAGAGGTCTCACTACATTGCCCAGTCTGGCCACAAACTCATTGTCCTCCTGCCTCAGCTTCTCAAGTAGATAAGATTACAGGCATGTACCACCATGCACTGTGCCAATATTTGCATTTTAAACTATGAGTTTACTAGTTTTTAGTTCTTTGTTTTGTTTCATTTTTGGCCAGTTGAAGGATGTGTTCAACTTTTTCTTCTGGAAGATCTATCGGTATAAGTACAGATATTACTCAATTAATGACCTACCTGTTTAATGACTGTTAGGGTTTACAACCCACTGCTCAGAGTTACAACCCCCCCTTTTTTGTACAGTTCTATGCATCTTGTATATGGAGCCTTAAAGTCTTTCTTTTTGGTACAGTACACCTTGTTTATACAGTACTGTAATTTTTGTTGATTGTACTGTGCAGTGCAGTACTGTAGCTTTATGTTCTGTTATACACTACAGTACTGCATGTAAGAGTTATGCATGTAAAATCACAGTCATTAAGTTGGAGTTTCCTTTGACCGTTTCTTTGTTCTGAATACTCTAGTGTATATATTATATACAACTCCTCATTTAGCAGCCAATTCATTTAATGACCTAGTCACAGGAGCAGAACTTGGTTGTTAAAGGAGAGACATCCATACTTAATGGCCTGTTGTAGTCAGGGTTTACAAGGGAAGAGATTTAATACAGGACACATAATTTATAGGATTATTTTATAATATTCACCCTAAGAGTCAAATACAAAAGAGTACAGAAGATCTGTCTACACACCAGAGAGCCAAAGAATCCAGCTGAGGGCCTGGATCCCGTGGCAATGTCCTGCAGGAGTCCAGCTGAAGATCTAGAGCCCATGGCAGCGTCCTCCATGAGTCCAGCTGGAGGCCTAGAGCCCACGACAATGTCTCATGCAAGTCTGTGTCAAGGATCTGCTCTGGTAAGACCCAAAGGTCAGTGGTGGAAGCTAGAAAGTCTGCATCAGCGGGATGAAGGATCTGTGGCAGCAGGCTGAGGGATCTGCACTGGAGCCAGGAAGCTACGCTCAAGGTAAGCACCAGAGCTCCCCCGAAGAAAACCACAGCCATCCTCAGTAACAGCGAGGTCTCAAGCTCCTCTGAGGATGAGAACAGCTGAGTCCACATCAGGATAACCAGCATGACAAGTTTCTCCAGGAGAATCAACAGCACACTATCTTCCCCTATAGTTCTTTTTTTTATGCTGTTGACAACAATCCTCAGGTAGGCAGGCCATCCACAACCAGCGCCATGCTGATTCTTTCAGTTCAGCTGGGTGTTACAAGTTGACCATTAGTTAATACACCACAATGCCTAACCATGTTTCCTATTACCTTCAGGAAAGAAAAATAACACGGAAATCCTCCAATTACAAATTCTTGTCCCCAAAACTCTAGAGCAGTGAGTAGTTTTCTACTGTGACTGTACATTGCAATTTCCTGGGAAGCTTTAAAAACTGCCCATGCCTATGCCTAGCCATTCCAATTTAAGTGGCTTGAGATATAGTTGGGATATCAAGGATTAAAAACAGAGCAAACAACAATTACAAAAAAAAGAAAAAATGAAAGCTCTACTGTAGGTCAATTAAATCAGAGTTTTGGGGTGGATGGCTTAGGTATCAGCACTTTTTCTGTGTGGGTGAAAATTTCTCAAATTTGCCAACTACACTGTCAGTTTACTCCAATGTCAATTTTGTTTTTTATTTCCATTAATGTGGATTATAAATTTGCTTTTACATTTTTGGGTTTTTAAAAATTTATTTCAATATATCTTCCTTTTCCTTACCCCGAGTTGTCTTTATACCACCGGACCTTTTCTTATAACTTTCTCCACTCTCACTGGAGGATGAATCATTTCATATTTTCTGAATATGGCAGTTTTCTGAAATTTTCATGTGTACTTTGTAGATCACTTTTGGATGCTTGCTTTTTTCCTGTATCTCCAGGATGATGCTCTCTTTTCCTTTCTTTTGTGGTTTTTGTTTGCTTATCAGACCCTGTTTTAGTCATTGCTATTATGGTTTTGGTTGTGTGCATTTCCTTCTCAATCAACTTACCTCAAAGAAGGCAAAGCTGATCTTGTTGGCCCTACTCTCAGGCAGAGTGCGTGATGGGTAACTAATTTTCTCATATCTCCTTCTGTAATATAGTAGTAGATAGTTCCATCTCCCAGTCCAGTTCCAAAAGTGAAGGAAGCCTTTACTTCATGCTGTTTCACTATAGGAGGAAACATCCTAGACCTTTATTTGCCTGGCCCTCCAATGCTCTGTTTGGATACAGTGAACAAAAAAAAAAAAAAAAAAAAGAAAAGAAAAGAAAGAAAAAAAGAAAGGAAGAACAAAAAAGAAAAAGAAAAGAAACGTTTCCCAGCACTCATTCTTGGCATTTTTCTTCACTATCCACCTATGATCCTCTTGTGGGGGACCTCTTCTCAGAAAGCAACTCATAAAAGCCAGGATGCACCTCCCACCTTACTCCTGACTTTGTTGTTCTTTAGAGTTGTCAGTGTCTGCCAGATGTGACATGGGCTGGGAACAATAGCCACCCTGGAGAGTAGTATTAGACGGCCAGGGAATGGCTGAGCTGCCTGTCTGTGGGTATATGGTTGGCTGTCTGAGTAAACAGTCTCTGAAGGGAGCAGAGTTGAAGGACATTCCTGTCCTTATTCAGATTGATTAAATAAATTGAGGTAAAGACCAGGTGGGCTATTCTCAGCCCATCTATGTCTGGCTTATGATTAGTGTAAGTTGACAAAGTTCCACAATGATTCCAGTGGATATAAGGGAGGAACCATTGTCTGAATCAGCAGTTGGAAAAAGGTCCAGAGACTCAAATGGGGCATAATTCCCAACTGAAAATTCAGACTGCATTTGAGTCTGGCAACTTTCAGTGGGGGTGGGATTACAAGGGGAAGCCAAGAACACAAAGGAACAGGTATTGCAGCCAGACACAGAGACAGTGGCTCTGCAAGGGGAGAGGAGGGACAGATGTGAGAAGCATTAGGGACATAGCAGTGACAGGACATGGATCCTGATGTAGCAGGAAGAAAGGGGAAGAGCTGGAGATAACACCCAGGATTCTGCCTCAAAGTGTTAAGAAGTGCCCACTGGGTCTTTTTAGAAATAGGCTGTTGAAGTTGAAAGATAATGTAGCTTCATCTACTTACTAACAAGTATTTATCAAGCACTTACCATGTGCTAGGCATCTTGCAAGTTCTTGGGGACCTATGACTTAAGAGAGAAGAAAGACTTTAGTCTAATGGTAATGTTACCAGACAGGGAGTTTCCTGAGATAAGGAGCCTCACCCACCCTAAACATAGAATGGGTTTGCAAGTTCGCTGACTTCTGTCATGGAAGAAGAATTTTCAGGATGTGTCAGTTAGAGGTACAGGAAGAGTGTATTAGGCAGAAATTTTAGTGCATGCTCAAGAGTGGTGTGTGGGCACTCAAAGAAATGAGACATTATTTCCTGGAACAAGGAACATTTATGCTTCTCTTGGAGGTGTGAAAACCCCAGGAAAAAGCACCCCCTGGTATGGCTTGTATCTAGATATCCCCCCACAGCCTCATGTGGTCATCGTAGGGCTTTTCAGAGGTGGTTGGATCTAGGGTGTGTGATGTTGGGATCAAGGATGATGCCGGGATTGATTCATGGATCGCTGCTAGGATTAAGGGTGCTCCACCTTGGGTGGGTAGCCTGCAGGATATAAGGGACAGAAAGAGGGTCACTGCTTGTCACTTGCTGCTTTAATACTTCACTGCTTGCTGCCTTGCTGCTTTCTGCCTCCTGCCTGCTATGCCACCCTGCCTTGGAAACAGCCAACTCTAAACTGAGACCTCTACAAACTGAGCTAGCTAAACCTTTCCTCCTTAACCTTGGGTATTGGGTATTTTGTTTCAGCAATAAAAAAGTAACTAAGATACCCCGAAGAGTACTAGCCCATTTTACAGTTTTGTTTGAAGGGATAATTTAAACATTCTTGAATTCTCTCCACCTGTTCCTTTATTTTAGGATCAGGTTCCTGCTCTTTATTTTCTCAAGCCAATTTATGAACTTCCAGTATTCCTGAGGAATTTTGAGTATGATGGGTCTGGAACAAAAGGATCCTAAATTTAACCAAAGGAATGATGATGTGGATCACTTGGGTAACTTCAGCTGCAGAACTTGCAATCTTCTGAAAAGTACAATTTTTAGTTACCATTTTCTTGTCTCCTTTCTACATTTTATTTCTTCTATCCTCCCTCAGTAAGACAGCATCTATCAAATTAATCCCACCAATGAAGGTAATGCCTCTTCTCTACTATAAAAAAAAAAGTCACAAAAAAAGCTGAGGCCTGGCAGGGGGTCTAGGGTATAGCATTCCAGGCAGAGCCCAGGTGACAAATTTGCTGAGGACCACAGTTCATCTGGAAGAGATGGAAGAGCCTCAGCGTGGCTGAGCAGATGAGGAGAGCCTTGCAGGAAAGAAGATAATTTCTGTCATCCTAGACCATGATATGAAGGCCTGCTTTGCTCATTTGCCCTATGTATCAAACTTATATGTGGTTGCTGATCTATTTTGCCTAAGGAAGCAGAAGTTTTTTGTGCATTACCCTTGAAATTCTAAATATATAGGCAGTAAAACAATAAAAATGTTTTCTTTTCATAAAGCCGCTATGAATATTTATTCTGGCTTGGAAGATCAAAACAAATCTGTTTTGTGAATTTGACCGAATGCATGTCTTACTGTAAAGCCAGCAGATTTTTCCAGTGAGGAAATCACTAGATCAGATGTCATCTCCGTCTGAAAATGAGAAAAGGAGCACTTCTGGGTTTTCGGTGCTGCGTAAACCCTTGGGATTTCACAAAGGCTCTGCCACTTGAGACTTCAAGAAAATCTTTGAAGCCTCTTTATATGTGGTTCTTTCTCTTACTCCCTCTCCTTCTCTCTTTTTTATTTTTTGCACATTTTATAGCAAGTCCCTTCATAAGCTATGTTTTAAGTCAAAGTGGTAAAAAATATAAAACCTCAAGGCCTTTGGGAAACATACTCCAAATCCTGGTGGTTGATTATTTTTTCTCCATTTTTAAGTTGATTTTTCCCCTAATAAATGTTTTAGTCTTTTTCTTTTTCATTGAGCCTCACTTATTTCCTAGTTTGGGCTTTTATATGACTTTAGGCCCAGCAGAACTCCACTTTCCAGTCTACGCCGGATGTGCTTGAGAACCGCTACCTCTCCCTTGCTCTACCGTCCCACTTGCTGTCTTCCCCTCCCCTGCCTGCTCCTCCACTGGTAGCGCCCATGCTCCGTCCTTCTCCCGCTTTTCTCACTCTGCTCTCTCGGTCTCCCCGACCTGGTTCTCACTTGCACGCTGTGCTCTCTTCCTCTGGCTATGCCACTCTCGCTCTCACTCTCTCTATTACTGTCTTTCACTCTTGCTCTCTGGCTCTCATTTGTAAAATGACCTCCCAAACTTGGCAGTCTCCGCTGTCACCTGCACAGAGGTGGCTTCTCTCTACTGTCATGGGACAGTTTTAGTCACTAATAACAGAAACCAGTTCTGACTGATTGCAAAAAGGCAGGGGAATTTATTGAAATGCTACAGAGACATCTCACAGACTCCCAAAAATAGAATAATCAACAGAAATGGCTCTGGAGTCCACTGCTATTAATAACCTGAACTTAATGCCAGTAATTCCTAACATTCCTGTTTTTCTGTTGTTGTTCCTGATTTCAAACTCGTGGGAGACAATTTGGCTAACTCAGATATAACACGGGTTCACCCACCCGTATATGCAGCAGTACAGGGTTGTGTTATGTAGATGAAACTGCTTTTGGTCTGCCCTGTCTACTGGGCGGTTTCCAGGGTTTATGAACTGGGAAGCAACCCAGAAACGTTTTATGCTGAAGTATTGCTCAGTGCTTGTTTTCTGGCTTTGTGTACAATAGATCTGCTAGAATGAACCAAAGCAATAGCTGCAGTTTTCTTCTATCCTTTAATATCCACTGCTCTTCAGTGGAACTCACTGTCACTGTCACCTGGTGCTCCAGCCTGGCTGTGGTGATCAATCCCTCAGGGTCCTCACCCCATACTGCACATCAAGTAAA
Organism: Erethizon dorsatum; assembly: GCA_028451465.1. NCBI lineage: Eukaryota > Metazoa > Chordata > Mammalia > Rodentia > Erethizontidae > Erethizon > Erethizon dorsatum. Next base: position 83,217,861 of record CM051835.1, read on the forward strand.
CAATCACACAAACTGAAGTGTGCATGTAAAAAAGACACAGCCAATAAGAAATAAAGAAAACTTAGAGGATTATTACAAATAACTAACAAAATTTTTCAAGTAGAATTGGCGTTTGTTCACAGCAAGTAGAATAATATACTTAAAACATAAATTGCCTAAATGTTCATTGATTTTTTTTTTCATTTAAAACATTTTCTGAACACTAATTCTGTGCAGGTTTCTACTGAAGACAATGGGCACTCTGGTGAGCAACATTGCACAAGTTGCTGGCTCAAAACTTCTGGTGTAGCAAGAATGATCAGAAACTGGGGCCGGTGAGATGGCTCAGCAGCGTAAGCACCGGCCTGGCAAGCGCGAGGGCCAGAGTTCGACTCCCAGATCCCACATATGAGAAAAGGGCCGGTGATATCGCTCAGCGGCACGGGCGCCTGCTGGCGCGAGGTCCTGAGGTCGACCCCCGGTACCCACAAAAAAAAAAAAAAAAAGAATGATCAGAAACTAAGTTCAGAGCCTTTCAGAAATGTACATAATTTACAACCGTTTCACAGCTCTAAGGGAGAAGTCTGAGAGTCTAAGCATGTTTCACGGAAATCAGCAGAGTCTTCCCTGAGGGATGCCCGTGCTGAGATTGGAAGGCCAGTAGAGAGGGTGTCAGGCAGGAGTCATGGAGAGGATCCTCTCAGGAAGAGCCAGTAAGCTGTGTTTGGGCTTTGGTGTTTCCAGTAGCCTTTAAACACTGCATATGAGGAACTGGGAGTTCAGTACGCAGCTGGAGCATAGAGTTGGGAGGAGCAGGGTGAGAGGCAGATAGGGCAGCAGGAAGGGTCTGCACTGTGAGCAGAGGATGGATTGTGCTGAGAAGCCACTGAGACTGGACTTTAAACAGCAGTATAAGACAATCACTGTCAAGTTTTAAAATTATCTTTGTGGTTGCTGTGTAGAGAATGAAGTGGAAGAGATTGAGGGAGGATAGAGGCAAGGTGAGCGATGCATTGGATGAAATCTAGAAATCACTATAGTGAAATGTCTGCATACCCATAAACCTGACAGTCAAAATTTTTTCAGATAATTTTATAACTATTTTCATTTTTAATCTGCCAGACATCATAGTTCAGAGGTCATATGAACAAAATAGTACTAATGTCAAAACAGAAATGTTAGATGACTAGGATTAGCCCAGATGATTAAACAACTATGTCAAGTATGAATCAGTGATAACTCCTAGATTTCTGACTTGAGCAATTAGATAAATATTTGGTGGGACTGCCTAAACTGTCTCCTTTATTTCTTTTCCCTAGTAGGTTATCCAAAAAAAAGAAACATCTTGTTTATACCTTTGCCTTAGTTGGTCAAGTTCCTAACTCAGCCTACACATTTAATAGATATCCCTTATCATCCACTGTATTGAGGATACAGCTTGTAATTTATTTTTCTGAAAGCCTGTAAATATTACACTTGGGGAATTACAGGAAATACTGAATTTCATTACTTAAATCATTATGAAAGATAGCCTTCAAAACTCGGACAGTTTTTAACTCACTCTAACACAACTTTATTAAAAACATATTGAGATATTTTAAGAGTAGCTATTTAAACAATGGCTGTTTTTTATGATGATAAGCGGGTTGGAGGGGATTTGAGTTCTGTTGCTAGAGAATGGGAAGGCAAAATGTGGTGGACAAGGAGATTAGGAAGAACAGACCACATGTCCACAAATCAGAAACATGTAAGATATGTTGAGTATAACATGGGTCTCCAACTCCTGAGTCAGGAATCCATACCAGTCCCTGGTAGGAAATGGACTGCACAGCAGGAGGTCAGTGGCGGGTAGGTTGAGCCAGCAAAGCTTCATTGTATATACAGCTGCTCCCCCTTGCCACATTACTGCCTGAGCCCTGCCTTCTGTCAGATCAGCAGTGCCTCTAGAACCTTCTAGGAGCATGAATGCTGCTGTCACAGGGAATGTGAGGGATCTAGGTTGCATGCTCCTTATGAAAATCTAATGCCTGATGATCTGATGTAGAGCTAAGATGGTGATGCAGAAACCATAACAAATCAATTGCTTGGAGATGCATATCAAAACCCTATTGATGAATGGCAAGTAGCAAGCTGCATCTGGTGGCAGGCTTTAAGTCAGAATCTGATATTTATTTTAGTTCACATGTGGCCCATCCATTATTTTTTCTACCACTTCTGTTTGCACCTCTTCCCTGTCCTGCATACTGGTCTCAGTCACAGTTTAGGTAAGCCCATAAGCGAACCCCAGCCAAAATGAATAAAAAACCAATGTCACTGGAGAGCTTCTTTGAAAAGGGAAAAGACCCAATTACGACACAAGAGAAGCCACTAAGGCTGCCAACAAAAAGAAACCTACATTTAAAAGAAAGTGGCAAGAGTCCTACTTAAATTACAGGTTCATCAAACAGGTGATTCATATTCTCCAAGCCTAATTTGTATAATATATGGTGACTGGCTGTGCAACGAAGCCATAAAACCTTCAAAACTGCTTTGCCACGTGGATACCAATCACACTGCATTAAAAGACAAGATTTTGTAGATTTCAAAAAAAAAAATAAAGGTGAACACAAAGAAACAATTATGGAAGGCCATCACTTCATCAAATGTTTCTGCACTAGGAGAATCATTCCTAGCAGCCAACTGCATTGCAAAGCTAAGAAGACCTTTATTGTTGGTGAAGAGTTGATCCTGCCTGCTGCTGAGGACATTTGTTGTGAACTTTTAGGAGAGGCTGCAGTCCAAAAGGTAGCTCCTGTTCTTCCACCATAACTGGATGAATTGGTGAAATAGTAGAGGATATTGAGGCACAATTGTCAGAGAAGATTGAGTGCCTATGGTATTCAATCTAGGTTGATAAGGCTACGATGCTGATAACAAAGCAACAATGCTTATATTTTTTGTGTGATACATTTTTAGGAGGATATTCACAAGGACATATTTTCTGCCCTTTTGTTACCAACCAACACCACAGCTACAGAACTATTCAAGTCTTTGAATGACTACATCTGAGGAAAACCGTGTTGGTCACTTGGTGTTGGTATATGCACGGATGAAGAGGCTGCTATGACTGGACAGCTTTCTGGTTTTTACTACTTGCATCAAAGAGGGCACTGCTGAATGTGGGTCTATGGGCTGTGTCACCCGTAGAGAGATGGTGGCTAATCAAACAATATCACCTGAATTTAATAATGTTTTGCAGGATGTGATTAAAATTATCAACCACTTTAAAGTACATGCCCTTGACTCTCATCTGCTTACATACCTCTGTGAGGAAATAGACACAGAACATACACTTCTTCTTTTATATAGAGAAGAGAAATGGCTTTCTAAAGGTAGATCATTGGCCAGGGTTTTTGAGTTACAAGAGCGGCTCCAAAGATTTCTTTTAGAAAAAGCCACCACTGGCAGAACATTTCAGAGACACAGAATGGGTCAAAAAACTTGCTTTCTAGTATGACATACTCAACCTGCTGAGTGAGCTCAATCTGCCTCTTCAGAAGAGAGTGAACTAAATCAGACATGCAAGCTTCAATAGTTTTTCTTATATGAGAAAACCAAATTATAAATAAAGAGCAAAGTAAAAGATAGATAATAGAAAGTAGGGAGATCGATCTTTCTCAAATGAGGAGATCAAGAGATTGAGGGAGGGGAGAGAGAGCAGAGAGAAAGTAGGTGAAAAAGTGAATTAAGATGTTTTATGTACATGTACTAACTCCACAGAAAGAATATAAACATGTACTGCAAACACATACTAATAAAAATATATTTATCCTAGGGAATGGGAAAAAAAAGAAGCAAGTTGTATCATGTACAGGTACATATTCTCTATGATGAATGTGATCATTATCTATACTTAAACTATACCAATAAAAGTCATTTTCTTTGAAAAAATATTTATCCAATGTTTGGGACATAAGAGGTTAACAAATGTTAGCCACTATTATTAAAAATCAAGTGGTTGTTCAGATGATATAACATTCTTCACTATTTAAATAAATCTTACCATTAAAAAAAGAGTTTGAGGGCCAGTGATATAGCTCAGCGGCATAAGCGCCTGCCTGGCAAGTGCAAGGTCCTGAGTTTGACTCCCGGTACTCATATATAAAAAAAAAAAAAAAAAAAAAGAGTTTGAGCATTACTTCCCAACCACATAAGACCCTCAGACTGGGAAATAATGTACCCACATCTCATTTATGAATAAGTTAGTTGAATCAACTTTGCCCATGCTATAGGAGTATCAATTGCTTGGGATAACAAATGATGGTGGCTGTTAAAGTATATTTGAGATAAATTCAAATCTCCATACTTTCTGGATTAAAGTCAAGGCAGAATATTCCAAGATCACCACAAAAGCACTGAAGAGTCTGCTGACATTTCCAACATGTCGACATCTCTATATTTGTGAAGCAGGATTTTCCACTGCAACAATAACCAAAACAAGATTAGGGGGTCAACTGCACATAAACGACATACATTGGATGTCACTACTTCCCATCACCTCCAGGTGGGACCATCTAGTGGCAGGAAGACAAGCTTGAGGCTCTCATAATGGTTCTGCATTAGGGTGAGTTGTATTGTAATAGAAAATGTGCCCCACCCACCCCAGCCAGTGTACTTGAGTTTCTTGGTAATAGTTCCTGTTCCTTTCCCGGTTGCTTCTGTCTCTTAGAAAGCGCTGGTCACTGTGATCCATAGCTGGTCACTATGATGCACATTGTATAAACCAATCCCCAGTTGACAAGCCATTCTGCCTCTGTACTTCCTGCTTGCTTATCTCATACAAGCCCTAGACTACCAGAGATCAGGACCTGATATTCTGGGAATGATCCTGATCATTGCCCATTGACACAAATAAATCTGCCTCCAAATCTGGGGTGTCATTTCGGTGTTTCTGCTTGCCATTGCAGTATAATTATTTCATTATTTAATAAGGATGTGATAATAATAGAAATAATATGCAGAACAAATGTAATGTGCTTGAATCATCCTGAAACCATCTCTCCTCCCCCAGCTCATGGAAAAACTGTCTTTCTGGAAACAGTCCCCGGGGAGGGCCACCAGGATGGCTCTCCATGACAGGAGAGCACTTGTCTCCATTTTGGCTAACCCTGGCCCTGTTTCTGTGTACTGATATGCACAGAGCTGGCTAGGGTATTGCTTTATCCTCTCAGTTGGCTTTAAGCAATGCAAATGGTCTAGTAGAGGTGCTGATGCTTAGTCTTTAACTCAATTATAGGTCAGTGATGCCCGCCGATAGCTCCCAACTAGTATGCATAAGCTAGGCCAGTGACAGGGTCCTGTCACTGGGATTTAGCCTCAAGAAAGGAGCCATGACATCTCAGGGCATGAAGATTACACATCAAAGCTGAAGCACCTACCCCAAGACCCCCAAGACACAAGATACTTCCCCAAACTGTGTTAAGCAGATTACTGTTTTTGCATATTTCTCTCTTTCTACATATTGCAGAGGTGCTGTCTCTCCTCCTATCTAGCCCAGCTCACAGCATATGCGTACTTCGTGCCATTCTCACAGTCAGTCGTCCCCAGCCACTCCCCTCTTCACAAATTAATAAAACCCATGTTCGGCCCTGGGTCTAGGCCTTTATTCTGGTTAGTCATTGTTCTAACTGGACTTAGGACCCCCTTGGCTCCCCATAGCTGTAGATATGTATTTATCTCTTTATTCTCGCCATGGTTTGCACTGGAAGTGGTAGATTGGAATTACTTATTGGAATTCCAATAACTATTCCTTGGGATTACAAATATAAACTCCACTGGGCCAAAACAAGGCCAGTGGAGCAGGACTTCCAGAAGTCCCTGGTGCCAAAATGGTTTGGGACTGCTGCAGTACATGATTACTTCAATGGGGAAATTGGAGTTCAGTTTGAACTATTTGAGACTCACAATAACATTTGATTTTCCTATAAAATCTTAAATAATTCATTCCTTCTTCCTTCTCTCCATCTCTTTACTCATGCAGTTAATGCTTTTGAGTGCTAGGCACTATGCTAGCACTATGCTAGGCACTATGTTAAAAACAGCATAAATGTTGTTTCTACCCTTCTGGAGTGGGTAGACAGACAATAGCAAATAATCACATAAACAAATATATTATTACATGCTACATTCAGTTCCTTGAAAGAAAAGTACAAATTACAGAGAAGCAGACTAGAGTAGGCCTGTCTGAGGAAATGGTGATAAGGCTAAGATCCAAAGAGATGGATTTCTCCAGCACAAACTGGGAGGAGAACATTTTAGTCAGTATGAATAGCATGTCTAGCAGACCCAAAAATGTAGCAGACCCAGTGTCCTTGAGTGACACACCTGAAAGGAGTTTGAAATACGAGCACACCTGAGGCAAGGGGGCTGGGGTACAAGACCATGCAGGAGAAGCATGTGGCGGTCAGGCCATTCTGAACCTCTTGTCCTGTTACTAATCTTAGATATTAATACAAAGACAGGCAGCATGTATTGAAGCATTTTGAGCCAAGATATAAAATTATTTGATTGTCATTGGAAGATTATGTCTTTGACTGCTATAAGGAGAAACATTTGGAGTAGGAAGAAGAATATATATGAGAAGAACCCTTAGGAGGCTTTTCAAGGGTTCTGGAGAGAGGTGGCCTAGACCCTCCAGGGAGCGGTAATGGAGCTGGAGAGAAGTTTGATGGATTTGAGGGACAGTTGCATGGTATCAGGAAATACAGGTCTTGGTGTTACATTGAATGTGATCTTGAGAATGGTCATCTCAAGGATAACTTGTAGGCTTCTTGCTTGAGCAGTTGGGTAAATGTTGATGTCGTTTACTGAGTTCTTCAGGCTCAAGGAGGATCCTGAGGAGTTCCATTTGGATATGTTAAGATTCTTGTGTAGTTAGATGCAGTTGATTATATGGATCCAGATTTGACCAAAAAAATCAAGGTTAGAGAAATAAATGTCAAGTGTTATGTGCAAAGAACAGATAAGCCACTAGAATGCAAGAGTTAACCAAGAGGGACAGTATATAATGGAAAGAAAAGAGGGTTTGGGACAGAGCCCTGAGGGCATCTGATGTGAGTAAAGGAAGAGCCAGGAAATGACCCTGAGAAGGAAAGTCTGGGAGAAATTCCTAGAAGTGTGTCACTGTAAAGTTAGAGAAGAGAATGTATGTGGATGGAAGTAGTTGTCAGCTGTCTTGAATGATGCTGAGATATTGAGAAAACTGTGACTGCAAGAGGGTCACTGTATTTGGCAATTTGGAGATTGTAAGAAAAATAGTCTGGGGGCAAAGGAAGGTAAGGGGGGATGAAGCCAGAATACAGAGGAATTATTTGTGAATATGAAGTGAAAAATGGAGGTATCATATACACACAAATCTTCCAACAAATGTGACTATTCCCCTTCCCTCCCTCCATGTAAGGAGACAAGCTGGTATAAGGAGGGGGACTGTACTGGACACTTGTATGTGACTTCAGATCGGCTTGGCTCCCCTTCTTTCCCAAGCCACTACTTTGCTAAGCTCTGAGCTCCCACTGGCCTAACATGGCCCAACACTTTGGGCCACTGCCTCTCACCTCCTCCTCTCACTCTGGTGCTTCTTTGTTTTGTGGCTGGGAGTTCCTGAAGGATCCCTTTTGGCATTCATGCCTGTACAACCCAGAGGCCAGGGGACTCAACACCTAAGGGATGACCATCGGTCAGAGGGCAATGGCAGACGACAAATAAATGCTTTCCCCTTTCATCTCTTGGGTGGACAATTCTTTTTTTTTAATTTTCATTTTTTATTAGTACATGTTTGCAGTACTTAATGATTACATGCCTTGTGGGGAGCTTGTACATGTACATAATGCATCTTAGTTCTTTTTTCATTGCCTCCTCCTTCTCTCCCCTCCCCGTCTCTTGATCCCCTTCCCATCTGAAAAAGCTCTGTCTACCTACTTTATATGTTTAGTTTTGCTAGGTCGCTGTTGATAAAATCAAAGGAGGCCATATATTTTGGTAAGAAAGGAAAAAAGTGTTATTCAGTGCTAGTTCTGAGGTGATAGAGGGGCCCATTTATCTCAAATTAGCATGTCACCTTGCACATGTGGGTAAGGGTCCCTGATAGTAAGGAAGAGAGAAGAAGGGGAACACAGACAATACAGATCTTAATACTTGATTTATCATTTCCAGACATCTTTAGCTCAGGGCAATGGGAAGCACAGAAAGATAATGCAGATCTCCACACCTACTTTATCACTTCCAGCCATCTTTGATTCATTCCTTTTTCCTGTAGAAAAGAACCTGGGCTCAAACTTCCTGGGGCATCTGCATATTGTGTCACTTTTAGGCTGAGTGGAAGAAATGTTGGCTATGCTGTCAGGAGGAGGAAGTTTGGAGAAATTGCTTATCTCTAAAAGAAAAAAAATCTCACTTTAAAGTTCCACTTTGCAGTGCTGGTTACAATTTCCCCTTTGCTTTATTTCAGGCCTCAATCTTGAGGGTCTTGAGGTGACACAGCATCTGGCTGGCTGGCTCCTGTTGAATTGGTATGCACATTCCATCACAAGTAGCCGGAACACGGGCAAGGGAAACCCAGCTGCTTTAGCCTGACAATGTGTCACTTCAGGCTGTGGAGTCATGTACGAAAGAATGCTGAAGTCAGAACAAGTCTAATCATCACACCTTTTAGAAGGGCGTTTTGCTTTTAGGCAATCATGCATAAGAACCCTCTTTCCTAACCTCTGCAGCTCTACTTATTTTGGGAGGTTGACACACAGGGGACTCTTTGATGCTTGTAACTTGCCCCTTTGTCTCTGAATGTATATTTTTCTTTCCTGAAGGCATTGCCAACTGACCATCCGCAGTCTCGGTGCTGAGGTAGCTTTCCCCAGTGACGTCAGTCAGGACAGATCTCATGTTGGAGGGGTTGTGACAGATGATGAGAGTCAGTGTTGTGAACCCTTCTTGGCAGTAGTGAAAAAGAGGGAGAAAAAAAGGTATTGTAATAAAGCACGGACAATTTATCTAAAAGTGTACCTTGATTTAGTAAAATTGATTTATGTGATTTATGTTTTTTGGTCTGTTAGTCTGGCTGTTAATCTGTAAGTATGATAATTAACTTTATAAAGACATAAATAAATAATTAAATAAATCCAATGCTGGCAAAGGAAAAAATTTTTTAAAAGGGGATGGAGCAGAAGGGGAAAAATAGGAATTGAAATGTGTTATGTACATGTACCAATTCCCCACAATGAATTACATTATGTATTGCAAACATACACTAATAAAAATGAAAAATTAGAAAGAAAGCCAATATTTCTGTGAAGCAAGCTTAGTTCTTCTGCAAAGGTATATCAAGCAAATATTTAAGAGTCCCCTCTTTTTGTAAACCAATATGAATTATCATTTGGGAGAAAACAAACAATTTACTAATGCCAAGAACAATAATTATGGTTTAACAACATTTTTAGGATTTCTTAGGTACACATACAGAACTATAAACAATTTTGAATACAGTGTGCCAAAATTAATTTCTATATTACCAACTAAGAACGTACATTTTTGAGCAATACTATCTCTTATGGACCAAGAGGAATATGGCTTTTGCCAGTTATATGACTATTAGCAATACCTAATGTAACAATTCAGCAAATCAATTTAGTAACTTTTACAACATATTAGACAACAATCATGACTGCCTGCATTATACTAGGACAATTACATTTTTAAAAAATAAGGAAAATCATAGTAAGTTACTTGTAAAATAAAACTTCAAACAAATATCTAAGTAAATATAAACTTTGTAAGACTTAATTTTCCTAATCATGTAAAGCCTAACAAGAGTAGCAAGTTGTGGTGGTACATACTTGTAATCCCAGTACTCAGGAGGCTGAGGCAGGAGGATCATCTCAGGTTTAAGGCCGGCCTGAGCTACGTAGGGAGTTCAAGTCCAGCGTGAACTAAAAGCAAGACCTTGTCTCCAAAAATAAAAGCAAGCAAGAAAACAAAAAGTGTAACAATAAAATAGAGAACACAAGAAATTATTTTGACAAATGTAAAACCTCTGTTTTTAAAGTTTTGTTTTAAATTTTACTAAGAACACATCAATATCCTAAGCCTTACTGTTTTAAACAAAGATTCTGACATTATGCTTGTGTATATTTTTAATTTTGTTCTTATATATTTTTCTTAGCACAAATTGTCTCTAATTAGAAACATTTTACTCAGAAGATATACTGTTGAGATAGAGGACCAATTTACAACAAAAACATAACTTTTAAATCATTACAAAATGATGCCATCTCACACACAGGTTATCAGTGTTTTAAAATTCATGTTATTAACTCATATATGTGTCCCAAACTGTACCCTATACACATGAGAGCATTGTACATCTAGAAAAGAACATATAACATACTTGAGGTAGAAACAGTCCAAAATTTTTATTTGTGAACCTTGCAAGACTTTTCTGTAAAAGCAAAGTGATTTCTTAAAAAACTAATTTTAAGTACTTAATTTAAGCAAAGACCAGACAATAAAATAATAACAGCTTATCTATTACATAAAAGCAAGCAAGCCTTCTAGTATCTCTTAAAACTACATACTTTAGGCCACATAAACCCATTAACAGATCAGCTAAGTCATAGCTATTAACTTTTCACAGCAAAAGATATTTTTTAGAACCAACTATTATAGAATATTAAATGAGTTGTGCTTATACAAATTATTAACTTTAGGATATAACCTTCAATCACTTTGAGACTTATTCTTTAAAATTCCTTTTTTTTTTTTTTTTTTTTTTTTTTTTTTTTTTTTTTGTGGGTACCGGGGGGACGACCTCAGGACCTCACGCGCCAACAGGCACCCGTGCCGCTGAGCGATATCACCGGCCCCTTTTTCGTATGTGGGATCCGGGAGTCGAACTCGGGCCTTCGCGCTTGCAAGGCAGGCGCTTAAGCCGCTGAGCCGTCTCACCGGCCCTAAAATTCCTTTTTAACTTGACTTAAAGATTGACAAAAGTCTCTATTTTTAGATATTTATTGTTCCTCTAGAACAGTCATTCTGAAACTTATTAAAGGATCAGATATATTTTGATCTTATACTAGTGTTATGCAAATGCATATATATCAATAATATATGAAATACATTTAACAGACTTAAATTCATTATCATTTATAAAATATTAAGAAACAAAGAATACATGAATTTACCAATTTACTTACCAATAAAGAATTCAGACATTTATTTAATTTAATTTTTAACTATTACCTCTACATTGTCCACAAAATGTAAAACATCTGACAAACTCAAGTTAATGTACCAAAATAATTTTTTGTTGTTGAAAAAGAAAACTCTCAAAAAATTGTATTGCATCTATATGTACTACAACAGAATGTTATTTTAAAATCTTTGAAGAGTTTTCTGGGGCTTTTGAACTTGAATATTTTCACTGACCCCAATGAATTATTTTCTAACCAAAATTTCATGTTACCAAAAGCAGACTATCCTGAACAGTAAGGATACCCATAAGTGAATCCACTTGAAAGACTATGAAAAGAACTTTACTAGTCATGGGTGTTTGAAATGGCAAAGCTCAGAAGACCTAGAAAGATCTAGAAACTACAAGGGGAGCTATTGGTCCCACGTCATGTTTCCAGGCTTGTCATTCTAGAGTTGAGGAAGTTATTACCCTTGTAAATGTGGACCCAGATCTTTCAGGAAACTGTCAGAAGCCTGGCTGGATCGTGTTTGTTCAGACACAAGTATACACACGGGACAAAACCGTCTATTCTTTCTCGTGGACTTAGTACAGAAGCTCTCAACTGGAATAGACATTTTTGTTATAAAACATAACTCTCTTACCCAGTGTCTATTAAAATACTGCCTCTTAGGACCCCTTTCTACTAATACTAGACGTAGCCTTTATAATATTGCTACAAAACATTTTCCGAGAAGCTAAACAATTTAAACTTTTAAATAATTTAAACTTTTAAACTTTTTTTTTTTTTGTGGGTACCGGGGGGGGTCGACCTCAGGACCTCGCGCGCCAACAGGTACCCCTGCCGCTGAGCGATATCACCGGCCCCTTTTTCGTATGTGGGATCCGGGAGTCGAACTCGGGCCCTCGCGCTTGCAAAGCAGGTGCTTACACCGCTGAGCCATCTCACCGGCCCTAAACTTTTAAACTTTTTAATAAAAGTTTAAATAATTTAAACTTTTAAATAAAAGAATGCCCAATTTAAACTTTTAAATAATATGTGTCACAGTATCTCAGTGTTCAACCAACTCTGATTTCAAGAGTCTTTAAGACTGCAACAAACTCAAAAACTTTAATAACATTCTTTTTATGTTCTTTAGTCTCCCATATAACCTACCTTTGTGAAACTGAAAATATCCTTCCAAAAGTCAAACAACTAAAATATAATTCTGACTGGCTAACATAGGCAAAATGATGTTAACAGTTTTGAAGACACTTTTGTTAAATCTTCGAAAACATTTCCTTAAGTCATGCGAACAAAAAGGTATTTGGGTTTAGCTTTCTTAACTATTAAGTGTTCTTATTTTTAGATTAGTCTGGTACCATCCAAACAATATACAAACACAAACTACACACATAGACATTACATATAATACACACATTCATGCCAACACACATGAAACAAAGACTTAAATTTAACATTTACCCTCTTTTAAAATTTACACTGTTGGCATGATTTTCCTTTTACAGTCCTAAGCAATACTTAATCTTATAATGTGCATGTCTGAAGATAGGATTCCTAGTTGCAACAAGGTGAGAAATACACATCTTATAGATTGCTTGCCTAGTTCATCTGAAATTGGATTTCTTGAAGCTTTTCTTCTTCCACCTTAACTAAGTATAGGTTTTAGTCTACTTAAAGGCTCTTGCCCCAGGTTTTAAGACATTTTCCATTGCGTTAAAATTGAGACACAGCTAGTCAGAAGTTTGCACGTCTCATCTAGGGCTAATGCTCAAGGTCTGTAGTCTGGAAAAAAGAAACCAGCACAACCCATCAAGAAAAACACAAAGGCAAACCACCTGTAGTCAATGTCTCCGTTTTTCTAGTTAAGGAATGGAGGTAGCAGGAGACAGAAATAAATTTGTAATAAAGAAGTTATGACAAGTATTTTGGAACACAAAATACTGGAAAATTTAAACCCCAGTAAGAAACTTACTCCCATTTGCCAAGAAGCTGCTCGGTCATCGGCACAGAAGGCTCTTGCTCGTATTTCCACTAATCTGGAAAAGGGTGAGGAAAGCAGCTATGGGTATTATCCTGACCAAGACTACTCCAAACCATCTTCTTAAGGACAGTTTCATAAAACCAGAGTGCACTTTCAGTTGTATAGGCCATACTGTCTCTCAATAAAATTGCTTTTTTCTAAGTTACAGGTACCTAAAACTTTCTAGGGAGCTATAAAGTAGCACAAGCACTTTTATTCCTTAGCAGTTTACAGCAGAGTTTCTCAATACACCACCAGGGCCTCTATCCTTTTAAAATCTGTTAGTCCAATCTTTTTTTTTTTTTTTAATTGGTCAACAAATGTTTTAAGAACCTTGAACTCTATATTGGTTCACAAGAAGCCTCAGATCAGCTTGAAGCCCCACATGGCTTACATTATTCTAGAAGGTGCTGAAACCCTACTACCCATCCTAGAATAAAGGTAGTTATAAGAAGAAAAAGATAAAAGCAACAAAAGCAAACAAAACAAATGAGTACTCCACATAAACAAAACAAGTGCCTGGAAATATTTTTCTATCTCTGAATCTTTTCCCACGTCAGTGTCCCTAAATGACCTGCAGTAGGCCCAAATAGCCACAAATGGTGAAGGTGCTTGCCCCAACCCAAATGGCACTGCCAACTACTCAGTGTCCCAAAATGACCTGCCGTAGGTCGAAAATCATTCCAAATAGTGAAGATCTTTACCTCACCCAAATGGCACTGCTGAATGACCTAAAGGAAGGTTGGAGACAGTAGATTACTGGTGTGTACTTTCCAAAGGGAAACCAGGCAGAGCTTGTCAGCTTCCCAAACAACCTTTCCCTTTTGCCAGCAGCAGTTTATAGCCAGCTGATGCCATGAACAGGGAAGGAGGGATATTCCTGCATGCAAAAGTGTCCCTGGAAGCTCCTGGAATGTTCCTGGAGTCCTAACCATGGATTTAGCTAGCCAGGAGCAGTCAATCCCTTTTCCAATTGCCTGCTGGGATGCATGCCTCTCAGGAGCAGGGACTTAACTCCTGGCTGGATCTCCAAAACTGTTACCAGCCCCTTCGGTTCATATGCTCAGGTTTGTCTGCTTACTCCTGGCCAAATCAAATGCAGCCATATAGTTTGGTAAAAAAGAGAAAGGATTTATTCAAGGAGAGGGAGGGACACAATGCCTCAAATCACCATCTGCCCTTGTACAGGTGGCTCAGGGTCCTTCACAGTGAGGAACACAGAGGACGGGGAGCACAGAGTGAGTGCAGATCTTTGCACTTGCTTCATCTCTTCCCGCCGTCTGCAGCTCAGGCAGATGGGGCGCACAGAAGGAGAGTGCAGATCTCCACACCTGCTTTATCGGCGTTCCAGCCGTCTTTGATTCATTCCTTTTCTTGTGGGAAGGAACCTGGGCTCAGTCCTCCTGGGGCCTCTGCTTATTGTGTCACTTTTAGGCAGAGGGGAAGAAGTGTTTGCTGTGCTGTCAGCAGGAGGAAGTTTGGAGAAATTACTTAGCTCTAAGAGAAAATAATCTAACTTTAAACATTCCACTTTGCAGTGCTGGTTATAATCTTCCAACAAGTGTGAATATGAAGGGATATAAGGAGACAAGCTGGTACAAGGAGGGGGACTGTACTGGACACTTGTATGTGACTTCAGATCGCCTTGGCTCCCCTTCTTTCCCAAGCCACTACTTTGCTAAGCTCTGAGCTCCCACTGGCCTAACATGGCCCAACACTGGGCTACTGCCTCACCTCCTCCTCTCACTCTGGTGCTTCTTGTTTTGTGGCTGGGAATTCCTGAGGGATCCCCTTTGGCATTCATGCCTGTACAACCCAGAGGCCAGGGGACTCAACACCTAAGGGATGACCATCGGTCAGAGGGCAATGGCAGATGACAAATGCTTTCCCCTTTTCATCTCTTGGGTGGACAATTCTTCTTTTTTTTAATTTTCATTTTTTATTAGCACATGTTTGCAATACATAATGATTATATTCCTTGTGGGAAGTTGGTACAAGTATATAACACATCTTTGTTCTTTTTTCATCCTCTTCTCCTCCCTCCAGCTCTCTTTTTTTTTTTTTTTTTGTGGGTACTGGGGGTCGACCTCAGGACCTTGTGCGCCAGCAGGCACCCGTGCCGCTGAGCAATATCACCGGCCCTTTTTTCGTATGTGGGTTCCGGGAGTCGAACTCAGGACCTCACACTTGCCAGGCAGGCGCTTACGCCATTGAGTCATCTCACCAGCCCCCTCCCTCCATCTCTTGATCCCCTTCTCATTTGAGAAAGATGTATCTCTCTACTTCCTATAATCAATCTTTTATTTTGTTCTTTATTTATATTTTGGGTTTCTCAGGTAAGAGATCCCATGTGATATATAAGCTTGGTTATCTAATTTATTTCACTGAACATTGTGGTCTCAAGGTGCATCCATTATCGTACAAATGACTCAATTTTATCCTTCTTTATGGCATAACAGTATTCCATTATGTATAAAGACCACATTTTCCTTATCCATGTATCTGATGATGGACATATAGCCCACTTCCAAGATTTAGCTATTATTATTTGTGCTGTGGAACCAGAAGAGACCCAGAATAGCAAAAGCAATCCTGGGTAACAAAAGCAAAGTGGGAGGCATCGCAATCCTGGATTTGAAGTTATATTACAAAGCTTCAGAGACAAAAACACCATGGTACTGGCACAAAAACAGACATGTGGATCAGTGGAATAGAACAGAGGACACAGAAATAACACCAAGCACATTCAACTATTTGATCTTTGTCAAAGGGCCCAAAAATACATGCTCTTTAATAGATGGTGCTGTGACGATGGGCTATCCACATGCGGAAAACTGAATCTAGACCCATGTTTCTTACTATGTACTAAATCAAAATGGATCAAAGATCTAAACGTTAAAACAGAAACAATCTGCTGGAAGATAAAATAGGTAAAACTCTTGAAGTCATGGGCATAGGCAAGGACTTTCTGAACAGAACCTTGGTTGCACAGGAAGTAGTACTGAGAATCAACAAATGGGATCATATCAAATCAAAAACCTGCACAGCAAAAGAAACAACCCGCAGAGTGAAGATACTACCTACAGAAAGGGTGGACAATTTTGAGATGCATTTCATAAGTCTGCTCACAAGGTCCCATGGGAATGAGCATCAAGTACCTGTGAAGATATAAAAAAAATTCATCTGTGTTTTGGCTTTCCTTCTTTCCCTGTTTTGCCACTCTTTTTCCCACCCTGGGATCACTGCTAGGTAAGCTACCTACCTACTCATAAGCATTTGAGTCATACTACAGCATGAAAGGAAGAATCCAGAGAAAAAGAAGAGGACAGAGACACAGAAGAGGGCAGGGATGACTAATGGAGCTAGGCATTTAAGGAAATGAGATATCGGGTCCAGAGTACTGTGGAAAAACTGCTTGTCAAAAAGAACAAGTTTACTTCCTCTGTTGAGATGCAGGAATGCAGGCGAATACGGGCAGGCCTATGTGTGTTGTTGGGGTTGTACAGAGGAGAGAGATCCTGTCTGTATTAATTCAGGTTCAATCAGATAAACAGTTGATTTTATAGCCCTTACTGAATATCTCTGTCTATATCTCTATTTTTAGAGTGATTATTGCAAGAAATTGGTTTATTCAGTTGTGGGAGAAAACAAAATCTGTGGGACAGGCTGTGAGGAAAGGCAGAATGGCGCTCTTGGGCATAGGCCAGAACTTCCACAGCCATCATTTTTCATCAGAGAGAGATCTCAGTTCTGTCTTTAGAGCCCTCCAACTGATAGAATCAGACCTACCCAAACTATCTAGGAAATCTCCCTTACTAAATGTCAACTAATTATGGATTTTTTTCAGTACTCGGGGTTGAACCCAGGGTCTTAACACTGAGCTACACTCCCATGCCTTTTTTTTAAATTTTGAGATAGGTGTGTGCTAAGTCACTAAGTTGCCCAGGCTTGGCTCAAACTTGTGATCCTCCTGTCTCAGCCTCCCAGGGTTCTGGGATTACAGTTATGGGCCACCATGCCTAGCTTGATTATGGATTTTTTTTTTTTCCCCCTGTGGGTACTGGGGGTCGACCTCAGGACCTCACGCACCAGCAGGCGCCCGTGCCGCTGAGCGAAAACACCAGCCCTTTTTTTGTATGTGGATACCGGGAGTCGAACTCAGGACTCGTGCTTGCCAGGGAGGCACTTATGCCGCTAAGCTATCTCACCGGCCCTTGATTATGGATTTTAATCATACATACTAAGTGCCTACACAGCAACACCTAGATTAGTGCCTAATTGAATAATAGAAGTGTAACCTACCCAGATTTACATATCCAAAGACCACCACACTATCTAATTTTATATCTAGAGCAGGGCTATCTAATAGACATTTTTTTCAATAATGAAAATGGTTTATATCTGCAGTGTCTAGTACAACAGCCACTAGCCACATATAACTCGAGCAACTGATTCAATTGAGGTGAATTTTGGATTTTATTTAATTGCTATTAATTTAAATTTAAATAACCATATGTGTCGTAGTGGCTACCAGCACAATTCTAAAGCATAAGGCAGGGTTATCTGCTGAGAATTTTATTGCTAGTTAAAAAGAATAAATTGGATGATCAAAACTGATGAAAAAGAGCACAGTCTATTCTCAGTGCCTTTCAACCCACACAGCAGGAATCTCAGTCACAGCTCTCATCTTTGATGTTGAACTTGAAATTTCCTGGTATCACAGTTTACAAATACGAACAGTAAACATGAGATTATGACTCTGGCTGAGCAGCCCACACAGAGGAGCTGTGCGTTCCAGCGCAGAGCGACCAACAGCCTGCTCTCCGTGGGCACCGGGCCTCGTCCAGATGGCACACGCCCTATAAACACCCAGGACCCGCGCACTGTAGCACAGCCTCTGTTTACTGGGCTGCTCTGCAACTCATTGGAGCCTCAAAAGTACACGTGGTAGGAGAAATGGCCCTTCTACGGTGAACAAAAACTTGCTGATTTCCTTAATTGAAAGCATTTGAGCCACATTGCCTAACTACAAAGCAATAAGCGCAAACATTGCAATGACAATAAACCTGTTTACAACACTTAGAAATGTAGAAATATTGTTTGAAATAATCCTTGAATCAGAAGCACTCAAAATTCAAATTAAGATTTATTTAAACTGAATGAGACAAGACAGAGGATGCAGACAAAGTCAAATTAAAATACTTTCCTTAGATAGCTTTAAAATGCTTTTTTAGAACATAGGAGAGGAAAAAAAAAGCCTGTAAGTACACCTTCAACTCTAGAAGCTAAAAGAACATCAAAATCAACCCAATAATAATAGGACATAGTAACAAAGACAAAACTCAAGCTAAAGTATAGAACTGATCAATAAAAGCTACAGTTTATTCTTTAAAATATATATATAGGGCCGGTGAGATGGCTCAGCGGCTTAAGCGCCTGCCCGGCAAGCGCGAGGGCCCGAGTTCGACTCCCGGATCCCACATACGAAAAAGGGGCCGGTGATATCGCTCAGCGGCACGGGCGCCTGCTGGCGCGCGAGGTCCTGAGGTCGTCCCCCCGGTACCCACAAAAAAAAAAAAAAAAAAAAAAAAAAATATATATATATATATATATATATATATATATATGAATGTATATTGGATGTTTGTACATAAGGAAGACAAAATACAAATACACAGTTTTAGGAATGAGAAATAATAAGATATAGAAATATTAGTATGATTATAAAAAATATCCAATATTTAAAGCTTTTGTAAATAAGGAGGGGAAGAAGTACTGGAGGGAGGGGAGGGAAATGGGAAAAAAAGAAGAATCAAGATATATCGGGGCTGGTGAGATAGCTCAGAGGCATAAGCGCCTGCCTGGCAAGCGCGAGGTCCTGAGATGGACTTCCGGAACCCACGTATGAGAAAAGGGCCGGTGATATCGCTCAGCGGCACGGGCGCCTGCTGGTGTGCAAGGTCCTGAGGTTGACCCCCAGTACCCACAAAAAAAAAAAAAAAAAAAGATATATCATGTGCAGGTACAAATTCCCTATGATGAATATTATCATTATGTATATCTAAAATGTACCAATGAAATTAATTTTTTAAAAGAGTTTAGAAATAAAGTAAATTTCATATTTAAAGGAAAATTCTAATGTTTATTGAGAGCTTTCTATGTTTTGACACTGATGTTGAAATAAACTAATTAAATGAATATTCATGCTGTATAACCATTAAGTGGAAAAAGATAAATCCACACAAACAACACTGAAAGTTGTCCACTACACACTGACAAATGAAAAAGACAAGTTAAAAAGTTGAACACACTTATGGTCTCATTTTAAATAATGCATCTACTATGTCTACATCAGTATCTGCATTTCAATATCCAGAACAATCTAGGGATTAGAATTGTATGAGGAGGAGAATTTTCCTATGCCATTTACCCACCTCTATATTCTCTTTCTCCTCTTACATGATGCATTTATTTATTTTAATAAGTGCGTAGGTGATGCTTCTAAAACTGTTACTACTCCAAGTATCTTAAACTTGGCATCGGCTTTGGGAGACTGCTGTTTGGAGAACATTGTTGTACAGAGTGTGCAAATCAAGTCTGCTACAGCCACTTCCCTCTGCTCAGCACCCACACTTGAAGAAGACGGGCTTGGTGTGTTCCTGGCATATTTTGTGGGAGTTTTCTTCAAGCATGGTCATAAACCAACCGTCTTGGTAACAACATGTTGACACAAGGAATGAAAACTTACAGTGTTGCAGTGAATTTCTGTGGAGGACCACCTGGATGACTCCTAGAAAGAAGAGCAATTATCTCCATTTTGGCTAAACCTGGCCCTATGTCCGTGTACTGATATGTACAGAGCTGCCTAGGACTTTTCCTTATCCCTTCAATTGGCTTTAAGCAATGCAAATTCGTCCAGCCGAGGTGCTGATGTGTAGTCTTTGAAGCAAGGTGACAGGCCAGTGTTACCCCACCCCCATAGCACCCAAAAAACATGTGTGAGCTGGGGGGAAAGAAGAGCCATGCTCCATGCTGTGGGCTGGAATCGAGCCTCAAGAAAGAGGCTATGACTTCTCAGGGCATAGAAGATTACACATGAGAGCTGAAGCACCGACCCCAAAACATTAGATACTATCTTGAATTGCATTATGCAGATTACTCCTTCTGCATATCCTTCCCTCTGCATATTGCAAAGGTGATTTCAGGCCACCTACCTAGCCCAGCTCATGGTACTCATGGACTTCCCGCCATTCTCACAGTCACTCATCCCCGAGCCACTCCCCTCCTTGAGAATTAATAAAACCCGGGTTCAGTCCTGGGTCGAGGCCTTTGTTCCAGTAACCACCATCTTGGCTGGACTTAGGACCCCTTGGCTCCCCACAACTATAAGTATGCCTTAGTGTCTTTATTCTCGCCTTGGGTTGCACTGGAAGTGGTAGATTGGAATTAACTTGCTAGAATTCCAATAACTTTTCCGTGGGATTACAAGTATAAACTTCCTGGATCGCCATGAGGACTGGGAAGGGCTCGCTATAAATTTCAAAATGCCAGAAGGGGTAAAGTTGAGATAAGCAGAAGGGAGGGTCTTAGGCTGGATCAGTGAAACTCTAGTCGGCAGTGGTGGCAGTGCAGGTGGAGCTGAAGCTGTGGCTATCCTTGCTTGGCAGTGCACTGAGGGGGCCGAGAGAGTTCCAGAGTGATGCCACTGCAAAGTACCTCAGCCAGTTGGCCTGGCTTGGTGAACAGACCTGTTTTATATTTTATTTATTTATTTATTTATTTATTTATTTTGTGGGTACCGGGGCCGACCTCAGGACCTCGCGCACCAGCCAGTGCCCGTGCCACTGAGCGATATCACCGGCCCTTTTTTTGTATGTGGGTTCCGGGAGTCGAACTCGGGCCCTCGCGCTTGCCAGGCAGGCACTTACACCGCTGAGCCATCTCACCGGCCCCTGTTTTATATTTTAACTTAGCATGTTTTCTCTATACTGATTTCAGGCCTATCACTTGCTTCTGGTACAGCCCTTTTATTCATTACATTTCTGTTGAGAATTGTTAAAGATGTCCTGATAATGACTTGCAATTCTGCTTGAATGGTAGTAGCAACTTGTGAAATTACCAGTGAGCTGTTTCTCCACAGTTGGGAGAAAGATTATTATTTACTTTATTCCTCACTGCCTGAATGATGGGCTGATGGAAGAATTTTGAACTTAAAAGAAACCAGCAAGACTAAATCATTAAACAAAATTTACTGAGCTCTTACACTGCTCCAGATCTCATTTTCCATCCTCACCATGCTGACCTTCTTTAGCAGATGAGCTTGACATCAGTGTGAATCAGGATCAGCTAGAACATTTGTTAAACATAGATTTTTCAGGGAGAAAGGTGATTATTAGAGCTTATTTTTAGACTCTGGGATGGGGCATGAGGATTTGCATTTCTAGCAAGCACATTAGAGAACTCCTCTAGAGTAGCACTGTGAGATAAAAATTTAATGTAAGCCATAAATATAAACCACATATGTTGTACCTGACTTGAAGTTTTCTAGATGCCATGTAACATAAAAATGAACAGGTGAAAGTGATTTTATTTTATTTTTTTTTATTTATTTTTTTTAAAGACAACAAGTAAACATTCTCATGTATTAACAAACTCAAGCATTAGAGAATGTACAAATACCTTTTGAGAAAAATATTACTAAGTATAAGATTAAGCCATGTAAAAGCTAGGTAAAAATAGAAGACTAAGGAATGGAATAGTCAGTGAAATTGCATTTTCATACTAGGGAGACAATACGATGTTTACAAATGTGCATCCGGTTTATTTCGCTTGTGAGTATTTTCTCGAGTTGCATCCATTTACCTATAAAAGTTTCCAGTTTATCTTTCTTTATAGCTGAGTAGTACTCCATTGTATAGAAATACCACATCTTTTTTATCCATTCCTCGGTTAATGGGCATTTGGGTTGTTTCCAAGATCTAGCTATTACAAATTGTGCTGCTATAAACATGGGTGCACATATATCGCTGTGGTACGATGTTTTTAATTCTTCTGGGAAGATGCCCAGAAGGGGAAGAGCTGGGTCAAATGGGACCTCCAACCCTAGTTTTTTGAGGAATCTCCACACTGACTTCCACAGTGGCTGTACCAGTCGACACTCCCACCAACAGTGAAGAAGGGTTCCTTTTTCCCCACAGCCCCTCCAGCATTTGTTATTGGTTGACTTCTTGATAGAAAGTGATTTTAATAGCATGTTATTTGACCTACTGGATCCAAAATAGTACCATATCAACATACAATTGGTATTAGAAAAGGTATTAATGACTTGGTTTACATTTTGGGGAAGAGAGTAAATCTTTTGAAACCCGGTCTGTATTTTATACTCACGATACATCTCAGTTGGGACCAGCAACATTTCAAATGTCCAATAACCACATGTGGTCAGAAGCCACCCTATTGCACAGTGTATCTGTAGGGCATCGTGGAAGCTAATATGTCTTAACCATTTTTCTGCCCCATCACACATGAGAGTTGTGCTAGATTCCCAGCTATAATAAGTGACTCATTAAGGCTGTATTTTCTGGAAAATGTGTAGATAGTCCAGCCCCTCATCTGTTTATAGCATGAGCTAGTGGAGCTCTTACGAAAAGACGAAGCTGGTATAATGTATCTGACCCAGTGTAAGTGCTGTATTTGTGGACAGTCCCATCCACACTTATCTAACATCTGAATCCTATGGAGCAAGAATGCAAGGTGGAGCTGGGACTGGCGAGAAGAAAGAACTATTTCACAGTGCCTCAAAGATAATTAGAACATGAATGGCATTCTTTTGGGACCTCTGTAATAGAATGGACTCCAAATTCTCAGTAATGAGTTGAATGCTCTTTCGCCAACTTACAGAGATTACGTAGAATATTGTACAACTTTGGTATGGTAGGGGCTCTGGTACCATAGCAGTATCATCATCATCAGTGCTCAGCAAGTGCTTGGGTAGAGCAAGGGCAGGGGCTGAAAGCTGTGTCCCTGTTCAGGTGAGGTACCCTGGGGATGTTCAGAAACTCGTGTGTGATAGTGGGGGCTGAGGTCCATGTAAATGTGTAGGACAGAGCCAGCAGCACCTGCTTCATTACTGTCAGGGTGGCCTCATTATGCAGGTGCATTCAAAGGGCCCAGAAAAAAAATTAGATAAAGATAGCAGAAAAGACTACAGTTAGTGGATTTAGATATGCAGAGATGGAGAAATATGGGATAGGGTTAAGGGATTTTGGGGAGAGAAAACAACTGAAGAAAAGGTCCAGGTGGCTAAGATGCATTTTGTCAAGAGCGGTATATATTTAAAGGAAGACAAAGGGTTAGGGCTGCAAAAGATGAGCAGAACCAGGTCACACTGGCCCTGCAATACCAGGCTTAGGACTTTGCTTCATACGAAATGGGGAACTCTGGGGTGGAGGCGGTTTGAGACAGGGTCTTAAAATGTAGCTCAGGCTGGGCTTGAACTCACTATGTAGTACAATGTTGCCTCAAACTTGCAGTGATCCTCCTGCCTCAGCCTTCCAAGTGCTGGGATTATAGGCTTGCCACCATGCCCAGCAATGAAATGGGGACCTCTTGAAAGTTGTTGAGCAGGGCAAATATTTGGGGGGTAAAGATTTTATTATTTCTTCATCATACAATAGCTCTTTTCAATTTTTTTTTATTAGTACATGTTTGCAGTACATAATAATCTCATCCTTTGTGGGGAGTTGGTACATGCACATAACACATATTAATTCCTTTTTCATCCCCACCCCTTCCCCTTCTAAGCCCCCTCCCTCAATCTCTTAGTGCCCTTCCCTTTTATAAAATATCTATCCCCCTATTTCCTATTATCTTTTATTTTGCCCTTTATTTATAGTTTGGATTTCTCATATAAGAGAAACCATGCAATAATTAAGCTTGTGAGACTGATTTATTTCACTCAACATTATGGTCTCAAGGGACATCGATTTTCCTACAAATGACTCGAGTTCATTCTTTTTTATGGCAGAGTAGTACTCCATTGTGTGTAAATACTACATTTTCTTTATCCACTCATCTATTGATGGACATGTAGGTAGTTTCCAAGATTTACGTATTATGAATTGTGCTGGTATAACATGGGTATGCATGTATAACTGTAATATGATGTCTTTAATCCTTTTGGGAAGATATCTAGAAGAAGAATAGCTGAGTTGAATTGAATTTTTATTTTCTATTGAAGAGGCGTGTTTTGGGCCCCTTTGTCAAGGATTAGAGAGCTGAATTGCCTGGGGTTGTTTCCACATGTCTATTCCAGTGGTGACAGACCTATGGCACACGTGCTGCAGCAGGCTGTTTGTTATCATTGAAAACTAAAATGTTCACCATCACTGGTCTGTTCTGTTCCACTGATCCTCGTATCTATTTTTGTGACAGTGCCATGATGTTTTTATCGCTATAGCTTTATAACATACGGTGATGCTTCTGGCTTTGTTCTTGTTGTCTATGATTGCTTTTGCTATTCGTGGTCTTTTCTGGTTCCATTCAAATTTTAGGATTGTTTTCTCTAGTTCTGTGTTTTCTCTGATTCCATTGCTATTTTGATTGAAATTGCATTAAATCTGTATATCAGTTTTGGAAGTATAGCCATTTTGACTATATTGGTTCTGCCTATCCAGGAACAGGGGATATCTTTCCATTTTCTGATGTCCTCTTCAATATCTTTTTAATGTACTATAGTTTCCATTATAGAGGAACTATTTTTCTTTGATTTCTTCTGTGACCTATTGATTATTCAAGATAGTATTGTTTAATTACTGCTTGCATAATTTTTGTGGTTTCTTTTGCCATTGATTTCTAATTTTACTGCACTGTGATCTGATAATATACACAGGATAATTCTGATTATTTTGCATTTATTTAAGCATGCTTTATGGGCTAGTGTGTGGTCTATTTTGGAGAAAGTCCCATGTGCTGCCGAGAAGAATGTGTATTCTGTTGTTGTTGGGTGGAACACTCTGTAGATATCTATTAAGTCCATTTCTTTAAAGATCTGGTTCAACTCTGACATTCTTTGGTAAATTTTCTGTCTAGTTGATTTGTCTGTGACAGTGGGGTACTGAGTCCCCCACTATAATTGTGTTGATGATTATTTGATCTTTTATTCTAGTAGTGTTTGTTTTGTGAAATTGGGTGTGCCGGCATTTGGCACATATATATTTATAATTGTTATCTCTTCCTGTTGAATTATTCCCTTAACCAATATGTAGTAACCTTCTTTGATTCTTCTGATCAG
Organism: Erethizon dorsatum; assembly: GCA_028451465.1. Classification (NCBI taxonomy): domain Eukaryota; kingdom Metazoa; phylum Chordata; class Mammalia; order Rodentia; family Erethizontidae; genus Erethizon; species Erethizon dorsatum. Next base: position 83,243,374 of record CM051835.1, read on the forward strand.
TTTTGGCTCTAAGGCCACTTTGTCTGAAAATAGATCAGTTCTGCTTGGTTTTGGGTGCCTGTTGCATGAAATGCTGTTTTCTGTCTTTTGGTTTTTAGTTGTGAATTTCATTTTGGGTTAAATGTGTTTCTTGTATATAACATACTGTTGGATTATGTTTCTTGATCCATGTTGTTAATATGTGTCTTTTGATTCAGAAATTGAGATCATTCACGTTGAGGGTTATTACTGAAATGTATTGCCTTATTCCTGTCATTGCGTTATTTACCAGTTGCTGATTCCTTCCCCACCCCATTTCTGCTTAACTGGTCACCTGCCTGGTATCTTCATTGTATTAGGCTTCTTGGTATTGTTAGCATCATTGTCTCTTTCTAGGATATCCTTAAGAATTTTTTGGACTGCTTGTTTGGTGGTCATGAGTTTCTTAAATTGTTCGTCATCATGGAAATACCTTATTTCACCATCAATTTTGAAAGATATTTTTCAGGACATGTAAGTCTGGATTGGAAGTAGATTTCTTTTAGGACTTGAAACACTACACCAAAAGGCTCTCTTGGCCTTTTGTTTGTGTTAAGAAGTCTACTGTAATTCTAATGGGTTTCCCTATATAAGTGATTCATTGCTTTTCTCTAACAGCTTTTGAGATTCTGTCCTTATATTGGACTTCTGGGATTTTGACTATGATGTGTCATGGAGAAGTTCCTTTCTGATCATGGCTACTTGGGATTCTCTAAGTTTCACTTATCTGTATGTAGAATTCTTACCCTATATTTGGAAATTTTTCTGCTATTATTTCTATAAACAGGTTTTTAATGCCATTTATGCTGTCTTATGATTTTTCATTAATTCCAGTTAAATTAGTCTTCATGTTGTCTAGCAGCTGTTGAATCCATTTTTCATATTCTCTTCTTGTTTTTAAGGCATCTCTGAGTAATTGACCACCAACATTAGCCTTATCTTCTAGTTGTTACATTCTATATTCACATTGTTCACTTCTGCCACTGATGCTTTTGGTAGAATTTTTAATCTCCTGGATTTCTTTTTATATCTTTTTATGGACTCTAATTATTTCCTAACTGGTCGTTCATGTTTCATTCAGCTCAGCTAGCTTTGTTTTTTACTATCATCCATAAATTCACTGATCATTTTGTTTATTATCTATTACCTCTTTAGTTATATTTTCTTTGAGCTTACTGAGCACCTTAATAATTTTTTTTAATTTCTTATTTTATCATTTTGAATAATTTGGGTGTGTTGCTTTTTTTCTGCCCTTTAATGACCCCATGGAGCAGCTCTGGGGAAGCTGGGAGTTTTAGGAGGGATTTTGTTGCCTTGTCTTCTCATGTTTCATGCATGTGACTGTGTGTATGTGTGTATGTGTGTGTGAGTGCATGCTAAAGTTTGCAGGTTGATTATAGTAGAAAGATTTTGTTGCTAATATAGAGACCCCTTTAGTTAGTGTCTGCTTTCAGTGATGCTCTCTGGGCTTGGATAACTATAGGCCTTTTCCTCTGTCTCAAGATTTAACCACTTTCATTTATTTGGGAAGGGAGGATGCAGTGTAATTGGCCCAGCACACCCAGTTCTCTTGAATGGACAGTAGTATTGTTAATGACACAGAGGCAATCAGATATTTGTTTACAGAGAATAACAATTAATTGTAACAACTATGCAACTCTGGCAATAGCAATAAAATGAGCAACTATAACAGCATCAAAGACAAACTAGACATTGACATACCATAAGAACATACAATAAACCACCCTTAACCATAGAAAAGAGATTATGAAATTTTGTTTTATTTTTTCATAAAATAAAAAGTTATAGTAAGACAAAAAAGAGATCTGTAATTATACTATAAACATTAAGACATACCAAATATTGAGATACAGTAATATGTACTAAATGCAACAACTATACCTCCACTAACAATAGAAAAATATTCAACAGTAATAGCATAGAGTTAACTATGTAAATATTTAAAAAGTTTAATGGTTATACTAGCAAAGATAGAGGGGGTGCGAAATGGGAGAATGAAAAAAGTAAAATTTGAAAAATTAGCAATGGAAGATGAGAGAAAAGTGAGATAAACCATTCTATTAAAGAATAAAAGAAAATTAATAGAATAAGATAGAAGTAACAGAAAAAAACAAACAAGACAAGAAAAAACAGAGAAGAAAATAAAGGAAAAAAAAACAAAAAATAAGAAAGAAAAGCATTTTTAAATCCCAAGCTCTCCCCAGACAGTAAGTCCAAAAAAATTCCTCTATATTTTTGAATGAGTAGTTTCTTTCCAGGATCTGCGGTCTTGAAATCTAGCGAGTCATGGTTTTCTCCACCTAGCTCTACAACCTGTGTGTTTGTGAGGTCCCCCTACCCTGCTCCAGAGGCCCCACCATTCATACAACCCAGACTGTGGCAACTGTCCAAGCTAACATGTGTCCTTGCTCACCGTGGTAGATGGGAAAGCACAGACCACTCATCTCTGTGTTCTGGATGTAGACAGTGGGGTGAGGGTTCAAGCAGACCACTGAACTTACTGCCAATACTTTCAGATACAGCTGCCCCTGAAGCCACACTCATCAGGTCTGGTTTCTTACTATGCAGAGTGGGCACCGTGCCCTTCCCAGCTTTACCTTAAACTTCTCAGGGGGTCTATGTCTACCCTGCACCCTCTCTACAACTGTCTCTTGTGGTTGCCTCTTACCCAGTCACTGTGGTAGAGTAAAACTGGAAACCCTGAAGTGAAGTTTTTCTATAGTTGTTCTGTGGCTCAGTTTTAAACAATTAACCTCTTTCCTAAATGGATCCTGATTAAACCCCCTCAAATATGGTAGGTACTGCACTGCATTTCTTCTCCAATTCTAGCTTACTGTGCAGAAGGAGTCACATTTGAAATAAAACCCCACACTGTTTCTGGTGTTTACAATAGCCATTGGCTTTTTGGGGGCCTAGCACTGCTGGCCCCATTCATTTTTTTTTTCTCCAGAGCTGCCAACACTCTGGTTTGGTAACCTACTGACTGACCAGATTATAGAGGAAACCAACACTCAGGTAGGGAAGGGCTAGGAATGAAGAAGAGAAAGAGTGACAGAAGCCACAAAAGAAGGAAAATAGAGATGATCCCAAGCATTTGAAGCTAGCAGTTGGTACAGTGATGGTGCCTTTATTGGAAACAAGGACACATTTGGAATAATCTCACCAAAGTGTACTAAGGTTTGTTAATCCAGGGCTTAGAACTGTGACCTTTTTGAGGGGCATGCATTGATATTGAAGCCAAATAGCTATGTTTGTTCTAAATGTGACTCTTCAGGTCATTATTGAGAGAACAGTGGGAGGCAAAAATGTGTCCTTTATGAAACAGTCCCACTATAAAAAGGTAAAACATTTCCGTTGTTGAGACATATTTTACAGTCTTTTGCACAAGAAGGAGAAATGACTAATTCTAATCAGGTAACTAATTCTCAGAAAAGATTTTTAATTGAATCAAAGGCAGATTTTGTCTAAATTTTAGATTGTTTAGATTGGTTGGAGAGGTATGGCAGTTCTCTGATTTTCTTTCTAGCCCTTCCCCCAGGACAGTGACATCCACCTTTTCTTACCAGCAGCCAACTTGGCTTTGTCTCTGCTGGCTGCCTGGGCATCCTTGGGCATCCTTGAGCATGCTTGAATGTGTCACAGATGCAGCTGTGGAAGCAGCTGGTCCATTTGTGTGATGCTCTGAGGCTCACGTACCACCAGCCTCAGACATGTGTTCTGTATTACTCCCAAGTGACAGATTTGAAGCCCTAGTCTTAGAGAAATGGCTACAAATGATAGCAAAAACCATCTGCAGGGAAAAAGCCAAGCCCTTATTTAGCACTGTTGAGCCAACAAAGAGAACAGATACCCTATGGCAAAATGAAAGGGGGAATAAAATAATTTTCCATTTGTGCTTCATTTTCTATGTGAATCATATTTTTACCATTTCATAATTTTTGTTTTGTTTTATTTTGATATACTTTGTGCAAGGGAAACATTAAGGCATTTGAAAAACTCACTTAAAACTCAAATATTTGTTTGAGAAGAAAAAAGTACCCTTTTATTTCCCCTGGAAGATATCTAACAACTCTGGACTTCTGGCAAACATTCCCTTTTATTGTCCCAATTCCTCTTGAAGACAAAATGAGGTGAGCAAACTTTTTAAAGGAAATACATAATTATCCTTATTTGCATATTATTTGCGTAATGAGAGATGCAGGAATTTTCTCCTTCTGTGGGAGAAACCCAACCACAGGACCTTCTTGCATTTCATCTTGTATCTAATTCCCTGTGGTGCACACACAGTGCTATGAGAATTTTCCCTCCATACTATAATCTGGCCCTCCCCTCATCCCCCAGCCTTTGTTTAAAAACGAAACTAAATTACTAAACCTCATTCTACACCACAGCAGGAAATCCATTCACTTCTAGAATATTCAGGAAGACTGCAGAGAGATTTCTGACTACCTTGTAACAGTTTCTGAAGGCTTCTGCCTCTCTCCTGGCTTTGCTCCAGAATTAATACAATTCTTCCTTCAGTCTTGAAGGTATTGCTAACAGAACCTGAATTGTGCTGGTTAATCAGTTTCCTGAAGATGAAATAGCAAGTAGATTTACAAAGCATGAGAGAATAGGAAAGCTCTCAAATGTCCCAATTCTCTTCAGCATGTCTACTTCACAAGAGTCTTCTCAGGTCTAGTTGGGACTAAGTCACTCACATCAAGGCCATCTTTTTTCTTCCACAAATTCCCAGGTCCCAAATCTCATAGAAGAAAATGAAAATCATTAAAGCAAACTAACACTAAATCCTCTTCCCAAGAAACCCAGGCCATGTTTTTCTGCTGAAAGAAGACTCCTTGGTATCTTATTAAGATGAAATTCCTTTCCTTTTCTAACAATGTTCCTCATTTCAAATTAGCCTAGGCCTTATCTCAGACAAATCCCAACAAAAAAGATTTTTCCTTTAAAGATTATCGACCACCTCCACCTAGCAACAGAATCAATTTATAGGCAGATTTTTGTTCCCACAATAAAAAGCATTCTGAAATACTCAATTCTCTGCTCTTGTGTCCTTATTTATATTTAATGGGACAGCAAAATTTTTTAAAATTAAAAAGGGCTATTTATAGGATTAGAGAATCTTTAAAGGAGAAAAGAGCCAATAAAGAAATTCACTATAAATATTTATTAAGTATGAAGATATTCAAACTCTTTACATCCACATGAGGGAAGATGATGTAATGAAAAAGCTACATACTTGGGGTTTAGCTAAATGATCTGCATTCACATCTAAGTCACCATTTACGCTGTGTTCTTGGGCAAGTTTCTAACTACTGTGAAATAGGTATAAACATACCTATATCAAGGTTGTGAAAATTGAGAAAACTCATGTAACTCTTCCTTCCACTCCTTAAACTACTAAACCGCTGTTATTAGCCTGTATAAACTGGTGTCTTAAATACTTTCTTCTTTTTTTTTTTAATGTGGGTACCAGGAGTTGACCTCAGGACCTCACGCGCCAGGGAGCGCTTGTGTCACTGACCGATATCACCGGCCCTTTTTCTCCTTTTTGTGGGTTCCGGGAGTTGAACTCAGGACCTCGTGCTTGCCAGGCAGGCACTTATGCCACTGAGCTATCTCACCAGCCCTTAAATACTTTCTGATTAACCAACTGAATAAGAGAATGGACCGCTAGGCAGTTTAGAAATCAAACCCTTTGAATCACCTGCATTTTCTTCAATCTTTTCATTCCTTCTTCTCTAGCTGCCTCTGTCCCTTCTACTCCCCACACCCCTTTCTCCTGCCTATCATATACTCTTTCTATATAGTGAGCAACTGGCCGTTGGACGGAGCCAAAATATAATTAGTGCTTGTACTAATTATCAAATAACATTTTATGTTTCTTCTTTTTCTTACTTCAAGTAAAAATTATAAAGTTGTCTTTCCCAGAAACAAAAATAAATAAACAATCTGGTTTTAAGTCTATCAATCTCCATTGGTTTTAGGAGATTGGAGAGTTGTTCATTCTCAGTAAGAAAGAGATTCTCCGCCTTTGCCTTAAACCTCTTTATGTCTTGTTTTGATTTGTTATTTTTTATTCAATAGCCACATATATGCAGACTTTGTAGAACAAACAGAGAATACCATAATCATTCTGTGATTATCCAGCCAGGTATCAAAAATTTAGGCGTCACCTGATGCTTCTCCTTCTTTACCGGTTCACAGCAATCCGTCAGCATGTTCTTTTAGCTCTCCCTCCAACACATATTCTTTACCACCCCTTTTCCTCCATCTCCAGGGCAACCACGCTAGCTTCCTAGACTTCTCAAAAAGCTGATAAAGGAGTCTTCCACATTACCACTCCTTAAGCCCCCAAAACTCTCCTTAACAGCCAGAATAATAAAGGTGCTAGATTTGGCTAATAAAAATACAGGACGTACAGTTAAATTTAAATTTACTATTAACACTGAGTAATTTTTTAATGTGTATTTTTTTTTTTTCCAGTACTGAGGATTGAACCCAGGGCCTTCACTCTGAGCTAAATCCCCAGCCCTTTTTATTTTTATTTTGAGACAGGGTCTCACTAAATCACTAAGTGGCCCAGGCTGGGCTCAAACTTGGAATCCTCCTGCCTCAGCCTCCCAAAGTGCTGGGATTACAATTGTGTGCCATTATTTATATTGCCCTCAAATTATTCATTGTATTAAATAAAATTCACAGGAATACATTGTGTTAGATTGAGCTCCTGAATTTGGTCCAACAGATTGACCAAACCAGAATAGTCATTCATGCTAGATGCCACAGAGACTGAAGTTTGAAATGGTCCCGTTTAAAAACAAAAAACAAACAAACAAAAAAACCAGAAGATTTACAGCTCACCAGGTGGGGCCCATTTTACCTGGGCCAGCATGATAAGGAGGTCCCTTCTGTTTCAATCCTATAAGGAAAGTAACTTTGAAACAACCAATCCCCTTTCTGCTCCTAGTTTCTGCTTCTTTCAGCCTTTTCCTGCCTGTAAAGCCCACATCCACTTCTCAGCTCATCAGAGTGCCTCATTTAGATGAGATGTTCCCCATTCGTGAACTGTGATAAAAGACAATTAGATCTCTAAGTTTATTTTAGTAATTGTTGATCTGAAGTTCAAAGTTACTTAGACATCCTATAATTTTATCTGAAAACTCTATAAACTTGAATTTTTGAAAAGTACACATCAGATCACATCAATGTTCCAAAGACTTCCCCTTGCTTTTTAATAAAAGCAGAACTTTCTGCCACAGCCCGCAAGGCTTCCAGGACTGACCCCATCTTCCGCTTTGGCCTTTGCCGTTCCCTCAGCCTGGAATTCCCTTCTCAAGACCTTGACTTGACCAGCTCCTTTTTGTCCTTTAGGCCTCAGCTCATTTGTCTCCTCCTTAACCAGACCTCCTGTGTCCACCCAATCTAAAGCAGATCCCCTGACCCCTGGATCTTTATCCTGTCACTCTTTTAGCTTCTTCATAACACATATCACATGCTGAGATAATCTTGCCTACTTCATTCTCCATAGAGCACAGAACCTATCCAGCCCTTTCCTGTTCCCAGGATTTAGTACTGTCCTTGTTGAACAAATGACTCTCTCTAGTCAGCAAAGAGGCAGCTTCCACTCAGCTTTATAACACTCCTCTGCTACTGTCTGTCATTGGTTCACTGGCATCATCAGAACAGGCAGATGCATCAGCCCAGAGAGGATGCAAGAAACTGCACTGTTGGGTTGCATTTCATATTTTGTTGATACATCTGTCTGCACTGACAAGCTCACAACAAAATTTCCGTGATCTATCAGTGAGTGAGAACAGCAAGCTGCAAAATGATAAATGTAGTATGTCTTGTAATACTCATAGCACAATAAATATTTGTTGGATGAATCATGTTTTTTTAAGATGCATCCATATACAAATGTCTGAAAAATGTCTGGGAAAATAGACACACAAATGTAAAAGGGGAATGTATCTGGAGAATGAGATTATAAGTCCTTTAAATTTTTGTGCTATCAGCACATAATCATAATCATTCTCTAAGATCAGAAAATGCAATAAAGTCATTTCTGCTTTTTTTAGTTTATTAGTACATGTGTGTAATACATAATGTTTACATTCCTTGTGGGAAGTTGGCATATGTATGTAACACATCTTAATCCTTTTTCTCATCCCTTTTCCCTTCCATTTCTATTTTCAAAAAAAGAAAAATGATTTGTTCACAAGAAACTTGATATTTGAAATAAATTTTACAAAAGAATATGAACTGATGGTTGGCAGGAAAATAACTAAAAATGGCTTTTTAGAAATATAAGGTGATACGTTCATTCTCAGAGAAGCAGAAACTAAGACAATCTTCAACCATTTATTTAACAAAACTCAAAAAGCTCCATAATACACTTAGTTGTCAAGACTGAGGGGAAAGTAGCAATTTAAACATTACTGTTGAAAATATGAAGTGATACAACCTATATGAAGACCTATTTAGTATTATTTTTGAAAATTTGTATTGTATAAAATACAAGCTATAGTCCATGGGCAGTTATCTTACCATGAGGTAAGAATGTGTTGTTTTCTGTTTCTTTTTTTATTACCGTACGTCTGTGACATGTAATAATTATGTTCCTCTTGGGGAACTGGTATGTATACATATCGCATCTTAATCATTTTTATTTCCCCTTCCCTCCTTGTCCTCCAGTCTCCCAGGACCTCACCCCCTGGTCCCTATCTCATCTCCACAAGGTCTACCTCCCGGTTTCCTATCATCTGTCCTTTACTTTGCTGTTTACTTACATTTTGGGTTTCTTATATAAGAGAAACCATGTGATGTTTAACCTTCTATGTCTGATTTATCTCACTTAGCATTACAGTCTCAAGAATGGTTTTTACATTTTTAATTAGTTGAAACAAAAATCAGGAGACTACTGTTTTTAACACAAGAAAATAATATGAAATTTAAATTTCAGTCTCCAAAATGAAGTTTTATTGGAATATAGCCATGCTCATTCACTTACGTATTATCCATTTCCACACTATCACGGCAGAATCGAGAGCTGAGACAGAGAGCATATGGCTGGCAAAACCATCTGGACCTTTACAGAAAGTGTTGCCAATTTACTTCTAGCAGGCAACCTTTGACCAGTAACAAGAGTTTGAGAAATTCATTTTATGTACTTGGGCATGTGCAAAATGAAATAATTTATGTTTACAAAGCATATAATTGGGAGCAACCAAAACATCCATTGTAGGATGTTTAATAAATATGGTTCATCCAGACCATGGCCTAGTAGTGGCCATGAAAAAAAGATAAAAGATGTGTTTTAGGTACTGATGTTAATGGTGTCCAAGACATACAATTCCGTGAAAAATGTTGAACAGCTCTGGGGGCACAGTTCCCATTGTATGCTACGCAACAGCAGCCCCTGGAGTTGTACCACAGCAGCTACTCTAATAATATGCCACTGCTGTGTAAATGGAAGGGAGACATGTAGATGTACATGTCCGTGTAAGTGCACACAACCTCAGCTCTGTCAGTGTTACAGGAGAAACTTTAGTAATGGTAGCTTATTGGAGAGGAGAGAAATGGACTGTCAGGGGCCGAAGGGAAGGGAGGCTTTTGACTCTATCCATTTTTAGTACACTTTTGATGTTTAAACCATCAAATTTATGGCCCATTAAAAATTAAATAATTTTTTAAGAAATGAAAATTATATATATATATCTCCCTAATGATGCCGACAGCCTTGCTCATTGATGTGGTCTCGGGTTAAGGCAGCTGTCAGCCAGCTGTCAGTGCTGCCCTGCTGTCTGCTGTTTCCTCTCTTCTACCTGCATTCTGGCTCCCTGGTCTCACCCCATGATCTTCTACACAGTTCTCCCAACTTTACATATTCCTCTCTACCCATGTCCCTCTCTCAACTTCTTACATGAAACTTGCTTTACAGGGACAAGCTCAACTTAATATTAACCTGGGGCTTGGCCCTCCCCACCCTTGGCTCTGTGGCTGATGTGACTCATTTTCTCTAAAGGACCCAAGCCCCTGCTGCTCTTTCCAGGCAGCCCTTCCCACCTTGCAGCCACCTTCTGTTTTCAGCAATAAGGGGTGCTGGACAAGATTTCTTACTCTCTAGCGTCATCTCTAGGCTACAAGACACAGGCGTCTTCCTTTCTAACTTTCCTTCCTGCTCATAGCTACTTCTACATTTTCAGTGTTCTCTCTTCTCCATCATCCTCCATCACCCCGCATCTTTCTTTTCCTCCATGATACCCCAAGCTTCCACTGTCACCTGTCAGAGAAGCAGCACCCTCATGTTCTGGGCCTCCTCCACTTCTGAACTTGATACCACAGGCTTCTCCTGAGATCACATCTCCCAGCTGTCCGAACCGCCCTTGGGTCAGATCTGTTCTCCCCACTCTGATCACCATAATGAACTCGCTCAGTCCTCTCCATCTACGCGCCATGGCATTTCTTCACCACCACCCCTTTCTATGTCTTCCACGGTATAAGCTACATACTATGCCTATTCTGGGGTTCTGTTCCCTGACTTCAACTTGTAATATGTGCAGTTTATCCAACTTTTATTGTTCTTTTCTTATATTTCTAAAGCAGCATCCGTATGGCTACTTCATCCCTACTTTTTTTCCCTTTAACTCTAGTGAAGTGCTTCCCAAACATTGTACTTTAGAATCAGCTGAACTTCCAAGAGCAAAAATTCTAATGTCCAGATCACATCTCATACTAACTAAAACAGAATGTTTAGGGTACAAACCAGATATCAGTATTTTTTTTTTTTTTTTTTTTTTTTTTTGTGGGTACCAGGGATTGAACTCAGGACCTCGTGCACCAGCAGGCGCCCGTGCCGCTGAGCGATATCACCGGCCCTTTTTTCGTATATGGGTACCGGGAGTAGAACTCAGGACCTCACGTTTGCCAGGCAGGCACTTATACCGCTGAGCTATCTCACCGGCCCCAGATATCAGTATTTTTAAATAATTTCAGTATTGTCAGACATGATTATTTAGATGATTCCAGTGTTAGCAAAGTTTGGAACCAGTGCTGCAGTGTTCTGGTTTATGCTCTCTCTTGAGGAGGCCCTTGATGGTGAGAACTGAAGCCATCTGCAAGGATCCACGGAGCTTACCTCTCAAGACTGAGCGTTAGAACCATCTCCGTCAGCATGACGTCTGTTTTTTTGCAGGAAATTCTTACTTAGGGGGAAAAAACTGTAAATCAATAAGTAATTTTCCTATTTGCACAAATAATCCGGGCAAACGACTCTTTTCTCTGGACAATAGATTGTCTTTCTGAGCAAACAGTTCACTGTCAAACAACTGTTATTCAACACTTAGTCTTCACAATGCTGTATCTGCCAGTACTAAACTATCCCATCATGAATTTTGTCTAATGCTAATCAGATCTACTTTAAAAGACCTGCCTTGGGCTGGGGTAGAGCTCAGTGGTAGCAATTGCCTACTATTAAAAGCCTTGCTTTTAATCCACAGCACCATGTACAAAAAAAAATTAAAAGACCTTCCTTAAACCACTTGAACCCAGATATTCAAACTCTGTATATATTCTCCCATTTGCATTGCTTAATGGGTTTCTTTGTGGTGTTTGAGGGAGTTAACTTTTTTTTAATATGATGTCACTGGCCCTCATTTCACAACTTCAGGCTAGGATTCTGGTGTCGGTCATATGAATCCTATTCTTTCTTGAACATCCTGGTCCCCCAGCCATTCTCTTCTTTGGAACTTCCCCTGGTTCCCCTATCATCAGGTGTGCTGAAATTTGTCCAAATTGACGAGTTCTTCATTTGATCTGCTTACCTCTTCTCACTACAGGTCAACAATTCCTTTCTGTTCAAGTTCTTGAATGTGTGACCTGCCATCATAGCCTCATCCTCCTGGGAAGCCACACTCTCTTGGCTTTCTTCTTCTGACTCACCGCCTGTCTGAATCGTTGCACCCTCATCTTACTAAGGACTGCTTATTGCCACATCTTGCAAGCTTTTGTCAGAGTTACTTTTGATAGCTGGATTGCATTGATATGGTTACTTCACCTCTTTCTTTTTTTGGCTTTCATGACATCACTTTCCAGCGTCACTACCTTCACTCTCATTCTCTTACTTTCTCTATCTCTCCCCTGCTCTTCTCGTTCCTGTTCTTGACTCCCACTTAACAACTGTGAGTATCCTCCTCTAAAACTACCATCTACTAACATTCCCTCCGTGAAGACATTCACACTCCTGAATTCATCTCTCACCTCAGAGAACAACTTCCACATCAGCAATCCAGGCACAGGACAGAGCAGGTGCTTCATAGACACACACTCCCCAATTCCCAAATCGAGAAGTAGAAGAGGATGAGCTCGTCACGTCCAGGGAGTGTCTTCTAGGGCTGGATGGAGTGGCCAGAGAATCTGCATTTAATGTAAACAGGGAAAGGCTGCCCAATAAGAGATCCATACCCCAGAGGGGAGACTATCTCAGCGGCTCTGTTGGGTCTTAATAGCCCCACCTCTCCTTTAGCATGGCTGTGTAGTGATCCCAGGAGTGTGACCTATACTTCAGCCTAAGGTTCCTGGATAGCCCAACATAATTAGACTGGAATTTTCCAAAGGGAAATGGAAATGCCCTCTTGAGAAGAGAGAGTGTCATGCTCCCTAATGTTGTAGCAGCAAACAAGAGTGACCTTTCTGCTATAGTAGGGACACAGTAACTACCATGCCCTGATGTACCCATATCATGGAAACTGAATTACAAATAGAAGAATTCTTCAGAGGGTATGTTCCTCAGTCGTCCCTGAAAGAGCCCTAGGGATGTACAAAACTGCCCTTGGGCATGTCAGATTTATGTTTCATTCACCCACCCATCCAGTAATCATTTTCTGATAAAAAGTTGTAAAATAAAATTTTAACAGGCACTGTACTAAGTGGTGTTGATACACGTGCAAATAAAACTTGTCTCCTTTTTCCAAAGAGCTCACACTCTGGGACCCACACAAGTACATGTTTAATCAAGTGTAACCTGGGGTTAGACAGGTCTTCACAGAAATAGGTACAGAGGTATCATGTTTGTTATAGAGTTTGATGTTTTGCAGAGTGTTTTCAGTCTCTTACCACATTTAAAATTCATAATAGCCCTATCAACTGAGCAGAAAAAATAGTGTTGATCCCGTGTTAGAGAAGAAGATATCAAGGCATAGAGAGGTCCTGTGAAAAATCTTATGTCCAATCTTTGGCTGAGGAATGGGGGAGGTCACCCAGGTGGCCAGGTAGAATTCCCTCTTTCTACTACCTCATGCCTTCCTACCAGTTTCCTCTCTGTATAAGGAAAGTCCTAGGTTGTTTGTCTTTCTCCTATGGTTCCTTCAACTGTGAGAATCTCTGACTTTGTAACAAGGTCCCTCGTCTAGGGAGCTTCTGATCTGGGAGGAACAGATGGACCCAAAACTGTCCAATATAACAACATATGGGACACCCCCCCTCCACAGGGTGGTTGTAAAGATTACATTATATAATGCACTAACCCACGGAAAGCACTTTGTGACTCAACAAAACTAGTATCATAAATCTTAACACACTGTACCTAACATTGTGTGGAATGTATTTGTCCATTTCTCCTTAGCTTTCCAAACGCCTGCCTCTCCCAAGAGACTACAGGGGGAGTGAGAATGTAATATCTGCCATAATTAAGAATCCGTGTTGATAACAGGATATTGATAATCATGTTAATAACGTGGGTTATTGAAAAGCGAGGAGTAAGATTAGGCAGGTTAATCTTAGAAAGGAAGGTAGCCAGATCCCTGGGCTGTGTTGTTTTTTACCTCAGTGCACATTCTTGTGTTTCTCGGAGTACCTAGTTCAGAATGGTGTTGGAAGTTCAACAGGTATTGAATGTGGTTGAGGGTGGGGGAGTGGCAGAAGTGGAGGAGATAGGAAGAAAAAGAAGGAAAGGAAAAAGAGAAGGAAGAAGATAGAGCATCAGAATTCATAAAAGTGCTTTTATCTCCATAGACATAAGTGCCAGGACTTCATTTGTCTTGGCATCCTCATGTTTCCTGAGTATCCCGAGAAAGTGCAGCAATAGTGCCAGGTCTGCCATGGGAACATATGCCTTCGAACTCTAGTAATGACATCATGTTCTGGGAAATCATGCTGGAGTCACAGCAGCAGCAGTGGTGGCAGTGATGACTGCCCTCGCATTCCTTTGGAAAGGCTGGAGCATTGCTTTGTGTTGTTTTAGGCTCTGTGACCCAGGAAGCATTACCGGATGGAAATACAGCATCCCTCCCCCGTCCCAGTGCTGTTTTGTGGTCAGTGAGGTACATGCCTCTTAAGAAATGTGGGACAAGAGGCTGGGTGGAGCACTGCCAACATGACAGTGGAGGTGCGTCAGTGGGCTTCGTGATGGGTGGCAGAGGCCAGGGCCCTGGGGAATCACTTACAGACATGGAGGTTCCTTTCTCCCCTGACCATTGCCTGCTGATGGGAATGAGGTAGTGACCAGCCAGGCCACATCACTGGAGGCTGGAGAAAGATGTCTTGAGCAATTTGTACATGATTTGTCTTTAAATAACTGCCCAGCAAGTCAAATCCCCAGGAGGAATTTTTTATTGGCTGCTTTATTAATTCCTTCAAGCAAGTCTCTTAAGGACACTTTCGGTTTACATGCACTTGCTCAGGCTCGTCTTACTCTTTTAATACTGAAGATTTGTTGTTCAACAATTAGGAAGGAATCGGCTTTGAATTTGGTAACAAGAGCAGGCACAAGAACAATGGGCTTATTTTGTGGAACTGTGTAGGACAGAAAAAGTGTCAACCAGGTCTAGCCAGGGGTCTAGCTGGCTGCAGGACAATTGGGTAATGATAGAGTTGGGGTGGCTGCTATCCGACAATACAGAACTGGTCGCTCATCTGAAATATGGTATCTGCGTTGCTTGTCAAGTCTCCCCTCATGGACTGGGCAAGGGCATGCCTGTCAGCTGATTCTTTGAAAAGGAAGGGGAAAGATTTCCTGGTTTGTAATGGTAACCAATTTTCATAGTGTAAATATTCTAACTATGGCTACTTTCCAGTTACCAAGGTTGACCTACTTTAAAAATTCATGAAGATTTAACAATGAGTTCTCCAGTGCTGGTACTGGCAGCTCCAGAATGCCACTGGCCCAGGAACTAAAGTTTTACTTACCACTTTCAGGCTTAGATTTACCAAATATTAGATGTATATTTCCTGGCTAGTCTCAGTTTTTCCAAACTGCAGTTCTCTCTGCAGTTCAGATAATGTGGTAGATGCTATTGACGTCTCTGCCAAGACTACCCCTCTCTTTTCTGTGAACTGCACCCTCCCGGGCGCTCCCTCATGGTCCCATGGAAGACACAGAGGTGACATGGACCCCAGGGAGGAGTCGATCCATTGCTACTGACTGGACAGTAGCAATCAAATCTCTTCCTTGATTGTTTGAACAGAACAACATAGAACCAGGATTTGGGAAAAGGGAGGAGCGTGGAGGGAGAGGATGGAGGAAGGGAGGGAGGATGGAGGGAGGAAACTCCTTCTGTCTGGCTGCTGCTATGTTCTTCAATCCTTGGGAGTCTGGAAGATATCCCAGCTGCTTCCAGTAAAAGCTCTTCTGTATTCAGGCCAGTCTGAGTGTACATTGCAACTAGTAGAGCTTTAAGTAAGGTAGAAATAACCCCCAAGGCCTTAAACTCTGTTGTTACACCAATGATTCTTAGAGTATGAATTTAATTGGTTAAAAATCTAATTTTTTAAACAAAATATATTACTTTTATAATTTGAAAGAAAGGACAACAAATCTCCTTTCTTCCTGTTTTTAAATTTTATTTCAGTGAATCAAGCCTGACATTTCAAAGACTAGCCTAAAAGAATATAAGGAAAAGTGTGAAGAATGAAACCACTTCCAATAAATGAACAGAAATGGAAAAATAATTATAGAATAATTTCAAAACAATGAAGGCCAGAAGGAAAGTCAGAGCAGATAACTCAGATTCTGTGTGGCTTTGCAGTGCAGTGTATTTCACAAAATGTGCCATTAGACATGGAAATGACTAATATTTTCTGGCATTAGGAAACAGAGTCCACTAAGGATTTATTTAAATAAGTACAGTAAAAAGTGAAACAGGAAACTTTGACTTAACTTCATCTTGACATATATCAAAACACGATTTTCACTGTTGGGTTTTAAGATGTGGGTAGGAAAAAAAAAGATGTGGGTAGATAGAAACTTTTCAGTACAAAATGCTCTTAAACAGTCAGCTGCAATGAAGAGGGCTCGTTGGGATGCTGTATTTTTGAAAGTAGCATGCTTTCTGATGGGAAACCTTACTGTTGGACAGCAGGCCTCAGGTAGAGCAGTGGGACCCACAGCAGGAGTGAACTGGAGACAGGTAGTCAGGGAGGTGCCTCTGAGGCTGGCGAGGGAGAGCGCTGAATGGAGCATCTCCTCCAGCAGTCCCCAGAGATGCCCCTGGCACAAGGAAGGCATTGTTAGAAGGCATAATGCTGACGGGGGCTGCCTTTGTAGAAGTGTCAACAGAAGGGTGACTAAGGGTAGGGAGAGTCCACCCATAAGTGACTATGAGAAGAACAAACCACTTTTCTCTATGATCACCCTCACACTTGGCAAGGCCACCAAATGTGTGGCAGTTATTCCCACACCAAGCAATTCTCCAATTCTCTGCAAACTGTGTCCTAAAATTCAATCCTGACAATAATTAGCTCAGCATTAGCACAGACCCCACAGGTGAGCCCTGAGTCCCACAAGATTCCTACCTCTTCAGATGCCAGTCACCAGTCCCAGATTGTCACCCATACTCTGACCAACAGGCCATAAATGGAGGGTCGCCTGGGCTCACAGGACTCAGGGAAACACCTACTTATCTTTACTGGTTTATTACAAAGGATATAGATGAACAACCGGAAGAGAACTATGGGGTGAGGTCTGGAACTGGATGTGTTTACCAATCCAGAAGCGATCTGACCCCACCCTCTTGTTTTTTATGAAAGCTTCATTACATATACATGATTGATTAAACCATTGGCCACTAGTGATTAAGTAAACCTCTAGCCTCTCACTAGAGGTTTTGGTCAAAGTTCCAATCCTCTAATCACCTGGTTGGTTCCCCTGGCAACCAGCCCCCATCCTGAAGCAATCCAGTAGCTCCCACCTTTATTCATCTTATTGGTGTAAAAGATACTTATTTCTGAAATCACCAAGATTTGGGATGCTCTGTGCCAAGAAAGAGAGAAAAAGACCAAATATATCTACTATTCATTATAAATCACTTTGTCACAGTGACCAAATATGTATTAGTAAGTTGGATCACGGACAGTTAGGAATTTATTCCACTTGCTGTGTAGCCCTGTATGCACGCTCTGCTGGTACACAGGCCTCTGAAGCGAGTTTGGATAGCATGGGGCTACGACTGCCGGCTCTGCAGTCAGGTGGATTCTGATTTGAATCCCTGTTCTACCAGTTACCTCTTGTGTGATCTTCAGCTAGTTAAGAAAATATACCATATCTTAATTCCCTCCATTGTGAAATGGAGATTATAAGGTGATATAATAAAGGATTAAGTCTCTGTCACTGGTTACTGACACAGAACTCCTAAACTCTGAGTGCCAGAAGTGATTTTGTTGTTGTTGTTGTTCTAATATTTGTTCGTGGACCCTGGCTCCCGACGCAGAGCTCCTAATTCCTTGGGATATTGTGGGTGGTACGTGCAGCTTTTGTTCTAATGAGGTGCCTCTTGGTGGGCTCTTGGAAAGGGGCTTCTACCAGAAAGACCAAGCCATCATTAGAAGCTTTGGGCCTTTAGCCCATTCTCCATTCTCTGGGAAGCAGAGAGGAGTGAGGCTAAGTTAATTGTTGATCTTACCTACATGGTAAAGCCTACATAAAAATTCCTGAACTATGAGATGGGGAGACCTCACTAGGGGACCATATCCCCATGCTGAGAAGAGGATGCACCTCAACTCCACGGAGACAGATGCTTCTGCCCCCAGAATCCTCCGAGACCTCATGCTATGTGTCTCTTCCTCTGGCTGTTCCTGTGTGTCCTTTACCATATCCTTTATTATTTTGATAAACTGGTAAATGTAATTAATATACCCCTGAGTTCTGAAAGCCATCCTAGCAAATGATTTAATCCAAGGAGGAGAGAGTCTTGGGAACTCTGAGTTTTAGGTGGTAAATCAGAAATATAGAAGACAGCCCGGGACTTGTGATTGATGTCTGAAATGGGGGTTGCTGTGAGGACTGGGCTCTTAATATGTCGGGTCTGTGCTAATCCTGTTTAGTGACAGAATTGAGCTGAACTATAAGACACTCATTTGGTGTTGAATGGAGAATTGAATTTGTGGGAATAAACCTATGTACCGGGTCACAAAAGTGTGTTGAGTGGGTGTATAGAGAAAAATAGAATTTATTTTTTCCATAGTATGATAAAATAATGGTGTTACTTGACAAAGATGTTTTGAGAATTCAGTGAAATAGTGCAGAATAAAGCACTTATCCCACTGAGCATTTAATATATGTTAAATATTGTTGTTTTGCAATTCATCCTTGAGATAATTTAGTTAAATGCTTTTCATTCTTTTTGAAAAAGAAACAAATAAATGAGAGGTCCAATAGCTAACACATGTAAGAAGTATAAAGAGGCCTGTTGTTGGTGTAGGAAATTACATCTCCTTTCTTTGGAGAGCTGGTGGCCCAAATCTTTGAATTCTTCTTACCAACTGAAATTCTCATCATATTCTATAGGAATCCAGGCATTCTTATAGAGAATATAAACATAGGGGAAAACTCCATAATAATTGATGGTTATTGTTGTAGTGTTTATTTTCTCCTGTATGACTGGTATTTGAAGGAATTGAAAACAAAAACAGGGCCGGTGAGATGGCTCAGCGGCATAAGCGCCTGTGTGGCAAGCACAAGGTCCTGAGTTCGACTCCTGGTACCCACATATGAAAAAAGGGCCGGTGATATCGCTCAGCAGCACGGGCGCCTGCTGGCGCGTGAGGTCCTGAGTTCAACCCCCGGTACCCACAAAAAAAAAAAAAAAAAAAAAAGAAAACAAAAACAAAACTAAAACCCTGCTTAATGGTGGGGAAAATGCTTAAATATATTTAGTCACGTGCCTAGTTCTTCTGAGAGCCCCAGGTGCTGTCAGGAGAGTGTGGTTTTGGCTAACACGCTGCTCTTTGTGGCTTTTGAAATGATTTGAAAGACCTGGAGTGTTACAGCTGCCCTAATGTTTCCCAGAACCCTCATGTATGGGCAAAGTGATCTTGATTATCCTGGCACTCGGCCAGTGTGCTGGCTGCATCCACGGTTAACCAGAGAACTTTGCTGAGAAGTGATCTGCGAGCCACGCATGTTTATGACCCAGGGATTTGGACCACGTAACTGTGAGGTATTCTTGGCTTCCAGCAGAGACTTAAGTAGATTCTGTGGGTGATCTTCATTTTTACTGCAAATGACTGCATTCCAGTGAAACACCCTCAGTCTGAGTATTGACAGGGTAAAGGAGCAAACTTCAAAACAACGTGAGTCTTTTTACAAGGTGTTGTTTAAAAGCTCCTTCACTTATTTGTCCGGGGCTATACTTCTCAGGCCCTACATGGCTGCCCCAGGAGGACCAAATGCTGGTCTTAGTCTCGAGTGAGCCCAAAGCAGCGGCCAGGTCCCAACTGAGCAAAAAGCTCTGGAGTCAGGAGGCCAGGGGCTTGGGGTCTGGCTGACTCGCTTGCTAATGAATCTAGTGACTGCCACTAATAAAGGAGCAGCTCCTGTTAAGGCCCAATCTGAGGCCTTCTAAAGAAAGAGCTTGTGCCTGGAGCCCCCACTATGGATGCCCTACTTTGAAACCAATAACTCTTTCTGTGGACTCTCAGGCAGGCCTTGACAAGATGGTACTTAACAATTTTCTTGTTGTATAAACTGGTACTACTCACATTTTAATAAAAAGCGATGGGACACTTAAACAGATCATTAGCCAAGTAAATAAATCTTTTCTGGTAAAGTGGTAGGTACAGTGGCAGCCAATGTGGGGAATATTTTGCATACACAGTCCTGCCTGGTAGTGTTAAATGCCTTCAATTAAGATATATGGTCCATATCTAATTGGGCTGTATTCACTCTTCTATAAAATGGTGGTAGCCTCACTTGACCTTGCTGGCTCAGAGGGACATATAATGACAAAAGAACATAACAGGAATCAACTTTTAAGTGTTGACATCAGGGCATTTTATTGTAATTTTTAATAGGCAACAGTGCACTATTGAGGAAATAGTGTAAACTCTGGAGCCAGTGATGTAAGCTACAATTTATTGTTGCTTTGCATATTTTTGTGAGTTGACTGGGGTTAGTTATAGAATTCTCTTGTTTTTCTCTTGTAGACACAGTAAGACATCTAGGGCTTGTTCATATAGCTGGCACTTGAGACAGGTCCTTGGCTGACAGCTCAGCCAGAGCTGTCAAAGGCAGATCCAGAACAAGTTGCTTGGCCTTCTCAGGGTAGGGCAGTTCCAGAAGGGAGCGTTCCAAGCAGTTGCATTCCAAGACAGTCAGGTAGAAGTTCCAAAAACTCTTATGACCTACCCTGACAAGTGCTCAAAATTACTGCTCATATATTTTATTGGCCAACCAAGTAGTGAAGCCTCTCTGCAAGGAAAGGGAGGTAAGGTGTGACCTCTTGACGTGAGGATCAAGAGGAAAGAAATAGCTAACAGACATTTTTTTCTATTTTCATATTTATGATAATAGTAAAGTAATAAAATCACATTCTAGAATTTTTGTACCCCACACAATTTTAGAGGGGCATTTGCTTTGTACATAGGGTCGTGTTATTACAGTACCAGAGAAAGCCAAATTCCATTTCAACATACATGCTGAGATTTGCAGTTACTTCATAGAGATAGGTAGTGGAGAATGAGCAGCCCATTGCTTCGCAGGGGGAAACTATAGAAGACTGCAGAGCTGGACATCTGGTAGTCACTGGCAACTTCATAAAATCCTGTGTGTGTGTGTGTGTGTGTGTGTGTGTGTGTGTACTTACACAAGCTAGCAATGATTAGCAGTAAAAGCAGCAGTGAAAAACAAAGAATTTAAAAAACAGTATTTAAAAATGTTCCATATTGTATTTTGGTGTGTGCAAATTGACCTTTCAAGATAGTGGATCTATTATTAAAATAAAGTTTATATTTAAAGAAGAAGCAGTGATGATGATAATAATGATTCAAATGATGGCCAAAATTTGCAGCAAGTAAGACTAAATGCATCAGTACATTTTCCACTATTAAATCAAACATCAGCAGTTTAGCAGCAGCAAATAACATCATCCATTACTCTGATCTTGATAATTTTCACTTATTATTTATTTTTACTTATTTCATATATTGATTGAATAGTTTGTATTTAATTTATAAACTTGATTTAGTTTTAGATTTCCAGGAAATAGTATAAGGCATTTATACTTCATTTGCCTTAAAGAAACATTTTAATTAAAATAATTTAAGCCAGTGTGAGAAACTGAAAGTATAAATAAGGACGAAAATGTATTTTGAAATAGGAGGAAAATGTTCAAATGGGGAGGGTAACAAGAGAGAAGGGAGGGGGAAAGGAAAGAAGGAAAAAGTGAAAAAAAATGAGGAAAGAAGGAAAACATGGAAACAAAGCTTTGTAAATGGGGAGGGGAGGAGGGGTTGAAGGGAGGGTAAGGGAATGGGGGAAAAAACACGTTATATCATGTACAGGTACAAATTCTCTATGATGAATGTGGTCATTATGTATATCTAAAATGTACCAATAAAATCTAATGTAAAAAATAAAAACAAAATAAAATAATTTAAGCCAATGCTGATTATTTATATTTTCTTTGAAGGGTTACTTCATTTTATGCTTAAGGAACACTAACCTAATAAATAAGCTCCTATAAATCCAAAAAGCATTCTCAATATAGGACTAGGAAGAAAGTAGAAAAAAACCCACTCTGGGGCCCGTTTTTTCCTTTCAGAGATTTTGTTTATGGGCTTCTAAAATTCTGGGTCTGGTTATTCTTGTTGTGGTAGTCTTGTTTTGCTTTTTAAAGACGTTTGCAATCATTTGTTTTGCCTATGTGAAACACAGCACAAATTTAAACATGCATCTTGAGGTATGTTTTGTGATTTTCTACAGAAATTTGTTCATTTGTGCTCTGATGTTATCAATCTACTTTCAATTCTAAGAACATCGTGAGCTCTTTCTCCCCTCAGCACTTTTATATTCACTGTGTCCTTTCGTTTCCAATCACCTTCCCCTGTCTTTTTACATAGTTCTTCCTTTCAGATCTTTAGGTCTGTACTTAAACATCACTTCTCCCAAATGCACTTCCATGACCTCCTCTGTCTAAAGGAGGTTCCTCTTGTTTTCTCTCATCACTTTCTTTATCCTTCCTGTAATATTATAGTATCTCCATCTAGAACATTCACTTTACCTTCTCATTGCCTATTTCCCTCATCAGACTGTAAGTTAAACAAGGTCAGGCTCCACATTCATCAGTTTTGTTTTGTTTTGTTTTGTTTTGTTTTGTTTTGTGGTGCTGGGGATCAAACCCAGGGCCTCATACGTGGGCAAGTACATGCTCTACTGCTAAGGTTCACCCTCAGCCCCACAACCAGGATTTTGGCCATTGTATTCCCAATACCCAGCACACTATTGGCACCTAATAGAGACTAGTAGGCATTGATTAACTTTGGGAATATGGTAATCTCTGCTTTTATGACTTAGTGCATTCCTGAGAACCCTGTCACTTAGGAAACCATTGTGAAAGTACTGAGAACTTATTCAATGGTGAAAACATTCAGTGAGGAAATTTAAAGAATCACTAGAAGGTCAAGGTGTATTGATTGAGCTACATGGTTCAGAGCAGTCAAAGTAGGGGCCAACTTCCAATAGAGTGTAGCTTTGTCGTTTGAGCTACAAATACCTGTACTCATTTGCTTTCTTTGTTCCCATGGGTTGCTTTTCTCCATGGTTTGATGAGAGTGTGGAAGGGAAATAATGGTCCTTTAAGGTTCTATTCTGTTCGACAGAAAGCAATAATGAGTTTCTTAGTCAGGATGAGATCAGTGCTAGTTGGTACTCAGTGGAGTCGGTGATCAAAGAAATGACTAGGTTTTAAGCCTCGGGTATTTATCCATTCATCTCAGAACTCTGTTCAGTCATATATTGGATAATTACTATTTCTCATTAACTCTAACGTGCACATTTCTCTCACCTTTGAATTGTCTCTGAAATTGATCTTAATAATAAATGCCGTGTTTACTTGGCCAGTCTACTTGTTCGCTTTTTTCTTTATGAAGAGTAGTCCTATGACAGTACTCTGGAGCATTTAAAATAACACAAGAGGCAAGCCACTAATATTAGTTTGTTCAGTGAAGGAACTTAGAAGCCCCTTTCTAGGAGTCAGCCACTGTAGCAACATTTCAGCAAAATATGGCCACTAGCATTTCCTGGGTAACAGTTGTTCTTTCAGCGAAAACTGGAGTGTCTTTCCCTTTGGCATGATTCTAGCTTGATCCTGTGCTCTACTTTGATCAACACAATGTGAGAGAAGTATGCCATATGACCACTGGGCCTTGAGAGGGTTTCTAGCTCCTTTGGGGATCCAGTTCCTTTGAGGAGCCACTGAACGATGATTCGAAGTTCTGTGGGGATAGGAGGAGGCACTTGGAGAAGTGAGCGGGCCCAGCCAGCAGCCAGAGCCAGGCCCTGAGCATTTGCTTGAGGTGACCTTGCATCTTCCAGCCCCACTTGGTCTGGCTCAGACCCCACCATGTGGAGCAGAAGTGAGCCATCTCCACTGAGCCCTGGCTGAATTCCTGACCCACAGGAGCAATAAGATGATTTTTGTTTTAAACCATAAAATTTTAAGATGTTTTCTAATTCAGTAATAAATAACTGAGATAGCCATGGTTAGGATTTGAGTCCTTCAAACTGCCTTCTCAGTTTCCCCAAATTTTGAAAAAACTCTCTTCTAATAAATATCCCTCAATGATGTAAACCTTAGAAAAATTGCCCACTTTTCTCCTACATCGGATTTCCTGGCACTAACAATACAATCATAAAGTGCTATGAGAGGTCACAGTTTAAAACCAAATGCTGCTGGAACCATCATTTCTTTAAATCATCCTCTTACTTGTTTGTTTCAATGTGATAGCACTTCTTGAAGTATGTGGGGCTTTCAAAAGATATTGTGTTGCATAATTTAACATAAAGCTGTACAACTGATAGCAGAATCACACCTAACAATGTCTAATGCTTCTAAATAAGAAATGATTGCCTGGCTGCGGCAATTCCACGAGAGAGCTACTTTAGACAACTATTGTTTGAGACCATGATTAGTTGATGATCTGGATCTGACAAACTTCAGGACTACAATGGCACGGGCGTGCCCCCCAGACCACTCTCCTGAGAATTGCCACTCAGAAAAACCGACCTGCTGATCAAGCAGGATATCCTCAGTGTGTGTGGCAGTTTCTCAATAGGAAGTATAAACACCAGGAACATTGCAAAAGGGAGGGCAAGAACTCTGAAAGATTGATATCCGGTGAGGTGTGAGAAGGGACTGTAAGCTACTCAGTTTGCAGTAACAACTTCAGAATGAAAGCTTTTTGGTAGCCAACTGTAGTTATACTAACCAAATAAAACTTCAGAGTCACAAAACTAGGAATGTGCAGGAATCCATGAGTCTGGTTTTCCTAATCTGATTTGTTCTTTTGGAGAAAAAAATTTCCTCTATTGCTCCATGAAATACAATATGTGTGTGTTTATACTTTGAAATAAACCATATTATGTCATTAGGCCCTATTCTTCCTATTCTAGTTTAATCCATGAATGTATGGCATAATTACAGTTACTTTAACATTTCTTTCAAAGTAAACACAGTGCTTCAGCTCTGTGCCCACCTATCCTTCTTAATGAGGCACTAAAATTGAGAAGGAATTATCTTTTCCAGCTTTTGCTGGGCTTGCCTTCTCCAGGGACTAACTAGGGTTATAAAACCTTCTATTAGTGAGAGCCCAAATCAACCTGCCATCCTAGATAACTCTCACAGCCAGTTCTACTCCTTTTGGGATCCAAATGGATATCAATCTACTGAGAGATGCAGTCAAGACAAGTATCAATACCATCCTTATTACAGTTCAGTACAGTGTTGTACTTGGATTTGTGTTGCTACATAACATCAGGGAGAGACATAAACCCAGAAAGAAAACCATGGGATGGAATGATTAATGAAAAAAGCAAGTCAAAAAGGAAAGGAGAGTGTAGTATAGGAAAAGTTCAACCTGACAAATACTGCCATGGGTTCAGTGATTGGCAATGAGGCAGGAACGAAGATATCATTTAGCAAGTGCAAAAGCTCATTGTCGATTTCCACTGTTGCAAAAAGCACACTGAGGACACCCAAGAGGCACCTCGAACTCCTGGCCTTTACTCTGGCTTCTATCAGCAGACTTAGGGGAAACAATGCCAAATATTAAATGGCCATACACTACAAATTCTCATTTGAAGATAAAGTTCTCTATTGGTTTTTCTTCAAATAAATATAGAAAAAAAACCCAGCTTACTTTCTTTTCTAACAAATGATATAGGGGAATTCACATCAGAACAGAGACCTAAAATTGAGGTTCCTAGAGTGTGACCCTCCTCTTTTGACAAGAATAGTTTTAAGCAGCCTTGGGAGGTAGGAGTGAGGAATGTCCCCATGACATATCCCCAGTCATCAGCATTTCCCCTCATAGCACCTGAGGGTTTTCACTTCTCTGTGCGACACTGTGAAGGACCACAAATTACACCTGCTATTGAAGATGAAAATGGCCCTGATTCTGAATCAGTGTTGATAACAGAGAATAGGGAGAAAGCTAGATCCAGGAAATATGTATTGAAAACTTGAAGGCTGAATGTACCTAGGACAGTGGCTTTTATGGACACCCAGGTTCTACGAAGAGTAGGGACAGTGAGGCTGAGGAGAAGGGCAGGTGAAATGGGGTGACGTGGTAGGGGGAATCATGGGTCTGGGAGAGGGACCTTCAGGGAAGGAAAAAGGTGCAAGAGGGTGGTGGAAGGGAGACTTTCAAAGGAGAGTGTGATCTGGGTCAGCGCCCCTGGAATGAGGGAGAGGAAGGAGTACTCCTCCTGCACCCACGGTCCAGGTTAGGCTAGAATCGTTAGCTTAGAGACTTCACTTCACGATGGGCTTCTTCAGCCCTTTTAGTGTCCGGGGTCAGGTCTCAATAAGCTCGATCCCCTATTAACTAACTGTATTACATGGTACATTATATTCTGCAAACCATTGGCTTAAAAACACCATCTGTCACCTGCTTTCAGTGTGGAAATTTGTCCATATCCTATACAAGATTTTTGAGGGTCAGTCCCTTGTGGCTATAACCAAGGCCTTGTTACGGTCAAGCCCTCTTGGTTTAGGGAGCGATAGGTTTTTAATCAGGGATGGGCTTGGAACAGTTAAGCAGCAAGGCAGTTTTCTTCATTTTCTATGCATTTTTAGCTGTCATCATGATTCATGTGGCATAGTTCCTTGAAAAACTAAAAAAAAAAAATGATAAAACAAAATTTACAGAATACTTCCTATTGCCTGTGGCTCATGGATACATATTCTAACATTATTCATATGTATATAAGTATATGTCTATATGTTCGGGGTTAGAAGAATAAAAAAAGAAATAAATATTTACTTATTTAAATGTAAGTACTGGGTAAGACTGCTTGTTTCTGATCTATTTTTTTAAACTCCCTGAAAACAAACTAAAAGATAGTGACTTTTATAACAAAGCTGACTTCTCAAATATAGAGATAGAGTTAAGACTTTGGACACAGATCAGTTTTTAATGTTATGTTATGGGTTAAAATCTCGAAGTTTAAATCTCTTTTTAACAGAATATTTAGAAAAGGAAGTCCAATCAGAATGTAAGAAGATTATAAAGACGCTAGTTCAGCAGTTCTCAAAGTGTGGCCAGAGGGCTCATAGGGGTCCCTGGGTTCTTTCTGGGAGACTTACAAGGTCCTGCTTTTTCCAACAACAGTTTTGTGCGCAGTTAGATTTTTGTTATATTATTCAGCCAAAACAATTTAAGTAACATATTGAAGCAGAGGGCATAGGGACAGGATTCTAACTACCTTCTCTTATGCCAGACATTAAGTTTCCAAAATTTTAGCACAATGCCCATCTTCTCATTATCTTTTTTGGGCAAAATGGAGTTATACATGAAAGATGTTATTTATGTTATTGTTGTTTTAAGTGAATGAACACATATTATGATAATTTTTGTGTTTTAATTTCTAACATAGCAAATATTAATAAATATAAACCATATAAACAAATGACCTTTAAGGTCTTCAATAAATTTTTAAGAGTGCAAAAGGATCCTGAGACTGAGATGTTTGAGAATCCTGGTTAATTTTTCTCAAGCTAATTCTCTAAACTTTAGAACTACATGTTATGGTTTGGATATGGCTTGAGTTTGATCCCTAAGGGTTCATGTGTTGGAAGCTTTGTCCTTGGCTGTGGTCAGGTGGTGGGATCTTCAATAGGGGGGCCTGGTGGGAGGTCCTTAGGTTATTGGGGGCGCTGCCTTTGTAAGGGAATAAAGCTGCTCTCATGAGAAGTTACATGAGTGAGCTGTTAGGAGACCAGGCCTGACCCTTGAATCACTCTCTGGCTTCTTCTTTGGCATTGTGATCTCTTTCTCCCACACACTGCAAGCCACCATTGTCATCCATCATGAGGTAACATAGCTGAGATAGGCCCTCTCCAGAGCCTGTGCCATGCTGTTGAGACGTTCAACCTCCAAAACTATAAGCTAAATGAACCTCTCTTGTTATAAATGTATCATGCCCCCAATATTTCATTATAGAAATTGCCAGTAGACAAACACATTATCTAAATCTCACTTCTTTTGCTGAGGTTTGTTACCTCCATCCTCCTAATTTCCTCCTAAGTTCCCCACAACTGTGTGCTCATATGCAAGGGTAATATAAAAAATATTTGGCAACTGGCATGGAAATGAACCAATCAAAATGTTTGCCTAACCACAAACAAAAATTCTGTCTGAAAACAATAGGTTCAATCCCACTGTCTCTGAGCTTCTGAGTCTTCCCTTCCAACTCGTGAATTTAATCTACTCCTTAGTGTGTGAGAATTTCTTCTCCCACACAAAAGACTGTTCTGCTCACAGGTGGATTCTTGGGCTTAACACAGTACTTCGTATTTCATAGGAGCTCTTGAACCTGCACTCATTTATCTGTCCCAAACACAAACTCTGCTTCACCTCGAAATTTTCCTCAAAATTTTGGAAGAACACCAGGTGGGGTTTTACTGTAATGAAAAGAAGTGAAAATGTCACCAATGACTTTCATCACCAACCTAACTTATCTCAAGGAAATGGACCTTTAAATAATCTAATATTGTGCAATGCCTTGAAATTCAGGATCAGATTTATTTAAGACTTAGAGAAATGGTAAAATACCTCAAAGTTCTTACTTTAACCCAATCTGTTAAATTACTCTAAATAAGACCTAGTTAACACATTTCCTGAAGTGAAGTAGAATGAGCTTGTGATTAGAAATGCATGGAATGTACATAGATATCTAATTTTCTAGTGAGATGAGATTACAAGAATTGGGAAAACCAGATGCAGGGGATTTCCAAAGGTCTGAGGCCAAGCAAATCAGTTCTGATACACTTTGACCAAGTTGGTGGAATGTATGACTCCTCGTGCATTTGTTCTTTCCTTTTACTTGCTCTTATGGATGAATTTTGAACCCCTACCCATCCCTAATTCAGATATTGATGTCCTAACCCCTAGTACCTCAGACTGTGTTATTTGGAGATAAGTCTTTGTAGAAGTAATCAAGTTAAACTGAAGGTGGGCACCAACCCAGTGTGACTGATGTCTTTATGAAAAGGGGACATTCAGACACAGAAATACATACAGGGGAAAGGTGATGTGAAGATACAGGAGAACGCCCTGTGAACACTGAGACAGCTGTCTAAAGCGAAGCAGAGAAGCCTAGAACAGATCCTTCCTTCGCATCCCTCAGGAGGATCAAACCTTGCAGATACCTTGCTTCTTGCTTCCAGAATTTGTGAGATAGTAATTTTTTGTTGTTTAAGCCACCTAGTCTGTTATGCTTTGAATATTCTTTAAAGGTTTGTGTGTGCCTCTGTGTGATCTTGTCCTTGTTCCTGCTCCCCCTCTTATCCCCCCCACTGTCATGATGTCAGCACCTTTACCCTGCCACACCCTCCCCCCTTGCTGCACCGCAGACCCAGAGACAATGGAGACAAGTGAGCATGGGCTGAACCCTCTGAAACTATGAGCCAAAATAAATCTTTACTTCTTTAAGTTACCTTTCTCAGGTGTTTTATCATAGCAATGAAAAGCTGACTAATACACAGTCTCTGGGACTTTGTTAACAGCAACCTTAGTGACTTTGCCTTTGGGTTCCCAAATACAGTCCCACTTTTTTTCTCAGGGGGAAGAACTTTCAGGGAAATAATTCTGAGGAGTTCTTTATTTCAATAAGTGAGATTTAGAGGAATAACAGGCATTTCCCCTGTTATAGCTCTGACAACTGCTTCAGCCACACATGGCTTATGTGATTAACTTCTTCCTCCACCTCCATACTGAAGGGGTATTCAGTAATAAACAAGAGGAAATGTAGCCCCTTCAATGCTGGGAACTAGGGAGTGTGGCCTGGCACACATGAAAGCCAGATCCCACAACCTTCTGGACATCACCCTCATTTGGGAATCTCCTTCTTGTGTACTTATCCCTCTGCTTTTCAGGCCAGTCAGAACCTGACCGCACGCACCCTGCACTTTTGAATCACCAAACATATGAAGCTAATCAGGACTTCGATGTTGCTGCTGACCTTGGTGTGCTCCAGTCAAAACTCAACCTCTTCCTTCTGTGCCCACACCTTCTTCTGCTCCTCACTTCCCTAATGCCGTCACTCTTCTCATCTTATGCTGACTAAAGAGTCGTCTTTAACTGCTCTCAATGTCCCTCTGCTACCCTAACTGTGTTGCCAAATCTCATGGATTTTTCTTTTTGATTTCTTCTCCCTCTGACTTTCCATATATGCCCACTGCTACCAGTCTTGGTCAGGCTATTGGATGATAGTTAGAACACCAGTAATACTTTAATGTTGGGGCACCCAGAAGGATAGGGTAAATGATATAAGGTAGTCAAGAAGGAATGGGATGAGAATCAAGAGTTGGCTGTGGATTAGGGACCAGGTGAAACTCATAGGGTAGGGGAGTAAAGGATGGATGGAATGACAGCATCTATTACACATATATTATGTTAATAAATGGGGGCTAAAAGTTCAATGGTTTGTTTGAGGAAATTAAAAGTTGGTGTAAATGTCAAAATGTCTACTACTCACAGAAGGGCAATATCACAGTCATAGATCATTGCAGAAGCATCTTTCTACTTGCTTGAATTTTCTTTCTCTGATATTATACACAGTTATACATGATTAATTGCACTACTGTATTTATTCATTTGTCAGTGAACATTACTGAGTATACTTCTTGATACTGAGATTTGACAGGACATAAGACTGACCTAATTAATCCGTTATTTTCCTACCATCCTCTCCAACAACTCCTACTCCAAATGATTCTTAGTCACCAAATGTTTATGTACATAAGCAAATTCATCACTGAGTCCCCAAATTTTAACTCATTTATTGTAATCAAAATAAAGATTAAAAGGCAAAGATATTGAATGATTACTGAGGTGAGCACTGTACAGCAATATTATTTCCTTCTGATCACTTTTTCATCTCTAGGACAAAATGAAAAAATGAAGACATTCTGCAAACTGTAGGAATTATCCTCTCTGCAATGTTGTACATTTGTTTCCTTTGTTTACCATTTTTGCCTTCTAAGCTTGAGAACTTTTAAGCTGACTTTTTGAAATCCATACAAGGAGAACAAACTACTTGCTTGATTGGTACTCTTCTAACTCTCTAATGTTGCCATGTAAAGCAGCTTCCAATTTTTAATGTTGAAAGGTTGAGCGATAAGCCATTGCCTCCACTTTTCTCCCAGTTTTTCTTGTCCAGATTCAAAATGCCAAAGGCACAAGCAGGGCCCTCTCCTCTAATCCAAGCTCAAGAAAGCTTTCAATTAGTCTCTCTCAGTTAGCTGTCTTTTATAAAGACATCAATCATACATTTTTGGAGAAGTCAATCCATTAAAAATATATGACATTTGGGGCCGGTGAGATAGCTCAGCGGCATAAGTGCCTGCCTGGCAAGCACGAGGTCCTGAGTTCGACTCCCGAAACCCACATACGAAAAAAGGGCCGGTGATATCACTCAGCGGCACGGGCACCTGCTGGCGCACGAGGTCCTGAGGTCGACCCCTGGTACCCACAAAAAAACAAACAAACAAACAAAAAAATGACATTTAAATTAATGTAACTGATCTATAAAAAAGATTGTCACACAAGCCTCACAGAAGGTCGGAGGTAATAAATTATAAACTACTGTGTATTTTCTAGGTGAAACCAACTAAGGAAAAGTGTGGTTTATATTGGGAAAGCATGAAGATGGATGCCATCTGCAATGAAGTGCTTGATTCATCGTGCTGCAAGTCTCCTTTCGGGCCTCTGCTTGCTTGTGTGGACTTGGAGGGGGTCCAGGGGCAGAAGCTGGGGAGAGGAAGTCCATGGAAAATGCCAGTTTTCATTATCACTCAAGTCTTCTAAATGGATACAACTTGTCTGGACTTGTTTGAAAAGTTTTGGAGAAATACTTTACACATGACAAATGAAGTTCTGGTTATAGAAGCAGGAACTTATCTAGACTGTCCCAAGCTCATGGCAAGAGGGAACAAGAAAGAGAAACTTTCGGTTTAGGTACATGTAAGGAAGTATGTGTGTGTGTGTGTGTGTGTGTGTACACAAAGATGAAGAGTCATACCCACGGAAAGATGGCTATTATTGGACACGTGGCTCTTATATCATCGAGCCACCAGGCACCCACTTTTCTGTTGAGCCCTCAGGCCTCATGTACAGGTCCACATGTCAGCCATGCTTGACACATGGTTTTAAAGCCCATAATAATTGAATGAGCACTTACCAGGTGCCCTAAATTGTGCATTTTGCAGATATTTTGGATTTAGTCCCCTTAAGATGCCGAGACTAAACTTAGCCCCAGTTGATAGAACACTGACACCCAAGAAAGTTAAAAAATTTGCCCCAAACCACAGACTTAATCTGTCCATCTTCAAGAGCTTTGTAAGCACCATCCAGCTCCTTCAGTGCTGTCTCCAGTGGGTTTTTTTAATAGTTAGAATATTCTCTCAGAATAAATACAGAAACCTTCCATCTGCCATTAGCAAGCATTTCCTGAGCACTGCTATATGCTGGCTTGTGCTAAGAGGAGATGAAAACATATTAGTGTCTGGGGCTGGGGAGGTAGCACTCACCTAGCAAGTAAGAGGCACTGGGTTCATGCGCCAGGAATAATCAGTATGTAATAGACATACTAATTAGTATATATATATATATATATATATATATATATATATATCTGAAATAGCTCTTCATTCATTCATTCATTCATTCATCTGTTCAGCAAATTTTCTTAAGCATTCAAGCACTATGAAGCCTAGTGTCTCAGACACTATGTGATGTGGTAGGATTAAAAAAGTCAAGTAAGAGTCTGTGTTTAGTGTTAGTAATGATAATAACAATATTACTAATGATAGCTAACAGGTACTGAGCACTATTCTAAGTGCTTCACTGTTCTAAGCACTATGCACCCATTAACTCAGTCAATCTTCTCTGCAAACCTTTGATCTGGGTACTTTTATCATAATCTTCAGTTAACACGTGATGGATCCAAGGGTCAAACACAGTTTGAAAACTGGACACCAGTGTAGGAAGCAAAAGCAACAACAACAAAAAATGTTTTTCAAAATCAGGGAAATTAGAGAATCAAGGGAAGCCCATGGCCATTAGGGCCAAGGGGAACCAGTGACCAAATATGTCTGTGTAAGGTTCAGGGAAGGTATCTTGTCCTCCAAGTGGGCTTGTGGCTCTTGGCAAGTTAGGTGAGGAAGGTTGACAGAGTATGATAAAGTGGGTATTGAAGAGACAGAAATGAAGTTCTTACAACTTCTTTCAGCATCATTTCAGATGTATGTGGCTGTTTCTACAACAGTTGAACTCGGGGTCACATGGCAGAGATGATTTTAGTTGTGCTTGGAAAAGGGTCAGCAGGATCCTAGCAGCCTCATACTAGTAGGAATCCTGGGGTGGTTATTTCTTTTATTAGGATTTAAATGCAAGATGATCCTGTAGTGTTCATTCATTTGTTTAATAAATATCTATCAAGTATCTACTATGTGCCTAGAAACTGTCCTATTCAAGATACATAGAGAACAAAATTTAAAAAAATTCTTGTCCTTCTGGTTACATTCTCGTAGGTGAGACAAACAATAAATAAAGCATAATAAATATGTATATTACAAAGTGAATTAGAAGATGATAGGTGTTATGAAAAAAAGACATAGCAGGAGATATTTAAACTAAGTCCTGAAGAAAGTAGGACTAGTCAGTGCCAAGGTCCTGTGGCAGGAAGTTCCTGGTATATTAGGAGGCCAGTATAACTAGCACAGAGTTAGTGAGGGGCAAAAGAGCAAGAGGTGAGGTCAGAGAGAAAATGTCTGATGGGGCACATGGTAGGCAACCATGAAGACTTTGAAATGGGGAGGACAGTAGTAATGGAGGGACGGAGAAAGAGTTTGTGGATAAGTCAAGGATGTCTTGATAGGAGGGCAGGAGAGGCGTCAAGGTCACAGCAAACTCCCTGGTTTTTGGCTAGATCACAAGGAAAGATGGAGATGTTGTCAACTGGGATAGAAAGACTTCTTTTGGAATGGTTTGGGGAAAGATAATGGCATTCTGTTTTAGATCTAGTAAGGTAGGGGAGGCTGTTAGACATTAAGGCAGAGAGGTAAAGTTGGGACTTGGGCAGTAGGCTGGTGTATAAAATGGAAGAAGAGTCCTTAGTACATGGGCATTATTGAAAGCCACAAGAATGGGTAGAATCACAAAGGGAAAGAGAGAAAAAGAAGAAAGAAGACCAAGGGTTAAACAGTGGCCCTTCATTGTCAAGAAACCGGGAAGGAGGCAGCCACGGGGACTAAAAAGAAGCAGTCACTGCCAGAAGAAGAAAGGAGAGTGTGGGGTCCTGGGACAGATGGAGAACGTGCGTCAAGGAAGACCATGCTGCTCTGTCTGGCCCTCCGCTGGAATGACACATCCAAGTGAAAGTTGTGTCCAAGCCTTTCTCCAGTACAGGAGTCAGGGCATAGGCAGATAATTTAAGGGACAGAAATAACTTCTTTTTTTATTTTTATTTTATTGAAAAAAGGTAAAACAAAATTTCATAACAAGATGATAGGAGAATAACAATAGTTAATACATTGCATATTATTATCTTCAAAGCAGTTACTCATAGTACAAGAGATGGGCATAAAAAATTCTCCAATCGTTATTAGCACAAACCTTCCTTTTCTATGAACTGAGACACTAATAATATAACTAACTTGCATTTTTTTCTTCCTTTTCCCTTTCTTCCTTCCTTTTCCCTTTCCCCCATCCTAGTTCCTTTTTCCTTTTCAACAATTTCTTCCCATTTCACAATATCTTTTGTACATTTTAGATCTTATTTACTCCTTCAATTTCTCACACCAGGGAGACAATACAATGTTTACACATGTGACTCTGATTTATTTCACTAATGAGTATGGTCTCAAGTTGCATCCATTTACCTATAAAAGTCTCCAGTTTATCCTTCTTTATAGCTGAGTAGTACTCCATTGTATAAAAATACCACAACATTTTTGTCCATTCCTCAGTTGATGGGCATTTGTGTTGTTTCCAGGATTTAACTATTACAAATTATGCTGCTATAAACATGGGTGCACATATATCACTATGGTATGATGTTTTAATTCTTCTGGGAAGATACCCAGAAGGGGAATATCTGGGTCAAATGGAACCTCCAGTCCTAGTTTTTTGAGGAATCTCCACACATTTTCCCACTGTGCTTGCACCAGTCTACACTCTCACCAACAGTGGAGAAGGGTTTCTTTTTCCCTATAGCTCTGCCAGCATTTGTTATTGTTTGATTTGTTGATAATAGCCATTCTTTCTGGAGTGAGATGAAATCTCAGTGTTGTTTTAATTTGCATCTCTCAAATAACCAATGATGTTGAATGTTTTTT
Organism: Erethizon dorsatum; assembly: GCA_028451465.1. NCBI lineage: Eukaryota > Metazoa > Chordata > Mammalia > Rodentia > Erethizontidae > Erethizon > Erethizon dorsatum. The sequence goes on from CM051835.1 coordinate 83,278,740, forward strand.
CATATATTTATGTGCCATTTGTATTTTTTAATCTGAGAATTGTGTATTCGTCTCAGATGCCCATTTTTGGATTGGATCTTTGAATTTGGGGGATCTGATCATTTTCAATTCTTTATATGTTCTAGATATAAGTCCTTTGTCTGAGGGACAATTGGCTAAAATTTTTTCCCAATCTGTGGGTTGTCTTTTCACCCTGTTGGTGATTTCTTTTGATGTACAAAAGCTTTTTAATAAGATGAGGTCCCAGTTGTTGAATCTTTGAAGTATTTCCCATGAAGTCTGGCATTCCTGTACACAAACAACAAACTCACTGAGAGAGAAATTAGGGAAACCACACCCTTCACAATAGCATGCAAAAAAATGAAATACTTAGGAATCAATGTAACAAAGGAAGTAAAAGATCTATACATTGAAAATTACAGTACTCTGAAAAAGGAGATTGAAGAGGATATCAGAAAATGGAGGGCTGGTGAGATAGCTCAGCGGCTTAAGTGCCTGCCCGGCAAGCGCAAGGGCCCGAGTTCGACTCCCGGAACCCACATACGAAAAAGGGGCCGGTGATATCACTCAGCGGCACGGGTGCCTGCTGGCACGCGAGGTCCTGAGGTCAACCCCCCGGTACCCACAAAAAAAAAAAAAAAGAAAATGGAAAGATATCCCTTGCTTATGGATAGGAAGAAACAACATAGTGAAAATGGCCCTTCTCCCAAAACTGTTATACAGATTTAATGCAATCCCAATTAAAATACCATCAGTGTACCTCACAGAACTAGAGAAAACATTCCTAAAACTCATTTGGAACCAGAAGAGACCTAGGACAGCAAAAGCAATTCTGGGCAACAAAGGCAAGGCCAGAGGCATCACAATCCCTGACTTGAAATTATACTACAAAGCTACTGTGATAAAATCAGCATGGTACTGGCAAGAAAACAGACCTGAGGATCAGTAGAACAGAGTAGAAGATGCAAATGCAACTCCAAACACACTCAGCCACCTTATCTTTGACAAAGGGGCCAAACATGTTCACTGGAAGAAAGATAGCCACTTTAATAAATGATGCTGGAAAAACTGACTTCCCACATGCCAAAGATTAAAACTAGACCCATGTCTATCACCATGCACTAAACTAAAGTCAAAATGGATCAAAGATCTAAATATTAAAACTGAAACATTAAATCTACTGGAAGAGAAAGTAGGTAGAAATCTTGAAGACATAGGTGTAGGCAAAGAGGTCATGAACAACTTCTTTCTTCCTGGCAAGAAGACAAAAAATTGCTTCAGCACCCAGTGAGAAGGACCCATGTGAGTCAAGAATAAACAGAAGAGATTTTAGCAACATCAATTAGTCATTAGCTCAGTTCTTTACCTCGTATGTACATGTGGTTTCTAACCAGGCTGGAATTTGTTTAACAAAACAATGCTGTCTCCATTTCCCACTCGTGATCCTTAAAGCAAAAGATCATTTTTGAACACGTAGGTTATAGTACAGTGTACTACTAGAGGTGTCTTATTTTCATTTTCTTAATTTCATAGAAAAAAAGAATATGTGGAGCCTTGATAAACACATTTCTGATTAAAACCAAAGTTTCCTTGTGCTCACCAGCATCTTCACCTTCTTATGGCTCCAAAATGCATTCTCCTGCCTTGGAGTCCTTAGTATTGGTGCCCACTAGCGACTTAACACTGTCCATTCTCAAAACTGTTTCAACACTCTTTCGTCCATTCTGTCCACCCTCTCTGGTTTGTAATAGAGCCCAAAGAAACCAGATTTGACTGCATCAAAATATGGACTTGAAACTAGTGGAAACCAAAGTCTGAGTGCTGGGTAAACACTGGCAAGAGACAGGAAACCATCCAAAGACCTCATTCCATGGTGAGCTGGTTAGGCAAGTGGAGCCCGGAGGTGTCTCTAAGATGACAACCCTCTGTGGGCCTGGATTCTGGAGGGGTCGTGTCTGGCTAGAGAGGGAGCTGATAAAACTCCTGTCCATTCAGGGATCTAAGATTCACTCACTGCATAACTCCAATGTGTCATGCATGGAATTTCCTTTTTTGTGAGGTAATAATATGTTTATTTTACTGTATTGAAGAAACAGGACATAGTCTAATAATGACAGGTCTGGAAATAGATGGTATAGCATTGGGGAAACAGTGCTAGCTGGTTGAGTCAGGCTGGATTGGCTTCAAATCCTAGCCCTAGCCAATTTTCCTTTGAGGCATTGCTTAATTTCCTTGGGTCTCAACAATTTCCTCCAAATGGGACATTATAATACATTCCTGGAGAGGGTGTTGTGGAGATACTAGGTAATCTGTGAAAAATAGCTGATACTGTAGTGGGAATATAATGTCAGATGGTTTAGTAGGGGTTCTATATATCTTAGTGGTTATCATTATTTTATTCATTGTAGCAAGATGTAGGTGAAATAGCCTAATGAGTTGTCTCATGTAGTGGCTAAGGAAATGAAGAATTATTGCTCTAGAAGAGAGGTGACAACTTCATCATATTTTGCCCTCTGTAGACATTTATAATCAATCACCGCATTTCTTCTGCTCAAGATGGGTGATGGCCTCCAAGTTATGGCTCCAGGACAATACCAGTTAATTGGAGTTAGCTTGTGTGATATAGACTGTTTACCACTCACCTGGAGAAGAAAGCCCATGGAAGCATTTCTAAGAGCTTGTGTCTTGACAGTCATTTTAATAAAGAGAAGAGAATGTGACTCAAAGACAGCACCCAACAGTGAACATTAGGAAGACTCTTTAATCCTTGAAGGCGGCTTCTAGCTATGGAAGGCAACTCTCAGGGAGGGTCACACTCGTGTGAAAGTCTCTGGATTCCCTTCTCCATGGTTGTGAATAGCTGCGCTGCAGTGTCCACGCCCCAGGAAGTGGTAGATGCAGCTATGGGCAGTGAGTTTGCTGAACAGCCTGGCTCCCAGGCCACACAGTGTCTTTCAAGGCCTGGGACTTTCCAGGAAGAGGGAACTGGTTTCTCCCGGCCCCTGAGTGCAGTTGCCTGCCTGCCTGCCTCCCTCCATCACTGAGGCCCAGCCCTTCTTTGACTCAGGAGACAGAAAGGGAGTCAGTGCTCACTTCCTTCTCCACCAGCAGCCAGGCCTCAGCCAGAGTGGCCAGGGATGAAACCGGGAGTATATTCTCCCCCTTTCCAAGGTCAGGCCCATGGGCCCATGGGTTAGCATTCAGTGGAGATGCCCATAGGCTAAATGTCTTAGCACAGTGATGATGATAACATCCACCCCCAAGTCCAGGATACTGAAAGATCCCTAATAATAAATAGATATCCACTGCCTGACAGACAACCCAGCAAGTGGGGAGAGCCAGGGGACTCTAGGTTTCAGTTTCCTAATTTGGTCTAATCCTGGGTATTTCTGCTGCTTATTAGACAGAATTGCTGCCCCGACTGGTAGAATATGGAAGGAGAGAGGTTGTGGCAGGTACTTGCTGGTGAGTCACTCCATCTCAGGTTCTTTTAAAATGGCATTTCCTGATGTGTGACCTTTTCCCCTGCAACATTTCTTTAAAGACCCAAGAAAGGAACAACTACCCATGCCAGCCTTTGGGCAAGCCTTCCATATTCTAATATCACGGTCATGTCACAAGCATCTGTTATATTAAAGTAGGATACAGATGTAGATCAGAGGGTGCAAAGTAACAGACAGGTAGGAAGGACAAGTCTAGAGATTTAAAGCAGAACATGAGGCCTAAAAAAAGGTAGTGCACATTTATGAAATACACGGAAAAAGACAGCAACCCCAAGGGTGAGCACCAGAGTTCCAGTGCATAAACATGGGGCAATCTGGTTTCATTTGATCAAAGCAGTCTTTGAGGGCTTAATGTGAGGGGGAGGGCAAGTTCGAACCTCAAAAACCACTTGGGGAGTTCGTTGAATTCAAATCTGAACCATAAGTTTGAGAAGATAAAATTTTAATGTGTCTATAGCAAAAAATGAGATTAGATCAAACTGTCAATTCACTGACTAATCATGGAAAGTAAGTGATTTCTAAAGAAAAAAGCAAGCATTCTATGGGCAGAGAGATAAGAACAGTGGATAGAATGACTCCATAGGAAGGCGAGAATTTTTTTTTTTTTTTTTTTTTTTTTTTTTATGTAGGTACTGGGGGTCGAACTCAGGATCTCGCACTTGCCAGCAGGCACTCGTGCCACTGAGCGATATCACCGGCCCAAGAAGTTGTTTTCTCCTAGAATTCTGATGTCTTACATCCTGATAATAATCCTTTTCTTTGTGCTAAGAACCATGTGAAGTCTTTTCCATATGTTCGATCAATGATAAGCCTGAAGAGGAGGCATTATTTCTCCTAATTTTCCGATGGCAGAACAGGTTCAGAGTTTAGGAATGGGTCCTGTCTGCCCAGAAGGGAAGGGGGCTTAGCTGAGAACCCTGGCGTCCTGACTCAAATCTACTCTCTAAATGAGTTGAGCACATAGTTTTCCAGTGACAGCAGACAGAAGAGAGTCAGGCCACCAGCCATCAACTCTCCACACCCTCGGACCTCCCATTAGCTGGCACCCTCTTCCTCTGGTTCTGTGATTATTTTAAGGTACCTCTCACAATCATCTGCAGAGTTGGTCAAGTCCAGGAGACTGGGTCCCATCGCGACATTTTCAGTCCTCTTAGGTTAGGACTGGAGCCTGAGAATTTGCATTTCAAACCCATTCCCAGATGATGCCAGTGTGGGGACTGCACTGAGAGCCTGCTGCTTGGAATTCAGTACTAGCATTACAGAGTGGCTACTTTAACAAACTTTCTCATTGTAATATATAAACAAAAGACAAGCAATATGGTTTTGTTTGATGATTGGTGGCACTCACATTTTCTCTATTGTAAAGAAGAGTTTACGCCAACTGTACAGGCTAAGCAGGTCCCGGTGAGATAGCCCACACCTCAACAACAATTTGCAGGAACCACACATTTTCCTGTGTGAAACATCCCTGGAAGTTCTAGTAAGAGACCAGTACTGGATGTGTTTCAGCATGCAGGCCATTTGGAGAGCCTGGTGTTTCCCGAGTGTCTGCAGTCCTCGGATCCCATCAGACAGTAAGCCGCTGCCGAGCCCTGCAGGCTACAGGCTGAGCCTGTCTCTGTTCTAGGCCCAGCTGCCTGGCCATGAGGCCAGGAGTTGAGGAACAACGTCAGAAGGCTGTGAGCTCAGGACTTAGCCCCCAGCCCTGTTCTCTACGATTTCCACTTTTCCTCCCCATTCTCGCCACAGTTCTTTACATCCCCTAACAGCACTGTCTAATAGAAATACATTGTAAGCCACATGTTATTTAATTTGTTTAGTAGCATTATTAAAAACATAAATAGGTGGAATTGATGTTAAGAATATTTTAACCCAATATTAATATATTTAATAATATACTAAAATATTATTTCAAGTACTCAATATTAAAAGTAACTAACGAAACATTTTACATTCTTTTTTCCCCCACCAAGACTTTGAAATCTGATGTTACTTAACCCTGACACGGGTTTCGTTCAGACCAGCCTTCTTGTAAGTGCTCAGTTGTCGTATGGTGACTGGTGTCGACCTTAGACACAGGTAGCTCTTCTGCATTTGCATCTGTTATGAGGTCTGAACCGAGAAAGGACCACACAGCAAAAATCTCCAGATATAGCTGATTAACATACTGGTGCCAGTAGCAAAGCATGACTGTGCCTCAGAATCCCCTGGGACACCTGTTAACACAGAACTGCCTTTGTCAGGAGAGACGGCTGATGCCAATGTCCACTCCTTTTTCTGTCAGCTTATTTTACTTGACCTTGTAGCTCGACTTGCAAGGGAATGTATTCTTAAGAGAGAAACCTTTGGATTATTTTTCAGGTTTATGTTATCATCCAATTTGTAGAATAAACACAATTCCTGTGGCTTTCTAAACTTGCTTCTGCGATTAGTTTTTATTTATGCGAGACTTGTGCTTAGAGATTTCTATGCAAGTGCTGCCACCTAGTGATAGAAAAGACAATGACACAAGTTGGACTGAATGTCACTGCGCCCTCTGTGGGTAAAGATGGGTCCTGTTTAATACACAGGTTTACTGCCCCCTGTGGTCAGAACCACTGCTGAGGTTTCAAATCAGTGATCGTCTAAAGGTGGCCCCTGGGCCTGCAGCAAAAACATTGCTGTGAACATGACAGAAATGCAGTTTTTGGCCCCTGCTCCAGGACTTCCTAATTAAAAACCCTGAGAATGGGTCCAGCATTCTGTTTTAACAAGCCCTCCAGGTGATTTTGATACATAATAGTTTAAGAATCATGGCTACAACCTAAAAATGATGGTTCTTGAGTTTTTAGCGTAATGGATCCCGTGGTCGTTGTGGACAGTGACTGAAGTGCGCATATAACCATACTTCAGCAGTCACTTTTGAAGAGTTCATAGAGTAGACCACACGAAGCCAGCCCCTGATCCCAATCTCGCCTTAGTCAGAGCGGAAGTGAGGAAAGGGGGTGGAGTGGAGGTAAAAGGCAAAATGTTCTTCTCCTATGTAGTATCAAGAAATAGTCTTGCTTAGCAGTCCAGGTCCTGTTTTGATGTGGTGGTTTTTAGAACCACTGGTAGCCTATGCTGTGGCCTTCTCTGGACTAGAAAAGGGTGCCTTTACTTAAGTAAACTCACATTCTTAAAAGCTAGCACATTTTAAATTTTTAATAACAATTTTCAACAATATACAAATATGTTCTATACAAAACCAATATAAACTTGGTTTTGTATAGATTATGCAAATCAAATTCTTGATGATAAAATAATAAAAACCTGAATTTTTTAATAGAATGAAGAATTCAATGCCACTAGAATATGATTCTTTGTTGCAAAATAGTTCCTTCTCTTGTCTTCACAGAAACAGTATCATTATGTTAGTCCACTTTAGGTTGCTGTGATGAAATACCTAATATAAACAATTTAAAATGAGGAAAGATTTATTTGACTAATGGTTTCAGGAGTTTCAGTCCAAGGTCAGAGAGTCCATTTCTTTTAGACCTGTGGCAAGGTAGTAACATCATGGTGGAAAGGCATGATGGAGGATACTGTCTCCAACTCATGGCATTCAGGAAGCAGAAAGTAAGGGAAAGAGCCAGAGATGAAGGAGAAAGGGCCCAGATATAGTCCCCAAGGTCATGCCTCCATAACCCACTTTCTTCAACTAGCCCCCACTCCTGTTTCCATCACCTCCAAAAAATGTCATTAAATTATGATCTCACCAGTGGATTGATCCACTGACCACATTAGAACTTTCATGACCCAATCGTGTCCACAAAACCAATCAGTAACCAATCCTTCAACAGAATGAGCTTTTTGAGGGACACATTGGATTTCAAACATAACCGTCATTTAGCAATTTCAATGTCTATTTAGACCAGTTATCTCATTTTCTGTAGAGATGATTGCAATATCTGACTATCTTTCTTGTGATATTGTAATATTCAGATAGAGCATAAACTTTAGTTTTTAAGTAAAATTTAATTTTGAGAAGCTGTATTTCCTACTGATTACATTCTCCATTGGCCAAGTTAACTATATCCTGAAAGTTACAAAAGTACTTGAAAATTTCTGATGAATTACTGCTACAAATATACTCCAATGCCTAAAGAAGACTCATGCTAGAATTTAGAATGCAATTCAAGGTTTGACTTGCTCCTCATATATCGGTAACCCATCAATAGCACATCTTGCACTATGTTCATAACCTATAATTGCAAGTCTATAAGTAGCTAAATTTGCTTTTTGTCTTAAAATTTCCAAATCATATGTCATGCAGAAAACAGATGTCTATAATATTCTTTCAGCATTATAAATCTGTCTTTTAATAATGAGATTACCACATCTATTGTTTTAAAAAAAGAAATTGATTTTAAAATCTAATTCGATGCATGAAAGAACTGATCATGAGATTTTCAGTTGAAGGCCTTTTTATTTTATTTTTTATGGTGGAGAAGTTAGTATTAAAATCAAGAATCTGTGACTTGCTTAGTGTCAGTAACAGATGTTTGATAAATGTAATCACTGGTTTTCTTCAAAGGACTTTTTAACTCCTTTGATGCTTTTAAGAGCATAATGCACATTAAATTTGGTACCTGCCTCACTTGGCTGAAGTGAAATCAAATCATTTTACTTAGTATATAATCTAAAATTAATACTGGGTAAATAAATTAAAGTTATTTTCAGAAGTATAACTTTGGCTTGAATTCTGAAATCTGTATAATAAAATTATATTGAATATTGCAGATTTCTCTTTTAATTCAACCTTTCCATTGTACTGTTGAAAATGGCCTCAAATTTAAGTTTGATACACATGTTTTTAATGCAGTTTTGTATTTCATGTGCAAGGTCTTGAGCAACTTTTTTTTTAAACTCTGTGTCAGAAGATATAAAGATATCTTAGTGCACTATTTACTATCAAATGAATGCAGAATAGGAAATATAGTGTTCTAGAAATATTTTAGAGGATTTTTCCCATTATAATTCATTGTTTTCTGCATGTCTACAGCATTATAGTGTCCCTGGCCTTTAAACTGTTTTTTTGATGTAGTTTTTTAGTCTTCAACTTAAAACATTCAGTTTTCTTTTGTACACTAGACAACACCCCACTGACATGTGCATATATGGAAATGGTTGCATTCGGAAAATAATGTAATGGTAATTATTAGTGTTCTACAAAATTTACATCAGGAAGTGTATCCAAGATAAGAGAGACACCATTAGTGAAGCAAGGATATGTGGCTGGGAAATCAAGCTTTATTTTCATTTTCTGAAATATGACTGAAAGAAAAACCTTTCATTAAAGCAATGAAATCTGAAGGTATTATTTCTAGATCTTCAGTGGCAAAGCGAGAGTGTAGTGGAAGGCGAGTGGAGGTTCCCAATCAGAGCTCAGTGCCGGTAGTCTGGGTGTGTGTTTACACAAGGTCTTCTTCGTCAGGCATCCTAACTGAAACAGCTTCCCCGTGCTCACTGCAAGCAAACTCACTGGTGTCCCAGACTCCAGGAGCAGCTGACTCAAGAGAGCTCATGAACCAGGAAAAGTGGCGCTGTGCCCAGCTTCCTACGTCCCAATCTTTCACACGGTTCATCCTTCTAGGTTTCTCCCTCCCCTCCTTACACATCACCTAGTGAAAGGCAACTTCTTCCAAAAAATAAGCTCTTGTCCTTTTCATGCTGAGGTTGCTGTAGTGTGCAGAGTTGGAATCGCGGCCTTTCTTTCCTTGCTTCCGAGCCTTACCCTCAGAGCCAGGGAAACACAGCTGCCTTCCTGGCCCCTCCAGAGCTCCCAGCATCCAGTTAATTACAGTCTGACTTTCTGCCTCCTCCTTCCAAAGCGTCAGAAAGAGTGTAGTACAGCCTGGAGCTGCTGGGAGCACTTCCTCTTCATTCCACCGCCTTTACCTGAGACTTCTCCTCCCACCCTGGCCTCCTGACCTTCGCCTTGATAACTGTGGCACTTCCTAGTTTTCTGTTTATGGATATAACGGCAGGAAGTTTTCCTACTAAAGTTGATTCACTGTTCCAAATTTCATGGCCAGAGTTGACTGAGATGTTGATTTTAATCCTTTATCCTCCTAGCACCTAGTCAATGCACTTAATCTCCTTATGCCCTGGCAACCTGGCCTTCTTCCGAGTTCAAGGGCAAGAGCCATGGTCTAGGACAGTGGTGGCGAACCTATGGTTAGTGTGGTGCAGCGGGCTCTTTGTTATCATTGAAAGCTCTAAAGGTTTCACCATCCCTGGTCTAGTAGCTTAGACAAGTGGGCCATGGTCGTTTGTACCTCTGTTGAGTCAGGAGAAATCTAAGACCCAGGGCTGGGGTTGGCGAGCAGGTGCTCCTGGAGATGATGTCACCTGGTCCCAGTTCTCTCTTTGTACTTTGCAGAGAGCTGGAGCTGCAACTGTGTAGCACCATCACTCCTTACACTCACACTGGTTCCCAACTTCAGGGAGCCTAAGAATCACAGCAGAAGGTTTTTAACAATGCAAATTCTGAACTCCTGGCACGATTCTAGGCCACTGTTCTGGAATGGGGCCTGGGAATGTGTCTAATTCCCTACTCACGTGTCTAACAGTCCTCCTCTGAATATGTACTCTATGCCAAGCAATGTCCTCAGGGCACATGAAAAGACAAGACAGAAAAATCTCCACCCTCGTGTAGCTTACATTCCAGTGATACAAGTAATAAACAGAATAAGGGATTTTATACTATGTTAAAAGATGATAAGTGCTACAGGAAAAATGTAGCAGGGGATAGGGTTAGAGGAAGGCCATCAGAGTAAGCCTGCCTGCGAAGGTGACGTTTCAGCAAGTTCTTTAGGAGAACAGAGTGAGCTCGTAGTCATCTAAGCATTTTCTGCTATGGGAATTGGCCTAGTGGGCTCTAGGATCAGCAAGGAAGCCAGAGTGGCTGATTAGAATGAGCCTGGGAAAAGCAGAGGAGATGTGGCAAGAATGGAAACGTGGGTCTTAGAGGGTAACTCTTTCCTGTTTCCGGGCGTGAGGAAGCAGCTCGTGTGTCTGTGAGACCCCGAAGTTAGGACTTTTTCTTCGCACCCCTGAGGCCGCCCCCAGCGCCTCTGCAGCTGTCACCATGCCACAAAATGAATATATTGAATTACACTGTGAACTACACGGGTATCGTTTGGATTACCATGAGAAAAAGGGAAAGAAGGAAAGTCGAGAGGCTCGTGAACGTTCAAAGAAGGCAAAAAAAATGATTGGCCTGAAGGCTAAGCTCTACCATAAACAGCGCCATGTGGAGAAAATATGAATGAAGAAGACTATCAAGATGCATGAAAAGAGAAACACCAAGCAAAAGAACCATGAAAAGACTCCACAAGGAGCAGTACCTGCCTGCCTGCTGGACAGAGAGGGACAGTCTCGTGCAAAAGTGCTTTCCAACATGATTAAACAAAATCACAAAGAAAAGGCGGGAAAATGGGAAGTCCCTCTGCCCAAAGTTCGTGCCCAGGGAGAGACAGAAGTATTAAAAGTTATTCAAACTGGAAAGAGAAAAGAAGAGAAAAAAGAAGGCGTGGAAGAGGATGGTTACTAAAGTCTGCTTTGTTGGAGATGGCTTTACAAGAAAACCACCTAAATACGAAAGATTCATTAGGCCAATGGGCTTATGTTTCAAGAAGGCCCATGTAACACATCCAGAACTGAAAGCCACCTTTTGCCTGCCAGTACTCGGTGTGAAAAAGAATCCTTCATCGCCACTATATACAACTTTGGATGTTATTACCAAAGGTACAGTGATTGAGGTGAACGTGAGCGAGTTGGGCCTTGTGACACAGGAGGCAAGGTTATTTGGGGTAAATATGCCCAGGTAACCAACAATCCTGAGAATGACAGATGCATCAGTGCAGTCCCACTGGTTTGACAGACATTTCATACAATAACTTCTTACACTTATTGAAGACTACAGACCGATCAGGAAAACCCATTACTGTGAATACTGCCAAACAACTTTTATAACTGCAGTCATCAAGAGAACTATTTATTAAATTGTAAAAACATTAAAAAAAAAAAAAGAATGGAAACATGGGCCATTTCCTGTGGGGCGTTGGTACCAATTGACTGTAGGTCTGAATGAAAGCCTTCAGAGCAGCTTTGCCCATGTTTGCCAATCTGTTTCCAGCTGCCAGGACATGGGGTGGGCTGTGTGTGTTTTAGCCTCATCCTGAGTAGCTTAATCCCATTCACATCCTGACATAATTTATGTTGTGTTCAGAAGAATCACCAAGGCTGCTGCATTGACAATTATCTGCAGTGGGTCGGAGGTGAAAATGAGCAGGCTAAACAGTCATCCAGAAGCACACGGGGCAGGATGGAGTGGGGGCCAAATGAGGTGAGGAAGGCTGAGAATCCACAGCTGGTTCTCCAGGTGAATTCTAGCTTCTGTACTTAGGCTATTGGCTTTGAACTGACGGAGGCAAACTTTTAGGGGGGGTGCCATTGGCAGTTGTGCCTATTTGCCACACTGCCTCCAGGGTGCCCTGGGGGTAAGGTGGGGGTGCAGGGGTGAAACAATGCATTTAGCCCTAGCAGAACCCAGTAACTTAACCCCATTCCCATATTCAAATCATAAATCTTCCTTTTTTTTTTTTTTTTTTTTTTTTTTGAGACAGGATCTTGCTATATAGTTCAAGCTGGCCTTGAACTCACTATGTAACCCAGGCAGGCTTTGAACTCGCAACAATCCTCCTGTCTCAGCCTCCCAAGTGCTGGGATTACAGGTATATGCCACCATGCCTGGCTCACAAACCATAAATCTTAAGTACAGAAAACTTTGCCTATGTTTTATCTTGGGATTGGAAGGCTATAGTGATTAAGTAAATGTGCTTTGGAGTTTAAATCACACTTGTTATGTGATCTTGCCTGAATTACTCAGTCTCTCTGGACTCACATTCACCCTTTGTGCCCAGGATATTGTGAGGTAATACCTGACAGGGTAAATGCTGAATTAATATCATTCCTTTTTATTTTTAATTTGGTGCTTTTATAGTTTTATTTACTTTAAATCTTTATTTATTTAAATATTTATTCAGTTAGTTTCCATACAAGAAGTAAAGTAGTGATCTTGTTACAGAAAAACTAATATGAAACAGAACGGAAGACTCTTTGCACCAAGGAGTTGGAAAGCAACTTTATTTAACTCTAGCAGGCTGATGGGAACCTCATTGTTCCAAAAACATCAGCCCTGGTTTAGAGCAAAACAAAGATTTATGTATGTCTCTAGGCAGAAAGTACAAGAGCTGATAACAGGTTATTTTATAATTGGTTACATACATTTGGTCATTTGTTGTTAGGCAGTTTTCGGTCTGGGCAGGTTTTGTTAGGGAAGCGTTATTTATCATAATGTGGGAAAGTTTAGGGAAGGAGCTGAGCCGGTGAGTAAAATCAAGCGAATCCTTGGCTGGGCCAGTCTGTCCCAGGAAGAAAATCCTTGAAACAAGATACATTTGCAGGCCTGGGTAGCGTGGCTGGGCTGCTATCTCTGAATTGTAGAAACTACATAGTGTTTTGTGGCTGACCGAGGCTAACAGTTTAACCCTGAGAAGGGCTGAGCCTGCGTATCCCCTCTTAACGTACTGTCAGGCTGTTAACCTTAAAACTTCCATCACAATCTCACAATTGTTCTCAAAATTAAATCTTAGGAGTTTTCTACCTAATTTTTGTATGTAGGAAATTTATCAGTTATTGCAACTCAGTTACTTGCTTATTTCTTTTAATTTTGCTCATTTCTCAATTGATTCCTTTAGACTGCAGTGAGATCTATGATGTAGCTTCCTCCTTGCCAGTGTGTAAACATTATTTTTCTCTTGTATCTAATTGTATTTTAAAAAGCTCAAGGACGATGTGGAATATGGTGGTGAGGGCATTCCAGATAGGCTTCTGACTAGGAATATGGTGTTGGCCATTCAACATCATCCTGGGTTTGCTTGAGACGTTATTTTAACTGTGAGCATTTTCTGGTGGCCCCTCTGGCATCTATTGCCTTTTCTCCTTGCCAGTAGTTCCCACATCTTGCTTTGGAAGTGACATGCATGTCTTATTCTCAGCCCTGAGGTTTTGGGAAGAGGGACCCCACTCGTACCTGTGCAGAACTGTCTTTCCTGAATTTTTCAGTGCACCTGTAAAAATCCCTAGCCTCTCAAGACACGAAAATGTATACAAGGTAATATATACAAAGGTAATATTTGTTTTCTGAAAATATTTCTACTTTGCACATACTGTAAGGATTAGATCAGTAGTCATTTTTTTTTCTAGTTGTTTGCTCTAAAGCAAAGGAAAATACATTTTTTTCCTATCTTGCCAAGAAGGCCAAATGGTTATATTCTAGACTATTTCTCTAGGTCAGTGGTGGAATCTCCGTCACTCGTGCTGCAGCAGGCTGTTTGTTATCATCGAAAGCTCTAAAAGGTTCACCATCACTGCTCTAGGTCAATCCTAAGGTGCTGCAAAGTCTGGAGCCCTGATCCCCTAAGTATTTAAGCTTCAGGGAGGAATGAGGTGGGGACCTTGGAAATATCTCTACTTTATATGGAGCCACACAAGGCGATCTGGTCCCTGCAGGAGTTTAACTAAAAAGTCAATATGAGAACCCAGAGTGCTTTCCACCCTATCTTCAAGGAGCAGAGTTTTTCTCCATCTTTCAGGAAGGAAAGGGACAGCTGCCCGTCTTCTGTGTGTAAACATGGATCTGTTATTCTCTGTCCTTTTCCACACAGAGTATGCAGCCATATATGTAGATTTTTTTCATCTGGCTTTCCTGACATTGCCTAGGAGTAAGGATGAGGGCAAAGGAGGATGGTGCAGTTGTTATTATGTAGATCATAAGAACTAATCTGTCTCCGGTCCAGAATATCCCCTGTACATATTCAGAATTAAGAAAATGCATAGTAAAACTCCAACAGTACTTAATTTGTGAAACTACGCTCTCCCTGACACATCTAGAATTTGCACTAGCCCATGAGGATACAATAGATATCACCACCCCTGTATCGTTCAAGACACCATGGCAATATCAATTTTGGCAATTCCCCAGAGAGGTGGCATCACTGTTGATTTATCATCACTGCAGAGGGGTTAGTTCCAGAAGACTCCATTTAGCCCTTCCAGCCATAATAGTCCCTATTCCATAGGGCAGGAAACCTATGTGAACATTTTGCTGATGGCTAAGGTGATCTTTTGCACCTACACATCCTGACAATGAGGAAATAACCACAGTAAGTGCCCATGTTGGACCCAGTATGAGAGGGACATGGGCAAGTACACTATCCATCCCTGGCCTCCAGGAACTGCCCTTCTGGCAGCTGTGGTGGTATTTCACATCTTTGGTGAAAGTATGTCACTTAAGAACAGATACCTATTAACTCCTTGGAGGGTGTGTATTTCCCTTTCTCCCAGTACAGTTACCAGGGTAATGGCCAGTTTGCCGGGCAAACTTAGAGAAAATGCTTACTATATACTATGGCTGCTTTGCTGTGTATTTATTCTAAGGGCTGCAGGTCAGTGAGAGAGGTCGTGCATCTCCTAGGATGATTTGATTTAGGATTCTGCCCCAAATTTTACATGTTTTTTTCTTGCCTATATACGTCAAGCAGCATCTGAGTAGGCTACGCATTTGTTTTATTTATAAGGACATCTTAATCAACAGTTATAGCCACAAATCCCTGCGATACCATTCTGTCCTTGTGGTTTGTTGCAGAAATTATTGTCTGCGCTGGATAAGTGGTACCACTGGATGCCACCACACCAGAATTGTTATTCTTGAAATCAAGAAACCTGGTTCCACCACAGAGATTTTCAAAGAGCTTTGTGCAGTTGGCCCATCCCCAATATGTACTTTCAAAGCTTTTGTGGATGGCACTTACCCCAGTGAGGTGTGGTTGGGTGGGGGAAGGGAGGGGGCTGAGCAGGTTGCACATAATAGATTTCATTCACCATCCATGTTTCCCTGAGTCTTTGCAGGAAGGTCCTGGTGCTTCACTCTGACTGCAGGCCACTGTGACAGGCAGAATAACTGGTCTTGGATTGAGAATTGCTAACAGCTGACCTTGATTCCAGGTAATGGGCCACTTTAAATAGAGAAGAGGGAAGTGGAGGAGTCAGAACGGGAGAGTTGTTATCAAAAGAAAGATTTTCATTGCTGATTCTGCAGATGCAGAAAGGCCCTCAAGTCAAGGAATGTGGAAAGGCATAGCCTTCAGGTACTAGCAGAGATAGGATAACAGATTTTTCTCTAGGAAGTCCAAAAAGGAATGCGAGCCTGCCAACACATTCGTTTTATCTTAGTGAGACCCAGTTTCAGACTTGTGACCTCCAAAACTGTGAACTAATAAGTTTATGTTGTTCTAAGCCACTGAGTTTGTGACAATTGTAACAGAGCCACAGGGAAAGAACATAGCCGTTCTCTGAGTCCAGGTTTTACGTTAGTGTCACTCCGAGGTTTTGGAGCTGATATATTAGATACTAAATCTCAGATGAGCTTACCTGTGAAAATAAATTTAGCCTTATCAAGCCTTGTATTCCATGGGATGCTGACAGGTGTTTAACAAGCAACTTTTGGGGGAAAAAAGAGTCCTGACTTATAGCATTTGCTGACTTCCAATTTGTAAATATACTCACCATGGTTCACTTTAAGCTATAAGCGTAGAACTGAATGCAGCACTGCAGCCCGCCATGATGTCATATTTTCCTTCTATAGATACAATAGAGCTAAATAACTTCCAAAACATAGATGATAGCAAAACGTAGGAAGATAACTAAGAGTTTGGAATATTTATTACCTTTATTTTTAATATCCTTACTTGTAAGTTTACATAAGTTTTAATAAGGACTATTTTTAATAACTGTCTTAAAAATTTCTGAAAATTTAACAGTCAACTCTCACGAGCTGGTCCAAGCCATCTCCAGCACACCTCTGCTAATACTGCCTCCTCTCCCGTCCATCACCCTTAGAACAGAGCGCGTTCTCACCGGTGCCCTGCAGCACACATGGCTAAGGTCAGAGCAGGCGGGGTGTTGTCCGTCTGGGCTACCCTGGGGTCTACTTCCTGTTTCAGCCCTGGTAGTGGGGTGGATTATGGAGAGAACTGGCATCTGCTTATGAGTCACTGCCTGGCAGGCAGAGATTGAAGATTTTATGCAGGTGTTGTCTTCAGAGGGGACTGGAGCTGCTTCTGAGGACAGGCAGTTAAAGGGGCCTCAGAGGCTCCCATACTTTGTGTTGCCTGCTGTCCTCATGCTTTATCACAGAGGCCCAGTCCTTTCCCAGTAGTGCTACCTTCTTGGTGTGGGTGATTTTCAAACGTGAATCCACATCACAATTGCCTGGAGAGCTTGCTAAAATTTGAGGGCTCAGCCCCACCCTTACAGTATCTGAAGCAATAGGCCTCTTGTGGGGCCTGAGAATTTGCATTTATAATGAGTCCCCATTGATGCTGCTGCTGCTGGTGTGGGGACTGTTTTTTGAAACTTAGTCTGAGAGACCCTATGGTTCCAATATTTATTGCTGTAATTTTGCAACCCAAGGGTCAGGTGTTGGGCTTGGTTCCTGGCCACATCTACCTGAGATGATAGGAGAAGCCAGGTTCTCTGAATGCGGCCAGAAAGGATGCTGACTTTCTACTTGCTGTCTCAACTGGACATTTCTGGCCTTTAATGTCTCCTTTTCCCTTTAATTCCATTAGGAAAGGCCTGTGGGCCCTACAGTCTATAATTACTATTGCCATTACACTTGAAGAGTAACAAACCACTCCAAGACGTAATGGCTTAAGATAATCATGTTATTTGCTCACAGTTCTGTTGATCAACTGGTAATTTTTTTCTTGGTCTAAACAGCTTGACTGGGACTATAATGTCTAGAATGGCATGTTTGAGGCCTCAGCAGGGATGCTGGAGATTCCTGAAGTGACTCTCCTCACATGGCTCATTCTCCAGAAGGTCACTCAGGTGTCCTTACATGGTGGCCATAGGGCACCTGGCAACTAGCAAAAGAAAGGCATACCACAAATGCACATGTACAGCTTCTGTTTGTGTCACATTTGCTAATATCCCATCAACCAAAGCAAGAAGGTGGTTAAGGCCTGAACCATGGTAAAAAAAAAAAAAAAAAAAAAAGCTCTGCCTCTTTCTTCATTGTAAGAAATGCAAAATGTCGTGCCCATTTTTTGGAACTATCACAATCAGTACTGTCACTGTAGTAAAGCACAGCGCTAATCCCTCAACTGCTCAGTATCTTACACTTGCACTTATCCCTGCAACTACTGCTGGATAATTTGGTCTGTCAAGATGCATTGCATACCATGAGTTACCTGTGCTCTGTTTGCCTCCACAAAGATTATCCATGAAATCATCTTAGGGCCGGTGAGATGGCTCAGCGGTGTAAGCGCCTGCCTGGCAAGCGCGAGGGCCCAAGTTCGACTCCCGGAACCCACATAAAGGAAAAAAAGGGCCGGTGATATCGCTCAGCGGCACGGGCGCCTGCTAGCGCGCGAGGTCCTGAGGTCGACCCCCAGTACCCACAAAAAAAAAAAAAAGAAGGAAAGAAATCATCTAATACAAGAGCAAAACAACCCTATGGTTTTATTTGGAAGCTTGGTTTCCTGGGACCACTTCTTAAATTAATTTCTGAATGATTTGTGGCAGGCAAAAGATGGCACACTCAAACTGGATACTTTGAGGAGAATTTACTGAAGGGGAATTTACTATTTGCCAAGGTATGCACACAGTGAAAACAAGTGAGTCGTGTTTAATGTGGTACCCTTGCCGGGAGCCGTCATAACCCAAGTCTGGAGGGCCAAGAGGGGCAGGGATTTCCAGAACTCCAATGGGGACACTGTACAGTAATGGTTGCCTGGCAGGAGCTGAAGTTTTCTATAAATAATATAGCCAGCTCCTAATAAACCAGCGGGGCCAGAGCCAGGGTGAAAGCCCTCCCCTCACTCTACTCCTGCCATCTAGTCTCCTACTAGTTCTTCCCCTTGGCCAATCCCAGTTGGTAACAAAAGCGAAGGAGACCACTGATGTGTCCTAAGGCGCAGAATGAAGCGGTTGTGAGCTCACATTGATGGCATTATTCTGTGTAGGACCAGCCAATCTGCCTATGCCTGGGTCCAATTTATAGGCCATGAATCAATTCAATTTAGTACTGTTTGCAAGTTGTACTTTGGCTGTATTAGGTTCTCCAAAAGTGCATGGTCCAAGAATGTTATAATAGCAATCAAAATATGTTGTAATTAGAATTATGTCACACCTGCTTGTACAAGACAAATGAGAACTCCTCAAAAAACAAATAGAAAGATAGCAACAGACCCCGGCTCTTGGTTCTATGTAATTAGGGTGGGTGACACCCCTCTATGGGAAAGTTCTGGTTTCTGATTTCTCCTTACCCAGTGCAGAGCTGTTCTGAACAGCAGATGGCACTGTTGCCTTCTCTGGTTGTTTTCAGTTAAAAAGCCCTGGGTAGAATAGCAAAACATTTGTCAGGTGAGAAAACTTGTCCAAGACTGCTGCATGCCCGTCTTGTCTTTGCAACTACTCATCTTATGTACACAAGTCTGATCCACCTGGGGTTTATCCTTGGCGAGAAATAAACATTTCTTGGCTCGTCTTTAGTCTCTGGGACCGCTCCTCAGCCTCTACCTTAGCATGTGCTGGCTCAGTACCGCAGCCTGAGAACCCTGTGACTGGGAAGTTAGGAACAGAGCCTATGCGGCTCAAGCCTGCATTTCTGTATGTCCCTGTCGCCGCGGTCGGCAGTGGTCTCAAATACAGGGGGCTGGTGGAGTTAGCAGTAAGGGTGTGGCTCCTATGAAGACATGACCAGGCCTACCAAGAACAGGAGTTCCTTTCTCCTTTTGTTAGGGTTGAAGTGTTATTTAAACTCTCTACTAAATGTATTCTTTTGCAAGAAGGGAACAGTGTAGTGGAATAGGGTGAGGAATGTGTGGAGAGGGGCCCTTATTCAAAAGTCTCAATTCCCACTGTGCCCAGCAGGCTTCCTTCCAGGCTGATCAGGAGTGCACCTCTTTTTCTGGCTTGTGGAGTGGCAGATGGAAAGGAGGCACATTCCTAAAGGTCGTGGCTCAGATGATAAAGCTCTTCCTTTGTTTTCTCCATCCCCCAAACACAAACTACAGCCCTACCGGAAATCTGGGAAAGTATCCTGAGCCGCAGGAAGGATGGGCAGGGCTGGGAAGAAGAGGAAATGGTATCAGCTGGGCTGAGTGGCAGAGGCCTGGAGGCCGTGTGCATGGGCAGCTGCACCTAGGATGGCAGAATTGAGGAAAGGGCAGGAAAGAAGGGAAACAGAGGTCAGGGACAGTAGCATGGCCACCTGTTTCAGACACGATTGGAGGCTTGTGCAGCCACAGCAGTTTCTGTGGTAGTCTCGTTTCATGGATGCTCAGCCTCGTGAATGGGTTAGAATGAGAGTATCCATTTGTCACTGCAGGAGGAGGTGATCTGGGCCAGTCCAGGTCTTAGTTACTTAGATACAGATCTTAATTTGTTCAATTTTATATTTTTTTATGGATACTATTTTGCCCTTTGGGAAAATACAATGTAATACATGTATAACAAAATGTGCCTTAATTTTTATGCTTTTGCAAGAATTTTCAAACATTCCTTAAACCGAAGCAAGTCTCTTGTCAATAGGGTAGACCTGCCATCCTGGTGGCACCTGAGGAAGATCTCCGTGTGAATTCAGATGCAAATCCCTCAGAGCAGGGGTCATGCCTTCATGTTTGTGCCACAAGACTGGGAAACACACAAGGGGCACTTGATGAATAAGTGGTAGCACTTGTCAGTGAAGACTTTCTAGCCCTTGTTTGCTTCCTTCCTCTGTCTATGTGGAAAGACAGCAAGCCAGCGATGGTTAGGGTGACTCTCAGTGTTTATATTACTGGCCTTTATTATGCCCAGCCTTTGGGGAGAGGAGCACGGTTTTGGGGACCTCATGGTGAAAGGGCTAGGTGAGAAGGCTCAGCAGGAGCCAGGTCTGGGAAGTCTCCGTGTCCCTGGGAAGGCTGTGTGAAGGCCCTGAGCGAGGATCCACTAGCGAGGTGCCAGTGGCTCAAGAGAAAGGGAGGCGCCTACTGTAGGATGTGTGCTTCAGCAGGATGAGGGTGAGCGAGCAAGGATGTGAGGATTAGTGAGGTGAGAGGACCAGCACAGGAGAGGCCATAGGGGTTGGATGAAAACTGGTGAGGATTCGAACATGGAAGAGCATTGGTGTGAAAAGAAGTAGACTGACGCCTGAGAGATCGAGGAGGAGGCAGAGAGGGGACACACAGCACAGGGGCCTGGGAGGGCTGCTCAGTTCAGGAGAGAAAAATGGAACTGTAGACTGTGAGAGGTGGGGAAGAGACCCTTTTCTGCCTGCTCTAGAGGACTGAGGGATAGGTGACAGGCTCAGGTGACAAGTTCAGACCACTCAGAGGTGGTGGATGGAGAAGACGATGAGGTAGACACAAGGGTGTCTGGGTCTTGGATTCGGGCACATGTCTGGAACTGGCTTCCCCTGTCCCTGGCCTCTCTTGTAAGACCAGAGGGCTGCAGAGTCATCCCCCACAGGGACAGAGGGGTCCCTGATCCTCTCCAGACCAGGTCCTTCAGCAGCCATTAGAAATTAGTGTTCAATGAATGCAATGTGAGTGGCTTTCTCTACAGCGTTCTATTTACAGCAGTGCATCAAAACCACAACCGCACACCAGCAGCACCTGAGGAGCCTCAGAAAGCGAGGTGGGTTGGGCCCAGCTCCCTCTAATTGGTCCAGGGTTCAGACTGAGCATTGGGATTTTTACAAGCTCCCCAGGTAACCCTGATGAGCCAGCTGAGTTTGAGAACCAGTGAGTACGGCAGGCTTGCTTATGCCACACATTCTACAAATATCTCTATAAATGCACTATCTCCTTCAGGCCTTCTAACTGGTAGTTCTCAAAGTGAGTTTCCCTAAACCAGCAGCATCTTCTGGGCACTTGTTAGAAATGTAGTTCACAGATTCCTATTGAACCAAAAACTCTAGGGTTGGGGCCTAGCCATCTGTTTTAACAAAGAAGAGGGGCAGGTGAAGCATCCCCAGATGAGAACCACTGACTTACCTCAGAGGAATAGATCTCTAATGATGGAATTTCAGGTATCATTTAATTATATTAAAAAATATATTTGGAACAGGAAGACCCACTCAATGTCTCTCAAATAATACCCAAGGAAATTCTCACACATTTCCTACTCTTGTGATTGGAGGAAAAACAGACATGTTCTGTCTGTACCCCTCATACTTATGTAGAATAAAAATGTATTAAACATGCCAGAACAGAACACTAGTGACTGCTTCCTTCCAAGATGACTCTTCTCCCAGATGTCAGAATGAGCAGGGTTCATTTTGACCTTTCTCCTCAGTGTAAGTTATGCAGTTGGTTGTCATTCTTGACAAAAGGCAAAAGAGCCAGTCCTCCCAGTTCCCGAACATACAGTGACACACTGATGTGGTTCCCTCTTGTCCTGAGAGCTCTCCCACATGGTGGCTTCCTGGGTGACCTAGTGCTCTATGCCTTTCCTCACTCTCAATCATTCTAGATCTGAGTATTGGGTAGAAGAGGTGAGGAATGGTTGAGGGGTGTATTGGATAATTGGCTTGACCATAATAAAGGTCACCCTTCCTGATTCCTGTTTATCCTTCAACTACTTTTAATCATTTTTTTTTTTTTAATCTAGGAGAAACTAGTAATGGGAAAGTAAAAGAAACCACAGGAGGCTGGTCAGTGCAGATGGTAAAGAGGGTCCTGTCTCAAGTGACAGCCTCCAGCTCCTTTCCCATGAGGGCTGGCATTTGCTTTACACCACCTGCACAACTCCTGGTGTTTTGCAAGCAAGTAGATTTGCAAAAAGCTGTGGTTCTTCACTGCAGGACTTTCCAGGACCTTAGTAAAATGAACAAGTTCCATGAACTTCCCAAAAAATACTTCCATCTCACAGGATTTTTCAAACACTTTTAAACATAGAAGACTACTTACACGAGATCTATATTAAAGACTCTTGCTCCCTAGACCGTATCTAGGGGAGACTTTTTTACTTGGAGCCTGTGAGGAGCTAGCAATGACTAAGGGTGGTAAGAGGAGAGGGATTCTAAGTTTTCAGCATATTGTTTCCATAGCCTCATTGCTGCGTAAATGGGCAAAAGATTCCCTCTTTATCATAAATGACAGATTGACTTTTTAAGTCCTTGGTCCTGAATACTCCCATTCATCTCTGATTATCTTCTGGACCTTAAACAGGCAGTACAAATCAAACACATCCCCAGGAATTCCTTTAACTGCTTATGTATGATTTATGCTCAATCTACAAGCCAATGTGGGCATTTTATGGTCCTACAGTGACGTCAGCTGAGCAGAGGACCTGAAGACTGCCAAGGCCTCACTGCCTGGGAGGGGATGTGGGTTGGAAGCTTCTCCTCCCCACCCTTTCCTGTCCTGATGAAACAGTGATCCTGTTCCCGAAGCACCATGGAGCAAAGTGCTCAGCCCAGCTCCTGGGAGTACCCAGAGCAAACCAAAGTCCAGGGTGCTATGCTGACCATGCAGATCTGGCAGTTCATGGACAAAGCAAAATCGGTTTTATTTTTGGAAGCTGTATATATAGGTCTGTTCCTACTGAAATGAGGCTAATGTGGATCAAAGGTCCAGGGATGCTCCCCTGTTCAAAACCACCAGGAAGGTGACACTGGTGTCTCAGAAGCCAGAGGATGGCTAGCAGGACTTTGGGTGCAGGGGTGCTGGGAACAGTGGAGCCCCACCCTGATGGAGTATTGGTTGTTGTAGCCCCCAGCTTCCTCCTTCTCTGGAGAACTGCCCAAGGCCTAATGGGGTCCTCCTCACCCCCTTGCTCTTGCCTGTGAACAGCACCCCTCCTGTTGTGCTCAGGGCTGGTCCAAGGCTGAAAGGCACCAGAGTGTGGAACGCTGGGCTCCCATGGGCTCACTCAGAGGCCGGGCTCTAGCTAAAGCCACCTCTTTGCTCACTTGGCTCTCTTCCCTGCTAGCCCTGCTTCTCTTGTACCCAGATGTCAGATTTAGCAAATAAAAATAGCCATACCCAGTTAAATTTCAGATAACTAATGAGTAGTATTTTTAGATGTCTTATTAAATATTTGGGTGATACTTGCATTACAAATAATTCATTGGTTATTTAAAATCTAAATTTACCTGGCGCCCTGTGTTTTATTTGGCAAGCCTATGTCCACCCTTTCTCCTGACAGCAGGCTCCCATAAGTCATTTGCAAGAGATTCCCGTCTGGAGGAAGTCCTGTTGTGGGAACCCCCAAAGCAAGTGGGGTATGGAGGGCAGGGAAGGAATAGATACAGTTTGAGCCCCTTTATTCAAAGCTGCATGGTGAGACGCCTGTAAACAGAGTCCCTTGCAAGTGGAACTTTGGAAACATGAGGACCAGACAAGGCTCTGCTGGGCCAGGGAAACAGCGACCACTTGGTCTCCCCAGGATCTTGCTTTCCTGGATCTCACCCAGTGGAGCACTAATCTCGATGGGAAGTTGTGCCAACAGACTTCGACTTAACCAGTGTTTCCGCTCCAGCCCTCAGGTTACAGAGATGACTAGTAAAGCCCCTCACTGACTTTGGTCCCTTCATCTCCCCAACTTTCCCTACAACCATCTGGCTGCACACAGCTGCGTCCACTGTGGGGTATCTATGGTGGCAGAGCCTCTGAATACACATGCAAAATGTGCCTAGACCAGTGCTATAGGGCTGGCTGTGCAAAATAGACCCCCCATGGGGCTTTGATGTGTTTTACAGACTAATTTGTCATAATGCAATATTATCTAGTATACCAAGATTCTTCTTAGACTCCAATGTGCAAATAAACCTGGGATCTTGTTAAAATATATATTCTGACTTTGTTTGTGGTAAGGTCTGTGATTCTGAATTTCTGACAGCTCTCGGGGGGTCTCAGGCATTGATAGATCCCCTTCACAGATGAGAAAGCCACCTTGGAAGGGTTAACAGCAGAGCTGGAATTTGTACCCAGAGCCTATGCCCTTCACGGCTAAATCAGGTAAGTGGGGAAGCTGATTAAAGACTGGGGAGACTGGACAGGTAAATACATGAACTGACAGGATACTGGGCTGGGCGACTCAGAAACCTGGCTTTAGTGTTGACCACTACCTCTCACTGCCCATGTTTGGGATGTCACCTAAATTTTATATTGCTATAAGACAGAGTCAGAGCAGTGACCCCTCGTAGTCCCTGGGTAGTTCCATGGTGTCATGCATGCCAGTTGGCAGACACCAAGCATGTCGGGAAACACGCAACAACTGGGAACAGTTTTTAACATAGCCTCAGAGACAATTGTCCTTGTATAGCAAGGCAACCCACTGTGGAGGACTTGCCATGTCACACAGACAGGCAGCTGGGCCTGGGCCAGACTGGGACCAAACACAGTCCTCCGCTCTTCCTGCCTGCTTCTCCCACTGTCTCGCAGTGGCTTCTGTTTCTTTAGGGTGGAATTTAGATGATTCTGTTCTGGCCCTGCTGCTGCTAGAGCGCTGTGTAGACATGCTGCAGCTGGCGCCTACTGAAAAGGATAATGGCTTCTAATGGGAAGCGGCATCATGCTCAAAGCTTAGACGTTGCAGCAACCACCCCTGTGCCATCTAAGGGCATGTCATTGCTGGGCAAAGGCAGAGGAGCATCAAACCATTATCCCAATAATCCACTTGTGAAGACACTGTAGGTACCCAGGCAGTTCAGCCCCGAGCTCATTTTCTCTGGATAGAGTCATTAGCTTAATGCCCTCATTACCTGCATCCTAATGGCAGCTTCTCCCTCACTTGTCTTCTGCAGGCTGAGTCTCCTAGGGGAGAGCGGTGAATTGCTGTAAGTTTAATCCATGTTGGCAGGAGGGCATTTCCAGTGCCCACCTTAAGCACAGACCCCTGTGTTCTTGTCACCTTTGCAGAGTAACAAGCCTCAATACATAAAAGGCACTGTCACTCATGGACTGTGACTGGATTCTTGGAATATCATCAACCCCCAGGAAGCAGAACACTTAAAAGCTTTCAAAAGAGAGACAACTGCTGGGTACGTGGGAAGGCGTAGCTTTTCATTTTTATCTGTGAATGATACATAAGGTTATGACTATTACGATTCATTAGGATTTGAAATATAGTGAGGTTTATTCCTGTTTTTTAAGTATAAAGTAAGCTTAATAACAACAAAAAGTGGTTGCTTAAAGCCCTTTTCCAAATGTGTGTATAATGACCCTCTTTCTTGGAGCAGTGCAGTGTGACAGAACTCACTCCCCCCATGGGAGTGTCCTATGTACATGCTCTCCGACAGAGCTGACTTGTGTCCAATGTGGCCTGTGTGACTGAGGATAAAATTTTTAATCTTTATTATAATTATTTTTTAATTTAAATTTAAGTAGCCGCCCATAGCTAGTGGCTCCTGCCTTGCACAACACAGTTCTAGAGAAAGCATTTTATGCAATCCAACCCTCGGGAGGCTTATAGTTCGCATGTAGAATATGAAGGGGGTCTGAAGGCAGCAAGTGAAATAGAAAATATTGGCCAGCCAGCAAGTTGTTTCCCCTGCTTGCCCACTCCACGGGAGATTATCTACAAGGATAATAATGTAATGAATAAAATTTGTCTTCTTTTCTACTTACCCAGCAGAAAGAATTAGTTATTATGGTTCAGAGGCTATTAATGAGCAAGGCTGACATTGTAAGACACTGTGCAGTGTAATGCGATTCTATTAAGGGAATGCAAAGAGAATTCTTGGTGTGGGAAGTTGGAATCCCTCTGTCTAGGACGGGTAAAGCATTTTGCTCCCCTCTACCCATTTTTTTCCTTCTGTCCAGTGTCTTCTTTCATTTCTTTCACTCTCTCCCTCACTGCCCACCCTAGTCTATGATTCAGTCCCACCCCGAACCCCTGGTGAGGACATCTCCATTCTGGCTGGAAAGGATGATGATCCTGTAGCAGAGGTGGCTCTTACTCCCCTGGGATATGAAGACAAGGCATGGCTTTATTTTCTTTCAGCCAAACTGCCAAGCTGATGGAAAGTTGACTCTCAGGTGCGTTGGCAGGCAGCCCAAGAGCAGCCTCCTGGGTGCCACACTCAGTCCTTCTCCACTGAGGTCCTGCCGCCCCTGGGTGTAGAGCAGAGCTGGCTGAGGATCCTGGAGCTCTAGGATCCACTCTCCGATCTGTCCTCCCAGGGTGACTTCTCGGTGAGCATTAGTTTCCTGAAACCACGGACAGAAAGAAAGGTGGTCTGTGTCTGTGGGCTGAGGGAATATCATGGCCTGACAGCCTTTTTAGAATTGGGAGGGGGAAAACTTCAGAGAACGAAACCCGAAGCAGCCACATTTTTGGTGACCAGTGGGCACATGTGGCTGGTGCTACTGTGGCTTGGACAGGGTAGATCTAGAGCATCTCCATCACTGTGGAAAGTTGTACTGGTCAGTGCTGGTCCAGACCATTCCCTTTGAAAACATTTTACATGTATTAAATCATTTAATTTTAGAACATATCAGTGAATTATGTACAGTAAGCCCCTGATTTGTGAACATTCAAGCTCCGAACTTTCACAGGTGTACCGTTTAAGATTCACAGGTGTACTGTATAAGACTCACTCCGTAGGATCACAAACAAACCTGACCTATGAACGTTCGCCCAGAAAGGAACTCTTTCATAAGTCGGGGACTTACTATAGTGATATTACTCTCATTTTAGAGAGTAAAAGACAAACCCAGAAAGGCAACCGGAAAACTGGGTCCCCAGTAGCCAAGTTAGGTTTTCAGTCCAGATCCCTCTGATTTTTGATCACATATTACCTCACCTTGAGAGGCTATGCAGTTCTGTGACCACGTGTGTCTATCACGAGACTGTGTTAAAGCGATGTGCAGAAAATCCTGTGAGAACATTGCGATCGGAACACACAGGTAGTATTTAATAACTGGAGGAATGGCTTCTTATCTGTAAGTGGTAGGCTGCATGAGAGAGTAGGAATCTTTGTTAGCAACCAGTCTCAGCGCCAGAGAGATGTGGGAATCTCTGCAGTCTGTCCTCACTGCCTGAAATAAACAGAGATAAACCCCAGGCTTGACAAACAATGGTGTGATTGTTCTCCTCTCTGATTTTGAGCACAATGGCAGTTACCCAGCTAATGGAAGCCTAATTGTGTCCAGGTTCAGGTCTTGTCAGTTTGTTACAGCAGGAAACTGTGAGGGCCTGATCGGCAACCTCCTGGGGCCCCCACCCAGGGGCTTCCAGCAGCGGCGGCTCCCGGTCTTCTTGGTTGAAGTCAGAGAGGATGTCAGGCTCAGAAGGGCAGGGCAGGGCCCTGGATGGAGAGGGAAACAGGACTCTCTGCTCTTCTCTGTTTTGGGGTATCAAAGAGGGTCTGAAAAGACAGCCTGCTTCTCTGCAGGTCAGTGATGCATTCATGGAACTCGGTCTTCTTGGTTGAAGTCAGAGAGGATGTCAGGCTCAGAAGGGCAGGGCAGGGCCCCGGATGGAGAGGGAAAGAGGACTCTCTGCTCTTCTCTGTTTTGGGGTATCAAAGAGGGTCTGAAAAGACAGCCTGCTTCTCTGCAGGTCAGTGATGCATTCATGGAACTCAAAGGTCTGAATCGGAAACATACAGAGAAAGCAGAAAAGAACAAAGGAAGACTGGAAAAGGAGATTAAAGATTTTTTGTTTGATTAATTTTTCCCCATTTATGCTTTGCATGCTACACAATGGATTACACTAGAAGCATTTAAAAAGATTTAACTCTTGTTAATATGCCACGAAACTGTGTAAACAGAATTTTGCCTGGATGCAGGGTTTGCAAAGGGCAAATATAAGTATCTTTTTGGTTAAGAAAACAAAACAAAACAAAACAATCCATGCATTTAATGAAAGGTGCTTAATATTTGCACTGTATTCTTTAATTTATAATGTACTTTTCCATAGATTATGTCATTGATTATCAGTCCTGACAATTATTATTATATTATACACCCTAAAGCGGATTTATAATCTGAGTGACCTTGGGTAAGATGTTGAACCTTTCTCAGTATCAGCTTCCTCAGGGGTTAGGTGGTATCTATTTGTCAAGACTTTATGCCACCAATAGATTAAATTATATCATTCAGAACCATCTTTTGGGGGGGGAGGGAGCAGGGCTGGAGTTAGGAAGCCATTGGGGACCAGTGACAAAAAGCTGAGTCCTAGCTCAAGCCTGGCAAGAAGAAGCAAAGGGAAATCCTGTAGTCTGTGTCAATACCCAAAGGAAGTGGCTGAGTGTGGCAGACACAACCTGACGTGACCACCAACAAGTCATACCCTGTGTAAGACCCTCCCCTTGAGTGCAAGTGGAGCCTGTGACTTGCTTCTGAACAAGAGAAGATGACAAGGGCTACCGATGTCACTGCCTCACTGAATGGGCTGCGTTCTGTGACAAATGTTATGGGTGCCTCTTCCTCAACTAGGTCACCTCACAGGGCAGAGGCAATAGATGTCTTCCCCTTGACTAGGCTATTTCACAGAAGAAGGAGACTCTCCCTGGCTAGCTTTGACGTAGGCTGCCATGGGTGAGAAGGCCACATGGCAGGGGACTGTGGACAACCTATAGGGGCTGAAGCCTACAGTCCCCCAAAAGCCAGGACACTCAGGCACAGGGCCCCAAGGAGATGAGTTCTGCCAACACCTTGAGTGGGTGTGGAAGCAGATTCCTCCTTTGTTGAGTCTCTCAATGAGAACACAGCCCAGCTGGCATCTTGATTGTAGCTTCTCAGAGCCTGAGCAGAGGACAACACAGCTAAGCCGTGCCTGTATTCCTGCCCCATGGCAACTCTAAGATGATAGACATTCCTCAAGCCACTGAATTTCTGGCAATTTGTTTCATAGCAAGATAACTAATACACGAGGGTTTGAGGGACACTTTGTCCCACCAGCTGCCTGACAGGGGACATAAAAATCCAGCTGTTCAAGGTTCCACTTGGAAGCAGCACAGAAGCCCACCCTGACCACCCACAGGAACACGTCATGGGGCACAGTGTTGTCCTGTGCAAAAGAGTGTGTGGGGCCTCTGTCCTTGGCTTCAGGCAGAGGTATCTTTTAACCCACACTCTCTGAAAGGCAGGAGCTGCTGATGTACTGGATACCACCAGAGAGATGGCCACATGGGAAACCGCATGTTACTGGTTTCTTATAGAAATGAGCAGCAGTACAACTGTGGCCTTTATACTCCACATAAAGCTGATTCACAACCTTGGATGCACATTAGAGTGTCCTGCCATATTTAGATGAGTAACATTAGAATCTCCAGGGAAATACTCATGACACCAGATGTCAGTGTATTTTGTTTTTAACTCTTTGGGAGATTCTAAGGTTCAGGCAAAAATGAGGCCCACCAAAGTAAAGGGTCTTTTCTGGTTTATTGTGTCTAGTGTGTTCTTAGTGAAATTGTTGACTGACCCGTAGGCATCCGTATACATCCACACACGGCAAGGATAAATACATCTGTTTGTATGTATCTTTTATGGATGTGCCCATCCATTTGAAGTGAGGGGTACTGCCCTAGGCATAGAGCTAGAACTGCCAAAACAGGAAATTCATTGAATTTTGCCATCCCATTTGTTTTAAAAATAAAACAAATTGCTCATTGGCAGCCGTTGGGTTCATAAGCTCACCTCCTCCCTTAGAAGGGAGGGAGGCAGACTAGAGGTCCATATGCGAAGTGTCGCCCTGGGGAGAAGTGTGAATGAAAAGGTGTCCAGGCAGGGAAAGAAGAATGTGTGGAAAGAGGAAGTAGAAGGATGCCTCTCACCACCCAGGAAATCTGAAATATTCATAGGCATGTCATCCAAAAGTCAGGGAATACTAGTTTTGAGCAGTAGAAAAGAAAAGTTTTTAGGGTTAGACTCATCACTGGATTATTCTGTCAAGTTGCTACAAATTTTCTAAGCACTTACCCTTAGTCTTGGATTGGACCTCATCACCGACTGATAACATCAGTTTGAATAGCATTAGCCTAGAGGACATCAGAGCCTCATGCTGATACTTTTGACATTTGCTAGTGGCCTAGGAATGACAGTCTGGCTGATCTCCACTCTCTGGGGGGTTGCAGGGCTCCAGGATGGCAGCTCCAGATCAGGTCAGGAGGCCTAGTGGTTCCAGGTGGAAAGGCAGGACCCATGCAGCCTCCAGGCCCATCTTCATCTTACACGTGCACAGATGAGTTGCACGAACCTAGCATGCCTTCCTGAGGCCTTCCAGAAGCTGGAGAGGGGGATAATATTTAATTCTCTCATCTCAGAAGTCCCAGTACTCCCTGAACCTCCAAAAAAATAGTTCATGTATGTCCTGAATCTGTAAAGATATTGCTAAATGGGTGGTGTCTCTCTGAGTATCTGGTTTATGTTGATGGTAATTGTTTCTTTTTCTTTCCTTTTCTTTTCAGTAGAGAACTTTTTCTTCCATTAACCAAAAACACATCCTTTTGAAGTAGTTGCCTCAAATGATTCATATTATTAACGTGGAAACACTTGATATTTCTCAAAATTAGCCTATACTTTGTGAGATAGTTGAAAAGACAGGGACCAGTCTATTCCTCATACAGCACATAGTACCTTAATGAAGTAAAAAACTCTGACTAGAGGTTAGGAAAAAAACCAACTCTGCCTCATGGAAAGATGGAAGACGTAGATAGCCCTAGGAAATGTCACAGACTGCATCTCCAGATAACGGCAGATGGTTTTGACTTTGTTACCCGTTAATAGTTTATTCATGCTTTTAGAGATGGGAGGTATTTTCCTCAAAATAGAGGCAAGTGGGGACCCCTCAGACCAGGGTTTGCAACTCACTTTAGGTAAGATTCCTTTGCAATGCTTTCCTCACAAAATTCTAAAAGTCTTTTCAGATGTTCTAAGTGTAGGCAGTACCTCAGAGGACACATTTTCCCTGGACCATACTTAGGAAGGGTAAGCATGGTGCTGAGAAGGGGTGCAGCCCCCACAACTCTGCCCTGTTGCTCAGGCGGTGAGCAGTTGTGGGGAGTGAGAACAGAACTGCATCCAATGGGAAATCCTGATTTAGAAGTTTGGAGAAGGAAAGAGAGGAATATAGATGTGTCAGGATTCCTGACCCAATTTAAAGATGAAAGGCAAGCCAGGAAAATACTTTTTTAATGCAAAATGTGAAAGTCTGAAACTATCCTTATAGGCTAAAAATTATTGTTTATTACATTTTTCCTTTTGCTAAAGGAAGGGACTGTGAGGATAAAATAAGGTTTTTATGGACTTTGGAAGAAGGGCTAGTATATTATTTTGAGATACTTTTAGACTCAGTAGTTGCACAAATAATATAAAGAATATCCTTGTGTGCTTCACCTAGTTCCCACTTTTGTTAACAACTTATGTAGTTGTAAAATATTGAGGAAAACTAAGAAATTACTCTTGGTACAATACGATTAATTAAACTACAACTTTTATTTGTGTTTCACCTCTTTTGGCACTAATGTTGGTCTTTCTGTTCCAGGATCCGGTCCAGGATCTCGCATCTCACTTAGTTGTCCTCGCTCCTTAGTCTCCTTCTATCGATGAGGTGCCTCAGTCTCTCCTTGTCTTTAATGACTTGGATATTTTTGAGCAGTAAGGGGCAGTTATTTGGTAGAATGTCCCTCGGTTTGGATTCGCCTGGTGTTTTCTCACCAGGCCGTGCTTATGTAGTTTGGGAAGGGACCAAACCCCATGTTGTTTCTGCTGGAACCCCTGCCCACACGCACCCATTTGCCAGCTCTGGCTTGACGCAGTCATTACTGTGGTTCTGGCGGTGGCTTCTACTTCCCTCATTCCTTCTGTATCTGTTCATTTGAATTCTTCTGGAAACAACTTTTCAATTCTTTTTGTCTGTGTATGTGTGTGTGTGTACTGGGGGTTAACCTCAGGACCTCGCGCGCCAGCCTGTGCCGTTGTGCGATATCACCGGCCCTTTTTTCGAATGTGGGTTCCGGGAGTCGAACTCGGGCCCTCGTGCTTGCCAGGCAGGCGCTTACACCGCTGAGCCATCTCACCAGCCAAACTTTTCAATTCTTGATCATTTTTTAAACTATGAATGTGTTTCAGTATGGACTCATCGATAGTTATCTTTCTTTGGAATAATCCAATCTGATCATTAATCTTGTCACTGAAGTTGCTCCAACTTTGGGAACACTTGGTGGCTCTTGTGCCCATGTGCTGTGCCCACATCCTTTTATAAAAATCACTTTGTAACTTTCTAGCACAAGTTACTTCAGGATCATTTTGTGTTTTCCGTGTTCCAGCCCTAGAACCAACCTGTTCTCTAGAGAGTCTCGCTTTCTTTATTGGACAATGGTAGTTAGAGACCAAGGTCAGCACAGGAGGTGAACTCATTGCTGCTGGAATATTATTGCCCCCAGACTGTCTCAGTGGATAGGAGTAGGTAATATCTGCTTATATTTTAGCTTACAATAATATTTCTGATTCCAATCAGGCACCCAAGAATTTATTCTAGCTTTCCTTTTTTTTTCTTATCTGTAACTTCTTTTTCCGAGAGTGAGAACTGACCCTGTAATACATTTACTTACTTTGCCTCTCTGGTATACAAACCATTTCTGAATTCCCAACTTGTCCCTATGGACTTTATCAACTTCAGTACAGTGTCTGTGTATAGTTTTTCTTGGTTTTGGTAGCTGATAAAGTAGATAGGGTCATACAATAGATAGGGTCATATGATAGGTGTAAGTTTAATTTAAAAAGCTAACGAGCAACCTTCTAAAGTAGCTATACCATTTTGCATTTCCATCAACAGCATATGACAGTTCTAGTTGCTCCACATTTTTACCAGCACTTGCTATTGCCAGGTTTGTTGAGCAAACTACTTAGCCTCCTCGCTTCAGTTTCCTCACCCACGTAATTCACACATATGAGAGTTAAACGAATTAGTATGTGCAAAGCAATCACAGCAGGATTGTCAGATGAAATACAGGACACACAGTTAAATGGGAATTTCAGCTAAACAATCATTTTAAATATAGATACATCCCTTGTAATATTTGGTACATATTTTACAGTACTATAAAAGAGTTGTCGAAATTTGAATTTAGAAAATGAAAATGCACTATGGCCAAGTTTGAATTTCAGATGGACAATAAATATTCTTCAGTATAAATATATCCCAAATATTACATGGGGTGTATTTATACTAAAAATTTATTTTTCTGATCCTTTAGGAGTTGTCTATCTGCTAAATTCTAAGCTTAATGCTAAGATCAGAGCTCTTCACCAAAGGAATTTCTGGATACCCATGAAGAAGATATAGAAAGGATTCATAAGTCCTTGGGTGAGCTTGGATCATGCATCATCATAAGGCATTTGTTTTGAGCAAAGTTTTGTTGAAGTTGAATATACGTACAAAAGTGTACACAAAGCCCAAGAGCACAGCAGGAGCAGATTTAGGAGATCAATGCACAGGCCCGGAAGCAGCCCATTTCTAACCCCCTCCTCCTGATTTACAACAGCAGACTCGTTTGGAGCTGGCTGGCTTTTAAATAGATTTAAGATACTGGTATTCTCTCCCTAGCAGATTACTTGGGAATTTCCTGAGAACTTTTCCTTCCATAATGGCTTCCTCGGTACTTTCTACGTAAGTGGGTCATTATCTTTTGAATAAAATTGGCAAAGGGAAACAAGTCTGAACCAAGGAAAGGGATCTTATAAATAAGGAGTCTTACAGAATGCTGGCAAGGGCTTAATTGATTGAAAGAACCTGTAATTATATTTCCTTTTAAGTCTTTTTTCAAAGACCAGGCAACAGCAGATTCCTCCACAGCGTTCACTGTGTTCCAGGTGTTGCAAGCATTTTACATTTATTAACTTTTGTAATCCTTACAACAGCATTACAAGGAAGGCGTTATTATAGTGTCTATTTCCAGGTGAGGAAATTGAGGCACGGAGCCGTAAAGCAACTTGCTTAAGATCTCATGGGCAGCAAGCACCCGGCTGGGCCCTGAGCGCAGCAGTTTGGCTCCAGTCTGTGTTTTTAACAATCACTGTGGAGCCTCAGAGGTCTGGTGGGCTTCCCTCTCACAGTTCTATTCTCTAAGTTGGAAATGCTGCTATTAATTATTTTGTCTCATGTAATATATTTTGTATTACCTTTAACAGTTGGTTGGACAAATGAGTTGTGCCTGTCTGTGTATTAGTTTGCTAGGGCTGCTTTAACAAAATGCCAGGTTAGGAGGCTTAAGCAACAGAGGTTATGTTTTCATTGCTCTTGAGGCAGGAAATGCAAGATCAAGGTGTGGGCAGGGTTTGTTTCCTCAGGGAGCCACAGGGCAGGATTTGTGCCAGGCTTGCAGATGGCTTGCTGCCTCTTCAGGTACGCATCCCTCTGTGCACACGTCCCTCGGGTCTCTGGGTCCCTGTCTCCTTTTTACAAGGCCACCAATCACAATGGTTTAGGATCCATCCCCACACACTCATTTTAACTTAGTCACCTCTTTAAAGGGCCTGTCACCAAATGCAGTCACATCCTGAGGTCCAGCTAGGACTTCAACACGTGAATTTGGAGTCGGGGGACACGATTCAGTCCACAGCAGCAATAGGGCTCATGGGCCCCAGCTCAGTGGCTGACACCATGAAAGAGCACCCAGTCAGATGGAAGGAATCTGAGCTGAGAAGTGAGCTGGGAGAGCAAGTCCTCAGAAAACTCGAGAACAGATGTGCAGACAGCAGTCAGGACAGAGAAGGACACGTGTGCCAGGTAATGATCGGAGCCAGAGTTCCCCAAACTCACTGAAGAGGCACTGGAGCCAGTGGAGCACTGATTTCTCATTGCAGGTGATAAATCTTACTAATGGCATTTCAAACACATCATTCTATATTTAAATATTTTAATATTAATTTATTCTAATACCCCCTCAAGTGGATAATGAGCAACACCATCCGCTGAATTAAAAAGAAAAGGCTTAGGCAAATATCCATGTAAATTCTCTGCTCTGAAAGTGAATCTAGGGGAAAGTAAAAATTATTCCATCAAAACTCATTTCTCAGGCAGGCCTGGGGAAGCATGCCTATAATTCCAGCACTCAGGAGGCTGAAGCAGAAGGATCATAAGTTAAGGCCAGCCTGGACTACATAGTGAGACTTTGTCTTAAAGAAAAAAGAAAAAAATCCTTGTTTTAGTTGGTAATAATGATATTCAAAATTGTAATAAGCATAAATACTAAAATTTTAACATTGTGAGGAAATCAACAACTGAGTTTGCTATTTCTCTGAGAATCTAAGTTTTCGACATTGGCATAGTACTGTAATAACTGTTGTATTACAATTAAATTGTATTAACATAGTAATATTACTAAATATTTACTATGCATCTGGTACTTCCCAAGTATTTTACACACATGGTCTCAACCATTCTAACACTCACAGGAGCAGGTGATCTTTACCCCTATTTTACAGATGAGAAAACTGAGGCCTGAGTACTTAACACACAATTTAAATGAACATTGGATATAAGGTGCTTCTGGTTCTGGAATCCTTGCTCTTTGCCTCAGACTCTCATGCTTAGAGCTTAATTGTGCCATCAAGAAGATGGAGCACCTGCAGCAGAGCCTGCTTGCATTCCCAAAGTGACACTGTGGGGAGCAGAGTGTGTGGCACAACCCAGTGTTCTGGAACTGTAGGGAGAAGCACCCCAGAACAATGGGGTGAGTGACTGGGTCAGTAAAAGCTGGAGAATTGCCTAGACGGTTCACTCGGAGAGCAGAGGGAAGCAATGAAAGCACAGAACACTGTCACTTTAAAACTATATTGGAAACTACAATTCGTAACCATTTGTAACCCAAGCTAACACCTAGAGTGAGTGGTAAGCAATTGCATGAAGTCCAGGGATGGTCTGAGAAATCCAGCACAGCTAGCTAGCTATGGTAGGACTAAAATGGCCAGGACAGTGACCAGATTTTCCAGTTCCCTGTAGAATGAATGTTGGACCTCTTGTGCCCCTTATCGACTTGCTGCCTCTTAGCTCCAAATGTGCCTTTCCATATAAAGAATGGGATTCCTTTAAGTGTTTCTCCTTTAAAAGGAGCAATAAAATAAAATTGTATTTACTTATCATAAATGTGTATGCCTATACAATACAATTAAAAATAAGAGAGCTGAAGCCTTTTTTTCAGTAGAGGGCACTGGAGGGACACTGTCGGAGGAAAGGCTCTTTGGCTGTCTCGGGGTGGCCAGGGGTTGGCAGTATGAATGCAAGGACTTTTGGTGGAACCTGCCTCAGCCCCACAGCATGATCCCTCTGCAACCTCACAGCCTTGACCTCACGATGTAACCTTTTTGCCACTGTCCGTAGTGTAAACCAGAGCCCCCCCCCACCCTGGACTCCCATGGTACACTCCCACCACCAGCCCTGATGGCTGCTCCTCAGCCTGCACCCCAGAGCACCTCTGGTCCACCCAGCAACTCTACAGCTCTACAGCAAACCTCTGCTGTCTGGTGGCTGAGTCACACCTTCTCCAATTAGGGCAGCCTCGGCCAAGTTAGTCCTTCCTCAAGTGCTCTCTCTCAGCCCGAGGGCGCTCTATAGAGTTCCCTTAGGTGTCTCAGTCTTTTTCTCATAGCTAATAAATCTTTACATTAAACAGATATTTAACAATTGGGCCCAGGCAGCAACGTGTGATAGGGTGCCAAATTAGGCTGTGGTGCTGGGAAATCTGATATTGAAATAGAACTTTTTGTTTTTATTTGCTTTGTTTTATTTTATTTTATTTATTTTTGGTATCAGGAATCCAACTCTGGACCTCGCGCTTGCCAGGCAGGTGCTGTGCTGCTGAGCTATATTCCTGGCTCTTTATATTGATTTTTGTCTTATTTTTGGTTTTGAGGGTGGTTTTAGGATTATATATATTTTTCACTTTAATCTCAATTTGGATTATATATATATTTCTTATTCTCCAGGAAGCTCAAAACCACTAGAAATCAACCAAAATGAAAAGGTATTTGCAAGAAAAAAAAATACAGGGAAAAATGCAGGGAGCTCTCCCTGAATATGTAGTGTTGCAGAGTGAAAGAATGAGTCCTGAAGTTGGGGCCCAGCAGGGGAAAGGATGGAATTGGGGCATAAGTTCATGGCCTGAAGAATCCTGGCCCAACAGTACTACACATTCTTCATGCCAGGAGAAGAGTATATGGAAAGTGTCACATCCAGAAGAAATACAGAAATCATTTATTTGTAATTTTTGTCACTCTACTGTTTTTCGTTGAAACGGACATTTTCCTAATAAGTGGAAGTTGAACAGACATCCTTATTCAAGTCACGTTGCCACGGCACCCAGTAATAACCTGGGGCATTTTGCTAACAGAATCAAGTTTTCAAGTGACTTGTTTACAGTCGAACTGAAAACTTGAAGCTATGTTTGAAATATAGCAAGGAAAGCCAATGACAGCATCTCTTTCAAGTGACCCAGCACTCTCTGATTCCTCCACTTACAAAATTAGAAAAATTTACAAAGTAAAGGGCCATAGCTCCCAAGCTTCAGAGCTCAGCCCTGTCCATTGATAGAATCAAGAAATTGAGTCCAGGTCTGTGCAGATGCTCAAGAGGAAGCTGGCGTTTCCCGCACTGACTCCAGCGTGCCCCAGAGAGGACAGCGCACAGAGCATCAAACGAGAGTCCCTTCCTCCACCGGTGACACAGCCACAGCCCTTGTGGCCAGACAGACGGGTGGGCCAAAGCTAGAGGTGCTCTTTCTCTAATGTGCTGCTTTTTAATTTTTGGATTTGGGAGGGGTTTCCAGGGAAAATTCTCTTTCCTCTCAATTTAGATTGTGTGAGATGTTTACAATTTACTATTAAGGAGGGGCTCTGGAGGCAGAAAATTTGGATGTTTCCAAGCGGAAAGCTTAAGTGTATCGCACCTCAGCTTAACACACATTTGTCTACACATCCCCTTTGGAGTGAAAGTCAAAAACCCCATGGCAATCCCCTTCACAACCTAGTCCTGGATGCCCTTTTGCTGTTACCTTCTGCCATTATAGTTATGCACATTATCGCCTAGAAAAACACCTCTGTGGTTTTTTTCCTTGCCTTTTCATGTGGTACACACTTGGCCGGAAATGTTTTCTCTCCTTTTTGGCTCTGGCCTTCTCAGTGGTGTGCTGGCAAATGTTTAACAACAGGCTCTCCAGGAAGAAAAAGCACAACTTTAGGTTTGCTGATTTCAAAGGTGTAAATACTCATGCCATTGCTGATTTCAAGCTACCTATCCAGTCACTGAAGGCAGAGTTGGGAATAAATACACTTAATTGCCTCTTGCAAGCTGTTGTAAGTGGCTTAAGCTCATCCTTGACTCTACCTCTCCTTTAAAATTGCACTTGGTATCCAGTCCTCCTAGAAGTCTCCTCTGACTCTAACCTTCTCTGGCCCTAAGACTAGGCTGGACACTCTGTGACATTCTTGTGTTTCTCTCTCACTGCACTTTGGGACACTATACTCTGTTTCTTCCTCAGACTTTAGGACACAGAATCTCCAGACTTTAGTGTACCAGTAATTACAGGCCTTTTAACCTCATTGGTTTTCTTTTTTCTAATACCATGCTATTATCTGGGCAGGAAGCGACCTTGCAATTGACTTTATACTTTCTTTCTAAACCTCAAGTTTACAAGGCTTAAAATTTTCCCATCAGTTTTCTAGTTCTCATGCTCAACCCAAACCCAGCCAATGACTGCCAGTTGTACTCACATGGAAGATAGGACTCACTAAGGCATGTTGGCAGGAGCAAGACAGATGTAAAGAAAATGGTGTGTATTGTGCCAGGAGTGTTGGCACACACCTGTAATCCCAGCACTTGGGAGGCTGAGGCAGGAGGATCACTGTGAGTTCGAGGCTAGCCTGGGCTATAAAGTGAGTTCAAGGCCAGCCTGAATTGCTTAGCGAAACCCTGTCTCAAAAAGAAAAAAAAAAAAATCAAATGGTGCATATCAGAATTGTAGAATTTTAGGGTTGAGACTGATTTACTAGGGAAGCCAACTACCCCAGGAATGCGTTCCCGAGACTGCAGAGTTTTGCTGGGTGGGTGGCACCTTCCTGACCTTGGCATTCAAAGCCCCCTGTGTCTGAAGCACAACCATTTATCACTAAATAACTTCTCCACATTGTGTCATAGTCTCTGGGTACAAAAAGAATGCAATAGGCTAATTGTAACAATTATAGCGAAAAGGATAAAATTGACTGTGAATTTTTACTTTTCTGCTCCTAATTCCTTATTTTTATACCTTTAGTCCCAAAACAGAACTCCCTGTTCGTTCTTTTCTGTTTACAGTGAAAAAAAAATTCTCAGTATCAGAAGCCTAAACCTACCCCTCAGATCTAGGATAAAACACCCACTTTGCAGCAACACACACACACACACACACACACACACACACACACACACACACAGCTGTCTACCTCACTCCCATTCTGAATCAAGGGGTCTGCAGTGAATCTTGGGCTTTGGTTTTACTTAAATCTCCTTGGGCAGGGTGCATCCAGCACGGAGCTGCAGTGGCCAGCCCTGCTGAGGTGTTCCCAGTGGGCCTCCTACCCTGCACTCAATTCTCTCTTCTGCCAGCCATCACTCCTGCACTACATCATCAGATCGCTTCCTGCTCTAAGCCAGACTAGCTCTCCTCTCTCTTATCAGTCCTGACTTCCAAAGAATTGAGCTGGCACTTTTCACTTCCCATGTTTCATGCCTCAGGAATAGACCTTCTTGCAGGTTTATTTCCCTCCCCTAATTTACAGTCAACACCAACATCAGTTAAAAGTGGGCGTAAGTAAACGGTCATAAGTTTACCCATCTTTTGATGTAACTCACTTTTAGAATAAGTGATTACTCGATTCAATCAATCCATTCAAAGAATTTTCTTTTTTTTTTTTTAAACTTACACTTTTATCTTTAAAGGAACATTCTTTGACTACACAGCACACACCAGTTCCTGCTTTTAAGAAACCTAATGTTAAGAAGGAAAACAGAGAGCCATGACAGGGAAGGAAAAGTGCCACTGGGGTGGTTAGAAGTGGCACTGTCTTTCCGTTGATTTTTTTTTTTTGTGGGTACCGGGGGTCGACCTTAGGACCTTGCGCACCAGCAGGCACCCGTGCCGCTGAGCGATATCACCGGCCCTTTTTTCGTATGTGGGTACCAGGAGTCGAACTCAGAACCTTGCGCTTGCCCGGCAGGCACTTATGCCATTTCCGTTGATTTTTTTTTTTGTGTGTGTGGGTACCAGGGGTCGACCTCAGGACCTCACGCGCCAGCAGGCGCCTGTGCCACTGAGCAATATCACTGGCCTTTGTTTCGTATGTGGGTTCTGGGAGTCGAACTCGGGCCCTCTCGCTTGCCAGGTTGCCAGGCAGGCGCTTACGCCGCTGAGCCATCTCACCGGCCCTTTCCGTTCATTTTTAAAGATGTCTCTCTTGCAAATGGAGAAAGGAAATCTGATTCTAACAGAAACTTTCATAATCAATCCAGACCCTTTATCTTTTTGTCATCTTCAAAAATTTCCAACTTCAATAATTGAACTGGCAGAGTAAATGAAGAACGAATATTTTAAATGGAGTTGGTTAATTATTAAAATATTTATTTGCCTCCTTAGGCAAGTACACAGGCCAATTCCAAAAGATGAATTTACTCTATACCAAGTATATAAACATGTCACCATGACTCTGTGGCCATTGATACTTAGCCTAAGAGAGAAGGCAGACAGGGAGACACAGTATTGTGATCTTCTGGCTCTGAATATTTTTAAAAATAATGCAGTCAAATCACATATTGGGAAAAGATATTTGCAATAAACATATCTGATAAATGATTTGTAACCAGCCTATACCACCTACTACTGCACTACTATAAATCAATAAGAAAAAAGGCAACTTTTAAAAAATGAAAAACAGACTTGAACAGACTCTTTCCTAAAGTGAATATCTAAATGTCCAAGAAGCACATGAAGAGGTGCTCAGCATCATTACTCCTCAAGGAAATGCTAAACACACACACACAATGAAATACCACTTCATACTCTCCAGAACGTCTAAAATCAGAAAACTGACAGTTCACATGTTGGCAAGCACACGAAGCAACCGGAATTCTTGTACATTGCTCCTGAGATTGTCGCTTAGTGTAACCCTTTAGAAAACTGGCAAAATCCACCCAAGCTATATGTGCAATAACTGTGTGATCCAACAATTTCACTCCTGTGAGTACACCTGCACCGGCTATTGGTTTATTGTCTCTTGACAACTGACCCTTTCTGACTGCTCATTGAGATGGACCTTGCCTCTTTAAATGTTTTTTTTTTTCTTTGCCAGCTGGTGTTGAAGTCTGCTGAGCAGAGACTGCTGGTGAACCACTGTAGAGGAAGCGGTTTGCTTCCTGGTTCCTGTATGCTGGCTCCTCAGGCTCTTCAGTGCCCTCCTCCAGCCTCCTGCCCTGGCAGCATGGGCAGCTTCCCCAGTGCCCAGCTCCTGCAGGGCCTGGCATCCAGCAGCTCCTGGTGGCTCACGGCTACACCGGCCAACCTCTTTCACCAGTTTTGTGGTAAGTGTATCAGGTACGACATTGCCCTGAGATGAGCTTTCTCTGGCACCTAGAAGATAGATTTCCAAGTTTCACTATTCTTTACATTTCTCTTTACTTCCTATTAGCCAGTCCCTTATGACACTTATTATAAACAATCTTCATATTACACTTTCCCTACTCAAATTATTACGTAGTTTTGCTCTTCTGATTGGATTGATATAATACTCAAGAAAATATATTTCCACCCCAAGACATTTACACAAAGCTTCATTCATAAAAGCCAAACCTGGAAACCACTCAACTGTCCACCATCAGTTGAATGGATGAACTGAGGTAAATTCATACAGTGGGATACTATATCAGCAATAAAAGGAGGGAGTTACCTGGGAATGGATCTCACAGACACGTGGAGTGAAAGAAGCTGTATACATCAGAGTACATACTATAAGGTTTCATGTATATGATGTTCAAGAACAGAAATAACAACTGAGGCAGGAGGATCACTGTGAGTTTGAGGCCAGTCTGAACTACATAGCGAGACCCTGTTTCAACACCCCTCCCCCCCCATAACCCTGGCTCCTTCCCTCGGCCCATCTATCTCAGCAGTGCTCAGCAACACGGACACAGCATTACAGTCCGTCATGAGATTCATGATGCTGGCTATGGTCTCGAGGCCTCCCAGTGTTGGGGCGGGCGGGTCACAGAAGCTGGAGGAGGCGGTGGGAACCAGTTTTCTCACACGCACAGCCAGTTAGTGATGGCAATGGATACACCTCAGTCTTCTCTTCCCAGCCTTTCTACACTTTCTGCACATCGTGTGGCCTTTCAGAGACTCTCTCTAAAGATGCCTGCGATGAGTAATGGGGTGATTTATAGAACTGAGCTGAGCATGTCATCCAAGTAAAGCCATTGGAGAATGATTTTGAAATAATCCTGTCACGGTTGGTTGGCACGGATACAAGCTGGTTTTTTTTTTCATAATGTCTTCCTGACTGCAGTGATAAAGACTGTAGGGGAGTTGGTGAAAAGGGAAATGTGTGCCAATTTGGTGGCTGTGGGAAATGGTTTCACTTCAAAACAGAGCAGAAATATGAAAAATCAAAATAGTTCATCCCCTGCTCCTGCCTTTCTATTCCTTTTGGGCAGGAATCAAAGGAGAAAAAGCTCAGCAGCAAAGCCATCTCCACAAACTGGGGTCAGGATGAGGGATAAGTAATTCTCACTTCCAGAATCCTGGTTACACTTCCTGCGCGTGTGAGAAAGTGGGCTCCCCGTGCCTGCGCACAGAAGCAAAATCAGGGGCTTGTGAGCTTCGCGTAAGATTCTCAGCCCTTGGCATCATTGCAAGGATTCATTTAGCTTCTAGTTACTCCATTTTCTACACTGAGCCAAAAGGAGTTAACTCAGGATCAGATGTACAGTCTATTAATTAGGGAAAAAGAGACAGTAAAAGTCATTTATCCTTTAACTTTACTTTTTTATTGATGTTTGTTCCGTTTGTTAATTTATTGCTTTGCAGCTCCAAACCTATCCTTTTTGGTTTTGCTCTGTGAATCCGGAGCTGGACTCTGCATTGCATTTCTCCTTTGACACAGACTCAATGCTAGGGTTCGCCAATAGAGGGCGCTGCAGGGAGACAGCCAGGCTGCAAAGGGAGGGAGGGATACTTTCCTTTAACTGTACTGTTTCCGTGCAGTCGTGAGCAACTTGGGGTGCAGAGCGTCCTGCAGTGTTCATCTCAGTAGTGATAGATCTCAGGGAAGTAGAATGAGAGCCCCCCAACAGAATTTTTTTTTTCTTTCCTAGCAACCACGCTTTCTCTTTTAGGGTCAGCCTGCCATCTTTGCTGTACACTCCTCTAAATCTCGAAAATCATTCCTTCAATTTCTACTGCTATTACACCAGACAGTTCTTTATACCTTTTAGCAATTAGTCATCCTTTGCCTAGCTAGCAGTTCTTCATACTAGATTTCCCCTGTTCAAATTACTAATGGTTTTGTCTCTTGACTGGTCCTGACAAGGTCCTATGTGCACCGCAGCTGACTTGGGCTGTGGTTGTGCGATCACGTGGCCCATGGCCCCCCATGAAGCCTCAGTGCTTTGGGCTCCTAGGGGAGTAGCCTTCAGCTGTGCTGTGCTAGACTGAATACATTTCAGGGACTTC
Source organism: Erethizon dorsatum (assembly GCA_028451465.1). Lineage (NCBI taxonomy): Eukaryota > Metazoa > Chordata > Mammalia > Rodentia > Erethizontidae > Erethizon > Erethizon dorsatum. The sequence continues at coordinate 83,323,026 of CM051835.1, forward strand.
ATTTCCAGATCCTAGACTTCCACATATACTTTTTTTTTTTTTTTTTTTTTTTTAGTATGTGGGTACCGGGGGGTCGAACTCAGGACGTCACGCGCCAGCAGGCGCCAGTGCCGCTGAGCGATATCACCGGCCCTTTTTTTCCTATGTGGGTTCTGGGAGTCGAACTCAGTTCCTTGCGCTTGCCAGGCAGGCACTTATGCCGCTGAGCTATCTCACCGGCCCCACATATACTCTTAATAAGACCAACCTGAGACATACCTGCAACCAGATATCATAAGAAAGGTTTTCCTTTCCTAGCTTGCCCTGTTCTATTCCAAAAGAAGGACATATCTCTTATGTTTCCCTGATTTTATGGTGCATTGCCTACAGATGTTTGGATTAATTTTGTTTTAATAATAACTGAATGCAGAGGAAAATTTTTAACATCTAAAGCCTTAAAATGATAGGAAATTAAAAATCAACTTAGGCCAGGAATGGTGGCACACATCTGTAATCCCAGCACTTGGGAGGCTGAGGCAGGAGGATCGCTGCAAATTTGAGGCCAGCCTGAACTGCATAGTGAAACCCTGTCTCAAAAATACAAAAAAAAAAAAAAAAAAAAACACAATTTAATTTATATTAATTATTGCTGCATGGGATTATGATAGGGTGATTAATAACAGATTTTCAAGCATGAAATGCCTTACAATAGGGTAAAATTGGGAAATGGAATTGAAATACAAGTTCAAGGAAGAAAAGGAGTACTAGATATTTTTACTATGTTCATTTATTTGTAAATTTGGGATGACATAAATATATAATTGCTGTGGTATCTCTGCTCCTTTGGACTCACATGTACATTAACACTTTTAAATTGTCAAGATTACTACATGCCAGAATTACATTCTTTGCAATTGTTTAATCACAGGGAGAGAGACTTTAGAGCTCATCTTTAAAAAATTCATAAGGGCATATAGTTTTACAAAATAGTTTTAGCAGATATATGAACAAATGAGATTGCCTCACTTATGATAAACCATGAAAGAATGAAGATCAAATGAATGAGAAAATAAGTGAGCCAGCTGTTGAAAGCAAGTAATGTCTCCCAGGATAAATAAAACAACATCACCTGTTTCCATGATTAGGTTCAGTGTCTTGGCTCCTTCTCTCGGGGAAACATATGGTGGAAAATGGCAGGCATCAGAGCACCCTTGACAACGAGGCCCATGCCAGCCCAGGCCTCTCCTCTGTCCTTATTTCAGAATAACCTGTGGCTGAATGAGCGGCTTATAACAGTATATTTGTTTAAAGCCTTGTGGTCTACCTTCATTATATCATCTGTAAAATGGATAGAGAAATTCCAAATCAGTGCCAGTTGTAATATTCATTTTGCCTTTTGTAAGAAAACAACTGTGACACAGAACAACACTGGACCTGGAGCCAGAAAGCCTGGGTTGGTGTCGTGATTTGCTAGTAACTGCTTGCATGATGTTTGTCCAATGCCTTCATGTCACTGCACCTCAATTTATCATCTACAAAAAGCAGATAGTGATAAGTGTTTGTGGGAACTAGATGAGATCGTGCATGTCAAAGTGCTTAACACCTGCCAGGCCCTCGGTAAATGTTTGGCTGGAACTAAAGTGCTAGCTGGCAGAGTGGTATGGGTATATCCACCTCTCTCTGCCCTAAGGCTGTGATTATTCTGCCATAAATTAACTATTTGGCTTCCACAGCTGCTCACCACTACCAGCCTTAACCCTATTAAACACCCTGCCGTCTAAATGCAAAGTATGTGGAACGTTTGATTTTTGCACATGGATGATTCCCACTTCACTCCACACGTGGTCTGTGTGAGTGCCACATTACAAGTGGCATGTGCTTCATTCCTTTTCTCAGGGGACACATGTTTCATCTTTAGAATCTACTGAAGTGATCATTGTCAATTATTTTTCTAGGGTCAATAGCATATATATTACATAAAATATAAAACACGGGCAACATAGTTTCTTGCCAAGGTGATCACTCAATCTGTTCTCACATATGTGTACAGCACTGACTGATCCTCTAATCGATTGAACTACAAGCTAACAAGTACACACACACAGAAGTTATTCCTTTACAGCAGTTGATGACAGACCTCTGCCCCCACACTGTGGCGGCATCTGGCCTGGTATTTTACAAGGAAAAGAGATCAACTGAGAAGGTAAAATGCTTGTATGAAGTGCACAGCAATATTAGGAGGTAATTACCCATTATGGAGATGTAGTTGCAAGTAGAATCGGGCTTGGCTGAATTAGAGCAGCTTCTGAATGCCGGCCAGCAGCTTTCTCTAAAATCAGGATTGCTCACCGAGCTCTTCGTACCTTTATCCTAAAACAAGAGATAGAGTTAACGTGAGTCTTGTGATGCTCTCTGGAGAGAAAATGATTGAGCTTTATTCCAGACTTGTATTAAACTAAAAGAAGAAATGATTGCAGAGATAGACAGGAAGATGGAGTTTCCACCACGTGCCAGACCCTGGATAAGGGCTCCTCTGGGTAGGGCCTCTCCACTCCTCATAGCGCCACTATGCGGCAGGTAGTGTGGCCTCCACTTCACAGACGACACAGGTTCAGGGAGGTCCCTTTGAAGACGGGACTTGAACATGTGCCCATCTGAGGCAAAGCTCATATATTTTGTCTTATTAACTCTAATCCTGGCTCCAAAAGGTGTAAGGTCAAGAAGACAGGAGCTCTGGAGGAGATTAGCATTTACATTCCCATGGAACGACCCAAAGCAGCGGTCTCAACCTTGGCTGCACATTAGATCGTCACTGTCCCGGGTTTGCACTCCTTGTTGGGAGAAATCCCTCAGGGCAGTATTTCTTAGCTTTTAGTGGGGTTCAGGATCACCTAAAGATTTGTTAAAACAAGACTCTTGGACTCTAGTCCCAGTTTCTGAGTCTACGTCTGGAGTTCGCCTGATAATCTGCATTTCTAACGAATGTCCTGGTGCTGCTAGTCAGGGTCCTCACTGTGCACCACCGTCTTAGGACATCGTTTCTCAAAGTGCAGTCCTGACCTGGAGCGTCTGGGTTGGAATTACGGACTCGGATGCAGATCCTTGGTGCTGGCCCAGATTTATAGGATCAGGTCTCAGGAGGTGGGGCCCAGGGGTCTGTCTCTTAAATAAATGTTCCAGGCCATTCTTCTGTTCACTGAAGTGTGAAAACTGTCACCCAGCGGGACTTTAAACTCTCCCTCATCTCGCATACAGCCTGGCTTTTAAGTATTGTCTCATTTTGAATGACAACCACATGGCAGAATCCATTTACAATTGACCATTAGCTGCTGTTGTGACTTGCCTCTGGTTATTTAAAATGCCCATAAGGGATCTTTCAGTCCATGCTTATAAATAAAACACAGGGGGAAAAAAAAGGAAATATTTATTCATTGATTTTTGAAAAACTCTCCAGTTGTCAAGTTTCAGACTCATCAAGGGTAAAGAGGCTTGGTTGATTAGTGTTTCACTCTTCCCCCAAACAAGTGAAATCAAGAAGAGAAACATATTTTATCGAAAACCATCTTCCTCCTTTCTCTTTGCCTCTCCGCTCTCATCAAACCTTGTGAACATGAGGCTCAGGCTCTGAGTTTAGAGGATTTGGGCAGCTTGGAGCCTGCTGTCCTGTACATGCAGCTGGGCAGCTGGATTACCACTCTGGCTTCCTCACAGATGGAAAAGGTCAACCCATGCACTATTCAAAGACTGACGGCAGGAAGCCAGGCTCAGGCTCCCAGGGGCCCTAAAGAGATGCAGGTGCTTCCCAGGGGGCTTCCCCTCAGCAGTGGGCCCCATGTGAAGCCAGCTGCCAAGAAGAGTATTTATAGCTTCCTTTGCCAGCTGGCTCCTGCCAGGTTCTCACACAGCAGCCTGGCCAATAAGACAAGGGAAAGATTGGAAGACTGAGGTGGGAATGGCCTAGTTATCTTCCTCAAGGAATCTCAGAAATCAGTTGCCCAACCTGAAGTCACAAACACAGCGAAATTTCAAATGAGGGAGGAATGAAAATCACACAAAAACTTCCCATCATTCTCCCACTCTGCTGTTTGCACAAGAGCAGTCCACCTCAGGAGAGCCTGAGCCGCCATCTGCAGAACTGACTTAATCACTGCACTTGGAGTGGATATGAAAAAGCCCAGAAGCTCTCTCAGCACTGCTCCAATCCTGCCCAGAGGCCCCAAAATGAACCAGCTTCACTTTCCAGACTCCTAAGGCAAATGTGTCAGCAGAAACAAAGGCTCATTTTTCTTTCTCATCTTTTCATTTAGGCCTGCAACTTGCACAAAAAGGCGCCCAACACAGCTCTCAGGTGCCATGAGGCACAGCCCCAGGGTTCTCTCCGGTAGCAGGAAATGCACATCTGTGGGTGTCTAACTGTTGGTTTAGGGGCCACAGTGTCCTTACTCCCATGGAAAAGCACTGGAGCCCATGAACTTTCTTGTCAGTTTTACAGGGGTATCCTCTGTACACAGCACAGTACATCAGCTCAAAGTCTGTAGGTGAAATTGTTAAATCTTCAAGGGAAAACCAACAAAACAGCAAGTGTTCCAGAAAGGGTTTCACTTCCTAACTGGCTGTGAGCCTGAGGTCAAAACCTGTTACTCAGAGTCCAGATGAAATTGCCGTAAGAGGCACAATCCATCGGATTGTCCTGCCTGAGGCCCTGATGTTTCCCAGGGTCCCTATGAGGGACTGATGCAGAGACTCCAGTGGCTGGTGGGACATTCTCTCTATGGCTTGACTAGTGTATCTACAGTATGGTGGCCCCTGAAGTCCTCACAGTAGGGGTGATTTCCAAAAACTCCTTCCTGAAAGTAGAAGGGAATTTACATTTTGTTTTTCATCTTTGAAAATGAAGTAGGCAAAAGTAGAAGGACACCTGGTTAGGGTAATGGCTAGACAGGGGAGCAAGGGTAAGATCACCAATCCTTGCCGTGCACTTTTTTTTTTTTTTGTGGGTACCGGGGGGTCGACCTCAGGACCTCACGCGCCAGTAGGCGCCTGTGCCACCGAGTGATAACACCGGCCCCTTTTTTCGTATGTGGGATCCGGGAGTCGAACTCAGGCCCTTGCGCTTGCCAGGCAGGCGCTTATGCCGCTGAGCCATCTCACCGGCCCCTTTGCTGTGCACTTTTGAGTTGCCTAGCACAGCACTACGCACCTTCCACAAGTCACTTCATTTAACCCTCACAATAACCCAGTGAGGTAGGTGCAGCTGCTGTCCTTCCTTGATAGCACAGGAAACCACAGCCTGGAGATGTGAAAGAACTGGTTCTGTTACAGAAGAGAATGGCAGAGTTGGGATTAAAATCTTACTTCCTAAGACCCCCAGCCTTCACCCACAGACCTCAGAACAGCACTGTTGAGTCCAACAGGCTCTGTGGCTCAGCTTCTCCAAGAGCTCACTGTGCTGATTTCTGGCTTCCTTGCAGTGTACAGAGGGAGGCAGGGCAGGGAATTTGGTCTCAGCACCCCCAAGGGTCAGTTTATAGGATCAGCCACTCTGGCTGGCCCCAGACTCTCCTGAGGCCTCCCTTGTCCTGTTTCCACAATTGATGACACACACTTGAACTGGACATTTTGGCTAGCTCATTTCCCAGTCTGGAGCTTGTTTAACTGGGTGATTTTTAGGCTACATCACGCAGATCAAATTCCTGGTGGCTGCAGCCAGGTGGTAGTGTTCTGCCCCACTCCTGGATATGGTGGTGGCAGCAGGGACTAGAAGCAGCAAAGGTAATTGGCCAGTTGCACCTGCAGGGGTGCCATGGGATCCAGTGATGCTGTGTGTTGTCTTTCCACCAATGGGCTGTTACCCTTCTCTATTAGGAAGAACCGAGCATGTATGGTGTGAAAGGAGCACGGCAACATCAGAAGTTATGCTGATTGTACTTGAACATCTTTGTTGTGTGCTGGGATCATCATTTTATATGTTTTTGTATGAGGTAGGTTATATTGTATTGTGGTTTGGGTCTAAAATGATCCTCAAAGGCAAGCTGACTGGCCTTTGGAAGTTGATTGGATCATGAAGTCTCTGACTTCATCAAGTGGATTAATCCACTGACGAGATCATAATTTGATGGTGTTATTGGGAGGTTATGGAAACAGGAGGTAAGGCCTACTTGAAGGGAATGAATCCTGGGGTATGACCTTGGGGACTATATCCGGTCTGTGGCCTCTTCCTTTCTACTTCGGTTCTCTTACAGTCTCTGCTTCCTGGTCACCATGGGGTGACCTGCTTTCCTCACCATACCCTTCCTTCCACCAAGATGCTCTAACTCACCTCAGGTCTGCAGCAATGGAACAAGCTGTGGACTGAAACCTCTGAGCCAAATATATCTTTCCTCCATTAAATTATCTCAGGTGTTAGGTCACAGCCATGAAAACCTGATAACCCATCTTTCCATAAGGTCCAGTGACCCCCAGAGAGAGTTTTCCTCCCTGGACTCCTCATGGTCTTTTATTTTCCAAGTTACACAGAAGGATTTTCACTTATGTCTTCCTTGTTTACTGTGAAGACTCCCAAAGTCCAGCAGTTCCTGGCAAACAGTGGATACTTAATTAACACCTACTGAAGTGATTGATCGAGTAATACCTAGCTGAATAAGTGAATCAATCAACCATTCATCCTGGGTCCTTGATTCCCAAAGACACCAGAGAATAAGACACTAGGGTTTTTCTCTGGGTCTTTAAGAAGCACTGTCGCTTTCTTAGATGTGGAAAGCGTGTCAGCTCAGGTCCTGCAGTAAGAAGACCCAAAACAATTTAAAGTGGTGGTGGGGCTTGTGAGGGTTACAGTTGTGGAAGAAAGGAAGAAGCAAGACTGGGTAAGGAAGCCCACCATGGGAGCTGGTGGGCTGGAGGAGAGGCAGGAGAACACGGGATGGACCAAGGAGGGCCTCCAGCCTCCCCGGGAGCTGAAGTTCTGCCAGCCATTTTGGCTGCTATGGGAGGCCGTGTAGGGTGATTGTCATGTTCTTTATTCAAGCAACGTGTTCTCATTGGGTGTTTCTTTCATGTGGTGACAATGATTTCTTCCTCACCCTGCACTTTATTTCTTTTCAGGAGCACTGCTGAGCCCTCCTCACTGAGAGGCAGCATAGGGCACAATGGCCCTCTCTCTGCCTGGCGACCTTTTCTCTTTCCAGTCACTTTCCTTATGTCTCAAACTCAACCAGCCCAAGCCTCACTGGAGAGCATTCCTTCCTGTGACAATTTTCATCCTATCAAAGGCATCAGCAGTCATAGATCAAAATCTAGATTCCTCTTCCTTCCCCCTCAGTTCCTCAGCTGGGGCAAGAGCTCTCCCAGACTTGACTCCTGTCCTTCAGGCACCAGCTGCAGGCCAGCCTCCAGGCCCTGAGAGACAGACACTCAACATCCTGGTTTTAGCCGCAGACAGTATCCGGTTGTCTGACTGAATACACAGGCCAAATGAGGAGGCCTCTGTTATCAGCAGGGGGAGGATAACTTTGTTTTTTCTGCTGCTTGCATCTGGCAGTTGGTATCCTGTGTAAACAAGCCTCTTTACTTAAGGCAAGTCACTTTCCCCTGCAGAATCCTCATTCTACCTGGAAGCCTTTCCGTCTTGGGGCGTGAATATGCAGTTGTGTGGTAGCTACCTTCTGCTAGCTACCACTTTTTTCACCTACCTTGGTTATAATGAGCACCATTGCCTTCTTTCAGTTCATTCACTCCTTCATTTGTTTTTTTTTTTTTTTTTTTTTCCCATTCAGCAAACACGTACTGAGGGTGTTTACCCAAAGAGAGTCATGTAGGGAGGGGCTGGGAGCATGGACTCTGCAGTCAGACTGCCCTTCTGCTCATATCCCAGCTCAGCCCCTGTCTACAACACAGGAACATGGTTGATAAATAGAATACTCATCTCAGAGATTATAGGAATTAAAATAGTAAAACAGTGCCTGGCATATAGTAAGGGCAACTAAAGGAATGGAATCAGTAATATCAAATTCTTGTTCCCAGGGAAGTTCCAGTCAAGTGGGAAAAAATAAAGCATGAATAGTCATGATGCTGGCTGGTACGAGCTATGGCTAGAGTACCCAAGCCGAGACACTTGAGAAAGGAAGGGATGCTAAAATAATGAAAATTACATAGTTATTAAAATTATTTATTGACAAACAAATTACTTTCATCATAGTGGCAGATTTACATAAAATAAAAATTTTAAAATAGAAAGTATTTTCATGTACAAAAAATTTTTAAAATAATTTTTATTAAAAAAATAGAGGGCCGGTGAGATGGCTCAGCATTGTAAGTGCCTGCCTGGCAAGCATGAGGTCCTGAGTTTGACTCCCGGTACCTACATACGAAGAAAGGGCCGGTGATATCGCTCAGCAGCATGGGCACCTGCTGGTGCGTAAGATCCTGAGGTCGACCCCGGTACCCACAAAAAAAAAAAAAAAAAAAAAGAAAATAGAACCAGAATAATTATTGGTACATACTTATATGTTTTAATTTATTTCTTATATTTGCCTTATGCATTAAATAACTGGAATTTTTGAAAAATTTATTTACTTCAATGTCTTTTCATGTTTAATTTTTAAATAAAACTGTCACATCAGAGTTGCATTTTGTGATTATTAAATTGGAAATTGACACTTCTCTGTAAACAAAAATAGTTTTAACTGAAAAAATACTCTTTGCAAATGCTGCATTGCTTAGTAAATGCAGAGAAAATGCAGGTAACTGAAAGCTATTCTCAATTCTTATGTTTTCATATTGAATTATTTCAGTCCAGATAACTTCAACAAGGTATGTCTTTTGTTCCCATTCAGAGCAGTTTTATTCAACAAGCATTTTACAAGGCACAGCATGTCAAATGTTTTTGTTTATCATGATTCTTTTTAATGCTTCAGCCAAGTTAAATGTTGTAAAATTGCAGGCCTTTTTAATTATATTCCATTTCAGTACAGAATGTAAATTGATCCAATTAAAAATAGGAGCTTCACCAATAGATTTTTCTCATAAGCCAAGGTATTATATACCTCTGAGCTCTAACAGCTTAATTTATTTCCTCCCTTGATTTGATAGAGACAATTCCAATGTGTCTCTATATGAGCTTGTTATAAATAATTACAATTCATAAAAAGCTTTACAACCTGAAAATTTTTGAATAATTATTCCACTGAATTTTCATCAAAATGCAGCCAGCATGTGAGGAATTATTCTAAAATAATTAAAGAGTATTCCAGAATATGTAGGTCTTACAAAGTGATTATTCAAAGATTCATATATTTATAAAATCGCATTGTTGATGGGCAACTCAGAAAGAAAATGTACATTGCCAGGCTGAAGTTTTTGCTGTTATTGCTAGAGTGTGGGCTTTTTTTTGTTCTGTTTTGTTTTGCTTTGTTTGTTCTGAGAGGGATACTTCATATAAACTCTGTCATAAGAATTTTGTACTTTAGTTACTTTGTTTTTTGTAGAAATATTTGTAATTTTTTGACAATGACAATTTCCTTTAGTGGCATATCACAGTGGTTTGGACACACTTATGAATTATGTGCTCTATAACCATTTCCAAGTATATTCCACTCTGTCCTTTCTTAATTTAGTAAGAACATTATTTTTCCATTTTCATGAGCCTGTGCTCCCCACAAAATTTGTATTCCTATTATTACCACGAGATACATCTTATCTTTTGTTTAATTTTTCTTTTTGTTAGTACATTTTTATAGTACATAATGGTTACATTCCTCTTGAGTTGGTGCTGGTACACAGCACATCTTTATTCTTTCTTCATTCCCTTCCCCTCCTCTCCCTCCCCACTCCCTCCTTGTCTTGGTCCCTTTCCATTTTACAAAAGATCTATCTGCTGTTTCCTATCATCTTTTATTTTGCTCTTCAAGTTATTTATATTTTGAGTTTCTTACACAAGTGAAATCATGTAATAATTAAGCTTGCGTGTCTGATTTATTTCACTTAACATTATGATCTCAAGGTACATCCATTTCCCTATAAATGACTCAAATTTACCACTTTTTATGGAAGAATATTACTCCATTATATATAAATACCACATTTTCTTTGTCTGTTCATCTGTTGATGGACATATAAGTCACTTCCAAGATACAGCTGTTATGAGATGTGCTGTTATAAACAAGGGTATACATCTATCACTTAATATGGTACCTTTAATTCTTTCCAAAGATACCTAGCAGGGGAATAACTGGATAGGATGGAATTTCTATTTTTAGTTTTTTAAGGACTCTCCATACTGATTTCAATAGTGGTTTTACTAGTATACATTCCCACCAACAATGTAGAAGGGTTCCTTTTTCCTCTGAAGCCTTGCTAGCATTTGTAATTATTTGATTTCTTGATGATGGCCATTCTTTCTAGAGTAAGATGGAATCTCAGTATTGTTTTAATTTGCATTTCTCTAATAGGCCCAATAACATACACTGGAGGAAAGATAGCCTCTTTAACAAATGGCGCAGAGAAAACTGGCTATCCATGTGCAGAAGATTGAACAGAGTCATATCTCTCACCATGTACTAAATTAAAATCAAAATGGATCAAAGATCTAAATGTTAAAGCAGAAACACTTAATTGATAGAAGGTAAAAAAGTAAAACTCTTGAAGACATAGGCACAGGCAAGGACTTCCTGAACAGAACCCCAGTGGCACAAGAAATAACATCAAGAATCAACAAATGGAATCATATCAGATTAAAAAGCTTCTGCACAGCAAAGGAAACCAACAGAGTGAAGAGACAACCTACAGAATGGGAAAATATTTTATCAATTATTTCTCAGACAGAGCGCTAATATCTAGAACATATAAAGAACTAAAAAAAAAAAAAAAAAAAAAAAAAAAAGCTTAGACCTCCCAAAAGACTCAATCAATAAATGGGCAGGTAAATTGAATAGACACTTCTCAGAAGTACGAATGGCCAATAAATAGATGAAGAAATGTTCAACATCTCTGGCCATTAGAGAAATGCAAACTAAAACATCTTATCTTTAACGTTGAACTTGTGAACTGAATTTATAACAGCATTCCTATCAATGTCAGATGATTTTCCTGAGAATGAACTTCCAAAAGTTCTACTTGGATTTCATGAATTGTTTTGAAGAAGGTGAAACCATCATTGAAATTAACCTATTTCTTATTTCAAGTACCTAAGGACACTAATATAAAAAAGGCCTCCAGCAATTGTTTAGCAGCTCTTCTTTTGCTAATGGAGCTAACAGTTATACAGCTATCAGTTCACTTTTTGGATGTGCAGACCTGGAGTAAAAGTGGACAAATTAATTTAGAAGAGCTGTTGTTTGATCTTTGGCAGCTGCACACGCAAATTCTTGTTTGTGGCCACAGCCTTCTTAAAACCGTCTAATGTTTCAAGCAGAGGTTGGCTTATCTTCATATTTGTTCCGGTTTTCTTGTGATCATTGATATCACCAGGACCCTCAGTGGTGGATCAGAAATCCCAGCAAACATTTTACACAAGCTATATGTTCCTCAGTTCTCTTGATACGTGGAAATTCAGGACTTGATTTTTATTTGTTTTGTTCTGTTCTGCTCTGTTTTGTTTTGAGACAGGGTCTTGCTATGTAGTGCAGGCTGGCCTTGAACTCACTTGTGTAGCCCAGGCTGTCCTCGAACTCATGGCAATCCTCCTGCCTCAGCCCCCCGTGTGCTGGGATTATAGGCATGTGCCACCATGCCTGGCAAGGACTTAATTTTTAAATATGCACTTTTTTTGTTTTATTCAGTTGCTCCTAAAAATATTTGTTGCCAAATTTTAAAAAGATAATAAATAGTAAAGTTGTAATTTTATGCCACATTATAAATGAAAAACTATACAGCAAGAGTATTCAGGCTTTTCATCATATATTGTATATATATGGGCCAGTCTATATATGTATATATAAGGGCCAGTCTCTAAATCCCATTTATTTTACATAGAGACCTGTTATGGTTTATATGTAGATGTCCTCCCAAGAACCTCAAGTGCTCAGAAGTGGGGCCTTTTGAAAGGTGATTGGATTATGGGGATTGCATTGCTGACTCACTGTTAGAAGGTGGACATTGGTCAGAAGAGGCAGGTTGCCATGGGGCTGACCCTGAAGGGTGTGTCTACCTTCCCGACTCCTCCCTTGGTTCTCTCTCTGCTTCCTATCTGCCACGTCATGACCAGCTCTCCTCCATGCCCCTCTGCCATGCTGTCCTGCCTTGGAGCCTACAGACTATGGACCAAAATGTGAGCCAAAATAAACCTCTCCTTTCTCAGATTGTGGATGTCTGATATTTTGTCCCAGCAGTGAATGAACTAAGACAACACCTTTACCTTTGCTACAGACTACACTGATTAGAGGCTTTGGTGACTTGGCCAAGACTCAACTGGCTGGCACACCAGATGGCCAGAAAGAACAGCGGTATGGAATCCACCTCCCACTGTCTTCTAGGGTCAAGAGTTACAGGTACTTCATCTTACCAGCAGACCCCTTGAATGGGTAGTATTGGTTAGCACATGTTCCAGTTCCCATCTAGAAAAGTTCAATAAAAGGACAAATTATTGCTGGTCATCTTTCAGATTTGAGCATATGTTCAAGTGGGACCCTTGTGGACTGCCCAGTGATCTTACATATTTGCAGACCAGATCGGTAGAAGCTGGAAGTATAATGTGAACATCTATCAAATTCACTCCAACTTACTTTAATGCAATCATCACCAACAGTATTTTGTAGAAAGGTGAAATATCTGGGACAAATGGTAAAACTGCACGGGAAGCCAAGCACAAACACTCCTGGAAGTGTTTTAGGAGAAGCAGGGTACAGGAGCTCACTGGCTGTGAGAGTGGCAAGTGCATCATTATCTCACACCCAGTAGCAAGGGAAGAGAGATTGGGGAGGTTTTTAGGCTAAGAATACCTGCACGGAACCTGAAAAGACAGGTTGAAGATTACCAAGTAAAGTTAAAAGCTTCTACACAGCAAAAGAAACAATCCACAAAATGAAAATGCAACTTGCAAAACATGCATCTGATGAAGAATTAACATCCAAAATATATAGGGAACACCTGCTTATAACTCAACAACAAATAAACAAATAATCTGATCTAGAATGGGCAGAGGAGCTAAATAGACATTTTCCAAAGAAGACATACAAATGACCAACAGGTAAGTGAAAAAAGTGCTCCACATCACTACTCAGGGAAATGCAAATTAAAACCACAGTGAGATAACATCCCACACCAATCAGGATGGTATTGTCAAAAAAACAAGTGTTGGCAAAGATGCAGAGAAAAAGAACTCTTGTGCGCTGGGTAGGAATGTAAATTAGTACAGCAATTATAAAAAAAGAATATGTATGTTTCTCAAAATTAAAAATAGAACTGCCATATGATCCAACTCTCACGCTTCTGGCTAAATATCCAAAGCAAATAAAATCAGTATGTTCAAGAGAGGGTTGCAGTACCAAGCACCCTGTAGCATTATTCACAATAACCAAGACAGGGAAGCAACTGAAGTGTCCATCGATGGATAAGTGGATGAAAGGAATGTAGAGTATAAATACAATGGAATACTAGTCGGCCTCAAGAAAGAAGGAAGTCGTGTAACACATGACAACGTGGATGGACCTGAATGACAGTGAAATACAAGGGACAAATACCATATGTTCTCACATAAGTGAAATAAGAAGGACAAATGCCATATGTTCTCACATATACCGTATGAGGAATCTAAAATAGTCTACCTCACAGAAACGAAATTGATTGGTGGTTACCACGGGGTGGTGGATGAAGAGATATTAGTTAAAGGCATTAACAAGGTTTCAGTTGTGCCATGTGAGTAAGTTCCAGAAACCTACGGTACAGCAGTCCCTGTAGTTAATAACGTATACTGAAAAGGTGGCTAAAGGGTAGATCTCATGTTAAGTGTTTTTATCATACACAAAAATAACAGAGTGGGAGAAAACTCTTTTGGAAGTGATAGATAACTTTATAGCATAGATTGCGGCATCGTTTCACAGATATATACTTATCTCCAAACTCACTAAGTTGTATACATTGAATATGTATACATTTTGTATGCCAGTCAAACTTCAAAAAAGGTATGAATGGCTAAAAAGCAGTTTTAAAAGTTGCTCTGTGCTCTTTTATTTATCTGATTTAGTTCTCATAAAAACTGTATGCATGGATAATATTACTCTCATTTTACGTCATAGGAAACCAGGGTTTAGAGAGGCTAAGGAATTTAACCAGCCATGTTGGCACATGCCCGTAATCCTGGCACTCTAGGAGGCTGAGGCAAGAGGATTGCAAGTTTGAGCTTACCCTGGGCAACCTAGTAATTTAGCAAGACCCTGTTTCAAAATAAAAAATAAAAGGGACTAGGGCTGTAGAGGCCCTGGGTTCAATCCCCAGTACCAGCAAAAAAAAAAAAAAAAAAAAAAAAAAAAGAAAGAAAGAAAGAAAGCTAAGGAATTTGCCTGAGGGTGTCCACCTTGGAGCTGGCGAGGCTGGAATTCAAACACAGCTCCGTGACTTCAGAGTGGCCATTCCAGGCAGGTCCACAAAACTCTGCTCTGCCCATGCAGCATGAGAGGTGATGACCCACTGGGAAGCCGCAGGTTATTCTGGTGAAAGCTGGGGTGGATCCAACAAAAGATGCTACTGAAGGTAGGTGGTGGCCAATCCAGTCCCGAGACTTGCAGAGCAGCCGCAGCACACCTGCTGCTCTCCATGAAGACCTTGCAAGTAAGAGCGGCCTGCACTCACTCCCCTCACTGTCTCTCAACCCATCACGCTCATGCTTGCTTCAGCAGCACATACACTAAAATCAACCCGTTATGCTTTTTGTTTACAGACGAGTTATAGATGTGGCTAAATTAAGTGCAGTTTACCGAGTACTGTCTTCTATAGGTTTCTTATTGTCTTACAGGTGTGCGTTTTGGTTAAAGGAGCTTTGAGGTCAAGACTAATGTTACTATAGATTTCTTAATAGCTCCGCTTGATACTGAGCATATGGAAAACATCCAGAAAAACATTTATACAACAAGGGATGTCAATAAATGGTTATTGGATTAGACTTGATTTTTCTAATACTGTATCTCAAATGTTTAAAAATAGGATTTGACTTCCAACCTGCTTTAATTTCCCTTTTTGACCTGCATCAGTTTTGGATTGTCCTCTCAAATTTGCTCTTAGGTTTGTTCATGCCCAGTGCTTTCATTTTAGCTGCTTGACCTTTCTCCTGCTGCATCTGAGTAACGGGCTCATTTTCTGCCAGATATTCAGGGTTGAGTAGGTCTAGGTGGGCAGCAGGTGGTTCTTTCTTTAATACCTCATTGACTATGCCCACTGGGGTGTTACTGATTTTAATCTCAGTTGATTGAACTTCACTGGTTTGGGCTGATCTAGCCACGTCTTCATGGGACTAGAATTCTGGAACTAAGTTCAGCCCGTGGTAACCGCTAGCCTCATGTGCGGGTTTAAATGAATTAAATACATAATTCAGTTCCCCAGTCACTTGGTCATATTTCAGACGCTCAGTAGCTGCGTGTGGCTCATGGCTGATTGGATTGTACAACTTTGGAAGTTTTGCATCTTTGCAGAAAGTTCTGTGGGAACAAGGCAGATGGTTTGAGGTGACAGTATGGAATAAATTAATAAAATCTAGGGCAGAACTGAACAGTATATGAAGTTTTGATAAATGACTCTTATTTTGGTTTATTTACTATTCAGTGTAATATTAGAAAAATTCCTAGGGACAAAATTACTTTGCTGCACTTATATAATTATTTGCCTAAGTATTTGTGACTTCCAACAAATCTGTGAGCTCTTCCAGGATGGGGAATTCCTGCACTTACAGTTGTGTCCGGCATAGAAAGGACTCAAAATATATATAGATACTTAGAAATCTCATTTAATTTTCTTTATTGCTAGCTATAGCTATTAATCTCATAAATTAAATTCTCAGATCTACCAATTTTTTTCTTCTACTATTGTTGACATTGTATTTTCTGAGAATACAAAAGGAAGAAAAAGTTCAACAATGACATACAGGGCCGGTGAGATGGCTCAGCGGCGTAAGCGCCTGCTTGGCAAGCGCGAGGGCCTGAGTTCGACTCCCAGAACCCACATACAAAAAAAAAAAGGGCCGGTGATATCGCTCAGCAGCATGGGCGCCTGCTGGCACGCGAGGTCCTGAGGTCGACCCCCAGTACCCACACACACAAAAAAAAGAATGACATACAAATTCATTCGAATGAAAATATGACAAATTTATGATGGGGGATATAGAAGGAAAAACTCCCTATGTAGCCCGTGTGGGATCCTGAAGACCTTACTTTGGGGGTGATGTGGCCCTCATTTGATTTTTGTGTGGAATTGGTAGGAGCCTGAAAAGGGTATCATGACTTTGGTGGTCACAGATGTGCTGTCTCTCAGCCCAAGGAAGGTGATGCAGACTGATAGAAAATCAGCTTCCTGTTCCTTTCCTCTCTGTGGAAGGGCCCTGTGCCAAAGCTCTGGGATGCTTATCTGGGTCCTGCAGATCTTTGAAATGAGGTCATTCAGGAAGTTGAATCCCTTTGACACACTTATCTCTGCATCCTTGGCCTTTGTTCTCATGGAGAATGACCGGTGACCTTGTGGTGCTTCCATGTAGGCTAAAACAGCTGTTGTGAGGCAGATGCCAGATGCAGGTCCCTGTGTGGATGTACACGTCCTTCCCCAGCTGTCAGGACAGGACCAGTGGAAGGAGGAGTGCTCCATCCCACCGCCACCCCATAATGCTGCAGAGGAAGTGAGAGGAGAACTTTGTGCCCGGTAGGGAATCTCTCTCTCTCTCTCCCCCTCTCTCTGTCAGTATTTCCCTCTCTCAATCTTTCTCTCTCTCTCTCTCACACACACACACACACACACACTTCATATGTATGCACATTTATCAAGACACAACCCAGAAATTTTTCCTCTTCAATTCATCTTAGTTGACAACCGGTTATACCAGTTCCAAGGGCTCATTCTTACCTGAAGAGGTGGGGGTCACTGCCTTTTTGGATCGGGATTTCTCCATGGCTCTGTCTATCTTTTCATATCTTTCGATACACTCTTCTTAACTGTATGTGTACACCTTGCAATGTGTTCTGTCCAATAGGAATTTTGTGCAGCAAGCCCTGATACTCACAGTTTGTGTCCCCTTTCCCACACGGATTCCCTTCCCCAAAACTGTTTTGGCTCAACCTGTCTTTGTGCTTCTGTGAGCAGAAAAATAATCTTTCCAAGGAGTTACAAGTAGTCATTCTGTAGAGGAAGAGAGGGCTCGATAGTGACAGGAGTGCTATGGCCATTGCAGAAGTCTGGTCAAATCCCCAGGAGATTTTGAAGTTTGCATTACTTGTGGAATACATTATTCGAGTCCTGTTTCATTCTGAGATTTCCTGCCTCTTTATTTCCTCTAACCTTGTCTGTCTTCCATTTTCCAGTTGACTGTTGGCGTGTGCTACGAGCAGTCGGGCAGCATTTGTTGGAAGGAACGGCGAGTCTGAAGGGTTTCGCACCTTTCTCTGTGAGGCTGAGTTCACAAAGCAACTGGAAGTCTCTTGCTCTTGGGAAATGATTGTACGGGACAAGACACATAAGACTCCTGTTGCATGTATTTATAAAAATATTGTTAGCCAGATGTGGTGGCGCACGCCTGTAATCTCAGCACTTGAGAGGCTGAGGCAGGAGGATTGCCGTGAGTTCAAGGCCAGCCTGAACTACAAAGCGAGACCCTGTCTCAAAAAAAAAAACAAAACACCATTCTCATACGTAACCTGTGTCAGAACAACAAGCTAGACTAGTAAACTATTTGTTAGAAACCAATGAAGGGAAGGTTTCTTGCTTCTGATGGGAGAGTGAGGGAGGAGGACAGGAGGTAACGGTGAGCAACAGTGAGCATTGACTGGTTTTGGCTGCCATCATGTCCACTCATTCTTCTTGGTAATGTTTCCCTAGTTTTCATTCAGGTATTGTAAAATCAAGGTTCAGGAAGAAAGCAGTGGGCGCAATCACAGCAGTTGGTGGAGGAGCTAATTACAGAGGTGTGGGTGGGATGATCACTGTCTCAGTCCATTCAAACTACTGTAACAGAATAATATAAACGAGGTGGCTTACAAACAACAAAATGTATTTCTCACTGCTCTGGAGGTTGGAAATCCAAGGGTAAGGGATGAGAAGATTCAATGTCTAATGAAGGCCAACTTCCTCACAGACCACCATCTTCTTACTCTAACCTCTCATGGCAGACGGGCAACAGTTCTCTCTTGGGCCCCTTTTATAAGGACAGTAATCCCAGTCATGAGTGCTCTGAAGAGGTCTGAAGAGAGCTGACTCTGAAAAGGCTTGCGGTCACCCCTTGGGAGCTATCCCTCTAGAGTAACCCAGCCACAGTCAGAACCACAGTGAGACATCCTGGTGCTCCCGTGGTATTCCCACGACCAAATCCAACTAACGCCAGAGAAAAAGAGAGCAGGCTGAAGAGTTGGCCCCTTTGGGCAGAGCAGTACAGAGCAGTAAAGAAACATTAGACTTACTGGTCCTTGTGAAGGTACTTTCATTATTCACTTCATTACTTTGCAAAAAAAAAAAAAAAAAAAAAAAAAAAAAATATATATATATATATATATATATATTCCTGCCTTTGAGTTGCTTACATTAATTTTCCTCTTCTTCTCTAGTCTCTTAAACATTTAACTCATCTATTTTTCAGCCTTCTTCTATTCTAACATGAAACTTTTAAGGCTTAAATGCTCTGTTAACAAGTGTATCTGCAACTAAGTCTACATGCTGTCAAAGCGATGTGTCCATCCACATCCGAACAAATGACCTCCCCCAAATCCTCTAGTGTTCCTCCATCCCAGTTTCAGAAAAGACAAATCTGTTCTTCCACTTAGCCAGGCCATGTTCTTGTCAGTGCCTTTGATTCTCACTTTCTCTTGCAACCCCCTCCAATCAATCAGGAAATCCTATTGGTCTTCCCAGTTTCTGGCCATTGAGTCACCTCTGTTACATCACGTAGCCTAAGCCATTGCCACATCTTGCTTGGCTTATCGTCTCCCAGTTCTGTTCTCCACACAGTGCACAGAGAGAGCCTTCAAATACTGACTCACCCCCAATGTCTTTCTATCTTTTGAGAGTAAATCCCAAGTGACTGACTGGCCCACAGGGTCTTTGGGGATCTGACCCCTACCGTCTCTCAAAGCCTATCTTCTGCATTCTTTGGCTCACTCTGCTCCAGACACCTCCCTGCTCCTCAGGGGGCATGGTTAGGGGCTTTTGCACTTGTCTCCTAAATACCTGCATGGCGCTCTCCTTCACTTCTTTAAGGTCTTTCTTAGATGTTACATTATCAGAGTCTTTCCTTCAGCAAACTGTATAAAATTCCTCCTTACCCAGTCACTCACTCACCTAATGTAATCCTTTCCCTTATTTGTTTTTCTTCTTGGCATCACCCTTGCTTGACATTTCTTTCTTGTTTGTGAGCTGTCTATCTTCCACTATTAGCATAATAAGCTCCCTCAAGGCAGGGGTTATGTCTTTTGCTTACAGCTTTATCTCCAATGTCTAGAATACAGTCTGACACATAATAAGAGTTCAATAAATATTTAGTGGGTGGATGGATGGATGACTAAATGAATAAATACAGGTTGACTTGACAAATGTTCCAGGGAAACTATTTCCCCTTTTATCCAGATCCCTGGCTCTGCCTTTATACAGTAGTGTGGTTCGCCTACTTCTTGTTATTCATCCTTTCTCCAAAGGCATTGATAGCCCTTCATCCCCTCCCTCACCCTCCCACCCCCCTCTGGCTTCTTTTTCTGTCCTCTGACGATTTCCCTTACTTTCTTTGGAGCTCGGCTATATATTTTGATAAGATAGTGCTTTATTTTATTGCATTTTGGAGGAAGATTTCTTAGATGATCTGGTATAACGTATTATTCAATATGGAACTGCTCAGGCTTTCAGTGGAGCCAGGATCCCAAAGGACTGACTTGTCCAAGACCTTGCTGTAAATGAAATTGCTGAAACCAGATCCTGAGATTCCTCACCTCCTGTGTAGTACTTTACTGCCTCGTGGCCTGGTGGCTGCCCTAATTCCTTTAGAATGTCTAATGGTACAGATATTCCTAGACTAATGATTATCCCTCAGGAGAGAGGACAGACAGGAAGGGAAAACAAGAAGTCTTCAGAGTTGCAAGGAAACCCTTGTAGCCACAAAGGGCTATAATAATGAACTGTAAATATGTAATGGGAAGTAGCTCTGGGAAATATGGCTGATATTTGCAACGTAGCTTTTTTCAGAAGCTGCTCATTTTGCTGTTTCTCTAGAAGTTCATTTCCTAAGGACTTTTGCTCTAATCCCAAGTGGGAGGCCATCTGCCTTTCATTCGTATGGTTAACTTAGACTGTACCTTGGGTGATTGTCATTTGGAATGTAAACATTGGTACCTTGATAACTATAGAAAGTTTTTTTAGAAGTATTATTGGCCCTGATGAGATGGTACAGTTAGAAATAGGCTGCATTTGAAGTAAAATGGCTAGAGGTTGTTACGCTCACAACACTGCAAGTCAGTTGAAAACTGAGAAGTTCAGTCAATCAATCAATTTTACTTCATGCCATACCAACTGGAAATTTTTTTAAAGCCTTATTTTTCCCATTGAATTGACTGACTTTGGGCCAGAATTGCTTTAATTGCATGGTTGCTTTTGATATATGGCAGACATTGAATGCTTTGTTGGATCATGATTAAGTGTAACAAATAGGCAGACAGCCCCAGTTGGTTTGCTGAGTTTTTACTTGCAAAATCATTTACTACTGCCAATCTAGCAGTAGCTGGTTTAAAAAAAAAAAAAGGTGAATGATCCAGAATACAGCATTTTGTTCAGTAAATTAAAATTTTGATGCATCATACCAAATCATTGGATCACTTAACCCAATATGCATTTTTGATAGGTAAGGTTATAATGATTTTAGAGATGTAGACAATGAGATGTTCTGGAATACCTATCTTTATTAGCCTTTTGCTTTGAAGATTGCCTTTTTGAAAAAGATTGAGTAAACTATGTTTTCTGACTATAAATATATTATTGAAATGAATATTTGAAAGTCCCATCTACCCAAAGGCAGCAATAGCTAATACTTCAGTATATTTTCTTCTGGTCCTTTTATTTTTTACACTTTTTTTTTTTTTACTAATTGAGATGATACTCGATCTTGCTGTAATATTTTTCACTTAATAATTTACATCCTAATGTTTTGTCTTCCTCTCTAAATATAACTCAAATACTTTCCCATGTTATCAACTCTTCAAAAGTATTTTTTAATACTCACAGAATGGATGGGGACTAGTTTATATGCACATTCTCTTGTTGGGCAGTTAAGTTGTTCATGTAAATCCCACTCAACTGAACAACTTTGTACATTATCCTTTTTTACATATATAATTAAATTATTTCCTTAAGCTAGAATTCTATAATTATAGAAGAATTATTTAGTTCAAAATCATAAATATTTTTCAGATTTTGAGGACAAATGGGCAATTATTTTCCTAAAAGGATGTCCTTCTTCTTTTTTTTTTTTTTAATATGCAGGTACCAGGAGTTGAACTCAGGGCCTCGCACTTGCCAGGCAGGCACTTATGCTGCTGAGCTATATCACCGGCCCCTAGGATGTCCTTCTTTATATTTAATCTAATAACGCGAAGAGGACTTGTCTCACCATACTCAGGCCAGAATAGAGCTTTGCTTTTTTGTTAATTACTGTTTTCCTTAGGGCTGAATATATAATCACCACCCCCCATATCCATGGGTTCTGCATCCCCAGGTTCAACTAATTTCAGATTAAACATATTTGGAAAAAAATTACATCTGCGCTAAACACACACAGACTTGCTTCCTTGCTATTATTCCCTAAAAAATACAGTATAGCAACTATTCATATAGTATTTATATCATATTAGGTATTTTAAGCAATCTAGAAATAAAGAATATCAGAGGTTGTGCACAGGTGATATGTAAATGCTAGGCCATTGTATATAATGAACTTGAAATCTGCAGATTTTGGTATCTGAGGGGGATCCTGGAACCAATCCCTAGAGATACAGGGGATGATCGTATTTGTTTGTTTAGTTGTTATATTTTTTAGTTGTTATTTTTTGATCAGGCATTGATCTAATCTGAACAGAGTAACTCAACACCCTTTGCCCATTTATGTATTGAAATCTCACTGCTTTCTTCCTACAGATTTGTGTGAAATCTTTATATACTAATTAAACATTTTCATCTTATATATGTCAAATATCATTGTCAACTTATTTATTTATTCATTTATTTTTTTAAAAGAGTCTCGCTATATAGTTCAGGCTGGCTTTGAACTTACTATGTAGTTCAGCTGGCTTTGAACTCAAGGCAATCCTCCTGCCTCAGCCTCGAGTACTGGGATTACAGGTGTGTGCCACCATGCCCAGCTGTCAATTTATTCTTTGCATTTTATTTTTCATTTGTGTTTTGATGTATAAAATCTCTCCATTTTAATGTTGTTGTGTTTATCATCCTTTTGTTAGTTTTTACACTGAATTTAAGCTTGAGAACCATAGATACATAGAAGGTAAGGTCATTCATTATACTATTTATTATAACAGCTTTATTGGAGAATAATATGCATAATTTCACTTATTCTAGGTATACAATTCAATGACTTTTTGTAAACTTACAGACCTATAAAAACTTAGAACATTTTTATCACCTCCAGCATAGCTTTATTCATTTTTTTTTTTTTTGTGGGTACCGGAGGGTCGACCTCAGGACCTCGCGCGCCAGCAGGCGCCCGTGCCGCTGAGTGATATCACCGGCCCCTTTTTCGTATGTGGGTTCCGGGAGTCGAACTCGGGCCCTCGTGCTTGCCGGGCAGGCACTTAAGCCACTGAGCCATCTCACCAGCCCATAGCTTTATTCTTATTAGCAGTCCTTCACCATTTCTACCCCAGACTCTTGGACAAATACTAATCTTATTTCAGCCTCCATAGATTTCCCTATGCTAGGCATTTCATATAAATGGATTCACACAACACTTGGTCTTTCGTGACTGGCTTCTTTTACCTAGTACAGTAAGTCCTCAACTTACGAACATTCGAGTTGTGAACTTTCACAGATATGAGCAGACCTCCCATTACGAACACTCATAGATGCAAATAAATTGCAGAAGTAGCTCATGTGTGTACCTTACCATTTTAAGGTGACTGTAAAAGTAAAAATAGTTTATTTACAGTATTTTTGTGTGTGTTTGGTTTTTTTATGCTTTACATTGCATATTTGTGTCAAAGGTGTACAAGACTCACTTTGTCAGACTTACAAATGAGTTGGACTTACAGTACAAATGAACCCGACTTATGAACATCCTCCCAGAACAGAACTTGTTTGTAAGCTGGAGACTTACTGTATAATGTTTTCATGGTTTGACCATGTAGCATGTTTCAGCGTGTCATTCCTTTTTATTGCCAAATAATGATCCATTGATGGATATACCATATTTTATTTATCCATTCAGCTGCAGATGACATTTGAATTGTTTTCACATTTTGGCTATTATGAATGCAGCTTTTGTGAACATTCATATACAAGACTTTGTGTGGACATATATTTTTATTTCTCTTGAGAAGATACCTAGGAGCAAAATTTCTGAATTACATGGTAAATTTGTTTAACTTTTTAAGAAACAGCCAACTGTTTTCCAAAGTGGCTACACCATTTTACATTCTTATCAGTGAAGTTCCAATTTCTTCACATTCTTGCCATCATTTGTCATTGCAATCAGAATTTTTTTTACACTAAATACTTTTACTTGTCTCTACTTTGTTTTGTTCTATGAGAAAGTTAGTCCCCTTCAAATGAGTTCCATTCTGGGAGAAAGTTCATAAGTCACATTCATTTGTAAGTCTGACGAAGTGCGTTCTACACACCTTTGACACAGACATACAATGTAAAGCATAAAAAAGTCAACTGTGAGGTCCATTCATATCTATGAAAGTTTTTAACTCAAATGTTCATAAGTCAGAGACTTACTGTAGTTTATATATGAAGTGTCCCCCAAAGATTCATGTATCAAGGGCTTGATCCCCAAAGCAGCAGTGTTCAATGGAGGGGCCTAAAGAGGTAACTGGATCATAAGGGCACTTGCCTGAATGGCCTATTAGGAACTGGGGCCCAGTCGTTGAAAGTAGGTGCCTTGGGGCATGCCTTGAAAATATATCTTGTTTCAGCCCCTTTCTTCTCTGGCTCTTTTCCCCCTCTCTACTTTCTGATTATCACGAAGTGAGCAACTTTGCTCTATCACACTCTTTCACCATGATGTTCTGTCTCACTTCAGGCCCAAAGCAATGGAACCAACTGACCATGTACTAAAACCTCTGAAACTGTGAGCCAAAATAAACCTTCCTTCTCTAAGCTGTTTTTCTCAGTTATTTGGTCACAGTGATGAAAAGCTAACTAACACAAAGATTTAAAATAATTTTCTCTTGTCCCGTTTGTGATTTTTTATTATATTAAATTCACATTTAAATAAAATACTATTATTTTTTTCTCCAACTATCTCCTTTTCAAATGCTTTATCTTTTTCCTTCTCATGCAAACCAAAATAAGCATTTCCTAGAGATTTTGTCACATGAAGTGCTAGCACAAACTAATGTGTTTGATTTAAATTGCAAGAGACTACCTCAGATCTTTTTGGAAATAGTATGAAACAAGTCCTTGAAAAAAATCACACAAATGAGTATGTTTATCCTGGAAGTATTCATCTTGAGTATCTTCATATTCTAGTGGCTCAGGCCATTTTGAGAACTTTTCTTTTAGAATCCCCCTGCAGAGTTTGTGGCATATCATTTTGGCTGTATTTCATGATGAAAATGCCTGTAGCAGAAGAATTTTATTTTTAGAAAGAGCTTTAAGTTATTTGGAACAAAACATACTCAGCAAGGTGGCTGATTGAATTGAATCTGAATTATGGACTGCTTGGTAACACCCCCCCATGCATATGAACACGCATATACACCCATGCATATATGTGTGCACAGGCACACACATGCCCATGCCCATGCACATGTGTGCACACTCTCAGTGTTCCTAGGTTAAACCACAAAACATCTAAAAAAATAGAACTTTCAATTTGTGTGCATGTGTGTGTGTATGTGTGTCTGTGTATGTGTGTGTTGCCGGGGATTAAACCCAGGGCCTCATGCATGCTAGGCAAGTGCTCTACCACTGAGCTCCTATCAATATATTTTTTTTATTTTCCTGGGCCGGTGAGATGGCTCAGCGGCGTAAGTGCCTTCCTGGCAAGCTCAAGGGCCCGAGTTCAACTCCCGGAACCCACATATGAAAAAAGGGCCGGTGATATGGCTCAGTGGCACGGGCGCCTGCTGGCGTGCAAGGTCCTGAGGTCGACCACTGGTACCCACAAAAAAAAAAAAAAAAATTTTTTTTTTCAGATTAACATTTAGAATATCTTTATTGTATTTGTCCTGTCCACAGTGACAAAGCACTTTTATTTTATATACATTTGGCCTAACAACATGCATCTTTATCTATCATCCTACACGGCAAAAATAAAAGAGTATTTGCATTGAATATTTGACATGCTCTTTGACAGTTTGAAACTATATAAACTGAAAATTCTAGATCTAGCTTACAAATCCATTTCTGCATTTAGTTTTATTACCCTATATGTAACAATTTTAGACTTTATGCTTCTTAACTAGTTTTAATGCTTACGATCAGCCCTCCCTCCTGCTGAGTTATGCTCCTGAGGGTACCAACCAGGAAAAGAGCAAACCAAGCAACCATGAGCTGCAATTCTGAGCTGCAGAGCTGCCTAGAATAGGGTGGAGCTTTCTAAGCGCTTACCTTGAGCCTCAGGCCCAGCATTTAATGTTTGCTGATATCATCTTGCCAGTTTAGCTCATCCTGAGTGTGTGTGTGTGTGTGTGTGTGTGTGTGTGACACATATGTTTAACTAGCAGGATGCATGTAATTTTGGGTATTTGGGGAAATAATTGCTCTTGATTAGGACAAATGACAGTCACTGTTTCCTATTCTCACTTCAGATTAAAGAAGGAAAGCAATGGCTTAAATCACAGAACAGGTGTTTCGGATTAGATAGAGGAGACATTTCTTTTTCAGATGGATTTGATAAACCCAAAAATGGGTTGCCAAGGGAAATTTTAAAGGCTTTTTCTCTGCAAGGCTTTAAAAATAGGATAGATGCTCATCTGCCTGAAAGCTGAGGAGTAATCCTATCTAGAGGTGGCATGATGGATTGGCTGCAGGGTAGGAGTGGAGGAGAGCTGAGATCGGCTGTCTGCTGAGATCTGCTGCCCCAGCATTCCAGCTCATTTCTCACAGCATTTTAGATTACTGGCTTTATCTGATTGTAAAAATCATTAACATTTAGTATTTAAAATTCAGAGAATACAGAAAAATATGAAGAGTAAAAACCAAACAAAATCCTTTAATCTAGAGGTAACCTAAAATGATTTATTTTTGGTATAATGCATAAACACAGAAGTGGTCTCCAAAAAATTTTGTCATACACTGTTTTTGTAATCCAGCATTTGCACTTCCTATCTTACGGATTCCTTTCCATGTCAATGAGTCAATGAGTACTGCCTTACATTATTTTTGGTGACTAAATAATGTTCCATGATATGCATGTAGCACAACTTACCCAACCAGTTTTGTACTGAGGAGGTTTGGATTTCTTTCCCTATAAATCCTTTCACATACGTCCTTGTGGGATTGTCCAGTTATTTCTTAAGAATAAGTTCCTAGAAGTGAAATTGTTATGTTAGGATGTGCCTTTTTAAAACTTTGCTACCTCTTGCTAGATTCTCCTCCAGAAAAACCATATCAATTTACATTACCATCAATACTGTTTGAGATATCTGCTTCCCCACTTTCTAAATAACACTGGCTGCTGTCCGCATTCTCTGGCTACTTTCTGTTTCAGTATGCCTTTCTTTGAGTCCCAGAAATGTTAAGGTTTTCAATCATTTGTATTCTTTATCTTATTTGCCTTTTGCATCCTTTACTGATTTCTCTGCTAAAGATCTTGATACACATACACGCATGCGCACACACACATGTACGTGAATGTGTGTTCTCAGCTTTTAACTGTACGGATTTCGGGTATGTTGTACAGGAGTTTGCCATACAGAAGATCGTTCTTTGCACTGCATTAGTTATAACTAGAATATAATGACCTTCTGGAATCTTGGGCATAACTATGACCCTTGCTTCTGGGCCAAATGAAACCTAAAGTTTAAGTCACCAAGGAACAAAAGGCGTGGTATGGCTTGCTGTTAAAAAGGGCATAAACATGGCCAGTGCCTATTTTGTGGAATCAGGGCATGGTTTCTCATCATTGAATGAGGTCAGAAGCACTGGGCTTGAGCACTGGGCACATGGAGCACATGCTGGTGGGTATGGGAGAGATGAGGAACAGAGGGAAGGCAGGGAAGATGGTCCTTTGGATCAGTCCTTTGGTTTCCCGCCATTTAAAAGCAGCAGCATCGTCCCCTTCTCTGACCCATCTTCCTCACTGCAATATAAAGTGCATGACCTAAGAGGCTTAAACCACCAGAGCTATTATGGATTCTCTCCTTGCCTTTCCTCCAGGACCAGGAAAAGGGGGACGTGGAGAGTTTTCATATTTGGAGACTTCAGGCAAAATAAGATTCATTATACATGGGCAATGCAGACAGAGAGAAGGACCGGGGCTCTCTGCCTGAGTCAGGGTTGCTTCTGGAGACAAGTATGCAACTGCAAGTGTGGAGAAATAGGACTCTTTAACCACACTTTGTCACATACAGTGGACAAAACCAGGACCATATTCTAGTTCTCACTACAGATTCTCTCTGATCACTCCTTATGACCTCAGCTCTGTAGTTTTATGAGTTTTTGAGGAAAATGATTATCTTGTTCATCTTATTCAAACTGAAATCCAGATTCCTTACTTGGCCTATAAGGCCCATTCTGCATCACTGCTGCTACCTCTGCAGCCCATTTCTTGCCTACTCCCCAGGTCATTCTAGTCCAGTTTCTCCTTGACCATACCAAATGCATATATTCCATGTGAGACCTAACCTCAGAAACAAGACCAGAAGTTGGTTATTGGAGCTGGGCCACAGGATCAGAGGCAGGCTGAGACCAAGTGCGACCTGATGCTAAGCTCAGGAGATTTGGATAAAATCTTAGGAATCTCTGTTTCTAGCAGATAGGACTGTCCCAAAACACAGAACAGTGTTGAGATGGTAATGGTTAAATGGCTCCCGGTTTTGGTGGAGGGATGAGGTAAACAGGAAAGCAAGTCATAATATTTACCAGCTCAGCATGGACACTGATTCATCTGAGTCAGTGTCCACTGGCCCTACAGCAGGGTCCTGGGGGCCACACAAAAGTGGTGGTTAGATGGCTTCTCCTGCTGGTGGTCACTGCTTCCTCTCAGAGGCTTCTGAATTTGCATAAAACAAAATCTGCAAGTGTCTGAAATTTCTGTCTGAAATGTTTCAAGTGGATTGAAGTTCATGATTAAGGTATTGCATTCTCATTAACATCAATGTGAGCAAACATCAAAGGAACCTGAACAACACACCTGCAAACACCAAGCCCCAACAGAAATGTCCATGGCACTGAGTGTGTGACCACTGAGTCTCCAGTGCTGTCTCGATGGGCACTGTGACTTAACTGGCATTATGACCAGGACTGACTATAAGGCAATCACTTCTGGCCCATTCCCTGTGGCCAAATTCACCACAGTTGTGTGGGCACCATCAGCAGCTGCTATTTTAGAAGGTCCACCAGGCTCATTTTTTCCAGTATGGCATTAAGCCAAATTCTGGACACACTAATGGAAGACTGGATCTTCCCCTTGGGAGCCCACTGTTGGCCAAGGAAAGATTTTTCAGACCTGTAAATCCACAAGCACACAAGCTCCCCTAATGTGACATGTCCATTTAGAGGAGTCTAGGACAGGAAAGATAAAAGCTTATGCATCCCTGCATCCCTTCTGCCAGGTTGCCAGGGTAGCCCCCACCACCACCTCTGAAGAGGAAGAGGGTGGTATTAGAGAATGACTCAGGAGGGTGTACACATGTACATGCCAAAAACGTTTGAATATTTTGGCTAAAAAAAAATAGGCCCATTCATCCATAATTGATAGGTCTAATGCTTAAACCTCACATCAAATTTTCTGGTGTACTTAGTTTACCCCATAACCTGATGGTTTTTAGAAGATCTCAAGGTAAGTAGTGGTTTCACTCCATTTAATATTTCATTGTCCCTGGCAGGCATGGTGGCACATGCCTCTTAATCCCAGCACTGAGGAGGCTGAAACAGGAGGATTGCCATGAGTTTGAGGTCAGCCTGGACTACATAGTGAGTTAAAGGCCAGCCTGAACTACATAGCTAGACCCTGTCTCAAAAAACCAAAAAAATTTTTTTCACTGTCCCCTGTATGCCAGGCGTTGTGATGGGCCTGGGGATACAAGATAAAGATACCATGATTACTGATAGGATAAACCAGTCAACTAAACCAAAAGTCCTGATAGTTTGACAGCTCTTTCAACAGAATATCAGGGTGATTGCTTCTAAAGGGGGAACTTCATACAACTAGGTGTTATGTTTACACAATATAAGAAAATCAGATTAATTTACTTTTCTTGAATTGACACAATAAAATTCATGTTGTATTTGTACCACTTCGAGAGTCACAGTTTGCAGAAGGTTGTCTTGGTAGAGATTTCTGGGGCCCCAGCCCAGCCCTCCCGAGTCAGAGTCTCTGTTGTTCTCCAAGTTTTTCTAAAGAAGTGGTTCTCAGCCTTGGCTGGTTTAGAATTACCTGGGTGCTGGTCCATAGCCCAGACTGCTCCCTGACCAACTAAGTTAAAATCTCGAGATGAGGGTGGGGGAATAGGGAATCCAGGCATCAGTACTCTTGGAACATCCCCAGTGGTTCCAGCGTGCTGCCAAAATAAAGGAAGCTCTGAGTTCAGTCCTGAAGAGGCCAGCATTGGGATCGTTTCAAAGCTTCCAGGGTATTGTAATGTGTGCAATCACAGTGCACGCCCTCTAGCACTTACCTATGTGAAGGGCATGTGAGCATTCTTGCAGACTTCCTGGAGCTGTTTACTGCCATAGTGACTCATGATGAAGTTTTGCCCCATCAAGAACTGTTATGGAGTGGCTACTTGTCCTATGCTGTTTACATTTCTAAAACAACTGTCAGGAAGTTGCTGCTTCCCAAATCCTCAGGTCTTAACATTTGTCTTGGTTGCAGGTCATGTCCTCCTCCCAGACAATTTCCAGGTGCATCCTGCCTCTCTGTCCCTCTCCCTGCCTTCCCTTCTCTTTGCCCATGCTCAGGCCTGTCAGGGCTTTCTCCTTGGGGCCTTGGGTGGGAGAACTTGCCATTCCAACTTACTCACGTGGCTAAGGAAATCTGAGCTACTTACCCCAGAGAATATTTGTGGTTTAGCAGGAAGGAGTCTTTTGGAGAGAGTTCCTTCAATCAGGCAAACACTTCCCTTGGGGCCATTCTTGATCTGGAATCATTTGTTACAGGGCACTATAAAGGCAGCCACTGAAAGTGGGTTGGAGTGATGTAGGAGTGGAAATCATTTTGTCATCCTTGCCTCAGCATAAAGTAGTGTCTTCTGGGGGATCCAGTCAGTACAGGCAGGCAAGGGAAGATGATCTGGAGGTGGCCGAACACTGAACAGCCTCAGGCTATGTCCACTGGCATCAACAGCCCTACCCTATCATTAGAAAGTAAATTTAAAAACACAAATTTAGCAATGACAAAGCTGGAGGTCAGAAATCTAGTCTTGCTTATTTCCTACTAGCTTTCCTGATTTTGGAAGAGTTTTGTCTTTCATAGCTAGACCAGACCCGCTGTACTAGTCGTGCTCTGGAAGATATGGTCAGCAGCAGCAGCATTCTTAAGTCAAAATGGACCTAACACCCCCTCCTCTGTTATGCTTTACTCAAACCAATAGAATTTCTTTTAGCTATGTGATTTAAAAGTTTTCTGGTCATCTGTCTCTGAGAATTTGGTGAAATCTCTGGTCCAGTAACCCTCCAAAAATCACCAAATATGAAAATCTACATTCAATTTTAAAAATTAATAATCCTCTAAGAATGGATCTAAGGGGGCCGGTGAGATGGCTCAGCGGCTTAAGCGCCTGCCTGGCAAGCGCGAGGGCCCGAGTTCGACTCCCGGAACCCACATACGAAAAAAGGGGCTGGTGATATCGCTCAGCGGCACGGGCCCCTGCTGGTGTGCAAGGTCCTGAGGTCGACCCCCCGGTACCCACAAAAAAAAAAAGAATGGATCTAAGAATCCATGCATAACAGCAGCTCCTAGAAGGAAAAGCAGAGATTCCCACTAGATGCTTAGACCCCAAGTCATTTTATCTGTTTAATAATCATCTATAATTCTCCTTGTATTTGCCCATCTCCATTTACAGAACACTATGGGCAACACAAAAATAGAACAGAATTTGCAGAAGAGATGAAAAATTTTCACCTTCCTTATCTTAGCATGGAGGAAATTCTCCCATTGTAAACCAGGTAGCAGGAGCAAGTTCCCAGAACCTGAAATGGCCCTCCTTTTCCCCTCCTTTATTGTCTCTTCTTAGTGAAATGCTACCCATTCAAGACCAGCTCAGATGTCACAACTTCCCAGAGAGTCATCAAGACTTTCTCTGCACCCCCTGCTGCAAGTTTGGAACAGAATGGCCCCTGTTTTAAATTCCCGACACCTCTCTTGAGGAGCTTTAGGGTTATTTCTGTACTTGTCTTGCCCTGTTTCTTGGAAGATTATACATTGTGGGGAGAAATTGTCTTATCTTTGTATGCTCTGCAGTAACAACCTTCCTGGCTGACTGGTCTCCAGCAGAAGATAAATTTAATTGCTGTTGTCTAATTAGTAAATTTAGAATGAATGTGGCCATCATTTGGCCACTCACTGGTTTTATTGTCCTACAACCTGTGACGTATAATGAGGTCCCCAACATCTAGCAGGAACTCTGGCCAGCAGGTAAATTGCTGAGAAATGAATGGGCTTTTTAAGTTCTATTGACTGCACTTAGAGACTACAGACCAGACACAAAAGCAGCATGGAATTCTAAGTCTCATTTGTGAATGAGCCATAGATAAATATGTCTGGTCACCTAATGATCTAAAATTCCAAGAAGATCATCATCAATCATTTCTACTACATAGATTTAGGCCACTCAATTCAGTGAGCAGGTGAATCTGACAGGCTTATGAGTAGAAACTGAAGTAGAAATGAACTCCAACCATCTAGCACCATTGGTCCAAAGAGAACTTTTGTTTTGAGAGAAACTGGATACTTTGCAATAGCCACAGGGATCTGGGAGCTGATTTTAAATGGAAGAATATCTATTACATCCCCTAACTTACCTCACATCTCCTTCTTACCTAATTTGGCTTGTTGGGACTTCCAGGAAGATGGGAGAGTGGTGAACAGCAAAGAAACTGCTTCTCTGAGATTTGGTGTCCAGACACTAGAATATAGCAACGTGAAGAAGAGAAGAAGGAGGGAAGTGGGCCCCCGGGATCCAGCAAGGATCTGAAGTGAGAATTGAAGCCCACAGGGGGATTAAAAGTTCTATTGAATGTAAACATAGTAGAATGAGCCAATGTGAGGATAGAATATCAGATATAGAAGACAGGATTGTGGTTAGTGATCATGAAAAGAAAGATTTCTGTTAAATAGAAAGGGATCATGAAAAATCAATCCAATAGCTGCTAAATGATGCAAAGAAGAATAACATAAGATTGATCAGAGTCAATGAGAAAGCAGGAAATAGTAAAAATGACATAAAAAACCTGTTCACAGAAGTAATGGAAGAAAACTTCCCAAGCAGGGAAAAAGAATTTGACATACAGATAAGTGAGGCATATAGAATTCCAATTAGCCATGATCAAAAAGATCTACACCAAGTCATATAGTAGTTAAGATTCCAGAAATTCAACACAAGAACAGAATATTTAAAACTGTTAGAGAAAAGAAACAAAACGCCTGCAAAGGCAAGCTTATCAGAATCACACCAGACTTCTCAACACAAACCCGCAAGTTGAAAAGAACTTGAAGTATCTCAAGCCCTAAAAGAAAACAACCTCCAAGCCAGATTGATGTACCCCACAAAACTATCTTTCAAAATTGATGGAGAAATAAGA
The DNA here is from genome assembly GCA_028451465.1 of Erethizon dorsatum. Taxonomy (NCBI): domain Eukaryota; kingdom Metazoa; phylum Chordata; class Mammalia; order Rodentia; family Erethizontidae; genus Erethizon; species Erethizon dorsatum. Next base: position 83,356,305 of record CM051835.1, read on the forward strand.
TACTTCCATGACAAAGAACACCTGAAGAAATTCATGACTACCAAATCAGCACTCCAAAATGTTCTGAAGGACATTCTAGAAAGAGATAACAAGGACTACAGCTCCATGAATCTCAACAGAATGAATCCACCAGGAAAGACAAGTAATTCAACGTGGGGGGGGCAGCCAACAACAGGAAAATAACTTGACAAAGATAAGTTGATACGTACCAGTTATAACCATCAATGTAAATGGTCTCAATTCAGCAATCAAAAGAAACAGACTGGAAGAATGGATCAAGGAGCAAGATCTAACAATATGTTGCATGTAAGAAACACATGTAATTCAAAATGAAATTCATAGACTAAAAATCAAAGGATGAGCCTGGGCATGGTGGCACACGCCTGTAATCCCAGTACTCAGGAGGCTGAGGTAGGAGAATCGCTGCAAGTTCAAGGCCAGGCTGGGCTACATAGAGTTCAAGGCCAGCCCAGACTACATGGTAATACCTTGTCTCAAAACAAACAAACAAATAAACAAAAAAAGCCAAAGGATTGAAAACAGTACTCCATGTGACAGAAACCCAGAAAAAAGCAGAGGTAGCTATTCTATTTGCAGACAAAGTAGATTTCAAGCCAAGATTGATTAAGAGAGGCAAAGAAGGTCACTACATTCTTGTAAAGAGAACAATCCAAGAGGAAGAGATAATAACCATAAATATATATGCGCCAAATACCAGTGCACCCAACTATATAAAACAAATATAAACAGACATGAAAAAGCAAATAAACACTAATACGATTGTAATGGGGAACCTTCATATCCCACTATCACAAATAGACAGATTAACTAGACAAAAAAAACCAACAAAGAAATATCAGAGCTGAACCAAACTTTTGAACAAATGGGCTTAGTGGATGTCTACAGAGTGGTCGCCTTGCAACATCAGAATATATATTCTTCTCAGCTGTACACGGGACATTCTCCAAAATAGATCACATACTAGCTCATAGAACATGCTTAAGTAAGTGCAAAGGAATTGAAATTATCCCATGCATATTTCAGACTATAGTTCAATGAAATTGGAAATCAATGGCAAAGGAAACCACAAAAACTTCTTAAACACATGGAAATTAAATAACAGCCTCCTGAACAACCAATGGGTCACAAATGAAGTTAAAAAAGAAATTATTTACTACCATTAATCAATAATGCAAATACAACATATTGTAACTTAAGGGACACAATGAGAGCAAGCCTATAAGAGAAATTTATAGCGGTGAATTCCCATACTAGAAAAACAGAGCAAGCTCAAATAAACAACCTAACATTGAACCTCGGGGAGGGTAGGGGAATGGGAAAAAAAAGAAAGACATCATATCATGTACAGGTACAAATTCTCTATGATGAATGTGATCATTATGTATATCTAAAATGTACCAATAAAATGTGATTGGAAAAAAAATAAAGAACTCAAAAAAATCATGGAATGAACAGCCTCATGCCATGTCTACTGGTAGAAACAGCCTCATAACATAATTTTATTTTCATTTTCCCTGTCCCTCCAGATCTGTTCCATGGGGTTGCTTTTCTCCTGCTCCCAAATGAAAAGTGAGACAGTACCACAACTACTCTGGTCACTGTTGGACCAAAGACAGCAAAAATCTTCCAGTTCTTTGCCACAAACAGTGTCCATTGGGGATGGATTCCCTCCAATCCCTTTGCTCCAGTGTTGATATTTCCTTTATTTCTGTGCCTGATGTATGTACTCTTTTTTAGGGCAGCTGGACCTTCTGAATCACATATTTTAGGCTTTTAGGGTTGAAGCAGACAGAAGGCTGGGGCATACATAAGTCCATATACAACAGCCATTTTCATATGATAGCATCACGCTCTCTAGTCTTTTCTCTTGCAGGTGCTTTCCTAGGTTTATCCTGAGACCCCCATGGGGCCTTTCTGAATACACCCTACCTGACTTAGCCCCTCTCCTCTGGCTGGTCTCTTTGGTTCCCCCTCAGTATCTGCTGATGGCCTTACACTCCACCTAATCTCTGAGTCTGGAGTCGAACCTTCAAGGGCAGGCACCATTACTGACATTCCTACCACAGTTTCTATATGTGACCTTTGGGACTCACACACTCTTCACCTGGCCATCGAAAGTGACTTCTTAGGTGCAGTTGTCCACTCTGCCACCACAGACCACATCAGCCTTTTCAGATGTAATCAGGTAGAAGTCCTGGGGCCCTACAGGGAATATATGCTAATTTTTCTGAGCAGGGACTATTCAAACCGGAAGCAAGGGTTAGCTCTCCCCAGAGAAGCAATCTTTAAAAAACCCTCTCTTGGGCCGGTGAGATACCTCAGTGGCATAAGCGCCTGCCTGGCAAGCATGAGGTCCTGAGTTTGACTCCCAGTACCCACATACGAAAAAAGGGCCGGTGATATCACTCAGCGGCATGAGTGCCTGCTGGCGCGCGAGGTCCTGAGTTCAACCCCCCGTACACACACACACACACACACACAAATCCTCTCTTGACTCTTTGTCCTCCTCAGTCTGAGGCTGAGAATAATCTAGCTGATGTTCAACTGCCTGTTTGAAGTATCTGCATGATTATCCATCTTACAACTCACATTAACACCCAGCAGAATTTGTAATATCTTGGTGTCCTGTTGAAACTTCCAATTTAACACCTTGGTTCCAGGTTATGGCCTTGCCGTTCTATCCATAGCTGATGAATGGAAGTAAAGTCCTGACCCAAGGCCAGCCAATTTATTGGTTGACCAAAGTCCCATGATCTGGTTGTTCTAGTTCAAATAAGCAGGAATGAACAAATTTGAGTGAGCAAATCTGAACAGAATTATACATTGCCACCAACTTGTAGTAGGAATCCAACCCAAGGAGTCCTAATGCAGACAGAATTGGTAGTCTTGTTAAGGAAGGCAAGCCAGAGAACCATGCTGGTGAAACAAATGGAGAGAGACAATGTAGATCAAATCAAAAGAGCACAAGAGAAGGAGGTTTTGCAGAATCTAGCAAGCAGAAGGGGGAAGTCTCCTCAGTTCCTGGCTGCGCACAGGTAATGTTCCTGTGGTTGTGCTGGGATTGGCTCCTGGCCCTTCGAAATTCATGAGCTTGCCTAGTGCGTCTCCCCATCCCGCGCTCTTCATTTGGGTCAACACAGACAGGCTTCTGTTTCTTGCAGCCCTAACTTGCTAACCGGAACAGGAGGCAACTGAAAGTGTAAGTGTCTTGTGTTACAAAGCTCAGAGCCATTCCTTTGAGGGCTCCCTCCGCAGCAGAGGCATTAACACTGCGGCAGATCTGCATCTCTGCACTGTGGGTCAAGTGGAAAACGCACACTGTCCGCCAGTCTGCCACGTCAGGCGTGGGTTACTCTTTGTGGCTTGAATGTCACCTGCCTGGAGCTGGGAGATGATATTAGATCACAGGAAATCCCATGTATAGTTTTTGTTGTGACTTTACAGGTTTGGCAAAAAATTCATAGTGTTAGGCAGACAAGCAGCAATTTGCTGACAAGGGCAAGAGTGGCACAGAGCTCTGGCTGCACATTAGACTCACCTTGCAAGCTATTAAAACCATCAGTGCCAGGTCCCACCCAAGCCAATTAAATCAGAAACTGAGGGTGCAGCCCATACTGGGTACTTTTGCAGATCTCCCCAGGTTATTTTAAGGTGCTGGCCATGTTGAACCACTATTCCAGGGGACAAGTGAGAGTGCTGGATAATGGAAACTCGCATTTACTAAACATCTATGAATATCTGTTATGTGGCAGGCAAGTTACCTAACAGCAGCTGCTATTTATTGAATGCTTACTGCATTTGCTTGCTAGAGCTGCCATAGTAAAGTACTATGGACTGGGAGGCTTAAATAACGAAAATTTATTTTCACACAGTTCTGGAGCCTGGAAATCTGAGATCATGGAGTTGATCTCAGGGTTATTTTCTTCTGAGGCCTCGCTCCTTGGCTTGTAGATGGTCACCTCCACTGGATCTTCACATGGTCTTTGGTCTGCGTGTCTGTGTCCTAATCTCGTCTTATAACACTGGACAGATAGTATTAGGACCCACCCATATGACTCTATGTATTGCTCATTACCTCTTTAAAGGCCTTATCTTCAAACAGTCACATTCCGTGGGGGTTAGGACTTCAACATACGGATTTAAGAGGGAGGCGTACAGTTTGGCCTATAATCTTACCATGTAAATGGCACCATTTAAACAGTTTTATATCTATTGACTAATATTTGTAACAATCCTCTGAGAATTTGTCTCCATGTTACAAATGAGGAAATTGAGGCACAGAGCAGTCACAATCCTAACAGGTAAAGGAGTTCAGTTTCAAACTGAGGCAGTATGACTCCAGAACTCATGCTCTTTACTCCTGGATCTTTACTGCTTACAAAGCCTAGCCATTAGTGTGGATGCAGTGAGTGGAGGAAGTAACCGGAAATCCCTTAACATAAGAAGGTTATTTCTTTACATTATCTAGTCAATGAGTGTCCCTGAAGAAATGGGAGTGGGGGAGAGATAAATGCTCAACTCCACTAAGTCATGCAGGAAGCCAGGCTGAAAGAGGTTTCATATCTTACAAAGTGCACCATCTGAAAAAATGTGGCTTTCTCAGTCCCTGGGACAGGGGAAGAGAGACAGATGATTAATTACCCATGAGCTTTCCACTGCTTCTGTCAGAAGTGACTGAAACTTGTCATTTGGGCTCATCCTCTGCTAGAACTAGTCCCATGACCCTGCGTAGCTATGAATTTTTGGGAAACGTAGGAAAGCAACAGAATACTTGTAACAATCATTTGCTATAATTTGTCAAGCGGCTATTATTCCTGGTTCAAGAAGCAATCTCAGAGAGATTAAGAAATTCCCCACAGAGATATAACATGTGGAGTTGGGCTTCACATTCAGGTGACTTCACTTAAATCTTATTCTCTGTCCATCTCCTCAGTGACTGTAAGCACCTGGAAGGGGAGCATGCTTAGTACTTATTTATCCTCAAGGGCAGATGCTAGTGAGTGCTAAACATAAACACCAAGCATAGAGCGGCACTAGAAATCTCCAGGTTGTAAATACAGATAATTGTGCTATTTTTATGAGGTATACTCATTAAATCATCGTGTGAAGTATCTAATGCAACCCTGGGAACAGAAAGAATTGCGCTCGGTACCTAAAAATAAACAACTAATTCATTGTGGATTGCTAATAATGTAGTTTCCAAAAAAGCAGCCACCAAGGAGCATAACTCATGTGCATGTAAAAGACTACATTTACATTGTTAAGGGCAGCTTTTTGCAGTTTTTGGAACTCTGCCATCCCAGATTGCTCCAGGTATAGAGTTGACAGGTTGGAGGAAATTTGTTGTATTTTTTTTTTCTCTGCTTTCTCTGTGATTAGCCATGACTGGGATTGTTTATTAATCCACAGAAAAGACAGGGAGAATTCGTTAAACTGAAAACTCCACAGTTGTAACTGAAACTTGAGATGACATTTATTAACTTAGTCAATTGTTTTGCAACCATTTTTTTCTCTTTGTAATTGTATCTTAAAATGTTAAGTATATTCTCTAAATGACCATTGCTATGATCATATTCCCCCCAAATTTATATATTAAAGACTAACCTCCACTGTGATGGTATTAGGAGGTGGGGCCGTTGGAAAATGGTTAGGTCATGGCCCTCAAGAATGCAATTATTGCCTGTTGTGGTTTATATCTGATGCCCCCAAAGCCTCATGTGCTCATAGGCGGGCTTTTAGGAGGGGTCACGGGGGCACTCATCAGTGGGTTAGTCTACCGATGAATTTATGGCTAAATGTGCTGTTAAGAGGGAGGGCCTGGTTGGAAGAAGTGGGTCACTGGAGGCAAGGCCTGGAAAGGTGTATCTCCCTCCTCGGCTCCTCTTCACTCTCTGTTTCCTGGCTGCCATGATGTGAGCAGTTTCCCTCCACCATGTCCTTCTGCTTTGCCATGCTATCCTGTTCTGGAGCTGGCTGACCATGCACTGTTTATACCTGATTGGCTTGGTTTGTACTGGCTGCTGTAACAAAACCCTAACCCAAAACTTAAACATAACCTTAACCCTAACCCAAAACCTAACCCTAAAACTAACACTAGCCCTCACCCTAAACTTTAACCGTAAACCTAATCCTCACACTCACCCTGACCCAACATCAATTCCCTGTATCTTCAAGCACAAGCTGGTGACTCACCATTTCCCCATCTGCCCACATGTAGCTTCACTGAGTGAAGCACCAACCTCCTTCAGTGGGTGGGGTTGCCAGAGCTAAAGGCCTGGAGGGGGCTGAGCTGGAGTGCCAGGTCTGTAGGATCCGATAAAACCTGAGCAGTGAGTGGATTTGGTTTAGAGAGGCTGTGCCACTAGCTGCCACAACTACTGTCCTATTAGCCGCACGGTAACCGCTGGCATTAGCTCAGAGTCACAGTGTGCACCCTGCAAGGAACTTCAGAGACACCCTGGTGGTCATCTGATCCACAAGGAGACACAAGCATGTAAAGGTCAATGCCAAGCCCACCTGTCTATTTTTCCTGGCTGTGAATTCTAACATCCCTGAAACATAACTGTGATCTGGCAAAGAAGCCAGGTGACCCCTAAGGGACATGATTAATGAATATGCTACAAAAAAACAGATGGGCAAACGCAGTAGAGTTTGACTTTGTGCAAATCCTTTATGGTTCCTGGCTGGCCTGTCTGTATAGCTAACTGGTGCTTAGTTGAAGGAAATCCATCTGTAGAACCAAAAGTGGTTGCTTTCCTCCAGTTTTTGTGACAACATCCCACGTGTCCCTGTCTCCCTTTCTTACTATCTCCCCCAGCAGTGCAATTGGTTAGGTTTGGTTAAGACTGATCTTATAATTTTGGAGTGTCTGAATAATGGCTATTTTTACAGATTTTTCTTTAAAAAGATATCTGTGTTATACTGTAGCGGGTGGAAACGTTTTTTCTGAAAGTCAAACAGTAAATATTTTAGGTTTTGTGAGCCGTAAGTTATCTGTTGCAATTACTAAATTCTGCCATTGCCACACAAAGGTAGCCATAGACAATACTGTAAATGAATGAGCAGAATTGTGTTCCAATAAAACTTTGTTCATAAAATAGGCAACCACCTTGCCAAACCTCCCATTCCACTGAATAATCAGAGCCTATCTAAAAAGTCTTTTTTGATGAAGTGTCAAAGAAGAAATTACTAAATCTCTAGAGTATGTAGTTAGACCTATTCATCAAAAAGTTCACTTTTTCTAAAAACCTTTTTCCTGCTTTTTTTTTTTTTTTTGTACCAAGAATTGAACTCACAACCTCACGCTTGCCACGCAGGCACTGTGCCACTGAGCTATATCCCTGGCCCTTTCCTGTTTTTTAATGACTGCTAGAATAATGTTCTTGCCAAATGTATGTGTCAGTGACTCCACATGAGTATATCCACAGCACAGAACTCTTTAAGGCTGGACCTAATGGGTATCTCTAAGACACTCAAGCAGACAATGGGTGGACTAGCAACCGCCAATGTTAAGAATTTGGTCTTTTTATTAAGCAACAAATGCTCTAAAAGTAGTTGTTTCTGTGTAGGCATGTACTATGGTTATCTTCTGTTTCAATTAGTTGCAAAAACAAACCACCCTAAATCTTAACATCTTAAAGCAATAATCGCTTTCTCAGTTTGGGAGTTCGTGGATTGTCTGGGTGGTTTTGCTGGTCTAGGCCAAGGCCAAGTGATTGCGGACTGGCCTTGCTGGCGATCTACAGTCAGCTGGCACATTGGGTGGGGGCTGGTGCTTTTGGATGGCCTTGCTCACGCTGCAGCAGGTGGCTGGCTGGCTGGCAGCTAGAGAAGGTGGTACCGGCTTTCATCGCTCTTGTTCTCCAGCAAGCTAACCTAGGAGTGTTCATTTGCAGTCTCAGGGGACCAAGAGAGTGACCAGAGTCCTGGAAGTCTCCCTGAGGCTCAGGCTTTTGACCCACGCAGTCACTTCCTCTGCATTCTGTTGGCCGAGGCAAGTCAGGAGACCAGCCCACATTCCAAGAGTGGGGAAATAGATTCCACCTCTTTACAAGAAGATTGTAAAGTGACACTGCAGAGGACAAAGATCCAGGGAGTCATAGATCTTTGTGGCCACCACTGCAATCAACCTACCATAGACTGTAAGAGAATAGGCAGAATAATTGTAAGGACAAGACAGGAAACCATATTGGCAGCATCGTTCAGTTGAGATGAAAACAAACCCAGCAGGACTGACTTGTATTTTCAGTGTGGAAGGCTGTCTTATTGTTGAATGAATCCAGACCACATCTCGGGTTTTATTTCTGTCCACCTCACAGGCTTGTGTGAATTCCAACGTTTTTCTTAGTCTGTGCAATTATGCTTTGCTTTTAGGAAGCTCTAGGTATGAACAGTCACATTGTCAAAAGAGAAATTAGGATGCTATTCTTTGATTGACAAGAATTCTTGTAATTTTTAACCACAGATTTTCTTATGGAGTTCCTTGAAGTAGTGAGTTTGCTATTCATCATATAATTTATTGCATCCAAATTTGACATGAAATTTTTCTGGGCTCTCTAATCCTGTGAAACATGACACATCCACATTTCTTTCAGGACTTCTTGCATTTTAAAATAATATTCTTAGTTTTATTTTTCACTATGTTTATATGTAGGAAAAGTCCGAATTTGCCACAATAGTGCCTCTTTTGTTTTGTTGTGGTGGTGGTGGTACTGGGGATTGACCCTAGTGGCATTCTACCACTGAGCTACATCCCCAGCTGGTGTTTTGTTTTCTTTTACGATAGGTCTCATTAAGTTACCTGTGCTGGGCTCAAACTTGTGATCCTCCTGCCTCAGCCTCCCAGAGTCCTGCAATTATAGGTGTGTACCACCATGCCCAGCTCGTTTTCTTTTTTTATTTTTGGGAGTCAATGCACTTTAGGACTTGGGGGTAAATGCTGGACAAAGGCTCAGAAGCTGTGAGTTTTGCCTCAACTTACCAAGATGGCACAGGTACTAGAAAGATCAGTAGGCTTGGAACAGGAGATCAGGGTTTGGGTCTGATCAGCAAATGTTCTCTTTGCTGCTACACATCATTTAGCTCTCCTTGTTTTCTGTTTACTAGGGTGGGTACTTCCAGGGTCTATCATAACATCATTGTGTCCATTACTGTGTGACTTCTCTGGGTGTTAGTTTCCTTTTCTTTAAAGAGGGACTAATGGTCCCAACCTTGTCAACTTTATTATGTGCCAGTAATCAATGGAAAAAAACAAAAATGAGTTTATACTTAAGGATACCTTATTGCATAGCTCTCTTCTAAATAAGCATTCTTTTTTTTTTCCTCTTTTTTTTCTTTTTTCTTTTTTGAGACAGGGTCACCCTATATAGTTCAGGCTGGCCTCGAACTCATGGCAATCCTCCTGCCTCAGCCTCCCAAGTGCTGGGATTACAGGCATGCACCCCCACGCCTGGCTTAGATGAATATTCTTTTATACCTAATTTGGATTCATAATTTTAATTTCCTTTTGTTAAGAAGGGTCCTCAGAACCTGAATATGTCTGAGGAGATAATACATAAAGAAATACTGCCGGTGAGATGGCTCAGTGACATAAGCGCCTGCCTGGCAAGCGCGAGGTCCTGAGTTTGACTCCTGGTACCCGCATACGAAAAAAGAGTTGGTGATATCACTCAGAGCCACGGGAGCCTGCTGGTGCGCGAGGTCCTGAGTTCGACCCCCGGTACCCACAAAAAAAAAAAAAAGAAAGAAATAGTTCATGAGGGCTCCACAGCTAGAATTGGGAATCCAGTTCTTTTGGGCTTTTACCTATAAGTACACACACATCTAGAAGGAGTCACACATAAAGGCTTATCTGCTACTTGCACTTTAGTGTGAGTTAGCGCTTTTCCTTAGTGCGGATAGGACCTGACAGATAAAGGTGTGATGGCATGAAGTGGGAGACCTTAGAATGAGTGGAAGAGAACTCAGAGAGAAGTAGGGTCTTATTAAAGGGAAGACACAAGCAATGCCAAACAGAAAGGATCCCAGCCCTGGTCCTGGAATAGGATCCCGGACTCATACGGTTACTGAATCGTAGGGGAGGTCCAGAGATACAAACAGAAGAGCTGGAACATCATACACAAAAAAGTTGCCAAAGCACTTATCTTTGGGTGACACAACTGAATTTCTTGTCTTTTTTGTACATTTATTTTCCCCCAGCTATTAAGTTGACATGAATTCTCTATATCAAAGCTTTTTTAATATTTGAAAAATATTCTATCATGCTAAGGAAATAGTACAGAGAAAACAATTCACCCTCTTGGGTCAGAGCTAGACTAAGTTTCTCAGGGCTTAGATTATGCTTTGGATAGCTTTACTACTGGATAGTTTTATATTTCCAGATGAAATACCTATTCAGAAGAAGCATTTTCCTCCTTGAAGCTGATTCAGGCTGAATGAAATGTTTTAAAGCTACATAAAATTGAGTCTAGTTTTCTTATAGATGGTATTAAGAGACCATTAGAATTGAAACCTTTACCAAGGTTCATTCAATTTAACTCAATTCAGTTCTACAACCATTATTTATTGAGCGCCAGGCTGTGTGAGGTATCAAGGTAAGTAAGACTTGATCCCTGCCCTCAAGATGCTCAGAGCAAGTGGAGGAGACAGGTGCAGAGACAAGAGCCAGCGAGCTGTCTGTGACAAGTGCTCTCACCCTGTTAACTCTTGCCGCCCCAATCTCATGATCACAGAGAATTCTGGAGAGCTCTTCACGTGTAAGACAACTTCCTTCTATAGCTCTTTATTAATTGCCAACAGAACTCGGCTCTTGTTGCCTGTCCTGAGTTTTAAAAACGTGGTTCTCTGCCCTGCCTTTCCCATAAAGATTTGACCCTGAAGCATGGTGGAATACCCTGGAATATTTCTTCCTCTTCAAAGCCACCAGCCTTTCCTGCTTTGCTTATACCGGGTTTCTGTGTCACGAATACAGTTTCCCTCCTCACAAAATGGAGAGAAATTGCAAATACCTGTACATTTGCTCCAGTTTCTCTTAATGGCCCCCAAACACGCGCTGCCCTATTCTCCTTTGCACAGTCTTCCAATAAGTGCCCCAAAACAAAGGCACAGAGCATAGCAGGAGTGGAGGGGAAGAAATGGGTTCCACCAGAAAGGACCACCTGAGGTTTTCTACAGGAGATGCTATTTAACTGGGTCCTGGGAAGGTGGATGACTTTAGAAGATAAGAGGAAGGCTTTCTGGCAGGGAGATCTCTGGAAGGACAGGGCCAGAGGGGGTCAAATGAAAGTGGGTTTGAGGATGGTGGACTTGGAGTCTGCTCTGGGCTCGGGGCACTGCCCTTGAAGGAGAGTGGCTCGGGAGAGAGAATTTAAAGTCTTGGCATATCAGCCTAAGGAATTTGAAATGCATTCTTTGTGCAAAGTATAGTGAGGGGGAACTGCTCATGGAATTATGTGCGTTAAAAGTGAGCCCCAAAGCCCTCTACATACAGCTTTTGTTCTTAGATCTCTCCATAAACCAGCCTGGTTGGAACGAGACCCCAGAGGTGAGGCCCATATACTAGAGCTTCCAAATGAGCCCCCAGAGGCCTGCCACGGTGCCTACTCCCAGTGCAGAGCTCTTTCCTCTTCTGCTGCTCAGTAGAGAGGTGCCTGGGGAGTCTAGGCAGATCTGCAGGAGCCACTGCTAAGCCTCCAGGCAGCAAAACTGCATGAAAAATCACTCCATGCACAATTTCAACGCATGGACCTGGGAGCTTGGACCGGTCAAAAGAAACAAGTTGTAAAAAGTAGATTTTCTATTATTTTGTTGTGAAAAAGACACAGGAGTCACTTTCTCACCAGCCTCTATCACAGGACTTAGTCAGATTCAGCTGAAAGAGAGGCAGACAGGTGAGCTCGTCTCGGGGAAGAAACACATTAGAAGCATAATCCCTCCAGAGTCATTCTGAAAATTGCTTTTGCTGATCCGCGATGGAAAAAAACAAAACAAAACAAAACAAAAAAACAAAGTGCATTTGATGAATTCAGCAAAATGAAATCCTGGGAAATTATCTGAGTTTAAAAAGATTTCACAGCAGAGGTTAAAAGCATCTGGCTGTTTTTTGTGAGTTGAGAAAGCACACACGCATGCACACACACACACACACACACACACACAGGTGTGCACAGGCAGTGACAATTCATGTCTTAGCGGTGTATCTGTAAAACAGTGCCTGGAACCTAGGGTAACATCATTTACTGTTCATTTCGTACAGGGAAAAGGAGGTGGAGGGCTAGTGACGCATGAATTTTAAAACTGACTTTAAGAGTGAAAGAAAATCACATGCTCTGTTTCCCCAGAAGGAACATGAGCCCTTTGTGTTTATTTTTGAAAAAGTTGAAGCGTTGAATCTTTTGGGTGAGAGTTAATCTTGAATTCTTATGGCTGCATCTCACACATAGAACAAAGGCATGAGAAACATATTCAGGGGTCCTGTGCCCAGGGAAAGAACCTGAATTCTTCCAATTTTACCTTTTTATGCTGTGTGAGGGTTTTGGGGTTTTCTGGGGGGGGGGTTTGAGACAGGGTCTCACTATGTAGTACAGACTGGCCTTGAACTTGCTTATGTAGTCCAGGCTGGCCTCCAACTCACAGCGATCCTCCTGCCTCAGCCTCCAGAGTACTGGCATTACACACATACATCACCATGCCCAGCTAGTGTTATCTGTTCTTGAGCAGACCACCAAAGGTTGAAAGAGAGAGGATAATTACCTGCTCCCTCCTGCAGTCCCCTGCATGCCCCCCTTGCAACACCTGCCCAGGTGCAACCCAGATCTTACACCTATTGGCCCAGGTCTTCCTGGAATCCTGATGTGATGGATCCTCAGGCATCTAACCCATGAGGGGCTGTTATGATTTGTGTCTAGATGTCTCCCCAAACTCTCATGTCATAGATGGGGCTTTTTCAGAGGTGACTGAATCTAGAGTGTGTGATGCTGGGATTAAGCGTGTGTGATTACTAAATCAATCCACCTATTAGTTTGTCATTGCGCTAGTCCCAGTAGCCTAGATAGAGTATAAAAGGGGCAGAAAGAAGCTGCTAAGGTTCCTTGCTTGCTTGCTTTTGCTGTCTTCCCCCTGCCATAAACTGTTTTCTCCTCTGCGACACCTCTCTGCCAAGCCACCCTGCCTTGGAGCCAGCTGATTATGGACCGAAACCTCTACAAACTGTGAGGCAAATAAACATTTCCCCCTCTAACTTTGGGTGTTGGGTATTTTGTCTCAGCAACAAGAAAAGTAACAGAGACAGTGGCACTTCTGTGGCAGGGCTGGCCCACCCCCATGGAGTCAGGGTCTGTACTGGCTTCCGCTGCAGAACAGGAAGCTGAGGTTCTGGAAGACAGGTGAGGCACTGAGCATCTGAGGAAGTGTATAAGATGGGTCTGAGACAGGGAGGAGCAAAGCAGGTCACATGGAATTATTAGAAGACCTGTACTTCTGGCCAGATTACACAACAACCAGGCAGGACAGGAAACTGCAATGTTGATCTCGGTTGGTTGGGTTCCAGATGCACTGTCCCATTTAAGCAACTAGGCAAGTAATGCAGTCCAAGAGTATGAAGATGGGAAATTATTTTTAAGGCCTTGTTGAATGTCCCCTCTTGTTATAATGCTGCACTATCAGTTTATCTAAGTCCAGAATTCCACCAAGGTCTTTTTCAGCCTAGAAAAAAAGCCCCACTCAGAGCAGGCCTAGACGGTTCCACAGTGTGCTTCACCACTGGCTTTTAACTGGGCATTTACTAAGTGCTCTGGCATGGATGTGTTTTGTGCTGACCAAAACTCACGTTGAGGCTTTGTCCCTGAAGCAATGGCATCGAGAGGTGGTGGAACCTTTAAGGGGAATTAGGCCAGCCGTGCTGCACTCTCATGAAGGACTAGTGTGGTTCTCAGGTTGTTATAAAGTGAGTTTGGCTTCCTTGGCTGCTCTCTTTTGCTTAGTGCGTGGCCATGTGATCTCTTCCAATGCACTCCCTTGCTTTTCTGCTGTGAGGCCTTCATCAGAAGCCAAGCAGATGCTGGCGCCATGCTGTGGACCTCCAGTACTGTTGATCAAATAAACTTCTATTTTTAGAATTTACCCGGCCTTAGGTATTTTGCTATAGCAACAGAAAGGGATGCAGCCTTGTGGCCCGGCTGACTCTCAAGGAGGGCCCAAGCTTGCATTTGCTCCTGGAGGGCACCATATTCCCATCAAGTCCTACCCTAAGTTTATTATTATTTATAATGCATCTGAACATTTTGAAATTATAATTTAAATCTTAAGGATAAAAGCTGAAAATCTATGCTCAGTTTTTGCTAAAGATTTTGTGTGCTTTTTTCCTGTTTCTCCCAAACAGAATTGTAAGTTTATTTAATCACATCCGAATGTTTGAATTTTCTCTCAGGACAAAGCAATCACTATATACACTTACCACACTTATTTGTTGATATATAGCTGCCTTGGTTTATCCAACACACGCTGTACATGACTCTGAAGACTATAATTGGGCCAAGTGTACATGAACTGAAAAATCACAATTCCAAGTTTCAGAACTTGCCCTTAAAATCATTTATAGGACACTCAGGTCATTTGCACTTCTTAGTTAAGATTTGCTGTCATCTGATTATCAGTCTACCTCAGCACAAGAATTACCATGTGCCAATTTGAGGGACTAGAGATAAAGCATTAAAAGCATTGTAGTTCTTAATGGCTGAATAAAGTAATTACAAGTTAGTTTGTGTTTGTGTTGTGCTGAGCACCTCTGTATGGTCTCAGCACTGAACAGTATCTACCAGGCTCACTGACCCTATTGGGATGAATGATGGTGCAACATTTTGAAAAGGAACCAATAACTTAGTGTAAGTCATTCAGGGCCCCAAATCTGAAGGATGACCAAAATCAAATCTTTATTTTTATAACTGTATAAATGTGATCCAAATACGTCCACTAGTTTTTCCAAAAGAAACATGCTATAAATAGGGAAACTACAACTGCTCACTGTGGAATGTACAGACTCCCTAGTTGTCTCATTGGGCTTAATTACAGACCACTCACTGTAGCAGATTTTTAGCACTATAAAGTGTAGCATGATGTTAAGCCATTTTAACTTTTGCACACACATGTTGCACTTCTAGCTGATAAGTCCTACCCTATATGTAAATTGCAGTACTCTTGATTCTCTTACCCTACTCTATTTTTTTCTTTATTTCCATATGTGTTTCATCTACCATACCGTATAATTCTCTTAGTATTATAAATTATAAGAATGTCGAGTTTATAAGGCAGAAAGTTTTGCCTGCTCAGTTTACAATTTTGTTCACTATTCTATAGATACATAAACATCCCAAATACCTACTTGTAACTGACTGATAAAACAACTGTAAGTGCAGTCCTGGGTCCCTCGGGTTACATTCAGCAAGGGCAGGACTGAGTGTCCACCTGATCAAGCTTCTGGATTGTACCTGAGCACGTCCTCTGCTCTGCAGCTCAGACTACTACTTCCTCCTCCTCGTTTTATGAAAGAACATTGGTTACTTGTTAGGAGCTAATGGATCTGGCACTAAGTCTTACAATGCTCTGTTTCCAAACTGGGGGCAGAGACGGCTTCTCTCCCATTTCTGTCTTAGCTCTGATCACAGTGCCGGAATTTCATAGCTGCTCAGCTTCTGTTGATGGAAATGAAACTTAGTTGGCAATGAAATTTAGACCCTGCTTCCCCCAACGTTGAAACAAGTCCTCAGCACACCGTTTTTTATCACTCAGGACTTGGCTCTCTCTGTGTGTGTCCAAACACAGCCATGTAGAGGGAAAGGCTGGCTTGGTGTGGGAGAAGGTGCATGGAATGATTCTATTTCTTGGTGCCAGTTTGTGCCACAGCTTCTCCCTTTTCTGTTCCTAAAATTCCTCCCTAATGAGTTGCCCAAGTCCTGTAGGCATCTGCTGTCCTTGCTGTCATCCCTGAGTCAGCTTGGATTTAATCATGTCCCTTCTTGCTGATTGAGTTCTACATCTCCTCTATCAGAAACATTATTTACATCTCCTAGCTCTATTCTGGGTTACCCAAGATAAGCAAGGGGAAGAAGTAAAAACAGAACATAAGGGTCAAGAGATGCCTGAACAAACTCAAAGGGGTGGTCAGGTCTCACTGGGCCAAGGGTGAAGTCTTTCTGATCTGCATTGATGGTGGGTTCTAAGAGCCAGCAGCCTGCAGCCAGCAAGGTGAAGCCTCGCAGCAGGAATGCTTCATGGCTGCTTCAGTGCCAGCAGGCTGACTCCAAGGTTTCCAGTCACTTTCCTGCTCTTGCCTGGAGCTTGGAGGAAGCAGGCAGAAAGGGGTTAGGACTGCCCAGAATCTGTGTGTGATTATCAGGTGAGAGCTTGTGCACAGGAAAGAAGTCCTCAGCAAGCTAGATCCATTCTCTGCAACAAAGACAGGGCCATGGGTAGGGTGTGGTGTTAGTCTTTTGTCCATTGTAACCAAGAGAGAGGGGCCAAAATCCATGAGCATCATCCTTTCGCAACACTACACCTCTGGGAAAATATCTTTATAGATAGAGCCAGATCGGATGGGGTTGACTCAGAGTAGGAGGGCAAGGAATGGAATCTGGGTCCTGGCAATGAGAGAACATTCCCCTGATACCAGGATCTCTCCTTCAAGATTTTGACTACTGTGGCCATCAATGCCCGCTGATCCTTTGGAAAGTGAATGGCACTGGGGGCCCAGATCCTTGTAGCAGCTCTTAGTAGGTAATTGATGTCATTTGACAGAATGAGAAGCTGTAGGGGGTAAGGGAACATGATACCTGATCCAAATGGTGTGTCCTTTGCCTTTTTATAAAGTTTGTTCTATTGCTAGAACATTGCCCATGCCTCTGCCATGCACCCCATCCTTCCACATACGCTTTCTCTAACTCCAACAAAATACTACAGAAAGTGGTCGTAAACTCCAGCTGGAGTTCCAGCAGGAACATGTGAGGTTGACATCACTTCAGGTAGAGTCATCAAAAGACAAGGTAAGTCTGCTGCCCACTGCTGTCTGAAGCTACCCCAGATGCAGCATCTCATGTACCCAGTATAGGAGAGGGAGGATTGACCCCCTGGCACACAAGGCTGAGATTTCTGGCAGGATCCCACCTCCATAAAGCAGGTTTCCAGTCAACGTTTTCTCAGCTAAAGCCAGGATCATCAGGGCAGGATGGGAGGGGAGAGGGGTAGGTGGTTGTGACCAGTTCAGTTCTTGCCAGTGCCACAGTTTAATTTAACCCCTTAGTTGCAAAAACCAGTGTTATCTTACTGAGAACAAAGGACAGGTTGAAAATGAAAAGAAAAAACAAATTATGGATGCTTCTACTTACTGATGCTTGGCTCTCCACCACAACTGGAATGGGGTATCATGTGCTAGATAATGGCCTGTGGCTTTATCTGGTTCATTTGGGTTGGAACTAATTTTCTAAATATCTTTAAAAATTTAGAGACCTGACAGAGACTCCCACCTATGGGCATAATTTTAAGTAGCAAGTGTCTATTATTTCTGGGAAATGAATATAATCAAGCTAACCCAGGCTTTGCTGTCTATCAAGATTCTTATCTATGCATCACTGTCATTTCTAAATTTTTGTTATGGTCCCAATAAACAATACGGGAAGCCCACAAGAAGTGGAAATCATGGCTAAATATTTCTTTTCCTTGTTATTGCCTTGAACTGATCTCAATTCTTGGCCAAGAGGCATGTTCAATGTGATTTGCTAATTGTCTCCTACTAGCTCTTTTCAAAAGAATTGGCTTCTCAATGCAATATCTCTTTTAGAAATGCATGCTCATACAAGCCAGCTAGAGAATCTTTCTTAGCAGCATTAAAAAACAAAAACAAAAAAAGGATAATTGAACATGCAGATGCCAACTGACAAGAATTTATGGTATCTTTTCTGAAATGGCCAGCTTTACCCCAGGGAGAACCCTGCATAGCCTGAAAAAGGATTAGGGCAAATAAGTCCTATTTCATTTGTTTACTTCCCCTTTGATGGATGCCCCATGACACTGTGATCCTTTGAATTAATGTCTGAGAGAAAAAAAACATTGAAGGATAAATGAAATGTCAGTTAATTCCGTTATGGCATTTATTGACATCCTGGCTGGGCTCAATCTATCCCGGGGGAATCTACGGGAGAGCACATTTGATGGGAAATATAGATTGTGTGGTCCTAACAACCCCGCAAAGGTAATCACAGGTCCTGGGGTTGGTCACATAGGATGATAAACTGACAGTCAACAGAACTGGGTACATTCTTGTTCTCCCTCTCTGTGTCATGCTCTGTGAGCTTAGGAAAGTTCATAAAGATTGGGTTAATATTTTGTAATTAGAGCATTGTCCACAAGTTGAAAATTACACTAAGTAGAAGCCCCAACTTCAGACCTTCTTATCAGTTATCCATGTGGAGTTCTCTTTAGCCACCAGCCTCCTCCACTGTAAAATGGTGACAAACATGGTCACCTCTGAAAGCTCTTGAAAACTCTGAGGCAAAATTCAAATGTAAGCCCTCATTATCCTGCGACTGTATGCCTCAGGATGCCTCCTCTTCCCTCCGCTAAATGGCACAGAGCTGCCTCAACAAGGGCTTGTGATTTCTGGAGTTTCTTGTCTTCATGATTTTTTATTTTCCTGCCTATTGTCTGTTACAGACAAATTTATTTATTTATTTATTTATTTTAATTTTTGAGACTGGGTCCTCCTGTGTTGCCATGGGCTGGGATCAAACTCTCAATCCTCCAGTGTCAGCCTTCCAAGTGGCTGGGATTACAGGAATGCACCATCGCCCAAGAGCAGATGTTCTGATGACCATGGGAAGCCACCTACCTCAGCTCTTGTCTCAGAGATAAAAAGCCAAGAGCTTTCTGCTGAGCAGAGTGGAAAGACTTTCTACTTGTAAGAATCTAGGTTTGTTACCTGCCTGATAGCCCTTTCTAGATGAATCTCAGGAGGGATAACTAAGGTCAAATCTGCAACATCTTTCATTGAACTTCTGGAACTATATGGAATTCTGTATAATTTAAGAAATACCTTCCCTAATGATTTCACTAATCCAATAATGCCAATTAAAATACTGTTCTCCTTAATTATTACTTACTCTGGTAAACAAACCATCCTATTCCAGCCTGAATGTTGGCACTCTTATGAAATTGAAGAAGCTTCCTTTTTTCATCTTATCAGATTTGATAAGTGATGAGGAGTTTCACCAGTTCTGCCCTAGGAGGCATAGGTGCTAGTAGCAGGTAGCTGGCCTCGATTTGCAAGGGTTGGACAACCCAGAAGGCAGTACAGGTTAAGTATTGCAGGGAGGTCATACATGTCTTGGTCATCAAAGGTCTTTATATGAGTAAGACGAGTTTGAGAACTTCAAGTACAGGTCATGATAAGCTGAGAACTTGGACTCCTAGACTTACAGCTGGAAAGCACATTACAGATAATCTAAATTCTTGCTGCTCGAAATAGGGGCTGCGGTGGGGAGCATGAGCTGCTAGAAATGCAACTCACAACCCCAGAGACTGCTGTTAACAAAACTCCCCGGGCATGGAAGGCACATTAAAGTTTAAATGCAGTGATCTAAATCATTTCTCTCTCTCTCTCTCTTTTTTTTTTTAGTTGAATGAAGTCATAGCAAGTCCAAACGAACTATTCAAGAGCAGGCAGGAATCATCCTAGTTCATACTCTGGTTCTTAAATCCTTGAATCAGTGAACTAGGGGCCCTAGTCCCAAAATCTAAACTGGACCCTCCAAATGAAATGTTCAATAGTGACATCAAGCAATGCTCACTCAAGGAGCAGGATCTCATGCTTGATTAAAATAAAATTTTGCTGGGCACAGTGGCACACACTTATAATCCCAGCACACAGGAGGCTGAGGCAGGAGGATCACTGTGAGTTCAAGGCCAGCCTGAACTGCATAATCAGACCCTGTCTCAGAAAACAAAACAAAACAAAAAATTTCTGGTCTAGTTGCATAAATGGGTTAGTTTTCACCACAGTGCTGTAGCTCTTCTGGTGGCAGTTTATTCTGACTGTGGGTAGAACACATGGAGCCTTGAAAATTGAAACTAGTGACTGAGAGCAGAGAGGAATGTAGCTTCACATCCACGTGGAAATGCAGGTCAGAGCTGACATGGGATCCACCTCAGGGCCTTTGCTCCTTTGCCTGGGATTCTCTACCTCAAAACCTTCGCAAAACGGGATCCGTGCTATCATCTAAGTCTCATCCTCAGGGAAGCTTTCCTTGGTCGCTCTATCTAGTGTGAACTTCTCACCCCATTCTGTTCCCCTCTGCCACTCCTTATGCCCATTACCTTGTTTTATTTATTCTGGAATTATGCAGTTTAACAATTCATTGTCTGCCTTCTCTCCAGAAGCATTTAATGAGAGCAGGAACCTCACTTGTATACTGTTACATCCCTACTGAACAAAATCGGTGTTTGACACATGGTAGGTTCTCAGTAATTTATTGCTGAATGAATGAATAAATAATTTAGAATGAGGTTTGCCATGGTCAAGGCTAGGATAATCATAAGTAAGAGCTAACGTGTATTGACTCTTACAATGTACTGGACACAGTGCTACAGGCTCGCCTTGTGCGCATTATTTTAACTTTTTATTATTAACATTTCAAAATGCAAGTGTTAGTGTTGACTGCTTAGAATTAATACCATTAAATGCCTGCTCATAAAATTAGAGAAACTCATGCATGTAGACTTCACTTCAGGAACACTTCCTAGAGGGAAGCACTGAGTGCGCGTCCAAGTGAGCATCGACACTGTTGACCTTCTTGAAGATGCAGGCGGAACCAGTCGGCCCAGGGAGACCAAAACCTCCAGTACTGTGTTTGGGTCCCGTGCCAGTCTCTTCTGAGCCCATGAACAGGGACAACCAGACAGAGTGCTGGCTTAGAATGAAACGTCCTGACACATTTTCCAAGGTGACAATGGAAACATGGTTAACTCTTGCCCGTCCCCCCTTACATGACTTGTAGGACCCTTTGTCACAGGAAATAACTTGCGCCTGGAGGACTGTGGCGCCAACCGGAGGACGGTCCTCAGTCTTCTCACTTTTCAACCAGGAAATAAAGCAAGCAAGCATATTTTTACTCAATCAAGTTCATTTTATGAAGCCTACAGAGAGATCAAGGGCAACAAATTCGTCCTCACAGCGGCAACTTTCTTTTTGCTCATTTTTTCCTTCCAATTTAAAATTTCCCCAAGTGCTCAGTCTCAGTTCCGCACTCCATTGTGGTTTCCATCAGCTTCACAAATCCTTACCAAACAGCTGCAATGGCTGACTCGGTGGGACGGCCCACCAACCAAGCAGGAAGTCAGCCAGAAAGGCAGGCCCCTAAGGAGAAGCCTGAGGAGGGGACAACAACTTGAGTAAATGCATTTCATTCCAGAAAAAAGTGTTTTAAAAAGCTGTTTAACATTTAAAGTTCTATTATTATTTTTGGCAGCATGTTGGGTCCCTGTCTCTTTTTTGGCTACTTTTCCAGCACTTTTATGTATTTGGAAGTAAAATTTACAACCAGTTTCAGTAATACAAGGGAAAATTTTTCAGTACAATTATATGAGATATTTAAATGTTATTTAAATGTTATCTTGTATGCTCACCAAATAAACATAAGTTAAAATGACTATATAAAATGACCTATAATGTTTATATATCAGCTGGGCATGGTGGTGCACACCTGTAATGCCAGCACTTGGGAGGCTGAGGCAGGAGGATTGCTGTGAGTTCAAGGCCAGCCTGAACTGCACAGTGAGATCCTGTCTCAAAAAAAACAAAAATGTTTATATTGTAGAGGCTACTTTAATTGTAAAGGAAATTTTAAAACATATTTCTAATACTAGTATATTTCTAACACTATTCAAGGGTAAGTGAGAAACACAGCCTGTTCCCATAATTAGAAAGCTACAAAACTTAACAAGCCTTAACATTCCAGGTGCCAGCTGCAAGATAAGTGTATCTCAGCCAGACTGTGATGTTTTGCTTGCTTTCAAGTCCCAGAGACATCATTTCAAGCACAGCTTGACTCAGTCTAAGACAGTGATTGATTCTTCCTGCTCACCCTAGCCTTGACTTCCGTTATAGGATAGGAAGCACCCAATTAACTTGCCTGAACCAAACCTGCCTAGCAACATATGACAAGACATGTGTAACCAACTGTAAAATATCATGTGATCTGCCTTTTGTACTTCCTTCTGAAAACCTATATAAGAAACTACCCTACCCCAAGACAGTGCTGATGATTTGAGACCTGATTCTCATCAGCCCGCTAGCATAATAAAGGTTGCCTTCCAACTCCTTGGGTGCAAAGAGGCTTCCATTTGGTTTGATATCAGATTTCTGTAACAATATATCATAGACACCAAAAATGCCTTAAGCATTGATCTCCGTGGAATTAGTTGTATAATTTTTTAAAAATCCAAAAACAATTAGCCATTGACCCCAAATTAATTAATGCAAAAAACAGATGAGTAAGTAATTCCCTGGGTGGTCCCTTTCATCACATGGTCAGTGTTAGGGCCTGATATTTCTATTTGAGTAGACTTTTTATTATGGAAAATTTCAAACATATACAAAAGTAGGGTTGGAGGTATAGTTAAGCAGTAGAACCTGTGCTGAGCATTTGTGAGGCCCTGGGTTCAATCTCCAATATCCCCTCCCCCCAAAAAGTTGACTGTGTACCCATCATCCAACTTCAACAACTAGCATTTATTGATATTGTAGAAATCGTGATGTGGGACTTGCCTCCACTGAAAAGGTAAATCAATTTTTATTATGACAGGGAGGAGTCTATAACTGGTTATCCATATTAACTATTCAGGACTATGGAAAAATAGGTAATTCACAAGTTTAACTCAACTTTTGCTTTAAAACATCAGGCAAAAAGTAAGGTCAAATTCAAAAGTATTTGTTATTTACCAAAAGCCCATAATGATCATGGATATTGTGGTAGATATGGAGCAATCATCAGAATATCGGAATGGTAAGGAGTTTCCATTTCTCCTTCCATACATAATCTCCTTATAACCCACCCTTTTCTGTACCTTGGGATGCTGATCTGTTCTACATCAAAAGTCCTTGTTACGTTTTAGATCTGAAATGTCCTCCCAAATTCTCACATGTGTGAAAGGTGAGTACATCATGGGAGTGCAATACTCATCAGCAGATTCATCCATCAATAAGTTCATAGCTGGATGTGCTTTTAGTTGTCGGGCCCTGGTTGGAGCAGGTCACTGGGGGTGTGACCTGGAAGGGTGTATTCTTGTCCTAGGATCCTCCACTCTCTCTCTCTCTGCTTCCTGGCTCCCATGGGTTGAGCACCTATCCCTTCACCATGCCCCTCTGCCATTCTGTTTTTGCCTTGGAGCCAGCCAATCATGGACTGAAAATGTAAGTCAAAATAAATTTCTCTTCCTTTAAGTTGTGGGTGTCAGGTATTTTGTCCCAGCAACAGGTAAGTGGCTCAGACAGTCTTCCTGTCCTCTAGGTTCTGTTGGTTCAAGCTAAGGGGTGCTAGGGAGAAGGATAGCAACAGGAAGTTGTAGAGTGGCAAGCTAAGCAGAAAAGGTATGTACAGGCTCATGGACGATGTGAGGCTGTGCTCTAAGGCCTAATTCTTCAGTCAACTTTAGTTGATTCAAAAATCCAACATCAAGCTGAATGGGGGGAGACTAAAAGCATGTCCTCTAAAATCAGGAATAAGACAAGGATGCCCACTCTCACAATTCTTATTCAATATAGTACTGGAAACCTTAGCCAGAGTGATCAGCCAAAAGAAGGAAATAAAAGGGATACAAATAGGGAAGAAAGAAGTCAAATTATCCTTGTTTGCAGGTGATGTGATTCTATACCTAGAAAAGCCTGAAGAGTCCACCGAAAGTCTCTTAGAACTGATAAACATATTCAGCAAAGTATCAGGATACAAAATAAACTATAAAAATTTGGGTTTTGGTCACCAAAATTTGCTCTTTTATGTCAGTAGTGAACTTGCTGAGAAAGAAATCAGTAAAACAATTCAATTCACAACAGCGTCAAAAAAAAAAAAAAAAAAAAAAAACCCAAACCAAAAAACCCAGGAATAAACCCAACCAAGGATGTAAAAGACCTTTACAAAAATTAAAAACATTGAAGAAAACACTAGAAGATGGAGAGACCTCCTATGTTTATTTATTGGCAGAATTAATATTGTTAAAGTGGGCATATAACCAAAAGCAATCTACAGATTCAGTGCAATCCCCATCAAAATACCAATGTCATTCTTTAAAGAACTACAGAAAAAAGTCTTAAAATGCACATGGAAACACAAAAGACCCCAAAGCAATTCTGAGCAAAAAGAGCAATTCTGGAGGTATCACAATACCTGATTTAAAATATACAATAGAGCCACTGTAATAACATGGCATTGGCATAAAAACAGACACACTAAAGGAGAACAGAGGATGCAGAAATAAACCCACAAGACTACAACCATCTGATTCCTGACAAAGGTGCCAAAAATATGTGTTGGAGAAAGGACAGTCTCATCAACGAATGGTGCTGGGAAAACTGACTGTCCATATGCAGATGATTGAAACTAGATCCCGATCACACCCTGTACAAATTGAAATTGAAATGGATAAAAGACCTAAATACAAGACCTAAAACTTTGAAATTACTAGAGGAAAATATAGGGAAAGTAGACATAAGCAATGACATCCTGAATAGGATTCCAATAGCTCAGGAAATGATAGCAAAAATTGACAAACGGGATTGCATCAAATTAAAAATCTTCTGCATAGCAAAAGAAACAGTCAACAAAGCGAAAAGACAGCCTACAGAGGGGGAGAAAATCTTTGTCAGCTACTTTTCTGACAGAAGATTTATATCCAGAATATATAAAGAACTGAGAAAAATTTAACACCAAGGGAACAAATAATCCAACGAATAAGCGGGCAAATGAACTAAACAGACACTTCTCTAAAGAAGTATAAATGGTCAATAATTGTATGAAAAAATGCTCAACATCTTTAGCTATCAGGAAAATGTGAATCAAAACAACACTGAGTTTCTATCTCTCCCCAGTCATAATGGCTATCATCAAAAATACAAGAAATAATAAAATGCTGATGTTATTCCTTTTGTTCATATGCCCCCCCCAAGCTTCATGCGGTCATAGGTGGAGATTTTTTCAGAGGTGGCTGGATCTAGAGTTTGTGACACTGGAATTGATTCATGGTCCAGTGCTAGGCTCAAGGGCACTAGGATTAAGGGTGTGAGTGCTACCCACCCTCAGTAGCCTGGATAAGATATAAAGGATAGAAGGAGCTGTGGGCGTCCCTTGTTGCTTTGCTACCCTCTGCCCACCATGAACTATTTCTCTTCTGTGATGCCCCTCTGCCATGTGCCACTCTGTCTTGGAGCCAGCCAACTACAGACTGAAACCTCTACGAAATGTAAGCCAAATAAACTCCTTTAACTTTGGGTGGCGGGCATTTTGTCTCAGCAACAAGAGAAGTAACTAAGACAGCTGATAAGGATGCAGAGAAAAGGGAAGCCTTCTACACTGCTGGTAGGAATGTAAATTAGTACATGCAGTATGGGAATCAGTACAGAGGTTCTTCAAAAAGCTAAAAGTAGAACTACCATATGACTCAGCTATGCCACTCCTTGATATATACCTGAAGGAATCAGTCAGTATACCATAGAAACATCATCACTCCCATGTTTATTACGGCTCTGTTCACAATAGTCAAGTTATGGAACTATTATTCAGTATTAAAAAGGAATAAAATTATGACACATGGTACAAAAAAAATGAACCTCAAAGTCATTATTCTAATGAAATAAATCAGGCACAAAAGGACAAATATTTTATATCACTTCAAGTAGTCAAATTCCTAGAGACAGAAAATAGATTATGTATTTTCAAGGCCTGGGAGGAGGGGTAATGGAGAATTATTATCTAATAGGTACAGAGTTTCAATATGGAAAGATGGAGAAGTTCTGAAGATGGATGGTTGGTGGTAGTGGTTACACAACAATGTAAATGTCACTGAACTGTACACCTACAGATGGTGAAAGTGGTAAATTTTGTTATGTGTACTTTACCATATTTTTAAAAAAATTAAACGTAGACTTTGCAACTTCACCCACAAACAAAGCTATGAAAATGTGTTTGGAGGAGTAGGGTACATCAACAATGTCCCTGATGAAAATCTGCTTCCTGCCTCCCCCCAGACCACCCCAGTTTATAAGAACTAACTTTTAACTTCTTATCCCCCCAAAATACCTAGTCTTTCTTTCTTTTTATTTTTTACTTTTATGTATGTAGATATGAACTACATGGAGAAAGGCAAGGGCCAGGAAGCTGACAATAAGGAGACCTTTTGGGGTGGAGGGTGACAGGGAGAGAGGGAGGGAGAGAAGGCAGCTAACAAAGAGGACAGAGAAGGCAAGGCAGGCAACAGAACCAACACCACCAGCCCAGCCCAGGTCTTTACAAGGGGGGCAGTGTAGTGCTCTCATCATGGAGACCTCTGCATTTCATTTCACACTACAGTTACAAATATTGTATATATAGGATTGAGGATTAAGGTTGACCATAATACCAGTCAGTCCAAGCACACGAAGATTTCTGTATACTGTCTCTTCGATTATAACTAATTCCCAAGGGTACGGTCTTAAGGATGATATTTTAATGAGGCATGTACCAATGAATATGCCAGAATAGCACAGTTATTTTCTCCATGTACAAGGAATGATCATCAATCGTATCTAACAGCAAGTCTAATTCTGGAATGATAGAAAGGGGACTAGATCTGAATTAGAAGACCTCAGCTTGAATCCCATATCTGCAGAAAATTAATATGCAAATACACATTGTTATTATTATGGGAACAATCTCTTACACATTGTTCCCATTTACTCTTCATAGAAAGCAGCGCTGTTTACTGTTCCCATGTTTCAGGCAGAGACATTGGAGCTGAGAGAGATGGCTTCTCTTGAAGAGCAGTTACTAATTGGCGGACTGATTTTGAACCAGAGCTGCCTTCTTCAAACCAGAGTCCTGTGAGTTCCGTCACAGCTGCCAAAGGCAGAGATACGTGGTTTTCCAGAAGACAGGACCAAAATGATGTAGTTCCCCAAGTTGTTCTAGGCTAGCATGAGAGTAAATTCTTATGCCGATACACAGGTCCAACACACTATTCTTTTTTGCTTATATTTCTTTGTTACCTTGACCTTTTTAAAGGTTTTTGTATCAGACCATCTCAGTTTGTTGTTTTTTTATGGAATCCTGGCCGGGGTGGGGGGTGGATTAGATGGTTTTAAACCCATCTTACAGATTATTAAATTGAGATACAGAAAGACCCTGACTTGTCAAAGTTCAGGCTGTAATTTGCCAGTGCTGAATTTGGTCTGTATTTCAGGATTCCTTATGTCTTGGCTGCTGATTTTCCTTACAGGGCAGCAGTGGCTCTGATGGTCTCAGGTATGATTAGAATCCTGGCCTACCCTGAGCACCATGAACAAGATCCAAACCACTGCAAGCTAGCTTCTCAAATAAACAAGTTGTAGTTGAAAACAGCAGCTTTTCTGGAAAAAAATTTTTGGAGACAAACTCAAAATTGCAAATATAGTCTTCACTAACTTGATTATTTTCTGCAAATTGGGGAAAGGGCATCATCATTAGTTGAATTTTAGAATCAGAAAGTTCAGATGTGCAGATCAAAATATTAATTGCTTTTGCTTCTATAGTCTGTCCTTTGCCAGCCGGCGTCTCTGTGAGTCAGTTACACTTAAAAGGAAGATCTAACCCTCCCGAAATGCAAACCCACCGAAGAGATTAATATTGGTTAGGGGCTATCTTAGCCACTTTCCTCATCACTGAGACCCTGACTTGAAGGAGGAGAGGTTTGTTTTGCTTCACAGTTTCAGAACTTCCAGTCCATGTTTGGCGGGCTTAAAGACAGAAACAGCGTGGTGGACCTATCAAGCAGAGCAAAGCTGCTCACCTCATGGCAGCCAGGAAGCAGAGAGACAAGGGAGGAGCTGGGGAGAGAGATACACCCTTCCAGGTCACACTCCCAGTGTGACCCGTCTCTTCCTACATAGCCTACCTCCTAACAACAAGCCAGCTATATCACCACTTCCAAAAGCCCCATCTATGATCACATGAGGCCTTTGGGGGACGTTCTCAACCCAAACCATAACAGAGACCAATGGCATCTCTTTACGCAGTTGATTACAAATGCCTCTTCATTCCCATTTCCCACACACAAATGCCTAATGTTGAACCTTTATCTTCTAACTTTATTCATTCAATCAACAAATATTTACTGAGTAAGTAACATGTGAAACACTGTTCTGCCTTCTTGGGATATGTTGGTGGACATATCTTTCCTCTAGAAGCTTACGTTCTAGCAACTTTGAAGGTAATTTACAATTAGCACGGTGTTAAATATGTCACTTTCTAAGCAAAGGGAAAGGGGATTCCGTTATAGATTTTGATGTAGTGCTGGGTTCTAACCACAGCCTCTCAAAGACCTTATCTTCTGCAAATAATCTTGGTAAAGAATATTAAAAGAAAACAGTCCTATAAACTGAACCTGTGCTTTGAATTGTCCTGACATTTTGGTCCTACTTCAGATGGGACAGCTGAGAACCTAACAGAAGTCCCAAGATAGTAGTTAGTCCTTAAGAAAATTACTTTTCTGTGATCAGGCAAAGTGTTAAGGTTAAGTTAGAGTTCAGTACTAGAGAAATAGTTCCTTCACAGTAGTCTGTTCTGAAGAAAGCTTTCTCTTTCAAGCTGTTAGAAGCTTTATACTAGCCATTCACTGCTTACGAATTTCTGACACATATTTCATTTTTCTATGCAGAGCTCAGTAAATGGTAGAGAAACAAGATGTCTTGGTGGAACTCAGGCAGAATGAATGGGAAGGGAAAGGAAAGAATGGCAGATAAGTTAGTGGCTTATACCCAAAGAAGCATGAAGGTACACAATATTGGAAATGTTTCTTTGCCTCTCATATTGCCTCCTAATGTAGGCCAATCCTTGTGAAACTAATGTAGTGATGAAACTTTTCTTTTGTTTTTACAGTGTGGGGTATTATATTGAATCTAGAGCCTTGTATTTTCCAGACAAGTTAGTCTTGAAACTTTTAAAAGACTATTTACAATTCAAGGGAATCAAAATTCTGAAAGTGTTAGGTGGTGGGGAAGTAGTGTGGCTTGTTTTCCTTTAGAAAATGTGTTAAAGTGTAGATATAAATGAATTCAGGAAGTACATTTTAAAAAGCAATGTGAAAATGTTGAGCTTTCATAGTTATTGCTTTAAGTTCATGAATGTTCCAATTAAATAAGTTAGGGCTTTATTTTCTTAACTTAAATGTTACATTAAGATAATTACACATTCTATGTATTTTTTAATTTAAAAAATTCATCATAGTCTAAGAGTAGATATTTCACAGAGGAAAATACTACTGGGTATGTCTCTTTAACCATCATCTAAATTCTAATACATTTGCTCTTCCTTAGGTCTAGCTATCATAAGAAATTGCACTTTTCTTGGTTTTCTAAAAAAACCAAAGTGACATTTCACTCTTGTGACTTCTCAGTATGGGCGAGAAGATGACAAATAAATTATGGTTAGAGCTATGCAGAAGTTGAGTTAAACTCTGGAATGTGCTTTGGAGATGGAGGCAGCAAATAGAAAGATTTCTTAGTAGAGTAACTGCTGCACAGAAAGGTCCTCAGCTGAAGTGCTTAAAAAGTGCTTGATTCTGCCATGGGATTGAAGCTGTTCCTTGCTCAAGGATTTTTGGATTTTTATTTTAAAAAGATAATTAGGATTAATAAAATGAACTTCTGGGTAAAAAAAAAAAACTTCATTGTTACAGTGGTTTATTCTAAAGATATTTTAATGAATTTTATTGTATTTTCTGCTTTCTGCATCATTAAAGACTTTTCCTTTCAAGGAACTTCTTGTTTTAATCCTGATGGGCACGTCCATTTAATTACTGTGCAATCTCTTTAGCTAAAAGCTAGAAGAATAGCTATCCCTAAATTAAATTTTAGAGAGGTTTTCTTAACCTTTGTCAATTGCAAACTGAAAAGATTGCTTGTTTGTCTGAAATACTGAGACATGTGTGATAGAAGTCACAGTCATAGAGAGGCAAAGAACCAGCCTGGGTTATCTTATTCTCACAAGCTTGATTAGTGTATGTGCTTTTTGATGGAGGAACATTGTTCAGATAAAAAAAAAAAAATTGCCATGAGCTGAACTACAGTCCTCCATTTTCCTTATCAGTGTAAGAAATTGAGTTGAAGGAGGTATTGATTGGAAACCAAAGCAGTGAATTATGGACCAAAAGAGCTTTTTAATTAGTAAAATTGCCAACAGCCTTGGTCTGGACCCCTAGGGGCAACTTAGAGCACTGTTTTGCCCACACTGAAGTCCCTTGCCACCAGCCTCTGCAAAGCTTCCATTCTCTGGACAAGTGAATAAGATATCTCTATCACAACCTGCAGGAGACCAGCCCCCTTTTAATTCACCACTGCCCCTTCCCAAGATACTGCCTAAATATAAATCAGTAGGACCCTAAAATTTGGTAGAGAGGGGAGAACAAATAGAATTAATTTGACTGCTACATTTTATACTCCCACCCAATTGTCTGACTCTCTGTTAGGAGCTTGACAACATTAACATCATTAAAATTCAAACTTTACTGTAAATGTACTTGCAAATCTCTAGTTTTTGTCAACTATTTATTGCTTATCTTCATATTGGCAAAGTATCAAGTGTCAAAAGACACACTATAGAAAGCAACATGAAGAACATGAATTTTCATGACAGCTAAGATTAAAAAGCTTTGGCCAGGAAACTATTTATAATATTTTGTGGGAATAATAAATGGTCAAAGTTGGGTACTCATCCTTTGAGTCTAATGAAAAATCATTGATCAAACCCTCTTCATTTGGCAAATTGTTATGATTCCCTGCTCACTAGACCTCTAATTCCTGGAAGCTCAGAAGCCTTGAGGTTGGGAATGAGAGTGAAGGAAACATGTCTTCCTGACAGTGCAGGACGTGGGTAGGGAAGAGGGCACTGAGTTCCTAGGTCCTGCTCACAGTTGAGCCTGAGAGGAGCTAATCCAGCAGCTGTTGGGGACCAACACGCCCTGGCTCTGGTTTTGGCCTTTTTAGAGAAAGGCGCACCTGAATCTCCATCTTCTGAGAAACCCCATAGCTCGTCTGACTGTACTGACACCCCAGTATAGACAGGTACGGTTAGGAACGGCTGGGCACAAATTGGTTTATAGGAATATATTTGGTGAGGTTTCATAGAAAATATGCTGAAGCCTTGTCAGAAATATTACCTCATCACTAAGCTTGACATTAAGGTTTATAAAGAATTCAGGGCTCCTATCCATTGATGTAAGTCCAATTGTGATTTATATATGGCAGACTCTTTTGAAAGAGCTGTATCTTCTCTAGGTATTATAAAGCACTCACATTCCAGAGATCCTCCCCTTCTAAGAGAAGAATCTACTGTCCTTTTCTCCCAAAAACTTTGAAGTATAATTAGACAATGAATGAGAGGCACACAAGTATCATAAATGCATCTTAAAAAGATAATATTAAGTAAAAATTGTTTTCAGTGAAAAATAATGAACTGAAATGAGATTTACAACACAATAAAATATGTTTGCTGTGTTAGTTCAGCTTTCCATCCAGGTATAACAAACTATCTGAGATGATCAACTTATACAAAGAATAGGTTTATTTTGGCTGACAGTTTTGGAGGTTCCTGTTCCCGATCTGTTAGCCCTGTTGCTCTTGGCCTGTCACAAGGGAGCACATCAGAGCAGGAGGGTGTGACAGCAAATTTACTCATCTTGCAGGGTGTGGTGCCGCACACCTGTAATCCCAGCACTCAGGAGGCTGAGGCAAACAAATAAGCAAAGGTCTCACCTTATGGCCAGAAAGAAAAAGCACGCCTGTATGTGTGTGTGTGTCCACAATCTCCTTCAAGGGAACACCCCCGATGACCTAGGGACCTCCCACCAGGTCCCACCTCTTAAAGATTCCACCACCTCCCAGTAGTGCCACCCTAGCAGCCAAGCCCTTGACACACTGGCCTTTGGGGGAACATTCAACACTCAAACTATAGCACATATTAACAACACAAATGTAAGACCAATAACACTGCCCATTTTATAAGTAGGCACAATATCAAATACTTTAGAATAATATGCCCATGGGGAGGAGGCCTGGGGGCAAGTGAGCAGACCAGGAGATGAAAGGATTGAATGAAATAAAACATGCAAGCATGGACCAATGATGAGCCAGAGCATAATTCAGTCACCTCTGGGAATCTGAGGGTCAAAGATAAAAG
Source organism: Erethizon dorsatum (assembly GCA_028451465.1). Classification (NCBI taxonomy): domain Eukaryota; kingdom Metazoa; phylum Chordata; class Mammalia; order Rodentia; family Erethizontidae; genus Erethizon; species Erethizon dorsatum. The sequence goes on from CM051835.1 coordinate 83,388,764, forward strand.
AATCAAGGAACTTCGTGATTTCTGGGGTAGGAGCAAGGAGAGATATAAGAAAGGAGGTCCCTGAGCACAGAAAAGGGAAGAGGAACTCAACTTATGCTTCTTCCTCCATCCTTTATTAGACTTCCCCATGAAATCTGGAGAAGGGGCCATGCCTAGGCCAAAGGTCAGCCAACTTTTTTCTATGGGAGACCTTGTAGGAAATACTCCAGGCTGTGCGGGCCAGATGGCCGCTGTTGTGACAACTCAACCCTCTTGCTGAGGTTTGAAAGTAGCCAGAGCCAACCCATTGATAAATGTGTGCAGCTATGTACGAATGAGTCTTTATTTTAAAAGAAATCAGCAGGATGAATTTGGGCTGTGAGCTATAATTTGCTGACCCCTGGCCTTGGAAGCTAATCCTGATCAATTGGTTTGACTTCCTCTTATGGAGAGCCCAGGGCACAGTCTCCGAGATGATTCTGTCATTCAAAATTATGACCTGTGAGAATACATGCAAATGCACCATGCTTATTTAAATTCAGAGAAAAAGAGCCAGAGGTCCACGGGGACTTCCATGGTAATAGAATCTCAGACACTCTGAGCATTCAATGCTGAGATAAATAACCCGTGGGCAGGGTTCACATCGCTTTTCATTTGATCAAGTCAAGAGCATGTTTCATAAGCAAAAGCAAATGCTCAAGAGCATTTCAGTGTTTGCAGCAAGTGGCGTGAATTTACATCTTAGGTCTCCAGGCAGAACTGTGCACAGGGAACTGTGCCTCTCTGCTTTGCTCAGATATCCTGGTGGTCCTGGGAGTCTCATTCTGAGAACCCGTATGCTGGAGAAGAGGCTGCCCACACAGTAGCTATCTAAACCGATGCCTGCTACTCATATTAAACCTAAGACAAAAATACAAAACCCTCAACGTGATCATTTCTAGATAAATAGACCAATCAAGCTCTGTAGATTCAAGCACAGTCATCATCAGTGTGATTTTCAGATACCAAAGGAAAAGATTAACAAAACCAAGTTCCTGAACTGCTTTCACCTCTGTCTGCCCATTTGCTTCCAGTTGCTAATTACTAATTATTGTTTCTGGAGGCACCTGTCCTGGTCTTGCTGCCTAGCAAGCATCTCCGATTCTCTCTGGTTACCAAATCTGGCTCTCTCCCAGCAGAGGGGTGGCTGCCTCTGGCACAGCAAGGACAGCCTGTACCCTGATGTGGCTGACATCTGAATTCAGTCCTGTAATAATGCACTCTTCCAAGACCACCCATTTGTTTTAAGTTAGATTTCTCAAACCTCTCCCCTGAATTCTCCTACAGAATCACCCAGGAGTCCCCAGCTAAGGGAAAGGTGAGGAGAATCATTGTCTAAGCATTCACATCTGTTAGGGCCCATTAAGATTTCCACTTCAGGCTCTGTACGCCCTAGCGATGACAAGGAGGGAGTTCTTCAAGCAGACATAGGGGAAACATTAATAGTTAATGTCTCTAAGGACCTTTTATTTCCATGTCTGGTTATAAATTCAGAATATTGAAATACTGACTTTTGTCCCTGAATGAAGTACATTTTGTTAATTTCTAAACTATGGGAAATCATCTTCCATAGTATTAATTTACGTCATTCGAAAGAGTATTGTTAGGTAAGAGTGCTGAAATGTTAATGGAACTGTTTACTTCCCAACAAATAAGTGTCACCTCGATTAAAACAATGGTAAAAATATTCATCTTGTCCCCTCATATGAAGCCTGGGGTGCTGGGTGACAACCACATATTTGCATTTTCTGTGTTTTGCAGTGATGAAAGGAAATACTAACTTAGAACTGCTGAGTAGACTCTGTCTTCCCTTGCTTCTGCCCAGATTCACCACTGCTGTGGTTTTCTCTGCTCTACCCTGTTTGGCAGTAGTTGCTGTATCTGCACCCTCCCAGCTGACCCCATTTGTATTCTCTTCACAAATCTGAATTTCCCTAAAGGAGGAAAGACAAGTGTTCCTCCCCCTCTTGAAGTACAAAGGTGATGGTGAACTACAGAAAGAAGCAGAAAAACACAGTTCATGTGAACACCCTAGGAATTGTGTTAAAAGAGTGACAAGATGACCGCCAGTTAATAATCATATGAATGGATAATATTGTTGGGTGCTTACAATATGGAAGTCACTAGGCTGAGCCCTTGAGTGTACAGTATTTTATCCTCACAACTCCATGAATGAGGTATTAGTCAAATACCTTTGAGATTGGCAAACTGAGGTATAGATAATTGATTTGCTTAGGACACATAGCTAACAGTAGGGGCAGAATTTGGGATCAAGGAGCCTGGTCCCTGTCTTCAGCCTCTAATTTACAGCAGGGAAATGAACAAAGGATGCACAATTTTCATCTGGCCACATTATGTAACTTCTCAGCCTCCTGTACCCCATGTTGGTTTTACTCAGTACAAATCTAAAATACCAGTGGATTAATCATCAATCACCTGATCATGTAACCAGCCCCTGTCTGTTTGAGTAATGTAAACTCTGGTTATTATTAGCTAAGGAGTAATTATGAATATACATGATTCATGGATGTAAATGGTGGAAGTATTAATACATTTTTCCTAAACTTAATATTGTCTAAAGTATTATCAAAAAGGGGCATTTTGATATCTCCAACCTAATCCCTTAGATGGACTAGAGTTTTATTTGTATTAAATGCACATGTGGCATAAATCCTCAGCCCAATAGCACCTAGACATGATTTTGATTTTTTTAAGAGAAATGTTTGCACTTGGTCTACTAAAGAGATGCCACTGAACTATTTGTCAAAGGGGTGCTTTTCTAGACTATTTTCCTGTTGTCTTTTGAGAATATGGCACATGGAGAAAATGACCAGAATGAGTTGGGGTTGCAGAACTACTTTTGGAACACAGCACAATTGTGCTACATACATGCCCCAAACTAAAGATGTTGCTCCAGTGGCATTGTTCTCTCATGCAGGTGATTATCCAAAGACAAACTTACACAAACTGACAAAACCCTGGAATAACAACAGTAAGAAGAGCCAACCTTTAGCACTTTCTAGGGATCAGGTGACGTGCTAAGTAATTTAAACATATTCAGTGATTCCTGCAGATTGGATTCAATATACCCACTTAACAGGTGAGAAAACTGAGGTATAGTGAGGCAATCCCACAGCTGGTAAAATAGTAGAGCCAAGATTTAAACACAGATCTTATTGATATTTAGTCCTCTAAATCAGTGGGCCAAGTGACACAACCCCAGCTGCTGGCAGACAATGTAAATGAGTGAAGTTGACTGTTGTGAGACAACCAAAAGTAGTGGAACTGTAACAGTTGAAGAAAACATAACCTAGTAAAGAGGAACTGCTATTCCCATCAGACAAGCATGCAGGCCCAGGCAGCAAGGTCATTTGATTTGTGCAGAGCAGCTCCAAATCGGGAGTTCAGTGCAAATTTCCCCACTATTTAAACGTTGTCTCCTGGTTTCATAAAAGCACTCTATAGGGTGGCAGCTCATACTGAGCCCATGGCTGCCATCTTTCACCTCTCCTGCCCTGGCATCCTCCACGCAGTGTCTCATCTGCATGTGCTGGCTCTCAATATTCACCTTCTGTGTTCACAGTGCCTGGATTCAACTCTAACTCTCTACTTTGACTTCAGGAACACATGATGTTAAAGAACAGAGGAGCCAGATGTGGTGAGTGACTGTAACCCCAGCACTCCGAGAGGCTGAAGCAGGAGGATCCGAAGTGTGAGCCCTATCTGGGAAACACAGCAAGACCCTATCTCAAAAAAAATAAAAATTAAAAATTAAAAATTAAAAAATAAAAGGGCAAGAGATGTAGCTTAGTGTGCTTAGTATGAAGGGTTCAATCCATAGTATGGGGGTGGGAATGGGGAAGGGGTATGCCCACACTGCAATTTATGGCACGTATCAACTGCCCCTTCCACTGCTACCTTCTCCTTATCGAGCACATTTCTGCTCTCTTCCTATTGCATAGTCAGCTTCTTGGGAAGAGACCCAAAGCCTTATAAATTACCTCACTCTTCTACCTTCCCCCAAGGCTGAGCTCACCATTCAAATATTTATTGAGTTAAATATAAAAATTGCAGAACAGGTGAAGCTTGTCTTTGTACTTCTATTAGGAGACAAGTTCAGTTGCTTTAATAAAGAACTAAATATACAATTACTTTGCCTCTCTAAACCTTAGTTTCCTCATATGCTAAATGGAAAAAATTCCATACTATAGGGACTACTCGAGTGGTGCAGATTTCTGGTGCATGGGAGGCACTCGGTGGAGGCCAGTCCTTACTGTAGTGTTCACACATCGCACGTGGGATTTAACAGAGCAAAACCCACAGGTACTAAACACCAGGGGGTCCTATTGCAGGTGCCCTTAGGGACTGGGGTTGTAAAAGCTCTCTTTCAACGTACAAAAACTTTGTTGTCAACTCTAATTAGAAGTCTGAACCTAGTTAATGTGTATTTTCTTTCATAACAGAAGTATGCACAAGTTTAAATGATGAATTGTTAAATTACCCTCTCTGTTGTGGGCTGAACCATGACTCAAATTCACATCATATTTTTAATCCCTGTACCTCTGAATGGGATTGTATTAAGAGTTTTTAGAGTGGTAATTAAGGTTCAAGGAGTTCATATAGGAGGACCCCAATTTAATCTACAAGTGTGCACATAAAAGGAAATGTGGGCAGGTGAGCCACATAGTGAGTTTAAGACCAGCCTGGACTACACAGTGACGCTGTTTCAAAAAACTAAAAAAAAATTGGACAAAATGTACCAAGAGACACCAGGGATCCAGGGATGCATGAACACAGACAAAAGGCCACATGGGGACCCAGCAAGAAGGCAATCATCTGTAAGCCAAGGAGAGAGGCCTCTGGAGAACCCAAACCTGCCAACACCCAGATCTTGTACTTCTAGACTCCAGACTGTGAGAAATAAATTTCTGTTGTTTAAGCCATCTGGTCTGCAGTCTTTTCTTGTGGTCACCCTAGCCAGTGTAGAAGAGGAAGAAGTCCTTTTCTTTTTTACCATTCTAAGTCCTTGGCTGGGACCCCTGTATCAAAAGATAGGATAATAGGGCTGGTGAGATGGCTCAGTGGCATAAGTGTCTGCCTGGCAAGCATGAGGTCCTGAGTTCGACTCCTGGTACCCACATATGAAAAAAAGGGCTGGTGATATCACTCAGCGGCACAGGCGCCTGCTGGCACGCGAGTTCCTGAGGTCGACCATCGGTACCCACAAAAAAAATAAAGGATAATAAGTTAATGATTAAATTTATTTATTATAAGTTTTATGTGACACAGGAGATTTCATAAGGAAATTAAGACTCAAAGAAGCATTTAGGATTGACTATTTATGTACTGACTTGGACAAAGAGCAGTAAATTATCAAAAAATAACAAGACAAAAGGACCGAGCCAGGGCAGTTAATCATGGAGAAGTGCCAAGGAACGCAAGGGTGAATCTACCAAGAATTGTAGGCAGGCGTGGTGGCACACACCTGTAATCCCAGCATTTAGGAGGTTGAGACAGGAGGATCACTGAGTTCAAGGCCAGCCTGTTCTACATAGCAAGACCCAGTCACACACACACAAAAAAAATTCAAACAAACAAGTATTGTACATATTTCTTGTGGTTTATATCCCCATCATTGATAAGAATGTTGCTTTCCTCCTACATAGGGAAGACATCTTCCATGTGGGGTTTTACCTATGGCTTTCAGGAAGACAAAGATAAGATCAGAGTATTGTAGACAGCTAAACTAGGTGGAAGTATTATAGACGGTCAGACAGGGCTAGGCCCTCAAAAGAGTCAGTGTGGAAGATGAAGACAGTGGCTAGAGGTGTATCTGAAGAAGATTAAATCACAATGGCCAGATTTACATACCTCCCTGAGGGATAAATGGAAGCTTGAGATTATTGGTACCACCCTTTTGAGATTTCCTGTATAAATAAACCATTATCTCATTAGGGGTGGTGTGGGCCATCCTTTCCCATCCACTAAGACTAAGACTAACACTAACACTAAGACTACTAAGACTGAGATTAAAGACAAGACTGACTATAGATTATCAGTCAAGGTTAATGATGTCATTCATGTACACTTGCTACCTCAGTTGCTTCCCCATTGGACCAATATTACCTAAACAGCTATACTTATAATCTTATTTGTTGGTCATAATTTGTCCCATGTTGTACCCACCTCATGATTTTGCTCAATAAAACTTCCTTTGAGAAGTGAGCTCTTTGCCAACCTATTCGGGACCCCTCGTGTCTCCCAGGAGCTATTCCTATTCCCCACTCCTTTTCCCCAATGCATTTTCCTACTCTGTTGTTCCTTAGAATTCATTCTTCAATTTTAGGGAACACACACTTGGCATATTGGACATCTACTTGAGAGATACATTTGAGAGTTACATTTACTTCCCCTATGTCTTTTAGAGATCCTATATCAAGAGCAGGCTTCTTACACCTGATGAATTTCAAAGAGCTTTTAGCTCAAAATAATTCTTATTCCATAGCGGCACATTTGGGGTGGCAGCACCTACTGTCCTTCACAAACCAATACACCTTTCCATTTGGACCTTAGCCTCTGCTTAGTCATACAGCCAGTAGATGGGAGAACAATGTACTTTGGAAATAAGGACAAATTTCCCAAAACTCTGTCTCCTGACCTGATATCCAGGGGATTTGCTGAGGTCATGGCAGATCCTGTCAGTGACCTGTCTGTGCTCATCATGCCTTGCCCGAGTACATGCCGGTCAGACTTTAAACTCTGCATGTGGAGGGCTTTTTCCCTGTGGCTGAAATCTACTCTGTTGTTGTTCAAAGCAGGCTAGGAGTACCAGAGAATTGATGCTCAGTGACTGGTGGTGATATAGGAGACTCCCGACCTGCTAGATATCAGATGTTCCAAGGAACAATGGCGGTTAAGAGGGGGAAAGATTTGTTGAGAGAGATATAGATGCGCTCAAGAAGGGAGTGTGGGTGCTCAAAGGAATGAGACACACGCAGATGGGGACTGGGGGTCTTTTATGTGTTTTGGGAGGTGGAAATCTGTAGAATTCGATAATCTATAGTCTTACTCTTGTCTTTAGTCTTAGTCTTAATAGTTTTAGTCTTAATTTTAGGGAGGATGGTCCACCCCTAGTGAGATAATGGTCTATTTCTATGGGAAAATCCCAAAGAGTGGTACCAATTACAGTATAATCTCAAGCTTCCCTTTATCCTTTAGGGAAGTATATAAATCTGGCCACTGAGACTTTAATCTCAAGGTCTTGCCTTCTTCAGATGTGCCTCTGGCCACAGTTTTGATGTGTTCTCATCTCCTGCACTAACTCCCTTAAGGGCCTGGCCCTGTCTGACTGCCTGTTAGTTTCTATTTAACTTAGCTGCCTATAACAGTGGGAAGTATAAACACCGCAGCTCCCTCGCCCTCCGTGCTGGTTTCTACTTTTCCAGCAGGATGAGCTCTCTTCACGTACACATTATCTTTCTTGATGATGGGCCTGTTATTGATTTCCATGTATACCCCTGTTGAAGTTCTCCATTCTTCTACTGGTGTTCCTAAGAGCACCTCTCAAGTAAACTGCTGGCACTCAAGTTCTAATTCCAGGGTGCGATGCTGGGGGAACTAGAACTAAGAAACCTACTTTCTGGCTACCGGTGTGTGTATTCATAGCCGCCATATTTAAAGCTGCTGCAGCCCTCACTGCAGCTTTCCTAATTTGAGGAATTAACACTCAGCATTGAGTTCTTTCTGGACTCAGTGGCATTGAGGAGGCTTCTGCGGTCACCCCACAGTCCTGTCCTTTGCCTCATGCCAAGACCTTTGCTTTACATCAACTGCTCTGCATCTTTTCTTTCTTAAATACAAAATGCCAGTCTTTTCAATGCTATGTGCTTTTATTAGCTTGTGTCATATTTATATTTTGGCTAAGTGTGTTTGCATCAGCACTGTATGATTTTAATACTTTGTCCTGTGGTTGAATCAGATATTTCCTTGTGAGGCTGCTACAAAATCTACTATGATGTTTGATTTGTCCAGAGGGTAGGGGTTAATTCTGAATAAGAGTCTAAGAGGATGTGACAGACTAAACTTCTTAGGAACGGTATGAGCCATCCTACATGTATGGTAAAGCTTTGGCTAAGTTCCTCTACCTCTAAGCCTGTTTTTTACTTATAGTTTGACACAGTGTGTGTCAGATGTAGGACTTCTCAGAGACCACTAAGAGTGATGTTAAGGATGCTCTACCTTAAGTAACTTTCAGCATTCTGAATACTCTGCAGAGTATTTACACCCCAGCCCTGTGGTTTTGGAATGAGGCCAGCACTGGGTTAGGCCTCAGGCAAGTCCATTATGGAAACCTAACCTACCATGCACTTAAACTCCTCAGGTGTTTGGTCAGTGAAATCATTCATCTTTGCTCCTTCTGGAAAGGTTCAGTCATGGAAGCTGTCTCTGTTGCATCTTTTGCAAATCCCTTATATTAGTGCATAAATCCTAAGAAGCATCACCAGCTCAGGGGATTTATAGATAATATTCAGTGGTCCACCATCATGGGTTTTAATCAGTAGTTATACGGCACAGGGTCAAAGGCCAGAACCACCACTTTCAAGGGCTGTGGCTGATCCACGCCACACATCTCAGCCAATTTATTTGCCTTCTGCTCATTTACCATTAAAAAGGAAACAAAATTGTGTGGTATGTTATTATTTTTCCCTCTCATAATTTAGAAAAGTTTTCCCTCTGAATTGATTAAAGTATTATGGAAGGAAGATTTCAAATCAGACCTGAGCAAATCTACTAACCCATGGAAATCCACCCATTACATTTGAATGGACTTCCTTTGAAGTAGGTCATTCTGTAAAATGATGAGGGTCTTAATCCTGTCTGCAGTTTAAACATGTTTAGTAAGATAATTTCTCTAGCAACCTGTTCAGGTATTAGTTCAGACCTGATGCAAAAGGAATTAGCAAAGATGAACTGTGAGGTATAAAATCCCTTATTTGGTTTTCCAGAAATTATTTTCTACAGTTTGAAAATGTTTGTTTTGATTTTTTTTTACTTTAAACAATTTATCTTTTTCCCATGCTGATTTAGAGGATCTTCAAGCCAGTATAAATATTTCATAAGTATTTGGCCATTTGGTGTACACCTGCACAATACCACACAAATTTCAGCAAGAGAAGCACTGAAGAGTAAGGACTGCACAACTAACTGGGTACAGTGAGACTCTATCTGCTCCAAGGATTTGTGTTTCTGAGGTAAGGGCATCACACACCTGTTCCATTAAGAGAATCATCCTTATAATTCAGGACACATTTTTATTTGTAAGCAGGGCCTAGAACACTTAGCCACTAACTAGGTGCTGTATGGCAAAGCCATATCCCCAGCTTATGCCATGAATTCATAGTGAATAAATTCCAGGAGCTCAGGCTCCTTCCCATTAGGTCTCACAAAGTGCGCTTCTCTGGGCAGGGCAGGCTGGTGCTTCAGCTGAACCCGGGTACCTTTCTCTTTGGCTTCCTTTTTTTTTTTTTTTTCCTGGTCATTTTCCTTGATGCTTTTCAGGAAGCTATCTTGACTCTTAGAGTACTTAATATGCTCAGTGTCACCATCAATCCTCTTGGCAAGTAGCTTACCCTTAACTTGCCTATTTACAATAATGCCAGTGGCAGGCTGGGTAACCCTATAAACTCTTCAAGTTTCGCCACGGTAACATTTGTGTGGCGCTCCTTTTTGAACAGTACCCATTCCCTTGATATCTACAATATCATCCTTTTTGTAGATTTGCATATATGTGGCCAAAAGAAGAACCCCATGTTTTCTAAAAGGCTTTTTGAAAATTACTGGTGAATTACTGGAAGATAGCAGTTCCAACCAAAAGGCTTTATTTTGTTTTAATAATGATGAATGAGTGTGTTAGATCAAAAATTTGACACCATCTTATCATTCCCAGTGAGAGCACTGACCACCAAAGCTGAACTTGCCAGGGGTCATCTTTGCCTGAATCTTTTCCTTTATCTCCTGTATCCAGTATCATCATTTTGCGGAGTTTTGTTTTAATATGTTTCAACTCTTCCTTTCCTTTCCATTCCAGCTTTGACTATTTCAGTCTAAGTTGTTTTGTAGTTTATGTTGCCTCCCCCAGCATCGCTATGATGCCTCCAAACTGTCCTGCTTGACACTAATGTTCAATGTTCTAACCATTTTAACACCTGCTTCTACCATGTCCCTCTCCAGCTTAGAAACAGGCCATGGTCTCAGTGCTTCCCTCGCACCTCCCAGAGTTCTCTGCCCGACTTCTGAGACCCTCTGTAATCTAGCCTATCCCACACACCCCAGCATATTTGCATTTTTGACTTCCCAACATGTTTTCTAAGTCAATGGATTTCTAAGACCAGTGGATGTTTGTTTGCAACTTGGATTCTGCCAAACACCAAAGAGCTTCATTCACAGAGATCCCCCTCTAAATGACAGTCCCTGGCGCTGCCCAACAGGTAGCCCTGGTCATTACTACTCCCATGACTTTGTTCTTTCCCATTCCCGGTCTAACTTCTTCTCATCTTTCAAAACTAGTTTAGCTGTGATGTCTTCCTCAGCTATGCCTATGGTCTCCTCCCTTGAATTTCTGGAAGTCTTATAAACTCTTGCACCCAAAACAGTTTCTAGGAGAACCCGTCTGCTGCAGAGGGCACTAACCTTTGACTTAGTCATCTTTCCATCTCACATCAGAACACAGTGGAGCTTCGTGACTATTTAAAAGTTTTTCTCCTTTTTAAATTGTGGTTATTTTGACTCTCCCAGTTAGATTCCACGCTCCTTTAGGGAATAGATTCTGCCACCTGCATTTGTAGCTAACACAGCATGGATGGGGTTGGAGTTCTACAAACATTGATTGTTTGATTACTGGACATAACCTATAATTAAAGTAGAAAAAAATGTTGAAATCTTAAGACAAAATCAACTTTGTATCTTGTTTGATTCCAAAGATATCTAATGTGATCCAAAGGTGTGATCTGTAAGCAGGCAAGGGCCATTCCAGGAACCTGTCAAAAGAGCCCAGGGTGAAGAAAGAATCATTTTTAAACCAAGAATAATAAAGCAGATTTCAAGCAAGGCAGCTTCAATTATTTAGAATACTGAATAGCTTTTCAGGCTTATTATTATGCAAACTATAAGGCAGAAAAGCTAGAAAAGCAACATCTTTCCCCTCTCATTAGGGATTGAAATTTTATAAGGATTACCTGTTGTCATGGCAGAAAATTATTCTAAATACATACTCAACAGTAACTGTGAGGGGTCATAAAATCTCTGGTAAATGCTCGAGAAAACATAGCCCCCAAGCCCTGCCATCCCTTTTGTCTCTTCTGGAGAATTTGAGCTGCCTTAGGTAGACAAATACAATACAGAAACAGAAAATAAGTCACCTCCTGAAGACACCCTGTCATTTTCTGCCCTCCCATTTTACTTCTCACATGATTCTGTACTGATTGTCATTTCTTTGGAGTATTTGTAGGGTTTGAGTATAAGCAAAGTGTGGGATTTCCATTGGCCCTTCCTGGGCCAGCTGCCTCCAATCTCTCCCAAATCACCTTGCCAACATACACCAGTCCACCTCACAAATGACGGTGCAGAGTATGACCTTGGTTCATTTTCAGTTTTGATCTTCAAGTGGCGGTGATGGGAAACCTCCATTTGTAACAGGGATCCACTAAACTAAAGAGCAATCCTTCAAACTGTAGCTGAATTCATAATTAATGCCTCAGTGAAAATGGGGCAGCTTTTGTCTGTGTTTGGTTTTGGCCTGTCTCTACATGCTACATTTAGGAAGTTAGGCTCTGCCCCAAATGCTGTAGGCCTCAGAAGATTTCCTCACTTGATTGCATACTTTGAAAATTTGATGAAGCCTATGTCTCTTCTACCAGAAATGTGCAGAGGCATTTTTGTATCATTTCAGGAGGTTTTCAGCTTTTCTAAAGCCTCTGGACCCAGACTGAAATGAACAATGAAGATAATCTCTTACACCTTTATACTCCTGACTGTGCCAACACTATGTTAAGTGTGATCTATATAATAACCCATTTATTTCAACAATAATCCTATGAGGCAGCTCCTGTTAACCCTATTTTGTAAATGAGGGAACTGGGGCCACATATGTGGCCCATTCCACTTCAGGAAACTGGCTAAAGGCAGAGGGGGAACTGAACCCAGCCAGTCTGGCCCCAGAGCCCATCCTACAATAGTGCTGCTTATTTAGGGCTAGAAACCATGAGGAAAGATGATAACAAAGAGAGGAGGTTAGATAACACGCAACAGTGCGGCCAAACCTTTCCTGTGACTTCACGGTCTTCCAAATTTACTTCATGATTTTTTCTTATGTCTACATGGTGAATAGAGACCCAAAAATTATCTTTCCATAAATCTTGAGGAAAACTATTAAATCTTGACAAACAATAAGCCTTGTTGATCTTTTGAGTCTCCTGTTTAAATAAGTGTAAACTCTATTGTTACCATTATAAACAATAGGGTATATAAAGTACCTGAGAGCATGTTTCCAATCTACATTGTAGAAAGTTAAACACTATCAGTTCTGATCTGTATCATAAAATTGTACTTCTGTGCAGTGCTCATCCTGGAGAGAAGCATGTAAGTAATGGGGACTTACACATCAGCCCCTGGAATCTGACAAAGAGGAGTCATGGGTAACAAACTCGTAGGGGCCCCAGTGGGCTATGGCCGATCCTGGTTTGCTCTAAATAAACTAGATAGCTGAGTCAGAGGCTCTCAGCCTTGACAATGAAGGCTTTGACATTTTATCAGCAATAAGCAGGAACATTATGACTAACAGCTCTCCTCGCTTCTAAATAACTAGATACAACAGAGCTCCTAAAGATGAGATTTAGTTAGCAGCTCTTTCAATAGCAGTAGGAATAAATACCCTTTTAAGTGGCTCTTCCTTGAGCCCCCTTCATCAGGGCCCAGATGGTCCAGATGAGTGTGACATCTAATTTTCTTTTATTTATTTATTTTTATTTTTATTTTTTTTTTTTGGCGATGGTGGGAATCAAACCCAGTCCTCACACATGCCAAGCAGGCATTCTGTCACTAAGCTACATCTGAAGTCCACATTAAGTGTTTAAAAAGTCCTTCATTGCTGCTCTTATCAATATTACTTCTTTTAATCAGATGGATTTAGAAATGAAGCATTGATATAAGCCTTACGGTTTCTCTTTGTTGGGTTTGATATAAAGCTTTAGAAAATGAAAATAAATTTTGGGCAGTAAACCAAACACATTTACAAAGTTTATGTGCTTATAAAAATATATACAAATTTCAAATGAGTATCCAGTAAATATGTACACGTGTGTGTAAGTGTGCATGTTCGTTCGGAGATCATCTTGGTTAAGTACCCACTGTGGAATTTTTTGATTGACAACATTTCTGAACATAGAACAGGGGGAGATTATTAACGAGAGCTGACGCATGCATATTCTTATCGTTTATAGGGTGTTTTCACAAGCATTGTTTACTTGGGCTTTATCACCACTCTGCACATTGAGTTTTATTACCTTTATTTTATAGATGAGGAAAAGGCTCAGAGAGGTGAAGTGCTCGGCTGAGGTCAAAGAGCCGATAAATTATCAACGTGAAACTTGACCTAGGCTTTTTGACTCCACGTTCCATGTTTGTTCTACTACCCTCAGCTGTGCTCAGAGTATAAAGGACGAGGAAGTTATATTCTGATGGTTGGCAGTAAAGAAGGTGTTTCAGGAATAACCTGGCTGAAGATTTGGAGTTTGCCTAGAGGGGAAATATGTGAGGAAAGAAAGTTGTTGAAATCTTCTAGACCAGAGTTTGTACTTCAGAGTTGCATGGTTTCTCTGAGTCTCACTTGGATTAAACCACAACAGCACCAGCCACAGCTGAGTGGCAATTTACTGCCTTAGATTTTTGGTTTATAATTTCTCCAGTCTTCTCAACAACCTGGAAGTTTTTTACTTATTTGAGTAATAGAAGTTTTATTTATTTTATTTATTTATTTTTTTTATGTGGGTACCGGGGGTCGAACTCAGGACCTTGCACCTGCCAGCAGGTGCTTGTGCCTCTGAGCGATATCACCGGACCTGTTTTCCTTTTTATGTGGGTACTGGCAGTCGAACTCAGGACCTCGCACTTGCCAGGCAGGCACTTATGCCGCTGAGCTATCTCACCGGCCCTAATAGAAGTTTTAGAATAAAGTAGAAAATAGAATTTTTTTTTTTTTGGTCTCAGGAGACCCTTTACACTGTTAAATTTGTTTATGTGAGTAGTTTCCACGGATACTTACCTTATTAAAGTTTAAAACTGAGGAATTTTTTTGTTTGTTTTTTGTTTTTTTGAGAGAGTCTTTCTATGTAGTTCAGACTGGCTTGAACTCACTATGTAGCACAGGCTGGCCTCGAACTCACAGTGATCCTCCTGTCTCAGCCTCCTGAGTGCTGCTGAGATTACAGGCGTGTGCCACCATGCCTGGCTAAAACTGAGGAATTTTTAAGTATTTATTTATAAATTTGTTTAATAATAAACCAATTATGTGTTAATAGAAATAATGTATTTTATGAAAATAACTGTGTTTTTCAAAATAAAACCAAACTTGGAATAGGCACAATGTTTTATGTTTCTGTTAATTCTTTTCTGTCTGGCTTTTTAGAAACAGCTGGGTTCTTACATCTGTTCCAGCATTCTGTCTGATGTAACAGCATCTGTTTATAGCTTTTGGAAAACACTAGTGTATATCATGAGAGAATGAAAGCAAAGGGGGTAAATGGCATTTTAGCGTTAACAAGAAAGTAGCTTAGGGCTGGGCATGTAGCTCCGTGGTAGAGCGTTCGGTTAGCATGTGTGAGGCTCTGGGTTTTATCTCCAGCAAAAAAAAAAAAACAAGTTTAGCATCTTTCTTTCTTTCTTTCTTCCTCCCTTCCTCTTTCTTTCTGTCTTTTTTCTTTCTTTCTCTTTCTTCTTTCTTCCTTTCTTTCTTTCTTTCTTTTTCTTTCTTCTTTCCTTTTTCATCCTGAGGATTGAACCCAGAGCCTTCACACTGAGCTATACAGTCTCCGCAACCCTTTTATTTATTTATTTTAAAATTTTGAGACAGGGTCTCACTAATTTGCTAAGTTCCACAGGCTGGGATTGAACTTGAGATCTCTCTGCCTCAGCTTCCTAGAGTACTGGGATTATAGGTGTGTACCACAAGGGCCAGTTAGTTTAGTATTATTTTTAAAAGATCTTTGCAGGACCCCTGGAAGGGTCTTGAGCAAGTCCATCATACCCAGACCACACTGAGAATCCTTGCCCTATGCCTGCTTCAGTAGGCATGAGTGCCAGTGAAATAACTGTATCTTTGATCAGAAGGGACGTTACAGGTCACCTAGCCCAATCATCCAGCAAGTCCCACCATGTCAAGTCCACTCAAAGCTCCCCATTTTGCAAGTATAGCAACCATTCTAGGCTCCAAAAGTAATTTAAATGTCAGAAAAACCTTTATTATCCTTGGGGGGAAGATACCAAACTCTTTTCTCTGTAGTACCCCTTTTTGATCTTAAGTACACAGAGTGAGTCCAATTCCTCTTCATAGTCAAAAACACTTTAAAACAACTTCCACACTGGGCATGGTGGTACATGTCTGTAATCCCAGCACTTGGGAAGCTGAGGCAGGAGGGTCACCAAAAATTCGAGGCCAGCCTGGGCCCCAGTGAGTTAAAGGACAGTCTGAACTACATAGTGAGACCCTGTCTCAAAAAAACAAAACAAAAAACAAACAACCAAACAAACAAACAAAATAAAACAACTTGTTCATCCCCTGGGTGCTGCCATCTTTTCCAAGATAAGACCTTTATGTTTGACATTGTTGGAGATCTGCTGCTCCCAGTGTTCTGTGGCCTTGATTTATATCTTTTTTTTTCTTTTCTTTTATGTGGGTACCGGGGGTCGAACTCAGGACCTCGCACTTGCCAGCAGGCGCTTGTGCCGCTGAGCTATCTCGCCAGCCCGATTTATATCTTCTTACCAGGATGTTAAGTCCAGTTTGAGCTCATACATACTCATGTTGCTGGTAGACTCTAAGATAGATTTGCTCGTGACTTATTCTGCACTTAACTTGGGTCAATATTGCAAACGGCTGACAGTCATATACAGAAGATACTGCGGTGGCCCCTTATCTGTGGAAGATACACTCCAGGATTCTCAGAGGATGCCTGAAACCACGGATAGTATCAAACCTTATACAGACTACGATTTTTCCTACTCAAACATACATTTGATAGAATTTAACTTATAAAGTAGACACAGTAAGAGATTAGCAACAATAGTAGTGAATAGAACAATGACTGGGTTGAGTGAAATAAAGGTTACTTGAAAACAAGCACTGTGATATTGCAACGGTTCATCTGATAAGCAAGAGAGCTACTAAGTGGCCGGGGGTGGGTGGGTGGGTAGCGCACACAGAACGCACCTGCTGGCAAAGGGGTGATTTATGTCCCAGGTGAGATGGCACAGGATGGCACAGACTGCATTATGATACTCAGAACGGTGCACAAGTTAAAACTTCTTTAATTCTGGAATTTCCTACTTAATATTTTCAGACCATGATTGATCAGAGGTAACTGAAACCACTGACAGCAAAACTGCAAATAATGGAGCATAAGGAGGGGCTATTTCAGTCTTAAAGGTGTCTAATTTCTGGGTGGGCGTGACTGACATCCTGTTCCTTTCTTCCCCCAACCTAATTCAGGCTCTGCTCTTTCCAAGGCATCATTGCATCCCCCTTCCCTTTCACTCCTAGCAGAAAGGCAGTGCTATCTGTGGAGTGCTTTAAAATTTACACACATTGTTACAAACATCACATTTAATTAGTGCAGAAATTGTACATAGACTACACTAATACAAACCACATAAGAAAAGCACAGAGGCCTCTTCTATTAACTGGATCTTATGGATTACCATTTTAACCCTTTATGTCTAGAAGCCTGTAACCTGCTTTTCTGGCTGCCCAGCATTCAGTATCTCCCTGTTCTAAAAAGCACTTTACATACTGATGCTAAAATCATCTTCCTTCCCTGCTGATCTGAACATGCCACCATCTGGAGTCCATTTATAGCCTTGCATCACCCTTGGGATAATGTACTTTCTTACAACTTTTGAGACTCTGCATCTGCCAGTGCCTCTGTATCGCATTCCTTGACTTACAATAGCAATGTTATGACTTGACACATTGATTTATTCACCCATCCATCATTCATTTGTGCACACATTTATTAATTTAGCACCTACTCTATGCTAGCCACTGTATCAAATGCTAGAGAGAAATACAAAGACAAATAATTTCTGCCCTCAGGAGATTTATACCTCAAATAGGTCAGATAAGCACATCTGACTAAATTAGAGTACAGTATAGACTGTAATAAGATAGGTGGAAAATCAGAGTAATAGTTATAGGTAAATGCTGAGGTTTTCCACAGGAAGAGTCGATCCCAAATGGGAGGAACAGAGGAGGCTTCCAGAAGAAGGTATTGTTTGAGCTCTATAGTGGTGAGTAGATGTCTACAAGCAGAGAGGGGAAGAGAGGACAAAATCGGCTTGGCTTTCTTATGTCTGTCAGTTAAGTTAGTTCCTTTATTTCCCTCTTTCTCTGTCTTCCTGGGTATTCTGATACACGGAATTTTGTTTTCCATAAAAGTTCTAAACAACAAAAAACCTGGTAACTTCGAATGTCTGAATTTAAAGAAGTTTCCAGGATGATAGCAGTAAGTAGCATATGAAAAGGCATAAAGAGATTTTGTTTCAAGATTACAAGTGCAATGAATAGAAGATGAACTCATAAGGAATGGCACCCATTCCTATCAGCCACAGTCTCTGGCTAGAACCACTAATGCAAATGATACAAGGAAAGTTTATTGTCCCCAATGGGGATATTTGCATGATGCATAGTGCATGATGTACTACAAAAATAATAGCACAGTATGACATAGGTTTGTCATAAACAGTCTGATCCTTGAAAGCTAAAATAAAGTAAGACTTAACATTTTTAGATTTGAAACATGTTTCATTATTTTGCTACATTTCTCTCCGCTGCATGTTCATTTCATAAGAAAACATAAAAATAGGATTAGTATCAAGTACACAAATGGTTCTATCTGGCATTCTCGGCAGAGGCAGTAGGGGAAGACTTGGGTTTCTGGTGGAAGGATCTGCCTTCTGATCGCCTTCCTGCTCAACCTTATCCCTTGGCAAGCTTATGCTAATATTTAACCCATTTTGGTCATTTCATATGGTAGTGTAGGCAGAGTTAAATGGGAAAATAAATTGTACATGAGTTTATTTTTGAAAGCTGGTCAAGCAATGCAAAATATCTTCAATGGAGGCAGAATTCAAACTGGGACATGTTAGAAAAGGATGAATTCCAAACAGGACTCATCAAAGTCTTAATAACTGCAGTGCTGGGAGAGTCACTAGCTTGACATTTGTGCTGTACATTTATCAGAAGATCAGCAAGTAGACAGGGAATGGAGAAACACTTGGGAAAGCCCAGGTCATCCATGGTTACCTTGGTACTCTTGGTAGTCACATGGAGCATGTTATCCTCCTCTATCCCCGAGTCTAGGCAAATCTTTACTGTAATCTTTTGGAACTCTGGCACATCTTTCCTTCCAGTCCTTTACAAGAGATCCAGCTCACTCTCTCCTCTCCTTGGCTAGGTTTTCACGTGGTGCTCTCTAGTTTAGTCAGTATCACTGTACATAAAACTAAAGTCCACTAAACCAATTTTCTCTGCATCTTTAAATCTAGAATTATTTAAAAATATTGTTTGAGTTGGGCATTGTGGCAGACATTTACAATCCCAGCATTCTGGGAACTGAGGCAGGAGGATCTCAGGTTGAAGCCCAGCCTGGGCAACTTAGTGACTTAGTGAGATCCTGCCTCAAAATAAACATTTTTTGAATTTTTAAAAGGGCAGAAGATTTAGCTCAGTGTGAAGGTCATATTTCCATCCTCATTACAACCAAAAAAAAAATAAGTTGAATAGGTAATATATTCACATATTTTTTAAAAATATACGTAAAATTGTCCATGAAAAATCTCCTTTTTCCACCATCTAACTAATTCCAATTACTTGCAAGAAATTTCTAGGGTTTCTTTATGCAAATACAAAAATGAATATGAATTCCCTTCCTTTTACTTACAAAATAGTATGTTCTTCACACTGTTCTGAATCATGTGTCCTGATCATCTATTGTTATGTAACAAATACCTCTAAATGTGTGGCTTTAAACAATTTATTATCCTCTCTTAGTTCAGTGGGTAGATGGGCCTCAGCTGGGTAGTTCTTGCTCGGGCTTCTCCAGCATGGTTGCAGTTGGGGATCGGCTGGCAGAAGTCTTCTGAAGCCTTGGCTGGACTGGGCACCCAAAATGGCTTACGAATGGCCAGCAATTGCTGCTGCTGTTTAATGGGAGCTCCGCTACCAGAGCACCTCCCCACGTGGCTTGGGTTTCTCACAGCAAGGATGTTGGGTTCTGAGTGGGCGCATCCCAATCACAAGCATTCCAAGATAGCAGGAAGTGGAAGCTGCCAGGCCAATTAAGGGCTATTTACAGAACTGGTGAAGTCATCTCAGTGTATTCAATTGGCCCAAAGCATTCACAAGGCCCACTCAGATTCAAGGGGCTGGAGAGACAAATCCCATGTCCTAATGGGGGAGAGGCAAGATCACACTGCAGATGAGCTTGGGGGCCAGGAGATGCTATGCTGGTCATCTTTGGAAAATATAGTGTGCAACAAATCTGCAGTAATTTTCTCCTCTTCCTAATCTGCTTTTTTACTGACATCTCGTTTCTGCTTCCACTGCTACAACTAATTCAGGCCCTCATCACTTTGTAGTTAGCTGATTGTCAGAGCTATCTTTCTGCTCTCCAATATCCCCTTATTACTAATAGCCAGTAACATCTGAGTTACTGATGGGCATGTTTTCTATCTGGAAATATGAGATAGAAACTGGAGCTCTGGCTTCTATGTCCTTCTTCAAAGTGAAAACCAGCACTGGTAACTCAGCCTTTAGGAAAATACACAAACTTCTGAAGAATGGTCTTAAGTGACCTCTGTGGTATTGGCACATAGAGGATGTACAGTTGTAAGCTCCCAATATTGCAAAATCAGGGGATTTTATATAAAAACCCAGGTTAAGCTCCATTTGAAAAACTGAGTTCCTATATATGAAAGCATTCATTTATTCAACTAATATGTTGTAGATACTAAACAAAAGAGAAAAGTCCTGGGGCCGGTGAGATGGCTCAGTGGCGTACACGCCTGCCCGACAAGCGCGAGGGCCCGAGTTCGACTCCCGGAACCCACATACGAAAAAAGGGTCGGTGATATCACTCAGCGGCATGGGCGCCTGCTGGCGCGTGAGGTCCTGAGGTCGACCCCGGTACCCACAAAAAAAAAAAAAAAAGAGAGAAAAATCCTGCCCGTATGGAGTGTAATTCTGCTTAGAGGGAGGCAGACAACAGACAAGTAAAATATATAGACTATTAGATGGCGATATGCTCTGTGGAGGGCATGGAGAGGCACAAAGGAGAGGTAAGAAAGGCTGCAATTTAAATCACACGGTCACGGAGGCCTCACTGAAATGGTGACATTTGAATGTTAAAAAAAAAATTAGTAAGAGAAATGTGGATTTCTAGAACAGTGCTGTACTATATTGGTGGCCACTAGCCATATGCTGCTTTCTAAATTTATATAATTAAAATTAAAGGAAGTTAAAAATTCAGTTCTTCAGCCACACTTGCCACATTGCAAGTGTTCAGTAGCCACACGTGGCAATGGCTGTGATGCAGATAGGCAACATTTCCGTCAGGGTAGACAGTGCTGCTGGATGGCACCGCGAGAGGGTACGGCAAGTGCAATACAGTGGCGGTGTGTGTGTGTGTGTGTGTGTGTGCTTGATTTGAAATAGTGGCATGGCTCTTCTGTTTACACATTTCTGCTCTTCCCTTAGACTTCCTATTTTTGTCCTGATAATACATAGCCTTTGCCATATATCATCTTAACCTAAGTCAACTTTTCAAAGGCACTTATTCATGTTAAGTTTCAGGTACTTGGTTAATGCCCTAGAAGCTACAGAAAGTCCAAACTCCTAGGCTTTGTGTAGAAATGCTATGCAAGAGTGGATTAAGACCAAGAACCTGAGCAAAGAGGACACATGGGTTTTGTTTGGAGAAGCTGGGTTCATAGGGCACAAGTCATAGTTGTGCCTTGCATCAGAGTTCACCAAAAGTGTCCTGGAAGACCTCTGGGGGACCTGGTGTCAACCCTGTAGTTGGTACTGCACAGGGACATTTGGGGTACCAGGGGGACGGTGGCCCCTGGGGTTCGAAGCAATAATTACCAACAGGAGCTGAAGTATTTTAACACTGGTGTGTGCAAATGATATTTCAGCTGTGAGAAATATTTGGGATAGGTATTTGGAAACTTCAGTGGAGTATAGAGTGGAGTACAGAGTAGAGTAAATGCTCACGGTGTAAATGACAGGACGTCGGGCCTTCTGCAGTGTGTCACCAGCATCCATTCTGGGATTTCCTCCTCCACCTTCATTATGTGTTCCCCTCTCCCAGGAGCAGAACACATCTCAGTGTCTGGGAGGGCCTGTGTGACATCACCTTGGTGTCTTCATCGCCAGTTTTTCTCATCTCCTTTCTTTATAGCTGAATCTTCCCTGCTCAGCCTGCAGGCACAGTTCAAACTTCCCTTCTTTCACCAGTTTATCTTTGCCTCGCTCAGCCCAGAAGCAACTCTCCCTCCAGTGGCTGGGGAATATTCATTATCAACACTCAGCAATTAGCAAGAAGACTGGGGCAACACCTTTTTTTTTTTTTTTTTCTGTGTATTTATCACACCTAGGTCAAATCTTTTATTCCTTAAGGGTAGCTATCCAGGATCACAGGCCATTCTTCCTTTTTCAAACCTTTTTTTTTTTTTTTTTTTTTTTTTTTTTTTTTTGAGACAGGGTCTTGCTATGTAGTTCAGGCTGGCTTTGAACTCACTATGTAGTCCAGGCTGGCCTCGAACTCACAGCAATCCTCCTGCCTCAGCCTCCCAAGTGCTGGGATTACAGACATGCACCACCATGCTCAGCTCTTCCTTTTTCTTACCCGGCCATATTTCCATATATATTTGCCAAATATCTGGGGTGAGAGGGAATAAGGGCAAAATGGTAAACCAGCACAGGGCCCTGACTTCCTATAACCATTGTCATTTAAAAAACTTTCTGTTGTTGTTTTTTGAAACAGGGTTTTGCTATGTAGCCTAGAACTCACTTTGTAGCCCACACTGGCCTTGAACTTGTGGCAATCCTCCTGCCTCAGCCTCCCAAGTACTGGGAGTACAGGCGACGCCACCACGCCCAGCTCTAAAACACTTTAAATGTGAACGAGTTTATTTAACTCTTGCAAGTCACAGGCAAAAAATGGGAACCCCCAGTGTCCTGGTCAGGAGTAAAAACTCTTGCTGGGCCTTGTTGAAGACAGATTGCCCTGAGGTGTGAAGACTCACAGCCTCTGCTGGAATAGTTTGACTCTCAGGGCTCCCCGAGCCTGCCTCCTGGAACGGTATAGTAAATAATGATTCATACCACGGAAGTTCCCTAAAGTCCTTCGCAGTTTACCAAGCACATTCATCACACGCAACAGGCTTTCAGGGCAGGTCAGGTTCCAACAAGTTAACAGAGATTCACCTTCGGGTCATCAGACTTGGACTGACTTTGCTAAACACCTATCATAAGCAAGACAGTTTTCTCCCCTCATCTTCTAATGATGGATGTGGCCAGAGGGCCCAGCGTGAGGGCAGAATACAGAGCCTCACAGTGTTGCCTGGGAGCAGAAAGCCGAGCCTATGTTGAAGTTCTTTGGCAAGAACAGTTTCTAGGAATAAAGATTATGAAGCGAGGCAAAGCCTATGCAAAAAGGGCGGGAGGGAGGTAGAGTTCTCCACTCCTGAGATACAAGTCCAGGGCCAGCCTCGCTGTTGGGAAAAGGCACGTGAAAGACTTTTCGTCCCCGGGGAACGCGGTGGGGGCAGAACAGCGGGCTTGGTGGATTCCGGGAAGCCGCACCTGTGCACGGCTCGTGCCCACGGTGCGCGCCCCCGGCAGCTCCTCGGCTGGATTCCGGAGTGGGAGTGTCTGGGGGCCCAGGTCTGCGGGCGGAGGTGCGCCAAGGGGGCGGGGCGCACCTGGGCGGGGCGGGGCCGCGCCTCTCGGGGGCCGGGCGCGCGCCGCTGGGCAGTGGTTGGCAGCGCGCCCCGCGCCGAGCCGCAATCGCGCCCTCTCGCTGCCTGGCGAAGGCGCGGACCGCGCGCGGAGGCGAACGCGGTAGAGACGAGCCGCGGGCGCCGGAGCCGCCGGCAGAGCATGAGGATGGCCGTGGGCTCCGTCAGGATGCAGCCCCCGTGCGAGAGCCCGGCCCCGGCCGCGGCGGCGGCGGCGGCGGCGGTGGGCGGCCCCGGTGCCCGAGAGCCTGAGCGCGAGCAGCCGCCCGCGTCGCTGCGGCCGCGGCTGCGGGACCTCCCGGCGCTGCTGCGGAGCGGGCTCACGCTGCGGAGGAAGCGGAGCGCCGCCGGGGCCCGGGTGAGTGTTGCGGCCGCCTGGGGAGGGGGCGTCTGGAAGTTGGGGAGGTGACGAGAGGGGCGCCTTTGGGCCACAGTCGGCTGGAGAGGGGCCGGGACGGCGGGGCTGGGGGACCCCTCAGGGAGCGACGGCTCCCCCCTTCCCCGCCCTGGATGCATCTGACTTGACCCAAGGGGCACTCGGACTCCGGCTGCCGGACCGGGCGTCTGCTCGCTGCCCCTCGGAAGGGAAGCTGCAGGTGTCCTGTCCTGACAGCCCTGTGACCGCAAGCCTGGGGCCGCACGCGCGGGGTCCCAGCTTGCGCGACGCGTGCGACGTGTGCGCTTGTTTTGGACGTCCCATGGCAAGCTCTGGGCGTCAGGACTGGCTCCAGCAGCCGCCGTTGCCCAAGGAGAGACCCAGGAGTTGGAAGTTCCGGGGGAATTCTAGTTCTTGGGGTCCGGCGCTTAGGACTCTGGGACGCCCCCTTGACCAGGAGAGGTCACGCCCCCAGGAATCTTAAATATCGACTTCTTGATGGTGTGTACAGATAGGATTTCCTGGTGGTGCCCCTCGTTGTGTTCTGAGTGCACCTAATAACCTGAGCAGGTCATACTTGTTTTGTGTGTTAAGAGAAGCGGGAAAGGCCTGCTGATTGTCACCAGGGCTTCAGGACACCGGGCAGACTTAACTCATTCTTCCCTGCTCACCAGGGCTCGGGGACACTTTTGCTGGGTCCCCCCTCAGTTTTTAAAAATATTATCATCGTGAAATACTGTAGTCTTTACTGAAGAGTTGCAACAGTGTAGGTGATTTGGGGCTGTAATTTAAAACAAAATATTGGTTGTCCTCTTTAAAAGATTTTATTGGGAAACTTTCAGTTCTTACAAAATAGTTTGTAGAAACTGGAGAGTCTTAGAGAGACATGCTTGTTTTGATGCAGCTTCCTTTGGGTGGGAAGGGTCTGAATTGATGCATGTTTTCAGCTACTCCAGGTTTCTTCCTCCTCTCCTAGGCATTTCCTCTGGCGGAGGACTGTCCATGGGCCGCCTCAGAGGGCTGCTTTGAGGATTAGGTGGGTATAATTAGGAGAGTTTCAGAACTGCCCACAGGTGATTTAATATGTGGCATACAGAGATCGCCTGTGAAGAAAGCCAGAAAATGTGTCCCCAAGATGTGATGGCTAAAGAAACACAAGAACCAGAGCTATAGACTTTGCAAGAATCTAGAGAAAAGTAGGTCAGATTGTGTTCCTATTATCCTTGACAGTTACTTTTTCATGGCACAGAATACTGAAGACATAGGGCAGCCAGGCAATGTGGCAAGAATTGCTTAGGGTTTCTGTGTAAATGGAGCTGTAGTGTTCATCTACATAGACTTGTGTCTTTTGTTGTCTGGGTTGATGTTGTGTACTCTTTCGATATATATTTTTATTCTTATTTTTCTTAATTATTCTGAATGTGGTTACCTCAGATAACATGTACTTTGTTAACCCTTCTTTGATTCTGAAACTATATTAGTTGTTTTGGGGACTTAAGTTTCTCCCTCCCTTAGCTTTGAAGCTACTGTTGTGATTTTGGAACCTTTGCCTTCGAAGGGGTAGGAAGGAATCTGAAAGAAAGGGAAACAAGTGAAATGAGTGCCTGTGTTAGGTAGCTCCAGCTGCCAGAATAAAATACCGTCCAATGAGTGGCTTGAACAACAGACACGTATTTTCTTACAGTTCTGGAGGCTGGAAGTCCAAGATCAGTGTGCAGGCTGGTACGGTTTCTGGGGAAGGTTCTTTTCTTGGCTTGCAGATGATTTGTGCTATGAGCTCCTACGGCTTTTCCTCACTGAGGAAAAGTTCTCTTTCTGGAGAGAAAGAGAAACTCTTGAGGCAGAGTTCTCTCTTTTCCTCTTCTGATGAGGGCTCTAAATCCTACCATGAGGGCCTCACCCTCATGATCCAATCTAATCCTATGTATTTCTGAAGTCTCTTCTCCAGAAACCATCACATTGAGGAACTGGGCTACAACATGAGAATTTTGTGGGAGACACAATTATTCAGTCCATAACAGTGGTTTGAAAGAAAGAGAAAAACAGGTAAAATATGTTCCAGACTGGTTGGCTGGTGACTTGTGCGCGTGTGGGATTGGTTGGGTAGCCTCTTGGCTAGGATGATGATGTTAATACAAAGCAATCATGGCTGCCTTAGATCCATTTGAAGACCTTTACATTTGTGTAAAGGTTGGATCCTCATGATCTGAGGGACAAGTTACAGAAATTCATTACCACTGATTAAAAAAAAAAAAAAAAAACAAGTCTATGTGTACACAAGCTGGTGAAGTTTTCAACTCTTGTATTGACCAAGATCCAATTTAGGAATATGTATGGATCTTCTCCATGCTGCTTTAGCCTCTCACAGATTTGTACAATCTTACATCAACTCATTTCTTTGTAGGTTGTGTTGCTCAACCCAGGCACATTGTAGGCTACCTCTTACTGGGAAGAATTAAGCTGTCATTGGTTAATATAGCAGAGTTCCTTTGTTCCTCTGTTCAGTCACTTCTAATTGTATTGAATTCACCATGCATACTGATTAAGACTCTGTGCCTTGTTAGAATAAGTGGGGAAAAGATTAAATTTTGCTTTGTGGGAAGACCCTAGCCACTTCTTAAAAGTCAGTGGCAAGGTAGGGTACAGTTTGTAATCTCACCAAAGCACTAATAATTTTTTAAAAATTTATATAATGGGGGTTGTAAGAGATTGATATAGTAAGCCCCCAAGATTTATTTCCCTTTCCCTACTTTGTGTGTGTGTATGGGGGGATACTTTTAAAGCAAAATCCTAAACATCATGTCATCTCACTCACAGATGCTTCAGTTCACATCTCTGATAAGGACACTAAAAGTACAAAAATTTCTATGCCTTGTTCACACCTAAGAATATTAATAATTCCTAAATATATAATTCCCATATTCAAATTTTCTCAAAGATGACTTTCTACTTGCAATTGTTAGAATCAGGAACTAAATGAGGTCTGCATGCTGCACTTGATTTTTAGGCTTTTAAGTTTAGTTTATGTCTTCACCCTTATTTTTTCATACTATTGATTTGCAGGAAAGAGTAGGTCATTTGTCCAGTACCATATCCCACTTAGGGCTGATTCTTTACTTGTGGTGCCATTTAGCTTGTTCTTCTATTCTCCATGTTTCCCATAGTCTGGCAGTAAGATATGAAGGCTTGATTAGGTCAGGTCAAAGGCAAGTCTTCTTCATGGGTGGAGCTATGGAAAGTCTATTGCATCATATCATGAGACACCTAATATTTGTATGTCTCTCTTTTCTGAGAAATTAAGAGAGACTTATGGGTTCCACTAGTATCACCATACCTTTCTACCTTTTACCTAGTGACTTTAGCCTTATAGATGGTGGTAGCATATCCATTTCATTAGGGTGTACAAAATGGTGACAGTCTAAATCCGTCATTCCTCTTACATTCATTAATTGGAATGTTGTCTGTAAAGAACTTTTTCTCATGAATTATTTGGGTCTTCTGAAATTCAGATTGTATGGGAAAGATGAGGAAAGGCTTGATTTTTTTTCTTCTTTATCAATTTCCATAGTACTGATTTGATAGCTTAACAACTTACAGTGATAACCAATGAGTTCTTTTTTTAAGTATCATTAAAAATGTATGGATCCTAATACATTTGTTTTGATCCATTGTAATGTTTTTTGTGACCCACAGGTTGCCCTTGCCTCCTATATACTTTGTACATTGCCTCCGTAGACTCAAAAGCCTTTCTTTCTGGCAGGAAATATTCTGAGCTTATCTCTCTTCTCCGTTTCTTGCTCCAGATCTGAAATCAGCCATTTTTCCAAGAATCACTGCTTCTTTTTACTGAAAATGGTTAATTTTCCCTAACTTGTGCCTTTCTTTGGGGCTGTGTTATTTTTACCTTGGTCATAAGCCTCTCACCGAATTATTTTTTTATTTCTTTTTTAATCCTTCTCATCAAGCTGTTTCTAAGACTGACACCCCCACCCCCACCATAAAATAGCTTTTAACAACCATTCCCTCTTTCTGTATATGCTATGAGAATGCTAGGACTGACTTAATTTGGTCTCTGGCTGCTGTGATGTTTCCTGCAGTGCTCTCCCACCATCCTCAGCCTTATGACATCTATTTCATTTATAGTAACAGGGATGATTCGCAGTGGAGCCAGATTGACTGTCTACACCACAGTCCTCCAGCGATGACTAGCCTTTAGATTAGACATCAGAAGGACAGCTGCCTTCCGTCCTTTAACCCCTTCTCTTTAACCAGCCTTTGCTAGGCAGTGGCCTTGTGGCAAGTGCTCTTCAAAATGGAGAATCTGGGCTGGGGATATAGCTCAGCGGTACCGTGCCTGCCTGGCAGGTGCAAGGTCATGATTTCGATTCCTGGTCCCCCCCTACAAAAAAGGAGAAACTGGGAAGAATAGCTGGCCCTCAGCCTGCAGTACTTTCTTTTCATGTACAGTCCCTTTCTTCTCTGATTCTTTCTCAAAGAGGAACAGAGGTGACCCTTTCCCTCCATCCAAGCTGTAGCTCTCTGAGTGTAACTCAGTATCCTCCTCTGCCAGAAACTTGACTTTGCTGATTGAGAAATATGTACTGCTCCAGGTTATGCCAGCATGCCCAATATATTTTAAAACATGTATTTGACAGTCAAAGCGTGTCATTTGTTCTTTGCATTTAAGTTGAAATCAGTAGTTAACACATCATAGGACTTAATAATATGCCATACATATTTCAATGCAAACTTCATTTAACTCTTACAACAGACCTGTAAGTTAGATGCTGTTAATTGCATTACACAGATGTGGAAACTGAAACACAGTTTTGAGTTGCCCAAGATCACAGTGTGTGGGTGGGAGAAGGAAAATTTGATTTCAGGAAGCCTGGGTTCCACAGAATCCAATCTGTTCTCCGAATTTACTGTCTAGTTTTCCTCAATGCTCTGAAGGCAAAGGTTCTATTTACTCTAAACTACACAGCCTCACGGTGCCTGCTGATAATACCTTGCCACTCTGAGAGTGGTCAATAAATGCTGTTGGTAATGCCAGACTTTAACTTTTCTCTCATTTGAGCTCACAGAAGCTGTGCTTGGCCTATTGGGTGTGTGGGCAAGGGAGTGAGGAGAAGAACTGTGGTTATAGGTGAATGGTAACTAATATTTACCACACTTAAAAATCACATCCAGTGCATCATAAGCAAAAATCACCTGGGCTCACCTTGGTGGATGTCAATCCTAAAACCTCATGAATTGACCCAACTTTCTTCTTATCTGCTGGGCCTCAGAGCCTGTGAGAACATAAAAGCCATTAACGGAGGCATGCATCTTCCAGGGAAGGTGAGTCAGATTAGATATGTGGTGAATTTATTTCAGAAACATTGACCTCTGCCTCTGATTGCTGACCAGCCAGCACCTTAAACCTGGGTATTAGAAAACTGTGAACAGTAACTATAAATCATTCATGAGTGGGTGTGGAAAAAGGAAAGTCCACAGATGTGAACCATGATTACAGATAAAGTTCAGCCATTCCTTAGTAACAGAGGGGAATGGGTTCCAGGACTTCCCTTAAGTACCAAAAACCACAGATGCTCAAATCCCTTATGTAAAACGGCATAGTATTTGCATATGGCCCAAACACATCCATTTGCATCATCTTCAGATTACTTATGATACCTAATGAAATATTAGTGCTATGTAAACAGTTGTGTCACTGTGTTGTTTAGGGAATCATGACAAGGAAAAAAGTCTGCATGTATTTTTTTTTCCTCTTGACTATTTTTGATCTGTCGTTTGAATTTTGGATGTGGAACCCACAGATATAGAGTGCCAACTATATGACTCTATCGATGTCACCTCCAAAAGGATTTGAGAAGAAGGAAAGGAAATTTTAGATTCTTTTATTTTGTTTTAATTTTATGGCATTCCAGTAAAGGAACTCAATGGTGGGTGAACGCTTTATTTCTGTCTCCCCACCCACCCCTACAATAGACTGGTTGCACGGTTAGAGGGGAGGAAAAGAGCATGCTCGTGGCCTCGGAGAGTGGTTTTAACCCGGGGTGCCACTGGTCTGTCTTGCAGGAGTTGTGCCCTGACCTCACCGAGCCTCTGGTTCTTCCTCTGTAATGAGATGCATCACGGGTCAGGTTTTCCAAGAATAGAGACGACGTAGATGAAGTGTTAGTTAGGCACATTGGAGCCTGCACATTTCCTTCCTCTGCCAGATACCTACTCTAGGTAAATGGATTCTCATAAACATATTTATGGAAATGAAGGCACAAGAAATTTTTACTTTTGTATGCAATGTCAAATTCCATTTAAAAAAACAAGTGATATCCTAATATGTAGTGAATATTTTAGGTGGTGTCTAAGTCCTGGCACCATAACAAAATAGGCTGAGCTTCCCCCATGCACTGTCTCTTAAACTGACTTGGCAGTAACTGGTAATGTGTGTAGCTAAACATAGATGGGAAGGTAGGAGCTAAGTCACTGGTGATGACTTTCCGTACTTGTGACTTTTTTATTTTTTGACTCAACATTGCATAACAACCCTTGTTAGGAATACGGATGATTCCAGAGATGGTACATGATTGGGAAGTAGTTTGCAAGAAGTTATAAGATTTTATGTGAAAGCAGAATAATTAAACTCAGTGACTTAATTTTTTGGTGGCAAACTATTATTACAATAAATCATAAGTGGATGTGGAAAGAAAAAGTTCCACAGATGTTATCATGGCGGGTCTTTATCAGGTTGGAATGCCCATAGTCCTCTAAAGGGAAAAGGTGTTTTCACCTGTGAGAAAATTATGATCCAGAGAGGTTGAGAACTTTCCTATGGCCACCCAGCTAGGAAGTAGCAGGGGCAGAACAGAGCCCAGGACCACCTGACTCTGAAGATTGTGGTCTTTCCCCAGTGCTGTGTTACCTAAGACTTCGACATGGTAATAACGTACAGTATTGAAACAATGGGTACAAAGAACATTTCAAGTTTTAGTTCAAAACATGATTCATTTTCTTTCCACTGTCTTCAGCGATGGCTTCCAGGACCAGATAATTAACCCAGCTTTGGCCAGAGTTTGAGCTGGCAGCTGGCAGTTGACTCCCAGTCGTAGCAACCATCACAGAAGAACCTGACGGTCTGGGGTGACTCATCCCAGGAGCTATTGTGTTCTCAGCTCCGTGTGATGTATCTACTTGGAGATTTATAAAGCTTGCAAATTCCTCTTCTGGCTTCTGTGAAAAATTAGAATGTGAGGGAGAATGAGTTTCTTCTAACCTAGGATATATGTTTTAGATGGGAACATACTTGATATTTAGGAAATGTCAAATTAGTTGTGGTTATGTGTGCTTCTAGTCCCAGCTGCTCTAGAAGCTGAGGCAGGAGGGTAGCTTGAGCTCATGAGTTTGAGGCAGCCCAGGCAATGGAGCAAGACCCTTCCTCACAAAAGAAGAAGAAGCTGGGCATGGTGGCACACGCCTGTAATCCAAGCACTCAGGAGGCTGAGGCAGGAGGATCACTGTGAGTTCGAGGCCAGCCTGGGCTACCTACGGAGTATAAGACCACCTTGAACTACATAGTGAAATTCTGTCTCAAAAAAACAAACCAGGGCCGGTGAGATGGCTCAGCGGCATAAGCGCCTGCCTGGCAAGCGCGAGGGCCCGAGTTCGACTCCCGGAACCCACATACGAAAAAGGGCCGGTGATATCGCTCAGCGGCACGGGCGCCTGCTGCCATGCGAGGTCCTGAGGTCGACCCCCGGTACCCACCCAAAAAAAAAAAAAAAAAAAAAAACAAACCAAACCAAATGAAAAAAACAGAAGAAGAAGAGGAAGAGTAGGAAGAGGGGAGGGGGAAGAGGAGGGGGAAGGGGGGGAGAAAGAGAAGGGGAGAAGGAGTAGGAGGAGGAGGAGAAGAAGAAAAGAAGAAGGAGGTGGAGGAAGAGGAAGAAGACGGAGAGGGGGAGGGAGGAAGGAATGTGTGCGTACCCGTCAAAGTAACTGAACCTACTTACAATCAAATAAAATGCTTGAGAATACACAAATATTATTAACAAAATAATATTTTGTTAAAATGTAACTCTGGTACGTTTATCTTTCAATGTGCTATGATGACTTGAAGTGAATGGCTCCTAACTTTTTGGGTTTTTTGGATCCCCAGGGTTTTTTTTTTTTTTTTTTTTGTGGGTACCGGGGGTCGACCTCAGCACCTTGCGCACCAGCAGGCGCCCTTGCCGCTGACCGATGTCACCGGCCCTTTTTTCATACTTGGGTTCCGGGAGTCGAACTCAGGACCTTGCGCTTGCCAGGCAGGCGCTTGTGCCGCTAAGCCATCTCACCCGCCCTCCCCAGGTATTTTTAAGAGTCAAAAGATAGCACTGCAGAAAAGCACACACGCAGACATAATTTTACCTCTCATTTCAAATGGGCTGTGAATGTTTCGAAGCCTGGACCACACAGAGCCCTGGTTTCAGGGTCTTTCTCTAACCTCCTTCCAGAGAATAGAGCCATGGTTTTATATTTATTTTACCTCCCATCTAATCTTCCACCCAGAAGTTGATATATGTACTTTTCCTTGTCAGTAAGTATTTTCTTAAATTAAAATATTTTATCAGTTTGCTGAATTGGAAATTATTCACCTCCAAATTCGCAGATGCTTCAATGGGCACTTTAGGTGGTAAGAAAATGATAGTAAGAAATGATAGTAACTGTTATTTAACAAATCCTTAGCATATTGAGTGGTTTGCAGTACTGTAAGAACAGTAACTCGACTCAAGTTTCAGCCTCCTGTGACAGATGGTCTTGTTGCGCAGAGAGGTGAAGTAAGTTGCCCGGGATGATCCAGTAAGTAGAGGAGCTAAAACTTGAGCCTGGGAAGTCTAGCTCCATATTCAGCAGTCTAGCTACAATTCTTCAGTATCCTCTCTCTAAATAATTAATGTGTTTTCTTGATCAAAGTCTCTCTGTTGCTTTCATTTTAACACTTTTGAAATCGGGATGCATCTTAGGGTTGATGTGGTAATTTGTAGGAGTACTTACCTCACCCCCACAAAGCTATCATTAAATTGATGGTCTGTCTTAAAATTATTGGAGTCTTAGACTAAAAGAACTATAGTAAGCCATGTTTTCATTTTTTTAAAATGCAGCTGCATGGTTTATAGGAGTATCAAAGTAAATTGCAGCTTTAAAATGGCATATACAAACAAAATCTGTATTAATTTATGGATGTATGAAAAATGTAAATTAAGATTATATTAACAGTTTATATGAACACTGATATTGCTTAGATAATGATTTAAATGCCAGGGGAGAATAAATTTTAATATTTTCTACAAAAAGCAAGAATAGCCTTAGAGCAATTTTGAAGATGGAAGAAACCAAATTCTAATTGGAAAGTTAAAAGTAAGTGCATGTGTGTACATAATTTATTATGGGCTTCCTCACCATTTTTTTTTTTTTTCTTTCTTTCTTTTTGGTTTTTTGAGACAGGGTCTTGCTATGTATTTCAGGTTGGTCTTGAACTCACTATGTGGTCCAGGCTGGACTCCGCTCACAGTGATCTTCCTACCTCAGCCTCCTGAGTGCTAAAGTTTTGTTTTGTTTAAAGAAAGTAATATTTAAATTTCTTGAAACTGAGAACGATGTGTATAAAAATAACAACAGATTCAGACTTGCTCTTGAGTCACCGTAATTGGTGTGGTGACTTGGCATATCTTTCCTTCCGTGAGCTGTTTTATCTGCTCTGCTCGTAGG
The DNA here is from genome assembly GCA_028451465.1 of Erethizon dorsatum. NCBI lineage: Eukaryota > Metazoa > Chordata > Mammalia > Rodentia > Erethizontidae > Erethizon > Erethizon dorsatum. The sequence goes on from CM051835.1 coordinate 83,422,197, forward strand.
GCATTGCTTCTTACTGGTAAAGGGCTTTTCTTTTCATTTTGTATTAATGTTGTCTATAGAGAACATACTTTGGGATTTCTCATAAAGCAAAATGAATCTTTTCTAAAGTTAGAAAGTTCTAAAAATCAGGACTTTTGGATTCCAGTGAGTTATCTTCCTGTAATTTTTTCTAACTCATTAGCAACTTAAACTCCAGCCCCATTGGTAGTTTTGTTGTTCATTTGAATTTGACCTTGTCAAATCATTTACCCGCAGCTGTTATGAGGCATACATGCAAATACTCGTGATTGCCTAACACTCGCCTTTGGTGCTGACTGTAAATTTGTTTTACTCTCTTTCGTTACTATTGAGAGAAGTGAACAGCTTATCACTTCCGCTTGCTCTAACACTCTAAATGTTGACCATAATGAACAGACACTGCAAATGGTTTACTCATCATCTAGTGCTGTGGATTTATATATAGGTATGAAATCTTTTGTAAAAAAAATTTTAAAGTCTAGAGAAGAGGATGTGTGATGGTAATTTTTAGAGATTAGAGAAAGCGTGATCCCTATTTCAAGCCATTAAGATACAATTTGGATGTGGTGTAGAAAGAACATTTTTCTATTAGTTTGTCACTTAGTGGCTTTGTGACCTCGAGGAAGTCAAATAGCTTGTCTGAGTCTCAGTTACTAAAATGGAATAGCTATCTTCCATCATGGCAATCAGTGGTGCCACAGGGGACCTGGTTTTATTTTTTGCCCTTGTCTGACCAAGATGAGAGCAGTGATCGTCCTCCACTGAGATGGCAGCTCAGCCTGCAGAGTGCTTCGGTCTGACCTTGGGCAAGTGGGAAGGTAGGCACCCGGTACTCACCACATCTCTTTACTGGGGACAGAGAATATTGTGCCCTAGTAGAGGGAGTGTTTGAAGCCGCAAGAGGAATCTGATTAAATGAAGAATCTGTCAGTCAAAAGTAAAAGCACATATCTCTAAATCTGTTTCTAGAAGATTAAGAGGTTTGTTTGGCTATAAACAGAGTTCTGGGAGCCGAGTCAGAAGAGAGCTTGACGGCAGCCCCTCCATGTTCTGCCAGAGACCTTCTAGGTGGTTTCCTCTGCTCTCAGAGAAAAGGCTGGTTGCTGTATCGTGTCATCAGTGAGAGCTATTTCTTAGCCTCCAGTTGGCATCAATATTTGCTTTCCTCTGCCATTTCAAGTTTATCACGAATTTTCAAACAGCACCTGTTGAAGCATTCACTGCTCTTGGCACACAGCTCCTTCTCGCCATATCATAGTCTACCTTGACATCTTAAGTTAAGTCTTTAAAATCCCAGCATATTCAGTTCATCAGCCGTTGAATGTTCACTCTGCCATTGTCATCTGCTGTGTTTTGTTTAAAATATACATACATTTCATCTCACTGTTTCCGTACCTCTGGAATTAGGCATTTCTTCCTTTTATGGACACAAAGGCAAGTTCCTGAGCTCTTCCATATGGCCGTGCACCCTCAGCGTCTGTGAGCAGAGGTAGTACCCACCTGGTTAGGCACCGAATGCTCAGTTAATGTGAGCTGCTGCTTCTGTTGTTGCTGTCATCGCCATCGCCTGAAGTTGCAGACAGGAAGGATTCTATAGACAGTGCCTTTGAAGAGCTGAAAGGGATCTCTATGGCTGTAGTGGTAGAAATTAAGCAAGAAAACTGAGGCTCAAATATTGGCATGTTCTGAAGGTCAGAGTAAGTCAGATAACTTCCTTGGGCTGGACCTCTCTTAGTCGCAGGGTCTCCTGAGAGTTTTCTACACAAGGACCTGCCTCAGGCTGCCATGAGGGATGGGGCTTCTCAAACTTTAGCCTGCACCAGGATCCTGGGGGCGCTTGTTCAGACACATCCAGTGTGCACTTGGGGCTGCCCCCTGTGGACTGATCTCACCAGGACTCCCCTGCCCTCTGACTTGGGTCTGGCTTTGGTCTGTGGTAGGTCAGGCAGAGAGAGGTCAGGGCATCTCTTCCTCCCACTCCTCCTTACTGTGGTGCTGGTGGGGCTGTGGCCCTCTGTTACAGTAGCTCCCACTGGACTGTCCTCCTTGATTGCTTTGACTCATTCTGGCCTCTGCGGGAGCTGTGTCTCCTCCCCTCCTTTCCCTCCAGCCCCTGTAACTAGTCCCCATGGTGCAGCATATCCCTATAAGTGTTTGAACCTTGCCTGCACAACTTCGGTGGGCTCTTTTCTGATGTAAGGGTGAGCTCTTGGCTGAGGTAAGAGCCCATATAAGGGCAGTGGTGGAAAACCTGAGATGAAGGAGTACCCAGGGTATGAAGAACGCATGGCTGGAGTGGGCATTGGGTGTGGTGAAAGCGAGGAAGCAGCCCAGGGCCTGGAGTTTGGGTGGAGGATGGAGGGAGAGGCAAGGGAAGGGCCTGGTGTTTAAAGTGATGCTGGGTGAAACCTTGGAGAGTCCTGAGACCTCCTGTACTAGAATGCAACCCAAGTGCCATGCCTGTGTCAGTCCTGTGCATAACCTTGTACCACTGGGGCTCAGAATCAGGGAAGGTGTTAGATGAGGGATTTCCACTCCTCTGTATTGCCTGGCATTTTCTTTTTCTGTCCCTGCCTTTTTCTAGACACCATAGCACTGTCAGCTGTATATAGGAGCTCTCAAACCTTGATGTAGTGCTTTGATCTTGCTAAATTTTGTTACAGTATATTGAACATGTTCTGAAGTGCCTGCCAAAACTACATCCAATGTAACAAATGGTTGAATAGAATAATTATACCTTGGGTTCCTTTGCCCATGGGTTCCAGCAATGGGTGTGTCAACAAGATAAAAACATTTCTCATCATTTGGTGCTCAGCCAAATCCTCTTTTACCCCAGCCTCACTAGGAAGTAGGACCACAATTACCAATTCTGTGTGTTTATCAGTTCTTTTATATTGAAATATCATGCCAAGTTGGAAACCACTTCTCAGCCTTTATAAATAGTATTAAGATAGTAAGGATTGGATACCAACATCTGAATACCTCTTCATAACAAATGGAAAATTAAAGACAAAATAACACCTTATCTTCAAATTCTCTGCTATAACAATTTCTTTAAAAAGAATATTTCTCAGGCAGGTGATATAGCTCAGCAGCATAAGGGCCTGCCTGGCAAGCGCGAGGTCCTGAGTTCCACTCTCGGTACCTGCATATATTAAAAAAAAAAAAAAATTTTTTTTCTCAATGAGGAAAAATCAACTCCGGAAATTTTTGCTTCATCTTTCTGGGTTTTTGTGTATTTATGTCGAAGAAGCATGGATGCATGAGCGAGTCCAGGGTGTGTTTTCACACGTTTGAGCCAAATGATGATCATCTTATCTCACACAATGTGCTACAGGTTTCAGGTGTAGGGATCATTTGGTTTCCCTCTATTTCCTATTCTTTCTGGCCATCTCTTCAGTAAAGCTTGCTTGCTGGGTACCCAGAAGACAACCATTGGGAGCGCAGAGAAGGGCTGTAATCCTCCAGGAGGGGGGGGTCTATTTTTCTAGATAAAGTCTCCCCATCAGTGGCCATGCTTGAGCATTGCCTGCTATCAGAATGGGCCAGAGGGAAGAGGAGAGGGGTCTAGGGCAGATGACTGAGGTTGGAGTCCATCTCCTGTCGGAACGGAGAGCAGCCCTGTGTGGAGGAGGGCCTCTGATCATTCAGGCTTCCTTTTCCAGTCCCAACCCTGCGGTGAAGACAGTTCTTGCTAATCTACCTTGTTTTCATGTCTATTCTGGAGTGCAAATTTTTCCTATCCCCTTAGCTGGGAAAGGAGTTCTTTCTGTTGGGAGACCCAGGTCTACTTTGTACGCTTAGCATCTCTTCTGGTTGGGCCCCAAGACATCTCTACTTCGCCTTTTTCTTGGCGTTTGAAGATTTAGTCTCCTTACTCACTTCCCTTGGATGAGCTGTCCACCTCAGTTTTGGGTTTGGTTTCCTCTGGCTTTGCCATTCCTGTTTTCCTGTTCTCCTCTGTCAAGCTTTCTCCCTGAAGGCTTTTCTGGTGGGCTGTTTTCCCAGCACATCTGCTCTGAATCAGCTCCTCCTATTTCACTGCCCAGTGCTCCTGTTTCTTCACCCTTGCAACCACTTGTGGGTTCACCAGGCCCCAGCCGAGGGCTCTGTTGTTTTGTCTGGGAAAGGGTGCTGCATGCCCTTTTCAGGAGTGGGTGATGAAACCCACTGTTGCATGTTAGGACTCGGGAGACTTTGACCAGCCCAACCTCTCTCAGATATCTCCTAGACTACTTAAGTTCTCAAACCTCCAACCCCAAGGAGAGAAGAGGACTCGTGCAGGGGCCTGAGGAAACATTGACTAACTGGTGTGCATTAGGGGATAGAGAGTTTGTAGGCTTATGACTGCTGATTAGCATTATATTTTTAGATAAGGACCTCTGCCTTGGACGAAGGATGTGTACAACAGGTATTGCTTCAATGGAAAAGTAAGATTATGAAATTTAAAACCAGTTTCATTTCTTAATGACTGTAATAAACACAGAAGCTTCTTTTTAAGCAGTTAACTTTGGGAATAATAATGTAAGATAAAGTAGAGCAGATTAATGATTTTTGCTAGTCGTCTCTTTCACTGTAGGCAGAATCCTGTGTTGTAGCATCCTGTCCCTGACGCCTCACACTGTCATCCAATGCAGTCACCTTCTTTTGCCTCCTCGTATCTTTTCTTTCCTCTAAAATCTGTATTGGGAAGCTACTACATATCTGCTGTGTCCATCAGGGAGGGCAGTTAGCAACAATAACAGAAACACCAAAATCTTTGTAGAGTAGCCCAACCAGAGTTTTTTGTTTTTATTTTTGCCTACAAAAAGAACATTTTGTGTCTGGGTGCTCTCCAGCTAGCTGTCCTCCGCGAGCCAGCTCTGCTTCTTATGACATTTCCATGTGAGCGTCTTCTTCCACAGTGACTGCAGCACAGGAAGAATGGGGAGCGGCATGTGGGCTTTTAAATCCTCAGCCTGAAGTGACTTTGCTCAGATTTCATTGGCCAGAGCCAGTCACTCATTGAAGGCGCTAGGAATGTCATCCTCTCCAGAGTATTGAAGGAAAAGAAAAGCACAACAATGGTAATGTCTGCCTCAGACATTAGAAACTGAGAATTCAAAAATGAATACAGAGTCCCTGTTCTCAGGGACTCCAAGCCCAGTGGGGAAGATAAACATGTGTATAGTTACAAATTACTTTTGCGAAACTATACAAATTATAAAATACCTAGTATAATTTTTATCATAGAACCAAAAGTATCTCAGGAGCACAAAGACATCGTATCTGCCTCCCTGTGCTTGGGGGTGGGAAGAACGTGTTAGCATGGAGGTGACATAAGAGGTGGGTTTGGTCTGTTCCCCGGGGTTAGGTCCGAGTTACCTTGGGAAGGGTGGGGTCTGACTTACTTTATGCACTGTATAACATCTAAATTAATAATTTACAATACAGCTCTGAAAAGTAGGCTTACCTGCTTTTTTGAGTTCTCAAGAAAGGAATGAAAGCAATCTGCCAGCAGTAGAACAGATCTGCTAGCTTAAATGAAATGCAGCACACAAGTATCATTTTAATGAAGACTTGCTAAAAATACTTTACTGAGCAATTATGTTACTGACAGTTCTTGGATCTCAAAAATTAGACTTGCCGTTACTGTATGAAAAGAACAAAGCGAAGTGTAAAATAACAACCAAAGTTTGCTATTAGGCAACACGGTTTACATACACAGTACTTTGACTCACCCGGAGATTCTGATATATTTGACTTTGGGTATAAATGTGAGTGGTGTCTTAGCATTGCGAAGAATATGCTTTGTAAACAAAGAAGACAGTCTCTTCCTCAGAGCCAGCACAGCCACATCCTTGTCCTCTTCACTCCTGTGGTCCCCCTGGCCTTCTTGCTCATTGTGCTAGCCATGCTCTCCCTTGGGGGTCTCGGCACTTGCTCCCCAGCCTGATCCCTCTTTCTCCAGGCACCCACTGACCTGCCATGGGTCAGTGCGCCAGGGCCATTCTTCTGGAGAGGCCCCTTGGCCGCTCTCCTTCAGACTGCAATCTTACCTCCTCCCCACCTTTTATTCCTCTGCCACCTTCAAACATAAATAATTGATAAAAAGTTTATTTATTTTGTTTGAATCAGTCTTCCCCCAGTAGTATATCACCTATTACTACACCACCAGAATAAAGGACTGTTGTTTATAATTCAGTAACTTTAATAAGTAAATTTTTTAAATAAAAATATATTACATGGCCCTTCCTGTTCTTCACATTAGCATTTGAAAACCACTTCATGCAATAGATATATGTTTTTTTCTTGATAGTGTAGAAATAAGACTATATGTGAGCATGATGTAACACATGTGAAGTGGCTGTCACAGTCAACTGACAAAAGCATTTCTCTGGAGAGATGAGTCCAAGTGGGTGGTGTGCAAAATGAAGAAAGGAGAGGCTGAAGGCATGGAACTCATAGGGATGTGGTCCTGGTTACAGGAGCCCGGCCAGTTCTGTGATAGAAGCATTGGGAAAAAGTCAGGCTTTGGCAAAGGAGGTATACTAGGATTTGGTGATTTGCTTCCTGTTTTAATAGGCAACTGAATATCAACAAGAGTAGAAAAATCAGTTCCTGGTCTTAATGAAATAACTGCAATATGACAAAAGGTTGTCTTTATTCTATACCAGTGGTGGCGAACCCATGGTGCTGCAGCGGGCTGTTTGTTATTACTGAAATCTCTAAAAGGTTTGCCATCACTGTTCTATACAGAAAGTTTCCTAGATTTCCAACACTCTCATTTAAGAAATTCTGAGTAAGAGTATATCTGTGTTTATTTCTGTGAAAAATCATCTTGGTTGTGTAAGTTACCTTCTATAAGAGAAGAAAGGAGATTTACAATTATTTTTAAGTGACATTTTAAAATTTCAGTTTTTGGTTCAAGGACAGAGAACCAGATAGCATTTGGTGACCCTCCTGGTATTCCCCCACCCAGCTGATGGTACTTTTGTGGCCTCCAGACAGATGAAAACAGACACTCCCCCCACCTTGTCCTTCGACTGCATCTGCTCAGTGCCAGGTCTCCTGGTCACCCCTTCCGGGCCAGATGAGCACAGTGCCAGCTGCCGTCGAGGCCACCCTGGGTTAGGTGGAAGAAGATAAGGTGGAAGACAGCCCATGTGGGAAGAGAGGCAGCTGACTGGGCATAAAGGAGGTATTTATTTCCTTTATCCACTTTTGCCTTCTCCCACTTCTTAAATTTCTATGTATGTGAAGTCCAGGGAATTGTTGCTTAAAGATGCTCATATCTGCTTTTCATAGGAAGTTCTGGTAGAACACTGTAACCTCCTTCAGCTGAATTCATGAAATACTCCCCCAACACACACGCACCTTCTTGAAACTGAGAACAACAAACACCACTTTTTCTTCTTGTGCTCATAAGTTTCATAAGAGCTGTTGGTTCTCACCAAGTGAGGCAAGGCTCATTTATAGGACACCCCTGCCCCTGCCCACCCCACCCCACCCCCACCTGCCTCTCCTCTTGGTCCTCGGGTAACTGACTTATTCCTGCAGCTGGGTACAGTGGAGGTCTTGTGGTCACATACTCTCTTCTGGATTGAGTTTAGGATGAGTCTGTCAGGGGCCTTGATTGCAAACAAGAGACACCAACTCTGAAATTGCTGGGAAGTTGTTGAGTTGCAGGTCAGCTGGCAGAACAATTGGAAGCCTGGAAATATAGCCCTCAAAGGGAGCAGGAACCGAGGACATTCTTAGTGGAGAAGCCGCAGATGGAGGAATTCTGAGTAAGAATGCAGGAACAAGCTAGCCGTGTGTTCTCTGCCACTCACCAACTGAATGACTATGGGCAAGTGACTTAACCTCTCATTGCCTCCAAAGACGATCACAAATAACAAATGCATTACTATTTATAAAAAGTGCGTAGAAGAGTGAGTGGCAGAGGCTAAGCAGTGTGTCAGTGTTTAGTAAGCACCTGCTAGTCGAGCTGTGTGTTTAGCAGACAGTTCCCACCTTCCTTCGATGGTTTGATTGAAGATATTTTTGATTTGGTGACCTTGTGAAAATGAGCCACCCTGAGCAGAAATCATACCTCAAATTTTGAATTTTGATCTTTTCCCAGGCCAGTCGTATGGCTGCAAAAATTCTTGGTCTGTTGGGCAGTAGCACCACAGTACCCAGGCAGCCATGAGGTCACCAGGGGGAAAAGTGACACCCTACAGTGTGCTGTGTGGCTAAGCTACAATGTTCAGTTGCTTAGGTGTCAGCTTTTTGTTGATGTGATGAAATGTCTGAGAATAACAACTGATAGGAGGAAAGGTTTATTTTGGCTCACAGTTTCAGTTCATGGTTTGCTGGCTCCATGGCTTTTAGGCCTGTGGCAAGCCAAAAAACATCCTGGTGGAAGAGCATGGTGGAGGAGAGCTTCTCACCCCATGGCAGCCAGGAAGCAAAGAGAGAGTGAGAGAGCTGGAGGAGTGAGGCCAGGGACCGGAGATGGTCTTTCAGTTCCCTACTGTCCCTTCAACTAAGGCCCAATCTGTTTCTATCACCTTCAAATAATGCCATCAAATCACACATTAACCCACTGATGAAGTTAGAGCTCTCATAATTCAATCACTTCCCCAAAAGCCCATCTTCTGAACGTATGAGACTTTGGGGAACATTTTAAATCTAAACTAGAACAGGCATAGTGAAGGCATTTTGTTTTGTTTTGTTCTTTTTTTTTTTAGTTTTGGGTTTTTTTTTTTTTTTTTTGACACAGGGTCTCACTATGTAGTGCAGGCTGGCCTTGAACTCGCTTTTGTAGCCCAGGCTGGCCTCGAACTCATGCAGATCCTCCTGCCTCAGCCTCCCGAGTGCTGGGATTACAGGATTAAATGCATTTTGGACTAATGGTTGTATTTTCAATTTATGATGGGTTTGTCACGTAGGCTGTAACCTCACTATAAGTTGAGGAGCAGCTGTTCATATGTATGTTGTCAAATGCTGCTGAATGCCGGGTTTCTCTCTGGGCTGCGGGCTGACCCTTTGTCTTAGTTACTTTCTCATTGCTGGGACAAAATACCCAAAACTCACAAGATGAAGGTGGAAAGGTTTTATCTCACAGTTCATAGAGGTTTCAGTCCATAGTCAGCTGGCTCCAGGACAGGGCAGCATGGCAGAGGGGTATGGCAGAGGAGAAACAGTCCGTGGCATGACAGGCAGGAGGCAACAAGCAGCAGCCTCCCTGTTCCTTTTATTCCATTCAGACTGCAAGCCTATTGCTTGGTGCCACCCACATCCAGGGTGGGCCTTCACATTATCCACACCCAGAACTATACTAAACCAATCAGTGGATTAGTTACTGCGCACATTAACCCATATTCACACACCCATAATCCAGCCACTCTCAAGCCCCACCTGTGAGTGCATGAGGCTTTAGAGAGACATCTAGATAGAAGCCATAACACTCTCCGTGCCACTTCTGCCCTGTTGCACTCACTTTCCCCTTGGCACAAATTGCCAGTCTTTGTTTGACCACTTTCAGTTCTTCACACATCCGTTCTGAAACATTATTAACAAAGGAGGACACAGAGAGCTCGGTCTACATTTTGAACCTAGTGTTCCTCTGCTACACAGAGGGATAGTGTAGTCAATGTTTTCTGCCACTTTGGTTTTTTTAAAAAAGATTTTAAATATTATGCTTTTATGATTACTATTAGCAATCATAAAACAGTTCTTTCCTACTGTTATTTATGAGAAATAACCAAAAGGGAATCTCTTGTAAAAGAGAAATCATCCTAGCTCTATGAAGGTTTTTAGAAAATCTTTTTTTAAATTGCAGCATTAATATTTGGAAATAAAAAGAACATGAGATTTCTGCCATACATATTCTTTTCATTCAACTTGGTTCAAAGAAAATTACATCTATCCATTCTTTGAAATAGTCTTTCCTTTAGGGTGAGATTGTTAAGTGTTGGTTATTCTGCCAAGCACAAAATACAATTTATTTATGGAGAGGATTTACTTTGAAAAAAAAAATCAATGACCAGTATACATCCCATGCATTGAATTGGTATTTCGACTCTCAAGATTAGTCAGTCTCTCCTCCTCCCTCCCAAATGCACCAGCCTACACACATAATATCTAGTTTTACAGTCACGCAAATCAGTCTGATTTTAAATACATTAAGTTACTAAACATTTATGTATTGACCATTTTGAAGATTCAAAGTAGATTTAAAAAGTGAAAGGGCTGTGGATATAGCTCAGCGGCACAGCACCTGCCTGGCAAGTACAAGGTCCTGAGTTCGATTCCCGGTACCCCCCCAAAAAAAGATTTTTATGGATGGCTTAATATTAGAATTATAGGGCCGGTGAGATGGCTCAGCGGCGTAAGCGCCTGCCTTGCAAGCGCGAGGGCCCGAGTTTGACTCCCGGAACCCACATACGAAAAAGGGGCCGGTGATATCGCTCAGCGGCATGGGTGCCTGTTGGCGCGCGAGGTCCTGAGGTCGACCCCCCGGTACCCACAAAAAAAAAAAATTAGAATTATAGAATCATTGTAATCAAATGTTAACATTTAATATGAATACATATATCTATTGCATAACTCAGTGGGCTCTGAGTTTATTTCAGCTGGCAGGCATGATAAAGGGATTCTTAAAGCTTTTTGTTTCGGCTGTGTACATCTATAGTGTGTTTGTGTGACCTGAATAACCATCTAAAATATACTCCTTACTGTGGGTTGCAGTTAAAGGAAGGTTTGAAAGGCAGTGATTTAAGAAAACTGCCATAGCGTCTTCTAGTGTATCTCTGCACACCTTGCAGCTGGCTGCTCTCTCAGGCATAGAAGAGCGTGAGAAAGCCAGAGAGAAGGTGGTTAGAGATTTAATGTATCACCTGCTGGTTAATAGGACTGTGACTGCGCAGCAGTGTTGTCCTGCTTGAGAGACATAGGACTTAAGTGAGGGTTATGTGAAAGGAATTGTCTGCCATGAGTCATGGAATTAATTTATTATTGGAATGCTTTCAAAAACAAGTTTCCCCATGTGTGTCAGATCTCCTCGGTAATAAGAAATGACTGTTGAAAACTTTTTATTAGCACTGAATCTCTACTTTAGAAATGAGTGAAGGTGGAGGGAGAAAGTGCTTTTCCAGGAAAAAGAAAGTTCTGTTCTCTAAAGTTTTAACAGTCCTCATTTTTACCTTCATATTTAAGGCTTTATTTATAATGATCACTTCTGTGCTGCATTTAAATACACATTCGTAAGCAAACACCACGGGCACACAGTTGTGCTAATTAGCTCCCTGAGCTTCCTTTGTTCACCATCGCGTTTCAAACATGACTATTTAAAACCTCCCAGAAATGAGGTGGGCTTGACAGGGCACTGCATCTCTGCTTGGCGAGAGGCGCAGCAGTCTGCAGGCGAAGTTAGAGAGGGTCGTGAAGAGAACTGTCATCTTGGAGGCTTTCGCTGTGTGTGTAGTTGGTTTTGGAGATTATCATTTACAAGTAAATTCAGAATTTCAGAACCCATCAAATGTCATTTTCAAATGTGTTTGTTTTAGTTACGGTAAAATACATATAAAATTTACCATCTTAACCATTTTTCAGTGTACAGTTCAATAGCATTTACAAATGTATTTACATTGTTGTGTAACCTATCTCCAGAATCATATATGGCTTTAAACCTAGAGTGGTATATATGGCTTTATTATAATGTATGCCTAGGATTTTAGTAGTAGTTTAGAGTTCTAAGATTTCCCATTGCTTTCAACAACTGACTGTCTTCTAATTCATGACTTTTGAAATATATAATAGAAGGAAATCTGTGGTTACCTGCTCATTGATGTCTCCTTTCTGGGTGCAGTTCTTTCTTAAAACATTGGGCAACTGAGTACTTCCTGTAACTATTTTTACTTCAAGCCCTTTTATTTCAAGGAACACACATAATATCAGACTCAAGAGGGTGTAGAAATAACAAGCTTCAGTGGGCTTCATGCCCTGGAGAGGGGCATATCTCTTAGAAAAAAGGAAAATAGTTCAGTCATTCAGCTTCATGCTCTATGACTTCTTAAATACTTTCCAGTCTAACTTAGGAACTACTTTGAAAGCAGCTGTCTTGGTAATTTAATCTTACCCTCAGTGAAAGATTGGTGTGAAAAAATAGTTAATTGCATATGTATTTTGGGGTTCTTCAAAACCCCTTTTCCTCCCATGGGTAGCTAACTTTGTCCTTCTCTGCATGTTGATGACTGAACACTGACATTTTTTGTATTAAATTGGTGAGTTGGTATTCAAGACACAGGGAGGAATGTGATGGGCAATGTAGGACTTTGGGTTGGGAAGTAAGCTTAAAATCATGCTTATGGCTCTAAAGAAGTCAGTGTCCTATGTGTAAATGTCACAGTTAATAAAAAGTTGATGTACAATTCGTATAGCTAGTGGGTGGCAAATGTAGTGCCTGTACTGTTCTTCATCTTTTATGTGCAGTATAAAGAATCGCTGTTCTCACCGTGAACTTTCCTTCATAGGTTGGAGCTGAGAAGGTGGTGGGAGTGGAGATTTTATCTTGCATTATAGTTTTTTATTCCTGGTCATAAAGGTAATATACTTTGTGTAAGAAATTTATAAGAAAAGAAAGAAACGAAAATCTATCAGTAGTCTGTCACACAAAGCCCCACTATATTAGCGTTTTGGTATATTCTTTCCTATTATTTTAAGATACAATATCTTATGCTATCTCTTCAGTTTTATTTTTATTTTTCATTTCCATCAAAATACTTCCACAGTTAAAAACTCTTTAAAATATTTGTGATAACTGCATAATATTTTCTTATGTTCCCAGACTAGGGTGCAGAAAGGAGGAGAAATGGGAGTCAGAGGCAGAAAGGGAGAATAGTGCTTTGGAATGACCATGGTTTGTAAAGCTTTTGAAGCACTACGCATATCCTAGCAAAAGGGCTCTTCTTCTACAGCTCTTACAACGTGGTGTGGACTGATTCCCTGCTCCTCTGCTCTTGGGATGTAGGCTACTTTCTTAACTGCAGATCTTCCATCTGGGAACAGATTATCCATCAGTGTTGACATTCAGAAGGGGCCCTTTCAAAACATCAGAGTTATGATTTACTCTAGCTGAGCTGAATAATGTCAGAGAAGAAGTTATTATGTTACATAATTTTATACAAATAGAAAGCAAGAGGGCCGGTGAGATGGCTCAGCAGCATAAGCGCTTGCCTGGCAAGTGCAAGGTCCTGAGTTCGACTCCCAGTACCTACATACAAAAAAAGGGCCGGTGATATCGCTCAGTGGCACAGGCGCCTGCTGGCACGTGAGGTCCTCAGGGCGACCCCTGGTACCCACAAAAAAAAAAAAAAGCAAGAGTACATCTATAGATGTTCAATATGACATTTGATTATAAGTAAAAAGTCAGTTCTAAAAATGGAACCCCTTATGAAGTACCTCTCACAGTAATTATGCTTCAAGAGGAGTGAACATAAAATACTTAACAGTTGATTTAAAATCATATAACCAATACATACCAATTAGGATCGGATTGTAGCTTGGCCCTTGGTGCAAACAAGTAAAGAGAGGAGGCAAAATATGTCAAGAAAATGTGAGGAAATCCCAGAGGATTTCTTTAGCCAGAGGATTTGATAGCTCTGTTGTTGGTCCCTGTCCCCATTGTTCCTTTCGTCTACAGAATGTCCTGTTTTGGGGGCCTGGTTTTGTGTGACTTCTCCAACTGAGAAAATAGGAGATGATTTCACATCTAAACCTGATTAATATGTATATTGATAAGTCACTGGGAAACAGGTCAGTAGGAGAGGTTTGGAGGAGTAAAGTGTTTCGCAGTTGTCAAATAGAAGTAATTAAACACTGAGATAGCTTTTTAATTCACTGTTTTCTGTTAACACCAATAGTGTGGTTTGAGGTGGTAATGGATGCTTATCTAAATAAATCAATAAAATTTACAGATTTCTTGGATGTGTTTGAGAAATGTTAAACAGGTTTATTTACTGTAGGAATTCTTTGACACCTGTAACATCCTTATGTGCATTTTTCAGCCTTAAGAAGGGAGAGTAGGGGCCGGTGAGATGGCTCAGTGGCGTAAGCGCCTGCCTGGCAAACGCGAGGGCCCGAGTTCGACTCCCATAGCCCACGTACGAAAAAAGGGGCCGGTGATATCGCTCAGCGGCACGGGCGCCTGCTGGCGCGCGAGGTCCTGAGGTCGACCCCCGGTACCCACAAAAAAAAAAAAAAAAAAAAGAAGGGAGAGTAGAATAAGCAACCTCTTCAAAACTCACTCTCCCCGTATCATAGTCCTTTTTAGGAGGAACTGTATTGACATGTTTAGGGGAGTTTTAATTTAGAGACACTTGAAACAGGAAGCAGGGTTTAATATCCAGGTGATGTGGATCGGAGCTTCTCAGACTTTACTGTGATGTGTGTCACCTAGGGCTCTTGTTAAATGTCGTCTTCTGATGGAGTAGGTCTGGTCGAGGTGCTGCCTGAGAATCTGCATGGCTCAGAAGCACCAGGTGAGGCTGACGCTGCTGGTCCACATGCCACACTGGGAGGAAGGCTGTAGATGCTTGTTGATTACTGCCATCTGGGGATTAGCTGATGTGAGCCAGAGGAAGGCATTATTTGTCAGTTGGCCTTAGTAGCATTCAGGAGGCTCTGTGGGAGGTTCCTGGTGAGCAGGATGGACACATTTGCAGTTGCTGATGCCTGCTCCCGCGGAAGGAGACTTCCCAGGGGAAGCCAGAGAACTGGAGGTCCCAGAAAATCTGAACAGCCTATGCTCTGGTACAAGGGACAACCAAAATATATGTTGTACTTTTAAATTTTAAAAAATTATAGTAAAAGACACATTGCCATCAATCTCTCTCAAAGTACTCCTCCTTGCTTCAAACACATTTATCCCATCATTCTTGCCACTTGCTGAAGCAGTTCTGGAAGTCCTCTTTTGTATCTTTGTGAGATGTGATAAAAAATACAATGAACACTGCTACTAAGTGCCATCCAACAGAAAGGCAGCCTCGTAAAACCTTACAGTGTGGCCTCATCCACCTCATTCACCAGATCTGGCACTGTGTGGTGTCTGGCTTTCCCCCAAAGGCAAAATGACCATGAAAGATAAACATTCTGAATTTATTCAGGACATTGAGACAGCCACACAGCGTGACATGAAAGAGGCCTGCCAGAACTGCTTCAGAAAGTGGCAAGAACATTGGAATAAGTCTGTTCAAAATAAGAGGGAATATTTTGAGGGGGATTAATGGCGATGTGTCTTTTATTGTAATAAGTTTCTAAAAATTACACATTCAGTGTGTGTTTCAACCACACCTCATGCTCTGACTGAAGGGATCCTGGTGATGTTTGCTAGCACTATAACAAACCTTTGTGCCAGAGTGGAAAGTTGAGGGAGGAGGAAACAGTTTGATAAAGTATTCTCATGCTGACTTAGAGAAAATAAAGGCTGCCTAGACAGGCTAGACAAAACAATACAATGAATAAACAAAAAAGAAGGTGGTTCAGTGGCAGCAGAAGGAAATCTAAACAGTGTTATGAACTTGGGAAGGGTAAGACTATAAGATGGTCTCCAATTTACTATTGTTAATCTTCAGATTATTTTCTACTTTATGATGGCTTCAAAAGCAGTATGCATTCAGTGGAAACCCTACTTTGGATTTTGATCTATTCCTGGGCTAGCTTTTATGGTACAGTCCTTTCTTGAGAGGTTGGGCAGGTGCACCAAGCCTCAGCTCCCATTCAGCCAAGAACTCATGAGGGGAAATAACCAACTCTCTACAGTGTGCTGTGTTGCTGAGCTAGGATATGAGTAGATAAGTTGCATTAAGTGCACTTTTGACTTAGTGATGAGTTTATCAGGACCTAAACCCATCATAAGTCAAGGAGTATCTGTAGTCGGAGCAAGAAAGTCATCAGCATCAAAGCAAAACAATGCTGATTAGCTTCTTTCCATCGTAGAGGGGCGGGCTTCTCAAAAAGTGACCCTGTTAGGATCCCTGCACTTTGGAATCCGATTTCAACAATAAAGAGAAGTGATAGTTAGAGTATTGTACCTGGAAGCATTAAAAGGAAATACAATATAAAAGGTGAATGAAATTAGTATTACTGCATTACTGCAGTATTACTGTTCAAATATATTAGCAAAGCAGAAGGAACTGAAAGAGGCCAGTGTGTCTATAAAGTAAACTTTTAAAGAACCTCAGATTTTAAAAAGATATGTATACAAGAAGAAGGAGAGTCCTGTGACCCAGGATAAAATTTCACAAGCCCATAAGACTCAAGCTAACTCAGCCAGCTAACTCAGGGCTTGTGAAATAAGAATGACAAAGCTACAATTTTATCTGTGACCATTGCCAAAAAGAAGAAAGGCATAGGCCCACTTCTTGTGGCAAAGAGTAACATGTTAACCAGTGAGAGATACTGTTTTTATCTCTGCAACGAGGATGATTTTTTAAACCGGAATTGTACAAGATAAGCAGAAATAGAGTCCTGACTGCCCTAGATGACCCCAGGGGAGCTAGAAAAATGACCTTTTAGGTTGGTATTGAGTCTGCATGTGAGATCACAGCACTGCTGTTAAAATTACTTGCAAAGTTATGGAGGATCTGTGTTATAACCCTGGAAATGTATGAGTCATGAATTTTATAACTTGTATAGATGAAGTTATAGACTGCTAAGTTTAATTTTGATTCTCCTGAATTCCTAAATGAATTATGAACTAAAAGGCATGAGAGACCCAAGGAATATATAGTATCTCATCATTACCCTGAGATACTATAAATTTAGGGTGAATTACAGGATTTTAGTTGTCACCATGCAGGTGAAACTTATGTTTTTATCAAAATTGACTGTACCTGGAGTCATCGACAGTGATGATGTGAAGTTGTTACCATTAATAGAAGCCCATAGAAATTCTGTACCCAGTGGAGAAAGAGCTCCAGTCCCAAGCACCTACTAACAGTTGAATAATTCCAAATTGGTTCTTTCAGGCTTTCAAGTATGAGAAATGGGGCCTAACCCTCATGGATCAAGTGGGCTAATAAAATACCCCATGTCCAAAAGATGCCTGATGTGACTCCCTTGGAGAGGTTCCCAGTAGAAGGATTTTCTTTCTCATGCATCCTATTTTCCCTTCTAGCCTTAGGGGCCTTGGGTGAGAGTCTTCTATCTTGGTATGCAGAGAATTCCGATAGTGTTCCATAGACCTGGCTTTGTGATGGGCACTCTGCCATGTCCTAGGGATGTAAGTGAAAAGTTACGATCCTGTGCTTTGAGAAGCTTACAGGCCAGTAGTGGCAAGCACATTCCTATACATACTAATAGGGAAGTTTGCTGAGTTCTGCATAGTAATGGTGGTTAACATGCATTGCACACTTACCAGCTGCCTACCAGGCCCTATTCTGTGTTCTTCACATAATTTTAAGTTAGTGGTTATAAAGGCATAGTCCCAGGACCCACAGCATCAGCATTCTTTGGGAACTTATTAAAAATGCAGATAGATTGTCGGGCTTCACCCGAGACCCCTCAAACCCAAAACTCTGAGTAAGGAGCCAGCAATTGGTTCAATAAGCTCTTCAAGAAGTTCTGATGCATGCTACAGTTTGAGAATCACTATTTTAAGTTGTTTGTTCCTTATGGCAACTTTATGTGGAGTTTTATTTCATGCGTTTAAAGAGATAGAAATAGAGGGATAAAGAAGTTAGATAACTTGTCCTAGGACACAACTTATAAAAGGTGCAGATAAGCTTTGAATCCAAGCAGTATAAACCTAGAGCTCTCTACTTAACCACCATGCAAGATGTATCCCAGGAGAAGATGCAATGCTCAAAGGAAGGAACTGGAAGTTCTGGAAGGTGAACAGAGCTAAAAGCATTTTTAAAAGAGAACTTTTATTTTTTCTTTTTGCAAACAATGAGAATTAACTATATGCAATGCATTATGTTAGACACCGTGGACGTGTATAAGTAAGAGTGCAGTATAGGTCCTATCTTTAAGATTCTTATGAATTAGGGGAAATCTAAATCTAAAATGCTTTGGAAGCACATAAAAGAAATTCTAAAGGGAGATTTTAGGTTGTGGATGCATTTTATCATAAACTATGTGAAAATTTAAATGTATGAGAGTAAGTCACTCCAGGTGGAGAATACTGTGTGGAAGATTCACATGTTTGAAGCAACATATTGTACTCTTGCTAGTATTTTTGTGTATTTGGTACCACCCATCAGTTCTGTGTACTCTAGATTTACCTAGATTATGGTAAAGGTTAGAAATTCCCAGTTTAGAAGGAGTTAGTGAAAGTGCTCTTTTTTTCATTTTGAAAGCATTTTATTGAGTTATGATTGACATACAAAATTGTACATATTTCATGTATACCACTTACAGTGTATGCAACTTGATAAGTTTTGAAATAAGTGCCATGAATTTATTCATCACCTCCAAAAGTTTCTTTCCATCTTTATTTTTTTGTGATAAGTATGTAAGATCTCAGCAGTTTTTAAGTGTGCTAGACAGTATATTCCTAGGACTTATCTTTTATAAAGACAATTTTGACTAGTATCCCCCACCACTTTTTGTTTTAATCTAAGGTCAAAATGATTTTTGGCTGCCATTTCTTTTATGTAACGTAAGTGAAGATGGAAATGTTCCTTAAACAGCTTTGGAGGAAATAATCTTAAATTGCAGAGTAATTTTGGTTCAGCATGAGACGAGCTCTTCCCAGTAATTGGCAAGTGCTGGAATATATTGCTGGGGTGATTACGGAGCTTGTCTTTCTCTGTAAATTTCATCATTTAGACCAGAACCTATGAACATTTTCTGTAAAGGACTAGAGAGAGTACTTTGGGCTTTGCTCTCCTTTACTCTGCCACTTTAGCATGGAAGCAGCTAGAACTGATATCTAAACAAATGACATCTGTGTTCCAATAAAACTTTATTTGCAAAAACAGGTGGTAGCTGGCTTTAATCTGTGGACTCCTAATCTAGATTCCCAGCTGTCTTACATAGTGGAGGCTGCGGAATGGGCCAGGGGACCCAGGAGGTCCTTTCTGGTGCTGTTTTAAGTCTTCTTTGAGTAACTGAGAAAAATAGAACTAGCATTCTAATTTCTTCTTTCACCGAAAGATGCATTATCACACTTACTGCTCTGTGGCTATCAAAAATGTATGTACCCCTAGACAAGAAATATCTAGAAGACTGATTTGTTTTCAGTTGCCGAAGAAAGGTGGCTACACCCAGGGCCTCACACCTGCTAGGCAAGCACTGTACCACTGAGCAACACGCTTAGTCTTGGGTTAATTTCTTTTACTCATTTCTGACACATGTTTAATATGGGAAATGAAAAAAGGACTTTTATTCCCATTGAAGGCCCCACACAAAATAAGTGTTTTTCACTATGGTGAAATAACTGCCCTTCCAGTGAATCTTGAAGCTTTGAAGTGAACACCTAAGTTGTTCAGTACGTAGCTGTCTATCTGGGCACAATCTATGCGTGATCCTTAAGGCAGGGTGGGGATCGATTGAGGCAGGGCAGAGGTGGCAGTGGATTTTGTAGATTTTGAAGTGGTAACACGCTCTACCCATTGGCCTGAGAGTCAGTGGATTCTCAGACATTGTGCCCTTGAGAAACACTACCATTGGACAGTCAGCTCCCGCTACATAGCATAGAAGGTCCTAAGCTTGCAGAAGGCATAAATCTCATTGGGATTTATGAGGCTGGTTGTGGAGGGAAGACAGAGAGCTGCAAATGGGGCAGGGAGGGCATTCTGTTTCAGTGGCAGATACAGACAAGTGTTAGACTCAGGGCTTGGATAGACTGCATGCAACATTTGTGTGGACTGAAGGTAGAGCAGGGTGTAGAAATGTGGAGAAGTGCATAGGGCAGAGATCGTGCTAAAGGCTTGGGCAAGGAGGTGAGAATGCATGTGGCTTGTTTAGTAAAAATCAGACGACCTACCTGACTAAAGCAGAGAGTTTGTAGGAGAGAAATGCTATATTTGGAAATAATATTGGAATTTTTTTGAAACTGCATTTGTGGAGAAGAAGGGGTCTTTTTAAACTTTTAATTTTAAAATAATTTTAGTCTTAAAATTTACTAAACTGGTACAAAGAAAGTTCTCAGAACCATCACTGAGCTTCCTCAAATGTTAACATTTTTATAGAACCACATGTACACAGTTGTCAAAACCAGCATTGATAACAACCCTTAACTAAAATACAGACCTTATTCGCATGTGTCAGTTGTCTTGTTAAGGTTATCGTTCTCATCCAGGGTCACACGGTCCCTTGAGTTGGCAGTTTCCTTTGGTCTCCTCCAATCTGAGAAGGTTCCTCAGTTTCTCCTGTCTTGTCATAAACTTGACAACTTTAGCAGAGCACAGGCCAGTTATTTTAAAGAATGCCCCTCAGTTTGGAGTGGCTGATGTTTTCTAATGAAATTCAGGTATGCATTTTGATGAAACTATCATAAATGTATCTGAGTTCAGATGGTCATTTTGTCACCTGATAGGTGATCATTTTTTGTCATTTGGTTAAGGTGGTGTTTGCTAAGCTTCACTGCAAAGTGAATATGTTTTCTTCTGTACTTACTGAATATTATGGGGAGATATTTTGACACTATGCAAATATCTTGTATCTCATGATAATTTTGCCCACTCATTTCAGCATCCATCAATGGTTCTTGTCTGCAACATTTATTACTGTGGTGTTTCTCTACTTGTGATTTGCTGTTTTCCTCTTTTTGTTGCATTTAGTAATCAGTATTATTCTGTGAGGAAGGGTTGTCCTTTCTCCCCCACCCCCATTTGTTGCTTTATTCAGTTATTTATTTACATTAGTATGGGTTCATGGATATTTATCCTATGAGCTGTAAGTAAATACTATCATTATTTTGCTGCTCACAGTGTTCACATTTGGACAGTGGGAGCTGTTTTCTCTTGGCTGCTGTGGGAAGGGTCCACCTTGGAGTGCAGGTATAACTGGGTGGGTTTATGTTAATCAAAGTAGAGAATTCCATGACAAGTACAGATAAGCTTGTTTGTGATTGCATTAACCAGGGAAGCCCACCCTGGTAGGCAAAACTATTCTCTTATTTGAAAACACATCCTAAAAGAAAGGTACTTTCCTAAGGACATGATGAAGTTAAAATGATGAAGCTTTGAGGTTTATTTCTGTTGTATCTATGGAGTCTGTTTTCCCAGAAGCTTTGGGTTCTTGCTAATTTATCTCTTTAGGGAGGTCAGATTGTGAAATGTTTGTAAATGTTCCTAGATCCCACTTTCCTTTCTCACTTTAGCTTGTACGTAAGGAAACATGTTTATACTAGAATGGAGCCCTTTGATAATGGGAAGTCAAAATTAAGTTTAATTCTGCAGATGCCATTAAGAGGGTGTACACCTTCAGAAGGTATGCAGTGCCTCAGTGCAGACACGAAGACACTTTGGCTTAGGGATACGTCTAGGATGGGGCATACGGAAAACACATACCACAGGAGCAGGTGCAGGGTGGGATTTGCTGAACAGAAGCTCTTTGTTTCACACAAGCACTTGGAGTCTCAGCCTTAGAGCCCAGAGCTGTTGGTAAATGACTTGCACCCCCTTTCTTTGGCAGGCAGGATTTGTACTGGAGGTGATGTTTGAAGGATGCTCCCAGCCCCACAGCTGAAGTGGAGGAGGAGAGGAGCACATTTTCTTTCTCAGTCATTTATTTGTACAATTTTGCTTAAACCTGGCGGCACATTAGAACAACCTGGAGAACCCAAGAAAAAATGGCCCAAGCGTCACTCCTAGAAATTCTCACCCAGTGAGTCTGGGTTGGGACCTTGGTACCTGTGTTGTTTGTTTCTCTTCAGTTTCCCAGGTTCTGTTTACATCCAGGATTGAGAACTACTGGATCTAGCAGGTACTCGTCATGATTTTTTGAATAAAATTAGACACACTTGTTTGTCATGTTACTCTGAAATCATCATGTTCTATGTTAAAATATACATGTATGGAGCAGCAACTAAAGACAGGCGGAGGTTATACACGGGCAAATTTGTGCTCTTTGAGTCTGGTTTTGTCATCTGCAAAATAGAATTAATGATAACACCTACCTCACAGTTTTTCAAGGATAAGTGATAATGCATAAAAAATACTTAGTATAGACTCTGGCACAGAGCAGAAAATAACTGCTATTATTTACTAACATGTAGCGTGTTATAATAGAACATGACTTTGGAATCAACCAACTTTTGTGTCACTCCTCACCCTAACTTTGCAGTCCTGGGACTTTTAGTAAACACTTCATTTCTCTGAACCTCTGGCCTCTTATCTGTAAACATAGGGATAGATGGGTGCAATTACTAACATGGAGGGGTGCTTAAGACAAAGAGTTGCTCAGTAAGCCTTTCTGTCACCTTCCTTTCATTCTACTTTCTTAACATATCACAGGGAAATGGCTGCATTATAATTTCCAGAACATCATTGACTTTGGTGTGGGTGTGCTAGGTTGAGATGTTATTCCAAATGCTCTTTGTGGCTGTGACGAGCTGTTGTGGGCATGTTCCTTCGATCCCTAAGGAAATGACTGTGCGTCCAAATTGCAGACAGAGTTTATGTGCAGAGTTGGGGTTCCTTACCCTTCCACCTCTGCAGCTGGCTCTGCTTGCTGTTTTTCATAACACTGAACTCATGATCACCTTGTAATTCTCAAGCCTATGAACTGGCTGGGATCCTGTCCTTTTAATCTTTATCAAGCTTTGGTTGAGATGTAAGTTTATCTTGGGGCTTAAGAAGGACCCCCTACTCTTAGAAATCTGCTAGACAGCTTAGTAGATCACAGCCTACTGTTTTATTCTACACTCTCTTAACATATGTGCCCACCAGTTACTTATAAAGCTTTTCAGATTCCTAGGTTTGCAAGAAATCCAGGTGTACTTATTCCACTCTTTCATCTTCATATTCTACTTGATCACCCAGAATGGGAAAAGGGACGGTGGCTGAAGATGACAGAAAGTTGTATCATGAAACAAATTCTTGCATTATTGATAAACCTGGCAGTTCTTGTTGGTTCATGTTAGTAGCAGGGTATGTTATACTTCTGTGTCAGTTGAAATGATTTAGTCTTTCTCTTTTATTTTTCCCACTTAGTAATCTAAGTAAGTGAATCTAAGGATAATACTAAGGGATCTCCTTTAAGAGCTGGTGAAACCTGTGCCTTACATATGTTACATTGTTCAGCAAGATATTTTTAGCAACTCTGGAATGAGTTCCATGGTTGGTTCAGACCCAGCTTCATGGCTTATTATAGTTTAATTTTAAGGGACACCCAACTTAAAAAAAATAAAAGAAAAAGTAATATATGGTTGCTAATCAATTCTCCTTTTGAATTATATCACTTTTTTATGCAAATTCATTTGTGAATATTAAAGGACTGCTATTTTCTAATAAGCATTTAAAATATGAAGTTTGCCTAGAATCATTTTTTTTTTTTATTTTAAAGAGAAGAAAAAACAAAACAAATCAAAAGAAGAACAAATTTTCAAACAAACATAATAGGAGGGTAACAATGGTTAATACATTACGTATTACTATCTTTAAGTTAGTTATTCAGGACACCAGACATTAGCATTCAATTGTCCAAACATTGTTGGCACAAACCTTACTCTTCAATGAACTAAGTAAAAATGGTAGTGTATCTATCTTAACCATCTTATATATATATATATATACAATTTTTTTCCCTTTCCCTTCTTTCTTTTCCCTATTCCAGTCTCTCTTTCCTTTTGACCAGTTTCTTTTTGATTCACCATGTCTATTGTACATTTTGGATCTTATTTACTCTTTCAGTTTCTCATACTAGAGAGATAATACGATGCTTACACATGTGCTTCTGGTTTATTTCACTTATGAGTATTTTCTCGAGTTGCATCCATTTACCTATAAAAGTCTCCAGTTTATCCTTCTTTATGGCTGAATAGTACTCCATTGTATAAAAATACCAGATCTTTCTTATCCATTCCTCAGTTGATGGGCATTTGGGTTGTTTCCAAGATCTGGCTATTACAAATTGTGCTGCTATAAACATGGGTGCACATATATCGCTGTGGTACGATGTTTTTAATTCTTCTGGGAAGATGCCCAGAAGGGGAATAGCTGGGTCAAATGGGACCTCCAACCCTAGTTTTCTGAGGAATCTCCACACTGACTTCCACAGTGGCTGTACCAGTCAACACTCCCACCAACAGTGAAGAAGGGTTCCTTTTTCCCCACAGCCCCTCCAGCATTTGTTATTAGTTGATTTCTTAATAGTAGCCATTCTTTCTGGGGTGAGATGGTATCTCAGTGTTGTTTTAATTTGCATCTCTCGAATGACTAGTGATGTTGCACATTTTTTTGTATATTTATTTGCCATTAGTATTTCTTCATCTGAGAAATGTGTATTCATCTCAGATGCCCATTTTTGGAGTGGGTCTTTAAATTTGGGAGGTCTGATTTTTTTGAGTTCTTTATATGTTCTCGATAGTAATCCTTTGTCTGAGGAACAGCTGGCAAACAATTTTTCCCACATTGTGGGTTGTCTCTTCACTCTGTTGGTGGTTTCTCTTGCTGTGCAAAAGCTTTTTAATAAGATGAGATCCCAGTTATTGATTCTTTGGGATAGTTCCCGTGCGGTTGAGTTTTTATTCATAAAGTCTTTGCCTACACCAATGTCTCCAAGGGTTTTACCTATCCTACCTTCCAGCAGATTTAATGTTTCTGTTTTAATATTTAGATCTCTGATCCATTTTGAATTTAGTTTAGTGCATGGTGAAAGATATGGATCTAGTTTTAATCTTCGGCATGTGTAGAGCCAGTTTTTCCAGCACCATTTATTAAAGAGGCTATCTTTCTTCCAGCGAATGTGTTTGGCACCTTTGTCAAAGATAAGGTGGCTTAGTATGTCTGGGGTTGTTTCAGCATCTTCTAATCTGTTCCATTGATCTTCAGGTCTGTTTTTTTGCCAGTACCACACTGTTTTTATCACAGTAGCTTTATAGTATAATTTCAAGTTGGGGATAGTGATGCCCCCTGCCTTGCCTTTGTTGCCCAGAATTGCCTTTGCTATTCTAGGTCTCTTCTGATTCCAAATGAATTTTAGGATTGTTTTCTCTAATTCTGTGAGATATGCTGTTGGAATTTTGATTGGAATTGCATTAAATCTGTATAACAATTTTGGAAGTATGGCCATTTTCACTATATTGGTTCTTCCTATCCAGGAGCAAGGGATATCTTTCCATTTTCTGATATCCTCTTCAATCTCCTTTTTCAGAGTACTGTAGTTTTCAGTATAGAGGTCTTTTACATCCTTCGTGAGGTTGATTCCTAGGTATTTCATTTTTTTCGATGTTATTGTGAAAGGTATTGTTTCCCTAATTTCTCTTTCAGTAAGTTTGTTATTTGTGTACAGGAAGGCTATTGACTTTTGAGTATTGACTTTGTATCCAGTTACACTACTGAATTTGCTTATTAAATCTAGCAGTTTTTTAGTGGAGTTTTTGGGGTCTTCTGTGTAGAGTATCATGTCATCTGCAAATAATGATAATTTAACTTCTTCCTTTCCAATCATTATTCCTTTTATTTCTTTCTCTTGTCTAATCGCTCTGGCTAAAGTTTCCAGAACTATGTTGAATAAGAGTGGGGACAGTGGACATCCTTGTCTTGTTCCTGATTTTAGAGGGAAGGCTTTCAGTTTTTGGCCATTTAGTATAATATTGGCTGTTGGTTTGTCATAGATAGCTTTTACCAGATTGAGATAAAGACCCTCTATTCCAATTTTCTGTAGGGTTTTTATCATGAAAAGGTGCTGGACTTTGTCAAAAGCTTTTTCTGCATCTATTGAGATGATCATGTGATTTTTGTCTTTGGTTCTGTTAATATGCTGTATTACATTTATTGATTTACGTATGTTGAACCATCCCTGCATCCCTGGGATGAATCCAACTTGGTCATGGTGTATAATCTTCTTGATGATTTGTTGGATTCTGTTTGCCAGTATCTTATTAAGGATTTTTGCATCTATGTTCATTAGGGAGATTGGCCTGTAGTTCTCTTTCTTAGTTGGGTCCTTCTCTGGTTTTGGTATCAGGGTAATGCTTGCTTCCAGGAATGAATTTGGGAGTATTGCTTCCCTTTCAATTTCATTGAAAAGTTTGAGAAGTAGGGGCGTTAGGTCTTCTCTAAATTTCTTGTAGAATTCGGCAGTGAATCCATCAGGGCCTGGGCTTTTCTTTGTTGGGAGGTTTTTAATTACATCTTCAATTTCATTGGCTGATATTGGTTTATTTAGGATTTTTAAATCTTCTTGATTCAGCTTTGGTAATTCATATGAATCTAGGAATCTGTCCATTTCTTCTGCATTTTCCATCTTAGTAGAATATAAATTTTCAAAATAGGTATAGATGATCTTCTGGATTTCTGCAGGGTCTGTCGTGATATCACCCTTTTCATTTTCAATTGCATGGATTTGAGTCTTTTCTTTTCTTTTTTTAATAAGGTTGGATAAGGGTTTGTCAATCTTATTTATTCTTTCAAAGAACCAACTTTTTGCTTCATTGATTCTTTGTATTGTTTTTTTATTCTCCAATACGTTAATTTCTGCTCTGATCTTTATAATTTCCTCCCTTGTACAGGCTTTTGGCTTAACCTGCTCTTCTTTTTCTAGAAGCTTGAGGTTCACCCTTAAGTTGTTTATTTGCGCTTGCTCTATTTTCCTGATATAAGTGTTTAATGCTATAAATTTCCCTCTTAGGACTGCTTTCATTGTATCCCATAAGTTCCGGTATGTTGTACTGTCATTATCATTCAGTTGTAGAAAGTGACTAATTTCTTCTTTAATTTCATCTGTGACCCATTGGTTGTTCAGGAGGATGCTGTTTAATTTCCATGTGTTTAGGGAGTTTTTGTGGGATCTTTTGCCATTGATTTCCAATTTCATTGCACTATGGTCTGATAATATGCATGGGATAATTTCAATTCCTTTGCATTTACTTAAGCAGGTTTTATGAGCTAGTATGTGGTCTATTTTGGAGAACGTCCCATGTGCCGCTGAGAAAAATGTGTATTCTGATGTTGTGGGATGGAACACTCTGTAGACATCTACTAAGTCCATTTGTTCAAAAGTTTGGTTCAGTTCTACTATTTCATTATTGATTTTCTGTCCAGTTGATCTATCTTTTTGTGACAGTGGAGTATTGAGATCTCCCAATATAATTGTATTAGTGCTTATTTGATTTTTCATGTCCTTTAGTACTTGTTTTATATAGCTGGGTGCATTGGTATTTGATGCATATATATTTATGATCGTTATCTCTTCCTCTTGGATTGTTCCCTTTACAAGGATGTAATGACCGTCTTTATCTCTCTGAATCCTTCTTGGCTTGAAGTTCACTTTGTCTGCAAAAAGAATAGCTACCCCTGCTTTTTTCTGGGTTCCTGTGGCATGGAGTATTGTTTTCCATCCTTTGACTTTCAGTCTATGAATTTCTTTCTGAATTAAATGTGTTTCTTGTATACAGCATATTGTTGGATCTTGCTTCTTGATCCATTTCGCCAGTCTGTGCCTTTTGATTGGTGAATTGAGACCGTTAACATTGATGGTTAAAACTGATATGTATTGACTTGTCATGATATTTTCCTGTTGTTGGTTCCCACTCTTTGTTTTTCCGCTTTCCGGCTATTTAATTATTTGCCCTGCCTGGTGGATTCCTTCTGTTGGGGTTCCTATCTCTTTCTAGAATGTCCTTCAGAACGTTTTGGAGTGCTGGTTTGGTGGTCATAAATTTTCTCAGATGTTCTTTGTCATGAAAGTATTTTATTTCTCCATCAATTTTGAAAGATAGTTTTGCAGGGTACATCAATCTGGGCTGAAAATTATTTTCCTTTAGAGCTTGCAATACATCATTCCAAGCTCTTCTTGAATTGAGGGTTTGTGCTGAAAAGTCAGCTGTGATTCTGATGGGTTTTCCTTCATAGGTGATTTGTCTCTTCTCCCTAACAGCTTTTAAGATTCTGCCCTTCTGTTGAATTTCTGGGATCTTGACTATAATATGTCTGGCTGAAGTTTTTTTTTGATCATGTCTAGTTGGTGTTCTAAAAGCTTCACTTATAGGGGTGTCAAATTCCTTTTCTCTTCCAGGAAAGTTCTCCCTGATTATGTCTTTGAACAAGGTTTTAATGTCGTTGATGCTATCTCCTGCTTTTTCATTTATTCCAATTATTCTTAAGTTGTTTATCTTTGAGTCATCTAGCAGCTGCTGAATTGATTTTTCATGGTCCCTTGCTATTTTTAAGAATTTTTCCATTTCATGATCACTAATTGCAAGCCTGTCTTCTATATCTGAGATCCTGTCCTCGCATTGGCTTATTCTGCTACAAATACTTTCAATGGAATTTTTTATCTCTTGGATATCTGCTTGAATCTGCCTTATAGATTCCATTTCTTTCCTATGCTGAGCATTCATGGTTTCTATAGTTTTCTTAAGTTCATCTATTTTTTTGTCTGTATCAGCTATAGTGTCCTTAAGCATGGTCTTCATTGTAGACATTATCTCTGCAGTTATCTGTGAGATTATTTCTGTTTTAATTTTTTCCAGAACCTCATTCAGTTGCTTTGTTGTTACCACTTCAGATAGGCCAGGTGGGTGGCTTTCGGATTGTCCCACCTCGTTGCTCCCTAGGTTTGCCTTTGGTGAATTGGATGTGTGTGGTTGCATCTTGTTTAAGTGTCGTCTCATTTTTTCTTTCTTTAATTCCTGGGGTGATGTTTGCAAATTACCTATAGTAGGTTACTTTATTGCTAGTGTTTAAGATCTTTAGAAGATGACTACTTCTCTGCAGTATCTTCCAAGTGGAGCTTGCTTTTAGGTTTTGAGCTTTCTGCCAGATCCTACCTCTTCAATTCGTTGGGTATGCGAAGTTGCTACCTGTTTGGCCCAGTCCTTGATTCTTTGGTACTGTGCCACTGTATTTTCTGTGTCCCTTAGTCAATCTCAATCATGAAATATCAGGAAGGAAAGATGTTTAGAACAATTATTTCACATTTGGCTATAATGTTAACTAAAGCATCAAACACAGCCTAAAAAATGACAGACTGAGCTAACCAGTTATTTACCACTTTTAGCTGTATAGAGTTGCGGTTATATAACAAAATCTAAAACACACCAGAAAAATTATATGCAGTATACAAGTCCTATGTATGTCAATTTTTCCTTGAGGAGTTTAAATTTAAGATGAGTTAAGGAGGAAATAGAGTATTGGGAGAAGAGGAAGGAATTAGATGTAAGGTTAGAGGACCAAGAGGGATCCCACTAAAATTGGGACACTAGTGCAGAGGACAGGTGGTAAAAAGAGAAGGAAGGGATAAAAGGAAGAACAGATCACAACCACAATCACAAAGAAGTTAGAGGCGCTGTTTACACTCATATAAAAAACCAGAGAGAATAATGAAGGAAAGAGCAAATACACATACAGAAACAAAAACAAAGATAAAAACAATAAAACAGACAGATCAAAAATAAAACCCCACCAAAAAACAAAACAAAACAAAACAAAAACAAAAAAACCCTTCGCCAGAACAAAAAAACAAATCAGTGAGAAAAAAAAAAAATAAATAAAATAAAAATAAAAAATAAAAATAAAAATATAAAATATAAAAAGAATCAGTTCCAGGTGTTGACTCTGTTGTAGGCAGGTACCTTGTGACAAAGTCCTGTTCTGTGCAGGTCCGTCCCAGTAAGCCAGGAGCGCCCTCTGGCGGGCGGTGAGCAGAGGCGTGTACTTTCAGGCAGAGACCAGTCTAGCTCGCCTCCGCTCTCTCCGCCCTTTCACGGTCCCTGGGCCTGAGAGGCTCAGCGCGCTGTCCAAGCGCGGATTCCCTGCACTGGTTCCCGCCGCTCTGGTTTTTCGCCACGCCCCCCACAATGGCGCCGGGCCAGTCGCTCTCTGGCGCGGGACAGGTGTGGCTGAGAGTCCAGTCTCGTTCGCCTGCTGACCTCAGCACACTTTCGTGGGCTCAATTGAGAGGCCCTGTGCTGCCCTGTCCGGAGCACAAGTTCCCAGAGCAGTTTCCGAGCCGCTCTGAGTTTCGCCACACCCCCCACAATGGCGCCCGGCCGGTCGCTCTCTGGCGCGGGGCAGCTGTGGCTGAGAGACACTCACCGCCGGTCAGCGCCGTTCTCCGCCGCTCCCCTGCCCCGCCGCTGTCTCAGGATCCTCCGTGGGGGCTCCCTGGGCGCCA
Organism: Erethizon dorsatum; assembly: GCA_028451465.1. NCBI lineage: Eukaryota > Metazoa > Chordata > Mammalia > Rodentia > Erethizontidae > Erethizon > Erethizon dorsatum. The sequence goes on from CM051835.1 coordinate 83,452,470, forward strand.
GCTGCCACCGTGTGTCCGTAGAATTGAGCCTCCGCCGGCGCTCCAACTCCCGGGATATTAGAAGGTGCACGCGCGCGGTCTGCTCCTTCTTTCCTTCTTCTTTGTTGGAAGTCACCTGTCACTGGTGCCGGGGGTCCCAGATTGCGCTTCAGAACTTTTCTGGGTTTCGGGGAGGCATCTCTCCCCCTCCTGCGCTTTCTGGGTCGCTATATTCCCGTGTTCCAATGGTAACTTTTAGAGAGAGTTTTGCTGCCTGCTTCTTACTCATCCGCCATCTTGAGAGCTCTATTTTTTAAATCCTTTGCCTAGAATCATTTGAAGAATCATTTTCCATGGTTCATTAAAATGGAAAGGCGAAGAAATAAATTTGAATTAAAATCTATTTCCATTCATGTTGTTAGTATTCTTCCCATTGGGATGTATATGTCTTTTATGAAAGAATCAATGCACCCAAATTAAATAGTTCTAAGCAGTTGGAAATAAAGAGAAAAAGGAATCATCACCTTGTCTGCACATTGTTGTTACGTGATGCTATGGTGAGCCTTTTAGGAGAGGACGCTTGGCTTCGATAGACTAGCCATCCAACATTATCGAGCATATTGATAAGACCAGCAGGGCGAAGAAATAATTTATGGCTTTAAAGTAGATTCTGTGTTTTCTGATAAAGGAGTTCTGTAAATTAGGGATGGTTTCTTGGTCTTGTGTCTGTTTATGGAGCTCCCACAGTGCCTGACCAGGAGTGCAGTAGGTGCTTCATAAATATGAAATGAGTAGAAAGCAAATTGCTACAGGCATGATGAGACAATGCCTTGGACTCCTGAGAGGAGAAAACTAAGGGATTCAATGATGGGGTGAAAACAGCTGAATAATAGTATTGAAGGAAAGAATGTTAATGGGAGGGGAGGGTGCGTTTTCTAGGGTATCCTTGTGGTGCTCTTGCAGACAGCAATCCTGCCCTGGAGGTAGTGTAGAGAGGCAGTATTGGTCCATGGTGCTCCTCTTCTGAAATTAAATAATAGTTCTTTCCCGGTACCTATTAAAAATGAGGTTCTGGGTGGGATAATCCCTGTTATTTTTTTCCTTCAATCTGTGGTCCATGCTATTTTTGGTCAATACTGAAAATGGTCTGTACAGAAGTACAGAGTTAGGAGACTTATTTTAAGAGGTCAGTACTTCACTGAGATCCGCAAAGAGGTCTGTGGCTTCCTCTGAGCCGAGGGAACCAGTTTGAGAACTGCTATCCTGGAGTGTTAATGACACACGGCTCCCCCTGAGGCCAGTGAAGAGAGGGTTCCACAGAGTTTGACAACAAATCTAGGAATTGTGTCCTATAAAAGAGAGTTTTTACTATTTTGCTCTCGTCCATTCCCTGGGAGGTAGGAGCTTATCTAACAGCATTATCTATTCTATAGAAGGATCACATTGCTTTATCTACTCACCTTACCAGTCTTTTGAAACAAGCCCTCTGTTAAGTGGGATTGTGTGAGTGTAACGCTAGTGTGGAGATTGTAGATTTAGGGTGGCAGTGGAAAGAAAGGCAAGTAGTTTGTTTTCTTTTGTGAAAATGGCTTTGCCCAGTTTTTTAGAATTTGTTTCTATCTAATAGCTTTCTCTTGAACTAGACCAGGTGAAGTATTTACTGGGGGGTAGTTGTCATTTGTTTGTTTTAGCTGAATTTGGCATTTAGATGAGTAATAAAGATTGTTGATTCTGATATGCCCTATTGATTTTTAAAATTCTTCCTGTTAGGCAAAAAATAATTTATTATGATGATTGATCTTCATATTATCAACCTAGAGCATATGCAAGTTTTAAGTTGCTCAGTATTTCAATAAGGTGATGCGTTACATAGGCTTGGATGACGAAGTCCAGGAGGGGCCAACTAGGAGTGTGTCTAGACTGGCAAAGAGGGGTGGGATTTAAAAATGGGCTGTCTGCTTTATAAAATTTATTTTCTTTGAAGTAAGTCGCAAATCTTCAACAGAATATCAATTGACATTTCTGGATAAAGAATTGATGCACCTTATTTCAGTTTAATTAAAAGATGAGTAGTGTAATTGCTAAATGGAATGAAGAAGAGGCACAATGAAAATTCTCTTTTTTAGGCCAAACTTGGTAGAAGGTTCAGAAGGTTCAGTGATGACTGGTAGGGTACGTTTCGTAAATTTAGCAAATTATTCTAAGAAGTGGAGGCGGCAGGCTAAAAACTATGGGATCTCAAAAGACAGCAAGCCTTGAAAAGGAAGTGTGAAGAGCTTTTAAACATAGGTTGAAAGTTCAGTAAGTGTTAGTTTCTCTGTTCTTTTTCCAGTACTGCAATGAAAAATGATAATAGTTTTCCATTGTGCTTAAAGCACATGGGGGTGATGGTGCTGCTTACTAGATTGTTGGGTAGGAAAAATTAGCTCCCACAATTCAAACCATTCAGCAAGTACTTAGTTGATATATAATAGCTAAATAAATGGAAAGAAAAAGAAATATCTGCACACAGGAGTGTGCTATATGCTGTGAAAGCAAAGCAGTAGAAGGTTCCAGCACTCGCTAAAGGAACATGTGGATTCCTTGAGGTGAGTGCACACACAGAAAAACAGGAGCCATGCAGAGCACTGAGGTGCTGCCTCAAGAATAACAAAGCCCCATGGCAGGAGCTTCACCCAGAAGGTGACTGCAGAAACCTGGACCGAGTAGCGTTCAGGGAAGTGTCAAAGAAGATAGAGGGTTTGAACAGGAGAATGGTGTGACCCCAGACATGGACATGGGCGGCAGGCTCTTCTAACAAATAGATTTTGCTCAGTTGGAGGAGCCTTGCAGGGAGCTGGAGAGAGAATACTAGAAACCCTTTGGAGGTAGACTGTAGTGGGGCTAGGGAGCTTGGGTTGACTCACATAAGTAATAAGGGATCTGTTCTAAGCAGAAGAGCGGTTTCAGGAGATTCACTTAGTTGAGATTGGCAGATGGCTCAGAGGACGTGGTTTGGGTGCAGGAACATCCCCTGAGAAGTCGAAGCAGCGGTTGAGGTAGACAGCAGTCCTTTAAGGGCTGTGTGAGAGTGGTCAAATGGAAAAGGAAAGGAGAAGTGGAATCCAAATCCCATTAAGAATAGCGTCAAGCGCAAAGTCCCGGTCTTTCCATCGTGCTTTCGTTGGTTGCATTGTCTGGGTTTGGGAGCCGTTCAGGTGGAATGCCCCATCCTGGTAATGAATGCTGACCAGGTTGTTGCCCTCTGTGAGGAGGAGGCTAATGTGTACGGTCCGTGACCTGAGACTGCAACTCAGTTTTCAGCACGGACACTCCCTGGACCTGCTACTGTTGCATATGTTTGCTCTTTGGGTACAAAGGTTTCTGTTTGATTCTGATTTTCCTTTTTCTTTTCTTTTCTTTTTTTAAAATAGACTCTGTCAAGAAGAATTTCCAATCCATACCTTGAACATACTCCTTCCCAGGTATGATTTTTTTTTTTTCTCTCTGTCTCTCTTACTGTATTTTCTCTAACAAAAGTTCACAAATCCTGGTACAGAATTCTTGAGCTCTGGCTATTGCCTCGTTCCTGACCTTATGGGGCTTCACAGGAAAGCCGCAGTGATCACACTGTCTTGCCTACTGGGGATGACACAGCCAAGATGTTTGGAATGTTTTGATCTTTGTATCATCATTCGAGATGTTCACGAGATACCAAAAAAAAAAACAAAACAAAACATATATTCTCCCATTTCCACATCTTTTATATGAGTGTGTTGTCAGTATGGCAGAGTAAATATGTAATACATTATTCAATTTTCCTTATTGATAGAAACGTCACATTTTACAGATAGTGGATAGCTTACACTAAAAACTTTGTGTAAGAGGAGATGTACATTTACAATTATTTATTAGAGGACTATCCCTTTTGTGCTCACTGATAAGAACACATGAGTATATCTACACTGTATTGCAGTAAAAAATCAAGTCAACAGACATTTATGTTCTTTAGGATAATAGAAGACTGAGATTTCTGAAGGCAAAGACCTTCTTATGATGTTCCCCGCTGTATCCCCAGCATCTAGAAAAGACCTGGCACATGGCAACTGCTCATTAAATGCCTTGAATGACTGAGTGAATCTGAAGGATTTTAGGACTAATCAGATGTCAGCTGACTCACACTTCTTCCCTTGTAATGCTTTCTGTCATCTGGCTTGTTCAAGCTTTGATTAAAAAAAAACGGTTTTAACATGTTAAAAATAAATCATTTCAAGCCAGGTGTGGTGGCGCACACCTGCAATCGCAGCACTCAGGAGGCTGAGGCAGGAGGATCACTGTGAGTTCGAGGCCAGCCTGAACTGTATCATGAAACCCTGTCTCAAAAAGATAAAAAAAAAAAGATAAAAGATAAAAATAAATCATTTCCTGCCCTTTTCACTTTCTCATCATGTTGTATTTAGGTGACAACATCAGGTCAGTTAAAAAAGTATAAAGTTGGGGTTGACATGTTCCCCATCAAATCATAATATATTATCAGTGTGTTTCCTCTGAATAAAGATAGCCAGAACTGGGGGAATAGCGCAGGGTAGAACTCTTGTCTAGTGTGCATGAGGCCCTGGGTTCAAACCCCAGTGATGCAAAACAAAACAAAACAACCCAGTATATAACAATTTTTACAAGTGTTTATCTTTTGAAGCTGCTCATTTTTATTTAGCCTCCTTTGCTTATGAGACATCATTGTGTTTTGGAGGAAGATGCAAGTAGAAGGAAATAGTTTTATTTATTTATTTATTTATTTATTTATTTATTTTGGCACCAGGAATCGAACTCACGACCTCACGCTTGCCAGGCAGGCACTGTGCCGCTGAGCTATATCCCCAGCCCAGGAAGTAGTCTTATACAAAAGGATCTAGATTTCTCTGGTGCTAAGGAGTACTCTACTTCACCCTCCAAGAATCAAGAAACTCACATGGGAAAATTAGAAGATTAAAAAAGAAGTTTGATGAAATTTTTGTCTGATAGATGGAATCATGAAGTACTGTCGGTGAAACTAAATGGCGTGGAATTAACTATGAGTTTAGCAGTTAAGTGAAGCTCTAGAGCAAATCAGCCTGCTGTCAAATGTGTCATGGTTGAAGATGTTCATTAAAGAGGGAAAAAATTATTTTCACATTTCCCAAGACCTTTATATGAACACATTATCAACATGGCAGAATTAGTGTACAATATAAGTACACTCTTCAGTTTGCTGCAGCAATAGAAGCACTGTATTTTTTTTTTTTTTTTTTTTTTGAGACAGGGTGTCACTGTGTAGTACAAGCTGGCCTTGAGTTCACTATGTAGCTTAGGCTGGCCTCAAACTCATAGCAGTCTCCTGCCTCAGCCTCCCAAGCACTGGGATTACATGTGTGCACCACCACACCTGGCAAAAATTGTTACAGATCTTTTGTGTTTGTTTCCATGTTTTTGTCTTTTTGTTTTTTGAGACAGGGTCTCACTCTGTCCTCCATGATGGCCTTGAACTCACTATGTAGCGCACGCTGGCCTTGAACTCATAGTGATCCTCCTGCCTCAGTCTCCTGAGCACTGGGATTATAGGTGTGTGCCACCACCCCTGGCTGTATTTTTAAAATAGTCAATATTTAACGTTGAAAACTTTGTGTTTTAAAAGATTATTTATAATTATAGTTAATTAAAGCACTTTAGCATTTAGAAAACAATTATCATAGCTTAATAGCATAAGTGTACCAGTACTAAAATAAAATAAGGTAATTATAGGTTTGTAGTTACATGGGCTAAAATGCATCTCAAGCTTAGGGATTTGGTCATGATTTTTTGTATATAGCATGACATCAGGAGCTCACAAATTGTCACGTTATTGTTCTACTATTGTTTACAGTGTTCTACATTTATGTCTGTCTTTTCCTTTTAGATTTATGGAGAGAATTCTTCTTGTGCAGGAAGAGCATTGAGGAATATTATTATCGTTCAGGCAGCTGACCTGGTAAAGGACAGAGTGAACCTCAAGGGGTTTTACAGGTAACACAGTTTCCTAACATCTTCTCAAAAATCCTCCTTCAGGGGAAAAGAAAAAGATTGTGTTAAAATTGTGACCTTGGGGCTGGTGAGATAGCTCAGCAGCATAAGCACCTGCCTGGCAAGTGCGAGGTCCTGAGTTCGACTCCTGGTACCCACATAAAGAAAAAAAAAATTGCGACCTTGATCAGAGAGAGGTGAACCATCTTGGTATTGGCAGTGGAAGGAGCTGGTATGCATCTGTTAGGGATTCTGGTGGTGACTTTTCTTTTGTTCAGTTTACTGCATGTTAGGCTTCTGGTTCTGAAGTTAGGGTATGGAATCCCCAACCACAACTGTGGCTTCTGCTCTGCTTCCCCTGAGATGTGATATTATATAATACAGTATTTCTCCGGTGTGTGCTGCACTGGCAACTTCCAAAACTATAGATCCTCTCTTTAGGGACTTTACAAACGTTCTGTGAGGACTTTTAAGGAGCCCTTCAGTGAGAAGGGCCTCATCTTGGATGCACTGCAGCATGGGGAGAGGCAGGTTGGTGGAGGACAGTAGTTGGCTGCCTGGGATAGTGAAGAAAGCAGATGCATTACACTAAATGAGTGAGTTCCTAGCCAGTTTTAAAGCACAGATGGACCAATAGTGGTCACTTAGAAAGTCTGAAGCACTGTTTCATTTTGTGGAACAGTTTAAAGAAAAAATGAGTCTCAGTGTGGTGGTGCACACCTATAATCCCAGCACTCAGGAGGCTGAGGCAGGAGGATTGCTGTGAGTTTGAGGCCAGCCGAAACTACATAGCAAGACCCTGCCTCAAAAAAAAAAAATAAAAATAAAAAATAAAAGTAAACTATCAGCTTTTGATTTTTGCCAAGATATTAAGCTACACTAAAAAATATTACAAAAGAAAAAAATTATCATTTATTATCACTCTGTTTTCTTAAAGCAGTACCACTGTAGTAACATGAAGAGTAGGACTAGTACTCAGAATAAATGACACCAAAACAGACATATTCTCAGAATAAAGGGTGGTCCTATAAATTAAATAAATTTAGCTTTATGAAAAATTTATTATAATATTTGTTTTCTTCATTGACCACAAATAGAAAAATTTTCATTATGGCCTGGATTCTGGGGATAATGATTCCCAGACTTTTGGAGTAAAAAGACTAAAACTCCCTTTGTATTAAGGCATAAATACAATAAAATGCACAAATCTTAAGTGTGTGTGGCTTGATGAATTTTTACTTATAACACACCTGTATCATCATTATCTGTGTAACCGTTATCATGACATAGAGGATTTTCATGCCCCAGAAATTTCTTTCATACCTCTTAACAGTTGGTAACATCCCTTGTGAGCAAGTATTTTTTAACATCAAAAACTAGGCAGAATCTGTATTCTTAAGAGCCATTAATTAAGCAAATGCAAAGTGTGGGGAAGAGCCACAGTGATTTAACACTTTAAGATCTTGTATTTAATTAATTAATCACACAAGCCTTTTCAGCAGTTTTAAAAAATATGCCGTGGATTAGACATCATCAGTCTGTCTACAGACAGTGCTCCAATATCCACTTTTCCTCCCATTAGAGATCCACAGCCCTGGTCTAAGAACCCTTGGGACAGAGCCCGGGCCAAGTAGACAAGGCAGGGAGCGGGAGGGGCTTGCTGGTCAGACTACTTTAGAGTCTCTTCCTTTTTTTTTTTCTTAAAATAGATGATAGTGTCAACTTTAGACACACCTGAATATTTAAAAACTAAAATTATATGTGTAAGTCTTGGGGTCTAGTTGTGAGCAAGTTTATAGGATTCATTTTAGTCACTACATAAGGCTACTGTAAGGTCCATCATTATTCTTAGTATTTTTTGGTTTATTGTAGTCTCCATGGATATAGACAGAAAAGAGAATTGTGAGATGCATGTGAATCAGGTGCACAGAAAAAGAGCCATCTAAGATCAAAGTGAGAACGTACTTAGAATTTAGTGGGAGGAAAGTGAGGAGAGTGTATGTTTTGCTGTGATGTGGGCAGAACTACTTTTCTAATCTGTGTTCTGGGTTTAAAGATGAACTGCTAGTTGGTTGTCTAGGATGGATCATTTTCATTTGTCTTGTAGTAAATCAAGGTGAAGTATTCCCCATACCCCACGTGAGAATTCACTTTCAAAACTGAAAACTTTTCTATTCATTCGGTCATAAAGGAAGTCACACTGGTTTGAGACTTCATCTCTTTCATACAAAAAAGTCGCTGAATGCCACCACCCCATTAATGTTTAGTGCTAGCATCTGCATTACCTTGAATTAATTGCTAAAATTATAATGGGAGACAGGAGGCAGCTAAGAATAAACAAATTTTCCACTCCAAAGACTGGTAAAATTTACATTTTGTTATAGCAATCGCATGGGCTTTGTAGCTCATCACCTCCATATCACAGTGCTCCTACCTCGTACCACAACACAGTTAGATCTGCATGTACTCAGAACGGTCTCCGGATTGGGTATAGACTGGACACACTCTGGAGGTCAGAGCTGCTGTTGGTATTTAAATTGCTCTGTTCCAGCCAATTCTGTTTTCTTCCTTGTCAGATAGATGTAGATACTTTAACCGGATTGTTGCAGATCTGGTCAGCAAGTCCAGAGACCAGGAGTTTAATGTTTGCTTTAGTGATATTAATGATTGTGTTTCCCATTACACTAATGCTTCCCCTGGTGCAGATGGATGGTTGAAAGTGATTTAAAACATAACTTGATAATATTAGGGAGGGGTGGAGCATGTGTAACTGAAAGAGTAGCTTGTCTGAGAGTAGGCCCTGTTATTCATTAAGGTTGTCATGGCAATATTATGTACTAGCATATTGGTTCAAAGTACCCCCCCAGAAAAAGTAGGGTGAGCCCTTCCCAATGACAAGGCAGAGCTGGCAGATTAGGACTCTGTGGTCCCCAGTATCACCTGGGGAATCTCAGACCTCACACAGCCTTGCTGCATCAGTCTGAATTTTAACAATACCTGGGGGTGACTCCTTAGCGTGATTTTTAAGAATCCCTGGTCTGTGAAACCTCTTTCCCATCACCTGTGAATAAACAAGCAGATGTTTCCACATAGCCATGCTTTGCAGCTTGGTAATTTGGTTTGTTTAGTAAATTTTATATTGTGTGTTTCATATTTCAGGTGATGTCAGGCACCCAGAGCAGGTTTAGGAGTTGCATTGTTTTGAGAATATGAATTAAATTGTTACAGAATTTAATCTTTGGGATAAAACTCCTTTCAAAGCCTAAGGATGCTGACTAATTGAGAGGTGTTGAGGAACTGGTTAATTAACACTTTGAATCTTTAACATGAAAGGTGACCTGTAGAATTAGAAGTTAACAATGATTGTTTGGCTTAATTGCCTGTCTTGTTGCCATCTGTTTTATTTTGTTTTAAAACATTCATCTATTTGACTGTTATGTTTCTATTGTCTAAATGCTAACCTCCAGATGAATAGGTCTGAAATTGGCTTGTCTTAGAGCATCTTTCAAACAGTGACATTTTATCAGAAAAAGTACTTTATTAAAAGCTAGAGTATTTGATCAAATATCTCAGCAGAAAGGTCCACTGCCATATTTGCTCTCACCTCAGAAAATGTAGCACCTCATGGCAATTCTTCATATTATCCATTATTGTATAATTTCAAAGTATTTAGGCATGTACCAATCACAAGAGATAGATACAAACAAATATTGACATCCTTCAGTACTGACTATTGAGTAAAGATGGCCATTACATGATATTGGTCTTTTAACACTTTAGTGATCTTTTCACATAAGAGAGGGTAGAATACAATGACATTTCTGCAAATAAAAAAATGTATTTGAGAAAGTTTTCTTTTGTTTTTCCTTTGAAGCCAACACAGATGGGAAAGTAGGTATGAAGCTACTGCTTGTAATACTCAGACTGTGGCATTATAATTGTATATTTTAAGACAGATTACAGAGATGATTTGTGTGTGTGTGTGTTTCGTAGGATCCAACACACACATCTGGATTTTGTGTGTTTATGATCTGCTTAACTAAGATTGCCTCAGATTATATTAAAAAGATGATCAAATTTATTGTTCTTTGAGACAAATTTTAGGGTTTAATCTTTGAAGACTGGTAAACAAAACTTCATACTGCCTTGAATGATCTTTCTTGTTTTTGTTTCTTGTGACAGGATCTCACTATGTAGTCCAGGCTGGTCTCGAACTCACAATGATCCTCCTAGCTCAGCCTCCCAAGTGCTGGGATTACAAGTATTATGCCACGATGCCTAGCAAATGTTCCCAATTTTATCTAATCTTCTTTGAATTGTTTTGTTCCCAAAGGAACTAGATAAAAATCTATAAATGGTTGAACCAAAATTTATCACCATCAACTTGATGTATGTGGCTTACCAAGGCAGAAACATTTACTAGGACTGTTAAATGTATTCCTTCATTCATTCAAACAAATTATAGTTCAAGAACTCACTGTGGGGCCTGGACTGTTCTAATAGTTATGCAAAGTTCCTGCTTTCCTAAAAAGTATTTTCTAGTGGCATAAATGAACTTTCAAGTGTTCATTTGGAAAGATATATGAGTACTACCAATAGGTGGTGAGAATTTGATTCCTAATTTTCCCCAAGGAAATGATAGTGAAACATAAATCTAAAAGGCAAATAAGAAGTTATGACATTTATTTTTGGGCTCCTTATTTAAAAATACAAGCACATGAAAAGGGTGGTATATAATGTCAATTTTTTGGCAAATGTAATAGTTTCCTATTGTGAATGGCTTTGTTTTTGTCCAGGAGAAGCTGTGTGGGGTCAGAACTGGTCGACTGGCTTCTAGAGCACTGTCCTTTTGTCCCGTGCAGAGCTATGGCCATAGGGGTCTGGCAGCTCCTTTTGGACATGGGGATTATGTCATCAGGTTAGTATTGTGTGTTGTGAAGACACAGCATCATTATTTTATTAAGCTATTATGCCAAAATATATTTGGTTTTCTAGGAGATATTATAAACTGGATGGAAATTGCTTTTGAAGGTAAATGTTTGCATTCTTTCTTATGTTATAAATAAAAATGACAGGTCATCTTTTGAGTCACTTATTTCTTACACATTTTGAAAAAATAATTAGGTACTTGTTGATTTATAGACTAAGACCTGTACAAGTCTTTCCCTTACCCTCTCTCCCTTCTCTACTTAAAATATGCTCATGAACTTTTTTTTAGTCAATGACATCTTTAGTTGCTCTAAATGTGTATTTATCTTCCTGCACTTAGAGTAATCATCAGAAACTGCTTTTATGAGTGGGATGCGTATGCCATTTTCAGTGAATCAGTAATCATGAACACAGAGATGTGACCTATGATGGTTAGCTGTTTAAGTAGGACATAAAATAGATGTTAACTAGAAACTAAAATAGATGGCAATATCTCTTTCCTTAGCTGAGCCCAGGGAATTGAAGGATTAGAAGCCAACCAATCTGGTTTCTTTATTTTGCTCAATCTCTCTGGCGCTATTTGCTTATGGAGAAGCCCCCTTTCCTATCACTAATGAATATTGAGGACATAACCCTGGTGCCATGGTGAAAGCACGATACAGATGAGAATGTGGTTGTAATCTTCTTAGATAGTAATACCTAGCTTCTGATACTCTTATTTAGAAAATCAGTTAACTACTTTTGAGGAATGGAGATATTATTAGCTTATTTTCTAGGTTCAGGCTTTTGGTTAGCAATGTTTTATGCTAATGCTTTTTGGAAAAATCTTCAACTTTTGATTCCTTTAAAATAGGGTTTTCAAACCTTGACAGCGCTGACATTTTGGATGGGACAATTGCTTGTTGCAGGGGGCTGTCCTGTACACTATAGGATTTTTAGTAGCACCCCTTACTTCTACCTTCTGGATGTCAGTGTGTCTACACTCACTGCACGCTCACATACACACACACCAGTTAGGCCTCTTAATGTCACCAACTGTGCCCTCAGGGGCACAGGGCCCTCAGGGCACAGTCACCCTTAGTTGAGAGCCACTACTTGCTAAACTTGCTATCATGTTGTATTTGAGTATCACCAAAGAAATTAAATATATTAGTTTGCTTTGAGACACTAAAAAACATTTTTTACTATCTTCTTTGAATTGACACTGATTTCATTGGCATTTATCTGTGCAGCAGGAAAATTATAAAATGTGTGTGAATATGCTGGCCAAAGCTTCAAGTAATAAGAATACACTAGCCAGTAAATCCTTTTAAATTCAATGAGATCGTAAACATAAGTGGTGGTAGAATGTGTAATTATACTCTTACTTCCGGCTTCTCCTTTATAATTATTATTATAAATATTATAAATGTATTATTGGATTTATGACTCCCTAAATAATATATTGAATAATAATCCACGCCTTTTTTGTTGTCCGTTTCAAACAGTGGACCAGCATCTCTACTTTCAAGATAATTATGTTTTCTATCAGTTTTCATCTGATGAATGTAGCTACTTGTACTGTGAATTTGAAAGAGAAGAAGAGTGGCAGAATGGTGTCAAAGTCCTGCTGCAGCTTGTGCCTCTCATTCCTGCCAGAGCTGGCATCTGTGAACTGTAAGTAGATGCCGTGTGTGCGTTGCTAGATTATTCTTACTTAGAGAAGACGTGCTGTATCAGGCAACTGTTGTTCTACTACCTTGTTCAAGAGGTAGATGGGCTATTCCCATTTTTCACATGCAAGTTCAGAAAAGTAAAATACGTTTGTGATGATTAAATCCAGCTCCTAAACGATCAAACCGGTATACAAATCCCAGACGTCCGCGTCTCATCAGCTGCACCACGCTGCTTCTAATTTTCCATAGCTGTAAGAGTAGATGATCTGAATTAAGGATAAACATATGATTGGGCTTAAGTTGGAATGAAATAATAACTCACATCTCCACTATCCAAGTCGTGACTATGCTAAGGAAGCGCCAACAGACCTTTCTGAAAATAATCTAGAAGCAACATTTAGCAAATTAAAACATGTGAATCATTATCACATGAAGACATTGAATCACTATAAGATTAAAATTAATTAGAGGAGGCTTGGGAACAGGTCTTGAGTCATAAGGAGATTCTGACATGCCTTTATTTATTGATGGTGACAGTGACAAGTTTATTCTGATATAGGAGTTAAAAATCAAATTTCTGTTGAAAACTTTTATATAGGTAGAACATTTCAGGTTTCAGAATACTTTCCCTGATTGTTGACTCTTTCAGTTGTGTGATATTAGCAGGTCAATAGAACTGCCCTCGTTTCTTAGGTAAGAAAGTAAGTTCAGAGAGAAACACCTACGTAACCATAACAGAGACAAGTTACTCTTATGGTGACAATATTGAATAGTTAATACGGTTGACTGTATTATCCATTTTTAGCAAAAGAGAAGTTTTAGAATATTTATGAGACACTGTATTAATAGAAAGATTGATTGCACAGAATATATTTTATGTGAGGTACGATGCTAAATAAATGCCTTATTTCACTTACAGAATTCTATAAGACAGGAACTATTATTACCCCTATTTTGTAAGTGAGGAAACTGAGGGACAGAGGTCAGGTAACCTGTTCAGGGTCATACAGGTAGCAAGCAGTGTCTTAGTGTTTGAATCCATGTCTGCCTAGTCCTGACACCCCTGCTCTTATCATCTGCTGTGGTGTGTCCTCACAAGTTATAGGGATCATTGTAGCATCTCCTTCTGAGAAATTATAAGCAAAAGCTGTTAAAGTGTTAGGCTGAGCTGTGAAATTGTTATGGATTTCCCACAACCACTGTTTACAGAGGGGCTCCCGGTGGTGAAACAAAATCCAAACGTTATTCAATTAGGCTGAGTATGGGAAATGTTCTTTATTGTAATATGTGCTTAATACAGGTCAGAAATGTCCTAAGAAATATCAAGGAGCATTTCAGTAAACTTTAACGAGCCTTCTACAAAGGAGCGGCGTGCCCTTAAACTACAGTGGCTGTGGCTGACTTTTTGACTCTAAAGGACTGGCGTTCTCCAGTGGCTCTTTTCACCCATGTCCTGTCCTGCACACGTATGGAGGTGTGTGCATCCCACATGCACACCCAGATCGACAGGGCTGGGAGAGCAGTGGAAGTAACCGTGCAGACAATGATGATTTAACCCTCCCTTCCCCCACCCAGAAGCAAACTGGAATGCCAGCGGGTGAGATGACCTTCCTATAAGGCAAACCCTCGACTATTCTAATTTCTGAAAATGAAAACCGTTTTAAAATTTGAGCCTTAATATTAATTCCAGATTACTTGCCGTGCCTTGTCACACTGATCACTATAAATACAAGTGTCAAGCTCTGGAGCTGAGACTTACTGTAGCATGCTGTTTACCAGCAACACTTTTTTCCTCTTAGTGTGAACATGTGCTTTTGTGAGTGATCACTGATTCCCACAGATAAGCAGTCACTGGGGACCAGTGCCCCTGTCTCTGCCTCACTGTGGGCACTGAATAGAAAAAGAAAAATTGGGGCTGGGGATATAGCTCAAGCGGCATGGCACCTGCCTGGCAAGTGTGAGGTCCTGAGTTCGATTCCCAATCCCACCCCCCAAAAAAAGAAAAAAAAAAAGAAAAAGAAAAATTACTGACCCGTCACAGGTCTCTTCTGGAGAGAGGGGAATGTCTTTTTGTTTTCCTATACTAGAATTATAAGCCAGCTTCTATGCTATTACAGAACATTCTTGGCCAAATTTTGGAAAGTCAAGCTTTGAGTTATTCAGACTAACAGTCAACTATGCTCAGAGGAAAGATGCCCAGAGGCACTGTCCTCTCTCAGTTGCATTGTCACAGCCCTTTCCAGAGTTCCGGGTATGTGTTCCCGTCAGGACTCCTGCTCTAACCTGGCAGTCTCTGCTCTTTTAGCCTCCAGCCCATGTCAAATATTCCCTCCTGCCAGGGGACGCTCCTGTTCTCTCCTGTGTCCCCTCCTCCTCTCTCCGCCTCCTGTTTCTTCTTTTCCTTCTTTTTTTTAATCTTGCTAGTTAAATTCTACCCAACTCTCAATGGGGAGCCCAAATCCTACCTCGTGTCTGGTCTGCGTGGATCTTGCTGTTGATAACTTGCTGCTCTTTGTTTTTTTTTTTTTTTTAAATCCATCATTCTGTGTCCTTTTTAGCCCTGTGTTGTTTTATTTTTATTCATTCTAGTGAAATGCCCTCTCATGTCCTCTTGATTCTTCTCTTCTCCATTTATGAGGTGAAAGCCCCCATCTTGTGGACCTTTTAACAACCATTTTGGTATTTGAAAGCTATTACAGTCTACCTGTGTAGTTCCACATTAGATCCTTCTAATTTTCCATCTTCTCTGTAAGTGTCTTTAAAATAACAGAAGAAAACCACTTAATGTCTCTGTAAAGAGAATTCTGTTCTGTACAAATGCATTTCTAAAAAGAGAAACGTAATGAAGATTTATTCTTTTAAAAAGGAATTTTTAAAGCAGGAGGGGAAATGAAGCTGCTACTAATTTTTTTTGTTTTGGGTGGGAGAAGGGAGAGAATTGATGAAGAATGATGAAGTGACAGGTAACAACACAGAGAAAAGTAGTCTAATAATTCCCACAGGACTCGTAAGATGTTTCTCCCTGTCGGTAACTTGCTTGAGAATCTCGGCTGTGGGGAAGCTTGACTCTTGGAACTCAGCTGTCATTACCACAGCTCGCCGGGGGCTGGAGATGGAGATGGGCTCTGCTAGCAGTCTGTGAACCTCGGTATGTGAAACTCTATCCTTCCAGTCACCGAGCAGTTGACACGTACGTGGTCATTGAAGGACTTGCAGAGAACTGCTAAAATTTGACTCAGGCAACACTCAGATACGTAAAGAAAAACGTAGCCTCTTGGTCTTTCGCTAAGGGATCTGGCGTTGGTTGTCTAGATGAGTCGCCATCCTGTTGGGTAGCCAGAGAAAAGGAAAAGAACTCTCACAGTCTTAGTTTAATGCAGTAAAATTTTTGAAATATAGTAATCTTTCAAGCCCCCTCTAAGCTGCTCAGCATGTTTTTGAGCTCAGTTCCTCTGGATTTCTCTCTGCTCCCTGACTGTGCAGCCTCTGGGTACCTGGCGAGCGCTGGGGCTCCTCGGCCTTGACAGAGGAAGACCTGGGACCTCCGGTGTCAGAGTGGACCCTTTCTATAGTGGAGCACCCTTGTCATGACAACAGTGGCCAAAGGCAGCGGTTGATTTTCAGTCCTTGTTACGGTTTAGATGGAGAATGCCTGCTTGCTCCCAGGCAGCACTTTTAGAAGGTGCAACCACCTAAAAGTGGGGTGCTACAGCTGACTTGCTGTGAAGGGGGGGGGCCTGGATGGAAGTGGAGGTCGCTGGGGGAGTGACCTGGAAGAGTACCTTCCCGGCCCCTCCTTTTGCTTTCTAATTCCTGGTCGCTGTGACATAAGCAGCTTTCTTCATTTTTGTCTCTCTGCCATGCTTTGGAGCCAGCTGCCCATGGACTGAAAATGTAAGCCAAAATAAAGCTTTCCTCCTTCAGGTTGTCAGGTTGGGTATTGTGCCTCAGTGATGAGAAAGTTAACTAAGACAGCCCTGGTCTCACCTGACACAGCAGCATTGTTTGGCACAGCTGTCTTGCCCTTCTGGAAACAGTTGTTCTGTTAGTTCCTGGAATAACATCTTTTGTCTTTTTCAGGCTCCTTTGCTTATTTTTCCTCCTCTTGACTGTGTTAACCATGTGTTCCAATGCTTTGACATCTGGGGCCTTGCTCTCCCCAGAGTGACCACACCTCACAGAACCAGTCAATTCATAGAAGTAGTAAAGTAGTAAAAGCTGTGAGCACAGCTTTTATATACAAGGGGTGATTGAAACATACAGTGAATATTTAAGTTTAAAAACTTATACAGTAAAAGACATATTGCCATTAATCCCCCCAAAAAACTCCCCCTTGCTTCTAACACACTTATCCCATCATTCTTGCCACTTTCTGAGGCAGTTCTGGAAGTCTTCTTTTCGGTCTTTATGAAGTATGATAAAAAATACAGTGAATGCTGCTGCCCGATGCCATGCAATGGGAAGGCAGGCTTATAAAAAACATTCAGTGTTAGCCTGACATGCTGACACACACCGTAATCCCAGCACTTGGGAGGCTGAGACGGGAGGATAGACATGAGTTCAAGGCCAGTCTGTGTTACATAGCAAGACCCTGTCTCAAAAACAACAACAAAAAACATTCAGTATGTCCTCATCCCCCTTATTCAGTGGATCTGGCATCACTTAATTTCTGCCTCTTCCCCAAAGTCAAAATGACTACAAAAAGTAAACATTTTCAAGACATCAAAGCAGTTAAAATAACTCAACCAAGACACTCACAAAAGAGGACTTCCAGAACTGCTTCTGAAGGTGGCCAGAATGATGGGATAAGTGGAGTAGTGTTTGAAGTGAGAAGCGTGTTTTGAGGCAGATTAATGGAAATGTGTCTTTTACTTAATATATTTTTAAAATGTAAACACACACTTATTTTTCTGTTATACCTCATGTGAACCAACCAATCCAGAGCCCACATCCCAACCACCTGAGCTTTTGGGCTTTCACTCTCTCGGCCCCTTGTCACCGACCCTGATCATCCAGTACTATACAACTGCAGGCAGCCCCTCTGCTCCAGGGCTGGTGAAATCACTCAAACTACCCAATCCTCAGCCTGTTTGTCCTATCTCACTTGTTACTACAGGAACCGCACACACACACACAAAAATGTTTGCGTCCACATTTTCCCTCATTTCCTCTGCCTCCTGACTGACTCTGATGCTTGCCCTGTGCTTCTTATGGGGTGGCATGTCCTTTCCTCTTGGAGACTGTGAGTAACAAGCTGCCTTTTAATGGCAATTGTCTCCGGATCTGTTGATCTCTGAATATTCAGGCTGGCCATTCCTAACTAATAATAGAACATATATTTTAAAACACTGACCTCTAAATGTGATGGGTCCTAAGCTCAGTGTTTGGTTTACTCTGCTTTCTGTGCTCTGGCTGTGCCCTCTGGAAATACCCAGTGAGTGATGCATTTGTTATCAGCTCTACAGTGATGGCTTCCAAAATTAGGTCCCTTTATCCCCTTAGTATCCTGCATCACTCAGCATCACTACTACCCCCAGTATCTTCTCGCCTCTGTGCCCTTTCTTGTCCTTAATGTGCCTCATTTTTCCTTTTCCATTGGACATGTGGAAGCAACATGAGAAATTCATTGAAATCCTCAGCTTCTGGAAGGGGCCGCATTCACAGCCTCTCACCTGGGAGCTCAAGTCCAGAGTGGCCATTCCTCTGTCCCAAACCTACCCTTTGTGCTTCTGACTTCTCCTAATTACATTCTCGTGATACTGAGAGGAGAAGAAATACTAGCTGGGGAAACAAAATATTTTTTGAGTATTTGTCAAAAATTTTTTCATAGTGGAACTTGGCACAAGTTTTGTGTTAGGATCATAGGGGAAGAAATTTTCCATTTGTCTCTTTAAATTGTTTTTATACAAAATGTTATAAAATCAGCTGTTCTTAGTCTTTGTTTGTTGTTGCTCATTATCCCCTCTCCCAAGGACTCCTCCAAAGTTTCTAAAATTTCCACTGTTTATAGGCAAGGCTTATTCCAGGTGTGGGAACGTTGCTTAGCAGAGTAAATCTGTATTTAAGAGTAGCACAGGAATTGTAGCAAAAGTTGAACTTTTAAGTTTGGTTGTATTAGCATTTGAAATGCAGCTGTTTAATTAAATATTTAGCATTAATCTTCACATCCTAAAAATAATATGAAAAAAAGATACCAGAAATAACTGGTTTTATGTAAGTTTAGGTTAGTGCATCTCTGTGTACCCTGGACCCTTAGTGAAATCTGTCACATTCGCAGTTTACTACTGTTGGGTAAATTTACTGTCAGTATAACAGAGGCCTCATATTATGAAAAAATGAAAAAGTTGAACAGGTGTTTGTATTTATGATATCAAGATCTCAAAAAAAGTACTGATTCTCGTTCTTCTACCATCTTTTTCTTTTTTCATGGGAATTTGCTTTGTTAAGTAAACCAGTCCCTGCAGAATATTGGTGTTATAGACAGGAAAAATAGGAAGATGTTGATCAAAGGGTCCAAATTTTTAGTTCTAAGTTGAGCATGTCCTGGGGATCCAATGCATAGCATGGGTGGTGGTGCTAATCACTGTACATTGTGTGTGGAAATCAAATCATCACATAGTGCATCTTGAATATATGCAATATTAATTAAGTATGATAAAAGAAAACTTATGCTGAATATGATAGGGAGTCATTCAAGGATTTTGAGCAGAGGTAGGACATGCTCTAACTTATATTTTGGCAAGACCACTCTGGCTCCTGGGCCCAGGTTTGAGATGTTGCAGCTGGGACCACAGTGGGAGTGATGGTGGGGGGCATGGTCAAATGGGAGATACTGTAAGGCCTTGAAGGAAGAACTAGAAGGATCTCAAGATGAATATAAATGCAGGATATATGATAGGGGCTGGGACAGGGGTCAATGGTGACTTCTAACTGTAAAGAGATAGTTGCCCTCAATTAAGGTAGGGAAGACTTTGGGAAGGGCAAGCCCTTTTGTTTTGATATTTTCTTTTGGGGTGAATAGAATGATGTGTCTAGTTTGCTGGTTAGAAGAGCAAGAGCAGAGGCCATAGGGTTTTGGCCATCCCTGTATCCTTACGATAGTATCCTTAGACCTTGTCAGATGTCAGTCTTCAGCGCCAGGACTCAGCACCTTCCCTTGAAGAATCACCAGATCTGCCTTGGACTGTCAGTCGGCAGAGGCTGTGAGAAGCACCCCTGGAGTTCCTAATGGGACACCTGCTGGCACAAACTCTTGGGAAGGCAGCTCCTCCTTGAGGAAGCTCTCTTTCTGTCACTATCACTGCCACTATCTGGCGATTCCAGCGAGTTTCCTTGTTTCCCTTCTCTAACCACAGACTTAGAAGCAGCACACCTTCTCTCTTCTCTTTTATTCACTGAACAGCACAATTCCCTTCAGTAATAATGGAAAATATGCAAATATCACCCTTGATTTTTTCCTGCCCCATCTGTTTCATTACCTAGTTTGATCTGGTAAGTGAGAACTTCATCTTTCCTGGGCTGCACTGATGTGTATCTGCATACATAACAATACGAGTTTATCTGTGTTTTGTAAAAAATACATTGAATGGGAGACAAATCTGATATTTTTGGGTATTTTGACAAAGAGCTGGGGAGGAGGAGAAGGTACAAAATGGCTGTGGTGATGAGAGCAGAAGGAGAGTGGCCAAATGCTCTCCTCCTTTCTTCCTCCCTTCTTCCCTGTCAAGTTCTTTGCCCATTTGCCTGTGATCCCCAGTCCTGGTCCCCTGAGTTTCCCCTACTCCAGGTGAGATGAACTTGGAGAGAAGTTCAGGGCCTAGACTGTCAGAGAGGGGTAGCAGGGAGGGACTGAAGGACAGCAGAGCTCAAGGGAGGGACAGAGGATCTGGCGGCTGACCAGGAAGGACACCATGAGATGCAAGAGGCAAAGACGAGACGGTGAGGCCAGAAGCGTCAGTGTGAGTTAGGTTCAGTTCAAGGAGGCTGTGAGATCCCCGTGTGGGTGAAAATGAAGCTCCCAGAATTGTTACTTACGTCTAGCCATTTAGAAGGCAGGCGATAAACAAGGCAAGCTTAGGGGGATTCAGAAGCTGGAGGAAGACTTGGGAGTTCTGGGTGTGACTCCATAAATCGCGGTGACTGAAGTGGTAAATATGGATGTAGGCTGCGGACAGTTCCCAAAGGATCGTCACTCTGTCTCTTTCACACATTATTTCCTTCAGAAACATTTTTGCCAGCTCCTGTTTTGTGCTGGAAGAATGATGAAAGACAGTTTTGCTTCTGAACAGGGACTGAATTATTTGTCACTAAAGCAGCAACAGCTCAGCTGCTGCTCATGAAATAACCATTACCAGTCCTAGACACATGAGCTCCCCTTGAAATTTTGAGTTCCTTTCAGCAGCTTATTGAAAACAGATTCATGACAGAATCCGTGCTAGCACAAAATACCTCATGCCCATTAAGTAATCTTGCAGGTGTCTATTGGGGTCTGAGAAACACGAGAAGACATGAGCAGCCCACGCGTCGCTCCAGAGACAGACAGGCAACAGAAGCTGTTGCTTGGTGCTCTCGTCTCTAGCGCGCTCAGCTCTTGATTTCCTGTCAGATCTGTTCAGGCACCTCAGCTGAATCACAGAAGCCTGGTTGGGTGGCTTAGGTTATAAAGGGTTTCAAATCTCTTCTGAGTTTGTAAGAAAACCTGCGTAGAGAATCTTAATAATAAAACATGTTATTTGAAATGTTCATTATTATCCATATAACCTTTTTTTTAAAAAGATCAGTAGCAGGCATTTGACTTGGCTGCTGCATGAGTAACTGAGGTATTTGACAGCCCGAGCACTGCCCTACCTGCACCTTGCAATTCTTGTAAAGGCAGTGCCCTGTAATTCATTGCTCTGATTTAAAGCGTGTGACTTTTTTTCCTGAAAGGATGTTTAATCACATTGACAGAAGCAAGGAGCCAATGCCAGAATTGATCCAACTAGCTTTTCCCTTCTTAAAGAGTTGCTGCCCCACTGTCCTCTGAGCAGAGAGAAGCCCCCTGGCCCTGAGAGGCCAGCGCTCCAGTCAGTGGACGGCGGTTCTGGTAACAGGGCTCTGCGGGGTAGTTCCCACGAGTCCTTCCCATCCACTGAGTATGTCGAAAGTGGCCGTTTGGGGAAATAGATCTAGGAGACAAGATTATACATTCAATTTGGCATTAGTCAGTTTTTTATTTTGACCAAACCAGGGAAAATAATGTAATTTAAAAGATTTTTTTTAAGTAGAAAATTTTATATGTTAGTATATACATTTATGTGGTGAAATTTTTTTCATAAATGAAATGAAAATTTTTTCATGAATTTTCCTACACAAAATGATCTTACACTGTTATGGCTCACGGGCTGTGGTCTTTTGATGAAGGAGGTTCCTCTGGTTTTTGTATCCTTCATAATTCCCATCATGTCAGTAGGCTTGAAATAGACCATTTCATAGTAAACTGGTTTGGTCTGGCTGAAACTTGAATGTAGTGCCAAATTCACATTTTGTATTTTCAACACTTAGATTTCATTTAGAATTAAAAGGAATTTCAATACCTTATGTGCTCCTCTACTTTTGTAGATGAGGAGTGTGGGGCTTATTGTGGGATTTGGAGAATCGCACTCAGCCCTCAGGATTGCACTGGTGCACTGCAGAGGTTCTTGTTACTTATTCTGAAGGAATAAGTTAGTTGTCTTGCAACAGGATTGTGTTTCTGTGGCTTTACTGGTGTTCGTTATTTGCATAGTTTTACTCATGACAGTGTCTTTTTTCCCCCCCCCTCTTTATTCGTCATAACTTGGCAGGTAAATCGGAGCAACCAAAGGCAAAGAGTAATTTGTTCTTTGTTTTTCAAAGGTCTCATCAGAAAATTGAAGATTCTGAAGAAAGCAGTGATGAAATCCTGGCTCGTCTAACATCTGCGGTAAGGCCGTGTAATTTCCCTGCCTAGAGGTGCAGGAATAATGAGACTGGGTCTTCGAAGGGAGGCAGTTTGGTGTAAAGAGAGATTTGCCCTCTGGCTGCTCGTCATTGTAGGAGGCCTGAGATGAGGGGAAGGAGACAATAGCTTTGACTTTCTGTGCCTTGCTGTGGCCTCACACGTGTGATTGTAGATATTCCTGGTGGAAAGTTCCTGAAGCCTTCATTGGAGGCATAGCGTCTGATTTTTTTGAATCTAGTGTGATTTAACCTAGGGAGAATTGTGGCCTGCTATACAAAGGATTGAAGACTCTCTCTTTCATTAGGAAAAAAGGATCACTTTATCCAGCAAAAGGCCAGGACTTTGCTTTTTAATGTACTATAATGCATCATTTTCATTGTGTTTTTTAAAGCCACTGATCAGACTTGGGTCTAGCCTTGCTGTTCAAAAGTTGGCTTTGGTCACTAGTCACTGACCTTATTTTGACAGGCTTTATTTAGCAAACCTGGGCCCCAAAGTCTTTATCCGTTGGCTTGACTGTTTGGAAGCTTTTCTAGCCTTCCCAAGGAGTCTTTAGTTCTACTTTAGCTCCATTAATAAAATGGTAATTGCAGAAAATTATGCTTGATTGTGCTGTGTGTGTAGATGAAACTATCTGCAGGGTGTTACATACTAGTTCTTGTCACTTGGGCACGGCTTGAAGGATGAAAGTTTTTTGCTTGAATGGAATGCAACTTAGAGAAGTAATTTTTGACTAAATATGGTGATCAGTGGTATAAAACTTCATATGAAATGAAATCTTACCAGTATATTATGAAAAAATATTTAAGATGACCTTTGTAGTTTAAAATAGTGACCAAAGAGGAGTTCCCTATTATATACAAAATCATAATTCCAAATTAAAGAAACCACTTTGTATGAGCCAGTTACTGTGTTAAATGCCATGTATTTATACACACATGTTCTGTTAAACTATCCAGCAGCACTCTGAAGTAACTAGTGCACACTCTTTCTCTACACACACACACACACACACACACACACACACAATGAAGAGATTATAGAGGTTAAATAACTTCACCCAGCTAGAAAGGGATAAAGCTAGAATCTGAACTCAGAATTTTTTAAACACCTAATCATGTTCTCTTAACTACTGTGCATCATTTTTTTTCACAGTGTAATATAATACTTTGCACAGTTTCAGAAATGGCAAAAGACATGTAACATTTAATTTGTGCAGTCATATCAAGAACACAAGCACATATACTTAAAAAGTTAACATATGAAGTGTTTGGAAATTGAACACTAGAAAAACTGTTATCTAGGTAGTAAATGCAAAAAAAGTAGTAGAAGGCTTCATGGAGGAGGCTGTACTTGAGCCACCACTGAAGGCAGTGACATCTTGAGCAAGTGGTTGGTTATTGGGAAGGTTGTTCTAGTTGTGGAATTTATTGCATGCAGACATAAAAATGAGAAGGTACAATGGGAAAATAGTGAGTAGAACCACCTGATTAGAAGAGAAGGTCCTAGAGAAGAGAGTGAAGGATTTTTTGAACTACAGGTTATTGTGATGAAATAGATGCTTAAGAAATGTGAAGAGTTAGAGGTAGGGAAACTGATGGAAGACTGATGAAAATCTAGGGTGCAGTGGGTTTTATGGGAACCAAAAGGAAGATGAGTCCACAAAGGAGCACAATAAGTTTTTAAAAATCAACAGGACTGGGTGAAGGTAGACCGGGAATCAGATGACTAAATTCCAAATGAGAATGCATAGACACATGATGACACTCCTAAGAAGCTGAGTAAAATGTGTGGTAAAAGAGATGATGAGGGGCATACTGAGTTTGAGGCAATAAGAACATACACGTATTCAGGAAAGACCTGGAGACAGAAGTCTGGAGCTTGGCAAGTTCAGAGCTGCAGAGACTGCAGATGGAAGAGCAGAGTAGCTGGTAGAGCCTACAGTAAGAGGGCTACGGAGAGCTGAGAAGACAGAGGGCAGAAGGGGAAAGCACCAAATGGTTTCACTGTGAAAGCCAAATTCAAGAGTGATACATGGGAAATTTAGTTGTAGTAATCTTACTAGGAAAATTCCTTAGCTAAGAGACCAAATAAATCAAGGTAAGTTGCTGAAATGGTATTTAGGCCTGAAAATAAAGGGCAAAAGAAAAGTTTTCATTTTTTTTTTCAATTGATAGTTAATCAATCTGGAATAGCAATAAAAATATAGATATAAATATAGATATAAATGTAGATATAAATGTAGATATAGATCTTATCTAAGATTGAAGACCTTCATTCTTATTTTTCCTAGCAATATGACTTTGACCAAATGAGGTTGAACTAGACCATCTGTAAGGTTCCTCCAGGTTCTACAATTCCATTGTTCATTCCACAAGTATTGATTAAGGAACTGTTATGCTAGATTACCTCTTCAGAATGTGCTTGTTGCTGTTGGTAATAGTAGATAAAGTCACCCAGGTGCTAACCCCATGCAGGAAGGAAGACACATTCATCACTCAAGTAACAGTTCTTACTACCAGAGCCCTAAAGGTGATAAAGGAAAGCAAAAGTGACAGCCATGATGCACTATCTCAGAGGGTTAACTAATGTGCTTTTTGAGGGTTTGTATGTTTGGGGGAGTATTGGCCTGGGGGTAGGAATTTCCAGCAGTATAGTTCACTGTGCCCTCTTGTATGTGCACCTCTTTAATTCAAAGTTGGGACCTTCATGTATGGCTGTTTTAAAGAAATCTGCATTTCTTTAACCCCAACAGTTTATTTCCTAGTCCCTTCCCTCTTCATCAGGTTCATGGGAGCGAGGTCCTGCCCCTCAAAAAAATAGTACCTGAAATTCTACTCTGCAAGAAAATTCAAATGAGTTTTCATGGTAAAGGAACAAGGAATACAGTGCATGAGAAGATATAGGTGTCTTTATGGTTTAGTCAGACCTAGAGTTATTAAGTTTATACAAACATGAATGATTAAAACATTCCAGCCATGTTTCTAGTGATTTTCAGGAAAGAGTGACCCTCCCAAGTACCTGACGTACAAAAACCTGGGTCCTGAAAAAGTTTTCACCCTAAGGAAGCTGTAATAGCCTCTCTCCCCCAGATAAAGTCTCTACAGTCACTCTAGGGATTGTTATCTGAAAACAGTTTGACTTTCTGTGAGGTACATACGGATTCTACCTTGCCATTGTAACCTCCTTTTTAGTATCTCCAGCTGGTTTGTTAACTTAAAAACTTCTTCCTTCACTCTGAGTCTCTGGTGATACAATCCAGGCTCAATAAAACTGGTCAGCTAAGAAGGGCCTTTGAATTTTCAAGCTTATTAGTTCCCATCCTTGAAGGTCTGAGCATTATCTTATTTTTAAACATTAATTCTAGTGTTCATGACAAATAGAGTATTTACAATCAGTGAGGTAACTTTTATATATTCATGTTACAATCTAGGAGTGTGCTTGCTCAAAACTAAACCAAATGTAGGGAAATTTTTTGGTACATTATGTATTGCTTTCAAAGCCATAGTTATTAAGGGTATAAATTTAGGAAGTAAGCTGGACTTTGAAGTGTTGAAAAAACTGAGAAGTATTTGGCAGATATCCAAAGAGAGCAAATGGAAACATGGACCTCCTTAAATAGGAGTTAGAAACTGATTCTATGCTTCCATCTTGTGGGTATTTAAAATCAAAGCTCAAAACCTATTAGAATGTTTGTATTTCTTAAGGCTAAGTTTTCATGATGAAAATTGTAGAGATAAGGAAACATAAACATCTCTCCGGGCGTGAGTGAAATTTGTGATTTTTGTTCACAGCCTAATCGAAAAGTTCCTGAAATGATGTGCATCAGGCTGTGTTGTGAATTGTGTACATTGGATGCCTATTTGGCTGGATGGACGCGAGGGGCACTTACAAAGGGACGGGGGCATGTGGGTGTCCTCTGTGCTGCTTGGTCCAGCGAAGTCAATCATGACTTGGCCGGTGATAGAGAAGACAGTCTGAGTATCTAGAACAAAACCCTAATGTAGTGCTGGTAGGGAGTTCGTAACCATAAATTCAGAGACGAATTAAAAATTCATGAAGAACAGTGAGGATTAGCGCCACATCTCATTCTCTTTTACCGTGTAACTAGGCGCCCACTCTTACACCCTCGTCTTCCTCGGAAGACTGAGTCCATTCATCATTTTCATCCACTTAGAGTCCTCTATCTGTGTGGTTCTGTTCTAGCCCCTGTTTTCAGTTCATGCAACTTTGATGTAGAACTTTTGTCTTTGAGGCTTTCAGTGGTATTTTCTAAATACCTTCTTGTGGGCTTTTCAGGTACAATTCATCATTCCTATGAGAAATACCACTGAGCGAAAATCTTACCTGCCCATTAAGCTCTAATTATATAAGAAGACAACTGCTGTAAGTCTTGGAAGTTTTAGAAGGAGCTAATGCCCCAAGAGGCAAAGAGCTATGTTAGAATGTATAATTTTTGGTGAAAGGATTAAAGAGCAACAAATCTGCTATGGAATTTATTCTTTGCTTTTCTCTAGAAAAAAAAAAAAAAGTGACTGTAACTACCTGCTGTACCGTGTCAACTTCCAAAAGCACTTTCCTTGCTTAGTGTCTAGAGGTTGTGGTGCAACTCTACCTGTTTTACATCAACTGTGAGCTTGTTCTCTTAGGCTTTCTAGCATCCTTTCTTGTGTCTTGTTCTCATTTTTGCCCCATCTGGAATCTTGCTTTATAGATAAGTGGATCAATTATATTCTCATTAACTAAGGCCTGCATTTAACTTGTCTGATTTTTCTCCCATGCCTTACTTTTTAAATTTTTATTTTATTAGTACATGTTTACAGTACATAATGATTATATTCATTTTGGGGGATTGGTACATGTACATAACACATCTGAATTCTTTTTATGTCTCTTTCTCATCCCCTCCTTCTTTTCTCCCTCCAGTTTTTGGTTCCTTCTCCATTTGCAAAAGATCTGTGTCTCTGTTTCCTTCTTTGCTTTAGAATTCTCTTGGACAGTACTTGTTACAGAGCTACCAGGAGCCAGGTCTTCGTGAGAACTAATTGTCCTGTCCATGAAAGCCTGACACCGTGGAATTCAAAGACCCACACTTGCCAACTTCTCATTCCTCTGTCTTCTTGATTTTTTTCTCTCATGTTTTCCTTTCATGCGTGTAAAGCTCCTCCTCCCTTTGCTGTGTCTCATTTCTCACCTAAAATTTCATTTCCTTTGAGGTGGCTCTTTTACAGGACTCTGCTTACATCCTTTCTTGGAGCGAGGAGGATGTAAAGTGGCTAGGATTCCTTTAGTTAGTCCTTGCTGACTCAAGTTTGGATTCGAAACTCTGGAGTAATTCTTTTTGAGCAGTAGTGTCTAAAGAGAGTAGTGACCGCTTTTTAAATTGGAAACTTTCAAGTCGGTACTGGTTTCAAAAGCAGGAATAACATGAGATTGGATCTTGGTGAATCTTTGAAAACAGAATATTAGAGACATGTTTAAGAGACCAAGTTAGCAAGGTCTAGGAGGAAACTTAGGTAAGCAGCAGTGAAAGAGTACATGATGAGCACAATCAAATGATACTTTTTTTTTTTTTTTTTTTTTTTTTTTTGTGGGTACCGGGGGGACGACCTCAGGACCTCGCGCACCAACAGGCACCCGTGCCGCTGAGCGATATCACCGGCCCCTTTTTCGTATGTGGGTTCCGGGAGTCGAACTCGGGCCTTCGCGCTTGCAAGGCAGGCGCTTAAGCCGCTGAGCCGTCTCACCGGCCCTCAAATGATACTTTTTAAGAACACATTTAGAAATGATTTTTAAATTGAATCCACTTATCCCCTTTCTTGGCTATTTGCCCCTTTCTTGGCTTTCTTGGCTTTCTGCCCCTTTCTTTATGGGGAGAAATGGAGTGTAGTTAATCTTCCCTCAGCCTGTCACAGACCTGAGCAGGCTTGTCTGTTCAGAGAATAAAAGGAAGATACTTCCCTGGGAATGACTAACCTGTCCTTCTGCCTCAGGATCATGAACATCTTGTTACCTTATATTTCTTACCTGTGGGGAACATGAAATTCCTACTTGGAACCTTTAGGCTGGCTCCATTCCTTCCAGTGGCTCAGTAGCTGCTATGTGATTTGGGGAAGAGCCAGGTAGATTGTTTTGACAGAAGTTAAGAGAACCCAAGAAGTCAGATCTGGTTTCCAGAAGTATTTAAAAAGCATCAGTGGAACTGTAGTACATTGCTAGTGTCATATTTCTGTTGCATGTAGTGAGCTGCGGGGCTTATTACTACCTTCCCTCCTTGTGCTTCAGTGCTGCCCTCATCTGGTGAGTGCTTGAAGGGCTTTGGCCTGTGGGATGTTGGTCTCCAGCTCATTTGGACAGCGAGTTAAAGCTCTTTCAGTTTCCCTTAGGTGGAATCTCACCTTAACACTTCACACGCCTCTGGCTGTCAGTGCCTGAACAGATTGCTCGGTGGTATACTCCTAGCCCTTGTTAGCGAAAAATGTTATAATTCTGTGTCTGTTCTCCATCAGGATCGTTTTCTTCCTTTTGGGAATAGATCCCAAATATCATAATATACACAAGTACCCACCTTTTAAAAATTAATTAATAATCATCTATAATTCCAAAGAAATTTTCTGAGCCTATCCAGATTATGTGGTAATCAAATCACAGCCCCAGCTCTGAGAATTTTGTTTTGGTGAACAGTATAATACACACTGGCCTGTTCAGGGGCAGGGGTACAGTAAGTGCTCAGCATGGGTGAGGCTCTGGATTCAATCCCTAGCACCAAAAAAAAAAAAAAAAAAAAAAAAAAAAAGAAGTATTCAGATGGATGAGAGTGAGCAGAGCCCATTCACAAGTAAAATATGTTTCAGTGAATTCCTTGCAAACAGAGCAAGAGGGCTATGGGTGTGTTTGTGTATAGATATAGATATAGATATAGATATATAGATATATAGATAATCATGTTTGGGCATATATTCCCAAGACGAAAAAGACCTCTCCGATTTAAAATACACATAGAAAATAATAGACTTTTTAAATTGACAAGGAACAGAAATATACCATCCAGCTCTCAGTCTGAATATTGACAGTCCGAGGTTTGTGAAGGGTTGCAGTGAAATCCTCTGAAGGAGCTGTAACAGGATGACTGTAAACATTTCATATTGGGCTGCTTCTCTGTGCATTTGTTTAAAATAGCACTTCTTATAGTTGCTTTACATGAAATGAAATTTTCCATAGGTAAGTCAGTTTTATAGCATTGTAT
Source organism: Erethizon dorsatum (assembly GCA_028451465.1). Classification (NCBI taxonomy): domain Eukaryota; kingdom Metazoa; phylum Chordata; class Mammalia; order Rodentia; family Erethizontidae; genus Erethizon; species Erethizon dorsatum. The sequence goes on from CM051835.1 coordinate 83,482,255, forward strand.
AGTATGTCCATATATGGGCACATATAAAACAGTGAAAATTACTTACATTTTTGGTGATGATGGAATAACGTAAATTTTAAGTTAGTTTCTGTTATCTCATATTGTGCAAATTAAGATATAATGACATTTTTATGTGGATACTGGGTAGAAATAGCATGAATTCTTTCCTGTATTTGTGAATGTCAAAATAATGGTAAATCTGACAGTTTTCAGTACTGTGGATCATGCTTTGCAATTTCATTTTCCTTTATCTGACATTTGGATCATTCAACTTGAACATAAAGATGTCATGATTTTTTTTTTATAGCAAAATCAAAAATATGCCCGAAGTGAATCTATCCAGAAATAACCCATTATTAACCTTAAATCTTATTATTTGCTAGAACATTTTAGGTAGTTTTATAAAGGGTTGGAGACACCTCAAGGGGTGGAAATGAGGGGCAAATGAATGGATTAGTTTAAGATGAACTTGGGGGTACTGGCTTGGGTTTGAGGTGGAGTAACAGAAAGTTGCAGGAGGAAAGAGAAATTGGTGTGATCTGCTAAAGATTTTATAGCAGGCAAATCATATTCCAGAGCTAGACTCTACTAGCAAGTTACTGTAAGGCCCTAAAAAGGCATGGAGAGATAGTTTTTCAGAATGATGAGGGTCTGTGTTATTCTGTGATAAGTACAGTGATCCTGCAAAGATACCCTTCTTGGCCTCTATAAATAAGCATTGCATGACATGGCAAAAGATACTTATAAGATATAAATAAGGTTATAAACATGGATTGTCTGTGTTGAGCCAGTCTAATCAGGAGCCTTTAGGTGCAGAGAACTTGCCCTTGTAAGAGTCCGAGAAGGGGCACAGAGAGGGAGAGAGAAATTCCAAGCCTGAGAAGGATCCAGGTCATTGCTGGGCATGAAATGTAGGAGCCTGTGTGCAAGGATCAGAAAGAGGCCTCTAGGACCTAAGGGAAGCTCGCAAGTGTCAAGTAGGCAAGAAATAGATGCTCCTGCGCAGGAACAGTAGTCTGCCAACATCCTGAACAAGCTGGGAAGCACATTCTCCCTTAGCGCCTCCAGTAAGGAATTCAGCCCCATGGCTACCTTGAGTTTGGCTTCCTAAGGTGCTGAGCAGAAGACCCAGTTGAGCCACACTGTACCTGGACTTCCAACCCATAGCAAAGTGAGACAACTAGGGCTATTGTTTTAAGCAGTTCATGGGTGCTAATGTGGTATGGCCGAAATATAAATTAATATACACTCCTTGTTGAATGCGTGCCCATAATCCCTTGATTCATAATATAGCAGTTCTCCCTGGAATGTCAGAAACTGCCAGGCCAGAGCTAGTTATGTCAGTGGATACCTCTGATGTTTCAAAGTGAATTTCTACAACTAAAGTCTGTCTTCATACATTTATGAAAGCTTACAGAGTTCTGTGAAAATCTAAGTTTATTTTTGAAGTCTGGAAAGAGAAGTACTTCAAGCACTATTGAAGCCTGCTCTTGGCATTGATGTGTGTGTGTGTGTGTGCATGTGTGCTGGGGCCTTGTGCATGCTAGACAAGCACTTTACCACCAAGCCACATCCTCAGCCCTGTTCATGACTTTTCAGTGGAACATTTCAGCCCCTTTTGTGCTAGTTGCCATGGGAATGGGCTTGGTAAGTGAAGTGTACTGAGTGGAAGCAATGCTGATTGTCAGGAGTTTACAATTTAGGTGGGAAGAAAGTGTTTAAGATTTCAAATATTAAAACAAGGACTGGATGTTAGTTACTTTCCTGTCACTGGAACAAAATACCCAACACCTGCCACTTAAAGGAGAAGTTTATTTTGATTTATGGTTTCAAAGTGTTCAGTCCATGGTTGTCTGGCTCCCAGACAGCAATGACAGGGTGGGAGGTGAGCAGAAGAAAGCTGCTCACCTCATGGCATCAAGGAAACAGAGAGCCAAAAGAGGAGCCAGGGGCAAGAATACACCCTTTAGACCCCACCCCAGTGATTTGTCGTTAACGAGACCCCACCACCTGACAACACATCCAGCTGTCAAGTCATCAGTGGAGTAATCTGTGGATGAGTACACTGCCCCCATGATTTAATCACCTCCCCAAAGCCCCACCTCTGAACACATGAGATTTTTGGGAGACATTTTAGTTCTAAACCATAACAGAGTGTGTCCTTTCCTCTGCTGTTCAGCTCAGTGACACAAATTATGTTGTGATGATGAAAATGATAGCTAATACTCACACAGCACTTACTCATCATCAGGGACCGTTCTAGGTGCTTTGTACATATTAACTCATTTAATCTTACAACTGTCCTGTGAAGCAGAGGGCTATGACTCCACCCTACTACTTGGAATCCTACAACTGCTCTCAAGCTTGGCATAAAACAGATTTCCTATTCCCATTGTAGACTTTCGCATCTCAAGTTCTGCAGCTTTCATAGATAGATTTTCTAGTGGGGGGGGGTCTTAGTTAATCTGCGTTTATTGCAACATGAATGTTTCTGGTGTAACATCCCTACAAGGCTCTACTGGAACCTCTTCCTACAGATGAGAGACCTCCTTCCACAGAGGGTCCCTAAAGTGCCTGGGATTGGACTGCTGGTATAGTTCTACTGTTGCTATAGTTACAGTGTTAACTCCAAAAGCACAATGATTGAGAAAAAGGCATTCTTTGTGTAAGGAATGATATGTAATATGGATTAAAAAGCATAGTGAGGCAAGAATTAAATTATATCTTTGAAGATACTTAGATAAACTCTATCACATAAATCCATTGAAGAATTATTTACAATGTGATATGGACTTTAGAATAATTTGATATTAGCAGAAAATAGGAAAACATAACTCAAGACATAAAACTTACAGATTTAATTGTGTAAACATAATTAATGTCCGATGTATACTTGCTTCCTTAAAATATATTTTATAAGCCAGGTGTGGTGGCGCACACCTGTAATCCCAGCATTTGGGAGGCTTGGGCAGGAGGATCTCTGTGAGTTCGAGGCTAACCTGGGCTGCATAGTAAATTCAAGGCCCGCCTGAACTACATGGTGAGACCTTGTCTCAAAAAACAAACAAAAAAACAAACAAACAAAACAACAACAACGAATTTTAGATATAGGAAAATTTTATTTATTAGGAAATTCATGTTGGTCACCAGTAGGGCTTTGGTGAAATCACAGCTCAAAGATGAGAGCAGCTTTGAAAACCAAAGGAGTGGATATACATATCTGCTCTTTTGATAAGATGTTAGTATTATTAACTTGCACTTTTTTATTGCTTTCAAATTTCTGTAGCTTCTCCTGTTCTTTGTGCCATAAAGTTCGTGAGTTTTGCACAGCAAAATATGGCTTCCAACAGTTATTTTTCATTTGTTTGTTGAAATTGGCACCACCTGTATCTGTCAGGTGGCTTAGACATCCATAAAACCACTGGTTCTTTACCTGCAGGCTGACAGATGTTACTACTACACCAGGTGTGACATGAACACCCCCATTTGGGGTGGTGCTGGGGTAATCAGGGAAGGAAATATTCATAAAACAAATCTGCAGAACCATTCCTTGGCCCGGATGCTTCTGGTACTCACCTTCTGACATAAGCTTCGTCTCTTGAACCTCACATAGTGGACCATCTCCACAGTTGGTTAAACTAAATTATGCCTTTTTGCAACTCTTATCCATTGATCAGAATTTCACCCTCCCCCTTTCAAATATTTGGAGTTGATGATCATGTTCCCTCTAAGACTTCTGCGAAGCAACTATAAATTCTTGTATTTTTTATCATGAAAATGTGTACTTCTAGTGGTGCCAGAGCCAAGGGGAGAATGAAGAACAAAGGGTCCGTCGAAAGTCCAACAAAGGAGACCAAAGTTAAAGAGGAGATTTCTCCAGAGGACAGCAGTGGCTATAGGACTTCACTCAGTGAGGGGAAGTGGGTGACACTGAGGAGAAGGTGGTAACTAAGAGGGCACCTGAAGGACAAGTAACAGCCACACAGGGTTGAGAGGCAGAGAGGCATTCCAGACAGAATAACATGAGGAATAGTCCATTCAGAAAATTGCCAACATTATATTTTACTAAGGCTAAAGCATGAATTATTTATTTGTTGGAGCATGGATTTTGAAGAGTAATACTAGACACCCTGGAGTTTGTGTCATGGAGAAGTCTTTGAAGAGTTTCTTGTGAGAGATGTGATACTGTAAATTTTATATTTTAGGACTGTTAACCTAAAGAATGATGTGGGATGAAGGGAGGTAAGTTCTAGATGGTGATTTGAGTGGGAGAAGGTGGTAGATTGAGCTAAATCAGAGGTACCTTACTTCCTGCCCTGAAACCATGGATGCTTGGTGGTACCATTCACTGGCCAGATATATAAAATATGGAGCAGAGTTTTAAGGTGGAGGCAAATGGTATGCAAGTGACTTCGCCTCTGAAAGTGTTGAGTTTGAGCAAATAGTCAGACTTTCAGTTCCAGAAGATGGATGGGTATAGGGCTCTACTGCCCAGGAAGTCTAGATATGCAGATATAATTGAGTGAAAGGAAAAAGAAAGACAAGCATGCTGAGCAAGTCAGGGGTGGTGCACACTTGTATTCCCAGCACTCTGGAAGGCTGATGCAGGAGGATCTGAAGTTCAAAACAAGCCTGAACAACTTAACAGTTTAGCAAGACCCTGTCTCAAAATGAAAAAGCACTGGGGATTCAGCTCAGTGCAAAGACCCTGAGTTCAACCCCCAGTACTGAGGACTGAGGATAGATAACTAAGGAACACTGCATCTTGAAAATAGATGGAGAAAAGGAGGAGCCTTGGGAAAAAGAAGTAGTAGCCAGAGAAGTAAGATAAAAGCCTGGAGCATATAATGTCATGAAATCCCACTGTTAAAAAGAAAGGAATGGGGGTCGGTGAGATGGCTCAGTGGCATACGTGCTTGCCTGGCAAGCGCGAGGGCCCAAGTTCGACTCCCAGAACCCACATACGAAAAAAGGGGCCGGTGATATCGCTCAGCGGCACGGGCGCCTGCTGGTGCGTGAGGTCCTGAGGTCGACCCCCTGGTACCCACAGAGAAAAAAAAAAAAAAAAGAAAGGAATGGTTAACAGTGTCAAATTGTGCAAGGAGGACAAGGTATACAAAGATCTCTTTGTCCATCAAGTTTGGCTACCAGGAGGTGACTATCTCCTTGTTGTCTTCCTATAGATACTCTGTATACCTCTTGAACCTAAATAAAATGTACACGAAACAAATAGACTAAATGTTGGAGTCCATTATTGTTTCGTAATATGAATATCATTCCTCTAGTAATATTCCTAAAAGCATTGTTTCCATTCTAGGTAATCCTGTCCCTATTGTAAAGTCATTCTGTGCTTGTGATCAACTTTATTAAGTCTTTTTAATGTGAACCTCTGTCAAATGAGATAATATGTGGACAAGACTTAAATAACAGACTCCTTAAAACCTAAAGGTAGGACTTCGCTCCAGTTCCTTTTGTTGGTTTCAGGCCACTCCTTTATATATTGGTCTCTGAAGGCCAACTAAGTCTAAGAATGGCCTATCTTAGTGATAATAAAATTAGTAACCATAGCATCCACATTCAACAAAATAGTCTGTGTAAGAGATTCTTACTTATCCCTAATTGCCTTGAAACAGATGAGTAAGCATAAATGTATTTTATCATCCCAACATCTTTAACAAACACCTCTTTGATGTGACAGCAAATATTGGGAAAACAACCGCTTATTAAATAAACTGTTAAGTGGAGGAAACTGTTGTTTAGAGCTTTCTTGATTTCTAATTATTGGTTGACATTAAAAGGTAATCACGAGGTTACCCACGTGGCAGAATTGTGGCAATGTTAGCTCTTCAGAATAAAATAATGAACTTGCTAACAGGAAAGCAGAGCTCTGAAAAACAAAGAAAATTGTTAGCCAGCTGAAGCATACGTCTTCGTAGGAGAAAGTCTGGCCACCGTTGTTGCTCGGTTTGTTGTCTTGTATAAAAGGACATTGATTAGACACTTTTTTTTTTTTAGAATTCTTAAAGTCCACAGTAGCTTAAGGTCTTATAGTGGTTTAAAAGTTTAGTATGTTTGGAAATAAAGCATGGAAAACTACCGGATTATGTTTCTTCTTACATTTAAGATATTGAGAAAATGAGCTCTGTGTTTGCAAAATATTTCTATCATGGTATCCAAATAAATATGTCTAGATTTACTAAAAACCTTTAAGAAGTTCATGAATCATTTATTTTTACTTAAAATTAGTGTGTAAGGACAGCTCTTTGGTTAGCGCTGACCTTTGCCAGGCTTAGTCTGTCCTCCCAGAATGACCTTTTTGACTTTCTATCTGGTTCCCTGCTTTATTTCAAGGGTCTCTTGGTCCAGGAAGCCTGTTCATATCTTCTTAGTTAATCTCTCCCACTAGAGGCTCCTGGCATTCAGAGTTTTCATTTGACACTTACTGTTGCCTCTTGAGTCTCAGCTTTTGATGCAAAATGGCTTTGTGAGCATTTGGGTTTTCAAGCTGAAGGCATTATTAAAGTACCAGGGAAAAAAGAAGACGATGCTGGAAATAAGACTGGCTGTGATTCTTACTGAATTTCAGGGCATTTTTGGTGATCAGTCGTATTAAGATAGAAAGCCAAAACATTTCAACATGTTTCTGACTCTAGTTTCTGATTGGTAATCAGGGGCGAGGGAAAAAATTGGGGCTATGTCTTATCAGTCCCTTGATCATCCTCTATTTAGATATTCACAAGGGCAAAAAAGCCTTTAGATGCATGTGGTTTGAATTACACAGTTTTTTTCTATATTGAGTGAACTATATTTAAATTAAAATTGAAGCTTTGTAAAAAGCTTCCTTGCAATTTTCCATGTACTTGAGTCTGTCAACCTGCTGATACAGTAAGTGAATCTAATCGTTTGATTGGATTATGGCATAATTTTATCTCTAAGACACAGTGAAGGTCATGGTCCTTTACAAATGATTAAATTAGAGGAGAGCAAAATAAAGAGTAAAGATTGATTGTCAGACTGAGTGAACAGAAGATTGAAATGTGGAGCCTCAGAGAAACTAATATGTCCCGTTCCCAGCCCCGGATGAACCTGGAGTCTGTGGGAGGCCAGGAAAGAACAGGCTCCTGTGCCTCTCCCCCGAGATGCCCATTTCATCGGGGCTGGTGGATCAGTATTTCTAAAGCCCCCCAAGTGATTCTAATGTGCAGTCAGGTTTGAACTACTGAAATAGATGAAAATTCAAGCTATTTAAAGAAAAGTTCTCTTAATAGACAAAAGTAGTTTTCTAAATAGCTGTCGGACAACAGGAGACATGAGAAAAATAAAGGAGAGAAATTTTCAGTATAAACTTACCAGAGGGTTTTGTTGTTGTTGTTGTTGTTGTTTTTGAGACAGGGTCTCACTCTGTAAACAGGCTGACCTTGAACTCACTATGTAGCCCAGTCTGGCCTTGAACACATGGCGATCCTCCTGCTTCAGCCTCTCGAGTGCTGGGATTTCAAGTGTGTGCCACCACACCTGACAGCAGAAGTTTGTAGTCCCTATTCAAAATTCTGAAATAGAAAAGCTCTGAAAAACAAGGTTTCCATAACTTGATGGTGAAATCTAACCAAAACCGAACATATTTGATATCAAAACCTGAGGCTTTTTCTAGTCTTCCTTTGTCCCATTTGGTGTGAATAATCATGTATTTCATCACAGAAATATTAATGTGTCTGACAAGTAGCTGCTCCACATTTCACTGAGGATATGACGTAGAAGGGATAACTTTGTGAAATGTACAAAATGCTGAATTCTGAAATGCAGTTAGCTCCATAGGGTTAAGAAAAGGGTTATGGATCATAGGAGAAGATTATGAAAGGAAAGGCCAAGGTAATAATTTAGGTTTCTTTTGATTACCGAGGCAATGGTTCAGCTTCCACATTATATGAAAAACAGTAGCCCATGTCAGAATGTGGTTCGTGGCTCTCATACGCACTTCTCAAGCCTCCCGAGAAGAGGGTCCTATTGTAGGCACGGTGAGAGAATCTAAGTTTAACCAACGATCGAAGTGGGTGTAGAAGGAAATGTCCGGCAGTCTGGGAGTGTCTAGCTGTAAGGTTCTTGTGCAGGGTCTCTTAGAAGGTGGAGTTCAGAACTTAGCCAGCTCCTCATCCTCTGCATGAAGGGTTGACAGTGTTGGAGGGAAGTGTTCCTTTTCCAATGCCAACAGGTCCTTTAGTATGGACAGAAAATTCTAGCCTCTATTTAGGCAGTGGCTCAACGTCTTCGGTTTTTTAATATAAACCTCACAATTTTTGTGAAGCAGACTTTGAGTCCTTCTAACATGTTTTGAAGATTTTTGATGGGAGTAGCTTAGGGCAGGGGATTGTCTTCTCTTTGAAAGTTCCTTGTCCTCTTCACTTTGAGCCATTTCACTCTCTTAGGTCCCTTCTATATTCTCTTAAGCATTATCCGTGTATCTACCTCATGTGGGTCACTGAACAAGTGTCCATTGCTATGGAAAATGTGAGGAAGAGAAGGTTCCTGACATAGTGGTGCTTCCAGCCCCAAAGAGAGACATCAGCCACACAATCTAAAATGATTATGTGGTTGCCTGTGTGTTAAAGATCTGAGAAGATGCTATGTGAGCATGTAAGGGGTGTGTGCCCAGTTTGTGTTTTGCTTGATCAGTGCTTAACCTTTTGTGCTTTGTAGGAAGAACAGTCTGCCTTTGTTGTTGTTTGTACACTGCTGGGAATCAACCCAGGGCTTCACCCATGCTAGCAAGTGTTCCACGTTTAGCTACAGCCCCAGGTCCCTTTGGGTTTTTTTGTTAAAAATCTTTTCCATCCTGGAGAAGAGATATAGAAGCTGTGTGTGTCAGTCAGTGTTTTACTAGAGAAACATATATAACACAAGATATACAAACATATAGGAATTTACAAGATAGGCTTACAGTAGTCACCCACAGAGTTGGAAGAGGAAGCGTGCAGAGGGTATCTGCACACTGGAGATGGAAGGATTCAGTCCAGGGCCTGGAGCTCACTGCAGTGTCCCATGCAAATCCGTATCAGGAGGCTGATGGGTCTGCGATGGAAGGCTGAAGAGTCTGCCATGGAAGACAGGAGATGATGTCTAAGGTGAAGGTGAAGACTGTAGCTCCTCCAAAGAAACAGAAGCAGATCTATTCTTCCTCATTTCCCCTTTATACCATCCCAGTGACAAACTGCCCTAGGGTGGGTCTTCTACACCCTAGGGTGTAGAATTGCTGAACTGGTTTAGTTAAGCTTCTCTTAACTAAACTTCTCAATCAATCATCACACTATGACTACATTCCACCTGGCATAAAATATATCCTCCCACTGTAGAGGTTAAGAAGATGCAGTATGTGCAGGAATCTCATTTATTTTATGTGAAAAAAAAGCTTAGCTTCTTTCAAAACTAAATGTGGAATTGTTCTTGCCCTTCTCACTGTAGATCTCTCACTTTTGTGGTACCTCAAAATGCTCTATTGTTTTCTTCCTCATCTCATTCCTCCTTTCTTTCTGCACCAAATTGTCGAAAAGATATAGTGGTATGTAGTGTTAAGAATCTACTTTCCTTTTTCTGAACTGTATATATATATATATTTTTTTTTGTGGGTACCGGGGGGTCGACCTCAGGACCTCGCGTGCCAACAGGCACCCGTGCCGCTGAGCGATATCACCGGCCCCTTTTTCGTATGTGGGATCCGGGAGTCGAACTCGGGCCCTCGCGCTTGCAAGGCAGGCGCTTATGCCACTGAGCCATCTCACCGGCCCTGAACTGTATATTTTGAGCCTTACTTCTAATTAGAGAAGGAAACACTGAGGTCCTGTGAAAGGAATTCAGATCTAGAACACTGAAATAGGAGGGTAAAGAAGGCTTGTTTTTGATTCTCTGTGAGCAAATAAGTGATCCACCTTATGCATCATTTTCCATCTCTATTATCACAGTGGGGTCCTCCCTGGGAGGTCAGAGAATGGGAAGCCATTGGCAGGGTCCCAGTGAATGTTCAGAATCTTCATCTCTGCCTTACACTAAGTATTTAGGATACTGTGAAGGAGAAAAACTCCAAAATAGATGGTGATATTACAATAAACCTACAAACAGCTCAAAATATAAAGTATGCAATGATTGATATTTTAATTATGTCACTTTTTAAAATTTGTATATCTCCACATGTTTATGAAGGTTTTGCGTGGTCATCCCTCACCTTTATAACCCCTAGTCCCTTTTCCCTCTCTACTTCTTTTTTTTTTAATGTGGGTACCGGGAGTCAAACTCAGGACCTCACGCTTGCCAGGCAGGTGCTTATGCCGCTGAACTATCTCACCGCCCCCCTACTTCTTTAACTGTAAATCTTCCAGCCGTGAGCATTTTTAGAGCCAAACTCTGAAGGTTGGCGAGAGGGAATGATTGCCTTCTTGCTATTGTTTTGATTGTCCTGAGAGAGTCTTCAGGCATCAAAGAATCCGCTAAATCAAGAGTGTGTGCTTTTGAATGGCATTCGCACCAGCCTACAGGGAAAGCAGGACAATGACAACAGCCTCAGGCAAGCTGCTTTCCTCAGGGTACAATGCTGGCCACTGGGAAAGCTTCCGGAGTGGAGTCTCCAGGGGGTCTAGCACATTGCTGCTCTTGCCTTCCAGTAAATGAATATAAATTAAATTAATTTGAATAGCAAATCTGCAACTTAACCTTGAACTCTTACGTTCCCCCTTTAAAGTGTCATTACTGTAATATATTCAGCCTATCCCAGTCTCCACCGTTACCACTTCCAAACATCCAAATACACCCACAGGTGTGTGTGCACGCTCATCACACACACACACACACACATACACCACAGATGCTTCTCAGCAGTGTCCCAAAGGGAAAAAGCTTGGTCGTTAAGGAATTTTTATTTACTACCAAGCATAGATTTCCCAAAGATTAATGTTATCTTTCAAAGTGACTGTGGTTTAAATTTTTGTCTCTTTACTGTTCCTCTTTGAGAATGCTTTTAAGGATGGATTTTAAGCATTCACAGTGGAGAGGACAAGAGGACATGGAAGTGCTAAAAATTTTGGAAGATAAATAGGGTCTAAGACACTTCAGATTTTAAAGGTCATCTTGCCTATTCCTGTCTCAGTCACTTTCTCTTCGCAGAGGCAATACATCTGACACCCACAACTTAAAGGAGGAGAGGTTTATTTTGGCTCACAGTTTGGTCCACAATGAGCTGGCTCAAGACAGAACAGCATAGCAGAAGAAAAGCTCTTCATATCACTGTGGTCAGGAAACAGAGAAGGGAGGAGCAGGGAAGGAAATACACCCTTCCAGGTCACACCCCCAGCGACCAGCCTCTTCCCACCAGACCCTGCCCGTTGACAGCAAGTCAGCTACATTGCCCTGAAGCCCCTCACAGAAGCACGGGAGGCCCCTGGGGGATGTTCTGCATCTCAACCGTAACAATTCACCTCTCATCTGCCCAGTGCAGTTGCTTTTAGGTGGCATATTATCCAAAATGACTTTTGTAAACATGACAATTGTTCATTGAGTTTGAACAGAGAACCACTTAAACCAGAAGCACCTATCTCAGTGTTTCTAGAATTTCTATATGAGCTAGTACCTTGGAGTGACAAATACTATTTAGTGTCTTTGTTAGGGTACCATGTATATTTTAGTAACTTAATTAGTATTTTCATGGTTTCTGAATATTACATAGTTATGTTTTTGAAGTGCTCATCCTGGCATATATACCAATGTTTCACCATATACACATTCTGCCAACTAACTTTTAAAAACTAAGTCAATGTGATTCTTCTGAATTTTTGGCCTGAAAATTCCTATACAGAAGTTTTTCTATTACAAAACAAAGTGCTCACTTCGGCAGCATATATACTAAAATATTACAAAACGAAACGGGGCAGCCAGTAAACTTAGGTTTCATTGCAACAGCTCCTAATTGGGTTGCATATCTAAAAACAAAGTACTACTTTGGTGGCTACCTTTTTCTTCTTCTAATTTGATTTTTCCTCTAATATTTTATTAGGTGCAGAGAGAGCTAGCAGCTGTTATTGCTTTGAAAGCAAGGAAGTCTGGTGAGTAGTCTCTTATGGGGTGGGAGAGAGATTATAATTCTCTGGGGAATATTTCACATACCGCCAGGAAGCATGCAGTTGAATATCTCAGGATGCTTTGATGTAGAGTTAGACAAGTGTCACTGTTCTTAAAAGCCATTATCTTACCATCAAAGTAACATAGGGTATTATAATTTTTAAAGTAAAATTTCACTGCTTTGCTCTAATTTATTTAAGATTTCAAGGAAAAATTAAATATATATTTATAGTTCACTGCAGCCTTGAAAATGATCTGTCAGGTCAGATTGTATCATACATCATAATGACAGAGAACAAAGAATATTACAGTGGTGGTATCTTTGTAAGGCTATACATAGTTTTTCTTTATCTCTATGTATTTTTCCCTACAAGTAATTTGTTTAATGACATTTCAAAGCAAGCGTTTTTCATCGGACTGATTACATGGATCAGACTCCACATACCTGTAAGATATAATCTACGGAAGGAATAGCTAGAAACAAAAATAGGGCTTTCAAATGTATTTTGAAGGAGAAGAAAACATTCTCTGCTGAAATCCAATATGAAATGGTGACTCACTGAAGTAGAAAAACGCTTGCTTAGACAGAGGAAATGTCAGAAAGGGGCATCGTGTGCTATTCCTCCCTGCTCAGAGAGAGGAGGACGGCGCCGAATGGAATGAAAGTCGGAAAGGAAGTCCTTGGAAAATGTTAAATTGGAATAAGACTTTTCAGGCAGAAAGACTAGGCTCAAGTCACAGTAGTGACAAAACTTGAAGAAATATGGAATAGAAATGTCTTAACACAAGCCATACATTCTCTGTTTTTCTTTTTCCAATTAGGAACTGCAAGTTTTTTTAACATCTGAGTTACTTTTGAATCAAACACACCTGGTTATTGTATTCATGTTACTTTCTTTGTTGATTTGATGGACTTGGAGGACATGGAGACTGGATGTTGTAAAGGTGGAGAGGCAGAGGCAGATGCAAGGATTGGCGATCTTGGGTATCGAACAGAGGGGGCAGTGTGACTAGGGCTCTTCAGCAAACAGCGTTAGATTGCGAGTATTTGTAGAGGTGGAAGCCAGCGTGGAAAAAGGACATCAATACAAAGACTGTAAGAGGGAGGTCTTAGACTTAAAGCCACTAGAGCCAATCTTGTTTCTTACAATGGTAAAGAGACAAAACTTAAAGTCTGTATGAGTTGGGATGGCAGTGTGTTGGAGGATAAGATTTGGGTTTTATTAGTTTCACAATAAGTAGAGAAGTAGTTAAAAAACAAACAAACAAACCACTGAGTATATCATTGTCAGAGACAGAACAAGAAATGCAGAGGAAGCTGGAGGCAGTGGTGACAGATTTATCCAGAGTGGGATGGGAAGGCTTCTGATAAGGGGTGAGCCCTGCAGATATCCAGACAAGAGCCTTGGAGCAGAGGCATTGTCCCCACGATTTGCGTGGGACAGCAGAGGCAAGAGTGGCCAGGGCAGGTGAACTAGGCAGAAAGAGGTAGGCTGTGGGTGTTTGGCTGAGAAAGTTGAACTTTCAGGGTGTGAAGGGAAGTGAAGATGAGTAAGCAACACCCAGATATGTTACAGTTGCAAAAAAGATGGGTATGAAGTCAATTTTATTAACCTTGTTGTCACCAGATGAGGCTAACATGTCTGTTTTCTTTTTTTTTTTTTTTTTTGTGGGTACCGGGGGGTCGACCTCAGGACCTCGCGCGCCAACAGGCGCCCGTGCCGCTGAGCGATATCACCGGCCCCTTTTTCGTATGTGGGATCTGGGAGTCGAACTCGGGCCCTCGCGCTTGCCGGGCAGGCGCTTAAGCCGCTGAGCCATCTCACCGGCCCCCTAACATGTCTGTTTTCCTACTTAATTGATCTATGTAGCTTGGAATATGAATACAACTTTGGCAACTTCTCAAGGACAGAGTAAAGTGATCTCACACACCTACACTAATGATGGGGGCATAATTGATAGCAGCTGTTCGGTTCCAGTGTCCCTAACACTATGATCCAGTACCTGCATGGCTAGAGGTCTATCTTAGGACATAGTCAGGGATGCACGGGAAGATTAAGGTAGAAAGGTATCTTGCTGGCTGGGTGAGTTGGCACACACCTGTAATCCCAGCACTTGGGAGGCTAGGGCGGAGGATCACGGTGAGTTCAAGACCAGCCTGGGCTACATAGTGAGTTCAAGGCCAGCCTGAACTATACAGTAAGACCCTGACTCAAAAACAAAAACCAAAACAAAGCAAAACAAAAAAAAAGTGTCTCTTGCAGTGCTTTTTCTTTCTTTTTTTTTTTTTTTTTTTACCAATAAGAAAGTAGAAAAATTCCCTGTCATAGATCAGTGACCAATGTGATGGAACATTAACCAGCTTTTAAAATTTTTTAATAATTAATATAGTAAAATACTCAGTGAAATTGTATACAATAGCATATATACTTTTCTTTTTATAATAAAAATATCTTGACTTATTTTTCTTATTACAGTAGTGCATGCTCATTGAAAAAGAATGTGTAATACATTAATGTATGAAGAAGAAATTGAAAAATCATGTTTTCCCAATATAGATAACTACTAGTACTTTTGTGGTTTGTATTTCCAGATATTCTCCTATTACTATGCCCCTATTACTGCATATTTATATTAACATGTGGATTTTAAGATAACTTTGGATTTATACACATGTAATAAGAAATACAAATAGATGCCAAGTGCCCTTTTTTTTTTTTTTTTTTTTGAGACAGGGTCTCACTCACTATGCAGTTCAGGCTGGCTTTGAACTCACTCTATAGCTCAGGCTGGCCTTGAACTCCTGGCAATCCTCCTGCCTCAGCCTCCCAGTGCTGGGATTACAGGCATGCGCACCACACTGGACTCAAGTACTCTTTCTCTAAGCTTCCCAATGGTAACATTTTGCAAAGGTGTGATTCAGTACCACAACCAGGATATTAACACTGAAACAGAACATTTCCGTCTTCACAAGATCCCTCTGGTTGTTTATAGCTGCCCCAGCTTTCTACCTACCCTTCTTCTTCATGCTGTAACCCCTGACAATCACTAGTCTGTTCATTTCTATAATTTTGTCATATTGAAAATATATAAATGTAGTTACGCATTGTGTAACTTTGGGACTTGACTTCTCACTTGCATGATTTTCTGGAGTGTATTCCAGTTGTTGTGAATATCAGTAGTTCTTTCCTTTCTTATTGCTGAATCATATTCCTCATTGCAGTATAGTATTTTTATGCATTTACCCACTGAAGGACATCAGGATTGTTTCCAGGTTTTGGCTATGACAACTAAAGCTGCTACAAATACTCATGAATAGTACAGGTTTTTATGTGAACCTAAGTCTTTCTTTCTCTGAGGTAAATATCCAAGTGTACAATTCCTGGGTTGTATGGTCACTGAATTTATTTTTAAGGAACTCCCAAACTTTTCCGGAACGGCTGAACCATTTGACATTCTCACTAAGAATGCATAACTGGTCCAGATTCTCTATGTCTTTGTCAGCATTTGGTATAATTGCTATTTTTTTACATTTTATTTTAGCCATTCTGATGAGTGTATAGTGAGATCTCTTCGCAGTTTTAGTTTCATTTCCCTGACAGCTAACGATGTTGAACATCTTTTCATGTACTTGTTTGCCACTGAATGTCATCTTTAGTGGCGTGCTTCTTTGTGTCTTTCCCCCATTTTCCTAATTAGGTTGTTTGGTTGTTTTTTTTGTTTTTTTTTTGTTTTTTTGTAGGTACCAGGGGTCGACCTCAGGACCTTGTGTGCCACCAGGTGCCTGTGCCGCTGAGCGATATCACTGGCCCCTTTTTCGTATGTGGGTTCCGGGAGTTGAACTCGGGCCCTCGCACTTGCCAGGCAGATGCTTACGCCGCTGAGCCATCTCACTGGCCCCAGGTTGTTTCGTTTTTCACTGTGGAGTTTTGAGAGTTTTTAACATATTCTAGATATTAGTCCTTTGTCAAGATGTGGTTTGTGTTTTTTTCTAGTCATTAACTCATTTTTCATCCTCTCAGCAGTATTTCACAGAGCAAATTTTTTTTTATATAAAGTACCCTTGTTACATTTTTTATGGAATGTCTTTGGATTAAATCTAAGAATTCTTCAACTAGCACTAAGTCTCAGAGGTTTTCTCTTGTGTCTTTTTCTTTTAAAAGCTTTATAGTTTTATGTTTAAATATGTCGTCCAGCCAGGTATAGTGGTGTATGCCTGTAATCCCAGCACTTGGGAGGCTGAGGCAGGAGGATTGCCACTAGTTCCAGGCCAGACTGGGGTGCACTGGGGTGAGTTCAAGGATAGCCTGAACTACATAGCAAGACCCTGTCTCAAAAAAAAAAAAAAAAAAAAGATATGGTCCATTTTCGGTTAGTTCTAATATAAAGTGTAAGATTTAGGTACAAGGTGTTTTGTTTTATTTTGGCCTATGAAATTACTCTAACAACAATTGTCATAAAGATCATCTGTCCACAAATTAAATTACTTTTGTATCTTTGTCAAAAATCCCATGAGTGTATTTGTGTGAGTATATTACTAGGTATTGTCTTCTTTGGGACAGATTCTACTGGTTTTTACCAATACAGTTTTTTGTTTGTTTGTTTGTTTGTTTGTACCGGGAATTGAACTCAGGACCTCTCACTTGCTAGGCAGGCGCTGTGCTGCTGAGCTCTATCCTCAGCACCCCCCACATACAGTTTTGATTGCTGTAACTACGTATAATCCTTTTTATAGGATTAATCTTTATGTTAATGATATTGATTTCCATCATTGTATTAACTGTATATACTGTAAAATTTTTTAAACAATTCTTGATTTTATTTATTTATTTTTTTTGTGGGTACCGGGGATCGACCTCAGGACCTTGCGTGCCAGCAGGTGCCTGTGCCGCTGAGCGATATCACCGGCCCTTTTTTTATATGTGGGTTCCGGGAGTTGACCTCGGGCCCTCGCGTTTGCAAGGCAGGCGCTTACGCTGCTGAGCCATTTCACCGGCCCCCTGACTTTTTTAACTGTCTGTCTGTATAATATTACCTTTTCCATAATGTGATATAGTTGGAATTATACAGTTTGTGGCCTTTTTAGACTGTGTTAGTCACTTTCCTCATCACTGGGACAAAATACTCAATACCTGCCATTCAAAGGAGGAAAGGTTTATGTTGGTTCATGTTTTAGAAATTTCAGTCCTTGCATGATCTGCTGGCTCCAGGCAGAAGTGGCATGGTGGAAGGGTCTGGCGGAGGAAAGCTGCTCACCTCATGGTATCCAGGAAGCAGAGAGTGAAGGAAGGGAGATACACCCTCAGTGACCCTTCTCCAACCAAACCCCAATGGTCAGCAAATCAGCTATAGTACCCCCATAATCCAGTCACCTTCTAATCACATGAGGCTTTGGGGGTCATTTTAGATTTAAACCATAACAAACTGGCTTCTTCTACTTAGTAATATGCATTTAAGTTTCTTTTGTGTCTTTTCATAGCTTGAAAGCTCAATTCCTTTTTTTGCTTGAATGCACCACAATTTATCTGTTCACCTACTAAAAAAGTCTTGGTTGCTATAAATTTTGGCAGTTGTGAATAGAGTGATTATAAACATCTGTAGGCAGATTTTGTGTGGATATAAGTTCTCAGCTCATTCAGGTAAATACCAAGAAGTGTGATAAAGTGTTCATCAGAGTATGTTAAATTTCGTTAGAAACTACCAAACCGTTTTCCATAGTGATTGCACAAGCAATGGGTGAGAGTTCTGTTGCTCTGCATTTTTGCTGCATTTGATGTCCTATTTTGGATTTGCACCACTCTAATTAATGTGTGGTGATACCTCATTGCTTATTTGTTGGTTTTTCATTATAGTTTTAATTTACAGTTCTGTAATGACATATGATGCAGAGCCTGTTTTCCAGTGCTTATTTGCCATCTCTGTATCTTCCTCAGTAAGGCATCTGTGCAGATCTTCTGCCCAATTTTTAATTAGCTTGTTCATTTTCTTACTGTTGAATTTTAAGAGTTCTTTGCATATTTTAGGTAATAATGAAGGCAATACCTTTATTAGGTATGCCTTTTGCAAATATTTTCCCATAGTCGGTGCTTGTTTTGTTATCAGTGTCTTTTTAAAATGGAATTTTTTTTAACTTACCAATTATTTCTTTCAAGAATCATGTCTTTGTTGTTGCATTTAAAAAGTTATTGCCAAACCAAGATCATGTGGATTTACCCCAGTGTTATTATCTAAGACTTTTATAGTTTTGTGTTTTACATTTAGATTTGTGGTTCATTTAAGTTCATTTGCATGAAGGGCATAAGGTCTGTATCTAGGTTCGGTTATTTTTGCAAGTGAATGTTCAGTTGTTTCAAAGACAATTGATGATGTATTCTCTCTGTCTCTGTCTGTCTCTCTGCCTCTCTCTCTGTGTCTCTGTGTCTCTCTCTCTGTCTGTCCGTCTGTGTGTCTGTCTGTCTCTGTCTCTCTCCAGCTTCTGTACTGGGGATTGAACCCAGGGCTTTCACACTAAGCTACATCTCCAGTTTCCCTTTTTAAAATTTTGATATAGGGTCTTGTTAAGTAGCTGAGTTACCCAAGCTGGGCTCAAACTTTCAATCTTCCTGCCTCAGCCTCCCAAAGTAAAATAAGGGTGAATAATATCAAGGAGAGTCGGTGTTCTTATTTTGTCCTTGACTTTAATTAAATATTTTCTGATTAGTAAACTAAGATGAAGATTATTCTGGGGAAAAACAATAATTCTTTTTCACAACCCCCCAAATCACAACAAATTTGGGGAGGAATCTAGGAGTAAAAATAGCCAACAAAGTAGGTACTACTCTATTCAAAAAATCCAAATATGGAAATTCTAGAAATACTCACTGTTTCCCCCTACATTCTCAGAGCTTGAATTGACATTGAGAGTGGATGAAACTGACAGCGGCAAGGTACAAGAGAGCCTGAATCCTGGGTGTTGCATTCGTTCTTCCTTTACGAAGTTTCCATTGAGCACCTGCCATAAGCAACTGAGCCATAGGGCACAGAGGACACAGTAGTGACCAAGGACAAATCTGGCCTCTGCTGTTTTTAAATCACAACATATTTTCATAAATAAAATGCATTAATGAGTCAATGGCCGTCTGAAAAAGAAAAACATCATGGTGCAGGTAGGAGGTGATAAAATGCAGGACCATTAAGCACAGTCTAATTAGAGTTCCAGCTGCAGAGGGCGCTTTCTATGTTAGCATTTTACTTTTTAAAAACCATGTTGAGTTTTTTAAAGGCAAAAAGAAGCTGGTACACATAAAATAGAAAAGTATTAAAGTGATAGTTGGCACCTCTGGAGCTCGACAGAAGGAATTGATTACCCTCCTAGCTTATGTCTTGAAGTAAAACTGCTAATTAGGGCTCAGGTGGTTATGCCAGATTTATGTCTTATCTGCAGAAGGTTATTAAAGTGAGCATTAGTATAGAGGAAAAGTTTTAATTTCAGTTCAGCATACAAACAGAAATAAAAGTAACTGCCAATCAACACAGGTTCTATAAATGACTCAAGGCTGTACCTTAGTAAAAAAAAAAAAAAAAAAAAAACCGTTCTGTTGTAATTTTCTAAGAGGCCATTAGGATGTGCCTTTCCAGTTTTCTCCTTTTTTTTTTTTTTTTGTGGGTACCAGGGGTCGACCTCAGGACCTCGCGCGCCAGCAGGCACCTGTGCCACTGAGTGATATCACCGGCCCTTTTTTTGTATGTGGGTTCCAGGAGTCGAACTCGGGCCCTCGTGCTTGCAAGGCAGGCGCTTACGCAGCTGAGCCATCTCACCAGCCCCAGTTTTCTCTTCTAAGAGCTAACCTTAGTGGATTTTAAGAGCACTTTAAGGCTTTGCAAGATTTACAAAAATTAGTGAGGTATTCTCGTACTCTCACTTTGTTGAATGGCTTATTCTGCTGATGTTGGCTCATTAGAGACTTGAGAGTTGTGTTTCCTCCATTTACTAGGGACTCCACAGCCAAGGCACATTAGCTCTCATTATCTTTAGATCTATAAAATTCGTGCCGTGGTGGGCTTCCATTTCCGGAAAGCCGGAAGTCTCATATTGGTAAATTTCCTTGGCAGTGTTGAAATTTCACTCTGTCTGTATAGCCCATAGATAGTTGAGTGTTTTAAAACTTGCGTATCTAGGATATTAAAGTTTGGAAAAGAAAGAAGGGCTTCTAGGCTCTGTTTTTGCACAAATGGCTTTGTGACCTTCACTAAGTAATTTCAGTCTGCATTGTGTGAAGTCTGGTTTAGAATCTGGTAAACTTAGTGTTTTCTTCCAGGCCTAATACTTAGTTACAATAATATTTTCACTCTTTCATCTTTTCAAGGCACAACCTTGGGGCTGTTCTATTCAAGAATTCTTTAGGGTGTACAAGATTGAAAAATAAGTTGAATCCAGTATGGTAGTACACACCTGTAATCCCAGCTCAGGAGGCTGAGGCAGGAGGATCTCAAGTGGCAGAGTGCTTGCCTGGTATGCATAAGGGCTTGTATTCAATACTCAGAACTGTAAAAAATAAAATAAGAAAAGAAAAACCGAAAACCAAAAAGGAAATTTATTGGCTTAGAGAGTCTGTGGAGTGTAACAATCCCAGTAAAAAGGGAGGCTCTCTGTGAGGAGAGCACCAGCAGAAGTGTGGGGATGGGATCTGATTGGAAGAATAAAATGTCCTGCACTGCCACAGTGGGAATGTGGCAGGGTGGGGAGAGCACATTAAACTCTGTGAGACCCGTGGACTGAGGCCAGGGCCGCTGTGGCCCCACAGAGAACACCAGCAGAGCGAGAAGGGTGCTGGGCGGCAAGAGCAACAGGTTCCCGCTGCAGGAGGAACTGTTTGCACTGCCAGGATCAGGGTTTAGAAAGGAAGTGCCAGGCTCGGGGCACACGGGTAGAGGAATCACGGATAGCAAGCAGACCCCAGTCTTCAGCTACACCGCTACTCTGTGAGGTTTGCGGTCCTGTGCAATTAAAAAGTTATAGACAGGTATAGCAGCATAGGCCTGTTCTCCCAGCACTCTGGGAGGCTGAAGCAGGATGATCAAACGTTTGACCTCAACCTCGGCAATTTAGCAAAACCCTGTCTCAGAATTTTAAGGGGGTGAGGGGCTGGGATGTGGCTCAATGAGAAGGCTCTGGGTTCAATCCCTAGTACTGGAAGGAAGAAAGGAAGGGAGGGAGAGAGGGAAAGAAGGAGGAAGGGAAGGAGGGAAGGAAGGAAAGGAAGAAGGGAGGGAAGGAAGGAGGGAGGGAGGGAAGGAAGGTAGCTAGGTAGTTATTATATACTTCAGGGCGGGCACGTTCTAAAGTCTCGTGGTTTGTCATAAGAAATGAAATTGATAGATTTTTAATGGTAGACAATAAGGTCTTTCCTTTTGGATGTTTAAAAGAAAAAACCCTTTACACCTATAGAATCATTCCTTTTATTGTTCTCTAAATTCTTTTGGTTTTTAATTGATATATTCTAATATAGCACATATTTGACTTTACCCTGATTCTTTTGTAAACACATACCTCATATTAAGGAAAATGCATGACAAAATAGGATTTTAGAGTAGATGTTAATAAAACTAAGAGCCAGCAAAGATAGGCTCATCTGCTAGTATAATTATTGCTGTCTCAGACTCCTTGTACCTTTATGGTAGTTTGTGATAATTTTTCATTGAAAAATTTAAGTGCTCTTAAAACAAAAAGCTATACTGATCTTCTCTTGAGTTAGTTTTCCTTTTAATCTATGATGTTCTAATAATGAATGTTTGAGCTATAATAACACAAGCCTGTTGGCTATATTTCAAGTAATCAAGAGATTATGCTTAGTTTTTAGTGGTATTTTCATCCACTTCTATTTTCCCCAAGACTTTTACAGTCTGTCCTCAAAAGGATGCACCTGTGTTTCCTCAGAATTGATTTTTCCACATGATTTGTTTTGTCCTTTTCCTTTCCTTTGCCGCCTCCTGGATGCTGTCCCTGCCAGCGTCCATCACATTTCATCTGCGGCCGGCACAGGCCTTCACTGATTGTCTTATGGCCCCACTGACTGTGTTCCTTAGCATTTGTCAACCACGGGAAGAGAAGTAGCGTGTGTTTTCCCCTAAAATAATCAACACAACACTCTTGTCTTCCTGAATGATGGATGATGTGGGATGTGTTCCCTGGAGGAGCGAGCTTTGCCTAACACCATGCTGACTGCTGGAGTTTGTAAAAGCTGTCTCCTTCTCTGGTGCTGTAATAATAACTCCTTGTTCCAACATTTCCGGAGACGGCTCTTCTGTCCCTGCTTCTTGACAGATTCGTACATTCACAGTGCAGCCTGTACCTGTGCGTGTTCTTACTGAGCAGTGATCATTTCAAAGGTTGACAGGTGGTATCTTTTTTTCTTTTAATGCTCTAAAATCATCATAAAAGTCTTGAAGCAGTAATTCTCAATGCCTTATAAAGTTAAAGGGTATTTGAAAATGAAAACTCCCACAAACAAAATAATAGCACTGGTAAAATCCAGGAATAATTGAAAATGCATGCAGCAGATGCTTTGTAAATTATTCCTAACTCTCCCACTGGGATACAAAGAAAATTGCCTTTAAAAAAAAATCCCGTGACACTGTCTTTTGTAATTAGAGCTATTAAGTTGAAATGATAAATAACCATTCGCTGGCATACTATAGCCCTTTGCAGTGATTTCTTCTGAATAGCAAGAAATCTGAGCGCATCGAGTATAGGAAGTTGGACTCCTTTAACCCCAAGGATTGTTTAGAATTAAGTAAATTAGGAAGCAAGGCAAGATGATTTTCTTTCCATCCTTCAGTAGGGTCAAGTCTATTAAGATACAAAATGAAACTGATTTGCCAAGGAGGGGACTAATTAAAACCCCCACAGAGTGTACTCCAGAATGCCAGGTTTTTGAAGCTTTGATTTTTAAAAATGTACTACTGGGCACTTTAGTGAGGTTATCTCATGAGCATTTATTATTATTTATCATTTTGTGAGCATTATTTATAATGCTCAGCTGATAAAGGTAATTAAATCACCTTAAATAGGAGCTTGTTTTTATTATAGAGAATTAGATACTGGGAAGAACTGGACACTGATGGTCCCTGTCCCTGTAATGTGATGGCACACGGAGCAGGTTCTTCTGGCCTTGTGTGGCCCAGGACAGTGAGTTTGTGCCATTCAAATTCCTACTTGTTATTCCATGTTTCACACACATAGGCAAACCTTGAAAGACGGTTTGCTGAGGTT
Source organism: Erethizon dorsatum (assembly GCA_028451465.1). Classification (NCBI taxonomy): domain Eukaryota; kingdom Metazoa; phylum Chordata; class Mammalia; order Rodentia; family Erethizontidae; genus Erethizon; species Erethizon dorsatum. The sequence goes on from CM051835.1 coordinate 83,505,605, forward strand.
TAGAGTGTAGAGATGAGTGTAAGGTAGGTAAGAGGCATTAAAGGGAGAATCAAGTTTTCTAGTGAAAAGCTAAGAAATGGCTTCTAGCATTCTAGCTCCTGGGAGCATGTTTTCTGTAAGGCAACTAGATGAGTATAATGAGAGTGCCCTGTGCCTAAATTTGATAGTAATTCTACTTCTGAGGTCAAATGAAAGTTAATGACCATTTGTACACCAGAGACCTGAAACCCACATTTTATTTCTTTCTCATAATGACAAAAAGAGAGAGCAATTTATATCTAAATTGATTTAAATTTCAAAGCATAAACACAGAGGTCTCCCTGTGTTTTTTGTTTTTTGTTTTTTTTCAGTGAAACTTCCCAGCAGGGCTCAACTTCCATAAGAAATTAAGTCCAAGCCCTTTCCAGTTCCCCAGTGTGGACAGCTTTTTGTTTTCTGTGGAACTACTCTGTTCACCCCCTTGCTGGGTTAGTGACAGCATCTCAGATGCCAGCAATGCAAGCAGGGCCACTTTATTTAATGATTTAGGTTTTGCATTTGTTGAGCTAATTAGCTGATTGAAGCAACTAATGGGTGTCCTTAATATACTGTCAACTGGGTAGCCACTCCCTGAAGGCTGCTAGCTCCTTTGTTCCTGGTGCTCTGGGGAGTGGGCGCTGCTTCCCAGCTGAACACATGATATATGCCACGGGAGGCAGGACCCGAGAAGCCATTATGCTAGTTACCAGGTGCCCTAAACAGGTTGCAGATCCACTTACAATGCTGTATCTCACCCATTCTGTGTATCCAAATAAGGGTTTACATGCTGGGGAGGGAATGTATGGGTAGGGAAGGAGATTGTCCATAATTTACTTTTAGAATTTATAATTCTATGATTGTTTCTCTGTGTGTCCCTGAGGTACAAAGTGAAAACAATCTGTAGATGCTTTAAAATATTAAATATGAAAATATTTAAGGAAGTATTAAAGATGATCATATGATTTTTAAAAACTATTAATGATGAAAATCATCTCTCTTAGGTACTAAAATATTCCTTAAGAAGAAGAATCCGGGGCCGGTGAGACAGCTCAGCGGCATAAGCGCCTGCCTGGCAAGCACGAGGTCCTGAGTTCGACTCCCGGTACCCACATAAAGGAAAAAAAAGGGCCAGTGATATCGCTCAGCGGCACAAGCGCTTGCTGGCAAGTGCAAGGTCCTGAGGTCGACTCCTGGTACCCACATTAAAAAAAAAAAAAGAAGAAGAAGAAGAATCCTCATCATATACTGTTTTTATGAAATTATGAAATTCTGCCATCTAGTAAACAGTCACCCATCAACATCTAGCCATTCTGGAGATGTAGTCAGAAATTTGACTACACTAGCTCTGTTACCCATGATAAATCACCGTCAGCCTCAGTTTCTTTTTTTTTTTTAATAGAAAGAAGGGATGTGGGCTTGATCGATGACTAAGCTATCGTAATAGACTTGAAGGTCATGTCCTAGGCACCAAGTGCTAGGAAGTTCACATCTTTCAAATGTACATTGCTATTTATTTCTTAAGAATATAGAAATAAGAATTGCAGATACTTTAATTTCCATCCCAAACTTTTTCAGTTCATTGACTTTTTCTCCGTGAGAATCTCCATTAGATGGGTAGACAACCCCTGCCAGGGGACATTTATTGCTATTATTTGCATTGATAAGTAAGAGCCATCAAGGGAAATCTTTTCCCTCGCCATATGACCCAGCTGTTGTCCATCATTCATCACATTAACAGTCAAATTGTATAAATAGCCAAGAAGATGGACCTGTTCTCAGTAAACACATATATAACACTTACATAACACATAAATACTTAACATTTGAGAATTTATAAATCAGATTTTTTTAAGTGCATAAACAAACTGGTTCTGTTTGCATTTTTTTCAGAAAGATTATAAAATACTGTATTCAATACTGTCATATAGTGATTGATATGTGCTTGGGGGATGAGATTGGTGATATTTTTACTCTGGAGCCAATGAAGGCATTTATTACACAATTTTAGGTTAAGCAGTACCTTTTGACATTAAGTGTTTTTGTTTAGAGATGTGGAAACATTATAAAATAATACTAGGTCTTTTTCTGAACAGCTGCATCAAAGCTCCTTTTTGACTAAATAAGATTTTATTTTTCCAAAGCAGTGATTCTTAATTTTAATTTGCATAGCCATTATCTTCAGCACTCATTAATAGTGCTAATTCCTGGGCCTGGTTTCCTGGGCTTTCATTTAAGTGCGGGTAGCAGCCCCAGCATCTGAATTTTAACCAGCCCTTATTCAACTTAGGCAGTTTAGATGCCAGACTTTGACAAACATGTATCAAAGTCTGTTTGATCTGTAGACTTAGGAAGTGAGCTGGTATTTTATAAAGGGCATGTGTTGGTCTAGTGAACCAAGCATGGTAGAAAGAATTAACAATACACTTTATATTTCTGCTGCAAGCTTATTTATTGAAGACTTGCCTGGCTTTTCAGTGTTTCTCTAACTGAGTGGATACTTTCTCATGAAACTGTTAACAAAATTATGAGGATTTCATCACATTGGCAATAAAAGCTTTATAAACAAAGAGAATTATTTCCAAGCTTTATTTGATGGGCAGAGTCAGGAATAAGAAATATTCTGACTGAAGTTTCCATAAGAAACATGTCAGGAAGTTATTTTTTGGAGCTGACTTGCAATGGTGTAAGAGAAAGTGAATTTGAGCCTAGCTCCAGCGGAAAGCCCTCAACTGATACCCCGGCAGATTCCACATCAGTGGAACTAAAGGGCTTGCCTGCCTTTTTTTGGGTGGAGGTGGGTGTGGGGGTGGCGGTGCTTTTGGGAGGGCATTGTGGTACTTGCAACTGAAATCAGGGAGGCTGTAAATACCACTGAGCTACATCCTCAACCCTTTTTAATTTTGAGACAGGGTCTCACTGAGTTGCCCAATCTGGCCTCAAATTTGTGACTCTCCTATTTCAGTCTCCCAAGTAGCTGGGATTACAGGCTTGTGCCACCATGCCGGTGTCTGGTTCCTTTTTTGCCAAGTGGTTAACTTCCATTTTTGAGAATGCAGACATTCAATAAAAATGAAGCATCTGCTTTAAGACCTGTTAAAAGTAATACCTCCTCATGTTACTGTTTCTGGTAGAGGGACTGCGAGGCATTTCAGATTGAGGTTATTTTTACAGCCTTCAGTAATGGTAGTTTTGTGTCCTTTTTCTCCATTCTAACTACTGGAGGGAGCAAAATGTGACAGATACAATGTGCTCTTCTAATTTCATGGGTGCTCATTTTCTTCCTTTAGAGTTTTAGTTTTGTCTTAGTGTGTTTGAATGGCTCATTTCCTACGTCCTAGTTCTGGAGGCAGAGCTGAATGCAGGCTCTTCCCCTCTGCCCAAGGGAACCTTATACAGGCACTCCTTGTTTACCAACCTTTACCTCATTAATTATATAGTATGTAATTTACAGTATTCAAAACAAATAAACAGTGAAAGGAAACTCCAACTTACTGACTTCGCTTTTATTTGCATAATTCTTACATGCTGTACTGTAATGTATAATGAACATAAAACTACAGTACTGTACAGTAGTGTAGTCAGCAAAAATTACAGTATAAACAAGGTACACTGTACAAAAATAAGACATTGAGGCTCTATCAGGTACCTTGGAGGGCAGAAAGTCATGTAAAGTGTGTAGTAAAGGAGCTTACTAGCCAGGAGTGTAAGACAGAAATTAAACACATGAAGCAATCACAGAGACAAGAATAACAGTGATAATTAATTGTTTCCTGTGGTTTGGAAGTGGGTATATAACCCTTGAGAAAATATGCGTGACCATATGCTATGAGACGTTTCTACATAGCAAGAAGTTTCAAAGGTAACATCACTTCTAAAGAGTTTGTTTATATCTGAGAATGTACCTCCAAATGAATCAGTTTTGTGATTCATGAGGAACTGTCAGAACCAAATAGTCCTTAGAAGTGAGCCTGATAAAAAGAGCTCGGATTAATTTTTCTGGCCCTTTGCCACAGCGGTTCTGCCTGTATCATATGTGATCAGCAGGTCTCATAAGACCATGCTCCAGATCACTCCCCATGCATCAAAACAGCAAACCATAATATTTTCGGATATTGAGCCAAAACAAGAGGTACAAAAAAGAGGGGTCGAAAGTCTGAGCAGCAGGTTGTAAATAGCTTGCCTTGGTTGTAAGTCCAAATAGTCATTAAACAGGTAGGTTGTTAAGTGAGGAAGATCTGTACAGCGAACACAGATTTATCACATATGAGTAAAAAAGCCAGCTTCCCTACGCTGTTGTGAGGTGGATGGAGGATAAAGGGAAAATGGAGATTGTCAGAAATCCCTGGCTGAGAACCCTTCTTATTAACCGACAGTGGAGGAGTGGGAGGCATTGTCTTGGTGCCTTTCCTAGCTGGTCCAGATGGGGACTACAAGCTGCTAGGACAGTGCATGAGGCTTTGGGGGGACATCTGTATACAAGCCATATAGAAAAGCAACTTGGGGGAAAATAAACTGCACCCTCTGCCCCTTACAGTGCTCACTGCTGATTTACTTTGAGTCTGCACTGGAAGCAGACTTCGAGGCAGTCTCCACTGTGTGCCAAGCTTGAGTCTGTGTGCAAACCACCATCCTTATCCTCAGTGTCCCCTCCACCATCTACCTGGCCTCACCTCTCAGGCCCAAGCCCAGCCAAGGAAAATGTAGCCACAGTTCTTCCTTTCCATCTCTGCCACTTCTTTATGTTTCTTCTCCTGACAATTTATTGGAAGCAACATAGAAATAGCTTTGAGCTTTTCCAGCCTTTTATTTTCTGACCTCTTCCTAAGGGGGATAAGCCTATGGCCTGTTCATTACAGGAGAGAAGAGTCTGAATTCTGGGCTTGCAGAGTTGGCTTTTGTTTTGTTTTGTTTTGTTTTGTTTGAGATAGGGTCTTGCTATGTAGTGCAGGCTGGCCTTGAACTCACTTATGTAGCATAGGCTGACCTCGAACTCATGGCAGTCCTCCTGCCTCTGCTTCCCAAGTGCTGGGGTTACAGGTGTGTGCCACCATGCCTGGCTTAGAGTTGTTTTTGATGTGCCAAGGAAGAGAACATTTCTCAAAAGATCTGCTCTTTCAAGCTTGTCTTGCTGTAAATTCTACCTTGGATGTTGGCACGTGAATATTAATGACTTTGTCATGACGTTTCTTCTATTTATCCCAACCACAGATGGTCTGATTAGGAAAAAGCTCCCATCCACAGATGAAAATGCAAAAGAGGAAACATTACTTTACTCTGCAGTGTAAAATCACTGCCATTGATCAAGTACTTCATATGAACCCTTCCTTCCACATATCCACCCTGGGATGGTGCTTATTATCATCAACCCCCATTTTTCACAAGTACTGTAATGACATTGAAGTTGATGTAACTTGACAAAGGCTATATACTAGAAGTACTGTAGGAGTAATGCTATATTTTTTCCCAAATGTAAAATAAAAGGAAATCCTTTTAAATTGCAGCAGGCTGGATTTTGATGAGGGTTAAGGAAAATTTTCATATCTTATTTCCTGGACATTTCCTAAGCTCCCTCCCTCCCTTCATTCATTCATTCATTCATTCATTTAGTGGCCTATATGGTATCATTGCTTTTATTTACAAGCACAAGGATTCTCAGGGAATTCTTGTGGTTCCTTTTTAAGTGAAAGACTTCCATTACTCTGTCAACGGGAAAGTTTAGCAGTGGAATAACTGACCATTTAAAAATAAAAACTTAAAAGCATGGTAGGAGTGGCAAAAAGTTGTAATAAATATGGTTTTTAAAGTGTAGTTTGTGTACTATAAAGCCTTAGTTAATAGGAGTATTCCATGCAGAAACGACCCGCTTTGTTTTCTTTCTTACAATACCCAGGGCAGAGTTGTGTAGCTATGAAAAGCAAATCAAAAGACAGATTTAGTCCTAGCTCAGCCACTTGCTGTGAGTTGGTGGCTTCCACAGGCTCATCTTACTCTGTGAAATGGAGCTAATGGCACCTGCTTCTGGGGCTTGTTGGAGGGGTTAAATGACAGGGCGTGAAGCACATAGCTTTGTGCTGGCACAGTTGGGCTCAAAAGTCATTTTTTTTTTTTTACTAGCTGAGATAAGTCTTTCAAAATTTAATTCCTGAAAGAAATTGTGTAAAGTAGTGGAGTGCACTAGGATCTTTTCAAATGAATGAGCACTTTGCAACATCTGAGAATCACTGCTACTCAAAACTGTACCGTGTGATTATAGCAGATTGGCTTAAATCTGTCCCATCACCAGAACATAGCCTTGGAAAAAAAACTAAAGCATTATACCTCCCCAGAAAAATTGTGGATAAGGTTAACTTGATTTTTGTTCATTAAGATTTTAGTTGGATAATGTAAAAGCCATCTTTGTGTTAAAATAAAATGTGTTTTTTCTGGTCCATTTCTGGTTAAGCATAGGAATAGAATCAGGCTACTGAAATCAAATACTGATTACCTCCTTATAACCCTGGCCAATGGGGTAAATGTTTATGCTCTAAAAGACCTGGAACAGGATACCTTCTGCTCTAGTGACATTACCATTTTTCTCTGTTGAATAACCTTTCCATTAACTGAACTTGTATCAAATCTTACTCAAAAGAAAACACTGAAAATCTGTTAAGACGTGGCAGTGAAGGAAGTTCGGAGGGTCTTGGCTGTGAGACAAAGACATAAGAATTGAAATGGAATCCTCTCTGCCTTAGGGCAGGGATAAATCATGCAGAGAGTGAGGCAGTGGTGGGCAACCCCTTCTCTCAGTGCTGGAGCCCCTCCATTAAACGTGTGGAGTGTGCAGAGCATGAGGCATCTGCTAGGGGACGTGGGGGCTTTCAGCTCATCTGTTTGTAATCTCTTCATTGTTACTGTGTTGTCTGAGTGTGGTACATTTCCAGCACACCTACACCCAAATGTTAGTAAAAGTAATGCATTTCTTTCATACAGCAGACATTTCTTATCTGCGTTATAGAAATCCATGATTTAAGAGGCATGGGAAAGACTGGGAGGAAGGAGCTGGTAAAAGCACTTAAAAAATGAATAAGTCATTGCAGCTCTAATTATCAGACTGCAGTCCTAGTAGGAAATTCAAGTTGGTTCTTGCTTAGATTGTTGGCAGTAAACCTCCTGCTTTCTTTGCTTTCAGCATTGCTCCTGTTCAATTAATTTTAGACAATTTAATCTTTATAGCATATTGGTACAGAGAAAAAGTCAGACTTGGTTGCCTGTCTCCTCCACTGACTTCCTGTGTAATTCTAGACAAGCTAGTTATCGTCTTTCAGGCTCAGGTTTTTCCTGCTATAAAAATGATAATGTTAATAGCTCTTAGAATCAGGTAAGTAGAGGACCAAGCCTACACCTGCCCTGAAACCCACTGGGATAACATATATGTAATCTTATTTAACTCACATTTCTGTATAAAGAATTATAGCTATCAAAGTCTAAATGGAGCCTGCTTTGACCAAGGAAGTTTGTCTCATCTACTGGAAATGTGTAAGTGCCTGTTGTGGTGTATGTATATCACCAAGGAATACTTTCTAAGTGAACGTAAGCACATATCAAGGCCTACCAAGGCAGCCCCACCAACCTGTGGACTTGCTAGTTTTTGAGTAGTGATAATTCTGAAACCAAATCATGCAAGTGGTGTTGTTTGGCCTAGACAACATGCTTTTATCCATGCAAGTGATTTACCTCTTTCCTTAGTAAGTTTGTCAGAAAAATTAAGTATTAAAGGTGTCAGAAAATACTTATAACTGTAATTTGTTGATTTAAAACTAAAAAAAAAAAAGATTTTTAGAGAGTCAGAAAAATAATCAAATGAGATGATTGAAGAAAGGTAAATTGCTAAATTCCCAAAATGGTACTCATCTTTTAATAATAGAAACCCACTGTCTCACTAGCCCAGCTAAATATGTGGAACAGATACTTGACAATGTTAGCAAAACCAGTTTCCCAAAGTTAGCATGATCCCCCTTTGTCCTCCAGCCTTACTTCTCATCTCTTCCTCTTCTTCCACTTTTCTATTTTCTCTTTAACCCATTTTAAATTTTAACCCCTGAGGGCAAAATTGACATATTAAGGACTTGCATACTGCATATAATTTTCTGGGTTTTTTTAGATTTTGTTATATAATCACAAATCTAGTTTATATGGTTAAAAGTGGCAAATTAATGGTTAGCCCAGTCTGTCATTTTCTAGGCTGTGTTTGATGCTATTGGTGCCATTATAGCCAAAAGTAACATAATTGTTCTAAACAGGTGTTCTTCCTGGTATTCCATGACTGAGATTGACTAAGGGTCACAGAAAATACTGTGGCACAGTGCCGAAGAACCAGGGACTGGGCCAAACAGGCAGCAACTTCTCATCTCCAACAAATTGAAGACGTAGGATCTTGCAACCAGACTCAAAACCCAAAAACAATCTACATCTGAAAGATACCTCAGAAAAGTAGTCACCTTCTAAGGGTTCTAAATACTAGCAATAAAGCAATCCAGCATAGGCAGTTTACAAACATCACCCCAGGAATTAAACTAAAAAAAAAAAAGGAAAATGAGAAGACACTTAAACAAGATGCAACCCCAGACATCCAGCTCACCAAAGGCAAACCCAGGGGGCACTAAGGTGGGACAATCCGAAAGCCACCCACCTGGCCTCTCTGAAGTGGTAACAACAAAGCAATTGAACGAGGCTCTGGGAAAAATTGAATCAGAAATAATTTCTCATATAACTGCAGAGATGGTGTCCACAATGAAGACCAGGCTTAGGGACTCTGGAACAGATACAGACAGAAAAATAGATGAGCTTAAGAAAATTATGGAAGCCATGAATGCTCAGCATATGAAAGAAATGGAATCCATAAGGCAGAGTCAAGAAGATATCCAGGAGAATGAAATTTCCATTGAAAGTATTCACAGCAGATTAAGCCAGTGTGAGGACAGGAACTCAGATGTAGAACTCAGGCTTGCGGTTAGCAATCATGAAAAGAAAGATTTCTTAAAAATAGCAAGGGACCATGAGAGATTAATCCAGCAGCTGCTAGATGAGTCAAAGAAGAATAACTTAAGATTGATTGTAGTCAATGAAAAAGCAGGAGATAGCACAAATGATATAAAAAAAAAAAAAACTGTTCACAGATGTCATGGCAGAAAACTTCCCCAGTAGAGAAAAAGAATTTGACGTACAGATAAGTGATGCATATAGAACTCCAATTAGCCATGATCAAAAGATCTACACCAAGTCATATAGTAGTCAAGATTCCAGAAATTCAACACAAGAGTAGAATCTTAAAAGCTGTTAGGGAAAAGAAACAAATCACCTATAAAGGAAAGCCCATCACAATCACAGCTGACTTCTCAGCACAAACGCTCAAGTCAAGGATAGCTTGGAGTGAAGTATTTCAAGTTCTAAAGGAAAACAGCCTTCAACCCAGACTGATGTACTATACAAAACTATCTTTCAAAACTGATGGAGAAATGAAATACTTCCATGACAAAGAACTTTGGAGGAAATTTAGGGCCACCAAACCAGCACTCCAAAATGTTTTGAAGGACATTCTAGAAAGAGATAACAAGGACTACCACTCCATGAACCCCAACAGAAGGAATCCATCAGGCAAGGCAAACAATTAAAGAGAGGGAGGAAGAAAAAAAAGAGGGGGAGCCAATAACAGGAAAATAACATGACAAGGATAAGTCAATACATATCAGTTCTAACCATCAATGTTAATGGTCTCAATTTACCAATCAAAAGACACAGACTGGCAGAATGGATCAAGAAGCAAGATCCAACAATATGCTGCATACAAGAAACACATTTAATTCAAAAAGAAATTCATAGACTGAAAGTCAAAGGATGGAAAACAATACTCCATGTGACAGGAACCCGGAAAAAAGCTGATGTAGCTGTTCTATTTGCAGACAAAGTGAATTTCAAGCCAAGAGTGATCGAGAGAGATAAAAGATCACTACATCCTTATAAATGGAACAATCCAAGAGGAGGAGATAACAATCATAAATATATATGCAACAAATACCAGTGCACCAAACTATATAAAACAAATATTAACAGGCATGAAAAATCAAATAAGCACTAATACAATTGTATTGGGGGATCTCAATACCCCACTGTCACAAAAAGACAGATCAACTAGAAAAAAAATCAAAAATGAATTAGAACTGAACCAAACATTTGAACAAACAGACCTAGTAGATGTGTGCAGAGTATTCCACCCCACAACATCAGAATACACATTCTTCTCGGCTGTACACAGGATGTTCTCCATATAGACCACATACTAGCTCCATATAGACCACATACTGCTTAAGTAAATGCAAAAGAGTTGAAATTATTCCATGCATATTATCAGACCATAGTGCAATGAAATTGGAAATCAGTAGCAAAAGAAACCACAAGAACTTCCTAAACACGTGGAAATTAAATAGCACCCTCCTGAACAACCAATGGGTCACAGATGAAATTAAAGAAATTAACAGTTTCTACAATTAAATGATAATGACAATACAACATACCAGAACTTATGGGACACAATGAAAGCAGTCCTAAGAGGGAAATTTATAGCAGTAAATACCCATATCAGGAAAACAGAGCAAGTGCAAATAAAAACTTAATGGTGAGCCTCAAACTTTGAGAAAAAGAAAAGCAGGCTAAGCCAAAACTCATATCAGGGAGGAAATTATAAAGATCAGAGCAGAAATTAACACATTAGAGACTAAAAAGACCAACACAAAGAATCAATGAATCAAAGAGTTGGTTCTCTGAAAGATTAAATAAAATCAACAAACCCTTATCCAACCTTATCAAAAAAAAGGAAAGAAAAGACTCAAATCCATGCAAATAGGAAAGAAAAGGGTGAAATCATAACGGACCCTGCAGAAATCCAGATCATCTATACCTACTTTGAAAACTTGTATTCCAATTAGATGGAAAATACAGAAGAAATAGATTCCTAGATACATGTGAATTACCAAAGCCAAATTAAGAAGATATAAAAATCCTGAATAAACCAATATCAATCAATGAAATTGAAGATGTAATTAAAAACCTATCAACAAAGAAAAGCTCAGGCCCCGACACATTCACTGCTGAATTTTATAAGAAATTTAGAGAAGACCTAACACCACTACTTCTCAAACTCTTTAATGAAATTGAAAGGGAAGCAATACTCCCAAATTCATTCCTGAAAGCTAGCATTACCCAAAACCGGAGAAGGACCCAAGAGAATTACAGGCCAATCTCCCTAATGCACATAGATGCAAAAATCCTCAATAAGATACTGGCAAACAGAATGCAGCAAATCATCAAGAAGATTATACACCATGGCCAAGTGGGATTCATCCCAGAGATGCAGGGATGGTTCAACATACATAAATCAATAAATGTAATACACCATATTAACAGAGCCAAGGACAGAAATCATATAATCATCTCAATAGATGCAGAAAAAGCTTTTGACAAAGTCCAGCACCCACTCATGATAAAAACCCTAATGGAAATTGGAATAGATGGTCTTTATCTCAATCTGATAAAAGCTATCTATGACAAACCAATAGCCAACATCATACTAAATGGACAAAAACTGAAAGCTTTCTCTCTAAAATCAGGAACAAGGCAAGAATGCCCACTGTCTCCACTCTTATTCAACATAGTCCTGGAAACTTGAGCCAGAGCAATTAGACAAGAGAAAGAAATAAAAGGAATAACAATAGGAAAGGGAAAAGTTAAATTATCATTATTTGCAGATGACATGATACTCTACATAGAAGACCCCAAAAACTCCACTAAAAAACTGCTAGATTTAATAAGCAAATTCGGTAGCCTTGCTGGAAAAAAAGTCAACACTCAAAAATCAATAGTATTCCTGTACATGAATAACAAACTTACTGAGAGAGAAATTAGGGAAACAACACCTTTCACAATAGCATCCAAAAAAATGAAATAATTGGGAATCAATCTAACAAAGGATGTAAAAGACTTCTACATTGAAAACTATAGTACTCTGAAAAAGGAGATTGGAGAAGATATCAGAAAATAGAAAGATATCCCTTGCTCTTGGGTAGGAAGAACCAGTATAGTAAAAATGGCCATACTTCCAAAATTGTTATACAGATTGAGTGCAATTCTGTTCAAAATTCCAACAGCGTATCTCACAGAATTAGAGAAAACAATCCTAAAACTCATTTGGAACCAGAAGAGACCTAGAATTGCAAAGGCAATTCTGGGCAACAAAGGCGAGGCAGGGGGCATTACAATCCCTGACTTGAAATTATACTATAAAGCTACTGTGATAAAAACAGTGTGGTACTGGCAAAAAAACAGACCCAAAGATTAATGGGACAGATCAGAAGATGCAGAAACAACTCCAGACATGCTAAGCCAACTTATCTTTGACAAAAGTGCCAAACACATTCACTGGAAGAAAGATAGCCTCTTTAATAAGTGATGCTGGAAAAACTGGCTTTCCACATGCTGAAGATTAAAACTAGACTAAATTGCACTAAAACTAAACTAAATTCAAAATGGATCAAAGATCTAAATATTAAAACAGAAACATTAAATCTGCTGGAAGATAGAATAGGTAAAACTCTCGAAGACATTGGTGTAGACAAAGACTATAAATAAAACCCCAATCACACAGGAACTATCACAAAGAATCAACAACTGGGATCTCATCTTATTAAAAAGCTTTTGCACAGCAAGAGAAACCACACAGAGTGAAGAGACAACCCACAATGTGGTAAAAAATGTTTGCCAGCTGTTCCTCAGACAAAGGATTACTATTGAGAATGTATAAGAACTCAAAAATATCAGACCTCCCAAATTTAATGACCCAATCAAAAAATGGGCACCTGAGATCAATATACACTTCTCAGATGAAGAAATACCAACAGCAAATAAATATATGAAAAAATGTTCAACATCACTGGTCATTCGAGAGATGCAAATTAAAACAACATTGAGATTCCATCTCACCCCAGAAAGAATGGCTATTACCAAGAAATCAACCAATAACAAATGCTGGCGGGGTTGTGGGGAAAAAGGCACCCCTCCCCCCTGTTGGTGGGAGTATTGACTGGTGCAACCACTGTGGAAATCAGTGTGGAGAGTCCTCAAAAAACTAGGATTAGAGGTCTCATTAGACCCACATATTCTCCTTCTGGGTATCTTCCCAGAAGAATTAAAAACATCGCACCACAGAGATATATGTGCACCCATGTTTATAGCAGCACAATTTATAACAGCTGAATCTTGGAAACAACCCAAATGCCCATCAACTGAGGAATGGATAAAAAAAGATGTGGTATTTTTATACAATGGAGTACTACTCAGCCATAAAGAAGGATATACTGGAGACTTTTATAGGTAAATGGATGCAGCTTGAGACCATACTCATAAATGAAAGAAACCAGACACACATGTGTAAACATTGTATCGTCTCCCTAGTGTGAGAAGCTGAAAGAGTAAATAAGATCCAAAATGTACAATAGATATTGTAAAATGGGGAGAAACTTCAAAAGGAAAGAAACTGGGATGGGGGAATGGAGAAAAGAAGGAAGGGAAAAGCAAAAAAAGAAAAAAAAATATATATGTGATAGTTAAGATAGTTATACTACTAATTTCTCTTAGTTCATTGAAAAGAAAGGTTCATGCTAATATTGTTTAGACAATTGAATGCTGATATCTTGTACTCTGAGTAACTAATTTAAAGATAACAATATGCAATGTATTAACCATTTTTACCCTCCTATTGTTTTGAAATTATGCTCTTTTATTTTTCTCCTTAAAATAAAAAATCAAAAGAAAACCAAAAAGAAAACCACAATGTTCGTATAGAGAGGTATCAAATTATTAAGTTACCCTCTGGCCACATACCTCATCTAGTCTTACCAGTACCTTGAGGAGAGGGATGTGGGGAAGAGTGAATGGGGTGATTCACATAGCGAATTTACCGTGTGCCGAGAGAGTGGGTGCTCCAGAGCGGTACAGATTCATTGTAATGATGGTGGTGTCTTCCCTCACTTACGTCACCTCATGCACTACTAAACAGTCTCCAAGCTCCTCAGCCCAATACTCACACCTGTGTTAGCTTCTGTCACTGTAACAAATATCCGAGTTAGTTAACTTATGAAAAGAAAAGGTTTATTGTGGCTCGCAGTTCTGGAGGTTTTGGTCCGTGTTCTGTTTTCCCCATTGCTTTGGGCCTGTGGTGAGGCAGCACATGATGGGAAGCACACTGAGGAGTAAACCCAATCATCACATGACTAGGAAGTGAAAGTGCAAAGAAGAGGCCAGGGACCCACAGTCCCCTTCAAGGGGCTGCCCCATGTTCTAAATACCTCGCTTTAGGTACCTCACCTCTTAAAGGGTCCACACCGCCTAGTAGTGCCAAGCTGGGGACCAAGCCACAAACAACTTTGGACAACATTCCAGATCTAGACTCTAGCAAAGCCCAACTTAGCTTTCCACCTTTGTATTTTGGTATTGACCAACACTGAACTATCACTGTTCCCAAGCCTTCCTCCAGCTTATCTCTATTTATGTCAGTTTACCACTTTGACTGTCCTTCCTCCCCTCCCTCCCCTTCCTATTTGTCAGAATCTATGCTTTCCTTGAAGCCTCCTTCATCATCTTAACCCCTTCCCCCAAAGTGGATCTGGCATATTATTCTACTTGGCTCTCACTTCTAATGATTATTGTCTGAGTTGGGGAATCCGTTGGACAACAACAGTGTCCCCTGGTGAAGGCGGGACAAGGACGTCATAGGCGAGGAATAAGAAAATAGAAGGTGTGCCTAATGAGAGGTTCTGAGCCTGGTGGCCTGCCTTCCACCTTCAAGGCCAAGCTGAGGGCTTCAACCTGCACTTTCGCCAGTGTTGAAGAGAGTAGAACCCAGAGATCAAAGCTGTCACACCTGCGCATTCCTGGGCTGAGCCCCGAGCGTCAGGGACCCTGGGGGTGGGGCTGTGGGACCTGGCTGGTGTCAGTCTCTGGTTCTCTCAGTGGGCGTAGGCAGGATGGGGGAGGGACAGTCACACTCACACTGTGGAACTGCAGCTCAGGCTGCTGCATAGAGAATGCATTGAGGGAGAGGGAGGTTGTGACAGTAGCCTGTCTGGGGGTTAATGAGCCCATGAGCTGTGACAGTGGCAGAAGGGCAGAGACACTCTAGAAGCCGAAGCAACAGGATTTTACACAGATTGACATGAGGGCTGAGCAGAAGGACAGCCTGAAGATGCCTAAATTTCTAGCTTGATGCTTGGTGATGACCTAACGCATGGGTAGAGAACTCCAGAGGAGAAAGGCTGTGGAATGGGGTGAAGGCAATGTATGTGATCCCAATTTTGGGGTCCTCACTCTCTATGAAATACATTACTCCTTCCCAAGGACAGAGGCTGTGTCAACCAGCAGCCGCCACAGCAGCCTGTACATAGCTGATGCATCACAGTGTGTGAAATGAAGGTGTTCCAGGTGTGATGTACAATGTGGGCTCAGGAAAGAGGGCCGCGATCTAAACACAGATTTGGGAGTAACCCACCTTACAGTGAAAGTTGAAACTGTAGGAACTGATAAGATCACGAAGGAAAGGGCCGGTGAGATGGCTCAGCGGCGTAAGCGCCTGCCCGGCAAGCGCAACGGCCCGAGTTCGACTCCCGGAACCCACATACAAAAAAAGGGGCCGGTGATATCACTTAGCGGCACGGGTGCCTGTTGGCGCACGAGGTCCTGAGGTCGACCCCCCGGTACCCACAAAAAAAAAAAAAAAAAAAAAGATCACCAAGGAAACAGGCAAAGAGAAAAAAGAGCCCCAGGAAAATTTGCATTTTCAGGGGGTTTGAAGATGATGGGATACAGAAATTAGTGTTTTAAATCAACAGTCTCGAGTTCAGCTGACGGGGGGGGGGAGTAGGTTGGGGCGGAGAGAACAGCTGGGGGCAGGAATGCCACGGTCTCTGATTGGTGGAATTCCCGGAGGAGCTCCTGTGGCTCTGGGCAGACCAGGTTTCAATGCCACGTGGAGTGACTGAGTAGTGAATACTGACCTCTGAATTTCAAATTTCACACAAAAAACAAAAACAACAACAACAACTATAACAAAAAAAAAAACAGTGATGAAGTGAAAGGTTGCAGCTACTGTTTTTTTCTTTTAAAAAAATCTCTAGAATAGAGAATTAAGCATTTGGCAGCAAGTGTGATTATATGTGGGTTACAAAAGTGAATCCTCCCTGAGCTGTTTCTCCACAAGCTTGTTCCCTGCCCTCTCACAGGGAACGTGCGCCTTCTGAACATGCTTGGCAGCTGTAGAGGGGCCTCCTAAAATAAATATTATGACCCCTCTCCCTCTCCAGGATGGTACAAAAAAACAGCTGATTATTTACATAAAGAGGGGCTGCATTCTGCCTCCTGTGGCCTGGAAACATGCTGTGTTTTCCTAACTTTTTTTTTTTTTGTGGGTACCGGGGGTCGAACTCAGGACCTCGTGCACCAGCAGGCGCCCGTGCCGCTGAGCGATATCACCGGCCCCTTTTTCGTATGTGGGTACCGGGAGTCGAACTCAGGACCTCACGCTTGCCAGGCAGGTGCTTAGCCCACTGAGCTATCTCACCGGCCCTTTCCTAACATTTTTATATCCAAAACCCACATAACACATAAGATCCCGAGCTGGTACACATCTCATTCACATTTGTGGAAGACATTAGTTGTTATCCATCTTAATATTAATTTTTTTCTATTCCTTTCTTTAAATTCTATTCTATTTCATTAACAAAAACTGAAATCCTAGCCAAGATTTGTGTGAGGATTTGATGACATGCAGTTTGACCAGCATTATTCTGCTTCCTCCTCAACAGAGGCAGAGAAGAGCTGCCATAAATTCTACACACACTCATACCTGAAGAATGGGATAGGGTGCCTCACCTTCCCAGTCTGTTTCTTCATCTGTGAAATGGGGAAGATTTTACCCAACTCTTCAGGTTAAATGTCAGGTGACTCTTTGTAAAAGGACTTTCTTAAGCCCGGGATAGTGGTGCATGCCTATAATCTCAGCACTCTGGGAGGCTGAGACAGGAGGATCACGAGTTTGAGTCCAGCCTGGGCTACTTAGTGAAGTAGTGAGGCCCTGTTTCAAAAATAATATTATTTTTCTCAAACACTGGGAGATATACAGTAGCTCAGTGCAGAAGCACTGTGTTTAATCCCTAGTACTGAAAAAAAAACTGTTGCACAGGTAAAAACTTAAGTTCCTGGCAAAGTATTCAAGAAATTATTTTCTTAATTATACTTTCTGACTTCTTACCATAGAGACTTGAAACACTAAATTTCTATGTGTAGTAAAATTTTTCATTGGTTTGTGAGCTTTCTTTTTTAAAAGGTTGATTTTTTTTTTTGGTCTTTTTGAGACAGGGTTTCACTATGCATTTCAGGCTGGACTTGAACTCACTTTGTAGCCCAGGCTGGTCTTGAACTCACAGTGACCCGCCTGCCTCGGCCTCCTGAGTGCTGGGATTACAGGTGCATGCTACCACACCTGTCTAAAAGGTTAATTTTTTGTGTGTGTGGGTACTGGGGGTCGACCTCAGGACCTTGCGCACCAGCAGGCGCCCGGCCCTTTTTTCATATGTGGGTACCGGGAGTCGAACTCAGGACCTCGTGCTTGCCAGGCAGGCGCTTATGCCGCTGAGCCATCTCACCGGCCCAAAGGTTTATTTATTTATTTTTTTGTGGGTACCGGGGGGTCGACCTCAGGACCTCGCATGCCAACAGGCGCCCGTGCTGCTGAGCGATATCACCAGCCCCTTTTTCGTATGTGGGTTCCGGGAGTCGAACTCGGGCCCTCGTGCTTGCCGGGCAGGCGCTTAAGCTGCTGAGCCATCTCACCGGCCCCCAAAGGTTGATTTTTAAATCAACCATTAAAGAACCATCCCAACTGTTGTGCATTTTACTCATTGTATGCTTAATGTTTTCTGTTATTGTGGCTCTTATCTTTACAAAATCGACCAGCAGAAATTAAATAAACATCACTTTAAAAGAACATCTGGGCTGGTGAGATGGCTCAGCGGCATAAGCGCCTGCCTGGCAAGCATGAGGTCCTGAGTTTGACTCCTGTTACCCACATAAAAAGGAAAAAAGGGCCGGTGATATCACTCAATGGCACAAGCGCCTGCTGGCAAGCGTGAGGTCCTGAGTTCGACCCCCGGTACCTGCATAAAAAAAAAAAAGAACATCAATTTCCTTTTTAAAGTAATATTATTAATAGGGTTACTGGGAGAGTTTTTCAGTACTCTTCCTAGTAAGTGGGGGTAGAGAAAACCTGTTTTTCCAAGGCAACAAGGGAGTGACATTAAGTCAAGCCCTAAGGAGGTTGTCAGCTGTAGCTCCTGTTGAATCTCTCTTGGCTAATTTACAAATAGATGCATTTAAACTAGTTGCTCTTCCATGAATTGGTGCTAATTAATCCACATATATTCTTGGTTCTCATGTGGGCTCTTATGTTCACTATTCAAAGATCCAGTGTATACTTGTGTTTTTGTTATGGTAAGTTATTTTCAAAGGGCGATTCTTGCTTTTAAATCCTGTGCATGGAGAGATAAGGGGATGGTTTGTGTTGGCAGAGAGGCTCCTAGCCTCCCTGGTCCCAGAAGCTGTCATTCCTGTGTACGTGTTCTGCTGGAGGGAACTGTCCCAGAGTCAATATTTGTATAGGAAAATTCCCCTATCTTACTCTTACTTGATCAGATAAAAGAAAAATTAAACTCACAAATCTATCTTTGCCTCCTCCTCTTACAACATGACCCTCACTATGAGGAAGAATGAAGAGAGAAACTGTCTCTAATTTATTCCTTGACATTAATCTGTGTATTAAGGGTCAAAAGACTGTTCCTTCTTAAATGACTCCAAGTATGTATTTCATACATGTGACTTCATGAGGTGACCATAAATCCTTGGAAGTCCTGGATAAGTAAGTTTTTGTTTCCAAGTGCCATATGTGAACCACTGGTAGAATATATCCTTGGAGTTATGGTTTTTTCAGTATTTCCACGAAAATAATATTATTTGTACGTTGGAAGAGGACATTCTCTTTTCTTTGTCAAGGGGTTGAGGTCAAGAGACTGTGAGAGCCTGTACTGCGCAGTCTGGGGGAGGCTGTGAGGTACCTCTGCCAAGTCCCTTAACTTGTGTTTCTAATTCTCACTCTGGGAAGTGTAATTCCAGACCAAATATTTTGAAGTCGTCAAAGATGTGACAATAAAAGTAGCATTTCCAGGCTAGGGCAATAGTTCAGTGGTAGAGCTCTTGTCGAGTGGGTATGAGGCCCTAGGTTCAATCTGCAACACTGCAGAATGAATGAATAAATGAAGCATTGCTGATGTGGATAAGCTAGAGAAACAGTACTATTTGTCTTATTTTGCATGCTCATTTATTCCTCCTTGAATTCTATTTCTGTATATTAAAAATTGAGTAAATCTCAAAAGGTAGTATTAACTGAGTCCTAAAATGATTATTTATTGTCCTGAATGTTCTATGTCCTAGTTAAGTAAGGTAAGAAAAGAAATGCCAATCTTCCTGTTAGTGAGCTTTCCCATCATTGGGACATGGAACCCAACACCCACAGCACAAGGAAGGAGAGGTTTAATTGGCTCCCAGTGGAAGGTTGGCTCGAGGGCAGGAACATCATGGCACAAGAGTATGGTGGGGAAAAGCTGCTCAGGTCATGGCAGCTGGGAAGCAGAGGAAGCAGAGCAGGGAAACCATGCCAGAGAGGAAGGGACCGGGGACCCTCTGTAGTACCCAAGGTCACTCCTCTGTGACCCACCAAGACACACCCAGAAGTGTGCTTTACTAGTTTCCTGCGTCAGTGATGGTGAACCTTTTAGAGACGAGTGCCCAAACTGCAACCCAAAACACGCTTATTTATCACAAAGAGCCAACAGTAACTAACCCTGAATATGAGGTTTTGGTTTAGAAAAAACAACTCATACATTACCATCTTTTGTCTTAAAAGAAAAACAATACACGTGCCATGAGTTCATCACCACTGCCCTACGCGGCTCCCAGGCCAGTCAAGTTAACAATTAAGCTTAACTGTTACAAACCCAGAACATTCTTGTTTCAAAACAAAAGCATGAATTTAGTAGGGTATAATATTGCAAATTTTAATTTTTCATTCTTCATTAACATTAAAATTTTAAACAGTGAAAACTCAAATAAAGCACAAATTAAGTGCCAAAGTACAGTTGGTCTTCATGTGAAGCGATTCACCTTGCTGTATTAATAGCTTACCCTCCTGGGTGAGACTTCTTGTATTATTTTCATTGGTTGAATGTAATTCCTTGTTTCTGCAGCCTACTGTATTTTTAAGTGGGGTTTGGGATGTTATTCTAGATTTTACTTTTCCCTTTATATCCTTGCTTCTAGTTTTTCAGAGAAAACATCAGTGTTTTTCTTTATTCTTAAGTTTCCTCCTAAGGCCAACTGTGACAACAGGGGACCCCTTTTGAACAAGCATGAATAGAACTTTTTGCTGAAAACAAGAAAAGCTGCTGCCCACTTCTACTGTTCTTACCTTGCCTATAGCTGTTCAGTTGGTAGGAGTTATCCTACTTATCTGGGGAGTTTAACAGAAAAATTTCCCTCCTCCTTTCATAAATAGTTAAAAAAGAACCAGCTTATTATTTAAGTGGGTGTAGTCAAGTGGTGCCATTCTGGTCACTTGAGGATGAATTGTTTGTCCCAGTTAGCATTTGCAGTCGTACTGTGTGCATAGCACTGTAGGTGGTCTCCATGGTAAGTACTGCACAGCAGGCATAAAAGCCATACAAAAGCAAAAGGCACATGGAATGATATTCTAAAAAATACACAGCAGAGAGCATAATATTTAAAAGTACACAAAATAATGCAAACTGAATCCATGAGAACAGCTGGTGAAGTCACCATTACCCAGGTGGGTATGCAAGGGCTTGCTTTTGGTGAAGAGAGCAAAAAGGATAAATGCTGTGGTAGAACATCTTAGTTACTTTATTTGTTGCTGGGACGCAATACTTGAGACCCACAACTTGAAGGAGGAAAGGTTTATTTAGCTCACAGTTGGTAGAGGTTTCAGTCCATAGTCAGCTGCTTCCATGGCAGGGCAGCAGGCAGAAGGGCCTGGCAGGGGAGAATTGCCCCTTGCGTGGCAGGCAGAAGCAGAGAGAGGGATCAAGGAAGGAGGAGAGAGATAGACACTTCAGCCCACGTCCCCAGTGACCCACCTCCAACCAGGCTTCGCTTTTCCATGTCACATTTAGCTATAACTTCATCAGTAGACTAATCCACCGAGTATCACAAACCCATGATCCATTCACCTCCCTAAAGTCCCACCTGTGAGTGCATGAGGCTTTAGCGGGACATCTCGATATAAACCATAACATGGAGACAAGGAATAACTTACTCTGCTTAGGAGTCATCATTGATTGCTGCTTCTCCCTCATTTTCCTTTTCCCCTCACCCTGCATTCAGTTTATTGACAAGTTGTGTGCATTTTGTCTAAAAAATATACAGTTCAAGCCAGACATGGTGGCGCATGCCAATAATCCCAGTACTCTGGGAGACTGAGGAAGGATTACAAGTTTGAGACCAGTCTGGGCAATTTAGCAACTTAGTGAGACCTTGTCTCAAAAATGTTTTAAAGTGTGAAAGCTCTGAGTTCAATCTCCAGTCACCCCACCACCACCACCAAATACAGCTTAAGTCCCCATCTTGCTCCTGCTCACTGCCACCTCTTTGCTCTGCACACTGTCATCGCGAGGGTATTCCCCTGACTGGTCTCCCTGCTTCCACTTGCTTCTCCCCAGTCTGTTCTTCACAAAAAAGCAAGCTTTAGAACAGATACACCAGATCATCCAGTTACTAATTTAAAACTCTTTTATGATTTCCCTATGTTCTTAGGCTCAAACCTGAATTAATTGTGGTTTATACCTGGCTTGTCATGTGTCCCTGCCTCCTGCCTTTGGAGCTCCATCTCTGCCTTCAGCTCTGAGCCTAAATATCCCTTCTTTAGAGAAGCACAAACACAGCCATCTCTACAATGACTTTCCCGAGTTGGTCTCCTGCCATTTCCTTATTTAATCTTTTAAGGTCCTTAATGGTGACTTTTAATTCCATTTTATTTTTTAAAAAATTATTAGTTGTAGTAGTAGTTCTTATTGATTCTTTTCCCAGATTATACGTGTACTTTGTGGAGCTTACCCATCTTACTAACAGAAATAACTCCAATGCAAGGCACATAATACTATAGATGCTAAATAAATATTGTTGAAATGAAAGAGCAAACTATGCATAGAGAAAAGCCATCCAGTCATCTTGCCAGGATCAGTTGCTTAAAATTTTGTAGTTGTATGTCAAAGTGAAGATGGAAATTCCGGAAGCCAGAGAGTTAGAGGAAGCCTTTCAGTGATGAGCAGAAATTCAGACTTATTAAGATAAATAAAACATATGCCAAAGCCTGGCACTCACTTTCATGCTTTTTGAGACTAATTGTTTTAGCAGTTGTGCCCAGGCTGGATTAGATAAGGAAGAGGCCTGAGTCAAGGGCTTTGTGTAGAGGTTATTGCAGCAGTGAGGAAAAGGTGATAAGAATTTGGATAGGGAGATGCTGGGGAAGGGAGACGTGGATTCAAGACTCCACAGTTCGGGTCTTTCGTGGTGACAATGTAGCAAACAACTGAGATATAAAATATTGTGCTTCCTTTATTATATGACATGTACATGGTCAGCCAGCAAGCCACACATTTAAAAAGTACTTCCTCAATTGAAGGGAATAGAAGGCTGTCTGTAACCACCAGATTTCCCTTAATAACCTCAGTACTGAAACAGTGATGTCAGGGTGGGTATAGGTGAAGAAGAGAATTGAGATTAAATTTTCCCACTGCCATCAATTTATACATGAGAAATACCTAGTGCTATGAAAAGTGTTAACTTTTCATTCAAATATTGAAAAATAATGCTGTTTTTTACATTTTACGAATCTAACATTATTTTTTTCTGCCAAATTGCCAACTGAAAGAAAACTGTCTGGAACATTTTTCTCATGATGCTACATTTAACTTTTTTTTTTTTTAAGCACTTGAACAAGATGATGAAGACAATGACAAACATGTACCTGTAACAGAAGCTGAAGGTGTTCCGGATTCGCAGGTATGATCACTTCTGGTTCTTCTCTCTGTGTTGAGAGCCGTAGATAATCTAGCCGTTTGCAGATGATGCAGCATTTACCTTTTGTGCTCTATAACAAGTCATATCAGTGGGAATAAAGTGCTTAGTTTTGATATTAAGGTAAATCACAAGCAGGGCCCTGAATTGCTAATCATATTTATAGGAGGCCCCCTTATCTGAGATTTTGCTTTCTGCAGTTTTAGTTACCCACTGTCTGAAGATATGAAGTTGAAAAGTCCAGAAATAAGTAATTCATAAATTTTAAATATTGTGTCATTCTGAAAAACATAAAAAAACTTGAGCTGTCTGGTCCTATCTCACCCAGGATTCCATTCATTCCTTTGTCCATGCTGTATCCATGCTGTATATGCTACCTGCCCCTTAGTCACTTAGTAATTGTCTCAGTTATCAGATCAGCTGTCAGGGTGATGGGTGCTGTGTTCGAGTAACCCTTACATAGAAGTTACTGCTGCGTCACAATGCCTGCCTCCCTTCCTTTCATTACAGGCATTGTATCTCTCATATCGTCATAAGAAAAAGAGTGAATACAGTACAATAAGAAATTTTGAGAAAGACCACATTCATAGAACTTTTAATATGTCTTTGTAAATGTTCTATTTTATTTTTACTTATTGTTAATCTCTTACTGTGCCTATTTATAAGTAGAGTTTATCATAGATGTGTGTACATATGTACAGGAAAAACATAGTATAAGGAGGATTCAGTACCATCCATGGTTTCAGGCACCCACTGGCAGTCTTGGGATGTGTCCCTTGTAGATAAAGAGGGACTGCTGTATATTTGATTCTTGGGGGAGGTAGAGAAAGAAAGAATTCATTTCCTTGAGAAAAGAAGGACAGAGAGTGAAGAATTGGAAAGAGAGGCCACCCTTAGGGCAGACCTTCCCTTAAAGAAGGCAGAGGAGAATAAGAGTTGACAGCACCAGCAGCTGGGGTTGACCAGACAAGTAGTATGATGGCTCACCTGCCAAAGATTCTGTGCTGTTCCCTGATGTCTAAATCATGGCATGGATGGGCTTTCAGTAGCAATGTAACCTCCAAATACTGTCATGGCATAAATACTTTGGACACTCTCATACTGCCGCCCGTTAACTGCATATAAAAATGGAGCAGTTGAAGACTCTTAGCCTGGTTGACCCATTGTACTTCATCTTGAAGGTTCAAAGCCTGTTTGTTCTGGTCAGAATAATCACATTAACTTTCTCAGCCAAGATTGCACACATTAGCTAGGCATGGTGGCTCACACCTTAGTGGGAGACTAAGGCATAAGGATTTGGAGTCCAGCCTAGGCAACTTAGAGACTTAGCAAGATCTTGTTTCAAAATAAAATGAAAAAATTTTAAAGGGTTGGGGATGTATCTCAGTGCAAAGGGCTTGGGTTAAATCCTTAGCATCAGTACCACGAGAGAGACAGAGAGAGAGACGGTGGGGGAGGTAATGTTTTAATAAATACGTGTTGTTTTGCTGGTGTAACACTAAACATGCCACAGTCTATAGGTTCTCTTGAAATTGCACTTTAGCCTTGCACAGAGATTCCCCAACTCAGTGTATTTGCTACTTTCTTAAAGATTTCTTAAGTCATTAGCTTATTGGTGGTATATTTCAAAACTTAAACTATTATCTTTTGTTTTGAATTTTTACTTTACGAGCAAAAACCTGTTTGAATGCAGCTTTATTTTCTCAAAAGGATCCACACATCTTACTCTTTGGGATTTGGAGATTTTATTCAGCAACAATATGACCACCCACCTGTAGGATGAATAAAAGAATGAAACCATGAAACTAGTCAATCAGTAATTACATCAGGAACAGTTTCAGTTTAGGGTAGGAAGTCAAGAGTCAAGGTCGTGGGGGAGGCATTATTGTTAGTGGCGAAGGCCAAGCCTGTGTAGGAAGGAAGGCAGCCGTCACCTCCTCCACTGTGTGTGAGAAAGCTCGATCTGCTGCCACCTAGAACTACCAGTTTGGTTCCACAGTTCCACCCATCTGAATGTCCAAGGAGGGATCAATAGCTTAAGTCATGTGAGGTAAATTTAAAGAAAACTTTCAGAACTTTGCCATCAGATTATTGAACAGAATGAGAAATAAATGTGTGTGCTCATGGGTATGTCCAAATGTGTATAATTTATTCATACAATTTATATATTTGATGTTTCATGTATATAATTTATTAAGCACCTATATGCCAGACTCTGTCATGTTTCAAATCACCTCATTCTTCACTCAAATGTATTTTAAGCAATTTAACTGGACCTCCTCTCATTCCTTCTACTTGGTGCATGATAAAATACATTGCTGTGGGAAGAACTGCTCCTGGGCTGTTGAAAACTTTGGGTATAAAGAGGGTTAGGATAGCCAGTGACTCCAGTGGCCTTGTACACAGGTTTCCTACCTACCAGAGAACCTTACTCTCTCCTCATCCATTGGCTTCTTGCTTCCTTTTCTCCGTGATTTATGCTAAGACGTGGCCAGAGTGAAGTGAGCGTTCAGACTTGGGTTCGTGTCCCCGCGCTTCTTACTCACTGCTGGTGCCTTTGAGCAAGTCTGTTAAGTCTGTGAATCTCTGAGTTTGTATAGAGGAGTACCCACCTCTTTGTCACCATGGTGTCCCCACTGTGCTCGGAACTACCTGGCATGCATTGTTTTAATCTCTTTAAAATGGAGATATGAGTTTGTCATGAGGCTGAAATACAACAATATAAAAAAACACCTACGAAGACTGACAGCGTAGCTCATTGCTAGATACTTGCCTAGCATACACAAGACCCTGGGCTTGATGCTGAGCACCAGAAACACACGTGCACGCACACACGCACATGCACACTCCTGGCACCTAGAAGGAAGTGTGACATGAGGTTAAGAGGACCACACTGCCTTGGGCCCCATATTCTTTTTCCTGTAGTAACATTGAGCAGAACACCTAGCACTTCAGACATACTGGCCCCTCTTCTAAACTCTTTCTGTTCCTATACTTAAGCCTCACAACAAACCCTACAAGGTGGATGGCACAGTTACACCCATTTTACAGAGGAGCCGGAAGGGAGGGGGCTGCGTTTCACACCAAGGCAGGGTGGCTCCCGCATGCTTGCTCTTAACCACTCTGCGAACTTCTTTTCTAAATAACGTCTGTGAAATGAGGATAATTGTTGGGTGGTTATAAATAGTCAGTGACTGCCTGTGAAGCAGTTAGGATACTGCTTAGTACATAGTGAGCACAGTTATCCTCCGTCAGTTGTCGTCAGTGTCATCGTGATCTCTAACATAGTAGGGATGGATTGCTGCTCTCTGCCGTGATATTATCACATAGACGAAGCATTCCAGACCCTCCATTCTTTATATAGGACAAAAGGATTAAAGAATCATTGTCAAAAAGTAGCTCAGTTTTCCCAGTTTCTAATGAGATCTTTGATAAGTAATTTCAAACTTACTGAACTTGGAAATCTTTGATTCAGTTGGTGATTGACCACAGGATTCAGTTATTATTTTCATAGCCTCCTACCCCTCATTTGGTTTTGTTGGGGTTTTTCATTTGTTTGTTTTTTGGTGTTTGTTTGTTTGTTTGTTTTCATTTTGTTTTGTTTTGAGACAGGGTCTCACTATGTAGTGCAGGCTGCATTGAACTCACTTATGTAGCCCAGGCTGGCCTCCAACTCACAGCGATCCTCCTGCCTCAGCCTCCCAAGTGCTGGGATTACAGTTATGTGCCACCACGCCCAGCATCGTATCCCTCATTTGAATCAATCGTGTTAATATTAGGTGATGATAATGATAAATTATACCAAATGATTGCCAAATATTTGAAAATTTATCAGCAGCCAGAATGTACTTCATGTGTACGTGTGTGTGTTTTCTACCACAGAGCTACACTTCCATACCTGTTTTAATTTTTTATTTTGAGACACAATCTCATTAATTTGTCCAGATAGGACTCAAACTTGCAGTCCTCCTGCCTCAGCCTCCCTGCATGTTGAGCTCATAACCATGCACTGCCACACCTGGCCCAACATGTACTTTTTTTTTAATCCCAAAGAAAGCTCTAATCTGAGGCTGTTAACTAGCAAACAGATGATCTTTTAAAATCCTTTATTTTGGAATTTATTAGTTTGCTTATTCTCTGTGAGTACTCTAATTCCATAAGGATAATAGATTAAGAAAGTATTTGAGGAAGATATATCTGTATGCTCCATGGAACTGGTTTCTGCCTCCTCCTGTGTTCTCAGCGTGCTCATGCAGGAGGAAGCTTCTTGAGGATTGTACCAGGCAGGTCTGTGAAACCAGGCTATGTGTTAGCACAAGCGATCCCACAGAGGAGTGAGGCTCGCTGGGCTTCCCCTGCCTCCCTGGCCAGTGAGGGGCGAGGAGTCACTGAGTGATGTTTAAGGCTGCCCGACGCCCGCCCACTGTCTGAGGCCTGTAATAGCGACCCTGTTAACCAACCTGCCCTGAGCATCACACTTTCCGTCATGCGCACATCTCACTGTGGTGCTCTGTAGTCCTTTCCCCCTGACAAAAGGGTATAGTTTTTATACTAACCACAGGGAGGTTTTTCATGGTTTTCTTTTTTCACCGAAGGAATCTGAGAAAATAAATATTTGCTGCCCTAAAATTATCTTTAAAAAAAACAAAACAAAACAAAGAAAACTTGATGAGGAATATAAATGTTATGTACTGCAAACATGTACCAAGAAAAAGGAAGGGATCATGAGACTGAGAGAGGGGCTGAGA
Source organism: Erethizon dorsatum (assembly GCA_028451465.1). Lineage (NCBI taxonomy): Eukaryota > Metazoa > Chordata > Mammalia > Rodentia > Erethizontidae > Erethizon > Erethizon dorsatum. The sequence goes on from CM051835.1 coordinate 83,533,594, forward strand.
GGAGGGCAAGGAGATGAAAAAAGAATTAAGATGCATTATGGCTGGAGGTGATGGTGCACATCTGTGATCCCAGCATTTTTGAGGCTGAGGCAGGAGGATTGCTGCAAGCTAGAAAGTGCGTTCAAGGCCAGCCTGAACTGAATAGTGAAACCCTGTCTGAAAAAGGCAAAAAAAAAAAAAAAAAAAAAGAGTTGCGTACATGTACCGCTTCCACACAAGGGATGAAAATATTATATACTACATACATGCACTAATAGAAATATAAAAAGTAAAATAAAACTATGACCCATCTTCTGAATTTTCCTAAGAAGAATTCTTAATATTTTCTGCTTTGGGGGTGCCGGTGATATAGCTCAGCAGCGTAAGCGCCTGCCTGGCAAACATGAGGTCCTGAGTTCGACTACCGGTACCCACATATGAAAAAAGGGCCCGTGATATCGCTCAGCGGCACGGGCGCCTGCTGGCACACGAGGTCCTGAAGTTGACCCCTGGTACCCACAAAGAAAAAAAAAAATTTCTGCTTTGGAAATAGGCACATAACATACAGCTCAGTAATATAATGTATTGCCCTAACCCAATGTTTTATTTTGTCATTTTTATTTTCGGTAGCAAAAACTAAAATTTTATTTAGTGAATTTTTCTTCAGGGCTTAATTTTTAATGGGACAAATATATTATGTAGTAATCAGTAAGAATTTATCTGAATACCCTGAATTTGTGTCGAGCAGCATTTGTGTTATTTGAATAGCATTCTGCTACTGCGAATGCGATCTCATGGAAGATGGACTCTCTCTTCCTGGTTTTCCTTTCCCAATAGGAATTTTTACATATTTTGCTGAGATTTTTTTTTTTTTTTTTTTTTTTGTGGGTACCGGGGGTCGACCTCAGGACCTTGCGCGCCAGCAGGTGCCTGTGCCGCTGAGCGATATCACCGGCCCTTTTTTCATATGTGGGTTCTGGGAGTCGAACTCAGGCCCTCGTGCTTGCCAGGCAGGCGCTTAGGCCACTGAGCCATCTCACCAGCTCGAAAAGTGATTCTTGAAGTTAAGATAATATATACATTTTTTTCAGACTTGTAACTGTGCTGTTTCACCTTCGGCACAGAAAAATTGCTTGTTTATCATCTGCATGTTTCCTCCCAAGCGAATCCTGTCCACATTTCACTTCTACAAATGAGGGAATGTACCCAACATCTAATGACTCCATTTATAAAGGAAATAGACTTTTCCATTGACATTCACAGCATTTCTCTTCTCAGATACTGAAAATCATATGAATAGCTTTAATTATACATTACAGAGATGTTTTTCAAGACAGATCTTAAAATAAGGCTCTTAAATAATTCTTCTGACTGCTACCCATTAATCTTTTATTTTTTCTGCCTTCACAGTATTAGGTAAACTGTTTATAATTAATTTCACATAGGTAAATTAAATAGACTAAGAATGTAAAAGCCTAGATCGAGGGCTGATAGTTATCTTGCTTCTCCTGACATAACAAAGTTCCCAAAGTATATTATTAAATTCATGGATTTCTTGAATTAAATGACTAAATTATGGAGCTATGAAAGGGACCCAGAGAACATCTAGTTTAGTGTAGTATTTCCAAAGAACACTGCCTTATAAACTATCTAGGATGTGTGGGCATCTCCCGGGGCTGAAAGTTCTGCAGGAAAAAAAGCAACATCCATAACCCTTCTTACAAACCTGTTTTGGTGGTAGTTTTATAAGAAGGGCTATAGGATTGATTGATTGTCTCCTGGAAGAGAACTCCAAAAAATACATCTGGAAATTATGCAGAAACCAGAAAGTCGAGACAGCAGTATTTCTTCTTTAAGTAGAAGATGTGAAGTAAATATAAAATAATTGACCTAAAATCCATTGTTAAAGGCAGTAGCATTTTGTGTTTAAAATCCATATTCGATTTGTGCACCCCAGTATCTGGTTTGAATAAACATCTTTCGTCCTGGAAGAAAAGTCTTTATTTAGGATCCTAATTGTGATGGGAAGAATATTTAGAGTTCTTTACAAACTTGTGTTCATACAGAAACAAAATAACAGCTAAGACCCCTTAAGTTTCCTCTTCTCAGTCCCAGCCTTTTATCGCTAATGCTTTTATCAGTTGTTTAAAAGTGTATGTGGGACCTGTGGCTGGTAGGTAAAACTGTCTCCAAATCAGAATCCTAGGAAGCTCTGCCTCGTTGGCTTTGGAGGCCGTGTGGTGAGAGAGGAGGTTCAGGCTCCATTCTGTGCCAAGGCCACTAACTTCACAGTGCTCTCCTAGAAATGGGCCCTGCCTGGGCCTCGCTCTACCCATACCCTCTATCACTGGGGGACCACACTGGGTGGCAGAGAAAGATGGGCTAGTTTGTCATAGTGCTGACTAAACCAGCAGGACCCAAGGCAGGAGGGTCTTAGCATCTTCTCTGTAGGAGCAGGATGGTGTCTTAAACACTGTGAAGATGACATCGAAGGAGGAGAAAGAAATCTTAGGCTTAGGCATAATGAATTTTCCAGATAACAGAAACTGATTCTTTTAATATAAGGTGTGATCGACATATTTGGTGAATAAATTTTAAAAATTTATTACAGTAAAAGTTACATTGCCATGAATCCACCTCAATATACTCCCTCTTGCTTCAAACAGACTTATCCCATCATTCTTTGCCACTTTCTGAAGCAGTTTTGGGAGTCCTCTTTCATGAGTATCTTTATGAGGTGTAATAAACACAGTGAATACTGCTGCCAAGCACCATCCTAGGGAAAGGCAGGCTCATAAAAACATTAAAGTGTGTCCTCATCCACCTTAGTCACCGGATCTGGCACTGTGTGACTTCTGCCTCTTCCCCAAAGTCAAAATGACCATGAAAGATAAATGTTTTGAAATGATTCAGGACATCGAGGCACCCACGACAGTGTAGCTAATGACACAAAAGAGAACTTTCAGAAATGCTTTAGAAAGTGTCATGAATGATGGGATAAGTGTGTTCAAAATGAGAGGTATGGGGGGGGGAGTTAATGGCAATGTGTCATTTGTTGTAATAAATTTTTGAAATTTAAATATTCACCATATTTTTGATCATACCCTGTATATTGTTTAAAGTATTTTGAGATAACCCCAGTTTTTTCGCCTTTCTAGTTTAAAGGAGGATACTTAACACCATTGACTCTCTTTTACCCCCTCTGGGATTGATTAAAAGAGCATCTTCATATATTTAGCATTGTCTCAGATTACGGGATCCATTAAAATCCCATAGAAGGAAGATCAAGATGTTGAAAGAATTTAAAAATAAAAATCAGGGCTGGTACCAGGTGTGTACCCCTGGTACACACCAAAAAAAAAAATAAAAACAAAAATAAAACTAAAATGGACCCCAAATAGTACTTAATAATCTGTTTTAGTTTTAGTTTTAGTTTTTGTTTTGTTGGTGCTAGGGATCAAACCCAGGACTTCACACATGCGCACTAGACAAGTGCTCTAGCATGAGCTAAGCCCTGCTCAGTAACCTCACCCTTCTTTCCTCTTCTCTTAGGCCGGGAGCTGAAACCACAGCCTCCTGCCGTCTCTGGCACCAGGTGCTCCTTGTAGCCAGGCTCATTCGTTTGCGTATGGCCTCTTGCTGCTCGTGGGCTCCAGCAGCAGAGCTGAAGCTTTGTGGCGGAGACCCTAGGCTCACAAGGCCTAGACTCCTTACTGTGTGGCCCTTTACAGGAAAGGTTTGCCACCATTTAGAATTTCAGTGACCATGCCATAATTCCTTTTCCCATATCTTCCGCTGCTTCTCCTCTCCGTCTTTACTCTCTGCCAGTAACTGGACTTCTTACTCTCCTGGGAAATAGAAGCCTTCTGAAAAGAATTTCCCCTTCACACCTGTACTTTACCTTTCCTCCTGTTCCAGTGGTTGCAATATTTACATTTATATTTCTGTCTGAGGATAGATCTTTATCTTCTCTTTCCTACTCAAGGAAACTGCTTTTGCAAATATGCTCTCTACCTCCTGCATCATCAAATTTCCCTTTTTACTGCAGATAAATATACTAGAATGCTGCTCATCTCAACACTAGCAAGCAAGCCAGCAAACCTCTCCTCACCATTGCCCCTCAGCTAAGGCCTGTCAGTTGAACTCATGTTAATGAAGCTTTTGTTCCTACCACCCCAGAATAGTGTGGCTCTTTTCAAAGTCATGGATTACTTCTGTTAAATTTAATATCAATTATTTTGAGCCATCTTATTTGATACTTGAGCAGTGTTTAGTAAGTTTTCCACTTCCTCCTCCCTGAAATACCTTCACTGCTTTCCACATTCTCGTTAGGAGCTCCTCCTCCTTAGTCTCCCGATTACTCCTCATCTTGCCAAATTGTAAACATTAACTCCACCCCTGGATTTACATCATGAAACTAGAGTGGTGCCAATGACCCCTGATTTGTATCTGGCCTGGACTTCTTTGAACCACCCCCCCCAACCCAGCATCCCAGTTGAGGTGTCCAGTAGACGTCATCAATGCCACACCTACTCTTCCACTGTTTTTTAGTCCCAGTAAATAACCATTTCATCCTTCCAGTTGTTCAGGCCAAATAATTTAGAAACCCAAACCAAAATCTGCTGGCCTTACCTTAGAAATATATTCAGATCCTAACCACTTCTTATATCTCCACTGCTACCACAAGTTCCACACCATCTCTTGTTTGAAAACCAGTCTCCTAGCTTCACTTACTGCTTCCCACCCTACCCAAGACACATAATGAGCCTATAAAATGTAAATCAGATTATGCTAATTATCTGTGCAACACATCCCAAAGGCTTTTGAGCTGGCACAGGAAAAAATTCAAACCCTTTACACAGCCTATAAGGAAACTTCTGTGATCTGGTCCTGAACCTCCCTGTAGAGTCCCAGATCTGCCCCTTACCAGCTCTGTCTCCCATGCTGTTCCTTTGCTTGTTCTGGAACATGCCAAACACACTTCAGGGCCCTTGCCCTTGAGGTCCTCCTGCCTGTCCCTACTTTCTCTGGGTGTCCATGTTACTCTTCCTCACTACTTCCTTTAGGTTTCCCCTCAAATGCCATCATACTAAAGAATCCTTCCCTGACATTCCTGTCATTAATGGCTGTAATCATTTCTCTGTCCCCTCACTTCGATATCTCCCTTTCTGTCACACATTACCACACAATTTTTCTATTTATACATATTAACTGTGCCCTCTATTGAATGGAAGTTCCCTGATGTAAGGAACTTTGGTGCTTTTTTTGTTTGTTATTCACATCTGTAATCTCATCTATAGTGTGTTGTTGCTCAAATAAAATTAATAAATAATTTCGAGAAGTAGGAATATATATCTGAAGAATATTAAAAGGAAGTTATAGATATTTTTATTTAAATATTAGCAAGATTGCTACATTTGAGCAAGTCTAGTTTCAACTGCTTTAAAACACAGAACTTATGAATTGACACTAAATAGTTTGAAGCTGGGCATAGTGGTGCATGCCTGCAATCCCAGCACTTCGGAGGCTGAGGCAGGAGGATCTGCATGAGTTCGAGGCCAGCCTGGGCTACATAAACAAGTTCAAGGCCAGCCTGAAGTGCATAGCAAGACCTTGCCTCAAAAAAAGAAAGTTTCAGAGTAGTGTTTCATGTGATACAAGACTTTCCAACAGTCTGGCTCTCTAGCAGTGTACGTGCTGTCTTAAGATAAACTGAGATCCCTGTCCAAGGACACTTCAGAAAGGAACTGGAAAGCCACTTGTGAGGGATGTTGTAAAAATAAATCTCTGAGCCTGGTGGAGTTCTATTTACTATCTTCTGTGACTTGGGCTACTTCAGGGTTATGTTTGCTTCTTTCCAAGTTGGAGAAACCACTAGAAAAAGAGATGTCACTACTCTTGGGAATAAAGTTTTAGTCATTTCTTTGCATAAATGGCTCCTTTTCTTTGATGCCCACTCAGCAACACGGGCATCTTCAGCACACACTGTTGAGACTGTAAAGCTCGGATCACATGCAAACCCCTTCCCTGTATTTGTTCATTCTGCTATGCTCAAATCCTACAGCTTGCATTGGTTAAAATAAGGATTCTATAGTTCCAACTGCTCTGGCCAAGTATAACTTCAGATTTCTTTATTAGATCTTGTGCTGGTATGTCAGTATGAACCATTTGGGAAAGGATTTAAGTAGAAACAATTTATAATTTGTGTGTTAGAATTAGCGTATTTTGGGCCGTGATATAGCTCAGCGGCATAAGCGCCTGCCTGGCAAGTGCAAGGTTCTGAGTTCGACTCCTGGTACCCGCATAAAAAAAAAAAAGAATTAACATATTTTTTCTATTCCCATGTCCTAGATTCACTTTGCTCATCATCATCATCATTACTTACATTCTTTGACCTAACAAAAAAATGTTATGCTTCTTGGATTATTTCCAAACCCCCAAAAAATGAAATTCTAAGGTTTCATTTTCTAATTCTTATTTTTAATAAAATTTTCACCATTTTCCATGCAGCACTGGAGAGGTTTTTTCATGCCCCGTAGTAATTTTCCAGTTGTGAAAATAAAATTGTGATCTTGTTAACTGTATTTGTCTGTGGAGTGATCTGGTAGAGTTAAAGAATTGGGAGGTTTTAAACTGTTATTTTTAGGACTCTGTATCACTTCACCCTTTTTGCTAGAGTGGTTCCTGGCTAACTTTCCCATGAATTTTTAACCTCTTGCTAGGCTTTGCTTATGTAACAGGAAACAGGCTGTCAGGAACAAACAAATAGCGGCATATCAGGCACACACATAGTAGCAAATGATTTAGTTTGCCCTTCACTCTCTTAAAGTAGACTGATAGATTGATCTCAACTTTAAGTCTTTAGGCACAGCATCTCTAGATTAAAACAGTGCAATTTCAACTTTAGAAATACAAAATATTTTATCAAGACCATGATTTAATCCAGCCCATGGGAAAAAATGAGCTTCTAATAAGGTGAACTTGGCAGTGGTGCCATGTCCTGGGACTGTGGATTTAAGTATATCTTTGCCTTTTCTCCAACTCTCAAGGCTGGGGTGATGTGCAAGCTTCAGGAGAGAGATGACATTGGACGCATTGAACTGGTGCAGAAGCTGGCAAGAGAAAACTGTCAGTTTTTGCAGATAGACAAAAAAGAACCGGAGAAGTCTGAACACGTAAGTGCTTTCCTCTTGGGGATGTAGATTTAAAGGGTGGAGAATGTTTCTGTCTGGTTATGTTTGAAGGAAAGAATATTTTTAAAATTCTTTACGTTTGGGGTCTTTATTCACTAAAAAGCATCTTCCTTAGTAAAAATGACAGTTGCTTGTAGCTCTAAGTTAGCGGTTTATGACATTGGATTATAAAAGAATACTCAAAAGTAAGCTAGGTAGAAATAGAATACATTTAAGCAAATGTGAATGTCTATTATCATGATTCGACGCCTTCCAAGTTCGACCCTGGAAGTTTTGTTTCATTAGATAGTTTAAAGAATATGGATTTTGAAAGAATAGTCCAATGTACTTTTATGTTTGGTATGGGGGTGGATCTAATTGCCAAACAAATGTATCCCAAGTCACTAGAAATAGATAAGAACAGAAGACAGATTATAGACGCTCTCACCAAGTAGGAGGGTCGGAGTGAGATTTCTTGGTATCTTTTGAACACTGTGTTCCAACAAGAGTGACATTGTCTAGATGCAGTGGAAGCTGGAGGAAAGAACATTCCGCTTGGTCCCCTGAAAGCAGTTATTCAGCTTGAGCCTTAGAACTGAGAATGCTGCCCTCACCCAGGGAAGACAATGCCGCTGCTTTCTTCTGCTGCGCATTGTAGTCTGCTGATTTCATTGTTTGTAAAACTTTACTCTCAGGGCAGCGCGATCCAGGATTGCTGAGAAAGGGGAAAATTCCTTTGTGCTTATAAACATATCTTTCTCTGACTTTATTTTTTCCTTGGAATTTTCTTTTCAACCCATTCCAAAGAGAAAAAGTTGCTTTTTGTTTTTTTCTGCCCCGAGTCCATCAATACAAATGACAGGGTTTTACTGAAGAGGAGAAGAGGTGACATGTTCAAGGTTGCTGCCTGTTCAGTTTAGTAACACAGCACATCCCTAATTGTGTGGCCTCGAATTGTAACAGTTGGTGTCTCAGGGGGAGGATAATTAGGCAATTTCAAGGCTTTGTGATTGAACTATTTCAGGGCTTAGCATTATAAGTACAGTTGGAAGTCTCACTTGCTTTTGCTTTGATAGGTACTGTGGTAAAGTTTAGGGCCTTATTTAAATTGTTAAAAGTACCCTAAAGTTTTACTGTATCAGAGACTGACTCCTAACCTATCATGACCTTAGGATATTTAAGTGTCCTACTGTATAGTTTAATTTCTCAGAACAATACTCCTTTTGATTTATTATACTTAGAAGGGCAACAATTTCATTGGCTTATTTTATTGATTTCGGGATACACATTTTCCTACATCATGATATCTCTGAAATCAGACGCATCTTAGCCATTGATAATATGAAAATGTCATGGTAGATGCTGTAAGCATTTTTCTTTCATAGAGATCCCTTAAATGAATCTTAAGATTGCTTGCAGGTCAGAAGCAGTAAATCAGTGAAAATTCAAGGTAGGGCAAGATCTTTAGAAATCAAACAGTAGGTTGTCACTTTGCCAAAGTTAATCATCAGCATTAGACCACAAAGAATTTTATGCTTATTAACAATATACCTGTGTTACCTTCATCTTATACCTACTTCAGTCTAGAATATTATTAACAGTTACAGCAATGAGATTATAATACCCTCCAAATATGTAACTATATAAAAATCTGAACTTGGTGCTGATCACTCTAAAGGCTTTTAGCATGAGGCAGAAATTTAGTAGTTGATTTGCAATTTTGCTTATGATTATTTGCTCTGTTAACTTCAAACCTTCACTTTAGGTTTGTAAAATACAATACTAAGAGGTTTTTTTCCTTCTTGCATGATTGTTGTATGATGGATACATTAACAGCTCAGAAATGTTTGTGCTTCTGAGAGGGAATATGCTCTATAAGTAAGCCTTGGAATTATGACTTTTTCCAATAGACTTTTCCATGAAGCTTAAAGTAAGGAGAGGAGAATCTTAAGGATCTTACTTTCTTTGTGATAAATGTAAACTCACATTCTGTGATCTCTCTTCTGCCGGATGATACTGCTTGAAACAATCAGTTCTCAGTGATGCTCCACTAAATGAATTATTCAATATTTTTTTTCACAATAGTTCATTAAAAATACAACCTGTACGTTATTTTAATCTTTCACATCCTGGGTATCTGCAGTAGCTATAATTTTGCTTGTCTGTTGAGTTCATGGTGTGCAAGAAATTGGTGTAGCACTTTCGTTTTTCTTTTCAATGGCAGTCATTTGCTCTGGCTCCTGGAAACTCAGTTGTAACACACACCATGTACAGAGGGAACTGCAGTTTACTAATGTAAACCTTGGTCTTCCCTTTCCTCTTCTTGTTTTAACAATAATAACCAAACCCTGGAGTTACATACAGAATTATTTTTTTTTATGATTTTAAAATGTTTCATCTACCTCATCTATCATTTCTTGGTCAAAGTTAGCGAAGTAGGCAATGGCAAAATTTAAGTTAGCATCCAAGTTGCCTACTGAGTTGTTCTTTTTTACTATACTACATTACTTCTCCAGTTCTAAAATGCCATATCCCTTTTTATACGTACACACCCAAATGAGAATGTTACACTGAAGTACTACTGTGCTGGGAATGACGTGAGTTTGATAGAGCAAAGCCTATGTTGCCGTTACATCTTGTTACAAATTAAACGGGATTAGACTTTTCTGAGTAGGGATTTCTGATATTTTCTTAAACTGGAAATTGCCATGATTATAAATGGGTGCAATTAAAGAAATGTTTTGCTGTATGGTTGTGCTAAGGTGTTTCTGAAATTAAAAACAAAAAGATAAATGTGTAATTATCATAGGTTCCTCAGGAAGCACTTAGTTTTCCTATTTTCTGTTAACTAGCAATAGGCAGAATTAGGCAGCATTCATTCCTAAGTGTTGAAAATTGTTATGTGACGGCTTAAAGAAGAAGAGCAGAAATGGGCTGTGTCTTCTAAACATTCTGATAGGAAAATTAAGGTTTAGTCATTAGTACTTTAAAGAAATTACCTCTTGGGTAAGCATTATATTTCCTAGCATTAATTCCATGTTTATATCAGTAGGTGAAGGGGCTTGTGCTACCAACTGGGGGCTTCTGTTCTTGACGTCAGGGGATAATGACTCATGGTCACAGAGAAGGGCAGGGCAGGGAAGAGCATTTTAGTTAGACATAATTAGCTATTGGGTGATTCATAGGGAATGGAAAAGAGCAGGCTGGAAGAAGCTAAAATTCAGTTGTGAAAGAGCCAGTAAACCACCCCGAGAAGTTCAGGCCTGCCTTTCTGGCCATGGAAAGTCATCAAAGAAGGGAAGTGGCACAGTCAGATGTGGGCTCTGTCAGATCTCTCTGGCATTAGATTAGAGGAATCATTGAGTAAGGAAGAGGGAAATGTTGGAGAGAACCTTAGAAAGCTATTATAGTGAGCCAGATGAGAAGTGTTAGCCTGAACCAGGGCAGTGACTGTGGGAACCGAGAAGGTAGTATGTGCTGAGATCCACAGAGACTGTACAGTCGAGTGACTTCAATGAGTGGCAAGTGGCAGGTGTATGTGCTACTTTTTATTACAGAACATTTGAATTTTGATTAAGGTCTCTTTGGTACAGGATAGACATAGGAAAACTCTCTTCACCACTAGAGTAGTTGGTTACCTTTGCCAAAAAAATGGAGGAGTTATTGACCTTGCTTTAATGGTCACATAGCATATTTCGAGTATCTGAGATCTTAGTACTTATCTCATTAATGCATTGTTAAATGGAAGTGCTAGCTGACACTGTGGAGACTACATAACCTCTCTTTTCAGATTGATTCTTTTGAAATACTTCAAGCAGAGAGGAACTCTCTTTGTCCAAATGAACTGGCTTGTTTGGCTAAAACTTCGGCATTTTCTGCAATGCTTTGTGGGCCTTCTTCAGAAGTAACCGTGATTTTAGGGTTACGCTCCTGAACTCTGTGGTCTGAGTTGGTGTGATGAATATTGTTATTCTAGAATACTCTCCATCATTCATTCATTCACTGAACTTTTATTTAAATTAATGATGTGGAAGATTTAGAATAACCATGGTGGCTCCTACTTCTTAAGATATAAAGTCTGGTTGTGGGGAAAATTTTTTGAAATGAATAACAAAGACATAAGGAGACTATGGGAAGAATACAGGAAAGACACATGGGAGCAAGAAGAAGAATTTACAGCTGGGGAAACAGGAGTTTCTCTAATGGCAGAGGTAGAATTTGACCTAGACTTTAAAGTATGTTTTGAGTTGGATTTAAACAATTTTAATGGAAAAAAAAAAACTGAAGAAAACATTCGTAGTGGGAAGAATTGCATTAAAAAAAAATGAATAGAGCTGTGAAGACACAATACATTTTGGGGAAATCTGAAGTCATTCTGTGTTGCCAAGTACTATACCAAGAGCTGGGGATCAGGGAGGAGATAGTAATAACGAGGCAGAGGAAAGATTTAGTGGGACATGAGAGCGAGACTCCACAGTGCAGGATTTTGAGGGCTGAGAAGTTTCACTTCATTTTAGAAATAATGAGGAGCCAGTATTTGGTTTTGTAAAAAAAGGAGGGTGAGGTGGGGTCTTTGTGACATACACGATGTGATTTGAATCTGACAGGTTAGAAAGCCGAGGCTGAGGAGTGATGGGACAGAGCGGGGTAGAGAGAAAACTCGCTTCCACAGTGCATCTTCCCTCAGCCACCATGATTGGAGTGAGGACCTGATAGGCTGCCGGGAAGCCAAGATGAGAGAAGCATGATAGTCCTGAGAAAGAGAGAACGAATAAGACTGGCAGCCCGGGAGCAAGGAGACAGAATGATTGCCAAGGAAGAGATGGTGTGATGGATGTGGGGAGAGAGAGGGAAAGCTGATATGCTTGCTTAGCTCAAGTCTTAACTTAGATTTGAAAAGATGATAAATGTTCACATTTTAGTATCAGTAGCTGTATTAAAGTATATGACTAGATGTGGGTCCCGCTTTCTAGACTGTGACTGTGTCATTTATCAGAAAGCTGAAACTATATTTTTCCTAAAATGTAGCTTATGCTTTGTAGTGTATTAAATTGCAGACTAGAAATACCAACAATAGATCCTAAACTCACTTCCTAACTTCTACTTATAGAAATGAAGAACTATAAAATGTACGTGAGAAACTTGTTCAGCAGTAGTTTCCCCTTGTCTGTGTCCCTGCCTCTCCCCACCCTATTTTCTTCAGTTCTTTTGTTGAGTCTGAGGACCCACCCTACTTCCTTCCCCTTCTCTAACTCACTCACGAAATATGAGTGGGAAGGGGATTTTGCAAATTCTGAAATTGAATCTTGGCATAGTCTGCTGCCTACACCAGGGTAGGGTCCCTATCACTCAGCCCCTACCGGAATTTCCCTTTCTCTGTTTCCTGCAGCCTCATCCTGGAATTCTGCCTACGTCAAAGGGTTCCTTGTTTAAGCATCACTAGGGAAAAAGTGGTCTGGAGTGTTCTGGCTGCTCTTACTTCCCCCCACCTCAGTATTGAGGATTGGAGCCAAGGCCAGAGCATGCTAGGCAAGCACGCTTCTCCTGAGCTACATTCGCAGGCCTTTTTATTTTGAGATAGGGTCTCCCTGAATTGCCCAGGCTAGGCTCCTTCTGCCCTAGGTTGCTAAGCAGCTAGAATTACAGGTGTGTACCACAGTCAGGCTACTCTTATTTTACATATATATATATATTTTTTTTTGTGGGTACCGGGGGGTGGACCTCAGGACCTCGCGCGCCAACAGGCACCCATGCCGCTGAGCGATATCGCCGGCCCCTTTTTCGTATGTGGGATCCGGGAGTCGAACTCGGGCCCTCGCGCTTTCTTATTTTACATATTAAAAGTATCTATCTTTATTTTAACGTTTATTTTGTCTGTTTTTTTTAAATCACTTAAATATAAGGTCAAAATCTTCAGTTTGCTCTATATAGAGTACTAAAAGGAAAGATGTTTTATCATTCTGTGTTCAAACTTGTATTATGCATCTAGGGAAGTCAAATTTCAAGCAGTTTCATCACTATTTGATGTTTACTAGTAAATTGATTTAACCGAGAAACCAAAATAGAATTTTATAATGTTATTGCTCTGTACTGAGAGCCAGAATTCGGATGTAATAGGTAATTCATAATACATTAAGTTGCCCACCTGTGAGCTGAGAATTCACACTGGAGCCATGTTAGTTTTCTTAATAACAAAGTCTTGACTTTGTTGGGTTGTTATTAAAGTGTCTTTTCATAGAAAATAGGCTTCCTTTGGTGAGTTGTTATTAGTCATTTTTAACCAGGATTAATCTGGCCACAGAGTAAAACAAAAGTAGTAGAAGATGGTTCTTGCCTCCAAGAAGTTTGCAGTCTAGCTGGGAAAAGAATTTATGCTTGGAAAACAAGTAACCATTCAAGGCAGCATTTAATGAAGTGCCTAAATAATTTCACAGGTGTTGAGTGAGAGGGAAATAAATCCAGTAAACACATTTCACAACTGCAGCCATCCGTGCTCTTCCCATTTATTCAGGAGCAAGGTTTACAAGTTTGAGTCCCTCTGTGTGCTTTTTAAATTCTAAAGGTTTTTTTTTCTTCAGAAAAATGGCAGCTATACTGCCGGTGCAAGTCAACGACGTGTGCACACTGTCTGGTGGGACCATCTGCTTATTAGCTGTATTTTTAGGTTCTCAAAAGAAGCCCATTGCAAATCCTAACGGTTTTTAAATTAGTTTCAGTGATTTTTAAGCGAAGAATTTATCATTGTGCTATTTGTTTATTTTTCTGAAAATGTTCAAGTTTATTTTAAGAGGCTCAATTAAGAAAATGGACACTGGCTTAGGTCGTTTGATTTATCAAACTCTTGTTGTCAAAGGATCTTTTATTTCCTGAAATACAGACACTGCTCCCTGGGTTTATTAGATTCTTATTCTTATAAAATTAAAATAGCAGTATCCTCTCCAGTGTAGTTGGGAAATTATTAAAGTGAATTATTGAAAACTTGGTTATTTTTCTTTGGCTTTTGTCCATGTAAGTACACACACACATACACACGCATGCACACACACACACAATGATATGTCTCGCTGGCAACCGTATATATTCTTCTCTACCTCTGTACAGGTCTGGCCTGCTTTAACACAACAGTATTAATATCTCCTAGACTGGTGTCTGGTCAGGTAACACTAGAAACTTACGGTAGTTTGGTTTTATTTGGGTTTATAATGGACACTTGAAGGCAAAAATTTACAGAGGAGATGCACAGATAGACAGACTCTCCATGATAACCCTGGATCCATGAGGTTTGGAAAAATAAAAAGATGTCAAGGAATAGGGAAACTTAGGTACCAATTTATAGTGTGCACTGGATTCTCAGGGACTGCCTTGGTGGAGTTGATGCTGTATAAGAAATTCCAAGTCTGAATCTACTGTTACCTGTGTGGTAAGCAGATGCTGTGGAAGCTTCTAGTCCAGGTAGGTATGCACATTGTCCATAGGAAGAGGGCGAATCTAAGGAGCCAGAAAAGTGAGGAGACACAAGGAGGGCTGGGCATTCCAGCAGAGGAAAGAGCAGATGTGATGATGCCAGTTGCTTGACACCGACAGGATATGGCAGCTCTAGGAGCTGGGAAAGGAGAGCCAGGTGGCAGAGACGCAGGACCCAGAAGGTGCAGGACCTTGTGGGCTAGCCAGACATTGTGTGCTTAGAGCAACATCAAGCTCTTGTGAGGAATCCAAGCAAGTGAGAGAAAGATGACTACACTTTGAGATTCCTCTACTGTGGTGTGGGAATGAGTTTGAAGGCAAAGAACAGGTCACACCCAGTCCTTCCAAAGCTCCCTGACCCTCCTTTCCTCACAGTCCTCTCGTTTCACATGAAGCAGTAACCAGCATACACATTAAAGATTTGCTATGAAGCACTCAAGTCCAGGGATGTCAGTTCTAGGGAAGACAAAATATTCAGTTGTAGCTCAATTCTAATTTATTAGCTTTACCCTGAAATACACTATACTTCATCATTTTTCTTTAAAAAGTTGACTTGGATTCAGTCCTGGCTTAATAGAAATGAATTTTAAGCATTTATATACCTGTGACTTGAAAACGTTTTTTAACAAGCATCATTCAGGCAGATATGTTCACTTTAAACACAATTTCCTCTGTTATGTATTTGCCTCAAATTGATTCAGCCAAAGTTTGTTGATTTCTGAGTGATTCAGACACTTAAGTTGATAAAAATGAGGAAAAGGAATTTATAAGGGTTTTCCATGTAGGACGCAAAGAACCTTTTTCTTTTTGCACCAAGAAGTGGGTGGAAAGGAAAATTTCCATCTGCTATCCAGCAGTCCTAAATGTTGTTTTAAAATAACAAAAATAGAAGATTGCTGAAAATATCAGAACATAACACACTGTGGGCAAGTGTACAGTACATATTTTTCTAATGAATCATGTTAAATACCTCTATTATCCTTAATACAGCACCATGTTCTTATTTGTCATTACAAAATAAATTGCCTTTAATTTTTTGAAAGCACTGTCTATTCCATTATTTAAGCAAAAACGATTATCATTGAGGTATTTACAAGTCAATGCTGTAGCACTTAGATTTGCTAGAATCAAGTTTTGTGGGTTTTCCCCCTTTCCCAATATTTTCCTCCTGTATCAACAAATGGAGAAGTAATATATGTCACGTATGTTCATTTATTGCGCATTTGTATATAATTAAGTGAACAAGGGTCGACAATTGTTACCTTTGTAAATGTTTTCTCTGTGTAGGTTCCAGGAATGGCTGGGCATGATAAAGCCACATTGAGTCATAATAAAGAATTAGGGCCTGTTCAGTATCTAAGAAACACATAGTAGGAGAGGATAATGGTGATAAAAAGACAATTAAGATGGCAGGAAATGGCTTGTGGGTAGGGATTTGTAAGGAGGCTCAGGAAAACTTAATGCATCACAAGATCATATCCTGGCAACCTCAAAGAGTGGAGGTGAGCGTAGACTATGTCAAGATAAAATTTTGTCCCTGCACCATCAAAGAAAGAATGGTTCTTCATTCAGATGATTTGTTAAAGTTTGCATGATCTTACCTTGGCCAGGATTTATAGAGTAGAATACTCTTTATGTTGACACCCTTGTGAATAAAGAGTTCTAATGATCCCATAATGTTACAGTGCATGATGAAATCCCAAACTGAAATTTATGGTTCATGGATGCTGTCACATTCAACCTGCTCAGTGAACTTATTGTTATTACAAATCAGGGGATTGTGACTTTTCACAATCAGTTTGAGTAGCAAAGAGTTTTCCTTTGAGAATCATAAGCATTGGAAAGAGCTTTAGATACTAGGTGTCATGGTGGCTTGAGTAAGAAACTATTTCCTTCATAAACTGGCACGTGCTAAGTAGGATTATAAATAGTTTCCTTTAAAATGGACAGGATAAAAGTTAAAATATTTTGGTTGATAATATTCTTGTAATGAAGCATATCTTTTAGGTTCTGCTTTCAGAGGCAAAAAATCATTAATAAAAATAGCAATTACTGGAGGTCCTTTAGGTTTGTTAAAGGATGTTGTAATTCAGTCTTTGTGCTTTTAGCTCTTTGTGTCCCCAAAGTGATATTTTGTGGGGCCCTAACTTGAGGCTAACATGATTGAAATGACCCTGGCTCTCAATAAAATGCTTTTGTTGAACTACTTCTCCCCTATTTATTAGTAGTTACCCCATGGGAAGATTAGCAAATGAAAGAAGGCACCAACAATTTTGTCATAAAAAATAAATGGGATCATTCAGTGCTTCTCACTAAACCCCCATCAGACAGCACATATCCAAAAATTATCTCATTGTTATAAAACAACACTCAGGTATGTGCCTAAAAACACGGGGAAAGTGAGAGTAATGAAAGCCATGGAGTTAATATTGTCCCCTCCAATAATGTGTATGTCTGGAATTTTAAAGATGTAATTGCATAAAACTATTGGATAAAAGATGGCGGAAACAGAAGCACATGTGTTGTGGCCCAAGTTGGTGCTGTCTTACACTTGGAGATTTGAGATTAAGGAATAAACCCGTGGAATATTAAAAGGAAGGTTTGGAGCTGGATGAGGCAGAGTTCTGACCAACGCTTAAAATCTAGAAGAAGAAATATTGGAACAAAATAAGCCAGTTTGGGACTGGAGGTGTAACACAGTGGTAGAGCACTTGCCTACCATGCATAAGGCTCTAGGTTCAATGCTCAGTACTGCAGCAGCACCAACAACAAAAGCCAATTTTATTTTAATTTCCTTTCAGGAACATACTTGAATGCTGGATGATTGTTTACAGAAACCTTTCGTGACTTGTTGAACTATTAATTCCCATTTCAATTGTCATTTGGCAAGCACATCTGACCTTTATCTCAATTTTAAGTAGATCCCATGTCCGTCTCAGATCAATAAACCTAAAATTCCTGTCTATTAGTATTACTCATAATCTTGGCATACAGAGAAATGGACAGACCTGAGAAGATTTACCTCACCCTGGAAAAATCCTCACTAATAGAGATTAGAATGGCCCTGTGTACATTCATCTGCAGAGGCCTGTGCCCCTGAGCCCTACCTCCGTGGTTTGCCATTTTTGCATCTTAGCTCTGACTTCTACTTTGATATTCCGCATCTGACTTGTCCAGTAGCATTGGGAAAGATTGCAGTGTACAAGGATCCCATATGGGCCCACACCTAAGTTTCAAGATTGCTTCAATCTATAGTAAAGAAGCCACGAATGGTGCCTTTTCCTTCTAAATGACAGGATGATAAGCTGCAGGCATCGCAGCCTAGGGGGGAAGAAGTGTTGTATTGTGTGAACCTGTGGACAATCCAGGGTGAACTGCAGTATTCCTTAGCTGGAAGCTGTGAGCCACAGACAGTGGGAATTTCTATACTAGTTTTTGCCCTGATGTCTTCAGAGAAGGGCCAGCATCCCTGGGGAGCAGAGCAGGCACTTAGTTTCCCCACTATTAACAGTTTCCTTCGGAGTCTTGTGCTTGAGCTCCTAGAGCTGGGGTGCGATGAAGAAGTCATATCTTTGTGAGATACGAAGTTAAGTCTATTTAGCTTGCTACCACCACTGGAGGCCATTCAGGTACAAGACTGAGAGCTGACATTGTTGATGACCCAGATAATTTTTAATGTTGGTATGACTTCCTTTTTTCATACATAGAGCAAGTTTTTTAGAGAACTGGCTAAGACTAATTTATTCTTGTCTTCTTTCATTGAGAGAAGCATTTGCTAAGCACCTGTGACCCTGGCATCCTAGGAAACAGAGCAGAGACACAAATGAGCAAATGTGATTTGAGCCCCCAAGATCCCACCATTGAGCAAGGGAGGAGGACGAGAAAACCAGAAAGAAGCGCAATAAGCAGACAGAAGAGAGGGCTGGCAAGGGCTTCCACAGGGAGGAAAGAGTATCCCCTTGAATAAAGTATACGTTTTCAGAAAATTGTTCTCACATTCCTGTGAGGACTTTGCTAAATTAAACATCATCTCTTTCATTTCCTGGGGGATTATTTGGTCAGGATGTAAATGGCAAAGACCATAAATCTCAAATCTAAAGGAGGTTACATCTCATATCTAAAGGTCACATACTGTCCCCATTTTCTCGCTACAAAATATATCATTCAAAAATAAATAGTATGTTTTACATAGTCCTTGGCCTGTTTTATTGACTGAATTTGTTTCTGAAAAAAGACTTCATCTAGAAGAGATTTATGGGTGTTATCACCCAAGTTATCTGGCAACTTGCTGGAATTTATAGCACATTTCTGCTACAGGATTTTTTGTGGTTTAAAATTGCTCTATTAATTTAAAAAGTAATACATGCTTCTTGTAGCGCATTTACAAATAATAAAAAGCTACAAAAAAGCAAAGAAAAAGTTAGTGATAACTAAACACCATTCCTCCTCACTTCCTTACTGTCCACAGTTGCATTGTTAGATTTTCCTCATGATTTCATAACACATTTTATTTAACCACTCTTTCACTTGGGGGCAAATATGTTTTCAAGATTTTGCTATTATAAATGATCTGTCATGACCAACTCTACAAAATTCTCTACCTAAGTTTATATTCCTAAGGATAAATTCCTAGCAGCGTAATTACTACTCACAGGTATGGACCGTGTTAATCCCTTTTATGTTTTTGCCCAGCCACTTTTCATTAAAGCTTCTACTAATTTTTATGTAGGTCAGCAGTACAAGAAAGCACTTGCTTGCTCTGCAGTGCCTTCGCCCTCACTGAGTGTTATGATTTTTATTAAGAGAAGCTAGGGGTGTTTGTCAGTCTGATGGGGGAGAGGTGACTAAGAGAAATCTATTTTATTCAAATTTACATTTCTTTTCTGGTGAAGTTGAATATTTTCAACTTGGCTAGGATTATCAATCTGTGCTGTTTTTTTTTTTTTTTTGTGGGTACTGGGGGTCGACCTCAGGACCTCACGCGTCAGCAGGCGCCAGTGCCGCTGAGCGATATCACTGGCCCTTTTTTCGTATGTGGGTTCCGGGAGTCAAACTCAGGTCCTTGCGCTTGCCAGGCAGGTGCTTATGCTGCTGAGCCATCTCACCGGCCCAATCTGTGTTTTTTGTATAAATTATCCATTCACCTGCATGGTCCATTTTGCATTGGGATTTTTTTCACTGATTTGGTAACTTCTTTATAGAGGATACAAAGTTTTGTCATATTTGTTACATATAAATTTCCCGCTTTTTGTCTTTTTTCCTAATTATTTAGTTATTTTTGTACACAAGTGAAACTGTTCATTTTTCTTTTATTTATTTTGAAATTGCTTTTAGAATTAGAAAACATTTCCCCATTTTGTGGCCCAATACTCAATATCATTTTTCTATTTCTACTAGAATTGTAGTTCTCACTCTGGTCTTTAATATAATAGCTATAATTTTTTATTCTTTTGTTGACTGGTTGGTTGATTTTTTGTTTTTTGTTTTTTGTTTTTTTTTTTTTGAAATAGGGTCTCGCTATGTAGTTTAGGCTGGCCTTGAACTCACTATGTAGCCCAGTATGGCCATGAATTTAGAGCAGTCCTCTTGCCTCAGCTTCCCATGTGCTGGGATTATAGGCATATGCCACCATGCCTGCCCTTTTAATGTAATTTAAAAGTAAGGTTTCTTGGTTACCTATCACAGGCATAATTTTTCTTTGGTCAATTTATTTTCTGACTAGGATATAAAAGTCCATTTTAGAGCTGAGATATAACTCAGTGGTAGAGTACTTGCCTAGCATACACAAAGCCGTGGGTTCAATCCCCATTGGGAGGGAGGAGTGGAAATAGAAGTGGGAGAGAGAGAGGGAAAGGGAGGAGGGCATCATTTTATTCTGGAGGAATTAAAATACTGTTGACAAATTTCCTTCCAAGCTAAATATGTTGAATACAGATTCAGTGAATCACTTTTTGAACTTCAGCTATTCAGATCTAAGATTTCTTCTAGCTCTAAAATTCTTATCTTATCTTGAAGACCCCCTTCCCCAAACAGAGCAACTTTCATACTTTTGACGTTGAACTCTTCAAGTGTCACCATTTTATACTGGATACCAATTAATTGCTTAGGAAACTTTGAGCAGCTTTAAAAAAAAAAAAACTCTAATTGAATATGCCTATCAATGCCAAGAATCATTCTGTTCTTTTATGTTCTAAAAATATTTATGTGGATAGAACTTCTAAATATGTATTCTTTGTAAAATGGTGTTGATGTAGGACAGATGGCTGATCTATCATATTCAGCTAGAACTGTCTCTGTTATTAGGTTAATAAAGCCATATTTTAAGTCAAGTTGGTAAATATTTGGATTTTTTTTTTTGTCCATAATGTCCTGAAGAGGACAGAGATCTGAAATTCTCAAATCTTGACAAACCAAAGAGCAGTAGCTCTTAACTGCGTTGAACTCTTGGAAAGCCCATGAAAGTAGCCTGGTTATTGCTGTTGGCTGGGTTCCTCCACTGGACACTTCCCACAGCATAGCTGTAAACCACTGGTTGTTTTTTTTGTTTTTTTTTTTTAATGCTAATTTATATCACTTGGATGTCAATCTCTCACATGAAGAATTCGCTCTGTGGACAACACAGTCCTCATGTTTTATTTGAACTTTCATCTCCAGTGTCTCCCACTAGGCTTCTAGTCAACCTTGGTGGAAATGGACCTGGTAGAGAAGGCAAATGCTTCCCAAATTCAGACATTCAAATCAGATCTGGAAAATCCAAAAATGTTCCAGCTCCAGGATTCCAGTTCCTTGGAAATTTCAAGTTTTAATTTGAAAGTTTCCTATTATGGAGGAACAGAAACAGCCTGGACATAGCAAACAGAAAGGCAGGGAAGTTTGCTCCCCACAGCTGGTCTGTACTGTATGTAGATAAGCCCTTGGGAGAATTCATCCCAACTGGCAAAAAGCAGACAAACTTTTAGACATTAATGGGTCATGGTTTATGGAGCAAGCCACTCACTTGGGCAGGTTTCTCTGCGAGGATTTTGATATTCTTTGGCATCTCATATGCATTTGATATTCAGGAAAAGAGAGATTTTTTTATCCGTACTGTCACTTAAATACTTCTATTTTCAGTCCATTCTTCTCTTCCCTCCATACATATCCCCCACCTCAGCAAAAGAGCAGGGGGAAATATATTATGCAACTAAATTAATTTTGTTTTATTTTAACCTTTTCAAATTACTTCATGATTTTGTTTGTTTGCTTGACTTTCAAATCACTTTAGTACTATTTCATTGCATTTTAAATTCTCTTAACATACTTTAATATCAACTTTCTATAACTAGATAGTGCACTGGGAGTGACACATGTCTTACCTTTCTACCAGTCTTGTTTCCAACTGTGCAATGAAGTGTCTGAGATAGTTATCACAGAGACTAAAACAGAGCTTCTCTGAAAACACCCAGGAATGTACAAAACATGGAAAAACGCTTGTGTTTACTTAAGATGCGTCCTATCTTCTTTACCCATTCCATGTGATTGGCAGTTGCTATAGTAACTAGGAATTTTTTCATTGCATAACTTGCATAAATACGGAGCCTGCTCTTTCATTACTGCTCTGGCCTCTCTGAAGTTATACACACATGTGCGCATGCTCTCAAAAGAGATTTGGAAAGAGAGTTCCTACACTTGAAACTTTTCAATTTTTTAAGTTCATTAAATTATAATTTCTTTACTTTTTAAGAATACTTGAAGAGGGCCGGTGAGATGGCTCAGCGGCCTAAGCGCCTGCCTTGCAAGCGCGAGGGCCCGAGTTCGACTCCCGGATCCCACATACGAAAAAGGGGCCGGTGATATCGCTCAGAGGCACGGGCGCCTGCTGGTGCGCCCTGAGGTCCTGAGGTCGACCCCCGGTACCCGCAAAAAAAAAAAAAAAAAAAAAAAAAAAAAAAAAGAATACTTGAAGAATACTTTTGAAGAATAGCTTCTCCTGGGTCTGTTCAGAGTTACAAGCTGGCTTTTTCACGTAATTTCAGTTTCTGAATTAGGTCTTCACTTCATCAGGAGGCAGTATCAAATGCTACTGAGTTTTAGATCATATAAGAGGAATTTGAAGGGAGAAGCCGAAGTCATGAGGAACAGTTAGGATTAGACATTTAGTGCTGTTCTGAAATTGTATACTATCCTCTTGTTACTCCAATTATAGAGACTTTTATGAAACTGCTACCATGAATTATTCTAAATCCCTGGTGACAGTCTGCAACTAGATTTGAAGAACTTTGTCCTACTCATAATTTAGTATAGGTTTTTGCCTCATCCTAGGGGAACTATTGACATGTTAATGTTGTTATTTTCACTTTGGAATAATTTTACATAGATCACACACGCACACACACACAGAATGATTTGAGAATTATTGAAAACTAGAAATTATTTCTGTGTAACATGTGTATTTTCACTTCAGTAAAACCTCCAGGGAAACAAGATTTTAAATTTAATAATTTCCCTTTTTTCCCCTAGGGATGGAGATTGAATCCAGGGCCTCGTGCATGCTAAACAAGTGCTACACTTTTGGCCCTCAATTTGCCTTTTTAAAAATTTCTAGTAAAATATATATTGCATTTGACGGCCATCAAAATACACCAATTCAGTGAGAGAGAATAAATGCTGCACCCAGCACTAAGTCTCCTGACTTCTACAAATCCCGGCACAGCGGCGTCTGTCCAGAGCGTTGTCTGAGAACTGTGGATGGACTGACAGAGTTTGCATATTCCAAGTATTGGCAGTTGCAAAATTTTTCTGCAGTGATCCTGGCCATTGACAGTTCTCTCCTCTTTCTTCTTTCATGTGTTTGGAATTGATGAAGGATCTAATCTAGATTTAAAGTTATCTCCTTTCTTTTGAAATAGGCCTTTCTATTGGGTTGTGCGTGTGTTTGCATGTGTGTGTGTGTGTGCGTGCACTGCAGTGCACAGTGCAGTGCCTACAGTTGGTTGCCCTTAGACCTGGGTGCCTGATTCCAGGGCACCAAGGTACTAAAGAGCCCTGGTCCACAGTGCACAGATGGTTGGTGGCACAGAAAATGTGATGATTTCTCAGCTCAGCTGACCTTTTGCATATTCCCACTGGCCTGCTAAAATAACCAGGGCATGTGAGTGGTTGTAACTCACAATTCTTAGAATGAAATCCCCACCCTGTCTGAAATGGAGGAGCCACGGAGCTCTGGCTGCCTCTCCTGCCGTGACCGGTGGTGGCTAATGTCCAGCCAATTGCTCCTGCTTGGTTCTTCTGGCTGTTCTTCGTCTCGCAGACACTGAGGAACGCTGTCCCTCCCTTGCAGGCCATCAGTAACTGCCCCCAAAGACGAAAGGCACAGAAGCACTAACAAACTTGACTATTTTATTGTGGGTACCGGGAATCGAACTCAGGATCTTGTGCTTGCCAGGCAGGCGCTGCACCACTGAGCTATATCCCCAGCCAGAGATGTCTGAATTACCACGTCTCCCTTCTGTTGGTTTTGGTCTCAGAGGTATGCTTCTTGGCAGTTGAGATGGAGGGTTGAGGGATACAGTAACAGCCAGCGAGAAACAGCTCTGCCCTCCCATGAATGTGATCCACGTCATGATCCCCAGTTCTCCTTTAGCAGCAAGGCACTGAGCCGCCTCCCCTCAGGTTCAACAAGCTCCGTAATTGGACTAATTTCACTCTGTCAGCGGGTCACAGAGTGCCATGGGAGTGGCTTCTGCTACAGCTGAAAAAACTAGTATGTTTGTCATTTGTGTATGTTTCCTTAAATCTGGAGAATATATATATATATATATATACACACACACACACACACACACACATACATGAACAAAATTATACCAAGATCCTGATACCAAGTTTTTAACACTTTGCTGTTCATATACTTGGATGACATACTGGAACTGTACAGTTGGTGTGTTTTTTAGCATCCTATTATTGAAGTCTTTCTCTGTGTCCAGCGTGTGACTACATCCATAATGTAGGTCTTATCCCATTTCACAGGCAAGAAAACTGACACTCAGAGAGATTGAACAACTCAAGCTTTTGCCAGCTAGTTGAGTGGCAAGTGTAGGATTGGAAAGTTTACTTTTACTTCGGAGGATATCAGTTTAATTTGATTCAGGCTATAAATTCTTTGAAGAAATGCCATAATCTGAGTTTATTTTATGCTATTAAGAATTGGTTAGGGCTGGTGAGATAGCTCAGCGGCACAAGCGCCTGCTGGCAAGCACGAGGTCCTGAGGTCGACTCCCGGTAACCACATTAAAAAAAAAAAAAAATTGGTTATTACCCTTGAAATAGAGAGGAAGCATACTCCTGGTGTGGAGTTTAGTGGGATCTTGGAAAGGTATGGTTGTTGCTAAACAAATTCTTTTTGCCTTTGCCAACTGCTCTGTCCTGGATCTTGAACCACTCTGATTTACAGTATCCGTCTACTTCTTTACATTCACAGCTCTCCTGTGGCTCCCGTGTCTCTCATTTTCTCCTCCATCTCCCCGAGGACCCAGTGTTCAGTTTTACCCCCTCTTGGCCCATCCAGCCCAGCATTGGTAACCTTCCCTCTTCCCTAGCTCACAATTACCTCAGCAGTTTTGTTTTCCTCAAACCTGCTCATGCTTGTGTATGAAGCTCCTTTGTGAAACATTTTCAGCTGGGCACGGTAGCAAACTCCTGTAATCCCAGCACTCTGGAAGGCTGAAGCAGGAGTGTGGCAAGTTGAAGCCCAGTCTGGGCAAATTTGTGACTTAGTGGGAACCTGTCTCAAAATTAAAAAAAAAAATAAAAAAATTTAAAAAAATTTAAAAAGGGATGGGGGATGTAGCTCAGTGCAAAGGTCCTGGGTTCAATATCCCCACCATAAAAAAATTTTTTTTTAATATGTGGGTACCGGGAGTTGAACTCAGGATCTCGCGCTTGCCAGGCAGGCGCTTATGCCACTGAGCTGTATCACTGGCCCCCAAAATTTAATTAATTAATTTTCAAAACCCTCACTGGCTATGCCTCCTTTTTCTGCCAGTTTCCAGATGATCCATCAAGCTAATACAGAGCATTCAGTATCGTTGTGATGAAGACATTGGTGTTATATTTCAGGATGTTACAGTCTATCCCCATGTCTGCTGCCACATTGTACAATAGATTCACCAGTGGAAGTTGGCCCCTGCATCAAGTCCCTAGGCTTTGTCTAGTATTAGGCTTCTTAAACAACTTTTTATATTATAATAATTCTTTCAGGCAATAAAATTTAATGCAGTTTATCCTTACCAGCCAGAAGTTTTCTGTCCAGTCATGGTTACTGCTTTTATTGTGGGCATTTGGTCAAGTTCTATAAGAAATTTGTGGTTACTTTCACACCTGTGAAAGATAGACTTTACCTCAGTTTTTGTAAATTTGGAGATGATGAATTCTTTTGGTCCCATTAGGCTTTGAGTTATTAATTTTAATATGTATGATATAAAAAGAACTAATTATTATTTAATTATTCTCCTTTTGCCAGATTAACCCATACAAAGATGGATTTGTTAGGCCAGAACCTTTGTGGTCTAGTAATCTTAATGGCTCACCTTGATACACATCTGCTTACTTAATCTCCTCTTAATCAGTTATATCTTGCCAACAATATCCTTTTGCCCTTTTTCCCCCTCTTTTTTTTCATGAGAAAAAAAATCTTGAGATATATTGTCAGCAAATTCTGTGAAGATTGGTCTCTTTTTGGCCAGAGGAGATTTTTTTTTTTTTTTTCAGATAAGTATTCCAATTCTGTTGTACCCACATTTACAATACAAAAATAGATGCGGGCACTGGGGTTTGGTTTGCTAAGCTGTGTTTAAATTTCCATAGTACAAGATGGGAGGAGATACCCAACTGCTAAATCACATGCCTTCTTCCTATGTAGGAGAACTTCTGTGAGAAAAGTGGAATCAAGACCGATGAATTTTGTAGAGTTTTTGGAAAGGATGCAGAGCCCAGCCCTCATTCTTAAGCCAGAATCATCCTCACTTGTTCTGTAATATTGTTGACATGCTCTGTACCAGCCTAAGAGTTGCCTCATTCTACCTCTGTTTTTAGTACTTCCTCCAATTGAGCCACAATCAACCTCTTTTATCTTGCCACCCACTCATGGAAATTACCTTTCTAGAACATCGTGAATGATTCCAGGGCTCCCTTTCTATAGGGCAGGATAGCTCAGAGAGTGGAAATAACCGACTGTCCTTGGTTCTTGATCTCATCTGCCTTAGACGTTCTGGCGACCTGAACTGAACCTCCCAGGGCATGTTTCTCAGACCTGCTCCTTGGTGCAGTCTTCTGTACCCAGTCAGCAAATCCCGGGTCCACAGGCTCATGTCTGCTCAGCTCTTTTTTGTTTTTTTCTTAATGAGATGAAATTTACATAACATAAAACTAACCATTTAAATGTCTGCCCAGTTCTTGAGCCCATCAGGTTCCAGGTAGCCCCGCCATTCTCAGACTTAACCTCATGTGTCTGGATCCCCACCTTCTATGTGCATAGGTGACGCCAGATGCACAGACCTCGTCTAAGTCCAGTCCCTGAAGTGTAACTGTACTCCTGTCATGGTCCCTGCTTCAGTGCGGGTCAGCGCTTGCTTCACTTTGCCCTTGCTAGATCTTGAGCTCTGCCTGACATTCTCTGGTTGAGCTCTGCCCTGACACCACGCTCAGCCTTCGCAGGCCTTCCCCTCTCAAAATGTACTCCCTTGGAGGGCTTAGCCAAGCCAGACAGCCATTCAGAACTAACAGCTGACTGTTCAGCTGGGTGTGGCAGTGCGCGCCTGTAATCCCAGCTACTAAGGAGGCTGAGGCACGAGGCTCACAAATTGCCTGAGCAACTTAGTCAGATCCTGTCTCAAAATTTTAAAAAGTAAAAATAAAAATGGCTGGAGGTGTAACTCAGCAGTAGGGTGCCTTTGGGCTTGATCCCCAGTACTAAAACAAAACAAAAAGTGACCATCCTAGCAGTTCTGAGCCTCACCACAGCCTCAGTACACCTGTTGCCTGACCCACCAGATTGTCCAGCTTTGGCTATTAGTACTAGGGTCCATCAAAGCCCTTTTGATCACTGTTATCTATAATACAGAACATCGGCCACTTGAGGGGACATCTGTGGTTCTGGTTAAGGGCACTGGAGTATAGCCTGTCTGGGTTTAATCTCAGCCTCACCATTTTCCTCTTCTGTGTTCTTTCTTGGTCAAATGACTTTTTCTTTCTGTGGTTCAGATGCTATAAACTATGGCTTCTCATAGTATCTACCCCATAGGATCATTGTAATAATTACATAAGAAAATGGATATTCAGCTCTTAGCTTTCCCCACTGTATGGTAAATCCTCAGAGCATGTTAGTTGTTGTAAATTTATCTGCCTTTCCTGGTAGGTCTATTGGTTGCACACTGCAGTACTACCTCCTCCTTGTTCAGTTTCTATGAAGTGTCAAGATCTGGCCAATTGTTGGGTATTCAAAGTAGAAGATATGGTGCCCATTTGGCAAGTGAGCTCATAGTTTGGGGAAAACAGAAAGATGTATCAGTAAGTGCTGCTGTAGAGTGTCGAGTTAGAAGGATCCATGTGGTGCCACAGGGTCCCATAGCACCACCAGATCATTCTGGTGGGAGTGGTAATTCTTCCTGTGAACTTTGTGGAATGAATAAGAGCTAGGCTAAAGTTGTGCTATGAAAGAATGCAAATCAAGTCAGCAGCTATAAATGCCTTGCTCTGTTAGCACCTTCAGTTTGTGCATTCACAACTTGAGGGAACATAGCAATGGAACTTGTACTATTTGTATAACTTCTTGAATGCCATTGTCATCTAATTAGGTGATTCTCAGTGCTTTTTATTTGAAAGATTCTCTCTGCTGCTTGCATCAGACAGGTGTGCTTTTGGTCACATGAGAATTGTTGAGGATCCTACTTACAGCCCAGTGGAGCAGGTGGGGAAGGTTAGAGGCATAAAAGACACATCTTACCCAGTTCACAATTTAACCTGTATTTTGACCTGTGCATGGCCACTTGCTTTTTTTGTTTATGTGTCATAAACTAATGGACAGTACCATTTAGTGAATGTCTCCCTAGAGTTCTAGTGTGATGTTAGTTACCGGACGTCTTCATTGGTAGTTGCATGGAGGTTGAGTTTGCTGGAACTCCAGCAGTGGGGTAGTCACAACACTGAAGTTCAAAGCACAGTTCTATCAGGTGATAAGCAATGTAATAGGAAAGTGATTGAGTGGAGAAGGTGAAGGAAGCTTCACAGTAAGGCTGACCTCAGAGCCACATGAGGTAGAACTGTGCCCTTTAGAGATTCCGCTCTTGCTTCCTCATTAATCTGTACATTCAGAACACCTTGATCAGGTGAGTATCATCTGCCGGGCTCTGTCCTGTGTGTTGGAAATAGAAGGCACAGTCCCTGCCCTCATGATGTCCTCATTTAGTGGAGAAGACATAGAAGGCAGATGGTTAGATATGATGTAGTCAGGTGATGGACATCGTGAGAGGGGTGTTAGATATGCCGTCTGCATAGAGGGCATAGTAGCAGGAGACTTATCAAGGAAGGCTCCTTAGATGGGGTGAATTCCCTTTGTACCTTTTGGAGATGATAGACTTCAGTGAAATCTGAAAATTCTGGATTCTGCCTAAACAAATGAGCCCATGTGTAAAAATCCTGTCTACTTTCAGAGGGTTATGACTCCCTAAGACCCATCCACAAACCCCTAGTTAAGGACCCTTGTGAAAGTATGTGTTCATAAAGTAGCAGAGATGTGTCGCTCTGGATAATGCTGTGGATGCTTTATGGCAGCGCGTGGGAGAAGAATCTTCTCTATGAAGATGCAAAATCATCAAGTAATTGTGACAGTATCAACAGGCCTGGAAATCCCCTCGTGATCACTTTTTCTTGGTAGTGCTGGCGACATATGAAAACATAACTACATCCAGAAACTTGGTTCATAATATTTTACCTTAGGATCTGATAAACCATGGGCATCAATTCTTCACATGACCCTTTAAAAGAATCAACATCTTCATGACTGTGTACATATTTTCATCCTGAAAATAAGTCTGTCTTTCATGTGAATAAATGAAAGAAAATTCTACAAGTTTGATTTAGAAGTACAAAAGCCAGTAATGAGCACAGAGGTTACTCTAAGTGGAAGGTACTGGTTCTAATATGCATTCAGAATCCACAGGCAGGGGCTGGGGATGTGGCTCAGTGGTAGAGTTCTTGCCTTGCATGTACAAGGCCCTGGGTTCGATCCCCAGCACCACAAAAAAAAAAAAAAAAAAAAAAAAATCCACAGGCAGGATGGTAGTATAGTCAAACAGAAAATAAGTCAGACACGCTCACGCAGAGAATGGAATACTACTGATGGGGAGGTGTTTCTGTTTTTTATACTCTAGATGGGCTCTGTGCAAAGGGTACTGGGATTCTGTGAGCACGGCTTTCCTTCTTATCACTCATGCTTCCCTACTTCCAGCTGAGGACACCTATATACTTTTGTGCTTCCTCTTCCCTCACCTTCCCAAATAATGTCCTTGCAGCAAAGCTGTGAAGAATCCAGCCAGCCATCTGTTGGAGTTCCTTGCTCCTCCCATCATCCCCTCAAGAGAGTAGGGACAAGAGCTGGTTTCTACGGATCTGGGGGCTGGTGTATATGTTGAGAGGACGAGGATTCCCAGGGAAGGTAGCACACCAGAGCTCAGCACAGTGGGCAGAGGCAAGCAAGAGCGTGGCGCCCCTGGGAGTCACCCCAATTCTCACCTTACCTCCTCTCCTCGCAAAGCTGCAGTTCCTAAGATTGGTACCACTCAGCTCAGGTCATCTGTCTGTTACTCTGGGGTGTTCTCCCACTTTCCTCAGGAGCTTTACTGCCTGGCTTCCACGTCACCTTCTTGAGCCCCTGCCTGGCCATCACCAACAGGAATGTACTGTGCATGACTCTTATCACCCTGATGAAGTCCTTTTCATCCCTCACTACATAAGTACAGTCTCCATTATCACTCCATACCAATGACAGGAAATACCCTCCAGCCAAAGACCACCAGGAACCCACCTGCAGATGAACAAGTCAGGTTTATTGCTTGTTGCAGTGAAGGTCTTAAGACCTCACACTATGAGAACCACTGGGGCAGCCCTGTTAGAAGAAGGTCTTATATGACTTGCGTTTGCTCTGGGTCACTTTGAGAAAGGCTGAAAGAAGCAGGGCTTTGCTCTGGATTCGATGCTGTCAGGAAAAGTGGGTAACTATATGATGGAATAGCTTGCTAAGTCTTATTCCCTCTGCAGAGAAGACAGACTAGGGCAAAGCTATAGCTGACATTGACCAAAAAAAAATTTTTTTTAAATAATAAGTAGCAGCAGTTATTTGTGTGTGCGGGGGTATTTTGTGGTTTGGACAATGTTCTCACTTTGTGTTCAGATACCATTGCTGAGGGGCTGTGTTTTTGTCTTCATTGTGACCTTCATTAGTGTTAATTTTCTGTGAGATCATTTTCACTAGAACACCAGGGCCCAGCTGTGAGTGCCAGGCTGGCTCCCAGATGTCAGGGTCTGAAAATAAAGGGAGAAAAACCATTCAGAAACCAAGACAGAAGACATTTGTCACCACATGTGTAGGAGTTTTCCCTACATAACAAACAAGCAATCATTTCTTTAGGCAACACCAGTCCAGGTGTCATACAATTCAACTCAGTTCTGACACTTTTTACCTGGAGATATGGTAGCATCAGGCCCCAAATTGAGGGGCACCAAGACTGCCCCCAACTTTTGATGCCAATCACAAGCTCCAGGTTTTCTTGACCTATTGGGCATAAATCATGGTCCCCACAACCCCTCCTTGGGTTCAATTTGTTTTCTAGGGGGAACAGGGAACTCAAGGAAACATATTTACCAGGATTGTTTAAAGGATATAAATGAATAGCCAGATGAAGAGATACATTGAGTCTGGAAGAACCCCAAATACAAAAGCTCCCTTCCCTGTGGAGTTGGGATATGCCACCTTCCTGACATGGGAATAAATTCTCCTTCACCTTCCTGCAAGCCTCTGAACCCTGTGCTTTTGGGTTTGGGTTTTTATGGAGGCTTCATTCTGTAGGCATGATTGATTAGGCCATAAGCGACCTACTCAACCTTCAGCCCTTTCCTCTCCTTGGAGGTGGGGGTTGGGCTATGTTCCCCTGGCAACCAGCCCCCCATGGTGCGGTTATTTAGGGACTTTCCCAAAGTCGCCTCATTAACATAAATGCAGGTTTAGTGGGAAGGGGCTTGTTATAAATAACAAAAGATTATCTTTCACCTTTATAGCTCTTGAGCTATCCCAGGATTGCTTCAGGAACCCAGAACAAAAGACCAAATACTGTACCTTAACAAAAGATACTCTTGGTGTTCTGGTCAATTGGAAATTATAAGAGTTATAGGAGCTGTTAGTCAGGAACCACTGACAAAACCCAAATCACGAGTATCACACAGGTGCTGTGGTTGTCTTCCTTAGTCTTCACCACTCTGAACTGTTCTGCTTCAGATAATTGCCTCCTTGAACAACATATCCTGTACCCTTAGCCCATGTGCGGAGAGGTCCTTATACCCTCAGTTTCTGCAGTTCATCATCTGCTACCCCAGCCAGATGCCCTGTGGTCCCCAGCTGTTTTCCCGATGGGCTCTGGCCTCCCTCCTCCCCGTTGCCTCCTGTTGAGTCCTTGGCCAGCCCCTTATCTTTGGTGGGCCTCATCATTCACTATTTTCCTCTAAAGCTCCTGAGCACTTAAAGCAGAAAGTCATAAAGCCATTAACTCGTGTCCTCTTGCCTCCACACTTCTCCCTCTACCTGGCCGCCTTCCCCAGTGACCGCCTCTGTGAGCTGACCCTTTCCAGGTGGCGTCCTGATGGGGATTGGTGATGGAATCCCCCAATGGCTCTTCCCGTCTCTTTTTCTGTCTTCCTGGTTCATTTGCACTTTAATACTCCTCTTCCCACCTCTTGACCTTACACTTACTAACTCTACAGGTTGAGGTGAGCTTTTGCCATAGAGCCCTTAACACGGTGCTCTCCTGGTTCTCTTGCTCTTCAGTCTCAATAAACAGTTTTCCCTGACTGTGATACTCCTCCTCCTCACCTCTTCCCTTTATTTTTTTTCTTCATTTAGATCCCTAACATTCATACTTACTTCTCTTTCCCACTCCCCTTTAGCTGGCCTATCTACTGCCCAAACGAATGATTTGCACATTTGTCTCTATCCTTGACCTAGGTTCTGACTTTATTTCTAACTGCCTGCCATACACAGCAGGATGTCTTGCCAGTACTAAAGCATCAACTTCTGAAAGGAGATGCTTCAGTCTCACCAGAGCCATTCCTCTGTACGTACCGTCCGATTTTATGGCATTCCCAATCTCAGTCACCCAATCTCTAGTTACCTGTGACAACCAAATCCTATGGGTTCTACTTTTGCCTTGTCTCTTGAATTTGGCAACATTTCAGGGTTCTCACCAAACTATACTTGGTTTTTCATGGAGCCTGTAAACTTAGTTAAGAGCAGGGTACTTATCCTACTTGTCTTTGCTTATCTGTTCAGCTGTGTATCTAACCCAAAGGAGGCCCTCACTGTTTGCTGAATGAATGACTGTCAAGTAAGTGTTAATGCTTTGCTTGTATTTCATGAATTGTGATTGCATATGTTTTCCAATTTTTCAGAATTAGCCCTCTTAATCCTTTCTCTTCTTTTTCTTTTCTTAATCCTAGTATCCTAGTTCTGATACTAGGATAGAACCCAGAGGCACTGTGCCGCTGAGCTACATCCCTAATCCTTTTTATTTTTGTTTTGTTCTGTTTTGAGACAGGGTCTTGCTCAGTAGCATAGATGGAACTCGAACTTGCGATCTTCCTGTCTCAGCCTCCTTGAGTGCTGGGATTACAGCTGTGCACCACTGCGCTTGGCTTAATACTTTCATTTTTAAACATGAATAAAACATACCCAGAACTTCAACTATGATACTTCTCCTCTTTTTCAATAAGAGAAATTAGTTAAGGGTGCACGGATCAGAAAATATTAATTTAACTTTCTTACTTCCGAGCCAGATGTAATATATAGGATTATTACGTTTTTGTGGCAGTTTTCCATAATGTACATCTCCCTTCCTTCATTGATTTTTCTGCTTTTTCTTTTCTTTATTTGATACAGGTTTTCAAAATGGAACCTATTACAATGACTAAGATGCTATTGATAGTACATCAGTCTGATCCAGCTCTTCCCCTGCCCAGTAGAGTATAGCTGCTGTGTGCACAGCCATGTACTACATAGCAGTTACACAGACATTAGAGAAGCCCTTCCCATCCATATGTATGTGCGTGGCCCACAGAAGTTAATAATGCCATATATCACGTGTGCATAGAATGTAAAATGTACTTCAGAATGACAGCAGACTCATGTAAAATGAGTATTGGCTTACGATTAGAGGAAACCAGGGAAAGATTCTTCTCCTTTCAAGTAACAGTTATTTGTCTGCTTCTGTATGTCTCTATATTCCAGACCCTCATTCTCTATTTTTTAAATTTTATTTTTGGGCAATATATGCCCTTCTCTCTAGCTACTTTATTTCACTTCAGCTACATGGATAACAAAAGAACTGTTCCGGAGAAATGAAAGATAGCAATTACACATTGGTATTCATGTTACGAGAGCCATGCTGCCATCCTCAGGGAGTTGAACAATGAATATCCAACATTAATTGCCACAGAAACTGTGCATCTGACCTTGCTGAAATGTAATACATCAGTTTGACATAGTAAAATTATTTGCTACTAAAAGATTAAAAAAGAATGATCATAAAATTATATTGCATTTAGAATGACCAGTATTGTATGTTTTTAAGGAAATCTGAAAGGATTTAAATGAGTAGGTCACTGTATTTTCTTAGAATTCAGGACACCAGGAGTTGAAATCATAATCTTATCACTGATTTACCTGGCAATTAGGGCAAGATTAGTGCCTTTCTATTCTTATGAAGAGTAAACACAATACATTGATATCCCTGGTTGGTCAGTAGAAGCAATTAATACAGCACAGTGGATATAGTGCATTTTATCCATAGGAGAAGGGGTATCTTTCCTGTTTATGTTTGT
Source organism: Erethizon dorsatum (assembly GCA_028451465.1). Classification (NCBI taxonomy): domain Eukaryota; kingdom Metazoa; phylum Chordata; class Mammalia; order Rodentia; family Erethizontidae; genus Erethizon; species Erethizon dorsatum. The sequence continues at coordinate 83,568,330 of CM051835.1, forward strand.
ACCTAATTATAAGTAGAATTTTCTGTCAGTAGTACAAATAGAAACATACTAGAAACCCTAGCACATGTTTCCTTTCATAAAGAGATAACATTTTTAAGGTAAAACCTACTTTTATCAGCTTTTCTTGCTTTCACCTTTTTGCTCAAGTCATCAGAAATATAGAAGTTATGTTTTCTTACATGCATCTTGCAGTTCTCTTTTCTGGGCTGCCTTGTGCTTCCTGGGTGTTGCACATTGGGAGACTTTCACACTGAATGCTCTGGCAACGTTCACTGCTCAGGGTTGGTTCCACACTGCTGGGTCAGCAGGGAGCGTCCTCTGTGACTGAGCCGCATCAGCGGGCCACCCTGGCTCTGGGCTGTGGAAGCTGTGTGTGCAGAAATGAATGATGGTTCAGCCTTCCCCTTTTAAAAAGAGACTGAGGTGAAGAAAGTCAGTGCAGTCAACCATGACATCCGAATTTCAGCCTAGATGAGATTCTAACTAGAGATCCATTTTTGCTTGTGTTCTGAAAAATTTGAAGACTATCTGGAGTCTGGAAAAAAAATGACCTGAGTGATTGAATGAGTAGGTTTTTGCCCACCTTGTAAAGTAAAAGTGCTTGTTTATTTTAAGGTTTAAAAAAATGTATGTTTCATATAATTTTCCAATTTTAATAGTGTTCAATAAACATTAGCTAAGTAAAAGAAGATAGATAGTACACGTGCTGTTAGCATGCTGTGCTTTTTGAAACTTTGAACATTATATTCTCTAATTCAAATTATTCCGGTAGTATTAAAAGTAAACTCTTTGAATGTCAACTCTCTACCTCTTTTTCCCTTCTATTTCTTTTAATGTATTTATGTCTCTCTAATGCTTTAAGTTTCTGTAGAACTCAAATCTAGAAACTGTGCAAGATTAGAGAGACTCTAAGCCATGGTCCTAATTTATTCTGAATCTTTAAAAAATGATGCCATAAAGCCATCCTACAAAATGCAGCTTGAGTTGGCTCCTTTTTAATTTTCTCTCCCCTTTTCCCTTTCCCATCCATCACTCCCATCGGCAACTAAAGCAAGATGATGAAGTGACGACTCTTCAGGTTAAAGAGCAAGACCAGACAGTCCTGGTACTGAAGAAAGTGCAGGACTGTGGCCCAGCCCCCACTGCGGGGAGCACAGAGAGCGATTGGAGGTGAGAGTTTCTCGCGCAGCCACCTAGGCACGCGCTCCTCTTTCCTTCCTCTGCCGCCTTCCTTCTCGTGCTCCATCTCACCCGCTCCCTCTGCCTCCTCTACCCTCCCTCCCTCTCTTTTCTCTCCGCCTCTCCAGCTTTCTAGCTGACTGCAGAGCTCTGAGCAGCCAGATGGACTCAGTTCCCAGTGAAAGCACAGGGATGGCCAGATCTTTTAGCATTTAGGGGATGCCTTTGTTAGTAACCGCTCACAATGGGCAGCTCCCGGCTGAGGGTCTTTGACCCTCATCTAGAGAGGAAAGATTCCACGGTGCTCTCAGACCGAGAGCTGCCCCTGCCCACCTTCGATGTGCCTTATTTCAAATACATAGACGAGGAGGATGAGGACGATGAATGGAGCAGCCGCTCGCAGTCCTCCACCGAGGATGACTCAGTGGACTCTCTGCTCTCTGACAGATACGTGGTGGTGTCCGGGACCCCAGAGAAGATCTTGGAGCACCTTTTGAATGACTTGCACCTGGAAGAAGTCCAAGACAAAGAAACAGGTAAGGCGCTGGTGCCTCAGGCTTCCAGACTCACAGCTGCTGATGCCCTTGTTAGCACCCTCGGCGAGGCTCCCGCTGTTCCCGAACTGCGGTGGGTGAAATATTGTATGCTTTATGGGCTCCCCCTTTGCCTTGTGCTGTTCTGTTTAAATCCCGTAAATGGACACATGCAGCTCCCAAGCAGCTGCTTGGGAAGTAACCATACAAAGAAAATAATAGGAAGGCAGATGTTCTTGTTTCTTTGGTAATTTTTACCAAACCTCACCTAAAGGCAATTGGCAAGAGACCAACATCCAGCAGCCCCTGTACAATGGAAAGAAATACAAGGGGACAGGCTAGCTGGTGTTCACCTGGCTTGTGGGAAGTGCTGAGCTGGGGGAGTAGACTCCCTGCCGAAAAGTCAGCAATTACTGCAACTACTCAGCAGCTACCCCAGTTTTACTGCAGCCACTCAGCAGCTCAAGCTTAGCAGCAACTTCTGCCTTTTTCCAAGTCGTTTACAAACTGCCTGCTCAGAGCAAGCCCTGGAGTGCAGAATATGATACTCACAGCTTTGCAGACCGAAATTGTAATCACTGAAGCCTTATTGATCAGTCTTCTTGTCCTTTTTATTCAACCCATTTGCTCTGATTCAACTCATTTACTAAAATACCCATTTAGCTTTTTCATCCATGTACTTTGCAAGCACTATTCCATTTACAAAATGACTTAGCCATAATTTCCTTTATCACAGAAGGGAAAGTATTTGCCTCTCTTAACCAGAATTCATAATTTTTTCCAGCCTGGAGCAGTTATTCCAATGAATAGGCCTCTGATGGTAGTCTGCATTTTGCAACTTGATCCCCTGACTCAATGCACTTTTTGTAGCTACTTTGGCACCTGTGATACCCACAGTTCCCAATGTTGAATGCAAAAGTGATTACATCAAGAAAAGGCAGCTGTAGGTTGTACTAGTACAGAGTAACTGCTTCTGCTTTTGCCATGTGGGAGGGATTGTGAAATAGCAGCTTAGGTGGCAGCAAGTTTCCTTGCCTCCCAGTAGTTTTTGTCCGAACGTGGCTGATGCTTAGATCTATATTAAATTATATAGGACAATAAGAGAAACAACGATGTATGAAATATGTGAATGGGTTAAAAACAAAAGTAGCTGACTCAATCATGTATCCTATATTAATGTTATTGTTAAAGTAAATATTGTGCATAAAATTGGGGTAATCAATAGGTATCATTTATACACAAAAGATAAGTTTAAAGAGTTCCTGCCGGGTTGTTTTTGTGTGTCTACGGATTAATATTTACACATGTGAGCACTGTTCTCATGTTCTGCCTCATCAGATGTGCTCATCATGGAGCTGGGCATCATTTCCCCTGTAGAGACCGCCAGGCTGCTTTAAAGGGGTGGTTTGGACTAGAATGTAGGCAAGGCGTCTGTCAGGGAAAGGACTGGACACTTTAAATGTGGTAGAGCTTTGGGAGGCCTGAATGCTTTCTGCTCCTTAACATCATGAGTATAAAAACTATTTAATAATAATTTATTTTTTCCTTTTTAAAAAAATTGTCACTAGTTTGTGCCCCCCCCTTGAGGTTTTGTTTTCTTTCATTTTTGTGGTGCTAAGGATAAAAACCAGGGCCTCATGCAAGTTAGTCAAGTGCTATACCACTGAGCTTCACCCCCAACCTGTTCTATGTACTTTTGAGAAAAATAGCACAAGTTCTCACCAACAGCCTCACTGTTTAACACTGGGAATGACAATCACCCTGCTTTCTGTTACTAAGGCCAAGAGTTGCCTCCTGTTGGGAATAGGGATGTGCATGCTGTCTAGTGATTTATTCCTGCTGCTTCTCAGTTATGCCAACCCTGGAGTCATGCATGTCACTTTAGCCATGTGCACACAAAGCAGTGGGGATTGGGACTCAGTGCTTTGACTGTCCTCACCCCAACCTAAATTGGGCAGGAGGAAGCCAATAGAATCAGTGTCACCTGATTCCTGTTCATTTCTGTAAAGTCTGGAGGGAGGACACATGTGAAACTTCCAAGTGTTGTGGAGACATTTTACAAAAGAAAATAGTGGCATAATTATATGAAAATGAAAAAGTTACCTTTAGAGAGAAAGTGATTAATAGGCATAGTAGGGACACCTAAGCAGAAGTCATTTGTATCTCTTCCAAACTTCAAGCACAGCACTTGGAGAAAATACAATAGAAAAGTGGTCATGTGGTTTTTTTGTTGACAACATTTTTTAAAAACATAAAATAAATTTTGTATGCAAACAGAAGAAAAGCAGCTATTAGTATGTTCTAGTTTGAATACTAAATGAATCAGATATTTAAAGCAATGGAGGCCCCTTGTCACGGGCAAAGGTGAACTCTAGTTCTTTATCTTGGTTGAGTTGGCAGCCCTCATTATCAGAGGGCTGTGTGTGCAAGAGCCTAATAGAGTTGCATAAACCATATGGAAGACAGATGGAGGAAAATGAGAAGGGGTTGCAATAAAAGTATACAGCAGCGTTTTTATGTTCTTGAGCGCTCCTTTTAGTGAGATGGAGCCATATGGGGCCCAGTGGAGCCATATGGTAGCCCCACCACATGGCCTTGGTAGCAATGAGGAGGAAAGGGTACATGGGAGGAAATCAATGGTCCTGGAAGCTGGGATTTGCCTGTTCTGGATTCTTACATCCTACATTCCTATACTCACCAGAGGCTAGGAAAGGCAACCAACCAGGAGATGTATTTTCCCATCTCTTTCTCATAAAAGTCACTTGGTTGTGAAAATGTAGGTGCAGGCCCCAATAAAGGAGGACAAGTTGACGTAATTACTAATTTGTGTAACATGGAAGTGGAAAAAGCTTACTGAATTGAATGGAATCAAAAGGAGAATGTTAGGGCTTTTGAGATAAAGCATTTATTTATGTTGGTAATTGAATCAAGAATGGAATAGAAACAATTCAGCAATTCATACAGTATTCTGTCACCAAGTCAAGCTAAGTTTAAAAGCAAAAATAATTTAGAGATGCTTAAAAGCATACTACTAACAATTTTTCTAAGTGTTTTGATCTATGCACTCCTACCATACTATTTTTTTTTTTTTTTTTTTGGTGGTGGTGGTGGTGGTGGTACTGGGTACTGGGTGCTCTACCACTGAGCTATATCCTCCTAAATAGAAGAAGATGAGAGTGCTGATAAGGGGCAAATAAATCAACCAAGTGTTTGGGTCTTCCAGTGCTGCCAGCTTCAAGATCTTCATTAATCTGTGATAACCTCCTTCGCTTTACTAAATTAACAGTAAAACTCCCAAATAGCAAGCAGTAATGAAATTCATCATAATCTAAATTTTTAAACATTTTTTTCCCTTTGTCCCATAGTTCTTTATTCTTGAAAATGGAAAAGACTAAGTCTGTACATTAGAAATTTATTTGTGATCCTAGCAAGCAATTGAGGCTGTTTTCAAAGACTTCTTTTTCTTTTAAGGCTCAGGTTCTGACTTGGAACATTCTGAAAGGGTAGAGAAAAATCAAGCAGCTTTTGCAGCTCAATGTTTTATCTTTCACCTTCCCAGAAATAGGGCAGACACCATTGGGTATTCCCAGCCCAGGAGAAGTACAAGAGAGGCAAGGAGGGCAAAAGCCAAGAAGTTGTGAGTGGAGGGACGGGAGGAGGCAAAGGTGAGCCTGGAACGCTCTGCTCTGCGGAGGTTCCCAGTGGCCCTGCTCCTATTTCAACCTTTCCCCTCCCTAAAGAGGACAAGTGTATTTGGCTTCGAGATCTTCTGGAGGAAATAATGGTTCCCGTTTCAAAGCAGGGGGGACACTCTGCGAGAGACTGTATAGAGAACTACCTTGGCATGAACTTTTCTTTTTGAATCTGTGTTATAATGGTTTTACCTTAGGGAAAACACAAGAGAAAATATGCTGTTTTCCACTGCCTTATTCCCATTTCCTAATTCCTTACTCATCTTTTTTGAAGAAAATACATTTAGGATGACAGGTTTCCAGGAAGAACAAGCAAGCCTTGTGGGGAGTAGGTAAAGCCTACCGCTAGTGGTTCTCAGTAGTCCTGACCTGATTTCTTTAAGGTATAGCTGCTGGGTTTTTTTTTTTTTTTCATGAGGTTGTCATTCTGTGTATTGCAGTATCCCTCCGTAGAAACGCCTGTGCAGCCTTGAACGTTTTGTGGGTGCCTTGGTGAGTGGCTCACTTTCAACAGCACAGAGGAAGCGGAGTGTGTGGTGGAGGAGGTGGGTCCCTTCCTGCTGCACACAGGCTGCAACTGTGATACGCCTGCTCCACAGTACAGGGGGCTCACTTGACCAGCAGAGTCCAAAAGTCCCTGATAGGAACCTGGATAAAGCTGGGACAGTCACCTTGCTTTCTGTTACCATTTTATCTTCACCCCTGCCAGCACTAAGCCCATCACACGGCTTCGAGATGTTATTTTTATGGAGAAAAATTGAGAATGCTTTTCTTCTGATCACTGGGATGATAGAACACAACTCAGGTGAACTCTTTCCGTACTCGCCTTGCTTGGGAGGATTTCTGGAAAGGTACAGGTCCCTCTGTTTCCAGGCTTCCTCTCCAGGGCTGACATCCAGTCCTTTGTCTACTGGTCCCTGGCCTGGAGCCTCTGGAGCCGTGGTGGTGAACCTATGGCACACATGTTGTTTGTTTTTCTTTTAAGACAAAAGATGTCAATGTGTGAGTTTTTTTTCTAAACTAAAACCTCAGTATGCAGGTTTAATTGCAGTGTTGGCAGTTTGCAATAAATAAGTGGGTTTTGGGTTGCAGTTTGTCCACTCATCTCTAAAAGGTTCATCATCACTGCTGTAGAGCCTGAGAAGCTTAAAATTCACAAACTGCATGGGTAGCCTTTCTGTAAAGTAGTTTTGCAAAATGGACATAATCAGAGGGAACAGAGATGGTGGACATACAGCTGTTTGATTTCTCAAGTCTTCAACTGAGAAGGTAATGATACTGTGAACAAGACCCATTTGAACTTTTTAAAGGGTTCTGTTGCACTACAGAAATATCTGAGTGATCCTTGGGTCTCACAGCTGAAAAGGCTTCTATCAAGAATGTTTTCAGGAAGGAGAAAATACACATAAACAAAGTACAAAAGGCCCGAGAATGAGCTTTATAAAAAGCCTGAGTCCCATATCTAAGCTTCATTAATAAAGCAGCTTGAGACCTCTAGCAAGTCATAAATGAGATGATCTATGATGTGTCTTTTGCCACTAAAAGTGATTGCTTTAAAAGCTCTGTATTCTCTTTTCCTTCAAAATATGTCACAGAAACATAAAATTCTGGATCTGAAGAAGATTCCTAGAATACCTACAGATACCCTCCAGAATCTTGTGGTCGTTTTAGGCTGAAAGCACCACCACAAAGTCATTGCACAAGGATTTCGGAAATAGTCTCAGACTTCTTGTTACCTTAGAGTGCTGCTGCTCCAGCTCCAGCCTCTTGGAGCACTTAGAATGACGCCGGAGTCTTAAGCTCATTTGGAATCCAATGCTCGGTGGTTTTTTGTGGTGGTGATTTAAGTGTGTTTGTATATAACCTTGTCCAATGGGAAACTTTTAAAGTTCCTTTGAGAAATTATGCTGTAACATTTCCAAGGAACAGCTTTGATTTATCAGCTACTAGTAAAATCCATTCGCAGAGTTTTATTACCAAGTCGTTTTGGGATATTCAGAAATAGGCTATTGTAGAAAAAAGCTTCAATTTTCCCCCTTGATGAAATATGCTACATCATATCTGTTTTACCAGCTTTCCTTCTATAATCTTTTAGCTTTTAACTTTACAGACTACTTCTGTAAAAAAATACAATATTGTATTTTTAATTATGCATTTTTATATATATGTGAAGGAATACCTTATAAAAATTTAATTTCTTCTTTCTCTATATAAGCACCTTCGACTTACTACTGTGTAGGTGCCATTTTAAATGCTCAGTATACAATTAAAAACACAATACACAAATTCCTTATCCTCATGAGGCTTATCTTCTGGAGGAGGGAATCAGACAATAAACAGAATAAATAGAAAATAGTGTATATTAAACAGTAGATGCTAAGTAGCCAGTATATTGTTATAGGCACTATATCCATGTGTCTTTAATAAGTAAGCTGGTAGATATTTTAATGTGTTTAAAGTATTTTAGAAATTAAAATTAAATGAAGTCCAGAACCCCCCCCAAAAAAAGGCTTTAAAGAAATAATAAAAAAATAGAAATTAGAAGTAGGTGTATTTACCCTGGAATGGTAAATAGCTGCTATTAAGCTCATAGAATCTGCTTCCATGGAAATGTTTCATAAGGATATGCGCCTTTTACCATCTTTAATGGTGAAAATAGGTTTCGCCAAGACAAATAACTGGACTAGGATGCCACTTGAGATCTTTTTCAGCTTTACGAAACTGCCACTCTCAAATATGAGGTTAATTTTGTTTGTGATCAGACTAATAAAGAATATGAACAAAAGACTAAGTTAGCACAAATTCCAGCTGCTGTGGCTGTGGCTCAGATGCAGATGAAGAACCACTTCGGAAGGGTTTGTTTTTCTACATAAAGCAAAGACGTGGAATGGCTATCACAATGACAGTAAACGTCCCTAATGTCAAGAGAGAACTGCAAGAGAAAGCGCTCACACTGGAATATGATTTCTGCTCTGCTTTATAATGTTGTGGTGTGGTTTTTATTCGGTTTCTTTTGATTTAGTTTTTTGGCAGTTCCTTTAGCTTCTCTCCTAATTACTAATGTGGAGAATGTAACATATTTATCATCCATGATTGAAGCATTGGGAGACTTTATAAATTCGTGCTGACAGAGTGATGAGATAATTAGAATTGGGTAGAAGTTTTCTTCTCAGTTGCTTCATTTATAGAAACTGAGTCCTTAGACCACATTATGTCTGAGGCCCTTCCAGACCAGAGAGCCAGGGTTTAAAAATTACTCAAGACAACAATTCATTTATCCAAACCTTATCCTATTAGATGGATTTTTTGCAGAGTAATTATCCCCTTTAATGGACTTAGATGCTGAGGTAGAAGTAAATTAAATTGCTTCAGTGATTGAATGAACATTTGAATCTGGAAATGAACCCAGATGTACTTCTAGCTTCATCCCAAAGATCATTTTTGTTAGAGACTGAAATCATAGATGAAAGGCAGACTTGAAATAAAAGTCTGCCATTCAGTTCAGACTATCTACCCCAAGTGGGGTGTTTTACTGCTTGCCATGAGTAATCTAATCTCCAGCACCAAGACCTGCTTCTTGGCTTCCAGCTGTGTGCAGGCTGGCCCCTGGGCCAGCTAACTGCTTGGAAATGTTAAAAAAGATGGAAAAGGGAGAGAGGTCCTAGTTCTAGCTGATACTGTATCAGACCACTCAGATGACTGAAAATCAGATTTTGTCTGTGGATTTTCTTCTAAGGCATTCATCTTCTAGCTTAATCTGTTCACTCCACCTTTTAACATACAGGGTTATGTATGATAACAAAGGAATTGATGCTTTCACTCTGGAGTAGACTGTGGGTTAATTAATATCCTAGTTGGTGATGAAGCAAGGTGAAATGAAATGAGACTGAGCCAAAGCATAAGATCGTTAATATACACGGACTAATAATGGAGATTGGAAGTTTTCATTACAACTTAACCAGTGGGCAAAGGAAGATGTCTAAAGCATAAGGATGTAATAAATAGGTCTGTAGCGTATCTTTCAGGGAAACAATGCCTACTTAAAATGAGAATGGACCACTACGATGCATTTTTAAAAATTGTATTATTTTCATGTTTGCTCCACATATGAACTAGAGGTTATAATTAGAATTTTAATTTTGATACTAATTATTTCACATGAAAAGTTATAAAAAGTTTTATAGTTTTCCAATGAGATTAAACTTTTGAGTGCAATGTAGTCTATGCTGTAATTACCCAACATTTGTAATGAACTATGTAAAGAAATAGCATTTTCATTATGTTTAATTGTATGACTTTTTCATTGTCCAACCTTGTTTATTCATTGTTCACTGTTGTATGAACATGAGTATTTATACATTTTTTTTCAGTAGTGGGGACTGAACCCAAGGCTCTCTCACTCAGCTACATCCCCACCCTACCCCCTTTTTATTTAAAGACAAGGTCTCACCAAGTTGCCCAGACCCGGCTCGAATTTGCATCCTCCTGCCTCAGCCTCTCAGAGTGCTAGGATCATAAGTGTGCACCACCACACTCAACTGTGTATGTATACTTATTAATAAAGCAGAAAAGAAAACCTCAGGTAATATTTAACAAAAGGGAAATTACAATTGGCTCACCAGATGTGGTTTTTGCTTTTAAAAGGTGACTGTTTTACAGTTGACTTTTTTTTTTTTTTTTTTTTTTGTGGGTACCGGGGGGTCGACCTCAGGACCTCGTGCGCCAACAGGCACCCGTGCCGCTGAGCGATATCACCTGCCCCTTTTTCGTATGTGGGTTCCGGGAGTGGAACTCGGGTCCTCGCGCTTGCAAGGCAGGCGCTTATGCCACTGAGCCATCTCACCAGCCCTACAGTTGACTTTGTAAAAGGAAAGTTCAAGTTAAGCCCAGAGCACACTGGGACACACTAAGTATTGTAAGTCTGTAGAAAATTAATTTCCAGAGGATCTGAAGATAAGAAACAGCAAATAGAATATGTAAGGGGAGAGAATTGCATTAGAAATGAGAGCCTTGGGTTCCTGACTCTTAATGATTGTGAAAAACTTGGGCATCCCAAGAGTTTATAAACTTTCTTCTTCATGGTTATGGTGAAGCCCTTGTCTTATTTTGTTTGTTTATTTAAGCTTATTGGTACATTTTAGGTATACATAATGATCACATTCATTATAGGGAATTTGTACCTGTATAGGATATCACTTGATTCTTATTTTTTTTTAAACCTTTGTCTTAGCCTAGAGCAGTGATGGCGAGCATTTTAGAGACCAAGCAAGCAAACTGTCTTAGGTCCTTTTCTCACTGCTGAGACAAAATACCCAATACCCACAAGTTAAGGGATGAAGGTTTATTCAGCTCACGGTTTGTAGAGGTTCCAGTCCATAATTGGCTGGTTCCAAGGCAGGGTGGCAAATGCAGAGGGGCAACAGTTCATGGTGGCAGAAAACAGCAAAAACAACAAGAGGAAGTGAGACAAGCCTCTTTCTGTCCCTTATATTGTGTCCAGTCTACCAGGATTAGGGTGGTGCCAATCCAGTCACTGGACTGATCCAGCAATCACCCACCCCTCATCCTAGCACCCTTAATCCTAGCTTTGCACCACAAATCAATCACACACTCTATATTCAGCCATCTCTCCAAAAGCCCCATCTAAAACTGCATGAGGCTTTGGGGGAACATCTAGACATAAACCATAACACAAAATGCAACCCAAAACCCACTTATTTATCACAAAGTGCCAACACTGCAATTAAACCCAAATACTGAGGTTTTAGTTTAGAAAAAACAACTCATACACTTGGCTGGTGTGGCGCCAGAGAAGGCTCTGCGCACCACTGAGCCACGTGTGGCATAGCTTCGCTACCACTGCCCTAGAGGCTAAAGGTGAGCTAGTCTGAAAGTTTCCTCTGTACTGTGTTGTAAATGAAACACACATGTGATTGCTTGTTTCTGTAAAATTAGTCCCAGGGGTGACCTCAACTCCTGACCCCTGGCTTCCCTGTGTAAACTGCAGCCAATATGGAAGATACAGAAATGTATGGACTTTTTATTCACATTTGCACATTTTATTTGCTTTAATTACATTTATTTGCTTCACTTGAGAGACTTTTCCTCCTCCCAAGCACCCACTTAATACTCATCTTTTTAGATAGACTTCCATGGGGAACCTTAGTTATTTCTCTTTTTGTAGTTTAGTAAATTTCTAGTTTTCTGGAATGGCTGGAGAATGAATTATTACAAGTAAATATTCTGGCATACTGAGAATTGTCCCAAGTTGTCATTGTACATGAGTTATCAATTTCAAGAGTCAAAATATATAACATCATGATCTATTTTCAAATATAAAGTCTAGTGGCCCTATCTGGCAAATCACAAAGCTCATGTAGAATTTTGAGGTTCTAATTATAGTCCTCAGTTTTGGTATTACAGTATATGAATAAGACTGGCTTAAATCTGTAGTTTATTTGACATAAAATGAGGGTTGCTTTTGACTAGCAAATCCTTGTATAACTTGTTAATTTTTTAATGAAAATAAATGATACAGATAACAGCTTAATTTTCTCCATATGTTCTGTCTTCCTTGCTGTACCCTAAGAATGAAGGCAACTGCTATTTTTTTTCTGTCAGTAATTCTTTGAAAAAATAATCTCTACAGGACAGTTCCTCTGTTAGGTTAGTGCTAACTAGAATTGTTCTTTTAAAAGGAAAATTCTGCTCTCAAATCTTAAAAATGTTTAACTGTATTTTCCCAGTAGGTTTTGGTCTGCTGGCAAACTTAATGTCGTACTCTGGTAGAAACACATGCGATTTTGCCAGTGGCCAGCTATATTTCCAGGAGCTCATTTCAATCTGTGATGAAAGTCAGGCCTTTCTGGAGCAGCAAATTGAAAAGTGCAACAGATACTGAAATTCATGGACACAAAATACTGTGGCAGTTGTGAGTTTGACAACCCAATAGTCTCAGCACAAGAACAGTTTCCCTCCAACATTAGCAACTGAAATCGCGGTAATTGAAGTAACTGGGCATACAGCTCAGTGGTAGAGTGCTTCTCCAGTATGGGTGAGGCCCTGGGTTCAATCCCAAGAACCAGAGAGAGAGAGAGAGAGAGAGAGAGAGAGAGAGAGAGAGAGATTACTTGAAACTTTATGGCAATGTCAAATGGTAAAATAACTTTCCTCTCCTCTCCCCTGTCCTCCCTCCCTGTGTCTTAGCCAATATCCTCTCATCTCCCCAGACCACAGATGGATGTAAAGGGAGATTATCAGATGTTATTGCTGAATTTTAAAATGTTTGTGACATTTTCTTCCAGTAAAACTTAGCATTCTATCAGAAAATGGAGAAAAATTGTGTGTGTGTGTGCGTGTGTGTGCTTTCAGACACACCCTTACAAATGGGAAGCGGGAATATTAACTGATGGCAGTTTGTGATTATAGTCATTGCATGTTCATTTCCATGTTTCAATCAAATTAGTGTTTCATTTAAAGGGTGTAATGTCACAGAACTGCTACAACTGACAAGCACATATCTAAAAGGAATACTCCTTGTATGGGAGAATTTTTGCCTTTACTGTACTTATAATTGTGCTTTTCCTCATTTCTCTTTGCAGTCTCTCTCATTATAGCCCCCCCCCCATTTCCCTTTACCCTCATCTTCTGCCCTTAGGCTTTCCTACCATACAATTGAAACCATTCTTTTCACTGTTTACAGTGTTTTAGCTCCTACTTAAGGCTGCTACTAGACTGGCAGTCCTTCCCCCAAATCTTAGAAGTAAATATCAAATTAGACATTATTAAATATGGGTGAGTTGATCATATGGAAAACTAAGCAAACAAACGAACAAACAAAACCTAACTATGTTATAATCCTTCCTTCCTTCCTATCTATCTTTCTTTTTTATTTTTATTTTTCTTTCTTTTATTCGGAACTACTGGTGATTGAACCATTGAACCCAGGGCCTTCACACTAAGCTACACCCCTTTTCATTTTTTATTTTGAGACAGGGTCTTGCTAACTTGCTAAATTGCTCCAGCTGGGCTCGAACTTAAGTTTTCCTGCCTCAGCCTCACAGAGTGCTTGGATTAGGCATGTGCCTCCATGCCTGGTCATATTTTTTTTGTGTGTAAGAGGCTTATAGTTATCTTGAATCCAATGTCATGCCATGTCTTTTGTGAAGAAAAAGAGGATGGAGGAGTAGCTCAGTGGTTGAGCACACGTTTAGCATGTTCAAGCTCCTGGGTTTAATCCCCAGTCCCTCCCCACACCACCTCCCCAAAAAAGAGCAAAGTATGATCTTTTTGTCCTAATTTTCAGTCTTCTCTCCCAAGTTAGACATAAAAAATACAACATCTTAGGTCTTGGTTCAGTTTGATCTGAATTTGGAGGCACTGCAGGCCATTTTCAATTTTTACTGACGACTTTTGTAGAATGATTGGCATGCTGTGCACATTTAAGAATTACGGCAGTTTACATGACTTGAAAGTCTCCTGGGGGAGATGTTTGTTCTTTCAAAACAAAAACAAAAACATGCAAGGCAAACATGTCTTTAGCACATTTGACAAATCCACAGCGCTGAGGTCAGAATAAATTCACAACACATCTCTGCCCTTCCATGTTCTTTTCCTGCTTTCAATACTTCAGAAGCAGATTATATGACCAATCCTGTGCTTAAACCTCTGAAAATTTTCAGAGTAAACGTATTCTGATTAGGTATGGCTGCATATTGTAGAAGGACTCTAACGGTAATTTATACATGGTACAAATGTGTTCCTCTCCCAGATGAAGTGAGTGTGGAGAAGTGCAGCCTCGAACTGGTAAAGGTACTCTGGTATCAGCCAGAACTAAGATTCCTTCCAGCTCCCTGCCCCAGTGCCACTAGAGCAGTGGTGGCAAACCTATGGCACATGTGACTATTTATCATTGAAAGCTCTAAAAGGCTCGCCACCATTGCCCTAGAGTCAGACCGTGGTCTCACGGGCTGGGACAGACACAGCACACCTCTCCGGCCAGAGCATGGGGAAAGCATGAGCACACCTGTTCATCATACATCATATGTGGCTTCGGCTTTTATCTCATAGGCCAAAGCAGTCTTGTGGCCACATCTAGCTGGAAGTGAAGCTAGAAAATGTGCTGCTTTATTTTGATTTTGAAATACCCAGGGAGAGCTGGGCATGGTGGCACAGGCCCATAGTCCCAACACTGGGGAGGCAGAGACAGAAGGATTGCCTCGAGTTTGAGGCCAGCCTGGGCTAAATAGTGAGACCCTGTCTCAAAAAATCTAAAATTAAATAAAATATAGGGGGAGCAAGATGCCTAGGAAAAATAAAATCCAAATTTCATTCTTAAAGGGAAAATGGCAAATAATTTGGTAAGTGGAAGGTTGTGTTAGTTTGTATTGGTATTATAGTAGATCTGAGTCCACAATTATGTATTTGTTTCTTCAAAGAGCATAAACGTACTATGATTTACAGCATTTAAAAAGCTTATCAAGTGGTTTGACTTAGCTATTATAGTCACCTCAGAAAGTGAATATTTACAATAATATTGTGTATTCTTAACTTAGAAGGTTAACTTACCTGTAAGAACCTTTCTCATATCTGACCTGGGCCAGTGAACTCACGTTTGGGAACTCTACATCTTTCACTCCAAAATTCTTAGTAATATTGTATGTATCCTAAGAAATATTTAATATATTATGTCTTGGAAGATTTTTGAACAGTGGCACAAATACACTTATTATAAGATTATAGTATATAATTCTAGATAATATTGTGACAGAATAAAAAATATATATTTGGTTTCTGCCTACTGGATCCCATAGAGTTTCCTGAGCGATAGAGGTCATAGGAGAGTCTTCTATTTCAACATTGGTCCTTAGTCCTTGCTTTCCAACACAAGAACTTCTAAGACCCTTGGCTCTCGAGCGATGAGTGACTTTTTCCATGTGAATAAGATGAGTGGTGGCCAGGTCTAGGTAGCTTCAGAACGGGGCCTGGCCTGCAGGAAGACCAAGGTATCAGTAGAGGAATGCAACTTCTAGGCTCTTTCACCACCTCCAGCCAAGGTAGAGGGCTGGAGATTAACTTAATTACCAGTGGCTCGTGGTAACAAGTTTGATAACTTGTGCCTCTGTCACGGAGCCCCTGTAAGAATCCTTCCGGGAAGACGTATGCGCTGGGAGGGTGAACCGGCAACTGCAGGGGGCAGAAGCTTCTGTGCCCTTTCAGCCCTCATCCTGCACAGCTCTCTGTCCGCTGAACTTTCGTCCTTCATATTAGGTTTTATAATGAACCAGGAAGTAGTCCCTACGTTTTATGAACTGTTACAGCAATTATCAGGCCTGGGGAAGATTTTGTGAAAATCCCCAATTTATAGCCCCTGGCTTAGAAGTATAGGTGACAACCCTGGACTTGGGATTGTATCTAAAAAGAGGGGCAGTCTTGTGGGACCGAGCCCTAGGCTGTGGGGTATGCACCAACTCCCGGGAGCTACTGTCAGAATTCAGCTGGAGGGCACTCAGTTGGTGTACTGAGTGTCTAAAAAGTTTTCTTTTATTTTTATTGTTATATTTTATATTCTTGAGTTCTATTTCAGAACTCATATAACTATTACATGTCTGTAAGGTATGTGGTTTTAATAGTAAGAAAAAGACTTAAGGATGTTTTTAGGTTTGAGTATTATATTTATTTACTTATTTATTTATTTTTTGGTACCAGGAATCGAACTCAGGATCTTCCACTTGCCAGACAGGTGCTTGTGCCGCTGAGCTGTATTCCCAGCCCAGTACATTTCTTTTAAAACAAGAGAAAATGAGGTTGGGGAAGTAGCTCAAGAGTAGAACATGTGCTTATTAATGGCCTTGGGTTCAATCTGCAGCATCAAAAAAAAACCAAAATGAACATATTAGAGCCATTTAAAACAGAGGAATTTGTATGAATACCTTTAGCATAATGACAATAAAATACACACACACATATAAACACATATGTAGACCCCTCCCCCCCAAAAAAAAAAACCTCATACAGTGCCGCATGTTCAGTGACCTGTCTACCCAGGTGCTGGGCTGGCCGGCCTGGACTATAATGGAGATGAAAGACCGTCAAAGCTGTGACCAGCAAGTCAATTATTTTGATTTAGGAAAGAATGAACAAATAATAATTGTGACTAATGATTTTCAGTACCTGTAATGTTTACTTTGGGGACATTTATTCAGAAGGAAAGAATTTATGATATGGCTTTGTAAAAATTTTTTTAATTTCTGCCCTATTTCAGTTTTTAAAAATATGAATATATAATTGGCCATTAAAACATTTCAATAGCATTAGGAATCTGTGTACTGTCTTAATCCTTCCATATGATTGTCAATTCTACCTTTGCAAAAGCTGATTGGCAGCTCTCGTATCTGTTTGCTGTAGTCAAGTGATCAAGAAAATAGTCAAGAAAATAAAAATGAAATATGGTTTGAGTAGAAATAAAGGAATTCTATCAGGCTGGTGCTTGAGGGAAACCAACTTCAGAGGAGCATCTTTGGTGATTTAAGGACAATAAAAAGGCTCAGTTCAACTGAGCCTTTTTGGTGCATGCCTGTAATTATAGCACCCTGGGAAACTGAGGCAGGAGTAAAAATTTGAGCCCAGATTGAAAACTTAGTGACTTAGTGAGACCCTGTCTCAAAATAAGAAATAAAAATGGGTTAAGGATGTAGTTCAGTGTGAAGACTGTGGGTTCAATCCCCAGGACTACAAAAACAAAACAAGACCCAGTTCCTATGACGCTTCCCCTTTCAGAACCTGGGGATTCCATGACATTCCTGCACTTCCTCCCATAATGCCCCGCATGGACTCTCCATCCACACCCTCAGGAGAGCGAAGCACAGTGTAGAGGCAAAGAGAGGGCTTAGCCAGCCTGGGGGCTTGGGCCCCTCCGACCACGACCTTGCTGAGGAGACTCGGTGGTTGGTTAGTCACCTTTTCAGCCTCCCATCACCATCCTGAAAAAGAACTTGAGACCCACCTCCCAGGGTGGGTGTGAGGACTTCACACCTTGGTACCAACATCCAGTGTGTTGTCAAACAAGGGGGTACTACAGTAGTATGGTTATTTTCAAATAAAATGGCTGTCGTCATTTTTCCCTCCACTACTTTTCCTCATTGCACAGTGGAGCCACTGCTGTTGTGCTGATGCGTGGCAAGAAGTGCTGTTAAAAGCAAATGTGGGCTCTCTAGGCTAAAGCACTTGGGGGGTAAGGGGGTGGGCAGGGCTTGTGGGGAGGCGGTGGAGCCTTGCTCACTCACAACAGAGGAAAATTCATCAGCCTGAGGCTTGCAGGCTTTTAATTATGTCACCAACCAAATTTGAAAACCCCGCAAATAACTCTGTGACCTCCACAGCAGAGACCACGCTCAGCCTGGAATAACAGGAGTTCAGTAAATGGTTGCTGACCAAATGTGTGTGTGTGTGTGTGTGTGTGTGTGTGTGTGTGTGTGTATAGTGTGTATATGTGTATGTATATGTGTATGTGTGTGTGTGTATATATATATATATATATAGTGTGTATATGTGTATATATGTGTGTGTGTGTGTGTGTGTGTATTTGTGACCCTAAGCCACAAATCTTCCTTTCATGCATGTGTGAAAGAAAGCAGCTGTGTGTTATTACAAAGAACCCTAATGACTGCTCTGGAAAGCAGAGCACAAAGGCATACTTGCTATAAGTCCTAGGACATACTATATTTTTTTTCTTTTTGAGCTACTAGGTCTTTGCACTGAGCTAACACCCTGCCCCACCAGCTTTTTCGAGACAGAGTCACATTAAGTGCTGAACTGCCCAGGGTGGGCTCTGACTCTTATTGTCCAAGGAATATTTTTAAATATAGGTGTACATTAAATTTTCTTGAATTGGAAGTTACAAGTTTGAGTAAGATTATAGAGAAAGAGCCTAACTTGTGCTAGTGTTTATTCTAAATTAGTGAATTTTGTAGAATACAGTATCTGTTTCTTTTCTATATCTATCATGCCAAATTTGGGCTGTAAAAGAGGCAGTGACTCTCCACTGCTAAACTTGGAGGAAATAACTTCTCTCTAGTAGTCCTAGAATTTCTGTTAAGCACATATAATAAGATAAAAATTTTCCTTTCTAAAATTCAATACTTAATAAATGGTGCTGGAAAAACTGGCTTTGCACATGCCGAAGATTAAAATTGGACCCATATCTTTCACCATGCACTAAACTAAATTTGAAATGGATCAAAGATCTAAATATTAAAACAGAAACATTAAATCTGCTGGAAGATAGGATAGGTAAAACTCTTGAAGACATTGGTGTAGGCAAAGACTTTATGAATAAAATCCCAATCACACAGGAACTATCACAAAGGATCAGCAACTGGGCTCTTATCTTATTAAAAAGCTTTTGCACAGCAAGAGAAACCACCAACAGAGTGAAGAGACAATTCACAATGTGGGAAAAAATGTTTGCCAGCTGTTCCTTACACAAAGGATTACTATTGAGAACATGTAAGAACTCAAAAAAACCAGACCTCCCTAATTTAAAGACCCAGTCCAAAAATGGGCATCAAATAAATATATGAAAAAATGTTCAACATCACTGGTCATTTGAGAGATGCAAATTAAAACAACACTGAGATTCCATCTCACCCCGGAAAGAATGGCTATTACCAAGAAATCAACCAATAACTAATGCTGGTGGGGCTGTGGGGAAAAAGGAACCCTTCTCCACTGCTGGTGGGAGTATAGACTGGTTCAACCACTGTGGAAATCAGTGTGGAGATTCCTCAAAAAGCTAGAATTGGAGGTCCCATTTGACCCAGCTATTCCCCTTCTGGGCATCTTCCCAGAAGAATTAAAAACATCGTACCACAGCGATATATGTGCACCCATGTTTATAGCAGCACAATTTGTAACAGCTAGATCTTGGAAACAACCCAAATGCCCATCAATCAAGGAATGGATAAAAAAAGATGTGGTCTTTTTATACAGTGGAGTACTACTCAGCCATAAAGAAGGATAAACTGGAGACTTTTGTAGGTAAATGGATGCAACTCGACAAAATACGCATAAGTGAAATAAACTGGACACACATTTGTAAACATCGTATTGTCTCCCTAGTATGAGAAACTGAAAGAGTAAATAAGATCCAAAATGTACAATAGATACTATAAATGGAAAGAAACTGTTCAAAAGGAAAGAGAAACTGGGATGGGGGAATGGAGAAAAGGAAGGGAAAAGCAAAAAAAAAAATATATATATATATATATACACACACACACACACACAAGATTATTAAGATAGTTATACTAATTTCTCTTAGTTCATTGAATAGAAAGGTTTGTGCTAATATTGTTTGGACAATTAAATGCCTTTATCTTGTACTCTGAGTAATGAATTTAAAGATAACAGTACACAATGTATTAACCATTGTTACTCTCCTATTATCTTGTTTTGAAATTTTTTCTCTTTAAAATAAAAGAAAAAATTCAATACTTAATGATTCACAATAACTAGAAAAGGTTTAATGTTGACAATGATGATGTATTTCATTGGAAAGAAGCTGATAATCCACAGCTTCACATGAAAACATCACAACAGGACCTAAATTGATTCAAGTATTAGAGTGACCATTAATTGCTTGAAATAACCTTGTCTCAGACTTCTAATTTAAGGTGTTATGTTTAAATTAATTTTTCTCCGTTTCCTGAAGCTTTCGCATGTTTAGTTGACAAGCACTTGGGAGCACAGTTTGTGTCTGAAGAACGCATTAGGCGATGTTAATCATGTGAGCAAGCAGCAGCTCAGAGAGGTCAATTATGTTTAAGTGAATCTTAGAACCAGGATATTAATTTTTATTGGTAGATGCTGGCAGGTTGGTATTAAAGGCTTCAAACACGTGACGAATCCCACATTCTGATCTATGCTGTTAAATAAAATTTTACTTGCACCGATCATGAAGAAATTTTACCTCCTGGTTCTCTTTTGAGAGCAACTACAGTTTCTAATCAGTGAGCCTACAATTGTAACAAGAGTCTTTGTGGGGAAACAGTGTGATACATACTGTGAAGCTGCTTATCAGAATATCCTCAGTCCCTCGATAACTTGCATATTGCCAAGGTGCATCCCTCCGGAGCCATCAGACCAGGGATCAGCCCCACAACAAAGCCAGTGGCCTTGGAATCCTCAGTCTGATAAACTTCTTCCCAGCAGAGTTCAATACTGACCCCCACATTTCCAGTCCTCTTCTCTTCTGAGCTTCTTTTACACTTGTCTGTCCTGCTTCTTTCTCTTTTTCTTGTCTTTCTCTTTCCTTAACTTACTTTTCTCTTACCATCGCCCACACATGAACATCTCCCTGAATATCCACCCCCGCTCACTCCTTAGAACGCTGCTTGTTTCCCATGGGTTCATCTGAGAACTCAGCCTTCCTTTTTAGACAGGGGTTGCCATAACCATAAGCTCTAGCCTGCTTTGGCAAGCTCTGGTCTTTAATATTTTTGACAATATCTTCAGTAGAATAACTCAGGGAACCCAAGCTCGATAAGTTTATAAAGATAAACTCAGCCTCCTTCCTTATCCTGTGTGGCTTTCAAGATTCACCAAGTCTAATCCATTAGTATTCTTCTTCTCACTCCTCACCTTGAACACTTCCATTCCCGTCTCTTCTAGGGAGTCATTTTCAGGCTCCTTTGTCTAGCTTTTAAAGGCTCTGACCTACTTTTTTAGCTTTACTTTTTGATTATATTATGCAGTATTTTTATTACTATTTTGCAACTGTACTGTGAACTGTAAAGTGAATGAGTAAAGCCAGCCGCGACAGAATGGTGGGAAACTGGAGCATGTACCCCAGAGCATGTACTCAGCTCAAAACCGTGATCGTATATGAGCTGTGGGCCTGGGGTTGCCGGATCTTCTGATTTTTATATATTGTCAACTAAAAAAAGTCTTTAAGGACTAAAGAAGGCCTGCAGGTCACAATTTTGTGATTCAGCCAGAGGCACCCCCACCTCTGTTCCCTTGCTCACATTTACTTTGCCTGTCTCACCTAATTCTTCTTGGAAGTCCATAGTCAGTTCTCAGTACTCAGTTTTTGTTGGTTGATTAGTAGCACTTGGAAAATTGGGTGTAAAAATTGTATTTTATGAAAGTAAAGAACAAATAGGGGCCGGTGAGATAACTCAGCGGCATAAGCCCCTGCCTGGCAAGTGTGAGGTCCTGAGTTTGACTCCCCGAACCCACATACGAAAAAAGGACCGGTGATACCGCTCAGCGGCACAGGCACCTGCTGGCGCTTGAGGTCCTGAGTTTGACCCCCGGAACGCACGAAAAAAAAAAAAAAAAAGAACAAATAGTATTTATTAAGTGCCTGGCATGTACCAGGTCCCCCTCCAGTTGCTTTAGTTGCACTGTCCTGTCGAGTCCTCACTACAGCTATGCTAGGTGTAGATACGATGTCCACTTAACAGGTGACTGAACCAAGGCCAGAGAGGTGAAATTTACTGTGCTGTAGGCTACACTGGTTCGATCCCAGCTCTCTGCTTCCCTTTGCATTCTTTTCACTGTTTCCCAAGCTTCCCAGCAGGCTTAGGAGACACATGTGAGGTACAAATGGGTCCTTGTGCCTTGATACAGAGAGCAGCTGATTGGGGTGGGACAGCAGCTACTCCTACCGCCCACCACTCACCTCTTAATCCTAGGCCCCCTGCAAACACAGCCTTTTCAGTGTGCCACAGCCTGGAGAAAGTGGCCGTTCTGTGTTCCTCCTAGAAGCATTTCCAAAAGTCAATGTATGGATTTAAATATAGTCAAGATAAGGATGTAATACCTGCTTTTGTTTGTTTTTCTGGTACCTAGGGATTGAACCCTGGGAGCGCTGAGATACATCCTCAGTTTTTTTGTTTTGTTGTTGTTGTTTTGTTTTTTGTTTTTTGTTTTTTACTATTTTTTAATTTTAGACAGGGTCTTACCAAGTTACTAAATTGCCCAGGCTGACCTCAAGCTTATAATCCTCCTGCCTCAGCCTCTGGAGTAGCTGGGATTACAGGCATACAGTACTTGTTGTATTCAAATCAAATCATCCTTCTTCAAAGAAAGAATGATGAGATTCCACAACAGAATTTTACAAGCTACAATAGTAATAGATTGATTATTTGAAGAGCACATTCAAGCCTTGTCTATAGTAAGTTCCTGTCAACAAAGGACTTGACTGGGAAGGTTTGCTATGTAAACAATATTAAATAATTAAGCATTTCTTGTGCAACAAATACCTAAAAACAAAACTATGTATCAAGACTTAGTGTTTTAGAATACCTAAGCGAAATTTTGATGAAATTGTAAAAATGGGCAGGAATTGAATGAATTTAAAGCTGTGGCAAACAGTTATATTTTGAGGTCATTAATATCAGAAATGTAAGGTACATTGTGGAAGAATCATAGCTTCAATGTCATAACACTTTATGATTCAAATCTCAGACACTCTAAAAAATTATTTGTGCTTAATCAAATTACAGGGTACATTTTGGCAACACTTTTCAAGAAATAATGGTAAGTTGTACCATTCCAGGGCCAGTTCAAAGCTTTTTTGGGCTCCTTGAAATCAAGGCTCAGTAAGACAGATTTTAAGAGTGCCTTAAATTCCATTGCATATGGGTGAAACACAACTGCTAACAGTACTCGAGGGAATATAAGGTAGTACGGAGATGTTGAGTATTCACATTACCACGGTTAGATCAGATGGCAACCGTAGGCAGTTGCCTGTCAACTCTCCATTTGCTTTCTTGGTAATTCACTTTCACAGATGAGTGGTTTCATTATTGCAGTACATTATGCTTATGTGTATTGAAAAAATAACTGAGGTAAATTTCTATAATTATTCCTAAGTAATCCTATACTCCTATGATTTCTATACTTCAGGAATCTGGGGGCTTTTGTTTGCCTTTCTTGGTTTTTTACCAACAAAAGCATTTTGCTTAACCCTTTTGGTAACATGTAGATCAGTTTCTGGACTTTGATTTCATTTGCATAACAGAACCCTATAGAAAGGGTCTGTAACCAAACCTCTTACTATTCCACCTTGACACAACTCTAGGATATTCTAGAGACCCTTGTGTATTGCAGAAATAAATTGGGAATTTTTAGTGGTTGCTTAAAATGAGAATGAGAAGATGTTTTGAATATAGTCCAGTAAAATCAAATAAAAATAGATAATTGCTTTCTTATACCTAAGAATTGTAAATAGTATGAGGTGACATGGAAAAGTCCTTTATCACATCAGTAGGTGTGATTAATTATAAACTGAATTTTATTTATTTATTTATTTTTAATGGGGTGGAGTAGGGAGAGGCAGGGTCTTGCTGTGTTCCAGGCTGGCCTCGAACTCACTGTGTAGCCTAGGCTAATTTTGAACTTGTGATCTCCCTGCCTCAGCCTCCCAGAGTGTTGGGATGATAGGTATGTGCCACCATGCCCGGCTTAGACTGAATTTTATTTTTTAAAATTTTTTATTTATTTATGTTTTTGTGGGTACCGGGGGTTGACCTCAGGACCTCACGCGCCAGCAGGCGCCCATGCCGCTGAGCAATATCACCGGCCCTTTTTTCGTATGTGGGTTCCGGGAGTCGAACTCGGGCCCTCACGCTTGCAAGGCAGGCGCTTACGCCACTGAGCCATCTCACCGGCCCTAGACTGAATTTTAGAATAACTTACATCAGGGCTATAGATTTTGATTGTGCACTGATGTATTTTCTTTCAAGTTACGTAGAACTTAAAACTATGATAATTTTTGCCTTCTTGTTTTGATGATTATCTGAATGTTACTTTTATGTTGTAAGAGTTTAAAAAGCCACTGCAAAAATATTCTTTTGGGGGGCCTAGAGGTGTAGCTCAATGGTAGAGCACATGCTTAGCATGCAAGAGGCCCTGGGTTCAATTCCCCAGCACTCACCCCAAACGATCTTTTGTTTTGTTGGAGTGGGGAGGATGTTCCCAAAAGTTTAGAGATGAGCCAAGGATTTGGGATTAGATTTAATGAATAGAATTTAAAAGAAAAGGGGTTTTTGGTATATGAATGCCTAGATACTTATTCACAGAGTTAGAAATCAAAATGAATGCATCTCATTATTCAGAACGTTAGTGTATTGGCAACTATACATTTGTTTTGATGGAAGATGCTCTTAAGCATACAAAAGTGCTTTTCTGCCTACAGTTTTAAATTACTATTAATTAAGCACTATGTGATATAATAGATAATTATAGTGTTTTAATACAGATGCTAGTGGATTTGCTAGTCTTTCTAAATGGCTGTTGTTGGCTAATAGTCTTCAGGGGCTCATTCACGTAGCCATTGTGGTTCTAAAAATATCTCTAAATACCTATGGGACAGCCTATTTTGAAGCATGGCTATTATAAAACTAACTTTTATTTGAAGTGCGTCATTCTGATTATAGACTTTTTATTCATATTGCTCAGTTGCTTTCAGAACATGTGTCGCAAAAAAATACACATGCTGAAAAAAGAATAAAGGAACAAGATGGTAGTTAAAAAGAAAGATTGGAGTTAGGAGTATTGGGAATTTTTTCTATTCATTAGGATTTTTAACTACTCATTAGGATTTTAACTGGAGATATTCTTATGTAGCCTTGTTGTTTTTATTTTAATTAATATTTCTATGGCAGAGAGATAATTAGGTAAATGCTGTTGAAT
The DNA here is from genome assembly GCA_028451465.1 of Erethizon dorsatum. Classification (NCBI taxonomy): domain Eukaryota; kingdom Metazoa; phylum Chordata; class Mammalia; order Rodentia; family Erethizontidae; genus Erethizon; species Erethizon dorsatum. Next base: position 83,593,435 of record CM051835.1, read on the forward strand.
ATTAAATAGGGTAGTAGCTTAGAGGAAAATAAGCATTTCCGGCTCACAGCCCTTAACAAAATATTGTGGAATGTGAGCTGATTAATTAAATTGAATGCCAAATGAGTTTGCCATCATCCAAGCAGACTCTTGCAGTCATTCCATTCATTATCCAAGGTTGTTCCAGCACAGAATGACTGGTTATGTCAAAGTTAATGATTTTTTTCTAAATCCTGCTACTAATAGAGTAAATCTTGACTAGAGAATAGGTCCAACCTCATTAATTGCAGCTAAATGTAAGAACATACAGAGTGGGAACCCATATGTTACATCATGCATTTAAATGCCCAACATGTGAAGTTCTCAATGTTGTCACAAGTGGCTTCTATGTATTGGTGGCTCCTACCTATAAGAGCACACTGAAGACTCTAAAATATATTCTAGGCTACTCTGTTGTCCCTGCTGCTTGTACCTAATATTACACGCAAAAAAAAAAAAAAAAAGAAAGACTCAGCTCAATTTCTAACCAGACAGAGAAATTGAGACAACTACATTTAGCATAGCAAAAATTTACCACTTATGGGAATACCATTTAATAGAAATTCAAAGTGATAGTTTTTAAACTATATTTCCAAAATATCCTGGGGTGTCAGGCATTATGTAAAAGGTCAGTTTTAAATTCATCTGTTTTATAAATCATAATGAAAGTTGCTCTATCAATTTTTCATTGTGATGACCAGTCATTAACTTTTGCTACCAAGTTAACTGGTTTGAGGGCAGATCTTAGAATAAAGCTTCTTCTACCTGTTTGTGCATTTCTTTGAAATTTTGTAAACCAACTCTAGTAGGGGGTTCCTAGCTTTTCTGTGAATGCAGGCAGAGCAGTGTCTGATTAGGCTCACCACCATAGCTTTCTTCTTTTTTTTTTGGTTTTTTGAGACAGGGTCTCACTGTGTGGTCCAGGCTGGCCTTGAACTCACTATGTAGCCCAGGCTGGCCTCAAACTCACGACAGTCCTCCTGCCTCACCTCCTGAGAGCTGGGATTACAGGCGTGCACCACCCACCATAGCTTTCTTGTACTAGGCTAACTGATGCCCACCTCCCTGTGCTCCCATTCCCTCCCCCACCCCACAGCCTACGAAGCCTGTCACTCCTGTTTGGAGACTTGCTTTTTCCTTGGAGCAATAATAAGTTAGACCTGTGATTGCTGGTATATTGCACTGTGCTATAATATTGTAAGTCGAGGTTTAATTTTTTATTTTAGGTCCCATTTGTCAAGTTTATTATCTTTTTTTTTTTTTTTTTTTTTTTTTTGTGGGTACCGGGGGGACGACCTCAGGACCTCGCGCGCCAACAGGTACCCGTGCCGCTGAGCGATATCACCGGCCCCTTTTTCGTATGTGGGTTCCGGGAGTCGAACTCGGGCCCTCGCGCTTGCAAGGCAGGCGCTTACACCGCTGAGCCATCTCACCGGCCCAAGTTTATTATCTTGATAAGGAATTCTGCTATAAATATCTGAAGAAATTCTCATACTGTTCATTAACACCTCCAGCTCATTTTAATTAATGGCATCTTGAAATTTAAAAGCAAGATTTCTATTAACATTACCATTTACAACCACTTACCTAATGTAGATGAGAATTACCTCAATGTTCTGTGGCCAAAGAAAACATAGAAATAAAAACATTGCAGCTGATGTTACTATAGATATCATTCACAACTTCTTACATAAGAGTTTTGTATCTATAAATATAGTCTTGCTGTTTGCATCCATTAACTTTTACAATAAATGTAACTGGTTTTTCTAAACATTCTGGAAATTTTCTTTCATCCAGTCTTTAACATAGAACTGTAGAGCTCTGTACTAGTTGATTATTTATACTGACACATTTATAAAGTGTAGATCTTGGAGAGCACAAATGCTTGAGTATATGTCTCAGCACAGCTACTACACCAAAATACCATGGACTGCATGGTGTATAAGCAGCAAACATTTATTTCTCATTCTGGAGGCCAGGAAGTCCAAGGTACTGACAGTCAGTGTCTATGAGGACCCCATTCTAGTTCGCCGCCCACAGTCCTTTCACTGTGTTCTTTTGTGGTAGATACAGGAAGCAGCCACTCTCAGGACTCTTACATGGACACGAAGCCCACTCATGAGGGAGCCACCTCGTGACCTTACCTAATCCTAATTACCTCCCAAATACTCCACCTTCTAATAACACATTAGAGGGTAAAGTTTCAATTTACAAAGTTGGGGGAGGTATAGGTATTCAGTCTATAATTACATATAATCTCATTATCTCCATAATTTGTTACTATTGCATAAAACTAAAAATTTGATGATCAGAATGAAAAGATAGGGAAATGAAATCATTTTATAAAATTAATTTTAAGGAGACTAGACAGAGGTAGTTATTTAAAAATCACTGCCTTACATCCTGCATATAATCCTGTCATTTTGGAGGTTATGTTGGAGTTCATAGTTTGCCTGTTTAGCAGCTCAATATTACATGAACAAGTAAACTGGACTTTTCCAAGAACATGCAAGGCAAAGAGGTGACCCCTTTTTGTTAGTAGGAAAAATGAATTAGGGCGAAGTGTGCTGTACTATGCTGTACCTGCTGCTCAATTTTAACTGGAGTCAGCTCAGTATCTCTTCATGATAGTAAGAAAATCATGCATCATTTTCCCAACTTAGAGATGCATTGGAGCAAGGAAGGTAAATGGCCTTGGGACTTGTGTCGTCTGGATTTTATTATCCATTGTTCCTGTCCTAGATGTAAGTAAATGGATTTGGAAAGCTTTAATTTATTAGAACATGAAAGTTTCATTCCCAATAGGGCTGAAGCATATACCTCGGAAGTCTTACAAAATTTATTTTTCAAAAACACATTGTTGGGCCGGTGAGATAGCTCAGCAGTGTAAGCGCCTGCCTGGCAAGCGCGAGGTCCTGAGTTTGACTCCCGGAACCCACATATGAAAAAGGGGCCAGTGATATCGCTCAGCGGCATGGGCGCCTGCTGGCGCGCAAGGTCCTGAGGTCGACCCCCGGTACCCACAAAAAAAAAAAATTGTTTATGCATTGGCTTTTCAAAACATGTTTACCTGCAAATATAAATGATGTTTCAGGAGTGAAAGAAAAGATAGAGTTGCATATTTAAAGAGCCTTGCAAAGAAAAAAAAGAAAAAAAAAAAAAAAGCAATGCTTGAGCTATTCTGTGTAAAGAATTTTTCAAGTCTTTCATAAATAATATATTTTCTGGCCAAAATTCTCCTATCATAACCCTTCCTACTACAGGAGTTCCATCATTTCCCATGTTTTTGCCATGCATACTGTTTGGCAACATGGATAACCAGCTGACCTTGTCACCTCTTTGCTTACCTGGTATCTGTTTTCTTTCTTTGCAGAGACCCTCCTCGATGATTTCCTTCTCACGTACACTGTCTTCATGACGACTGATGACTTGTGCCAGGCGCTGTTAAGGCAATATCCTTCATTAACTTCAGGATGCTGTGGTGCCTTCCTCTCAGACAGATGTCCCACATTAGGAATTAACTGCCTTTCTTAATTTACTCAATTCCACGGTAGCATGTGGATGTGTTAAATATTAATGTAATGATATCCACAGTAAAAGATGAAATGAGACAAAACGGACAGGGGGAAGTGGAAATACAGCACTATTATTTTCATGTTGTAAGATATAGATAAATTGAATTATTTATGTTATATTTGCTTCAAATCTGTTTCTTATGATTGTTTAGAAATCTGGAGGTAAAATTGGCCTTCTGGTAAACCTCAAAGTCAAAGTCAAGAGTTTGAGTGTGGATTGGCACTATGTCACACAGTGGCTTCAGAGGAGAACCGGTAAGAGTCAGACCACTTGTGCACGGAAACTTACATGCATATGTGATATCATATTCCTGGGCAAGTGTCCCTGAGTACATGACCTGTTCCCCCCCATAGGAAATCTAAACTTGCCCCTGGAACCAACTGTCATCTTTTCACAGCTTTTTCTTTGTATGTCCTCTTAGAAGGTTACTGACCAGTTGGGGAAGCCTTATAATCTTACCCACTAACTAAAAGAAATGCCAGTGGAAACATTGACAGGCCACAGAGCAAAGCCAAATCACTTACTAAAAGTCTCCAAATGGGCCTCTTGCCTCACAGTGCTTAAAGATATGCTTTAACATGATTTAAGTATTTAAAAAATTAATTTAAATTTAACTGATAATTTTGTTAAAGGTAAAATTTAATTAATTAAAAATTTAAGCACTTAGTAAAGTGTTCATGTTTTTATAAATCAAACTGAAGATTCCACTCCAACTTGCATAAAAATGTTTAAGTAAATGGATTTTTTGCATATGCCGAAGTTTTATTAAGACCTGTTGATAATAGTCATTTACTATAATTTTCCTATTAAATAATTATTACATGTCTCCAAACTTTATAGCATTTTCCTGCCTAAAAGAATGCTTTGAAACTCCCTGAAATACATAAAGTAAATCTATCTTTAAAACTATATAAACTAGCCGGGCATGGTGGCACACACCTGTAATCCCAGCACTTGGGAGGCTGAGGCAGGAGGATTGTTGTGAGTTCGAGGCCAGCATGGGCTACAAAGTGAGTTCAAGGCCAGCCTGAACTGTATAGTGAAACCCTGTCTCAAAAAGATCCCCCCCAAAAAATACATATACTATATTAGAAATGGTGATTGCATTTTAGTGCTTTACTATATCCTATGAGCAAGCAAAGCTATAGATATTTTTACACTTGTTAAAATTGGCTTATTAAACTGATCTTGAAACGTTATTAGTTTTGCATTTGGAAAGTTTCGATAATAAGTGCATATTTCTTCTACAGTTTCCAAGTGGAGTGTTGTTAAGAAATTTAGCAATAATTAGAAAGGTTTTGAATTTTTCCTTCTTCAGAAGTGTTTGGGAAAAATATCTGGGCTAATTTCACCTACATTTTTTTTTTTTTTTTTAATGTGGGTACTGGGAGTCGACCTCAGGACCTGCGCTTGCCAGCAAGCGCTAGTGCCGCTGAGCAATATCACTGGCCCTTTTCTTCCTTTATGTGGGTTCTGGGAGTCGAACTCAGGACCTCGCGCTTGCCAGGCAGGCGCTTGTGCCTCTGAGCCATTACACCGGGCCTCACCTACATTTTAATGCTAACATATTTGTAAATAGCTACCATCCATTAATATAGTGTTTCATAGCCTTCCAACTATTAATTACCTTTAACTATGATCTTACTATTATTTTTAATTATTGTTTAAAATTTAGTGTCTCAGGCTGGTGAGATGATTCAGCAGCATAAGAGCCTGCCCGGCAAGCGCGAGGTCCTGAGGTCGACTCCCGGTACCCACATTAAAAAAAAAAAAATTTAGTGTCTCAAAGGATGTTTCTAAAGAATCTTTTAGAGTTTTTTGGATATAAATATGTTTGAATCCTTGAATATGAAATTTAATTTGAAAATTTAGTTCAGAATTTTAGCAAACTTTTTATTGATTACCAAAAACCTAAGAGTTCAAACCATGAGTTTTTCTACATGATAATTTCATTATTTTTGCACATTTTGCTTTCTGTGAAATCATAGAAATCACAAACTTTTGACAGCCATATTCCTTATGAGATATTTTTGTGTACATCTTAACGATAACTTCTTTCATATCCCACTATTGTTTTTCCTGACGGTTTTTAAACATTATTTGTAGATTAGTACCATTTGTGCTGGGTTTAGATATTTTAGATGAGTATTTTTTGTTTCAATAGAATTTAAAAGCTTTCAGCTTTTCTCATCATAAAGCACATTATTTAAGCTCATAGCCCTGGGCCAACTAATATTCAGTGCATTACACAGACATTGTAACTCTCCCAGTACCTTCCCAGTATCCCTACCCGCTAGTTAAATTTGTAAATCAGTATAGTTTTGCATGGATAAAATATAAAAGAATCTAATATAGGAAAGCAGAATAATGCAAATGCAAATTTAATCAGTTAATATTTTAAAATATGTATCTTGGAGAGAGGAGAGAACAAGGTTAAGCAAATAAATGTTAGCAACTATGAATATGGAAAAATTGTTGTTCCATGAAACTGCCTTATTCTGCTGGCCTATAAATTGTAGCACATACATACCCAGTCTGAAAAAAAAAAAAGCTTATATCTTCACTTACATATATTTACCTAAAAAAATGAAGTTGTTGGCATTTCTTCTTTTCCTACTTTTTCTTTATAGTAGTGAACGCATTATATTTATAGGAAAAGAACAAGAGTATTTACAGAAATAGAACTAATGTAAGATAAATCTTCACATTTTACCTTTCAACAGAAAATCTAGAAGAAATAGATGCCTGAATAGAATTTTTTGTGCCTGATTCCATTTCACAGGTAGAGCTTAAAGATAGCCACTATCTATTCTTTCAGGATGGGGAGAAAGTGACTGAATTATGTTTAAAATATTTACAAAGCCTGCTGTATAATTTATTCCTAGTTTGCAACTATTTATCTGCATTAAGAAATATAATTGAACAAATCCGAGACCTATGTGTTTCGTATCATAGTGTTTCCTATGCCCAGTTAACTTTTCCATGTGTTCAAGGTGCTCAGAAATTATCAATTTAGAGAGAAAAAGATCAATTTAGCTCCTGTTTCATTCCTAGTCATTTAAGCACTTTACCTGCAATGTTATTTTTATTTAATTTTAATAGCATAGTTAATACATGTTCATTGTATACAAATTAGAAAATTCTAATAAGTAAAATAATTCATACATTCTCAAATCTCATTACATTGAAAAGCCCCTGTTAACCGTCTCTATATACTTCCAGATAATTTTATTGTTCACATAAGCATTGTTAACAGAAATGGAGATTCCAATATGTTCTTTTTCTACTTGCTTTCCTGTTCAGCAATAGTTTGTGAATGTTCCATGTCAGTGTATGTACTATTTACTAGATAGTTATTTTTATGGCTATACAACAGTCCACTAAATGGATATGTAATAATTTAGTTAACTTATCTCACTTATTGAAGCATTTAGGTTATTTTATTTTTAATTTTAAATTTAATTTTAATGAAAATGAAAATTAGTCCTTTTCACTTATGCTTTTGCACATTTGCTCAATTCTTTCCTTCAAGTAAATTCCTAGGAATGGAGATTTTTGAATCACATCACAAATTATGCTCCAGAATCTATGCTCATTTAGAACTACTTCAGAAATAACTGCTTTTTTACAAAATGTGAATCTCTGATAATCAAAGAACATTTGGCCTCCTTTTGATCTATACAACTATGAATAGCATTCACCTATGTAGAGAGGCCAGATCGGCTCTAGAAGCCACCCTTGAAATCAATGGGCCACCCAGGATCTCTTTGAGCTGACATTAATCCCACGCTGCCTACGGGACTTTGTCAGCAGCTGTCAGTGCGATGGTCCAGCCCTTAACTCCTTGGCCTCCAGCACTTCAGCCATTTTGTCAGTTTGCTTTTGTTCTTTTCAGTGCACACCTTTTGCTGTCACTGTGTGTGTTCGCCTCTTCCTTTGTGGAAAATATGCTTTAGACTATTTTGTAAAAACTAGAATAAGTGGATCTCTTTGTGCTTTTTTTTTTTTTTTTTCCAACAACATAATGTTCTTTCTTAACCATTTGCACCTATTCTGCTAAAAAGTATCAAGGCAAAGAAGAAAATTCAGATGTTCCTTGTAGGAAACGTAAAGTCTTGCATCTGGTTTCCCAGTGGATTGCTCTGTACAAAGACTGGCTACATGAAGATGAACATTCAAAAATGTTTTTAAAGGTAATCTAAGGCTTCCAGTTAGTCTTTAATACCAAGTGACTGGTTTTATTTCATTTATACATTTCAAAACTCTCATTTGTAGATAACAGCCATTCAACTTTTTTTGATAGTCAAGTCGTGATTTGGAGAAAGTATAAATGCACTTTTATTTCTGAGGCCTGATAGTCCCTACATATTTAACTTTCCCCTACATAGGAAGCTTTTTTTAAATTTTAAATATTTTACTATGAAAAAATACAGAAGCAAATGTTTATGCTTACTAATTTAAGTCAAGAGAATTTTGATTGCAAATGAAATGAAGGTAACAAAAATACACTTCAAATTTTGATACTGTTTAATATATTGAGATTTATTATAGCTTTAAACTAACCAGTCCTATATACATATACAATATTTGTCTATATACTTGTATAATATTTGTCTAAAGCATTATCATTCAAAAATTACATTGACCAGCCACATATGGTGATGCACACCTGTAATCGCAGCACTGTGGAAGCCTAAAGCAGGAGGATTATGAGTTTGTTCCCACCTTGGGTAATTTAAGGACTTAAGACCCTGTCTCTAAAGTGATGGGGGTGAAGCCTGGGGATGTAGCTCATGTGAAGGCTCGGGGTTCAATCCCCAGTACAACAAGGAAAAACAAAAAAAAAGAAGAAAATTACATTGATCACATAAAGTCTGTAACTTAAGAATATGATATATTTTGAGAATTTTAAGCAATGATGATTTGTAAAAAAAATCTAAATTTACATTCCAAATTAAGTAAATTGATTCATTTTTCTAATTATTAATAGGCTGAAATATCTATTTTAACTCAGCAATTTTCTGGGGTAGGCAGAAGTCCTTTGACTCCCAAAACCATATAAAGTGTGCAGATTAATACAAAGGCTAGAATGGATTTCTAGCTAAGAAGAGATTTATTTTAGAATAAGCGAGTGCCTAAACTGCTTCTATCTTTCGTGAAGGAAATTACTTTGAATGTAAAGTTTAGACATCTAGTTAAAAACTGGTTTAACCAACATTTTGTCTGAATTCATGTTATTTTCGAAACAGCTGATTAATATTTTTTCTTTTCAAATGATTATGTGGATATTATTTTTTAAGATATAAAGTAGTCATAGATTGTTTTTGGTTTTTTTTTTGAAACAGGGTCTTGCTATGTAGTTCAGTCTGGCACTGAATTCCCTATGCAGTCCAGACTGTCCTCGAACTCATGGCAATCCTCCTGCCTCAGCCTCCCGAGTGCTGGATTACAGGCATGCGCCACCATGCCTGACTGGCATAGATGTTTTGAGTAGGCAACAGGATCTCTGTTTTCAGCATTCCCTACCTAAAGCACCTTAAGCAGTTGACTGAGTGGCTGCGATTCAACCCATACATTGTCTTGGAGTCCACCATATTTCATTGAGCAGGATAACTGGTATCTGAGGCCTTTTTGTTGGTAGTGGTTCTGAGGATTGAACCCCAGACTTCACACATGCTATGCACATGCTCTGCCAAGATCTGCTTCCCCAGCACTGTCTTAATCCTTACAAAATGGACTTTAAGTTATTTCAGCTGCCATTTGTCTTTTCCAGACCATATATAGGAATGTTCTGGATGATGTCTATGAATATCCAATACTTGAAAAAGAGTTAAAAGAATTTCAAAAGATACTTGGAATGCATCGTCGTCAGTAAGTATTTAATTTATTCTCACTGGAACATCATGCATAAAGTTGATTTTGAACATTTTGGTTTTGTTTTTATTGTTTTGTTGGTTGGATTTTGTTTTGTTTTTGTTTTTTTCTTTTGTTTTGTTTTTTGCAGCACTTGGGATTGAACCCAGAGCCTTCGCGCAGAGGTACATACCTAGTCCTTTTTATTTTTTGAGACAGGATGTCACTAAATTGCCCAGGCTGCATTCAAACTTGGAATCCTTCCGCTTCAGCCTCCCAGAGTGCTGGGATTACAGGCTTGCACCACTACTCTCAGTGGTTTTGAACATTTCGACTCTGGGATTCATCTTGCTTCCTTAGCTTATCTAGTAGTAAAAGAACTCTACATCAAGCTTATTGAATTGTGCTTTACATGGTTTAAACAAACTGGGCCATAACTACCTGGGTGTATAAAAGCAATTATTTAATAGATTATTATCTAAGTCTACATATTTAGCTTATCATTTGGGGGCTTATAGTTTTATCTATGGAAAAGGAAAAAAAGTTTTATGAATAAGTCCCAGTGGGTCATGGAACATTTCAAAAACCAATTTTATGAGTTCCCTGAGATTTCTTATCAATTTAGAAAGACTAAAGAAAGCCATTAACTCACTGACTCTTGGCAGGTCCAAGCATCCCATAAATAACGCTCATTAATTTTGCAGCTTCACCGCACATGATTTTCCTTGGTTTTACCACTGACACTCCTTATTAGTTTTAGTAACTAAAAACATCAAGTCTTCATTTGGTTTTCAGATACAGTTTAAAGAGTTCATCTGAGCCTAGGATTTAGCTCGGTGGCGCAGCACCTGCCTGGCAAGTGTGAGGTCCTGAGTTCAATTCCCAGTATACCACCACCCCCTGCAAAAAAACGAGTTCATCTGAGGGAAAGCTGCTCTGTGATTTACAGTGTACTAGTTTATACTGATTGGAAAAGCTTTTGTTATGATTTCAGCAGTCATAAATGCAGTTCTCAGAAAAAATGCTAATTCAGCCCTTTCAGATTACCGATTTGAGATTTAAGTCCTTATTTAATTTTAGTAAAGAGAGTTCTTGTTGCAAAGTAAAAATATATCTAAGGGAGCAAACAAACCATTTATAAGCTTTCATTTGCAGTCATCAGAATTGTACATTTAGACATTTAAAAATCATGTGCCAGTTAGAGAACAGTTAGAAATGAATGTTATGAGTTATGGTCATCTTTTATTAGTGTCTGCAATTTATTAAATATCCATAACTTAAGGCTAATGTGAAAGTATAAACTATTAATATGAAGCAAAAAACAGGGAGGAAAAACAACATTTAAATCGAAATTGTCTCTCATGCGGAAGTTGCTTTATGCTATAAGGCAGACTTATGCATTAAATACATTGGTAGAATTTTTTTTAATACATCAGTAGAATTTAATACATTCTTTTGAAAACTTAGATTGATAAATGCTAGATTAAAATAAGAAAATTATATTACAAAATGATTGAGATAGGGATGTAATGCAGTGGTAGAGCAGATGCCTCGTTTTCAAGAGGCCCAGGTTTCAAACCCCTGTACTGTTAAAAAAAAAAAAAAAGAAAAAAGAGACATGATTCCATGATTCTTCCTTCTTTGGTATAAGATTATGAAATACTCTTATATTCTGGAAGAAAATTTGAACCTCGAATGTTTCGTTCATCACATTTTTGCCTAGCCCCGCTGTACAAATAGAGAAGAAAGTAGTTTTTTCTGAGTAAGAGATGGCGTCTGGATTTGTGGTTAGCCTGATGATGTGTGACAGTGGCGCAGGGCAAGTTCCAGCACAAGTGGAAGAGGCCTTCAGAAGGTTCTTCGCAGTGGGAATGGTTTCTGATCAGAGACAGGGCCTGCAGGATGTTCCCCATTTCTGCCACATGGAGAAATATCCTGGAAAACACGCTGAATTATTTAACTATCTAAATAATAATTTCACCTAAAATCTTACACTAGATGAGAAAAACATTTCTGTATACTAAATACTGCTACTTAAAAAAAATAAAAATAAAAAAACACCTAATTTCTGTGGACGGAGTTTCCATGGACTTAATAAATCCAATTTCTCCGTCAATTCCTGGCTTTACTTTTTGTGGGAAGGAAGCACAATATACCAGTTGAATAGCTTCTTTTCTTCCTGGTTTGTTTGAAATTCGGAGCCCAATGTCGAGTGTGCTGTACATAGTAAATTAGTGAATACTGTGTTCTGTGTGCGTGTGCGTGTGCGTGTGCGTTGGTGGGCAGTGAACCACGTCCTTCCCCATGGTAGGCAAACACTCTAGCATTGAGCTACATTTCCACTTCTTTCTATTCATGCTTTTATTTGGAGACAGGGTCTCGCTGAGTTGTCCAGGCAGCCCTCAAAGTCATGATCTCTTGCCTCAGCCTCCTGAGTAGCAGGTGTTTTATCTTTTTTTAAAGAAGAAAGTCCTCTACCCCTTGCCTGAAAATTAGTCTTCCATGACAGTAATACCATCAGTCTGAGTTTGAGAAAAAGACTAACTCCTTAACTTTTTCTTTTCAGCACTGTAGATGAATACTCACCACAAAGGAAGGTAGGCAGACCCTTCTGTATCTGAAATGGGGTGATCTGGTCTGGAAACCTTGCCCTGCCTGAGTTGGCATTTCTTCATGATTAAAATGAATCTGCCTAAAGCATTGCAAGGCAAAGTAGGAAAGCCTGGGGCTGAAGCTGCCTGTGCTTTCTTATTCTGCTAAAGTTTCCCTGTGTGGTGCATATCTGATTTTAGCAATGTACCCTTGACTTTGTGATATACATATTTTGTGGTGCATTTTGAAGTCTCAGATCTTCCCTACTGTCCATAGACTCATAAAAATCTGGTTTACAAAGTTTATGCCAAAAATTTAAGTAAGAATCTTGACTCAAAATGTAAGAAATTTATGTAAGGAAAAGGTTTGCACTCTCAACACGTGATGGTAACAAGCGTGAATATGTTTCTGTTTAACGTGAGAAGGGGGAAATACAGAATGCAATGTCAGGCCCAAGTTTTGTAGAAGATGGGTAATCGTAATGAACAGTGCACCCACTTCTTTTAAGAAAGGCTGTGTACTACATTAGGAGTGTGAAAGGATTTCACAGAGTTGTTTCTGTGAAAATGTAAAAAGCTGAAGCTCAGATTGTGATAACTATGACTTGGAGGTTAATATTGGCTTGGGGAAACCATGTCTTAAGAGAATCTGGGGATGTTTGCAGTAGCCAGAGGTGAGAAATGTGGGGGTATTCTCTGGCATGTGGGAGGGAATCATTACAGAAGCTTTTTGCCTGCTACTAACTTTGGCCAGGGTCCATTACATTGCCCAGAATCTCCACCTCCCCATTTATTAATTGAGGCTACTCCCAGCATATTTCTCTAAGATTGGATGGGTGGATTTCATATTTTTTAAAAAATTGGCTAGCTGTTTTGGAACATGTTGTAAGCAGTTATGGTTTTCCAAAGGGCAGGAATACATTCATTCATTGTTCTCTTTCTCCATTCTCACAGAATAAAGCCCTTTTCCACCAATTCAGTCTTAAGGAGAACTGGCTCCAGCATAGAGCAACTGTGACGGAAACAGAGGAAAGTGAGTAGGATTTTAAGCAAGGTTTGGGGTAGGTGGACTCATAGCCAGTCACCACCACAGCCACTACGAACACATCAGCCTATGTTTAGCTGTCATTTCTCGTTGCCTTCCCACTCTGACAGACATTTAGTATCAAATAGGATGGTTTTCCTTTTCTTGCTTTGAGGTTACAGTCATCTTAGGTCTTATAATACTGTCCCTACAACCAAGGATGTATTTAGTTTGGGAAGCGAGGAAAGGAGAGGATGCAAAGAGTCCTCTTGTGTTCTAGGGCAGAGGTGCGAAATACACCAGAAACTCAGCCTTGTCCTCCCTGAATCTTCTTTCTAACTCCCCAACTCTGTCTCAGCCCTTTGCCTACAACTAACCGGAAAAGCCACCAAAGCCAGTGTGCAGGGTTTTGGCTGAATCAGTCACTGAGATTTAGAGAAGGAAATCTTGGAGGGAATAATGGAAGGAAGGGTGTGTGGTAGAAGTTCCTCCAAGGCAGGCAGTACCAGGCAATGCCACACTTCCAGTACGTCCTCATTACTCACTCACTGCTCATTACCGGAGGGGGATCGTGGCCTCCAGTGAAGATGGCCCGTTCATTCAATACAGGGGGAAAGGCTGTTTTACCACCTTTAGGTGCTGGTGTGCTTTTCAGTGTGAATATTTATACCAGAACCAAAATGATGGCAGTGGGTTCCTCCTAGTTGGATAAAGACTGAGTCAAAAGCAAAGCTGGGAAATAGTGAATTAAAAAAATGTTCATGTTAGTGTGGATTTGAGATTCTCTTTTGACTCACCTTTCTCCACGTGTTGCAATTCAGAGTGTAAACATTTGATATTTGCCCAATTTTTTGATCATTAAAAATACAAAATGTCACAAGCTTGCCATTCATGTCTGTGATGTTTATATACAGTGCCGCTGATGGATGGGGTTCTGTTGTGTCACATTAAGTCATCTGCCCCAAGTGAAAGAGAAAACAAAATTATCTTACCTCCTAATTTGTTAATTGCTGACCTTTCTTGCCCATTTGTCTTATAATTTAATTGTATAGTTTTCCAAGCTGAGCTTGGAAGAGGCTCAGTATTTCAAGGCCCCTGGGCTTTTTTTGCTCATCAGTCTATTAAGCAAGCTACAGATTTACCCTACATTTAGTGCTTTGTAGACTGGACTTTTGCCTTGCTCAAAAATTGCATTTTTATATAGAGGGAGGAAAATGTTTTTTTTTTCATCGTGCAAGTCTCTTGACAAACTATAAAATAATTATTTGTTAGAAGCTATTGTTTTAGTGACACACCCAATGAAACCACACGAGATCTGTCAGCTGCCTCCCAGTAGCGTGTTTACTTTGAGGTTCTGTACATGGCAACTCTTGCATTTCTGTGAAACCATTCCTGGGTTTATTTTTGTAGTGCCGTTTAAATTGCACATAAAATTTCTCTAAGAGCTGCACTCCCCCCGCCCCACCAACTTTTTTGCAATGCAAAAGAACAGAATATCTAAGTATGTTGTTATCCTTCTGTTTGTTCTAAAGCAGCTGGTGTTCTAGACATTCAGAGTAGCTGATATAAGAAGCAAGATGTCAATGATGTCCATTGCTATTAAGACAGTTTTTGCTATTCAAATCAAAAAGAAAAAATTTTCCAGGACCTGTTTACCCTGATAGTGATAATATCCTAGTAATAATTATTATCACAAACAATAGAAAGAAAATTAAAAAGGCTAGAAATGTGAACTCCATTTGGAAACTAAACTCATCACCATTTTGATGTGGGGCCAGGGACGTCATTCTTAAATAATTGAGAAAGCTAAACAGAAAAACTAGGCTGGTGACAGATTCTTAGCTGTATTCATGAGAGTTCTATTAGCAAGTGCATTGTTCTTGATTGGGCCACTGAGACTGCCCTGAAATGGAGTGTAAAATAAAAATTTATGAGTTAGACATTTTAATATGCTGCTTTGGGAGGTCTTAGCAGTTCTTAAAGAAGGATTCAAAAGTACAGTCTGTGTAGCAGGATTTTCACTGTATTATGGCCAGGAGCACACACTGGTGTGACTCATTCTCCCTTTACAGTGTGCGTGGCCCATCTACCACACATGCCTTTTTGCCAGCTTTATAGCGTCTACGTCTCCTACGTGTTTGCAGGCGACATTCATAGGTAGATACCTCTGTCCCTCATGTGCATACACGAATGTGTGTATCTATTTTGCATATGCTTTGTATTAAAGAGAATAGCAAGGTAGATGCCTCAGTTTGGTATAGTGCACACCAGATGACCAGACTTCTCTGCTTATGAGCAATTCTTTTGACTTTTGTAGTTTTTTGCCACATATATATAACAGAGCACTCCTATGTCAGCGTGAAGGCAAAGGTTTCCAGTACAGCCCAGGAGATCCTGAAGGTCGTAGCAGAAAAGATCCAACATACAGAGGAGGATCTGGCTCTGGTGGCCATCACGTTCTCTGGGGGTAAGTTATTTTCTATCTTTGAATATTATTCTTTCACTGGATCACCTCCAAAAAGAGAAAGTTGACATTTTTGTAAAGGATCTGTACTGCTCCTCCCTTCTGAGCCCGCAGCTGGATGACCACAGTAACAATAAGAAGCTGCCTGCCAGTGGTGTTTCCATGACAACAGTGGGTACCGCTGGATACTGAATTTCCTCCCCAAGAACTGAATAGAGAGGCATGCCAGTATTTGGAAATGCATTATAGCATTATAAAGCTTTTTATATTTTGTACTCTAGATAAGCCTTCCATTCTCATATTTAAATGAACTTGGGAAATTGCTAAAGGATGAAATTACTGGAGAGAAAAAACAAAAGAAGAAGAAAGATGGCCTTGAACTAGTCATATTGCTGACTGACAATTTAAAACATAGACTCGCCATTGGAAGAAAGGGACATGTACAATGAGCCAAAGCTCACAGGGCAGTGTTCCTCCAGGTGGATGTGGGGAGTGAGAGCTGGTGAAAGCTCTCCTTCCGCTGGGCCTTATTTATCCTCAGAGAAAGGTTTATTGTCTGTTTCGAATAAGATCACACAGATTACAAGCTGACACTATTGATCTCTGTGGCCTGAACAGACCCCTTCATTCTCACTGGGCCTGTCTGATTTCAATGTTGCTGGCCTCCTTTTTGGCTTACAATCTTTGTTTAATATCTCATTAATCCTGAGGAAAGTACAAAGAAATTGACGGAGCATCAGTAGTTGACAAATGGAAGAAGTACTGTGAGAATTAATCAACCTGGGAGGGGAGAGGGGAGATAGATGGCGCCACTCTTTTTACACTATAGGGGAAGATGAATCCCAGAATATATTCCACATTAAAATATTAGGTAACAGAACTTTTGCTCCTATTGCTTTGTTGCTCATAGGCAGGTAGAACGGTCCTGCAAGCTCACTGATTACATGCGCAAACAGAGCCCTTTTCCTCAGGCCTGAGAACTCTCACTGTGCATCCCATCAAACATTATTTAGGGCTGGGTGGAGGAGCTCAGTGGTAGAGCAGATGCTGAAGCATGTGTGAGGCAAAAATATGAGAAACATTTGGACCTGATGAATTTTGATCAGGAAGTTGTTAAATTTTTAATAATGTATTTCAGATATTTCAGATCAATACGATAAATGGATTCGATACTTAATTTTTGAGTGACCAAAAACATTAAATGATTTTAAACAGTATTAATCTTCATCGAAACCAACATGTGTCTCTCAGGATAGTACTAATGCAGATAGTGACCACTGGGTCCCCTCACTCTCAACCTCTCACTGAGTTGAGAGGTGCTGGAGGAGGAAGGGACTCATATAAACTTTGCAACACAACTGAGACCCGTGTCCCTAAGGAGCTAAATTCATTCAGCCCAGGGCCACTCAGAATCTGGGAACTTAAACATGGCTCTTTCACTACCGAGTATCTATTTGATGGCTGTGAAGCACCATTTTCATGCTTCATTAAATTAGATTCATCAGGGTGGGCAATGGTATTCTAATGTGTATAGATCCATTGTTAATCAGCATGGGAAATATCAGCTTATCTCCTGAATTATCCCACAAATTTGGAAACGTGCCATCATTTTCCATGCATTAGATTGTCTTTTTTTTTTTGGTCTATAAAGAGCCTTTCTGCCTGCATTTTATTATCTCCAAAACAATGTTTTAATTAAAGAAAATTAAAACAGATCTTAATGTATTCCTTGCTCTAGTTACATAATTTTTCACAAGTAATATTTCACTACTACTTCAGAATGAAGTGATGAGATCTGTTCTTTTTGTCAAAAGAGATGGTCCTGCAAGCTCGTTTAAAGATGGAAACTTTAGAGGTTTTGTGGATTTTTCTAAAAGAAGCAGAACTATCGGCATAGCTTAGTAGTTTTCTAGCTCTTTTGTAAGGGTGGATATGTGTATAGTATATCATAACAATAACCTCTCCACTTATTCAGTTTTCCTCTTTTATAGTATGTCAATAAACCCCAAAAAAAACTTTAGAATCCAGTTGTGTGTGACCATTGACCACATATATCCATGGCCCAACACTGTTGTATTGTCGATTGGGGTGGGGGGCCAGGGACTACTGGGGATTAAACCAGTCTCAGATTGAATCCTCAGATGTAAGGGGCAGTTGGGTTCCCATGAGAGGAATCCTCATGACCTGAGGCAGGCTCTGTTGTGTGGGGCTCTGCGGGAATCCAAGGTGACCGTAGGTTTAGGACAGTGGAGACTTCTGAGAATAATTGCTCTTGATTTTAAGGGTAATCAGATAGGTTAAGTAAGTTTAGGGCTAATAAACTTGTTTTCCCAACTTTTAGATGAACACTCCAGGACTTGGCCCAGAGTTTCACAAAGCGAAGGTCAAGCTTTGTTATACTTTTACCTATTGGGCATCTCTAGGCCCAAGTGAAGAGTCACAGAGATTAGCAAAATCCACTTTTAGGTCTGTGTTAGGAATAGACACAAATCGTGCTTCTAATAAGTAACAGGTTAAGGGCCCAGGAGGTTTTTTTGTGCTTTTTCCCTATAGTGTTTTCTATGTTGTAACTATGTCAAAGGTATGTGGAATATTGCATTTCCCAATCATACTGGATTACTGAAGGTCTGCCTTAGGAGAACTTGATTATGTCACAGTGGGATAAACTCTAGATTTACTTAAGAGTATTCCTATATGTGTTTTGTACTTTGGAGGAGACCATTTTCTGTGACGAAAGCTATTGTATTATTAGAGGGCTTCAACTAGCTTTTAAAAAAAAAGTCAAAGGATAGGAACAGTGTACAGTAAGAGAAGTGCAATAGAAGAGGAACGTGCAAGGTCGGGCATGGTGGTGCATGCCTGTAATCCCAGAATTTGGGAGGCTGAGGTAGGAGGGTTGCTGTGAGTTCAAGGCCAGGCTAGGCTATATAGTAAGTTCAAGGCTAGTCTGAACTATATAGGTGAGGCCCTTTCTCAAAAACAACAACGACGACAACGACAACGACAACAACAACAAAAGAGGAATTTGCAGAAAATATTCAACCTCCCTAATGGACAAGAAATACAAAATAGAACCAGGTGTAAGGGTTCACACCTGGAACCCCAGCACTCTGGGAGGCTGAGGCAGGATTGCAAGTTCAAGTGCAGCCTGGGCAATTTAGCAACTTAATGAGACCCTGTATCAACATAAAAAAGGGCTGAGAATAGCTCAGTGCAAAGTACCTGAGTTCATTTCCCTATCTACCTACCTATCTACCTATCTATCTATCTACTTATTTATTTATTTATTTTTGGTTTTTTGAGGCAGCGTCTCACTTTATAGTGCAGGCTGAACTCACTAGGTAGCCCAGGCTGGCCTCAAACTCATGTCGATCCTCCTGCTTCACCCTCCCAAGTGCTGAGATTATAGGTGCATACCGCCATGCCCAGATCCTCAGTTCCCAATTTAAAAAAAGAAATACAAAATATACTGAGAATTTTGTTTGTTTTAGTGCAATAGCAAACTTACTCAAAGTAATAATCAGTATTGGTCAGTGTACAAGTTTCCTATTTACTTTTAGGAAAATATTGATTTATTTTCTAAGAAAGAAGAATTGGAAAACACTTTGTGTCAAAAACTTTAAAATCATTCATTCCTCTTGACCCAGTAATTTCAGGACGGGATTTGTCTTAAGAAAATCATCTATAAGCAGACAAGGATTTATGCACAAAAATACTGACTTCAGGGCCGGTGAGATGGCTCAGCGGCTTAAGCGCCTGCCCGGCAAGCGCGAGGGCCCGAGTTCGACTCCCGGAACCCACATACGAAAAAGGGGCCGGTGATATCGCTCAGCGGCACGGGCGCCTGCTGGCGCGCGAGGTCCTGAGGTCGACCCCCCGGTACCCACAAAAAAAAAAAAAAAAAAAAAAATACTGACTTCAGCAGTATATATTATGGCTGCTACAATGATAGAACCCATTTATCAAATTCTTGCTATATGCCAGGCCTGTGCTAGTATTTAACATATATCATGCTGTCTAGTTTATTTGACCAAAACAATTGGAAACCATGAAATGTCCAACAATAGAGAAAAGATTAAATGATGGCATAATAGACTGTTATGTAACCAATTAAACATTATCCATATAAATAATTTTGATAACTGGGTAAGTGCCTATAATGAAATAGAATATAAAGCCATACATGGAGTGATTGCAAATGTTTATATGTGTATGAACAGTTATGGATGCATGCAAATATTTGTGTGTGGTTCATTTGGAGAGATGGGTTTAGGGGTAAATTTTGCTTTCTTCCTTAAGCTGTCATTCTATTTTTGTGTGTGTGTGTGTGGGTACTGGGGGTCGAACTCAGGACCTCGCACGCCAGCAGGCGCCCGTGCCACTGAGAGATATCACCGGCCCTTTTTTTTGTATGTGGGTACCGGGAGTCGAACTCAGGACCTCGCGCTTGCCAGGCAGGCGCTTATGCTGCTGAGCCATCTCACTAGCCCCTAAACTGTCATTCTAAAGAGTGATTAAAGATTACAGGAGGGTCCTCGAGAGGTCTTCACTCTGTGGGTGCTAAGCAGTGACATCCAGGATACCATTAGCATCATTGTATAGTGTGCAGGACTGAATGACTTTGGTTTAAATCCTAGTTACTGTGCTTTTCAACACTTTTCTTGTGCCAAGTTTTACTCTGTGTACTGTGTAGGCCTGCTTATGTTTCTTACTTTATAAACCTTTTTTATTTTTTTGGTGATTAAAGAAAAACATGAGCTTCAGTCAAATGACTTGGCCATCTCCAAATCCCTTGACGCATCTGGTCGGATATATGTCTACCGGAAAGACCTGGCAGACACTTTGGTAAGGATCCGTAACCTCGTGGTTAAAATACACAAATGTCAGGATCAGTGCACCTGTGGCCGAGTTCAAACTTTGGATCCTCTTGCCTCAGCCTCCCAGAGTGCTGGAATTACAGGGATGGGGCACCTTGCCCAGCTCTCCTTGTTTCCTTCTGATTCCCTGAAATAAGGGATTTGAGACACATGACTCCCTCTTCTGGAATTTTAATTCAGTTTCTTCTTTTTGTTGTGTATATGGAGATTAGGCTGAGAAAGGCACCGCAGGTAGATTTGAGGGGAAAGAGACCCATTCCAGTTGATGCACTCTGGATGTTCCATGTCCTTGAAGTGGATTATCAGCCTTCCCTGTGTAAGATGAGATCATAACTCTGGGGCATCTAGTGCCCCTTGGGAGTTTGAGGAAATGTAGAACCCATCCTTTAAGTTATTTTCAGTTTAAAAAAGAACAGTTACGTTTGAACGGGCCTTGTTTGCTGTTTTTCTGCCTAAGGATCTCAGTCTTGTGGTCGCTTTCTGAAAGATAGGCCCTGTCTAGATGCATCAGCAGCTGGAAGGAGCGGTCTCTAACAGTGGGACCCAGTCTTCTAGACTCAGGGTCCTCTTTTCCTCCTGTGGATTCCTCATGGGGTGGGTCTTTCTAGCTGGCTCCTGTTGTACATATACTGTAATTGAAGGATCTTTATACCACATGGGTTAACTAAAATTGCTTTACTAAAAATACTTTATGTAAAATCCACAAGCTATCAAGTTATGAGAATAATGTTAATCATTGTCACTCGTCATCCTTATTACCAGGCATGCATGTGCTAGGAATTTACATACAGTATCTCATTTAACATCCCCAGTATCCCTGTGAGGTTTGGAAAGACTGAGTAACTTTCCCTAGCTTCCTGTAGCCAAGTAAGGGTGAGTGTCAGTGCTTTAAATCCCATTCTGTTTCACTCTGAAGCCCCTGCACATTCCTTTAATTTGTAGATGAGGGGGAAGAAATGGAGAGGGAACCCTTTGCTTAAGTTGGACCTGTCCCATTCTGTCCTCCTGTGGGTCATGGGTCCTGTGGAATATCTTCAGGGAAAAAGACAAACTGTACAGCATTTTTGAGTAAAGCAAGAGATTGATTTTACCTCTCCACGTGGAGGAGGATAAGCTGATATGTAGCTGCTGTGGGGCTTCTTGTGGTGGAGGGGCCACACTCTAATTGTCCTCATTCCCTGCTCCCTCCACCACACGGCCTCCTCCTGCCATTCCCAGGGCTTGGTTCTGGCAGGCTTCTCCCACTCTCCAGGGCGGGCTTCAGAAGGTCGAAGGCAGGCCTGGGCACGGCTCAGTGGAATACAGGGGTTCTGTGCAGAAGGTTCTAAAAGCAGCCAGACTCCGTCCTGCCCTCAAATGTCTCCCCCACCAGCTTTGGACATGGCCTCATGTATCCCCAAGGGAGTCATCAATTTAGGCATCTCATCCCTGGAATATTTCAGTCAAAATAGAACAAGAACACTGAATCACACATGAAAGCACAGGTACCCACTCGCACCTTCACGTTAGTAAACCTTAGAGATCAGGAATTAGCACCATGAAGGAACGGGATAGAGAAACATAAAGTGTTCTTGGCCGGGGCAGTAGAAGCCTTTGAATAACCAAAGGGAGCTGCCAGGATAAAGGGCATGTTTTGGAAAAGGTAAGGGTGACAGAAAGCCAAGTAAACGTTGCTTCCCAACTCCCGGTTCTCCTGTCACAGTCTGGGCTGTGTGTCTGGCCCCCTACCCAGCCAGTACCTGAGAAACCTGGGCTTCCCCTCAGCGCTCCGAGTCTGGAGGGTCGTTCATGTAGGGCTTTCCGATCTCCACGCTGAGTCTCACACTGAGAGCACAGAGGCAGTTTGCGCCCACACCTGCTCTGAGGAGAATGCATTCTACGGGAAAGCTCTGTGGAGGTCTTTTGTCATTCATTTTTAAAATTAGGAAATTTTTTCGTTAGTGAGAAACTTCTAAAATGCTAATGATTTATCTTTTAGGTTAGAAGCGGGGATTCCTGTGTGGCAGCTGAGATATAGCCCCTTTATTTATCCTACCACGCCATTTATTTTTTGCAAAGCCCCATTCTTTCTACTTTTCAGTCATTAACTATTCAAGTCCAGTCCCTCAAATGGGAGAATTTATATTTTAATTAGAAAATATCAAGTACTTTGGAAAAGTGCCAAATTATTTTTTAATAACTTTAACTGTGATGATAGATTTAAAGCTGTGTTGGCATTTAATACTTCCATGCCACATTTTTAAGGAAGTGCTATTACCAGCCTCAAAGCGACCAGGCTCTGTTTATGTGGGGAAAGCAGTGGATAGTTATCAGCTACGGTGGGGTATAAATGAAATATAGCTTTTTTTTTTAAATTTCATGTTAAATTTTTCACTTTCCATGGGCATTTTAATAAAATTTGTAAATATGTGTCTGGGATGACACGTATTAGACATATTTCCTGTAAAAGTCATGTCTGTCTTTCTTGAAGTACATCGTGACATTTCTTTTGTTTGTTTTTATACTAACCCTGCTGGCACATTAATTCTTACCAGAAGCCAAAGTGATTTCAGAGCTTTCGCTTTCATTATGCTGTCTGCTAGGGCAGTGTTTTATAATCAGATTTGTAGATGGGTGGGTGTGAGTTCGGGGGGGAGGGGCTGGCTAATTCAGTGAAATATCATTGATCACATTCTCCTATTTCCAAGATTAGTTCCTAAATTGGCTCTAACTCACTGTTGGTGAACAGACCAGGGAAAATATTAAGTGCACTTGGGAAAGATTACTTTTCTAATCTGGGCTTCTAGTGCCTTTCCACAGGCAGCTGCTGATCTGTAAAACATTTGGGACGTACTGAGGATCCTTTTGCTCCTGTTGCTTTAGAACCCCTTTGCAGAAAATGAGGAATCACAGCAAAGGTCTATGAGAATTTTGGGAATGAACACTTGGGATCTTGCTCTGGAATTAATGAGTTTTGATTGGAGTCTCTTCAATTCAATTCACGAGGTAAGTAGGGAATGAAAAGATGAAAAGCACTACTGTTGTTTTAACTGTTAATTCTTCAAGATGTTTATTCATGTGGTCATGTAGTTATGCTAGGGATAGCATGGCCTAAGAGATACTTGAGGACTTGAAATATAGTGGAAGTCTGGCCCTCTTCTAGGGAAATCAGAGTATATGATCCTCCTGTATTTACTCCTAGTGCTCGTATAATAGTGCTTATTGTATAAATTAGTATGGATCTGCTGGATTTTTATATGTTTATATGCATTTATATGGACATATGATATATATACATATATGATGCTCAGAGATTAAAGAACAATTTTACCTTTGATATTCATATTTCTGTTTTTTGATGTAACAGTTATATCAGAATCATTTATATGTATGTATGTATACATACACATATTCATCCATTGACTTAAGAACATTTCATAAATTTAGACTGTGCTGTAAGACTACAAATACTTTCTTGTAAATTTTGGATATTTTCAAATTTTTCTGCCCACCAACTTCTCCCCTGAGGGCAGATTACACATATTAAACAATAGATTAAGAGAAAAATGCTAATGACAATGAGTAAATTTGGCTGGTGGAAAGTCTCACAGGAGTAAGGAGATGAAAAATGTTACAGCTTCATGTAATCATATGGTGCATTTATTCTGCCATTTGTTGATATAGTTGTGGTCCTGCCTGTATTTGTAAATTATCGGACCCAGCCCTTAATCTTATGTTCCTTTCTGTTTAATTTTTTCCGTATCTTCTATCAATCTTGTGCTCCTTTCTGTTTAATTTTTACTGTATCTTCTATGAATGGTTTTTCAAAGGGCAATTAACCAGGCCACATTACCAGCACCAGTTTGCTAGAATCACAGATTTTCATAGCCATACATGGTGGTGTGCACCTGTATGTAGTCCCAGTTACTCAAGAGGATAACATTCCACAAGTTCAAAACGAGCCTGCACACCATAGTGGGACTGTGTGTCAAAAAGGAAGAAAGAAAAAAAGAGTGAGGGAGGGGGAGGGAGGAAGGGAAGGAAAGAAGGAAGAAAAGTAAAGGATTATTTTTCCAGCTCCTCCACAGACCTACTGATCAGAAATTAGGGGTGGGCCCAGCAATCTGAGCTTTAACAGTCCTCCAGGTTTTTCTCGTTCACACTAAAATTTGGTGACTATTGGGTCTGATGGGCACCATAACAAATACTAGTAGTGCTAGTGCTCATTTTCACCTGGGTTTTCCACATAACAAGTTTTGGAAGTTTGAGGTTCCATTTGGCCTTGATTTAAGCTTTAGAATATTTTAGCTTTTCATGTGAAGTTGTCTTCCTTACGTTCTGAAAAAAAAGTTTTTCACATAAGTATTCTAAGTGAACATTATTGAATAAGGCATCTCTAAAACTAAAGATTAATCATTTTGAGTTTAATATACTATCGTTTGCTATGCTTCCTGTTAACATATTAATGACATGGGAATGGCTTCCTGAGGCAGCTCTTAAAAATGGATTGAATTTTGTGTCAGCTTGACCTGATGCACTAAAAATAAACTCTGGAATGAATACATTTTCTTTCAGCAAGAGCTGATCTACTTCACATTCAGCAGACAGGGGAGCGGGGAGCACACTGTAAACCTCAGCCTCCTGCTCCAGAGATGCAATGAAGTCCAGCTATGGGTGGCCACGGAGATTCTGCTTTGCAGTCAGCTGGGCAAGCGAGTGCAGCTGGTGAAAAAATTCATCAAAATCGCAGCTCAGTAAGTTTCTAGTGGTGACTAATGCTCATCCTCACATCTCCTTGAGAAAGTACATTGGTGTCATTACTGCCCCCATGATGATAAGGGTTGGAAAGTAGAAATGTAATAGCGAGTTAAGGGACCAAATGGTTGAAAAGCTATGTTCTTGAATATTTATATCTTTGCATTTGAATTATTTATATCTTAAAGTAAATGTCAAAATACCAGACTAAAGCATTGTGTTCTATACTTAGAACTAATAAACAGCGAGTACACAATCCTACAGTATTCCCAAGTGGACTGCACTAGGCTAGGAAAATGGGAGATAATGTGAAGGAGTGAGAATCACTGGAAATTAGCTGCATTTTGGGATCCTCATTGCTCCTTGCTGCCTGCAGTGTGAACTTTTGCAAACTCGCTATTAGAGGACTACACTGGCAGGCCCCACCTAACCCTGAGCCTCACCTCCTGGGTGTAACCCTGTGCTCCAGCCACTGTGAATGCTTCCCCTGCATACCATCCTCCACACTTGGACACAGGTTGATTCTGCCTGGAATGGCCCTTTCCACCCAGCAGATCGCTGCCATTCTTTAAGACCTTGGTCAAGTGTTACTTACTTCCAGAAGCCATCCCTGACTTTCAGATACATAGTCAACTAGGTCCCCTCTGCACACATGAACCTTTTACCTTTTTAAAACTGCCTTACCGTATTCATTAAACCTATTTGTTTATACAAGATTCTTTCACTGAGTTTTGTTAGCTTCCAAGGGACAAGAACCATTCCTAATGAATCCTTGTACCTGGGTCCCTGGCACAGAATGTGGTAAAGAACAGTGACTCAGTAAATGTTGGGTGGATGAAGTTATGGTAATGTGCTGCAAGCCTCCTGAAATGCTAGACTGGTGTCCTAGAGTATTGTTTGGACAGCCGCCTGACAGAAACAAGAAGCATGGGTCAAAATCTTTCCCAGGGCCGGTGAGATGGCCCAGCGGCGTAAGCGCCTGAGGTCCTGAGTTCGACTCCCAGAACCCACATACGAAAAAAGGGCCGGTGATATCGCTCAGCGGCATGGGCACCTGCTGGCATGTGAGGTCCTGAGGTCGACCCCTGGTACCCACAAAAAAAATAAATAAATAAAATCTTTCCCAATTTCTTTTTGCTTCCCAGTCTTCCTATTGTATTTCTCCTTTGTGTTCCAAACTAGTTTTTTATCAGTTTTCAAATACTGTTGTCCTTTGTTATTTCCAGGGCATTCATTTCAGGATTCCCTTGGATACCAAAATCTAAGGGTGTTCACATTCTTTATATAATATGGTATAATATTTGCATATAACCTACACACATCCTCCTGTATACTTTAAATCCTCTCTAGATTACTTATACTACCTATGCAATGTAAATGCTATGTAAATAGTTGTACACTGGATTGGCTGTAGAATAATAGGAAAAAAATTTATATGATCAGTACTGACACAACTCTCATAGGTCTAACTATACATGTAGTACAAGATCAGGGGTTGGTTGAATCCGCAGATGTGAAACCAGAAGATGTGGAGAGCTGACTGTACATGACCATGCAGTATGGTTCATTATATGTGCACATCTGTACCAGGGAGTATGAGGAAACCAGACTGAGTCTACACCCACCCAGCCCTGGGTTGGAGGAGCTCACAGTTTGTGAAGTTACTTGGCAGCTCAGCCTGCTGCTGAGAATAGAATGGGGGGGGCGCT
Source organism: Erethizon dorsatum (assembly GCA_028451465.1). NCBI lineage: Eukaryota > Metazoa > Chordata > Mammalia > Rodentia > Erethizontidae > Erethizon > Erethizon dorsatum. The sequence goes on from CM051835.1 coordinate 83,620,281, forward strand.
CCTGTGTTCTCATTCTGTTGAGGGCTTTAGAGGAGGGAAAGCTCCTCCCAGGGGGCAAGAAACGGAGGCGCTACTGACCTTTGAAGATCTGAATTGCGGGTGGGATTTGACAGGTAAGAGGTCAGAAAAGCACTCCGTCCGTGGAGGGCACTCCCTGGAGACAGAGGCAGAGCCTGTGGCCAGGCAAGGCAGCCTCCTCGGATCTGGCAAGCATTGAGGAGTGTTTGTGAGGAATCTCTGGGAGACTGGTGTCCAAAGGAAGATGCAACCAAACCGTAAAGGATCTTGAATTTCAGCTGAATTCAGAAGGCAGAAGGAATCCTTTGAAAGTCGGTGAACACGAGACTGATGCAATCAGGGCTGTCCCTCAGGAAGGCTGGCCAGAAAGCAGCACGAGACTGTACTACAGGCAGAGACCCCAAGAATGGGGTATCACGTTTACTGAGGCGAGAGCTTCTCGGGTCTGCTGTGACTGGAGAGGAAGGAGAGATAACAGATAGGCCTAAATTTTAGACTGCTTTTTGCTGGAAAAAAAAAATTTTTTTTAATTCAGCCACTGGGTTCTAAAATGGACAGTGAAATTTCTGAAGGTGAGGCTTCAGGAAAAGGCTTAAAAGCTTTCATATAAATGCCAGTTACCTGGGAAAATAGGACATTAATGTTCCAAGGAGTAATGTTCCAAGGACACTACCCAGCTCCATTCCTACTATAAGATTGTATCCTCAGGGAAATAAAATATATTCACACATCTTTTCCATATAGCTCCATGCTCTTGAATTATTTATGGTACTGGTCTCTATCCTAGCCCATGGAATAGAATGCCAACAGAAACATAAAGTTAAATTCCTGATAATCACACTAGCAGGAATAACCAAGGGAAAACAGTAATTTCCACAATCATGAAGTGTTTTCCCAGCCTGAGGCATCCAATTTGCATATTCATGTTTCCCCTCCTTACCATCCCCATCCCCCACCCTCTGTGGATTGAGTGGATTTTATTTCCTCACACAGAGACAAAGGAGGGTGTGCTGGACTGGAATGTTTACTGTCAGACAGTTCTTATCATGTAATGAATGACCCATAGAAACAGAAAATTCTAACTGGAATGGTATCTGATATTTACACTATCAATTTGTCTCCTATAGGAATTGTATCTGTATTCCTTTTTAAAAAAAGATTCAGATATTTGTGTGTGGGGGGTGGGTTTTGACATATGACTAACAAGAAAAGGTTATATGGATTAGGAAAATTGTTTGCGAGCAGCTAAAAGATAAAAAGATGGGAATTATATCTAAAATTTTATGTAGAGAAATGATTCTGAATAAAAGGAATAATAAATTTTTTATTTATTTATTTTTTATGTGGGTACTGGAAGTTGGCCTGAGGACCTCATGCTTGCCAGCAAGCACTGTGCCACTGAGCGATATCACCGGCCCTTTTTTTTCCTTTATGTGGGTACCGGGAGTCGAACTCAGGACCTTGCGCCGGCCCTAAATTTTTACCATTAAAAAATATGACAACTCTCCAAAAGCTCTTGTGTTCAACTTGAGCAAATGCTATGTGAAAGACTTTCTGTACTTGGCAGTCGGATATAGACAGAATATAAGAAATGAAATAGGCACACACTGTAGCTGTAAGCATCCCACTGTCAGGTAGGGATGGCATACCTGTTGGACCTCCATCGGAAGGGTACCCAGGAGTCAGAGAGACCGCCAGCCGGGCTGCTTCTGGCAGGGGATGGAGCATTCTTACTGATAAGAGCCTCAGCAGAAGAGTCAGTATTTCAGATCATCAAACCAGAGATGGACTGATTCATAAGAGATGAACTAATTCATATCTGTTTTGGCTGCTGTGAGCCTTCAAGTCACGTGATAAGACAGAATGGACAGAACAAAAGGAGCAAGTGGCAAAGCGGGGGTAGAGTCACAATATAGAACTGAAGCCTTAGGTAGCAGCAGTTCTTAAAAACAAGTGGTCTTCCAAGCCTAAGACTAGGGTTTTCTTGTTTCAGTTTATTCATGGAATGTCCCAAGCATGTTCCACCCAGAAGAAAGTGGGCAAGAAAGCAGGTGAAAGGATCAACTGGGCTGGGCCCAGTCTCCCTGGACTATGGGCAGAGCCAAAGCTGGCAGGACTCGGGGAAAGACCATACTGGGGAGGCCGCACAGGGTGGCATCTGCAGGACGTGTATCACCCAGGTGTTTCTGACACTAGCTGTGGAGGCAGCAGTGACTTTCCAGCTCACTGTCCTTGAGCGTGGGCCTTCCTCCCTGTCTTGGAGCCCAGGTCCTATTGGGCATGATCCAGTCTACAAGGCAGGCAGGACCTGCCAGAGTGCTGCTTCTGTGTTTTCCTAGTTACTCTACCAGCTCCAACCATTGCCCAGGTTCTGAACTATACGTTCTTTTTCCCTCCTGTGCCACTGGAAATTGTTACAGCTTCAGCAGACAGCAGTTTGTGGTATATAATAAAAACCTTTAAAGTCTTCATAGCTTTTGCCCTATTATTATAGGAAAGTAACTCCCAACCAGTTAGATGTGCTGGGTTTGTGTCTCACAGCTCTAAACAGTGGTTGAGCCTAAGGACAAAGGAGGTGAAGTGTAGGAAAGGTTTATTAAGAGAAAGCTCCTGAGAGGCTGAGGGGTCCAGAAGGTGGGTTGCTGCTGAAGCTCTGTCTTGGGGGTTTTTGTACAGTAAAATCACATCACAGGTTACCTTGGGTCAGACTGTGATCATCCTGTAGGATTACAGGTATAGTCACTTAGTTAATATTGATCCAATAGAAAAACAAGGTACGTAGCAAGGGTGCATAGCACGGAGAAGAACAAAGGCATTTCTGGAAGGGGTAGGAGCCAGGCTGATTGTTCTGGTCATCTGTCTGCATGTCACGTTGTTTCTCTGTTCCTTATATCATTTAGGGTTACTGGATCAGATGGTGCTAGTTACAGTGCGGCTTTGCGCTGTTGTTTGTCTCTGGGGAGGCTCACAGGCCTAACCATCCTGTCTCAATCTGGGGCCCTCATTGCTATCAACTCAGACCTTGACCACCAGGCTGGTTTGCCTCATCTCTGTTGTGATTCCATCTCCTGCCTCGTCCCTTTCTAAACGCCCGTCGATCTCTACGTAACTTAGCTATCTGCGGTACCATCACCTAATGGCTGGCGTTCTACCTTAATGGAAAAAAATTTCACAAAACAGCAGAAAAGCCTGTGAATAAAAGTATTCATTGTCACATTTTATATAACAGAGGAATGTCTCCACTAGCAGAGTAAGTGAGCAAACTATGGAATATGTTTTTGATGACGTACTTTTTCCCATAGATGATGATAACGAAGAATCAAATGTAAGATGGTATTTTGTTTTGTTTTGTTTTGTTTTTTGGGATTTTTGGGGGAACCGGCAATCAAACTCAGGACCTCACACTTGCCAGGCAGGTGCCATGCCGCTGAGCTATATCCCCGGCCCCCTGTAAGATGGTATTTAACTAGAAAAGCAGGCTACAGAGTTGTTCAGACCCTGCTCCCAAACACCATGCAAGATATTGGTGATGTCGCGAAAGAGTCGGCGTAGGAGGGAAGCTAAACTGACATACACTGGGAACCTGTTCTCACCCTGCTCACTGCTAAACATATCACATTTGTTCATAGTTAATTATCAAGGTAGGGCTGTATCTTAAAAAACACTTACCTCAGAAGAGTTGTTTTCGAGCACCGTCCAGATAAAGAAGTATTTGGAATTCGCAGCCTGTTCTGACTGACCTGGAAGCCCAGGCTCTCGGCCAGCTGGCTTGGAAACTTGGTGTGAGCGCGGACTTGATTGATGTTATATAAGGATATAAAGGATAACCCCAGGATAACCTTACAGAGTGACTGAATAGAATTCAGTGGGATCCTTCTTAATTTTTACTGTATTTCCTTTATTTCTTCAAATGAGAAATCTAAGGCAGTATCCCTGCAGTATGTGCCATATTTTAAGTATATGTGGAATGTGGTAGGCATTTTGTCAGTGGCCATATGTCTAAGTGGAGTGGGGGGGGGCCTAAACCGTGGGGTGAGTAGGGCTTGTCTGTCAAAAATCACAGCAGTGTACCGAGATAGGACTACAGTGCTGTGCAAACAGGGCGCGGGTACACAGAGAAATGTGAATTTGAAGAGCATTCAGTAGGAACTGTAAATGCATACAAAATAGGTTTTAAAAGAGGAAGGACCTTATGAAATGTCAGGAGAGTGTCAAGAGCAGAGACCTTTTCCTGAAGGCAAGGAGGGGATCATTTCTTTTGTGTTAGAAACAGCAGAGGGGCTGCCGCCCTCCGCAGGTGTTGAAGGGTACCGGGCTGAACTCTGGCCTGAAAGGGGCTTTTCAACCTCATCTTCTGTGTTCACCCAGTGAAAGAACGTTTCCTCAAAGTGTCTTCTGCTTTGCTTCATCCCATAGCTGCAAAGCCCAGAGAAACCTGAATTCTTTCTTTGCGATTGTGATGGGTCTCAACACCGCTTCTGTCAGCCGCTTGTCGCAGACCTGGGAGGTGAGCCTGGGGGTTTCGGGGTGAGGGGGACATGACAAGGAAAGTCTGAATTTGAAATAAATTTGCTTAAGTGGTTTAAATGCCATAAATGCTATACTAAACTAAAAATGGAAAAGTGATGTGTTAAGGTGGTAGGGAGTATTTCCATCAGATGGTCTTTACAGTGGTTCTCTGAATGCAAATTAAAACAACACAGAAATTCCATCTTAACTCCAGAAATAATGGCTGTCATCAAGAAATCAAATAGTAACAAATGCTGGCAAGGCTGCGCTTGGAGGGAACCCTTCTACATTACTGGTGGGAATGTACACTAGTACAACCACTATGGAAATCAGTGTGAGATTCCTCAAAAAAATAAAAATAGAAATTCCATTTGACCCAGTTATTCCCCTTTTCGGTATCTTCCAAAAGAGTTAAAATCATCATATTGCAGTGATACATGCATACCCATGTTTATAGCAGCACAACTCATAATAGCTAAATCTAGGAAACAGCCTCTGTCCATCAACAGATGAATGAATAAGGAAAATATGGTGTTACACATAATAGAGTACTGCTCTGCCATGATAAACTTGAGCCATTTGTAGGAAAATGGATGCACCTTGAGATCATGATGTTAAGTGAAATAAAAACACAACCTTGAATATCACATGGTTTCTCTTATATGAGAAACTCAAAATATTAATAAAGCGCAAATCGTAAGATAGATAATAGGAAGTAGGGATGTAGATCTTTCTCAAATGGGAAAAGGATCAAGAGATGGAGGGGGTGGGGGATGGAAGAGGATGGAAAGGAGTAAAAAAAGAACTAAGATGTGTTATATGCATGTGCCAACTCCCCACAGGGAGTGTAATTATTAGGTACTACAAAATGTACTAATAAAAAATACAATAAAAATAAAATGGTTCTCTAATATACATGAAAGAGATAAACACCATGAAATGCTCGCCAGCTAGAATTAGCCTCTGCTTCTGGGTCCCTGGTACCGTGGTCCAGGTCCATGCTGGCCTGCATGAAGGCGAGCAGAGGCAACTCGGAAGTGGGTTTGCTGCAGTGTTTGTGAATTTAAGCTCCAGGGCCTCTCACTTCCAGGACTTAGGCAGTGTGTTCACGTGGATGATGAATATCTTGTGCAATCTGCAAAAGTAATTTTCTATTCTTTTTCTTAAAGAAGGCCCACAAAACATAATAAATTTCAGCCTCACAAAGCAAAGTTCAGGCTTTACTTCTTTGTATGCTGGAGGCTGTTTGAGTTGTAAGATAAAGGCACCCACTCAGGTCCGGACACATGGACTTGCAAGCCACGGGTGGGAAGAACTGAGCCCTGGGGCCTGTCAACTTGCCCAGGCCTGTCCCAGGGCCCAGCCCTTTGTTACTGGGTATTTGTTTCCTTCCCTATCCTTTTTCTTCTGACTGGCTACCTCCCTCTGTGCACCATTTCTCTCCCTCATCGTTTCCCTTTAATCACCTTGTCTTTCCCTGTGGGCTGTAGCCTGTGGGTGGTTCACTGGTCTCCTTGGCTTCTCTCCACAGTCCTCGTCCATTCTATTCTGCTCACTCACTGAGCCATTCTCTCATGACTCCCTGTCCCAACTCCCACAAGAGACAAGCTGATGGGCCAACCTTTCTTTTCCGTTGAGTCTCAGCAGAGGGCTGTGGGGCAGACCATAGGTTCACCCTTTGGTCAGGCTGCCCCCAGTGGAAGGCATTGGAGTGACCCGGGGTCAGGGTCAATGCACCCCTTCAGAAATGCTTTCCTGTTCTGGACAAGCAAACAAGACATTTTACTCATCTTAAGATTAAAGGAGATGGGTGACAGATTCCACAAATGATCAGAGCAGGAGGGAAACAAATGGTAGCAAGGGACTGTGAGGAGTAGAATTAGAGTTAAACTTCGAAAGAAATATTGGGAGGAAAAATAATTCAGTTAAATTCAAATAGCATGCATTTAGTCAGTGTACGGACCCCCTGTTATGTGCAGGGCACTGCATTAGCACCATGGCAGATAGAAACAGAGTGTGCGTAGGATGAAGGAACTTTTGAACCAAGTCCCACTGGGCGAGGGAGGAGCACGCAGGGAAGCTCATTCTGCCGCTGGTAGCTGAGAAGACACTCAGTGAGAAGCGGCAGGGCGCTGGAGATTGAGCTGGGGATTGCTGGAGCAGGGAGTGGGGATCTCACACAGAGATGACCACCGGGTCTTTGGATCTGGTGACTAAATAATGAAAATGATCACATTGTCCTACGCAGTTAATATAGGGAAAAAAGCAGATTCGAGGAACCAGATTAGAGGTCAGCAACTTTTTAGTAAAAGACCAGATAGTAAATATTTTTAAGCAGTGTAAGCCATAACTCCTTAACTCAGCCACTGTAGTACAGGAACACCATGGTTAGTACATAAATGAATGGTCGTGGCAGTGTTCCAAGAAAACTTTATTTACAAAAGCAGGCAGAGGGCCAGATCTGGCTCATGGCTGACCTCTGGAATAGAACAAATAAACTGACACGTTGAGTTTCAGGTGCCACTTCATGTGGGGTATCAAACAAAGATTTGTAGCTCGGAAGAAACAGTAAAGAGTTGGGTGTGGTGGTGCATGCCTGTAATCCTAGCACTCTTGAGGCTGAGGCCAATCTGGGCTATATGGAAAGATCCTGTCTTAAAAAAGAAAAAGAAAAAGAACAAACAGGAAACAGTTGCAAAACTCTGCATTTTGTATCTTTTAATCCATTCATGCGGAAAGGGCAGTGGTTTCCAACAGATTAAACCGCCTGTTTGCTGAAATAAACAGTCCAGGTGCAGAATTGCCAAATTGAAAAATCTGTTTATAAATAATTTAAAAGTCTAATAGAGTTTGCCTCATTATTTTGATTCAATTTGGAAACAAAATTCCACAAACATCTTAAACTTTCTCCTTGATAGCTGGAATTTATTGAGTGCCAGCCATGGACTCTACACATTGCATGAATTGTCTCTGTGACTGTAGCTGAAGAAACTGAGATCTTAGAGCTTGGAGACTCACAGCAAAGCACAGAGCAGGAAAGGGGCAGAATCAAAATTCATACTGAGCCTGACTCCAGGCGAGAGCTCTCCGCCCTGGAAGGTCGCTAAGTCGGTATGAAAGGCTTCCAGTTCTTCACCTGTGTTAAAGTCAGGCTGGGACATTCCAAGTCTGTTTTTTTGTTTGTTTGTTTGTTTTTCCGTTTGGCCCAAATTTTATGTTCCCATCCTCTGCCATTGTACTTGCTACCTGTTGATGTAGTTAAGCTTCAGAATTAAGTAATTGTATCCATTAGAGTGCAAGCTTACTCACTTAAATCCTGGCCCTTCTCCAGTTAGCCCTTTGCTGTGAAATACAGTTACATCGTTTATATAAAAACTGTCAGCCAGCATTATTATTTGGCATTCAGCAAGATGGTTAAGAAGATGAGCACATTCATCAACGGTAGGACATGGAACTGGAATCTATGTTTTTATTAAATAATCACCCGTGTGTGGAATGTCTAACCAGCTAGATTCCTGAATCATGTGGCTGTTAAGCTATTTTTAGCCACATTCCTAAGGAACCTCCTGTTAAAAAGATGATGAACACTATATAATGAGAAGCAATCAGGAGAGAGCCAGAAGGTAGAGGCATTTATGTTCTGAAATGCACAAGTAAGCACAACTTAATGAAAAGTCCTCTCAGTGCTTCTCAAAGTAACAATCTTCTGTGAACTGCTTTTTGTGTTTTTTAGAAAATCCCTGGGAAGTTTAAGAAACTTTTCTCTGAACTTGAAAGTTTAACAGTAAGTAAACTAAAGAGGCCTTATTCTTCTAATTAGTCTCCCAGATTATAATGGTCAGTTTCTGCATTCTATGATATCAGGTAGCTTAAACTAGTTTTGCTTGCATATGAAAAATGTAGCTTTGCTTCTTAAGGAATGAGGCAAAATGACAGTTAATGCTTCTTCCTCACCCTCTACAAAGGTGATGAGCATGGTCCTTTTAGTGTAATTTTCAGAAGGCAGATTTTTAAGCATATTCCAGTTCAAAGCCTACAAAATGAATCAGTGTAAACTTAGCATGTAATTAGTGTCCTATGCATTATTTTTTCATTTTCACTCTGTCTTAGGTTTAGATACAAAGTGTATAGTTTCTTTTTAGAACACAATACAACAGTGCTCTCTTGTTTTCTCTGCACTGCCTGTGCAGTAAGAGGGCAGTTTTTCTCTGCAGTGTACCTAACAAAAGACCGAGGGTACCTCATGATCAAAATTATGCAGAGGAAGCTGTACTTAAAGAACCTATTTGAAGAAAATAATAGGGTAATCAAAGATGTCTCTCTTTTACAGTCATTTCCCTTTATTGTAAACCAGTAACTTGAGTTTCATTCATTGCCTAGATTTCCTGCCCTAATTTAGTGAGTTTACTCTCCTAGGAAACCTTTATCTACTTCATTCTTAGGAAGATCCTTTCTATATCTAAATCATGTTCAAATTGTATAGGAAAAATGGATTGAGAATTGTTTCTATCGCACATTGATTTTCTTTCTCTTTGTAATCTGCTTGGTTTGGCAGGATCCTTCCTTAAATCACAAAGCCTACAGAGATGCATTCAAGAAGATGAAGCCACCAAAAATCCCTTTCATGCCCTTATTGCTTAAAGGTAATGATTTTCTACCCTTTATGCTATGTAATTCCATCATCCAGAAATTTATCATTCTAACTATAGAAGGCATGAAAGGAATCCTCAGTATATTGGATTGCAGTCGTTTTGACATTCAAACTTGTTTACTTTTGATAGTTTTAGTAATACTGAATTATTTTTTAAATACCTAGAATGCTTAAACGTGCTTGAACAGATGTCAAAGCATTTTACATGTGACTCATTAAACTTGACTTTTATGTTTTATTTTACTTTGCTTCTAATTCCTGTATTATTTTCTTTTGAGTCTGTGATGTAGTTAATTCAGACAAGAATAAGGCTGGCATAGAAAACCCAAATGGTAATAGGCTGTGCTCAGAGGCACAACCCACAGTGTACTGTCATGTGAGAAATCCCTTTGGTCACCATAAGAGATATAATGCGTGGAAATCATTGGTAGTGTACTTCCTGTTTCCAAGGCGTGGGGTCCAGCTGGGAAAGTATCGGACAGCTCCGAGTTGGACAGCTCTCTCTTCTGTAGCTCACCACGTAATTCATCATGAAGCCTGTCAGTTAAACCCGCAGTCCTCTCTTTCAAACCAAGGACACTAATGGAAGAGAGCTCCCTGGAATCTGGCCTGTTCTCCTGGCATTCTGCGTACATCTTCACTTGTGTGCTTCCCAGGGAAAGGGGGCTTGGGAATTTTTCCTGACTCTATTTTAATTCTTTCAAGGGATTTTATAGGAATACTCCTTCCTCCAGCCTGTGTCCTCAGAGGTAGCTTCTTCTGGGTCGGTCCTCAATAATTGGTCACTTACAAGAGATTCTGCAAATGAGTTGCCTGGGAATGGCATTGCTGACTGGCCTGGCCACCCGCATCCTGTCCTCCCCCAGGACCACCTTTGCTGGCAGGCAACTGGCACTGTCCCTCCTGCCACTCAAGAAGCACCAGAGTCTGGAGACTCGTCGCGAGTCGCTTGCATCCGTGCAGCCGCTCATGTAGTCGTCATCTAATATGAAGCCAGAGTCCCTGTGAAACACAAATGTATAGGGACAACTGAGAGATGCGCAGAATGCTTCACTTAAGCTGAAAAGATTCTATTAAATATAAATGGATGAAATAAGGAGAGATTGCAATGCCAAAATAACAATTCAAAAGTTCACTCAATTATTTTTTCTTCACTTATTTGCTTTTAAGATAAGTTTATTCGGGTTCCTACTTTTTATTTGCAAAATAAAATGACTTGAAACAGTAAATACTTTTACAATTATGAGAAATAAGTGTACAGTGTTCCTTTAACTTAATTAGAGAGCAGAACTTTCTGCCATACATTAATGGTTCTTCTCCCAAAATGTTCAGTGCAGTGAAGTCTCACGCATCTTAGTTGGATGCAATTTTCTGCTCTGCTGAGTTTATCTAGACCTTTTTGTTGGCAGCAAAACAAATTTGCCTTTTTTCTGCTGAAATACATTCACTCATTGCAAAAGAACAAGTAGTAAATGAAACATTTTTCTTCTTCTCATTAGAAGCCTTCTTGAGTTTAAATAAGCGGTTTTTCCTTTATCTTAATTTTTATTATTATAAAAATTAAACACGGGCTGGTGATATAGCTCAGCAGCATTAGCACCTGCCTGGCAAGCGTGAGGTCCTGAGTTCAATTCCCGGTACTCACATATAAAAAAAAAAAATTAAACAGTGTCAGCTTCATTCTTTAGTGAAAGTTACTATTTTTGTCAGAAATCATTTCCACAGCCAAACAGGATGAAAATTTTATAGATAGATAGATAGATAATCATGCCTGAGATGAGATATCTTGGGAAGAATACACAACTATAAGCCTTAGGTTTGGTTTCTTTGTTGGTTTTGTTGTTGTTGTTGTTGTTTATTTGTTTTTGTGCATGTGTGTGTGTGGTTTGGGAGGGTTGGTTTGGTTTGGTTTGGTTTGGTTTTTTGAGACTGGGTCTCACTACATAGTTCAGGCTGGTCTTCAACTCACTAAGTAGCCCATGCTGGCCTTGAACTCATGGCAGTCCTCCTGCTTCAGCCTCCTGAATGGTGAGGTTGTAGGCATGTGCAACCACTCCTGGCAATTCTTAGGTTTTTAAGTTGCATAATTATTTTTAAGTTGTATTGAACTATTTTAGAGCAAGTAGCTGAATTTTTCATAAAATCTCTTGTTCCTACCTCTTTTGTACATTATATTTTCAGTTGCTTTTAATTAGAAAATAGGACCACATTGAACAACTTTGGGAGTTTAGGAAGGATTAGGCTTGTCCTGTTTCAATGATTGAAATAGTCAGTTCCCAGTAAGCACCTAGATTATCAAGTAAGTGGATTACCTGAGGATCCTTTAGCCATCAGTTTTCCTCTTTCCCATTGTCTTGCTTTTTGATGTACTTTCCCCCTACTGTGGTGCGGCATCAGTTCAGAAGCGGATTAATGGAAAACCCTAAGTCAGCGCTGGGAAAGGATCCTGCTAAGGTGTGTGTGAGTTGTGTGTGTGCAATGCGTGTGATTTTTGGAGACGGTGGTCCCTTGCATTAAGTGAAAGATCCAGAGGTGTTTGAGGAGTAACTGAATTCCTGTGGGGGTTGTTTGTATTTTAGAGTGAAGATTACTGCTGCAGATTTGTGGGTTATTTGAAAGAAAAGAATGTTGTATGTTTCTTCCTTATTTTCCACTTGCCATCTCTTCAAATAGCGTCCCTGCATCCCGTAGTTCTATTTTATGAGGCGTTTCAAGAGTGCACAGTTGTCTCCAGGTGAAAAGGGCTTTCAAGTCACACCCCAAAGTTAAATTTGCACATTGGAGTTTTGGGGGCTAACCGCCTGTTCCTTCTTGTTTTTCATGCCCGCCTCATCACACACCTGCATTTAATAGCATCAAAACCTTCAGCCTCTCGAAGCCCTTCCTCTTCCTTGGATTGCAGCCCTCCAGCCCCCACATCTGCTCCCTGCTAACGGGCTACCCCTCTGCTCCTTCCCTGCCTCGTGCCCACACTGGTGTCAGTCCCACGAGGCCCTGCGCTTCATGGAGCAGCTGTCCCATGTGCTGCCCTCGAGGCCCTGAGAGTTATTAAGAGGGAATTTCCAGGAAGAGAAGAGATTTAAGGCAGGAGGGAATATGTACAGGGAGTGGTGAGGGAAACACTTCAGTAGGTTGACTATAACTGGCAGTCAGAAAAGTGTAACTAAGTCTTTTTTTTTCTTTTCCTTGTGGCGTTGGGGGTCAAACCCAGGGCCTTGGATATGCACGGCAAGGCCTTTACCTGTGAGCTGCGTCTCCTGCCCATTCAAGTCCTTTAACTTGAGGTGCCCTGGGAGGCCCCGAGGGGAAGCGGTCCCAGCCTCCCTGGGTTTGAATCCTGGCTCTGGCATTGTAGCTGGGAGCGTGGGTCAGCTGTGGACATCCGTTGTACCTCAGTTTCTTCACATGCTTCCCTTCTAGAGTTTTACCTTACAGTGTTTTGCAAGGATGAAATGTGTTCATCCAGATAAAGCACTTCAAGCTGTGTCTTGTTATTGTCACCGTCCTCATCATCACTATAGGATTGTAGGAGAGCAGCGATGGTGATAACCTTGTAACCCTGGGGCAAGTTCGGCCCATGCAGCTCTGAGAGGTGTCTGCGGCCTGCACCTCTCGGGGAGGAAGTAGAGACCCAGGGTCCAGTGTGTTTCATGTAGACAGAGTGGGCCCAGGGTTTGGTCTGTTGTACACAAAAGGTAAAAACCTAAGTGGACTGCTGTTTTATAAATACCGTGTCATGGAAGGAAAGCTTACAATTATTTGCAAAATTGCAAAAGATAGCAACCAGTTTGTTAGAAGATTGTTTAATTAATTGTGAATCATTTAGCTACCAGAACATCAGTTTAAAAGAAAAAAGTAGGAAAAGAAGCTCATGAAGACATGACAGGCCATACCGGAAGCTGCGTACGAGGGTGCCGCGGAGACGGAGTTGGACCTTGCTCAGAGCTCGCTGGTCCAGTGCTTCGAGGGCAGCTTTCAGGAGCACCTGTCTCTTAGTGTCTCCTGTGAATCCCCAAAATGAAAGTCTTCGTGTAAATATGATCTCTTTCTATGTATAGGAGTTTTAGAGCTGTTATTTTCCCTCTTTTCAAACAGATCATCTTAGTGAGACTTTTGAGAATCATTTTTATTTGGTTGACCTTCCATGTTCGTGATATAACACGCATACTTGCATGTCCTTTAATTCATAGTGTATTTCTTATTGTGATCCTTGTCTGCGGGGCTTTCCTCATGCTCAGTATGCATCCTCTGATCTCGGTTTGTGTACATAATTCTCAGAACTTCAGTTGCTCTTTAATGCGTCTAATTCCCAAATCTGTATCTTTTTTGTTTGTTTGTTTGTTTCTGGTGATATTAGAGATTGAACTGTGGGAGCCCCGCCAATGGGCTGCATCTACTGCTCCTTAGTCACTTAAAATCCAGTGAGTCTCGAGTCATGTTTATCTTCGCTTCCTCAACATGTACTTTCATTCTGCTTTCCTTGTTTTATTTTCATCACTGCTGCTTTCTTTCTACCCAGTCAGATGGGGCCAGAAATCTTGACATTTTCAAACATGCCCCTTTCATTTACTTTTTTATTTTTAACAATGCTGGAGATGGAACCCAGGGCCTCACACCTGGTAGGCAAGTGCGGCACCACTGAAAAACGTTCCCAGCCCCTCACTCATGTCGAGAGTACACAATCAGGTACTGGCTTGGGCAATCAGAAATTTAAATTTACACATCTAAGTCTGAATCTTAACTGTTCTGTGTAACACAAGTCCCATAAACCTTGTCAGGGATTTTTTTTTTTTTTTTCGAAAAGCAAGTACGTAAATATTAAAATCCTGTCATTTGTAAGTATTCATTTATTTTCTGCTCAGTCTTCTGACTAAAAATATAATGGACCAAATAAGTTACAAAATAGCATTAACTTTTGTGCAGTAGATTAAAGTTAAACGCTTCACTGTAAGTGCAAAATTTTTGTTTCAATAATGTTACACAGTTCCCTCTACCCACCCCTGCACAAATCATGTGTTGTCACATTAGATATTCTATAGATGCAGCTCCAAGTTGCCTTACCAGATGCATGGAATAATTCTATAATATTTAAGGAAAATTCATAAGTTGGATTGTTTCTAGACTTCTTCAGCCTTACTACATGATCCATTCCTAATGGTACATATATCTTTTTGTTTTTGATTTCCAGATGTAACATTTATTCATGAAGGAAATAAAACATTTTTGGATAATCTTGTCAATTTTGAAAAACTGGTATGTAAATTTCACTATTTCTCCTTTTTTTCACTGAAAAGAAAATGTATGTTTGTCTTTCCTGCTCCAGCAAACTAATGGTGTAACCTTTATCTCCCTTGAACCAGAGCTTATGTTGTACATTGTCGATACACAATGTATCCCAATTAAAAATAAGCAGGCTAGCAAGCATTTGAGAACCAACCAATATGGAAATGGGCCTTTCATTTTTAAAAATGACACTTCATTAGATTAACATCAGTGTTTGAGTGTTCTTTATGGAACCAGAAATAAAAATGTAGGGCTCCTGTCAGCAGTTTATAATCACAAGCCGAGATTTGCTGCTTTTGAGGTACAGGCAAGAAAGTCCTCCTGGGGAGATGTGTCAGGTCTCCAGGACCCCAAAGTCTAACGTGAGCCTTGGATTTCTGGGGTCTGCATATGAAGGGAAGGGCCACCCCATTACGAGCCCCTGACACAGGGTCTCCTTGCTCATGAATAGGGGTCCCCAGTCAGTGCTCTGCTGTGTCCCTGAAATGCTTCTTCCTGAGTGGCCTCCAGGACATTCCCAGGCGCTCCGTCCCCCAGCGGTCAGAGCAGGGGTTGCCTGTGAGAACGGGGCAGTCGTGATAGAGGAGCTCTCCAGAGAGGCCCACTGACGAGCAGAGGAGTGGATCCATCTGGCAGGTGGACGTCAGTGTCATAGATTAAACGTTCGGCATGGTTAAGGATGATCCTGGTAACGCTTCTCCAGGGATCCTGACCTTTGAGTGACCTTTTCAGTAATGGTGACGGACCTGCGTGAACTCTTTCAGCAGCTGACCTCTGCTCCCTGTGAGACTGGGCCTTTGAAAGAAGGTCGATTGAGGCAGGGGCCACAGAACAGAGCAAAGAGCACACTGGACTGATGTGTGCCTGTGAGGGCTGGTGTCTGGCCTTTGCCTCCTGAGCTCTCTGCTCTCATCACGTGGCCAGCCCACCATGCGTAGGACGTCAGCACAGCTCCGCCACCCCTCACAGCTGGAATCTGACAGACATCTCCGGACACATTTTCACAGCTCCCTTTCAACCACTCATGGTTTAAACCACACTCCCTTCATGGCTGGTTATTTTTGAAATGGAAATGTCGATAACATTTTCAAGTCTCTCTCCGCACTCTTAGAATCAGAGCTCAGTTGTTTTAAATGCTACAGTCGAATCAACACGGCCAGAAACCAGATCAGGTGTTCCTTTTTTTGTGTGTTGCTGTGTGATCTTCAGATCACAGGACACCTGTTAGCAATGAAAGGCTGGAGTCACTAGAATTCTCATCTCCAGGCAGGTTAATCTCTAGTGTTTGCTATTAATAAAATGATTGTAGTAATATGAAGTGTCTGATCAATACGTACTTCGCCTGTTGGCCAGCACGTCTGGTTAAGAGCACCAGATGAGCTCTGTGGGGCATGTATGAAGATGTTCGGTGGGGTCGTCACACCAGTAGGATTTCCTGAGGTCTCGTCATTTTTCCCTCTGACCCAGAGGGAACACGGGGAAGCAACTGTACTTTTTATAGCCAACTGCTACCTATTTTAAGAGCAGATTGGTGGCTGAACTTCTCCCTCAAGTGAGCCAGGGCTTTGAAGTTCATTATATCATTCCCTTCAGATGGTGTCACCAAAGTGAGAGAACAATTCCATAAAGCCCCATAAATGAGAAAGAGCAGTGGAAAGATTTCCTACGTCCTTCCTACACTTTTTCTTTCTCACCACCACCTATGGTCTTTTCTGCTTTCTACAACAATCCATCAGAAGCCCTTTAATGGCAGCTTTCACATGCTAAGCCCCCAGCTAACCACAGGGACTAAAAGCCATAATGATACTCCATTAGGGTCAATAATTGTGTCTTTAGTTCTTTAAGAAAGTTTAAGGAAATAGCATGGGATAAGTAATATTCTATTTTAAATTCCTAAAAAAAATTTTTTTTTAAAGGAATAAGAGGGCCGGTGAGATGGCTCAGCGGCTTAAGCGCCTGCCCGGCAAGCGCGAGGGCCCGAGTTCGACTCCCGGATCCCACATACGAAAAAGGGGCCGGTGATATCGCTCAGCGGCACGGGCGCCTGTTGGCGCGCGAGGTCCTGAGGTCGACCCCCCGGTACCCACAAAAAAAAAAAAATAAATAAATAAAGGAATAAGAAAATGGGCGCAGTTGTGCGTGCACAGAGCAGGCTCATAGCACACGCACACTATCATCAGGCAGCTGCTGGCATGTCTTTTTTTTTTTTTTTTTTTGTGGGTACCGGGGGTCGACCTCAGGACCTCGCACGCCAGCAGGCGCCCGTGCCGCTGAGCGATATCACCGGCCCCTTTTTCGTATGTGGGTTCCGGGAGTCGAACTCGGGCCCTCACGCTTGCCGGGCAGGCGCTTAAGCCGCTGAGCCATCTCACCGGCCCCATGGCATGTCTTTTATAACGAGAACAGTTTCTGTGGTACCAGTGAGCTCCAGGTCCTCAAATCAGATAGCATTCAGATGCAGCGTGCCTCGGGCTGACCCCTTCTTACATGCAGAAGACAGGGCGAAGTTGGAATTTTTTCCAAAAGGACAAAAATAAACTTTATATCATACCTAGACTTTTGGTACCCATGGCTGCTGGAGAAAAAGACTGCCCTTCCTAGTAGAAGCAGTGTTTTTAAGGAATGTCTCTTAGCAAAGGACAGGGTTTTTCTGAAGCTAAAACAGGATCATCTTTCACAATAATGAACCAATAGAACCTAAGTGAATTAACTTGTAAGAAGCCAATTCCTCATGATGGATATTAACTTAAGCCAGCTAGCAGATAATTCAGTGTATTATCTTTATCTGGCTGACACAGGCCAACACATTAAATCAGACCACATGCAGATCTAGACGTGCTCATTGGGTCTAATAAGATTTCTGTTGTTCCCTGGGCTAAGTTCCTTGCTGCCTCAGCACTCTAAATGTTTCTATCTTAAACTATTAAATGATGAAGAAACAAAGGGTTTCTCCTTTTTGTCTCATCCCTCAGTATTAGGAGTATCATCTTTTGCCATATCTCCCTCCCTCCCCCTTCAGAAAGCCTGAAGATGAGAATCAGGACTCAGATTTCAATGGTACATTAGGTACCGAGCCTTACATCAGCTCGAGCCTTGCATGAGCTGTGCAAATGCAAACGATAGAAATCAATGTGACGCCATAGCTTAAAACGTCCTGGGAATCGGTAAAATTTGGGGAAGGAAATTTAACAATGCATTTACACAGACATGAGTCAGGTCTCATTTCCTTTGCAAATGCTGCTTGAGCTGCTACTCTAATCACTGTCCCATCTAATTTTCCACTATTGAGTGGAAGTACATTAGCAGTACAGTTCTGAGAACAATTTAATCAGTAGGTCATATTCAAATAACATTTCTGTCATTCTGCTGGATTTTGAGTGAGAAATTTTTTAGTGTTAACATTATACTTTCAGCAGTAATTCACTGAGGGTTGGCTGTGTGCAGGTGATCCGTGTTCATTGTGTGCAGGCAGGACATGAAGGATGGGAGCCACTTGGGGCCTTTGGAGGGCCAGGTAGGAAGTGATGCTGATTCTTGAATAACAGTATGATGTTTGGATTTCAATACGAAATAACGTAGGGAGTTACTGCAGCTTCTCCCAAGGACTAGAATATGACGACAGTAGTATTCAGAGATTGTTCTGGCACCTGTGTACCAGGAACTGTAGTAGAGGGTGGTCTTTTCTGAAACACTGCATTTTCATTGTGGAAAACTAAAAATGGCAGAGACCGGTGGAAAATAATTGCAGATACTGAAGTAGGAGGTGATGGCATCTTGTTAATAGCAGCTGCAAATTGAGCAAGATTTTGCCTGGAGATCAGTGAAGATGTTAAAGAAAATACTGAAGGCGTTAAGAGGGACTATAAATTATAAACAGAAAATTATATGGTAAAGACACTGATGTTGTAGAAAACGTTCATCTTTCATAAGTACCTTACTTTCTGCCACCATTTGAGCCTTTTAGCGCATAAAACCTTCTAACCCCGTGCAGCACGTCCATGTGAGTTTGTGTCATGACACATGGTAGGTGCTGGATACCTTCTAGTAGTACCTGGTGGGGAGGAGAATAGTCCAACAACAACGATAGTGACACAAGCCCAGTGCACACTGTAGAGAACAGTGAGCGTGGTGAGAATGGAACTTCCCGAGGCCAGAAGGGAGACCCCGGAAAGGCTTTATTTCTTCAGTGTGTTTTCCCATGGTGGATCTGTACAGTTTGGGAGCCACTACTTTTGCAGACAAGGACTAAAATATTCTTGGTATTTCAAGCGCCACATAATCATTCAAATGTTGTTCTCTCCAGTATAGCTTATCCATTTACACCCAACTTTGGTGTTAGACTATCCATTTGTGGCCTCAGACTCTCTGTCCATCCCAGCAGCCACTGGTGCTTCAGCAACGCCCTAAGCGACCCCTCCTTCCACTGACATGTTTCCTTTGTTACCTTGCAGCACATGATCGCAGACACTGTGCGAACCCTGAGACACTGCAGGACTAACCAGTTTGGTGAGTAATTGAGGTCAGGTGTGGAGTGTAAATTGACTGCATATTGATCCTGACTGTGACTGTGTCCCAAGTATTTGGTGGTGATAAATGTAAACAGCTTGTAAAGCATAGTGTATGTATATGGGTATGCGTATTGTATGCATATTCTAGATTCTCACTTTGTTTCCTCACTGGGATGTTTGGGATTAGAGGAAGACAAGAAAAGGCAGATCATTATCCCCTCATGGAAGCAAGTTTACCCTGTCCAGAGGGACTTCAGACAGTCAGAGGCTTCTCACCCCAACCCGCCCCAGAAAGTCTTGCTTTGCTTCCCCTATACTTTAATTAACTGCAGAGTGTAGCAGGGTGAGCCTAGCCCTGACCTCCTCACTAAGGGCCTTACTGGAATAGGACTCTAGTCTGTAAAAGTGCCCAAAGCACTTCTCTCCTCTCCTCTCCAGCAAAACCTTCCTGTCTAGAGCTGCCTTTCCGCTGAAATGTATTTATCTGAGTACATGCCTAGGCTCCCCACTGAGACTATGTATGTAGGAACATTTGCTCCATTTTAAATCTCAGGCATCACTCACAGTGTGTTTAAATGGTGTTAGCGCATTGCAGGAAGGAAGGAAATTGACTTTACTGAGTTGAAGCAGCTTTCCCATGGGCAGGAACTATGAGGCCAGTCCTAGCGAGTGGGCTTATTAACCCTGTAGGTGCAGGACAGAAAACTGAGGCTGTGAGAGGTTGATTCACGCAGCCATTGCTCAAACCGAGACTGTTTGACTCTCTCACTCTCACCCTTCGCTTCACTCAGGGCAGATTTTATAAACATAAAGGGCATAAATATAAAAATTTTAAGAGTAAATATAGCAGTGTATATAGAAAACCAAAGCCTCACCTCCCAAGGAAAGTATTACAAACTATTTGGTACACATTGTTTTTATTTTTGAGGGGAAGAGATAGATTTTTCTGAGACAGGTCTTACTTTGTAGTCCTGGCCTTGAACTCACTATGTAGCCCAGACTGGCTCCAACTGGCAGCAGTTCTCCTGCCTCAGCCTTCCAAATGCTGGAATTACAGGAATGTGTCACCATATGCCCAGCTAGTACACATTCTAAAATACTTTTTTTCTGTACAGTGCTGTTCTCGGCTGGCAATATTGTCTTTCCAAAAAGCAAATTAGGAACTCAACTTCTGTATGTACTAAAATTTTTTTTCAAAAGAAAAATTGTAAACACAGAACCTAATTTTTCTAAATAGTAACATCAATTTAATATCATTGGATATATGCTTCATTATATAAGTACATTGCAGTTACAGTAGAAACAGTAATAATAACATCATCATAGAGATTCATTCATCCAAATATACAAGCATAAAGTTGCTGAAGAGTATTTCTTTCATCTTTTTTTTGGATATATAGCTAATTCTAAGACATTGACCCACATTTATCAAGAGGTGCTAGTTTATATATGTTCCCAGTATGGGCATGAAGGTTACCCTGGCTTGGCAGGCCCTGAACCTCCCACTCACCTCCCTGTATAGCACTATACAAAGGAGACATTTAAACTATCAAAGCCAGGCACAGTGGCGCACACCTGTAATCCCTGCACTCAGGAGGCTGAAGCAGAAGGGTCGCAGTGAATTCAAGGCCAGCCTAAACTGTATAGCAAGACCCTGTCTCAAAAAAAAAATAAATAAATAAATGTCAAGGCAGTTTATATTCACATATTTATATACCTTAAAAACTGTGTTGGAATTGAATGATCTGAGTTTATTTTAACAGCTTATCTAAGCTAGTAAACCAGTGTCAACATTTGGGTTAAAATTATGTAATATTAATCAACTCAGTTATAAATTATAAAGTGTCACACAAGTGTCAGTTTTCATTGTTGGGAACATTCATTCTACCGTCTTTTTTTTTTTTTTTTTTTTTTTGTGGGTACCGGGGGGTCAACCTCAGGACCTCGCGCGCCAGCAGGCGCCCGTGCCGCTGAGCAATATCACCGGCCCCTTTTTCATATTTGGGTTCCGGGAGTCGAACTCAGGCCCTCGCGCTTGCCGGGCAGGCGCTTAAGCCGCTGAGCCATCTCACCGGCCCTCTACCGTCTTTTTAAGACTTGTAAACTAACAGCAATTTTATCTTTATAGCATCATGTTTTCCAAACTGAAGTGAACTAAACCAAAAAGCAGCTTCTCAGTGTCTTTCAACCACAGCATTCTAGAATAATACAGCTTTTTGATCATGGTAAAAACCTTGACACCTAGTACTTTTACTTGCTGAAATTAAGAAGCCTTGCTCATAAACCTAAGAGTTGCAAATCACTCAGGACAGAAAGATCTTGTTATTTCCACATAAAATGTATTTGTCATAGAAGGGGTGGGATAAAAGATTTTCACCTAGAGAAAAACGTGCTGCAATAAAATACCCAGCTTCCTGTGTCCCCTCTCTTTTGCTCAAGCTGCGCTCCAGTGTCACACCCTGCCCATAATCCCGTGAAGGAGGAGGATGCAGTGTCACTGTCCCTCACGTCCATACTGTCTCATCATAGTGCTATTAAACCAGTCTCCCCGCATAGCAAGTTGAGTTGTTTTGTTTCTTTTCCGCCACTGTACTGGCCTTGCCCATTGTCCACATACTTGATCTCTGGTTTCTTATCAGACTGTTACTAGCATGGCACCCACAAGTTCACAGCACACTAACACCTCTTGTGGCCCCTCACTTCTTTGACTGCCCTGGGTTTGGGTGTGGAGAGATCCCTTGTCTCATCCTTGCCTGGGCAGACTGCAGCCCATGCACCTACTTCTTGTTCCCACTCTGCTGTTAACCGTCCCTTAGGTTCGGTTCTGTGATATCTATTTGTTCAATTGTTCGTTAAATCTTCTTTTTTCCAAAAAATAAGGATACCATGAAAGTGTACAAAATCTAAAAAAAGAAAAGGGAGGGGGAATGGCCATTGTGTTCATATGCTAAATAGGTTGGCTGATTCCTGAAAATTCAAGACTACATGAGCCACCACAGGCTGTTCAAATGGGAAATTGCTATGAAAGGCTGCACAGTGCAGGGGCTCAAACCCTGGACTCAGAAACCATAGGGCCTAGGTTCAAATCCTGCCTGTGTGACTACTCACTGTCCTCATCTGTGGAGAGGGGCAGTGGCATGACTTCCGAACAGTGTATACTGCCAGGTAAGAAGTGCTGCCGATACCATGCCCGTCCCACCACCCAACCTTAGGAACCTAGCCTGAGGCGTTTTTGGTCTTAGACAAAGACTGCCTCCAGGATTCCAACTACTGAGACAGGTTTCCTGGTACTTAGAAATGGCATCATTGCTCTCCATGAGATTGATTTTTGGTTTTTCCTCTAAAATATTAATAGGAAGTGACATGTCTCCAAAGGAACATCAGGAGCTGAAGTCCTACGTTACCCACCTGTATGTCATCGACAGCCAGCAGGCCCTGTTCGAGCTCTCCCACAGGCTCGAGCCAAGGGCGTGAGCTGCCACCCGCCTCCTGTGACTGCTGCACTTTGAGCCGCGGGAAGGTCTCTGCCCAGCACATTGCTTCCTGTGAGAAAAGAAGTTGCTGAGTTTTATCAGCACACCACAAGACGTGCACAGGAAAGGCAGCCAGAGCATGTTCAGGAAGTGATATCAGCCGCCAGGGATGGGAGAGGCCCCTCCACGATGCTCTTGGAGCGAGAAGAAGGAAGAGCCTGCAGCATTCTTGGAACAGAGAGGCCTGGTTTCTTATTCTTAGTCACTGATCTGGTCCAGGTTTCAATTTGAGATGTGCTGGCATCGACAGGAGAAAACACAGCCTGACACACAATGAACAGATATTTCAATATGAGTGCAGCAGGAAGACGTTAGATTACTGCCTTTAGGTCATCAGAGGACTGTGAACACCCAAAGACAGCGAGGGCATCTCTAGACGTCCAGATGGGGGATCTCTCTCCATCTAAACTCTGACATCACAAAAGTCATGTGAGTCTGGGGAGCTGTGGACTGGCAACTGGCAGTCCTGCTCCGCTGTGCAGATGTGAAATGTCAAGGCACGTAGTTCTTTTGCATCCACAGTCAATTACAATGTATGATTGCAGGTGCAGTTAGCATCTGTACAACTCATCTGCTTCTATAGGCAAGGTAGACATAGTTGTTTTACCAGTAGGGAAAGAGTAGTCTTTAAGCAGTGGACTCCTTGTTTAATTCCTGGGGATTTTCTTTTATGTTTGTGAGCGGGCTCTTATTTTTCACTGGACACAGCATGATCTTCTGTAAATGCACAGTGCCTGATACACTGTACACGCTCAGAAACAGCTCATGGAGGTGAGGATCACAGATGTCTGTGTTCTGTGTCTGATGAAGCCCTGGTGTTTTGCAGCCCTCGAGCAGGCGTGCTGCCTGCAGGATGGAGTGAGAACAGCTCAGTGAGGGAGAGAAGTTGCATGTATGAAGCACTCAGAGCTAGAGTGAGGCAATAGGATAGTGGGGATTACCAGGCTTTGGGCAAGTGAAACGTGCCCAGAAATATGCAGATGTCTGACTTATGTTGGAGACTTAGGAATCCTCTAGTCTGCTTCCCATGCAAAGCAAAAAGTCTTGCTATAATTTGCCTTTTTGCTTTTTTCCCCAAAGTCTCAGTTTTCTGAGTCTTTCTGATTCCCATTTTTACAAATTGGCCTCCTCTAGCAAGTAAGACTTCTTGTTCTTCTCATGGACTGGTTAGAGGGTTTCCGTCAACCCTCAGATGAACAAAAAAAGGCTGGGTTAAAATAATCCAGTTGTTCCTGATAGCTAAATACTTGTCACTGGCTAAAATGCAAGGGCCTGCTCCTTGCTAAAATGCAGCCCCTCATTTTCTAACCATGTGAACCAGCTGTACTTCTCACCATTCCTGCTCATTGGTCTGATAGGTAGGAACCGGTACAGGCCTGCTTCCTTTTTGTCTCATCAGCACCTCACTCATCCTCATTCTTGAGGTGTGTCCATTGCTTCTGACGCCTTTTTAGCAGAGGTGTTCCCTGGCTCAGGGGCCACAGTGAGCTTGAGATAGTGCTGGAACGAACCATGTGGAGAGCATTTCTGGTAGGACTTTCAGAGAGACTCAGTCTGGCTCAGCATATAAAACTTCATTCCCGAAAATGTCTAGGGTTTTATAGGGATGCTCCATCCACAGCTGGTCCACTCAGAGAAATGCTTCATACCGCTGGTAATGAAACGAGACCTCCTGGAGGACAGAGCCATAGATTCAGGAAAGAGACTTTCCTGATGGGCGAGCAGGCTCTCAGGAAGACCTCCCCTTGGCGATCACTGAGAATAGCGTGGACTTACAGCACAGCCACTCGAGCATGTCTTTTCTTCAAGCTAGTGACCAGGGTTTGACTGGTGTGATCCCATAAGACTATTTTGACATTGCCTCTGTTTTACAATTTGATTTATTTACGTTAGATTTACATCAAGTAGAGCATTGCCTTTAAAGGACTAATTTTCAGTGGAAATCTACTTCAGCCGAGCACAGGCTGCTCAGACCCCAGTTTAGGTGTGTAACTTAGCCACACAGAGCCACACGTATGCTGTGCTTGAACACATTTTGGATGGCTCTTAGTGTGTCCTGCACGCTGTGAGTGGAAACGGGCTGGGAAAGAGTGGTATTTGTCAACCTTTTGCTTGAGAGTGAAAGAAAGGGAGGATTTTGTTTGTTTTAGATTTGCTTTGCCATCCCTGTCTTCTGAACATCTAAAACCTTTCAGTGTTTCTGAAATATAACAACTGTTTCTAGAGATCTCCCAGGCAGAATTGGGGGGACCAGATTTTGCTACACAGAAAGCTCTCCCTGAGGGCCCGCATCTGTCTTCGGGAGCAGGCCACGGCAGGACTTGTGCACACCCTGCTGGGGGGATGGGCCCATGCCCTCTCCAGATGCTCACTGAGGCCTCTGCAGAACCCACATTGTTCTGACTAGAAGGGTGTTCAGGGAGGTGTATAAACCCGTTCCCCACTAGCCTTTGGAATTTTTATGATTGCAGAAAATCTCCATCTCTTCAGAAAATTTTCACCAAAAGGGCTTGCACAGACACCTCTACGTGGGTTCTTTCTCTTACAGCACAATTCCGCAGCAGTCCTGTGGGCATCCAAAGGCCACAGGCAGCAAGCCAGCCCTGCCTAGAAGTTAGTGCAAGACAGTAGAGCGCTATTCCTGTTGACAAAATTGCAACTTTTCCCTTTTTTTTCAATTATTATGTACACATTTGCAGATGTTCCATAGACTACATGTTTTAAATTCACTGTGTTATGGGTTATATAATTGCCAAATGGTTGTAGTCACGCATATTATAACCTACCTTCACTCTTTTTCTAGTATCTTGATGTTTAAAATAAATTCATTTTGCTAGACCAGTATCCTCAAGCAGATAGTAGGGCACGTACATTGAATTTAGAAGCGTGAGAATAAACAGCTCTTCTGTGTGTGGGGAAGACACAGATGCATGGGAGAGAGAATGCTGGAGACGACTCCTGATCCCAGAGCTGGCCTTTCTCTGCTGCCTCAATCCCAGCCCTGCAGTTTTTCTGTGGCCAACACACATACTGCAAACCCTGAACTATATGGCACAACCAATCCAGCTTCTCAGAAACTGGGCAAAAATACTAGTTTGGAAGATCAAGTTGACTGCAATTGTCGAACACAAGATTTCATCTAAATGCTTCAAAGACATGTCCTTAAAATTTCAGCGTGCTTGTTAGTGAGCAGGCCAGGTCTGCTTCAGACTGGTAGGAGAAAAAAAGTTTTTAACAATTGCCAAAAAGTTAGGTGAAAATGTACTACTGTACAAAGCAAAGCTGTATATACTAAACATTTTTTAGCAGAGTAATATTTATTTGCATAGCCTATTTATTGTATTCATATTATACTGTTATTAAACACTGGGATGAAATTGATGACCAGAAGCAAGGAATCTTGCCTTTTAATGTGTCATTGCTTAGGACTGCTGTGACATCGTCAGCTTGCGTTAACAATTAGAAGATAGAAAACCCGCAGTCAGGGTGTCTACCTAACTTCTCAGGGACTACACTTCACAGTTTTTCTTTTTTTTTTTTTTTTTTGGTACCGGGAATCGAACTCAGGACCTTGCACTTGCCAGGCAGGCGCTTGTGCTGCTGAGCTTTATCCCTGGCCCTACTTCATAATTTTTCAACCATTATAAGAACTGGTAAATATGAAACATTTGTTGAATTACCAGAATTGCCATTAACAGTGTTTCCTTTCTCATATTTCATGCTTTCTGCCTCTGTATATATGACTCTGCTGTGTATTTATCAAAGCTAGTAAGCAATAATTTATATGTAAAAATGGCCAAGCAATATAAGGTTAAAACTTATATAAGTAACTGTTACTTTATCTTGTATTTTCAAGTGTTTTTTAATTGCCTTTCCAAATATAAGACCATGTTAAAGATACTATTCATGCCTTATCATGTCTTGCTTTATCCATGATCCTCTGAGCCAAATAGGCTGTGTTCCATCAGTGTGTGATTCTTGGTTTGGAAGCCAGAAGTCATTTGCTTACTGAAAGAGATACATGTAGATGAAGATGGTCTCAGGTAGCGACAGGAGCCTGACCACTTATCCCGCCACCGGATGACAGCCAGCCCTCAACTCCCTATGTTGGAAATGGCATCCGTATTCTCATTCTGAGATTTGGGAGAATCCAACCACTGCTGGCATCACCTTAGCCCACTTCAGGGCGAGGAACTAAGAGAAGTGCCAGCCCAGGGGTGGATACCTTGGGCCTCGATAGAGGCCCTGATGGCTGAGGGTGCTGGCTGCAGGTAGACAGAGTGGAAAAGCAGCGTGCTGGTGGAGCTCAGGCAAGTGGCACACCACATCATCGTTCACGGTCTTCTCTCTCCTTACCGGCCAGTCATGCATCCTACTCATCCTGGTCAAGCTGGCCTTTGGCATGTGGGATTCCCTGCCTACAGGAAGATTACATATCTTACCATCTTGAACTCTGGAGTAGCCACATGTCTTGCCCTGTCTCGTGAAAAATGGAGACTATTGATCCATACAGCCTGTAGTCAAAGATTTATAAGGTAGCCTATGCTTCCCATGACTGCCCTTCTAGGAGCCATGCACTGTTCCAGGCAGAGGTGTCACCATCAGCCCGTGATGTGGAGCAAAGACAACATGGAGCCAAGCTGTGGCCTGGGAAAGGCTCAGAACTTGAGTGGGAAATAAACTATCACCATTAGGAGGTGTTGAGATTTGAGTGGCTTATTACTCAGCAGAATTTAACCTAAGCTGACTAACACAATCTTCCAGGACATCTCTAACCTTCAACCCCCATGCAGGCAATAGGGTTGACTTCGTATAGTGCCTGATGGGTAAAGCCACCTGTTGTCATCTATCCATACAAAAACTTCTCTTTGTGTGGGCAAAAGTAAAGATGAGTTGAAGTCAATTCTCAAGTTCTTAGTCACTAGGAAGTGGCACCTCTCAGACACGAGAGCATGGGGCAGTGCCTCTAAGACAGGCAGTGGGAGCAGAAAGAGGAGCTGCGCTGAGCTTTACATTTGTCTTGGTCCCATAGTCACCTCACATGTGGGGCTGATCCCACAGAGTCCTCCCAGAATCTGGAGCCATGCAGGAGATGGAAAAGGGAAGCCCTAGGCTCCCTTTACTAAGGATACTACCAGATTTTCTTCAAATTAGCAAACCTCAAAATGGATCTTGGGGTCCTGGCCCTGACGCACTAGCTACAGAATTGGACTTCAGAGCATGAGGCTCCATATCAGGTCCCATAAATTGTCCACAGTCTTCTTGGATCCCCAGTTAGCAACTTGTGTATTTGCCTTTCATAAAATTACTTTGAACAAATGAGATTGCTGAAGCGTTAAGAATTTATACGTACACTAAATTGCTCACATTCTTTAGTGATACTTTCTGTTACTGAAGCAGCCCGAATTCCTTGTAGTTCAATAGAAAATCACTGGTTCTTTTTCAGGCACAAGAAAGGCATGTGCTATGGTCAAGGCAGACCAGACAAGCAGCCACACACTGAGACCCCTATCCCGACCAGACTTAGAGCTGGGTCAAGTTGTATCTCTTGATTTTGCTTGCTGAGAAGGAACTCAACCTATTTTCTGGCCTATCTATGGCTCCTAATTACTTTTCCCTCTCCTAGAGCCTGGGGCCTTCCAAGGATGGCTTATGTTCCCTATGGTTAGCTTTGAGAACATTTCTGCCACAGGGTCACCTCACTCCTCCCCATGATGGTCCCAGAGGAAGCTCTGCAGCCTCCTTCTGCCACTCCCCCCAGCCTGGAGTAAAGAACTTCGGTTCTCCTCACATGGTATTTCCATGCCAAGACTGAGCCAGGCCAGGGGGCAAGTGGGGACCATTTCAAACTCTACCCCACCCCTGCCTGACCACACCATGTCACCACTTAGTTTCTGCTACAGCTACGCCATGTTGGAGATCTTAACAGGTCTGAACTTGTCCCCTTAGAAGAGAGCAAGCTCCTGGCATGGGTTTCCCAGTATCTCTGGGAGTTCTCATATTCTAGGTCTTCAGCATGGAGATGGGAAGGTGGAAATGCCAGGAGCCTCTGTTTGCCTTTTCTTCTTCCAGAAAGACCCTGGAAGGCAACTCCAGCCTTGGTGGCACCTTGCCTAAGGCCACTTCCACAGGGAGTGGTGTTGAGCTGTCCTCTCCAGATGACCGGGAATGTCCCATTCCTGCCCACAGGTATTTGCCAGGTCCCAAGTTGTCCTCATGGTTAGAGTCTACAATTGCTAGCTAGAACTTGAATGAAAACAATCATATTTGGAAAAAATCCCTGCAATCGTCACCTTATTCTTGGAGTCCAGACCAAAACCAACAACAGCAGCAAAACGAAGCAGAGAGATTGAAGTCTAGAAGGCAGTCAGCCTCCATCGAGGCAGTGACAAGAATTCCTGACATTCTGCAGCAATAGTGGTTCTCAAGACCCTTTCTCAGGTACATCGAGGCATCATGAGTGGTGTCACCATCCAGTCAAGTCTAAAACCACAAACAGTCTTCACTCCTCACCTCAGCACCCTTGCTCATGGAGCCCTCCACCAGCTGCCCCACTTAGTTCTCCACTTAACTGCATAGCTTCAGGCCAGTGCTAGCCATTACTCCAGTCATTACAGTAACCTGCCTCATCTTCCTTCCCCTAGTCTGGATGTCCCCCAATACAGCATCCAAACTGCCATCAAAGAAATTTGTGTTCCTGAAACAAATCTCATCATGTTTCTCCCCGGCTCAAAATCCTTCCATAGCACCTGCTAGGCTGTGGGAGAAAACCTCAGTTGTATGTAAATTCTCCATACTGTGGTCTCTACAAACCCATCCAAGGCCAAAGAGATCAGGCAGAGGTCCCTGGGAGACTAAGGACTTGTGACCCCTTGAAATGGATATTCTGCACATAGACATAAATTGATTCCCAATAATTAACATGACTGTTGAAAATAACTTGCACCAAACACTTGCCAAGTAAGTGTATCTGAGACTTAACTTGCTTACCCGAGGATCCTCAAGGTGTTAAATCTTGGAGCCAAGCTGCTAAGATGCATATATATGCGTATACTCTGTGTAGGAGAGAGAGAGAGTGTGTGTGTGTGTGTGTGTGTGTGTGTGTGTGTGTGTGTGTGTACATGCATATGCATGCTGGCCCTAATAGGAAGAACTCAGGCTTCTGGAATTGACTTAAGGACAGTGAGCTCTCTTCCACCAGAGCTTCGCAAGAAGACCTCAGAGCAGTCCGCAGGAATGGTTCCATTCAGGGACAGCTGAGGGCTGTGCCGCAGACTTGTGAGGGCCCTCGCAGCCCTGGCTGTTCAGAAGTTCGAGCAGATCCATAGGTGCGAGACTGGATTCACTTTCTAGTTTGCTTGGGGCTTTACGTAAGTGACTTGATTGATGTAGGAAATAACTGTTCATGCTCTTTTGTATTCAGCTGACCTGGGTTAGGCTCAGAAGGAGCTGAAAGGGAAAAGGCCATGGGCGGAGGCCGGAAGGGAGTGCCTCACCCCTTCCCTGTCCTGTGCCCAGTGCTGACTCCGCACCCGTGCCATGAATACACAGAAGAGCCCCTGGAACCAACACCAGGGCTGCTTCCCAGTGCCATGCCAGCTACTGCCTCCCCAGTGGCAGGTCCTTGGGTTGCTTAGCTCCTCGCTGATTTCCTTTCTGGCTTCCAGCCATGGGCCCAGCTTAACCCTTCCCCAGACTCCTATACTGACCCAGCACCTGGGTCTGGCCAGTCCTTTCTCCACCCCCTCAGCACATGCCACCCAGAACTTCTTCCCTATCTGCCAAACAAGGCTAGGTTCACCCCAAAGCCCTTCTGATGACTCCACCTGACACTGAGCCATCCCTATCATCCAAATTCCTACAGCAGGTCTCGCCTGTCTTTGTAGGAAACGACCTTACGTTATCCAGGGCTGGGAGAACTGGGGAATGTTTCTACCTTGTTCTTGGCTGCTATTTTCCATCTCCTAACTGGGGATTAAAATACTAACTATTGTTTGAGAGATAAAATGAGAAAGTATGTGCAATGCGTTTAACACAATTCCTGGTACATAGTACATACTCAATGAATGATAATTCATTATTGTTGTTAATACAGGGTGCAAGTGGGGGATTTGCATACACATTTTTACTCCACCATTGAATATGCATAGATGAACTTCTCTCATCCTTATTCCCCTTATTGTTGAATAAGATAATAGCAGCACCTCTGCCACAGAGCAGTTGTAAAAATGAAAGGGACAATGCAGTGCTTTGTGCCTGCTAGAATGAGATACAAATGTTTCCTCTTGAAATCCCTGCATGCAAAGCAGGGGCAAACCCTAAATTTTGCTGGTTTATCTAAACAAAGATGGCTGCATATATAGCCTGTCGAGCTGGGATCATACTAATGTTCAAGTATTAACAAGAAGAAAAACACCCAGGCAGACCTTGGTTATGTTCACTTCTTCTGATATGGTCCCACCACCGTCTTGAGGACTCAGCAGAACCCCTTCCTTGGCCCACACCCTTACCCTTTCTCGGTCATCCCTGTGCTGGGACCATGGGCCAGGACCTCTTGGACTGCTTAGCAGCTCCACCTGCCAAGCTGTGGGCTTCTGCTGACACTAAGGCAGCGTGGCCGCTTCTGACAAGGGCCTGAGTAGCCCAGGCTGCCCACTCATGGTGTTCAGTGGTTGGGAGTCTCTGGTTTCATTTAGAAGTCACTCTGCAAGCGCTGCACTGCTGATCTTGGACTCGGTCCTAGGCTGAGCTGAAGTCTCCTTTGTAAGGCAGAAAAGTAAGAGAGGCCAAAGGAGAGACAGCTCATCCCAGGCCTGACTTTACACTTGGTGAGTGTTTTTCTTCCATAAATCAACCATGAACTCCCCTCTATCTATCTCCTTCTCATAATGTAAGGATGCTAGCTAGCATCACTCTGTGACAGGCTGCATCAACTACTATGATCACCTACTATGAGCCAGGTGTATTCTAGATGATGGGAAAACAATCACAAACAGAATGAAACTCTCTCCTTTCCCAGAGCTTCAATCCCATGGAAGAGACAGATCATAAACAAGTAAATGTGTGGTCATACATTAGATGGTAAAAAGATTCTAAAGAGAAAAGGGCTAAATCATGGAAGGTATTCTGGCAGGGCCAGAACGGATGGATGAAATTTTCAGTAGGGAGACCAGGGAAGGTCTTTGTTGCAGATTGAAGTGTGTCTCCCCAGAATTAAGGTTAGAAGTCCTAAAACTCTGTACATAGGACTATGACTTTAATTTTTTAGATTATCTTTAAATAGGTAATAAAATTAAGCTGAGGTTATCTGGCTGGGTCCTAATCCAATATAATGGATGTTCTCCTAAAAGGGAAATTTTGAGACACATACAGGGAGAAAACCTTGAAGCCATTGGAAAGTTCAAGAGAATGACATGACCTCCATGACCAAGAGGGGCAAGGGTGGAAGTTGGGACACCAGGAAGCTATTCACAGTGGTGACTTCAACAAGATTGTGGCATAGTGTGGTATGATGTAGAATAATTGTGGACGTACTTGAAAGTTTTTCTAACATCCTTTGCTGATGGATTGGCTATGGAGAAAGATATGGGCTGAGTGTGTGCACAGCTGTAATCCCAGCACTCTGGGAGTCTGAGGTAGGAGAATCTCTAGTTCAAGCCCCACCTGAGCAATTTAGCAACTTAGTGAAACCCTGCTCAAAAAATAAGAGCTAGAGAAAGATGGGAGTTAAGGTCAACCACAAAGATTTTGGTTTAAGCAACCGGAATAATGGAATTGCAACTACGTAATTGTACTGAGAAAAACCTTGAAAGCAGCATGTTTGAAGAACAGGAAAAGCACAGTTTAGAGTTTGGTTTGAGATGTCCATTAAACATAGATTTGCAATCAATAATACCTTTGTACCAAGTCTGACTTGTACACAGCGAGCCTTCTACCCCACCCATTCTCAGATTTCATCAGGATCAAAGTTGCCTTGAATGCCGTGAAGGAGAAGTATATGCTTTTGGTTGACAAGGTAAACAATGAGGCTTTAAACCGCCAGGTGCAATCTTCAGCCATTCCCAGAACAGCCATGTGCAGTGGCTTCAAAGCACCAGTTCTCTGGAAGCTCTGCCCAACATACACCAGCCTTTTGGGCAGCAAGGCCTCCTGGAGGCCACCAGCAGAGGCTCAGACATTCTTCCTCTGTAACCCGTACTTGACTTTGCAGATTCGTTCAGTGGCTGCCTTCTCAGAAAAGATGCAGAAATACGATTACAACTTTGGTCATTACAGACTCTGGAGGTTTCTGTCAGCCAGCACGAACACAGTATGACCACAAGACATGCAGCACTAGGCCCTCAAAACAACCCTCAAGGCAGTCCCAGATTTTTCATTCCAGTTTTACACTCCACAGCTAGTGACACATTTTCACCTCTACAGAAAACAACTCTTGAGATATCCATTATTTTTGTATGGTGCCTTTTATCCTAAAAATGATCCTGTAAACAAGGAATTTTTATCTACAAAGTGTTCAACACTCATGTTGCTTAATTAATATTTGTTGACTGAATGAGGCCTCTGCCACTGTCCTGACCAAAATGTGAGATATTAGCGACATCTGGTGGGCATGTGGTGATGTGACCCTGCCCAGAATTTAAATTGCGGTGAGAAACTGTGGTGTGTTTGAAGGCCCCGGTCAAACAAATGCCACAATGGGGCACTGTTGGAGGCCTCTGTCCCTGTGATGAGGCAGTGGCCTTGGAGCTCTGCTGTACTGGGACATGGCCCAGGGGATTACTGTTCTCTGTGTTTATACTATAATGCAATCTCTCTCTCCCCCCCTTTTTTTTTTTAAATACAGAAGCCAAGGAGATGGGAAAGGAGTCAAAGTAGGGAATGTTGACACTTGAGCAGGTCAGGCCCTATAACCTGTCGTTTGCTAAGGGGATACATAAGTGAAGGCCTGGGATAGGACGCGTGAGGTGAGCCTTCAGTTCTCCCCTATATTAGTCACTTTCCCATTCCTGAGCGCAGCTTCTGACACCCAGATCTTGAAGGAGGAGAGGTTCATTTTGGCTCACAGTTTCCGTCCGTGCTTGGCTGGCTCCAAGGCAGATTCGCCATGGCAGAAGAATGTGGTAGAGCAGAGCTCTTGGTTCTTGGCGTCCGGGAGGCAGAGCAGAGGCACGGCACTAGAGCCGAACAGCTAAGGGGCCGCGCCTCCAAGACCAACAGGACACGTGCCCAGGGCGCACTTTACTAATCAACTTTGTTTCTTAATCCAATGAAGTCAGCGTATCAGGATTAAAGGTCGCAGCCCCATTCCTGCCATTGACCCTCAGGAGAAAGTGAAAATACCCAGGCCTGGCTCACCAGGTGCTTCTGGATCCGATGATGTGGCACAGCCTCACCTCTGGTTGCCACTCCCTGTCCCCATGTCACACTCTGCCGCTGCACACAGGTGCTCCACTCCAGCCGAGCTGAAACCAGCAAGCACTCAATTCCAGGCTTTGGGAAATATTCATCCAACAGCCAGCTCTCAAGGAAGGTCTCAGTGGCACCAGGATTCTTGGACTACACATGGGGATTCATCCGCGAACTAGATCATGTTCCCACACTTGTGAGCTCCGGGCAGCGGGTGTGGCCGCCTCTGCCTGCATCTTCTCTCTCCTCCTGCTGAAGGTGACCTTCCTCATGCCCCAGCTCTCAGCACCCCAGGACACCTGTCCTCCCCACACCCTGCACTGGATTCCCCTCTTCCAGGTGCCCTCCTAACACCTGGGCTTACCCCCACCACCTGAGTGGTAGCCTCTCCTATCCGGCCTCTTTCCTGTCCCCTGCTTGTCTTGATGTCCCCTGAGGGAACAAGCTGTGGTTGTCACCATGGATTTGTCAGTGTTAGTCACAAGCCAGGCCTGTGGTAGTTCTGTGTGGTTATTGGAGGAGCCATTGTAACTGTCATTACCGGGTGAAGGACACAGATGCTGCAGAGGGAGTAGGGGACTGGACAGCGTTGTCACCATCACAGGCCAAGCACCTCCTGGTGGACTTCAGGTCCCCATGACAGAGAAGGTAACCTGTGACCAGCCTGCTCAGGATGAGGATCTCATGGAGCTGGTGGGGGTTCCAGGGAGGTCCCTGCAGGCTCTGACCAGCCTTCCCGTGTCTGCCTGTCCCAGGAGCGGGTAGCAGTTCTGGCACATTCTCAAGCACTTATTGCTAAGGTGAATATGAGTTCACTTTCCCAGAGCGGGTTCCAGGTAAGCCACACCTGAGGTCTGTGCCAGCAGCAGTCAGTCCAGGGGGCCAGGACCTCCATTCTTCCCTGAAGCTCGGAAACAGCACCAACAGTTCAGAAGGGGCAGGTGGGACACCAGCAAAGCCCCACTCGGGCGCCACTTCACTGATGAGGGCTGCTCAGAGTTCTGCGCGTGCTCAGCTCCACCTCCCCACTGTCGCCCCAGCAGTGCTGCCAGGGTGGGTCACTGGCTCTTCCTGGATCCCGTGAGGACTGAGAATGACCCTGGCTCTTGGGATGCCTGAGCCACCCTGCTTCCCCAGCCACAATGGAGCATCTGGAACATGCTCCCTTGTGGCCTTGGTGACACAGCCTGCAGCCTCCTGGAGCAGCCGGGTGGGGAATTGCAGATTGCATTAGACAAGAACAGAGCAATGACTCCTTCCCTCCTCCTCTCTCCTCTCCCAGGAAAGAGTCCTGATGGCAGGTCCGGAAAGAAAAGAGAATGTGCCATCATCTTCCCATCCTTCAATCCTCTTGTTGGCCCCAGCATTTGCCCTGGACCCCTTTGTTCTTGGGTGTGGGTGGAGTTTACGGTTTCATGAAAGGCCAAGGTCGAAATGCTGGCCCAGCCTAGTGCACAGAGGACGCATGTTCTCCACTGTGCACAAAAACCCATTTGCCTGGGGCTGAACTTCCCCTCATAATCCAATAGGTCAATTAGGATCAGGGACAAAGCACAAATAGGGCCTGAAAGCCAAGAGTTGTCATAAAAATGGAGATAAACAGGCGTTTTTCAGAGCCAGCAAGCCTGGGGGTGGGGCGCTGTCCCTGCTCTGGCCGGCAGTGCCTGGCCACTTTGTCTGTAAACAGTCCTTCCATTTCAGAGATGCCAGGTTGTTTTGGACCCAAAGCTTGAGCCTGTGGGGTGGGCCAAGGTAAGGCCTTGGGGGAGGGGAGTTGACAGAAAACAAGCCATCTTTCTGGGAGACAAACGTGGCACTTCCTGAATTTCTTGCTCCATACAAAGCCCTCCAGATGTGGAGGGCTCTCCCTTTTTGACAGTGTTATTTTTCTTTTCTTTTAAGAAAATAAGTTCCCAGTCTCAGGGTTTTTGAAATGGTGTAATTCAGAGCTGCTTATTGTGTTCTCCCCGGATGTTGAGAACAGCCCGGTCTTCTCCGGCTCTTTCCTTTGCCTCCTGCAGTACAAGGCAGAGTCTGAGCTCTGCTCCCTCTCCACATCTTCCCAGCATTGTGACCTTGGGCAAGTCCTTTATCCTCTTCAGGCCAAGTTTCCAGCATCCTGTGACTATGTGGCACTACAGGGAAGGAGAAGGCATGGCTTGGTTAGCTTACTGTGTTGCCCTGTAGTAACTGTTTGATCTTTATTGGTGACTTTATTCTTCATGTATTCACCAAATAGTTAATGTACACCAGGAATCGTAGAAGGCAGGAAGATACCAGGCTGGGAAAGACGTGGCCCTTGCCCATGAACAGGCAGCAGGACCTGGGGGAAAGAACATCGACTTTCTGAGGGACATGGCCAGGTCCACCACTAATTAGCTTTGCAAGCTTAACTCAGTTTTCAAAACTTTTTTGAGCTATAGTTTTCTCATCTGTATAATGGGATTATTGTGTTGGTGACAAACTTTCTTGGTTTTCCTGGGAAGGAAGGATTTCCAGGACATAGGGCTTCAGAGCTAAAACCTACAAAGTCCCAGGCAAACCAGGATGAGTTTGGTCACCTAAAGGAGAGATGAGCTGAAATGACACGTAGAAGGGCCTCTTGCAGCACCCTTCATATAATAGCTGCTGTACAAATGCAACTTGCCTGCACGTGTGTGTGTGTGTGTGTGTGTGTTTATATGTGTGTGCATGTGGGTATGTTTTATCCCTCATGGCATGGTAAAGAAAAGGTAATATAAAGGAGTAAGTGTGGCTCAGCTCAGGCAGCCCGCGGGAGAGCGGGGCTCTGAGGAGAGCCCTGAGGGCTGAGGGTGGAAGGAGGAATTGGGGTGATCAAGTGAGGGGCCATGCCTAGGAAGGCGTACCCTGTGCATGGAACATCTGTCAGTGTGCAAAGGTTTAAATGCTTCAAGCCTCAGGTATTCTCTGTGGCTAGAACTAACTAGGTAAGTTCCTAAAGGTAGACTTGATTCGTATCTGAAAGGCCTATGTGCAATTCTAAAAAGTTTGAATGTCACTTTTAAGGTCTCCAGACACTTCTAATGATGGGTGAAAACCCACATCTCTTGCAATAAGTGTGCATATGTGAGAAATACTACACATTATTATATAAATAAAGCATACAGAAAATGGCAATGTTTAAAGGATCAGATAATAGGTAAATATAAATAGTTCTGGGTTTTCTTCTAGGCTCTAGTGAATTGCTATGTTTGCCTGCCTCCTGGGGGTCAAATACCTCAATTTACAGGATGGTACCTTAGGCAATGGAGAGTCACAAACATTTTAGGGCAAAAACCTGACACAATAAGATTTGGTCTTTAGAAGATCATTCTGCAAGAACACAGGAGAAGAGGCTAGAAGGAAAAGACCCAGCAGGAAGTTGTCATAAACATCCAGCAGGAAGATACTGTGGCCTGGACGAAGGTAGCAGAATGGAGAGATGAGGGTGGGGGACAAGAATCGCCTGACTGGGATGCACCTGCTGAGTGCATTAAATTCCACTGACTTGTTCGATCTACTTTCCAAATGTGCTACAAGAAAAACGTTAAGGCCACATTATGACACTTTGCCCTCCTGGGTTCTGCATTCATAGGAGAGCGAGAAAATGCAGTCATGGGTCACTTAACAGTAGGGATGCATCCTGAGAGATGCATCGTGGGGCAGTTTCATTGAGGGACATCATAGCGTCTGTCTCCGCGGACCTTGAGGATGCAGGTCCGTCGCTCTGCATGGCCTCTTGATGCCATCAAGAGATAAGGTAAACATGGAAGTGGGAGCCTGCTGCTGACACAACACGGCATACTATTTGATGGTAAAGTACAGTAAATACATAAACAACCCCAGTTGTTTATTATCATTATCAAGTCTTTTGTACTGTACCTCATTCTATGTCCTACACTTTTTCTTTGGCAGCCCGGTAATCTTGCTAATATCGGCATCATGACGAATACACAATAGTTGTATTTGTGATCCGTGGCTGACCAAAGCATTGTTATTTGGTGCATAACCGGATGTATATTTCTGTGTGTGTTTAAGTATATATTTTATGAATGCATTGGTATAAATATGACTAGAATCCAGGGGTATTTTTTTTGTTTTTTCCTCTCCCGCCCCAGCTCCTAAAGCACTCAGGTTTGAGTATGCAGGGCTGATAGGCTGGTGTGGGCACCGAGCGCCACCTAGCGGTCTCCATGCTCTACAGGCTGCAGAGCACTTCTGCCCTGCAGAAAAAGTTAACATGAAAAATCTTCCCTGAGGTATCCCAGTGCAGACCCTCTCACTGTTGTTACTGCCTTACTCAGATCCAAAGTGCCCGACACTGGGCTTTGAGACTGTTTGATTGGCAGGCAGCTACAATGAGATTTTTAAGGAAAGCCAACAGTCCAGCCTTTCCGTCATGCAGACTGTTTAGTGTTGGTTTTCAACCTGTTTGTGCAGGCAGCAACATATTGAAGAGAGTGAAAGATGAAGCCGGGTGTAGAAAAGTTTTGAAAACTAAAACACCACAGTTTTCAGTGTTCACTCAGTATTTCTTGCTGTCTTCTCTACTGTTCTTCCTTTATATCTGCTCGGCAGTTACCCCACATTTGGTGAGTGGCCAGTCTTTCTTTGTAACCAGCTTGAGATGACTCTTAATGGCCATATTGTAGCCCGTGTCACTTGGTACTCAGGTGAATATTCCATATGACAGCTGTCACCAGAGCAGGTGCACCCTGAGGGGACCAGGGACTCACCTGTGCATCCCACAGTGCAGAAGGTAGTGGCACCCTGGCCAGCCCCAGGTAATAGCATCTGATTCCCAGAGAGAGAATTCAGGAGCTTTTCTTTTCAGTGACATATTTTATAAAGTGTGTTTATAATAATTGTCGCCACACATATTGTTAATTATGAGACACTGTCTTCTAAAATTCCTGGGTTGAAGTCCTGACCCCAGTGCTTCAGAACATGACCGTATTTGGAAATAGGATCTTTGTAGCCGAACTGTGGGGTTCTACTGGAGTGGACTCGGGCCTCTAATGCAGTATGACTAGTGTGCTTATAGGAATGGACAGAGAGCAGTGCGCAAAGGGAACGAAGTATAAAGACACAGGGAGATGACTACCTACAGGTTAAGAAGGGCCTAGGTAAGACCCTTCACTTACGGCCCTCAGATGGAGCCATTCCTCTGACACCTCGAGGCCAGGCTTTTAGCCTCCAGTACCGAGAGCCAGACTTTTCCATTGTTCACACCACCCAGCTTGTGGTCCTTCGTTGTGGCAGCCCTAGCACACTGGCACAGGTTTTGGGTGGTTTGCTGGCAGTGTTCTTTGGCTCGCAGAAGGATTGCCTGATCTCTGCCTTTTCCCTGAGGCTGATGAAAGTGCACACACTGTGACAGCCCAGAAGCCCACAAGCAATGAAGAATGAGCCGGTGCTGTGGCTTTCCTCCACAGTCTCGGGCTCCTGCTGAAATATATCACTACAAAACTGAGTTCACATACAGCCATGGGGCACATAGGTCCCCTGACAACGCAGAAGATGGTTGTGCTCAGTCGTTCAAAGAAAAGTGGATTCTGTTATCACAGAGCATGCAGAAAGCAAGTGCCATGGATGTGGTCCTTAGAACACTGTGACTATGAGGGCAGAACGAATGACAGCCAACAAAGCTACCGATCAACAGGGACAATGAAATGTAACCAAATATGACGAAGGGGAGTTTTCTCAAGGCAGTGATCATAGTCCCTTATCCAACTGCTGGACCTGAGCAAGTTTTCAAACCCAGAGGCCATTGACTGAAGGGGAGACTGAGTTCCCAGGATGAAAACCCCAACAGCAAGCCAAGCACACGTGGTCATGATTCACCGGTCTTTCCACTAAGAGACCCAGGGACGTCCACTTGGATAACCGTTCACTGAGGACATGAGAATACTGAAACAGTTTATGTGTTTTTTTTAAGACCGGGTCTTGCTATGTAATCCAGGCTGGCCATGAACTCACAGCAGTCTTCCTGTCTCAGCCTCCCAAGTGCTGGGATTACAGGCATGCAGGTGGCCCAACTCCCATCATCCACCATGTCACCCCAGCATCTCCCTTACCTCGGAAGAGGACAAAGTCCAAGCTGTTTTTATAAATGGGTAGGACTTCTGTGTGAGTCCAAGCTGAAAATGGACAACTGTGTTATAGCCCTGCTCACCAGTGGCCTTGAAGGACAGTGATGGCGGAAAACCCTTCCAAGGGGAAGCCCTTCAAGTAGCGCTGCTGCTATGCTTTGTGTGCAGCAAGGAAGAGGCCTGGAGCGAGAATATTATTGTACTCATGGCTAATGGCCAGTGGTTGACTGGCTGGTTGGTCTGGGGCCTGGAAGGAAAAGGGCAGCACAAGGGGACAATGAAGGGATAGAAGGACATGGGTGGGCACTTGGGATTTGGCCCAAAGCTTGCACATCATATACACACTAAAGAGGAGCCACTAAGGAAGGGGCAACAAACAACCCAGTAGAGAAGATTACTCAGCCAGCCTGTCATTGCCATGTGTCATTCAGGCGCTTTTAGAGGTGCTGTTGTAGCATTACAGGGGCTCTGCATGGGCCCAGCGGCCTGCCATCCACCCACCAAGGCTGACCAGTGCCACCGCCGTATGATACTTGACCTGCCAGTAAGAAAGTCCAGTTCCCAACGCCACGCCTGAGGAGACCAACCAGCCACTTAGCAGTAATGCACAGACCCATCACACTGTCGGGGACAGGTTCACTTCAACAGAGTACACATATTCCGGCCATGGACTTGCCTCTTCTGCGCACGTAGCCTCAGCCAGCACAATCATCTGACCACTTTGCAGCAAAGAAAGCGGGTATATCACCACGGGGTCCACATGGAACAGCACAAACCACAGCCCTCTAATGCTGCCACCTGACAGCACCTGACCCGGCAGCGGAACGGCTGCTGGAACCCAGCTGGTGTCCGGCTCAGAGGAAACACCATGTGACAGTGGGCTGTCTTCCTCCAGCACCCAGCAGCAATGCTAAGCCACGACCTGCACATTAAACTGCCTCCGCATGATCTAGAAGAGGTGGCCTGGGAACCGAGTGGGGGAAGCAGGAGGGACCCAGTTACCCCCGTCTGAGCTTTTGGAATAAGAGCCCCTGCAGTTTCATTTTCCACTTTGCTCTGCAAACTGTGGAGCCAGGTTTGCTGGCATGACAGTAGCCTCTTCTTCAAGCCATAGTCGAGACTATTTGATGGCGTTTCTGAAGCTCCTGATTGGACTTTGTTGAAAGTAGGTATCGTGGACCAAATCCTTTCAGGATCTCCACACCCTAATTCCCAGCACCCGTGAATGTGCCAGGTTACATGGGCAAAGGGACTTTGCAGGTGGAATTAAGGTCAGGGACTTAAGGATATCACCCTGGATTGTCTAGGTGAGCCCAGTGTATTCACATAGGCCCTGAATTATTCAGCTTTCTGTTGTTACACCAAAATCCTAAGGTCGGCCAACCTATATAAGTTTATTTAGTCAAAATTGTGGCGGTTCAAGGGCACAATGCCAGCATAAGCTTGATTCTGGCAAGGACTTCACAGTGGATGTCATCAAACTGGTAGCACGAGTGAGAACGAGAGATCAGATGGTGATACAGGAAGTGGGGAGGGGTCAGGCTTGCTCTTTTGTAGCAACCTGCTCTGGAAAGAACAGACATAATCCGGTGAAACCTACATTCATCTCCTCCACAGCCAGCGCCCCTGATCACTTCCCTTTAAGCTCCACTCTTAAAGGTGCCTCCCCATCCTAACGACAGCACACTGAGGATCAAGCTTCCGACTTGCAAACTCCAGGGGACACATCTGAACCAGCTTGGCTTCTCTATGGATAAGGTAACTTTCCTGCCTTCTTTCATGATGTTTGCTTTGTCTGCGTTTGAGCAGTGTGCGTCATATGGGTAGAAGTGAGGGTTTTGTTGGTACTGTATTCTCTGCCTGGAGCTATGGTTTGGTGTCTATCAATAGTTTTGGGAAAGTGTCAGCCATTATTGTTTCAACTATTCTCTCTCTCTCTCTCCTAGTACATATTGTGTACATATATAATAATATAAAATATATATACACATATATGGTAATTGTCCCACTGTTCTTGGATGGAGTACTCTTTCCCATATTTTTCATTCTTTTTCTTTGCATTTCAGTTTTAGATTTCTACTGACATTTCTTCACCCTCACTGATTTTACTCCTTAGACTTGTCCGGTCTCCTGAGGAGCTCATCAAAACTACAGAGTCTGCCAAAAAAAGTATGCACACTTCAGGAAAAGAAAAATAATATGATGTTTTTTCAACAGATGGTGTTATCCTCGTATGGGGGACCCTAGAGGATGTCGTATATCACGAAAAAACACACACTACACAGCCGGCCCTTAGAGGAGAAATTGAAAATCCATGTGCAGCAATCTGAGTGACCAAAGATACCCAAGCAGCAGTTCGCCATACTGGAAGCTGATGGCCACCACTTCGAGCACCTCTTGTAATTGTAGAGGCCAAAGGTAACTTGTTTTAATCCCATGATGTCTCAACAAATTTAATATGAAAGTATTTATACAAGTTTTTCTTTTCCTGAAGTATTTATACATTTTTTTGCTGGCTTCTGTATTTTGCCTTTGTGTTAAGGTTATTTTTATTTCTAGCATTTCCTTTTGACGCCTTCTTCTAGCTTCCAGCTCTCTACTTATACTCCTCCTTCTGTTCTTGCAGGTTGTATACTTTTTCCAATAGCGTCCTTAGCATATTAATCATAGTTGTTTTAAATTCCCAGTCTGATAATTCTAACACCTTT
The DNA here is from genome assembly GCA_028451465.1 of Erethizon dorsatum. Taxonomy (NCBI): domain Eukaryota; kingdom Metazoa; phylum Chordata; class Mammalia; order Rodentia; family Erethizontidae; genus Erethizon; species Erethizon dorsatum. Next base: position 83,662,989 of record CM051835.1, read on the forward strand.
GCCATACCTGACTCTGGTTCTGAGTCTCTAAAAACCGTATTTTCTGCCCTGTAGTATGTCATAATGTTTCTGTTGCATTCTAGACACAAGGTGCTGGGATAAAAGAACTCAGAGGCCTCATCTTGAGGGTGAGGTCTTACTGTCTGGGCCAAGTTTACTGTTCACTGCAGCGGTAGGTATTGGAGGCTACACTTTCCTCTGGTGGCCTTGTTTTTGCAGACCTGTTGCCTTTGGTTCCCCAGCGCTTCCTGAAATACTTTCCTGAGGTGCACAGTTCCCTCAATTGCATTCCCTGTTATTCCACAGGGGCCCTATTGATATGGTAAGGAGAGGAGGGGAAGTGTTCTGCAATCCTGTGATTAGGTCTCAGCTTTTCAGTGAACCCGTACCCTGGGCTGTGACCACCACAAATGCTTCTCAGTTGAGTTTGCTTTTGTTTTTTTTTCCCCCCCACACATGAGACGGGATGGCTACAGAGTATTGGAGTTGGGCATTTCCGGTCCCCCCCACCGCATGGGTTAGGCTCGGGAAAATAGTTTTTCCTGGGGGGCCTTGTGAAGAACAGAGTGTCCTGGGTGTGTCTACAAAGCCCACGTTCCCCCTTCCCCTGCCAGGGATTTTTCTCCTGTCTTCATTGTGAGAACCTGGTACCACTTAGGCGCTAACAGGCATAAAGCAAGGCCAGGGATGGGGGGCAGCTGTCAGGGGACTCAGCAGTTACCCTTCCTGTTCTCCTGCTGGCGCTGGCTCCCCCAGCGCGCTCTTCTCTGGTAAGTTGTGATTCTCTGCGCCTGCCTTTCTGGGGGCAGTAGCTTGTCTTGTGACCTCAGTTTTCTGGTGGATCTATGAAGAGGTGTTGATTTTTAGTTTGTGTAGCTTTTTTTCTTATTGTGTGGATGGGAAAGACAACATCCAACTTTTCTATGCCAATCAGGCCACTGGAAGTTTAAGACTTTAAAAAGTTTTCCTACTGTGTAAATTATAGATGGAGCCTGGCTGTGACAGGAGCATGGGCTTTGGAGACTTAGATGTTAGGAAATCCTCCCATGCCTCCTGACTACTTCGCGGAAAGGAGCTTGTTAGAGAGTGGGCGCTGTAGGCCCCACCACACACCAGCCGAATCAGAATCCTCACTCCAGCAGGATCCCAGGCACTGTACTCGTGTGCACATTATAACTGAAAAGCTCCAACCTCTAACCTTTTGTTACAGGTTACTTCTAACCTTTTGTTACAGGTTTTTGGGTCCCAAAGAAATTCTTTCCAGGTTCTTCGTCCTGAAAAAAGAATTGGACAGGACATGAGGAAAAGGCAGGGAGGACGTACATTTATTGAAAGTGGAGAAGGAGTGCACACATGCTCCAGAGAGAGCGGGCTGGTGAGACGACTCACAGCGGCCCTGAGGACAGTGGCCCGACTCTTCCATTTCTGGAATTCCCACATTGCTTCTCCCTCATGCAAATAAGGCAGTTGGGAATGTTTGTCCTATCGAAACATCACTTGGCCTGGCGCATGATTCATTTATTTATTTAGTTAGTTAGTTTTTGTTTTTTTGAGACAGGGTCTCACTATGTAGTTCAGACTGGCCTTGAATTCACTATGTAGCCCTGTTGCAGAATCCAAGAGATCAGAGAAACCCATGGGGGAAAAGGAGGATTTATTGGGTTTTAGGTGCACACTGGCTCAGCTTGACCTTATAATGTCCAAAATGGCTGAGTGTTAGAACAAAGGAAAGGTTCGAGTTTTATACATTTGGCTGAGGGGGTTGGTCTTTAGAAACGGGGGTGGAGGGGGCCAACACAAGCGAGGATACAGAAGCAAGACAAAACAATAACTTAGCCTGGAAAGAAGACAGAGCCTTATGAATCCTGCAAGAATAAGATGACATAAACTCTGTTCACAGGACGTAGTTGCCAATCTTATCTGTATCAGAACAAGAAGTTACAGCTACAGGGGAGGAGGGGAGGAGTTCCGGGGATTGCTCTTTAAATGCCGCTTCAGCCAGGCAGGCCTCAAACTTGTGGTACTTCTCCCTCAGCCTCCCGAGTGCTGGAATTACAGGTGTGCATCAGCACACCCAGCTGGCACCAGATTTAAACTGTCCTATCAAAGACGCACTTGGTTTTGTGCCAGATGTAAATGAAGAATCGAACATAGCGCGTTCTGATTGGTTCCATGTACACTGCTCAGGAACTGCAGGCCTCCTGGGTCCTGTCTTCTGCCCATGTACCCTGGGTCTCCACGACTGACAGACTGTTCACAGTTGTTTAACCTGTGTCCCCAGCCCCAATCTTCTACCTCACTTGGAGCATTTCTCTACGCGCTATCCCATCACATTGTCAGTTGGAGCTCTCAGAAGCTGCTCTGGTTGGAGGACTGCCTGACTTGGGGATCACTGTTGTACTTCTGCTCAGATAAATGCTTTGAATTTAAATTTGTTTTATGGTTTTGTGGGGCTGGACATCGAATCTATGGTCTACTTTTAATAATTCTTAGTTCTCAAACTGTGTTCTGAGCATCCTGGGTACCATGGGAGAGACAGCATCCAAGCTTTCTAGCCAATCGGGGTACTCTGGGATGTTTTCAGTTTTCAAGGGAAACACAACATCTGCCCTTCACTGTATAAATTGCTACTTTTTTTTTTAAAGGGATTTTTGTTTTGTTTTGTTTTGTTTTCTTGGTACCGGGAATTGGACTTATGACCTAGTGCCTGCCAGGCAGGCACTGTGCCACTGAGCTATATCCCCGGCCTTTGTTGTTTTTTTGAGACAGGGTCTCACTATGTAGTTCAGGCTGGCCTCGAACTCACTATGTAGCCCAGGCTAACCTCAAACATGCAGTGATCTTCCTGTCTCAGCCTCCCGAGTGCTGGGATTATAGGTGTGAGCCACCACACCTGGCTGCTACATTCCTCTTGATGATGTCATGTATAAAAAGGTGGGATTTCAGCTGAGATAAAAGTGAAAATCATTGTGGAATAAGAAATAAAGTAGCTGTAACCTTGGCACTCAGGAGGCTGAGGAACGAGGATCAGGAGTTTGAGGGCAGCCTGAAATAAGAGACCTTATGGGGGGGAGGGAGAGGGAAGGAGGGGGAAGGGGAGAGACAGAGAAGGTGGGAGAGAGATAGGCTGTCCTTTGTTAACTCCCAAATTGAGACGCTGTGCTGTGCAGGGGCAAAGACATGCTAACTTGTTAGGGTAAGGATGTATATTAAATTGCTTGAACCTGGCTACATAGTAAACAACTGATGCTATTACTTTTGGCCTAGGCCCGTTGATACAGTAAGGGCATCACCAACTGAGAATGTTTAAGAACCTCTGGTTTGGGCTGGTGATATAGTTCAGCGGCATAAGTGCCTGCCTGGCAAGCACGAGGTCCTGAGTTCGACTCCCAGTACCCGCATATTAAAAAAAAAAAAACTCTGGTTTGACATTGGTTGATCACTTCTCTCTAACTTGATTTTTGAGTAGATTTCTGGTTCATTTGATTTTACCATTATTTGTCTACTTTTCCTGTTGCTCATCATCCGTGTTCTTTGAGGACATGTTCAAAGCCATCACATCCTGATCACGGACCCTGCGGTAGAGGCAGGATATGTTCACAACACGATGATCCATTTCTCCACCACGCCATGCATACATGCGCATCGCGCTCTGCTGTTCGCAAACCACTTCACAAAACATGCTTGAATTTTCACAACCTAAGAAGGAAAGCCAAGAAAGGTATTATTAAATCCATTTTAAAGAATGAGACTGAAACCCTGAGATTCAGAGAGCTTGTATAATTGTACAAGATCACAATGTAGAGTCTTTTGCTATTGTAAGCCCAGCGCCCTTCATTTCCTTGTTAAATAGTGTTTCGTGTGAGGTGGTGGATTTGGACTGGGCACCTGCACTGAGCCGAACAGACCAAACAAAACGTTTAATCATAAAAGCTGTTTTGGCTGGTTGCAGAAAGTGTTGTAGCCAGTAAACTAAGCTGTAAACAACTAACTAGTTAAGCTCTGACCCACTGACTGGTTAATTGACTAAGTTGAAGCTAATTAAGTTGTTTTCCATGTCTCACTTCTGTTTTCCTGTACACACTGTCCCATCACATTGTTGGTTGGGGTTCTCAGGTTGGAGGACTGCCCGACTTGGGGATCACTGTTGTACTTTTGCTCAGATAAATGCCACTGAGTTACACTTGTTTTATTGTTTTGTGGGGCTGGAGATCGAACCTGTGGCCTGGCACAGGTAAGGAGGATTTTTCTTTTAACATCCTTAATGTCTAGGGCTGTGATGGCGAGCGTTTTAGAGACCGAGTGCCCAAACTGCAACCCAGAACCCACTTCTTTATCGCAGTCCCAACACTGCAATTAAACCTGAATACTGAGGTTTTAGTTTAGGAAAAAAAACCTGTTATCGGATGGTTGGCTGCTGGGGTGGCTTGGCTCACATGCTGACAGAGAGAGCTCTGCGTGCCCACTTCGGCACGTGCGCATAGGTTCACCAGCGCTGGTCTAGGAAGAAGAAGATACTGCAAAACTGGATGGGTAGGAAATTTCCCTCTAAACTCTGCAGCTGGCTGAAGTGCTGACGTCTTGCTGGAGTAACTACTGAAGCCACCGAATAGCTGGCCTGAGGGTCACATGGTGATGCCATGATATGATTGAGACCCAGTAAAGTCTCCAGCTTGCCAAGAAGCTGCATAGGACATAGGACAGCAGTGGACACCAGCCCAGCCTTCTGAGATGATTCCATTTGGCACGAAGCAGCCATGGAGGGGGCACAACTTCTCAGGGAATGGAGAGAAGCAGAACAATCTGAGAGAAAAGAGCCTGTGAGATTGTGCAGGGACCCTCCCCCCATAAACGGGCTTGTCAGCTGCTGGGGAACAGGCTCTACAAAATAGGCTTCAGTCCCCGCAGTGCCGGCATGCTGTTGATAGCAGTGGGAAGAAAGAATTGGTCTGTGATTGCTAGGTGCATGCACAGAGGGAAGCTTCGCCACCATCCAGCACCTTCCTTCTCTGTGGAGGAGAAATGGAGGCAGAAGTTGTTTTTTTTTGTTTTTTTTTCCTGCAGAGATTGGGTTCCTGTTTCGAGGTGGCTGTGTCAGACAATGAGGCTTTGAGGATTGAGAGAAGGAGACTTTCTATTCTGCTTCATTTATTTCCATTTCAGCTGATTTAATGAACCTTACACACACACACAAAGGCAATTTTGGAAGGTCTGAGTAGATCAGGGCATTGGTAATGGACTCTGGTTCCTGTGACAAGGACACTTACGACTGGGAAGGGCTGGGACCTTCACGGAAGGCACAGAGGCTTCCACAGAGAGCATTAGAGATGAGGAGAGCTGCAGGAGAGCTGAACACGCCATTGCCTCTGGATCCCTCATTTGGTTCTTGTCCAGAGCAGAGGCGACCAGAAATGATGGCCATCTGTCCACTGTTTCTTGGGCTCCAGCTGGGGCTGAGCCGGCCTGGCCTGTGCCTCCACTACCGCTCACCACCTCCGTCTGTGGGACAGAGTGTCCTGCTTGGTTCCTTTTCCTGCTTCTCAGGTTTAATCCCTGCTTATGCAGGCTGCATACAGAGTCATTTTTAAAATAACAAAACCTACCGTTCATTGAGAAATCTGGAGAAGCAAGCATTGTGCTATGTACTTTTACATTGAACGGCTCACACAATCCTATCCAACGCCCCCACATCCGTCTGCCGGGGCTGCCACACTAGAGAAACACAAGCTGGGTGGCTTAAAACAACAGGAAGTAATCGTCCGTCTGGAGTTTGGGAAATCTGAGATCTAGGTGTGGGCAGTGCTGTGCTCCCTCAGAGGGCACTAGCGAAAGATCTGTCTCACGTCTGTCAACTTCTGGTAGTTCCCTGGCTTGCAGCAGCATAGCTTTAGTCCTCGTGTGACATTCTCCCTGTGTGCACATCTGTCTGTCTCCAGATCCTCCCTCATAAGGACCCTAGTCATTGGCTTAGGGCCCTACATTATTCTAGCATCATCTACCTTAACTACTTACAACGGCAGTGACCCAATAAGGGAACATTTTGAGGAACTAGGAATTAAGACTTCAACATAGGAATTGTGGGAAGACACAGTTCAACCAGTAACACCCCCACCCAACTAAGAAATGAAACTGAAGCCCAAAGATGTTTGATCACCTGCACAGCTAGTGAGGGACCAGGCTACAACTTGAACCCACGGCTGTGTGCACTAAGCGCACCTGCAGGGTTCCCTTCGCCACTTTTTAAAAATTTCTGTCAAGTGACTAATATAGAAGCAAATTTAAGAACCACTGCCACAGGCTCCAGCCCAGTAAAAAGCTGCTGGAGGCCGGGTACTATGTGCAAGGGTCGGGGGCACAGTTAGCCTGGGGACCCTAAAAGCATGCATTCTTTTCTAGCAATCACAGAGGGTCTTCCCCATTACTAAGACCTGTTCCAGCCCCCAAACCTGTATCTTTTCCAGAGAACTCACCGAAGCAGTGGGCAGTCACTCATTCCTGAGTCCTGCCTGCACTCATTTATGCACAAAAGACAGTGGGATGCCCTGGTAGGTTCAGGGCTCTGGAGCCAGGTTCCCTGGGTCCGCGGAGCTTGAGCACTTGCTAACATGTGCCAGGCACTGGGGTGCAACAAGGAATAAAACACGAGCTCCTTTATCTCACTGAGCTGACAGTTGCAGGAGCATAAAGTGAGAACATATAAAATCGGGATAATGGTATTTCTCAGAATTCCCCGAATGCCCAGAAGCCACTTACTGATGAAGCCCTGGAGGTGAGGGCCCCTCCTGCAGGCACTGTGGCCCAGGGCCGCTGTGGTAAGGTGTGCGTGTGGACAGGGCCAGGGAAGGGTGCCTCCCCAAGAACGTTCCCTCCATCTCCTTCCCTATCTGCCTGCCCGCATCTACCCCCCGGAAACTTTCTCAGTTTCGCAGGTGTTTTACTTTCTTCTGCAGAGTTCCCTGTGGGGCGTGGGGATGGGGTGGAGCAGAGCAGGGTGCAGAGAGCCGCATAAACAGGGCGGGAGTGGTAGCTGCCCTCCGGGCTCCAGGGCTCTCCTGCAGGGAGGGTTGAGCTGACTGCAGTGTCTTCCTCCCTTTCTGTCCGACTCTGAAGGAAACTCGAATCTCCCTGCCGGCGCTGGAGGGCGCTGGTCCTTTGATTTCCTAAAAGACCAGAATTCTGTCTGCAGGAGCGCGCCCCAGCCTGGCCCGCGCGCCTCCACCCCGCAGTTCCCGCCGGGCGCTCTCCGTCCCCCGCCACCCGCGGTCCCCAGCGAGGACGAGGTCCCCGCGAGGTCCACCTCCGCCTCCCCCGGCCCCACCCCAGGGCCCCACCCCCGGGCCCCACCCCCGCCACCCTGCCCGTGCAGTGTCGCCTCGGCAGCTGTCACTGTGGCCTGAAAAGTGAGAGAGAGCATCCCGGATACCGGAAAGCTAGGCCCAGAAATAAGAAGCACGAAACTAAGCTGTGATAATCATAGTTCCCAAACAGACCGAAATGTGGGTGCTAAAATGGAAATTTGTTCTTCCCACGGCTTCCTGAACCTCCTTCTGCTACGGCGAGGGAGGCGGGGGGCCGTCTTGCAAAGCAGGAATAGGACCAAGATCAAACTCTTCCAGGTCCTGTGGATGGACCCAGCTAGAGCCAGCGAGTGGGGCTTTAAATGTAGAGCCTGGATCCCACCCTAGAGTTTCGGATTCTGCCCTATGGGACAGGCCTAGAAATTTGTATTTTTAACAAGCACCTCTGTTATCAGGACTGGTGCAGTTGCTCATTGGAAAAACACTACATTAAAAAAATCATATTAAATCAATCCTTGCAAATCTACCAGGAATCTCAGGTCAAAGGATGTTCTGCAGGTATTTACAAGTAATATTACCTACAAAAGGTGGATACTGGCGTTTTCCCCGCTGATACAGCAACACTGTGAATCGGATCGTTATCAAATTCCTGCTCCTGTTACAGCTTGACTTACATATGTCCTCGTATTTCTTCCTCCCAAAGTTTGATGTGCTGGTCCATCCGTTTCCACACTTGGAAACAGGGATTCAGAAGTTAAGAAACTTGGCTAGAATTCCTCTTCTTGTAAGTGGCAGAGCATCGATTCCACCTCAAAACCCTAAAAGCTTTGTCATCCTCCGTGCAGTTTGTATGAATGGGGCAAGGAAGCCTGGGCTTTGATCTGTCACCCTGACCCCTGCTATGAGGAAGTTCACAGACTTCTGCTGGGGCAGTGTGTAGAAAGTGTGCTGGGGATTTATTTAACCATTAATCCGCTGCAAACTCAGCAGAGGGCTTGGGCCAAAATTTGGTCAAGCATTGGACATTGTTGTGTAGCAATGAGTTCTCTATTCTTTGTACTTCGGCGTCAACGGTGATTTATAGCAGTAACCCTAGATCAAGTCACTTGGTGGGGATCAGGGCTCACGAACTCCACACGCCCTCTACAGGACACTCTCAGCACAGCAGCTCAAGTGGGCCTTCACTCTGTGGGGTCCTGGCACTCAAATTTTCCAAGGGCTTAGAATAAAACCCAAAGCCCCAGCTGTGACCCTCAAGGCTCCAGTGACCATGGTCAGCTCTGCCTCACCGACCTTTTGGTCTAATAAGCTACTTTTTCTCTTACCACAATCCACGTGCCTGACACAGTCCATGACCCCGAACTATTAATACAGATGCATTTGTATAAGCAGCTGCTATACAAAAGATAGGACTTTTGAGGATTTTTGTTTGGTTAATATATTTTACTGAATATTTGGTTTCAATGTGGTACTTTTTTCCGTGCATATATTTTGATCATGTCCAACCCCCATCACCCTCCCTTTCACCTCCTCCCCCTTAGACCCTTCCTTCTAAGTCTCCTTCAATTTTCATGTCATAAAGTATAGGGTTTTTACTTGCAAAATAGAAGAAACTAAATTTAGTTCTCATTACACAAAAATATTTTTGTCATTCTTAAAAGTTTTCTATGTTTTAAAAAAAATTCAAGTTAAAGTTTTCCTACAGGAAAACTAGGAAATCTAGTTTTCCTAGATTTAGAAGGAAGCTAATAAAAAATAAAGCTTAAGGTTCAGAGGTATGCATTCATATAGCTTCTTCCAAGGTCCTGCGCAAGACCTAGGAATGTGTTCATGTGTCATATGTTTTTGTAAAATTTGAAAAAATAAGTTATTTTACCTGTAATCATTTAAAACCATTCTGTTTCATTCTAATGACTTTGTATCTGATGGAATTGCAGTGGCTCTAGTCATTTCTGGGATGTAGTTAAGGAAAAGCTGGATTGCGGATACATTTGGTTTGGGTTTCATGGGATATATTTATTTGGTTCCCAATTACTTCCTGCAAGAAGCACTTATGCTAAGTTATACTGATCTTTCCAGTGTGGGAAGGGTTTTTATGAATGTACCCATTGTCTACTGCGCCTGCACACCTGCCTTTGTGACCCAAAGCAGGACAAAAAAGCCTTGAGATATACAAACCAGAAGCTAGTCTGTATAAAACTCGTAATATTGAAGTGGGGGGATTTAGCTTAATTAATTATAGACCAAAGCAGTTCTATCCTAACCAGGTGTGGTGCCACATGTCTGTAATCCCAGCACTTGGGAGGCTGAGGCAGAAGGATCACTCAAGTTTGAAGCCAGCCTGGGCTACATGGTGAGTTTAAGGCCAGTCTAAACTACACAAGAAGACCCTGTTTAAAAAAAAAAAAAAATGTTTTTTTTAAAAGCCATTCTATCCTGTCAGAAAATAAAAAGTAAAATACCCAAACTCCTCACTGTAATAATGGTATCTTGGACAGATTAGAGTTGTCTTCAATATAGTAATGAAAATTAGTCACTATCTTAATTAAAATGTTAAGACTCATATAAAAAAAAAACAGATTTTTCCTAAATTTGACATCAATTCTAACAATTTACATGACATTCAAAATACTGAGTTTTTATTTGGTATTACAAAAGATATTATAAAATTACAAAAATGTGGGGAAAATGTGGTAGTCTGGTCAATTACTATAGATTTATCTACAGTAACATATCTATTAACATTTTAATAATGAAATAAAATTCTGTCTGTATGAAGCCATGTCACTTGTGATGTTTGTGATGTTTGTGAAATTGGTAGCTTTTTAAAATTTGAAATTGGTTTTTATTTCATTTCTCACTTTAAATAGTCACTTTGGTGTCCCCCACTCCTACCTATTAGGATCCTGCTGCCCAGGATGGAAGGAAATGGAAGCCCGCCTTCCACAGGAAGGACCCTTGCTTGGCCTGCTGTGGGGAGCAGTGCACACTACACTCCTCGCTAGTCAGAAAGGGAGAGAAGAAATGGATCAAAGGAAGGGAGAAAACTGCAGAGGGAAGGAAGAAGTTCAGAAATTAAATTGAACAGGTGACAATGGGCAAGGACAATGATAAAGACCAGAACAGCTGCTAACCAGAAAGAGACATATAAAGCAAAATATTAGGCAAACATAGAATAAATCAGGCTAAAAATTTCAGAGGCTTTTTGAATTCTCTGCCAGGCCTTTCCCTGACAGTAAATGAACCATTTGGTTAAGTCTTGCTTAAATGATAAGGAACTGAGCTAATTTTCAATGTCAAGTGTTCCTGGAATAGAGCCGCAGAGTGGGAAGATGTACAGTGCTATAGGGTGGAGAAGGACCAAAGCATTTGTCAGCTGTGGATTTCTGGATCCTTCCAGAACTCACTCCTGTTTAAAACACTAGTCATCCTCTGAGGCCCAGCCACTTGATCATCATTGTAGTGCTGAATCCCAGCCCCATGAAATATTAATGGAAACCATTTTTTTTTAAACCCTGAAATAATTGTAATGGAGGAAAAATAAAAGTTTGGATGATAGCATTGTAGGAGGTTTTTCTCCCCCTACTTACCTTTTTCTCATAGCTTTTATAAAGTGCTTTGAATTACAAATAATTTTGAAAACAAACAATCTATGAAATCAAAAATTAAGGTAACATTGACCTTCTTTTAGTTAAGGTGCCCCTAACAACCACACATGGAAATAAGAATTTCCTGATGTTACAAAACTAGCTTCCTAAATTTTTATGTTGATGGCACAAGGTTTAAAATAAACTACGTTAAAGGAAAGTAAACACCCTTGAAAAGGGCAGCGACTACAGGGTGTAGTTCTCAACATCCATGACGGAGAAGTGTTTGTAGATTAGGATAAGTTGCTTGACTTCCCCCAAAGACTGGCAGCAGAAAGCAGCTCCTGGGGCACCCCCAAGGCCTCCCCCAGCATCTCCAGCTAATCCGAGGTCTTGGTCAGATGGCTTCCTTCACACCCACCTCACCAGCTGTGTCTTTGAAAAACACGTAGAGGCTGCAGCCAAGACGGTTTTTTTAGCTCTCAATTTTTATTGAGAGGTAAATTAGGAGTTGGGAACAGTCCCAACTTAACTTTCCTAATACTGTCACTAAGCGGCCATGGGTAATTGCCTGAAAGCTGCAGCTGCCAGATGACAGTCTGACAGAACAACCTGTGGTGGTCAGCAAAGCTCGAAAGGGTCAGCGATGCAGGGCCGCTCCACAGCCGATTATCGGCACGCTTTACTGAACCTTAGATGGAAAAACCAGAATGTGTGAAATTTGGATCAGCACTACCTGAACCATTTCTGCATTGAATGCTCTGGGCTAGAGGGACCCTCGTTGTAATTGTAGAAAGCTAATGATGATGATGTCCAACAGAAAATGACTTGCCCATGTACACATAAGGTGGATCAGTTGCTGGGGATGTTCACCTACTGCCCACAGCTTTTAGAGCGTCTCAGTGAAATAGGCGGGAGCATCTCAGCCCTTCATATTCCTGCAGGACGTATAGAGGCGATGCGGCGTATTGAAATGAAACTGAACCCGTGTCCAGCCCTGCCTTGGTTGCCTCCGAGTGCAAAGGTGGTTGAGTCACTCCAGGTCTGAGGGCCCCGATACAGCCGTCAGTAAAAGGGGAAAGATACAGTGATCATACTTTACAGAGTGGCTAAGGAGGTCAACATGAGAGGTGTTAAGAACTTAGAAATTCTATACAAATGTAGACAGAGCATGTCGTACAAATGAAGGATTCTTTAGCTCCATCACTTAGAGTCATGGTCTTGCTCTCCAGGCCCCGTGGGGACTGCCGTATCTGCTCTGCTAGGAGCATTTCAGATGGTAAGCAGCTTAGCTGTGGAATTCCTTGGGTTTTGTGGTTGATGATATTCTTTCAGTTTAGCTAAGAGGCAGTAGCATTTGAAAACTCTGTTACGAATTAAGTAACTTCTCTTATTTGCCACAAGTTGGCCTGAACCTCAACCAAATCATGTGGTGAGTGATGGAATGAATGCATACAAACTGGTGTGCAGAATGCCTTAGCCAGTGCAGAATTCGTTAGCTCTCTGATTTTGATCCGTAATGACAATGAAGTAAGTGGCGAGGAGCATCACTAACCTAGTGAAATACAGATGCTCCTCTGTGGGCGATGGGGTTATGCCTGTAAATTTAAAATATCCTAATCTGAAAATTCATTTAATGTACTTAAGCTGCACAACATCATAGCTTAGCAACACAGCGCATGATAGTGGACTGGGTATTTCCCTCAAGATCCCGGACATTTCAGCTCTGTGAATTCCTGCAGGGGCCATAAAGGCTGCCCAGCATCCTAAGAGGAGATGATAAAAAAGATCAAGATGCAATTGTATATGTACAGTTCCCAATGATGACTCTATTTATTTTGTATCACAAACATATACTAATACATTTTTAAACAAGAGGAAGTCGAACAGCATACTGATAGCACAGGGGAAAATAAAAATTCAAAGTATGATTTTTACTAAACACATATCACCTTTGTACCATTATAAGTGGGACCAGGAGAAGTGGGGGATTGTTTGTGTTATCATTTCCTACCCTGTGGTCAGACTTTTGCCATTTACTTATTTGCTCCTTTTAAGATATTATTAAGCCCAATTGTAGTTTTCTGTTGTTTTATCTTAATTTATTTAGTTCATCTTAAACTTTCCAAGCAAAGCAACATATTGTTTTTCTTACAGCTATATTTTCAATGCTGGAATAAAAATTCTGTCTTAGAACAAAATATGGAAGTAGTTTCCAGCAATAGGAAAGCAGACCTGAAAGCTTACAGAAGATAAAACCAAGGAATTAGAAAACAAGGAGCGCTGTTGTTTTTTGTTTTTGCTTCTGTTTTTTTTTTGGTTTTTTTTTGCTTGTTTGTTTGTTTTTTGTTTGTTTTTTGGTCTTTCTAAGTTATAAAAGTAATGCATACTTATTGTAGAAAATTGGTACCCAAAGGTACAGAAAAGTAAGAGACAGAAAATCACTGTTACCATATGGGAGGTGAGAATTCTACCTGTGAACCACCAATGCACTGTTACCGTATGGGAACTTTCCTTCAAGGGTTTTTTTCACAGTGCATTTTTCACGGCTCAGATCATCTGTGCTTTCACTTAGTTAATAATTTCTGTGTGGCATTTGTGTAACAGGTGCCCACTAGCCAGGCACTTACTGGGATGATACTGGTGAGCTGGATGGGGTGACCTAATTTTGTATCTACTTTCTTCAGGGTTTTTCCCAGAGATGTCATTTTCTCTACCCATGTGTGAGTATATTATGGGCCATGTCTGCAAAATTGTCTTCAGTGGTCTTCCCATGCGGATTGGTAACTAACAACCATGTTACTTTTACTAAAACTATGATCATTGTAATGTAGCTGGTTAGCAATGGATAAGACCCGTGAATTATGATTGCCTTGGCAAGCGGGTTCATCTCATTCTACGAGAGAGACAGACAGAGAGACAGAGACAGAGGGAAATGCCCTTGTTTTTATCCACCCATATATGGCATGGAATTGATTTCTATAGCTTTCCAATACTCTGAAAATTTGAAAGATAGGCTTCTCTGTTTGAATGTCTTTGTAGTTGGCAAGTCAAAGAGAAGTGTTTTTCCTCTAAATTGTCCACATTCAAGACTACAGGTCCAGGTTAGACCGCAGCACCATTAGGAATGTTTCTCCCCAGGACGTAGCAAATAGACCACCCCCCATCAAAATTCAATGAACTTCCTGTTGGTAAGCGGCCTCCCCAGTCACAGAAAGGAATCTCCCTCATGTGCCTTTGTACCCAGGCCTCCCCTCCACCCCGTTAATAAAACGCTCTAAATATTTGTACACAGTCACACTGTGAGTATGGTGTTCACAGTGGGGAATGCAGAGCGCAAGAGAAGTGTGAAACTTACAACAACTTCCATCTTAATATGCCAGGGAAATTTCTGAAAGTTTTCCCCTTTTTGATATTTTCTAAGTTTCTGGGTTTTTTTCCCCAACACAAAGGCAATATTTTTTGTACTACAGAAATCAATGAACATATGTACTGAGATTAAATTTTTCCACTGTTTAGATAATCCCCTTCTAAATTTTTTGAGAAGTTGTTGTCACTCATTTTAGTTCAGGATGGTAACTGTAAAAATATTCATTAATACAAAACTCTTACTCCCTGAGAATCAGCCATTGGAAATTTAAAGTATGGCTATGTGAATATATATATACACATAAAAATATATACATAAAATATATATACATAAATGTGTATACACACATTTTATAGATGAACATGTACTGTATGTTTATTATAATTGTTTTTCTTTTTAATAAAATAAAATGAATTATTAAAATATCAAATCCTTAATGAAAACTCCTAAGGCAGTGTTTCCTATGTGTGGTGTTCCATATACCATCTGCCTCAGAATAACCTGGAGACTTTTTTTTAAAGCAGATTTAGGAGTTTTAAAGCCTCAGACAGCTTGGGTCCTAGAAATCTATATTTTAAATACTGTCCCCTTAGCATCTTACTCTCATGCCCAGCTAGATTTGAGAACCACTGTCTAGTGAAATACATTTTCCCAGTCTGAAAAGAAAAAAGCCATACGTTGTGCTTTAGTTTGCTGAAATAATAAAGACTGTCACTGTGTGCTGTTGTGTCTCAGGTTCTGTGTAAGGTATTTCCCTTTATAGTATCTTGAATTAAACATATACTTATTTGAAGCCTGTTATTGCTTTTTTTTTTTTTTTCTTTCCCTCTGTTATTGCTTTGAACTTGAGATTATCTAGCCCAAACCTGGAGAGTTTAACTTTAGGAGAATGTTTGCTTTAACTGGTTTTTTGTTTATTTGTAATTTTTATTTTTTATTTTTTTTGAGACAGGGTCTCATGTATTTCAGGCTGGCCTCAAACTCACTATATACTCTAGGCTGACCTTGAACAGCGATCCTCCTGCCTCAGCCTCCCAAGTGCTGGAATTACAGGCATGCACCACCATGCCCTACAGAATGTTTGATTTTAAGAAAGACAGTAAACGAACAGGCTTTAATACAGCGTGCCTCATTTTCTTCATTTTACTTTTCTTTCTTTTGGTTTGTGCACAAAGAAGAGTTGTGATAGACTAAAAATCTCACAAGTACCTAGTCAAAAAATAACACTGCAAATGATAGAAAGTACATTGCTAAAACAAAAGAATGAAGTTCAGTTTTGATAGGGGAACTTATGGTCATCTTTAGCAGTGTTGTAAATTCCTTTTGTGATGCTTGTAACATGCATAGCAAAGGCCTCCATAAATATGGAGAGAGCAAGAAAGAAGGAGTTGTAGTTATATAGACATGTTCCTCAATTTATGATAAGGTTTTGTCTCAAATCCATTTAAGTTGAAAATATCATGAGTTGAAAACTTATTTGCTACTCCTAGCCTACCTAGCGTCATCGCTTAGCAGCATGGCACACTGTGGTGATTTTGTGTCAACTGGGACCAGCATTGGCAGGGAGGATTTGATCATCCCAGTACCACTGGCCTGGAGAAAGATCAAAATTCAAACTTGAAATAAGGTTTATACAGATTGCACATTGCTTAACACCACCCTAAAATCAAAAAATTGTAAGTCAAACCATTGTAAGTCAGGGGCTGTTTGTATTTTGGGGGAGATTGTTGTTTGTTCATTTTATCAACGTAACTAAAAACAACGAGGCTGATTTTGGTTGTTAGAACTTTGTTTTTATATGTAAGGTAGAATAATTTGCAAATTTATTCTTAATTATAAGCTGTATTCTAATGACCAATTTTAGGGCATAGTCTTTATCTTTTTGTGGGCTTGTCAAAGGCCACATTCATTGGTAGAGGAAGTGGAATTAAGAGTCCGGAAGCCGTTCCTTTCACTCTCACAGGCACATTGTTGGAAAGAGTGTGATCTTTAGGTCTAGGATGTGGTTGTGTCCCCCA
Source organism: Erethizon dorsatum (assembly GCA_028451465.1). NCBI lineage: Eukaryota > Metazoa > Chordata > Mammalia > Rodentia > Erethizontidae > Erethizon > Erethizon dorsatum. Next base: position 83,679,262 of record CM051835.1, read on the forward strand.
TCCTGACTGTGAGGTCAAAGCGTTTGAGGATAAACAGAATCGCCATGCTCCACTTTGCCCTGCAAACCACAGTAATCCAAGGCAGAAACTGTTCATTTTAAAGAGGTTTTAGCAGACTTGGATTTTAAGAATGTTTGCTTTGTTCAGCCTGCCTGCTTCTAAAGGTTCTTTACATGGCCCTATGCTGTCTGAGTTGTTTTGAGTACATCTGCCTGACTGTAGCTCACAAGGAGATTGTTAAAATTCACAAGTCCTGCGCAATTTCTCCCTGGTGAAATAGAGAACTGGGATCTGTTTAATAATCAAAATGTCAAAGGTTCTCAGACAATAAAATCCCAGCTAAATTTTAAGCATAAGAAGAATGGAACAGCCTTCCTCTTACCTCTCCAGACAGCTAGCCCCATGGGCAGGACCTTTTCTTTTCTAATAAATAAGAAACACTTCTTTAACAGCAGTTAGTCATTTACTCAGCTAATATTTGTTGAGTGGCTACCGGGCGTCAGCAGCTGAGTAGACATTTGGACCACATCAGGGAACACACAAATAATGATCCCTTATCTGGGAGGTCTTTTCTAAAAGCTTTATTTACAGTATTAAACTCTCAAGCATTTTAGGCTAGTTGTAAATACACACGAAATATACTGTACGTACTCCATTGTTCTGTGAATTGCAAACTGGTATCCAGAGGCTCAGCTTAGCTCACAAATGATTTTTTTGGTTAGGCAAGTGGGTTTTAAATTTATTTTGAATGCTATAAAAAAGCCATGCACTGTATGGAAGACACAGCCTGTTCTACCTGTCCTTGGCTTCGCTCAAACCTGCCTGCCTGGCCCCGAGGGCCTTTGCGTCTGTGGCCCCAGGCATTTAGCATATCTGTGCTTGGCATTGGTTCTTCATGTTCACCTGGAACTGTTGCTATAAACTTTCTGTCCTTACTTCAGAGAATTCAGGTGTTCTGAATGTATTCAGAGCTGTGTCTAAAAATGGGTTGTTCACAGGGAATTGACTCACAAGACCACTCACACGTAAATACTCTGAGGTCAAAAAGGCCGATAACGCACATGCTTAGTAATAGCTATGCTGATTCTAGACTGACTACATCATTCCCTTCCCCTACATGAGAAAGGCAAGTTGTTCTTAGCAAAATTGGTGGTGGTTACAGGGGAAATGAGCACTTGCATTTATTTTTGAGGAAGATAATAGAAGTCTTGTCTCTCATTCATGTCTTTTGTCATCCAGTGGCACTGTCTGAGTGCCTATGCCCATGTTATTCTTCCGAAATGAGAAACTCTTCTACCCACACTCATCTGCCCCCATAAATTCTCCCCATCTGTTGGCATCCAGTTCATCCTTTTATCATGGTTCCTGTCTCATCTATTAAAACAATTACTTCTACTCTAACTCCTGTTGATTTCCCCTTTTCTGAATCCCTCACACACTTACAGTAGTCAATGTTGTTCACCCAATTATTTAACATTTATTGATTGGTCACCCTGCCCTATCCCAGGCACTCCTAATTTAGCATCTAACTATATATTGTCTTGTAGAGTTCAGTGACAGCTGAGACATGGTCATCTTGTGTCTTTAACAAAAGGTGCGTCTACTAATGTGAAGGCTTGTGTCTGAGGCCACCATGTCTTCACTCTGGTTCCCTGTGTGTGCTAGAAAAGGAGCCTTCCCTGGCATGGCATTGAGAGGGAGTCCCCAAGCCCTGCTTGCCTACCCCCCGGAAACTTTCTCCTCGGGACACCTGAAGGACTGAATAGGACAGCCCACCACGCACTGAGCAACGCCCCTTGAAGAGCAGGTACCATGTAGAACTCCACAAATAATTTATTTTGTCGAAAACACAGAAAGTTCTCAGTTGTCATTAATACTGGGATGAATCTTCCTAGCTTCAGATTAACCAGGCTCAATTTTAATTCATATGACACAAACCTAATGTAGAGATGCAGCAGTCTTGTTGCAGTCTCACATTTTTACTAGGGTGACAATATAAATTGTCTCCCAAATCTGGACATTTGTGCGAGTAAGAGGACTTGCACGCCAGGACAATAGGTGTTAATTGGGATTATCACAGGAAAACTGAATGTGTGCATCCTAATGTCTACAGTAGTAAAGTAAGGTGCATCTTTTACCACCAGCCATTGAGGAAGGTACCCATTCTGGTCTCTGGCCATATAGGACAAAGGAAGACAACCTTCCTTCCATCAGCAAGGACTGCTACAGTGCCCACATCATTAAATTTAGAGACAAGGTCCATACAATCATCATGCTTCCTGCACCCTAGCCCTTTAGTGTCAGCACTGGGACTTTCCAGAATGTGCCACCACCCAAAGGAGAGGCTTTTTCTTTTGAAAATCCTCTGGGGTACAATTTTCTGCCCCGATTATCCCATCTCAGCACCCAGAGAGGGATGATGCGATAGCCCTCTGAAGAATGAGCCTTGGTAAGATCTAATGTCCTTTTCAATCAATAAAGTAAGATGCTCAGCCCTTGGTAGTCGCTTGATATTTCCTAACAGTTTATCTGACTGTGGAGCAGGAAGGGGGCAGAGGGGTTCTTTCCACCCCTTACTGGATGTAGAACTGGATCTACAGGGATTCTTCAATTTCTGTCTCCAAGACAAAGGAAGAAGTTTCACCTTAAATAAACTTAGAAGAAGAGGAGGGTTTCCTATATTCTGGGAATTTCTTTAATTTCAAGATCAAGAAAGTTCCACTTGATTCCAGTTTCCTTCTAAAGAAATTTTCCTCTCCTAGTCTTTCAAACATGGAGGGCAAATGTTGAAAGAGTCTCTCAGAAGCTTCCAGTCTATTTGAGGACACACCAAAATATTTCTGACCCTGAGTCTTTTTAGATGAAGCAATTCACGTGCAACACACATACCACAAAGTCCCCTATATTTATGCTATATGTGTATTTCATCTCAATACAAATAGATGCACACAAACACCTTTTATCTCGATAAAGAAAGCATGTTCTATTCATAGGAAAATAGTTGGGTCAGGCTTTCTGGGCTTTTTGTTTGTGCGCCACGGGGTGCCTAATAGCACTGCAGGGGCAGGCATCCAATGTCATGCCAGCCACCTACAGCATGCACGGTGCCAAGCAGCAGTGATGAGAGTGCTAATTAGAGGGTGTCAGGAGACAAGGGGAGAAGGAAGGGGCAAAAAAAAGCATAAGACTTTCCATGAAGATGGAAAATCAAGGGGGTGGGTTTCTCCTCTTTATTTTGTTGGGAGTTCTCTGTTTGGGGACTGTACTTACGTCAAAATAGTCCTTTTCTTCTATAGTTTGCAGAAAAGAGCTAGATTCAAGGAAAATAGCTGGACTGTGGGTTGAATGTTAGTCACCTGTTTATAATAAATATTTTTCAGTCTGCTTTAATCCACACGTACATTGCGAGGACAACCTCTAGCCTCTGCCAGCCATTGCTGACAAAATGTGTATTCGAGTCTTCATGAAGATTCCGTTTGTAGCTTTGTGTTTCTCATTGATGTACCTTTTTATTTAAGCCAAGTCCTCTCACCTGGGATAGTTGTATTGGTCCACAAAGTAGGTACTGCCTGTTATGAGGCCATTATTAATGTCACTAATAAATCGTCATAACCAAAGACGGGGATGGTTCCAGTCATACACTTGGTAGGTTTTTTTTCTCTGTATCTGATGATGCCCTCTTCTCCCTGCCCATACTTGTCATCTTTTCTAGGTAAGCCTTTCACAACCATTTTTGAACATTAAAATCACCTGGGAAAGTTAAAGTACAGCAGTGCCTGATTGCCACTCTAGATAGTGAGATCAGAACCGGTGGAGGGTGCTGTCCGGGCATTGCTTTCTTTAAGAGTTCTCCGGGTGATTCCGATATTCAGCAGGGGATTCATCTGGAGAACCGCTGGCTGTGTCCTCAACAGGCAACACCTCAGCTCCAGGACAACTGTACCTGTGAGTAAATTGGCTTCGCCCCATTCTCATCCACCTGCTCTTTATTCAGCCTCTTCCTGAGTCTTAATCAGATCAGGGCCAGGACTGAAGAGGCGTGAGTGAAGCGCTTTGGAGGACTGTGGCTTAAGGCCGTGAGGCACATCTCTCATGCCTTACGCTAATCCTGGCCTGCAAATCAATTGAGCTTTCTCATAAAGTTGTACTTGACTGCCTTGAACCGAAACCATTTATTTCTTCCTTATTGATCTTCCTCACATCAACCTCAGCCTGCCTCATTTCCTCTACCTTGCTTGAGTGTCCTCCACAGCAAATGTCATTGTAAGGCACCCAAGACATCTTTCTAAGATGCCTTTAGAGTCAACACCAATCCCAAGTTCAAAACATTGTTTTTTTCCCTTTAGGGGTAGAATTATGTTTTGTATCAAAATATTTTATGCTGAATGATTTGCTTCACTTTTCCAAATGCAAATGTCTCCCCAAAATACCAAATCCCAAAACTCTCGTTCTCTCTGAGAAAATGCCCTTGTGGAGTTCCACAGGCTCTGGTATAACATATCCTACATTAATACTTCCAGACCACCTTCTGTGTGTAGACTTGCCTTACTCTCATAACAATTAAATGATATAATAAATTCTAGGCGGCCTTTATAAATCCCGGATGACACAATAAATATCATTTTTATTTCCTATGACCCTTATTTCCAATTGCCCACTATACTTACCTCCATCAGGAACTGCCACACCCACCATAAGTGAGCATGTCTGAAACTTCCCTCATTAACTTTCTCTCCAGACATCTGGCTTCTAAATGTCCACCTCTACTTCCAGTCCTTGTCATGGTGACACCTGCTTCCTACCTGCTTTGTACCCTTCTTCACTTGCCCAGTGTCCTGGTAGACATCCTATACTGTCCCATTAATTTACCCTTCTTACAAGACCAATTTCTGCACCTTCTGATTCTACATTCTAAGTATTCCTCTAAGCCAGAAGTGGCAAACCTATGGCACACGTGTTATTGTGTTTTTCTTTTAAGACAAAAGATGTTAATGTATGAGATGTTTTTTCTAAACTAAAACCTGAGTATTCAGGTTTAATTGCGGCATTGGCACTTTGCAGTAAATAAGTTGGTTTGGGGTTACAGTTTAGCATTCAGTCTCTAAAAGGTTCACCATCACTGCTCTAAACTACTTTTTCCTCTCCATAATCAATACCACCCATTCCCTGAACCTACCATGTTTTATCACACCACTTTATCTCATAAAGTTTGCCTTCCTACTTCATGAATTCTTCCAACTCTTGTCTAACCAGGGCACAGTCTTCCTGGTTTAGTTAAGAGCCACCTCCATGAAGCCTTCCGTGAACTCTCCAGTGAGCTTCCCAGCTCTGAGTCCCCACTGCTCCAGGTGGGTGCCCCACCGCTGCTGCCCTGCATAATCTGAGTCCTAGTCACTGGACTTGCCTGTGACCGTGCTTCTCTGTGCTCCATGAAACCCTGGCTTCCTTTCTCGCAGGCGTATTCTGTCATTTAGCTGCGGGAAGCAGGAAGTTTAAGTGGGAAAGGATTCAGAGAGGATGTGAGAGTGGTGCAGGATTGATTTTACCAGTGCTGTGGCCAGGCTTGGTTCTACCAGTTTCTATGGAAAGGAACTAGGATATGACTTTCCTGGTGAGCAGAGGAAGACCATTTGTTTTTATTTTGGAGGATAGGGATTGTGCTTTATTCATCTTAATAGCACCTCTTGTATAGAAATAGTACTCTTTAGAGTTCTTTTCATATTTAATGCTGTGTCTTAGTTGAGAAATAAAAGTTTCAGTTAATTTTAACAGTAAAGAGGACACAGTACACCTTGTCCTTGATGATTCAGGTGTCTCATCTACATTGAGGATCCACTTTCAATGCTCTGTGAAACACAGAAGTACAAAGAGAGGTCTCTAATTCATGTGAGAAATCCACTCTTTTTACATCCGTTTGTATTTGCTCGTATTTCCAAATACAAACCCAGCTGCCTCTTCTGCCTGGGAGTCAATTGTATTCATACCCTAAGCATGATGTTGAGTTGGCTGATTGTGAAGCCCACCAGTGCTCTGGCTTGGGATTCAGAATGTCTCTAAATGGTATGTAAATTGTCTGAGAAATTTGACTCCCCCACCTGCCAATATGGGGCATATATTATTCTTTGAGTAATTTCTAATGCACAGTAGCCGACGTGGAATATTAAGCATGTGGACACGGAAGTGCATTTTTAGAACATTGTGGATAGGCTGATACCCATTCTTGCTCTTGGTTGGCCTTGCTCTGTACTCTGGGAGACTGAGCTGACATCAAGGAGCTTCCTCATGCTCTGAGTCCAGGACGATTTGGCCCTTGGGGAGTGCTGATCAGAGAATGGAAGAAGGATTTACAGTGCTTATTTCCTGGCCCCTGGCTGGCCACGGTGTCCTTGTCATGGCTCCTCTCAGGGTGTCCTTTGACACAGCTTCTTTCAGCTGCAGAGAGCCCTGCCCTCCCGTCCCTGTTGAAACCTGGGGAGTGATGGTCCCAGGGTCACTAATTTTGTGATCTTCTTTACCCTGATAAGATCTTTGTGAAGGGTCCTTGTATCAGACTTTCCTCAGATCCTCAAACTTGGGTCTGTCATCTGTTTCCTAGATACTGGCTTATAATTCACCATTGTATCTACATCCCTTGAAGGGATTTATCCTCTAAGGTCAGGTAGCTGGCCAGGTGACACCCTGTGCAGATGAGAGGTCTTTCTAATCTAAGGTCCTACCAGTTCTCTTGATGAAAGGCCCTGGAGCTGAGAGGAATTTCTCATATGAGTGGTCTCAAATCGAGACCACCATTTCCTCTTAGGATTGGACCCACAGCAAAAATGCCAGCAAATTCCAGAGACTCAGATCCATGTTTACCTGAGAGGCTGCAAGTTCACCGCAGCAGGTTTTGAGTGGAAAATATTTGTCAAAAGTGAAAAGCTGGAAGCTAACAACACATTAGTCACAAATGGAAAATGTCATTCGTTTAAGTTGCAGAAACTGGCTGTAAAGTTGAAAGTTCCATCCTGTCCTTAATTATGTGGCTGGATCTTTTTGGACTCTTGGTGTAATCTGCATAGATACAAAAATTACACAGCAATCTGGAAGCTTAGGGGGAAAAAAAAGAGAAAGAATGAAAGAAAAGAAAAGAATGGCAGTAATTAAATGACAAAAAAAAACTATATTCAAATAAAATTAAGGGTTTGACTTAAAGCCATGGGGGGCATCTCCCTTTGTTTCTTCCTCTGTAGCATTTAAAGGAGAATGAAACAAAACGAGCTTTCTGGAAGTGTCTGAGCGCTAATAGTGACCCCATCCTAAGGAGAGGATTGCCGGTCCTATGACCCCATGGGCCCAGCATGGCTGTTTCCCTGCTTTGGCTGCACCACTGAACTTCATGTAAAAGCCCCAGGCAAGAGGCCCAAGGTCCAGAAAGAAAGAAAGACCCCTGAGTTAGTTGTTAGATTTATCCACTATAGCAAAGGATTAAAAGATCCATTCGAGGGCCGGTGAGATGGCTCAGCGGCGTAAGCGCCTGCCTTGCAAGCGCGAAGGCCCGAGTTCGACTCCCGGATCCCACATACCAAAAAGGGGCCGGTGATATCGCTCAGCGGCACGGGTGCCTGTTGGTGCGCGAGGTCCTGAGGTCGTCCCCCCGGTACCCACAAAAAAAAAAAAAAAAAAAAAAAAAAAAAGATCCATTCGAACTAAGATAGAAATTATTATGATAATAATGAAGAGAAGAGGACTATCCTCCCCAACTAGGGGTCTTGGAATGTATCCCCCATGGATAAACGGGACTCCTGCATACTCCATATTTATTTCTCCATTTCCTCTTGTCAAATATTCAAATATTTCCGTTTCTTCCTGCCATTACAAACAGTGTTTTGGTGAGCATCTTTGTGATCAAATTCTTGGGTACATCTATGAGAGATTCTCTAGGATTTATACTTTGGGGAAAAAACGTTGGGCTGTGTATCCTAGACTCAGTTAACTTCTGCATCTGTTGCTATGTCATCTCCAGGGTAGCTGAACGATTTACACAGTCATAGCAAGTCCTGAGAATATCCACACACCCGCCCTGCCCCATCCTTGTCAGTATTTCATAAGATCAAACTTTTAAGATTTTGCTAATCTAATGGTGGTTTTATTTGTATTTCCCTGATTACTAGTTCCAATTTTAGTATCTGTGCTGACAAAACAAACACATCCTTGATTACTAGTAAGGTTGACTTTTTCCCAAAAGTTTTTTGGCTGTTCAAGTTTTCTCCTTTGCCTAATGGGTTTGTGTGGCTTCCTTATGCTGGGTTCTCATCCTTTGACAGTTATATGTTGTACAAAATCATCTCAGGAAGAAATTCCAAGTTCCGTTTCCTAAGTAGCAAGCATCACAGATGGCTGTTGCAAATGACACTTTATTCCAGAGTTGACTCTTGGCTTTGACAAAGGGAAGAAAGCAAGCCTGTTGTAACATATATTGTGGGGTGACATGGTAATAGAGTAAGTCACAGTTCTTTATGGATGTCAGGCCTGAATTACTGGGGGGAAAGAACCTGAGAACATGAGAAAAGCAAGAAATTAATATATTGGAAAGTAGATCAAAGCCCATACATTAGGGGCAGTCTGGAAATTTACAGGACAGTAGGAAGAGAGGTTTCCAGAAAATGTGTTAAGGGATAGACCTTGGTATAGGATGACTCCCTAATAGGGTGGTTTGCGGTGGCTTTCAGGACTTGGGGTACAAGGCTCCCTCATTCCTGACTGTGAGTCCAGAGGTGTGCAGGCAGGGTAGTATCTGAGAGGAGAAAACCTCACAATCGGCAGCTCTTCCCTGCTATCAGAGCCACTCACGATTTCACAGTGAATGTCTGTCACTTTACCAGGGAGGATGGCCACTCTGCACCACAGCATGGGGCAGGTACTAGAGCTCTGATCTGGACCAAATGCCATTTGACTTCAGATTATCACGTTTCATTCTATGCTGACTCCAACCTAGAACATCCCAATAGCACAACTGGATGCTTTGAATTTTGCCTTCTTTGTTTTCCCTTCCTGTCTACCTACCTGGCAGAGGGCTAGGAGAGGTTGTGTGAGTGCCAAGATGATCCTCTCTAGGTGAAGGCAGGCAAAAGAAATGCTCAGCATAGATGGCTGGCTACTGATTGATGGGACTGATGGGACCACGTCAGCAATATCGGTCCTGTCTTCCCCCATGGAATGCAGTATGCTGACAACCAAGAAGGTAAGTAAAGGCTGAAAAACAATTACATATAAATATGCCCTAGATCGAACTCATTTCAGTTTCCAGCGATTTCAAGTCTAAATAAATAAAACTACTTAATAAGCTTGCTTCTCTTGGGCAGTGAATCGCTGTCTTATAAACCAACCAAGTGAGGGAACTGATTAGACTGTGTCGTGGGCACAGTTAGCTGCATTAGAGCAGGAATGAAGAAGCTCCCCTGCCTTTCCTGCGTCAGCCAAGTGTAGCCTTCCGGGTAAAGCCAGATATCAATCTTTGTGGTTGCTGGATTTTGTCTTCTTGCTAATTTCATGTGAGAGCTGGTGTTCTCAACTGCATGGCAGTGAAATACACTACAGCAACAGACATAGGAGCGCTTGTCCTAAAATATAAACAAGTATGCTAATAAACAAGCACACCGTCCTGTGTATTAGTTCTGAAGCCTTACTTCCTCTCATTAGGTTTCATTCAGCAAAGTACATATCCTCTAAATTCTACCTGCATGTTCTATCAAAATGGCTTCTACCTGTCTTCAGAGCAGATTTGAAAAACAAACAAAGGCAGATCAGAAAATTCCTAGATTTTTTTTTTTTTGGCAATATCAAGTGGCTATTATCCCAGAGCCAAGCAATGTTGCCAGAGACTAAAAAATATATATAAAAAAAAAAAAGAATCAAATCAGTCTCATGTCACAGACTGCCAGGGAGTGAATTAGTATGTTAGATGTCCCCTGCCTTTTCCATCATTTAGGAACAACAGACAAACAAAATCTTGGGTTAACATGAAATTTCCAACAAAGCAAATACCTAGCTGCCCCTTGACATTCATCTTTACAATTCTATTAAAGGGTTTTTCGTAAGAGTAGATTATTGGGTTTCCAGAAATGAACTGACAATCATTGCTACGTAAATATCTTTCCTAAGGGTGTTATTTGTTTGCAGTGTCTGGAATTTCTCCTTCACTGCAATTTTAATCAGGATTTACTTTTGCACAGGGCTACACTCCAAATGAGGCTGTAGCCCATTGTAAATTCTCTTCCTCTATTTTATAAGGAACCCAGCTTTTTTTTTTTTTTTTTTTTTTTTTTACAGTTTACTCATGCTGCTCAGCTAAAAAAGAAAATTAGAATTGGATTTTACTTAAAATTCCCTAATCTTCCCAATCATACCCTGATCTCCTGTGTAACTTGGAAAAATATATCCCCTTAAAAAATGGTTTTATCACTCTCTCCAGAGCCCTGTGAGGAAACCTATCCCCCATTGGTGAAAAGTCCCGAAGCTGTGAAAGTGGCAGAGAAACATCTGGTTGTAGTGTGGGAGAAAAGGGTGGGAAATACTGGCCAGGTATGCAGAGGAAAAGTCTGCTTGCCTGACCAGGGTCTCCCCAGGATGGTTGTATACTGGAATCACCTAGGGAACTCTGAAAAATGAATAATGTTCAAGTGCCATCACATGTGAATTAAATAATGATAAAAGTGATGTCCCCAGACCAGGCACCCAGCAGCACCTGAGATCTTGTTAGAAATGCACCTTGTTGGGCCCCACAGCAAGCCTGCTGAATTAGAAACTTAGAGGGCCAGCGGGGCCAGCAACCTATGGTTTAACAAGCCCACTAGGTGATTCTGATCACAGTCAAAATCTGATTCTGATTTTGAGTGGGAAGCACTTGCAGGGATATTTTTACAAGTTCCCAGGTAACTCTGATGTGCAACCAGGACTGAGAACAGTGAGGTCTTTCTGTGCCTGGTTATGGTCTTCTGCTTGGTTTCAATGAAGAAAAGACCAAGTGCTTATTTCATTTCTGGTCCTTTATCTCCAACAGCTATAGCTGAGACAGTTCTGGCTTTCTGTAACTGGGTTCTGAAAATCTCAGCCTTAAATGTGTCTGTGAGAAGCCATCTGCAGGACCTGCCCTTTGTATAAAGTGAAACGTCATCCTAGAGTACTAAGACGTACTGTAAGACCCTTGAAGCAACGGAGAACACACTATTTTATTAATTGCTATAATACTGCTATGCCTTCTTTGTATATTGATAATATTTGAAATCTCAAGACCTTTTGGGTTTGTTTTGTTTTGCCAGGAATCTGATTGCCTTCCTGATTATTATTTATTTAATAAAATCCCAAAACCAATATCATTGAATTTAAGTTCAATAATGAAATCTTGTAGCTTTAAATAGGAAGAATTTCAGTGCAGTCATTTCCTTTTCAGTTCCTCGTGTCTGTCCTCTCCCTCCTCATCCTTCCTCATGTTTATTAACCTTCGCCATAACCCACTCTTCTCACTTTATTAGCAAGCTCTCTGCTCCTGTGTGGGATAACACATTCCTCTTACTAGAGCCACAATCTCCTTTCCAAAATCCTTGAGATCTGATGTGTTTTTGAAATTCATCACTGAAGTATAGTTATTCAGATACAGAGAGCCCGATGATGGCTAAGTTGGACTTTTCGCCATCGAGTGACTCAAGAAGAAAAATGTACTCTTTCAGAGTTCTTTGCATCTCAGCATTCTGAATATGGGGTTGCAGATGATGTTCTGCCTTTGAACCTGGAGGTCAGCCAGCACCAGGAGTGTTGAAAAGTCTTGAAATAAGCATCCCCAAACAAGCTTAAACTATCTTGCTTATGTTTATTTATTTATTTTTTTCATCTTGCTTATGTTTAGATTGTTGACATTTAAAGGAAAGAATTTATGAATATGTACCTTTGAGTGCTTAGTGCCCAAACCTTGTTGATTAAAGCAGTCTGTTTTTCTCTGAGGTGATGGTCAGGGATGGTCACATTGCCCTAGAGATAGACTGTTAAACAAAAGGCGTTGGGACAATGGCTAACCATGTGGAAATAAATGAAGCTGGAGCTCTCTCACCCAGAACGACAATACGTTCCAGATGGATCAAATCATAAACTTCTGGAAAAAAGGGAATATTTTTATAATACTACAGTGAAGACTTTTTGTTTGTAATGAAAACCCCCAAAGGTCATCAGAGAAAAGAGTTGTTAATAAATTGTATAAATATAAAAAAATTTTTAGGGCAAAAATCACTGTAAAAGTGCCAAGAGTAGCAACAAATATTTGGAAGATGTGCTAGATAAACATTGATTTAAAAGTGGTTTTATAAATCAATGAGGAAAAGATTATAAGCCTTAACAAAAAATGTGCAAATAAACAAGCCACAGGCAAAAAACTGCAAATTGCTTTGACACATAGAAAGATTTTTTAGTTTAGGAAGATTAAATGTGAAAAAACAATCAACTGTTAGACTGGCAAAGATTAAACTGCATGGTAACTCTGGTTTTAGGAATTTACCCTATAATTATACTCACATAAATGAAGATATACGCACAAGGATTTTCACTATGGTGTTATTTGCAGTAGATTAAGAATTGGAAACAATCTGATTGTACATCAGAGGAAGATTGGTTAAGTAAATTTAAAATGCATCCTCAGGCCAAAATAGTCTATAGATGCTAAAATAAATGAGATAATTCTACATGTGCTAACATGGAAAGGTGTCCACTGTGTCATGATCAGTGAAAAAAGCCAGTTACAGAGCAGGGTGGAGGGAATGATTGCAATTGTGTGCATATTAGTGAAATCATGAAAATGTCTGGGATATGAGCTGGGCTTGGGGGGTGCACACCTGTAATCCCAGTACTCTGGGAGACTGAGGCAGGAGGGTCCCCATGTTCAAGCTCAGCCTGTGCAACTTAGTGACCTAGGAAGACCCTGTCTCAAAATAAAAATGGCTGAAGATGTAGCTCAGTGTGAAGGACCTGGGTTCAGTCCCCAGTGCCACACACACACAAAATGTCTGGGATGATTCGCATTATACTCATACCAGTGGTTATCTTGGTGAAGACAGGCATAGAGGAGGGAAGGTTGTATACAACTTTGTATACTGTTTGATTTATTTGTAGTAGGCACGTATTAATCCAATAAGATACCTTTGAAAACCTTTAAAACCACCTTGCAAATTAAGAACAGCTTTGAGTCAGTCTTATCTGGGTAGATTTATAGCTGAGAATAAATGAAGGTGGGGAAGAAGGAATGGTATTTCATACTTTTGCAAGGAAGTCTTATTCTCAGTGGTCAACTTACTGTTCACTTGTAAGAAGTCTTTTTTTTTTTTTTTTTTTTTCTTTTCTTTTTTTGAGAACTTTACTTAATGAGTTCCAGTCAATCCACAAAAGAATCTCAACTGTGAGTGAAGCTGTTGGCCTTACTCAAAAGGGACTTCTGGAATTCAAACTTTCTCGAATGAAGAACATTCTTCTTTTCTCTCTTTAAACACGTTGAGTGTCCCTTATTCAAAATGATTGGGACCAGAAGTGTTTTAGATTTTGGATATCTTTGGATTTGGGAATATTTGCGTATGCATAATGAGACATCTTGGGAATGGGATCCAAACCTAAATGTGAAATTCAAGTATGTTTCACATCTTACACTTATAGCCTGAAAGTAATTTTGCACAATAATTTTAGTGCACTGATTTTTTTTTTTTTTTAACTGAGACTGCTCACATGAGGTCAGTATAGAATTTTCCTTTTTTTTTTTTTTTTTTGTGGGTACTGGGGGTTGAACTCAGGACCTCGCGCGCCAGCAGGTGCCCGTGCTGCTGAGCGATATCACCGGCCCTTTTTTCATATGTGGGTTCCGGTAGTCGAACTCAGGACCTCACGCTTGCCAGGCAGGCGCTTATGCAGCTGAGCTATCTCACTGGCCCAGAATTTTCCATTTGTGGCATCATGTTAGTGCTCAAAATGTTTCAAATTTTGGAGCATTTCAAATTTCGGTTTTGGATTAGGAAAGCTCAATATGCTGAATGTCATCCAGAGTTGTCAGGGAAGAGAGGAGGGCTGTGGATACTAACTTGGCCTGTGAGTGTCATGGCAGGTCAGAAGGCAAATCCAGGACTGGGTGATGCCAGGGGACACACACCAGGCCTCCCTGCCTTCCCTAGACATGCAGTGTGTGCACATCATGAGGGTTCCAGTCTGGCCAGACAGCGCAGGCCATTCTCTGGAGCTTTGCCAGCTGCCTGAGAAGACATGAGAGAAAATTTAAAGCCAGAATCAGGGTGATCAGAGCAAGGAAAAATAGGAGCTAGATGAGAACATGTTCTGTTTTGTTTCTGACAGTGTAGAAAAAAAGGAGTGGATGTCACCCATAGAGTTCCAGCTTGTCCTTCCACAACCCACCATTGCTACAAAAGACTCAGAACATACTTGAAACCAAAATGATGTTGGTTTTCCTATGAGCCAGGGCCTCAGGCCAAGGAGGAACCATGAAGTAGGAATAAGTTGAACCTGATGGGACCCCAGCCCCAGGAAGAAAGTAGCCCCTGCTCCACTCGCATGGCCTAAAATGCACTAAGAAGAAGCCAGGAGGTAAAAGTTGGGGACGACAGGAATTTTCACGTCAGCCTCTCTCATTTTACTGTTTTTCCTCCCCCAGACTAATTTAATGCATTTTACGCTTTAACACACAAGTCAGGTCTCTATTAGCAGCCAGTCTGTACTCTTTGAAACATAACTGATGCATCAAAAGGGGATCTACTGTGAAAATAAGAACCATGAAGCTTTTTATCACTGTGATTTGCATCCCTAGCTTCCTAGCAATCCATCTGATTTACAATGACATCTTTGGGACTCCACACTTAGACCATTTATTTGGGAACCCTGCTTCAGTTCCTTAACAGCTACCTCCTGACAAGGAACAGTGAAATGTATGCTGTATGTTTTGGGTTTGCTAATCCAACAGTCATTTCTGAGATCCATACAAATGAAAAACATACCAATAAGACACGAAACCCTTAATTACTCTAATGTATGTACCAAGGCTCTCCTCCCAGCTCCTCCCTCCCTGCCTCCCCCACCCCAATCTTCCTTAACTCCTCTGGGTACAATCCAGGAGCTGAAGCCTCCAGCCCATCGCAGTTCTCTTAACTGGCTGCAGGAAATTTGTTTTACAAGGCTGGTTTTAACTGAGCTACCTGCTGTGCACCACATTGCTACTGTTTGTGAAATGAATGATGGGAAAGGCAAGTCTGTGATTTCATTTGTTCAGACCGATTACTCACATGTTGCACACGGTATCATTTGCTTGTCACTTAATGACTGACCAGCCTGCCTGAATCATTAGTGCCACAGCGCAGTGAAAGGAAGACCTCGGCATAATGAGGCGCTGAAGGAAGTGGAGTGCTGTTTTACCTAAAAGAAATGGTGTGCAGAAATCCAGCACAGCTGCAGGTGTTCCAGTGACAATGTGGGAAGCAGTTAGCTTCCAATTTAGCAGAAAATTAAGAGCGAAAAAACTGTTATTTGTGAGAGAAGATACTCATGCAGGCAATCATCCTCGCTCTGCATCCACAAGATGAGCATTCAGCTGTCTTTGTCGTGACTTAAAACAATTGGTATCTTGGGCTGCATTCAACACCAGATTGGTGCTTATTATCTGCAGTTTATTCTTTCTTGGGATATTTTGTTTTTTTTCCCCCCCTATTTTATGGTTAATTTGCTTGCTTGAATGTAAAGCCATTTAAGCTGAAAAATCTGGATTGTGGCTGATCATCGTGCCAGGGCTCTGAGCTGTATGATACAAGATAATTGGCAATTTTCAAATTCATAATCCATTTTGTTTCCCTCATCTCCCCCCTTTCTCCCTTCTACTGGCTTCTCTACTCCTTTCTTTGGAGTAATCTTCCAAACAGGTCACTGAAAGAAGGTGACTGCAAATAAATTCCTCCAGTCAAGACCCTAAACTCCTCAAACTCCCTGTGGGGAAATTAAGGAGCAAAACTCCATGACGTAAACCTATGTACCACCAGGAAAGCAGTCACAAAACCAAAAAAATATATACTGCTCCATGGCAAGATTTAATCCCATTTGGAATCAGCATGCAGAGTCACGCTGGTAGGATAATAAAATTTTTGACTTAATTTGAGGTTTGGTTTGAGGCAGGCAAGACAGCCCTGACGATACGTAAATCAAATGACAGTGTCCCACTTGGTAGTGACAATGGACAGAAGCAGCCAGCATCCCCTATTCCTCTCACCCCTCGCTGTGCCAGTCAAAGGGATGATAGCTACAGATGCCCACATCTCTGCCCACTGGTATAGTTTTCTATTTTAAAGAAATCTAGCCTGTAGGACTTACTCCAAATAGTGTGAGCTTCTCTTCATTCTTTTCTGTTTCCCAGTGTCATGAGAGTCCCCTCATTTCAGTCAAGTTCCTCATAAGCAGCAGTTTCGCTCAGGTTTCCTCCGAGATGAAGTAACATGCTCCCATTTCCATCCTAACCTGAACTCGGGATAATGGTGCCGCTCTCCTACAGTGCTCAATAAACTCGTGTGGATGATAATAGCAATGTGTCAGGAAGACCCGGGAGCTGTAGACCGTAATTCTGCTGTGTCAGCTAAACGGAAGAGGCAGAGTTGCCCTTGGTAAGAGGGTACATTTCTCAAAGATATTTTTTATTCTTTGAAATAGTCAGATCCCCCCCCAATCCAGCAACATCCTTGTCACTTTTCTACTTTTTTTTTTTTTTTTTTGTGGGTACCGGGGGGTCGACCTCAGGACCTCGCGCGCCAGCAGGCGCCCGTGCCGCTGAGCGATATCACCGGCCCCTTTTTCGTATGTGGGTTCCGGGAGTCGAACTCGGGCCCTCGCACTTGCCCGGCAGGCGCTTAAGCCGCTGAGCCATCTCACCGGCCCTACTTTTCTACTTATTGATCACACTGTCACTCTGCTATTTCTATGAACACACTTGCTAATAACACCGCTTAAAACTGTAAAACATTATGCTTCCCCATTTTGCAATAATTTTCCACTTGAATTGTAATGCTATTTTACTTGCATATTTGCATAAGCTCACAGAAGAAAAAGAATAGAAAGCACAGATATGGTGACCAATCATAGACAAAACAAGCAACAAATTAGCAGACCAAGATAGCAGGGAAAAGGCATAAAAGGTTTTCTGCCCTCAGATCCTATTTCATGTTCCTCTTTCATTACTTCGTCTTTTTGAGTTCATGTTACTCTCCAGCCAGATGCGCAAATTCTCTTTCATCATTGCCATGTTTATTTTTCAAAGTGCTGGCAGTGCTGAATTTCCAATTTATGCACTACATCCTGCAGTGTAACTTGGGTTTCCAAGTACTCCCCTACCCATGTGTGGTTTTCATTTTACTACTTCCTCACGCAGATATTCTGTTGTCACCAGCTGGCCTGAGAAAACTCTCGACCATGCTCTATTTTTGTGTCCACTAATAGTCACTCTGTCTTCTGTTCTGCCGGTCTGGTGCATAATATTTTCATTTTCTCTATATTCATTTCCAATATTCCTGTCAGCTTTCAGCATCTACTTCATTAAGCTTCTCTTCTAGTTTATCAGCCACCAGCAATGAAGGATCCTTTGTGAGACCGGGAGAGAATTGATCTTGTTTTCTCACCACAGTTGTGGACCTGCCAAGCCGGGAGGATTTACTGTGTGTCACACAGACTGCTGGAGGACGCTCTGTGTCCCCATTTGTCACGCACTTCCATTGCTCACCAGGCCTGCAGCTTGTGAACTTGTTTCTGAAAATGTTGAAGGGATTATCCTCACCCATAAAATGCAAAATTTGTTTAACTGCCTTAGAAGATTTAACTCTGTCCCACTGGTTTTTCAAGAAAGGCTCATTTGAATTACAAAGTAAAATTGTTGTTGTGGGGGAGAGGAATGTGGTGGCCGCAAACCAGTCATCCTCTCCTTAGGAAGGCAGAACAAGACCCCTGTTAATGGCACATAGAGGAAGCTATCATGTTGGCTTGCATGCTATTCTACACTAGGGAACAAACTTGTGGATAAGGGCATTTGGTTGCTTTTAATTTAAGGAATCTTGGTCCAATCTATCTAATTTTCCAAAGGATCTCCAGTGTGGAAGAACATTTGAAAGGAATTAAAGTCCATTTGCTACATAACTTGGATTAAGCTCCTAAGCAACTGTAAATTCTAAACAGAAGATAGAGTCCAAGACTTAGGGTAGACTCTCCATACTCAGTAAATCCAGCAACAACAACATCCTTCCTACACATACACAACATTCTTGTCTTTCATCATTTACTGAATCGCATCATTTACTGCTTATTTTTGTACCAAATCCACATATAAACCAACTCGACAAACTGTGTATTATGTTCATAATGGAGTCTAAGACTATGTTCCTGTAAAACCATCAGCCAATCAAAAAAATCTCGTTCCCTTATTAAATCTGGATCCTCCACAGAAAGCACCATCTAGGACAAGTAATAAAATAAAATCCCTGTGAAGGGGTACCTGTATCTCTTGATGATCCTTTTTCTTGGACCAACCTGGAAAGTTGGACTTGCTCATCCACCTCTCTCTGCAGATTCCTTGGCAACAGTGGCTCCATTTACTGGATTTTGTGTCCCAAGCAACTATATTGTATTGATGTTTGGCCACATAGTAGATGCTCAGTAAATGGATAGCTGGATAAAATGGATGAGGTATATAGTTTCGTGGCTCTTGTCAAGGGATAATTTGTTCACAATGGAAAGTTTCAACTCAGATGTGTTCAAAGTAATCAGTAAATTTGCGAATTTATAAAAGGTTGGGATGTATATTTTTGGTGAAGAGAATGCTTACTGAATGTGTCTAGAAACATAGAAATAAAGGAGATTTGTAAAAGCAAATATAAAAGAGAATGTGCAGGCATAGTCTCGTGGTGTGGAGAATAATCAGTGACAGGTTCAGGGACAGAGGAGGGAAGCAAGGGCTGCGATGGGGTCAGCTGAGTCAGATGGCCATCCTCTCCGGAGGTGAGAAGAAAGAACCTGATTTTAGTGCATGCAGGTAGTGCGTTTCATGAGCAGGCTTCACACTTGAGTCGGGAAGTTTGCTTCTCTCTTTCTGTCTTTCCACTTCTTGTCCTTGCTCTTAGGCACACTGTGCCCTTCAGCTGCTGGGTTCCTGTATCTGAGAAGAGCGGTGTGATTCACCAAGTCTTACCAAGGCAGGACAACAGAAAGAAGTCCGCACGACCCCTGCAGAAACAGTGTGAGTAAGGAAAGGAGCTGCAGAAAAAAGACACAGAGAGAACGGTTCTATCTACCAGTCAGCATGTACTTCCGCTTTGCCCCATTTTGGCTGTTTGACAGTGGAATACCTGTTTCTCCATTCATCAAACTTTTGTCCCATTGCCCCATTTCCTTTTCTTCTTCCATCTCTTTTGAGCAGCTCTGCCCTAACAAACGAGCCTCCCACCCGCCATTGGAGATCCCGTGTTCTCCGCTCCCTGGGCTGGCTCCCTGGGGTGTGTGGTTGTGCTCTGTGCTTCCACTTTGGCCTTGGCGCCACCCTTGTCCCATGCCCCACACTGTAAGTATGACATCACCTTCCCCTTCTTATTCTTCTTGCCTGTCATCTAATCAGCCCAGCCAAGTAATGTTGGCAGTTCACTGTGAAAGTCTTTTCCATTTTTCTCCACGTTCCCTGTGACTGCCCCAGGCTATGCCTTCACAGCTTTGTTCTTATATCACAGCTGTAGCCTAGATTGTGTTCTCCTCATGACCAACCCTGCCTCCCAACACACACACACCTTCACCTTCTCCGACATGCAGCTGCCAGATTAATACCACAGAAACACAATTTCCACTAAGCTGATCTCCTTTTTTAAGAGCACTCTTTTGATTTTATTTACTTACCTATTTTTGCAGAACTAGGGATTGAACCCAGGGCCAGTGCACACTAGGCAAGTGTGAACTACAGCCCTAACCGTTTTTTCTTTTCTTATTTTTTTTTTTTTGAGACAGGGTTTCCCTATGTTGCTCTGGCTGGCCTTCAGCTTGTGAGTCTCTTGCCACAGCATCTCAAGTAGCTGGAGATGCTGGCATGCACTACTACTCATAGCTTTCTTTCTTTTTTTCTTTTTTTTTAGTGAACAAAAATTATATATATTTGGACTATACAACATGAAGTTTTGCTATGTGTACACATTGTGGAATACCTAAATCATGCTATATCTGTTACCACATATATTTATCCTGTGTGTGTGTGTGTGTGTGTGTGTGTGTGTAGTAAGAACATTAAAATCTTTCTTAGCAGTTTTCAAGTACACAATGCATTGTTATTGCCTATAATCAATGTATTGTACAAAAGATCTCCTGGTCTTACTCTTTGTTTTTTGTTGTTTTTTGTTTTTGTTTTTGTTTTTTATGTGGGTACCAGAAGTCGAACTCAGGACCTCACGCTTGCCAGGCAGGTGCTTATGCCACTGAGCCATATCACCAGCCCTCCTGGGCTTATTCTTACATTCTTTTAAGAGTTAAAAATAGTCTGCAACTTGAGAGAACAGCATAGATAATACACAATTTCATTAAATATTTTCTCTTACTATAAATTTAAATGTGACAATTTTTGTACATCCTTGTAGGAGCACTAGTCTCTACAGTTTAGAATGCAACTGAAATGCCCCAATCAACTACTTAAAGTTTCAACAATCTTTCCTCTCTTTAGATTTCAAGGACCTTCAAACTCTGATTCCACATACCTAAATATGCCTTTGTCCACCCTTCCTTTTTTCCTGCATCTTTGACATTTCTCTCCAAAGATGAAAGCTTTTCTTCTATCCTTGTAGATAAGTTTAAATGGAAAGAAGGGGAACATAGATATATTCAAAGGATGTAAAAGTTACATAAAAACTGGTGTGCATTCCTTTTCACTTAGGATGCGACCCTGACTCAACTCATTCTTTCTTTCCAAGTTCTGCCCTGTGTGTTTTATAGAACCTTCATTTATTGAAAACTCATTTTGAATACACTACTTAAGTCCACTTAAGATTATATTTAACTTTCTCATTTATAAGTTGAGATATTTAAGGGCATTAAACATGTTTTTATAAAAGAACTGGAGCTATTTCTCTTTCTTACTATTTTAAAGCATATTTAGAGACAATAATTTTTGAACTATTATTTTTTCATAACTTTGAATGGATGGGGCTGCTAAGAAAGAAGTAGAGGGGATTTTAGTTCTGCCAAAAAAACCCTCCAGAGCTCAAGAGACCAATCTGGAAGAAAGGAATGAAGAGGAACATGGAAGAAGAGAGAGGGGTTAGGCTGCCAGACTAAGACGTAGAGTGTTGTGTGGAATGGACCAGCCAGTGAGAACGCTCTCATTTCCAGGCAAATGAATGACAAATGGGAGGACTTTCACCTACAATAATGGTAGGATATGTTCAAGTCCACCAAAAAGACCAATAGACTTGGACATATTTATATAATGGATAATTTGATAACAAAGAAAATAAATGTATCAGAGCTACATAAACCAACATGAGTCTTATGAGAACAATATTGAATGAAATATTTATAAAAGCAGATGTAATGTGATACCATTGATTTGAAATTGTAAAACATACAGATCAATATGTCATAAAAATATCAAGAAATACATGGGAGCTGGGCTTGGTGGCGTACACCTGTAATACCAGACTCAGGACGCTGAGGCAGGAGGATCACTGCAAGTTCAAGGCCAGCCTGGGCTACATAGTGAGACCCTGTCTCAAAAAAAACAAAAACAAAACAAAACAAAGCAAAATGAAACAAAACAAACCATGGGAGTAATAAATGCCAAAGTAGGGTAATAGTTTTCTCTGGAAGAAGGGAGTCGAGTATACCTAAGTGGAGGTACACAGAGGACTTCAACTCTATTAGTAAGCATGATTTCTTAAGCTGGGGAATGGGCATGACGTGTTTGTTTTATTTTTTAACCTTGTTTTTATATCTCATAAATACTTCATAGTATACTTTTAAGAATGATTATTTTTTCTAAAATTCTAAATTTTTTAGGAGTTTCAGATTTATAGAAAAATTGCAAAGATAATATAGAGTTCCCAAATACTTGAAAGGAACCCAATTTTCTCTATTATTTGTACCTTATATTAGTGTGACGTATTTGTTACGGTTAATGAGCCAGTGCATTGTAATGAAGTCCATACTAGATCTAGTCCGTGTTAGATTTTCTTAGTTTTTGCCTAATGTCCTTTTTCTGTTCTAAGATCCCACATTGCATTTAGTCATCACGTTTCTTTAGGAGCCTCTTGGCTGTGATAAATTTTCAGACTTCACTTGTTTCGATGCCCTTGATGGTTCTGAGAGTAGTGGTCAGGGGGTACGGAGAATGTGACTCTATTAGGATCTGTCCGATGTTTGTTTTATGATTAGACCAGGGCGTGTGTTTGGGGGAGGAAGATTACAGAGATAAAATTCTCTTTTCATCACATCATGTGAAGGGTCCATCCTACCAGCATGATTTTATCACTATTGATGTTGGCTTTGGTCACCTGCTTGAGATAGCATTTGCCAAGTTTATCCACTGCAAAGTTACTATTTCCCCCACTTTTTGTACTGTATTTCTTTGGAAGGAGGTCACTATGCATAGCCTACAGTTAAGGAGTAGTGTATGTTCCACCTCCCTGAGGGCAGAGTATCTATATAAATTATTTAGAACTTTGTTCAGAAAATTTATCTCTTCTTCCTCACTTCCTTGTCATGGGTATTAATTCTATACTTGAGTTATATCCATACTGCTGTATGTGTTTTGTTACTGCTTTCCATTTCATTCCTGTGTCCCTTTAACATACCTCTATGGCTTTGCTTTGTTTCATTTTGTTTTTGTTTCATTTTAATCACTTCTTTACTCTCAGGTACTAGAAGATGCTCTATACTCATCTTGAATACTTCCTCTGTGGGTCCTAGAATTGGTAATTTCACCACGGAGCCCTAGATACTAAGATCTGGGTGCTAGGTATGCCTGTTGCTAGTGGGATGCTGTTGCTTATAGGCTCTTGCTGGAGACAAGACAGAGCAAGGATATCTGTAAATATCCCTGTGTATTATCATCTTATCTATATTAAACTAAATATGAGGTCATACTGAAGACTCCAACTCCAATCAATTTCCATGTGGGTCATACTAGTCTCTTTCCTCGCTTATTTATAAATTTTTACTCTACAGTGAGAAACTTGGCTCCCACTATAATACATTTAAGCTAATCTAAAAGTTGAAAGAAGAGAAAAAGCTGAATGCTTAAATACTCTCCCTCACTGCAAACGCACTTATCCCATCATTCTTGCCACTTCCTGAAGCAGCTCTGGAAGTCTCTTTCATGAGTCTTTAGTTGTGCTGTTGTGGCTGCCTCAATGACCTGAGTCAGTTCAGAATGTTTGCCTTTCCTGGTCATTTTGACTGTGACCTTGGGGAAGAGCCAGAAGTCTCCATATGCCACATCCAGTTAATAAGATGGATGAGGACACATTGTAATATTTTTATATGACAGAAACTTGCATCAACATTTTGAATTCAGGTCATCAAGGCAATCATAAAAAGACACTCATGAAAGAGGATTTCCAAAACTGCTTCAGAAAGTGGCAAAAATGATGCAGTAAGTATGTTCAAAGCAAGGGGGAGTATTTTGAGAGCAATTAATGGCAATGTGTCTTTTACTGTAATAAATTTTTAAAATTTAAATATTTTCCATAGTGTTTGATCACACAGGAAATGAAAAGCAAAGCTAATAATTGTAGTAAGACTATAAGTAGCCCAGAAACAGAATATCTATCTATCCATACACATGCCTCATTTTAATGTAAAAATAGACTATATACATGTACCATTTTATTATTTTTAATTTTTGTTAGTGTGTTTGCAGTATATAATGGTTACATTCATCATGGGGAGTTGGCACATGTATATAACACATCTAAAACTGAAATATACATGTACATATATATCTACTGTTTACCAAAGAAGTTCATAAAACTGGTAAGCCAAAACATTTATAAAATAACTTAAAGTACTCAAATAAGTTAAAATTAAAACACCTAGAAAACATCCTCGGGATCATCTAAAGTCACCGAAGAAGAAGCTAAGAGAGCCAGGTGTAACCCTAAAAAACAAAAACCCTCAGAGATGCCATAGGGAAAGCATGAGAATTGAGACAGGACATGGAAATAGACAGAAGGGGACAGAGCTTGTTCCATGTAACTATTAGGGGGTGCCCCCTCTGGCATGGAATTTTATTGTGCTGCCTTCGTTAATGCTTTCTCAATGGCACCTGACCACAAAAAAGTAACCAGGAGGAGCTATTGTATCAGTCAGTCTCTCTCTCTTTCTCACTCTCTCTTGCTATATATATATAGGATTGAACCCAGGGCCTGCCTTGTACATGCTACATGGCCTTTATGCTGAACTACATCCCCAGATCTTTTTATTTTTTATCTTGAAACAGAGCCTCCCTAAATTGCCCAGGCTGTCCTTGAATTTGCAATCCATTTGCCTCAGCCTTCTGAGCAGTTGGGATTATGTGAGAGTGCCACTGCTCACAACCCTTAATCATCAATCTTAAGGATAATAAAACAATAGATAATAAAACAGTAATAAACAAGCTGGGTTGGAAAATTCTTTCCAAATTTCAGGCAATGTATAAAACTCATTCACTCACTGAACTTCTTCAGTGCTTTTTAGCACATGGGAAAATTCATTCTATGGATAGATACATGAATCATGTTAATGCACAGCTCTGATAGAAGTATTACAAAAATCTTATAAAACCATTTGACTCCTAACTAAAATATTTACAACTATGGAAAAATTTTAACTTCCTTCTACATTCAAACCAAAGACAAGATGAATAGGCTCTTAGAAGAAGAGACTCTTAAATTTTAGGCACTACCATTCACTTTTGATAAATTACTAATTGTTCATAGTAAATGCCAGTAATAGAAACTAGAAAAAGTCATTGCTTATAGAATCAATTACTTTTAAAATTTTTTGTTTTAAGAAAATCTCTTCGACATAACAATGCTTTTCAGTGATAACAAAAACACACAAAATAATAGAAATATGCTTTTGGGATTTGGGATTTCCACCAAAGGGATAGAATTTTTATTTATTTATTTATTTGCTTATTGTTTTTGAGACAAGGTTTCCCTATGTAGTCCAGGCTGGCCTCGAACTCATGGCAATCCTCCTGCCTCAGCTTCCTGAGCGCTGGGATTACAGGAGTGTGCCACTGTGCCCTGTGATCAAGGGGATAGGAGATGTGACCTTTCCAACAATTTTCTTTGCTCTTCAGTGGAACCACTAAGAGTTGGTCAGTGTTATAACATTGTAAATCAATACAAGACATCGTGTCGTGCAAGTGTTAGTCTATTTGCGGGCGGTATTTTATTGCTACAACCCTCAGAGTAATAAACAGTGCTCTAGCTTGCATGTAGGATTTTGACTATCAGAAGCTCTTATATTTATTACCGCTATAGAGAAAAGACAAAAGGAGACCTATTGTTTCCATGAAAAGAAATCGTCTTGTATTGGGGCTAGCTTGGGGCAGTAAAAAGTAAAATTAAGTTCATTTGTAGTTCAGTTATGTCTGAACTGATTAACACTAAGTGTAACTTGTGAACCATTACAGTTTTCCCAGGCAGGGTTTATGGTTTTCCACAATTATCTGAAAGTATTTTACAAACTTTTTTTTTTTTTTGTGGGTACCGGGGGTCGACCTCAGGACCTTGCGCACCAGCAAGCACCCGTGCCACTGAGCGATATCACCGGCCCTTTTTTCGTATGTGGGTTCCGGGAGTCGAACTCCAGCCCTCGCGCTTGCCAGGCAGGCGCTTACGCCACTGAGCCATCTCACCAGCCCTTTTACAAACTTTTGACAGCAACAAAAGTGTAAAGGTCTACAATTTAGGTGGAAAAAGACAAGCTCTGTAGTAAAACAATTAGACAAGTTTTCTTGGCAACAAAAAGAAGGGATTTACAACACAATAACTGTAATAAAAGAAAAAAAGAGTGATTTTAGATCCATTGAGATGGCTTCAGTGTGCCTCTTTAATTAGAAGCTGAATCCCTTCTTAACTAGAGATTCATATTTCTGATATCATATTATCCGTTCCAAAAGGGAGGATTTATATTATTGATAACACACTACCAAATTGACTATAAAAATGTAGATATTTAAAGTTTTTTTCTACCCACTGGCTACAAATCTCAGGTTATAAAATCAACAAAAACAACTCTGAATTTGTAGCAATGTCCTTCTTTGTTACTCCTAGTTATGAAAATGTGTGATTTTGGGGACTCACTGAACATGTCCCCTTAAGTCTCCAATTTAGACACAGGGTTGTAGGCGAAATTACTTTATTGAATCAGCTATCTGTATTACACTGAACAGTTCTCCAAATATCATTGATTAGAAATGTAGTTACGTTACCTTGAATGTAATTAAAATGTTAAACGTCGCATCTGAATTGCTGGAACAATGGCCCCGAAGCTGAGTAGCTGAAGGGAGTGAGCTGTTGATTCCCACGGTCCTGCAGGCTGGCTGCGAAGCGTCTCTGCAGGTCTCTTGTGAGCTCATTTATTCGGCTGCTGAGCCAGCCTGAGGCTGAGCCAGCTATGACAGGGGCCAGGGCCTATCACCTACGATGTCAGTAGGGACACCTCAGTTCTGCTTCAGTGGCCTGTCACTCCCAGCAGACTGGAATTCTTTGCAGGAGGGTGGAAGTTTTCCAAAGGGTGAAAGCAGAAGGTGAAAAGCTACTTGAAACTTGCATTCATTCCTAGGCTTGGACAGTGTGACTCCACCACGTTAGTCAAAGCAGGTCACAAACCAACCCAGACTGAGAAGGTGGAGAAACAGACTCTGTCATAACTGGAGCAGCTTCAAAACAGTCTGACCGTATCTTCCAACCTGCTGTGGCCGTATAATTAGAGAAACCACAATTTAGTCTCCACTGTTAAGCTCTGCAAATTTGGGAAGAGGCATTCTTTCCTCAAGATGTTTTCCACCATCTTCTGGAGAGGTGCGATCACTACGCAGATCTGTGAGGACTGCTAATAAAAATGACGGCTCCCGCACTCATGCGAAGCGCACAGACATGATAATGGTTGCTCTGCTCGGTTTCACTCACTGGTCACTGTGTTACAGGTAAAAAGGCTGGAATATCAGGCACTTCAAGATGACAATAAAATGAAATCGGTTAGAAACCAGGTATCTTCGGCTCGGGTATTTGTGGACTATGGGTTATAATGGTGTGGAGCTGAGACTTCAGAGTCAGATTGTACGGAACGAAGTCCCAGCTCCACTGTCCGTGAGCTGCGTGATCCGAGGCAGAGTAATTCTCCATAGCTCAGTTTCCTCATCTGTAAACTGGGAGTCATGATGATACTTCCCAACCTGAGGTGTAGATTAACTGATGTAAAGTTCTTAGAAAGTGGCTGGCATCTTGTGACTACTGCATAAATATCCACCGTTTTCAACATCGTTTGTAAAAGGGGACTCCACTGAAGTAGGTATACTGCTCAAGAGGAACAATAGACTTCTTCTAAATGGGATCATTCTGAAAACCAAAACATTACAGCACATTCCATCACATCCCATCTTCACATCCAAGTCAAATGTTTAGGAGAGATAAAAGAAAATAAGAAAAAGATGGTAATTCTGAACATTGCTGAGATACAATTTTAACCAGGCATCTATCTAAAAATCTTCAAAATTTGGAGAACTAGGTCATTTCATCAAATAATTAGGATTGACACAATGCTAAAAGATATGGAAGTAAAAGGTGAAAAGCAGGAAAGGACTGAGTATTTTATTAAAATACCTAAATGTTTAAGAAGCCTGTGAATAATCTCTTAGAAACTGGGGAATGCATAGTGAATATCAGTGTGTTTCCATAGGAACTCTATCTAAACTCATATACATAGTCACAAGCTTCCAGGTCCCTAAAGGTCTGTTCCACACACGGGTGTGTGTGTGTGTGTGTGTGTGTGTGTGTGTGTGTACATGTGTGTGTGTGTACATGTGTGTGTTTACATGTTTATTCTGGCAAGAGTCCAGCAATGCATGTTTTTAATAAGCATCTCAAGAGATTCTTAATGTCCACCACGATATGGGTACACTCTTCCTGCTCAAACATGGGCTGTGAGCCATGGCATCAGCATCTCATGTGAGCTTATCGAAATGCAGAAACTCAGGTCCCATTCCAGACCCCCTGCATCAGAATCTACACTTTAATAGGATCCTCCTATAGCTCTTATGCTCATTAAAGTTTGAAAATAACTACATGACAACTTCTGGTCACAATGGCACTGTTGTTCTCTTTTCCCAACCACTTTCAACCATTACAAAGTTGGCATTTAAATTACTAGCTATTCAATTACTAATAGCATTCTCTTGTGTAAACATCATCGTTTCAACAAGTGATCTCAAGGGGATAAACCAAAGGCTCATATCTGTCATAGCTGGTGTTTATGTCTCAAGGCACTGAGTCTTGAAATGAGGGTTTTAAGATAACAATTACACATGAAAAATAACACAATCTTCTTTTACTAATTGCAAGGAGATAATATTAATCATCACAACCATTGCTACAACTTGACAGTGCGCTTACCTGATAGTGTGCTACTGTCGCATAAATAAAGAGAATCTTACATAACCTTCAGACTCTCCATTGTAAAGCCACAGTATTATTTTATCATTGTATGATATACTTAGGTGCTTTCGTTTAACGTAGAAGTCAGGTCCCCTAATGCTATGCTTTTCCCTTCCTCTATTTCAAGAAACTTTAAAACTTCGGCGCTTTATAACCAGTTGTGTTGTTCAGTTGTACATCACTTCACTATGAAATAGAGCATTCTAATACCAAGACATAATGCTATCTCTTTTAATGACTATTTTCTTATTCATTCATTGACTCAGTGGATAATTATTGAGCTAAACATGGTTCAGGCTTTGTATGCATCGAAGAGATTCAGAGAACAAAATACAGTCTATCTTTGAGAAACGTCCATCTACTAGACAAGACAGTCAAGAACATCCGCAGTCATAACTAGACTCAATTCATAGTTTGTTGGTGTCAAAGGGGGTGCAAAGGACAGGCTAAGGGACACTTTCAGAGTAAAGTGGCCCCTGGGCTGGGCCCCAATGGGTGAGGGCACACAGCGAGGAAAGGCGCTACAGAGAGTAGAAGTGTGCGGTAGCTGGGTACACTTGGGGGAGTCCTCAAACTGTGTTTAGACGTGTGATTCAGCACCAGGTGGAAGGGTCAGAAGATTACCCAGGTGGCAGTGGTGAGCCACTGAAAGCTTTATGCACAGTGGTGTGGT
This sequence comes from Erethizon dorsatum, assembly GCA_028451465.1. Taxonomy (NCBI): domain Eukaryota; kingdom Metazoa; phylum Chordata; class Mammalia; order Rodentia; family Erethizontidae; genus Erethizon; species Erethizon dorsatum. The sequence goes on from CM051835.1 coordinate 83,708,644, forward strand.
CATCGGAAGTGCAGTTTTGGAGGGGCATCCTGGCAGGCATGTGGAGGACAGAACTGAGACAGTGGGAGGGCAGCGTGGAATGAAGGCTGTGGGCATCAAGAGGAGAAGGCAGAGCAGCAAGATGTGTAAAGACAATGTGAGCACCTACTGACACCCATGTAAACACGAGGGGTGCCCAGGGAGCCAACGCCAGGAGGATACCTGCTTGCTGGCCTGGGTCTTGGGTGGGGGAATTGTGTCAGTCACCTAAGAGGGGAACACCACGGGAGGAGCAGCTTTGGGGGAGGAAAGAAGACATGCCCTTGGGAGCAGGGTACATCTGAGAAGTCTGAGGTGTCCAGGGAGGTGGAGAGGAGAGGTGACACTTTGTTTATGGAAGGTCTAATATGTAGGACTGACCATGAATCACCACTGCTCACAGATAAAACAATAGCTGGCGCATGTTGGGAAGGGATTTTCTTCCCTGTTCTGTGCCATTTTCCTTCTGCCCCACAGAAAGTAGAAATTCTTGTGTTTGACCTTCCTCTAAACCACACAGACTTAAGCAAAACAGTCCATTTCCCATTAGGAAGGACTCATGAATACTGATCTTACTGGACACTGTCAGGAGTAGGTGTCTCGCATTTCTCTCACCAGTTGAGTTGACTACTTAAGAATTAGCTATATTCGTTCTCAGTCCTATCTTATACCAGTTGTAGTTGGTATTGTAATTATGTAATTTAATTAAATATTATATAGAGCGATGAAATAAGACTGTGAAAGTAAACTTTTCATTAATATAAAATGAAAGCTGAATCATTGAGGTGACTTAATAAAAATAAGTTCACAGAAAGAAATTATTGTCAAAGCAGGTGGACCAGACAAGAATGATAGCTTAGTTTATCACACCCTGCACGAGTCCAAATACTCAGATTGCTTTGCCAGTGTGTAAATTCCTCACTCAATGAGGAAAGGAAACTGGAGCTGTGCATGGAAGATTGCACTTAGTGAATGTGAGAATGGTGTTAGCAGTTCTAAGCTGGGCATGATGGCACACGGCTGTAATCTCAGCACCCTGGGAGGCTGAGGCAGGGCAATTGTAAGTTCAAGCCCAGCCTGGCAATTTAGCAACTCAGTAAGATCCTGTCTCAAAATAAAAAATAAAAAAAAGGGTGGTGCTGGGGCTGTAGCTCAGGGCAAAGGTCATGGTTCAATCCCCAATACCAATTAAAAAATTAAAAAAAGAAAGGTAGATGTTCAGGGAGGCTATCCGGGGGGCCCATTTCAAAGAAAAGTCTTGGCTTTCCATGAAAAAATTAAATTGGCGGGCTAATATCCATTTATAATTTTACATGGAAATAAAACATGTAATCTACTCATATGAAACTTTTAAAATATTCTACTAAAACTGCCTTTTTTTTTTTTTTTTTGGTTTTCTTTTTTGAGACAGGTCTTGCTCTGTAGTCCAGGTTGGCCTTGAACTCAGTATGTACCCAAAGCTAGCCTCGAACTCTTGGCAATCCTCCTGCCTCAGCCTCCTGAGTGCAGTTTACAGGCCTGTGCCACCACACCTGTCTTCAACCACCTTTTTTTTTTTTCACGTGGGTACCGGGAGTCGAACTCAGGACCTCGCACTTGCCAGCAGGTTCTTGTGCCACTGAGCAATATCACCAGCCCTTTTCTTTCCTTCATGTGGGTACCAGGAGTCGAACTCAGGACCTCGTGCTTGACAGGCAGGTGCTTGTGCCGCTGAGCTATCTCACTGGCCCTTCAACTGACTTTAAAGGAAGTAACCAATATTGGCCCTGATTCCTTTGATAAGAGTTGATACCACAACATAATACTATCAGATGACATAGCTTGAGCTTTTAAAGAAGCAATGTGACCACAAACAGCCTGACTCAAGGCCCCACAAAGCAGAGGAGTAGGATGTTCTGATTGTAGCTGTGACTTTAATTATAAACTTGGGCCTATACAACTTTTCCATTTTTCCACGTCAGGTATTTCTCTTGGAACATGGTAATATTAAGTCAACTCAACTAAAAAGTTCGCATTCCAGACACAGTGAAAGTTTTGCCTTTAACAAGACCACAAATTTTACAATCTCTTTTTCCAAGGCAACTGGAAGGGATCATGAAGGACTGTCTGTTGCCGTGTTGACACTGCAAGTCTAGAGATTCCCTAGAACACGATCTTACTACCTTATTTACTTTGATTTTTCTGTTACTTTTTGGTGGCATTGAGGATTGAACCCAGGGTCTTTGCACTGAGATACATTTCCAGCCTTTTTTTTTTTATTGCAAGCCTCCTACCTCAGCCTCCTGGAGTGCTAGAATTACAGCCACCAATGCCTGGTTTACTTTGACTTTTTAAGAAATGTGTGTGCGTGTGCATATATACATGAGTGAATAAATGTTTAACTTTGTGTTCAAGTGAAAGCAATTATGTGCCATTACAGTCTGTCCATCAGTGTTTCCTGAGATTTGGGCATCATGCTACATTACACCTGTCTGTAATGAGGGCCTAATGGGGCTTACGTAACACCCCAGTGTCTAATCCAACGGTGAGGTTTGGAATAGCATGAGAGAAATACTGCAGCTGAACCTGTCTGAAGCTCAAGCATCCCTAATAGCAATGCGCTCAGTGATTATTAAGAAAGTCAGCAAAGAAAATATTTTCTTTCTTTTCTTTTTCTGTAGAGAAAAATCTTCGGTTAAATATATATAGCACAAGCAAATCTGGGCATAGAGTGGTGGTTCATGGGTCAGATATTTTACTCATGTTGTTCAGCAACATTGACTCTTTTTAACTTTTAAGATTGGGAGATTTCACGTAAGAATCCAGATTTTTTCATGAAATCAGAGGGCTGGCCAGAATAAGCTACATGCAGCCACTTTGGAGAGTATATATCTGACTTCAGACAGGTTCCCACAGGTTACCTCTCTGCTTGCTCTAAGCACTTAAGTTTATAACTCCTGGATTTTAGAAAGTAACAACATTAAATTAGCCATTGATATAAAATTCTAGTCCAAACTTCACATTCATTCAGTTATGCCCCATCACTTTCTTTCAATTCGCCTTTACCAATAACTGATCTCTATCTCTAGTCATGTATCAACACCTAGCTTTTCTAATCTAGATCTTTGTATTAATTGCTATTCATACTCATCTATTGCTACCTGCTTCTAATATGTCTTGATAACCGTCTCCCTTTTTTTATATAATAGCTTTGTTCTCTATGCATGGCTGTGGAGGAGGGTAGCATCCTATATCAGGGGTCAGCCCTTTTTTCTCTGAAGAGCCAGATGGTAAATAATTTTGTTTTTGCACACCATACAGTTTCTGCTAAAATCTGCCATAGCACACTAACAGCCAAGACAATGTCTTAGCTGCCATTTAAAAAAAAAAAAAAAAAGGGTGGTTTGAACAGCAGAAATTTGCTTTTTCACAGTTTTTGAGGCTGGGAGTCTAAGATCAGGGTGCCAGCATTGTCAGGTGTGGTGAGGGTGCTTTTCCTGGCTTACGGACAGTCTCCTTCTCACTGTGCTCCCCTTTTCCTCGCTGTGTGGAAAGAAAGACAAAGACAGAGAGATGGGGACATAAGACCCACCCTTAGGAGCTCATACCCTCAACTGCTGCCTAAAGGTCCATCTCCAAACACAGTCACATTGAGGGTTAGAGCTTCAGCGTAGACATTTTTGCCGGACACCGCTCACGTATAGCAGGCAATGTGTGTAGAGATGAGCATGACAGAGCTCCAGTGAGGTCTTATTTTTGAAAGCAGGCAGAGGGCTAGATTTGGCCTGTGTGCTTTATTTTGCCAACCCCTGTTCTAGATCACTCTTGATTTATTTTGAAAGTCAGTTTTTTGGTTCATTTCTTTTTTCCATTTTTTCTTGCTGTAGAAATTGTTCTCTCTCTAGAGACTAAATGACATGTGAACTATGAAAAATGTAATGCCATTTTCCAGTTGCAAAGATGGCACAGCAGGGCGGGAGAGATAGCTCAGTGGCATAAGCGCCTGCCTGGCAAGCATGAGGTCCTGAGTTCGACTCCTGGTACCCACATATAAAAAAAAAAAAAAAAAGCACAGCATGGACTGCGTGTATGAGTAGCCAAGGAGAGGAATGGAAAAGACCAAGAAGTAGCATTGCTTAGTAACCTAACTTGTTTAACTCCCATTCCGGCAGGTTGCATATGAGCTGCTAAAGGACCTAGGGATGTGTAAAAAGGACCTGAGGGTCACATCACAATCACTGACATCCAAATGCCTACAGCACTGGAGGTCATGACAAGTCCTAAAAGCACGGTCTTTATTTTTGCTGTCATTTGGGTTTTTGAGAGAGGCCTCCCTATATAGCTCAGGCCAGCCTGGAACTGGTGGGCGGTCATTCTGCCTAAATATCCTGAGGGCTGGGATCACAGGCGTGGGCTTCCACACCCAGCTAAAAACCTGTTCTTCAAATCAGTGATGTTTGTTACATTTAAAATAAAAACAGACTGACTGACAAAATAGCTGCACAAAGTAACAAAACAGACTGTAGCATGTGTTCCAAAGCAGTATTTTTTCATTTCATGGGAGCCTGGGGCTGTGAGAAGAAATCATCTCATTGCCCAAAAAACCCAGAAGCTTCACAGAATTTAAGAGCTGCTGAAAGGACCAGGGAGATAGCTCAGCGGCACAGCGTCCGCCTGGAAAGCCCAAGGCCCTGAGTTTGATTCAGTAAAAAAAAAGAGCTGCTGAAAAGAAGACCCGAGGCTGTACTTTAACCCTGGGCAGCAATGTGGCACCACTGGTGATGTGGGAAGGAAAAGGACCCTGCCCAGGCTCAGGGCTGGCTTTGCATCTCAGGGGAGACCCCCCACGCGTGGAGGACTTGCCGTGTGAGCTATGAAGAACAGGGCCACCCCCCGCCTCCCCTTCCCCTTGTATACACTCTTCCCACACAACCTTCGCCTTCAGCATAAGGGGCGCAGCAACAATGCTCTCTGTTGTTTTTGTGGGAAGGGTGTGTTGACATGAGCTACCTAGCTGCGAATGTGAACACGACGCTGCCCGCCAGGGCGCAGCCTGGTTAGCAGGTACCCCGCTTCCAGGGGCTGATGTTTAACCTTGACGTGAATAGTAATTAAGCAGAGCCTCAGATACCAGGGCCTCCTCAGGAGCCAATTAATACTTTGGTGGGGGAGATGTTACATGCAAATTTCCCTGCAAACCATTCAGAGTGACACCACCACCCTGCACCCAGTGGACTGAGCTGGGGAATCATTTGTAACAAAGCCCTGTGGTGCGGGTGTGAACAAATTGTAATTAGGCAAATTAAGTGAGTGTTACATGTATATCAATTAGTTTCTGGTCACAAGATACACAGGGATGAAAACCAGAGAAGGACCCAACTAAGAAAGAGAACTACAGGCCAATCTCCCTAATGAACATAGATGCAAAAATCCTTAATAAGATACTGGCAAACAGAATCCAACAAATCATCAAGAAGATTATACACCATGACCAAGTTGGATTCATCCCTGGGATGCAGGGATGGTTCAACATACGTAAATCAATAAATGTAATACACCATATTAACAGAACCAAAGACAAAAATCACATGATCATCTCAATAGATGCAGAAAAAGCTTTTGACAAAGTCCAGCACCTTTTCATGATAAAAACCCTACAGAAAATTGGAATAGAGGGTCTTTATCTCAACCTGGTAAAAGCTATCTATGACAAACCAACAGCCAATATTATACTAAATGGCCAAAAACTGAAACCCTTCCCTCTAAAGTCAGGAACAAGACAAGGATGTCCACTGTCCCCACTCTTATTCAACATAGTTCTGGAAACTTTAGCCAGAGCAATTAGACAAGAGAAAGAAATAAAGGGAATAATGATTGGAAAGGAAGACGTTAAATTATCATTATTTGCAGATGACATGATACTCTACACAGAAGACCCCAAAAACTCCACTAAAAAACTACTAGATTTAATAAGCAAATTCAGTAGTGTAGCTGCATACAAAGTCAATACTCAAAAGTCAATAGCCTTCCTGTACACAAATAACAAACTTACTGAAAGAGAAATTAGGGAAACAATACCTTTCACAATAACATCCAAAAAAATGAAATACCTAGGAATCAACCTCACAAAGGATGTAAAAGACCTCTATACTGAAAACTACAGTACTCTGAAAAAGGAGATTGAAGAGGATATCAGAAAATGGAAAGATATCCCTTGCTCCTGGATAGGAAGAACCAATATAGTGAAAATGGCCATACTTCCAAAATTGTTATACAGATTTAATGCAATTCCAATCAAAATTCCAACAGCATATCTCACAGAATTAGAGAAAACAATCCTAAAATTCATTTGGAATCAGAAGAGACCTAGAATAGCAAAGGCAATTCTGGGCAACAAAGGCAAGGCAGGGGGCATCACAATCCCCGACTTGAAATTACACTATAAAGCTACTGTGATAAAAACAGTGTGGTACTGTCAAAAAAACAGACCTGAAGATCAATGGAACAGATTAGAAGATGCTGAAACAACCCCAGACATACTAAGCCACCTTATCTTTGACAAAGGTGCCAAACACATTCAGTGGAAGAAAGATAGCCTCTTTAATAAATGGTGCTGGAAAAACTGGCTCTACACATGCCGAAGATTAAAACTAGACCCATATCTTTCACCATGCACTAAACTAAATTCAAAATGGATCAGAGATCTAAATATTAAAACAGAAACATTAAATCTGCTGGAAGGTAGGATAGGTAAAACCCTTGGAGACATTGGTGTAGGCAAAGACTTTATGAATAAAAACTCAACCGCACGGGAACTATCCCAAAGAATCAATAACTGGGATCTCATCTTATTAAAAAGCTTTTGCACAGCAAGAGAAACCACCAACAGAGTGAAAAGACAACCCACAACGTGGGAAAAAATGTTTGCCAGCTGTTCCTCAGACAAAGGATTACTATCGAGAACATATAAAGAACTCAAAAAAATCAGACCTCCCAAATTTAAAGACCCACTCCAAAAATGGGCATCTGAGATGAATACACATTTCTCAGATGAAGAAATACTAATGGCAAATAAATATACAAAAAAATGTGCAACATCACTAGTCATTCGAGAGATACAAATTAAAACAACACTGAGATACCATCTCACTCCAGAAAGAATGGCTACTATAAAGAAATCAACTAATAACAAATGCTGGAGGGGCTGTGGGGAAAAAGGAACCCTTCTTCACTGTTGGTGGGAGTATCGACTGGTACAGCCACTGTGGAAGTCAGTGTGGAGATTCCTCAAAAAACTAGGGTTGGAGGTCCCATTTGACCCAGCTATTCCCCTTCTGGGCATCTTCCCAGAAGAATTAAAAACATTGTACCACAGTGATATATGTGCACCCATGTTTATAGCAGCACAATTTGTAATAGCCAGATCTTGGAAACAACCCAAATGCCCATCAACTGAGGAATGGATAAGAAAGATGTGGTATTTTTATACAATGGAGTACTATTCAGCCATAAAGAAGGATAAACTGGAGACTTTTATAGGTAAATGGATGCAACTTGAGAAAATACTCATAAGTGAAATAAACCGGATGCAGATGTGTAAGCATCATATTGTCTCTCTAGTATGAGAAACTGAAAGAATAAATAAGATCCAAAATGTACAATAGACACGGTGAATCAAAAAGAAACTGGTCAATAAGAAAGAGAGACTGGAATGGGGAAAAGAAAGAAGGGAAAGGGAAAAAAAATTGTATATGTATATAAGATGGTTAAGATAGATACACTACCAGTTTTACTTAGTTCATTGAAGAGTAAGGTTTGAGCCAATAATGTTTGGACAATTGAATGCTAATGTCTGGTATCCTGAATAACTAACTTAAAGATAATAATACGTAGTGCATTGACCATTGTTACCCTCATATTATGTTGTTTTGAAAATTTGTTCTTTTTTTGATTTGTTTTGTTTTTTCTTCTCTTTAAAAAAAAAAAAAGATACACAGGGATGGGTACCACCTTTGTCACATAGGGAAGGCTTCATCTGACAGCAGCATCCACCAAACTCGCCTCCCTTCTGCTCCTTCCGCACCCCCCACCCCCAGCAGAAACCATTGTCCCATTTAATTCTCCTCCAGTTACTTCCTCCCCGTTTATTTACTTTATAACAACTATTTATCAACACACTCACCAAGGAGCCTTCAGATTTTAAAAGAGGATAAGAAAAGACATTCCTTGGCCTGCTCCCAATGATGTGTATAAAACCCATGTATGTAGCCCAAATTGCTCTTTCTGGGCACAAAGTGATAACATCCATTTCCTCTCCCACTGAGGCGAAGAGTGTGAAATCAGGCTGTTGAAAGGACACCGGGCACAAGTTGGGACTTCCCCACAGAGCAAATTGTTTGGGGAAGGCACATGATTCAATATAATTGTCCCAAGCGAGGTCCCCCTACTGTGGACTTATGTGGGACTGAATCATCCCAGGAAGCAAAAAGCCTTGCAGGAAATGTAGTTAAATACTCGGCCTCTCTGTTCTTGCTGCTTAGACAGAGCATGGGGCTGTCACCCCCCCCCCCCCACACACAAACACACAAACACACACTCTTGTGCCCCTGTGAAACTGTCTAAATTTGCACACTAACACTTTATGGAAGAAGAACAAAATAATTTCTTTACTGTAGAGGGCCCTAAGAGGAAAAGAGTAAATAAAAGCAAGGTTAGGTCCCCACTATAATTTAGCTCTAATGGTTCCTTCATAAACCTGCACTCACGTACCATTATTTAGTTTTCCATGGAAGTTACTGTTTTTTACTCCGGCAAAACTGGCCACTCAAGAGGTAGAGGGTTTCCAGGCTAAAGGGTCACTGGGACGGGACAGTGGTAAGCTACGCACTGTATGGCAAGGTGGCCTGGTCCTGGTGGCCAGCCTGCTGCAAGGGCACGGACAGCCGCTGGAAGGGGGACAGCCTGGTGGGTAGGCGCCAGAGGCTGGAGCCTGGCTTGGCCTGTGTGGTCTGAGGCAACTGGCTATAAGGACCGAGAGCACAAGGACAAAAGGACATCCTGTTCCACACTCATGAAAGGACCAATGCTCCTCCCCACATCAAAGCCCCCAACTCAGCAAAATGCTCATGGCAGGGCCAGTGAGATTGCTCAGTGACATAAGCACTTGCCTGGCAAGCACCTGAGGTCGACTCTCGGTACCCACATAAAAAAAAATGCTCATGGCAAATTGGGGATGATTTGATGGATAGCATTTTACATTTATGTTTATACTTATTAAGTGACCATTTGTAGGTTGTACTATATGGCTGGCTGACTGGATGATGAACACAGTCCTTCCTCCTTATGCTCAAGGGGTTTCCAAGATGCTTCTCCTAAATACCAAAACCCACGGATGCTAAGTCTCTAGTATAAAATAGCAGAGTACTTGCACATAACCTGGGCATATCCTCCTGCATGCTTCAAGTCGTCTCTAGAATACTCATAACAGATCAGAACAAGTGCTATGTAAGTGTTATTGTGCTATATTGTGTTTATGGAACAATGACATGGAAAAGCCTATACATGTTCAGTACAGACTAATCTTCCCCTAATATTTTTGAGCTGCAGTTGCTTGAATCTGCAGATGGGGACCCTGTGGGTATAGAGGGCTGACTGTACTTATTTACACTGCACTTATTTTTTTCCTGCCCTCTGTACGGTTCACCGTCTGTGGTGCTGACTAGTCCATCATCCTATGTTAGGCAGTGTCTCTGTGTGACCACAAGCTCTTCAAAAGCAGACCCCCAGCCCTCTCTTTCTTTTGTGCCTGTGTCCTACCCCACATCCAACCCCCTCAAAACAATGCACTACTGAGCATAACATAGCTCAACTGGAACATAGGGGAAGCAAGTAAAGTCCTTAGGAGCTGTAGAGTCAAGGATTCATGGATACTTACAACAAATCTTCAGTGGCCCTGTGTACCTACATGGTTTCTGCCAGTGTCACCAACCTCCCTGTTATTGATCCCTGACTCTACTCTCTCTGCTGTAATCATACTGAGCTGGTCTTCAGTTTTTCAAAATAATAGCATGTTCTTTCCTGATACTAGGCCTTGTCTTTCCTGTTTGTCTTTTATCTTTGTCACACCGATGGATGAACAACTTCCAGTTGTTTCTTTTGTGTCTCAGCTGAAATCTCACCTACATTTGGAAGTCCAGAAATGTTAGGGTCTCCCTTCATACACTCAGCCATCTGCTCTCTTTCTCTGTAGTTCTCATCCTATATGGATTATCCCATAGATGTCCTTCCTGATCTACTTTAGCTTTGATGAGGAGGAAAGAATGGTGGCTGCCTTGTCCACCATTGTAATCTCAAGTCAGTAACACAGTAGATGTATATATTGGATCCACGTCAATGGGTAAGTGGAAGGAAGGGAGGATGAGTGGATGAAAAGATGAATGGTGGTTTGGGTGGGTTAATGGATGGACAAATGGATGGATGGATTTGTCTTGTCTGATCCATTGTTGTCCCCCTTTTTGTAGTACTAATGGTTGAACCCAGGGCCTTTGCACTGAGCTATATTCCCATCTTTTTAATAAAAATTTTAATTTTTAAAAATTTGATAGAGGGTCTCACTAAGTCACTAAGTTGCCCAAGCTGAGCCTGAACTTATGATCCTCATGCGTTAGCTTCCCAGAGTACTGGGGTTTCAGGCATGTACTGCTGCAGTTGGCTCCCATCCCTCCTCTTGGAGTTGGAGACCCAGAGCTCCTCTGTGGGCTGGCTGTCTGGAGCAGGTCTAAGAAGGCCTGGGGCTGAGAAGGGCAGCCCCTGCAGGGAGTAAATCAAAGGGCAGAACCAGCCTTGCTAATCAGAGGCAGAGGCAAAATAAGAAACCACAGGGTTGTCTGAGAAGACCATGGAGAACAGATGTGGGGTGTTGCAGCCAGGCTCCCCAAGAAGGAGGGAAGCAAAGAGGGAGGAGTCTGGAAGCTGCCTTGAGGGGGACAGTGTTTAGTGTGAAGCTTTGTTACAGAGAATCTTGCTGGCTGCTTTCAGTGATGAGAGAGGAGTTAGTGAATATGTTAAGCCATTCTAGACAGATGTGCAAATTTGGGGACAGAGTCACCATTTAAAAGCAAAGTCCCAGAAGTTATTCCTCATTTCTGATCTCAAGTCAGTAGGCTAATGAGGGGGTGGAAATCTCCAGTTTTTCATGCCCTAGCTCAGTGGCTTTCAAACCTGGCTAGAAATAAGAATTACTAAAGGGCTTTTCAAGAACATCAATACCTAGCCCCAGCCACAGAGATTCTAATATTTTACATTGCACAGTCCTCCCAGTGAGCAACTGCAGTGTGAAGCCAGGATGGAGAAGCAGCTAGTCCTGCTACTGGAGTTCTGTGATCTTAGTGCTCAAAGCGGGACCTGTGGACCAGCACATCGCGCAGGATCTACTTAGCGTCTCAGAACCTCAGATCTCAACCAGACTACTGGATCAGCAATTGCATCTCAGGAGCATGTCCAGGGGGTTCATATGCACATTGGAGTTTGAGAAGTACACCTTTACTTAGTCCAAAGGTTACAAGAAGCAGCAGGGGCTGCCATAAAGTACACGTACATGGTCAAGTGGGATTCCAGCGTGCAGTCATAGATGGCTTTTATCAGGTTGAGACAAAGATTTTCTGTTCCTATTTTCTTCAGGGTTATGTCATGAATGAATGTTGGATTTTTTGTCAAATGTCTTTTCTGCATCTTTTGAGATGATTGCGGGATTTCTGTCCTTGCTTCTGTTTATGTGGTGTATTACATTTATTGATTATATATGTTGAACCATCCCTGCATCCCTGAAATGAATTTTACTGAGGCAGGAGATTAAGGCATGCCAGGCTGGCTGAAAAACAGGATGTAACCTGTCGGTTACAAAGATCTGGAACCGAGGGTGAGCAACAGGATGTGCCCTGTCAATCACGGCCAGTGATGCATGGGCATAGCAACTTCCAAAGGACCAGATCTGAGAGAGTAAAAGACGGCAGCCATTGACTCAGCCGGCGCTGCGATCTTTCTGTTCTCGCTGTTTCTACAGTGGCCCCTCCTGCATGCAGGACGTATCTTCACTTTTCTTGCCTTCTTTGCTCTTCTCTTTCTTCACTTGTTCCCTTTTCTTCATTTACTTTAAATAAAAGTTGTGTTTACCTGTTCATCGCTTGTCCTGGACAATTTTTGGGCTGGACAGAAAGAGCCTGGAATCACCAAACACCGTGCCATCTGGCAACACTGCTTGGTCATGATGTACAACCTTTTTCATTTGCTGCATTCTGTTTGCCTGTATCTTACTGAGGATTTTTGCATCTTCATTAAAGAGATTGGCCCGTAGTTCTCTTTTTTGGTTGCGTTCTTCTCTGGTTTTGGAATCAGGATAATGCTTTCTTCCAGGAATGATTTTAGGAGTACTGCTTCCCTTTTGATTTCATTAGTAGTATTGGCACTAGATCTTCTCTAAAGTTCTTATAGAATTCATCAGTGAACCCATGAAGACATGGGCTTTTTTTAGTTGATAATTTTTTAATTACTTCTTCAATTTTGTTGACTGATATTGTATTATTCAGGATTTTATATTTTCTTGGTTCAGCTTTGGTACTTCATATGTGTTTAGAAATTTATTCATATCTTCTGAATTTTTCACTTTATTAGATTACAGGTTCTCAAAGTAGTTACCGATGCTCTGGATTTCTGTAGAATCCATCGTTATTTCACCTTTTTCATTTCTAATTGCATGGATTTAGGTCTTTTCTTTCCTTATTTTGGTAAGATTGGCTAAGAGTTTGCCTATATTGTTTAATTTTTCAAAAGACCAGCAATTCGATTCATTGATTCTTTGTATTGATTTTTTAGTCTCAATTTTATTAATTTCTGCTCTGATTCTTATAATTTCCTTCCTTATACTAGCTTTGTGTTTGGATCATTCTTGCTTTTCTAGGACCTTGAAGTACATCATTAGGTTATTTCTTTGAGCTTACTGTTTTTCTGATGTGGGAATTCATTACTATAAATGGAAATTTGTTAAAACAAACTTTCACACGAAATTATCATGCCTTATAACAAGTGACAGATGTCATATTTTTCTGTAAAAATATATTTGTATATACGTGTATATGTATATCTCCTGTACATACATGTTCTTATATATTTTTTCATACATATTATGTAAGAGAGAAATCTTTTTCTGATTCAGTTTCGTGTTGCCTCAAATCAATTGATAAATGATTTTATCAAACAAATGTGCAATTATATCTATATTTCCAGATGAATATTTTTCAACTGAATATATTCCACATGTGTTGCATATAGTAGATGCTTAATAAACAGCTTCAGAAGAACAAGAGAAACAGGTTGAATTTCATAGCTGGCAGGATTGATGGTCAGAAACAAAGTGAAGTTCAAGAAAATACAGCACTTGATATTCTTGTACATGTGAACCTCTGGACTGAGATTCATGCCAGCTATGCGTTAAATCTCTGCGAGAGATGGAACAAAACCCAAGTGTTGGCATTCACCAGTCTAGGAGCCTCTCACTCACAGACTGTGCAATGGCATGAAGGAGACTAAGATGTTCTAGGACAGACAAGTCCTAAGAAGTACGACATGTGGAATGTGAGGTGCCTTGTGTGGCCTCCTTCATTATCAACACCCAGCTAGCAACACGGTTAAGAAGCACCCGCAGGTTTGAGCGTCTGTTCTAGGCATTACACACCAGCAATGACTAAGACACAAACTCGCTGCTCTTAGGGGACTCATAGTTCCAAAGGGGATGTGGATCCGGGGTTGCACTGAGAAGTAAAAAACAAACTGTTGGTGAGGACTAAGGGGTGAGGGATGTTTTGCACAAGAGGTGAGTTTTACAATGAGTCTTAAAAGATGCATTTGTGTTCACCTAAGTGAAATAGTGAAGGAGAAGGGAAACTGTCAGGCATGGGAAATAATTCATGCAAAAGCAGAGGATCCTAAGAGAGCAGGGAGCTCAAGAAATTAAGAGAATCTCAGCGGGGCCGGTGAGATGGCTCAGCGGCGTAAACACCTGCCTGGCAAGCACGAGGTCCTGAGTTCGACTCCCGGAACCCTCATACGAAAAAAGGGCCGGTGATATCGCTCAGCGGCACGGGCGCCTGCTGGCGTGCGAGGTCCTGAGGTCGAACCCCCGGTACACACACACACACACAAAAAAAGAGAATCTCAGCAGTAGGTAGCGCTCTGGCAAAGCAAGACTTCCTCCATAAGAAAGGGCCAGATGAGGAAAGGCTTATAAGCTTTACGAAGTGTGGGTTTTAGTCTAAAAGCAGTGGAAAGCCACTAAAGGAGAATCGAAAGTGATGAAACACTCATATTGATTTTAGAAGATAAAGCAGCAAAGAATCCGTGGTCAAGTGCAGCTCTCAGAGACAGTAAGACCTTTCATTTTCATGAAAATGACAGGAACATCGTCAGCAATTTTAGACCCCAGACACATAGCACTCAGGGCACCTTCAGATCAGGCAAAGCGCAGGCCAGGAAAGAGTGAAGGAGGAGGGGTGCCCCAGGCCGGCGTCTGCCACCGCCCAACTCCCGTCCTTAGCTACCAAGTGGGCAGCCCTGGGGTCAGGGGAGATTGTGCAACAAGAATGGGTTCTGCAGAAGAGGACAGTGATGAGGTGACCTCTGGGCTACAGTGAGTGCCCCTGCTCTGGGAAGTGCTGACCCACAGGAGAGGCCCCCAGTCGTCCTGTGCTGTGCCACTGCTGACCAGTGGAGGGTGGTGGGTGACTGCTGACTGCAGCTGAGCTGGGCCTGTGCGCATCCGTTGAGACCTTGCATGCTACAGTGGCTGGCGCTGAATCTCATCAATGCCAGGGCTCCAGAGAGTGAGGGCACCGCTCGCATCCTCCAGCTGCTGTCAGCAGACAGCACAGCTCTCAGCCAATTTCTTCCCTTCTTCAACATGTTCCACTAACATGTCCCAGGAACTACCCTGTTTCCTTTCTGCCCATTTCCCCTGTGACTGATACTTGAGTGACATGAGAGGAAGGATGTGGGACAGGACAAATTAGAAAAGGAGAAAATGTGAGGCAAATTCTGAACTGGAAGGCTCTCCTCGTTTGTGTGTGGCCTTAGTGCCCAGTATAAAATTTCCTGTCACAGACAAGGCTGGAGGGGGTGTTGAAGACACCCCCCACCTCTCTGTTAGTAACTTGTTTGAATTGTGTAGAATTACTGTACATCCCAATTCTGAATTTATATGAATTCTAGATTAACATGTATTTCTATGATCTGCAAACCTAATTAAAATTCTTAATGTTAGTTAATGTATCTTAACATATATTTCTATAATGTGTAGGACTACTTAATTTAGCATAATTATCAAGATGAGCTGTATTGAACATTACAAGAAAATTGCAACCTGTCATAAAATAAGAGGCACGTATTACAGCAGAGTCCTCACCCTCTGAGATACCCTGCTAGAAAATCCAAATAATGCAAATACATCCTCGCTCCCCAATTTGATGCTGCTTTGGTGATTTGATTAATTATTGTGAAGTGAAACAGCTAACAAAGAAGGATAAATAAAAATAACTTCTTGTATCCAAAAAAGGGTGTAAATTTTAACTCTAACACCCAACAGCAAATGTGAGCAAGAATTATAAACAATGGAGCCGGCTGAATGAATTAATATGCATCAGCCTTTGCGGCCAGAAATAGGTCCCGGTATTGTACTGGTACACTGTGGTTCCGCTCAACTGCAAATTTGGCTTTTCATTTCCACTTCTCCTGGGAATTTGGAAACTGTGTTCTTATTAACAACTGGGAGGAAAGCAGCAGAGAGGAGCCTGGGAGTGTCAGCATCTCTCCACGAGCTTTGCCCTTTTTCCTAGACGTGTGATCTTTGTAAGGCCTTTCTGTGTTGGGTTGTGTTTGGTTTTCATTTCTCTTAATTTTTTAATGTGGACTAGGTAATTCCAGTTTTGATGTGGGATATTGTCAAATGGTCCCCATGCCCAAAAGCTGGATATCAAGGAGGGACAACGGGGAACAGAAAGGTTCCCCATTCACCTGATCCAACTGTTCCTTCCATTTGCCTGTTTCTCTATTTCCTGGTAACTTTTTTTCCTAAATGGTCTACCATGGCAGCACCCATTTCTTTGTTGCCCAAGACTGAGTCTGGGCAAAACTACCACCTACCCTGCTTCCTCTCTGGGTCCAAGCTCCAGTGCCCTTCTGGGTGTGGCCTCCGTATTGTCCAACCCCAGAGGGCCCCTTCCAAAAATGGTCCTTGGCTCTCTGTAATCCCCTCTTCCTTGCCCTACAAACTTTTCCACTGCTTATGATTTAAAATTCTCATCAAATCTTCACCCTTGTTTCCTTAGAGTGGGTGATCTCAGCTAGAAGTTCGATTAAAAAGGGGGGCTTTGTGTGGTCCATACACAGAAATGGCTGGGCTGCAAATTCTAACTATTCGTGTTTAATAGCTTCTGCCTAGTCGGCTAGATTCAGAGCGCTTATGAACTGTGACTTCATCTAGACTCAAACCAGCTTGTCATGGAGCCATCAGATTCAGTCCCCTCTCCAAAAGAGCAAGATGCCAACGTTCTTCTTTGGCGTTGTGCTTAGTGGGCATCTGGTCTTAGTATTGCTAAGTACCCAATTTCACTAAGCCAGTCATGCATCCCCACATCATTCACTAAAGCCAGAAGAATGCCGTGTGATAGTATGCACGTGTGTGCATGTGTGCCTTCTCTCACACACACTCATACACACACACACACACACACACATAAAACTATGGTTGGACAGTAACCCTCTCTGTTTGGGGGGTCTTATTGCAACATGGAAGAAATGCATCCAGGTCACATTAAGGTTTTTAAAAACACATGGTTTGTTTTCATTTCTCTTACTATAAAGTACAAAAGCCACGGCTCCTGTATTTGAATTTCTTGACTGTCCTGTGTCATTAAATCTCCATTAACTTTTTATTCATGGCACCAACCTTACTTCTGTTAGTACTCATGTGACTGCCTCATGCTCAGGTGACAGCTACACACTGACTCTTTTGCCAGTGAGGCATTTGTCACCTTGGAGCATCACCAACACCACTGGGAGTGCTGTGGTGGGACAATATTGAAGCATTTGGGTACCAAGGGGTAGGAGGTGAGGGTCTTTCTCTGAACAGGCTGTTCATACACAAAATGACAACTGAAAGCTCAGAGTACTATAGAAGTGGCCTGGCAGATGGGATAAAAACCATAAGCCAATACATATGGATGAGAACAGAGATCTGGAAAGACAGCAAAGATTGCAGGTCGAGTATGAAAGGCCTAAATTTGGTGGATTATTAATATATCTACAGGGATAGCTATAGGTCAGAGAGGTTGGTCAAAGCAAGAAGACATGGGCATGAAGAGTGGAAGAGATCATGGCTGGCAGGGTCCCCTAGAGGGCTGCCTGGAAGACGGAGGCCCACCCACCAGAACAATGGAAGCCACGGGCTGTTGCAGCTGGAGCCTATTATGTACTCCAAGGCTCTGAGTCTTTGCTCATCAAGCAATCCTCTGATAATTTGGCTGCTGGTGCAGCTTATCTGTGTGGAACAATTGTATCTATGACAGTCTGATTTTATACATCAGTTTCTTGTGAGCTTTTCAATGTGAGTCAGCCTTCCTAAGAGTTACAACTCTGGGACTTTTATTTTCCTCCTACAGTCATGGGAATTGAACCCAGTGCCTTCACATGGAACTACATCCTCAGCCCCTGGGCTCTACACCCATTTTGCTTAAAATTTTGAAAGAACCTCAAAAGTTCCTAAATTGCCAAGCTGGGCTCAAATTTGTTGAGATACTTCTGCCTCAGCCTTCCAGAATGGTGAATTACAGGTGTGTGCCACCACACTCAGCTAACTCTGGGACTTTGAAAAGTCACATTCCTCTGAGCTTGCAGAACTGATGGCCAAACTCTCTACCTAAAACAGATTAAAATCTCTTCTCCCTTTTCCTGTTACTAACAGAACTCTGGAGTTTCATCTGGATACCTGCCCTCACAGAATAAAGGCCGTATTTCCCCGATTCCCTGTGCCTTCGGGCTGTATGACCAGGTTCTGGAAGAAGAAACACACGAGAAGTGATGTATACAATTCCCAGGTTATGTCCTTTGCTGAAAAGAACGGGCCCGTGTTCCCTCCCATGCCTTCTTTCTTTTTCCCACTTCTGGAATGTGGACAGGTAGACTTGGTGGTGTGGAAATAGCCTACAAAGTGGTAAATACAGAAACCAAGGTCCTTAGCACCAAATCATCCCGGAACTTCATCCTTTCGATGATTACAGGAGAACTAATTACACTGTACGCTGCTGAAGCCGTTATTATTTAGTTGAGTATCTGTTACACCAACAGACTGCACCCTAACAATATTGTACCTAAGCAACTCGCGTCTTAGAGGGCAGCCACCGAAGCTTCTCCAGGCCACGGCCTTCCAGTCACCACACCTGGGGGCTGGACTGGCAACACCTACCCAGTGGCCTAATACAACAGTGGACAAGCAGAAAATCAAATGGTGGAAATGCAATACCAAAGTGCTAATGGGAAATATGCACAGGAAGAAGTTAAAAGGGACCAACAGTGGCAACCACCATCATCAACCATTTTTTATGTGTCAGGCACACAAGAGGATTAGCATAGTTAATCCTCACAGCAATCTAAAGTAGTAGACATTGTCTCTGGTTTGTTGATGTTGTTATTTTGTTTTGTTTGGTTGTTTGAGACAGGGCCTCACTATGTAGTTCAGGTTGGACTTGAACTCACCAGTGATCCTCCTGTCTCAGCCTCCTGAGTGCTGGGATTACAGACATGTGCCACCATGCCTGGCCATCATCTCTGTTTTTACAAATAAGTAAGTGCAGGCACAATTTTAAAATGTACTGAAAGTCACACAGCTGGACAGTGCTAAAGTTAGAACTCAAATGAAATTCTCTTTTGTTTTTAGTTAATTAGTACATGTATGTAGTACATAATGTTTACGTTCCTTGTGTGGAGTCAGTGCATGTACATAACACATCCCAATTCCTCTTTTTCATCTCTTATCCCTTCCCTCCCTCTCTCTACTTCCACCTCTTGATCCTCTTTCCATTTAAGAAAGATCTCTCTACTTCCTATTATCTATCTTTTATTTTGCTCTGTATTTTGATTCTGGGTTTCTCATAAGAGAAATAATGTGATATTTAACTTTTGTGTCTGATTTATTTCACTTTTAATATTATGGTCTTGACGTGTATCTACTTTCCTATAAATGACTCAAATTTATCTTTCTTTGTAGCGGAGTAGTACTCTATGGTGTGTAAATACCACATTTTCTTTATCCATTCATTTGTTGGTGGGAATATAGGCCACTTCCAAGATTTAGCTATTATGAATTTTGCTGCTATAAACATCAGTGTGCATGCATTTCTGTACTATGATGTCTTTAACTCTTTCAGGAAAATACCTAGAAGGAGAATAATTGGGACGAATGGACTTTCTAGTTTTAGTTTTTTGAGGAATCTCCACACTGATTTCCATAATAGTTGTACTAGTTTACACTCCAGCCAAAACTGCAGAAGGGTTCCTTTTTCCTTGAAGCCTCTCTAACATTTGTTATTATTTGATTTCTTGGGGATGGCCATTCTTTCTGGGGTAAGATACAATCTCAGTGTTGTTTTAATTTGCATTTCTCTAATTGCCAGTGATTTTTGACCATTTCTTCATGTATTTATTGGCCTTTTGTACTTCTTTTGTGAAGTGTCTATTCGTTTTGCTTGCCTGTTTTTTGATTGGGTCTTTTGTGGGTTTTTTTTTTTTGGGAGGGCGGGATCTAATTTTCTTGAGTTTTTAATATATTTTATATATGATTCCTCTGTCTGACTGGCAAAGGTTTTTTCCCATTCTGTAGGTTGTGTTTTCAGTCTGCTGCTTGTTTCTTTTGCTGTTCAGAAGGATTTTAATTTAATATGATCCCATTTGTTGATTCTCAGAACTATTTCCTATGCAATTGGGGTTGTGTTCAGAAAGTCCTTGCCTATACCTATGACTTCAAGAGTTTTACCTATCTTGTCTCCCCGAAGGTCCAATTCTGTTTGTCTCTAATGCTTCACTGACAAGTGAAACCTTATGAACGAGGCAAGCTAACACACAGCAGTTGTCTCACCTTAGACATCAGCTGCCTGGCTAGATGAGGGACCAGGCTGGGAAGAAGTCAAGATTATATATTTCAGAAAAATCTTTAGGTATACTTATTTGATTCCTAAACTACTTATATACAAGAAGGGGAGGAATTATTTAAGATAGTAAATATTTAAAAAATTCATCGGATCATTAACTTGTAGCACAAACAACCACTTACTACACTTTGGAACTTTCTACGGAATAACTCAGGAATCTGGGCAACCTCTGTTTGCCTTTTGTTCAATTGTATTGTTCAGAGCCATTAACCTCATCATGCACACCACGTTGATCAGCTTCCATCTTCTTAAGCTGGGAGACTGCAGATGTTTTTAGCCAAGTTATTTTAGTAATTATCTGGAAATGATTCTCACGTTTCAAGTGTTTTGATTTTTTTTTTTTTTAATTTTTTCACTGCTAAATTAGAGCCCATGTATTTCCCATTTGGTGCTTAGGAAACATTAGAATTGAGTGGTCGTTGTCCTCCCAGCTTCTGGGGACACATAGATGAACACAGCACAGTCAGCCCGAAGGGATCCACAGGAGCGGGAAACCCTCGTTCCCTGCAGCGAAGGGTCACAGTGAAACTGCATAGGCAGGAAGATGGAGCGAGAGGCTGGAGCATGGGGTGAAGAGCAGCCCCACTTTGGGAGCGACTCTAGGCACATTTTGCTGAGTGAGATGTTCCAAGGGGTCCCATCTTTTCTCCCTGTCTTCTTGCCTACTCTCCTCTGGTCCAGACCTGAGAGATTCTAGGGTGAAAATGCTTTTAAGGAGAAGGTGATGGTTCAAATTGACAGTTCATTCTCAAATACATTTAAAAATGTCTCATACCTGTACTAATAAACTAAAATGAAAAACATCATATTTGTGCCAAGAAATTGCAAATTAGTCAATATCTCTTTTTGCTGAACCACCATACAGTCATCGTCGTTGGTGAGATGAACTTACCCAGCTTCCTAGGAAAAAAATCTGTGACGTGAAATTACCTTGGTCATTTTAAAATGCAAAATGCTAGGTTACTCTGGGTGTGGTGATACATGTCTGTAATCTCAGCACTCTAGGAGGCTGAGGCAGGAGGAGTGAAAATTCAAGCCCCACTTGGGCAACTTAGTGAGACCCAGTTTCAGAATAAAAAATAAATAATGGCCTCATGTAGCTCAATGCAAAGGCCCTGGGTTTAATCCCCAGTACTGGGAAAAAACAAAAACAAAAATCTAGGTTAATGTTAGGAATAGCCAAAAAAGTGGGAGGGAAATGGCTGTGGGTGTAGCTCAGTGGTACAGCACTTATCCAGCATGTTCGAGGCCCTGGATTCTACCATCAGCATCACAAAAAAGAAAAGAAAAGAAAAGAAAGGAAAAGACCTTTGTATATCATGTGGCTGGCTTAACTTTATTAAGTATATCTACATGGTATTTTGTTAGTTACTTTTAAAAATCTCATTGGGACAGGGGCCGGTGAGATGGCTCAGCGGCGTGAGCGCCTGCCTTGCAAGCGCGAGGGCCCAAGTTCGACTCCCAGATCCCACATAGGAAAAAGGGGCCGGTGATATCGCTCAGCGGCACGGGTGCCTGTTGGCGCATGAGGTCCTGAGGTCGACCCCCTGGTACCCACAAAAAAAAAAAAAATCTCATTAGGACAAAGGAGGCAGCTCAGGAGGAATCAACACTAAATAAAACATAACTTCAAAATTATTTTAATTTTTTTTGAACACAGGGTCTCACTATGTAGTTCAGGCTGGCCCTGAACTCACTGTGTAGCCCACACTGGCCTCGAACGTGTGGCGATCCTCCTGCCTCAGCCTTCCAAGTGCTGGGATTACAGGCCTGCATGACCAACTGTAATAAAATGCTGAAAGCAGTTAGACAGCTAGCTTCCAAGCTCCAAACAAGGTTGAATATGAAGAATCAAAGATTCAAAGGAAAAGGAGATATATTTGCAGAGTTGCAGCGTCACGAAGATTTTTGGCATTGTAATTATTGACAGATAATAGAAAGTACATCTTTTTCTGACAAGTTCCAGAAATATCACATGGGGGGAGGTAGAACAAAAGATTTGGCTTAAAAAAGCTAAACTCCGGCTGGTGATACAGCTAAGCAGCATAAGCGCCTGCCTGGCAAGCGAGAGGTCCTGAGTTCGACTCCTCGTACCCACATAAAGGAAAAAAAGGGCCGGTGATATCACTCAGCAGCACAAGTACTTGCTGGCAAGCGCGAGGTCCTGAGGTCGACTCCCGGTACCCACATAAAAAAAAAAAAAAAAAGCTAAACTCAATAGTATAGCAAATGTTTTAGAAGAAAATCTACTTTCAAAATTTGTACTAAGTTTTTGTTTTATTACCAAGGAAGGAATTCACCTTATTTAGAAGTATATATTTAAATATTGTACCGATTCTGATTTGTAAGTAGAGTAGCACTTATACTAAACATTTAATAGTATTTCGTGTGTTAATAAAATATAAATTCCATTCACGTAATTACTTAAATTCCATATATGTTATTACTTTTTAAAAAGGAGTCACTAGCATGATCCTTTACTTAGAAGACTGAATTACTCCACCAACAGACTCCTAACATTAATGGACAAATTCAGCACAGTAGCTGCATACAAAATAAATACAAAAAAATAGCATTCCAATGAATCCACTGAGAAAGAAATTAGGAAAACAATCCCATTCACAATAGCTTCCAAAAAGTTAAATATTTTGGAGTTAACCTAACCAAGGAAGTGAAAGTCCTCTGTACAAAAACTATAGTGCTCTGAAAAGAGAGATCAAAGAGCACATCAGAAAATGGAAAGACACACCCTGTTCCTGGATAGGCAGAACCAATATTATGAAAATGGCCATATTACCCAAAATGGTGTATAGATTTAATCAAACTACCAACAGCATTCTTCACAGAACTACAAAAAACAATCTTAAAATTTATGCGGAACCAGAAAAGACCCAGAATATCAAAAGCAATCCTGGGCAACAAGAGCAAAGCAGGAGGCCTCACAATCTCTGACTTCAAGTTATATTACAAAGCTGCAGTGAAAACAGCATATACTGGCACAAAAACGGACATGCAGATCAATGGGACAGAAGAGAGGATGCAAAAACAACCCCAGGCACTTTCAGCCATCTGATCTTTAACAAAGGGGTCAAAAACACATGCTGGGAAAAGATAGCCTCTTTAATAAATAATGCTCGGAAAACTGTAATTCACATACAGAAGAATGAATCTAGACCCATAGCCCGCACCCTGTACTATAATGAAATCAAAGTGGATTAGAAACCTATATTAAATCAGAAACTCTGAATTGGCTGGAAGAGAAAAATACATAAAACTCTTGAAGTGACAGGGTACGCAAGGACTTTCTGAGCAGAGCCCAAGTTGCACAGGAAGTAGTATCAAGTATCAACAAATGAGATCATAGAAATTCAAAAGCTTCTGCATAGCAAAAGAACAAGCAACAGAATGAAAAGACAAGTTACAGAATTGGAAAAAAAAATCTGGCCAGCTACTACTCAGATAGAGGACTAATATCTAGAACATATAAAGAATTCAAAAATTAACCCCCCATAAGAGATCCAAGTGAGAAGAACAGACACTTCATAGAAGAAGTATGAATGGCCAATAAATATGTAAGGAAATGGTCAGCATCTCTGTCCATCAGAGAAATGCAAATGAAAGCAACACTGAGTTTCCATCTTATCCCAGAAAGTATAGCCATCCTCAAGAAATCAAGTAATAACAAATGCTGGCGAGGCTGTGGAGAAACAGGCACCCTTCTCCACTGTTGGTGGGAATGTAAACTGGTACAACTACTACAGAAATCAGTATGGAGAGTCTTCAAAACACTACAACTAGAAATTCCATTTGACCCAGCTATTCCCCTTCTAGGTATCTCCCTGAAAGAGTTACCGATATCATATTACAGTGATATGTGCATATACGTATTTATAGCAGCACAATTCATAATAGCTAAATCTTTTTTGGGGGGGGGTACCGGGAATCAAACTCAGGACCTTGCGCTTGCCAGGCAGGTGCTTGTGCCGCTGAGCTATCTCACTGGCCCAATAATGGCTAAATCTTGGAAGCAGCCTATATTTCTATCAACAGATGAATGGATGAAGAAAATGTGGTATTTACACAAGATGGAGTACTATTCTGTCACAAAGCAGGAAAATTTTGAGTGATTTATTAGAAAATAAATGGACCTGACACCATAATGTAAGTGAAATAAATCAAATATTGAAAGTTAATCATCACAGTCTCTTTTATATGAGAAACCCGAAGTAAAAATAAGGAGTAAAATAAAAGATAGATAAGAAGAAATAGGAAGCTGGACTTTTTGGAGATGGGAAGGAGATCTAGGAATGGAATGGAGGTGAAGGGGATCAAGATGTGATATGTGTGTATACCAACTCCCCACAATGGAGTATTCACTGTGTATCATAAACACGTACTAATAAGAAAACAAGATTAAAAAAAAAAAGAAAAAGAAGTCACTAGAAGAATAATACTTTAGAGGAAGAGAATATCTATTTTAAACAGATATGAAAACAGCCATTGGCCTTCACAGTAGGAAATGTTAAGAAATTAAAGGGCATAGTGTTATCTACCCGTTAATAATGTAACTTTCAACAGCATGAACTTCTGAAAATACTGGCGGTGTGGTGCGAATTAAAAAGGCCATGTGACCTGAACTCAGCAAACGAAGTGAGATTAGAAAATGGCTGGAGGCCTAGAGAACAAAGCAGTAACAAAGTCATTTCTTAGGGGGACTTTTGAGTAATTCTTAATCCCTTTTCTGTGTTTTTCAGTTCCTAGATGTCTCTAAGCAGATGTCTTCCTTCCTTCTCCATGCCCTGCCACCCCCTCCTTCCCTTTTTATTGATTATCTACTAAGTGCCAGGCAGGACGCCAGACCCTGAAACTACACAAATGTAAATAACAGAGTGCTCCAGGAAGTAGTCACACAACCCTTACCCCTTCCAAAGCGCGGCTGGAGCCTGGCTGAGGACACCTGTCCCAGATATCAAGCATGGGCACAGGGCAGAGCTGACGTGCACCCGCGGCAGCATCTCCCCTTTAGCCAGTGGCTGTCCTCCGCGTGAACGGTGCACACCTTTGGACAAATGTCCCTTCAGTATGGAAATGCACTGATAGAGACTTTGGCGTCTGTTTTTGACACGGGCGTTAGGAAGCACAGTTCATTTTGGAGCCTCCCAGTGGTCCGGGGGAAAGTCTGCTTCCGTGATGGCCTGGCAGGGGCAGTAAGTCCCACTCAGAGCCGCTTAGCTTCGGGGCTCCTGGTGCACTGTCACACACCATCCCAGCAGACACCAGGGTTCCCGAGGGAGTCGCCACGGCTGCCGAACCCTCACATCCTGGAAGCCTTGGCTGAAGGAGAACCTCACCTGCCTACCTGCCTGTTCTCCTCCTCTGCTCTCACCGAGGCTAAGGGACAACCCCCGGCTCTCCAGGGGAGCCCCTGGCAGGGCCCCTGAAGGACCTCCGGTCAGCAGTGATGCATGCGCTGCATACCTGGGAGCTGAACACGGGTGGAGAAGATGGAAGTCTCTCTTCCTCCAGCCTTGCCTTTCAGCTTTCTCTCTCCTACCCTCTGCCCCTCTTTGGTCTTAGAGGCTGCTTTCAAACACTGGCTGAATTGTAGCTGAGGAAACAAAAAAAAAAAAAGGAAAAGAAAGGAAAAAAAGAAAAGTAAGCATCCAGAAAGCTGAAGGGGAGAAAGAAAATCTCATGAATACAACTCTGACCTCAGCTGACTCAAATAAGGTGTTCATTACTGAACAATTAGAAATGAGAACCACCTACATAGGACCAAGTGAATCTTTAATCGACAGGTAGTAATAGCAAAACCCCTTCCAGAGCCTAGAAGCATTAGAGTGGATTATCCGTGAAGAGAGGATTAAAAAAAGAGAGACCCAGAATCCAGCAAAGGAAGCCCCAGCGGGCCAGCTGGCTAATGTTTGGGATAATAATTCCAAATGTATTAAAATAAATTGTAAGAAAGAAAAGGCTAAAGGCAATAAAAGCAAGCTTCACACGATACTGTATATTGTGGCTAAAATCATGCACATTTGCAATAATCACTTCCCCGGAGGCAGGCAGTAAAGACACCACAAGCAGAGAGTGGCAGAATTTAGACACACAGAGCGCTCTGTGTGCTAGCGAGGCCTAGCAGAAGTGGGGCAGGGCGGTGCGCGACTTATAATAAAAAGTCTGCCTAATGGAAACCTCCCTGGTCTGATTCTTCTATGGCCTGAATATTGTTTCGCAAACTATGTCGAAATGAAGAGGAGATAGGAATGCACAATTTGGCCCTTCTGCCATCTGTAGTCTTGCTAAATGACTTCATTTCCTTAAGCAAGGAGTGAACTGCCTCCTCTATTTTCTCACTTCTGGGGCTTCACCAGGGTCACAAGCATAAGGTATTCAAACCCCTTTCTCTCTCTGCCCTTGCCCCTCAAGGATGAACTAGAATTCAGGGACTTCAGAATGAGGGTAAAGTGAGGCATTTTTGTCTTCCCTGCATCTAGAGCTTGCCACTATTTTTATGTTGAGTGTTTGACATTGTCTTAACTTTCTCTTGCCTATTTGAGGTGGCCTTGCTCCTTCCAAGAAATCTGTAAGTGTTTTTTATAGAGTGCTCCCCATAAATGTTTTCTCATTTTAACATAGGCCAGTGAAAGACAACAGGCTATGAGGGGGGATCACTAAGCCAAACGTTATTTTACTTATGGGCTCCTTCTTAAATATTTTCTTCATGAAGTCTGGAATTCCTTTCCCCTTAACTGTGAGAAACTGATGGTGTCTTTACTGAAGCATTTCTGACCTGATTGGAGAGTGTGCAATGAGATATTGGTTCTAATTTAATACTATCCATTCATCTATCCACCCAATTATTAAATATCTAACCTACAGTAGACACTATTTAGGACAAAATAAGTACAAAGGTAAACAAAATATGATTCTCATCCTCTGGCGTTTGTGGTTTATTGGGAAACAGATATGCAACAAGTGACTACCGCAATTGTTTAAGAAGAAGAATAACGGTTTTCGGAAGGTTTTATGGGAAGCTCCAGGAAAAAGTTCCTGATGTTTTCAAAGAGAACTCGAGAAGTCTCTAGAGAAGATCTGAATGTGAATCCACTTTGAAGAAAGAGTAAGAAGTCAGAGATCAAGGATTTGTGTGGGAAGAACCGGCCAGGCGAAAGAGTGAGAGGGAAAAACACGTTTTAAGAGTCTGCAGGCGAGAAAGAATACTCTTTGTTTATGGAAATGCAGGTTAGTCCTGGCTGGATCACAGGGTGTGTTGAGGTCTTGAGATCGGAAGGAGAGAGAGTGGAACAGGGAAGAACTGCAGGAGAAGACAGAGGAAAGGGGGCCAGGGGCCAGATCATCCCTACTCATGCCACATAAAGGAATTTGGCCAAAGCAGAGTTTTCTGGACATCGAAGGTGGTGTTCATTGTACTAACCACACTTTGCGTATTGTCTTCCTTCCAGCTCATTACAACTTGCAATATATTCCCGTGTCCTTTCTTTTAGTTAGTTGTTCATCTAATCAGCCTTGATTGAGATGGCTGTGAGGCCATTAGGTAGTTACCTCCTCCTGTAATTTCTCAAGGAATCAGACAAAGATTAAACCTGTTCCCCATGTCCTGGTGGTGCTTTGTACAACCCACAAACAGTTGCAAAGCTTTCCAGCAGGGTTTAGAATAGGAAGTCAGATCTGAATCCACCCAAATCCATTCAAAACCAAATTGCTCCCCCAACCATACCCACATATTGCACTGTAGGCATGAAACTCTGCAGGGAACATATGCATTTTCGTAAGGATTGGGAAAAAGGAGTCCAATAGGTTTAGATCACCAATAGGTTTAGAATAAGAACTTTTATTTCTTGTTAAAAATTGTTATGTATAAAATAATGCTTGCTGAAACAAGTGAAACGACAAAATACAGATAGAAGTGGGTGTGGTGGTGCATACCTGTAATCCCAGCACTCTGGGAGCCAAGGCCAGAGGATTGCAGTGGGAGTGCTGCCTGGGAAATTCAGCAATAACCAGAGCCCATCCTGGGCAACTAAGCGAGACTCTTTCTCAAAATTTTAAAAAAGGGTGGAGGATGTAGCTCAGAGCAAAGGCCCTAGTTTCAATCCCTAGCACCACCAAAATAATAATAATAATTATTATAATAATTACAATAATAAAGTTAGGTAAGGATGGCAAAATTTTAATTTAGATTAGTCTGCTCCCAGCACTTCATAGTGAAAGGCTGGAGGCAGTGGGATGTGAGTGGCTGGCTGTCTGGGTGTCTTGGTCAGATCAGTCAGATCTAAATACTGGGTGCATCACTTACTAGCTGAGTGACCTGAGACATCTTACTAAATTTCTCAAAGCCTTGGTTTTCCCATCTGCAAATAGGGAATCATGGCACACACAGCTCCTAGAGAACTGTAGTGAGGATGAAATGATATAACTTGTCTGAGGTGCATGTTGCTGCCCACCGGTCATGAACGTGAGCTAAGTGGCGATGTTTTAAATCTGATGAGCTAAACGAGGTTGAAGCTCATCCATCAGTTTTTGTAGGAAGCATTTTTGATGCTCTCTCAGTGTCCCCACAAGACTGGGCTAGTGCCACTCCTAAAAGAAGTAATCCCATAGTGTCTTATTCCACCCCACTTGAGACATTTTTCTTACGTCCTGTGATTTTCCATTAGTAGTCTGACTATTGCCAGCCAGTGGGCCACTCAAAGTACGCACACAGACCGTTCTTGGTCACCACTGGCTTTCCAGGCCAGGCTCAATGCCCGGCGCTCAGTCCATGCAAACAGGCGGTAATATTTCTTGAAATAAGCTATGGTTTAAGAATTTTGACAAGTCACAACCAGAAATGCATCTTTTGAACTACTACCCAAACTGTTGTTGTTATAGCAGATAAATAATGCAAGTTAACATAGTTTTTAGTGTATATATAACTTCGTGAACAAAACGTCCGTAGACTTTTGCAGCAGAGGAGCTTAGATTTTAAGCCAGATTTTGCCACATGGTGTCTGTGCCATCTTAGAAAAATCACTTAGTTTCTCTGAGACTGGTTTGCCATCTCTAAAGTGCAGATAAAAACATCAAATAAACTAAAGTATGTAATGTGTCTGGCATGTATAGTCAGCACCCATCAAATGGAAATGGCTGACTTGGTTAATGCCATGTACTTTGTTAATGCTTTTGCTGATGTTTTTGGATACTTAAAAAAAAAATATATATATATATATATATTTTTTTTTTGTGGGTACCAGGGGGTCGACCTCAGGACCTCGCGTGCCAGCAGGCGCCTGTGCCACTGAGCGATATCACCGGCCCCTTTTTCGTATGTGGGTTCCAGGAGTCGAACTCGGGCCCTCGCGCTTGCCAGGCAGGCGCTTAAGCCACTGAGCCATCTCACCGGCCCCTAAAATATATATTGACGCATAATTTCATTGAGCATGTAGACAACAGTAGCTAATATTTATTGAGGATTTCCTATCTGCCGGCACCATTGCAAATGCTTTCTTTACTAATCTGTTTAATCACCTGAATGCTGAGATATTTTTACTGTTTTTGCCTCTGTATTTTTACTGTTATTGCCTCTATTTTACAGAGGAGGAGATTGAGTAGCGAGTGATTAGCAACTTGCCCCATGCACAGGTAATGAAGTACAGGGCTTGGACTCAAAGGCAGGGATCCTGGTGCGTGACCTTGGTCATTGCCTGGTCAAGGCCTGGCCACAGGTGTGACAGGAGAATGGAGAGGTAGCCCCTGCACCGCCCCTTATGAGGCCAAGGCTCTCCAGCTCTGCGACTTCCCGTCTATAACTTCAGGTGAAGAACCGTGTTTGTCCTCCTAGGACTTCAAAGTCAGGTGCAGACTTACTGCTTTCTAATTCCACTGTGGTCTCCTGGAAACCACACTGCAAGGTAAACCGTTGCCAAGTGTTACATATTTTCCTGTAGGAATGATGTTCTAATTTGGGGTTGAATTCCTCAACAAGGCTTCACATCCAAGCAAATCATTAATATGGTCCAAAATGTGTCAAGAAGTAAATACAAAACAACTATAGGCCTTTAACGTGCTTTTAAAAATAAAATTGTCTTCCAGATTGCATAGAATAGGCAACTATACTCAGATTAAGCAAATGCATAAAGAAGAAAGGCACTGCTAACAAATCAAGCCCAGATGAGTGTCCTTGCTGTTAATAACTTTTAATTAGTAGTAGTATTGCTCATGTTAGCATTTAGGGTAGTTTTGGGGGAACTCATTTGATGTCTTGTGGCTTACAAATTTCTCTACGAAAAGCAGAGACATTGAAAATAACCCCAGCGATTTCTACATTGCTCTTAAAATCAGGATCTGTCTTTTCCAATTTAGTCACCGAAGTGTAAATATTTAAGGCACCACTAGGACTTATGGTGCAGGGCAGAAAAAGTCTTGATACTGGTCTTTCTATTTATTTTCTGTTCCATGATTCAGCTTCACCTCCACTTCATGTCCCCTTTTCTATGTGAAGGACAGTGCGAAAGGGGAACCCAAAGGGCTGGGAAATATTTAGCTCCGTGTTCCTTTGCTTTCGGGACAGGATGAACACCCACAAGAGGCCCATGTTCTGCTTAGAGTGGTCCTGAGACTCTGGGTCCATCTGCAGCTGTGGTGTGCATTGACCTAGAGCAGTAGTGGCGAACCTGTGGCCTGCGTGCTGCAGCAGCTGTTTGTATCACTGAAAGCTCTGGAAGGTTCGCCATCGCTGACTAGGCAATGGGGATTAAAACTTTTGGAATCACGGTGATTACATCTACTACTAAATGGAAAAACAATTTACAGGACATAGGTGTTTTTGCTGTACTAGGGTCTGAACTCAGGGCCTCATACATGCTACACAAGCAATCAGCTGTATCGCCTGCACTTCTGTTCTTTTATTTTGAGACAGAGTCTTGCCGCATTGCTCAAACTGGCATTGAATGTGGCTCACCTCCTGCCTCAGCCTCTAGAGTAGCTGGGGTTACAAGTGTGCACCACTGAGCACAACTCAATGATAGCTATTTCTCAGCAGGAGATTTGTGGCGCCAACGCTTCCTTTTGGCCATCTCTCTAAATGTTCTCTCTTTACAAAGAACAAATTTTGGGGAGTCAAGTATGAAACTTTCAGCAACATAGCTGGTGTGTGGTTTTAGTGCATACCCAGGAATTGACCAGGGCTTTGTCCTATGGAAATATTTTTATTAATAAAATCTGTTAATAGCAGATGATGGAGATAGGAACATTTTTAAAGCTCATTTTAAAAGTGAAGGAGAAAAGAGCCTGAACATTTCTAGTGTCCCGAAATTCTAAGTATGTTCAATAGATGGCACTGTTGTATAAAACAGCCCATCAACGAGGTTAAGGACGGATGGAAAGATTTCTACTGTCCTAGTAGAACCCTTGACAAATCACAGAAAATAAAATAAAAAAGGTATTTTCCTCTGTGGTACATTGTGGATGGTGTCAATGGGAAAGTCCTTCTATTTATTTAAGTATGGATGTATTTGGTAATTCCCAGGCTAGATGCCTTTATGCAGGGCATTAACAGTTTGAAAATTTAACCCTCTCTCTCCCCACGCACCCCCGAGTTAAACAATCTTTGATTTAAAACAAGAGGATCTGAGAGCCTGAGCACTGTTTCTATCATTTCTCATCACATTAGTTATTTCATTTTTTAAAAAACATACATGAGAAGGTTTATTACAGAGAGAGAAATAGGATGCACTCAAGAGTGGAGTGTGTGTGCTCAGAGAAATGAGGCACCCATATTAATTCTACTCTGAGATAAAGATATGAAAAGGAGGATTGTCATCCTTTTTAAAAATGTCTTTCCAGGGCCAGTGAGATGGCTCAGTGGTGTAAGCGCCTGCCTAGCAAGCGCGAGGTCCTGAGTTCGACTCCCGGTACCTGCATACGAAAAAAAACATGTCTATCTTAAGCTTGTTTATAACTGAAGGGTTGCAATGTCATGATGGAAAGATCATACGCTTTGTTCTTTTTTAAAATTTTTATTAGTACATGTTTGCAGTACATAGTGTTTACATTCCTTGTGTGGAGTTGATAACACATCCAAATTCCTCTTTTCATCTCCTTTGCCTTTTTGCCCCCTCCTCTCCCTCCATCTCTTGATCCTCTTCCCAACTGTGAAAGAGCTATCTCCCCACTTCCTAGTCTTCATCTTTTCTTTTCCTCTTTACTTATAATTTGGAATTCCTATATAAGAGAAACCTATACCTAAGCTTGTGTTTCTGATTTATTTCACGTAATATTATGGTCTTGAGGTGCATCCAATTTCTTACAAATAACTCAAGTTTATCCTTCTTTATGGCAGAGTACTACTCCATTGTGTATAAATACATTTTCTTTATCCATTCATCTGGTGGTGGAAATATAAGTCACTTCCAAGATTTAGCTGTTATGAATTGTGCTGCTGTAAACATGGGTACGGATGGATCACTGAAATGATGTCTTGAACTCTTTCAGAAAGATTCCTAGAAGGCAAATATCTTGGCCAAATGAAATTTCTAGGTTTTTTTTTTTTTTGGTGGGTACCGGGGGGTCGACCTCAGGACCTCGCGTGCCAACAGGCACCCGTGCCACTGAGCGATATCACCGGCCCCTTTTTCGTATGTGGGATCCGGGAGTCGAACTCGGGCCCTCGCGCTTGCAAGGCAGGCGCTTATGCCGCTGAGCCATCTCACCGGCCCAATTTCTAGGTTTTTTTAAGTCATCTCCATACTGATCTCCTTAGAGTACTGGTTAACATCCCCACCAAAAATGTAGAAGAGTTCCTTTTCCCCTATAGCCTCACTAGCATCTATTATTTGATTTTTTTATGATGGCCATTCTTTCAGGGTTATGAGGGAAACTCAGGGTTGTTTTAATTTGCATTTCTCTGATGGGCATAAATATTGATCATTTCTTCATGTATTTATTGACCAATCTTTGAAATGTCTACTCATTTCCCTTGCCCATTTTTTGATTGAATCTTTTATTTTGGTGATTTAATGTCTTTGAGTTCTATATATTTTTTAGATATTAGTCATCTATCTGAGTAATAAATGGCAAATTATTTTTCTATCTGAGTAATAAATGGCAAATTATTTTTCTATCTGAGTAATAAATGGCAAATTATTTTTCCAATTCTGTAGGTTGTCTTTTCATTCTGTTGGTCAGTCTTTTGTTGTGCAGAATCTTTTGAATTTGATATGATCTTATTTGTTAAATCTCGGTAGTATTTCCTGTGCAACTTGGGTTCTGTTCAGAAAGTCCTTGCCTACTTCTGTCTCTTCAAGAGTTTTACTTATTTTCTCTTCCGGCAAGTTAGATGTTTTTATTTTAACATTTAGTTCTTTTATCTATCCTGATTTTAGCTTAGTCCGTGGTGAGAAATATAGGTCTAGACTCAGTTTTCTGCGTGCAGATAGCCAGTTTCCCCAGCACCATTTATTTAAAAAGCTAGCTTTCCTCCAGGGTATGTTTTTGGCCCCTTTGACAAAGATCAAATAGCTGAATGTGTTTGGGGTTGTTTCTGCACTCTCCGTTCTGTTCCATTGATCCTCATGTCTGTCTCTGTGTCAGTACCAGGCTGTTTTTGTCATGGTAGCTTTGTAATATAACTTCAAGTCCAGGGTTGTGATGCCTCCCAATTTGTTCTTGTTACCCAGGTCTGCTTTTGCTATTGAATTTAATCCTTCACTCCAGAGAGCTATCTGGTTGTCACTGCACCATTTACTAAAATCACCACTTCGGCAGAATTCTGAGATTCACTCTTTTTTTTTTTTTTTTTTTTGTGGGTACCTGGGGGTCGACCTCAGGACCTCGCATGCCAGCAGGCGCCCGTGCCGCTGAGTGATATCACCGGCCCCTTTTTCGTATGTGGGTTCCGGGAGTCGAACTCGGGCCCTCGCGCTTGCCAGGCAGGCGCTTAAGCCGCTGAGCCATCTTACCGGCCCTGAGATTCACTCTTACACATGAAATTTCCATCTTTACCTGCATCTTTTCCTGGTCTTCTCTGTTTAGATGACGCATGTGCCATTTCCACATTCTTTTGTTATAGGATTCTCAGCATATGCTGGTGTCAGACAGGTGAGTCTGCCCTTATCATTTTTCCTTCTCAGTGTTTTCCTGACAATCCTCCCTCTTTGCTTTTTGATATGAACTACTTTATCAATTTGCTTAACTTCATGAAAATGCTTATTGATATTTTCTTTAGAATTACATTGAAGTTATACATTAGCTTAGGGAGAATTTTTCATTTACTGTTCTTTCTTTCTTCTGGGGATTGAAATCAGGGCCTTCACACTGAGCTACATCCCCAGCCCTATTTTTTATTTAGACACAACTCACTAAGTTGCCCAGGCTGGACTGGAACTTGCAATCATCCTGCCTCAGCCTCCCAGAGTACTGGGACTATAGGTATGTGACACCACAACCAGCTATCATTTACTAAGATACTTAAACATTTTTTAAAATTTATTTTTATTGATAAATTAAAATTGTATATATTTATTGCGTAGAACACACTGTTTTGAAATATAGAATTGTAGAATGGCTAAATCAAGCTAATTAACATATGCATTACCTTACAGGCTTTTCATTTTTTAAAGTGAGGACACTTTAAAAATCTACTGTCTAAACCGGGCATGGTGGCATAGGCCTGTAATCCAGGTTCTCTGGGAGGCTGAGGCAGGAAGATCACAAGTTTGAGCTCAGCCCATACAATTTAGTGACTTAACAAGACCCTGTCTCAAAGTACATAAAAAAGGCACTGAGTTCAATCCAGCAATGAAAAATTTTTCTTAGCAATTTTGAAGAATTCAATACATCATGATTAACTGTAGTCACTATATTTTACAATAGATCGCTTGAACTTAATCTTCCTGTCTATGTGAATTTTGACCGTCTCCCTGTCCCCACCTCACTCCAACTTTCCAGGCCCTCATAACCATCACTCAACTCTCAACTTCTGTGAGTTGGGCTTTTTTAGATTCCACATGAAGGTAAGATCCTGTGGTGCTTCTATGGAGATAAGCATGACTTTCCCCCTTAGGTCTATAAATTTGGTATATGATATTAATGGATCTCCTAATATTAAACTAACCTTGAATTCTCCATGGAGGTTTTGACATTTAAAATTTAAATGCAAGTTAAAACTCGTATTTGAAATGCAATACTGAGAATTAAGATAAATCCACATACGAAGTGAAATATCATATTCTAAAAATTACTCCAAAAGTCCAAAAAAATGTATCCCTTCATCATTACCTGCATCAAAAATATCTCCAGGAATATGTATGTTACAACATAAAAAGAAATCTACATGAGCTAAAAATAATTGAATGGAAGAGTAATTTGCATAGTTATCCCATGACTAAGCACACCATGGAACTGTAAATATGTATGTTAAAAACATAGCATACAAAAACATCTGGCTGGGCGTTGTGGCGCATGCCTGTAATCCTAACACTCAGGAGGCTGAGGCAGGAGGATCACTATGAGTTCAAAGTCAGCATGGGCTACAAAGTGAGTTCAAGGCCAGCTTGAACTGCATAGTAAAACCCTGTCTCAAAAAGAAAAAAAAAAAAATCTGTCTCTGGTGTGAGAAACTTTAAATGCAAATAAGGACCAAAGTGAATAATATTGTGAAATAGGAAGAAATGCTTCAAAAGAAAGAGGAACTAGGGAGGGGAGGGGGGAAAGGAAGGAAGGGAAAAGAAAAAAAAGATAAAAGAAGGATAAAATGGAAACAAATCTTTGTAAATACGGAGGGAAAATTTTAGGAAACTAGTTCAGGCTTGGTGCATAAGAAAGGTGTGAGGAAAATGAAGCAACCCTGCAGAGAATGTGTGGGGAGTCGTCTGAATGTTCTTGCTGCAGTGATTTTGTCATGCATTCTTTGGTATAAACTTACAGGAGGGGAAGCAGGGTTGAAGGGAGGGGAGGGGATTGGGAGGAAAAAAGAGAAATCAAGACATATAATATACAGGTATAAATTCCCTATGATGAATATGATCATTATGTATATCTAAATTGTACCAATAAACTTAATAAAAAATGAAAAACAAAAGACCCTCAAGAATGAAAACAAAAATCTGTTTGCATAGGGTTTAGAAGGCTAGTCAGCATCTGGCAGTTCTTTACTTAGAATTTCACTTTCTCACTTTGTAAACAGTAATGCGATATACAAATTCAAAGCATTGCTAATAGGCAGCTTCTGTTTCATTTTCTTAATCCCTAGATTTTCTGAGATCTATTTTTCAAAATCTCTCACTTTTATATTCATATGTGAATATGTTAGGTCCCTTCTCCTTTTCTATTTTATTACACTCACAGCCATGTGCACACACATAATTGCACACCCATCCATACAAACATATACATAGAGTACCAGGTCCCAGCCAGGTAATGTTCCTAGCCTTGGCCTTGCAAGCAATGAACAGGAAAGGCATTCAGCTGTGACTGAAGGAATTCCAGGGCATGGAAGCACCAGAGTAAAATAATCAGCTAAAAAATATACACGTTCCAATGGAGAAATGAATCTCAGTAGCCTACTAGGGAATAAAATGCTCTCTCATCCTTGATCTAAGAATTTAGGGAATTGTACAGTGTGTGGATGTAACAGGCTCTTTTTACCTGATAAATGGCTGTTGTTCAATGAGTTGTCATTGGACCAGCAACCTCCTTTTCAGCCCTAGGGACACCTGAAATCAAGGACATTATTAAAGGTGATGGGGCTGAGGATACTCGAAAGAAAATTGTCCAGGCATCCCCTTGTCTCCAAAATAATAAAACTCTGTTTCAGCCAGGTTGCCCAGGGCCAATTATTTTTATAATGCATTTTTTTGTTCAGAAGTAAATTTTGTCAAATTAAAGACAGTATGTATGGAATACTTAATATTGTTTTAAGTACCACCAAGAAAGAAAAACTATGCTGCATCTGCTTGTTGGTAATCTAGTGAAAATTTTAGGAAACTAGTTCAGGCTTGGTGCATAAGAAAGGTGTGAGGAAAATGAAGCAACCCTGCAGAGAATGTGTGGGGAGTCATCTGAATGTTCTTGCTGCAGTGATTTTGTCATGCATTCTTTGGTATAAACTTACAGCAGTTTATTTGGTGCTACTTTTTGTTATTATACTTTTAATTTTTTCACAATTAAATCTTTTAGTAACAGTGGGTTCAAAAAAGCTAAGTGTTTAATTTAAAATTTTTAATAAAAATGTCTATTCTCAAGAAGTTGATGACAATTTTGTACCTTGAACACATTGCCAATATTTGTCGTCTATCATTGATGTCATTGACAACATGAAAATCAGAAGACACAACTATGCTTAAAAAGAGTCAGTGGATTATAGGAAGTTATTATATTATAGAAAGACTTTGCCTGAAGATCATGACTGAACAAGCAACTTCAGAGCTGCATATACATATTTATCTATGGAGCATGAGTTTTCATCTAGATCAAAAGGTTGTTGCTCCAAATGAGACTTGTTCTGTATAAGTCCATTTTAAGCTCTGATGGTCTAGTTTGGTCTCAATCACATATTCTTCTTTGGTTTTGATAATAACATTGACAATTCTCTACATATATGTATCTTTACATATATATATCATATGATTTTTGAAATAGTTATATTAATAGCATTTGTTCATGCCAAGCATGGGAATGGATATATTTGGAATTCCATGTTCCCTGGGTTCAATTACTTTTTTTTCTTCTGAATTTAAATGAATGTTATAGCTTCTCTCTAGGTGTCCCCCCAAAGTCTCATACACTCATAGGAGGGGCTTTTGAGAATGACTGGATCATGGATGTGTGATACTAGATCAAGGGTGTGTGATACTGGATTAGTTTTCTGTTTGGTTTAGTATGATTCTGGGTGTGGATGATGGGTTTACTGAAGAGAGAAGATCCACCCTGGGTGTGGGTGGCACCAACCAATAAGAACCAGCAGGACTCTACCCTTTGCAGCCTCGAAATTGCAAAAGTGAAAGACTTTGCTTTGAGAAGAGAGCCCCAGGGCACCATGCTCTAGTGTGGAGGAAGTTTAGTGAATGGATTTTGCACCTCAGGATTCAGTTCACCATGCTCTGCCATCCAGGCACTTGGAGGCCTTTGCAACCATTGGCAAGATGCAAAAGGGCTTAGCTACTGCTCCAGGTGGTGGCAGATCTTGGCATCATCCACATGGTGCTGGTTTTAGATGCATGCAGAACGCAAGAGTTGTGGGGGTCAGGAAGGCTTCCACCCAGATTTCAGAAGGGCTGGGAGGCCAAGCCCCTGAGAGGGTACTATGTAAAGCTGTGAGTGTGAAGCAAAAAGTGCAGTGGAGACCTCAGTAGGTTGAAGAAGCCAGGAACATGGATCATCTGAGGAAAACCTCAGGGAGTGACCAAAGCCTGCTCAAGAGAGAGTCCATGAGGGGTACAAACACCAGCAGTTCCATGTGGGTGGGGCACCCAAGCTCTTTGGAGTCACATCTTGCCTAATTGGCCCACATGCTGGACATGGAACTACGGGACTTAATGTTTCCCCTGCTCAATTTTGGTCTTGCTTTGCTTCCATTCCTTTCTCTCCCCCTATTTCTACTTTTTGGAATGGTAATGTTTATCTTGGGCCATTGTATGCTAGAAGTGTTTAACTTTCTTCTCATTTGTACAGAGGCTGCAGCTAAGAGTTTGCTTTGAGCTCAGGAGAATTTGGACTTGGGCTTTTTAGCAGTGCTGAAACTGTTAGGACTTTGGCAACTCTCAGAGCTGGACTAAATGTATTTTACATAAAGGAATGCATATGAGTCTTTGGGGGGGACAGAGAAAGAATGTTATGGTTTGTATCCAGATATCCCCTCAAAGCCTCATGCACTTATAGGTGGAGCTTTTGGAATGACTGGATCATGCATGTGACTAATTCAGGGATTGGTTTAGTCCTGGGTGTGGATGATAGACTTATTGAAGAGAAAATAACAGCTCTAGGTGTGGGTGGCACCAACCAATACGCATATAGCCTGGATGGAATAAAAAGGGAAAGAAAGGATGTCTTGCTGCCTCCTGTCTACTATGCCATGAGCTAATTCTCTGCCATGCCCCTCTGTCATGCTTCCCTGCCATGGAGCCAACCAACTACAATCTTAAACCTCTACAAACTGTAAGCCAAAATAAACCTTTTCTCCTTTAAATTGTGCATGTTGAGTATTTTGTTCCAGCAATGAAAAAGTAACTAGGACAATGGACTCATTTAAAAGGAGGTTATAAGAAATAAAAAAAAAAAAAAAAAGGAAAAATGCAAATACTAAAACCTTATTACCCAGAGACAACTATTCAAAATCCTAATGTCTTTTAGCTGGGTATGGTGGTGCATTCCTATAATCCCAGGACTCTGGGAGGTTGAGGCAGGGGTACTACAACTTCTACCCCACCCCGGGCAACTTTGTGAGACCCTGTCTCAAAATAAAAAAATAAAATAGGGCAAAGACCCTGGGTTCAATCCTCAGTACAGCACACACACACACACACACACACACACACACACACACACACACACAAAAATAACACAGCTTTCATTCATTTTATATGAATAGAAAAGAGCCAGAATATGTAACACATAAAATACATGCCAACCAGAGATTGCATCCACAGTCTGGTATGCTGCTTTTACACATAACAATATCATAAATATTTTTCCTCATGATTAGATTTCACAATTTCCTCCCAAAAGGCAAATTCACAACTATTAAAAGGACAACCTAGCAGGTATGGTGGTATACACCTGTAATCCCAGCATTCTGGAAGACCAAGACAGGAGTATTGCAAGTTCCAGCCCAGCCTGGGCAATTTATCCATTTAGTGAGACCCTGTTTCATAATAAAAAACAAAATAAATAAAGAGGACTGGGAATGTAGCTCAGTGTGAAGGCCATAAATTCAATCCCCAGTATGCCGCCCCTCCAAAGGCATTTGTCCATTCAAATTTAACCTAGGCAAAGCTAAATATCTCTTTAGATTTCACATTGTGTCCCATGCAGTGTTTATTAAATAAGTCTGATTCTAGTGCCTCATGGAAGAGGGGGTCTTGGAAGAGATTTTTCATAAAGAGCCTTTACCGAAAGCTTACATAAAAGGTAGATGCGCATTTACTACTGGGTTGCCTGTGTAGTCCTTTTACAGTTTTCTTAAAAATATAAAGGTTTTTTTAACAAAAATAAAAGTTCAGTAATAGGAAAATATCATTTTGACAAGACTTACCACTAAAGCTAAATATAAACTTGGCTCTTGTGGAATT
The DNA here is from genome assembly GCA_028451465.1 of Erethizon dorsatum. Taxonomy (NCBI): domain Eukaryota; kingdom Metazoa; phylum Chordata; class Mammalia; order Rodentia; family Erethizontidae; genus Erethizon; species Erethizon dorsatum. Next base: position 83,749,175 of record CM051835.1, read on the forward strand.
TGAAGAATTCATATTTGTGCTATAAGGGAAGTTAAGGACATATTTAGGTGAATATCAAATTAGCTGCTTCAGAAACAAATATACTATCCTTTAGAAATGAGAATGCTTGAACACACCATTGTTGAGCTAAATGGCTTCGATCTTGAGAAGTTTGTGTTGTGCGTTCTGCTCCTGCCGCAGTGCATCAGGAGTTGTTGCGATTGCTGAGGAACCGTTCGATTATATCACTAAAATATAAACATGAGTGTAAAATTCCTTATTTTCTCTATGGACTTGTTTGCTCATTTGGATTGATATAAGTGACTGCACTTCACCCAGGGAGCTGCTTAGTGGAAATGTTCAGGATTTTGTAGCACTGTGGGGGACCACCTGGACGGCTCCCCTTGAAAGAAGAGCAATTATCTCCATTTTGGCTAAACCTGGCCCTGTCTCCATGTACTGATATGTACAGAGCTTGCTAGGACTTTTCCTCATCCCTTCAATTGGCTTTAAGCAATGCGAATTGGTCCAGCGGAGGTGCTGATGTGTAGTCTTTGAAGCAAGGCGATAGGTCAGTGTTTCCCCACCCTTGTGGCTCCCAAAATACATGGGTGAGCCAGGTGGGATGGAGAGCCGTGCTCCACGCTGTCGGCTGGGATCGAGCCTCAAGAATGAGGCTATGACTTCCCAGGGCATAGAAAATTACACATCAGAGCTGAAGCACCGACCCCAAAACGTTAGATACTATCTTGAATTGTGTTATGCAGATTACTCCTTCTGCATATCCTCCCCTCTGCATATTGCAAAGGTGATTTCAGGCCTCCTACCTAGCCCAGCTCATAGTACTCACGGACTTCCTGCCACTCTCACAGTCACTCATCCCCGAGCCACTCCCCTCCTTGAGAATTAATAAAACCCAGGTTTGGCCCTGGGTCAAGGCCTTTGTTCCAGTAATCGCCATCTTGGCTGGACTTAGGACCCCTTGGCTCCCCACAACTATAAATATGCCTTAGTGTCTTTATTCTCGCTGTGGGCTGCACTGGAAGTGGTAGATTGGAATTAACTCGCTAGAATTCCAATAACTTTTCCATGGCATTACAAATATAAACTTTCCAGACCGCGACAAGGACTGGGAAGGGCTCACTATATAGCACCATCTTTTTTTTTTTTTTTTTTTTTTTTTTTTTAGGAATTGAACACAGAGCTCTTACACAAAGCTACATATCCAGCCCTTATTTTATTTTAAATTTTGAGATAGGATCTCACTAAATGGCTATGTGCCCAGGCTGGACTAACTTGCAATCCTGCCTGAGCCTCACAAAATGCTGAGATTATAGATGTGCACTACCACTCCTGGCTTAGACCTATTTTAGAGTAGTTGTAGGTTCACAGCAAAACTATGTGGAAGGTACATAGATTTCCCATACACCCCCTCCACTGCGCTATGGGTACAGCCTTCCCTATTATCAGCTTCCCCTACCAGAGTGGTACATTTGCTGCCACTGAGGAACCTATGCTGACATGATTCTCACCCAAAGTCCATTGTTTACATTAGGGTTCCTCTTGATGTTGTACATTCTGTGGGTTTGGACATGTTCAATGAAAATTATCTACTATTAAAGTGTCGTACAGAATAGTGTCACTGCCCTGAAAATCCTCTGTGTTCTGCCTATTCCCCCTCCCTCCTCCCTGTCCCCTGGAAACCACTGATCTTTTTACTGTCACCATAGTTTTCCTTTTCCTGAATATCACATAACTGGAATCTTACAGCAGCAGCATTTTGAGTCTGGCTTCTTTCACTTTTGAATGAATGCGAAGCAATAGAGAATAAAATGAAACACAAAATTTTCTAGCATAAAACACAACAACTACTGGATCATCTAGGAAAGTGACTAAGGATATTCATCTTACTCCTTTCATAGACCAAATCCACGCAGGAATCAAACATCACATAATTAAGGTACAGCCGCCGGGTTTGAGCACTGCCGTGAAGCTGGCCTATGTGGACAGTTGGTTGGAGTGGGGTTTGAAGCTGGCCTGTGTGGACAGCTGGTTGGAGTGGGGTTTAAATTGATGCTTCTCAACCTCAGTGGCACACTGAAGTCACCCATGGAGCGCTAAAGACCCGGATGTCCTCCAGAGTTCGCTATCTAAGTCATCTGGAGCACAGCCTAGCTTTCCAGAGTTCAAAAACTTGGTGATTCTGATGTACAGCCACAGGTGGGAACCTTTAATCTAAATGTTTGCCTCACCTTTTAACTTCAAGAATATTTATTGAGTGCCCGCTGTATATATACATAGTGGCAACAATTCTGAGAGTGTGGGGCATCCTGGTGGAGTTGTTTTCAGGTTCTTGGTATCTCACACAAAGAACTGAGCAGGACACTTTAAAGAAGTAACAAGAGTAAGATTTATTTAAAAAGGAGTAACAGGAGTAAGTGGACTAAGACTTAGGGACAGGTGCAAAAAAATCAATCCTATGGGCCGGTGAGATGGCTCAGTGGCATAAGCGCCTGCCTGGCACGCACGAGGTCCTGAGTTCGACCCCTGATAACCACCAAAAAAAAAAAATCCTCTTTTGCAACCCAAAACTCACTGTTCAGTATTAGATTTGATGCATATAAGAAGGAACATTACCGCCAGGCACAGTGGTGCAAGCCTGTGACCCTGGCGCTCCCAAGGCTGAAGCAAGAGGACTGAAAATTTGAGGTCAGCCTGGAGTACATAATGAGACTCTTCCTCAGAAAACAGAACAAAAAGAAAAAATGATGATACCTAATACATATTAAAGTGATGGAAGGTGTTGATAGCCATTATGTATGGTTCTGAGACTAAAGAGATGGTTTTTTTGTTTGTTTGTTTGTCTTTTTGAGACAGGGTTTCACTATGCAGTTCAGGCTGGCCTTGAACTCACTACGTAGCCCAGGCCAGCCTCGAACTTGCAGTGATCCTCCTGCCTCAGCCTCCCGAGTTCTGGGATTACAGGCATGTGCCACTATGCCGGGTTTAAAGAGTTGCTAATTACAGAGCATAGAACATGAGCAAAATCTCAGCTCTATAGATTTGCTATTCCAATTGTCACGTTGTGTGACACACGAAGATAGCTTTGTTTTTCTTCTATCTTAACATGGAAATGGAGTTGAAGATAGGTCTTACTGTGTTTGGATCATATTTGTTTAAATGTAGTAAGTACTAACAGCAGGTTAAAATTTCCATAGGTTTTAATAAAAAAATAAAAAAGAGTAAGCAAAACAAGTACAGTCCACAGGGTGGGACTGGACCAGTGAGAAGAGCTCATGGCCAGGAGAGGGGCAGGCACTGGATCTGTTAAGGTCCCGAAATCATGGGAGGATTTATAGCTAGGGGTTTACAGGAATTCTGACACACAGGGTATCTGAGTATCCATTAGGCGGGAGAGTTTTTGACCATGTGAGGTCTTTAGAGGAAGTGTCATGGTGTCCAAAGTCTACTGTAGTGTGTGGTTGGGGAGGGGAGTCAAAATCACAGTGCAAATGAGGTTGGATGCAGGCCAGGGTCATGCACTTTGGGACTTGCACATGCCTGGGGAGGGGGGCGGAGTGACCTTTATCTATTGGTTTTCTGATATTTTGCCATGGTCATCCTTACTCTGTCTGGTTTCACAGTTCCTTACCCCATGGCATCTTGCCGTTTTCTTGTCCTTGCTCTACCTGCTGCCTCAGTTGTGAGTGACTCTTCACAAATACTTCGCTGTTCCTTCCAGTCACACGACAGGATTGTGCTTCTCTGTCCCTCTCAGTTATGTGTGGACAAGTGATAAGCTTTAGCCAATGAAATGTGTGCAGAAGTGATGTCTGACACTTCCAAGTTGAACATTTAGGAGCCAGTACACTGTTTATTGCTTACCCTTGTTCCTGCTTCTGTGACTGGAGAAGCATTCAGATGCTCCTCTGTGGTCCCGGGGCCCCCGTGGCTGCCATGAGTAGAGAGTCTTTCCGTTAATCTGTGCCAGGCACCATGTAGCAAGAATGAGCAAATTAAGCTGGACTAATCCGCTGTGGTGCTGTAGTTACTGCTGCAGCATAATCTAGGCCACCCTTACTGTTACAGCGCAGTGTAGCGACGTGTCGAATTGGAGACCTTGACCTCAACAGGTTCTGTTCTTAAGGGGAAGTGAAACACATCCAGGAACAGCTGTATCCAGAATGCCGAGTGATATTAGGAAGGCGTGATGCCTTAGATTCCAGAGTCTGATTCCTTCTTATTTCATTCTTATCTGTGTAAGCCTCCAGTTTCTTCTGTACGCCACAGGAGTGTGACACCTAGCAGAGTGTGAGGGCTCACGCACTGGTGTGTGTGACAGAGGAAATTATCCATGCGAAGTGCTCGGAATAATGCCTGGGTCATTTTGCTTGACAAATGGCAATGCTAGCCAACTTTTGCATCACACTTTCTATGAGCCCAGAACAATTCTAAAAGGTTGAAGAAGCATGTTAGTTCACTTAATTCTCACAACACCTCTGATACTTGGCCCCAGTTAAAAATGAGGAGACTGAGGCGTGGAACACTTAAGTGACTCCCGCAAGTTACACAGTTGGTGAGTAGAAGAACCTCTGAGAGTGGTCCCATGGGCGGCAGGAGATAAAAGTGGCCCAGGAGTCCAGCTGGCCCAGAAGTCCACCCTGGGAGCTACATTATGAATCATAAGGTAACTTTGATGATATCCGGACCTAGATTTAATAGATATTAGTCAATAGGCAGGCAATTCTAAAATCAAACGGTCTTTCTTTCTATTCCCCGTCTGGCCTGAGAGCCAGAGTAGAACTGGGGGAAAATAGAGAGCAGCCTCCCAAGGTCAAGCTGGGGAACTGCTGCTGAGCCTTTCTTTTCTTTTCTTTTCTTTTTTTTTGTGGGTACCGGAGGTCGACATCAGGACCTTGTGCGCCAGCAGGCGCCCGTGCCGCTGAGCAATATCCCCGGCCCTTTTTTCGTATGTGGGTTTCGGGAGTCGAACTCGGGCCCTCGCACTTGCAAGGCAGGCATGTACGCCGCTGAGCCATCTCACCGGCTTGAGCCTTTATTTTCAAGTAGACTCCCAGGTACCTCTCATTTGTGTTATTTCATTTTAGATTTGTCTCCCGAAGACATAAGGGAGAGGCTTTGGTAAAGCAAAACGCAAATCTTCTCTTTGAATTTCCACTAAGGCTAGTCAAGCTCCACAACTCCGCTTGGCATTTCCCAAGGCTTCTGCTCTGCTGGTCCTCCCCCATGAGGTATTATGGGGCTAAGAAGCCTTAGCATTTGCCTTCTTTCCTCTCTTCACTAGATTTCAAACTCCCAAGAGTGCCGGCACCTCATGCTCTGCAGGTGCTTTGAAGATAGTTCATTAATGCTAATTAAACTGAAAACATTTAAAATTTAACTCAACAGACATATATCAAGTTTCCAGCTGAGTGTCAAATACTCTTCTAAACACTAGTGATGAGGGCAGAAAGATCTAGCACAGCACTTTACACTAAATAGCAGTTCAACGCGTACCTCTATGGAGAGAAGCAGTTTGCTGCATGCTCTGGGAAGAGGTCAGACCTTACTGTAGAAAACCTGAAGGACAAGAGAGAGTCAAGTCAGCTAAGTGGGGAGCGTGTGGTGGAGATGTGGAGGCTCAGAGCAGCAGGCTGCTTTCAATCCTCTTCATGGGGCTGCAGGAAGTCAGAGGTGTGAGCAGCGGGGAGGGATGAGGAGGTGTGGCCAGACAGCGGAGATAAGTGAGCCCATGGTGGCCTCGCTTGCATTTTATCCAGGGGAGGTTGTAAACTTCAGAGGTTTCTAAGTAGGGGACAGAATGCCCAGACTTGTGATACACAGCTCTCTGGGAGCTGTTGAGGAGGTAGATAGGAAAGTGGGGCACCAGGAAGAAAGCTGGTCAAGGAGGCCCTCGTTAAGCAGGCCAGGGAGAGATAGGGTGTGACTAAGACAGTAGCCCTGCAGAAGGTCAGAGTTGAGATTTTTTGGGAGTGCCAGGTACTACGGATTGAACCCAAGGCCTTCACACTGAGCTGTATTTCCAGCCCTATCTATCTATCCATTTATTTATTTTTTGAGACAGGGTAGCTAAGTCACTAAATTGCACAGGCTGGGCTCGAACTTGTTATCTTCCTGCCTCAGCCTCCCAGAGTGCTGGGATTACAGGTGTGCGCCGCCATGGCCTGCAGAGACATTTGCAAGATAGATTTGTGGGAGGATGTGAGGTGGATGTACATGGGCAGAACTGAGGGGATTAGGGTGACACTGTGTTATTTTGCTGAAACCCTGGGAACAGCAGTGATGCATTTCACCAAACAAGCTGCGTGGAGAGCAGGCTTGGGACAATCAGGTTTGTCCTACGCTGAAGGAAGCATCTATGACACTTGCAAGGAGTACCCTGGAGGTGTTTGGGTCCGCTGCGCGATGACGCTGATGCCATCGTGAAGAGGGGGCAAGGAGTGGACCAATCACATATACACTAACTTTTACATTATTTTTTATTGTAGTAAAGTACACATAACATAAAAATTTATCATCTTAATCATTTTCAAGTATACAGATAATTTGCGTTAAGTATATTCACATTCGTGTGCAAACAATCTCCAGAACTTTTCACCTTGCAAAACCAAAAAAAAATAGCCATTAGACAACTCCTGATCACCACCATCCCAGACCACCCCACTATTCTTTTTTTTTTAATGTAACAACTACCTCATATCTGTGGCATCACACAGCATTTGTCTCTTTGGGCGTGGTTTAACCCAGTGTCCTAGTATGGATTGAATTTTGTCTGCTCTAAATTCATGGGTTGAAGCTCTAACCCCCAGCATCTCAGAACATGCACTTGGAGACCAAGTAATTAAGTTAAAATGAGGTCCTGGGGGTGTCCTAATCTACTCTGATCTGTGTTCTGATAAGAAGAGGTAATTTGGACACACAGATAATAAGGAAGAAGGTGGCTGCTGCAGTCCACTTTGTGTTGCTGTAAAAGAATACCTGAGACTGGATGATTAATAAGGAAAAGAGGTTCATTTGGCTGGAAACCCAAATAATATGGCACTGGTATATGACAAGGACCCCTGGTTGCAAGGTGAATGGAATCACATATGCCAGAATGCCAAGCAGATGCGTGCAGAAAGGACCAGGCCAGACATGGTGGTGCACGCCTGTAATCCCAGCACTCTGGGAGGCTAAGGCAGGAGGAGCTCAAGTTGGAGCCCAGCATGGGCAATTTAGCAATTTAGTGAGACCCTGTCTCAAAATAAAAAATAAGAAAGGGCTGGAGATGTAGCTCAGTGCAAATGTCCTAGATTCAATCCCCAGTAACAAAAAACCGAAAGAAAAAAGACCAAACTTTTGGGGTGGTCTTGTTTTATAACAACTTGCTCTTGCAGTAACTACTCCAATCTCGGGAGGCCTAACCTGCTCTCAGAAGGTGGGCATTAAGCCCTTCCACAGGTGGTGCTCCATGGCGTAATTATCTCCCCTGAAGTCCGCCACCCCAACACCATTACTTTGAAGAGCTCAGCCCCAACCTGAGTTTTAATGAGGACAAATCACATCCAAACCATAGCAGTAGTTATCTGCAAGCAGTAGTCATCTGCAAGCAGTAGTCTTTATACCACAGAAAGTGGTATAAAGAGGAACAAAACTTACTGGCACTTTGACCTTGGACTTCTAGCCCCCAGAACTCCAAAAAATAAATTTCTACTCCTTAAGCTACATAGTGTATAGTATTTTGTTATGGCTACTCTTGCAAATGTCAACATTCATTCATGTTGTAGCATGTCTCAGAACTTCCTTCTGTTTTTAGGCTGAATAATATGCCACTGGATATTTCTACTACATTTTATACATTTATTTGTAAATAGTCACTTGAGTTTCTTCCACTTCTGGACGATTGTGAATTGTGCTGCTGTAAGCTTGGGTGTGCACAATCTTTCTAAGAGCCTCATTTCAGTTCTTTTGGATTCACCCAGAGCACTTTCTTAGAGCAGCTGCACCATTTCACATTCTCAGAAGCAGTGCAAGTTTCTACTTCCTCCACATCCACACTAAACGCTTGTTAGTTTCTGGGGTTATTTTTAATGGCAGTCATCCTAATAGAAATAAGGCGATAGTTCATGTGGATCTCATATTTCCCTAATGATTAATATCTTTTCATATACACCACCTACTTAGTCAGGCTTTTTGTTGTTGTTGAATTATACTAGTACTGTACCTTGCATATTTTGTATATTAACTGAATTATCAGGTATGTGACTTGCAAATGTTTCCTCCCATATCAGAGGTTCTCTTTACATTGTTGATTCTGTCCTTTGGTGCACAGAAGTTTTTGATTTTGAGGTTGTCCAATTTTTCTGTTTTTACTCTTCTTGTCTGTACTCTTAGTGTCATACCCAGGAAACACTTGCCAAATCCAATATCATGAAGCTTTTCCCCTGTGTTTCCTTCTAAGAGTTTTATAGTTCCATACACACAATTCTTTCAGAATGTTGGCTGTATAGGAAAGGAGATATGGGGGAAGAATCTGAAACCATGGACAATTATTTGGAGACAAGCAGAGAAGTACCATGTTTATGACCTAAAAGGAACATGCCAGACTGGAGCGAGAGCTTGAAGACACAGAAGAAAGGGTGCCGATGGGCCAGTGTCTCAGAGGTCACGCAAGGGTGTACACAAGGCATGAGGGGGATGATATCCATAGGCCAAAGGTGGGCCAGATATGAGAAAGGCATCTTTTTTTTGACAAGTGGGAAAAAAATTAGGACCGGTGTGGTTAAACTAAAGTTATCACTTGAGGGAAGATTGTTATGAGGTGGGCTGTCAGCTGGCTTTGTTTTGTTTTGTTTTGTTTTGTTTTGTGAAGCCATCCCCACATCATCTAATGAGAGTAACAGAAAGGTTAATTGTGAACAGTGAAGGACTAGAGAAGCTGCTAAGGAGATAAAGAGATGGGAGAGGAAGCTGACCATGGACGTGTTAGAGAAACCACAAAGTGCATTAAGCTGTGTGTGAACTGATGGTGGTGCCAACCGTGTTGCCATCATACTGTCCCTGGCAGCTCAGATGGAAGATGGAAAAGTCAGTGGAAAACTCAGACTGTTGCGTTGAATTAGTGTAAGGGTTTTCAACTCAGACATCATATTTTTCATGTTTAGAGATCAATTCAAGTCTTTTTTTTTTCCTCCAATACAGGGATTGAACCCAGGACCTTTGCCATTGAGCTCCATCCTTAGCCTTTTTCAAGTTGTTTGATTGTGGGTTTTGTTATTTTTGTTTTGTTTTTTGTTTTGTTTTGTTTTAATTTCGAGACAGGATCTCACTAAATTGATAAATTGCCTAGGCTGGGCTTGAACTAGTGATCCTCCTGCCTCAGTTTCCCAGAGTGCACAGGCCTGTGCCACCAGGTATAGCTTAATTTGAGTCTTTTTTACACCATTCATGTTACTGCTTAATATGCACATCTGCTTTCTTGAACATAATGTTTGGCTGTCTTTATCTACTAAGTCTATAAGTGACAATTCTAGATGAGTTTCTATAGATTGATCATCATTTTCCAGATGAACAAAACCCAAGTTTGCCTGGATACTGAGGGTTAGAAGAGGTCTCTCCACGAAGCAAACACCTAAATAGAATTATTATAGGGAAGGGTTCTTGAATGAGTCCCATCATTTGAAAAACACACATCTAAAAGAGAAATGTGTGAATGGTGGACCTACCAAATGTGGCAGCAGCAGTGCCATGGTTTATATCTGGATGTCCCCCAAAGCTCGTGCACTCATAGGTGGGGCTTTGGGGAGTTGATTGGATCATGGGTGTGTGATTCTCAGTGGATTAGTCCACTGATGAGTTTGTAGCTACATGCGATGGTGGGAGGTAAAGCCTGGTTGGAGGAGGTGGGTCAATGGGGGCGTGGCCTGCAAGGTTGTATCTCCCCCACTTCATCCTCTATCTATCTCTCTGCTTCCCTTTGCCATGCCATGGGCTGTTTCTTCTCTGCCATCCCCTCCGCCATGCTGCCCTGCCCTGGAGCCAGCCAACTATGAACTGAAAACTCTATAGACTGTGAGCCAAAATAAACCTTTCCTCCTTTAAATTGCGGGTGTCAGGTATTGTGTCCCAGTGACAAGCACAGTAACTAAGACAAACAGGAAATTCAGTTCCGTTTTGAACCAAGTATATTAAGATATCAAAGAATTACAGTGCTGCAACCTGCTTAGCTTATCCTCTTATGACTCAGCCTTACAGTTTTCCCAGAAGTGGACCCTGAGACAAAGAATTGAATGCAAAGAATGTACTTGAGAAAAGCCAGTTAACACCCACAGGGAAGCACAGAAGTAATGCAGAGGCGGGAAGGTGAGCAGTAAGAGCTCCGCTGTTAAGCCTGCTCCTGTATTGGGAAGGGGAGTTTAATTTTACAAGAAATGGTGCAAAACACACGAATAATTATGCTAATCAAGGGGCAAGGGAGCCAGGGGATTGACATCAATTGTCCAAGCATCACTGGTAGAGGGCTGTCCCCGGGGGAGTTTCTTGGCAGTTCTGGCTGGCCCTGGCAGTGCGCGGAGAATGTTTTGCAAGTCTGGAAATGCAGTCCTCACATGCAGAGGTGTGGGTCTCGGCAATTAGAAGACTGCCTGGGCACACACAGTAAGGGCCCAGCGACAGGCAGGGCCACGACAGCATCAGACTTCTAACAAGACCAAGAGCAAGAAAACACAAGAATATTTGATTGGTCGGTATACCTACACCATTATCAAAGCACTGAGATTAGAGAAAGCTTTTTTCATTTTATAATTTGTTAAATCAAATCCCAAGGAAAGGGCTGGGGATATAGCTCAGCAGCACAGCGTCTGCCTGGCAAGCATGAGGTTGTGAGTTCTATTCCTGGTACCAAAAAAAAAAAAAAAAAAAAAAAAAAAAATCCCAAGGAAAGTTTTGCCTTAACTTCTAAATCTCTTCAAAATCTCTTTAATCCTGGATCAAAGTTTAGAAAATCTGAGCCAGTGAGAGAAGAAGGCTAGGGAGCTGAAATTGTTGATATTAAGAATTAAAAAAGAAAATCTATTTCCAAAGTGTTTTTGCAGGTGAAATGGATTTACCACCCACAATTTTTTGAAATGGCAAACAATGGGAAGGGAAAAGGTTTAAAAGTAGACTCCATAGTGCAACTGGGAAAAATGTAATCAAATAAAACAAGAACCCCTGGGACCAATTGTAGGTTCTATTAAGCCCCAACCTTCTCCCTGCAGATCCAAACCTCAAGGTCAAGAAAGGGGGAAAAATGTTCTTAATGGAATTCTTCATTGTTTTCCCTTACAGCAGCCTTTTGTTATATATCGATCTGACGAAAGGAAGCCATTATTTTCTCTTGGGATAGTTTTGCATGCTGACTAAATTAGAGTATTTTCCAGGAGTGGTTGTTGAGCAGGACTTAGTAAGCTCAGAAAGGCACACCAACCAAATGGCCTGGCTCACAGAGGAAATCTAGAAAGTCACATATTAGGAAATGGGAAGAAAAACTAAAAACAATTGTCACCCATCTAAAAAAAAAAAAAAACAGGTAATTTACAAATAACCTCAAGACTGGAGTGAAATTCCTCCTTCCTTTTATGAGTTTTCTTCCCCACAAATAAGAAATAGCTATGGCAACCAGGATCATGAGCTGTCAACATGGAACAGGTGCCCTTTAGAAGAGATTTGGAAGCTACATAGGAAAATTCTCAGCAGGGTAGCAGGAGAGAATAGGGCAGAGCCTGTTGTAACTATGGAGTATGACCTTGTCCAACAGTGACAAAAGGACAAGATGATAACATGAGGAAGGTTTGGGGGTGTGGAGAGCAGGATGTGGTGGGAAAATACTGGAACAGCAATCAGACGAATATGTTCCAGGTCCTGGTGCTGCTGGACAGGTCAGTTCTCTGGGCCTCAGTTTCTTCATCTCTTGATAGGTTTGACAGTTTTTAAGATGTTTCTTCCAAATGGAAGTATATGATTTGCAGTTGGTTTTAATAGCTCAGGCAAGCTGTTCCTGGGGAGAGGAGAGAGGGAAAGAGAAAATGATTGGTTTGTTAGTATGTTAATGTATTTAGGCCACAGCTTAGTAAGAGGAGGAGTTGTTTACAGAAGCAATGTTAGTACAGATGTTAAAAAATGGATCCAGACTACCTGGGTTTAGATCTTGGCTCTGAAACTTTCTATATAATTCTGGGTAAATTACTTACGTGTTTTGTACCCAGCTTTCCTATCTGTTTTTAAGAAAGGCCTTAAAAATAGCACTTACCCCAAAAAGATTATTTTGGGAGATAAACGAATTACTACATTGTGGCAGAAAATAATCCATACAGCTGGGCATGATGGCACACACCTGTAATCCCTTCACTGAGAGAGGCTGAGGCAGAAGGATCACAAGTTCAAGTCCTGCCTAATCAACTTAGTGAGAACCTATCTCAAAATAAAAATAAAAGGGGTTAGTGATATAGCTCAAAGTGCTTCTGGGCTTAATCCCCAGTAGTGAAAAAAAAAATAAAAAAGAAAATAATTAACACATTATATATTTACACAATGGGTTCCCTCTTTTTTCCTGGGTATCATAGCTAGACTACTTTTCCTAGAATCCCTTACAGCTTTGACAGCCATGTGACTGGGTTCTGGCCTTATGTAGGGAAAAGAAATGTATGCTATTTTTAAACCTGGCCATGAAGATTTCCCATGTGATTCTCAATGGCTCCTTTTACCCCTTGGAAGAATCAGCAAAGGAACCAAGGTCCTAGAAGATGATGGAACCATAAGGTCAAAGGAGTTTTTCTAGATACCAATCTGACTTCATGTAACAAATAAACAATTGTGTTAAGACACTGAGATCTGAGGTTGCAAGTCACAGCAGCTAGTAAGTAATATCCTATTATAACACGTCAATCAGTAGCGTCTGGTACAGAGCTGAGGTGTAAATGTCAGGTAGTACTAAGGTAAAATGGAGCTAGTGGAGGATGGGACCCTGAGCAAAAGCAGGGCCAGGGTATGTTTGGAAACAGAGTAACCTGGTGTGACTGGAGGCAGGCTTCTTGGAGGAGACTGAGGATAGATCATGTAACCACACCTCCTTTCATTATAGAAGACCCTGAATACTGGACTAAGGAAATTGGAGACTGTGCAGTCAATAATAGGGAGCTGCTAGAGGAATAAAAATTACGTTAATGTCTCCTAGAAAAAGATGTTCAGATCTGTAGTTTGGCTCCCCCCAGAGTAGGCTCTGAGCAAGGATTTCCATGCAAGTATTTAATTTGGGTGGTGCTCACAGGACACATAGATTAGGGATAAGAAAGTGGCTTACAGAATGGAAGAAAACCAATAAAAAGCACGTGATGAGCAGGTAACTGGATGCCTGAGAAAATCAACCTAAAAGAAGAAGCATATATTTTGGCTCACTGTTGCAGAGGTTTCCATGCATGGTCAGCTATCTCCATTGTTTCTGGGCCTGGGGTGAGGCAGAACATCATGGTGGGGAGCACACAGTAGAGGAAACTGCTCATTTCATGGTGATTAGGAAGCAAGGAGAGAGAGCAGAAGGGGGTAAGGTCTCACTATCTCTTGAAGGCCACGCCCCAATGACCTATTTCCTTCAAGTAGGCCCCATTTCCCAGAGTTCCACTGTCTCCCAATAATGCCACCAGCTGAGGACCAACCCTTCAACATCTGAGCCTTTGGGGAACATTCCAGATCCAAACTACTGTATAGCATAGTGTATAGAAAATCATTACAGTGATCAGCTATGTAAATTATAAATAGAGGACTAGGCCCTCATTCAAGCCTGGTCAAAAGACTTCATCTGATGTGTCTTAGTTACTTTCTTCATTGCTGGGACAAAATACCCTACAACCACAACTTAGGGAAGGAAACATTTATTTTGGCTCGCAGTTTGTAGAGGTTTCAGTCCAGAGTTGACTGGCTCCAAGGCAGGACAGCATGGAAGCAGGGTATGGCAGAGGAGACACAGCTCGTGACATGACAGGCAGGATCATAGGGAGGGGACAGGGGGATAGACCCTTCCAGGCCATGCTGCAAATGACCCACCTCCTCCAATCAGGCTTCACTTCCCAATATCATCTTTAGCTATAAACTCATCAGTGAACTAATCCACTGATGAGTATCACGCTCCCATGATCCAATCGCCTCCCCAAAACCCTACCTCTGAGTACACAGCCTTTGGGGGAACATCTAGATGTCAGCCACAACATGATGTCACCACCTCAGTACATGATATGGCATTATAAGGAGAACATGAGTGAAACATCGGCTGATGAGTGTTTTTAATTTAAAACATATTTAAGATTAATCACTACACTCCCCAATTTAAATTCCTTCAATTTTTTACAGTTTGTATATTAAAGAAAGCAAGGCATTCCTCAAAATTATCATAAATTCTAGTAACTTAATTATATTATTGGGCCAGGGGTATAGCTCAGCGGCACAGCACCTGCCTGGCAAGTGCAAGGACCTGAGTTCGATTCCCAGTACCCCCAAAAAATTATGTTATTAATGTCAACTTGTAAAATTTAAAGATATTTCTCTAAACTGTCAATAAATACAGAATAATTTCAGCTACCTGTGCTAAAGAAAAACAAAATCACCCTTTTGTTCCCTGTAAAGAAAATAGTGTTGGCCAGGTGTGGTAGCACACTCTGGAGGCTGAGGCAGGAGGATTGCCGTGTGTTCAAGGCCAGTCTGGGCTATATAGTAAGACCCTGTCTCAAAACCAAACCAAAACAAAACAAAATAACAAAAAAGTGTTATTTTCATATTACAAATGAAAAGGTAATTAAAAATGGTCATTAAAAAAAAAACCAGCAAATGCATTGAAAGGATGTGTCAGATAGTTAATTAATAAAAAGTATTGTAGTTATGGCTAGGGATACAGCTCAGTGGTAGGGTGCTTGCCTAGCATATGCAAGGCCTGGGTTTGACCTCAAGCACCCACCACAAAAAGTTTTTTTGAATTATAGTATTTTCCCCTGTATTTTGTGATAGCTGTGGTTTTTGTATTCTTTATAAATTTGTAAATTTGGTATTTTTCATTATAAATAAGTGTTCAAATTTATAACTTTTTATTTATAAGTTTTTATCCTTTTGAAGTCATATTGTATGAATTTCAAGTGCCACACAACTTAGATATGCCCTGGGAAATATTTTTAAAAGATTATAGTAAAAACAATAAAATCCCTCCTCTACTTCTCCATTCTTCCAAATCCCTAGAGTCATCTGTAATTTACTCTCTTCTAGCTGTGAGTCTGTTAATAATTTTAATGTTCCAAAATAATATGCATACATTGCTATTTCTTATTTATTCAATTTTAGGCATTATCTAATGGCTTCTTTCTTGACAGATAGAAATGTAATCTTAACACTACTTTTATTTCCCTTTCACTGTCTCAATGTGCTTTTATCATTATTTATAATCAAATAAATATCTGTATTATGTCACAACTCCACAAATACCATACTTTGCAGAGCCAAGATTTATACCTTAATTACAGTTTCTTTGTAATCCGGCTTTGTTTTTTTGTTGAAGTGGGTTAAGTTACCTCGTCTTCCTTGAAGAGAACATGATAGTCTACGCTTTCCCCAAAAGTGCCATCTGATCATTTATTGTTTTAAATTTCCCCCTTTTCCTAGTGGTCTCCCTTTTAGAGCCCTCTGCCATTCTCCAGTGGAGTTATTAAAATTTTGCATATGAAATAAAATGTATTTGTTTGTTTATTAGGGTAGCGGGGATTGAATGCAGGGCCTTCACACTGAACTACATTCTCATCTCCCCTCCTTCCTTTTTTTAAGACAGGGTCTCACTAAATTGATAAATTTCCTAGGCCGGGTTCAAACTTGCAGTCCTCTTGCTTCAGCCTCCTAGAGTGCTAGGTTTACAAGCATGTGCCACAACACCCAACTTAAAATTTGTTTTTTCCTTGCACTAAATTGCTAGTTTTTTTTTGTTTTTTGTTTTTTTGGTACCAGGAATCAAACTCAGGACCCTGCGCTTGCCAGGCAGGTGCTTGTGCCACTGAGCTATATCCCCAGCCCTAAACTGCTAGTTTTGCTGGATGTTTAATTGTAGTTAAAAGTCATTTTCTCTATATATTTTGAAAACACTCCTCCATTTTCTTCTAGATCCACACTACCTGCTGAGAAATCTGATGTGATTTTGAGATTTGTGATCTATTCTTTCTGTAAACTTTTAGGTTCTTCTCATTATAGTTTATGTTCTGAAATGTCATAATTATTTGGAATTGTAGGAAGGAGAGGCCACATTACATGTTGTTTCAGAGCCCTCAGTGGATTCTATCAGTCTGGGTATTTATGCCCTTCATTTCTGGGCCAGTTTGTCTATCTGCCTATTCATCTCTCCTTTTTAATTTAATTTTATATATATATATATTTTTTTCTTTTTTCTTTTTTTTTTTTTTCTTTTTTTCTTTTTGAGACAGGGTCTCGCTATGTAGTTCAGGCTGGTCCTGGACTTACTGTGTAGCCCAGGCTGGCCTTGAACTCTCAGCAATCCTCCTGCCTCAGCTTCCTGAGTGCTGGGATTATAGGCATGCACCACCATCCCCAGCTCTTTCTCTCCTTCTGAAAGCCCCTTAGTCACATATTCAAATGTTTGCATTAATTCCAAGTGTCTCTTAGCTTTTCTCATTTTAATCTTTTTTAAAAATTTTATTGGTACATTTTAGATATATATAGTTATAACGTTCATCATAGGGAATTTGTACCTGTACATGGTATGCCTTGCTTCTTTTTTTACCCATTCTTCTCCCCTCCCTTCAGCCCCTCTTACCCTCTTTATTTACAAAGCTTTGTTTCCATTTTTTCCTTATATTCTGTTTTTTTCTTATCCCTTCTTTTCTCCCCCTCCCTTGTTCCCTTCTTTTTTGAAAATTTTCTTCCCATTTCCCAATATCTATTATATATTTTGGTCCTTATTAACCCTTTTGGGTTCTCACACCAGAGAAACCATGCAGTATTTGAACATGTGTGTCTGATTTATTTCACTTAAGAGAATGGTCTTGAGGTACATCTATTTACCTAGAAATGTCTCAAGTTTATCCTTCTTTATGGCAGAGTAGTACTGCATTGTATAAACCTCCCCCACACATCTTCTTTAACCATTCATCAGTTGATGGGCATTTGGGCTGTTTCCAAGATTTAGCTATTACAAACTGTGCCACTATAAACATGGGTGTGTACCTATTATTGCAGTATGATGCTTTTAATTCTTTTGAGAAGGTACCAAGAAGGGGAATAGCTGGGTCAAATGGAACCTCTAGTTTTAGTTTTTTGAGGAATCTCCACACTGATTTCCATAGTGGTTGCATGAGTCTACACTCCCACCAACAGTGCAGAAGTGTTCCTTTTTCCCCACTGCCCCAGTGGCATTTCTTATTGGTTGATTTCCTGATGCTATCCATTCTTTGTGGAGTGATATGGAACCTCAGGGTTGTTTTAATTTGCATCTCTGTAATGACCATTGATGTGGAACATTTTTTCATATATTTATTTGCCATTTCTACTTCTTCATCTGAGAAGTGTCTATTCATTTCAGATGCCCATTTTTGGACTGGGTCCTCAAAATTGGGGAAGTCTGATTTTTTTGAGTTCTTCATATATTCTAGATATTAGTCCTTTATCTGAGGAACAGCTGGCAAAAATTTTTTCCCACTCTGTGTGTTGTCTCTTCACTCTGTTGGTGGTTTCTCTTGCTGTGCAAAAGCTTTATAATAAGATGAGATCCCAGTTGTTGATTCTTTGTGATAGTTCCTGTGCATTCAGGGTTTTGTTCATGAAGTCTTTGCCTACACCAATTTCCTCAAGAGTTCTACCTATTCTATCTTCCAGCAGATTAAGTGTTTCTGTTTTAATATTTAGATCTTAGCACCATTTCAATTTTAGTTTAGTACATGGTGAAAGATATGGGTCTAGTTTTAGTCTTCAGCATGTGGAAAGCCAGTTTTTCCAGCACATTTATTGCAGAGCCTATCTTTCTTCCAGTGAAGGTATTTGGCTCCTTTGTCAAAGATAAGGTGGCTGAGTGTGTTTGGAGTTGTTTCTGCATCTTCTAATCTGTTCCATTGATTGTCAGGTCTGTTTTTTTGCCAGCTTTTCTGTAATAATTTCCACCTGTTTTTCTCTTTGTTTGACTTTAGGAAAATTTCCTGGATCTTCAAAATCTTTTATTTGTTTTACTTTGATGATTATGTCCTTGATTTCTAAGAACTCTTTTCTTGTTCCTTTCTGTGGTGTCCTGTAGTTATACATGAATAAAAGATCCTGTAGTATCTCTGAGAATATAAAATGGTTTAAAAATGTTCTTTCTAATGTATGAATTATCTCCTTCCTTCTGGTTTTTTTTTTTTTTTTTTTTTTTTTGTATTGGCTTATTTGAATTTCTTTCACATTGGAACATTTCCTACAATGTCTAGTGTTCTTTGTGTTATTGTTTATAGCCAAGAGGAGCCTGCGTGGTGCTGACTGGAAGCTCTGGTGGCATAAACCTGGCTTGCAGGCTCTACTTTAGATCAAATGACAAGAACACTGAGCCTTTCACCGGGCGACCCTCCGATGGAGGTAGGCAGGGGTTTGCTCCTAGGCTGTATGGTATCCTGTCTAAGGATGGACTTGTTGACCTTCCACCTGTAGATTGGATTACAGCTCTTCACAGGCTCAACAGGAGTAAAGGAAGAGGTCTGTGGGCCCATCCACACTTCATGTAGATCTTGAACTGATCTCCTTGTCTCCAGAGTCTCGTGTCACCCTGCCCTCAGCCATCCTCAGCCATCTATATAGCATTCCTGGTTGTTGAAGCAAATTAGATCCCTTCTTTCCCATAGAGCCCTCTGGATTTCAGCTACGAATTATTCCCATAGGAAGTTATTAGTCACGCATTTCCTGTGTTTCTTCCAAGAATGAATGGAAATGTCTCATTCTGATTTCTTCTAATCGCTTTGCTCTTGTCAGTTCATCTGTTTACAATTTCACAATCATGTTAATAGAGCCATGAGAAAGGGGGAATAAAAACAATCAGTCTTGTGTCTTCAACTGAAAGGTTGCTTATCTTTTAATGTTGGTATGGTGGCTTACTAGATACAATTTAAATTTTTATGTAGTTAAATTATCAATTTAATATAAACAATTTCCTACAAATGATTTACCAAGTATGCAAACAATACTTATTGAGTTTTTCCTTTCCCCATTAATATTAAATATAAATTCTGTTATATCCTAAAATCTCTTATATGCATACACCCCTTCCTCAACTCTCTATTCTATTATCTTCCTGTGCTAACACCTTTGGTATGTTTTAATATCTGATGGGGCATATCTCTTGTTTTTTAACAGAATTATCTTGATGATTCTTGAAGCCTCTTCTCACAAATAAATTTTAGAATTCGAGATTTGTTAAACTGCACAACAAACATTTGCTGGCCTTTTGATTGTAATTATCCTGATTTATATATTAGATTTGGGGATTATGAAGAATGAAGTTTCCTCATTTATCAATACAGTATATCCCTTTATTCAGATTTGCATTTACATACTTTAGTAATATAACTTTCTTTGTAGCTTTGTAATGGTTTCATCAGGTAGAGCCATTTAATCACTAATTTCAATTTTCCGGGCTGGGCTCAGTGGTGCACATCTGCAATTCCATCATTTAGGGAGGCTTAGATAGGAGAATTCCAAAGTAGAGTCCTGCCTGGGAAATTTAGTAAGAACTTATCTCACAATAAAGTAAAATAAAATAAAATAAAATAAAATAATTTTTAAAAAGGGCTGGAGATGTAGTTCAGTTGGCGCTGGGTTCAATTCCCAACAGCAAAGACACCTCTGCCAAATAGAAAACTGGTTTCTAAGGCCTTGTCCATATTCTCTAAAAACTCAGTTACTTTCACCAACCCACACATCTCCACGGACTCCATTTATTTTTTGAGTCCAGAAGTTATAATATGAAAAGACCAAGAAGATTATCTCTGCTGTTTAAAAAGAAACTCTAAAGTAACCATGAGCTGGGCCTGGTGGTACAGACCTGTGATCCCGATGCTCTGCGGGGGGTAAAGTAAGAATATCCAAAGTTCAAGCTCTGTTTAGGCAATTTAGCGACTTAGTGAGACCCTGTCTTAAAATAAAGAAAGGGCCAGGAATGTAGCTCAGTGACAAGACCCTGAGTTCAATCCCTAGAGCCAAAACAAAACAAAATAACAAACAAATCTTGTAACATATGGGTACATATTTAAAAGAACTAGGCACATGCTGATTTAAGATCCCCTCTGGGTGTGTTTTGGGGGTGACAAAGGCAAAGAGGAACTTTAAGGTTGTGCTGTCTGTATGTCTACGTAGCTTGAGTAGTTCATGAGAATGTATTCATATGTCATAGGGGTAATTACAATTTTCAAGAAAAAAAAGTACAATAGTAAAAAAAAAACCCTTATCTTTTCTTGGTAATCCAATTCTCTCTCTCTCTCCTTTTTTTTTGTGGGTACCGGGGGTCGATCTCAGGACCTCGCGCGCCAGCAGGCGCTTATGCTGCTGAGCCATCTCACTGGCCCCAATTCTCTGTTTTAAAAAGCCAATATTTCAGGTTGAGTCACATCAATTAAAACATTTCTGAGGTCCATTCTCACCCTCTCCCACATCTAAATCATTAGCAGTTTTCTAATTTCTACCTGAAAGTCTCTACTCAGACGTCTGATGTTCTTGAGGAGCCCTCAGTCCCTCAGTCTTCTATAATGGTTGGCCGCAGGTGTCAGGACCTGGTGTCCACTGAAGACACATGGTCCACACTGCAAGCTTCCCCTCACATCAGGGATCCTTGCTTCTTTAGTCAGGTGGCTCTGAGAAACCAGCACCCCACTCCAGGGGTCACTGTGCCCTCAGCTCACATTTTTTTAATAAACCACAAAGCAGGGCTGGTGGGAACAACAGGAAAACACAACCTTTCAGTGATAGAAAGCCTAGTCTCCACCCGGGGGTCCTCAGCACTCTCTTCTTCAGCTTCCAGATGTCCCTTCTAAATATACAACTGGAGTGAGGTGGGGAGTGATAGGAAGGCTCATCCTAATTATGACATCAAATGCACCTTGGTGACCAAGGGAACACAACACACACACACACACACACACACACAAAACACATACACACAGAATGACTTACCAATTTACATTCCAAAATCTGAGCATGCAGGGCATGGTGGTACATGCCTGTAATCCCAGCATTCCACAGCTTGATGTGGGAAGACCGCTGCGAGTTTGAGGCCAACCTGGGCTACACAGTGAATTCAAGGATGGCCTGAACTACACAGGGAGACTTGTCTCAAAAAAATAGATAAAAATAAATACATAAATACATAAATAAATAAATAAATAAAACCCATAACAAAAAAACCCTAAACAAACCCTGAGCAAAAGGGAAGTGGCCACATGGAACAAGAGCAACACAGGCGATCTTAGTGAGCTTCCCAGAACCCTTGAAATCCTTTATTGGCCATATGAAGTTACCAGGCACACTGATCACCACAGGTGGTCTAGGGAAACTGAGAAGCCTGGTTTCGTGCTTCACAGACAACCTTTTCCCTTTACTCTTCAGGAGGAACTTGCCCAATTTCAGTGCTTCACATTTCCAGGTAAGGAAATGAATCAAAACCCTGGACTTTCCTATATTTTAAACCAAGCCTTATTGTCTCTTGGGACAGAAACCAGTCAGTGCCTGGGGCATTCTTAGCTGGTTGCTCTTCCTTCAGCTTCCAGGGCTCAGGAAAGTCTATTTCCTTCCGTTTGCCCATCTTTTCTTTTTTTTTTTGTGGGTACCGGGGTCAACCTCAGGACCTCGCACGCCAGCAGGCACCCGTGCCGCTGAGCGATATCACTGGCCCTTTTTTCATATGTAGGTTCAGGGACTCGAACTCGGGCCCTTGTGCTTGCCAGGCAGGCGCTTACGCTGCTGAGCCATCTCACCGACCCCCATCTTTTCTTTTTTAATCCAGTGTTTCTTGAACTTTTTCTGCCTGCCTCAGTCTTAACAGATGTTTATATAAATTATCTTTCATAGAGCCATGATGTTTTTTGCATATTGCTTTTATTATTTGCTTTATTTCATTAGGTGCTATTTCTGTCATTATTTCCTTTGAATGCATTCTATCCTGCTTTTGATTTTGAACCTTCAGCTGAATGCTTAGCTCATTTATTTTCAATATGTCTTGTATTCTAATACACAGATGCATTTCCCACCAATCTACCTCTAGCTGCATGCCCCACATTTGGTTTGGCAGTGCTTTAAGTATTTTTTGGTGATTTCATGTCATGTATTTTATTTTCTTTGAAACTGTAAATTAAAGGTAAAATTATTTCTAAGCATCCATCCTTGGTTCCTTTATATTTTTATTATTGATTTTTTTCTGTTTTTTTGCATTGAGACTAGAGGATAGTCTAATTTCATTCAGTTTGGAGAATAAACCTCCAAGTGTTTCTCAAAATACAGAATGAGGAGCGTTTCCATTCAAATCCAATAGGGTGCTTACTGAATGTGCAGATTTAGCTGGGGGTGGTGGTGCATACCTATGATTCCAGCTCTGGGAGGCTGAGGCAGGAGGATTGCAAGTTCAAGCCAAATGCAGGCAATTTAGCAACCTAGACCCTGCCTCAAAATAAAACTAAAAAGAGCTAGAGAATTAGTTAAGTGAGAAGTCCCTGTATTCAATTCCCAGTATAAAAAAAAATGACAGACTAAGGACACTCAAACAAAACAAAACAAAAACCTCCTAAAACTAATAAGTGAATTCATTTAGGTCACAATATAAAAAATGATGGTACTTCCGGGAAGAGGGTAGAGTGGTAAACAGCAGCAAATCATTCTCTCTGAGATTCGGAATCCAGACACTAGAATATAACAATTTGGAAAACAAAAGAAGGAGAAAGGTGGTTCCCCAGGACCCAGGAAGGACCTGAAGGGAGAATTGGAGCCACAAGGGAAGTGAAAAGAGAGACCTCAATGCAGGAAAAGGAGGTGACAGACTGTACTTTCTCCCTGACTTTCAGCTGGCAGCACATGACAGGAGGCTTGAATCTACAGAGACACAGTGAGAGCTGTGACTCCAGAGACCTCCAGGGATAAATACACCAGGGGCTGGAGCAGTGGATGCTGTGAGCTACAACAGCTGGTGAGGGACTCCAGTCCAAGTGACTGCAGTGTCCCCTGGAGACACTGCATGGTCAGATGCCATTTTAGGGAGAGGGCAACTGTACCAAGGACTTGGAGCAGCCCTGAGTTGGCTTCATCTCAGGGCTCCCAGTAGCTGGGTAAGAGACAACCATGGGAGATGCCCAGGGCCAGGGAGCCAAGGTCAGGCCAGCAAGAGACACCTAGAGTGTCATAGGCTGAACAGCTCAGCCCCCAATCCAACAACCAGAGGGCAGGACTTCTGTGGAGTTGAAAGCACTAGAATCAGTACCCCACCTTATTCCTACTACAGGCTTGCTGGGATCATCCAGTATGCCACACCAGTCCTACTGCAGGCTTGCTGGAAGCATCCATAATGGATCTGGGCTCCGTCTGCCTCCTCTGCCTACCAGTGACAGTGGAGACACCATCTGAATTGGACACTACCATAGAACTGTAGTCCCCAGAAGATAACAGCAGGCTTGAAATCACATAGAAATCTCTTTTTCTCTGCATTTTTGGGATTATTTGTTTTTGATTTTTCATGAATGTGAACATTGTTTATACTTTTCTGTTTTGTTTAGTTCTTGTTCTTGTTTTTGCATCTTTCTTTCCCTCTTGTCTTTTTCACCAGTTTCTCAAAGATTGAGTCCTTCAGCCTTGTTTCTAATCTCTCTCTCTCTTTTTATTTCTTGATTTTTTCCTCTTATCCCTATTAAATGTTCTCCCCTGAGGATAAAGTCACTCTATTGAGGGGATATCTACTGTATATAATTTTCTGACTTGTTTTAAATTTTGTTATATAACTATAAATCTTGTACCTATGGTTACAGGTGGCAAATTAATGGCTACCAGTTTGTCATTTTCTAGACTGTGCTTGATGTTATTGCTATCGCTGATTATACTACTTTAGCCAAGATGCCATAGTTGTTGTGGTTCAATGTTTTTCCTTGTATGCCAATACCAAGATGGTCTGGGGGGTCATAAACAATACCATAGTCCAGTACCAAGGAACTGGGTGCCATGCCAAACAGGCAGCAACCCCTCATCCATAATAAATTAAAGATTCAGGGTCTTGGACAGACTCAAAAACCAGCTACACCTAGAAGACATCTCTGAAAAGTAATCACTTCCTGAGGAGGTCATGATACTAATAATAAACCTACCTATCATAAGCAATTTACAGGGATCAATGCAGAAAACAAATTTTTAAAATAGAAAATGAAAAGACATAGAAACAAGATGCAACCCCAGACCTCCAGCTTTCCCAGTGCAAATCCAGGGGGCGATGAGGTGGAAGAAATCAAAAGCAACCCAGCTGAACTTTCTGAAATGGTAGTGGCTGAAGTAAAGCAGATGAATGAGTCTCTAGAAAAAAAATACCAGAAATAATTTCGCAGATAACTAAAGAGATGATAACCATAATGAAGGACATGGTTAGTGAATCTAGAGTAGATGCAGATAAAAGAAAAAATAGAGGTGCTTAGGAAAGTGATGGAAACTATGAATGCTGAACATAAGAACTGGATTCCATGAAACAGATTCAAACTGGTATCCAAGAAATTAAAAATTCTATTGAAAGTATATGCAACAGAATCAACCAATGTGAGAAAAGAATATCAGATCTAGAAGAAAGGTTTGTGGTTAGCAAGCATCAATCCAATGGCTGCTAGATGATGCAAAGAAGAATAACATAAGATAGGTTAGAATCAATGAAAAAATCAGAAGATAGCACAAAGGACATAAAAAACCTGATCACAGAAGTAATGGCAGAAAACTTTCAAGCATGGAAAAAGAATTTAACATATGGATAAGTGAGGCATATAGAACTCTAATTAGCCATAATAAGAGAAAATCTACACCAAGGGATATAATAGTTAAGAAATTCAGCACAAGAACAGAGTATCAAAAGCTGTTAGAGAAAAGAAACAGATTACCTATAAAAGAAAGCCCATAAGAATCACAGCAGACTTCTCAACACAAACCCTTAAGTCAAGGAGAGCTTGGAGTGAGGTAGTTCAAGTCTGAAAAGACAACAACCTCTAACCCAGATTGATGTACGCCACAAAACTATCTTTCAAAATTATTGGAGAAATAAGATACTTCCATGATAAAGAACACCTGAAGAAATTCCTGACCACCAAACCACACTCCAAAATGTTCTGAAGGATATTCTAGAAAAAGATAATGACGATAACAATTCCACAAATCCCAATAGAATGAATCCATCAGGTAAGGGAAGCAATTGAACAAGGGTAAAGAAAGGGAACAAAACAAAAGAAACAAACAAAAAAAAAAAAAAAAGGAAAGGGAACAAACAACAGGAAAATAATATGACAAGGATAAATCTATATATATCACTTATAACTGTCAATGTGAATTGTCTCAATTCACCAATCAAAAGAATTGGCAGATTGACAGAATGGATCAAGAAACAAGAGCCAACAGTATGCTGCATAGAAGAAACACATTTTTCAAGAAAGAAACTCATAGACTGAAAGTCAAAGGATGGAAAACAACACTCCACATGACAAGAACCCCGAAAAAAGCAGGGGTAGCTATTCTATTTGCAGACAAAGTGAATTTCAAGCCAAGACTGATCAGAAGAGACGAAGAAGATTGCTACTTTTTTGTAAAGGGAACAATCCAAGAGGAAGAGATAACAATCATAAATATATATGCACCAAATACCAGTGCACCCAACTACATAAAACAAATATTAACTGACATAAAAAATCAAGTAAGCACTAATACAATTATAATGGAGAACCTCCATACCCCACATCACAAATAGACAGATCAACTAGACAAAAAAAAACAACAAAGAAATATCAAGACTGAAAACAATTTTTCAACAAATGGACTTAGTAAATGTCTACAGAGTGTTCCATCCCACAACATCAGAATACACATTCTTCTCACCTCCCATCTCACAGGGGATGTTCTCCAAAATATACCACATATTATCTCATAGAACATGCTTAAATAAATGCAAAGGAATTGAAACTATCCCATGTATATTATCAGACCATAGTGCAATGGAATTGGAAATCAATGACGAAACCACAAAAAATTCATAAATACATGGAAATTTAATAACACCCTCTTGAACAACCAATGGGTCACAGATGAAACTAAAAAAGAAATTAGACAGTTTCTACAATTAAATGATAATGCCAGTACAACATACCACAACTTATGGGACACAAGGAAAGCAGTCCTATGAGAGAAATTTGTAGTGGTGAATTCCCATATCAGAAAAACAGAGCAAGCTCCAATAAACAACCTATTGTTGAATCTCAATCGTCTAGAAAAGGAAGAGCAAGTCAAGCCCAAAGCTCATATGAGGGAGGAGATTATAAAAATCATAGCAGAAATAATGCAATGGAGACTAAGAAAACAATACAAAGAATCAATGAATCAAAGAATTGGTTCTTTGAAAGATTAAATAAAATTGACAAATCCTTAGCCAACCTTATCAAAAAGGAAAGAAAAGACTCAAATCCATGCAATTAGGTATGAAAAGGGTGAAATCACAATGGACCCTGCAGAAATCCAGAAGATCATCAGTACCTACTTTGAGAACCTATATTCTGATAAGATGGAAAATGCAGAAGAAATAGACAGATTCCTAGATACATATGAATTACCAAAGCTGAATCAAGAAGATATAAAGATTCTAAGTAAACCAATATCAGACAATGAAATTGAAGATGTAATTAAAAACTTAACGGGGCCGGTGAGATAGCTCAGCGGCATAAGCACCTGCCCGGCAAGTGCGAGGTCCTGAGTTTGACTCCCAGAACCCACATAAAGGAAGAAAAGGGCCAGTGATATCACTCAGCGACCTCAGCATCCTGAGGTTGACTCCCGGTACCCACATTAAAACAAAAAACAAAAAACAAAAAAACTTACCAACAAAGAAAAGCCCAGGTCCTGATGGATTCACTGCTGAATTCTACAAGAAATTCAGAGATCTCATGCCACTAATGCTGAAACTCTTTAATGAAATTGAAAGGGAAGCAATACTCCCAAATTCCTTCCTGGAACAAGCATTACCATGATACCAAAACCAGAGAAGGATCCAACCAAAAAAGAGGACTATAGGCCCTAATGAACATAGATGCAAAAATCATCAGTAAGATATTGTCAATAAGAATTCAGCAAACCATCAAGAAGATTATATACACCATGACCAAGTAGGAGTCATCCCAGGGATGCAGGGATTGTTCAACATATGAAAATCAATAAATGTAATACACCATATTAACAGAGCCAAGGACAAAAAGCATATGATCATCTCAATAGATGCAGAAAAAGCATTTGGCAAAGTACAACACCCATTCATGATCAAAACCTTACAGATTGGAATAGATGGTCTTTATCTCAATCTGATAAAAGCCATCTGTAACAAACCAACAGCCAACATCATATTATATGGTCAAAAACTGAAATCTTTCACTCTCCAATCAGGAACAAGACAAGGATGTCCACTATCACCACTACTATACAATATATTTCTGCAAACATTAGCCAGAGAAATTAGGTAAGAGAAAAAAATATGGGCCGGTGGTATAGCTCAGTGGCATAAGTGCCTGCCTGGCAAGCGCGAGGTCCTGAGTTTGACTCCCGGTATCCGCATATAAAAATAAATAAATAAATAAAAGAGAAAAAAAGATGAATCAGGATAGGAAAGGAAGCAGTTAAATTACCACTATTTGCAGATGACATGATACTTTACATAGAAGACCACAAAACTCCTCCAAAAGACTCTTAAAATTAATAACTAAATTCAGTAGTGTAGCTGGAAACAAAGTCAACACTCAAAAATCAAAAGCATTCCTGTACAGCAATAATGAACTCACTGAGAGAGAAATTAGGGAAACAACAGCTTTCACAATAGCATCGGAAAGAAAAAAAAGAAAAAGAAGAAAAGAAATACTTAGGAATCAATCTAACACAGGAAGTAAAAGATCTTTACATTGAAAACTACAGTACTCTGAAAAAGGTGATTGAAGAGGATATCAGAAAATGGAAACATGTTCCTTACATTTACATAGTGATAACATTCATCATAGGGAATATGTACCTATACGTGATATCTCTTGATTTTTCTTTTTTTTTTCCCACTCCCCTCCCCTTCCTTCAACCTCTTTCCGCTCTTTATTTATAAAAGCCTTGTTTCCATTTTTTCCTTCTATTCTCATTTTTTTCCTTTTTCTTCCCCCTCTCCTTTGTTCTGCTCCCCATTTGAACATTTTCTTCCTATTTCCCAATACCAATACTAACACCTTCACTATAGTGAACCACTACAGTGAACAGAAAGATAGCCTTATTAAGAAATGGTGCTGGAAAAATTTGCTTTCTGCATGCCAAAGATTAAAACTAGACCTATATCTTTCACCATGCACTAAACTAAAATCAAAATGGATCCAAGGTCTGAATATTAAAACAGAAACACTTAATCTGCTGGAAGATAGAATAGGTAGAACTCTGCATCTTCTACATAGATGTAAGCAAAGGCTTTATGAACAAAGCCCCGACTAAACAGGAACTATCACAAAGAATCAACAACTGGGATCTCATTTTATTATAAAACTTTTGCACAGCAAGAGAAACCACAACAGAGTAAAGAGACAATACACAGAGTGGGAAAAATTTGTTGCCAGCTGTTCCTCAGATAAAGGACTAATATCTAGAATATATGAAGAACTCAAAAAAATCAGACTTCCTCAAATTTGAAGACCCAATCTAAAAATGGGCATCTGAAACAAATAGACACTTCTCAGATGAAGAAGTAGAAATGGCAAATAAATATATGAAAAAATGTTCCACATCAATGGTCATTACAGAGATGCAAATTAAAACAACCCTGAGGTTCCATCTCACTCCACAAAGAATGGATAGCATCAGGAAATCAACCAATAAGAAATGCCATTGGGGCAGTGGGAAAAAGTAACCCTTCTGCACTGTTGGTGGGAGTGTAGACTCATGCAACCACTATGGAAATCAGTGTGGAGATTCCTCAAAAAACTAAAACTAGAGGTTCCATTTGACCCAGCTATTCCCCTTCTTGGTACCTCCAAAAGAATTAAAAGCATCATACTGCAATAATAGGCATACACCCATGTTTATAGTGGCACAGTTTGTAATAGCTAAATCTTGGAAACAGCCCAAATGCCCATCAACTGATGAATGGATAAAGAAGATGTGGGGGAGGGTTATACAATGCAGTACTACTCTGCCATAAAGAAGGATAAACTTGAGACATTTCTAGGTAAATAGATGTACCTCAAGACCATTCTCTTAAGTGAAATAAATCAGACACACATGTTCAAATACTGCATGGTTTCTCTGGTGTGAGAACCCAAAAGGGTTAATAAGGACCAAAATATATAATAGATATTGTGAAGTAGGAAGAAAATGTTCAAATGGGAAGGGGAACTTGGGTGGGTGGAGAGAGAAAGGGAAGAAGAGAAAAGGAAAAAAGACAATAGAAGGATAAAATGGAAACAGTTTTTGTAAATGATAAGGGGATGATGGGTTAAAGGGAGCAGAGGGGAATATGGAAAAAAAGAATGAAGATAATTATGTACAGGTACAAACTTCCTATGATGAATGTGATCATTATGTATATCAAAAGTACACCAATAAAATTAACTGGATATAGGTAACAAATGAAAAGCCTTGCCCCAACTGCATTCCTTAAAAAAAATTAAACCAAAATGGATCATGGTCTAGCATAAAATGTAAACCTATAAAACTTCTATATAAAAAAAGAAAGTCTGTAGAATATAGGGCTAGGCATTCAGATTTGACACAAAAAGCATGATCTAGAAAAAGAAAATTGATAAACTGAATCTCATCAGATTAAAAAATTTTGCTTTGCAAAATTACCTGTGAAGAATAAGCTAACAACTGGCATAAAATATTTACAAACCATGTATTTGACAAGAACTTGTATATAAGGCATATAATACCTATAATCCAAGCACTCTGGGAGGCTGAGGCAGTAGGAACATGAAGCATAGCCCGGCCTGGGTAACTTAGTAAGAAAGTTTTTTTCCTCTCAAAAAAAGGAAAAAAAAAAAAAAAAAAAAAAAAAAAAAAATTATGAAGGGCCTGGGCTCAATCTCCAGTAACACACACACACACTCCAAAACACCAAAACACTCAAAACCCATACAAAAACATCAACAGTAAAAAAAAAAAAGTCCAATTCTAAAATGGACAAAAAACAATACAAGAGAATATACAAATGTAAACAAATGTAAAGATGTCCAAATCACTAGCTATCATGGGAATGCTAATTAAAACCACACCAAGATATCACTACACAGTTTTCAAAATGGATAAAACAAAAAAGAGGGACACTGAATACATTAAATGCAGGAGAGGGTACATGTGAAGCTGGATGTTGGAGACTAGAGAGGCAGCTGGATCACTCGTGTGTTCTGGTGGGAATGTGATGTAGCACTGGGCTCTACAAACACTTCATGTGCCACAAAATTTGCAACTACCAAATGACTCAGCAACTGTATTCCTGGGCCTGTATCCCAGAGAAATGACAACCACAAATGTTCTTTATCTCTAAGACTCCAAACTAGAATCAGCCCAGATATTCTTCCACAGGTGATTGGTTGCAAACAGGAGGCACATACATACTATGCTATACTACCCAGCAATAAAAAAGAATGAACTATGGTGCATGGAATTACTTGGATGAATTTCTTTAGGATTATGCTGCCAATTCTGCTCAGTGTGGCAGGGCACATCTACAGTCCCAGCACTCTGGAGGTCTGAGGCAAGAGGATTGTAAGTCCAGCTTGGGCAATTTTAGACCTTGTCTCAAAAGAAAAAGGGCCTGGAGATGTAGCTCAGTCTGAGGCCATGAGTTCAGTTTACAGTACCAAAAACAAAACAACAACAAAAAAACTCATTTAATTCCAAAAGGGTGCGTTTATATCATATTTTTTAAATGACAAAATTTCAAAAGTTTAGAAGTGGGGGCCGGTGAGATGGCTCAGCGGCATAAGCGCCTGCCTTGCAAGCGCAAGGGCC
The DNA here is from genome assembly GCA_028451465.1 of Erethizon dorsatum. Classification (NCBI taxonomy): domain Eukaryota; kingdom Metazoa; phylum Chordata; class Mammalia; order Rodentia; family Erethizontidae; genus Erethizon; species Erethizon dorsatum. The sequence goes on from CM051835.1 coordinate 83,780,420, forward strand.
CGAGTTCGACTCCCGGATCCCACATAGGAAAAAGGGGCCGGTGATATCACTCAGTGGCACGGGTGCCTGTTGGCACACAAGGTCCTGAGGTCGACCCCCCGGTACCCACAAAAAAAAATAAAATAAAATAAACAAAAGTTTAGAAGTGGAAAAAAAGTGTTTGCCAAGGGTTAAGGAAGGAGGAGCTTGGGTGGGCAGGAGGTAGTTCTGTCTATAGAAGGACCCTAGCAGGGGTCCTTGTGAAGCTGGAACTGCTCGGACTATGGTGGTGCACACACACCGCCACACAGGTGCTAAAATCATATAACAAAATACACACTTAAAGATATGGGTGAAACTGCGGAAATCTAAATCACTTGGTGGATTATATAACGTAAACATCCTAGTTGGGAATGTCTACAATTAGAGGCTTCTAGAGGACAAAAGAAGAAACAATTGACTTAAAGAAGAGCTTTGCTACACCACATGCCCTTGTTTATTTGTAGCTATAAACTGGGATTTATAGCTTAGAGATGGGGGGGTGACCCTAGACGGCTTGCAGGAATGTGACACAAGGTTGCACACCAGCCTTCGAGCCCGAGCTAGGGATGCTGAAGCAGAGCTCCTCCTACTCATGCTTTTGCTCGCCTTCAGGTTTCAGTTAAAAGATCTCATGATCTCATTAAAGAAATCCGAACACTTCCGAACAGTTGTCTTACCCAGAAATCAATACATTCAGAAACTGCTGAGGTTAGCCTGTGACTTTTGCCAACCCTTTTTCTATATGTTTAGATTTTTTTTTTTAAAGCCAAAGGGGTAAAAAGTCAAAGATAAATTTATGCTCTCAAGTGAATGGTTTCTTCTAGTTTTTAGTCTCTTTTTGGTTGTAATGCACTAAAGCGCTGTTTCTCCTCTCTCTGGACATGGCTTTCAGCTGTGCATATCACCCTAGGCACGAATGGGTCAGAAATCACCAGTAAACTCAATACATTATTATTATTGTTGTTGTTATTTTGATTTCTTGTTTGTTTTTGCCTTTCTTACCATTTTGTGGACATTTATTTCAGATTTCAAGTATGATCTCTGTCTGAGCCTTCATGTACTCCACTCTTCCTAGTGGAATTGCAAAACCTATGCCTCCTTAGGTAAAAAAGAATCTCCCAAGCCCATTTTGCTCCTGCTGAGAACTGCAAGCTCCCATATATAAAATGCTTGACGAGCGTTTAGGGAGAAAGATGAGAGGAGAAAAGCAGTTGGAGGACACATAGAAAAAGAGACAGGGGGGCTGATATATTTGCTTCAAAAACAAAAGTACTAAATGTAACATTATACATTTCAGCGTCCTTTTCAGCATGGCAACAGCCCACCTCTTGTTTATGACACCAGGTTGGCAAGGCTGTGCTTGGAAAAGATTCTGTAACAAGCCTTACTTAACATGGTGAGCAGAGTAGCTCATTGATATTTGCACTGAGCCCAGCTTGCAATTTACAATTACTGGTTTCATTACCCAGTTTTAAGATCAGGCTTGAATTCTGTACCTCAGATATTTCCTGAGGCTGAGTTAGAGTTAGGAAGGTCAGGAGCTTGTTCGGACTCAAAAGCTTAAAAGAATACAGACAGGATAAGGAAAAGGTTAGATGTGAAAGCCGTTGAAGACATTATCAGACTACCTGATTTGAATAACCATTTCAGACAAATTTCACCATATTCAAGTCTAGACTACAAGTAGATTTTAGAAGAGAGAGATGGGTGGTGAGATAGGGGAACACTTGCTAAAAGTGAGCAACAAACAGAAATAATCATTTTGTGAAACAGGGACAATCAGAGTCATAGGCACAGTAAGTAAGTTATATTGGAATAGAAATACATAAGGAACTGATTCCCATTTATTTTAATTAAAATTTGAATTTTATCTCCCCTCTTTCTCATGCTACCTGAATATAGTCCGAAAGGTGAGAAAGGACAGCTGAGTCTACCACTTAGTCCATCTACTGTAGATCTGAGCTCTGTGGGGTCTCCTTGAACACTTTTCTTAACCCTCAAAGCTATAGTTTTCTCATCTGAAAACTGGGGATATTATCCACAACACATGCCTGTGGCAATGGCTGAGTGAAAGAATATAAGGACAGGTTCTAGAACATGATGAATGTTCAATGACTGGAAGGGTTACCACTATTATACTACTGTACAAGTATTCGACATCGTGGCCTTCTCAAAATGCAATCCTCTGTGATAGTACATGTTCATCTTTGTAAGAATACTCTTGAGGGTGGTGGGAAAAGGATTGTGGGTCAATAAACACAAAATTTTAGTAAAATAGGAGAAATAAGCACAAGAGGATCTATTGCACATTGCAGTGAATATAGTTAATACATATTAGAAAATTGCAAAGAACAGATTTTAAGTGTTTTCACCATAAAAAGGTTAAGAATGAGAGTTAATGCATATGTTAAATAGCTTCGTTCATCATTCCATGATGAATACTTTAAAACATCGTAGTGTACACTATAAATATATAAAATTTTTACCTGTCAATTAAAACATAAGAACCATCTCCACCATACACAAAAAATACTGTTGAGTTGGCTTGGCACTTATGCAATATTTCTATTTTACAGATGAGAAAAATGAAGTTGAAGAATTAGTCCCACAGTCACCCAGTTAGTGAGCAATAGATCCTGGATTACAACCACAGAGGTTCTTATATTCGAGCCAGGATTAGAATCACCTGGACAGTGCTTGAAACCCAGATTTCTGAGCTTCATCTCCACATTTCCTAGTTCATTAGGTTTGGGGTAGGGACAAGATTGGGAATTTCTTGTCACCACTCCAGGCATGCTGGTCCTGCTGGTCTTAGCTAGACCGTGTTTTGCACACCACTGAACTAGACTGGAGGAGGTTTTTAGAAATACCTGTTTATTGGAATCACCTGCAACTTTAAAGGAAAAAATGAACCCCCAAATGCCTCAAGTCCACAGGCTTTCTGCTATCACAAATGTGATTTTGTCCTATTTCTGGCATATAAACATGTGATAATTCCAAGTGAAAAAGGATAAGGGTAACAACTTTGGACATTTCACAAAGTGTGAAAGATGGTGGGGTTTTTTTTCCTCTCAAAACTAGTATTTCTACAGAATATTTGTAGAGGCAACTATTTAGAGATTTACACTTCTGATCCCCAAATTTCCATTTTGTGGTCCAATACATTCTATTATTTGCCATATGCTATGAATCAGGGTTAGCAAATTATTATGATTACTGACCATAAATGAAACATTAAAGTTTTCTCTTTCTGGGCCAGGCATGGTGGCACCCCCCTCTAATCCAGCACTTAGGAGGCTGAAGCAGGAGGATTGCTGTGATTTCGAGGCCAGCCTGGGCTACAAATGAATTCAAGACCAGCATAAACTACATAGTGAGATCCTGTTTCAAAACCTATTTTCATTTATTTGTTGTCAGTACCTAATTAAAATCATTTTATATTTTAGGCTAAATTATAACTAGCATAACACATATTGCAAAAGCCAATGAAATATATATTGGTCATATTTGGCATTTATATAGGACCTCTAGGAAATCCCAAATGTTTTGCAAAGATTACTTCACTTCTTTCCATAGCACTACTTTTGAGGTGCAGATGTGGAACTTATTCAAATTTAGGGGTGTTTCTCTTTTCTAGGCTAATGACAATGAAATGGAATTTCAAGAGACCAAAAGATAAAGAACAACCGGGGTGTTATTGAGTGTAACTGTCACTTTAATAATCAAATGTAATGCCAAGCAGTATTCAGGTATTATCCATATTGCTTCCAGCTCTCTGACAAAAGTTGATTCTTTTCTGAGTTATCCAGAGCACCAAACTAGCAAGACGTTTTATAAAAGATGGATTGAAAATTTTATCACAACTAAACTCTGTAGGAAGAGCAGCACTACGTCAGAGTAGAGAGGTGTGGATTCCTTTCACAAAGCACGCATTGTGGGCCAGGGCTGACATCCAATCACAACTCTCTCTCCTCATTTAAAGTAGGTTCAATGTCAGCTTTGTAGTGTGGCCAAAACTCCACCTCCACCCTCTCCAGGTTTCAGCTGGGCCCCAGAGTTAAACTGACATAAGATAGATTACTAGAAGAAAATCATACACATTTATTTCCATACAAGTTTTGGGTGGCATGGAAGTCATCCTAAGGAAATGTAGACCCTAAAATGCAGTGAAAATGGAACATGTGAAAATGTGATAAGGCAAAGGGCCTTGGCTAGGGTAGTTAATTGGGTGAAGTGGCTAATGATAAGAGTGAGTTTAACAAGGTTGGTCTGTACAGATTTTCCTAGATTTCGATTTCCTGTCTTTGATAATAATGTTGCTTTCCTTTTGGTAGAGTAGGCATCTTTCACAAGGGAATTTCAGCTTTAAGGAGTAGCACAAAGGTCAATATGATCTTGCACAGGCTACTTTTTAAAAAATATCTTTACATTGGGGCCAGTGATATATAGCTCAGCGGCATAAGCACCTGCCCGGCAAGCGTGAGGTCCTGAGTTTGATTCCTGGTTACCCACATAAAGAAAAAAAAAGTCTTTACATGAAAATCATCAATATGTCAGAGCAACATATTTTGGATTGGTTATATGCTTCACTCCACCAGCCTTGAATCACGAATTGCTTGCCTGTTCAAGATAGCTCCTTGTTCTCTCGTTCAAACATTTTCAAAGCAAGCAAGCATGGACTGCTACACAGAGACTTCTTGAAGGAATTTATTTGCAATCTCTCTGTCACTTTTTCCTCTGTTGAAATATGTATAGTGTTGCTTCTGTGAAGGGCCCTCATTCTTGCAGGGCCTGCTGAAACTTGGTGTTCACACTATTCATTCCATCAACAGCCATTAACAGAAAGCACTATCACGAGACGGTGTTAAAATCCAGATTCTTTAGGAATTTCCCTGAGCAGAAAGGAACCAGCCCCTGCCAACAAACACATCACTGTGGACTCGATTACAAAATACTGTTCAAGTGCATGGGTTTTGCTGGGCACAGGAAGTAAGTTTCTGGATTTTTACCTGAGGACTTAGGGCTGCTTAAGGCAGATTTCTAAAGCTTACACGTTTCCAGATAATAGCTGAGCAAGGCTGCTTCAAGTGCTTTGTAAAATCTACGACCTACTTAAGAGTTGTACTCTATTTTAAAAAGGGATTTAAGTTACAATGAAAAGAAATAAATGCAAATAAAATCACTGAATCATGGGGTGGTGGTGGCGAGAAGACCTCTAAATGAATTTCACTTTAAGCTTCTTGGCAGCCTACATGAAAGAGTGAAGAAAATGGAAAGAATGTTGGCTCTGGAAGCATAAAAAATAGTTTCCAGTTTGGCAGCCTGCTGCTGTCACTTAGTGGCAGGGTGGCAATGGTTTTTCTCTTAATGTACTTTTTTAGAGTTTGAGTCTTTATTTATTTTTATTTCTTTTTGTGGGTACCGGGGGGGTCGACCTCAGGACCTCGCGCGCCAACAGGCACCCGTGCCGCTGAGCGATATCACCGGCTCCTTTTTCGTATGTGGGATCCGGGAGTCGAACTCGGGCCCTCGCGCTTGCAAGGCAGGCGCTTAAGCCGCTGAGCCATCTCACCGGCCCTTGAGTCTTTATTTTAAAAGTGTGGACAGTAAGAATCTGCAAGAATGTTGAGAGGATTCAAGGGGATACTGTATGTGAAGGAAATCTAAGCTATAATCACAATTTACATTATCCAATAAAAATAAAACTTTTTTTTTTCTTAAATCAGATAATGTTTTAATAGTCTTGGTACCCCCGGGGTCCGTAACAGTAAAACCATGACATGTGTTTGCTCAACTTAGCAAGAAAACAAGGAGGTCCATTCGTAAGTGGTTTTTCTTCGAGCTTGAGTAAATGGCCAACGTCTTACACTTCAAACTGTTCCACTTCGAACCCAAGAGCACAGTGCTAACTAGGCTTTCAGCACTGGCTTCAGGACTTCATTTGCCAGTCTCCTCACTAACCACTTCAGGGTGTTCACCATATCTTTTAATGCTTCACCCTTCTACATGAGCTCTAAAAAGTTTTCCTTCTCTTTCGCCAAATTGGCTGTTTTATGCCTCTTTAATATCACTTAATTTTTCCTCACGGCATCTAACGTCACTCCACATTTGCATCAATATGCACCATCATTACATTTGTCATTACTAATTAGTGGTTATAATCAGATTAACATGACTCCTATTATCAAAGTAAAGTCACACAATTATCACTATTATTATACCTATGTGATTTATTAGTACAGTTATTTATATCATTCCGTTGGTAACTGGCTCCCAAATCATAAACTCCAACACAGCAGAGGTCAGGCATCTGTTCACCGTCTGTTCCCGGATCTACCCCAGTGCCTGGCAGGTGGTGGGCGCCACTGTGGAATGGTCCGGTGGGGGTGGAGGCCTGTCGTGCACTAGAACAGAGCGCAGTGGCACCGTGCACAAGGCTGTCTACAGTTTCAGGGTGGGAGTTGCAGCTCCCTACCCCGGGCCTCGATAAAGAAACTTGAGTTGCCAGTTTTGCAAAGTGAACAGAGTAGCAGATGTTTTGGGAGGTGGCAGACTCCACCCCTTTACACCGCCAGCAAGACAAAACAAGCTCTGAAGTCGCTCTAAAAGTCTTTCCTGGCTCGGGACGCGGATTGCAGCCCAGGCTTGCGATCCAGGGCACAAGCTGGACTGCGCGCGAGCCCGGGGCGTGCCAGCTGGAGGCCGAGCCGGGACAGCCCCCTTCTCAGCTCTCCCGCGCGAACCCCGGCCGGGCCGGACCGCTCCACTCCCTCCCTTCGCGGCAGGGGGGAGCGCGGCACGCGCACCCCGGCCGCCGCCTCCCGCCGCGCGCTAGCGTGGCCCGGTCTCAGCCGCTGGGGTAGCGAAGTGCACATCTCGCGAAGGTGGGTCAGGGGCCCGCGGCTCCAGGCCCGGCGAGGCGGCGGCGAGCAGGCGGTGCGGCGCGCTCCCCCCGGCCTGGGCGCCGAGTGCGCCCCTCCCCTGGCCCGCCCGAGCTGCGGGCGGAGCGCGCTGGCCGCACTGCCCCGGGCCGTTCTCGGAGCGCCGCGCTCGTGGCCAACCAGGCCCCCGCGGCCACGTGCTAGGAGGAAGCTGGAGCCCCGTTAGGAAGATGGAGCTGGCGACTCGCTCCCAGGTGAGGGTCTGGACGGCCCCACGGCTGCTTTTCCTTAACGCCCGGTGCTGCCCTCGGCCTTGGACTGGAAACGTGGCCCTTGGCCGGGCGCTGAGGCTCGGGCGTGCTCGTCCCGCGAGCGCCGCAGCGGGCGCGCCCTGCAGGGATGCGCCGTGGGTCCCGTCGGGCCACCGGGACTCGAGCGGCTCGCCCGGCCGCAGCGGACGCAGACCCCAGGTGTGGGCGCCTTTGCACGGCGGTGCAGCGGGGGCGCAGCGCCTGCGTGTGCAGTGCTCCGGAGACCTGGTTGGGGGAGGGGGTTTTGGTGTGGTACCTTTCTTCTTGCAGAAATTGGCGCAGAGATAAGGAAGTTTAAGTACTATTTTCTTTAGAAAAAAAAAAAAAGTTTAGCGTCAAACCAGCACAACTTGAGTAATGGAGTTAAAAAGAAATTGGTTTTGTGTTCTAGATCTTTTATGTTTTCAAGGAATTTGTAACCAGTTAGGGAAATAGCAACGTCATTAGCACAAGTTAAGAAACAGCTGCAAGATCCCAAATCATATACTCAGCACGACCCCAGTTACTCATTATGGGCCTAACTGGGCTTTAGAACACATTAACAAACACTTGAGGGTAAGTTCCCTAGACGTTTCAGCGGGTGGCGGGAATGTGAAGGTGTTTTCAAAGCGCTTTTTTCTACTTTTAAGTGAGCTATTTAAAATAAAACATTTTTATTCAGAACTAAGCAATAAAGGTTCTTCAAAAGAGCTGAAAATAATAAAAAAGGGAAGGAAGCAACCACCCCGCTGCTATGGCAGCCTGAGATGGTTTGTGCGAGGGTTGGGCTTCTGGCTTTGGTGAGAGGCTCCCTGCTTCCGTCTCCTCCTCCCCTGGTGGTTACCTTTTCTTCACCTGGGCGCCGGGGCTAGGAGACCCTGCCTGCCCAGGCCCCCGGGCACCTGTCTGGTGGCACGTTAGCCACTAATGGTCACTTTGGCTCCTCAGTAAATTTTAAAAGCCTTCTTGAAGGTGGACACGAGAAAAATTTGCTGTTGTGGATGATTGTGAAAAAGTTGTCAAAATTCTCCAGTGGAGAGAGGTATTAAAAGCAGGAACAATAAACAAGCCTGAGGGTTAGATGTGTGTGCGCACCTTTGGCATTTATTGGCATCCTGTGCCTCCAGAAGTTTTGGCTTCTCCAGGATTTAAAGAATAAACAAAACAGAACAAAACAAACCAGGCCCAAAAGCACCTTTGGAAGGAGAGTTGGGTTGCTCGTGCATTTCATTGGGAAATGAATCGTGATGTGTCACCTGAAACCTTTTGTTTCTGCTCTAAAGTTCTTTGCGCTTTGATCACTTGTATCCATAGCTCATGCTTTGGAAATTCAGTGTTCCAGAATGTGTGGTTGGAAGCGAACTGTTACTGTCAAAGAATGAGGCTGATTTTTTTGGTAGTTCTAAAATGTTAAAGCTATTTACCACATGGAGGCGATCCACATATTATATAGGACCCATTATACACCAATTAGGGCAAATTAACTATATGTAAGATGGTCTTTTTTTCCCTCTTTTCTAAAGACCTAATTGGCAGCACAAATAAGATGTGATTTTTCCAGTAGAAATGTACCTGTTCATAATCGAAGTGTGAGCAGATTATATCCTCCTTATATTAGCTGAGTGGTTCTGTGAGGTGGGCAGGTGACTGCATAAGCGCACTTAGTGAACGTTTCAGGCACAGCAAGATGTTAAATTTGTATCCTCCAGCCTTAGGGAAAAATTTCCATCCCTTGGAAAGCACATACCTGCAAGGTGTTCCCAGCAAAGTAGCTTGTGTGGAATGGTAGTGAGTGGGCGGGGAGGAGACGCTCATTTACTCTCCAAACTGCTTCCAAGTCTGCTTTTCTCTGGCCCTCAGGATATGTGGGATTTGATGCCCTCGGACAGTGACCATGCCTCCCCTGGACTGTGGTCCTGGTTGGACTGGCCACTGTGCCTTTGTGCTTTCATGTTGAGAGACAGAAACAACACTTAGTAAAGGCAAGTGGTATTGCCTTAAGCTCTCCAGTGCAGCTCCCTGTAGCTGGAGGCGAGTGCCTCTCGGCTTCCTAGCAGAGAAACTGGTAGGTCCTGAATGTCACCAAACCTCCTTTTACTCTTGTAGCTCCTGAGTGTGGGTTGGACCCTTTGAGAAGGAAATGATGCTGAATGTTTCATGAATATGCATGAGGCGTGCTGTTGAAGGGGTAAAGGGGGCTTCCTCTGGAGTTGACCTCAGGGCTACAAAGTGCACCCCCTGAGCTGATCTTGTGGCTTTTTAAAAGGTGTGACCAGAACCCCAGAAGCTGGTAACAGAGGGAGTCGTTAGTGATTCTGGAAGAACTGTGATTTGCCATTTTAATTGTATTTAAAGGGCTAATTCTGCATAACAGCACTGAATTCTCAGAGATCATGGCAGATCTGACCAGTTCCACAGGACAGAAAACTATGAGATGTTACGTGACGTAAAACAGTGTATGACTGTTAGAGTATATTAATGGAAAAGAGCAGTGAAGCCATTTGGATAGAATAGTCCAAGCATCCTAATAATAAATGGTTGTTGAGTTTTCCTTTACTCCTTAGCCCTCTGTGAGTTATAATTCAGAATTTTTATTTCCAAGACCCAGTTTAGTTTTATAAAAGACTTACAGCTTTACTTGCCAAAAGTTGCTACTTTGTGTGGGGTTAGAGATAAGAAAATATTAAGTGGGACTATTTTATTTCTTTTTTTTTATGGGAAGCTGTGGTTTGTGAATATTTTGAAATAGGAAAAGTCAGAGGCATATTTGGTAAATGTAGCCGGGGTTAACACTCGGAGCATTTCATCTTCTATGGTAGCGAATGGTAGCACCCCTTGTGCAGCCTCAAAATGTATCTGGGAGTCTCACTGTGTAAGAGCCAGAGTTTCAGTTCCATGAATGATTGATCATTCCTGCCGGTTTTTCTTCATGATCATCAGAGGACTCGCTGACTAGACTAGTCTCTTTATCAGATGCTCGTTTAGCTGTTCCTCCCCACCTTCCTCACTGGAAGATGCCCCTGGCCCTTACTGCCCTCCTGCCTCTCTGTGCCTTGGGGTCTCTGTAGCCTGGAGCTTAGGAAGTGGGAAGTGGGAGACCTTGAGAGGCCCTGCCCCATCTCCAGACAAGGAAACTCACTTGTTTAAAAGTCAAGCTGTGCTGGGTATTTAAAGCTGTGATTGAATCATTTCTGGAGTACTGTGAAGTCCTTGTATTCTCTACATTTTAAAGATAAGCCTCAATTGGCTCATTTGCCCAAGGCAGTTTACAGGGGAGGAACTCAGCTAGGATTCTGTGCTCAGAATCTCTGCCTGACCCTTGGCATGGGAAATACAGGTGGCCAGGGCATGAAACTTTCCCTGAAAGAATGAGGAGAGAAATCTTTGCCTAATTTAGGGTGTTGCTGAGATGCTCAAGGACATGCTGAGTATAATGTATTGTTTAAATGTGAGGGGCTGTTCCTGTCCCTTTAACCAGAAAGGCCTGGGGTCTTAGCAGCAGCATATCTGGTCCAGATTTTACTTTATATTTTCTGTAAAAGTCAGTTTAGAAATATGGTAAGATCCACAGGGCTTTTACTTTCTTTCTTTTTTCTTTCTTTTTTTTTTTTTTTGGTGGTGGTACTGGGGATTGAACCCAGGGCCTTCCCACTGAGCCACATCTTGGTAAGCTGCCCAGGCTAGGCTTGAAGTTGAGACCCTCTTGCTTAAGCCTTCTACAGTGGGGATAATAGGCATGTGCCACCATACCTGGTATATAGGAATGATTTTTACATAATCTTTTTTGTTGTACAAGTAATAACAAAATACCAAAATGAAAACAAAATGGTAAACCACTGTTCCATCCTCCCTGCCCTCTGTGCCTCATTGTAGTGCGTCCTAACCTTGATAATCTGATTGCTCTTTGAATTTTCTTTAGCACTGTTAGTACTAGTTTTTTTTTTTTTTTTTTTTTTTGAGATTGGTGGTCTTTACAGTTTTCACTTTTAATAAATATATTATGTTTCATTGGGAATGTGTATATTTTATATATTAATTTTCTCATTGAAAAATGCTTTTTCTTCAAGGGACTGGGCAGTACATGACCAACAGTGGAGAGGTGTGTATCTTAGTTTTGTGGTGGAGTCCACACTGGTGGTTTTTTAGGGGTTTGCTTTTCTGAGTCAGTGTGACCAACATGCACATATTCTCTGTAACAAATGTGTTTTTTAAAGTTGTTTTTAATTACTGTTCCTTTATAACGTATTTATTGTCTGATAAAGGGGAACCTCTGACACCTTGTTTTCCTAGGGCATTTCCCCTTGCGTTGTGCCAGTGTTTGGGCTGAGGGAATGGAGTTTTTGTCTGCCTTATAATCAGGGCTCCTGACAGTTGTACTGAAACAGCGAGCATTGTCCCTCAGAATTTAGAGCATCCAGAATGTTGGTTGGGGGAAAAGTGGGGAACAGGTAAGTCTTACTGGTCTGTCCCTCGCCACCCTCTGGTAAGCCTGAGGAAACTGAGAGAACCCGGGACCATGCTGCGGCTGACCTTGGGTGCCTGGTGGGGCTGTGGGGGGTTTGCAGATTGGTCTCCTTGGCTCAAACGTTGGCGTGCGCTGTGCCCAGCTTCTCTTCTGTGTGGCATAGATCCCCTTTTCAAAGAGTTGTCCTTTGTCTTGGTTATTTCAGTGATAGTCTCGGCGTTCCTGAAGATGTGTTTTCAGTGAAAGTTGGATGTCTAGAACTCAAACAGTAGGTTCACTTATTATAAAGTATTTTTTTAGAGCAATATATATATATTTTTGATGCAGGTATGGGTTATAAAAGGCAGGCGTGGTCTGTAAAACTTCACCGAGCTGTGTACTTATCTGCAGTGAAATGTTTAAAAAGCATGTGGAATCCCTAAATGAGAGTCCTGGAGCTTACGTGTCCTGCCAGGCATGCTGCCAGGTATATGGGTAACGAAGCCCTGGAGTACTGTGTCCTGCCAGTTATACCACGTCCTCAGGGATCCTTTCCGTAGAAGCCCTAAGGAGGGGCACAGTTGTTTGACAGCCTCTATCGTAAATCTTCACTCCGAGAGGATCCTGTGTACCTGGAGAGGGCCTTGCATTTGTGGGCGCACCTGGTTTTTGGCATAAATCCTTGTACTCCCTGCTGGCAAACCTCTGCGATAGGGGCCCCAGGATTTTCCTCAGGGTAGTGACTGGTGACCCCAAATTATGTGGCAGGTAAAAATGATAATTATTCAGCCAATGGGTAAAGGGACCAGCATATAGTAGGTGCAAATATTTGTTGAATAAAAATAAATGGAGCTGGGCATGAAGGTTCAGGAGGCTGAGACAGGATGAGTCCAGCCTGGGCATGTTTAGCAACTTTGTAAGACCCTGTCTCAAAAAAAAAAAAAAAAAAAAAAAAAAAAAAAGGAGAGGGCTGAGGGTTGGGGATGTAGCTCAGTGCCAAGGCCCTGGGGGTGGAGGGGTGGTTTATGGCTCAGAGTATAGCGTGAGTGGAAGTTTGAGTTATGCTGGGCTGGAAGGAACATCCTGTTAACAAAGCTGCTTGTTTTTCTGTTGCACTAACGTGGAAGCCAGTTCATGCCTGTCCCTGAGGCCTGCGGGGATGGCAGCCTCCATCTGCCTACGTAGCGATTTTCTCATAAATTTCCAGTTTTATCTTTCAAAGGCATTCCTGTTTTGAATTCCATCCTATGATACATTTTTATCTTAATGAAAAGTGAAATTAAAAAGGACTATTCTGGGGGCAGAAAGTCCCTACTGTCCCTGTGGGTGCTCTCACTCTCCCTTTCTCGCTCTTCTGCTCTTACAAGTAGTTCTAGTCATTTTCTTTGGGGAAGTTTATTTTTCAGTAAAAGTAGTTAAAGCCATGGGGTCCCATACACCCTTTGCCGCACATACACATGATCTTTTATGGAACGCTCCCTTTAGCTGACTTTGAAAAGTCACCCTGGTGCCCCACACTGCCAGTGGCGCACATATGGGGAATAGCGCGTGTGGTGCGCTCCTGACCTTCCCGAGCTAAGCGCCTGTGATGAGGCACTGCAAAAGGATGCGCATTTGGTGAGTGTGTCACTCACGGTGGCACAGTGCCAAGAGCCGCATGGTGTCAGCAGCCTGCAGGGCCCCTCCCAGAGGTGGTTGGGGCTCATTTTCCACTGCAGCGGTCAGTGCTGCTAGCAGGGCAGAAGTGTATCCAGAAGGTCCCTTCGAAGGGATTCTGGAGCTGGCTGTGGATGGGAAGCGCCCTTTCCCTGCCCTCCCACCCCAGCTGTTTGAAAGCTATTTGATGTCACTTGCTGGGAGTGAGCACGGGGAATCCCCTCCTTTGAAAGCCAGGCACCTCCGGGCTCCTGTTTCTGCCTGAGAGGTTGGGCTGTCTCTGCCTGCAGCTGTGTGGACTCAGCTGCCATCACTACCGTTGAAGTCTCCATGACCGTTGGCCCAGTGTGCGTCTCATGCCTCCTGCTCTCCTGATGACTGCAGACGCTCCTGGACTGGCTCCTCTGTTCCCCTTCACCACACTGCACTGACTGTCTAAAGATGGTCTTGCGTGTTGCTGCATACAACTCATTGTTTATTTTGATTTTTGAGACGGGCTTGCTGTGTGGTCCAGGTTGGCCTTGAGCCTGTGGCCCTCCAGGCTCCATTCAGGTGTTCTAGTTCTTTCTAGGTGAATGGGAGGCTTATACTTTCCTGGCCCCTTGAAACAGCAGGCTGTTTAACTTGCTTCAGCCAATGAAATACGAGCAGAAGTACTTTGTTACTTCTAGGGGGGATTCTGTAAATTCCAGCATGTTATTCACTGCGTCTCATTAGTCTCATTCCCTCTGCCACGGCTCCTGCCAGCCAGGCTGTGGTTTGAGGATGGTGTTGCTGTCCTGTGATGAACGCGTCATGTGAACAAGGAAGAGCCCTTTTTGTTTTAAGCTGTTGGTTGAGATTCGGGGTTGTTTGCTGCTGCCTTCTAACCTGTCATATCCCGACAGAGGGGGACCAAGGTGCTCCTGTCGCAATTTTGGATTCGTTCTGTGTTATCATCTGAGCGACTGGATCTGTGGTGGTGGTGGTGGTGACAGAGGTCTGTGGGTTTCTTTTGACTGTGGGGTGGTAATGGTGAGGAGAATGGTTATTAAAGTGGTTTGGAGTTCAGGCATGTTAAGGAGAATCCCAAAGACAAAGCACTTTGTTCTGTCCAAAGTGCCAGTAGTATCTGTGGAAAATACTGACAGCAGGCTTGTCCAGGTGATAGTCTTTTTGTGTCCAGAGGAATCTTAGCCATTAGCTTTACATTTCCTATTTGCTGACCTCCCTGGAAGAGGAAATAAACCAGCACTTCCCAAGTGGTTGGTTCATTTCATTCTTGAATCTTTGCCAGAAGTCCAGGTCACTGGCTGCATATCTGCTGTTGAATAGCTCTTCTAAGCCTATTCACATACATGTCTGCATTTCTCTTCACTGACATTTTCTCTTTTAAAAATAAGTTACTTGGGGGGTGGGCTCTTAGGTATAATCAATTGTACAGTGCACCTTTCACCACTGTCTCCAAGGCTTTTCCATCATTCTAGACCCATTAAACAGTAATGCCCTATACACCCCCAACCTTTACCCTGTTTTTGAGAATTTGACTATTTTCCATGTATCGTAAGTGGAATGATTTTTGTCCTTTTGTGACTGGTTTATTTCACTTACTATAGTGTTTGCAAGGGCCATCCATGTTGTAGCAAGTCAGAATTTTATTCCTTTTTAAGGCTGAATAATGCTCCTTTGTAGGTACATACCCCTCTTAATCCATTCATCTGTCAGTGGACATTGTGGCGGTTTCCACCTTGTGGAAAATGCTTTGACATACAATGAGTAAACATTGGTATACAAATATCTGCAGAGGTGTCTCCTTTTAGTTCTTTTGATTTTCTACCTGAAAGGGCAGTTGTAGAGCCATGAGGTAATGCAAAATTGGATTTTTTGAGAAATTATGATACTTTTTTTTTTTTTTTAATGCGGGTACCGGGAGTCGAACTCGGGACCTCATGCTTGCCAGGCAGGCACTTATGCCGCTGAGCTATATCACCGGCCCTATGATACTGTTTGGGACAGTAGTTGAATCATTTTATATTCTTACCAGCACTGTACAAGGGTTCTCATTTTTTTCCATCTTTGCCAGCACTAGTTACTTGTTTGCTTGTTTGTCTGTTTTTATAGTGGCCACTCTGAATAGGTGTAAAGTGGTACCTCCTTGTGGTTTTCATTTGCATTTCCTTGATAATGAGTGATGTTAAGCATCTTTTCATGTGCTCATTCACCAGCTGTATATCTGTGTTGAAGGAATGTTAATATAAATTTAAGTCATTTGCCCATTTCTTCTTTTTCTAATTTAAATTTTTGATTATTTTGTGTGTGTGTGTGTGTGCTGGGAATTGAACCCAAGGCCTTGCATATGCTAAGCAAGCACTTTGCCACTTAAGCTATGCCAGCCTTCTTTTTTGAGAGACGGTCTTCCTAGGCTGGCCTCGAACTTGCAATCCTGCCTCAGTCTCCCGAGTAGCTGGGGTTACAGGTATGCACTACCATGCCTGGCTCCTAATTTCATTGAGTTTTTGGTAGTTAATGAGTTAGTTACATATTTTGAATATTAATCCCTTATGATTTGCAAATATTTTCTGTCAGTTGCATAAACGTTTTAATTTTGAGGTAGTTCAGTTCATCTTTTTTGTTGTTGTTGATGTATACAGGAAATCATTGCCAAATCCAGTGTCATGAAGCTTTTCCACTTACCTTTCTTCTAAGAGTTTTATAGTTTTAGCTTTTTTTTTTAGTTTTTTGAGATAGGGTCTCTCATGTAGTTCAGGCTGGCCTTGAACTCTGTGTGTAGCCCATGTTGGCCTCAAACTTGCAGCAATACTCTTGTCTCAGCCTCCCAAGTGCTGGGATTACAGACATGAACTTCCACGCCCAACCGTAGTTTTAGCTTGTATGTTTACACCTTTGGTCTATTCTGAATGTTTTTATAGCTGGTTTAAGGTAAAGGTCCAACTTTATTCTCCTGCAAAATGTGGATATATGCAATTTACCCAGCACTGTTGGTTGGAAAGAATGTCCTTTCCCTATTGGATGGTCTTGGCGCTCTTGTCACAAATCACTTTGACTGCATGTACCGGGGTTATTTCTGCCTTCATGTCAGGACCACACTGGTTTGATTACTGCAGTTTTGTAGTAAGTATTGAAGTCAGGAAGTGTGAGCCCTTCAATGCTGCAGTATCCCCCACCCGAAGATCATTGAGGTTATTTAGGATCCCTTGAGGTTCCATATGCATTTTAGGTTGGGAACACTGCTGGGATTTTGATAGGAAGTTCATTGACTCCATAGGTTGCTTTGGGCAATGCGTTATCCTAACAGTATTATCTTTCAACCCATGACATGAAATGTCTCCATTTGTTGTCCTTTATTTTTTAGTGATGTTTTGTAGTTTGCAGTGTATGAGACTTTTATGTTATTGGATATGTTTATTTCTAAGTATTTTATTCTTTTTTTTTTTTAATGTGGGTACTAGAAGTCGAACTCAGGACCTCACGCTTGCCAGCAGGTGCTTGTGCCACTGAACGATATCACCAGCCCTTTTTTCGTATGTGGGTACCAGGAGTCAAACTCAGGACCTCGCGCTTGCCGGACAGGCGCTTATGCCTCTGAGCCATCTCACCGGCCCAAGTATTATATTCTTTTGGATGCCATTGTGAATGGAATTTTAAAATTTCCTTTTCAGATTGTTAGTGTAGAACTGGAGCTGAATTTTGTGTTGATTTTATGTCCTGTAATGTTGTTGAATTTGTTAATTAGCTCTAACTACCCTCTTGTGGAATCTCTTGGGTTCTATATGTATACAATCGTGTCATTTCCTAACAGAGATGACTTTTACTTCTTCCATTCCAAGACGGATACCCTTTGTGTTTCTTAACCGATTGTTCTGGCTAGAGCTTCCCAATACTGTGTTGAAGAGAGGTGGTGAAAGCAGGCATACTTGTTTCTGATCTTAGGGAAAGAGCTTGCAGTCTTTCAGTTACCATTATGATAGTTCTGGGTTAAATGATGAAGGTTTTCCTCCATTCTTATGGAGTATTTTTAATTATGAAAGGGTGCTGAATTTCGTCAGATGCTTTTTTCTGCATCAGTTGAGATGATGATTTTTTTCTTTATTATGACACACATGCATAATTGATTTTCATATGTTGAGCCCTCTTGAACTGCAGGAATAAATTCAATTGGTCATCTAGTACGATCCTTTTCCTGTACTGTCAAATTTGATTCACTGGTCTTTTTTTTTATTTTTAGTTTTTTTGAGACAGGGTCTTACTGTGTAGTGCAGGCTGGCCTTGAACTTGCTTATGTAGCCCAGGCTGGCCTTGAACTCACAGCAATCCTTCTGCCTCAGTCTCCCAAGTACTGGGATTACAGGTGTTCACCACTACGCCTGCCTTGCTGGTCTTTTCTGTTGAGGATTTTTGCATCAGTATTCATAAGGGATATTGCTGTGTAGTTTTCTCCTAAGGACTTTTATCTGGCTTTGATGTCAGTAAAGCTAGCCTCATAGAAATTAGGAAGTGTTCCCTTCTCTTCAATTTCTTTGGAATAGTTTGAGGAGGAATGGTGTTAATTCTTTAAATGTAAATGTCCGACAGAGTGCACTGGTGAGCCCATCCGTTCTGGACTTTCCTGTGTTGGAAGGGTTTTGATTACTAATTCAAATCCTTACTAGCTGTGGGTCTGTTCAGATCTTGTTTCTTAGTTCTTCTCAGTCTTAGTAGGTTGTGTATTTATCCATTTCATCTAGGTAATTAATTTGTTGGCATGCGGTCATTTTTAGTTCGTTTTAAAAATTCTTTTACTCCTGTAAGATTGGTAGTATTGTCCTGTTTCATTTCCTAGTAGTACTTTTCTTTAATTTTTTAGTTTCTTTAGTTTTTTCTTTTTTTTAGTCATTGTAGCTGAAAGTTTGTTAATTTTGTTATCATTTCCAAAGAACTGACTTTTAGTTTTACTGATTTTTTTTCTTTATTAGTCTGTTTTATTTATCTCTCTTGTGATTTTTATTTCGTTCTTTTTGCTAGCTTTGGGTTTAGTTTTCTGTATTTTTTTTTATATCTAAAGTTGGTCTGAGCACTTTTTTCTACTTTTAATATAAGTGTTTATAGTTGTAAATTTCCCTCTCAGCACAGCTGTATCCCATATTTTGGTACATTTTGTTTCCATTTACCTTACACAGTGAATATTGCTTACCCAAAATGCTTGGTGCCAGAAGAGTTTTAGATTTCAGGTTTTTTTTTTTTCTCCAGATTTTGGAATATTTGCATATGCTTAAAGAGATATCTTAAGGATAGGACCCAAGTCTAAACATTCAGTTCACTTATATTTTATATATACCATATGCACATAGGCTGAAAGTAATTTTATACAATATGTTAAATAATTTTGTGTGTGAAGCAAAGGTTCGTTGTGTGGGATTTTCCACTTGTAGCACCATTTTGGCCCTCCAAGTTTCAAATTCTTTTTTTTTTTTTTTGTGGGTACCGGGGGGTCGACCTCAGGACCTCGCGCGCCAGCAGGTGCCCGTGCCGCTGAGCGATATCACCAGCCCCTTTTTCGTATGTGGGATCCGGGAGTCGAACTTGGGCCCTCGCGCTTGCAAGGCAGGCACCAAGTTTCAAATTCTGAAGCATTTTGGATTTCGAGTTTTTTTGATTAGGAACGGTCAGTCTGTATTTTCAAGTTTCTCTCGTGATTTTTCCTCAGACTCATGGGTTGAGTGTATCGTTTCATCTCCACATTATTTTGAACTTTCCGGTTTTGCTTCTGTTGATTTTGAGTTTCATTCTATTGATAGAAAAGACAGTTTGTATGATGTCAGTCATTTAAAATGTATTCGCACTTGTTTTGTGGCTTAGCATTCACTTTATCTTGCATAATTGTGTGTCCTTGAGAAAAATGTGTATTTTGCTGTTGTTGGGTGAATGCTCTCTATACATCTATCAGTTGGCTTGGTTGATTGTGTTGTTTAAATTCTCTGTGTCCTTACAGCTGTTTGCTGGTTCTGTTATTGACAGTGAAGTGCTGGAGTCTCTCTTATAAAACCGTCTGTTCCTTCAATTCTGTCAGTGTTTGCTTCATATATTTTGGAGCTTTGATTTTTGGTGCACATACTGAAAAATGTTCTTTTGGGTGGATTGACCCTTTTATCCATCAGGAATGCCTTTGTCTTTTTTTTTGGTGGGTACCGGGGGTTGACCTCAGGACCTCGTGCGCCAGCAGGCACCCGTGCCGCTGAGCGATATCACCGGCTCCTTGTCAGTCTGTCTTAATTGTGTAGTTCAATCCATGTGAATTTAAAATAATTACTGGTTGGAAATGACTTAGTTTTTTCATTGTTATGTTTTCTGTATGTCTTATAGCTTTTTTGTCCCTTTTTCCTTCATTAGTGCCTTTTCATCTAGTTTACTTCTTGCAGTAACACATTTTTGTATGGTTTTTAATTTTCTGTGTATTCTACAGTTAGTTTCTCTGGTTATCATGGGGGTTACGTGTAACATTCTAAAGTTACAACAGTCGCTTTGAATGCCATTTTAACTTCAGGGACATAACCTTTTTCTGCACGGTTCTGTTTTCCTTTCTTATGTTACCGATGTTGTAAATTACATCTTTATGCACTGTGTACCCACTAACGTAGATGAATAGTTTTTAATCCTACAGAAAATAAAAAGTGGAGTTTCAGATTTAGAGTAATGCTGGTTTTTATACTTCCACGTGTTTGTCTTTACCCAAGAACTGTATGTTTTGGTGTGGCTTTGAGTTAATGTCTGGTGTCCTTCTGTTTCAACCTGGAGGACTCAGACCTTTGCCCTTTCTATGCTCTTTATTTGCGTAGTATCAGGTGATGGTGAACATCGTCTCATGCGCTGCTTGGCCATTTGGAGAAAGGTCTGTCCTTCACCATTTCTTGACTTCGTCTTTTGTGCTTGAGTTCTAAGGTATCTTTATGTTTTGGATAGTAGATCCTTATTAGATTAATGTTTTGGATGTATATATACCGTTCTGTAGGTTACCTTTTCAAAGCTTTTAATTTTGATGAAGTCCAGTTTATGTATTTTTTGCATTTTGTTGCTTATGCTTTATGTTATATTGACCTCAGATTTTTTTGAAGTAAGTGCTGAATACTAACTATTATATAGTTGTTGAAAAAATTGAAAATTGTCCTGTATAGCTGTGTAGGAACTTTTTTGCAGGGACGTTAACAAGCTCTGTGTCTTTGAATAAGACTAGACTGCACTTTGCCTTTCTTTTACATGAGAGGAGATGTGTCAACTTACGGATGAGATTCCATTGCAGTCTGGTAATCTTTGATTTTAAGATTCACTTAACTGCAAGTAGTAATAGACATAACTCCATCAACTTGTGTCTTTTCCTGGTAATACTGAAATCTCACTGTATATACTCTTATTACAAAAAATCAACTATCCTATGTTAGATGTTACTAAGGTTTGGATGTGATTTAATTTTGTATTCCTTTGACGTTCTCTGGTGATTGAAGACTTGGTCTGCAAGGTGGCCCTGTCGGGAGGTGGTGGAACCTTGGGGTGGTGATGCCTGGTGGATGGCCTTTAAGTCATTAGGGGATTCCAGGCTCTCTCTGGCTTCTTGTTTGTCATCGTAAGCTTTTCCATGCATATGAACCTCCACCACAATGTGACTGCTTGCCATGATACAGGCTTCTGCATTGCCATCTGTCACCCACCATGGACTCCTTCCAGAGCCAGAGTCTGTGCCATGCTCTTTGGACTTTCAGCCTCCAAAATTGTGAGCTAAATAATAGTTCTTTAGTTTTATGTTAGTTGTCGTAACCTGACATGCACAACTTAAAAGAGAAAAGGTTTATTTTGGTCCATGGTTACAGAGGTTTCAGTTCATGGTCATCTGGCTCCAAGGCAGAAGCATCATAGCAGAAGGGCATGGTGGCCTAAAGTTGCCCATTCCATGGCAGCCCGCAGACAGAGAGAGCAGGAAGAGCCAGAACAAGATGTATATGTGCCTTCAAAGGTGGGTCCTCCATGACCCAACTCCTCTCACTGTGGCCCCACCTCTTAATAGGCCATTCAGCTATGGACTCATCAGTGGATTGATGCACTGACAAGGCGAGAGCACTCGTGATCCCTTTGCCTTCTGAGAGGCCCTCCGCTCAACCCATGGGACTTTGGGGGGGATGTTTTAGATCTAAACCCTAACATTCCATCCCCTTGAATATAACCAGATTTCTTTTGTGAAATGTCGGGCCCATTTATCGTCCTGCCAGTTCTGTATAGCAGTGTTTGCTTGTCACATATTGCCCATCATTGAACGTGTCCTTGAAAACTGAAACACACATGCCTGTACTCTCAGCACTCCCAGAGGCAGAGTCAAGAGGATGACAAGTTCAGATCTAGCCTGGACAGTTTACCAACTTAGTGAAGACTGTCTTTCAAAAAATAGGATTGGAGATGTACCTCAGGATGAAGACCCTGAGTTCAATTCCCACTGCTGCCAAAACAAAAAACATCTGCAGCAAAATGTTGCTGAGTTGCTAGATTGAATGGTCGTTTTAGTTTCATTCCTTTCATTAGGTTGGCTGAAGACTTGTAAAATATCTTTAGCCTCTTCTGTGCTGCCTATTCAGTGAATTTTCATTGTTTTACTATTTTATCAGTGTGACTCTTGGTATAGTTCACTGTGTATGAGTTTTTTGGTAATGTTAATAATTGGTCATATTTTTGGCAGATCTTTGTCCCAATTTTTTTTTTCTAAATTTTGTTTCCTTTTAATTAAAAAACTTTAGATTGTTATGGGGATCAGTGAGACACTTTTTCATTTTAATATTCTTAATATTGATGGTTAAAGTCCTTCCCGTTCAGAGACCAGATGCATATTTACCAGATGAAGTATTCTTTTTGTTTATTTCCCATTTAACTCTGATCATCTGATTTGTACTATGAGAAGCAGAATTGACTCTTTTATACCCCCAGCTGGTTTTGCCAGGATCATTCAATGGCAGACCTTTTCCTGTTGATTTGTGGTATTTCTATTACCACATTTTAATTGTATGTGTTAGGATCCATTTTCAGGCCATTTGCATTGGGTAGGTATTTCTGCTTTTTAAAAATTTCTTAGCTAAGGCTTAATGTGACACAAAAAAATCACCCTTTTGTTGGGCGTGGTGGCATTTGTCTTTAACCCTAGTTACTGGGGAAGCTGAGGCAGGAGGATGGCAAATTAGCCCTGTTTCAAAATAAAAATTAAGAAAAGTCTCGGGATACAGCTCAGTAGAGTGCTTTCCTAGCATGTTCATTCCTAGTTCTGGCAAAAAAATAATCCCCCCTTTTAAGTGTTCAGTCCTGAGTTTTGGTGTGCCTATAGCTGTGTAATTGGCACCCCGTTCAATTCCGTCACCCCTCCCAAGTTTCCTGTTCTGTCTTTGTAGTCACCCCCATCTCTAGCCCCAGGCAGCCACTGATCTGTTTTCTTTGTAGTTTTGGTTTCTTCTAAAATGTCATATAAGTGGAGTTAGACACTATATATTCTTTTGCTCTTGGTGTAATGCATTTGAGATTTATCCGTGTGTGTCGGCACCTCATTTTTTTTTTTTTTTTTCGTGGGTACCGGGGATCGACCTCAGGACCTCGTGCACCAGCAGGCGCCCGTGCCGCTGAGCGATATCACCGGCCCTTTTCTCGTATGTGGGTTCCGGGAGTCGAACTCGGGCCTTCGCGCTTGCCAGGCAGGCGCTTGCGCCACTGAGCCATCTCACCAGCCCCAACCTCATTGTTTTTAATAGTGGAATGGTACCCATGTAGTACCATTCTCTTTCGTTTGTCCATTCCCTAGTTGATTTGGATTATTTATTGGTTTTTGAATAAAACTGAGACATAGCAGTTTTATTTGTGTATATTCGTGATGCGTAATACATTCATTTTGGGGAATTTGTACACATATATCATATCTTGATCATTTTTGATGCTGCATACAAGTTTTGTGTCAGCCCGAGTTTTCATTGACGTAGGTAAACACCTCGTATGGGACTGCTGAGTCTATCATAAGTGAATATTTAACTTTACAGGGAACTGCTGAGTTGTTTTTGAGAGTGGCCCTACCATTTTGATTTCAGTCAGTAATACCTGAGTAGCAGTTACTCCATGTTCTTGTCAGGTTTTGGTATATTTTTGAAGCTATTCTGATAGGTATGTAGTTGTCTCTTATGATGATTTTAATTTGTATTTCCCTGATGGCTAAGGATGTTGAACATCTTTCATGTACTACTTACCTACCATCCATTTGTCTTTGGTGAAGTGTCTGCTCAAACTTGTTGCCTATTTTTAATTTGGGCAATTTTTTTATTACTGAGTTTTGAGAGTTCTTTATGCATCTTGGGTACCAGTCCTTAGTCAGATACATGATTTGCAGATATTTTCTCCCAGTATGTGGTTTTTAAAAATTTTTTTTTAACTTTTTTTGAAGGGCAGATGTTCTGCTGTAGTTTATAAAGTACACGTGGCGCTTCTGATGAGTCGTAGGAGTTCTTTAGCTAAGTCAAGCTCACAAGGATTTTCTCCTGTTTTCTTCTGGAAGTTTTACAGCTGTAGATTCTTTCCTTTTTCTTTGGGACAAGTTCTCACTCTGTTCCCAGGCTGGCATCAAGCACCTGGGCTCAAGCAGTCCTCCTGCTTCAGCCTCCTGGGTAGCCGAGACTACGTAGTATACACCACAGAGCCTGACTCGATAATGCTAGGTTTTGTTTTCAGGTCTGTGGTCCATTTCCAGGTTGGTTCTTGTAAATAGTGCAAGATGTATATGTTTCTTATGGCCAACCAGTCAGTTTATTCGTAAAAGATTAAAGAAGGAGCTGTTTATGGAAGAAAACCACGTAAAAGCCCCCTTTGTGGTGGGTCGGAAGGGAAGCTGTGGCGGTGCTTTCTCTGTACAGGGCTCGTTTCACAGATGCAGACAGTGCAGCCTGCTCATCGTTCCGCAGTCGCTGCTCTGCGGTTGCTTGCAGAACATTTGCTAAGGAACATGCAGCAATCTGCATGGATCGTTAGGGCTTGAAATGCAGCTTGTTTCCAGGTGAAATGTGTGCTTAATACTCCTGTAGTAAAAAGCATTTCCTGAAGCTTTATCAACTTGACTTTGAACGAGAATCTTTGTTTTTTTTTTTTTTTTTTTCTTCAAAGTTAATAGATGATAAGTATGTTCCTCCTGGCTAGGAGGTGGTATTTTTCAATCCCAAAAGGACAAATTTAGATACCATTAAGATACAGAAAGCTTTTAATTAAAAAATAATGTTTAATTTTGCAATTCAAAAATTTGAAGTAACGATGCCTCACATTAATTTATCTTCAAAGGTAAATACTTGATTGGAAACCAGGTGGCAGTTTGAGGCCTCTCTTCACAGCTTATTAGTTTTTGATGGCGTTTTAATTAGAACTTGGGGCTAGCAGAGGCCAGTGATTCAGAGACCTCCAGACCTTCTTTGCAGGTTGTTTGGGAAATGCTGGGAAGGCACCGGCACTGTGAGAAGCCAGGAGTGAGTCGGCAGGATTCATTTTTTGTTAGTACGGCTTTGTTGGATTCCTGCCAGATGTGGTTCTGAAAACAGCTCTACCCTGTGTAGCCTCTCAGGAAACTTCTGCCCTTAGTAGTCAGGATGTCCTGGGTTCAAGGTGTGGTTTTGCAGACCCTGAACGTGAATGCTTGGCATATGTGCTGATAAAGCTGTCCTGCCCTAGGACCAGAGGTTGCATCCTCAAACACATGCTCCTGAAGTGTCTGTAGTGTTAGAACTGATTGGTTCTGTCAGTTTGGGAAAGATTACATTTATTAAAGGAAGGAAAACGTTCCCCTTCCCCGTTTTGTACTAACAGGGATTGAGCTCAGTACTGGTGCTGTACCCCTGAACCACACCCCAGCCTTTAAAAATTTTTTTGGGACAGTCTTGCTAAATTGTTCAGGCTGGCCTTGAGCTTCTGATCCTCCTGCCTCAGCCTCCTGAATAGCTGGGATTATAGCTGTGTGCTGTTGTGCCCATCTTCCGCGTCTTTAAATTGCCATTTAAAATTTGTCTTTTATAACTTCTTAAAAGTGTGGTAAAATACACAAAACATAACATTTGCCATCTTAGCCATTTTGAAGCATACAGTTCAGTAACACCAAGTGTATTTGTGTTTTACATTAGTGTGTGACCCATTGCTATTATTCTTTTTATCTTGTGCCACTGAAACTGTTCATAATCACCATTCTTTCTGTGTCTGTGAACTTGGTCACTCTAGATACCTCATGTAAGTAGGCTCATACAGAATTTGTCTTTTTGGTGATTGGCTTTTTCCACTTAGCATAAAGTCCTCAAGGTTCATCCACGTTGTAGCACGTGTTAGAACATGCTTCCTTTTTAAGGCTGTGTATTTAACATTTTGTTTATCCGCTCACCCAATGGTGGATAATTGGACAGCTTTTGGATATTAGAAATAACGCTGCTTTGAATAAGGCAGAGGCTCTTTTCTATTTAAATGTTTTCTTCATTTTCTTGACATTACCATTCTCACTACTGTTGCTACCAGGCATAGTAATACTTGAAGCTTTGGCATTTACAGTTTTTTTGGAATTCCGTAACACACCATGAGTTACACTGCACTGTGGGTTTACCCCTGGAAAAATGTGAGACACATCCTGTAGACTTTCGGTCCTTGCCAACAGATTCTTGGCTTCCCTGGGAACGTGGAAGCGCAGGCACACTGGACCCAGCTCCTGCACGGCCCCGGCTGGCTGGAGTGGAGAAGTAGCTTCCCTTCCGAGTTACCGCCGCCGTTCTGCGTTGGCTTACACCTAACCTGCTGTCCTTGGTACCTGCCTGCTTGCTCCCAAAGTCCACTGAGTTGCAGCATCTATTCCCGAGGTAATTTTTTTTTTTTTTTGTGGGTACCGGGGGTCGAACTCAGGACTTCGTGCGCCAGCAGGCGCCCGTGCTGCTGAGCGATATCACTGGCCCTTTTTTCGTATGTGGGTACCGGGAGTCGAACTCAGGACCTCGCACTTGCGAGGCAGGTACTTATGCCACTGAGCCATCTCACTGGTCCTCCTGAGGTAATTTATATGGCTTAAAAGTGAAATCTATGGTCCTTTGCAAAAAGCACCTGTGAGTGTGACTATGTTGTATGTAGATATCCTGACATTCTGGGTGAAAATTCTCAATTCCCCTTGCATAGCCATGTCACAGAGTGTGTCTTTTGACCTATTCCACCTTTGCTAGGAAAATGACTGTAAAATCTGATACATTGCATGCTTTCAGCAGGGATTTATAGATAGTCTGCTGTAAGTTAGTCCCTGTTGAATCCTGGTTCAAACTTGAGCTTTGGTAGTATTTGCACTGTTAACTCTGACAAGCAGAGTGAACAAATAAATACGAGTCAATGTATATCAGAGTTAGGATGGCATAAAAGTGTCTGGATTTTTAAAAAGTAGTGATGAGTCATGAAACAGTCTTCATTTTCAGAAGGGGATTTCCTCGATTTTGTTTTGGTTAATTGGATTGCATTTATTCTAACTCTGTGTAACTCTGACTAATCTAAGTATCATCCATTAATTAGGAAATAGTTGCATTTTGGTCCTCAGTGATTTGCTTTTTCTTCTTGGGAATCTTAGGATTGATATTGTTATAACCAAGTGGGACATAAACTTTGGAAAAAAAAAAGTCAGCTGCTCCCTATCTATACTGCACAGCTGCCCATTGGGTCATTGCTGAGTGGCACAGGAGTGTGACAGACCCTTGGGTTTCACATATTGATACATCGTCAGACGAGCTGCCCATCAGAAGGGTGTCCCCTTTTAATCAAGTCTCTGTCGTACAAATATCGCCCCCTTTGTTGCATCTGTTAAGTTAAATGGTCTGTGGCATTGAGGACACTAGGATTTTTGTTTTTTAATGTGGGTACCAGGAGTCAAACTCAGGACCTCACACTTGCCAGCAGGCGCTTGTACTGCTGACTAATATCACCGGCCCTTTTTTCCTTTTATGTGGGTTCCGGGTGTTTAACTCAGGACCTCGTGCTTGCCAGGCAGGCGCTCATGCCGCTGAGCCATCTCACAGACCCGATACTAGGATATTTTACAGAGAATTTTGCTGAGCTCTGGGACTTCTGATGACCTGAAATTCTTTCAGTACCTTTTGAAGTTCAGAGCCCTGAACACCCCAACAACACAAAGTGCATTTTTGAAAGCATGTTCTTTCCTTTTGTTCTAATTGGTAATTACAGCAGAAGTCATAGATGCAGAAGGAGGAATGAGTTGGATGACACAGTGGCGTCACAGCAGCTAAGGGCTCTGCACTGTGGTGAAGGGCTAATGCCGGTGCTGCTGGAAGCAATTTATTCCTTTTCCGAGCCTCTCTGTTCCCTGTGTACTTCCATTAAATCCATGCCTGGAGTGCTCCTCCTGGAGTCATTGATGTTAAAGCAAGAGTCCCCAGGCAGAACCTTTTGACTTGTGAAATGGTGAAAAATGGAAAAGAAAAAGCCTGAAACGGACACACTGTCCCTTCTGCTTCAGGGAGTGAACTTGGTGTTGTTATATTAAAGATAACATACTCATACTTTTTAAAGTTTTTTTGGTAGTACTGGGGACTGAATTGGGGTGTTCTGCCATTGAACTACATCTCCATCCTTTATTTATTTATTTTTTCTAGAAAGGATCTTGTTAAATTGCCCAGGTAGGATTTAAATTTGTAATCCCCCTGCCTTAGACTCCCAAAGTGCTGGGATTATAGGCATGTACACCACACTGGGCTCACACTTTTGCAAATATTGTCTGTTTCTCCAGCATAAATGTTGTCTTGGAGTGTGAGTTCTATAGCTGAGCATCAGCAACAGGTGTCTTCGAAATGATAAGGGTGACAAACACTGTTTAACATTCTTCTTGGTGAAAAGTTTTCATTCTTCCTTCAAGAACCGTCTTGAGGTTAAACTTTAGTATTTCTGGTTTTCCTTGTTGGTGATTTATCAGATGATGAGAAAGTGTTTGCTTTAATCCTCTAATATCACTCAATTTGTAGAGTCTAGTCTCTGGATTTATGTCCTCTCAAATTTCATGAGATTGAACTGTTGATTTCTAATTTTAAACAAGAAGCACTCAGATTATTTAAAAAAAAATTGGGCCGGTGAGATGGCTCAGTGGCATAAGTGCCTGCCTGGCAAGCGCGAGGGCCTGAGTTCGACTCCCGGAACCCACATACGAAAAAGGGGCCGGTGATATCGCTCAGTGGCACGGGCGCCTGCTGGCGCGCGAGGTCCTGAGGTCGACCCCTGGTACCCACCACAAAAAAAAAAAAAAGTGGATCAGGGATTAGTAATTTCTCAACAGGAACTAAATGTGAAATTCAATTCACAGAGAATTTAAAGAACGCAAGTAATTTTAGAATACACAAATCTGTGCCGCACAGCAGTGGCTGGGGGATCTCCCTCCCCCGAGGCTCTTAGTGGTAGATGAGGGCAAATTTATTGTCATGATACTCAGACATTATTTATGTTTTTTGTTGTGTTGATATTTGCATTGATTATGCAAAAGCAAAAGTAGAAAAAACTCCTGGTCTTTGGCATGAGTCAAGGTTATGATGCTAAATTCTACCTGGTAGTCATTTCATGAATCACCTCCATACACTCAAGTTTAAAAAAGAAATGTCAGTTTCACTTAAGACTGTTCTAGTGATGGAGTAAAAATTATTCTTAAATCTTGACCCTTGAGGGTTTTTTTTTTTTTTTTGTATTGGGGGTCTCTAACCTATAGGTCCTCTGCCTGGGAGCTATGGCCCCAGGCCCTTCTATTCTAAATTTTGAGACAGGGTCTTGCCAAGTTGTTAAATTGCCCAGGTGGGACTTGATCTCCCAAAGTGCTGGGATTACAGGCATGTGCCATTGCGTCTGGCTGATGGGGGGACCTCACTTCTTAATATATTCTGACGAAATGGTTAAGTACCTAGGAAGCTCTTTTGCATCCCCAAGCACAACGATTGGTTACCTCAAGAAAAGAGATCTAGTATATAGTAGGACAGTGTTGTAAGGGCAGTTGATGGCAGTATGTCGGTGGTATGAGTTAGACACTATTTTGAGTGAATTGTAAGATAGCACATTGGTAAGCATATTGGGAGTTAGGGTTTTCATTGTGGGGGAAGGATGATACAAGCGTGGGGTTGAGGGACACAAGGAAGAATTGCTGTGTTGGATTTAAATTCAAGGTGTCATTATGAATTTCTGTTTTAGGATATTTAACCTGTTCTTGCTCTGTCCATTAAAAACACCTAGAACGTCTGACCCTGTAGAAGAAAAATTAACCCAGTTTCTCTTTCTGTGTGTTCATTTCATGATAGAAATCCTTCCCGTGAATAGATTTCTCCCCGCTAGCAAGCCAGCAAGCAAGTCCACAGCAGAATCCACCTGGGCGTCCTCTAATTCAGTTCGCTTTTGACTACTGACCTGGGGGAAGTAGCGTCAGACCCCACAGATTTGGTTCCCACTTCAGATGCCAGCTGTGCTGCATTTCTGGGCCTCTGCAACTTCTGGCCAAAGGACTGCCGGTTGGGTTTCCCACACTCCCTCCTTTCCTGCTAGAACTGTTCACAGAACACAGGAGAATGTATACTTGGGTTTTCTGGTTTATTATAAAGGAAATGTAACAGATATACAAGATCAGTCAGGTGAAGAGATGCATCGGGTGAGGTCTACAAGTGTCTCCACAGCAGAAGCTTCAATCCCCACTGGAGTAAGCCACGCTCCTGCGTGTGGGTGAGTCTTGTGCACCTTCCTGGTTCAGCTCTCCAGAGCTGTCTGATGAGCCCCATCCTTGGGGGTTTGTATGGAGGCGTCATTACATAATTTGGGTAGGGGTGCAGAGGAAGTAAGATTAGCCATGGCATGTAATTACTTGGGGTCAACATAGATGTTCATTATACTACTCTACTTCTGAAATGTTTGAAAGGTTTTAGAATTAATTAAAAAAAAACCTACTAATCAGTAATGGTATAACATCACATTTTGTACCTCCACGTGCAGTGCACTGAGAAGTAGGTTTCACTTGTATAAAGTTGGTGCCAAAAATATTTAACCTGAATTTAACCATGAGAAAAGAATTAGGTGAGTTCTGAATGCATGACATTTTACAAGGCATTTGTGCCCGGTTACCCAAAAATGGTCAGTTGTGAAAAACAACACAAAATGGTGTCATAATCAAATACAATGCATGAGACTTCCTTGAGTGGATCCTCTTGGCCCCTCAAAAGTTGTAAAAGACATTTTGGGGACAGTGCTGCCATTAAAATAATTATAGTAAATGATATTACTGAATTAATGTTAATTATTTTGGGTGTGATTGTGGATTCGTCATTCTCTAGAAGAATGTCCTTGTCCTGGGGAGATGTATGCTGAAGTATTTTAAGACAAATCAGTGTATGTGCAAATACTATTAAACAGTGTGTAGGTACACACACGTTAGGCTGGCTCACATTACACTGTGGAGATAGTCCTGTTATCAAACGTCTACCACGATGGTGGCAAACCTGTGGCATGGGCGCTGCTGCGGGCTTTTTGTATGATTGAAAGCTCCAAAGGGTTCGCCATCATTGGTCTATGGTTCAGCCTAATGTTTGTTGAAAAGGGAAGGATAAAAACAAATATGGAGACAAATGGTGGCTCTTAATGAAGAATCTGTAGGTGTTTCTGATTTTTTTTTTCAAATTTTTACATTTCTGTGTGTTTGAACTTTTTGAAAAGGAATTGAGAGAAAAAAAATGAATTCCCAGAAAAATATTATTTGTTAGATTAAGTGTGTTGACAACATTCTCTGTGGGAGTAATTGCCACTAATGGCATTTAAATTCTCTTGGAATTAATTCCACAGCTACTTAAATTGATCTCAAGTATAGAAAAGGGGGAACACCATTAGTGTCATTATATGAAATTTTGTATCTGAATCAACATTGACAACAGAAGGAGAGAATATAGGTTGAGATTATTTAAGAAAAGAGGAGCTTAACATTTGAGGGACTCTTTTTTTTTTATATATATGAATGGTATTGAAGAAAAGGATCATTGGTTCTCAGAAACAGATACTTTTTTTCTTCCCTCCCACCCTTTGACGCTCCCTGTCAAGAAATCAAAAGTGGATTCTGTCTAGGCATGGCTCCACCGTTCTGTGTCAGGGCTTGTGGCTAGAATTGGAAGAAATCTCGTCTTCTCTCGTCTCTGTCTTCTGCTGAGGTCACAGCTGAAGCCATTTTTGTTCAGGGTTTTGGGTGCCTTCTGGGTGACCATGGCAGTGTGATAGGACAGGTGATGATTCCTGCTCTCCTCCAGGAATCTAAGTGATTGCAGCAGCCCCCGTTTTATCCTTTTCTTTTGAATCTCAAACAGATCCCTAAAGAAGTAGCTGACATCTTTAACGCCCCCAGTGATGATGAAGAGTTCCTTGGTTTCCGAGATGATGTTCCCATGGAAACCCTGTCCTCAGAGGAGAGCTGCGATAGTTTTGACTCTCTGGAGTTGAGAAAACAGGTATGGATGCTTCTTTCCAGGGCAGGTGTGTTTGTCTGGAAGCCTGCTTCTTGATGTGGATGTTCTTTGATTTCAGCGTGGTCCAAGATTGGTGATAGCAGTTAGTTACTGAGCAGCGTGTTGTAGAAGCATTATGCCTTCATGTTTTAAGGAACTGGCAAGAGGATTCTGTTCATGTTTGCTGTTTTAATCCTGCCCATTAAAATACATGTTTTCAATAAAGGGACCTCACATGATCAGATCTATTTTCTTGGCTGTCACCTGGGGTGAGGCTGTACGCATAGTCCTCCCACGCAGCTGGCAGGGGAGGGCTGGCGCGCTTCGCAGACCTACACGCATGTGCACTGAGGCACGCGCGGAAGGTGCAGTTACTGTGAGGCAGTTGTCTCGCTGTGGTCCTGCTATCGGCACCTCACTCTGGGAACTGCTGGGGACAGCATTATTCTTTCTTTAATTACTTTGATCAGTAGCAAAAACAAGTTACAGTTCTCTGAGAGATTCCTGGAGGTTTATATTGTGCTTTAGCTGTGCAGTGGCCAATCAAAATATCTAGCTTTCAGTGGCATTTTCTTCTGAGTTCATTGTAACATGTAAAACTCCTCTTTCTCCCTCTACCACAGCTTCTCCTCAAAGACTGTAAACTAAACCCTCCTCGCTTCAATGGGGCAGACCCAAGAAGCGAAGCAGTTAACTGTATGTGCAGCAGAGCCTGCTTCATTACTCTGGTCACTGCGTGTGTTCTGGCCTCAGTGGGTGCTGTGCTTTCCGGGGCTGCCGGCCTCCCCAGTCTCTGGGTCGCATCTTACTTGATGTCTCCACAGCATTGGACCCTACCGGTCACTTCCATTCACTCCTCTGGTTCTCCCTGTTAGACCTTGTGCTGTTCGCTCTCATCTCTTTTTCTCCTGTCCCTAAATGTGGGTATTTCCTAACATTTTGTGCTGGACCTTTTCACTATTAGCAATCTCATTGACATTAACCATGCTACTTGTGGCTGCTGCCATGTTTATTATGTGCAGCTCAGCCTCTCTGTCTAGCCCCAAACATATTTCTGACTGCCAGTTGGACTGCTCTAGGTTCTTAGAGGGACAGCTGAAGCTCGCCATTTTCCCTCCCCTGCTTGTTTGTCTGGCTTCCCCATTTCCCTGTTATTTTTTCTCCATCTGTTATTCTTGACTCCTCCTCTGCTTCCTCTTCTTCCTGTTCCTTTCCCGCTTCCCTGACTCCCATCCAGGAGCGGAGGAAATGTGCATGCCTTCCCTTCTCTTCCTGTTGCAGTTGCCCTCACCCCTTCACCCTTCACCCTTCCTGCTGGGACGTCTTGTG
Organism: Erethizon dorsatum; assembly: GCA_028451465.1. Classification (NCBI taxonomy): domain Eukaryota; kingdom Metazoa; phylum Chordata; class Mammalia; order Rodentia; family Erethizontidae; genus Erethizon; species Erethizon dorsatum. Next base: position 83,813,538 of record CM051835.1, read on the forward strand.
GACTGCACTCTGGTCACAGCTCCGCCAGTTCCTCAGCAGGGTCAGGCAGTGAGGGAGCTTGCAGCCTGTGAGACCCCCTCGAGGACCATTCCGAGCAGTGTAAAGGGCCCAGTGCACAGCCTGGCACACGCTGTGCATTGAGAAGCAGTGCCACTGCTTTTGCTGCCATGACAACTGCTTTCCCAGTCATGTCTGTCCTTCTCACTGCCCCAACCTCACCCCAGCAGGCTGTGGACAGCTGTGACAGTGCCCTGTGCATTTCATGCAGAGACTGCACTTCCCCATGGACCTCCCCGGGCAGGTGGAGGTATTGTCACTGTCCCATTTTACAGGAGATGAAACTGAAGCTCAGGTAGGGGAAAGACTTGCTGAAGGCTTCACATCTGTAGTGCACAGTTCCAAGTGTAGGGCCACCAGTTCGAAGCCCATTACCTTCCTTGGCTCCCTTCCCTCCCTGCTGTACTTGTGAGACCGGAACTGGGTTGATTCCCTCATCACGCGTGGTTCTGCCCTTTCTGTCTACTGGTCCACAGTTGGTCCTGTGTGTGTGCCCCTTACTGTTTCTCTAGAGCTGGTCCTGGTTCAGGTCTCGTTTATATGCTGCTGCTTCCAGACTTCCTACTCCTTTGTATGCTGTATTGCATGTGTTTTCCTTGCAACCCTGGCTGTCACCGTGGTCTCTTATGGACTTGTCTGGCTGGCCTCCTAATTACAAACTCTGAGAGGGGTACCTCCCACTCAGTGGGTGCTTTCTCGCTTCCCTGACTCTGACCTTTTGTCCTCACATTGTCCCTTTCCTCTTCTTTCAAGCGTCCAGCACCCCTATGACTTCACAGAATGAGTCCCGGTGGGTGAGTGTTGGGTGCAGTTGAAATGGGTGCCATCAAACTGGTGGGGGCAGGCCGTTGCTCTTGTCTGTTTTCATGTCACACAGGCTTCAAAACAAACAACCCCCTTGGCACGTCTTCTTCTGATCTGTTACTTGCTGATGGTTGTGGTCCCAGTGGCTCTAGTGACTGAGGCCCACAGCGTAGGACGTGGTATTGATTTTGAAGGAAAATAAACACATTCTTTTTTTTTTTTTTTTTTATGTGGGTACTGGGAGTCGACCTCAGGACCTCACGCTTGCCAGCAAGCGCTTGTGTCACTGAGCGATATCACCGGCCCTTTTTTTTTCCTTTATGTGTGTTCCGGGAGCTGAACTCAGGACCTCGCGCTTGCCGGGCAGGCGCTCGTGCTGCTGAGCTATCTCACCGGCCCGATGAACACATTCTGGAGAGCAAATAGTTGTGTGAAATTTGCAGCCCACAATGCAGCGAGAATCTGGGTACATATTGGTTTTGTACACACCTATGTGAAAAACAGGTTTTATATGCTTTGGAGTAAGGAAAATCAAAGCATAACCCTCAGTTTAGGATTGCAGCTAAGTTGTTTTTTTCCATCAGGCCTGGTCACCAAGGACATGATTTCTCCTAGGCTGCCAGCTGCCCTCTGAGGCCAGTGTAAAGGATAGAAAAGGCCAGAAGGATTGGAAAGTTGGACTCACTGCTCTAAGGCTTGATCTGTTCTCTTCAGGCCCTAGGCAGGAGCTTTGGTTATTTCATTGAAATGCAGACAGACCCCATTGTCCTAAAGCAGCCTGCAGGGGCTGAGCCAGGTGTTCCCTGACCCAGGTGCGTGGTGGCCTTCCTTAGAAGCCTCCAGCTGTGTGGTCCCGGCTCTTCCTCAGGGATGTACCCAGCTCTTCTGCTTGTCAGCCCTACACACTGTGGTCCATGTTAACCCGCTGAGAAAGGTGTGCACCTGAGCGCGCAGTGTATGTAGCTGACTCTGGTCTCCCTTAAACACAATTTGAATTTCACTTTTTAAAATCTTCCCTTTTTCTGTATTTTTTTCACAAGCAGTTGGACCACAGCTATCCACAAAGGAACAAAGTAATTTAGCTCTGACTGGACTCACTCCGGTTACCCATAATAATTCATAGGAGACATTTTTAAGCTTAAAGAATGCTAGATGGAGGCATTTCTTTCTCTATCTCTGTTTTTCTGCTCATGTGTTATATCTGTCTTTTTCCAAAGATATCTGAGCTTGAAGAAGTATACAATTAAGAGTCGGGGAAGCAGGGAGGAGCTAGGGAGTCCTAACCCAGTGTGGTGTTAGAGGGGTCATTGCTGTATGGGGGGCGCCCGCGGAATCTGGGGGCGGAAGCACTGGAGGAGTGTTGGGGCTCGCAGAAGGCTGCCTATGGGGGTCTCTCTTCAGTTCTGCAGTTCTTTCTTTCTCTCTCCTTTCTTTCAGACACACTATTAAAAGAGCTGTGTTCCCTTTTTCCGTAGTAGTATACCAAAAGAAGGAAAAAGTCATTATTGGGAAATATCCTTCCTTTTTTTTCTTTTTTGCAGTACTGGGGACTGAACCCAGGCTCTTTGCACTGAGCTATATCCCTAGCCCTTTTTAATTTATTTTATGTTGAGACAAGGTCTTACAAATTTGTCCAGTTGGGGTTCACACTTGCCATCTGCCTCAGCCTCTCGTCGAGTGCTGGGATGACAGTCGTGCACCGCTGTGCTTGGCTGATAACTTCAAGATGGGTCATGTGACATCTTTCCCTCTGCCCACCTGTGATGGAACTGTGGTCGCTCACCTCTCACCTCCCGTGGGACAGGTGCTCCTGGGCCAAGGAGGGTGGCAGCTGTGTATCACCATCCGGCCGTAGAGCGAGTCCAGCCTGTCCTGCAGTGGCCGAGGGCTGCGAGGGTTCCCAGCCCTGGAAGGGAGGCAGGCTCACCCGTGCGGAGCAGACGCGGGTTCTGGGTGTTAGGGAGGAAGCCTGTGTGTGGAAGGGAGTCAGGTTCTCATCTCAGGTCCTCTTTCCTTTTTTGTGTTTGTTCCATGTGAAAGCAGACATTTCTGATTTCCAGCTTTGCAGATGCAGGAGAAGCTGAATTCCCTCAGCACTTACCAGTCATGCCTGAAGTGACTAAGGTGGCAGTCATTTTGATATTTTAGAAATTGTCCCATGTGTATGTAGGTCTTTTTTGTGTGTGTGTGTACTACTGGGAATTCAACCCAGCCCAGGGCCTTCACACTGAGCTGTGTCCCCATCCCTTTTAATTTTTTTGAGACAGCATCTCACTAAGTGCTCCAGGTGGGACTTGAACTTGTGGTCCTCCTGCTTGAGGCTCCCTAATGGTGGGATTACAGGTGTATGCTACCCCCACCCAGTTTGTAGGTGTTAATTTCTGTAAGCTTTAAGAAAATGTGTGTGTTTATTGTGGTAAAATGTGTGTAATATAAAATTTTCCATATTAACCATTTTAAGTGTACAGTTCAGCGCCACTAAGTGTATTTGCCATGTTGTATAATTGTCAGTGCCGTCTGTCCCCAGAACCTTTCATCGTCTCTGACAGAACCTGAACCCATTGAACCGTAATCCTCATTCTCCCCTTCTGGGTAATCTACTGCTTCCTGTCTACTTCCTGTCTCTGTGATACATGTGCATTTTTAATTTAGCAGGGTGTGCGTTTCCATTCTGAATACTTCACAGACGAACTAAGAAGAATTTTCATAGAGGACACTGACTCAGAGACTGAAGACTTTGAAGGATTCACGCAGAGTGAGCTGAACATAAAGAGTAGCCCGGAAGTAATGGTAATAATCATCCACACGAAGGGTTGTGGGCTGAATATTTCTAGTTCTGTTTCTGAGTTGTGGTTTTACTCCTAAGAAGTTGCTTGAAGTCAGGAGTGGTGGCCATGCCTGAAATCCCAGGATTCTGGGATGCTGAGGCAGGAGGGTTGCAAGTTTGAACCCAGACTGGATATCTTGGTGCCTGGGTATCTTAGCAACTTAAGGAGACCCTGTCTTAAAAATACAAAATAAAAAAGAGCTGGGGAGGGCCAGGATATAGCTCAGTGGCACAGTGCCTGCCTGGCAAGCATGAGGTCATGAGTTCGATTCCTGATACCAAAAAAAAAAAAAAAAAATTAAAAAATAAAAAAGAGCTGGGGAATGAAAAAATTGCACTTTATTTTATAAGCCAGTTAACATATCTAAAAATTTCTACTCTGAGGCTAATTCCTGGTCTGCTAGTCATTCATCTCTTAGAGAAAAGCCGTTTGTCTTTGCTTTGTGCCATTGGGATGTGTCCCAGGTGTCCTTAACTGTCCTTATTAAAGAGTTTATGCCAGGGTTTCTTGAGCCTCTTTTGTCTTTTCATTCTGTCTTGAGGTGACAAGTTCATTCAAGCCCTTTCTTGTTTTGTGTAAAGTAATAGTTTCAGGTTTGAGTTTAATTTGGTAAAAATGTAGCTGTAATGCAGACTTGGAGGGGCCCTTTGCATCTTGACTTGGATGCTGACGGGCTTTAATGTTAACGGTGGTCCAGGCCCTCCTGGATTCCGAGGAAATCTGCTCTCAGCCCCTCTCCGTTGAGAGACCAGGTGATCCATCTCTTGCTTTTATTTTCTTATATTGAGGCCAGTTTTCTGCTTACTGGTTTTTGAATCTTAGATAACTTTAAAGCACAACATCTGTTTGTATATGTGTAAATATATAAATGTTTTTAGAATAATTTTAGATTTACAAAATTGTAAAGACAGTACAGACAGTCCCTGCATGTTTGACCTGATTTTCCCTTGCATAATTGACACATTTGTCAGTCAACTAAGAAAATAATTTTATTGTATTATTATTAATTCTAGACTTTAGAGATTTTATCAGTTTTTCTATAATGTTCTCTTTCTGTCCTAGATTCCAGTTTAAAATACTACCTTGCATTTATCCTTTCTTTCTTTCTTTTTTTTTTTTTTTTTTTGTAATTTAAACTCGTTCGTAGCTGATAAAAACATAAAAATTGCAGGATTTGTTTTGGGTACAAAAATGTCTTCTAAATGAAAAAATTTTTTGGTTGTTTATCCAAGAAATAAATACATGGCTTCCTTTTTTGGTGTCAGAGTGAGGATGGTTGGAGCTGTCCACGGCCAGCAGCTCCTAGGGAATGGCTTTGGCGTGGAATCTGTGGCAGGATAGGTAGCTGTGACTGGGGGGCTATGCTCCTCACCTTCCCTGGGAGACTTGGAATGAAAACCCTCATGCTACGCTGTCTTGTTTGATGATGGCTTTTTTCTCCTGAATAGCAACATAGAGCTGGGCCAGCCTGGAGGCCTCCAGCTCTGCTATGGCTTTTCCCCTTCTTTTCTCTCTCTCTCTGTCTCTGTCTCTCTGTCTCTCTCTCTCTCTGTCTCTCTCTGTCTCTTGCAGAAGCTGTTTGGCAGTTATGGGTTCTGGCCAGCATGTCTCCAGTTTCTTGTCAGCAAGACTAAGATTCATTCAAACCCTAATGGGTATCATCTCTTACTGACTTATTGAATATCTTCTGTCCTTTATCTAAGTGATGTCTAGTTAGCCAGAAAATGTTGTATTTCTAGTGAGGGGCAGTGTCTTACCCAAAAGTCTTTCTCCCCACTCAGGGTCTACCCATCTAGGGTATGAATTGTGATGCGCTGCCTGCAGAGCTCAGTGCAGGTTCCCCTGCAGATGTTTATTTCGGAATTCATTCAGAAAATGAGCATTGTTGCCTTGCAGCCCGACCTCCTGCACATGCTCATGAAATCCTTCTTACAGTGGGATGCTGCCATGACCTTGGTTTCTTGTGGTCGCTGGCCAGAAGGGAAATGGTCACAGCCGAAGTGCTGGCCTTATGCTCTTCTCCTGGGGTTCAGCTTGGGACCAGTGTTGACAGTTTGCTCACTCTTTACCTCATCAGTTCTTTGGAGTGAGCACTTCCATGTCCTTGGTCCAGAGAGGTGGGGTAGATGAGTTTGATAGATAAATAGAGCAAATCTGAAGTTCTCCCTGGCAGCATCCCCTAAGATTGGATTCCTTTGCATGCCTCCCGCTACCCCCATTTTGAATTCTGAAGCTACTAATGTGGAAAGTTAGGGTACGAACCGCTCTTACTTCTCCACTCTGCAAGGTGTGGATTGGTGCCCAGCGTTGGCAGTGATCTGCGTTTTTTCCTCCCTCTCATTTCTGCCTTGAGTCCAGCTAGAATTCAGGGAGCCACTGGAGAGCAGGCAGTGTTGCACATGGGTCCTTGGTCCATCTTACTGCTGCTGTACCTGTGGCGGCCCAGCTGTAGGACTCCCGGACAGCGGTCCCCAGGCTCAGTTCCCCCTGTTGTAAAGGAGGGTGCCTAGAGGTCCTTCAGCTTGAGTAAACCTCTCTATACTGAGGCTGAGTCCCAGTCATATACCAGGTGTTATCTCACTGTCGCCTGGATGATGGCGCCCGGTTATCACCTGTTCTGCGTTCTCACTTCAAAACCAAGTGAGGTTTAATGCTGGAGAGATTTGTACCATGTGGTGTTTGGAAGTTTGGAGTGAGATTGGGGTGAGAATTTCTTGAGCTGTCTGACTTGATTTCAACCTGTGGTTCTGAAGGTTACAGAAAAGGGGAACTGCCTTTGGGGACTCTCCTCAATTTGGGCCCATGGGGCCCTGAAAATGGCTGTCCCCACCAACCTCAGCCGCAGGTCCTCTGCCTGCCCTTGGTCACTCCCCTGGGGTGAAGTCTGCTTTCTTGGCCTTTGTTTTGTGAGTCCTGTTCCTGCTTCTGGTTGGAACTGCTTGGTATTCCCCACCCACGCCCATTTTTATCTAAAGCTAACTCTGTTGTCCTTTTCTTTGACTCTTCCTCACTTGACCTAGCTTCCGGGTGTGCCAGCTTGGTCGTTGACTGTGGAGGAGCCCTACTTGTCAGTGATTGCTCACAGCCTGACTCCTTCCCTGATGGGACACAGTGTGTCAGTGGTGTGACAGGCACACAGTTCGGTAGTCGATTGCCTGTGCTTTGTTTTCATTCATCAAGAAAATTTTGTGTGTATTTAACTGAAGCGCTCAGGAAGCCAGTAACAGGAAGCAGCATTTCACTGTTTCTTCTAAAGTCATATCAGAGTACGTTGGAATGAATGGGTTTGGGGGGAGTAGATCTGTTATAGACAGTGTCTTTGTTCTTGTATTTCCTTAGCTTGTGGAGTCAGACCTGAGTGACAGTGGCAAAGCCTCTCTGGCGAGTGAGGAAGAGGATGATGAAGAAGAAAAGCCTGCACCCAGGAGAGGCAGACCTAGAAGGAGCAACGTTGGCCTTCGAGTAGCCTTTCAGTTCCCCTCCAAGAAACTGGCAAAGAAGCCAGATAAAAATAGTTCTTCTGAGTTGTTTTCTAGCTCATACTTACCAGACAGTAAAAAAATTATTGGAAGAAAGAAAAGCTGCAGACAGGCGATGGAAGGGGAGCATTCTGACTCTGAGTCCGAGGATGACTCCAGGGATGAGAGCCAGGAGGGCTCAGATGCGCTGCTGAAGAGGACCGTGAACATCAAGGAGAACAAGGCCATGGTGAGGCCCCATGGCAGCGCCAGGATTGGCTGGGCTCTGACAGCACTTGCTGAGGCTCGGGGCAGCGGCCTCTAGAGCTGCTGCCGCTTTGGCTTCTTGGGGAAAAATAGGCTGTGGGGATTGTGTGTCCTTTTTCTTTTCCTGAACGTAAAGCATTATTATACCATCAGCTGTGATTTGAGAATAGAAAGAGGCTCCCAGAACCGTTCATTTGTAGCCCCTGCGATGAAGCAGTTGCTGCTGTCGCTTAGTGTTTATCAGTTTAAGTTCTGTATCAGTAGTGGTATTGGGGACGAGGAGGACTGAACAGCTGTACTGTCCCAGCAGAAAGCAGCAAAGAGGGAGTGGGCCGTCACTGAGTCCAGGAAGAGTTGCCATGAGCAGGGCAGCGGCGGCTTTTGTCTGGAAACTGCTGTCCATGGAGACATCATTCGGAGAATGGGAAAGGTCTAGGAATTAAGCAACCTAATTCATTTTTAAGCATCTTCGTCAGAACAATTGATAGAACAAAGTGGATTTTTCTTACGTGTATGTGGTTTTTCCATATATGGTCAGTAGCTTCATTTGATCATTTTTGAGAATCACTGTTTGTTGCTTCATAATTTTGTATTGACAGAATTTTTTAAATTCTAAGTTCTCATTTTGGTGTATTTTTCTATTTTCCTTCAAAAAGCATAAATAGTGATACTGCATATGCACTCATATGTCTGATAAGAAAATGGAAAGCTTACTTTAGGGTAATTTTTATCTAAGAAACATTAGTACTTGGCTAAGGGAAATTTTTAACACTTTATCTTCTCTGTAAGAACAATGTTCTATGTGATTTTTTAGTTTAAATTTAGTTTTAGTTTAGATTTTTTATACCCTTGTATTTGTATAAATCTAAAACTAATCCTCATTAAATTCTCTGATTGATATATTAGTGCCTGTTGCTTGGTGGTCATGAAGTATTTATTTGGGAATATCTTCAGAAATTATTTTTATTGGTAAGAAGTGATTTTTGAACTCTAACCATTAAAATGATCTAGTTGAGCTTTTTGTTTTTTGGACATGCTTAAACTTGAGATTTGGGTGTGTAAAATTTGTTCTGGGTCACACTGCTAATTAGAGACTGAGTCAGGAACTGACCCTGGGGCTTGAGGCCCTGGACATCGCTGGCCTTCATTCATTGTGTCATGTTGTCCCTCTAGATAAGGAGTGGGCATAAAATTGACTCAGATGATGGCATCAGCTTCTCACCTCTGGGGATAAAATCTTCACATGTAAGATTAAAAGTCACCAACATTGAGGTTCATGTAAACTACTTCAGTAGCAAAATCAAGGCTTGTGAGAGGTGTTGGATGACCTAGGTCTGGCATTGACTTACATCAGATCCTTTCTTTCATTCTGAACCTTAGCTTGCTCAGTTATTGGCGGAATTGAACTCAATGCCAGATTTCTTCCCAGTTCGAACCCCGACCTCAGCTTCTGTAAGTGGAACTCCTCATAATTATTCAGACAAACACTGGTGTTTGGTAATCAGTTGCCAAATGGCTTTTATCCAGTTGGATCTGTCTGTGCTCTTGGTTTCAGAAGAAGAAAACAGTGCGACGGGCCTTCTCGGAGGGACAGATCACAAGGCGCATGAACCCAACTCGAAGTGCGCGGCCCCCAGAGAAGTTTGCTCTAGAAAACTTCACTGTCTCTGCTACAAAATTTGCAGAAGAGTTTTATAGTTTTAGAAGAAGGAAGACAATTAGTGGGGTATTTTCTGACTAATAAATGAATTATTATTGGTTTAACCCAGTGGTCCCCAGACCAAGTGTATATTGATCAGGTCGCCCCAGGGCTGGTTACAGATGTGGTTTCTGACTCAGGAGCCCCAGCAGCTGAGAACTTGCGTTTCCACCAACATTCCCAGGTGACTCTGATGCCCCTGGGACATTTTGAGAAGAACCATAGTATGAGAGAGTCGTGTATCCAAACTGAGCCGAGAAGCAGCTCACTGTTTACTCCTGAGCTGAATTCTTCTTGATTGCTGGTGGAGACAAAAAAGGCCTGTGAACAGCTCCTCAGCTCTATGGTTTGCCTGTGGGACATTCAGAGATTCCTCTGACTTTTTTCCAGGGCCTTCAGTGTGGAGGGAGAAATTCGGAACTTTCCCATACGTGGGCTTGGCTGTGCAGTGTGGTTCACTTCCCTATTTCCAAAGTTTAGTTGAGGATCCCAAAGTCCAAGCCTCTCATTGTATCTCCATGCCAAGAAGGGAGCTTGGCCTGGGGCAGGAGCGCAGTAAATCACTGCACAGATGAAAGTTTCCAGGGAAACAGAACAGAGACATGTCAGTTGACATTAATGGTGTTAGATCTCAAGAAAGTTTAAGATTTTAACATTATTTTTGTATGGTTCCATGTGTCTTACTCCAGGTTCTACCGTTGTTCATTTTGCAGGGGAAATGCCAGAAGTACAGACAGCGTCGTTGCCTATCTTCATTTCGGCCAGTGGAGGCTATCACTGAAGAGGACTTGGAAAATGTTGCCATAACTGTTCGAGATAAAATCTATGATAAAGTTCTGGTAAATGATACATTATCAATAATTTGTGTGATTATGATTCTCACAAAGGTATCCAAAGCATTGGTATTGGAAATCCTCCATTGTTTTTAAACTATGAGGGCTTGGATCCTGTCCCGTCTCCCCGAGGACTTAGAAGCAGGCTTTCAATTGTAGGGTCAAGGGTGAGCTATAGCTGGGAAGAGGAAGAGTGCAATGATCCTTTCAGGAGAAGAGGCCCCCTGAGGCATGTGGATAATCTGGGGGGATTAGGGTATAGTTTAGAAAAGCATATTTTTATCATTACATTTTTATTACTTAGTATAATATCAACATATTGAAAATATAGTGTATTGAGGATAATACAGCCATAGAAAAATAGAAGTTGGGCAGAATATCTTTGGTTGGTAGGAAATGGGTTAAATGGTCTTCTGAATGGTGATTTAAAGGGTGGCTTTGTCTGCATCACTTCTTTTTGATAAGTGATGGGGCGCTGTCTTAAGGTAGTATTGAAGTGTTTTTAATTGTGAACATTTGAAAATCAGAAGATTTTACACTGAGGGTACCCAGGTCTCCAGCACTAGGCTGGAGCTGATTGATGCAGCCTGGGCTCATCACACTCAGTCACCTGTTGCTTCATGGGGGCTCTGCTGTGCCTGCCTCAGTCTCTCTTCTGGGCACTCTTCCTGTCCATCTGGTTATTTTATTCCTCCTGGGCTTTCTGATTGCCTCTGATGTGCGTGCTGGCCCCAGAACTGAAGTGCTTACATCTGGCAGAGGCTGCTGTGGTTTGTCCTGGGGAAGTGATCCTACTTGACTCCGAGAGGGAGGCGGTGCTTTGTGCACGTGGTAATGTATATGACAGCGTCTGGCCTCACAGGCATCACTGCTCACACCTTTCCCTGTAGGGTAACACGTGCCATCAGTGTCGGCAGAAGACCATCGATACCAAGACGGTGTGTCGGAACCAGAGCTGCGGCGGGGTGCGGGGCCAGTTCTGTGGACCGTGCCTGCGCAATCGCTATGGCGAGGATGTGAGATCGGCGTTGCTGGACCCGGTAGGAGCAGTGCTGGCATTTGCTAGAAACTGTATGGATGAAGGGAAGCAAGCTCAAAATTGGGGACCTGCAGGGCTCTGGGTTTTGTAGAGCCCTCAACACTTTCCCGTCCTTTGACATCCTAAGACTAGGAGAAATGAAAAAACATAGCATTTCCTTCTGTACAGAGAACAAGCTGGCTCACAGGAGGGGAGAAGTGTGCATTGGGTTTTCCAGTGTCTGAGCTAAACTTCTGTACAGTTGTCTGGTTTTGTGCAAGTTAATCCCGTGGCTTTCCTCCAGCAGAGTGATTGCCTGTCATTTTCTTGGCCCAGGCCAGGTGGGCATATCACAGCATTGAGGGCTTCCTGTGTGTCTGACACCACTAGTGGGTCTCACATCTGTTAATGCAGTTATTTTACCTTCAGTTATAATTAATACCATCTACCTTAAGCAGTAGGTATATAACCTCTTTATGCTTTAGTTCCCTCTGGAAATGAGATGGCAGTACCATGGTTCGTGAGTATGATCTTGAACCCGAGCAGCCTTGCTTTCTGGGGTCTGTGCTCTTAATCAGCTGCTTCCTTTCATTGTGTGACTGCTTCTTCACTAGTAATAGGAGAACATGTACTGTCCGCAGTTCACAGACACACTGTTCAGGCTAAGCAATTTAACATTACGGGAGAGTTGAGATTCATACCTTGTGTTCCTAAAGCCAAGGCCAACTTTGTGGGTTTGTGACCTCTGGGCATTTACAGAGTCCTGCACTTGGCTTAATGCTCTTGAAAGTCTCCCTAAGTTTGGAGGAGGGGCCTCCACTAATCACATGGAGCTGGTTTTGTCTAAAACAGTCATTGTTTCTCAGTGACATGGAATATTCAGCCTTGATGGGCTCCCCAGAGAAGGAAGGCGATGCACTGGATAATTCTGTCCCATGGAAGGGGAGTGCCTTGTGATAAATACTCGAAAGACAGTATGGTAAAGACTGGAGAAGAGGCCCAGCTGAGCCAGGCTTGATCGGAGACCCTTGTCCTGCCAGAGCCTTTAGACAATGAGGGAAATTTCTTCCACCATCTCTCTTCCAGGATTGGATGTGTCCTCCCTGCCGTGGGATCTGCAACTGCAGTTACTGTCGGAAGCGTGATGGCCGCTGTGCCACAGGGATCCTCATTCATCTAGCCAAGTTTTATGGTTATGATAATGTTAAGGAATATCTGGAAAGGTGAGTTTCCAGCATATTTAAAAGTGGAGGTGTGATCTGTTGTGGAAGATCCTCTAGCAGGTAGTTGTTACCTCATTGCATGGCTGATCATAGAAAATACCTCCAGTGCCATCCATTCTGTGTCCATTTGCATTGAAGCAGCTCAGAAATGTTCCTTCCCTTATTGGGAAATTCCCTTCTAAGCAAAACTTCCCCTTGTGGTATAAAAGAGAAATGGAAGAAATAGGGCTGGCTGAAGGGGGACTGCAAAGAGCCAGAGGCAGCCATATAACCACACTGAGCAGAGAGATCTCGGGCTCCATGCACTGGGAGAGGACATAGAATTGTGGGCCACAGGTGCCATTTCTGTAAGGAGCTCTGAAGCTTGGTTTCGGAGTGAAGAGTGTCACACTTGGGACACATAGTATCCAGAGTGTGCAGTTATAAGGAGCCGGAATTTTGTGGGTCAGGAGATAGGGGCTGGTACTCTGAGGTTTATTTTTTGGTTCTTTACCTCCATTTGCTTAACTGCTTATCGAATACTTCTCATCTTTTTCTCAGCTTACAGAAGCAGCTGGTAAAAGACAAATGAGAGGAAAAGAACCAGCCAACTCGGAGTACTCCAAGAAGACACGCATACCATTTGTGCCTAAGATTTCTTAAAGTTGTATTTTTATACAGAAATTCTTTGTAGAGTTGACTGTTTCTGAATACTATTTTAAAAAAATTGTTTATATACTTAAAAAGATTTTTTAGGAAAATAGAGGAATCTATATCCACGTATACACAGCTCTGTATTGTTCTAAGTATTTGCTTCGTGTGACTCAGAAACACAGTTTAAACGGGGTGGGGTTAAAGTTCATGGAAGTTACCCAGAAGACCTTGTATAAGCAGCTCTTTTCTTTGACATTGTTAAATTACCTTTTACTTACCAAACTGCCTCCTGGTGCCATTTTTTACTGGCATTATTCCCTTAGTCTATTGTATCCTGAGTGAGTGGCTCAGACCATGTAGTTTATCCTGCTATGGGTCATTTATACTGAAGAATGTTCCTCTGAATTACAAAGTGCAATTAACCACATGAGAGTTATTAGGGTTTTGTTTTTATTAAAACTAAACAAAAGTGGACTGTCACGTTACAGACACTGGAGGCCTCGGAGTGCCTGTCTTTTCCTTCATGACTTGCCTGGAACCTGCTGCTTCTAGTTTTGAAAGAAATTAAGGGCTAAGTTTTAATTTAAAAAGATTCTGATGTTTACTATCCATAACAACTAAAATTGCCCTTCAAGCTGCATAGTTTTGAGGTTCAGTGGAATCTTGGGGAAAATGTGAGAGACAGTATATTTTTGTGTTGATATGGGGTTTCAGAGAGGAACCCTGGAAAGCTAAAATCAATGAACATACTTCCTGAACAGGTGTCTAGTATTATTTTCTATATTTGCTTCTTTCTGTCCCGTTCTCCACTGTTTAAGGATACTATTTTAAAAACAATGCACATGTAAGTTACTAAAAAATTACATAAGCCGGAATGTTTTATGCCCTTAAGTGGAATAAATTAATAGGAACAGTACAGTGACACAATAGGAAATTCTCACTGTGTTCTGGTGCAGGCTGGAGCAATGTAAGTCCCAGTACAAGGGCCACCTTATGCTTCTAGCAACAAGGCCACGCCTGCCAGCACCCACTTGGCTGTCTTCTCTTTGCTCTTCAGCCTGAAGGTCCAGATGTAGGTGGGACCCCTCAGTTTGTTTTTGTACACAGGGCATTCGTAGGTGAGTTTGGTTTCTTGTCTGTCGACGGGTATGGCTTTGGCAAAGATGACCGGCATCATGGATGTCAGCTCCTTGAGGTGGGCTTCGACAATAGTTCCAGACTGGATGTCCCATCTGGCACCTATGGCAAAAACAGCATTTGTCAACTGTGTGGCGTGTTTGTACTGCTATTCTATCTGAGCCAATAAACATTCTGATTTTATCACATCTTTTGTCAGTGGCATCCTGAGCTTGCTGGCCCATGACTGAGATTTGAGAGAGAGGTTAACTTATCCTAGACGTACATTATTGCTCCATGTATAATGGTTAAACAGTTTATATAAAAGCAAGTTTGTTACCCCCTTAAGAAAAAGTAAGAAATCTCTAATTCAGCACATTCTCTCCCCACATTACTTAGAACAAATTCTGATCATTTGAATCACCGACCCTGCCCTTAAATATTGGGGCACATTGCCAGGATGTGAATTGGGGCACATCCTGGCAAGGACTAGATGTGCCGCAAAATACTGCATAGTCAAATAAATTTGGAAAATCTTGAGTCTAATTCTCTTAGAGATGTGCAATACAAAAGGGCATCTTAAAAGTTTGGAAAAGTTTGGAAAAGTCTGGTAGTGAAAATTAGAACAAATTTACTAACAGCTATATATTGAAAAGCAAAATAATACAGTGTAGGTCTTGAGTTGTCCTGGGGCTTTAACACCAAATATATATGTGAAGTTTAAGCGATAGTTATCACCCTGATGACCGAAGTTGGCTACACTGAATGCACACATTGGCACTTACATTGTTAGAGGGAAAGAAGGGAAATGAGAAGCATCCCCTAGCATGAAACTGTCGTGTAAGTGAGTAGGTCCTAAGAAGCAAGGGCAAATGCCATCTTGGACCTAGCGAAAAAGGTTCCCCAAGCACTCCAGGTGGCTCACCTTCCATTTGGAGCCCGTGGAGGTACGCGCCTTCCCTCGGGGCGTGGCTGTAATCTTCCTTCACTTTTTTGGTAACATCCACAGTCAGGCACGTTCTGTCCAGTGGCCACTCATTTTTTCGAGCCATGGTCTGCATGATTGCTTTAGGAGAAGGAACAGGACTAAGATTAAAAAGCTGTATATAAATTGGGCTCAAAGGAGCCACCTGTAGGCTGAGGTGTTCTGTAGGGCCATGGGAAGTTTTAGGGTCCTGGGTATTGTACTTGGGACTGATACAGGGTAGAGCCTGACAAACTAAGGCCACTTAGTTTATAACCTGTTTGTGTATCAGATTGTACTGAGCGGCGATTTGTTTGTTTTGTCTGTGCTGCTTTTGCACTGTTCCTGGGGACCCTTCCCCTCTGCTGCTTGCCACCTGCTGCAACTTTATTTCCACTGTAGCTGCCAGTGTTACTCTTGCAGCCTCTTATTAATGGCTGCTGCTGGAGGATTGGTGAGCAGGGCAGGGAGAATCCTCAGGCAAAGCAAGGCAGGACTTCTGGGGTCCTGAAGGTGTCCGGGCTGCCCTTCCTCCACCGTTACCAGTTAAGAAGGACTGAGGGTTGAAGAAGCCAGAAAGCCACACAACAGCTGGAAGGGCAAGGTCTTGGGTCCAAGTGTCGAGTTCGCGGCAGCGCAAGAGGAGGTCGTTAAACCTGGTTAGTGGAAGGTAGGAAAAAAGTCAACATACTTTTTAGTAAAATAGATGCCTTCCAATACAATTCTGAAGAAAGGGATCAGGGAGGGGTGTTCATACACAAGTACACCACTGACAGCAGTAAGATCCTTCCCTGGTGCTTTGCAGGGCACTCTCCCTTTTAAGCAGTAGTTTCCTGTTGAGACTTGATACCGATAACTGTTGCCAGGAAAAATGAGGAACGTGGAAAATTCTGCATTTATTCACCCATTTTATTTAGCTCCTCCCAGTGCCACGCGGTGAGTATATACAAAAGTCATAGTATGAACTGGGCTGAGAAGAACCAAGAGGAGGTGCAGGATGTGGTGAGAACACTCGTGTCTGACGATGGGAGAAAAGGCTCTTGTGCCAAGACACAGCTGCCAGGGACGGTGACAGGCAGTGAGAACGACGTGGCGATATTCTGCACGTGGCAGTAATTGCCCGGAAGAGGAAGTAATAGGTGACCAGAGAGGATCTCATCCGCAGAGTCGCACAAGGTGGGCACGACTCCTAGTTGTAACCTGGCTCATGAAGCTAAGGAAACATGAGCTCTGATAAAACTTGGAACACTTAATGCCTTGAAATGGAGGTTCAAGGGCTGCTGAAAAGGGGCAGAGGCTCACAGAAGCCAGCAAAGTGGCAGTCAGCAAGAGGAGGCCTAGCACTGGCATTCCACGGGAACTTTGTTTGGCTCCCAGTTGTAGAGGGAGCAGGATTGGATGAGGAATTGCCCTCCACGGAACAGTGTGGCAGGAATGTCTGCCTGAGGTGTTTGGCTGACTACAGGCTGTGAGGAAGGAAAGACTGAATGTTTACCTTCAAATTCCTGCTAGCTTAGAACATGGCCCTTCCTTGGCCCTGCCCCACATTAAATTCTTATAGCTGGTTTAGTAAAACTATATTTGAAGATAATAAAAAGGAACAGGGCTTTACACAAAGACAAAGGGAACAAACAAAGCAATGGCAGAAAGATTCTTAGGTTAAAGGGCAGCCAGATAATTAAAAAAATGACTGCTTATATAAACAGGATTATGACTAAGGATCAGCGAAGAAAAAGGAGATTAAATTGCAACATCCCAGGAAAGAAGGAAAAACAGGTTACAGAAATGAAAACAAAAAAGTAAAGCAGCAAAATCAAATGGAGGAAATAAAAGGCAAATAGGTTAGAGGGAAAAATGGATGAAGGCTGAAGTAAAACACAATATCTAATAGTAATTTGAAAAAAACTTCAGTTTCCTTAAGTGATAAATTTCAATCTGTATAATAATGACATTACTAGAAAATTACTACAAAATTTGGAATAGAATAATCAATACTAGAATAATGAATACTAACAAGTACCTTAATTATAATATGGACTATAACTATGATAATTTCCCCACGGAGCAGTTGGGAATAACAGCAGGCTTCAGCAGTCGGAATTTCTGCCCCGGGCCGTGTGACACATCTCTAGTCTTTCCCTCACATAAAGGGAACAGTTTTTTGCATATCATATTAAGAACTTCCAGAAATCATCTATGAGACGGCGTTTGTACTGCTGAGCTTGGAAAATAAAGGATCTAAGATAACAGGGCAAACTTAAAGTGCCTTTCATGGCCATTCAAATCTTGCAACTTGAAATTTTATTGCTATCTTTATATTTCAGATGAAGGAGTTGAGACAGATGATGTATTTTGTCCAAGAACAAATACCTAACAAGTGAGTAAATTTGAATTTTGCTCTGGGCCTGGCTTTGAACTGATTTCTGCCTTTGACAGGCATAACAGAGAAATGAGAAATTGGTGGTGGAGTCTGCCTGGGTATGGGTCAGCACAGTTTCTGGGATTCTTACGAGGCAGGACAGAGAACGCTAGCCCAGCACTGACACTAACGGCCAGGGCAGTGGGAAGAAGTAGCTTACCATTGGGCAAGGCCGTAAGTAGATGGGTAAGCCAGCTTGCTCCAGGTGTGTGGAACCCTGTCGTAACTCAGTGCAGACTGCTGGGCTTCCACATCAGGAGATAACGTCAGCTCCCCCTTGCATGGAGAACAAAAGAGCACACAGTGAATATCTTCCAGTACGGTGAAGCCCACTCTAATCCCACTTCAAATTTACCTTTAATCCAAGGTCCAACTGTTGAAGTGATACACGAATTTCCCGAATGAGAATATTCATCCTCTCACATTCTTGGAAACAAACAAGAACATACGGACTTCTATTTGAGGTCTTTTGCATTATCTCTGCCATGTTGAACTCTTCTGGAATTTTCTCCAAGATGTCATCCAAGACATTCTTAACCTTAAATCATTAACACACACACACAGATTTATCTCCTAATCAGTTTTGTTCATGGTGACATAAATTTTACTTTTTGAAGTCTCAGAGTCCATCATCTAACTTGCAAAGATCTCTGTAAATTCATTTTTTAAAAATTTTACATTTTTTGGTGGTACTGGGGATTGAGCCCAGGGAGGGCTAAGCTATATTCCCAGCCTTTTTTATTTTTTAATTTTGTAACAGGATCTTGCTCAATTGTCTAGGCTCGCCTCAAACTTAACAATCCTGCTTCATCCTCCTCAGGAGCTGGGATTACAGGCATGTACCACCACATCTGGCTATGAATACATTTTAAAGATGCTTACTACTTGTAGTTGGGCTGAAAGCACCACCCACTCAGGTATTTCTGCATCAGTGTCAGCCACTTCCCTCTTTTAGGTCCCAAAATACAGTCAGGGAGACTACTAATTATTCACAGTATCCCACTGCTAGCATTTAGGGGTATAAGAATAGTTACCAACTACATGCCATTTGTATGTAAAGATTTGATCAGAAGAGATAGAACTCCATTATTTGGGTAACCTTGGGAGCTGTGGATGGTCTGAGAGATAAGCAAACTCTTCAAATATTGTTACACATACCAGATGCATAGGTTCGAGGTCGTGAGTAGCTGTGTGTGTGCATGTGACAAATGTTAAGCCATGATATTTAAGCCATCAGTTTGGTTATATAACAGGTGTTTTGTAAGGGTAGATAATATTCGATAGTGTATTGTCTATGAGAGAGATGAACTCTGGTAGACATTGTGATATTTAATAATTGCTAGATTGTAACTGAAAATCATGCATATTATATAAATAATATAATTTTTATATTAAATTTTAAAAAATTTCAGCACATATTAGTAATGCGTGTCTCTTGGATACACATTTTCTCTCATTTTTTGGATCGTGGCCTCCCAAGGGATAAAGTCTTCTTCAAAGTCACATGGATCCAAGAGGCCCTTTAAAGCATTTAATTCTGTTAACTGATGCTGCCCTTCTAACCAGCATGCCCTTGGATCAGTTAGGATCAACATTTTTATAACAATATAGAAGCTTCTATCTTCTGTAGTTGTTGCCTTGAAGAAATGAAAGATTCACCATTGAAGATGTGACTAGGCACACATAACTCACATGCATATTCTGTGAAGCTTCACTGAACTGGGAAAAGCAATGAATATCTAAAAATACAAATGTTTGAAAAGCACTGCCTGTTAGCCTCAGGTGGCTTTCCCTCCTTCTTGCTCTGTCAGATTACTGTTAGTGGCACTGACATTACTCTTGCAAGTGGCTGTAGCATTCTGGCAGCCAATTTGTCAGTTCTTGAAATCTCAAACTCTCACAGCAGTGCTGTAGACACTATGAAACGCAGTATAGTACTGTGGCTGGGTAATGGAATGGCTTGTAGAATTAACTACTGGTCGTTCTGGCTATCCTGCCTTGGCAAGTAACCTGAGCTTGTCTGTGAAATAGAGACTACTAGTGCTCTTGTGGATTAAACCGTGTATCTGTAAAGTACTTTTCATAGTTCCTAGGTAATGTATGGCCTTGGTTACAGTCTGCCTATTTGGGGTGTTGAGCCATCTTTACCTCAGATGCTCTGCATTTTGTAATGACCAGCTTCTTTGTGGGCAAGATACAAGTACAAAAACTAGGCATGGATGTTCATCATCTGCTTCTGCTTCTATTAACGTTATAGCTGTTCCTCAGAAGGATAAATTTTTCCTTGATAATCTTCTAAAAATGTAACATTTTTCTAGAAAAGATGCTAGTATCAGGATAAAACATACTACAACAAATTCTAAAGCTTCTAAATTATAGTGAGCCTCACTGAATTACCTATTTCAAGAAATAATTGAAAAATCTTAAGAAATAATATGAACAATTCCTAGGACTAGACTGTAATTACATCTGATGTTTAGTGAGTTCCACTTAACCTGAATCTTGGTCAGTTGAATCCTGATTAATAATTTTGAAAGAAGGGCTAATTTATTTGGGGGAAAATCAGCTGCTCAGGTTTTAAATTAATGAGAAACAAGATTTTTATCTAAAGATAGAAAAGGTCATTTCTCATTCCCATCTTTCTAGGGCAGTGATGGCAAAGCTGTTAGAGCTTTCAATGATAACAAACAGCCCACTGGGGCACACATGCCGTACATTCACCACTACTGTTCTACGGTAATAAAAATCTTCAAAAAAATGCCAATCATCTGAGACAATGTTTTAAAAAACAAAAAAGACACCCTAATAAATGACCAAGCCAAAAACACATTAA
Organism: Erethizon dorsatum; assembly: GCA_028451465.1. NCBI lineage: Eukaryota > Metazoa > Chordata > Mammalia > Rodentia > Erethizontidae > Erethizon > Erethizon dorsatum. The sequence goes on from CM051835.1 coordinate 83,833,690, forward strand.
GAGAGTGAAAGGCTAGCCATGGATTTGGAGAAGACACTTGAAGTCCATATATCTGATCAAGAATACACATCCAGAATAAAGAGTTCTTACAAATTCATAAGAAAAAAGATTGACAGCTCAAAAATAGGGTGAGCAACAAGTACTTCACACTATAGTGTAGCCAGTGGTCACACGCATTTGAAAAGATACTCAATATTTCCCTCAACTGAGACATGCAAAGTTAAAACTAAGATACCATGATTCCCTAGCAGAATTTCAAGGAGGTAGTGCAACTAGAACTCGTGCATGCTGCTAGCGGGAGTATAACTGGTAAATAACTTGAGAAAATTGAGAGTACAGTTAAAGCTAAACATTATACCCCATGATCTGGCAATCCCACTGCCGGGTGTAGAGAAGTGAGTATTATAAGGAGATACCTTTAGGAGTTACATTTGTCTGTTGACAAAGGACTCTAAGAGGATGTTCAGGATCATAACAGTGGAAAAACTAGAAACAATTCAAAATTCATCCACAGTAGAATGAGTGAATAAATGTATATTCATATACTAAACAAAAATAAACCATTGGTATGTGAACGTGAATGAATCATACAAATGTAATATGGATCAGAAGCCTGATAGAAATGAATATGCACTGTATGATTCTATGTATTTAAAGATCAAAAACAAACATGTGCTTGTAGTGCTAAGGATATCAGTTACCTTTGGGGAGTGCAGAGGTAGCTTCACTGGTAATGGGCGTGAGTATCCCGGACTGTTAAATGTTCTGTATTTGATCTGTACATGGTGGTTATATGAGTACATAGGAAGGTAAAAATTCATTGAATTTCACATTTAAGATTAACACAGTTCAGTGTATATCTCTTAACAAAAGAAAAGACTACCTTGTCTTCTGTGGACTGCCCCAGTTCATCACTGCCAAGTGCACTCCTGGGCTGCATCTCCAGCAAAGTTCTGAAGAGAGTGTTGGATGTCACTGTCAGGAACTCTATTTCAGCATTTGGGTGGAGGCCGTACAGTGCTGGGCTTTCTGGAGGCAGCATCTCCTCTATGTACTGGTGATAGCCTGAATAATCCAGGTAGGGAGGGGCTGCAAAGCCAGGTGCCAGCATGAGTTCATCTTCAATCTGCAACCGTAAAGGGAACGTCAGTTATTCCAGAACTAGGTTGCTGTTACTCTTTGCTGTCTAAGCACACTTGAGAACTCTGGCAAGGAGGTGCCAGCGTAATGCTAGACAAGCAGCAGGCTCTGTGATGCTTCTCAGTCAGTCGTTCTGCTCTCTGTACAGCACGGGGCTGATCGTGAGAGGACTACAGGGATGCACATGAATCCCGTTCCTAAGAAAGCTGGGAGCATTGTGATACAAGCACTGAGCAAGTGCTGCGCTCTCACTGCCTACTGGTCATTCTGCTTCCATCCATTGATTCTACCAAACATCCTCACTTCCCAGAGAGAAAATCAAGATGGACATTAATTTGCCTAGGCAGATGTTTGATTTTAATCTTAATTTTGAACTCCGTTTAGTACAAACCTATAGCCTGTACTTTCCTAGTGTACCACACTTTCCACAGTACTGCTTTGAGTCATTTTATATACGACACATAAGAATGTTATAAGTAACTATTGAAAAATATGTGGATGTGTGAGTCTCATTTTATAGACTGTCAGAGTATAAGAGTCAAACTGCTGCTACCTCCCTCGGACCATGGGCTATTCAGGGCAGATACTGTGGTATTGTCCCTCTCAAGATCCACAGACCTTGGGTCAGGGGCTGGCATGAGCTGCTGCTCAGTACGCAGTAGCCTGGCGAGTGGAAGCCTCCGGTAACACGGCCTTCCTCGTGCTCACCTGCTTCTTTAACGCTCCTGGAGATGGGCAGACATTTTACACAGAGCGATGTTTTGAACAGATGCAGTGTGAACAGCGATTCCAAACCCTCGCAGCCAGAGTGTACATCTTCGACACATAACCAAAAAACTTACCGGCCTGAGTCTTTGCAGCCATAAACGCTCAATCAAGGCTTACAATTTTCTAGTAAATTTAGCATAATCTGAGATTTTCTCCTGATTGCTCTCAGTTACGGGGCAGTTAACATCTCAATTTTCCCAGTTGGTTGTGCTGTAAGTCCTGTCTATATTTGCACATAAATATATAGAAGAATGCTGTTTAACTATCACTTAACATAGTTATTTTCTGCCTAGATTTTCTAAGTCAGTTTCTGAAAGTAAGATTTGTCTGTTGCCGTGTGATGTGCTGCGCCCCCTCACTATCACTCGGACACAGAGTGAGTGTCTGTTAGTCCACTCAGTAATATGCGCTGTTTACCCAGTGCCCCACAGCAAACCTTGGAAGCAAGAAAGGTTCACGTGACCTAGTTCTCAGTGAACTTAAGACTCTAAAGGGGACAAAATAAATGTGATTTTCTACAAAGTCAGTCATGTGCCTGTGAATGATGTTGGTTTGCTCGTTTCCCTTTCTAATCTGCAATCCTGGATTGCTGAGAGATTCTATGACCTTAACAACAATGCTCAACTAAGGGCATTGTTAATATTTAAATCTGCATTTCTCCTTTTACATTATACAGGCAGAATGTTTAAATTATCTAATCCTTTAGACTGCCAGAAATGGAATCTTGACCCAATGAAATGGGAAGGAACAAGGGAGACTATTCCATCACCTATATCCCTAGGCTTGGTTTTGATCATTTATTCACATTGTTATCACTTCATATGAATAAGAATAATCAAAATTGAAATGTCATTTGACTCAGAGTGACCCAAAGAAAACTGTGAGGAGAATTAAACCCATTTTTGCTTAGCAGAAATATGAATTTAAAAAACCCAAATTAGAACACATCCAAATTGATCTTTATTCTCTACAAATAAAGAGATCTCCTCTGTTAGTGATCACTAGGTCACTGGAAATTTTGAAAGGCAGCAGTTAATTTGTCCTTCAAAACAAAATTTCAAGCTAAGTAACCAACCAACACTTGAATCACTCAGAAAAATTAAAGTGCCATGGGAACTGGATATTTGAGCGCATACTTGTAATGCATATGGGACTCAAATGGAAAGACAGCTGGGCAGTCTGTTATAGGGGGCCTTCTCTATGCTGGGTGATGAGCAAAGCAAAGAAACACCAAACTCAAAGGAAAGGGCTTGAGGCTTACAGCAGGCAGACCTGGCTCAGTTCCCATCCCCAGTGGTTTGGTGGCTGTAAGAAATGACAGTCCATTTTTTGTTTCAGTCCTTTCAGTAAAATGGGGTTTATAATAGTGACAACGGTTGTGGCTGTGAGAATTTAATAAGGTAGGCTAACTGCTAGGCCCAAAGCAGGCTTCTACACACAGTCTTCCCGTGTCTTAGGGACAGACATGGTTATACAGTGCATCTTGATTTTCTGGAAGGAAAAACAAAACCTGTGAAGCTTCCTATTATAAATTCCTACTTTGATGTCAAACTAACGTTTGAAAAGCAAGGTTTGGTTCATGCAGACTTACATTCCCCTTTCTTTTAGGGAAGATTTCAACATACCCAAGAAGCCCGTGGATCCTCATTCTGACTGGACCTTACTTCTCACTCAGTGGCTTTTATGAAACCTGCTTTTTGCCGATGGGGCCCTAACCGAAGAGCTCTCTCCACTCTGGCCACCTTTCTTGCCCTGGGGGAGAGCTGTTTAAGAAGGTGCTGTGAGGTCTGAGATTACCCATTCTGAATGGACCCTTCTCCAGGGAAGAAACACAGATGGCCAGTGACCACATGGAAAAGATGCTTAACAGCATTCTTCAGGACCATGCAAATCTAAACTCCAACATACCACTCCAGGATGGCTAGAACAAAAAATGTAGACAGTATTTGCGAGGAAGTGGAAAAAACAAAACCTTCATACGCTGCCGGTGGACCACACTTTGGTGGTTCCTACAAATGTTGAACTATTTGACCCAGCAATTCCACTCTAGGCACGTTCCCAAAAGAACTGAAAATGTAAGTCCACACAAAATTCGTACCCAAAATTTAACAGCAACACTAGTTTTAATAGCCAAAATCCAGAAACAACCAAAATAGCTACCAATAAACAAAATGTGTGTATCTATCAATGCAGGAATGTTATAAAAGGGAATGAAATTCTGACACATGCTACAACGTGGACAGCCCATGAAAACATGCAAAGTGAAATAAGTTGGACACAAATGGCCACATATCAAATGATTCCATTTATCTAAAATGTCCAGAATAGGTAAATCTATAGAGACAAGTAGATTAATGATTGCCAGGGTCTGGAAAGTGGCAAGTACTGTGTTTGGGGTGGGCAGGGGAAAATGGTGAGTGATTTAATGCACAGAGAGTTTTTGGTGGATGAGGATGATGTTCTAAAGTTGTGATAATGGCTGCAAAAAGCTTTGAATTCTGCAATTTCAATTGGCAAATTTTATGGTGTGCAAATTTATATCTTAGTAAAACAGAAAAATCAATGGATTCATCTTCAGGCAGATTCAGCTTCCATATCATGAAAAAAAAAATCACCAAGGACGTGAAGTCATCTTTGCAGAAACCACTGGCAGGCGCAATGATTTGCAACTGGGAAGACCAGCATCCTGCCTATGTTGACTTCATTGGATTGTTGCCCTTTTCACATTTTATTTTCTGACATTTAATAAAATTTTACCCCTCCACTGCCCCTCCAAGTAGTCTTGGTAATGATAAGAAGCTCCGAGGTCGCTATGAGTATAAACAAGTACATATGGGCCTTGCCCTCTGGGTCAGAAATACCATGGTCTGGAAATGCCGTTGGGAATTTCAGAAATGACTCAGGGTTGAATTGTGTCATCATGTCTTCAGAAGTGAAAAGTGCGTTGGTGATTTTCTAGACAATACTTTTACACACAAGTAAGCTGAGGTAGAGAGAGGTCTGCAGCAAAGCTAGACAGGAAGTTTGTAGCAGAACTGGAACTCTAGTCTACTGGGTTGTCCTCTTGTTCTCAGTGCCATCACACCCAGGGAGTAATCACTGCCCTGGCTACTACAAAAAGATCAGCACCCCAGCAAATGCAGTATGGCGCATGGAAAGATTGGTCATGGAGTCTTTGTAAGTTCAAATCCTAGTTCCGCTACTTAGCAGCTGTTTGACCTGAATCCGAGCTTCTTTTTTGATTAAATGAGATAAAACCTACTTTGCAGGACTGTAGTAAGAAAAAGAAATAATATACCTGGCGTATGTGGTAATGACCCCTGACACAGCACAGGTGTTTAACAAATGGTTTCCATTGTTACCATCACAGACTAAGAAATGTACAGTCAAGTATGAAATACATATAAATTTTATACTTCATAATAGAAATATTGTTCATTTAGGAAGCATTATTTTCTAACATTAGATCTGTGTTCAGATCTGACAACAAACTCAAGAGTTGGTTAATTCTTGTTCTGTAGAGCTGAAGCTGGGGCTCAGAAAAGTTCTGTCATATGTCTAGGATCACACAGCAAACATAAAGAAACCCTCATATTTGAACCCACGGATTTGTTTTTATTTTTTTACTTCAAGCCTGGGATTTTAATTGTAACTGTATTATCATCAAAATAGTTTGTGCTACACGATGACTTTCTTGTCTTAGTTACTTTCTCATTGCTGAGACAAAATACACAGTACCCAAAGTTAAAGGAGGAAAGGTTTATTTCAGCTCACAGCTGGTAGATGTTTTAGTCCGTAGACGGTTGGTTCCAAGGCAGGGCAGCATGGCAGAGGGGTAAGGGAGAGAAGAAATAATCCACGGTGTGGCAAGCAGAAGGCAGGAAACAGAAGCAGCAGCAAGTCTCCTGTCCCTTTATATTCCATCCAGGCTACAAGCCTATTGATTGATGCTACCCCACGCCCAGGGTGGGGCATTATCCACACCTTTAATTCCAGGATCACACCCTTTATCCATTCACACTCTCTAATCCAGCCACTTTTGAAACGCCCCACCTGTGACCCCCATGAGGCTTTGTGGGGACATCTAAATACAAACCACTTCCAAAAAGTAATACTTAATATGATAATCTTCCAAAAGCAGTTTATCATATTACTTATTTGGCACTGCCAAGTACCTATGTTATACATGAAAATGTTTTCATCCTTAACTTTGCCCAAAGACATTTGAAGGGCACTGGAGAACTGTCTGAATGCAAATTCATTCATCCAGCAAGAAACTCATCCCTCCTGACACCAAGATAATGTGACACCTATTAGTGACAAAAGGGTTAAGACCCTCAGCAGCAGAACTTCTCCGTTGACACAGTCATGCCAAGTACATACTAGGCATTCATGAGGCACTGCACTGATGTTGGCCAGAAAAAGCATAAGATAAAAAGAAATACAAGATCTGTTGGTTCCTTCCAATGAGCCCTGAGCCATCTTCTCTCAAATGGTTACTGTGTATAGATAACCTTATGTACAGCTAACTAAGGAGGCTTCTGTGAAAATAGAGTAAATGCCTTGTCAATTTGCAACTTTAGTGCACCATTTTAGATATAACACAGGTGTTCCTAAAAGATCAGAAACCTGCTGAACCGAAAAAGACTATTCATCAGATATCTAGATTTGTTGCCTAGACTCTTCCTAAGTCCTCAAGCCCTTATAAAAACCCATCTCTATCCTGTAATCGTAGCACTCTGGGTGGCTGAGGCGGGAGGAATACAAGTTTAAGCCCAGCCTGGGCAATTTAGCCATACCTTGTCTCTAAATAAATTTTTTAAAAGGGCTAGAGATGCAGCTCAGTGCAAAGGCTCTGGGCTCAACCCCCAATACTGCAAAAACAAAAACAAAAAAACCAGTCTCTTACACCAGTGGCAGACTCCTGTCTTGGAAACACGCCTGCTGTCCCCTTGCTAGTGTACTTAATCTGAATAAACTTGTATTTTCTTATTCTGATCTTGGTAAATTTTTTTACTGCCCATGTCACCAGCCCTCCACACACCAGCAGCCATCTCACCATCTTGCATGGCAGACATCACTGGAAGCATTTCAATTCTTTTGATAAGAGCAGAACTTTTAAACCCAACCTATTATTGATCATGTTCTAATGCAACAAATATACTAATTTGCAAATACATTAGCCAATGTGAGAAGTGGTGAAAAAGACAACCTGCAGATGCTAAAGCGTTAGATCCCATTGCTGACAATATGAACAGGATGAGCAGGAAGCCTTGCAGGGGAACAAAGTAACAGATTGACAGCCTCTGATACAAGTCAGTAAGTGCATTAATTTCCCTTGGTGAGATGAGAAGGTAGCACTGTCCCATGAGGACTCCAGCTTGCAAACGAAGCATTTCCATCCTGCAAATCTCACCAGATCTGTGTGGAAGGTCAGGTACCTACATTTCTAAAGGGCTTACACACACCAGTGATGCCCCGCAGGTTTCATCACCTATATTTATTTTACAATTATTTGAAAGCGAGTTCAGACTTGTGAAGGTTAATGGACTGTCTTGTTTGGCAACAGTGATTCCCTCCGCTAGCTGCAGGCCAGAGCCATGGGAGGGAACCTTGGCAGGAGCTTCCTGCTCTGCCCCTTGACCTCTACCATCACTGGAGAAATCAGCCTCTGTAAAGGTCACTTGCTGGCACTGTTTATCTTTCCCATCTCCATGGTAACTTGCTCCTAGACCTCTTCTGAGGAGTGACTTCCAATTGTGTTAAATAGGAAGTATCTTTCTGACAAGTGAAATCTTGCTCATTAGAGGGAGGAAGACCAGGAGAATCACAATGAAAGAAACACTTTATAATGGTCACAGAGCAGGGAAGTCAATTTTTTTTTGCATTGTCCCCGAATTGCTTAATGTTATTCAAAGTAGTATAAAATAATCTATGTTGTTTTATTAGACTATATTATCCTCCAATATGATTATATTACTTCTCAAAATCTAGAGGAAGGTGATTGCATCTACACAGTACTTCCCTGAGATGAAGTTTTCAGAAATTATAAACAGTGAGTGGCCTGGAGCTGTAACTGTGCCTCTATTTTGGTCTGTACAATGGAGTGACAGCATCAGCTCTGTGTCTCTCTCAGAGGTCCGACCTTGTAAGCCAGTGTGTGTGAGAGCACCTCACCTCAGAATATCACACATGAGCATGAATCACCACCTGGGAATCTTGTGAAAATGCAGATTCTGTTCCTGCAAATCTGGGAAAGGGCCTGAGATCCCGCATTTCTCACAAACTGCCAAATTTCTATAAAGATAGATCAGAACCCACTCACAAAAGGCCAGCAACATTTAAGAATTAGGCATATATGTTAGTAAAATCAGCTTAATCAATTCCTCCCAGAATTTTCTCCTCAGTGGAATTAATTTAGAAACGTCTTACCAGAGATGGATTCATGAATTCTTCTAAATACACCAGGCACAGTCTGCGATCCCAGCCATCTGTGATGTGGCCCCCGTACATGATCTCACCAAAGAGATAACGGAGGTCTTCCCATGGGACCTGGGGACAAAATCAGGCAGATGTTCACGTCCTGGGCCAGAGTGCCTACCTCAGCATGCCCAGCTGGTGGCACACGCCTGACACAATGCCCCCAAAGCCCTTGTCAACAGGGGTGCTTGAAAGAGATGTAGACATTGCCTACATTTCTGTGCAGAATTTCTTGGGAGAATTATTTTCAGTGTGTTCTAATACATTTGGTGAAAACTCATCAGTGTTTAACTCTTCAGGCAGATTTTAAAGAAAACGGAATCATTCCTAAAATACGTTACACAGGCAAGTTTATACATTCAAACTCTCATCCAAAAATCCTGAGGGGATGATGGTTCACAGGTCCTTTGAAGCATTACCTGTTTTTTATGGCCTGATTTATATCAGTCTTTACTATCTGATTGAAGCGAAGAAACAGCCATACAAGTTGAATTAGGGGTGCATTCTGAGTTCTATCACTTCCCTAAAGTCCAGGTAAACAAATCCCTTTGCCACAGACCAACTCGAGGCAGTTTATGGTCTGCCTGGTTGAGTGACTTCTCTAAGGGTTGTACCTAATGACTGTACTGTATTTTATTCAAGAACCTCTATCTCCTTTTTATTTGGCTTAGCAGGATTTGAAGCCTCTCTTTGCTACCCTTTAGCTTTTTCTGGGTTTGCAAAACATGCCAGTGTGTGATGAAGCCTTTGTAGACAGGAACCTTTATACCCTCGGGGGCAGTCTATTGCCTCCCAACAGTTCAAGTAAAAACGTAATTACAGCCTTTGCTTGTTGCGTGATGTGACAGAACAGAACAAGTAAAACTGCTTCAACTATTCCAATGTACTTGCTACCAGTTTATTTGAATTTGAATAAATGAACCTCAAATATGTCTTTCTTTTAAGCTGGTTTGACGTGCACGAGAAAAAGGGGCCAGAGTGCAATGTGCTCTACCATGCCATGGACCACATTCATCCAGCTGAAATAGATGGGAAAGATAGATTTCTTAATTTCATTGCCCTTTCCGATTGCATTCAATTAATGCCTGTTCTGTACTTTAGTACCAAATCTAATATGTCTACGTCAAGATTTTAATCAGGTAAATCTCTTTTTAATAACTGATTCTCTTCTAAATCTGATCTTTGTCTTTTATATGTGCCTTCTTGAAAAGGGTATCTGTATATCCAGACTATGTGGACATACCAACAGTTCTGAATTCTGGTAACTTGCTCTGGCATATGTGGCAAATAACTTGGGCTAAGACATCTGAGAGACAGAAGGGTACTCTGACAACCAAAAGCTGTCTTGACCTGAAACCTACTGAGGAAGCAGACTCAGATATGAGCACTGGAGAAAGCATACTTGTCAACTCCTCCCTTTCTCCCTTTCATTTCCACCTCGATTACATATAGGACTTAGCTCCAATAGGATACTACTCCTGGGTTCAGCCTTGTGGGACAATTATATAGAACTCGAATATAAGTGTTAAGTGATCCATTTCTTTTTTTTTTTACTCTGATTATAATAATCAATTTTAAGTAGAATAGTTTAAATAATACACAATGAGGTCAACACAAAATATTCATTAGATTGCTCAAAACGTGTTCAAAGTGTATAGGTTTATTTTTAATTTCATAAAGAAAGAAGATTGGGAATATTGATCGTCACAAACTATATTAAAAGCATTTATTTTGGAAACAACTTATTCAAGTCTGTTCCTTGGGAGAACACACCCATGCTGTGTGCCAAGTGTCTGTATTTTAATAGCAGTTGAATCCACTAAGACTGAGAAAACATTAACAACAAAAACTGTAACGTTGGCCATCAAAAGACCATCTAACAATCATGTCTCCTTAGATACATGGATGGGGACAATAAAGGCCCTTGATAAAAAGTGTGGCCCAGAGACCAACCCGTTGGGTTTGATAACTCCATCTCACTCTTACTTAATGATTTGACCTAATGGGAGAGGTTTCCTTTGTAAGGATTAAATTAGGAACAAATGGTTCTTCCTTTCTGAAATCCAACCATTAGGTTTACAAAAGCTTACACAACTGTTGTTGGTAAGGCATTCCCAGTCCCAACTGCAAAACACATTTTAGCTATGAAATAAAATCATTCATCTACCTTTAACTTCAAGGGGAACGTTACTGAGAAAGTCACAACAAGGTGGCATCCTTAATACATAATAATGACATATGCAGGAAATGCACCATTATTTATACATGTGACGCACTGTAAATTGCTTCCATCATCAGAACTAATTGTAGTGATTATTAATGCAGTGCTATGAACTGTCAGAATTGCTGTATGTAATTACATTTGTGCAAATGCTTCATTACCTGCCTAATGAATCTGGCATACATGCACATGTAAACCACTGTTTTTGTTAACATAATGAAGGACATTTTTTTTTTTTTTTTTGTACCAAGCTGCTGATGTAGAACTGGTCTGACCTATCTTATAAAGTTCTACCCTCCACTGCTGGAAAACCTTGATCTAGTTTGTTTTCACACTTGGTAGAAGATATAGAGATATAGATATATAGATATAGATATAGATAGATATATTCAGCTATTTCAATAATAGCTTCAAAAGAGAGCTTGCAGTCCATTTTGATAGTGTCTACAGACTGACAGATTCAGTACACTCCTTGGAAGGGTTATCTGATCACCAGCACTTACCTTAGCGTTCGCCTCTAAGTAGTTGTAGAGGACATTGGAACAGATGGTAAGGTCTCCAGAATTGAAAGGATAGCTACGGCTCCAGCCCTGAGGGCCAAATCTCAGTCTCCCTGCAACACAGGCATGGAAGTAGCACAGAGAAAAGAGAATGCTTCTGAACTCCTGCTCCTTGGAGCATATCTCAAGTGTATCCTGGGAGAAAAGAAAATAAATGCTTGATTATCCATCATATGGTTTGCGAGGGCAAGGGTGTGAGTTTTCAGGAATCTTGTGAAGGACTGAGGGAAGATATATACTGAAATAGTATACAGTTGTGATCAAAACATATGGCAAATGTTCACATTAAAAATTTATTACAGTAAAAGACACATTGCCATTAGTCCTCCTCAAAATATGCACCCCCCCAACACATCCCATTTTTCTGGCCAGTTTCTGAAGCAGTTCTGGAAGTTCTTTAGTTAACACTGTTGTGGCTGCCTCGGTGTCCTAAACTGATTCCAAACATTTACTTTTCACAGTAATTTTGACTGTGGGGAGCAGCCAAAAGTTGCGTGGTGCCAGATCTGATGAATAAAGTGGTAAAGGCAAACCATTTAATGTTTTTGTTTGACAGACATAGCCTGCACTGGAAGTGATGTGTGACATGGAACATTGTTGTGATGGGGGATAAAACCCTTTGCCTATTTCTCAGGCCATACCCATCATTTCTTAAATGCTCTAATAACCTCTTATAATATTCATCATACTATGCAGTATTCCTGGGTGTAAACTCAGCTTGCACAGTTCCATCAAGGTCAAAAAATGCAATCATCATCTTGATGTTGGATCTTGATTGATGCCATTTTTTTTCATAGGAGAACTATGTGATTTCCATTGAAAATTCTGAACCTCGGTCTCAGGATCATAACCATAGACATGAGTTTCATCTCCCATAAAGACATTTCTTAAGAAGTTGAAATCTGAACCCATACAATCATGCAACTCTTTCATGTTAATGCCTTGTTCATGATTCATGATTTATGGCACACTTGAAATACACCTTCTCTCAACTGTAGCTCACAATCAACTGACTGCATTGAACGAGATGAAACTTGTCACACGTCGTTACTAAGGTCTGATGTACCACTTCTTGTATTGAAGATCCCTGTCTTTCTACTGGATGGAACTTGGCAGTGGCATTCACTGCATTTTTTTTAAATCATGTTTTATATAGTTTTAAGCTAAACTACAGTTACAGTTTTAAGCATGGCTACCTATCCAAGAAAGAATAAGAGGTGACACTCTGTCATTTGCGAGTCTCTTAATTTAAGAGGAATCTTTGTATTTTGCTTGTTATTTTTCTGAATGCTTCTAAGTTCTCCACAAAATTAGGCAAGTTATTTTATTTTTATTTAATGTTTATTTTTATTAGTACATGTTTGTTGTACATAATGATTACATTCACTGTGGGGAGTCAGTATATGCACATAACGCATCTTAATTCTTTTTACATCCCCTTTCCCTCACACCTCTTCCATCTCTTAGTCCCTTTCCCATTTGCAAAAGATCTAGCTCCCTGTTTCCTGTTGTAGATCATTTACTCTGCTCTTTCATTTATTTGTACTTTGGACTTCTCAAATAAGAGAAAACATGCAATGTGTAAGTTTATATGTCTGATTTATTTCACTTAACATTATGGTTTCAAAGTGCATCCATTTTCCTACAAATGACTCAAATTTAATTTTCTGTATAGCATGGTAGCACTCCATTGTGTATATATATCAAATTTTCTTTATCCTTTTATGTGCTGATGGATATACAGGCTGCTTCCAAGATTTAGCTATTATGCATTGTACTGCTGTAAACATGAGTATGCATGCATCACTGTAATAGGATGTCTTTAACTCTTTTGGGAAGATATTTAGAAAGGAAATAGCTGGATCACATAGAATTTCTATTTTTAGTTTTTTTAGGAACCTCTACAGTGATTTCCATAGTGGTTGTACTGGTTTACATTTCCACTAACAATGTAGACGAGTTTCTTTTTCCCTGCAGCCTTGCCAACATTTGTTATTATTTCATTTCTTGATGGCATTCTTTCTTCCTGGAGTAAGATGGAATCTCAGTGTTGTTTTAATTTGCGTTTCTCAAATGGCCAGAGATGTTGAATGTTTTTTCAGGTATTTATTGGCCATTTTTACTTCTGAACAGTATCATTTCACTTGCCATTTTTGATTGCCCATTTTGGGGGGGTCTAATTTTTTTGAGTTCTTTATATATTCTAGATATTAGTTCTCTGTCCAAGGTGTAGCTATAGGCAAGTCTTTTTAACAATGTCAATACTGCTTGATATCATTGTTCTCTGTAAAAGTTTCCTTATAAAATCTAGATGACAAAAGATTACCTTTGTCACTGGCAGAATGCTAGTTAGCCACAGCTACCCATTCTTCCCTTGTCCATCATAACAGATCATCAGGGCACATGGTCACCCCCTGAAAGACTGCTTCCCAGCCTCCTTTGAAGCCACAGGTACCATATGACCAAGTTTTTGCCAACAGCAACTGAGCAAAAGTGACATGTATAACTTCCATGCCATTTGCTTAAAAGGTAATGGCTTGTCCTGGTTGTCACTCTTTTACCTTTTGTTTGGGCTAGAAATGATGACAATGGTCCACCCCTGGAAACATGAGTCAGGAATGAGAGGCACACCCATCAGCTTGGGTGTGTGGATGACCTCATGGATGCCTAAGGTGTGTGAGAGAACAACCTATTTTGTTTGAGTCACTATAATTTGATTTTCTTTATTACAACAGGTTAACCAATACCTTAACAAATAAAATCTCCATGACACAGGGTCTCCAATGAACTAAGAGTAAAATTCACTGTTGGGATGACTGAATGAAACAGGGAGTATTGGAAACCATGTGCCCTGTAGACTAGACCCATTTTTTTTTTTTTTTTAATGTAGAGGGAAAATCAAATCCTGGCATGCTACAGTGGTATGGTTAGGGCCCCAACAGTGGTAAAAGGGAAAAGATCTGTCCAATCTATGGCTTAAAGTACTCTACCCATTCTCAAATTTAAAGTTCATTTATGGTAAAAAGGAAAAGAACCCAAGGACGACTCCTTCACCTTGTACCACAGAGATGGGGCCAACATCTGCACTTTCCAGTCTAGTCTTTAAGATGGTCAAGCCACAGCCAGTTCACGTTTAAAAGTGATCTGACAACTTGGTCCATATAAAAAAAATGTAGTTAGGACTTTTGGGAAAAAGACACCAGTTCTGATCTGCCCAAGGGACTTCTGGTACTAAAACAACACTAGATTTCTCTCTGTGGGCCAGGAATGGAAGAGTATTTCGTTTCTTTCTGTCATGCTTTCAGCAGAATCCAGGGCTTCCACCAAACACAGCTTTAGAATTTCCAAGGAAATGTCAAGGTGCATGTAGTGCAGACCTATTGAAATCACTAGGCCATTTTCAGGTAACTTTCAGGGTTTGGAAATATCACAGTCATTGAATGTACTATCATTAAAAACAATTTCTCCACAACTAAACTTCAAACAAAAGCCAAGGCCATGGAAGAAGAAAAGCAATAACTGGAATTAACTATAAAGGATGTTAAAAATACTACTTTTAAATATAGGACATTTCTGGGAGTCCTAATATAAGCATCAAAATTTCACACCAGAATTATGATCCCACAAGAAACTTAACAGCTATATGAATTACAGACAGGTCACATAAAACCCTGGATAATGTAATAACCAAAAACATTAACTTAATATATTCCTGCATATAATTTACTTGGTTTTATCCTGATTGCTACAAAAAAAATTAGTGCATGTTCATTTCCTTGTGTCCTGATAACTTGAACTGTGGGAGCAAAATATGAGAAAGGCCTTTCTAAGAAAAAGTTTGAATCTACCTACTATATTTCAGGTCAGATGTATTTTTAGAAACCAAGTAATGAGCAAACAGATATCAGAAAATATGCAAATATTTCAAAGTTCAAAAACTTTGAACAGGGGCCGGTGAGATGGCTCAGTGCATAAGCGCCTGTCTGGCAAGCATGAGGTCCTGACTTCTACTCCTGCTATCCACATACGAAAAAAGGGCCAGTGATATCGCTCAGCGGCATGGGTGCCTGCTGGCACCCGAGGTCCTGAGTTCGACCCCCGGTATCCACAAAAACAAAAATAAAAACAAAAAAACTTTGAACAGAAATTAACATCCACACAGACATAGTAGTGCTATATGGCACATAATCTCCAACTTTATGTGCATAATTACCATTTGTTTCTGTCTGAAGATTTCATAGAAAAAGAAATCTGTACGCTTATTCTAAAAACTATGGTTATTTTTGTATGAAAAGGGCCCAAACAGTACTCCTTTATGACATCTTCACAGAGCAGATGTATTGAGCTGAAAGAAGTGTAGATTGGCAGCATCCTACAAAAAATGTGGCTTTACATCTTAGTTACTTAAATGATCATATTGACATGAATTTTTTTTTTCTTTATGTGGGTACTGGGAATAGAACTCAGGACCTTGAGCTTGCCAAGCAGGTGCTTATGCCGCTGAGCTATATAACCGGCCCTGACATAAATATTCTAAAGTGCTGGGGGAATAAACCATTAATATCAACAAACTTTGTTCATTTTGAATATACCTGCCAAAGTTTGGAGGTAGTTTCTAATTTGAGAGAAAAGATTACAAATACAGATTTTATTTGATTTGAAAACTAAAGGATAGAAAACAAAAATACCCAAACAGAATATTTACTTGCTAGATCTCTTGAGTATTTTTCTCACCTAAGAGAGCCCTTGAGAAACAGAAGTAACTGGGATTCATTTACCTAATTCATGTGGCCAACAAGGTAGATAGTACTCATTCCTCTTTGATCATTTTACAGACTTTGGCAAGACTGAGCCAGGGAAGGAATACAGAATGTCCAGGAAGACACAACAGATTTTTGAAAGAAACATATCTGACAGAGAACACTTGTTACCTGCCCTAAAATGTTTCCTTGCTGAATTTTATCTGCCCAAGATACATTTAATTTTCCCAGCCTCCCTTGCAGCTAGGTAATACACTGTGATTAAGTCTGACCATGAGATGAAATACCTATGTATTGTATACAACAGTCCCTCCTTATTTGTAATTTTGCTTTCTGCAGTTCAGTTAGCTATACTCAACCATCAATGGAAAATATTAAATAGAAAATTCTGGAAATATACAGTTTGTAAGTTTTAAATAGCTTACTATGATACATATATATATAGTTATAATTGTTTTTTATTGTTAATCTCATATTATTTATGAATTATTGACTTTATCATAGATATGTATATACAGGAAAAAAATATATGATTTATTTATTTGGTATTGCCCATGGTTTCAGGCCTCTATTGGGGGTCTTGGAATGTGTCCTCCATGGATGAGGGAGGACCTCAACATGAACTTGTAGGAATCATCTTTAAAAGAAAGGAAACACATTTTCTGTCATCTTGTTTCCTCTTTCACTTATCTGGTAACATGGATATGGGCTGCAAATCTTACTCCCACCTGGGGCCATGGTGAGCTGTGAAGAGCCAAGATGATCACAACTTTGGGTGACACAGGCTTGTGAGGGTCCCCTTCCAGAACTCTCACGCAGCAGAAGTACTTTTTCACCTTGTTTAAGCAACTCTTATTTCCTAAGCACTTCTTTCCAAAATAGCCAACTCTATTTCTAAGTGGTTAAAAAAAAAAAAAAAAAGTGCTGGGAACTTATTTACAGATAGCTAGGGGCACAGGCAAACATCCTTCAATTACATAAAGTAAAAACTGCATTCTGTTTTCTAACATAATGACAATTCAGCATTCACAGAAGACTGTAACATTTTTGTTAAAATATCTTTGTGGAGAAGATTAGTGAATCACTTGGATTATCTTTGCTTTTGCTACATGACCAAATTTAGTCTTAATACTTAAGAGTAACCTTTTCACTAGAAAGAACTATTCCTCCCTAAAGTTCTTAAAAGTCTTTCCAATAAAAATACTTTTTAATTAATAGATAGCAGTCAAAAGAAGTGACATTTTCATGAACAGACAAGGACAGGTACTGTTAACTAGGGCATTCATGCGCAGGCTTTGATGGATCTGTGAATCTGTTATCACATGTGGTGTAGTATTTTTGAATGTGCACTTCCCTAGCACAAGTATCCAAAGTTTTATTCAGTTCTCAAAGAGGTCTTCACGAAAATAAAAGCTGAAGGACAACTAGGGGGGTATATTTGTTTCTGTATAAAGACAACTGCTCTAGAAGAATGAATAAATTGTATACTTATTATGGGAAGAAACATGAAATTTTGTTTCATAAGTGGCTGGAAATTATAAATTTTAAAAGATGGTAAAAAAACAAATATATGCCTGCCATTGTGCAGGTACATTGCAAATATTTGAAAGATTCAATAAGATTTTTAAAGTACCTATTGTTTACACAGTCTTCTGTATGTATAAACCATAAATTATTTCATTAGGTAATTAAATGTGTTCTTCAATACTGTATTTTGGGGGGGCAGGCAATTACAATTCCTTCATGATGTTGGCTTGCGTACTGGCCCAAAAGGTACTACAGAAAAAGTTAAGCATGTTGGTGTGCTTCATAGAGAATGATAACAGTTTTAATAGGAGGCTGAATAACCAATCATGTGTCTTTCCTCTTGAGGGTTCACTGCACTTTTTTTTTTTTTTTTCTTCCTCAGTACTGGGGATTGAACCTAGGGTTTTTTGCACTATTCCTCCCTAAAGTGCTTAGCCCTTTTTTTTTTTTTTTTTAATTTGAGACAGGGTCACACTAAGTTGCCCAGGCTGGGCTCCAACTTGTGATCCTCCTGCCTCAGCCTCCCACAGTGCTGAGATTCCAAGCCTGTGCCATTACACTGGGCTTCATTGTACTTTCTTAATAAAAGCACTACTTCTGAAGGATTTCCAAGAAGTTAGGAAAAGAAATAAGAACTCAGAGCACTAACAAAAAAGGAAACTGGAAGATATGGTTATGATATAGATACCATAATTTAGAAAAGATAAAAATAGTAATTTGGCTATCATTAATTTATATATGTAGTAATTAATTTGTTTCATTTGGAAAGGAAAGGAAAATATAAATAGGAAAGTATCATGGATATAACCTGAAAAGACAGACTCTGAATTTACTAATAAAACTCTACTTACAACTTACTGAAATTTCTCTCACGTCATTGTCATCATCAAAGGCTCCTCCTTCTGTGGTAAGAAATACTGGTTCTCCACATGCATCTTTCAGAAGCAGCTTCCTCAAAAAGTATACTTGTTCAGCCTACATATGTGACTATAGATTTCTTAGTTTTAGTGTAAAACTTAAATATATTTCTCAGTTATTATGTTGCTAATCATGTGAGGGCTCCTTTGCTCATTTTGGATAGAAATCATGAATCAGCAAAGCGCAGCTCTGTTGACTCCTCCGGGCTTTGAGTGCCAGTGGTCCTCAGCCCTTAGCGTTACAGCCTGAGGCCCTGGGTTGTTGACTGATGCTGCCACTCTCTGCCACTGCTAGATGATGCACCCATCGACAACAGTTAATACCCATCAGTCAACTTGTCAGTTGCTGGTCTCTGCTACCACTACCAGTAAATGCCAGATGCTCTGAGCCCACACTGTCCAAGAAATAAGTTATGACTACATCTGCAGGACCAGTGGAGTGGAGCTTTATTTGAACAGAGCCTGTGCTGTAGCACGAGGTGGTCGGTACACAAGAGGGATCCCTTATAGATCAACCTGGCAAATGTGAGAGCAGCACCTCTTATATAATAGGAACAGGCCCGTGATTGGTCCAAATTTGAGCCTTGTGATTGCCCCGAATTGGTCTAAACTCAAGTCTTCCGATTCACACTTACTGACTGGACTAAATTCAAGTCTACGACTTTGTTCAAATTCAAACCCACAGCGGTCAGGGTAGATGTCACCCAGAGTGGGTGCAAGGCACCTGGGATAGCTACAGCTGTAGTTGGCAATCAAAACATACCCTCTTCTGGCTATTACTAGAGGGATAAGGGAAGAGTTAGGCCATTTCTAATTGGAAATGCCTTAGTCTGTCTCAATTAGACTAAGGCAGTGGTAGTGAACCCATGGCATGTGTTCTACAGCGGGCTATGTGTATCACTGAAAGTTCTAAAAGGTTCACCATCACTGGACTAGGGAATGACAGAGGAAATTCTTTCAAGAGACTAAAATATACACACAGACACATATACACACACTCACGCATACATGCATATGCATGTACACACAGAGATTTTACTGTACCCCTCTCAGTGAGCTGCATGAGTTGATGATGTTCTCCATAATCTTGTGAGAAGATTTATATTGTCAGCCCAGGCTGCTTCTCTTTTTTTAAATTAGATTTTATTGGTACATTTTAGATATACATTCATCAAAGAGAACTTGTACCTGTACATGATATAACTTGGTTTTTCCCCCTTTCCCCTACCCTCCCTTCAACCCCACCTCCCCTCCCCATTTACAAAGCTTTGTTTCCATGTTTTCCTTCTTTTTCATTTTTTTTTTTTACTTTTCCCTTTTCTCTCCCTCTCCCCTCTCTCTTGTTCCCCTCTCCATTTTGATATTTTCCTCCTATTCCAAAATACATTTTGGTCCTTATTTACACTTTCGGTTTCTTACACGAGAGAAACAATGTGGTATTCACACGTGTGTCTGATTTATTTCACTTAAAAGTATGGCCTCAAGGTGCATCCATCTTCCTAGAAAGCTTCTGCTTTCTTACCTGATCAAAGTTGTACAGGGCAGCATGCAAATTGGCTAGCATTCCGGTGGGGGGCTCATTGGTAATCTTAATAGAATTTTCCAGGAGTCCTTGAGGGATGAGGTGCTCATCTGGAGTAGGTGCAGACTCAGCACTCATAAACACCCTATAATCTTCATGGCTTCCCTGGCTGAATCCTTCAAGGAGTTTCTCCAAGGTTCCTAGCCACTTGGCCACCAAATGGACATTCTGAAAGAAATACGACTCATGATTTCTAAGAAATTTTTGTATATTAGTCGACTTATATATAGTATTACAATAATTTCCTATATATAAATGTGTTGAACACTCAGAAAGCCATGATTTAAATTTTCCTTTATTATCAAATCAGGAAAAGAAAAAAAGACCAAAACAGAACTGAACATTGAGCACAGCTAATGCTCCCAATCACCACATATTGTAAACCAACATCTCCTCCCAATACACGCACCTACTTCAAACACTCGCTAGTCACCACGGAGTTGGAGTTGCCTAATACTTTTCTTTGTAGTAGCGTAGTTCAAACTCAATGGATGAGACAGATCTGGGTTAGTTTAATGAAGTTTAAAAACTAAAAGCCAGAGGTATACCTGATCACCCACTTCATTGTTTCTGATGGAAACCACTTCTACATAAACTCCTACTCATTAGCATATGGACTCAGGATAGAAGGGAAGAAAGACTTGCTGAAAAAGAAAGTAATCATTCATTGTTCAGATGCTCATGTATTTCTAGCATATTATTTTTCTTAAATCTGACAGCTGCCAAAAATCATGAAACAAACAAACAAACAAACAAATGCCATTGCCATCACCATTCTTTACTTTTCAGTTTATGATGCATAAGTGTGCTCCTCTAACACTGAACACCCAGGCTGGAACTTGGTAGCTGGTGCAGGAACAGAGGATAAAGACTGCATCTTACCCACTCTCCTGCCTTGGAGAAGTTCTTGATACAGTGACTGGAACATCACACCCAGGGAAATGTAATTATTTCCAACAAAGAAAAACTTTTAAGATGATAACAGCTATAAAAATACAGAGGACAAAGGCAAACAAGGAAGGGAATAGTACTGTAGGTATTTTGTGAAATTTTGCTTGCAAATATATCTATGCCAATTCAGTTATTCACATTAGGATTTGATTCCCATGGTAAATACTGAGCATTGGTAGGTGTCATCAGCTGAATTATGTCCCCTCCAAAATTCACTGGTCGAAGCCCCCAGTATTTCACAATTGATCATATTTGGAGGTAGCATCCTTTAAAGAGGTAATTGGGCTAAATATGATTAGATGAGATTAGGACGTAGAAACACATATGAAGACACAGGGAGAAACTGGCCACCTACAAGCCACTGGGAAAGGCCTCAGAAGAAACCAAGTCTGTGTCACCTTAACCTCAGCCTCAGGCTTCCAAGCTTCCAGAACTATAAGAAATTAAATTTATATTGAGTAAGCCACTCAGTCTGTGAAACTTACGTTTAGCGGCCCTAGAAATGAATCCAGGAAGTAAGGACTCTGAGTTTCTTCTACATGCTTTCTACTAGGTCATAATGAGACTAATTCTCACACTTAATTGTGCCACTCATAAATGTAAACAATAAAAATAATAAAACTTGTGTAAGTTCAATCATGTCAATTCTGTCTTATGAACCACAACATTACCTTACTTAAAAAGTCTACTTGAAACAAATAAAAAAATATTCTAGGGCCGGTGAGATGGCTCAGTGGCATAAGCACCTGCCTGGCAAGCGCAAGGTCCTGAGTTCGACTCCCGGTCCCACATACGAAAAAAGGGCCGGTGATATTGCTCAGCGGCATGGGCGCCTGCTGGCGCACGAGGTCCTGAGTTCAACCCTCGGTACCCACACACACGCACACACACAAAAAAAATTCTAGGCAGTGACTTTGAAGTTAGGGACAGAAAAGCCCCCAGGTGAGCCATCATGGAACACAGGCACACCCTGCAATCCAGCCTGGGAACCATTTTTGAGGGATAAGACACCTTATTATTTGCCCACTTGAGAGAACCTTTGAGCTGTCTGTGTCATAAACCAAGTGGTCTGATGGCTGGCAGGGCTGGCTGCAGTAGCCAGCACAGCTCCTAGGTGGCCCTAGAGTTGGCCTGGGCTCTGTGGGTTCCTAGGCTCTTGCTAGAATCCCTGGCTAAGGAGGGCACCCCGGAACACACACACACACACGAAGATGGTTCTGTCAATTGTAAGCAATGTGCACAATTCTCAATGTGCTCAATTCTTTTTCAAATTTCAATATCAATAAATCAAACTACAATTTTAATTTTAGCTATTGCATCAATTTTATGCTTGATACTACAGTAACAGTGTGGCAAGCTCTACAAGCCTATTTGTTTTCAAGCATGATTGGAACGGCCCAGATAACTGCAAGTCAGAAGAACAATGGAATTTTCTAATAATGTTTAATTTTAAAGCAGTGGATGGTTTCTCCAAAGATGAAAGCCATCCTTATTAACAGAGTCTCTCATCACCTTTAGAGACCTCGTGTTTGCCCAAAGAAACACTAGGGCTCCACAAACCGCAGTGTTGTGATAAGGGACCCTCCCCCTGGGCACTGCCAAGCCTGTGGGTACACACCCAGTGTTGTCCATGGAAACATAATACTCACTTGCAGTATGACCCAGTGTCCCCCTCTGGAAGCTTTCTCTAGCGCCATTTCTGCCACCATTTCCTGACCTTGTCCTAAAGACACATTGTGAAATTTTCCTGAGTCAATTGTAAACCCGAGTCTTTTGCCTGTGGGGAAATACAACACAGTGAGAGCAAATGTCAGTGGAGGAGAGGTGAAGAGAACTGGGGATTCTGTTGTCTACACGTTTGTGGTCACCACTGCCATCTTCGAGGTCACTCTCCTGAAGTATCCGAACTAGGCTTCTGTTGTTTCCACAAGCAGCGTTTTGAGCTCTCCACAGCTGCCGCCCTGCAAGCATTAGGAAAGCCTGTGGAAGTCAGTTCCTTTGGCTTTATGATAATGAAGCATTTGACATTTTGATAGATGGCAGCATTGTTAGGGAGCTTTCTAAACTCCTGCAGGAGTAGCAAAGCATTTCCCTCATAAAAAGGAGCAACATGTGGTAGATATCACATCATTCTTTGAACAGGAACAGTTCATTGGGTAAATGCACAAGCTCTCACCTTGTGAGGCTGCGTTTAAATTGAGCACAGTCAGGTCACAGCTACATTAACCTGGTATTCCTGGTGTAGGCTGTGGGGAATAGTTATCCAGAGCACAAAGCAACAGTGCCTTGCACAATCGAATAGACTCGCTCTAATGACCATTATTTAGTCACAGGGGGCACGAGATTACATGAGCATGGAGAAAATTGCCCTCTGGCCCTCATTTAGTCAAAAGGTGGAAAACAGTATAAAAGAAACTTGCATTATGCCAACCAGATGAATGTTCCGTTTGAACATTTCTTCAGACTACAGTGTTATTAGTCTTACATTTTCCATACACCAGATCTAAAAAGATAACTGTGAACAGAGAGGAAGGGCAGGTGGGCTGTGGGTGAAAGGGAGGGAGGAAGGGCAGGCCAGCAAGCCTCCTGGCCACTCACCAAGCATCTCCAGGTCTCTGAGGGCATCTACCCCTGGAGACAGAATGAAGAACACCGGGATGGCTGGGCTGCTTTCTTCCAGTGCTTTACCTAAGTCCAATCTGGTCCTCTCTACGTACTTTGCACCCAGTTTTTCCTCCACGAAATTTCTATAAAAAAGAATATGCAAAAAACTCATCATTGATTTTGACCTTGCAGTGTCACCAGTTGGATAAGCTTAAACCACGGCCAGGGAAAGAAGCAAACGAGGTTCATTATATGGGATATCTTTTTAGAATGATAATACGAGTCTACATAGATTTACGCAGGAGGTATAACAATGAAATCTCTCTCTACTTAAGCAAGTCAAAATCAGAAGCCTACTTTGGGGGGCTACTGAGACCCCCCCTCTGAGTACCATCGGCTGCCTGGCCTGCGGTATGGCTTTGTATCCCCCAAATCCCCTGCCAGACCCCCCATTACTTATTAACAGTTCATTAGACTTGCCACAGTGCAATTTTCCAGCCTGCTGAGCTTCTCATGAATATACAAATGCTTTTTGGGGTGTTTCTAACACAGGGAAGCTCAATTAAGAAGGGATTATTTTCCAGCAGCATCAGATTTAGCAGAAACTAAGTACAACTAAGCAGAATGAACTTGTAAAGGAGGTTCGGCAGAGGTTTCTGCAAAGGGGAAATTGGCTGAACTAGACAAAGCAGAGGGAAAAACCTGAGGCACATGAATATTATTGAAGAAAGAGGTGCACAATAGGAACGGAAGTTTGAACTCTTTGGCTGGTGAATTCACATTAGAATGAGACTTGTATGAATTAAGCAGCATATTACCATTTAGAAGCCAAGAGGGCAAAGAAAGGAAGACACTGGAACCAGGATGCAGTCAAGGATTTCTGCAGAATGTTTAAATTGCACTGGTTGCAAAGTTATAGGACTATGAGTGGCTCCATGAAAGGAATTCATTTTTTGTTTGACATGGAAAATCTTTAGAGTCAAACGCTACCACTGAATAAAGACGATAGAAATTACACTTAGATAATTCATGTTCCTGGCCTCTGAACTCTGCCTTCCCGATTTCTGAATGGAGCTTTTCCGGGAGGCTATGCCGAGTCTGCCTATAGATCAGCAGCACACTGTTTAGTGTTCGGCAAACTCTAACAGCAACAGTGATTAAAATGTTGGGAATCTCAGCAGACTCACTCCTAATCAACAGGGACAGTCAACACTTCTACCGGATACTCTTAACCCTCCACGCCAACCTGCATTTCCAAAAATGCCAACTGTCCTACCTGAGAGCATATGTCATCCTGTCAGGGCGCACTGCTCTCAAAATAATCAGCTTCTGTATTAAACTTTTCTTCTTCCATTCTTGTGGTAACTTCTCTTTTTCTGGACACTCGGATTCTACCCACTTCCTCCACTGCTTGGCAGATCCTTCTATATCTCGGTCTAAGCCTTGAAATTCTTCCCGAAGGGCGACTGCCTGCAATGCAATAGGGAAACGGTGGGAAGGTCATAAATAATAGCTTCCAGCATGAGACAGGCTTGTGAATGATCTGATCCTACGTAAACGGGTTGTGCTGGGTCCTCTTCATTCTCCAGATTCACTTGGTGCCTTTTCCTGTCCTGCTTGAGGGTGATCTTTAAGGACAACTTCAATTAAGCTCCCTGATTCTCTTGCCTGGTTGAATTTGGCCAAGGGGAAGCACTGGCAAAACACTAGGGAGACAGTGGAGAGAAAGGCCAGGTGTTTTTTCCCCTGCTGTTTCCTGCTGCGATACGGTGTGGCATGAACTGTATTCCTCTGCCAACGCCACAGTTCCCATAGGTTGGTTCTCTGCAATAATTTCACTTCTCAGTAGTACCAGTAATTTTTCCTTGCTCTTTTTTCCCTTCCCTTTCCCTGGTTGACTCCCTTATCTTTCTTGCTGGTACTGAGAAAATATATCCTTCATCCAACTTTCCTCATCACCTCTTCAAATGTGTCATCTGTTTTCTGCCAGGATCCTGACTGATAACACATTTGACACTGAATTTGTAAGTCTAAAATGACTTCATTAAAAATACTTAAAAAAAAAAACTAAATATATTATAAAAGTAAGATGTAGCTTATTTTCAAGACATAGAAATGTTTTCTTCTTAGAACAAAGAACAAGGCAAAGCTTAGCCTATAGTGAACAACTTTCAGGAACTGCAAAGTCTGGGAGAATAAACTCTTAACTAGAGAGTCTTCTAGAGTCTTCTCTGTTCTCATGGAATAAGGACTGATAATGGGAATTGAAGAACAACTCTCGCTTTTTCTCTACAATAGTCTGTATTTCTTAAATGTTTTACAATGAGAATAAACTACTGTATTGATGTGTAATTTTAAAATGATTTATAAAGGTGAAGAAATACAGTATAACAAAAAACAAAATGAAAAACTAGATTTAAGTAAATGAAAAAATTCATTTCTATCACTTGACTTTTCTCAAGCATCCTGACAGACTATACATATTTATTAATAATTTTCTACCCACAAAGAAGTACAAAGCTCCTTTATTTTCCAATAAGAAATCAACCAATTCAATAAAATAAAGATTAATGAAAGAACATCATTTTATATAACATGTTTCTACAACTGAAATGGTGTCCAATAGATTACTTGTATTTTTTAAACTACCCTTCTACATCGGAGACACAATATTTGAAAAAGATTTAGAAGTCGAGAAACTACATTCCAAATGTACCTTAATAGCACTCCATGACTGAGTAGTTAAGAAGTCAACAGGACTCAAGTAAGTGTGCTCAACTGAGAATCGAAGCAGGAAATCCAATTCAATGGGGTCAATCTCTTTCTTTCTCAACAAAATCTTGAGAGTACAAAAAATAGAAAAGGATTATTTGGTTTACACCCAAATCATGACACAGGAAGCAGTCACCGCTGAACAGAAATGACTGAAGAGACAATCTGCTATTGAGATAGAGAATCTAAGATTATGCCCTTGATCTCAAAACCATGATTGGAAATAAACACATCATTAACTAGTACAAACTTTAGATGGCCTGATTACAGAAGTGATAATAAGTACACAGTACCTCTTGTGGGCACAAATGAAATATTCCTAATTTCCATGTAGCAACTGTAATATCTCACAGGTAAAATTTGAGCTTTATGCTATCTAAAATTATTAGATATTTTCAAAATGTTTTATGGGTGGTGACATGCATCAAAATAATATTAGATAATTATTTTTTCTTCAATTTATTTCAACAAAAAATTGTCCATGTAGCTATGAAGAGCTGATTTATGTAGATTACCAGGATTTGAGATAGACTATAATTTATAGCTTCCAAGGGGAAGTTTTAGAAAAGTGTGTGTGTGTGTGTGTGTGTGTGTGTGTGATGTTTTATCATCACTGGCTCTTGTTTTTTTTTTTTTTTCTTGTGGGTACTGGGGGTCGACCTTGGGACCTTGCGCTTGCCAGGCAGGTGTGTATGCCGCTGAGCTATCTCACCAGCCCTCTTTCTTGTTAAGCAGTATGTACAAAGTATTTCATTTTGAAATGTCTTGTTCCTGTTTATCACAGACATTTTAAATCATCTACACTCATATATTCTTAGAAAACTCAATGGACTCTATGAATATCAAAACACATTGAAACAGGACTTGTAGCTGAGCATTCTGCATAGCAGGTGTTTATAAAATGGCTTCTCTGGGCTTCTCTGGCCCCTTAGAAGACACAAAATAGGTAAGACACAGATCTTTCAAAGGTTTGGGGTGATTGAAAAAGCCATACAGCAAATCAGCTAATAAAAGGACAACATGCTTATTTTGTCAGAATGTCATGCTTAAATTTTTATTTCTTTTTCTTTTTTTTTAAATGTGGGTACCGGGGGTTGAACTCAGGACCTCGCACTTGCCAGCAGGTGCTTGCGCTGCTGAGTGATATCACCGGCCCTTTTTTCCTTTTTATGTGGGTACCAGGAGTCGAACTCAGGACCTTGCACTTGCCAGGCAGGCACTTATGCCGCTGAGCCATCTCACCAGCCCCTATTTTTTCTTTTTATCATGAACACCTTTACTTAAAATCTTTTCTAGAAGCCAACGTGAAAAAGTAAAAAGGAAGCAGGTCTCCCTGAAGATGGGCCATGAAGCCCAGATAGAACTCTCTTTACCCACTCTTTCATTTTTTTAAAAAATTATTTTATGTTGAATTGACGAATAATAGGTAAATATACTTATGGGGCAAAATGTGATGCTTTGATATATATTTACATTATGGAAATATTAAATCAATATAACTAACATAAGTATTGCCTTATGTACTAATTATTTTCTGTGGTGAGAATATTTAAAATCTACTTTGTTAGCAATTTGGCAATGTACATTAATATTAACTATATACAATGAAATACCACTTAGCCCTCAAAAATAAAGAATTTGTGTCCTTTGTAACAATATGGGTATACCCATGCACTGTGTTTAAAATTTTTTTTGCTATATTTGTTTATTGGTATGTTTACATGGCATTTATATTAATTTCAGGAAACTGATACATGTATATAACATATCTTGATCATTTTCTATCCCCTTCCTCCTTCCTGTGTTTTAAAAGGACTCTGAGAAGGTCCTAGAACCACTCAGATCTGGACTCATAATCCTGATCTACATGAACCTTCTGGCAGTCCCTGAAAGTTTCTTTTCTGTGATTTTAGGGATTGAATCCAGGGCCTTGTGCATGCTGGGAAAGTGCTCTATGACTGAGCTACATCTCCCATCCTCTTTAGTAATTTTTAATTAAAAAAAAAAAATTTTTTTTAATAAGTCACCCCGGCTGGCTTTGAACTTGTAACGTCCTTCCTCAGCCTCCCCAGCAGGTGAGCGTGCACCACCAAACCTGGCTCTAGGAGGTTGTTTACAGGACCGAGGGAGGTAAAGAGGTTTTATTGATGCTTTTCAGGGTGACAATGTAGTGGGAGTTCACTGCGTACACCTACTTAGGTCAGACCACGTGACCTGGGGGAAGGCTGCCACACGCTCGGGTTCCCTGTGGAATCTTATACTTTCCTTAAGGCCACTAAAGTGTTCAAAAACGATCTCTGCCTTCCTTCAGCAGAAATAAAGTACATGATAAAGAGAGGTGCCTGCCTGTGGTTCTGGGGATGTTTTCAAGGAACTCTTCACCTGAAAAGCCATCTGGGACAGGAAGGTGAGCTTGTCCTTCTCAAACAGTGCTTGGCTGGTGTAGAGGAAGATGGCGTGCGTGAGGCTCTCTGTCAGGATAGAGATGCGGCCCTGCGTGTCCTCCATCTTGTCGGCCTGCTCGATCGCTCTGTGAAACAGCATGTTGAAAGCCTGGGAAGTGTAACATGATCGTTAAAAGTTGTCAACTGGTGCCTGGATGTATAGCTGGCCTCAAATACACAGGGCTACAGTATAAGATTTGTCTATGGGATAGGAGAACAAGGAAGGATTTTCATGAAGATTATGTCATTCTTCAAAACAGTTCCTGGCACATAGTTACTGCTCATTTAGATGTCTGCTGCCACGACTGTTACTATTAACACCATTCCGCAAAATCTGAATTTCCTTATGTACTTTTAAAAAAATTGCTTTCAAAAATTTTTAACTATGTTAAAACACACATAAAATTTACCATATTAACAATTTTAAGTGTACAGATCTGTAGTGTTAAGTGTACTCACATTGTTGCATAACCAATCTCCAGGACATTTGCATTCTATGAAATTGAAACTGTACTCATCAAATGATGACAACTGTTCCCACCCCTTTCCTGCAGTCCCACTGTTCCCCTTTCTATATCCGTGGGTTTGACTACCTTAGGTAGCTGGTGTGAGTGCAGCCATGCATTATTGTGTGTGTGTGTGTGTGTGTGTGTGTGTGTGTGCGCGCGCGCGCGCTTGGCTTATTTCACTCAGGATAATGTTCTCTGGGTGATTTAGTTTTACTTTTCTCCACATCACTGCTGCTGTTCCAAATCCAACCACACTGTGTTTGTCAGAATTTCTGCACATTAGTTCTACACTAGTAGGAGAACTGCTAGTTAAGCTTAACTCTTTCTCTTTATCATTGTTCACAGCCATAGCTGATTCATCTCCGTGAGCTCATGATACGGCTTCAAGTCACATCTCCAGTCTGTTCATTTCTCTGAGTCTTTTGTCATCTTATCAGTGACCTGCTTGAAATCTTTCAATGGCTTCTCGCTGCACACAGAACGTAACCCCAAATCCCTAACATGGCCTTTGAGGCTCTGTTTGTTGAGTCCGTCCCTCCTCTCTGGATTTGGCTCTTGATTCCTTCTCTCTCACTCACATACATCCACATACATTTACTCCCGCCCTGGAATCCACAAACTTCTTCACATCTTGTATGTCCCAGTTTACTCCAAACTCTAAAATGCTTGTTTTAGATTCAGGTGTCAACTAAAATGTCACTTCCTCTCGGGGCCCTTCCCCGAGTCCCCAGCAAAGTAGCACCTTCATCCCCATTACCATACTTACCATTTCATAAACATACACATTTATAAAAGAGGACATCTAGCATCTACCCCTCTACCTATACAGTTTTTTTCAAAACTGAATACCTAGTGGCAAGTGTCTAGCATAGTTGATCTCAATAAACATTTGTTGAAAAACTGATGCTCAGAATGAATGACCCTAGAGACAGAACAATGCAATGTATTCGGCATAGGCTTTAGAATCAAACAGTCACAGGTTGAAATCCTGGCTCTTAGAATTACAAACTAGGAATTCTTGGACAATTTATTTAAAAACCTGAAACTTCTAGTTTTTTCAATGAGGGTAAAATCATACACTTTATTGGGATGTTACAGGCTTAGCAAAATGATCCAAAACATAAAAGTACCTTGAATATGCAACAGTGGCTTAATTTTTTTCTTTCTTTCTCCCCTCTTCACTAAAAAACATGAGAAATTTAAGACTCCTACATTTTCACAAAGACAAAACAGAAGCCTCAAAGAAAATTCCCTTATATGTAGTAAATCTTTAAGATTATTCAGAAGCAACATACAATGTAATATGTCACACTGCAAATCTAGTTACCTCAAAGTCTTACTGAATATTATAAATGAAAGATCCTGAGAGAATGATGATGATATCATTGTGCTTAACTAGATCTTCATGATTCCTTCCTGGAAACACTGATTGTTTAGAAATAAATTCCTAATTTCCAGAAACAAGTTGAAATTTCTGAGGTTTTTAATTTTTCCTTGCCTCCTCAGGATTACCTTCAAAGAGAATTGATAGATGGGGTTGATGTTTCTGAGGTCATTAATAACAAAGTAAAGAAGAGAGGCTCTTGCTGCCACTGGTCTGTAACATTCTCGAGCCTCGTTGATTTTTCTTTCATTTTCTTTAGCTTCAATCACCTATGAAGGGATCAAACAAAAATAATAAAACAAAATTAATAACTCACGCTTCATATTCTCCATGTATATCCAAGTAATAGAAGGATACACCAGAAAGGAGAAAGTTTAGTCTAAAATAGATAATACAGAGGGTGTGTCTATGTGTTTGAGTTTTTGCAAAGTTATTATTTTATTTTTTATTATTATTTTTTTTGTGGGTACCGGGGGGTCGACCTCAGGACCTCGCTCGCCAACAGGCACCCGTGCCGCTGAGCGATATCACCGGCCCCTTTTTCGTATGTGGGATCCGGGAGTCGAACTCGGGCCCTCGCGCTTGCAAGGCAGGCGCTTATGCCGCTGAGCCATCTCACCGGCCCAAAGTTATTATTTTAAACAATTCATATTTTAAATAATTTTTTTCATAAACTGTTTCAGTGAGAATGGATATAACTCTAGCTGCTTTATAGGTTACAGATATAAGCAAACCTAATTGTTTTTTGGTTCCACAGAATTTGTTTTGGAGTAATGTCACCTTCCTGCCTCCCCTCTCTTTCAGGGCTTAATAACCCAGGTATATCACCTCCCAGGGATGGCTCTTAAAAGTCTGCTGGGTCAATTCAGTGCCAATAACTTTATTAGGCAACTAGGTATACGAAAGCAGCCAAGGTCAATAATATATCCAAAGGCTACTGCTTACTAAAAAGCCTTTAAATGGAGACTCTCATGACTGTTTAATTCTAACTTTGCGTCAGATCATCCATATGTTCATACATTTCCATTTACCTTAATGTATTAGCCCCGGGCACATTCAGAGAGATATTTAAGAAAAACACCACCACCATCAGTGAACGTACTCATTTTTATTCAAGGCTCAAGTACCTATTTCTGTTATCTTGAGCTACTGCTTTTTATTGTATCTATAGCTTTATAAGATACAATATTTTCCCCAGATACTTTTATATACTTGACTCTCAATATTTGTGTATGAAAGGAAATAAAATGTAGAGCACAGAAGGAAGTCACTACAGGGCAATACCTATATTAAGAGGATAGGAAATGGTACTCTATGAGACAATTAGAAGTTAACTTCAAAGCTAAGACTTACTTTACTTAATTGCCCTAATCTTTACTATCTTAGGAGCCACCCAGGATTCACTTACTTAAAAAGATAGAGTAATTTGGGGTTCTATTTTCTTGCTTCAATCAAGACAAGTATATTGGATGTATGGTGACACAACTTCTACTGGGTAATTAAAAGATTACTTAGCAATGAGGATATTCCAGAAAGCAAATAAAGGCCTCATTCTGACTTTGCAACAATGGAATGTGAAGGGTTAAAATCCGCTTGTGAAAGTCTAAAGTGCGCACCATGCATACAGCATATTGGGAACCAAGACACTCATTGAGCAGGAAGTCTACTTGATGAAAAATTTTACCAGCTTTTACGAAATGTCATTTTCCCAGGGTAGACAATGCATGTGAGTACAGCAGGAGACCACCGAGGCTCAGTCTTCTGCTGCTGCAGGCCTGTAAACAAAACTACAACTCTAAGGACTTCTCTGGAAATGTCCGAAAGACTAACAAACTTGCAGCGAGACTATGGGATATTAGTTTGCTCAAGCTGAAGTCTAAGCCTTTTGAGGTTTTTCTAAATCCATAAGCTAGCTTGAATTTTCTTCAACTTGGTCACTTGAAAAAGAATAGCCTCACAGAGCCTGATTTGAGCGACTGGATCTCTGTGGAAAAGAATGGCCAATTCATCCAACTCCGTCTGCTCTAAATCCAGTTTTTGAGGGCAGCTTGTTAAACGGCCTGGATTCACAATGCCGCAGTCCTCTCAGAGGAATTACCACTTGTGAATTACCCACCGCCCCATGCTTTATCCTACCTTGCGCTCTATCTCTGCTGCAGTAGACTTTGTGGTCTCCAATCTTTCTACCAGGTCAGTGTCATCAAGGAAGCTCCCGTCTGCAGCAGAAAGACGCAGGAGGAGGTCGTCCTCAAGGAGCTTCAGCTCTATCTTAAAGTCGTTTTGGTGCTTTGTCAAAGCCAACTAATACAAAACAAGAAATAGGTGAGACATGGTAAAGAAATACATGTTAATCACTCATTTCATGATGAATGTATAATAAAACATACTTAATGTTAAAACCATTCTGGTCATAATTTTTTAAAATTCTCTTAAGAAATTCAGAAATCTGTTAAGCTCCTGTTGGACTCCAATGTCCAGAATGTACCATACAAGGATTTATCATAATTATTTAACACCATAAAACCCTAGAAAGAATCTGTTTAAGAAAGCATCAGAAACTTTCGGTTTTCACTTGGAAAAGAGCTTAGAAGACTCATTTCTTTTCTCATGATAAGAAAAAATAGCTAAGCAATAATTTTTCCACCAGACAAATGAGGTCACAGGGTAAACTGACACCCTGAAAACTGGACAGGCATATATAGGAAATCACTACTAGAACACCCAAACTATTGGCTATTTGGAGGAGGCAGAGCTGGCAAGTTAAAGATTTTTCCAGGCCCAGGAATAAAGGACCTTCCACACATGTTTTATCTCCAGGAGCCCTACCAAACTTTCACAGTGAAGATAAGACAAAAATCCACTCCTGCATTGGGCAGGGGAAGGGGAAAATGAATCACTTTGTGGTAACTCAGGGGAAAAGCAACCATTTAAGATTATGTCCAGAGCTTTCTAGCCTTCTCAACAAAAGCCTGCCCACAAGGGAAAGTACTTTACCACAGGCTACTGTGACCTAGGGAAAGGGCACTTAAACAACTCTGCCCATAATACTTCCTGCTTCCGAAGGAAGGGGGAAAAGGCTAAGAAATTTTCTTTAAGGTCACAGTCTTAAAACCTGCTTGAGAATTAATCGTAAGATTACAGAATGTTCTCACTCCAGAAATGTATTAACAGGCTCTGGTACAAGAACAGTAAGTAACAACTGAGAGAGCCACAGGACATGGATTCTATATAACAAAGGAGATTTAGGGAAGCTCAAAACAAGAATCTGAGAGGAAAGCGAAGCCTATGATATCTACAACTATAGTGAACATTAAACACAGCTTAACGTCCCAGTCATGGTACATAAAATTTCATCCTACAGTATTATTTACCTCAGTTCTAATTATCTGATGCATCATGTCTGCTTTCAACACCACCACCACCGCAAGCTATGCTAACATGCAAGAACCACGGTCTAAATTTGCAAAGCAAACCCCAGAAAAAGACTCAAATATGACTGAAGTTTTGGAATTACCATAAGGAGAATTCAAAATAACAACGCTTTATATACTAAGATCCTTACTGGAAAAATGCACACCATGCATGATTACATGGGAAATGTAAGCAGAGAGATGGAATCTCTAAGGAAGCATCAAAAGGGGATGCTAGAAATAAAAAATGCTACCACAGAAGTGGAGATTGCATTTAATGGGCTCCATCCGGAGGCTGGACACTATCAAAGAAGAATGTCCAAGATCTGTGAGATAATCACAAAGGTATAACCTACATTCGATGGCAACGCCAGTAGGAGATAAAAAAAAGAAGAAAGAGCAGAAGAAATATCAAAAGTACTAATGTTTTCAAAACTAATGACAGATACCACAGGTCCAGGAAGTTCACAGAACATGAAGCAGAATATGATATGAATATGTGATATACATATAAGTACATAACATTCAAACTGTAAAAAAACCAAAGGTAAAGAAAATTATCCTGAAAGAATCTATGGGGTGGGAATAGGGAGCCCTATCTATTGAGTAAGATAGCTAAGAGTAACATGGAACTTTTGTTTAGAAATTATGCAAGCAAGAGTAATGTATTTCAGGAAAAATACCAACCAACCTAGACTTCTGTATGCTGTCAAATTATCCTTCAAAAGTGAAGGATAAACTGGGTGAAGTGGTACACACTGGTAATCCCAGAACTTTTGGAGGCTGAGGTAGGAGGATCATAAGTTAAAGTGCAGCCTGGGCAACTTAGAGACTTAGCAAGACCTTGTCTCAAAACAAAAAATAAAAGCTGGGGATGTAGCTCATTGTATTTAATCCCAAGTACCATAGACATACACGCGCACACACACACACGCGCGCGCACACACACACACACGATAGTGAAGGATAAAGACTTTCTTGGACGAATAAAGACTGAGGTATTTTGTTATGGTGGACTGGTCTTACAATAAATGATTAAAATTATTTCTTCTCAGGGAAGGAAAATGTCAGAAATTCACATCTACTTAAGAAATAGCACTAGAGAAAAAAATAAATGAAGGTAAAATATTACACTTTCCTTATCTTAATTGAGCTGTTTGTTCACAATGGTAATAGCAACAATGTAGCCAGTGGATTGTTATATCCAGGGAACTTATGGATAAATGAAATGAGTGCTAGTAATGTTGTAGCTATAGATTGGGAGGGGAAAGTGAGAATACTCTGCTAAAAGTGACCTGTACTATTTTTGAGGCATACAGTGTTATTTCAAAGTGGACTTAGATAGTTGTAAATGTATGTTGCAATCACAAGAGCTAGCACTAAAAAATTTTTAAAAAGCTATAACATGCTAAAAGAGAAGAGATAGTGAAATCATATAAAACTCAAGATCAAGCAAGGTAGAAAGAGGAAAAGAGAAAAATAAAAAAAAAATGAAAAAGCACAGTGAACAAAAATAGAGACAAATATGGTATATATTAATCCAATTATATGAATAAACTCATAGAATATCAATTGTTTAAATCAATTAAAAGATACTGATAGAGTAGACAAGAACAAGACTATCTGTTGTCTACAAAAACAAACTTTAAATATAATAATAGACAAATTAAAAGTAGAAGGATGGAGAAAAATGCACCATGAGAACACTTATCAAAGCCGGAGAAGCTATGTTAATTTCAAACAAACCAGGTATCAGAATGAGGAAAATTATCAAGAACAGATGTATTATGTAGTAATAAAAGGGTCAATTCCATATAAAAATATAACCATCTTTAATTTTATGCACTGAACAGCAGAGTAAAAATATAAGAGACAAAATGATGATGGAACTGCAAGCAGCAGACAAGTGTATTATTTATAGTTGGAGAACTCAAACCTCCTGTATCCATAATTAACGGGTCAGTAATGATGTTATTGAAGCATGAGACACCAACAATCAACTAGATCTAATGACATTTATAGAATACTTGTTCCAACAACAGCATGATATACATTTTTCTTAAGCTCAGATGGAACATTCACCAAGATGGATCCAACAGTGGTCTATAAAAGACTCTTCAAAAAGTTTAAAAGAATAGAAATCATGCAAAGTATGGTGTAAGAATGACAAAATTAAATAAGAAACCAATAACAGAAAGATAGCTAGAAAATCCCAAAGCAGATGGAGATTAAACAACATATGTACTTTAAAACAATACATGGGTCAAATAGGAAGTCTCAAGAGAAACTAAAACCATTTAAAATAAAATAAAACAAAATTGGTAAAAAGGCAATAAAAAAGTGGCAAGAGGAAAATGTATAGCATTAACTGCATACATAAGAGAAAAAGATCTAAATTTTATTTAAGCTTTTACTAAACTAGGAAAAAAAGCAACAAATCTAAGAAGTAAGCAAGTGAAAATAATAAAAAATTAGAGCAGAAATTAATGAAATTGATAGGAAGCCAGTAGGGAAAAATATCAATCAAATCAAAAGCTGGTTATTTGAAAGGATCAATAAAACTTATAATCTTCTAGCCAGGCTAAACAAGAAAAAGGGGTGGGGGAGAGAAAAAGCATTAAGTACTGATGCTAGAAATAAGAGACACAATCTATCAAAAACTCATGCAGGGTTGGGGATATAGCTCAGTGGCACAAGTGCCTGCCTCGCAAGCACAAGGTCCTGAGTTCGATTCCCAGTACAAAAAAAAGAAAGAAAGAAAGAAAGAAAGAAAGAAAGAAAGAAAGAAAGAAAGAAAGAAAGAAAGAAAGAAAGACAGACCAAAAACTCATGCAAGGGAAAAATAGATAATCTGAATAGACCATATGTGTATTAAAAATTGAATTAACAATTAAGAACTTTCCAAAAAAGAGTACCAGTCCAGATGATTTCTTTGGTGAGTTATAGCAAAGACTTAAGGAAGAAATTATATAGA
Organism: Erethizon dorsatum; assembly: GCA_028451465.1. Taxonomy (NCBI): domain Eukaryota; kingdom Metazoa; phylum Chordata; class Mammalia; order Rodentia; family Erethizontidae; genus Erethizon; species Erethizon dorsatum. The sequence continues at coordinate 83,870,693 of CM051835.1, forward strand.
TTCTCTATAATTTCTTCTAGAAAACAGAAGCAGAAGAGCATTTAACTCATTCTATAAGGCCAGCATTATCCTAACACTAAAACCAGACAAAGCCATTACAAGAAAGAAAAACTATAGCCCAGCATCTCTCAAGATTATGGATTAAAAATCCTTGACAGGATATTCAGAAATCAAACCCAGCAATGTATAAAAGTAATTATACATCATGCCAAGTGGGATTTATTCCAGGCGCAAAAGTCTGGTTTGAAATTCAAAAGTCAAATGATACAATCTGTTACAACACAGGCTACAGAACAAAAAGAATGTGATTATATCACTGGCTTCAAAAAAAAAAAATTTTTCTTGGTAAGATTCCACACTCAACTCATGATAAAAACTCTCAACAAACCAGAAATAGAGGGTTACTTTCTCACTTTATAAAGAATATCTAAAAAAACCAAACACACACACACACACACAAACCCAAACCCAAAAGGATTTATGGTTAATGTCATGCCTAATGATGAGAAACTAGATGCTCTACCCCTAAGATCAGGAGGTAAGGATATTCTTCTTCACAACTACTATTGCAACACTGTCTTAGTTACTTTTCTCTCGTTGCCGAGACAAAATACCTGACACCCAAAGTTAAAGGGAGGAAAGGTTTATTTAGCTCACAGTTTGTAGAGGTTTCAGTGCATAATCGGCTGGCTCCAAGGTGGGGTGGTACAGCAGACAGGCATCGCAGAGGAGAAAGAGTTCAAGGTGGGCAGAAGGTAGCAAAGCAACAAGGGGACCGACGAGCAACCTTAGCAGCTTCTTTCTGCCCCTTTTTATATTTTATCTAGGCTACTGGGATTAGGGCAGTGCCAAAACAATCAGTGAGCTAATTTAGTAATCACACACCCTTCATCCCAGCATCACACACACTGTAGATTCAGCCACCTCTGAAAAAGCCCCACCTATGACTGCATGAGGCTTTGGTGGGACAGCTAGACACAAGCCATAATGAACACTGTATGTGAAGCTCCAATTAATGCAATACGACAAAACAAAAACTGTCTTTGTTCATACATGACATGACTATGTAGAAAGTTCCAAATAATTGATATAAGTCCTCTTGTAACTATTAACAATTATAGCAGGTTCGCAGGATATAAGTTAATATACAAATGCCACATGCTTTTCAGTATTCCAGCAATGAACATCTACACTTTGAAATTTAAAACACAAAACCATTTGAATTCATATAGAAAGAAAAATACTGAAGTAGAAATCTGAAAAAAATGTGTTGAAGATCTCTATGGAGAACTCTACAAGAGTCTGATGAAAAAAAATCTAAAAAATGGGGAACCGTTCCATGATCATGGATAGGGAGAGAATGTTAAGATATCAGTTCCTCTTTTCCGGGATTCAAAACAATGTTAATCAAAACCTTAGTCAATTATTTTGTTAATTTTGATATTCTGATTCCAAAATTTATACTGAAGGACATAAGATCTAAAACCGTCAATTATATATGGAAGAACAATGTTGGAGGCCTGACATTACCTGAAGACTACAGTAATCAAGACAGTGAAGTGCTGATCAGAGAACAGACAGACAGACAGACGGATGAATAGAACAGAAGAGAGGACTCTGAAACAGATCTACAGAAACACATCAATTGATCTTTAACAAGAAGCAAAGGCAATTCAAGGCAGAAAAGATCTTTTTGATAAATGGTGCTGGGCTAGATATTCACATGCAAAAGAATGGAGTTGGATTCCTTTTCTCATACTATAAAAACTGACTTAAAACTGATCACAGACTTAGATGTAAGAGTCGAAATTATAAAAGTCCTAGAAGAAACAGACTAGGAATAAATCTTGAACTGTATCTTCAATGGTTTCTTAGATAGGATATCAAAAACATAAGCAACAAAGAAAAGTAGATAAATTAGACTTTACCAGAATTAAAATTTTTTGTTTTTCCAAATATCACTAAGAAAGTAAAAAATACAACACTTAAAATGTGCATGTGTGGGCCGGTGAGATGGCTCAGCGGCTTAAGCGCCTGCCCGGCAAGCGCGAGGGCCCGAGTTCGACTCCCGGAACCCACATACGAAAAAGGGGCCGGTGATATCGCTCAGCAGCATGGGCGCCTGCTGGCGCGTGAGGTCCTGAGGTCGACCCCCCGGTACCCACAAAAAAAAAAAAAAAAAAAAAATGTGCATGTGTGTGTGTGGGGTGGGTGGGTGGAATTTTGTAAATCATATGTCCTAAAAGAGTCTAATATTCAGAATAAAGAACTTTTATAACCTATGAAAATAAACTAATTTTAAAATGAGGGAATTATTTGAATAGATATTTCTCCCAAAGAAGATACACAAAAGGCCAATAAATATATGAACAGATGCTCAACATCATTAGACTTTAGGGAAATGAAAATAAAACCATAATGAGATACCATATTTCACCCTTTAAGATGATACATAGCAGGTGGAGATGTAAAATACTGCAGGCTTGGGCCGGTGAGACGGCTCAGCGGCTTAAGCGCCTGCCTTGCAAGCGCGAAGGCCCGAGTTCGACTCCCGGAACCCACATACGAAAAAGGGGCCGGTGATATCGCTCAGCGGCACGGGTGCCTGTTGGTGCGCGAGGTCCTGAGGTCGTCCCCCCGGTACCCAAAAAAAAAAAAAAAAAAAAAAAAAAAAAAAAAATACTGCAGGCTTTTCAACAGTCCAGTAGTTTATCAATTGATTCAAAATATAATTACCACACAAGTGAGCAATTTTCTCCTAGTAGATATCCAGAAGAATTTAAAATACATGTCCACACCAAAATCTGCACACAAATAATAATAACATTATCTAATCATAGTCCAAAGGCAGAAACAATCTGAATGTCCTTCAGCTGAGGAGTGGATAAATAAAATGGTAAATATTTGTACAATAGAATATTATTCATCCATTGAAATAATTAGTAACTCATAGATACACAGAGGAACCTTGGAAATATTAGGTCAGCAAGTAAATGATCTTAATTTTCACATTGCAGAAATAACCTATTTACTATTTGAGTTTTCAAATTTATTGTTAGAAAAGTGGGAACCATATGCCTTTTACACATTTTAATTTCTATATGTGTGCCCTTTAGTCTTAATACTCTTTATCTATTTTTCTCTTTTATTCTTGATTGGCCCCATCAGAGGTATATCTATTAGCTTCATTCTCCCCCAAACAACTAGCTTTTTGTTAATACTCTGTTTCTCTATTTTCTGCTTTTATTATTGCCTTATTTCCACATTTTTAGGCTTACTCTTGCTTTCTTGTTTTCTGTGTATTTAACACTGAATGTAATTATATTTAGTATTTCTTTTTCTTAATCAGTATACTAAAAGCCATAAATTTTCTTTTATATATTAGTTATAAACAGCTACAAGCGCCTTAATTTCTTCAACCTTACTTGTTTAGCTCTTCATTTTCATTTGTTTTCACTGGCTAAACTGGCCCAGTAGCCTTCGACCTACCCAAGGCAGGTATCTGCTTCTACAGTTCTGTTTTCCATGAATGATAGATGCCTTTGCCGCCCTTGTCCTGTGTGTTAAACAAGAACAAAGAGCTAGCCCATCTCCTACCTGTGGCATAACTCTAGCTAGCTAACATTGATCAGAAGTAACCTCAAATTCTTTACATTTTCACATACATTTCATTTTTCTCAATGAGACTGTGACGACACGTATTCCATTTTATACTCCCGTGTCTTGCACGGTAATTTGTAGAAAGGAGGTGACGAGTCATTGGTGGATAATTTAATAATTTTTACCTTAAGTTTCTCTAAGTCTGGCCTTTCAACACTGACAACCTCTGCCAGCAGCTGGGCTTCCAGACCATCTTCTGTGACGGTGAAATTGAGGAGGGTTGTCTGAGCTTGTAATTCTGGCTTATAGTGAGGATTTGCCAGTTTTGTGTGAAGGATAAGGCGAAAGTTCTTGTTAAATTCACATTCTTTATCTCCAATCCTGATATACCTAAAGGGGACGACACAGACATTTAGGAGACTCCTGTGACCCAAGACCAATACTGAGGGGCTGTTCCATTCCTGTCTTCTGATAATGTACCTAGGCCAGAAGACCAGGGGACTGGGGACTTCTCAGCTACTCCCAGTTTTCCTACAATACAATAAGAGTAAGAATTATCCACTCTGATCTACTATGATTAAGTTTCCTCACACGTGAAATGGTGACAATTAATAGTATTTACCTCATAGTGTCACTGTAACACATGAGATCAATCCTATAAAGGACCTGTAACAGCAAATATTAGCTTTTATTATATATTCTGTAATTAAAATTGCATTACACATTGCTATTCTTTACAGATAAAACACATAAATATGATTTATATCTATATATGTGTGCATATATTATCCATACCTAAATATATCATTTAATATGAAAATTTTATAAAATATATTAGAATACACATATACTTACAAGCACTATATTAATGCACTATTTTTCTAAAAATGGAATATTAAAATATATACTGTACTTAAAATTATTTTCCAATATTTTTGGGCTATCTTGAGTTATCTTTCTGTTAGGAACCTGATATGAAGATCTAATAGAAAGGGACTTCTTAAATTCATCACAGAAAAAACGAAACCACTAATACTGGAATTTCTCAAATATTTTTGCTAAAGTAGCCTGAACTACATGGAGTGAAAATTCTTATAAGAAGCCTGAGGCTGGGCATGGTGGGGTACACCTGTAATCCCAGCATTCAGGAGGGTGAGGCAGGAGGATTGCCATGAGTTTGAGGTCAGCCTGGGCTACATGGCGAGTTCAAGGACAGGCTGAATTATATAGTGAGACCCTGACTTAAAAAAAAAAAAAAAAAAAAGCCTGGGAACATAGTTGAAGCAAAGAACATCTTCTCATTTTCCTATTTCACCTTAAATGGTGAAATCTCACCGGCCCCCTAATTCTTTTCCAGGAAGAAAATAAGCAATTCATCGAGCAATCCACGTTCTAAGCCAGTATATACCTGGGCAGTATGAACTTCTCTTAAAGAAAAGGATCTCATTCATCTCTTAGAAAGATGAGTGTTGGTGTCATTGTTAAAAAAAAGATACTGGGCCGGTGAGATGGCTCAGCGGCGTAAGCGCCTGCCTTGCAAGCGCGAGGGCCTGAGTTCGACTCCCGGAACCCACATACGAAAAAGGGGCCGGTGATATCGCTCAGTGGCACGGGTGCCTGTTGGCGTGCGAGGTCCTGAGGTCGTCCCCCTGGTACCCACAAAAAAAAAAATAAATAAATAAAAAAAAGATACTAAGAACTTTTAGGAGTGAACCAGAGATCCAGTTAATAAGGAAACCAGGCAGTGGCTGTTAATGTATCTGATGAGAATGGTGACCTTGAACCCTTGTTTTATAGGTCATGGATCTGATACCATCTGTTCATATGTTTGCACACATATATTCCAGTTGATATCATGCACATTGCAATAATCATATATCTTATTGCTAATTTCTTCAGTTATCTGTGTTATTATGAAAGAAATCACTACCTAACATTCATTCATTCTGCATGGAACACCTGCACTATGCCAGGCTATCAGATAGTCTTCTAGGCCTAGGGCACGTAACCATTACCAAAACAAGCATGATCTGTGGCTCTCACAAACATTACTGCTGTCTCAAAATAGGAATTCTAAGTATAATATTTTACAAATGGATTCATTTTCTTTTATTTATTCCTATGTATCAAATACCCACAATGTGACAGGCATATAAAGTCCCAAGATTTTTCTCAATTAAAAGATAGACAAAGGACTTGAACAGACATTTCTTCAAAGATGACATGCAAATGTCATCAATTAAAGAAGCTAGTTACAAAGGACCGTGTATTCTATGATTTCATTTATAGGAAAGGTCCAGAATAGTCAATCGATCATTATGTATCTAGTCTCTACAATGTGACAGGCACGTAAAGATCAAAGATTTACCCAATTAAAAGACAGGCAAAGAATCTGAAATAGACTTTTCTCCAAATGGCCAATAAGCAAACCAGGCAACAGCTGTTAATATAGCTGATGAACAAGGTGACCTTGAACCCTTGTTATAGGTCATGGATCTGGTACCATCTGCTTACATGTTTGCACACAAAAAGATTTTTAACATTATTAGTCATCAGGGAAATGCAAGTCAAAGCCACAGTGAAGTACCATTCCACACCCACCAAGACAACTATAATACAAACAGATGATAACAAGTGCTGGCAAAGATGAGAAGAAACTGGAATTCTTGCACAATAACTGATGGGAATTAAAATGGTATAAACAAGCCAGGCATGGTGGCACATGCCTCTAATCCCAGCACTTGGGAGGCTGAAGCAGGAGGACTGCTGCAAGGTTGAGGCCAGCCTGGACTACAAAGTAAAACCCTGTCTAAAAAAGACACACACACACAAAATGGTATAAACACTCTGAAAAACTGTTTTGGCAGTTTTTCAAAATGTTCCTGCAATTCCATCCTAGGTACATAGCTAATAGAATAGAAAGGATGTGTCCACACAAAATTCACATATGAATGCTCACAGCAGCATAATTCACAATACCCAAAAGGTGGAGACAATTCCAATGTGATACACAATACAGGTTTATTCGATCAATGGATTATTAACCAGCCACAAAAAGAATGAAGCACTGACATACAGGGTGTATATACATCAGCCACCTCTGAAGACTGGTTCTAGTATTACCTGTGGTTACCAAATCTAAGGATGCTCGCATCCCGTAAGTGAATGCATGGCTATAGCAGGCCTCTTGGATACTGAATATGGATGGATCAAATTATGTCAAATGAAAGGAGCTGGTCACAAAAGACCACATATTATATGATTCTAATTATAGGAAATACCCAGAATAGGGAAATCAACAGTGACCAAAAGTAGATTAGTGATTGCTTAGGATTTTCAATTCTAAAACTGATTGTAGTGATGGCCATCCACCTGCATGAATATATTAAAAAACCACTATATTCTACACTTTAACCATACACTTTAAATGGATGATATATGAGTTATATCCCAATAAGGGTGTTATTTTAAAAAACCCCAAACAATGATGATCTATCAGTAGGTCAAATCATTAACATTTGAACTGTTATCAATCTGTAAGGTAAGTAACCAGGCTAATGCTTCTTAGAGGTTCATGTTTATCTTTTGTGCATAATGAGATGTGTCACAGAATGGTATTACTTGATGAGGACTCTTAGTTAACTTGCCTCTTTTGACTGACATGTATTCAACTACATCTAGAGTGGAAAGCATCATCAAAATTTGCCTGTAATCCCAGCTAGTAGGGAGGCGGAGGCAGGAAGAGTGCATTTCAAGCCTAGGCAACTTAGCAAAACCCTGTCTCAAAAAAAAAAAAAAAAATCTAAAGGGCTGGTGGTATAGCTCAGCGTGGAGGTCCTGGGTTCAATCTCCAGCACTGCAAAGAAAAAAAAAATTATCTCCTATTTCTTGGGTTTCCCCTTTCAAGAATTTTCAAAATTTCTCTCACAAGCAGCTTCAAGAAAATCTTTGCTAATGCTGTTCTGTGTTTTGCTCTCAGCTTAGACCTTAGGATTTTCATGATTGACTTTTAAGTGAAATCTCGAAAGTGAAGGTTTCATGTAATTACTGGAGTTGCACATATGAGACACTGAAGTTTATGCTCGTTTGAAGCTGCATAATGAAGCCTGCACTTAAACCTCTGCCTATATCTTTTTTTCTGGTTACCTCTCCAGCTTGCACTGAATTCATTCCTCCCTTGTGGAGAGTCACCTAGAAATGCCACGCTGACACAGTCTTCTAACACACGAGGTTTGAGTTTTCCCTCGCTTATCAGTTTTCACCAGTTTTAAGTTCGTATTTTGTAAACTTTGTGTTTTAACCACTAACTTATATCTGCAGATAAAGAGAAAATGTGAATAGTTGCACATCTTAAAAATTTTAATGTAAGTGAAGGACAGCAAATCAATCAAGACTAGAATTTTCATTATTTTGTGTTATGGGACAGCTCAACATGGTGAGATTAAGAATTACGGTAAAAAGTCAAATTAAATTTGAGATACATGGGGCATGTGCACATGTTTGTGGGTATTCCCCTATGCGGATCAGAATCAAAACAAACAGCCAACAAGAAGACTAGCTCATATTTGAAAGTACATGCTGAGCATTCAGGTGAAAACCCTAAATCTGACACTTTTAGAGGGTTGATGTGATGCCCCGAATGGAAAATTGCACATCGGACTTCATGTGATGGGTCACAGTCAAATGCATGTGCACTAAATACAGTGTATAATATGACCTTGGGCTTTGCATACAAGGTGACCAGGAAACAAATGAATTCCATGAGTAGACACCTGGGTCACGGGGCTAAGATATCTCATTAGCTCTATGCAAATAGCCCCAAATTCAAAAGATTTGAAATCTGAAACACTTCTGGTCCCCGGCATTTTGGATAAAGACCATGTGCTGGAGGAGGTGTTGAGGTCTTGGGAAGAAATGCCTCTGGAGCACAGGTTCGTGAACTTTTGTTGTGAAAGAGCCAGAGAGCAAATGTTTTAGGCTTTGTGGGTCATATCCATTTCTGTTATATATTCTTGTTTACAACCCTTTAAAAGTCATTTTCAGCTCCTCATGGGCTGCATCCAGACAGGCTGAGTGCCTGTCACCTCTCTTGTGGATCACATCAGTGGTGTTAGTGTAATCTCTTCTCAACGCAAGAGTTTTTATCACCAGCCACTACACATAACCACGCTCTCCTGAGTTTACAAGTAATAAACTGAGAACCACGCTCTGACAATGTCGCTTCTAGGTCCAGGTGAAGCTTTAACTGGTTAAATATTGAACCAAACAGTATCTGAGTTCCAGCAATGCTCTGGAAGGTGCCTCATGGATCACTTTATGGCTCTGTATCTCCCTTGCACGCCTACATATACCCTGAGGCACTCACAAACCCCACTTAGAGAACAAAAAATGTATCTGCTTTGACAGATACATTTTCTGATTTTTCTCTGTGAAGAGACAGAGTTAATGGGAACAGAGGAGAACCACTGCTACGGAAAAGAGGAGAATGTTGCCTATAAAAATTAAAATTGAGTTTTACATCTTGCTTAGGAGCATTATTTGATGGCTTTAGATTTCCCAGGGACCATAAATTATCCTCAATTGGGTGTTTATGATCTATGAAAGGCAAAAATTGCATAATGACTCAGTGGGTTTTATCATTGCTGCTAGGTTAATTCTTGGTTAATCTCCTATCTGGGAAAATTAAACAGACTGTTAATGCTCTCTCATGATTTGAAGGATCCAAAAAACAACGGAGCTAACTAAAGGGGTGGGAAAAGCAAACAGAATCACTTTGTTGTTTCTGTGAAAGACATGAACCCAGAGGTCAATTTCTAAGAACTGAAGGAAGCCCTGAGCTCCTAAATTTAAACTCTGGCAAGGAGCAACAGCAGGTGAAAGAACAACACACAACTGAGACATGTGGTTACTTCCCTAAAGCAGACACAGTGAGAGCTAAGCAGAGGCTGAATCTCTGAATCCAGGGTGCAGGTGCCCCCCGACCCTCCCACAGAGTGAGAGCTTCCTCCCCCTCTCACTAGCTGATGTTTGCTGCTTTGGAGTAAGAGACTTGGTTATGAGACCTCAGAAGGGGAATAAAATTATTTTTCCCAGTAAAAATACTGTGATCTAATTGCCTAGGACATGGGTTGAGTCCAAAGCATTCTGTTTCACCTACCTAGTTGTAATTTGAGAGCAACGAGGGCCTCTGGAGATCTCAGCTGATTCCTTTTTATGGATCCAAAGAGTTTATGACTTGTCCAAGGTCACATCGCTTAGTGGCAGAGCTGGGACTAGAACCTGGGTCTCTAGACTTCTAGTATAAAGTTCATCTCACTGCATCACATTGCGGGATAATTTGCTCTGACAGATGCAGCCAGTAATGTCAGACTCTGTCAACCTTTCTGACCATCAATCAAAAGGATACTGTGAGAATACCACTGACTCAGTACCAACCCATGGCTGCCAGAGAAAAAACACAGCTCAGAGCACATGCCCTGCTGATCTTTGGTTAGCAATTCTGTCCTTGTTTATGATGGAGAAGGGCACTGATTATCAAAGTGCCCAGTCCTACTCTAGATCTATAATTTCAGGTCAATATATTTATAATGTAAATGACTTCATTCATAAAATTTTAAAAAATCACTCAATTTACATAAAAGTTTTCTGTCGTTTGGTTTTCAGGGAAAGAAAACACAATTTTAAGTATGTAAAAATGCTCACCATTTAGGCAGAATGAGTTATTCTACAATAATGACAATCATATACATATATATAAATTAACTGTAATTTCAGCTTTTGTATATTAAATTTGCATAAAAAGCGGATGCACTAGGAGTATAAATATTCTCTCAAAGTTTACTCAAAATCCAGCTGGAAAGTGTTCTGGGCTAAAAAGATGTCTAGTTATTTCAAGTCATGAAAGACCATTGTGGTTATGGAGGATACACAAATTATTTTGAACACTTGGAAATAATTTCTTGATTAAGCTTCCCAGCACTTCTGTGATAGACCAATGCTAACACTGGTTCCCATTATCAGTTTCCAGAATCTCTGTGACCTGGGAGAGATAGCATCAACAGAACCAAAATGAAAATGTGAAATTGGAGATTATGATCTGGAATTCTGATTTGAGAATGTGTATGTGGAAACTAAGTCATTTTTACTTTTATTGGAACTGTTTTCCAGACTTACTGTAGTTACTCTTGAAAATGCCATCAGTTTTGGATCCTAAAAACCGAAATTTATATCTGTAATGATTAATATCCTGAGTATCATAACAAGTGCCATCACTATTTTATGCCATCTAAAACTACACATGGAAAATGACATATTCATTTAGAATAAAGACTTAGTACTATGGAAGATGGTGTCTTTACTAGTAATAGCAGCAGTAGGGCTCTTTTAAAAGTATTTGCAAAATATAGGCTTAGAGAGAAATCTCCTAAAGGCATTGTACTAACTTACTGAAGGGTCTCACTCTAATGTGGATAATTCAGGCAGCTAACGAGTTCTCTAAATACAAAGGATTCCATTTTGGAGGCCTCCTTAGAGACATTTTGTTAAGAGAAAGAGATAGTAGGTGGCTTTTAAGGTAAGCAAATACTATAGTCCCACACCAGTTGGAGGAAAAAACACTCCAGAAAGAAATCAACTTTTCAATGGACATCTAAAAGCCTTACTATATGTCCTGCTGTTTAAAATGAAAAGCTTCTAGGTTAGACTTGTGGGCTCCAACAGCTGCAGCCAAGAGTACAGCCAAAAACATCAAGTGTAGCTAAAGGCAAGAGGGGAGTTGTAACTTAGCAACCTCAGCAGGAAGGGCTGTACAAGGTGGTCAAGCCCATTTCTTCTAGAAAGGTTCTGGCTGAAAGCTGCACAGCTGGCAAGACATTTGAGGAAAGGAAGGAAGTCCTGAATAGAAATGCAATAATTGTCTTGCTGCTTCATACAATTAATATAACCAACATGTCCTAAGATAAAAGCAAACCTCGATTAGATTTTAAAAAAGAAAAAAATTGATGTTTCAGAACTGCAGGTAACACTGTTCATGGAAAAAAGAAAGCTAGGAAAGAAAACCATAGTAGGTTATTTCCCTTTTGATACATGCGCGCGCGCGCACACACACACACACACACACATGCACTTCAATATAACCATATTTAGACATTATAACATGGTATCCAAAATAAATTCTGGGTCCATTAATTTTTTTTTCTTAAAGATCGCTTTTTTAAAGGAGAGAATCCTAAGGTTCTTTAACTGTGGTCTGGTTTGGTATTTGCTTTCAGATAAAGTCAAACAACTGCTAGCTAGACAACCATGAGTTGAGAATACACTATCTATAGACCTCAGTATTATATAATTTTCTTTTAAATATGGACTGAACTTATGAATGGAAAACCTGTCGGAGGTTCTTTTGGCAATAAAACTTTATTTTGTATTTAGGAGTTAGGATAGACTAGAATGGTGCATTTTATTATATGAAAACGTGAACACACTTACAAATAAAACTATCCTCACCCACAAGGGACATAATGAAATAACTACCTATTCCAGAGTTTATTTAAAATCCCTAAGTTTTTAGTTCAAGAAAGTCCATTCTACCACACTGTAGGATTTAACTGAACATGTTCTATCTTAAGTCCCATTCAAGAACTCATTCAAGGGGCTGGTGAGATGGCTCAGTGGCATAAGCGCCTGCCTGGCAAGCGTGAGGGCCCAAGTTCGACTCCCGGATCCCACATACGAAAAAAGGATCGGTGATATTGCTCAGCAGCACAGGCACCTGCTGGCACGTGAGGTCCTGAGGTCGACCCCCCGGTACCCACCAAAAAAAAAAAAAACTCATTCAAATATATTTACAATCAGCCATAATACAATCATGTGGCATCAACGTCAAGAACAGCAACATAACAACATTTAACTAATTAAAACCTGCAATCTCAGAGCAATTTTTTTATAAACCTTAATCCTACTTTTGAGAATTCAAGTCATTATAAAATGAATGTCTGTAAAATGTTTCTCCCTCTATAAATATGAACATTTTTATTAAATAGCTAATATTTCTATCAGATTTTTAAGTGTCTTTCTAGGCCATAACTACTTACAGACTATTGTTAAAAGAATAATAGCTGTAGAAACATAAACCAGAATGAAGTATAAAATATCTTTAAAGAATATTTATATTGTCAGAAACAATTAAAATTCATCTCACAGTAAGGTTATTCCAGTTTAAAGCTCAAAAATGACTTCGATAATATTTGGGGAGATTTGAAAGATTGAAGAGAGATGATTTTATAAAGATGCTTCACAGGCCAGCAACTTCTCTAATATGTACAACAGCAAATTTGCTTTAGAAAAAAGACATGTTGATGAATTTTCCTAGATATGTTTTCTGTCGATTGATAAGATATATTTTATTTAAAATTAGGATTGTCTGGAGTTTGGCGGATTTAATTATTTGTAATTACCCAGCTGTTGTCAGCCTGTGGCCATTTTATGACAGAGGTATCTAGTGTGTGGGTCAGGTTCAACTGTATATCTCCTCAAACACAGACTTAATGTGCTATTGATGAAACCATTACTCGAACCAAATTAAAGTCGGGGCTGATGTATTGGTCCATAGGGAGCTGTCAGGTATGAAAGGAATAATTAGTATTCATTGCTTCATACTCCATAACGCTCCAATTATTAATGAACTTCAACTTTTGGACGATGCTATATCTATCACAAGCATTTCTCAGACATTCATTATTAGGAAGAATAAACTAATACAGGTTTTTTAAAAAGCCCCCAAACAGCTGAAATAAACAAAAACATTATTAACAGTTGAAAACTTTCTGAGGGATGTGATTTTCTAGCTGGAGTATGAAAATGTTACTCCACCTACACTTGAGGAATATGTAAGAGCATTCGAGGTGAATATGACAGCTTTGCAATCTTGTGGGTTACTCTTCTTTTTCTTGTTTTCAGTATCATCTTGTCTTTATAATCGAAAGGAAAACATATTGGTAGCCCCACAGGTAATTGTGCAGAGAGAGTAATATTGAAATAAAAAGGACAGAAAATCAAGTAAAACGTTCATTTTTGAAGCTCAGAACTGATCTTCAATCAGAATCTATTGGAAAATTTACGAAATGTGCATTAGTTTGGGATGTGACCAAGGTAAAATTCTTCTGTTCCTGCTATAACAATGCAAATGGGTACCTGTTAAAAAAGCTATAGCAACATCTTCCTACCAAGTTTTTTACACTGTTTTCTCCAAATTTTTAATTTATTGCACTAAACAAAGAAAAATCCTATTTCTACCCATCAGGGCTCTCCCCCCATACCCCCCTCCAGTGTGTCTACATATTAAATTTTTTTGTTATTTAAAAAATAAGTAAAATGAGGAAATAAGAAAACACTATTTAAACACATTTTGTCAGATGAAAATAATCACTAAAATTTCCCATGTATTCAAATTATTTATGAATGAAGCTATTTTAAAATATAGCATCTTGAATTTTTAAATTAAAAAAATAGGAGCAGAAAAACAAGGGTAGTAAAGGAAAATGCAGAAGTAGCAAACAGGTAAAAGATCCTTCAGGATTCACAGAGGAGCTTCAGTCCATTTCAGTGTAAGAGGAAACAGACTTGTTAGCAGGTTCTGGAACAAGTAAGTGATGATAAGAGATATATTTTAGTCATCCTGGGGTTAGAGAAAAATGAGCAAAGAAAGGATGCAAAGAGATTACTTCAGTGGGCATGAAGAAATGAAGGCCCTGTGTTATGGCATGTGTCTAGATGTCCCCCAAAGACTCATGTGCTCATAGGTGGGAGTTTTGGGAGGTGACTGTGCGGTGGATTGACACCTGGTGGTCAACTTGTAACAACCAGCTGAACTGAATCAGTGTGGTGCTGGGTGTAGAAGGCCCACCTGAAGATTGTTGCCAACAACCTAAAGAGGAGAACTGGAGAGGAAGAGGTGGTGCTGTTGATTCTCCTGGAGAAGCGTGTCGCTCTGGATTTCCTGATATGAACTTGGCTGTTCTCATCGTTGGAGGGGCTGGACTTCATTGTCATGGATGGCTGTGGTTCTTTTCAGGGGGAGCTCTGGTCCTTTCCTTGAGTGTCGCTTGGCTCCAGTGCAGATTCCTCAGCCTGCTGGCACAGAACCTTCATCCAACTGTTGCAGACTTTCTAGCTTCCACCATGGATCTTTGGGCCTTCCCAGTGCAGATCCGTGAAATAGACTTGCATGAGACATTGTCGTGGGCTCTGGGCCTCCAGCTGGAGTAATGGAGGGCATTACCATGGGCTCTAGGTCTTCAACTGGACTCATGCAGGACATTGCTGTAGAATCCAGGCCCTCAGCTGGATGCTTTGGGTCTTTAGTGTGTGGACAGATTTCCTGCACTCTTTTGTATATGACTCTTTGGGTGACTATTATAAAATAATCTGATAAATTATGTGTCCTGTATTAAATTATTATGTGTCCTGTATTAAATTGTTTTCATTGCAAACCCTGACTACAACAGGCTGGATTCTACACTGTGTGATGCTGGGATTAAATTGTGTGATGCTGGGATTAAGGGTGCAACACTCAAAAGGCAGGTAACCTGGAAAGGATAAAAGGAAGAGGCTGCTGCTTCTTTGCTACTTCACTGCTTTGCTGCCTTCTGCCCATCATGAGCTATTTCTCCTCTGTGATGCCCCTTTGCCATGCCACCCTGCCTTACAGCAAGCCAACTATGAACTGAAACCTCTACAAACTGTGAACCAAATAAACCTTCCCTCATTTAACTTTGGGTGTCAGGTATTTTGTCTCAGCAACAAGAAAAGACAGCCTGGAAAAACATACTTTCCAAAAACACTGATGGGAAAATATAAAAGAATTAGGAAGGATGGGCCGGTGATACAGCTCAGCAGCACAAGTGCCTGCCTTGCAAGTGCAAGGTCCCGAGTTCAGTTTCCAGTACATACATAAGAAGAAGAAGGGAGGAAAAAAAAAAAAGAATTAGGAAGGAAATTAATCAAAAAGGTAGAGGAGGAAGGGTTAAACTGGCAAAATAGCACCCATAGGAAGCCTGGTGAAAGAGTACTGCATATGAATTTGGAAAATCTATTTAAGCATCTAGGTCTCCAAATATTAAACTTCATATAGTCAAAGAGCATCCAAAAAAGACACCAACCAGGCTTTTCCCATATTTCTCATGTAAAGAAAGGATACCCGCTATTCTTCTGACTCTATAGTTTCTCCTTAGATAATCACACCCATCTCAATGGCTTAAATCTTCTCTACATAGGTATTTCCAACGTACTTGTTTGGCCAAGATTTCCCTATTAAACTCCATACTCACATATTCAATAGTTTTCTTAAAGACTATTTTGGGAATGGTTGTTAAAAAAGTACTTCTATCTTTCAACGTCTAATGAAAGAAATTATTACCTCCCTCCTCACACTCCTGCAACACCCTCCTCCATAAATCACATTAATTATTTACTTAGCAAAAGACTGGAACTTATGCCTGGTCCTTCCTTTTTCCTTACCAATAATATCCAATTAACAACCATGTACTGATATGAACTCCTTGATCTCCCTTTGATTTGTCCTCCTCTGTCTCACTGTCACTGTTTCACTTTAGGCTCGGATTATATCTCAGTTGGGTACCAGCAATTGTTGGCTAACTGGACTCTGGCCTTGTTTAGGTCCATGCTCCTTCTATTGATACTTCACACTGCCAACAGTGCCTCCTTTCAGAAATGCAAACCTGATCACATTATGTCCAGCACGCATGAGAATCTTCATTAGCTTCCCTGCTGACTTATGCTCAGTATTCTAAGTGAAAATATGGAGACTCCAGGGAGCTATGGCTCTTTGGTGAAAAGCAATTTTTGTCCACTAGTGTCACTGATAGGAATTGCTCCCTTGCATGTGTGTGTGTGTTGAGAGGAAGAATTATCCATAGGAAAAGGCCAACCAAGGAAGTCCACATTCTTGGCCTTGCTTACTTCTTCAGTCTCATCTCTTTCAGTCCACATTCCCATGTCTTCTTCCCAATAGACTCTCCTCCTGACTGGGCTGTACAGGTTTTCCAAAACTGCTGGGTTGTTTCACACGTTTTGCTATTTTGTACTGAACCTCTTTGTCTACAATTCTCTTCTTGCACCTGTTTGCCTGAAAAATGCTGATTTTTTGAAACTCACACATCTTTCAAGACTCACATTAATTGTAATCAAATATAACTTTTTCCACAAAGACTTTGTAAGTCTCCACTGTGGAACTGTGGACTCCCTGCCGTATATATGTTTATCATCACATCAGTGACACTGCACTCCTTTTACTGTTTATAAAACAATATTATTGTTGTATTGCCATTTCCCAAGGGAGATTTAGCTTCCTTAAATGCAAGGTCTGGGCTGTACCACACTTTGAATCTGCAGCCCCCAATTCAGTGACTGACAGGATACAAAAGGGTTCCAATAGCATCTGTAATCTCTGGGTAAAGATATTAAAATATCTGCCTTGAAGGGTGAAGTAGAAAATACTAGAGAAATAGAGCTAAAACTCACCCAGACAAGTATTTGCTCCCAGACGTAAGTTTAGTAGCCAGGATTATTAAAAACCTCATGCAATAATTACCATTTACTATCTTCTTACAAAGTATCTTAAATTTTTTGGCCTTTTAAAAAATTCTGAAATAGTGCAATCAGTTCTATAAGGCCTGACAGAGAGTGCATATTCAAAATATTATTTTGGAATAAATTGTTATGGACTGATTTTATGGTAAAGTCTTGGTGCTCTAACTTTGTTCCAAAAATCAAAGACTTCTCAAATTCTCATAGATACATAACTACCCATACTGAGGAAAAACCATAACTCTTTGGAAATTTCAGATTATCCAAATATATGTGATGGAGAATCATCAAATCTCTTACACTTAAATTGTGCTATTGAAAGTTGAATTTAAAGCTCAGAGAATATATATTTTTCTGACAAAAATTTTTAGGTATGCATAATAGAGTCAGTGCCTTAATAATAAGAATTTCACATTAGTGACATTGAAGATTTTACACTGTATTTTTAACACATCAGACACAGCTACAATTATATTTATATTAAGAGTTGTAGTTTGTCAAGTGGCTTATTAGGCTGTTCTAAAAGCATGTCTGGGTAAATTTTGGTTTATTAAACAATTATAAGGTGTCAGTCACTCTAAATAGATTTACTGAGTGACTTATATAATAAACACCATACTAACTGGTTAGACTCAGAAGTTAGTCACTCTTAGGTAGGCCCATTTCCACTTAAAGTTGAAAGGAATAGTCATATGATGAAAAAGGAGATAGATACCTTAGATGTAGAGAGTAGGCGTTAAGAAGAATGAGTACAGGGAAGTTTAAAATTATACCTCTATGTAGAAATTCAAAACAAAACAAACAGAAAAAAAAAAGCAGGAAATCCAATGAAGTAAGTTCAGGAACTATTGATTTTCTGACTGAAGAGGCATAAGGAGATTTTGGAAAGCCACCATCTCCCTTGCGAGACATAATTATTATTAGATAATTATTAGATAGTTAGATAATTAGACATTATTAGATAATTATTGGAGACATAATTGCTACAGCTGACCTTTCACACATTCATAGAAAAGCAACATGATGACTCGTTGGAGTTGACTTCAAAGGACTGTAGGAGAATGTTCTGGAAAGTGTAGTGTCCCAGGAGGAATGGCAGACATTTGGACAATCAAATGTAGCTTACTGGGGGTAAGGCAGGATGTGTTTCCCTGTTGTTACTAACCTGTCAACTGCTAGTATAGGGGATCAGGGATCCAGTGAAGAACTCTCTTTTTTTGAATGGTTATAGGTAAGCATATTAGAAAAAATGGAGCTAGCACAGTACAGTTATGATTTTGTGGATACTATTACCCTGGAGAGATTGATTTAAAAAGCAGAGTGACAACTTAAAGTCTATGTGAAGAAAAATATTAAGTAAGTATAAGCATACATACTCAAAAGTGTTTTGCAAATTACCAAAGTTAGAGAACTGTCATTAAAAACTAAAAAAGGGGCAACCATTCTTAGATCAGTGACAATGTATTTTTGGTCCTTAAGTCAGGAATTGTGTAGAAAAATAATGTGTTAAATGTTGTGACTGAGTTTTCATAAGTAAAAAAAAAATTAAGATAATTAAACAAAAATCCCTTGGGGTGTGGAGAGACTGTTGGACAGGACTCCAATTGATGAATTAGGAGGCAGCTGCCTGGATAATTACCCAGTCCTTGTTCATTAATGGGAAGCCCCAATAATCTCCATAGTCTTATGGGAAATACCCCCAATAAACTGATTAAAAGGTTAAGTTTTCTAGAAACAATATAAGGTTTTCTCACAAAAGATGTTCTTGGTACATAACTAAATTAAAAAACAAGGGTTTTTCACATGGGTATGACAATTCATTGTTAATCTCATGGTGTATTAAAAGTATTCATGCTTTCCAGGTGTACCATCTTCTAAAATGTAAAACTGGGACTGTTTATGGTGATAGACCTTTTCTTTCAGATTCGGACATTTGCCTTTCTTTTGTGCTCCAATTAATTGTGATAGGAGGTTCATGTCAAACCAACATGAGGTCACCAGTCAGTAAAAATAACAAAAACTTATGTGATGTATATGCTATATATGCACCACTATACTTAGAGATGCCTGGAGATTGATTAAAAGAGCTATACTATGTCAAAATGGAAATTTAAGTATGTCACAAAAATGTCATCATGATTGTCATACTACAATATTATGTATGGTTTTGATTTAAAATTTTCTGTGTGAAATTAAAAAAAATCTACAAACAGCCTGAAAGTCTGGGTCATGCAGAGGATGATTTGGTCTTGGAGTGTAGGCACTACGGACTTGAAACTCAAACATCGCCAAGAAGATTCCAACTGATTATGCCTGGATATGAGGCTAAAAAAACAGATATTGATGATGAAAAGATCTATTAAAAGTTCAAGAATACTTACTTTCCTTTTTTAATCGTATTCCTCCCAAGCAGTGGGTCAAGAATCGGATCTATTGTTTCTTCGAGGTTTTCCACTAAGATGACATTTCCAAAAGCCAAAGCAGTTTCAATGGTATTCAAAAATCTGAAAATTCAACCAGGAGTGAGATAATAAACATAAATAAGCACAAGGACAATGTTCAAAATTATTTACAGGATTACATTTAATGTATATATTTCAATGATACTAATTTAGAAAAAAACATTTATAAAGTATTATTCTCAACTGGATTAGGCAGATATTACGCATCAGTTTGGGTTTTTTTGTTTTTTTTTTGTTTTTTTTTTGAGACAGGGTCTTGCTATGTAGTTCAGGCTGGTCCTAAACTCACCATGTAGCCTAGAACTCTCAGCAATCTTCCCTCCTCAGCCTCCCGAGTGCTGGGATTATAGGCGTGTGCCACCGTGCCTGGCCCCCAGACATCAGATTTTTGAGATAAATCTTACAGTCATAATTTCCAAGGGAATATTCGCTGCTTTTAACAATGACCAATGGTTGAAACAAATGTAAATGACTCAAATGCCATAAATTTAAATTCATTAGCTGGGTGTTGTGGTGCATGCCTGTAATCCTAGCACTTGGGAGGCTGAGGCAGGAGGATCACTGTGAGTTTGAGGCCAACCTGGACTACATAGTGAGTTCAAAGCCAGACTAGAATATACAGCAAGACCTTGTCTCAAAAAAAAGACCTCCCCACATTTAAATTATATTAAATGTCTTGTGGTTTTGTCAATCTTTAGTTTCTAAATCTTTTAATTCAGTCATGTAAAATGCTGAACTGTTCTTTTATTCCCACTCATCAAAAGGAGTCTCTTTCCACCAAAGAGAGTTTTCTCCAAGTATTCGATAAGAAAGGACTATACGTACCAGTTTATAACTATAAGGATTCCTTAGTTCACTTCATATGTGAATAAAAAGTGGTGGAGTAAAGCGAAATATTAGTAGCTCCAAAATAATTTACTTAACATTAAGTGAACACCAACAGACAGCTTTCTATTTAACAGACAATGCCGTCATAAAAATCCAGTGACAGAAAGTCTCAGAGCAGACTCGGTTCTCAAGAGTGATGCATGAAACACAACTAAGAAATCAGACATCCATTGTAGGCATTTGTAATCATGTTACGGGCCTACTATAGGCAAAGAATACATTGAGGACTGTGACTGTAAACACCATTAAGCCCATGGGTGTGGCTGGCAATTCTTGCGTTACCATATGCCAACTACTCTAGAGAAGGAATATAACACACATTTTCATTCTTAGCCTTAGGAAATTTAGTTATTTTTCCTTTCAGACACAATGTTTGTTCCAATCTTCAATAGGATTTTTTACCTTAAGTGACTGCTGCCTCACACACATGACTTTTCAATAGAGACACTTTATATGAAACACGGGCAGGCAAACGAATATCACCAAACTATAATATTTTAAGGTTGTAAAGAGGTCTAACAAATGCCAAGACTTTATAAAAATCAAGACTTTATGACAACCCATTTCATAACAGCTAAACACAAAGCCAACCACTTCAGAATTCACATACCCTTTCTGGCCTAAATGTGTGACTTTCAGGTCAGTCCCGTACTTATTCTTGATCCACTTAATTCCCTGTTGCTGGGGATCTATCATGAGGGGCCAGCGTTCACAGTGTGTTAGGATAGCGGCGTTTTCAGTTGACATCCTGTCACTGGGCAGTCCCTCATTACTCCAGGTGGCAACTGTAGCATCATCCGTCAACATGGCAACCACGTCCAGGCCTCCCGTTATCGGGATGGAAACCTTTAAAATCAAAGTTGAATGCCACAAATGGTCAGTGTGGCAGAGGAAGAGGAGTTGGCTCAACAGGTGAAAAGGGAAGAGACCCAAGCAAAGAGAAAGTGACTCCATGGAGTAGATGCCAATTCTCTGTGGACTCCTAGAAGCCAAATGCAACTCTTATCGTGAGATACAATTTGACCTTTTGACCCATTATTTGCCTCTCTAAATCCTATTAATTGTGGGATTTGACATCTGGTTTACTGTGCATCTACTTGGCTTCAACTGAAAGGCACTCATCCTACACCTACATCTACAGCCATTTTAACAAAGTGAGAGGGAATTTTGGCACTAGGAAGAAAGGCAGGAAATCAGACATTTATTTGCCTATGAAGCAATCACCCCACATAAGCAAGACCTAAATGCAATATCTTGCTCAGACATTCTTCCTGTTTTGACAGGCCAACACTGATGGTTTCTCATCGTGGGGTGGGTTTGTGAAATGTTCTCAGTCCACTGAACTCCGTCAATTTCTCGGTGGGCTGAGAACTCAGATGGTGACCTCTGCTCTCACAGGAAACCCCTAAGCTTAGACTGCACTGCAAAGGAGGGTAGTGTGAGGAGGAGAGGAGCCAGAAGGGAAAAGAGAAAGGATGGGGAGAGAAAGAGAGAGAGGGAGGGAGGGAGGGAGGGAACCAGGGAGGAAGGGAGGAAGAGAGGAAGGGAGGGAGGGGGAGGGAGGGGGAGGGGGAGAGAAGGGGAAGGGGGAGAGAAGGGGAAGGGGGAGAGAAGGGGGAGAGAAGGGGAAGGGGAAGGGGAGAGAGGGGAGTTAAAGAAACCTACTTTAAAGAACAAGGACCATTCTTCATGAAAATAGATAAGCTTAAAAAAACTACACAAGATTGTGGAAAGAAAGCATTCATTTACTCTTTCAGTAATCAATCCCCAAACATTTACTGAGGGTCTCTCATGTGTATGAAATACTGTCTGCAGATGCCAAAATAAACAGGATAAATAAAGTGCCAGTTTCTCAGCAGGAAAAGGGCTGGGCAGGAAACGCACTCCCTGGGCGAGTGCAAGAAGAGCCCCACCTATAGTATGCAGAGGAGGCAGCAGCAGCACAGCAGGAGTTTTGTTTCTTGGTTGGCCACAGAGCTTCAGCAAACAAAAAGCTAAAAGGATGCCCACAGTAAGGCTGGAACACAATTGCATACCAATATAGGAATTGTAGTACAATATTCCACTGTCCCTAATTACAATGTTGCCTTAAAAATGAATCAGGGCTGGGATGTGGTAGAACATATGCTTAGCATATGCAAGACTGGGTTTCATTCCACCCACACACACACACACGGAGGATCAAGCCCTGTCTAGTGATATGAGTCTTGTATCTGATTTAACACAGTTTCCTTAAAGATAAAAACAATTTGCTCTCTGTAGAACAGGTACCATCCCATTATCAAGGTATCAAGATTTAGATCTAAAATGTGCCCTCAATCAGAGGTGGGGCTTTTGGAGGGTGAAACTCTATACCCGTTCTTTCCTTCCCCAGCCCCCAGCAACTGCTGTCCCACTTTTTGTCTTTAGGGAGTTTGATTGCTCGAAGTACCTCATGTAAGTGGAATAATACAGTATTTGTCCTTTAGTGACTGGCTTATTTCAGTTAGCGTCCTGTCCCCAGGTTTATTCGTGTTACAGCATGCATCAGAATTCAGTTTTTAGGTTTAACAACATTGTGTGTATACCACATTCAAAAAATCCATTCGTCTGCCATGAACACTTGGCTGCTTCTACCTCTTGGCTGGTATGAATAATGCTTCTATGTACGTGGGCATACACACATCCATGTGAACCTCGATTTTTACTTCTTTGGTGTATATACCTAAAAGTGAAATTGCTGGATCATATGTAATTCTAGGTTTATTTTTTTCCTGGAGTCTACTATATTTTATCCACTGGCTTCTGGCTAATCAGATCTCTACCCAGCCTAAGCTGCACCCCTCATTCTTTAATTGTCCTTCTGCCTGTCCCATGACCTTCCCTTTGTGGCCTCCTCCATCTTCTGGATTATTTGCCTGTAAACCTGATGCCTTGGCTGGATTCAACATTCTCTGTCCTCTTTTCACTCCAAGACTTTGAGTGCTTGCGATGCAAACTTTATTATTGTGACTTCTATAATAATAAATCAATAACAAGGACTTGATTAAATTCCTTTAGTGACTCCCTATGCTTACATAACACTCAAACTACTCTTCTTAGTTTATAATATGGAAGTCATAATGTGGACTCTTAAGAAATTCATCTATATCGCATTGTGTACTTTTCACCTATATTGCAAAACTAGTAGTGAGACAATGTTATAACCATTATAAGATGTATCAGTTCACCCACATTTCCTTTTAATTTATTGACTTTTTAATACTTCACCTGAAATGCTTTTATTTGCTATGAAGCTATGAAGCAGTGCCTAATAGTACTTTTCCCCAATATAATCAGTTATTCTCACCCCCTTTACTGAATAATTCATTACTTCCCATACTGATAATGCAATGTACATTTTAGCATACAGTATATTTATTTAAAAAGTATGTATTGACATGGTGGCAGTTCCTCAAAGTAATGAACAGAGTTAAAATATGATCCATCAAACGTCAATTCAAGTCTATACCCAAGAGAAATGAAACATGTCCACGCACACTAAAAACTTATACATAAATATCCGAATGGTCACAGCAGTACTTATAATAACCAAAATGTAGCAGCAAATACAAATCCATTGATGAATGGGTAAGTACAATGTAGCTCATTCATATAACAGAATATTATGCAGGTATAAAAGGGAGCAAAGTGCTAATCCAAGCTACACATGTATACACCCTAAAAACTTGCTCAATGAGGTCAGTCATATAATATCACATATTTATGGGTTCATTTATATGAAATTCCACAGCAGGCAAATCTGTGGACCTGTACAACAGATTAGTGGCTGCCTAGGACTGGAGAAAATGGGGTGATTGGGCGATAAGTGATACCTAACAGGTATGGAGTTTATTTTGGGGGTGGTAAAAAACGTTCTAGAATTCTTACTGATGATGGATGCACAATTCCATGAATATACTAAAAACCACTTAAATATACTTTAAATTATAGTAAATTATATGGTATGTATATCATATCTCAATGAAGAAGACACAGAAACCGGCCCCTCCCATTGCAGATACTGGGATCCAGGTAAACAAAGCGGGAAGGCCCAGTGATGGGTGGGGACGTCAGCCACACAGTAGGAGCCCCAGCCAGGATGCCCAGGATGGACAGGTGGGACTAGTGTGTGAAACTGTCAGAAGCAACAGTAAGAATACAAGCCAACAGGTGTTAAACCAGCACTGTGCTTGGGACCAAAGACACACAAAATAGAAGCAGGCAGGTGGGGCTTTCCCTTTTTGCTCTATTTCTTCTCTTTTTCTTTTTTCTTCTCTCTTTTTTTTTTCTCTTTTCTAAATAGCTGGGGAGAAATCCAGCCAAAGAAAACTAATCCCAGCCCCCAAACCCAGAGACCAAGTTCAGACAATCCCTTGCTTACTCCTTCATTCTTTCTCTTCTGCCCTCTTCTCTAGTGTCCCAAAGCTTGCATGATCATCTTTTGTCCTCCAGCCTGGCTTCTACTTTTTCAGTTAACTTTGTTTTATCCATTGTCTTTCTTAAATTTCCCCACCACAGGGTAAAACCACTCTACTGAGGGGAAACACTTTGCATACAAGCTCCCAATTTACAATCGGTTCTGTAATATAATTGTAGATTTTGCTCCTATGGTTAAAGGTACAAAATTAATAGTTACCACAGGTTGTCAGTGTCTAAACTGTGCTAGATGCTGTTGTTATTGCTAATTATACTACTTTAACTATGATGTCATATCTTTTTTTTTTTTTTTTTTTTTGTGGGTACCGGGGGGCCGACCTCAGGACCTCACGCACCAGGAGGCGCCCATGCCACTGAGCGATATCACTGGCCCCTTTTTCGTATGTGGGTTCCGGGAGTCGAACTCGGGCCCTCGCGCTTGCCGGGCAGGCGCTTACACCGCTGAGCCATCTCACCGGCCCCATATCTGTTTTAATCAGTTGTTCTCACTTCCGTAACAATACTGGGAAACTGGGGTAATAACCTCACCACAGCCCAGCACCAAAGGACGGGGGACTGAGCCAAACAGATACCAACATCTCACTCTTAATAAATTAGAAAGGTAGGATCTTGGCACAGACACAAACCAAGAACCTCCTACACACAGAAGACATCCCTGAAGAACAAACCTTACCTAGAGAGGCCTTGATATTAGTGATAGAGCTACCTATTACAAACACTTACAAGGATCAAGACAGAAAACAAAATAAAAACTTTTGAAATAGAAAATGACAAGACACAGAAGCAAAATGCAACCTCAGACCTCCAGCCCACCCAGAACAAATCCAGGAGACAACGAGATAGAGGAAAATGGAAGACACACATTTGACATTTCTGAAATGATGGCAACTGAAATAAAGAAACAAATCCATGAGGCTATAGAGGAAATCAGATCAGAAATAATCTCTCAGGTAAAAAAAGAAATGTCAACATTTATAAAGGAATTGCTTAGCAAATCTAGAGTAGAGATAGATTAAAAAAAATAGACAATGATAGGTAGAGGATGGAAACCGTGAATGATGTATATAGGAAAAAGACAGAATGCATGAGATGGATTCAAACAGATATCCAGGAAATTAAAAATTCCATTGAAAGCTGGCAAAACCACTTGAACAAAACTGAAGACAGACTTTCAGACCTTGAAGACAGAATCGTGGCTAGCAATCATGAAAAGAAAGATCTCTTAAAAATAAAAAGGGATCAAGAAATAACAATTCAACAGCTGCAAGACAATGCAAAGAAAAATAATATAAGACTGACTGGTGTCAATGAAAAAGCAGGAGTCAACACAAATGACATAAAAAAAAATATTTGCAGAAGTAATAGCAGAAAATTTCCCAATTATGGGAAAAGAATCTGACATACAGATAAGTGAGACACACAGAACTCCAATTAGCCATAACCAAAATAAATCTACACCCAGACATAATAATCAAGATCCCAGAAATTCAGCCCAAGGACAGAATATTAAAAGCTGTTAGAGAAAAGAAACAGATCATCTATAAAGGAAAGCCCATCAGAATCATGGCAGACTTCTCAACACAAACCCTCAAGTCAAGAAGAGCTTGGAGTGAAGTATTTCAAGCCCTGAAAGAAAACAACTTCCAACCCAGATAGATGTACCCTGCAAAACTATGTTTTGAAACTAATGGAAAAATAAGATACTTCCACGACAAACAACAACAGAAGAAATTCATGGCCACCAAACCAACACCACAAAGGGTACTGAAAGATATTCTAGACAGAGATAAAAATGACCACAATTCCAAGAACAACAACAGAAAGAAACCACCAAGCAGGGCAAGCAATTAAACAGAGGGGAAAAGAAGGGAACCAACAGAAGGTAAATAACATGACAAAGATAGCCAATTCATATCAGTTATAACCATCCATGTAAATGGCCTCAATTCACCAATTGAAAGAAACAGACTGGCAGAATGGATCAAGAAACAAGATCCAACAATATGCTGTATACAAGAAACACATTTAACTGAAAAAGAAATTCATGGACTGAAAGTCAAAGGATGGAAAACAATCTTCCATGCAACAGGAACCCAGAAAAAAGCAGGGGTAGCTATTCTGTTTGCAGACAACGTGAACTTCAAACCAAGAATGATCAAAAGAGATAAAGAAGGTCACTACTTACTTGTTAGGGGAAAACTTCAAGAGGAAGAGATAGCAATCATAAATATATATGCACCAAATACGGGAACACCCAACTATATAAGACAAATATTAATAGACATGAAAAATCAAATAAGCAATAACACAACTGCAATGGGGGACCTTAATACCCCATTGTCACAAAGAGAGAGATCAACTAGACAAAAAATCAGCAAAGAAATAACAGAATTGAATGAAACCTATGAACAAATGGACTTAGTAGATGTTTACAGAGTGTTCTACCCAATGACATCGAATACACATTCTTCTCAGCTGCATATGGGACGTTCTCTAATAGACCATATACTAGCCCATAGAACATGCTTAAGAAAATGCAAAGGAATTGAAATTATCCCAGCGCATTATATGACCAAAGTGCAACGAAATTGGAAATTAATGACAAAAGAAACTGCAAAAACTGCATAAATACATGGAAATTAAATAATATCCTCTTGAACAACCAATGGGTTACAGATGAAATTAAAGAAGAAATTAAAAAATATCTACAATCAAACAAAAATGCAAATACAATTTACTGGAACCTGTGGGACAATGAAAGCAGTCCTAAGAGGGAAATTTATAGTGGTGAACTCTGACATCAGGAAAACAGAATGAGCACAAATAAACAACCTAATGCTCCACCTCAAGCTTCTAGAAAAAGAAGAGCAAGTCAAGCCCAAAGCCTATATAAGGGAGGAAATTATAGAGATCAGAGCAGAAATTAACACAATTGAGATTAAGAAAACAATACAAAGAATTAATGAATCAAAGAGTTGGTTCTTTGAAAGAATAAATAAAATTGATAAGCCCCTAGCCAACCTTATCAAAAAAAGGAAAGAAAAAACTCAAATTCATGCAACAAGGAATGAAAAGGGTGAAATGAATATAGATCCTGTGGGAATTCAGAAGATCATCAATACCTACTTTGAAAATCTTTACTTGCATAGGACGGAAAACACAGAAGAAATGGACAGATTCCTAGAAATGTATGAATTACCAAAGTTGAATCAAGAAAACATAAAAATTCTGAATAACCCAGTATCAGTTAATGAAATTGAAAGTGTAATTAAAAACTTACCAAAAAAGAAAAGTCCAGGCCCTGATGGATTCACACATGAATTCTACAAGAAATTTAGAGAAGATTTAATGGCAATACTCCCCAAACTCTTTAATGAAATTGAAAGGGAAGCAATCCTCCTTAACTCATTCCTGGAGGCAAGCATTACTCTGATACCAAAACCAGAGAAAGACCCAACCAAAAAAGATAACTACAGGCCAATCACCCTAATCAACACAGATGCAAAAATCCTCAATAAAATACTAGCAAGCAGAATGCAGCAAATCATCAAGAAGATTATACACCATGACCAAGTGGGATTCATCCCAGGAACGTAGGGATGGTTCAACATACACAAATCAATAAACGTAATACACCATATCAACAGAGCCAAAGACAAAAATCACAGGATCATCTCAGTAGATGCAGAAAAAGCTTTTGATAAAGTCCAACACTCATTCATGATAAAAACCCTATAGAAAATTGGATTATATGGTCTTTACCTCAATCTAATAAAAGCCATCTATGACAAACCAACAGCCAACATCATACTAAGTGGACAAAAACTGAAAGCTTTCATTCTAAAATCAGGAACAAGACAAGGATGTCCACTGTCACCACTCCTATTCAATATAGTTCTGGAAACATTAGCCGGAGCAATTAGACAAGAGAGAGAAATAAAAGGAGTAAGGACAGGAAAGGAAGAAGTTAAATTATCATTATTCACAGATGACATGATACTCTACATAGAAGACCCCAAACACTCCACCAAAAGACTTCTAGAATTAATAACCAAATTCAGTAGCGTAGCTGGATACAAAGTCAACACTCAAAAATCAATAGCATTCCTGTACACAAATAACAAACTCACTGAGAGAGAAATTAGGGAAACCACACCCTTCACAATAGCTTCCCCCAAAAAAACAAAAAAAACAAAAAAACTTAGGAATCAATCTAACAAAGGAAGTAAAAGATCTACACATTGAAAATTACAGTACTATGAAAACAAGAGATCAAAAGGATATCAGAAAATGGAAAGATATCTCTTGCTTATGGATAGGAAGAAGCAACATTGTGAAAATGGCCATACTCCCAAAGCTGTTATACAGATTTAATGCAATCCCAAACATAACACCATCAGTATACCTCACAGATCTAGAGAAAACATTCCTAAAATTCATTTGGAAACAGAAGAGACCTAAAATAGTAAAGGCAATCCTGGGCAACAAAAGCAAGGCAGGAGGCATCACAATCCCTGACTTGAAATTATACTACAAAGCTACTGTGATAAAATCAGCATGGTACTGGCAAAAAAGAGACCTAAGGACCAATGGAATAGATTAGAAGATGCAGACACAACTCCAAACACACTCAGCCACCTTATCTTTGACAAAGGGGCCAAACACATTCACTGGAAGAAACATAGACTCTTGAATAAATGGTGCTGGAAAAACTGGCTTTCCACATGCCGAAGACTAAAACTAGATCCATGTCTATTACCATGCACTAAACTAAAGTCAAAATGGATCAGAGATCTAAATATTAAAACAGAAACACTCAATCTACTGAAACGCAAAGTAGATAGGAATCTTGAGGACATAGGGGTAGGCAGAGAGTTCATGAACAAAAACCAAACTGCACTGGAAGTACTTCAAAGAATCAACAACTGGGAGCTCATCTTATTAAAAAAATTTTTGCACATCAAAAGAAATCACCAACAGACTGAAAAGAAAACCCACAGATTGGGAAAAATTTTAGCCAACTGTCCCTCAAAGGACTTCTATCTAGAACATATAAAGAATTGAAAAAAGTCAGACCCCCAAATTCAAAGACCCAATCCAAAAATGGGCATTTGAGATGAATACACAATTCTCATATGAAGAAATACAAATGGCAAATAAATATATGAAAAAATGTTCAACATCATTGGTCATTCAAGAAACACAAATTAAAACAACCCTGAGGTTCCATTTTATTCCAAAAACAATGGTTATCATCAAGAAATCAACCAATAACAAATGCTAGTGGGGATGTGGGGAAAAAGGAACCCTTCTCCACTGTTGGTGGGAGTGTAGACTGGTACAAGTACTGTGGAAATCAGTGTGGTGATTCCTCAAAAAACTAGGATTAGAGATCTCATTTGACCCAGCTATTCCCCTTCTGGGCATTTCCCCAGAAGAATTAAAAACATCATACCAGAGTGATATACATGCATCCATGTTTATAGCAGCACAATTTGTAATACCTAAATCTTGGAAACAACCCAAACGCCCATTAACTGAGGAATGGATAAAAAAGATGTGGTATTTCTATGCAATGGAGTACTACTCAGCTATAAAGAAGGATAAACTCGAGTCTTTTATAGGTAAATGGATGCAACTAGAGACCATACTCGTAAGTGAAATAAATCAGACTTGCATGTGTAAACATCATATTGTCTCCCTAGTGTAAGAAACTGAAAGAATAAATAAGATCCAAAATCTATAATAGATATTGTGAAAGGAAAAGAAACTGCTCAAAAGGAAAGAGCAACTAGGATGAGGGAAAGGAGAAAAGGAGGAAGAGAAAATCAATCAATCAATCTATCTATCTATCTATTTTTACATATACATACAATATAGCTAAGATAATTATGCTACCAATTTCCTTTAGTTCATTGAAAAGAACAGTTTGTGCTTATATTGTTTGAACCATTCTGCATGCCTATCTCTTGTAATCTAAGCAACTACTTTGAAGATAACAATATGCAATACATTAAGCATTGTTAATATCCTATTATCTTGTTTTGAAATTCTGTATCATTGTTTTTATTGTTGTTTCTCTTTAAAATAATAAAAAGAAAATCCCATTCTCGAGTAACTTAGAGAACAGAGGGGGAATTTGGAGATAGTAAATACAGATCAATCTTCTCAAGCGTTTCACTACAAAGTGAGAGGGAGAAATGGTGCAGTAGCTGGAGGGCAGGCGGGGTCAGAAGCTTGTTAGTGTATTTGAGTGTATTTGTGTGTGTGTAATGAGCGAAATCACATGTTCAAATGCTGGTGGGAACAATGCAGTGATTGAGCACAGAGAGAAAAAATGATGCTGAGAGAGAGGGAGAAATGCTCTACAACTGCCTGCGAGGAAGTAAAAGGGGGTGGAAACTAGGGCATAACGAAATAGCAGCCTTAGAGAGAAGCATTGGTTTTTCCTCCTCCAGCTTCAGAAGGGAAGACAGCGTGCCTGAGGCCAGGTGGTGGAGAGAGGTGTGGTTGTGTTTATACACTGACATGTATTCCTCGTATTGAGCATCTCTCTACCTCTCTGAATGCTTCTGAACTCCAGCCTAGTTCTTGTTTTTGGTGCAGAAGCACTTTATTGTCACTTGTAGTTTTAGAACATATTTTAGTGTCTTCAGGGCACATGTCTTTTACTGTCCTATTCTAAATTATCTCGGCTGGATTTTTGTTTTTCAGGTATTGGAGATTGAACCCAGGACCTTCACACTGAGCTACATTCCCGGCCCTTTTTACATTTGATTTTGAGACAGGGTCTCATTAAGTCGCTAAGTTGCCCAAGCTGGGCTCAAACTTATGATCCTCTTGACTCAGCCTCCCACAGTGTCGGGACAACAGGTGTGTGGCTGCTCTTGAAAACATTTTCAATGAACTTTAGAATCACAGGGTCAAGTAAAAAATATAATCCTCCTTGGAGTTCTGGCTTGAATTGAGTTGAATTTATTTAATAAATAAGGTAGAACTGATGTGTTTAGTATATAGTATATACGAATAATATTATAGGGGCCAGTGAGATGGCTCAGCGGCATAAGCGCCTGCCTGGCAAGCGTGAGGTCCTGAGTTCGACTCCCAGTACCCACAGAAAAATATATATCATAAATTACTTAAAATGTATGTATTTCTGAGAGCACATTAAGGACAGTTGATTCTTGTTTTATAAAGGAGTTATTTCCAAGGTACTTTAAAGGACATGCTTGGTTTAGAGATTTATAAATCATACAAATCATAGTTACTTGCTACCTGGTTACTTAGGAACCATTAGAATCCCTATGACACTGAAGTCAAACTGACAAGCCAAAGACATAAGGAGATAGCTACCTAGGCAAGTATAGCTCTACAAAATATCCTTTATATTGAGAAACAAGAGCAGTTGCTTCTTGTGAGGACATAACTAGGAGAAATTAATTTTAAAAATTAGCAATAAGCAATTTCCGCTCCTACTGCTACCCTGATACAGCTCATATAGATGTGACTGTCTTACTTCATTGCCACTGAATTTAGAAGTAGAAGACAAGCAGCTCAGGAAAGGGGAAATTTGATTCCACGAGGTCGAACGTGTTTTATGCAGTACTTTCTGCCACATGTCTTAGAGACAGATAAACTGTCTTTCAGAGGATTTTTAAATGAAAATAATAATAATTTGGGGACATTTTCTTCCCCTAGTTCATCTGTGCTTAGTGATGAGTGGGAGCGTGGGCTGGCCGTGTTTTAGGGTCTCTCACAGTCTGCGCAGCACACAGGTACTGAAGAGAAGAGACAGACAGTGTGAGCACAAAACTCTGGAAATAGTGGGGCTACGGTGAAACATAGCCCACATCAAAATGAATGTATTTTTAGCAATATTATCATCAGAAAATTATCATTTTGCTTTGGTCTCGTTTAGAGTGTTTTGACAATTTGGGTAAGTGGTTCAATTTCATTATTTTTGTTTTTATGATCTTACTGAGGCAGAATTTGATTTTCGTGGTACCCCATATTTGGAATTTTAAGCAAATGGGAAAATACAAATCAATTGATACGGAATTTCCTAGAAACAAGCTTATCAGCAATTAAAGACCAGGATTTTTATTTTTATTTTTTATTTTTTGTGGGTACCGGGGGTCGAACTCAGGACCTCGCGCACCAGCAGGCACCCATGCCGCTGACCAATATCACTGGCCCTTTTTTTTCATATGTGGGTACTGGGAGTCGAACTCAGGACCTCACGCTTGCCAGGCAGGTGCTTATGCCACTGAGCTATCTCACCGACCCAAGACCAGGATTTTTAAACTCTAATTCTTCCCTAGATTTTTTTTTACCCATAAACCATAGATATCTATGATTGAAAGAACACGCCAAGATATCTGTACAATATCCATGCACTTACATAATTAGATTTTCTTGGTAAAATAAGCAGCTTAGGAATAATATCTCAATTGAATGTGTATCTTTTCCTTTTTCTTTTTTTTATTAGTACATGTTTGCGGTATAAGAGGATTACATTTAAAATGGGGAGCTGGTACATGCATGTAGCACATCTTAATTCTTTTTTGTTGTTCCCTACCACTCCTCTCCCTCCCTGCTCCTTGCATCTCTTGGTTCCCTTCTGTTATGGCTTGTGTATAGATGTTCTCCCAATTTCAGAGGTGCTGGATCTGGAGTGTGTGATGCTGGGATCAAGGGTGTGTGATAACTGAATTAATCCACTGATTGGTTTGGTATAGTTCTGGGTCTGAGTGCTACCCACCCTAAGAGTGTGTAGCCTGGATAGAATATAGGCTTCCACGCTCGCTTGCTGCTTGCTGCTTTTGCTGCCTCCTGCCTTTTGCCTTCTATGCCATGAACTGTTTTTTTTCTCCTCTGTGATGCCCCTCTGCCTTGTGCCACCCTGCCTTGGAGCCAGCCAGTTATAGACTGAAACCTCTACAAAATGTGAGCCAAAATAAATGTTTCCTCCTTTAACTTTAGGTCCTGGGTATTTTGTCTCAGCAACCAGAAAAGTAAGACACCTTCCTATTTGCAAAAGCTCTATCTCCATTTCTTCCCTCCAATCCTTAACACATTCATGACAGGGCCATAAGATGTATGTCTTGCTGTTGGATGGCTCTGAATCACCGGTGGTACATGCATGACTGTCCCATTGGGCACCATTGGACAATCCCATGAGTTGGTACAAGTTGTCCAATGGGACAGTCATGCATGTACTACCAGTGGTTCAAGCCGGTGGGAATGTGTTAGAGACCAGTTTTAAAGCTAAATCGGAGAAGTCCAATTTCCAAAGTAAAAAAATGTTCAATACTGATAGCCTAAGTTTGTGTTGTCAATATATGCCCCAAAGTGAGTCATAACAATAAGACAGTGGCAAGTTCAACAGTTTTGATGTCAGAAGTCAATTTTCCTAATGATTTTGGAGAGAGTAAGAGTACTCATGACTGTGAAAACAGAGGGGACTGTTACATAGGACAGTTGTCATATGATATAGTAACAAGGGTGACCCGGATTAACATAAGAAGACGCAGGTTTGGAGAAGCTGGGATT
Source organism: Erethizon dorsatum (assembly GCA_028451465.1). Lineage (NCBI taxonomy): Eukaryota > Metazoa > Chordata > Mammalia > Rodentia > Erethizontidae > Erethizon > Erethizon dorsatum. The sequence goes on from CM051835.1 coordinate 83,905,255, forward strand.
GAGAAAAAAGGAAAGAGAAGAGACAAAAACCTGACATTTTTGAAACTCATAATGCAGTAAGAATCAGGCAAAATTAGCAGACTGTCTTACCCTCCTCTATGAAAGCAGATGTGCTTATCTTATGGTGGCAATATTTTAAAGAACAGCATTGAACCTTTGGGGAACAGCACAGAGATAATCTCTTTTAAGACATCTTCAATATGAAAGCAAGGCTTGAAACTACAGACACATTAAATAATTTAGTTACAGTAGGATTCTTTTATAAAAATAATTACGGGACGTCTTTAATAATGAGCTTTCCCCAAAACATTCAATTTTATTTAATTTGCCAGCATTCCATTGGCATGTACTTATGTCATTAAAAAAACTACTGTGGATAAAATGAAAGCATAAATTCATGTATGGAAAGATGTTTGACTATTGTTAAATATATGCCAGAAATGGCTGAATAGTTAAGAACCTATTTCCATCAACTGAGAGGACAGTACTGCACAGAACACAGGGACCTGGAAATCAGGAGGTCTGCTTCTATTCTACATGACTGAAGTCATTTAAGCTTTCTGGGACTCACTTTTCTCACAAAGGATCATAAAATAGATGACTTCAAATATTCCACATCCTTGATTTCACTTTGCTTACGGCTTTGCATTTCAAATTTAGGGCAAGCTACTTTTATGTCTATATACAAAATGCTACACTTTTAATCTCAAAGTAGTCTTGAAAATTCCTTAACAAATGGCTCATAATATTAGTTAGAAAACAAAAAATGACACGTCATCCAATAACATAATTGAGATTTGATTTCTGTCATCATTTTTGTTAAATGTGTTTTTCCAACCACAACTCTATGTTGTTTTCACTTCCTTGTGGAAATCTTCAAAATAAAAGACACCATGCAACACACTAGAAACCTCCTCACGGCAGGCAGGATCTCCAGTAGTTTTTGTTACAGAGGTGCCTGGCATGCGGATAGGCACACATCCCATGATGCTCCCACAGGCTCACTAGGTAAAGAACTGTGCTTACCTTCTGCTGAAGAAACGGAACCCACTTGCAGTGCACCAGCTCCTGGCGGTACTGTTTCGTGAAGGACCCGACGTAAGACACGAACGCTGCTGTAAGGAGAACATCGCCGCACAGAGTCTTCTCCTGAGCCTCAAAGGACTGGACAGACTGACCCCAGCGGATCTTCTCTGACTGAGGGACGAAATGACTCACATGTAATTACAGGGTGAGTGTCAACTCCACAAATGTTTAATGTAATGACCTCACAGCATGGGTTAAGGCCTTCTGAACGGTCTCCAGAAGAACAGGATGTAACTGGCTGCCATGACTGTTATAACCTTTCATCTACTTAAAAACCATCATCACCGACTAATTCTCCTACTCTCTTCTGTGGAGTTTAGTAGGATGTAACATCAGTTCTTTAATGTCTTTAATCCTGACTGGGGTCCTTTTTGAAAAGCAGACAGTTGCTTCCTCAGAACTCAGCCAGAGCTGTGGCCCACAACAAGTGATGTTAGGATTTTTGTAGCTGTTGTTTTGTGGTTCTGGCGAATTAACCCAGGGCCTTTGTACTGAGCTACATCCTCAGCCCTTTTCCTTTTTTTTTTTTTTTTTCTTTTGAAACAGAGTGTCATTAATTTTCCTAAGTGAGACCTGAGCTTGCAGTTCTCCTGTCTCAGCCTCCCAATGTGCTGGGATTACAGGTACGTACCACCACGTCTAACTGATATTAGCATTCTTAATGTTAGCCTGGCTGGTCTCCATTCACCCCACTTTTCAGCAAGGGTCCAACACTGCCCTAGACCAACTTTTTTGTTTCTTAACATACTGGCTATGGGCTGATTACAAAGGAAAATGACAAACATTACTCTTGTTAATTAAAACATAAAGGTTAAATTGCCATTTGCTCTGAATTACTTTAATTAAAGAATTAGGCTAGTGCTGACTAAACTCAGTTTTTTTTTTAACATAATCATTAAATCAGTGAAGGAGGCTTTGACCTATGTAAAAAGATGGAAATCAAGAGTAGAAGGGCTAGCCTCAAAGACAATGCTGTTGAAGTCCTTGCATCTGGTAGGATGGTCATTTAAAATCTGATTTACAGGTTAAGTATGCAGAGCCCTTAATATTGGATTTGAATGAAACTGCAATAAATATGTATGGATTGCCTGAACTGCAGGACAATTCACTAGTACACTTTATTTCAAGGTACACTAAAAATTAATATAACATTCTAAGAATGTGCAAATTAATATGACCTAAAAAAATCAGCAATTTGGTACAACAAGCAAAGAAGAACCCTGCACAATTTTGCTTTTCTCATGAAAGAAGAAAGGCTGCAGAAGACAAAAATGCCACGTATCAGAAGAGACAGCAATGTGAGTTCCTGTAGGGCCATCCTGATACCCCAAACATGGATGTCGTGAAATTAGCATGTGAAATAGTTATCAAAGCTGTTTCAGGACATCTCCTTGCTTGCTTGATAAAGATCACCCCAAGTTATCTATGTAATTACACACAGAGGAACTTCAGCTCTGTAGCTGTCTTTTTAGAATTCATTACTTTTCTTCCTTGGCCACAGACCATATATTCACTAATTTTCAAGAGAAATCGCTCATTTGCCCACCCTCCATCTTTGTCGTCTTTGGTTTGTAAATAATAAACAATAAAGTGCACCCACCTCATTCTCCAAAACAGCTTCGAAATTTGCAGATTTACTAAACACAGACTTATTGGCTATTTAAATCGTCAATAATTTCACTATACCACCCACACAACATAAATCATTACTGACATCAGATAACAAGGGTTTAAGAGTTGGAACATGTCCTCTAATAAATTTCTAGACAGTTAAAAATCACTATAATTTTATTCTAATGCATTATAGATTGCCTGTAATGTCATTCTGGCCGGGGTGACCTATTTCTAATTTTGAACAGCTGTTCAGCTCAGAAGTTAGTTAATGATTAAATATAAATTGCCTGATTTATTAGTCTGAATGGTTGAGCTTCCAGGTCAATGCCATATAGACAAAATCATCACTCTTGATGCATTTCAGAAGTTAACTGTCTCCTGTTCTACTCAGAAAGAATTTATCCTCAAGGGAAAAGATCTGGCATCTCCAATTAATCCTTCAAAAATATATTTTTCCCTTGTTAACAACACAAGCCTTTTTCCTTTCATTGTCTAAATCATCAGTAATAAGTAAAGCCTTTGGGAAAACTGTTCTGTGTTAGAGACACAGTGTCAAGCCTGCTTTTACTTGATAAAACTTTGAGACACTCTGTAACTACTTCAGGAATAGCTGAATTATGAGACATTCTTTTGTCAGGTATCTCACAAATACTAAACACTTCAAACTGCTTAAATCTTGCTGTGTTAACTGGGAATAGGTGTTAAGTAAGAATAGTGGTGAAATTTCTCACCGGACCAAAATGGAATGAATCTTCAGAGGGCTCCATAAACTTTTTTTTATTAAAACACAGATAGCTCCCTCAAATTACCCATTCATTCATTCATACATTTATGAAATGGCTACTCACTCCTGGACATGCCAGGGACTAATCTCTATACGTGGGATCCAGTGGTTCACTGAAGAGATGAAGTTCTTATTCTTGAGAAGCTTATTTTCTAGTTGGAGAAAAAAAGGCCACGGATGTTCACACATACATAAAAAGTGTATGTAGGGCCGGTGAGATAGCTCAGCGGCATAAGCACCTGCCTGGCAAGCGCGAGGTCCTGAGTTCGACTCCCGGTACCCCCATTAAAAAAAAAAAGTGTACGTATTATGAACATCCACAAATGGGTCATAAATGCTATGAAAGAGCAGTAATGTGGAATAAGTGGAAAAGAGCTGTAAAGCTGTGTGTGTGTGTGCAGAGGGACAAGTTGAATGTTCTTTACCTAGGAAGGTCAGAGAACCTCATCTGATAAAGGGGACTTTTCAGCAGAGACCTGAGAAGTGAGGCAGCCAACCACGAGATTATCTGGGGCAGGGTGAGCCCCATGGAGGCACAAGCCAACAGCCACAGGTAGGGGAGCAAACAGCTACACAGGGAGGAGCAGGAAGGCCTATGGAGAGGCAGCAAGAGGGAAAGCAGTGGAGGTGAGGACAGAGAGGCACCTTGTCAATTTGACTGGATTAGGAGCCACCTAGGAGATTAGTAAAGCAAACTTCTGGGTGTGTCTGGGTGGGCCATGGAGGCATGGCCTTGGATAATATATCCACCTTTCTCTCCCACACTGCTCCCCTGCTCTTTTTCCCAGCTGCCAGAAACTAAGCAGCTTTGCCCTCTCGTATCCTTCCACTTTGATGTTTCTGCCCCAAGGAAGCTGACCATGAACTGAAACCTGTGAAACTGTGAGACAAAGAAACCTCTCTTCCTTTAAATTACCATGTCAGGTATTTTTTCCCAGCAATACGAATGAAAGATGACCACAACAGTTTCAAAGGTCACATAAAGCCCGTGGACTGTACTTTGAGAGAACTAATTAGCTATGAGGCGTTCTGAGCAAAGGGGTAACAGGAATAGACTTGAATTTTTGAAATGATCACCCCGTTGAAATGAGAGGAATGGACTTCAGAGGGCAGCGGTGGAGGCTAGGGAGGTCTCCAGGGAGGAAGCTGGTGGTGTGGACCAGTGTGAGCACTGAAGGGAGTAAGTGCTCAGATTTGGAATAGACTTGCAAGGCAGAGCCAACAGAAAAAGCTGATGAACCACCTGTGGGGCATGTGAAAGAAGGCAAAAAGCCAGGTGTAATTCAAAAGCTCATGGCCAGAAAACCTGGGGCAACGAACCTGCAGTGACTGAGAGGGAATGGACAGAGTGCATTCTACAGAAAAACTATGAGCTCATACACCATGAACTATGAGTTTCAGAGGGTGGGTGGGTTTAAATTTGTATCAAATTTGAGTTAGATTTAAAAAATTTTACTGTATTTGTAAGAAATAAGGCTATTGCCAGCCCACTCATCCCAATGTACATTTCTCTCTTTCTTGCAGAGAAATTCATAATTCTGGATAAGGTGGCAAGGTGTCCAGCCCCTCAAGATAAACTGATTGGCTGAGCCAGGCAATGATAACCCAGTTTTTTACTTTTTCAGCCATTTTTGCAGTTAGAAGAGATTGATTTTTGGGTAAAGAAATTTGAATGGGAGTGTGCCAGAAAGATTTCTAGGAAAATTTCAGTTTTTCTTATGGAAAGAGGAAACTCCAGCTGACACAGATTTGTTCCCCTTCTCTCTGGAGATCAACTGCCATTTTGGGACCATGAGGCAAAGCACATGAGGGTGCTAAGCATAAAGAAGCAGGAAAGTGGGAAAGATTGGGTGTCTGGCCATTAATCACTAGAATCAACACTAGTACTGGTCTACCACTAGTAATGTTTGTGATCTATGGAAAAATAAACTCCCATTTGTTTAAACCCCTGTAAATCAAATTTTCTATCACCACCAGCCACATGCATTTCTAATAGTGCAGTTACATACTTTTTAATTATATACTTTTTAGCTTGTAGACTTTATATATGCTTTTAATAGTGCAGTTGTACACTTTGTTTTAAAATAGCATCATTGAAATATAATTCTTATAACCATGAAATTTACCCTTTAAAGTATACAACAGAGTGTGTTTCAGTATATTCATACGTGTGTACATTTATCTTCACTACCTAATTTTGGGACATTTTTCTTATCACCACCCCACCCCTCCAAAAAACCCCTTCTATATCCATCAGCAATCATTCCCTAAACCTCAAACTCTTGCTCAGTTGCCAACAACTATTAATCTACTTCATGTCTCTACAGATTTGTCTACTTTGGGTATTTCATATACTTGGAATCACACAATATTTGGCCTTTTGTGTCTGGCTTTTTGCACTTAGCATGCTATTTTCAAGGTTCATTCATGTTGCAGCATGTGTATTTCACACCTTTTTTATGAGTAATTAACATTCATTGTATGGATATAGGATATTTTTTTAATCCATGAATTGATGGACATTAGGGTTATTCGTATTTTTGGCTATTGTAAATAATGCTGTAATGATTACTGGCATAAAAGCTTTCATGTGGTCATTTATTTTCATTTGGGGGGTAGATATCTATGAATGAAAATTTTCAATCATGTAGTAAACTTCATATTTAACATTTTAAGAAACTGGCCAAACTGTTTCCCAAAGAGGCTGAGCATCCTACACTGTAACTAGCAATACATGAGTGTTCTGGATATGTACCACAGCTGGTATACTCCACTGTCTTAAAGTTGATACAAAACAAGTAAATTCTGACAAAATATACGCTTGCCCTCTATTTTTATTGTGAACTATATTGAAGTCACCCCGAGTTGTCTATATATTAAAAATACATGACAGGTCACTTCCACCTTCTAGTAACTTTGACCCTCAGTATGAGTGATGATTAAATATTTCCCTTTGTTGTTGATTCTATCTCTAGTTAGTCATTATTGACAACAAATAATAAAATTCAAAGAAATAGATCTAAATACTTCAGCAAGAATTTTGGGGAAAAGAAGGTTAACTTGCCTCAAGTTCTCTGACAAGCTTATTAGCTAATTCAATCGTTTTGTTGGTTTGGTTCACCTCTTCTTGACACCGGACTTTCTCAGCTGTTGCTCTTTCAAATGAAGCTGTGAGTCTGCAAAGATGTTGATCCAGATCCTGTGTATGAATTTAAATTAATTTGAGTCATTTTTAGATAAAACATAAATGGCCCAGTCATCATAAAACATCTGTTACTTTAAGGGAAATGAAACAAACTGCTCTCTCTCCTTTGCCCTTTTTCTATCGTAAATATTTTAGGGAAGGAGGAAGAGGAGATAGTGACAATAAACCCATCATGGCTGCCACAGATTGTCTAATAGATCACCACATGCTCTTGTTGCCCTCCCTCGCCACTGGGCAAGGAGCAGAAAGGGATTGAGCCAAGTGTTTGTGCAGGCGCACTGTCCTCCTCGGCTCTTGCTCCTAAGCCTCATCTTCCAATACTACCTTTATTAACCACATACCAGTCTAGATTATTTAAAGAGAATGACCAAAAGTTGCATTTTTCATTAATGTTTACAATATAACAGGAAATATAAAATGACAATTTTATCAAATTTATTCAATAATTTTTCTGCATATATCTTTAGACATCCAATATACAACAAAATGTTACAACCTGGACAGTAGTAACTAGTCTCTTTCCAAATTCTTTTTGCATTATTGTCTTTCTTTGTGTTGGCTTTTTCTTTTCTGGTATCATTTCAATAAAACATCTACCCATTAAACATAATGGTGAGTTTTTATAGATTGTAGCACAAAATTAGAGTTTTTTTTTTTTTTTTTTTTTTTTTACAAATAAACACAAATTAGTAAAAGAAAATAACCTGAACTTATTAGATTTCACTACAAACAAACGTCTAAGGTGAATAACAAGGATCAACTGGTTAAAATGACACCTGCCCAAGTGATGCTCAGGACAGTCAGTATGTAAACAAATGTGCTCCCTGAGTGACGCTCCAGGTAAATGAAGTGGTTAACAACGGGTGATCTTATAGTGTTCATCTGCCAACTCATTCTCATTTGTTTCATATCTGAAGCAATGAAGAAGGGTGTTAGTTACCAAGACCCTTTAGACCTCCTCAATCTGACCAGACTTTCTCTTTTGCAATGTGGTATTGAGATTCAGAGGTGGTCCACTGTCTTATGGAAAGAACTGAGAGGATGTTTACATTTTGTGGGGCTTCATTTAGGAGACGCCACCTTCCACCAGGGCACAGGCAAGCAGACAAAACCATTCTGGACAAAGAGATGAAAGCCTCATACAAAGAGAAGCAAGATGAGAAGTTACCAGCCCTAGAGAGTCTCCAAGACAAGTCTAGGCAGTTTCCCATTTCTGGAATCTCTTGAGGCCTAGTCACACTTTTTTCCATCAGTCATGTGATCTCTTTTGTGGCTTAAGGTATTTTAAATAGGTTTGCATTACTTATAGCCTAAAAAGTCTTGACAAAGGTATCAAATACTTGAGAAATTCTCACTACAGCATCTTACTTTTCCAACTTCTAAGAGTCATAACTAAGACTCATAACATGGCTTTTGTGAACATATACAAAATTCTAAGAATGCTTACCAAGCAAACTGGTAAAACAAGCTATTAACAGACACTACCTATATTTGTCAACGATGCAGTTATTTCATTACTTATACTGCTACAGTAATACATAAAAATACATATATTCATGAATGTGTAATGTCAGATTTTAGACTAATATGAAAAATAAGATCAAATTTATGAGAACAGGAGGAGGCACACCCTATGAAACACGCATGCAATTGAAATAAAAAATTACAGATCTATGTTGGGTTGTTAATGTAGCTACAGCTTTATAAAACAGTGCACATGAGCTTTGGTATCAGATGCCTAGGTTCACATATGGTTTCTGCTACCAGCTATGCAGAGTCAAGTCAAGCTGTTTATCTGAATGCTATGCCTCAGTTTCACTGTCTGAAAAATGGGATTAACAATGTTACCCAACTCAAAGGGGAGTTTTGTGAGGACTAATTTTGATGATCCACAAATACTACTCAGAGCAGTATAAGCCAGCGGTTGTCGATAATTTTTGGTCTCAAAATACTTTTATATTCAGAACCCCAAAGGCCATTCATTGGTTATGCAGATTATATCTATTTATATTATTAGAAATTAAAACTGAGTTTAAAAAATTTATTCATTCATTTTAATAAACTCATTTTAGTATAAATCCATTTTATAAAAGCAACAATATTGTCAGAATAAAACATAATTAGTGAGGATGGCATTAAGATTCTTGCAAATCCTCTTATTGTCTTAAGAGTATGAGGTTCTTATACCTGCCCCTGCATTCTATCTGTTGAGATAACACATCATACGGCCTCTGGAAACCCTACTGTATGCCTGTTAGAAAATAAGGGTGAAAAGACAATGTCTTAGTATGATTATAAGAACATTTTTGACATCATAAGTCCTCTGAAAGGGTTCTAGGAACTCCTGAGGAGTCCCCGGGCCACATTCTCTAAATCTCTGATATAAACACATAATAAGAGATAGTACTGGTCACTAAAATATAGATTCTTGAACATATATACTAAGCCACTGCATTTTTTAATGAAAATTGGCTATTTTTTATTAGTGTAAAATATTCTGAAAATAATGAAAAAAGCTTTTCCTAGTACTACTCTTATTGCAGAAAGAAACATGAAAAACATGGAATTTTATTATTATTGAAGAAAATATACTTAGGAGTAAGAATCAAGAGGATTCTAATTCTTTTGTGCCTTAGGCATGTAATAAATTCTACATGATTAAAAAAAGAATTTGGAGAACATTATGTTTATATTTAGATGGTGCTTGGAGGCTGACACACTGCTCTCCTGTGGGTTACTCTGTTTAAGCATTCAAGCAGACAAGTATTACTGTTCTTCTTTCTCTTTTTTTTGTATTTGTAGATACTTGGACAAGCATCAGTTGAGAGATACACAGCAGTTCTACTTACTGCTCTGTGACAAATCAAGGCCTATCATCTAAACCTTCTGACTTCTCAACCAATGTAATGAATGTATTTAACACAACGGATACTTAAAAAGTCACAATTGTGGAGAGATGGAGGAAACACTTCCAGGCTTCCTAGTCCTGTCAGAGGTGGTACAGTGAGTGCATGGTTACAAGTATCCAGGTGTGGGTTTAAAACAACTTCATTATAGTCCCACTGCCTCTTTTCAGGCCACAGGGCAATGGGCACATTATTCACTTTCTGTGGGCTCCACCTTTCCTTGCTGTCGTCCACAGAACACACAGCCTTCTTTCATTGCTCTTTCATGAAAGGCTCTTTCCCCATCTTCCAGGCAAATATATCCACCTTTTAAGACTTGATTTGCAAAGATACTGTTCCACCAAACCCTTCCTGATGCAGAACTGACGACTCTATTTTTCATGCTGCAGAGGTCAAGTGGAGTGGGGACCAGGAAGGGGTCTTGGAAGCAGCAGCCTCAAAAGACTTTTAGAAGGAGTCAGTTGTCATGAGAGGGGCTGCCATTATCCATGTCATAAGGAGAATATTTTTGGGATTACTGACCATGACTAAAATAACTGTCATAAAAAGATGTCTTGTAATTATTGAACAGGAAAATAAAAGCGCAGTTTAATCCCTTCCTCATATATTGTAGGAGTCAGAACCTTGGGCTCTGCTCTGGAAAGTTGATCTTACTCTTCTGCCTTTGATAATGTGCCCTGAAATCTTACAGGGGCTGTCAGAAAGTACTCCCTTCCCTTGGTGCCAAAATGACAAGTAGTGGGCCCAGACATAAGCAGGTCTGCCTGAGCCTTGCTCTGTAAGCATGGTCACTCTGAGCACCGGCCTCCGGAGTGCAGTGGCTGCTAAGTTTGCCAGCTCGGGGACCTGTGGCGGGACTTACTCTATGTTAGGAGCATCCTCCCTCAGGTCCGCCTCAGCTCCCATTGCTCCTTTTGCTTTGCACTCTCCCTGGACCATTTCTATACACACACAATCGTTACACCAACCATTTCCAAATCTACCTCCAAGCAGCTTCTCTGTCAAACTGCAGTCCCGACTGTTCAACACCGACAAGTGGGTTACAGGCAGAGTAAAAACTGAGGTTTAGTAAGCATCTACTGTGTGCTGCACAGTGAAGAGTATGTCAACACACCAGTTCTCAGTAGCAATGATAGAACTCCTCCAGCTGATTTAAGCTGAAGGGAATGTACTAGAAGAGACAGGATAGTTCTGGTGTTTGTGGGGGGGCAGAGAACCACTGAAGGGCCAGGGGAGCAGGAACTCCTGGTGGTCTCATGTGGACACTATCTCTGGCGTACATGAACTCCTTTCAGTCCTTCATTCATCATTCAAATTCAAAAGATGGGGACCAAATTGGCAATGCTTATGTTAAGCATCTAGTCCAAGTAGCTAGAAAAGGAAAGGTCCCTACTGCTAAAAGCCCCACCTCGGTAAATCTAACGAGGAGAGAACATTCTCTAAAGATAAATCAGTCTTGGTTTTGCTCAAAGGTAGCACACTGGGGTAGCAAAAAGTTCAAGAAGTTCCCCTAGGGAGGCAGTTGTTACTGTCACCTCTTGACACATGAGAAGCCAAAGGGTTTTGTACCCTGCCAGAGATGTGCAGCCTCATCAGCCTGACTGCGCTCCTCCATGCTGCCTCAGCAGCCCCTCCCACTCACTGCCTCTATTTCATATTCCTCCACTCTCTCCACATCCCGACAGCCAGCTGAAAATCCACGTGGGCCCCACCACAACTGCTCCGGCCTGAGCCGAGGCCCTGCCAGGACTTGTTGCAGTTGCCTGCGAACTTGTCTGAGTGTGTCATTTATCCATTAAAATCTTTCAAAGGCTTGATATCACTAACGAGATAAAATTCAAATTCTGCAGCTGGGAGGCAGAGAAGGCCTTTGCTCATCTTTGAGTGGTCACCTTTCACTCCTCCCTGTCATTGCTAAGCTTCCCCAAAACGTTCCTTTTAGCACTGCTCTGGTCTGTTGCTGTTCCTCCAGTGTTCCGGCTGCCTCTTTCTGTTTTCCTTCATCTCTACCAGGGACCCTTTTTCCAGCCTAGTTACCCTAGGGACACCTAAGTACCATTTGAAGCCCATGTTCAGGACACCTTCCTGGATAAACTTCCTCTAATTTTACCAGGTTTGGTAATTTATTAGTGCTTTGTTCGCATTCTGTATACACTCACATTTACATGACACAGGACCAGAGTGACTGGGTTACATATTTGTAAAATTAGGATGGTGATAATAGTAGTTCCCCCCCCACATATTACATGCCAGGTACTATGCTAAATTCTTAGTATGAATTACTCATTTTACCCTCAAAATCCTACTAAGAAGAGGATGCTATTACTATACAGGTTGTGTATTCTTTATCTGAAATGCTTGGGACAAGAATCATTTCACGGTTTGGAGTTTCTCGGATTTTGGAATATTTGCATGGACCAGATGAACATCCCTAATTCAAAAATCTGAAATGTAAAATGCTCCATAATCCAAAACTACTCAGGCATCATATTGGCACTGAAAAAATCTGGGATTGGGAGCCTTTGATTTTTGAATAACGTATGCTCAATCTGTACCTATTTCACAGATAAGAGAACAGAGGTGCAGAAAGGTTAATCAACTTTTGTGGAGTTAAACATTAAATAGAAGAGGCATGATGTTGACCAGTAAGTCTAGCTCCAAATGCTATGCTTTTAATCATCATATGCTACCTTTATTCTTGTACTACCAGACTGTGAAAGTTTTTAAAATGCAAAAATCATAAATGATTCTACATTTCCAGTACAGGATTTAGCACACAGAAAATAAGAATTATCTACTGAATGAATATAAGGGAATGAGTTCATGAAAGATCAAATACCTTTCTCCTGGGGAGGGTCACACATGGCCCTGTCTGGCAGTGGGTTCCTAAGGTCGATGTGGGGACCACCACTTGGGAACTTCTTCAGCATTATAGTTTGTACTTACCCCAAGTTTTTTCCTGATGGCCACTAGTTTTTCAGTAGCTACAGTCAAGTCTAAGTTTGCTTGGGCTAATGCCTGGCGTTTTGGCTCTACGTCACAGTAGACCTGAAAATCCACATGGGTTCAATTCATTAGGCAATAGAGATGTAAAGAGAACAAGTAATCATTCAATCCTTTTTTGGCTGGGAGTTCTGCTAGTAACATCGCAAATTCACTCAGGGACTAGCCCTTTGTTTATTCACCACAGTGTCACCAAAGGAGGATTGGACATAGCCTTCATGGGCTCTCTGGGGCCTTCATTACTTACTTAGTTATGGACTTCAAGACATCAGAGCTACAAGAATTTGGATAAGTTTCTATACAGATCAAACATCATTTAAGATATCAGTTTGTCAAAGGTAAGGTCAAATCTAGCTAGTGAGGCAGAAAGTAAGCGTGGCATTCTCTTGACACAGTAAGGAAAAGGTGAAAGATGCTCACACAATATTATCTACACATTTGTTTTCTAAGTCACTGACTACTTGAAGTGTGTGTTATTTGAAAGGATGGTTTAAGAATTTGGATAGACCAATTTTTCTCCTGGTAGAGAGAGGAGGAATTTAAACTTCACTTCCTATTTAAGTAAAACACAACACAGTCACAGTCTGGCTCTATACTCATCTTTTTACTCATGGTGCAAATCGAACATGGGCCTCAGGTATTTTATCATGGAGAGAGGCCAGGTACCCACTGTAATCTGTCTAAACTCTTGCCATTGAAAGATTTCTACTAGCGATACAAGGATCAAAAGAGTCCTACTCCTGTGGGCCCCACAGTATGAAGGATATAACATGATTTTATGAGAACTACTTGGGGAATAACACCAACTACTATTGGGCCTTTTCTCTGTAATTCTATATTTGAATACGACATAGAAAAATGGGACAGCTCCTCAGACCCAAGGATTATACATTGTTCCCAATTTATATCCTGCAGCCTGCAAAATGGGATGTAGTTGGCAGACAATAAATGACTAAAATGAAATGATCATCTATTTCTGTATTGTCTCAAAGTACGAATTTTAGATTAGACCGTCTATAGGCAGAAATTTATTAGCCTTTAAAATACTGAAGCAAACAAATCGTTATTTCTTCACCTCACTATGCCTACTACAAAGACGGTGTGAATTTTTGCCTTGAGAACAGGAATTTGTTTAACTCAGTATCAATTTAGACTTGCAGTTATCAAGTCAACATGCATCAAATGCTTTAATGTAAATAAATATAATTTTTATAGGCAACGGGTTTTCATCTAATTAAATCAAATTAATTTATGGTCTTTGATCTGAAGGAGGTAATCATTTTAACCTAAAAGTTTCCAACAGCTACTTCCTCCTGTTTAGAATTCTGTTAATGCTGACATGTTCGTGTCTTATTCTTAGATCTACTACATACCCTTCTTCAGAAAACTAAGCATTAAATTATTTCACACTTTTTGCTGATCCACAAAATTGATGTTTTTGCTTTTGTGACAAACACTTATAAACCATCAGATTAGGACTGATACCTCATAGAATTTAATGATATTGATGACCCATGCACAGAGACCAGCTGCTGCAAAAGATTTGGTCCGAATCAGATTTGGATTGAACTCTGGGTCTTTCAAATACTGTTCATTCACCACTTTTAGACAGTTCTCTGGAATGTGCTCTTTGTCGTAGTTAATTAAAGCTTGCAAAAAATCATCAACCTGTAAAGCAAAAAGACTTATTGCAATGAACCCATTTTGGCTGCAGAGAAAATTCCAAGATCAAAAGTTAAAATCGGCTTTTAGAACTCATAATACAAAGGCAAAATTGGCAAGCTGCATTTATCCTACTGTTTGACTTTTTCAGTCTTTACAGTATGGAGTTAGAATTAGCAATGGACACTTTTAAAACCTCTTCTATCCCAGGGTAAAATATTCAGTCCCAACACAGGAGGTATTCACATTCTGAAGAAAAGAAAGGAAGCAAAGAAAACGCAAAACACGTACCGGAAAGCCCCTCTGCTTCACCTTCTTGTACATTAGTAACATTTTTCAAGCCTGAGAAATCCATGTAATTTTCTCCCTCCTACACTTAACTGCTTTCATAATTTTGCAAATAATTAGCAACCTTCCACCTGCTGTTGGCATTGACTTAGGTATGCCCTAACTTCGATCTCACCTCCAACTTGGCTAGCAAAGCTCTCAATCTGAAGAACACAAGCAGATCACATTTAGCAGCTAGGAAGATGGGATTTTGGCCTTGAACACTGTTTGCCATCAAGCATAACACAGTACTGAACACAGTACAGAAAATGTTAGGATTTTCAGCTTGCCAGGCCCGCTGATACCTTCCCCATGAAGACTTTAGCTGCTTTCCAACTTCGGTCTTTTGGCACTCTGCCCCGGGGAGCCAGGAGGACCATCACAGCTGCAGTAACATTGGTGACTGCATTTGGGGGGTTGGGAAAGGCTTTCAGCTCAGTGAGGTTGACCTGAAAATCACACAAACACACGGGGTCAGGGCAGGTCTGCAGAAGCGCTAAGTGGCCAGGCTGGTCTTCTGAGGCCTCCCATCGCTCAATATCACACCAGGCTCATTGTATAGCAGCTTTTTGCCACTTGGGGATTCTATTTTGGTGTCTCGGGGGTTCTTGCTGGACACTTTTTGGATATTCTAGAAACATCACTGTCCTTTTTTGCCTCCAAGAAAAATGATCCATTTAGTACCCAAGTCCTGCAGAGCCCTGCTTACTGAGGCCAGGAAGTTCTGTGAACACACAGGTTGTAAGGTATGTGTGGATACTCTTCTCCTATGTAACACACTTGCACTTTAGCCAGGCCTTCCCAGAAATACAATTCCTTAGTTGAATGCCTCTTAGTTTTGTTTTTCTGCTTTACAGGCACAAGTAAGAAACATCATCTTCTAGCATCTTCCATTACACTGCAGCGACTGTCAGCTGGGGTCATGTAGGCTGAATTTTCTTTCCTACACATAATACAGAAAGCTGGATTTGGGCTGAACTCAGTTACTTTAGTCAAGCTACTTTTATAAGACCATGAATTCCATGCTGTTTGAAGTATTCACAAGACCACAGGCTGTATACAGCAGGACTGACTTCTGGATGGGAGAAGAAGTTGAACTATAATGATGTCCTCAAAGATTTGTTTCAATTTTAATGTTTTATGAGTTTTTCCTTTAAAAATTTTTTTGGCCATACTTGCCACATTTTCTGCTCAATTATTCAAATCTAATAACCTTTATGTATTAAATTTTGAGGAAAACCACAAGCCAAGAAATTATCTTTACCCTGTTGAGTGTATTGAGTGCAGCGGTAGCAGCCACCAGAGCGGGCTCGGCCTTGAGTAAGTCGGCCTCGCATTCTCTCTGCTTCTGGGACACCTCAGTTTGAATGGCTGTCACCTAATTAGAAGGAAAAAGCACACAAACTCACATACAGAAATTATCATCTCAGCGATCTTTATTGAAAAGCACAGATGGACTCAGATGCACTGTTAATTCATTTGTCTATACTTTGAGCAGGTGAGAGATTTGTCCTAAAGACTAATTTCCCATCAAGTATAGTTTGTATATAAAGCTTTGTAAATGCACAAAATATATAATTGACAAATCTCAGAGCAAATGGATTCAAATATCAAAGCACCCCAAGAAGAGCTCTGACTCATTTAATTGCACAGTGCCACTAATAACAAAAACAAGATTAAGCAGCCATTCCTCTGTTCTTCAATTTTCTTTTTCAGAAAATCCCTGACAAGTGAAAATCCAGGCTGGATCAGTGCCCTAGACCACAAAATATTCTAGAATTTTTATCTAGCTTTGCTAACACTGATTATTCCTTAAGAACAGGTGTGCAGCTCTTTTGTTCAACTGGTTTGAAGATATTCTGTTTGATGGTCTTGGATTGCATGCTTAACTATAGTTTGAATTTTTGTAAAAATGAATTACTAACTTATCTGAGCACCTGGAAACCACAGAAGCAGGATCCCACATCCATCTTGGTTAACAGACAGTGACACTGATACCCACGTCTCGGTTGTGGGTCCCGTGGCCTCTCTTTAAAGGACGAACAGGGCACTGCCTCAGCCTCCTGACAACCCATATAATGAGGACACAGAAAAGGCATGGTGGGAAACTCAAACCAAACCAAACCAATATGCAAAGCTGGGGGCTTTTAATCCTCCTCCTCTTAGGATACCTATAGAATTCAAATGGCCAAATGAAGAGTGGATTTTTAGTCCTCAGCAGAAATTTGAGTTTCAAAGCTGTGGCACTGGGCATCAGGATCTAGACACCACTGGGAGACAGTTCCTGTGGCGACAGTGATTGTGGAATTATAAAGTATGAACAAAAGTGCATTTCTTCAGATGTGTTTGGAATGAGCAGGTTTAACCATACCATAAAATTAAACACTGCTTACAACAAATTATGTTGTCTACTACAGCTTTATTAGTAGTAATTACCCTTCTCCTGATTAACCATTATTTTGCTGTATACTGCACCTTTTATGAACATAATTGGTTCAGGGTAGATATGTGATCTCCTGCTAATACACACACAGCTACTGTTAATGTAAATAAGAAAACTCTGCATGCTTACTGAGAACCACTCCAAAACCACAATCCTTAAAACTTTCCAGGAATAGGCCATGAAAATTCTTAGGAATGTTGTATTTTCTGTGTGCCAGAGAGCATGCTATGGATGAAGCGTATGAGTTACTACTTCAGATTTATCCATCTTCCATGAGGATATGGTGAATCTATAAATGCTGTTTGTACCACTTGCAATGGAGTCATTAAAATCATTTTTAATAATTTAGGACCATAGATTTTTAGTGCTAGGAGAAACCTAGAAGGGTATGTCTATTAATGCTATTTCTATGACCCTGGGCACAGTCATGCTGAATTCACCTTTGGATTCCTTGAATATTATTCCTTGAATATTCTTCTTTTTGGTAATTTTTATAAGCAACGCAATCTTGAACATTAAAGAAAAACCCAATTGGTGAACTTATTTCTCATTCCCAATACCTCTTACCCTCAGGTACAATAATACTAGAGTAGTGACAATTCTGTGTATTTCAGTGGCTTTGTGAGCAACAAGTTGCAACTTCCTGATGGCTCTTGAGTAGTCAGCAAGTCTCAACCTGCCAACGGCAGAGAAGCTGTGGAGATGGCCTCACGTGTGTGCTTTCCCTGGACTTTAAAGCAGAGACAGAGAGAGCCCCATCCTTGGGAACACCAGCTATCTTCTGCTTCTGATTAGTCCATAGCTCCTTGCAGATATTCATAAAATTTTGTGGTGATGGCAAGGAGAGAATGAAGTCTCAAAAATTGCTTGAGTTGAACTATGGCTACCCAAAATTTGTGTGTGGCAGTCTTAACTCTCAAGATCTTGGAATGTGACTATGTTTGATGATAGGGCTTTTGCAGAGTTAGTGAAGCCTTAAAGAAGAGCCCTAATCCAATCTGCCTGGTATCCTCAGAGGAAGAAGTCTAGAAACACAAGAGATACCAGCGATGTGTGAGGCTCACGGAGGAAGAGCCATTTGAGGACAAAATGTGAAAGCAGCCATCTAAGCAGCAAGCTAATTAAAAACAGGCAGGAGAAACTTGCTGAAACAATCTTGACATCAACTTCCAAAACTGGGAGAAGATAAACTTCTGTTGTTTAAGTCTCCTAGCTTGTGGTACTCTGCTATGGCAGCCCTAGCAAATGGACACACGGCTCTTACCTGCTTTTATACCACGTGAAATCCCTGACAGTCCTCCAAAACTCAGTTCCACCCACACAAAACACAGAGAAAATGACAACCATTCAAAATCAAGGAGGAGGCCCAACTTTTGAAGAGCTTACACTAGCACTTCGATTGAGAAGCTACTTCCACTCAGGAGGGTCCCACTCCATGCAAAGGTAGAAAGCAGTTTGCAAGTGATCATAGGATGGATGGCTAGAATTTTAGAATTTGGAGCTGATAAGTCAAAGATGGAAGAAGAACCTCACAGGCCTAGTTGTGCTTGAGCTCCCTGAAGTCACTGCTGTGAATGCCAGTGGTCTGAATGGTCCATCATTTTTTATAAATTCAAAGCAATGATTTCAACCTGCTTCTCCATAAGGGCTATCAACACACATACATGTCCATCTCTAACCTGCAACATTTGTTTAGTCCTGTTAAATGTGGCAATGCACTTAGTAAGTTACGCAGCACCACTTTTTACTTACTACTCATGTACAGAGCCTGGGAAGCCCAACCTCACAGGATCAGAAAGGTCCATATTCACCCTCTCTTGTAATTGTACAGTATCCAGCACATTTGCTGAATATAGGACATGTGAGGCCACAGTAGGTACCCAGGTGTTAATTAATTTCTAACTCTATGTAGTTTAATTGCAAATACACCTTTTCTCCATGACATTCAATTTAAAATAGTGCTTTCTACTATCTTATCTATTTGATTTCATTGGAACCCTTATCATTAACTCAACATATCTCGTTTCTCAAAGTGTTGCTTGACTTCTGTAAGTTTTTCCCATTGCAATGTAAGTCACACAAGGGCAACTTGCTTGTCAAATATCCCCAAGAGCCTAGAACATGGCCTGCCCTCCCTCAAACAAAAAGCTGAGTTCATACTTGTTTACAGTTAAATTAAGCTCCGTGGGTAAAAAGAACGTATATTTTTACTTCTTGGCATGGATTAGATGCACAAAAAGAGTATGTGTCTTTTTTATGTTTAAAGAATCTCATGGAACCACCTATCAGATGAATTCTAATTTGCTAACATCTATTTTCCCCAAGAACAGTTTTACCTTAGGAATTCAAAAGAAAAAAAATACAAAAATACCTATAGTATCTTTGTCGTATTTTAAGATCTCCAATATGTATCCATGGTGATAGGTTACGATACAATAATTATTGGAATATCAGACATTTATATAATGCCTGAAAAATATCCCCTGGGTAGAATTAGCTTATGATAATCACACCATGTGTGATACCTAATTGCTTAAGATAATAATATACTTTTAAAGACATTCTCCACTTATCTGAAACACAATGGAAACATTCATTACCAAAATTAGGAATTATGGGCCTACTGGTCAGGCCAAATGTGGTTTGTTGTCAAACTCAAATATTTCACATCTTATTTTTAAAAATTACTTGTTTGCAGTTTTGATTTTCAACATAGTTTTAAGTATCTGTGCAAGATAAGTGAAAACATGCTCAATACACATTAGAAAAAAGAGAAAACTCAACTGTACATGAACAACTGGCAAAAAACCCAGAAAAACTCAAATATCTTTTGATATCCTAAAATACAAGGATAATGGGATAATGGCATAATGGCTACTGTTTGAATGATCATGAGTGTCATGGGACCAAGGATATAGCTCAGTGGCATGAGCACCTGCCTGGCAGGTCCTGAGTTGGATTCCTGGTACCACAAAATAAGGAACACAGAATTTTTCATAAGCTTTTGTCTAAAATAAGAAAATTTTATCTCCCACATATACATTCATTGAATTTTTAAAAGTACTTATTAATCATCTCTGTTCACTGTGCTATCTTTTGGGCAATAAGGTACACAAAAATATCTTCATGGGAGCTGAATTTTTGGTAAAAAAAGACAACAAAAGATGTTGTATTTATTTTCAGAATTGCCAGAAACTTAATTACAAAAAAAGAGAATCTATATAATCTTAAAAGTAATCGTTTCCAACAATAAAATATAATATAAGAATGCCAAGGCTCCAATTGAACCAAAAAGAACAAATTTAGCTTAGGACTTAATAATAAACTCCAGTTGTATTATTAAAATGCAAAATTTGAAAACCATCCTGCAAAGTGATGGAATGGGCTTTGTTAACAATTGAGTTGTTCCATTTGCCTAAAAACTGAAAACCTTTAGAAACCTCAGAGGCGACTTCCTGACCTTTACTGTATTACAAATAGGCCTGATGTTCAAGATCCACGTCCATTATATGCTTGAATGAGCTCAGTATTTATTGTTCTTTCATATCATTAAAAGAGCTAAAAGGTTGGGAAAATGCATAATGTAAAGAAAGGTCAAGTGGTAATCATGGTGTGAAATGCTGTTACATGTGTAACTGTAATAATTCTTTAGACTTTATGCTCCCTGGAGAGGAAGTTGTTCAAAATTGTTCACCTACAAAGGTTTATTTTGTGCTAAATATAGCTCACCACTCTAAATGTTGGAATTAGCCTGACCTTTTGCTCCTCGGCGTCCGCGATGGCCTTTTCCTGCCTCACTTTCTCCGTCTGAAGCCCGATCTTTGTGATCAGAGCTTCAGCATCATGATTTCTCAGCTGCAACTCAGCTTCTTGGGAGGCAAGTCTGGCTTTCAGATCTCCCACCTAAAGGAAAAGTCATCACTCTGGAGTAACTTGCATGGATAACAACAAAAAGCAGATGCGGCTCATTTTTTAGTTTGGATTCAGCGAGCCCTAACAACAGTTTGTATAATTCATCTGTTGACGGCCTCCTTGATTTTTTTTTTTTTTTTTTTTTTTTTTTTTTTGGTGGGTACCGGGGGGACGACCTCAGGACCTCGCGCACCAACAGGCACCCGTGCCGCTGAGCGATATCACCGGCCCCTTTTTCGTATGTGGGTTCCGGGAGTCGAACTCGGGCCTTCGCGCTTGCAAGGCAGGCGCTTACGCCGCTGAGCCATCTCACCGGCCCTCCTTGATTTTACTGTAGTCTCATTTACAAAAAATGCAGCCCATTTTTTTTTCCCACACTAGAACAAACATAATGTTTTTCAATGGTTTTTCAGAAAATGCAATTTATTTGTCAGCACTAAGCATCAGTTCGTCTTTGCTTACTCAATCTGTACACTCAGGGAAACACTAAGCGAATTTTGTGGCCGAGCAAATGCCACCCCAATCCCTCATGCTTTTCTGGTCCTTTTTTTTTTTTGGGTACCGGGGGTCGAACTCAGGACCTCGCGAGCCAGCATGCACCTATACCACTGAGCAATATCACCGGCCCTTTTTTCGTATGTGGGTACTGGGAATCGAACTCAGGACCTCGCACTTGCCAGGCAGGTGCTTATGCTGCTGAACCATCTCACCAGCCCGCTTTTCTGGTTCTATGCAGCTTGGGCTCAACATACAGAGGGCATGGGAAGGCAGGCTCAGGGACAAGCTGGAGAACCATGACTTGCACTCATCAACAAGAAACTACTGAAGCCTTCAGATAAGCATAAGACATGAATTCTCCCTGCCTGTCTGCAGGTTAACTGCCTGCACGTAGAAATGCCCACTGACAGGTCTTATCTTTTCCCACCTTTCATGAAATGGCTCACTTTCACTGTTCTCACCTTCCAGGGCATTTAATTTAGGACCATGGATCCAACCCCACATGAACTGACTACCTAGAAGGAAAGGCAAACTACGTGCATTTCGCTGGGTATCAGTATGGTGTGGGCAGAAACCAGAGAGCACCAGGGATGTGGGCTGGCCCACTACCGAGCCCCCTCACTCAGCTTTGAGAGAGGTAGCCTTTCTGCAGCATCAACCAGGGCATCAGCTAAAATGAAAGATTCTGCTTTTTTTTTTTCATGAGTTTGAGGATCATGTAAATCAAAGCAGAAATGAAGTGCTAGAGAAAAACTATGACTCAGAAACATATAAAATCATGTTAATTAGCTCTCGTTTTCCAGAAATATAAATATTACTAAATATCAGACAAAAAGCACAATCATAACTTTTTTTTGTGGGTACCAGGGGTTGACCTCAGGACCTCGTGCGCCAGCAGGCACCCATGCCGCTGAGTGATATCACCGGCCCCTTTTTTCGTATGTGGGTTCTGGGAGTTGAACTCAGGATCTTGCACTTGCCAGGCAGGCGCTTACACCGCTGAGCCATCTCACATAACATTTTTTTTTTTTTTTTGGTGCTACTGAGGATTGAACCCAGGGCCTCTGTACTGAGCTATATCTCTAGCCCTTTTCTAATTGTATTTTTTATTTTGATATAGGGTCTCACTAAGTGACTAAATTGCCTGGGCTGGCCTTGAACTTGCATGCCTTTTGCCTCAGCCTCCCCAAGGGCTGGGATTATAGGTGTATACCACCACAGAGGCATAATCATTTATTTTGACTCAATCGTGAAAGGGACTTCAATGGTTTCATTTGGTCAAATATCCCATTACCGTATCCAACTAGGCTTGGGGTGTGTGAGAACAAAAGGGACCTCACTTCATCCCAGGATGGAAAAATTCCTGACCATAAGCCCATGGCCCCAAAGAAGCTTTGACTGGAGATGGGAACGGGCTGTGTCTGTCCCTTCAACATCCCCGCACTGCTCCACATGGGTTTAGGTAAGAGGAGAAAGTGTCCCCCAAACCAGCTGTGAACAGAGTGTGTTAATTGCGTCCTCAAATTGTAACTGTGAGAATAGGCATCTTATACAGTGCGTACACAGTGCTTCAAAAGGAAACACGATTTTCTATGAAAGAGCAGGGACTGCACTCAGTAGGAGCACGCCTGGTCATACCTGAGAGGCGGTGGTTTTGAGCTTCTGGATTCCGTTCATTAAGTGCTCTTTTTTTTGAGCTACCTCTTTTTGTTTCTTCTTCAACAGGTTTTTGAACAGTGATATCTGCTCTAGGAAACTCTTTGGAGTGGTGTAGTTGTGTCTTCTCTCGTTCTGGTAATACCTGGTACTCATTTCATTTACACTGGTGTGAACGTGTGCCATGAAGAGGCTAATTGAATCTTTGTGCACTGCCTGAAGACATAAATATTGCAATTTTAATAAAATCTTCTCAAGGTAAAAACATCTAAAAAGAAAAAAAAATAAGATTATATACCATTTCCCCCCTAAAAGCCAGAACAAATTATAATACCAGTTAGGAAAATTCACTTAATCTTTAAGAGATACCCCCAGGATCAGAGAGACTACAATAGAGCGTTCTGCTTTCCCAACTGTCTTCTTGCCAAGTAGGACAAAGGATTTTTATGTGCTCCACATACCAAACTCAAAAGCCAACACAGAATACAAGCACAGCTCTTTACAACTTGATTTTTCTTTATCAAGTGTGTGCAAGAAAGAAGAGAAAGTAGAGAAAGTGGACACAATACTCTAAAGAGCAGCTTTCTGCTGTTGCTTTTGAATTAAATTTTAGACAAAGAGAATATCCCTCCAAAGTCATGGAAAAAAAGCTGAAGCTGAGAAGAGTCTTAAGAAAACTCATATTAAAACAAACTGGATGGGTAAATTATTCAAGTCGCTACTAGGAGAAAAGAATATAATGATAATTTTTAATTTCACTTGGAAACACAGATATACATAGAACTGAATAACTCTTCTTTGAAGATTTCCTGGAGGGCCCCTGCTATCCATTCTTTCCATTGTGTCCTCTGTGACTTCTGTAGTAGTTAACTTTTTAATTTGTGGAGTCACATCTCCCTCATTTTAATGATTATTTATTGCATTCTGTACAAGATGAACCAGGTTCAATTAATCAAGGAGAGCCTAAAAATCAATTAATATGAATTAAATGAGCTACACCAACTCTTAGGAAAGTCACACATAATTTACCAAAGTATTGTCAATAATGCTCAGATATCTTTGGGAAAATTGCACACAAGTGGCTGGTGATGCAGTTAAATGCTTCAAACTTACACCATCAATATTACAACCAGAGGCGTGAGGACAGACAGGCTAATCCTTGCTAGTGAAAAAGCCACTAATTGCTCCTGGGCAGCATCTTTAAACACATTACTTTCCAACCTTGGGACAAGTTGCTGAATGGATGTAAAACTGGCGTGCATTGGATTACTCTGCATATTAAATAGCCAGCTGGCTAGTAACTAAAACTTGTTTTTAAAGTAAAAGTTACATATAAAAGCCACAGATGCAATTTTAAATAGTCTTTGTTTCTAGTGATCCAAGATACATGTGTATTATCAAATACTGGACTCAGAAA
This sequence comes from Erethizon dorsatum, assembly GCA_028451465.1. Lineage (NCBI taxonomy): Eukaryota > Metazoa > Chordata > Mammalia > Rodentia > Erethizontidae > Erethizon > Erethizon dorsatum. The sequence goes on from CM051835.1 coordinate 83,929,768, forward strand.
AATAAAATTTACAAGTTTATGTAAACTGCACTTGAGTCATATTCCCTTGGGGATATTATTTTTAAGAGAGCCTGGCTTCACTATAAACATGGGCAGACATGCACTCCTGTCCTGTCTTGTTCTAATGGAAACTAAAAGTGCACACATACCTTTCTACAATACAGATAAATACTTCCTCAGCCAAGTACAACCTCCTTACAGGAAAAAAAAAAAAAAAAAAAAAGCCCTGGCCTCTGCCCAACCATGATCCTTATGAGCAGGCTTCTCGTGGCCTTGCAAGTTTTCCTTAACAACAGTTTCATTTGTAAATCTCTGAAGGGAAGAGTGGCTTCCGGTGGAGCTGGAAGTGGCCCGAGACAACTTGTCTCAATGGGGCAAAATAACTATTGTTATCGGGCTTAACAAAATGGCACAGCATGGGAGACTCGCGGAGCCTGGGAGCAGCTGGTTGTAATTCACACAGTTTTTCAGAAAACTCTAATCGTTCCAGAACAGACCTCTTTGATGACTGGTCTTCCCTGCATTCTCAATTTGTCACTTTCTCTTATGATAAGGTCAGTAGTGACAGCACTTCCTGACATTAACAGCTGTGGCTTTTAAAAGGGTCATTGTAGAACTACTAATTGCAGTAATTTCATTAGCATAAATTATTTATTCTGCCATTCATTTATCTCCAGTTTTCTTTTGAGGGGGGAGTGGAGAGGGGCGGCTGCCAGTGTGGTGGCAGCGATGGCAACGCAGGGCTGTGTTTTGTACTCTGAGAGACGCCAGAGAAGAATGTCGTTCCTGCTAGATTTGCCCCTTCATGAAAACCAGTCGATACCACTTGCAGTCATTTTGCAGCCAATTGTGGTGAATGCAAAACTAAAAATCAGAGTGCCAATATCAGATGGTTATCAATCCAACGCTTCCCACTAGGATGCTTTGGAAAAGAATGTTGTTGCCACTGCGTAATGAAATGCAAAGATGAAACTGCTTTTTTCCCACATTAAGAAAAAAGTGTTTAACTTTTACTCGCTTGGTTGGCTCGCCGTAAACACGAAAACATAAACAACTCTCAGCTATGTGGTGTGACAGTTCCCAGGTGGTAGCAGTCATCGCCACACCAAATACTCTGAGTGTAGACCAATGCCGGATGCCAGCACTAAATCAAATATCTTGAATAAATCGGGACTTTGAAGAGTATTGTATTGAAAGCAGGGAAGAAGGAAAGGCCAAAAGAAAAGGGGAAGATGAAAGAACTTTTTTAAGGTTAAGCTTGGGACAATTTTGTCACATATAATGTCATATGCCTACAATGTCTTGAAATTTTTTTCTGAGAAATTTTCATGTTTATTTTAAATCAGATACTGTGATAGTAGGATGGTTTATTACATAAAGAAAAGTTAATAATGCAGAAAATGAGCAGCATTTCATTGTAGTACCTCCTCATAGCTCTTCATAGCACTTATTCACTCAGAAAAAGATCCTGGATTTGGCCCAAGATGCAGAGTTTGATCCTAGGACCTAGCTTAGATTTTCAAGTCTGAAAAACTGTCTGAGTTGCTACATCACCTATGCTTCCTCCTGCCCACAAAATTACTTTTTGTTTCTTTACTTCTTTTCCTTCTTTCAAAAACAGTCAAGCATTAATGCAAGAGTCAAGAGGAGGAAGGAAGGCTGGGTGCTGGTGTCAACAGCAGGTAGATCCCTTACCACTGGGCTAGCTGTGCCGAGGACCCTACTCCTCACCTGTTAGCAGGCAGCTAGCGTCCCTCCTCATGAGGGCGACCACGGCAAACTTAAGGCAGGCACTGCTTCTGCCGAGGTGGCAGCACCAACAGCAGTCTCAGTAACGCCGCCACTGGACAGAGCAGCAGCAAGGGTTTATTACAACAGAAACACAGTTTTCTAAATTGCATTCTGGTTTTTGTTTCCAGTTGTTACTTTGGTTGGTGAATGCAATTTGTTATTAGTTTGCTGATGCCTTCAAGTTCAGCCTAAGTCAAGGCTCTTCCAGATGAGCTTCTTGCCAGTCATGAAAGGTGGCGCCGATGATCCTCTGGTAGAACATTAAAACAAAGCAGCAACTGAGCAGGCAGGAGGCCAAATGAAACCCACCTGCGCCTTTCAGAGCACGAGCAGGACATGGTTTAGCTGGCTCTGGTGAGGCCTGAACCTTCAGAAAATTCACAAAACTGCAAATGTTAACAGCAGTGATGGCTCCATGAGAGTCAGTGTAACATTTAGCTTAATGGCACGTCCAGATTCCTGGGCAACCACAAAAACCAGACCTGCTTTTATGGTAGAGGTGATTTCTAAAGCTTATAAAGCAAAACCCCTGGGAGACAACATTTAATTCCTTTTTATAACTTCATTCTAAATATGAGTCGATTACCGGTACCAAAAAAAAATATGATTAACATGGACAAAGCAAGAATATATGATGGACAGACATTTGTGTGCCTGGGTAAAAAGAAAGGTGGAAGAAGAAGTGCATGTTAATGATTACCTGGGTTATTCTTCACCCATTTGAAGACAGGCTTAAGCCAGGGTGAGACTGAAGTAGGTCCAAGATGAATTTGGTTGGATTTGTTTTTGTCTCAATATTTCAAAATGTATTCAGCATGTCTTAGAAAGAGGATATTTTCCCAAAATTCATAGGCTTTCTATGTTATAAACATTTTTTTACTTTTTATTCATATCAAATAATGCAAATTCATATTTCAAAGAAAAAAGAATGTGAAAAATAATTAATATAACATAGTTATCACCTACAAAATGGCAATACTCCTCCTGTTTGGTACAGTATTTTTAAAAAGAACCTACAGGCCGCTAGAAAAATAAGTCTTTCCAGTAATAAAATAACTTTTTGAGCAGACATTTCTCATGACTGGTTTTAGAAAAGAGCAAAACACGCCACTCATGGGCTAAATTCTGTAACAAGTTCTGAAGACCCTGAGAAAGATGGGCTCCCACATCCTGCTCAGGTCTTCCAACATCACATTTCATCCATTAGATGGCTCTTATTCTAAATTTCTATTTTATAATTTCTCCTTTCATCTGGCCCTATTTTCAAGTATGTCTTTTGCTAACTTCCATTGAAAAGCAAAATGGTTGCTTTTCTTTTAATGTCCCAGTGCTTCTTGCTTTTTTTATTGGGCATGGTCCTAACTGGAACCCATGCACTCATCAGCAGGGTCTTCACTCAGTCGCCTCCTGAAGTGCTTACCTTGGCATTTACAACTCTCCCCTTGGGGATCAGTGGGGGGCCTTTCCTTCTCTCCCTCCTCATGCCACCTCCTCCCTTCTCCCACTTCCAAATCTCCTGTGAGAAGTAATGTGTGTTGACACAAAGTCTTCAGATAAATACCCAGGGAAACTAAGTGTTAAATTGTTTGTGTCATTTTTTTGTCAACTGTCATTTAGTTCAATATCAGGTAATAGAAAAATAGCACAAACATTTATTTAGAGGCAGTCAGCCTATACCCCTGGGTGCTTAGTGCGTACTGGTTGAAAATTACACATCAACATACACAAAGCCGCTTGCTTTAATGAATCTTTTCTGTGTGGCCAAAGGGGATCACCTTGTGCAAGTACTGTACACTCATCAAATGAGGTCAGTAAGTAAGAAGCGCCTAAATTTTGCTGATAACTTTCAGTCTTGATGGAAATTAAAACTAAGAAAGTGATCAAATCAGTGCTCATTCAAAAAATTTAAAATCTCCTTTTGACCTCTACAGAAAAGACTCCCTGTGTTTTTCAAAGTACATGGACACACTGCACTCTGAATTATAATTATTGCTCCTGAGCAACAAATTAGGAAGGTGGTAAAATAGATAAGCACCTTGCACTGAAATGAAATCATCTGGCTAATTTGTTTCGAGGCATAATTCAGCTTGATAGAAAGGGTAAAGTGCTTTTAAAATTCCTATTTGGCACTTGGAATCCTATAGGAGGCGTCATGACACCATCAGATAGAGTTTAGCACCTGACAAGAGCCCTCTGGACTCCAAATGATGCAAATCCTGCCGCATCCAGCAGGTGTCAATGGTCACTGCCACAGCAAAGCGGCTTCAGCCAGAACTGTTTTGAAAGGACAGGAGAAAGCCTGCATAGAGCAGCAAAGACAGGAACTTAAAAACCTCTGCCAAATGTGAGCTTAAACCATCCTACTAGCTATGCTTTTCTGTCATTTGACAAAGTAACATTCATAAACAAGATGCAGTGGTCCTTTAAAGTTTCATTCTAAACCTGCCTGGTAACAAACTGGATAAAACAGAACTTTGCTATCAAAAATATCTGACAAACTTTAGAAGAGATCTTTTTCTTTTCATTTATTAATGAAAGTGTTTTGAGTGCAGAGAAGAGGAGGAGAGAGGAGATAGTTGGATAACTAGAACTTCTATCATACCTGCATCTTCCCAGGCAGATGTTGCTGGACGGGTCTTCCCTGACAACCTAGCACTATGTAACTAGATTAACAGGCATTTTAGAAAAAGACCAAAAGAGAAGACATTTCTTGCTACAAAATTCTGTCAGTTTAAGAGGCTACCTGCCTGTTTACCTATGTAGCTGCATTTTTAAAAACATAGAGTAAAAGAAAAATTATATAACAAACAATAAAGCTAGCTACACACAAAAACTAAATATATGACCACATGGTCACTAATAGATGTAATAATATTCACAAAATGTTAAATGATTGCTTTGGAAAGGCAGGAGTTATGCTTTGGGAGCAAGGAAGGTGACCTGGGAACAGACGTCCCTCTTACATGGCCCTCGTTCTGTTTCTGGCTCTGAGAGTCATTTTCACCATCAAGCCTGTTCTAGAAAGCTTCCACCTCATCACTCAAGAGAACGAGAGGACAAAGTTCTCTGGGAAATGTCCACTGTCACTGCCTTTCTGATCTATCTAATCAGAAAGAAGATACTGGAACTAATTTTTTTTTGAGACAGGGTTTTGCTACGTAGTTCAGGCTGGCCTTGAACTCACAGTGATCCTCCTGCCTCAGCCTCCCAAGTGCTGAGATTACAGGTGTGTGCCTCCACACCTGGCTAAAATTTCCTATCTAGGAAATCTAGTGAATAGCTTTATACTTACATCCCCCTTCTCTTTGAGTTCAAATGCCTAAAGGTTTTTTTTTTCCTTTCATGCAACATTTTTTAAAATTAATTAAGTTTATTGGTACATTTTAGATATACTCAGTGATCACATTCATCATAGGGAATGTGTACCTGTATATGATATATCTTGCTTCTTTTCTCCCCCATTTCTCTCCCCTCCCTTCAACCCTTTTCCCCTTTATTTACAAAAATTTTGTTTCCATTTTTTCTTTTCTTGTCTTGCCCCTTCCCTTTCCCCACTCCCTCCTCCTTTATTCCCCTTCCCATTTGAACATTTTCTTCAAATTTTCCAGAATTTTCCAATATACATTTTGGACCTGATTTACACTATTGATTTCTCACACCAGAGAAACAATGCAATATTTACACATGTGTCCAATTTATTTCACTTAAGACTATGGTCTCAAGGTGCATCTATGCCCATCAATCAATAACTGGATAAAGAACATGTGGTTTTTTAATACAATGGAGTACTACTCAGCCATAAAGAAGGATAAACTTTAGACATTTCTAGGGACATGCAACCATTTTAAAATGTAACAGGAGGTATAAATTTCATCCTGAAGAAATGACCAAGATAACCCATACCCCTAAAATCCATAAAACAAATAAGCAGAAAAATTATTTGACTTAGTGACTGTGAAACTGATGGGGGCTATCAGTTCTGTAGTGAGAATAATTACAGTTAACTGCCTTGCTTTGTTAGGAATCAAATATGGCCTGGTATACTTTTGTTTGGGTTTTTTAGTTGTGGAGTTACAAGATTTGGTTTAGTAATATCTATTTGACTGAAGGAAGGAATGGCCTTGGCCTTCCTGTGAGTTAGTACATAAGAGATAGCATGCTCACGTACTGCGTATGTGCACCCGGGCTTGCACGCCATCTTCACGGGATGGGAAAAGCTCAGCCATGCCATTCCATAGAACATTGAGTAAGAGATGATCCATTATCCTAAGTAAGGCCAGCTTCCTGATAGGGGGTCTTTTTTGGAAAGCACTTACCTACTGTGGATTTTTAGGTAGTGTGTGCGTGCGCGCGTGTGTGCGTGTGTGTACGTGGGTGTGCGCATATGTTTGTATGAGAAAGAGACGCAGGCTGACACAGCATACCTCGATCCCTTCGGTTTCCTCAATGAACCGCCTGCTGACCGAGACCAGAGCCTCCTGTGGCCATGCAGGAAACCAGTCAATAGCCGTGCAGCTAACTATGGCTGGGAACTTCCGAGCTCTAACTCTCAGCGTGTGACCGACCGGGGAGAAACACAAAATGATCTGTGGAGACATGGGGGCAGGGCACAAACAGGAGGGCGATGAGTGAACAAAGAATGACAATGCAGTCGTAGACAATGAATGAAAGGGGCAGAGCCAACCGTGACATTAAACTATCCCAAAGCACCAACCCGGGAAAGCAGCATTAACCTCCACCTTAGTCAAAGTGCCAACCTGTCCAAAGTGGCTGTCTTATTGGACATGGAGAAATACTGCAGCATGCTTCCCTTAAAAATTTGTTCCTCTTCTTTTAAGCATGTTTAATGATTATTAACAGTAGACATTTTACTCATTTCTATTACACAAGTAACATTGTAACAACAGAGAAGAAAAGTAAATCACCAGGATACAATAATACCAGTACATTCTTGTTTCCTTCCATTCTGTAATTCAGCAGGCTCCACACAACTACATAATAATACGCTTAAGAAAAAACTTCAATTTTTAAATTTATAGCGAATGCTTATTTCTGTTTCTACTTAAAACATATCTGGTTCAGTTCTCACTTCAGATTTTAAAGTAATAGAAAACTTTGGTTTGAACATTCTCTTGCTGAGGAACTGATGTAAATCTGAACTTTTTTTGTAGTTATTTGATGATTTAGAAGTTAATTCAAACAAGACTGAATCATTCCTTGATATCTGGTATCCATAGGACATTGGTCTAGGGTCCTCCACAGATACCAAATCCCGAGGATGCTCAAGTCTCTTTTGTAAAATGGTACTATTTGCATATAACCCACATACATCTTCCTATACTCTAACCTCGTCTCCAGATTACCTACTATACCTAACACAATATAAATATCTGTTATACTGTGTTTAGGGAATAAAAAATAAAACTCTGTGCATGTTCAGTACAGACACAATTTTAAAAGAAAATATTTCGATCCACAGTTGGTTGAATTTGCAGATGAGAAAATCACAGATAAGAAAGGACGACTGTATATTTCTTCACTTTCTTTAGACACACAAGGAATTCTGCCAATAGTGCCTGAGTTTTGGCTATAACAATGTGTCACAGAAACTCAGTGGCAGGACCCCCTGAGTCAGGCAGGGTAAATGGCACCCTGTTTTTGCTTCCTCCTGAGAGTCATCTCCAAACCACATAGGGTTCTCAGAGGAGACACTCTGGGAAAAGCTCTGGAACAAAAGTGTACAGGGGTCCTCCCTCATTCTCCGCCTCTCTCCCAAGTCCCTATGGATGTCAGGAGCCTGGGAGAGACATGAGCTGGGAAGACGTGCAGGCAGAGTCGGTTTCTGATGCGGTGTGACCAAAAATCGAAGCAAAATACCCAAAATGGTGAGTAACTAAAAATCATTACAGTAAAGGCCACATCCATTGTATTATCACACCACATTATCTATAGAAATGGCTCAGACTTAATGTAAAATTACATTCCTTTGGATGTACACCCAATAGTGGGACTGCTGGATCATATGGTATTTCTACTTTTAATTTTATGAGAAATTACCGTAATGTTTTCCATTGCAGATGCACTATTTTATACTTACAAACTGTATACAAGGGTTCCAATTTCTCCATATATTCTCGCCAGTACTTGTTATTTTCCATTTAAAAAAATAATGGTGATCCTAACAGATATGAGGTGATGCCTCATTGTGACACAGCCCCCTGGTGACAGTGATGTTGCTATCTTTCCATATACCTACTGCCCGCTTGTATGTCTTCCTTACAGAAACAGTCATTTCAGTTCTTTCGCCATTTTTTAATCAGGTTGGTTTTCCACTACTGAAACACGGACATTTCTTATATAGCAGCACCTCGGTTCACAAACTGAATTCTTTCCATGATTCTGGTTGCAAACCGAACTGGACAAGAACTGAATCAAATTTCCCCATAAGTTCAATATTGAACCTGACAAATGAATTTGATTTGGCTCATGAGCAATTTGGTTGCGACCTGAATCATGGAAAGAATTAAGTTCGTCAACTGAGGTGCCACTGTACGTTATAGAAATTAACTCTTTACTAAATATATGGCTTGAAAATGTTTTTCCCCATTCCATAGTTTGACTTTTCACTCTGTTAAATACTTCCTTTTTGGGGAGAAGCCTTTTAGCTTAATGTAGTCCCACTTGTCTGTTTCTGTTTTTGTTTCCTGTATGTTTGATATCAAATCTAAGAAATCATTGTCAAGACCAAAGTTATGAAGACTTCCCTCTGTGTTTTCTTCCAGGAGTTTTATAGCTTTAGGTCTTATGTTTAACCTATTTTGCGTTGAGTTTTGCATAAGGTATAAGGAAAGGTCCATTCTTTTTTTTTTTTTTTTTTTTTGAGACAGGGTCTTGCTCTGTAATTCAGGCAGGCCTTGAACTCACTGTCTAGCCCAAGTTGGCCTCGAACTCATCTCAATCCTCTTCCCTCAGCCTTCTGAGTGCTGGGAGTACAGGGATGTGCCACCATGCCTGGCTTTCTTTCATGTAGTAAAATGTTTTTGAATGATGTACAAGTTGATGATCATTTATTCATTATATTTGAGATTTTAGTTACAAACTGAATAGTTGCTCTAAGATTCCATGCGCCAAGTTAAGGAGCCTCAGTTACAACACATAATTTTCACTCACGTCTCAATTCTTGGGTTTCTTTTACCAGCTTTTTCACCCCACACTTGAATACATATTTCTCCTTTCTTCCCAAGAAGTTCCTTTTCCACACCCAACTCATCTCTCACTGATGGCCGATTTTAGAAACTTCATTTACACATAATGGTAGCAAAGGCAAAGAAAAAAAGCATCTTGTATTTGAGATTCCAAGTCTTTCCATGACTTCTATAATTAATTTATGTACTTGTGATTGGCACTGTCAGGTCTTAACAACCATGAACAATGTGCTACAGAACAATGTGTTCAACAATGTGTTTGTTTAACTGCAGGAAAAAATGCATTCCCTGTGTTACTTTACTGGTATGCTTTCAGTATTTATTGAAAAATAATATAGAATGATTATTAAAATAACTTTTCCTTTTCTACAATTGAAGATATTTTCTATGTTATTCATTATTGCTTAAGAATCCACACGACATACTTAAAATTTCACATGGGATGGCATTCAGTCAGGGAGACAGTGGCTCTAAAAGATAGTCTGGACCTGGTTAGAAACATAATTTCTTGGACCCACCCCAGATCTAAGGAACCAGAAACTGTGGGGCTAGGACTCAGCAACTTTGGCTTTCAAAAAGACCTTTCACATGATCCAGACGTCCACAGAGACCATCCAACTGACCATTTTCCATAGGAATACGGAAAGGAAACATTCGCTTTCTCATTCACTATTTTTACAGTTAGCGAAATATTCATAGGATTTAGGTCTCTACATACAGAGTAAACTGGAAAACTTAAAGAAGTCTAAGTAAATAATCATAAATAATTTAAATTAGACTACCTAAACTCGTACCTGGGAACTAAATGATAGAAATACACTTGTTCATTAGTGGTTGCCAAGAAGGAAAGGGACAGCATCACACTAGCCTGCAGATGCAGTTACTGACCCGATTCACAGTTCAACAATTTCTAGCTGTGCTAGAAAGGGAGTGCAGCATTCCTCCAGCCATCCAGCTGTCCTCACAAGTAGTTTTATGTGAGAGTTTTCTGGAAGTCAATGCTAATATCTGAAACAATTGGTTATTCTGTTCCTTTTGGTTTTTTGAGATAGGGACTCACTATATAGTCCAGGCTGGCCTCAAACTCACTGTAATCCTCCTGCCTCAGCCTCTTGAGGACTGGGATTAGAGGCATGTGCCACCATACCACCTAGGCTAGCTTTCTTTCCTAAAATAGTTTGCTCAGCTTTATAGGAAATCTACAGTAAACATCAGTTGTTGCCACAAACAACATTATTATACAGGAAAATCATTCTGGATGAGTTTTTTATTATATTTTCCTTAATTTCAGGAGAGATTAACATAGCAAAGGATTTATAAGGAAAAAAAACCCAAATGATGGAAAAGGGGTGTTATGTTGTCTATAATTAACTTTTAATTATAGACATAATATGGTATACATGTGAATATTCACTTGGTTAATACTAACTGGTTGATATTAACCAAATGAGTGTTCACATGGGTAGGTATACATGGGCTGGGGCTGGAGTGGGGTAGGACAATCAGCATGTCACAGTCAGTCTTCCATGCAGGTCCACGCTGCAGAGCCAGCTGCCTGGAGCTCTTTGCTAACTTCTCTCATCATAAATAGCTGGACAGCCACCATCACAGATGTCACATGGGAAGATATCTGAGGTACCCAGGAGAGGTGACACATGCCTATAATCCTGGTACTGTGGGAGGCTGAGGCAAGAGGACTCAGGGTTGAGCCAGCCTGGGCAACTTAGTGAGCCCTGTCTCGAAATGGAAAAACAAAAATGGCCTGGGGATATAGGCTCAGTGTGAATGCCCCTGGGTTCAATGTGCAATACCAAATTTTTTTTTAAAAGATAAAATTACAAAAAACATTGCAGGCAAAGAGAACTATGGCACAGGCCCCTCCACTGATATATGAACAAACTAGAATTCAGGTATAGTGGTATCTTGGTAATCATATCCTTGGCAGTGTCACTTGAGACTCTGGAGTTTGACCAGTTGTAGTAAACAGTTTACAGAAAAGAATCTGTCTTGGGCCAGTGAGATGGCTCAGCGGCGTAAGCGCCTGCCTGGCAAGCGCGAGGGCCCGAGTTCGACTCCCGGAACCTGCATATGAAAAAGGGCCGGTGATATCGCTCAGCGGCACAGGTGCTTGCTGGCGTGCGAGGTCCTGAGGTCGACCCCCCGGTACCCACAAAAAAAAAAGAAAAGAATCTGTCTTTTGAGAGGATTCCAATGAGAAGGTTGGCTGACTCCTATCATGGGAACATTATTATGTCTGTCTAAAAGGAAGTAGGGTGGGATAGTCAGATCCCCACAAAGACAGAATAGGTCACGAGGCTTGTGTGTGTCCCTCCTTGTTAACAGATAAACTCTGCACAGCAGGGTTCAGTCTGAGACTTCTTTTCCTTGAAGTATAACCGGAGTTAGGAGGCTTGGGGAAAAAGAGTCCCCTTCTTCATCTAAGCAGATGTCATCTACCTTTAAGTACCCAAATTCACCGCAGTATACATGCCTCCTCAGAAAAGTGCCTGGTGATTGCAAATGAACCAAATTCCAACAGCGGAGGGCAGAAAGTTAGCTAAGAAAGTTAAAAATGCCTCAAGCAGCTGTGCCCTTTTCTAAGAGCAAATTCTCACAAGTAAAATGCAAACCCTGAATCACCATCTATGTATTTCCTGCAGCTCTAACATTTGGATGTCAGGCACCTGCTTTTAGAGTGCACACCATAGAATTTTCTATTCTTTTTTTTTTTTGCTTTTCCCCACACAGGTGTTATGACTCATTTGCAATAACTCACATTTCATTGTGCTTTGTAACACGTTTCAATTTCTTTCAGACACAATCCCAATGTAACTACATATTTATTTGTGTATCACTAACAAGACTCAGTCCATTTCATCTTGTAATGGAAATCTGAATTGCTACCATCGTTCTGTATTTTTTTTCCAGCTGCTTTAGCTAAGTCTAAGATAGAAGTAACCCTCCCACGTATTTACTTGGGAAGCTTCTATCCATAACTTATATTTGCATTTATCCTCAAAAGCCTCAGTATTTTTCAAGGATAATAAGATCTGAATCTTACTGAAAGAATCCTCATAAGAAACGGGGCTTAGCTCAGCAAACAGCCCCCAGTTTGACTGTTTTAGTCTTACTTTATCATCTTCCTCAGATCTTCTTGAATTATCCCATCTAATGATCTTTTAATTCCAATTCTTTTTCAAAAATCCAACAGAGGGCTGGTGAGATGGCTCAGCAGCATAAGCGCCTGCCTGGCAAGCGCAAGGTCCTGAGTTCAACTCCCAGTACCCACATACAAAGGAAAAAAGGGCCAGTGATATCGCTCAGAGGCACAAGCGCCTGCTTGCAAGCACGAGGTCCTGAGTTCGACCCCCCGTACCCACAAAAAAAAAAAAAAAAAATCCAATAGGATCTTCAACACGTACACACATGATGCATTTTTATATCCATTTCCTTCTTAGACAGCATATAATAAAATCATTCCCATGACTTCTGACTTGTAAATATTAGCCCAGATTTTTACTAAAGGTAATATTTTATGTCAGGAAATTTTAATTCATTTTTTAAATTTTGTAAACAAGGACACTCTTCTATTTATAAAGAAAATTGTATGTGGAAGCCTGAGACAGAGCATAGAGGACACTCACTCCTGAGGAGCAAAGACAGCTGCTCATTTCAGCTGCTCTGATTGTCACCAGAGCCTGCGAGGGCCACACACTGCTCTCCAGGCCAATCTGCAACCCCATAAGTATGGATCATGGTTTTTTTTTTTTTATGTGGGTACCGGGAGTCAAACTCAGGACCTCGTGCTTGCCAGGCAGGCACTTATGCCACTGAGCTATCTCACTGGCCCGGATCATGGGTTTTTAGTCTTAGTTTTTTTTTTTTTTTTTTTTTTTTTTTTTTGTGGGTACCGGGGGTCAACCTCAGGACCTTGTGCGCCAGCAGGCACCTGTGGCGCTGAGCGATATCACCGGCCCTTTTTTCGTATGTGGGTTCCGGGAATCGAACTCGGGCCCTTGCGCTTGCCAGGCAGGCGCTTACGCCACTGAGCCATCTCACCGGCCCAGTCTTAGTTTCTTTTAAAAGAAAATTTGGTGCCTGTTTTTCCCCTGAAGAGGTCTGTGTTTGAACCATGTCTCACCAAGTTCCTGGCTTCCGATCTGTGTGGCTCTGGGAGTGGAGCAACCGGCGCGGCTGCTTACCCTGTTGGGCGCTTCTCTGCATGTGTGCTATCACCAGCACAGGCTGCAGATGCTCTGGCAAACCAGATCTGAATGTTATCGAAATAACAACGTGGTCACGCTCTTCAAAGCAACGTGCTTCAGTGCAGAGTGAGGTCCTTTGTTCTTGGATCGAACTCTTCACTTCTAGTGTCAGATTATTCTTTTAGAATCTAAAATAATGGAGACTTGTACTCTTTGGGACTCTTCCTAATCATTGCTCAGTGAAATCAATCATCAGGTCTTCTGTTACCTTATTTAACCCACCTCTCTCTCACAGAGTCATAAGTTTACGTTCGTTAGTGTAATTATCGAATGGATGCTTGTCTTCTGAACAGCGAAGAGCTCTGGGTGGGCAGGGGCTGAGCCCCTCCTGCTCCTTGTCATTTTCCCAGTGTCCAGCACACCACAGGCACTCAATGAATCTTTGCTCAATGATGAATGGCTAAATGAAGGCGTAAATAGATGGCAATTTGAAAAAAAAAAATTGTTAATTGTGTCCTAAGGTTCCAAGATGTTTTTTGAGGCTGTGCTGTTTTATGGAATTCCAGAGATGGTGGACATCAGAAATACAGCAAGCAGGAGGCCACATTTTTAGGTTCCCTCTGCATTAGTCACCTTTCTGGTCCTGAAACAAAATGCCTAATATAAACAACTTAAAGGAGGAAGGGTTTACTTTGACTCTCAGTTTCAGAGGTTTCAGTCTGCATCCAGCTAGCTTCAAGGCAGAAACAGGGCGGTGGAAAGGCATGACAGAGGAAAGCTGCTCAACTCATGGCATCCAGGAAACAGACGGCAGGGGAAGAATCCATGAAGAAGGGTCCAGGGACCAGATTATAGTCCCTAAACTCACATCCTCATGGCCCACACATACCCAGAATTATGTCTTCATGAATCTCCTAGGTGGCTCTAAAGTCAATCAAATTGACGATCAAGATTAGCGATCACAACCTCTAAAGTTGTTTTCATTCTACTCAAGGCAAACAATACCAGAAATTGGGAGTGCACCCAGTACAGCACTGCATTTAGAGAGGTGTTGTCCTGACAAGACAAATACATTGGCTGGGTAGAGAGGGACAGAGCCCCAGGTGAGCCAGCCATTAGGGATTTCCTGTTCTCCACTAGGACAAGAGTCAGAATGAGGGTAGGCGGGGTGCAGACTGCCCCTCTCCCTGATGAAGCCATCCTAGAAGACCATCCTCCTGAGGGAGGGAAGCCAAGTGTGCTGTTCCTCAGCCAGATGCGGACCTGAGGAGACTTCACAATCTGCAATGTCTAGTTTTCTACTGGACAGGTTCGTATTTGAGCTTTTATGCAAAATGACAAATGTATCATGAAAATTACCTGTGTTAGTACTAAGTCTTTTGGCTTATGCTGTGTGTGACCATATTAATGTGCTGCTTGGGTAGAGAATTATTCAGCAATTTTGTTGAAACTACCAGGTTCCTCTGACGGGATACGTGAGTCAAGAGGAAACACCCAACCTCTCCGTGGCCAAACTCCAGATACGAATCGTTCTCTCTTCCCTCCAAGAAGGAAGAAGAGGAGAAAAACAGCCCCCAAGTGGGGCAAATATAATACAAAGTGAAGAAAAATAAAAAAAGCATCCTGCTGATTGAAAAAAAGAAAAGTCCTCTGAAGTGCATTTAATATAAAAACCTGGAGAAAAGGTTAAAAACTTCTTAGTACTCTCAAGAGGCTGGAAGGAAAGGATAGAAATCATAATAAGGAACCGCCCAAGGCAAAAGAAAGAAAATTTTAAAAAGGTGGCTTAAGTAAGAACAGATATGATAAACTGCAATAATTCTTCCAAAAAATATTTAAAACATCCAAAGCCAACCTTTTCATTCAATACTTACTGATGGAAAGCTAGTAGCATTCTCATTAAAAGGAACAATAAGAAAACAATGGTTGCTATAGCACTTGAAAGTTGTAATTGTTATTCAGGCAGTATAGCTACAATGAGACATAGAAAAAGTGATTATCAGAAAAGAGTAAAAGTTCAAAGCAACTCCTAAAGAACACAAAATGCAAAAACCTGTGGAATTAAACAAATGTGTGAGGCAGTGGCTGGTTAAACAAATAATACACAAATACCCATTCATCACTCCTTCCCTCCATCCAGGGACTTTCTTATGTGCATGATGAGCAGGTGGAAATTCAGCGGGAATGACAGATACTGTAAAATACTGAGAAAAGAGCTTAACGAGAAGTGTGTAAAAGGATTGTGAAGACAACCGGTTGCTTTATCAAAAGTCAATCAGAGGCACTCTGACTAAAGGAAGAGATGCGCCACATTTCTTGAAAAGACCAGTAATCACAAAGATGCTAATTCTGCCCATGCTCATTATAAATTTTAGTCTTTCTAATAATTCCCAATGGGAGTAACGACTTAGCAAAGTGATTTTAAAGTTGGTATGAAATAAAAATGAATTTAAAACATCCAAAGGATATTTGGAAAAACATAATATTCAGAGTGAATTCACACTATCAGGGAATAAACCTTAAATTACGTTAAATAAAAGTGTATATAAATGATCAAAAATATTCAGTACTGTAAATATATCCATTATCCCCAAATTAGTCTACACATTCTTATTGGATTTTTTTAAGATGTCAAATTGATTTTATACTCTGTCTAGGAAATTAAAGGTATAAATAGCTAAGTAAATGTAGAAAAGGGAGGGGATCAGGTTCTACTAGATTCCAGAATATAATATAAAGCTATAATAAAGCAGTATGGTGTTTTTAGAGGTATAGATGAACAGATTAATGGGACATAATAAAAGCCCTAAATAGAATTCCATATATTTTGGCATTTTATGAGACAGGTAGCATTTCAAAACAAGCAGTTAAATGAGAGATTTATATAATAAATGGTGTTGGCATGATTTGGAGGTGAAAAAATAAGAAATCTACCTTATATGCAAAAATTCAGGGCTAAATGCTTAAAACATTATAAACAGAAGAAAATTGAGGGTGATATTTTTTATAATCACATAGAATAGAAATTCTCCCTGAAACTTTCTTAACACACAAAAGCCATAAAGGGAAAAATCTGATTTTTAAATACACATAAATGTAAAGCAGAGGTCATAAAAAACAAAGTTAGCAGAATTATGATAATCTTTGAGAAAAACTGATAACATGTAGAATAGAAAATGACATGATGGACATATGGACACTATTATATAATGATGTCCTATAAATAAAAAAATCATAGTAAATAGGAAATTTGATAAAAGCTATAAATGGATAGTTTGCTCTATATATGTGAATAGATTAAAGTACATTTAAAGCTGGATGTGGTGGCATATGCCTGTCCAGCTACCTGGGAGGCTGAGGCAGGAGGATAAGTGCAAGACCAGCCTGGACAATGTAGCAAGACCCTATCCCAAAATAAAAAAAATAAAAAGGGCCTGGGGTACACTTCAGTGATAGAGTTCTTCTAGATTCAATTCCCAAGTACTGCCCCCCAATATATATATATATATATATATATATATATATATATATATATATATATGTAGTAAATTTGAATTAAATCATTCCAAACACAAAATTTTTGAACCATTCAATATTTTTTCTGTGTGAGCCTTCTAATCTAAAAAACAAAGAGAAAGGTAATTAAATTATTAAAGGAAACTGTATGAGATGTGACCAAAAGTCTGTCTGAATATATACTCTGAATGTGTACACATAGTATACCAGGAGGAAATATACCAATATGTTATCTCTAGGCAATGTAATTAAGGATAGTTTTTTTTTTTTTGTTTTTGTTTTTGTTTTAATGTGGGTACCGGGTGTCGACCTCAGGACCTTGCATGCCAGCAGGCGCTTGTGCCACTGAGCGATATCACTGGCCCTTTTTTTCCTTTATGTGGGTACCGGGAGTCGAACTCAGGACCTCACGCTAGGCAGGCAGGCACTTATGCTGCTGAGTTATTTCACTGGCCCAAGGATAGTTTTTATTTTCTTCATTTGGTTCTATATTTAAAATTTTTCTACAATGAACATATATTTCTTGTATTATCAGAAATGGATTTCTATGTATAGACACAGTGGTACCTCAGTCTATGAACTTAATTCTTTCCACAGTTCTGGTTGCAAACCAAATTGGATGAGAACCAAATCAAATTCAATGGTTAAGTTCAATGTTGACTTCATGGGGAAATTTGATTTGGTTCTTGTCCAATTCAGTTTGCAACTAGGATTGTGAAAAGAATTAAGTTTGTGGGGCCGGTGAGATAGCTCAGAGGCATAAGTGCCTGCTTGGCAAGCGCAAGGTTGAGTTTGACTCCTGGTACCCAAATATGAGAAAAGGGCCAGTGATATCGCTCAGCGGCACGGGCGCCTGCTGGCACGTGAAGTCCTGAGTTCGACTCCCGGTACTCACACACACAAAAAAAGAATTAAGTTTGTGACCAAGGTACCATTGTAGATAGATATCTAAATAGATATATAATGAGACAGACAGATATATACAATGTAGGGAAATAAACAAGACTGCTACATAAATTGTATGTGCTTTGCCCTACAGTATCAGTGGCCAGGCAGGAAAACAAGAAAGAAAAATTATTAGGTGAACTAAGGTCAGAGGAAAAGATGAAAGTGCTATCCTTTCATACAAAATGAGAATTATGTAGGAAAAGATGTATTTATAAAACGTGAAGGAGGGAAAGCAGTTGGCATTCACTCGTTGGCTTATTTGGAGCAATCCAAGGACATGCATCTGATCATTGTTAATAGACACCAGCCCTGTGGGACTCTGAGGTCACACTCTGCATGCCAACAGGCTCTCAGTGCCCTGTGTTCCACATGAAAACTGACTCTGAGTGGTGAGCATGGGTAATGGGGTGGCAATGGCACATCACTCACCGTGACCTGCCAGGTGTGGTCCAAACCCTTGTGACACAGTTAGCATCTTGTGTCGCCCAGCTTGGAACACAGGCAATAGAGAACTCATCAAAGTTCTGAGTCTTTCATATGTGTTGGAGAGGAGTATGATATCTGGAACTAACACAGGGTGATTTGGAATTCTTTTTACATTCCAAGGGTTAAGGGTCATATCCATGGATTGTAAAGAAAGCAGCTGCCATCTTCTGGCTGAAAGGTGCCCCCTCCCCTTTTCCATATGAGTTCTCTCTAGGAGTAGAGTTTGTGGTTCTCACCATTAACCTTCCTCAGGATGCATCAAAGTAAGGGACAAAGTCAAAGGTATCGGATGTAGTATTTCTTTTTCTAAGTAAGATTTGCTATTCCTCCTTAGCATTGAAAACAAGATAAAAAACAAAACAACAAAAATCAAGTCTCTACTCATTTTAGTAGGGAAGAGATAGATTATCAGTTAATAGTTCTTTGAGAGCAGGGAGAAATGATCCATATTTCAGCTAAAAAATAAAATCCAGTTTGTACTGAGTTAAACACTAAAAAATGAGACTAATAAGGATTAGACATCAATAGAGACAAATATCAAACAGATCTCCAGTCCTGGCAAGTCCTGCCCATACCTAGAATCAAAGGAAATCCATAAAGGAAAACTGATAGATATAAAAATATCAAAATGTAAAACTTCTATATATCAATTTGTATTATATGAATATTAATAAGTTTGAGGACAAAAATCATATAATTGTCTCAAAAAATGCTGAAAAAGAATTTAGTAGACATTTCCTTGACAAAATATGTATTCTGAATCAAAAGCCAATGTAAGACACAACAATGAAATTAAAGACATTAAAGTTACAATCAAGGCAAAATTTCTACTACCACCACTATTACTAAACGTTATTCTGCAGGATTTACCACGGCAGTAAGAAAGGAAAACTAGTAAGTAGAATAGCAGGACAGACCAAATACCTTTACCTGTAGGCTATGTGGTATTAACCAACTACTAGACACTGTAGGAGAAGAAATAAGGCAGCTAGTTATAAAATAAAAGTAGCTTCTCTGTATTCAAACGAGATACCATAACAGAACTCTATAAAAACAATAAAAGACTTTACATCATAATGATTAAATTTTCCCTAACACTAAATAAGAATTCCCCACGACAATTAAAATGAAGTATGTTCAGAATTTGAAAAAGCGGG
The DNA here is from genome assembly GCA_028451465.1 of Erethizon dorsatum. Classification (NCBI taxonomy): domain Eukaryota; kingdom Metazoa; phylum Chordata; class Mammalia; order Rodentia; family Erethizontidae; genus Erethizon; species Erethizon dorsatum. The sequence continues at coordinate 83,949,076 of CM051835.1, forward strand.
GCCGGTGAGATGGCTCAGCGGCTTAAGCGCCTGCCCGGCAAGCACAAGGGCCCGAGTTCGACTCCCGGAACCCACATACGAAAAAAGGGCCGGTGATATCGCTCAGCGGCACGGGTGCCTGTTGGCGCGTGAGGTCCTGAGGTCGACCCCCCGGTACCCACAAAAAAAAAAAAAAAAAAAAAAAAGAATTTGAAAAAGCAATTCTAGTGCTTGTCTAAACATATAAACACCTGAGGAGAATAAGCAGGAGAAACCTGATCAGAAAGAGAAGTCTGATATTAAATCATGTGAGAAAACTTTATTAACCCACACTGTGCCATGTGGGGATCAATGTAGAAAGACTTAGCAAAAAAGAGCATAGAGCATCTGAAACAGACCCAGTAAACTCGGCTATGTGGCATCTAACACAAGCAGTGTACAGAACTGGTAAGGAAGAAATACATGTTGAGATACAAAGATGACTTCTGGGGAAAAACAACCTGAAGCCTCTGGGCTGACTCTTTACTATATAAGGAATTCGCTGGCTTCCAGAAGTAATACAGCCTTAAACATAGATCACGAAAGCATACAGGCTCCACAATGACTGATGCTGCTACTCAAAAATAAAACTATAGATGGTCCCTGACTTGCAATGATTAACTTATAAATTTTCAACTCTAGGATGGTATGAAAGCAATTATTTAGAATTGTGATTGCTCCCCTGCTAGTGACAATGCAGGAGGATGCTGTCTCCTAATGCTGGGCAGAGACAGAGAGCCACAGCCCCAAAGCAGCCACGCAACTCTGAGTGGAAACAGCTGGCACTCTTCAGCGTGCTGTGCTGCTAAGCTGTGACGGGCAGAAGGTTGGGCGGATGAAATCCATTTTCAACTTAACGATACTTTCTCAACCTGTGGTGGGCTTGTGAGGATGTAATCCCATGGGAAGTTAGGAGTAAGTGTATTCCAAAATCCATTCCCAGTTTTATGCATAAAGGCAACGTACCAAGACCTGCCCCTCCAACTCCCTGGGAGCTGCTGATACAGTTGTGATAGAAAGACATCAGCTCAGGGTTTTGAGGAACAGCTCTGGTTTCCTAATACAGGGTATTTCCTGTTTCTCTTTCCTTTCCTCCTTCCTACCTGAAATAAAAGTCTACTGCAGCCTTCTGTGACTGGGAGGCAGAAGGCAACTGATTGAAAGCTGGCATAAAGAAAGAGAAGATTATGGGTCCCTAAAGGTGTTAGTCAGCCAGTCTGGAATCTCTGATTTGAGAGGCTTTAAGGAGTGATTGTTGGTTTTTTTCCTTATTTGTAGCCCAGTTGAGTTTCAACTGCTTCTAGTGCAGAAGTAATCCTTGGAAAGCAATGCTTTTCTAAATTTACAAGAAACCCCAAATCCATTAGGGAAAGCAATTATTAATACTGAACTTTCAAAAAAATCAAATGTTATAAACAAACAAACATGAACCATATGCACATGTAAAAGACAAATGAAAGGGAAAATATATATAGCTAATTGCTTAATATACACAAAACTCATAAATAGGATGCACAATTCAAGAGGACTGGGCTCTCTGTGACTTAGCCTCAGGATTTATTCAGCATCGCGTCATCCCTATGCTGCTAGTGGAAGCAGTCTTTTTTTTTTTTTTTTTTTTTGTGGGTACCGGGGGTCGACCTCAGGACCTCATTCACCAGCAGGCGCCTGTGCCGCTGAGCGATATCACCGGCCCTTTTATCGTATGTGTGTTCCGGGAGTCGAACTCAGGACCTCGCGCTTGCCAGGCAGGCGCTTATGCCGCTGAGCTATCTCACTGGCCCTGAAGCAGTCCTAAGACCACCCAGATTCAAGGAAAAGGGATCTGTATGTCATTGGTCAGTAAGAAGAGCATCAAAACATTTATAGGAATGTTTTAAAACTACCACAAACTGTAACTACTTAACCTACCAATTCCCTTTCTAGGAATTTATACTGAAGAAGTAAGCAAGCTTGAGTACAAAAGATATAGAAGATGCTTGTTCTAGGGCCGGTGAGATGGCTCAGCGGCATAAGCGCCTGCCTTGCAAGCGCGAGGGCCCGAGTTCGACTCCCGGATCCCACATACAAAAAAGGGGCCGGTGATATCGCTCAGCGGCACGGGTGCCTGTTGGCGCGCGAGGTCCTGAGGTCGACCCCCCGGTACCCACCAAAAAAAAAAAAAAAAAAAAAAAGAAGATGCTTGTTCTAGAATTATTTATAACAATGGTTCTCAAATTTCAGCAAACCTCAGAATTACCTAGAAGACTTGTTAAAACTTAGATTTCTGGGCCCCATGCCCAGAGTTCCCGATTTAGGAGGTCAGGGTAGGACTGGAGAAGGTATATATATATATATATATTTTTTTTTGTGGGTACCGGGGGGTCGACCTCAGGACCTCGCGCACCAGCAGGCACCCGTGCCGCTGAGCGATATCACCGGCCCCTTTTTTGTATGTGGGATCCGGGAGTCGAACTCGGGCCCTCGCGCTTGCAAGGCAGGCGCTTATGCCACTGAGCCATCTCACCGGCCCAAGAGAAGGTATATTTTTAAGAACTTTCTAGATGATGTTGATTTTGTAGCTCTGACAGACCCAAGAACTACTGATTTATATAACATTATACCTCAAATTCTATTATTGCACTTGTTTTCCTATTCTATAAAGAAAATTTGATTCAAATACACTGAGATCGAACAAAGTGAAATCCCTGGCTTGTTACAATGGACAAACATATTCTGAGTCACATTTTTTTTTTTTATGTGGGTACCAGGAGTTGAACTCAGGACCTCGCGCTTGCCAGGCAGGCGCTTATGCCGCTGAACTATATCACCAGCCCCTGAGTCACATTTTTGATGGGCAGAAAAGCCTTCAGGCAACTGAACCTTAGGTCTCAACCTTCTAACCACAGATCAGCATGACTCAGATTAATGCGAAATTTGAATCTGTAGATTATGGTGAATTTACAGTTACGTCACTCTTTAGCCTCCTTGCAAGGGTATATTGCTGCCACTTCCTACCCTCTTTCCTCAATGCTTCAGGCTCTGCAGCCACCACAGAACCTATCACTAACACGTACAGTGATACCAGAAATATTGAAGCAGCAATCTTTTTAGGTTAGTAAGCACTTCTATACTAGGAAGCCTGAATTTTCTATAACAGCATTCTGAAATTGGCCTCGGTCATAAGCTTGGAAGTCTTTGCTCCATTCCTGATGCTCTTATGTTGTCTCTATAAGGCACATTAAAGGATAGGCTAGCCTTAGAGGACACTGGGTCAAACCTCGGAACATCTGAGTATCAGGCCTAAATCACTTTTCCTGAGGGACTGACACACTTGTCATTTCTTTAACGCTCATCTCTCTCCACTGCTCAGTTAATGATTTACAAATGCTATTCTTTCATCCCAATTTACTCTTCCCGCCTTGTCAATTGTGTTCTCCCCTTAAAGACTCTCTGTTCCAGGCCTTAGTGCTACCTCAGCTTTCTCCAAATATGCTTTTCACAGCCCATCCTTTGAGAAATGCGATTTCTCCTCAGAAGCCTCCTCCCCATGAATTCTGATGAATGCTTGACACACGGTACATCAACCCTCCAGGTTATCTACTCCAGTTAGGAAATAAGCTGCCTTCTCTGAAATCCCAGGGCACCATTTACATTCGTCATGCAGGACGACTATCTGTGATGCCCCCTGTGCTGTGTGACAGTGTAAGCTCCTCTAGGATAGGGACACATGGGCTCATTGTGTGCAGCACACACTGCCTAGCCCAAGGCTGCACAGCGGCCCAGTGTCACAGCAGACGTCAGACAGGCATGCTGCAGACACACCTGTAAAAGCCCACATGTCCTTTCGAAATGAGTCACTGAAATTCAAACTTGTTATGTCAACCTTGATACAGATCCATATCAGAATTCCAACAGCAGCTTCTAAATAACATGCAGGTAAATCAAGTGTTTCTTACTTTGAGCTGTAGTCGAACTCTGGCCAGAAAGAATTTCCAACAATTTTCCCTGGAGTCTGCCATGCCCAGACCACGAACTTCATTACGAACTCCAGAAACTATCTTGTCCACATCTTCCTCACCGAACAGCTCCGGAATTTCTCCTGCCCTCAAAAGAATGAGAATTACTCAAAGATAATTGCAATTTAAATTGCAGGTATGACTTTCTAATGTTTGAAATGTTTTATAAGACAAAGTTCAGCTTAAATGGTAAGAGTTTGGAATTAGAAATGCCACGTTCTTCTCATATTTTTGCATTCAGAAGATATACAACACTTGAAGGACGAGCAATGATGAACAAACCCACCAAGCCTGTCTGGGCAGGAATAACATTTACTCCTCTGAAGGCCTCTCTGAGGCACTGCCCATCCATAAGCAGACTAAGAAAGCAGTGCACCTCAAATTAGTTAGGTTTATAGGTTTCTCCCCAAAGACTGCCCCAGCACACATTTCAAAGACAAATTATCTCCCTTTAAAGTTCACTGAAACTACAGATAATTTGTCATTGGGGAAGATCTTTGGAGAAATGTGTTGGTTTAATCACCTGACACCAGCAAGTCATTAATCAGCACGAGAAAGCTCTCATCTAGAACGTGGGCATCTGTCAGTAGGAATGCAGTGGGCATGTTCTTGGCTCCCGTTCTGATGTACAAATTGGCAAGATCTACCTGTAAGGAAAGGAGGCCATCACTCACGTTTTGTTAAAATGCTGATGCGATGTTGGGAGTACACATGTGACTGCCGGGAAGAGCTGATTAACTATAATGTGATAGCAGTGCCCTGTGCCTTTTCTCTCAGTGACCTGCTATAGGGGAAAGCAGCGTGACATCACCTGCACTTCTGGCATGTAATGATGAGAGTCAGTCTGTGGCTTAATGGAGCAAAGGGATGGAAATAGGCTGCCGATGAGCGACAACTCCCTTCTAATAGAGTGAAAATGAATTCACTGACGCCTTTTGTTAAGTAACACAGTGGAAGGGATTTTTCTGCTTATTGCAACGATTGTCAATTTCACTGAAGATAGGTTTTATTTATTTGGTTGTAATATGACAAGCATTTTTTAAAAAGTTAAAATAGCACTTGGTAGAACCTGTAAATATTATTTTGTGAACAGCACTGTGATTAAAAATCAAAAATGTACAAACACGATAGTTTCTTGAATGCGAGAGTCCCACTGTATTTTATTCTCATATTCTTATCCAAAGGGGTTAGAAATCTACTTGTATTTATAAAGGAAGTGGTTTTTCTTTTCCCTTTTTACCCTGTATCATATAGGAAGACTAATAGTGTTGAACATCAGTTTTGGTTAATGCAAAGTAAAACTTTATATGTATAAGCAAATATTTAATAGAATATTTTCTGAGTCAGGTTTACATTATGGAGCCTATAAACATTAATAGAAGTTTATTATTACTAATTTGACCATGAAGGCAAAAGAGCCAAAGGTAAACAGCTCTTCTAAGGCCCTCTTCCTTCTCCTCGCTGTTAGGGAGGCTTTGGCCAAATCCAGGAGTCACAGTTGACAAGGGGGCGCTGCCAGCTTATACTCTGTCCACCACACAGACAGGCTACAAGTAGAGTTGACCGTCCATACCCATAGACGCAATCAATGGCAAACTGAATATATTTTGGGGGAAAAAAACCTACATTTGTACTGAACACATGCAGATTTTTTCTTGTCATTATTTCTGGAACAATATAGTATAAGAACCATCTGCATGGCATTTACTTTGTACTGGGTGTTATAAAGAACGCAGAGATGACTTAAAGTATACAGGAGGGTATGCACAGCTTTTATGCAAATACGATGCTGTTTCCTGTAAGGGATGTGAGCATCTGCACTGTCGGGAAGCTGCGGCCCTGGAATTGATCTTCCAAGGGTAAGCAGTCACGACCGCCGTGCAGCAAGCTCACTCACCCGAAGGTCTTGGATCCCATAGCCTTCGGTCAGGGTGACCTGAAAGACCTCAAGGCTGCAAATGTGAGCTGCCAGTCTAGACAGGCTCTGCTTGCCACTGCCTCCAACTCCGATTAAGAGGGCATGACTTCGAGGGGTTCTGAGGATTCGGCTGATTCGACACCTGGTAAAATAAAGGCACCCACCATGACATGGAATAGAAAACGCTCTGGGACTCTTTCTTTTGATTAAATATTTAGAAACTTAATTCCATTTTTTACTGGAAACTTTAGTCCTTGTTCATATGTTTACCTATCGAAGACACTGCCAATTTCTTTGCCCTCGAACTATTCGCGTAACAAACTTTCTCAGGCTACTAACAATTTGGAGTCATTGTTTTATCACTTACCACCATACTTTGAAATCTATTCGAGCGCTTGTGCATCAAAATTTTTTATTAGATGTAAGATCCAATGCCACATCAGCATCCATGTGCAAAGACAGCAACAGTAGATACCTTTGTGCCAAAAATACATGCTCTGCAATTACTTGGGAAAACATGCATTTGTTTAGACCAACAGACATCTTCATGAGATCCAGGCATGTGAATGAAACACTTGCCTCCTACGCAGTACTCACATCCTTCACATTAAAGCCTTCCCCATGCCTGTAGTATTGTAGAATAATTTAATGAAACCATTCAGAATCAAAAAGTTTCCATCAAAGCCAACTAATTCCTTGTTCTACAGTATCCAAGATCTAGTAAATGCTTAAGCAATTGCTATCACTGCTACACCTTTCAGTTATGAATAAATTGGCTTTAACATTAGTGAAATATGGGTTTCACTGAAGAAACAGATTTCAGTTATGTTATAAATATTAAGAAAAACTACCAAACAAAAGATAAGCATGGAGATACTTAAGGGCAAAAACTGGGATGCCACTGTGTTTGCCTGAGTTGCTTTTCTGAAATAAACTTCAAACGCTGAATGATCCACGTAGATGTTTGTTTTAAATAATGTTTTCTGAAAAAAATGAAGTCATAGTCACTTATATCAAGACAAGCTCATATGAGCATTTCCCCAAAATGTCCAAATACTGAAAAGACACGTTATTTTACAAGGCTGGTTGTCCTATTAAATTTTACTTTAGACGACCCCGCAACAAAACAGCCCTGGGAAAGTGGTAACACAAGAGAAACCCCACACTCCAGAGCAAGGTTTGCACTTTATCTTAACGTACACTTTGAGGCTTTACCCCACAAGATTTGCTAAATGGCAATGTTCTTTTCTACAAAACTCTAGGTTGAGATTTTTAAAATCTCTAATGCTGATTAAATCAGACCGGAGCTCATAATTTCTGATCAAAGAAACAGTTTCATCTGATAGGCCGTGGAAATTCCATGTTGAATAATTTTTCGAGAAAACTCCTTCCATCGGTGTCAGGAGGAGGTTTGTTTCATGTAAGGCATGGCACATACAGGGAGTCAGTGTATCCTAACCAACCAGAACAACGTAGGCAATAACCTGCTGAGTACCATGCTCACAGATTCTAATTTAAACTCCCCTTATTGGTGTAATCAGGTGATCACTGCAAAGGATCAATAAACCCCTCAGTACTCAGCATGCTTACCAGAAGTGATCTTGGGGAGGGTGCCAACATTTTATTTAAGCACTGGAGCTAAACATTTTACAGAGAAATTCTAAAAATGGAATTCTTCACTCTGTTTTTCTGTTTGGACTCTCTTCCTTCCTTCCTTTTAATGATTCCCTCATTTCTTCTCCATTTCCTTTTCCTCCCCTCCCCTCTTTCCTTTCCTTTCAATCTTTGCCCATTGCCATTTATTAGAAAGGCCCAGGAGAGAGGAGGGTGACTTGGACTGGGAGAATAGAATTGGATATGAAGATATAATCAGTTCTCTGCCCTACAGCAGCAATGGTGAGCTATGTAGACTTTACAGTGGATTGTGTCATCTGCATGGTAAAATCCATCCCACAGCTTATTGCTGCACTTAGAATATCATCACAACCCCTTATCCTGGTTACAAGAAATGCCCTACATGAGTAATGGCAATTCCTGCCTCTCCATCCTCATCATACATTTCTTGCCCTATTATTTTTCCTACGGTGCAGCTATAATTGATCCTTTTCACTGTTTCTCAAACGTTTCTCCTCAGAGCCATATGAAATCTGCTCTCTGTCTGCAAATGTTCTTATTTCAGATATTTTTACAACTCTTGATTTTAGCATTTAAATCTCAGTTTAAATACTAAGCTTTCCCATAGATACCCAGACCCTCTTTAGGACTCCAAATCTGGGTTGAGCACTTCTTATCCAACAATCTGAAATCTGAAATGTTCTAAAATCTAAAACATTTGTGGAAAATTCTACATCTGATCCCATATGACAGACTATAGTCAAAACACACTAAAAATGTTGTATAAAATTACCTTTGGGCAATGTGTATAAGATATAATATACATATGGTGAATTTTGTGGTTAGACTTGGGTCCCATCCCCAAGACATCTTGTTACACATATGTAAATATTGCAAAATCTGAAAAAAAAAAAATCCCAAATCCTACACATTTCAGGTCCCAAGCATTTTGCATAAAGCATACTCAATCTGTAGCTTGTTTCAGAATGACATATTACTTTCTGTATATTCCTTGTTCCCTTGCTGGTTTGTTCATGTCCTTATAAATGTCTGTCTGTAGCACTAACACATAAGCCTGTGTAGGGAAGGCACAGGACTGTGGTGCTCGTGGCTGTACCCCGGGACTGAGAACAGTGTGGATGGAAGGGTTGCAGCAGGTGCAGGCCCAGCACTGTCTGTGCACAACATGAGGTCCTAAGAGAAGGAGATGAGTGAGAGCCTTCTCAGTGAGGCTGTCTTCCAGGACAGTTGTCTTTCTTTTATTTTCTGCCAAGAAAATATGCCCCATTCTTTTTTTTTTTTTTTTTTTTTTTTTCTACTTTGCCCAAAAGTACTGAAACAACTGGCTGCATTCCTATGTGGCACTCAACAAAATCTACTCACTCCATGAAAATCAGTTTGAGTCCTATCTCTGCCACTTACAAACTATGTTTTTTTTTTTTTTTATGCGGGTACATGGAGTCGAACTCAGGACCTCGCACTTGCCAGGCAGGCGCTTATGCCGCTGAGCTATATCACCGGCCCAACTATGTGGTTTTGAACAGGCCATTTCTGTTTCTCTTTCTTAGTATACTTATCTAACAGGGCGGCAGTGAAATAAAATGAAATTCTGATTGGATGTTATGGCATTGTGGGAAGTAGTGTGCCTATGTACGATATAAAGATTGCTAAAGAATAGCAACATGCATATTTTGTGTTGAATGACAAGTACTGATAGAAAACTGATAGAGTCTCAGTACAATCTATTGAAGAACAACAACTGTGGCCTGTGAGTCATTTTTACTTTAGTGGGGGGGGGAGGACCAGTCAACTCACACGTGCTGCATGGCATCTTCAAACAACACCAGGGGCATGGCAGCATTGAGCTCATTGTAGTTGTCTAGTGACTCCGTAAGAATCATCTTCAGTGCTTCCCAGTCCTTCACTGGCATGTAACTTGGCTCCCCCCCGCCTTTAGCAAAGTGGCAGTAAACGAGGGGTTGCTGAAGCAGCACATGACTGTTGAGACCCTGCGGATGTGGAAGAGAAACTGGTGTGTCACTGTTGAGAAAGACTCGTCTTGAAAGAGGCAGAATGTCTGTTATGGCTGATACCTAGATGTTCTCTCAGAAGCTCTTGCGCTCATAGGTGGGGCTTTTGGGAGTGGCTGGATCATGGATGTGTGAATATGAATTAAGGGTGCGTGATAACTAAATTAGTCCACTGATCGGTTTAGTACAGTTCTGGGTATGGATAATGGGAAGGCCCACCCTTCATGTGGGTGGCACCAACCAATAGGCTTGTAGCCTGAATGGAATAAAAGGGAAAGGGAGGCTTGCTGCTTTCTACCTGCTCTGCCATAGACTGTTTCTCCTCTGTGATGCCCCTCTGGCATGCTGCCCTGCACTGGAGCCAGCTGACTGTGGACTGAAATCTATATAAAGTGTGAGCTAAATAAACATTTCCTCCTTTAACTTGTGGGTGTTGGGTATTTTGTCCCAGCAATGAGATAATAACTCATTATTATCAAGAGATAATGAGACAATGTCTATCAAGATAAAGCCTGAAGATTGCCTGTGAGCAGGTGGGAGAATGGTCCTATGTCTAGATCCCATATGCTCAGCAACCCAGGTGCTGCAGGGAGCTTGCTTAGTCCCCTACAATTCACTCACACCCTTTTCTAACTTTGGCCCCAACACCAACTGGTAAAAGAGCAAGCAGTGAGCTCTAACAGTCACACACTTACTTCAAAATATTTATAAGCAGTTTCCAGTATTTTTTTCTGAAACAAGTCACAGTCTTTTGTGTCTATCAGTTTGTCTCCATAAACACGGGAAGATTCATGAAGCCACAGGTATATCAAATCATTTGGGCCTTTTAAACACTCAGGAGAAGCAAACAAAATCCCCTACAAAGCAGAAGTGGGAAACACACCTTTAATTCAAAAGATTATGACATTCCGTTAAAGTAGCTCTTTAACATTTAACTGTGTGCTGAGTTTAGCAATTTAAAATCAATATAAACAAGAGTGCATGTATATGCATACATGTACATATAAAAGTAATTTCACCTTTTGATAAGCTACATTTAAAAATTTATCATTATACTCACTCATTTTTGGGAATACAACCAGGACTGTATTTCAGGAGTCAGTTCAAGAACTAAATTCCACTGAGCCCTTGCAGCTATTAAGTCTTTCAATGGATTAAGCTCACAAAACCAAAGGACAAACAACTGACATGAAAGTCACAGAACACAACATTTTTAAAATTTTAAAACCCTTTATATCAGTCGGTTTAACCCATTCATGTGACAAATGAACATACGACCAAAAGTAAATGCTCAAATCTACACCTTATGGGTAGATGTGGGTAGCAATACAACAACTTAAATTCCTGTGTCCGTCCCACAGCCCCCTTCGGTATCCTGGGTTCACACAGACCTACTGCTTATGGAGAGTCAGCTTGCTCTGCACTCATGGAACACAGGGAGCTGTGGAAAATTAGGCTGCAAAGACTAAGACACAATTTGGAGATGGCAGGTGTGGCTGACAGAAAGGGAAGAGGGAGCAGGAAGAAGCACATCCCATTTCACCCACAGCCTCTCTTCCCTTTTCTTCTAAGATTAAAACTCTGCTTTTAAACAACACTCTATTAAGCACAGTCTTTCTGGAAGGTGCTAGAAATATGTACACAAAAAGATTATGGCCCATGTTATTAATAAGCTATGGTCTGATGCTGCACTATGCTTTGGTGGCAGTTGTGGAGTGGAAGAGCGTTGTAAGAATCCAAGGAAGTCCTGTGGCATTTGCTCATTTGTCTCACAGAAAAACCTGAGGCCATAAATAACTCTCTCACTAGGTCATTTTACTGTACAGGGAAGACCACCTTGGTCGGATCTGTTTTAATTCCTGACTTTCAATTCCCTCTTTGGAACTGCCTTTATAAATTCCACTGTCCTTTTACCAGGTGCTACGGTTCAGAGCTCAAGGGTTTCCAAAGGTCCGTGAGATAGAGCCCTGGTGCCCAGTGCAGGGGTGCAGGGAGTTTTTGGACCTGTAAGAGGAGGGACCTAGTAGCAAGTCTTTAAGTCAATCCTTGAAAGGGACCTGGGACCCTGGCCTCTTCCCTCTCTTTCACTTCCCAGCCGTGAGGTAAACAGTTTTGCTCTCATGCGCTCCTGCCTTGACCTGCTGCCAAGCAAGGGGGCTGAGTGACCATTTGCTGAAGACTCTGAGGCAAAATAAACCTTTCCTCTCTACAAATTGATTATTTCAGGCATTTGTTGTAGTAACAGGAAGCTCTCACACCAGCATATGCAAGATTTTTTTTTTTTTTAGGGAAAATACGATTTATAGCATGTGTATTTGTTTTAGTGCATGTATGCAGTACACGTTTACATTCCCTGTGTGGGTTGGTGCACGTACATAACACATCTTAATTTCTTTTTTAATCCCCTTTCCCTGCCTTCCCTTGCTTCCCCTTCCCTGCATCTCTTGATCCCCTTCCCATTTGAGAATGACCTATCTCCCTACTTCTTACTTTTATTTTGCTCTTTACATTTACTCTGGGTTTCTTATACGAGAGAAACCATGTGATACTTAGACTTGTGTGTTAGATTTATTTCGCTTAAACTTATAGTCTCAAGATGCATCCATTTCCCTACAAATGACTCAAGTTTATCTTTCTTTGTGGCACAGTAGTACTCCATTGTGTATAAATACATTTTCTTTATCCATTCCTCCCTTGGTGGGCATATAGGTTGCTTCCAAGATTTAGCTATTATGAATTGTGCTACCATAAACATGAGCATGTATGTATCACTGTAATATGATGTTTTTAACTCTTTCAGGAGATCCCTAGAAGGGGAACAGCTGGGTCAAATGGAATTTCTAGTTTTAATTTTTTGAGTAATCTCAATTTTCAACATCAACACAAAATGATCCAGCAACTTAAGAAATAATACTTTCTCTCTTAAATGTTTGAAAATCATATAAAAATGGTTACTGCAAAAACATTGCCAATTATTCTTATTTGGCACTTTGAAAAAAAGGACTCTCAATCTAAGGAGTCCAAATTTCTACTTTTGTTTCTACTGTTAAGTCACTCTTTGCCATCATCTGAGTATCTCCCCAAATTCATGTATTGAAATTTAATTGCCAGTATGATAATATCAAGAGGTGAGGCCCTTAGGAGATAGTGAAATTGCAAAGTGACCTCAAATAAGAGGTTGACCCTTTTGACCTTCCCCCCTTCTGTCATGGGCGGACACAAGGCTCAAGGCACCCTCACGGAATCACAGACCGCGGTCTCACTAAACGTCAAGCCTGCTACTACTGCCTTGGTTGGCCTTGGAATTTTCAGCTTCCAAAATTGGTGAGAAATAAATTTTATAACTTAGGAATTACCCAGCCCCACATATTTTGGTACAGTGGCACAAAGAATCTAAGACACTAGGTAACCCGAGGGGAGCAACTGTTCTCATTGACAAAAAGGAGAAGATAAACCCACCATATTGACTTCAAAGAGAAGTTTATGAGCATAAAATGAAAGAATACATTCAAAATTACAAAGCATGGTTTTAAACTTAAGTAGTATAAAACAATGCTATTAATACTGCTGTAATTACTCCTCTACTCAAGAAGCATAAAATAGAACAGTCAAGGTACCTGGAAGATGTTTGATAGGTCTCTCAGATTAAAAATATAGTGGAATTTGACAGCCGTGGGTAAAAAGTTCTGTGTCATCATTTGATGGAGTGCTATTGTTGCCTGGATCAAAGAGGGGCCGCTTCTGAGAACAGACGAACTGAAGGCATGGTGCTGGAGGTGGAAGCTAAAGATCTGGCCATAGATGGTGTTCAGTGCATCCAAAGATGGAAAGTTGAATGCAAACACTGTGAAATGTCTCTGAAAAGTAAAACAAAAATTATTATAAAATAAAGGCTTTACTCATACCAGGAAATTGCAAACAAGGGTCAGAGTTTTCATTCCTCCTGTAACCAGGTCCATTCCCATGAAACTTGTTAGTGCCTGCTTTTTGGACCTTGGGCTTGGCCAGGTGACTTGCCTGAGCCCATAGAATGAGATGAAATGACAGCCAACAGAGGCCAGCACATATTCACTTGCTCACTTAAGCCTCTAGCTTTCCATGACCTTGAAACCCTACTAAGGGTGAAAGGCACAAAGAGCAGAGCCACACTGTCCCAGTTGCTCCATCTTAAGCCATGTTAGGTCAGCTGATACAGTCCACCCCCCAGGCTTCCTCAAGGGAACCCCGCCAAGATCAGCAGAGCACCTAGCTCACCCCCAGCAAACTCAAGGTAAGTGAGGAGCAGCCACTCTGTGCTCCTGCTGCATGTATGTTGGTGATGGCTGTTGTCATACCGAAAGGCTTATCTGCACACACAAAACCTTACATACAAATGTTTATAGACGCTTTATGCATAACTGCCAGAACTTGAAAGCAACCAATCTGTGCTTCAATATGTGAGTAAATAAACTATGTACATTCATGCAATGAATATTATTCAGTGATAAAAAAAGTGATCAAGCCATGAAAAGACATGGAGGAACCGTAAATAAATATTGCTCAGTAAAGAAGGATTCTAAAAGGCTGTGTACTATACAATTCTAACTATAAGATATTCTGGAAAAGGCACAGTTGTGGACACAGGAAAAGTGAAGATATCAGTGTGTTACAAATTAATATCTAGAGTACACAGAAAATCTAAACACTTAATTAACAAATGACTCAAAAATGAGCAAAAGATTTTTATAGACATTTCCCCAAAAAAGATATCAAATGGCCAATAAGTACATAAAAAGATATTTAATGTCACTAATTATCAGGCAAATACAAGTCAAAACTATCATTAGATAATATTTCAATTATTAGATGGCCATTATGAGGAAAAAAAATAGAGCAAAGTTGGCGAGAATGTGAGGAAATTGGAACTGCTGTGCAGTGTTGGTGGAAATAAAAAAAACGATGTGTAAAACAGAACAACTGTTCCTTAAGTTTAAAAATCAATTACCATAAGATCTAGTAATTCCTTTTCTTGGCATATGTTCCAACGAATTGAAAGCGGTGTCTCCAAGAGATATTTGCACACCTATATTCATAGCAGCATTATTTACGTCAGCTAAAATGTGGAAGTATCCAAGTGTCCACCATGGATGAATGGATAATCAAAATGCTGTGCACAGTATATAAAACGGTACACTATTCAGCATTAAGACAGAAATTCTACAACATGTCACAACACGTTTGGGCCTTGGGCACATTACTCTAAGTGAAATAAGCCAGTCACAAAAAAATACTGTACAATTTAATGTATATGAGGAACTTATAGCCAAAACCAGAGACAGAAAGTAGAATGGTGGCTGCCAGGGACTAAAAGGGGGAGGAATGGGGAGTTCCTGCTTAATGGTTATAGTTTCAGTTTCACAAGACAAAAAGATGAAGATAAACGGTGGTGATGGTTTCACAACATTATGAAAGCATTTAATACCACTGAATTATATACTTACAATGGTTAAGATAGTAAATTGTATGTAACATGTATTATCCTGCCACGACAAAATAGAAAAAAATTTTTTTGTGTGTGGGTACCGGGTGTCGACCTCAGGACCTTGCGTGCCAGCAGGCGCCCGTGCCGCTGAGCGATATCACCGGCCCTTTTTTCGTATGTGGGTTCCGGGAGTCGAACTCAGGCCCTCGCACTTGCCAGGCAGGCGCTTATGCTGCTGAGCTATCTCACTGGCCCAGAAAATATTTTTAAAAGATCAGTTCAGAAGGGAGGAAGGGATGAATATGTAGAACATAGGGATTTTAGGGCAGTGAACTATTCTCTGATATTATAATGGTGGAAACTGCACATTATGTGTTTATCAAAACCCATAGAATGTGCCACACAAGAATGTTAAACTCTGGACTTTGGTTAGTAATAATGTATCATCACTGCCTTATCAATTTTAACTAACGTAAGAGGTTAATATAGTAGTAGGTAAAATGAAGCAGGGCAGGGAGGGAGGAGGTGGGAACACTCTATATTCAGCTCATTTTGCTGTGAAACTAAAACTGCTCTAAAAATTTTGGAATCTCACTCCTTACTCAAAAGCACCAAGAATCCAGACCTACAACTGTGGAGCACTACGCTGGGGGGATATTTGGGAGGGAGCAGTACTGAGCGCATACCTGCAGCCGGGGACTGACCGTGAA
Source organism: Erethizon dorsatum (assembly GCA_028451465.1). NCBI lineage: Eukaryota > Metazoa > Chordata > Mammalia > Rodentia > Erethizontidae > Erethizon > Erethizon dorsatum. The sequence continues at coordinate 83,964,825 of CM051835.1, forward strand.
GCTGCCCACCGTGGGATTCATGCAGGCCACATACTGGCAGTTGTGGATTTCTTTAAGCATCACTTTCTGTCTATCATACCTGAAAGGCAAAAAGTAACACCTTAAATCCAAAAACTGGAGATCAAAAAACATTGGAATCCATCAGTTCATAAAAGATTTCATCACAAGCTGTCTCCTTATCTCCAGGATGGCTCTGTGAGGTTGGCCTCGTTAGCCTTATTTGGGGAGATCAAAACTGCAGCTCAGAAAGGTGACAGAGCTCCTTGGGGGCCAAAATCAACACCTGAAGCTGAATCATTATGAATTGTTCCTGCCTGTTAACTCTCATGTGGTGCTCGTTCAGGTTAGAAACTACCTTGTAACCTCACCAAGGCTCTGTGAATGGGCTGGGGCTCACCCCATGTTTAGTTTATTAGTACACGTTTGCTGTACATGATGTTTACATTCATCTTAGGAAGTAGGTATGTGTACTTAACATATCTTGATTCTTTTCATTCCTCCTTCCCCTCCCCACCCACCTCCCTCCCTTCATCTCTGGATTTCCTTCCCACAATATCCTCCTCCTCCTCCTCCTCATCACAGTTCATGTTTGTGACATATAATGTTTACATTTATTGTAAGTTGTTATATGCATGTGACACATTTTAAGTCTTTTTACATTCCTTACCTCTCCTCTCACCCTTGGTCACTTTGTTCCCTTCCTATTTGCATAAGATCTATCCCCCTGTTTCCTTTTCTCCATCTTTTATTTTGCTTACTTTATAGATACTTTGGATTACTCATATGAGAGAAACCATACACTATTTAAGCTTGTATTCTGATTTATTTCGCTTAACATTTTCAAGGTGCATCCATTTTCCTACAAATGTCTTGAATTTATCCTTCTTTATGACAGAGTAGTATTCCATTGCATATATAGATACTACATTTTCTTTATCCATTCACCTGTTGATGGATGTATAGCCTACTTCCAAGATTTAGCTATTATGAATTGTGCTGCTATAAACATGGGTACCCCATGTATCACTGTAATATAATGTCTTTAACTCTTTCAGGAAGATACTTAGAAGGGGAATAGCTGAGCCAAATAAAATTTGTAGTTTTAGTTTTCTGAGGAATTTTCATAGTGGTTGTACTAGTTTACATCCCCACCGACAATGTAGAAGGATTCCTTTTCCCCCACAGCCTCACCAGCATTTGTTTTTATTTGATTTCTTGATGATGGCCATTCTTTTGGGCTAAGATGGACTCTCAGTGTTGTTTTAATTGCCCCATATTTAATGTCACACATTGCACACTGCAGTGCTTGGATACTGCTAAATCCTGCCATCCCACAAAGTAAGGTCAAGCTTCTTTTTAATAATTTAGTGGGAGTGAATTCTTAAAGAAGATATAGTTTCTGGACAGCTAGGTTTCTAGGCTTTTCAATCCAATCTTCCAAAGATACAAAGGGAAATTATTCCATTTAATATGATGCCAAGGGATACAAAGTAAATACAAAATCTACTTTAGATAACACTATCCTAGAAGAGTAAGAAGTTGAGCATAATTTCATCTTAAAATGTTCATCTATCATAATAATTAGATTAGGGCAGAAAATAAAATACAGATAATTGCTTACCAGTGTCCATAATCAATATGCTGCCGAATCAGAGCGTGGGGCTGAACAGTGCCATATGAATCCACTTCAGGCATATTCATGTCATCAATGAAATAAACCAATTTTTTATTTCCTCCTGGACCATAGTTACGACCAGCTTTTTTCTCTAGAGGTTTCTCAAGAACTCCTGAAATACATAATTTTGTCCACCAGTGACTGACAGAATGTATACTTTGTCCTTGGTTACTTTTTCATATTCTTTGCTTCTTCTGTTGATTCATTTATCCATGGTTTCAGGTGTCACCTGCCTATCGTTCATTACCAGAAATGTGTTTCTGGTCATCTTCTATGTCAGCCTCTCCTGCTGATCTCTATTCTGCAGCCAGAGGTTAACTCCAACTCTGCATTTCTAGAGATCTCAATATATATACCATGACCTCACAGTGTCCACAGCCTCCGAGATGACCTCAGCGTGACCCGTGTGCTGTCCTTCCCTGTGCCCACTGGCACTAGCAGCCTGCGCTGGTCCTGCCACAGCCTGGTCTTTCAGTGCTTCTCCATCATCCCTCAGGAAAGTGCGGAACAGCTGAAGGGTCTCTCACACCTCGCGCCTTGTGCCACTGGAGCACAAGCACAGGAGGACAGCATGCGTCAACTCTACCTAGGTGTCCACAGAGTTCTATTTCCTCATGTGCCACACATCTGAGCATGGTGGGCAAAGAAAAACCTGACCAGTGTGTGGCTCAGACATACTAACTACTTACATGAGGACTCTTTGAAAAGACTGTCAATATTCTGGGGCCGAGAAACAGATTCATTGCTGTAATCCTGATGAGGACCGTGACAAATCAGCAATTTGTTAGGTAAACAAATGAATAACAAAATGAAAAAATGAGAGAATGAATAACACTTTTTTCGAACAACAAACCTGGATGTTGGGCCAACACCAAACTTGCCTTTTTCTGGACTCACGTGAACAACATCTCTCTCCACTCAAAGGCTACCTCTTTCATTTTGCTTGCTGAGTTCCTGCTTGTGGGGTTCATACTCTCCCAGTCTGCCAGATGCAGACTGAGCAGAACCTTTCTCTTTTGGTCCCTTGTCCATCCAACCCGTCTGTAAATGGTATCTTCTATCGTTTCTTTATGTTGCCAACTTGTCACTTCCCTTTCTAGAATGGTGGCCCTAGGCTTTATTACTTTCAGCTTGTCCATACTCGCAGGGACTCTCTCCCCACCTCAGGCTCCTCTTCCCAAAACACAGCTCCCAGCTGGCCAGTTCCCGGCTCCTGCCAATGGCTTACCTCTTCCTACCCAAGAAAATTCAGTCTCCTCATCTTGTGTCTCAGCCTTCTCTACAATTATGGGGGCTGGCTGTGCCAGGTAGCCCAAGATTCTCCCAGCTTTACAAACTAAAAGTCCTTGTTCCAGAAAACTCCTTGGTGTTTGGCATACTGGACAGCTGGTAACTCTACCTGCAGAACTGCCACTTAGCACTCCTGCCTTTCTTCTCCTTCCACATGACCACTGTGTTTCCGTTATCTCAGATTCCATTCACTCAGTGTGTCCCACAATTTGCTCTCTTCAATGTCTTTGCTTAAGCTGATACGCCTATCTTAAATCTTTTCTTTGCCTATGTATGACCCCTTCTTTCTGAAATCCTTTCTTTCAGAGTACATTGGCAACTATAACTATTTCTATTCATCTGACTAATAAACACTCTCTAAATCTGATTCATGCCTGGATCCCTGTGTATATAAACAGGAGACGCACTTACTCTGCAGGGCTGCGGACGTTGTGTAGTAGTTGAAAGACACACGGGACACTATATAATCCTCAGACAGTCTTGCCAGTATATCACCCACGAAGACCGTTTTTCCCACTCCTGCATTTCCAACTAGCATGAGTGGCTTTCCTTTTTCAAGCAACAATTCAATGAAATATCCAAGACGAGTTGTCTCTGATGTGTGAACCAGAACTGTCTGAGGAAAAAAGAATGAAAGAAAGCTCAGAGAGATAGAGACACATTCCAAAATTTTATATCTGACCTAACAGAGTCACTTTAGAATTCAGGTCCAAAGAATTCTCAGGTCAAGTTAATACCCAGTAGGAGAGGTTTTATCTGTTTTTGTTTTGCATCGTCACAGTTTAAGGAGAGCAACTGGGTAATGCCATTAAGTACCATAACATAACCAACTGACTTATATTTTCCAAACCAAGTACTAGCCCCCAGGTCTCCCTATCCCAGAATACATCCCGCACCTTGTCTTAAGCATCTAAGAGAATACAGTGAAAACATAAAAAGCTGTCTACTACCCTTCAGCAGCTGATAAAATATTTGAAAAGTCAAGCCACACATAGGTGACAATTGTGAGCACTCCCTTGACCTGGTGAGGTTAAATGGCACAATCTATGCTAAATGATTCAGTGTGGGGATAGGCCGGTTTAGGGAGAAACAGTGGCTTTTAAGTAGAACAGTCACAATTCAAAGCACATCTGAAACTTACTATGCATTGCCTTGTTAAAAGTAAAAGCTTGTTTTTTGTGTTTTAAATTGACTATTCATATACCATGCTATTTCCCAAGAAATCTGAAGTGGCTTATAGGAATACAATAAAATGAAGAACATGGAAATAAAAATTAGACTCTTGGAACACAGATTAAAATATAAGATCAGAATGAAGGGTAGTAGATGTAGCTATTTAGGAAATAGAATTTTGCACAATGTTTATAATACAGTTGGCAAGCTGGGTGCATTTCTTGGTGGTCAAACTTTAAAAGAATGGGAACATTTACTACTTGTACAGGTTGTTCAGAAGAAATATACATAAGCATAATGGATACGGTTCTTCTTCACTTGGACAGCATATACTGAACACAACGGAATACTTTCTGGATTATTCCAGATCCAACTCATGATATGCACATTTACTCTAGAATGTCCATTTACTTCTGTGATACTCAGGCCTACTGACAGTTCTGTGCCACATTAAACTGTCCTAGACCTTTTTATTTTTATTTTTTACTTTTTAAATTAAATTTCTTGGTACATTTTAGGCATACATAATGATCGCGCTCAGGTTAGGGAATTTGCACCTGTACATGATTAAACTTAGAGCTTCTGTTTAGACTTTTTTCTCCTTTCCTGCTCTTGGTTGCCATCATTTGCTTTTTACTTTCGCTCTCAGCTCTTTTCTTCACACGTTAACACCAATAACGGGCACTTATGAGGGCGGAGTATGTGGCTTTGGGCTAAGCACCGACACACTCTGCCTCATCACACAGACAGCTACTCAGAGTGAACATATGAGGAGAGTTTTGTTATTATTTCTACTTCTGAGATAATGAAACTGAAGCTTAGAAAGCATAAGTAACTTGGCCAAAGTTTCGGCTAGCCAGTGAGTGGCGGCACTTGGATTCAAACTCTGTCTGTCTGGAGTTTGATCTCCATCTTAATTAGCACACAGAATGCTCTTCAGAGCACGAACTCCACAGCCAGCCTGCCAGGGTTTACATCCCACTCTCCCTGTCTCAGTGTGATCCACTCTTCTCAGATTGCCCAAGATGTCGGTTTAAAAATTCGAAGTCTACTCTTGTGGAATCTCCCTCAATTCTGGGCAAACCAGGACCACTGGTCATTCTGTTTTCACCACCAGTGTAACTGTGGACACCTTTCTTACACTCTGTGTCTCAATAAGTTAAATAGGGTTAGTAAGAGTCCATGCCTTATAAGATTGTTTTAAAAATTAATTAATCCACATAAGGCACTTAGAAAAGGGCCTGATGTACAATAATGAAATATTACTATTTGCAATTATTATTACTGACTCCCTGTGGTTCTTCTCTAATACATTAAGACACGGTAAATCAAATAACCACACAGTACAACTGTGTGTAAAGTAAAACTACAAAGCCTTTATAGGTTCTCTGCTAAATAAAAGATATTATTGATAAGGTGCATCAACCTCATGATACCAGTTTTTAGGTCATCCATGTTTCTTGGCTGAACACAAGTTCTCAGCTACCAACTACTAAGATAATATTGCTGGGGAGCTGAATTCTAGAGATGGTGAACAAGAAGTGAGATTTCAGAATATATAAAGCAGTTGTAGCAGACTTCACTGGCTGCCTCCTGTCACCCATTTCTCCACTTCTTCCTTTCTGCAGAGTCCCCACCCAGATTGAGCCACCAGCTGTCATGGTTTGGATGAGTGACTCTCAAAGTTGCATGTGTTGAAGGGTTGGTCCCCAGTGTGGCAGCCCTGGAAGGTGGTGGAAGCTTTGAGAGAGGTGGGGCATATGTCACTGGGGAACAGGCCTCGAAGGGGATTGTCTCTCGTTTGGATCACAGAGGATTGAGACAAGGACAAGAGCAAAGAAGTCTAAAGCACTTTTTGGATTCTACAGGACAGGATGATTAAACCAGCTATCTGGCAGCAAACATGTTATCTTTCAAGAAAAGGGAAAAAGGGTCCCAGAGGCAATTTTGACATTAAAAAAAAAAAAAAAAAAAAAAAAAAAGAGCTACCACTGCCACCATGGGCCCAAAGGCACAGGACTGGGGGAGCAGGCTGCCTCCCCAGCATCAGAGGGTGGGGCCACTTTCATTTTAGTGGGCCAGAATGCCACCACCCAGTGCCTTGGGGACAGAACTGCTGTCCAGAGCATGGGGGTGGGGCTGCCACCTCAGACTGAGGGGTCAGCCCAGAAGGCCAGGGCATTGAGCCAAAGAGCATTATTTTCAGGCATTAAATTTGTTTTGCTAGGTTTTGAACTTTTGTACCTAGAACCTCTTTCCTCTTTCTGATTTCTCCCCTTTGGAACAGATATACCTATCCTGTGCCTCTCCTACCATTGTATTTTGAAAGCAGGTAACTTCTCTGGTTTTATGGACTCACAGCTGAGAAGAACTGTGCCTTGGGAGGAGTCAAGTCTCACCCACACCTGAGACAACACTGGATGAGATTTGGGGCTTCGAGTTGATGCTGGGATGGGCTGAGACTTCTGGACTCTTGTGAGAGGTGAATGTGGTTTGCACATTAGAAGAATGTGAATTGTGAGGGCCCAGAGGGAAGACTGTTATCAGCTGAACTGTATCTCCCCAAAACTCATGCTGAAGCCTTAGCCCATAGTACCTTGGAAAGTGACTGTGTTGGACACAGGGCCTTTAAGAGGGGTGACAGTGTGAGAAGCTGAACGAGTAAATAGGACCTGAAATGTACAATATATACTGTGAATTGGGAAGAAACTGTTCAAAAGAAAAGACAAACTATGATGGAGGAAAGGGGAAAGGAAGGAAGGGAAAAGGAAAAAAAAAATATATATATATATATAAACAAGATAGTTAAGACAGTTATACTACTAGTTTCTCTTAGTTCATTGAAAAGAAAGGTTTGTGCTAATATTGTTTGAACAATATCTCATGCTTATGTCTTGTACCCTGAGTAACTGTTCTGAGGATAACAATATGCGATGTATTAATTATTGTTACTCTCCTATTATCTTATTTTGAAATTGTTTTTTTCTTTTTAAAATAAAAAATAAATTAAAAAAAAGAGGGGTGACTGACTTAAAATGGGGGTGGGTCCTAACCCAGTGTGACTGGAATCCTTATGAGAAGAAAAAACTCAGGTACGAGGTTGGAGGGCCAAGGGCCATCTACAGGCCAGGGACAGTGGCCTCAGGCAAAATGAAACCTGCCCACAAGTCATTGTTGGACTTCTAGCCTCCACAACTGCCAGGAGATAAATTTCTATTGTTTAAGCCACCCAGTGTGTAACACTTTGTTATGGCAATTCTAGCAAGCTACTACAAGCAGAGGAGGACTCCAGTATGTCTGGAGTCCTTATAAACAGGCTGGTTTGAACACGAACACACACACACACACACACACACACACGAAGTGGGGAGAAGGGGAGGAGTGGGGAAAGCTTTTGCAACTGCCAGGTGAAGAACAGGGTTAAGCTGCCATAAGCCGGGAAACATCAAGATTTCTGGCAAATCACCAGAAGCTATGAGAGAAAGACACAGCCTTCAGAAGGAGCTGACCCTGCCAAACCTGCAGTTTGGACCTCAGCCTCCAGAACTGAGGGCCAGTAAGTTCCTGTCATTTCATCCACCTAGCTTGTGTTACATTGTTATGGCAACACTAAGAAACTAGTGCCTTGAGTTTTCTGTTATCTGATATTAGCTATCTCCTGCTAAGTGGAAATCCCCAATATTCCATTCATAAGGTGCTACTTCAAATAGTAAATTCTGGGCAGGGAGGGTATGGTATATGCACCTGTAGTCCCAGGACTCAGGAGGCTGAGGTAGGAGGATCACTGTGACCTCCAGGCCAGCTGGGCTCCTTAGTGAGTTGAAGCCCAGCCAGAACTACACAGTGAGACCTTGTCTCAAAAAAAAAAAAAAAAAAAAAAAAAAAAAAAAAAAAAAAAAAAATGAGAGAGAGAGAGAGAAGCCAGCAGCCTGGTGGCTGGGAAAAGTCCAAAGCAGCAGTGAGAATAGGAGACATGTTTTCTGAGGGGCCATGAAGAACCAGCAGTTGGTGAGTGAGGTGAACCAGTGCTGTGCTCTGGCACAGACACATGAAACAGAAGAGGATGGGGTGGGGCCACCATTTTATCTCAAAGGGCTCGGGGCAAACTCCAGTACCAGAACAGTCCCTGCTCACTTCAGTGCCAATGTCCCCGAGTGGAATGAGGAAAGAGACATCCAGTCACAGTAGACTGCTCGCAGGGCAGATAGGTAGCAGACTCGGGGGAATTCTGCTCAGAGGTTGGAGCTGGGATCACCTAGATTCTGTGCCAGTGGCCTTCAAAAGCCAGTCTTAGCCCTAAATACAAAGGACTGGAAGTGTCACCCTGGTCTGCGACCAGCAGAGCGGCCTTGGCCCAGTGGCATAAGTGCATAAGCAGCCTTGGCCTGCAGCGGGACAAGGGCATCCCTCCCAAAGGAGGAGTCAGCGGAGTGGAACAGAGGAAGCTGGGCAAGGTCCAGAAGGAGCCGGCTGTACACAGGTCTGGGAGCAACCCCGGGATCTCCCTACCCAAGGGAGCCACAGCAGCTGGGAGAGCACCGTGGGGACGATCACAGTAAAGAGACATCCAGAAAGCGGTCAGCTGAAGACCAGTCCCAGTCCCCACATCCAGACACCAAGATCAGCCCCATACCCAACACAAATCCTACTGCAAACCTAGTGGGATTGCACAGAATATTTCTGGGATCTACTGTGGACGGGACCACAGAACTGTGGACACCAGAGGAATTTTATTATTTTTGTTTGTTTGGTTTTCCTTTTTCTGTCTTTCTTTTTTCACTGTTTAGGTTTCTTATCTTTTTGTTTTCTTCTATTCATCCTCTTTTTCTCTTTCCTCAAATATCTCTCTTGATTTTACAATATTTTCATATGAATGAACATTGTCACTTCTCATTCTGGTTTGCTTCAATATTCTTTTGCTTTCTCTTTCATTCTTGCTGTCCTGCGTTCTCCAGTTTCCCAAAACTTGGTTGATCATCTTTTACCCTCCAGCCTTCCTTCTATTATATTTGTCCTCATTCATCTTTCTGTTTTGTCCCCTATCCCTCTTAAATCACCCCCCTCCAGGTAAAATCACTCTACTAAGGAAAAAATCATCACATACAAGTTGCTGGTATATGTTGGATTTTGTTATATAACTATAGAACCTGCTCCTATGGTTTAAGTTATCAAGTTAATAGTTACCACAGTTTGTCAATAGCTAGTCTATGCTTGATGCTATTGTTATTGGTAACTGCACTACTTTCGCCGGGATGTCATACCTGTTTTAATCAGTTTTTCTCCCTTGTACGAAAACACTGAATGTCTGGGGTCATAACCATTACCATAGTCCAGTACCAAAGAACTGGGTGCTGAGCCAAATAGATAGCAACTTCTCATCCTTAATACATTGGGAAGGTAGGTTCTTGGGATAACCACAAAGACTAAGAACCACCTACACCTAGAAGACATCCCTGAGGAACAGACATTTCCTAGGGAAGCCTTGATACTAGTGATAAAGCTGTCTACCATAAAAAATCTACAATCATCAACACGGGTAAAACAAAATAAAATCAAAAATAGAAAATCAAAAATGACAAGACCCAGAACCAAAATGCAACCCCAGACCTGCAGCCAACCCAGGACAAATCCAGAGCACAATGAGATAGACGAAATCAGAAGCCACCCACTGGAACTTTGTGAAATGATAGCAGAAGTGAAAACAAATAGATGAGACTATAGAAAAAGTAATCTCTCAGGTAAAAAAAGGATGACAATCAAACTAAAAGACATTAGATTAGACATAGATTAAAAAAAATAGAGGACCTTAGGAAAACATTGGAAACCATGAATACCCAACATAGGAAAGAAATGGAATCCATGACACAGATTCAAACAGAAATCCAGATGAAAAACTCCACTGAAAGTATATTTAACAGATTGAACAAAGGTGATGATAGAATATCACATCTAGAAGATAGGATTGAGGCTATAGACCACAAAAAGATAGCTTAAATCAATCCAACAGCTGAAAGATGAAGCAAAGAAGAACATAAAATTGATTGGGGTCAATGAGAAAGCCGGAGATAGCACAAATGCCATAAAAAAAAAAAAAAACCTCTTCACAGAAGTAATGGCAGAAAACTTCCCAAAATGGATAAAGAATCTGACATACAAATAAGTGAAAAATATAGAACTCTAAATAGCCAAGACCAAAATAAATCTACACCAAGGCATATAATAAGATTCCAGAAACTCAGCACAAGAACAGAATATTAAAAGCACTTAAAAAAAAAGAAACAAACCATCCAGAAAGGAAAGCCCATCAGAATCACAGCACACTTCTCGACACAAACCCTCGAATAAAGGAGAGCTTGAAGTGAGGTATTTCAAGCCCTAAAAGTAAACAAACTCCAACTCAAATTGATGTACGCTGCAAAACTATCTTTCAAAAATCAGTGGAGAAATACGATACTTCCATGACAAAGAACAACTGAAGAAATTCATGACCACCATACCAGCTTTCCAAAATGCTCTGAAGGATATTTTAGGAAAAGATAACAAAGACCACAATTCCAAGGACACCAATAGAAAGAAGTCACCAGGCAGGGTAAGGAATTAAACAGGGGGAAAGACAGGGAGCCAACAACAGGAAAATAAGATAAGAATAAGCCAATACGTATCAGTTATAACCATCAATGCAAATGGTCTGAATTCACCAGTTGAAAGAAACAGACTGGCAGAATGGATCAAGAAGCAAGACCCAACAATATGCTACATAGAAGAAACACATTTAGCACAAAAAGAAATTCACAGACTGAAAGTCAAAGGATGGAAAACAATACTCTATGTAACAGCAACACATAAAAAAGCAGGGTAGCTATTCTATTTGCAGACAATGTGAACTTCAAGCCAAGACTGATCAAAAGAGACAAAGAAGGTCACTGCATACTTGTTAAGGGAAAACTCCAAGAAGAGATAACAATAAATATATATGCACCAAATACAGGTACACCAAACTACATAAAACAAATATTAACAGAAATGAAAAATCAAATAAGCACTAACACAGTTGTAATGGGGGACCTTAATACCCCCCTGTAACAAACAGACAGATCAACTAGACAAAAATCAACAAGGAAATATTGGGACTAAACCAAACCTGTGAACAAATGGACTTAGTAGATGTCTACAGAGTGTTCCACTCCACAATATCAGTATACACATTCTTCTCAGCTGCACATGGGACATTCTCTAAAATAGCCCATAGAACATGCTTACGTAAATGCAGAGGAATTGAAATTATCCGATGCATATTATCTGACCATAATTCAATGAAAATGGAAATCAATTGTAAAAGAAACCACAAAAACTACATAAATACATGGAAATTAAATAACACCCTCCAGAACAACCAATAGGTCACAGAGGAAATTAAAGAAGAAATTAAACAGTATTTACAATTAAATGATAATGCTGATACAACTTACCAGAGCTTATGGGATACAGTGAAAGCAGTCCTAACAGGGAAATTTATAGCAGTGAATTCTCACATCAGGAAAATAGAATGAGCTCAAATAAACAACTTAATGTTGAACCTCAAACCAGAAAAAGAACAAATCAAATCCAAAGCTCATACAAGGGAGAAAATTATAAAGATCAGAGCAGAAATTAATGCAATTGAGACTAAGAAAACAATAGGAAAAACCAATGAATGGAAGAGTTGGTTCTCTGAAAGATGAAATAAAACTGATAAACCCTTAGCTGACCTTTTCAAAAACAGAAAAAATTCAAATTCATGCAATTAGGAATGAAGGGTGAAATCACAATGGATCCTGCAAAAATCCAGAAGATCATCAATAACTACTTTGAGAACCTGTATTCTAAGATAGAAAATACAGAAGAAATGGACAGATTCCTAGATACATATGAATTGCCAAAACTGAATCAAGATATAAAAATCTGTATAACCCAATATCAGTCAATGAAATAAACATATAATTAAAAATTTACCAACAAAGAAAAGCCCAGGTCCTGATGGATTCACTCTGAATTCTACAAGAAATTTAGAGACCTAATACCACTAATGGTGAAACTCTTTAATAAAATTGAAAGGGAAGCAATACTCCCAAACTTATTCCTAGAAGCAAGTATTACTCTGATACCAAAACAAGAGAAGGACTCAACTGAAAAAGAAAAGTATAGGCTAATCTTCCTAATGAACACAGACACAAAAATCCTCAATAACATACTGGCAAACAAAACATAGCAAATTATCAAGAAGATTATACACCATGACCAAGTGGGATTCATTCCAGAGATGCAAGGATGGTTCAACATATGCAAATCAATAAATATAATACACCATATCAATAGAGCCAAAGGCGAAAATCACATGATCATCTCAATAGATGCAGAAAAAGAATTGACAAAGTCCAACACCCATTCATGATAAAAGCCCTACAGAAAATTGGAATATATGGTCTTTATCTCAATCTGATAAAAGCCATCTATGACAAACCAGTAGCCGGCATCATACTAAATGGTCAAAAATTGAAAGCTTTCTCTCTAAAATAGGGAACAAGACAAGGATGTCCACTATTACCACTCCTATTCAATATAGTTCTGGAAACATTAGCCAGAGCAGTTAGACAAGAGAGAGAAATAAAATAAATAAGGATAGGAAAGGAAGAAGTTAAATTATCAATATTTGCAGGTGACATGATATTCTACATAGAAGACCCCAAAAACTCCACCAAAAGACTTGTAAATTTAATAAACAAATTCATTAGCGCAGCTGGATACAAAGTCAACACTCACAAATCAATAGCATTCCTCTACACAAACAACAAACTCACTGAGAGAGAAATTAGGGAAATCATACCTTTCAAAATGGCATCCAGAAAAATGAAATACTTAGGAATCAATCTAACAAAGGAAGTAAAAGATCTATACATTGAAAATTATAGTATTCTGAAAAAGGAGATCAAAGAGGATATCAGAAAATGGAAAGATATCTCTTGTTCATGAGTAGGAAGAACCAACACAGTGAAAATGGCCATACTCTCAAAATTGTTATACAGATTTAATGCAATCCCAATTAAAATACCAGTAGCATATGTCACAAAATTAGAGAAAACATTCCCAAAATTTATTTGGAACCAGAAGAGACCTAGAATAGCAAAGGCAATTCTTGGCAACAAAGGCAAGGCAGGAGGCATCACAATCCCTGACTTGAAATTATATTACAAAGCTACTATGATAAAATCAGCATGGCACTGGCAAAAAACAGACCTAAGGATCAGTGGAATAGATTAGAAGATGCAGACACAACTCCAGACACACTCAGCCACCTTATCTTTGACAAAGAGGCCAAACATGTTCACCAGAAGAAAGATAGCCTCTTTAATAAATGGTGCTGGAAAAATTGGCACTCTACATGCCGAGGACTAAACCTAGACCCATCTCTATCACTACATACTAAAGTCAAAATGGGTCAAAGATCTAAATATTAAAACAGAAACACTAAATCTATTGGAGGACAAAGTAGGTAGAAATATTGAAGACAAGTGTAGGCAGAGTTCATGAACAAAACCCATACTGCATGGGAAACATTTCAAAGAATCAACAACTGGGATCTCATCTTATTAAAAAGCTTTTGCACAACCAAAGAAATCACCAACACAGTGAAAAGACAACCCACAGAGTGGGAAAAAATTTTAGCCAACTGTCCCTCAGACAAAGGACTCCTATCTAGAACATATAAAGAATTGAAAAAATCAGACCCAATCCAAAAATGGGCATCTGAGATGAACACACACTTCTCAGATGAAGAAATACAAATAGCAAATAAATATATGAAAAAAATGTCCAATGTCATTGGTCACTTGAGAGATGCAATTAAAACAACACTGAGATTCATCTCACCCCAGTTAGAATGGCTATCATCAAGAAGTCAACCAATAACAATGCTGGTGGGACCGTGGGGAGAAAGGAACATTTCCCCACTGTTGGTGGGAGTGTAGACTGCAGCAACCACATGGAAATCTGTGTGGATATTCCTCAGAAAAACTAGGATTAGAGATTCTGTTTGACCCAGCTATTCCCCTTCTGGGTATTTTCCCAGAAGAATTAAAAACATCATACCACAGCAATATATGTGCACCCATGTTTATAGCAGCACAATTTGTAATAGCTAAATCTTGGAAACAATCCAAATGCCCATCAACCAAGGAATGGATAAAAAAGATGTGATTTTTTATACTACTCAGCTATAAAGAAGGATAAACTTGAGACATTTATAGGGAAATAGATGCAACTTGAGACCATACTCAAAAGTGAAATACATCAGACTTGCATGTGTAAACATTGTATTGTCTCCCTAGTGTAAGAAGCTGAAAGAGCAAATAAGATCCAAAACGTACATTAGATATTGTGAAATGGGAAGAAATTGTTCAAAAGGAAAGAGAAACTGGGATGGGGGAAAGGAGAAAAGAAGGGAAAAGGAAAAAAAATACACATACACACACACACATATATATACACACACATACAAGACAGTTAAGATAGTCATACTATTAATTGCTATTAGTTCATTGAAAAGAAAGGTTTGTGACTATATTGTTTGATCAATTTTTCATGCCTGTATCTGGTAATATGAGCAACTACTTTGAAGATAACAATACGCAATGTACTTACCATTACTCTCCTACAATCTTGTTTTGAAATTTTGTACCACTGTTTTTATTTTTATTTTTCTCTTTTTTAAAATAAAAGAAACACTTGAGTTTAGAAGATTAAACACATTCATTTTATGCCTGGGGGGTAAAAGAAGTTATATATGAAAAATGCTACTGAGGGAATTTACATAAGGTCAGAAAGAAGAATCACTGAATTAACAGAACGATGCCTCCAATTTTCACAAAACTTGAGAAGTTTCTAGGAAAATATAAAGAAAGTTGTTACCACAGAATTAAGTTGAAATAAAGTTTTTAAAAAGGAGGTTGCAAAAATATAAGCCATTTCGCCAAACATTCCTATAGTTCATGTTATTTTCTCCTAGGGAAAAATGCTACATGCCAAGCATACCAACAAAATAATTTCTCTGCCTGGCAAGAAAGACTGCTCTTTAAGAAGGGCTCACACCAGCACCCTGTTGCTAGAATGCTGCTGTTCCCCACACTTACCCATAGAGGAGCATCTGGATCCATAGTAAACTGGGGGATCTTGTCAGCCCAAGGCAAGAATTTCTTAGTTTTGTGGTCCAGATAATAATCAAAGATTGTTCCCTGGGATGGAAACTTCACTGCTTTCATCTCTTTATGCCACCACCGACTAAAGTCAGCTTGATAATTGGAAAGCTGAGAAAAACAAGATAAATCCTTATTGTAGACTTAAAGGTAATTTTGGTAACACACAAAGCCCCTCCAAATCCTGCTCAACCCAGTGTTCACAGTGCACAGAGCCAAAACCATCAAAAAACTCCAGATATGGAACCAAGTATCGCACCAAGAAAAAGAACTAGACACTGTTGTAATGAGTGACACTACCATAGAGGCACAAGCTTTGTGCCACAAGCCATGAGGTACAGATTTAGTGGAATAATCATCCTAAAAAGCATGGTAAAGTCAGGGGAACATTAGGGTACCCCTCAGTTATTCAATCTAACAGTGAGTTGTCATGCAAATTACTACGCTGGGTTCCACAACACACTGGTAATAAAAAACAGGTGTTTATTGCCACCAATTTTTGCACAAATTCATGGTAAAATAAGAAAAATCAGGACAACAGAGTACTTTAAAAATTGGTAACATTATTTTATTTAAATACTGTTTATCTGAGTTTATATCCTCTCTGGCCCTTTTGTTAAAATATCTTTTCTATAAAATTATGGTGATAGCGAATAGTACTTCTTACAAATTCCTTTACTTAAAAAAGCAAATGCTGGCAACTGCATCATCGCCACAAAGCACTACTGAAACATTTCTGGACTTTAACCGTCTAAATCTAGGAATTGCTGCTTGAAGAAGGGAGGAAGAAGGCATGGACTTGCTTCCCACCAGGAAACATGGAGAAGTCCATCTGAAAACAGAGAGCAACTCCCGTCCTGTGGAAGGATTAGGTGGCAGTAACCAGGCTACCTGGACTAGGAGGTGCTGTTTTTTTAATATAATGATAGGTATATGTCCTTGTTCCTAGATTAGAGGTTAGAAAATAAAAGGGAATGGTAATGTGTACCAATAACAATGAAAACCCTTATAAATCCATAGGATTACCTGACCCAGGGTCTTTTATATCCATAGAATAGCCTGGCCTAGTGAATTTTGGTAAAATCTAAAAACACTGTGTGTGTCCACTGCCTTTAGCAACTGTGCCCTTCATCTAAGACCACAACTCCTATTTCCTTGAAAAAAAATTTTTTTTGCAGTGATATCCTTGTGTCCACGGACTATGGCCCACTTTCAGTCCCGGACTGGTCATGCATGAGTAGAGACAGGTGGGATGGCACAGGCAAGGATGTGAGCGGCACAGAGTAGAGGGCCTCTGCCTTTGCCCTCCGATCCCCCATTAGTGCCGTCATGAATTTAGGCTCATTTGTTTTCAGATGGGCAGCATGTATATTTCATCACTCTGCAAAATCTAGTCTTAAACCAAATTAAGCTGGCCTGAAATAGCCCACAGACTGTTACTGACCTGATACTGTTCTCTGTAGCACTGTACATATGACTCCAATATTCCACCAAAATGTACTGCTAAGAATTACACCAGTAAAATTATTTTGGTGACAAATCTTGATACTTCAATTCATTTTAAAAAATGCATTTGCTTTACAGTAGGGAAGAAAAAGAGCAGATCTCAGTCCTCATGGGGTCTGTGGGGAAAGCATGGGGATGTGTGACGGGGAAAGGCAAAGCTAATAAAAACAGAAGTAAGTAGGTCCCTTGAACGTAAAGTCAGCTATGCGCAGGAGCAACAGAGGCGACTTACTTTAACTGAATGTTTGAGGAAGACATCTTTAAGGGCTAGACCAGTGGTGGCAAACCTATAGCACGTGTGTTATTGTGTTTCTCTTTTACAACAAAAGATGTTAACGTGTGAATTGTTTTTCCTAAACTAAAACCTCAGTATTCAGGTGTAATTGAAGTGTTGGCACTTTGTGATAAATAAGTGGGTTTTGGGTTGCAGTTTGGCACTTGATCTCTAAAAGGTTCACCCTTACTGGGCTAGACCACTCCAGGAAGAGTCCAACATGTGCAAAGATCCTGCGGTTTCAAAGAATTTGGTTTGCTCCAAAACTGCCCAGAACTGCTGGGATGGGTGGGGGGAAAGGAGTGACAGAGGAAGAGGTGGTAGGGAAGAAGAGACAGGGACAGAGCCAGAGGCCTTGCAGATAATATTCAAATGCTTAATTTTATCTTAATGGCAATAGGAATCCATTAAAGTCTTTTAATCTCTGAAGTATATCATATAATTCAATTTAAGTTTCAAGAAATGACTGACCACTGAGTGGACAATGAATCACGGGGACGAACTTAGAAGCAGAAAGGTCAGCAAACAGGTTACTTCAGAGGCCAAGTGAAAAGTGCTGGCTGCTTGCAGGCGTCAGAGGGAGTGGGCTGAGACTCACGCTGGGGGTTGTATGCAATGGCCTGAGTGAGGAACACAGGTCCTGAGTCATCTGGGGTTGTTTGGACCTGGCTCAGGCATTGGTTAGCTTTGTGCCTGGTAAGCAGGTCACCTTACTTCTCTAAACTTTTTCATTATTTGTAAAAGAATAGCTGTCCCTGCCTGTGTAGGTTTTTGTTGCTTTTGAAGGCTATGTGTGGCCTATGAAAAGCACTGTGTGTGACAGTTAACAGCACTCAATGTGCCCAACTAACCGATGGCTGGCTACCCTGAGGCCATTCCTTGTCTGCTTCAGTAACATCCCAACCATACAGCCTCTCTTGAAATGCTTGTCTTTAGAGTCCTTTTGGAAATGTAAAGATGATAACTATAATGTTGACTACTTTTTGTGGAAAGAGTGTACAGGAGCAGAAAACAAGCAAGACCCAACTTGTGGTGAAAACAACAGAGCAAAGGAGATTGGAAAGGCTGAGGAGGATGTGCGGGGAGGGAGGGAAGAGCTCGTCAGGAGGGGTAAGATCTCAGCTGTTCACAGTCCTCTTGACATACAGCCTGCAGGAGGAGAAAAACGCGAAGGGCACTGAAAGAAAAACGAGGGGGAAGTGGAGTCAAGTTGGTCTCCGTGAAGGAGAGACCCCCACGCATAGTGAACTTGGCCTTCGAGAACACCATGTGACGTGTCCCAACGTGTGACTCTCCCCCTGTGGTGCTGGCTGCTCTTCTGAGAGGCACGTGGAGACTAGAAAAGGAGATGTGGCTTCTCACAAGGGTTGGAATGAGATCTATGAGGCCTAGTGAATTCCAAATTTATTTATAGATGTGAGTTATGGTAACTTAGTGACAACTGAGTGACAGCCCACAGGTTACATCAGGCATTTATTTTGGATGTAACACTGAGTTAAACCAACAGAAACATGGGTCAGTCTTGGCTGCGATGCTGTCCCATATAAATCCCATTTATACCCGGCGTGTCTCAGGAAGCCAGGAAAGCACGCGTCATCTATTATTAGTGTAAGGATTCGGGGTACCGGGGGAGCACGATGACCATGCAAGATTCTGAGGTCCCACCGAAGACGTGGCCTCTGGAGAGAGAACGACTTGGGTGAGAATCCTGCCACTGCCACCTCATCAGAGGGACCGTGCGCAAGGTACTTTGCTGCTCTGAGCTCGAGCTCCCTCTACCTGCACCATGAGTGAAAAAGTATGACAGACATTACATGAAAAAATCTACATCAGAGATGGATGCTGGAGATAAGACCCGCAGTTTCCCGCAGCTGAATGGATCTGAGGAGTGTGAGTGCGAGACAATGTGTGTGTGTCTCAAGTTTCCTACGGGAAATGAGAAGCCACAAAAAGGCTGGGTAGAAATGCTGGGCGTATCACAGGTTCACTTTGAGCTGAAGGAAAGACCAACAAAAAGAAACTGGTCCAGGGTTGACTACGGCTCACAACTGCTGACCCTGGGACTGAGTGGGACTGATTAGAGGGGAGAGCGACAGGAGGAGAAGGCCCATTTGAAGGTCGCCATATGCTACGGTCTGAATTGCTCCCTCCCATTTTACACATGGAAACCCTGACGGCCCACGTGACAGTCTCTGGAGATGAAACTTTAGGTTTTCATGACGTCACAATGGCGGGACCCTCATGATGGGTAAGTGTCCTTGTAAGAAGAGACACAGAGCACTTTCTCTCTGACATGAGGACACAGTGAAGCCCCCAAAGACAGGAAGAGAGTCCCCACCAGACCTTGGACTTCCAGCTTCTAACACCATAAGGAATAAACTTCTGTTGTGTAAACAGGATTTGTTGTGGCAGCCAAGATGACTTTATGAGAGTTCGGGGAATCTAAAGATGATCTGCTCCTGAATTAAGGCTGCAGGGATGAGGAGGAGGGGGCTCACTTAACAGCTACTCTGTAAGTGAAACAGTGACTGAGGTTACGAGATACAGAAAAAGAAAGAGAAATGTTCCCAGGTTAACTGGATCAGCTGGGAGGAATATTATCACTGAGGAGAATAAAGTAAAAATAAAACAGAGGAGCAAATGTGGGGGCAGGGAGCAGGGCTGTGTCTCAGGACACAGAGGTGATGGCCCAGAAGCAGGCAGAAACACAGAGACCGGAGCTCAGAAGGGCAAGCTGGGCCGAAGGCTACTGACTTGGCATTGTCAGCCACTGATGACAACCATCCGCCTGGACAGGACTGATCGCATAATGTACAGGCTCAGGAGAAAACGGCAAGTAATGGAGATTTGCAGTAACTAAGAAAATGGATATGGTGAGTGTTTAAATTAGAAAAAACTTATTATGGTAAAAGACACATTACTAATAATAAAGGGATCAATGTGTTAAGAGCAACGGAATATTTTGAGGTGGACTAATGGCAATGTGTCTTTTACTGTAATAAATTTTTAAATTTAAATATTCACTGTAGTTTTTGTTCACACCTCGAGTAGCAATCCCACCTCCACAAATAAAAGTGGTTTTCAAAACCATCTCTCAGCATACCTGATCTTGCAGCAGGGTGCCTCCGAATGCCCAGATACAGGCAAAGACAAAATAGACTTCATAAACTTCTTTTGGGCTGTCAGAAGGCACATTTTCAGGAGTCAACAAACAGTCCAAAAGAGCACAAACAGTCTGAAGAGAAATCAATAGTGATCCATTTAGGGCAGTGGTACTGTGACAGTTGAATAGGTTCAAAGGACTTTATTATGCCACTTACACTTAAGAGATTATATGACTTCCAAAATTTTAACTGCTACATTGGGAAACACAAAAATTATTGTATTGTGTGTCTAAGTCAATAGTGGAACTTTTTTGTCACTTTCAACTAACTTGATCTTCTATGTGATAAGCTATTAAAAATAAATTTAAATGATTCAATTAATAACCACTGGATAAATCAGAAATGCACATACACAATAAATATGCAAAAATAAAAGAATATATATCTATGTTCAGTTTTTTATAAGTTGGGAATAATACTAACATGGCATTCTATAATCTACTTTACTACTTAAGAACATACTGAAGATGTCTTTCCTTGTCCTTACCATTGGGAATGACTTCCTAAGATTCAATTGGATGGACAGGCATTTATTGAACTATTTCCCTCCCGGTGGACACTAGGTAACCCACTTCCCAGGTTCCTTGGCAGCCATTTTTTCTGCCTGTTGTCATAAATTTAGAACATTGGACTTAACCTGTAGCACTTTTTGGGCAGAAGATTAAATTTAACCTTGGAAGAAACACTCATCAGGAATTTGTTCTTCATACCCTCCAGGTGAGACAGTAGCATTTTCTGTTGGTCCTAAGTGTTACCAAATTCAGGGCAAGCTTGTCAGTTCTGAGGGGAACACGGCTGTGGGAGAGGCCTGTACCGTACAGAATAATAACCATAATGAACAGATTTTGGGGCTAGTTCCCTAAAGCACAAAAATAGCTGTCATTAATTAGCACTGTCACAGACCCCCGACCCAAGACACTCTTGCCCCAGTTTTTGGAGGCAGCAATAGAATTTCATCATGATCAAACAGAAAGCCACGCAAACACGCTACCGTGTCTGTACCTTTCTTTTCTAGCCAAGAAAGACAGGAAACTATTTTTCTTGTAAATAGCTGAACACTTGTTATATTTTAAAATCTCTCTCGACTTCTCTCTTACATTGTGCCATGTTTGCCAATTAGAAATAATCTTTTAACAAAACCAATTTTTCATCAAGAAAAATAGTGTAAAACCTGAAAGCTTTGCTACTTCTGAGTAGAAACATGTTGGTTACAATCAAAACAAAAAAGACTGAAGGGTCTCAATGTGATTTTATCAGGTGAACACTTTCTCTCCTAAGTCTTAAGATTCTATTTTTCTTGCAAACACATACTGGAA
Source organism: Erethizon dorsatum (assembly GCA_028451465.1). Lineage (NCBI taxonomy): Eukaryota > Metazoa > Chordata > Mammalia > Rodentia > Erethizontidae > Erethizon > Erethizon dorsatum. The sequence goes on from CM051835.1 coordinate 83,986,451, forward strand.
CACATTTTGAGCTCTGTGTCAGCAATTAATATAAATTATATTTTAAGGCACACTCCAAGTGAGTTATTATACTTTACTGAATATAAAGAAGAATTATATACTGGGAAATGATGCATTAATTTTTTAAAGACAGCCATTTTACATTAGTCTCTTTTCCATTCATTTTTACATCAAATTCCTGTACTCATAAGCAACCACAGAAAACAGACTATAAAACTATGACCTAAAAGGAGCTAAGGATTAAATGCTATTTCTAAAAACTACAAAAGGAAGAAGTGAGAGTGAAAGTCATATTAATTCCTACTGACCTACTTTCACACTACTCTTGAATGAAAAAGTTCACACCACAGAGAACCACAGAAATACACAAGTCAACTTGAGAAAGAACACGATCGTGCTTTTTGCAAGTATTACACCAGAGGAAGTCTAATTAGGCTAACCACATAATTAATTCATTATGAATAAATTCAGACCTGCTTTCAGAAATAAATTATACCTCAGATAATTACTGTTGAATACTATCGTTTACTTAATTGGTGTGCAAATTACCCAAAAACTTGAACTTTCCCTTCTTATTATGCTTGCAACTATTTCTAATTTAGCTTCAAACAAATTTGGTAACATAGTAACTTAACAGTAACAAAGTACTTAGAGAGCAATTTTGCTCCTACAGGAATAAAAAAAAGGTTTGAAATTCTAAACCTGTTGTGAATTTGATATGTGTACAGGCTGGGGACAGTTTTTCTTCATGCTGAGATTAGGAACACAACCTTCATTTCTGTGCACTGTGAATTATTTTCATTTGCTTCCATGACAACAAATCATATATTCCCTTTACTATTACCAACTGTCTCACAATGAGGATCAGAAAAAAAAGTACCTGGAATAATATGAACTCTTTATGCCAACGGACACACCTTCAGGAATATCTGTGTGAGGGGAAGTCTGTGGGTGGTGACAGCTACAAGGAAGAATTCAGATGCTGCCTCTTACCACCGGACCAGCATCTTTAATTGCACAGGTTCATTTTATTCAGAAAACACACTGGGTACCTTCTCTGGGCAGGTTATATAGGCTCTAGAAAAATAAATAAGGCTGTTCCAACTTTGTTTTTCTAATTCTGTTCTAATACACTTGGGGGGAACTTGATCTAATAAATATGTGTTTGGCACTCTCATGAGCTTAGAACTATGTAAATTTCTGTGGATAGAAGATGTATAAGTCATGGCTTTGGCTCTATAGTTCAGAGTCTTAGAGAAAGAGACCACGAGCTGAAACGACAACACAGTGTGACAGATGTAATCGATAGGAGCTTGCAAAAAGCTCCAGGGAACCCAGGGGCTGGGACAGGAGGGTTGGAGTAAACAATTCCAGAATGCGTTGTCTTTTTGAGCAAGCAGAGACTTTGTCTTGGTCAAGCTCCAACAGGACTAGAACGTCGCATGATATATTTGAAGACAAACCTGTACCAGGCTGTTTTCTGGAATAGAGGTGATGGTTTTAAAGCTGGTTCTCAGCTTATCCAAACATGCAGGAATATATTTATCAAAAAGAATGGTCAAATTGGCCTTTTCTGATTGATGCCGCCTTCTGTCTACCCAACTGGCCACATACCTGAGAAGGAACACAGAAAACCTCTTACTGAACCTGAGGCTTGGAAAGCAGAATTTCACCATATCCACAGCTCCCCCTTCAACCCCGCTTGGTGCAACACTTCATGGACATATTTAGTGCATTCACTCCATTTCTCAAACTACAAGTATTTTTAAGTGGCTCTTTAAAAACTTGTTTGAATGGCCATTTTTACCTTAATGAAAAGAATGTAAGAGAAACTCCTAATAGCACTTAGAAGCCAAACATAATAGAGAATAAATAGACCATTACTGAGCATTTAGAAGGAAATATGGTGTGTCATTTCCTAAGGGACAGAAACTATTTTCATGGTGGAGGCCTTATTTATGAAAACAGCTTGGCATCTTTCTTGATTAATCTTGGCATCAATTATTTAGTAATGAGAAATCAGTTACACATAAAGAGGAGAAAATTCCATAGGTGCTATTTTAAATTCCCTCCTATTCCACTGGACTAGTGTAATGCCAACTTGATAGCTGATAATGTGTTTCCCATAAGGGGCTCTGAAATGGTTACCCATGTTTTGATATATACATATACACGTATACATACACACACACACACACACACACATATATCTCAGTTGTTTCACAAGGATCAGAAAATCATATGTATCTGAAGCTTATATATAATCCCACATATACTATATTTATCTGGAACATAAAATATTAATTTTGATACATTAAATCTCTCTAATATCTTAAACTACTTATCAACAATACAAAGCAAAGCAAAGCATGACTTTGTGGCATCCATAGTAGTCTCCAGGGTGAAATTAAGAGATGCTAAGTGAAAAAAAAAAAAAAAATCTCTCACAAAAGTCTGATGAAGCAGGAAGCCATGGTAATAAAATACAATTGGCAGCCAGCACAGAAGCAGTGTGACCATAGACCCATCATGGCTACACTTTGCTTTAAAACAAATTAAATTAGGTTTTGCATTTTGAATATCAGAAGAAATTAAAGCAAATCATTATGATACTAAAAGCTCCCTTTGCTTTTCACGAGATGTCACTATGAGGTTTTATTAAATAGTCGACAACTTCACACTGTTAGATTTGCCAAAAGGTTTTTTGGGCTAACAGGATGGTTTTTAGAGGGAGTCCAGTTGCATGAGAGTGCTTTGGTAGAGTGTCCCGGGTGTCAGTGAGAGTGGACACCATGGGACAATGCAAAGTAGGTGGTAATGATGGGGACAAAGACTCTTCCCCCCTCCAGAAGAGCTCCTGGTTTACCAGACAAAGTCTAAATATCAGTGGTTTGGAAACTATCTAGGTAGTCAAAATCTTCTGGCCTCTAAAGCCTTGTTAATTTATTGCTCAGTAGCCTGGGGTTGGACCCTGTCTATCAGGACCCTGGGGAGTCTTCAGACTTTCAGTCTACCCTGCAGGCCAGCTTCAGGTCTGTCATTCGCCTGGAAGAGGGCAGGAAGTCAGCAGTACAGGCTGACCCACAGCGCATGCCTGTGCTTCTGGATCTCTGTTTTTATAAGGATACACCGTCTCTAAAGATGAAAGAGTGGGACTGCAAGGGTAGAAGACAGAAAGCTCATCCAACAAAGGGAAAATTAAGCAAAGCCAAAAGAGTATGTTAGGCTAAGGTAAGAGAGGAAAGAGGACAGTCTGAAGCTCTGGATCTCAAGGTTATCTACTAGGAACCTCTTCTGGAATCAGATTAAATTCCAGATGTGACTTTGGTTTCTTGTTATTATGTATAAACCAACTGATACACAGTTCGGCAGGTCCCATTTTCAATGCTGCACTCATCTTCAAGTAATTTATATAATTACAAATGAATTTTTAAAATTTATTACCCATATTTTTCCCTTTCTGTATATTCTCATACCTTTCTACTACCAAAAAAAAAAAAAAAAAAAACCACTCAAAAAACAAAACAAAAATCCTGTCATTGACTTTCATCTTCAGAAATTTTCTTCTAATTCTTGTTTCTTTCTTTTTCATGATTTCAAAATACAGGAACTGATTCTTCTAGTAAACTTACTTAAAACTGAGGACTAAAATAGTATTTGATTTCTTCAGCTAGACACATGATAATATATATATATATATATATATATATATATATATATATATATATATTTTTTTTTTTTTTTTTTTTTTTTTTTTTTTAACCAGGAATTGAACTCAGGACCTCACACTTGCCAGGTAGGTGCTGTGCTGTTGACCTATATCCCTGGCCTGATAATATGGTTTTAAGAATACTGTTTAATCTTAAATGGTACATACCTGTAAAATGTGGACACAAAATAATTTTAGGGTAGCTCAGCAAATCTTAATAAAAATGTTTTGCTCCAAAAAGTTTAAATGATAATGGTACTATCTTCACTCCTTAAAAGGAACCTCATGAAGATACACTATGAACACAGTGTTTCATAATCTCTCCTATACATAGTACTTTTTCATTATTAGTAGTGTATATTTCTAATACGTAATGATTACATTATCTTGGGGAACTAGTACATATACATATCATATCTTGATCGTTTTAACTCCCTCATACTCCTTCTGCCTCCCCTCTTCCTCCTTCCCCAGATTCCCTTCCCATGTCCACAGTTCCAGTTCTCTGATATGAATAAAAAATGTATTTCCTAGTTCTTTCATTGAAAGGGTTTACAAACAATGGCATACCAGTAGCAATGAGCACACTGAACCAGTAGTGAATACTAAATACCATTGCTTATAGTTAAAGTCCTTCCTTCTGGTTCTTTGGAGAAACGCTAATTTCGGTCTCAAGGGAAGTGAGAGATGAATCAGAGGCATCTTATTTAGCCTGAAAGCAAGGTACCAAGATTTAAAGGACAGGTAAAAAAAGAACTCAGAAGAGATTGGCTTGAAAGGGCTCCTACTGGTAACATTTTATGATAATAGGAGAACTCAAAAGAATCTTGGCAATGAGATTTAACTCACTGAACTAAAAAGAAACTATAAATAAAAAATCATAGAAAGGAGTAAAAGAAAGGAAGAGAGGAAAGTAGAGATGAGAAAAAAGGTTGTTTGCAGAAAAATGTCACCTGATATACGCAAATAGAATGACTGAATTAGAAAATTACCACTTCACAACCACCAGTGGGATATCCTCTGAGACACTCGCCTTGCTCTCTGCCAAAGTGTAAATGTTATGACATTAAAGGTGACAATGGAGACAAGTAAATGCAGTACATTTTATTTGTTTTGATGCTGAGTTCTATAAAAAAAAAAGTACAGGGGAAATTACTGAGGTAACTAGCACAATTTGAAAAATGGTAGTTTATTTGATAATATTAAGGATAAATTTCTTAGGTATGTTATACTCTATTCATATAGGAGAATATCTTTGTTCTTAGGAGATAAATGCTAAATTACTTAGGGATGAAGTATCTTATCTCCAACTTATTTTCAGATATTTCCACAAAAATAATAGAAGAAAATATGTCTATATATCTATATGAGAGAGGGAGAGGGGAGAGAGAGAGAGAGGAGAGAGAGGGGGAAGGAGAGAGGGGGAAGGAGAGAGGGGGAAGGAGGGAAGAAAGGAGGGAGGGAGGGAGGGGAGAGGGAGGGGGAGAGAGAGAGACAGAGAGAGAGATATTGAGAGACTTTACAGCCAGAGAGAAACCAATGTAGTAAAATGGTAACAAGTGGTGATGGAGGAATAGGTCTATAGCTGTATCTTTTCAACTTTTCTATAGTTTTGAACATTTTGAAGCAAAAAAGTTTGGGAAAATTGAAACTTAAAATAGTGGTTTGGAAAACTGAGTTAAATATTCTATTAATCTTAAAAGATAATTGAATATTGAATCAACACATGTAAAACTATTACACTATAACTCTAAAGCTAGGTAGTACACTATTCAATCATTATGGAGTGAAAACAATACCCTAGATCAGAAATAGCCATTTTGTGCTAGCTTACTGAAACTTTCTGGCAATAGGAGGTAAAAATATGAAAACGTCATGTAAAAAAGATTTTCATTTTTTTTTTTTTTTGAAAATGACTTGGCTAGGTCCTTTCATCACACAAATGAAAATTAAAACCTATGTAATGATCTTAGATAAAACAAAAACCTGTATAAAAGTAAAAGTTAACAGAGAAGAGGAAGCTATTTAATTCAGCTAAGAATACAAATTGGGTGTCTCTTCAAGCGACATGGGACCTCCGAGGTACTGAATGAAAGACCTTCGTTAAGGGGTGAGGTTGGGCTTTTGTTGGGGACAGACCTCCACATCATGTGACTGGATCTGACTGACATGGGAATCGGGAGCTGTGAGGGTCACTACTGAAATCAGACCACCCCAGTAGGGGTGAGGGGTCCCCCGAAGGAGGTGAACACTGCCTCTCGCACAGGAGCCTGTGCTTTCTGTATGGGACAGCCAGAGGACACTGGGGAGATTTCTGCCAACCCCAACAGAAGCACTCACGAGACAGCATTCTCCTGCAGAAAGGAGCAATCAGCTAAAGAGCAGCTCTCCATTTGGGCATTTAAAAAACACTTTCCCCAGCCACATCCAATAAAGCTCTGTTAAACCCAGAAGCCCGGGGATGGCTTCACTTTGCTGCAGAGTTGAAGATATGACTTTTAGTGATCAAATCAGTACACAGAGGAAAAGCCTCCAGGAGACGTGTACATTTGGCAGAAAACAGGTGTCATCCTTAGGATATGGAAGGACTGATGGAGGGCTGGTTAAAAAGGAGTGGCAAGGAGTAGAGAAAGTGGAGGGAGAGTGACACGGCTGTGCCGTACTGTGGCTCTGGACTGTCTCCCACAGGCCTATGTGTTACAGGCTTGGTTCCCAATTTGTGGCGCCACTGGGAAGTGGTGGAGCCCTTACAACGGGTCCAGTGGGGGCTTAGGTTCTTGCGGAAGTATGGGACATCTGTCCTTTGTCTCTTGGCCAAAAGGTGAACAGTTCTGCTCCACCACAAGCTCCCATCATGATGGGCTGCTTCGCCACCAGCACAAAAGCAAAGGAGGCGGCCAACCATGGACTGGAATCTCTGTGACTGTGGGTCAAAATAAATTGCCTGTTTAGAAGTTGCTTATGTCAGAGATTTGTTACAGGGAGGGAAAACTGACACATTCGGGGTGATAATAAGGAATGGTTACCACACCTGTGCCCGCAGGAGGGTGGGGAAGTGTCAGGACCTGGAGGGAGGGAATCTCACAGGGAAACCCAAGGGGCACCGTCACCTGCAATTGAGGGACACAGCCACCCTGATGTAACCCTGCAGGGATGTAGCCTGGGAGATATATAGCCTGTCCTCACTCCTCTCTCCCCTGGTTTCCTGTCAGGGCTTCTTATTATCCAAACGCACCAGATGCCAGAGGGCAAGGAGCCCACTGAAGGGCTTTACACGGGTCAGTCTCCTGGGGCAGAGGGCAAGGTGAGCAGGAGGGGGGCTATGTCTGCAGGCCTCAGCAAGACATCTGACACGGCACTACAGAGCTCAGAGGCTCTTATGGTTCAAGTGGGAATGTTGCAGGTGACAAGTGACCATGCGGACACACTGTGGAAAGTATAAGCACTGGGAGAATAAGCCAGAGGGGCCACGATACACTTGTTCTAAATAAAGTATTTCCACTGCTCATATATGTATATAATATGCACATACAAACATACATCTTGCTAAATGGTTTATATCTAGGTGCTTCATTCAAGGTTTTATTCATGTATTCAAGAAATATTTACTGAGTTCTTAACACTTTCCAGATGTTTGTTCAAAGTATTATTCAAATTAAAAATGAGAAAGGCATCCATGCAGGTGCTAATTTAATAAATTAGCCCAATTAGCCTTAGTTATATCTTCTTCAAATAATCATTTGAACCTAAGAATAAAAAATACACACATTGACAAAAACCCAATCTGATCACGAAATGAACAAAGGACTTACATAGATATTTTTACAAGAGATAAGTGAATGACCAATTAGCACTTGAAAACATGCATGCTCCATATCACTAATCATTACAGGAAGGCATACCATAACTACAATGACAGCATCCCACACCAATCAGCAAGGCTACTATCAAAAGACAAGCCAACAAACCAAGCCCCAAACCACAGAAAATTACAAGTGCTGGCGAGGATGTAGAGCAGCTGTGTGCACTTCCTTGTGCACTGCTGGTGGAAATGTAAAATGGCACAGCTACTATGGAAAACAGTATGGCTGGTCCTTAAAAATTAAAAATAGAATTAACATATGATCAAGCCATTCCACTTCTGGGTGTATACACAAAATAACTGAAAACTGGAACACGAAGAAATCTGTGCACAGTGACATTCACAGCAGCATTATTCATAGTGGCTACAAGGTGCAGAGGGCCAAATGTCCTTCAAGAGGTGAATGGATATGCAAATGGTGGTAATGTTATTCAGACTTAGAGGAAGGAAATTCTAACACCCACTACAACATGGACAAACTCTAAAGAGAGTACTCTAAGTGAAATAAAAGGACAGGTACTGTATGGTTCTACTATGAGAGGCACCCAGAGTTGTCAAATTCAGGCACAGAAAGAAGAATAAAAACTGCCAAGGAGCCAAGGAGAAGGAGGAACGAGGAGTTATCACTTAGCGGACACAGAGTTTCAGTTTTGGAAGATGAAAAAAGTTGTATGCAGGACCGGTGAGATGACTCAGCGGCATAAGCGCCTGCCTGGCAAGTGTGAGGTCCTGAGTTCGACTCCCAGTACCCACATACGAAAAAAGGGCCGGTGATATCACTCAGCGGCACGAGTGCCTGCTGGCGCGCGAGGTCCTGAGGTCGACCCCTGGTACCCACAAAAAAAAAAAAAGAAAGTTGTATGCATGGATGGTGATGATGGTTCCATGACAACGTGAATGTACTCATTGCCACTGAACTGTACATTTTAAAATGGTTTAAATGGTAAATTTTATATTATGCACATTTTAATGACAATACACAAAAAGAAATTAAGAAAGAAAGAAATACTCACGGATTCCAGCCCAAATCTTGTGGGTTCACATACAGAACACCAGCTCTGGAGACAGTGGCTGGGGTGGCTGTCCTCAAGTGATGTATCTCAAACAGAAGCCTCATGGAGGGAGTGAGGGCCACCCGCTCATTGCTGGCCAGGGTCAGCACCTGGAAGCAGCAGCATGGCAGTGACCAGATGCAAACCAGCAAGTAGCAAAGGAATGCTGCCAGCTTAGCATGGGAACCAAAGCACTGTCTCTACTAGATGGGCCAAAGGCTGTGAATCAAGATCTAAATTTATCCCTAAGGTGGCCTGACTGACCCTTGAGAAATAAAATCACCTAAATGGACTCATGAAAGCCAAGCTACAGATGACTGCAAGAATTATTACTAAGCTAAATATAAGTGGATTACATAACAAACACTAAATAGCAGGGAAAATTAATTCTCTCCAGAATCTGAAACACCACATTTAACTATAGGAACTCTTACAAGGATGTAGACGTCAGTCCTGTATTTTATGAGGAAGAATGTCTTAGCTCAGAAAGCAGTAATTATGGTTAATACATGGTAGTTACTACCTCTAATCCAGAATAATGATGGTTAATAATTTCTCTCTCCTGACCTCACCAAATAGATCTTTGGTTAATCAATATCTTATAGACTTGTACCATCACCTTCTATTTTAGCTGGGGATGCTGGATTAACCAAGGCACATGCTTGGGAAAGCATTTACACCCAGTCTGCAGCCGTAGGGTCTAGTTAATTTTAATATCTAAATTTCACCAAGTATAACACAAACTCATTCTTTTATTGTCTAAGTATTCATATTTAATCAAAGCACATATAAGACATAATAATTCAGGCCTAGCTCTTAGAAAATGGTTGTATAAACTAAATTCTTAGATATATAGCTATCATTAAAGGTTATTAATTTTATGGAGATAGAACATATGCCCTTAAGTTCTTTTTTTGTGTGTGTATGGGTACTGGGGGTCGCACTCAGGACCTTGTGCGCCAGCAGGCGCCTGTGCCACTGAGTGATATCACTGGCCTTTTTTTTTTTCGTATGTGGGTTTCAGAAGTCTAACTCAGGACCTCGCGCTTGCCAGGCAGGCGCTTATGCTGCTGAGCCATCTCACCAGCCCCGCCCTTAAGTTCTTTAACTGTAAAGTTAAGAGAATTACGTATCAGGAAAATGTCATTTATCAAAATAGTGATAGTATAAAGAATACCAAGTTAAGGAGTAAAAACTAGCATTAACATCAACGAGTGAGCGGGATGTTATTTTTAAGGTTTGGCACTGCCGTATTACTGACCTTATTATCATCCATGGCTGTATTTAGTGATTCAATCCACATGGGGTCAATATCTCCATCCAGGACTATCCATTTTGGTCCATCATGTGTAAGATTTGCTTGTTCTCGAAGAATGGAAGAGAAGAGACCTATTAAATAAGAGTAAACAATAGTAATATATCATGGAGTTGGGTGCAGTTTATTTCTAAAATAAACTTACAATACTTCTCCTGGAAGGTCTTTTATTAACTAAATAAAAAAAATTTGCTGCTTCTTTTTTTTTTTTTTTAATGTGGGTACCGGGAGTTGACCTCAGGGCCTTGCACTTGCCAGCAAGTGCTTGTGCTGCTGAGCGATATCACCAGCTTTTTTTCCTTTATGTGGGTACCAGGAGTCAAACTCAGGACCTTGTGCTTGCCAGGCAGGCACTTATGCCACTGAGCTATCTCACCAGCCCATGTTGCCACTTTCTTGTGGGCCATGTATCACACCCTCTACATGATATACAGACTCCAGATCTGGTTTTAATATTTACCGACAGGCACATTTCACCTCCAGGGAAGGATCGTTCTCTTCCCTGATTGAGATGCCCTACAGTCAAACACGGGTAACACTACCTTCCTTAAAGAACAGTTGTGGGATTTATAGAAGGCAACACATGTAGAACTCACAACTTCCACCAAATGAAGGTGTTACCCTTTTCCACACTCTTAAACTAGTACCTGTCTTAGAAGTATTAAGTTTATTTCACCCAGCTCCATTCTCGTGTAGCAATATTCCAGGGTCATAATTCTAAGTAGAAGTGCTACACAACTCTTTGACAATTTTCGATGTTGGTATTATATTGTCATTACTTAACAGAAGTATAGATAAAAACATTTTAAATCCATGGCCTTTCTGCTATTGCTATATATCTAAGTATATGGATAATTTAATAGTTGCTGACTTTTCAAACTCGAGTATATAACATCATGGTGAATGAAACTGCTTTGGTCCATCTGGATGGAGGTTTCCACTATGAAGTGTTTTATGTAAAAAATAAGTGACAGCATCCAGTTGAACCCGCCACTAGGATTTACAGGAAAGCCAGCAATGCTTTCTAATGGCTTCTGATTCCAATGGAGTCCATAGATTCTCAGCATACACACATTAACAGTTTTCTACCGGCTATAGTCCTTTATAAAAAGAGAGAAATTAGACTTAAGACAGCCACCATTGTCCCACAGATAAAGCAAAGAGTGTATACAAGATAAGAAGAGGGAGAATGACAAAGTGTGCCCTGCTTCAGATCAGGTCATCAGGGAGGTCTTCTCAGATGCGACAGACACTTAAATAAGCTAAGGGAACAAGATATACAAATACACAGAGGAGGAGTGTTACCGACAGCAGAACTGCCAGGTGCCAAGGTGCCATGATGCGAAGGTGCTTGGAGCAGTCAGGAGGTAAGAATTAGCAAATTACAGTCAAAGAAGAGCAGAGTATGGATAATGAAGGCAGAGATGGTGAGGTGGCCTCTAATCTTTACAGCCTTGTAGGCCAAGGAAAAAGGTTGAGTTCCAAGGGCAATGGGCAGCCATTTGAAACAACAAGCTGAGAGATAACATCCTGACGAGAGCCCTCTGACTTCTGTATGGAAAATGGCGTACAGGAAGACCAGTGGCTTGACGAGTGTGCCATCTGTGGAGAAGCTGACAGTACTGGAAATCAACACGCACAGCGTTTTTACGTTCAAGCCCATGGAAGCTGCTGTCAGACTGGACGCAGGGAGTCCGAGAAAGGAGATTCTCAAGACCAACACAAGGTTTGTGGACTTACTGAAATGGGAAATCATTAGGGTCCCTACCAAAAGCATCTGCTTGTCCGCAAATACACGTAGAGTATCCTTTATCAGAAATGCTCGGGCCCACGTGCATTTTGGATTTCAGATTTTTCTGTCTTCTAAAACATTTGCATAAACTTTACCAGTTGGGCAACCTTAATCTAAAGACGTGAAATACTTTGAAATCACAAACTTACATTTTAAAGGTCTCAGATTTCACAGCGTTTCAGATTTTGTATTTTTGCAATAGGGATAATCAACCTGACCTGTCAGGGCAGGAAATATGTCCAACTGAGTTCTGTCACTGGTCCCTAGAATAACCCTGTCCAAATCTCAGTCGGGATCTTACATCAGGTACTTTATCAATATGCCCTGAGGCCTCCGTGTTAACACTGCTTCTGATTAAAAGAGCCCTGATGTAACTGGTATAGGATAAAACACAGCTCTGAGCACAGGTTGCCGAATGCAAACCAAGTACTTATTTCAATCTACCTTTAAGTTTTACATTATAAGCCCTATTGTGATCTGCTGTATTTCCGATAATGCCAACACATAAACTGTAAATCTGTGACTATGACTAAAAATATTTTGTACTGAAAAATGGCTTTCTGGATTAAAAAAAAAAGAAATTTTTAGCACACTGAAAGGGAAATACTACTTGCCATCTTTCCATTCTCGGGTAGCGTGATGTATGAAACCAAAGAGTTCATCTGTTGTCACAGCTTTGGGGTTTAAGTCACTCCAAACAGGCTTCTGTTTCATGTGAACATATGTTCGGTTCAGTGTTCTCAAAATCTGAGGAGAAAAAAAGCAAGCCAAGAAAACTAATACTAATGTAGGCCAAATGGAAAATAAAAGATTTTCAGAGGATTTTTTTTATTCAGTATATGTTACTAGATATTCTGTAGAATGTCTAGACGAAGAATGGTGCAAAATGGACGTAAGGTACATGTATCTCCATTATCATCTTGAAAAGTCCAATCTCATAAACCCCTTGGGTTCAGTTCACCCGACTCTTTAAACCATTTAGACTAGAGAAAGTCACTGTATCATCTGAGATTTTAACCATGCATACAAAGTGAAAAACTCTACGTAAATAGGCAATCATGTTCATGTTTGAAAAACACCCTGCCTGAGTTGTTTAGATCAGCTGTTCTCCAAACTTGGCCCATACCAGAATTGCCTGGAGGGCCATGGCTGGGTCCAGCCCCATGCTTTCCAGTTCCATAGGTCTAGAAGGAGGCATGTTGTCTGCATTTCTAGCAAAGGCCCAGGTGATGCCCTGATGCAGGTGTGGACATGCTTTGGGGTCCAGGGACCCCGGGCAGTGATTCTCAACAGAAGACTGTCTTGATGTAGGAGAAGCGTGGCTGCACTCCTGGGCATCTAGTGGGAAGAGGCCAAAGATACTAAGCATCCAACCATGCCCAGACAGCTCCGTACAACAAAGAATTCTCCAGTCCAGAAAGTCACCAGTGCTGGGGCTGAGAAACCACCAGGCACTAGAAAACGAGGAAAAGAAGCCTTGAGGAGAGCTCACAGAACAGATACTTAGGATAGTTCTGTTTAATTAATTGACACCTTACCCCAAATATCTGGCCAACTGTCCCTTTTGCTTTCTGTGAAAGGCTATGGCTTTTGTTTGAAATATTTGTCACCCTAACTCACCTCCAGGAATTCTGAAATACAGATAAACAATTGCCAAATACTTTGGAATGATAAGTTGCTGAATAACATGGCTCTGAGCTTCAGAGGTCTGGCTATACCAGCTTAAGTACATACTGAACTGAAAAGAATAGGTGAAGACTAGATAAAAGAAATGAAATGCCTTAGGAATATTAAGCTTATATTTTTAGAAGCCATTAATCTACTGGAAATTGCAGAATTTAATTTTATCCTTCTATGAACTATGGCCTACATCTGAATCACACTCTAACAAAATAATTATAGGTCTATCAGATATCTGCTTTAATATTTCAATTATTACCTTTTTCACTAAATAATTTCTATACAAAGTATCCCTCCACAATTGTTCCATTTTGGGTTCAGATCTAAGTACTGGCAAGTTCTATATACACCCATGCTCTAAAGCTCATGCGCCCATTCTGAGTATTTTTAGTTGTTGGCTACCAAATATGTTTACATCCAGGCATCCTGAATTAAAATGCATGCAGTTTTGCATATTCCGTCTGCCAACTAAGAAAATAAGTATGTTGCCAGGACTGTCAGTAAGGCCAAACAAAATCAAGCAGTGAACTAAAAATGGGGGATAATAACACCCATCGCTTATCATCACTGTGCACAGCAAGTCATACATAATGCACCTAGCACAGCACATAATAAGGACCTCAAAAATGTGAGCTTTTGCCACCTCCTTTTCAAGTTTTGTTTTGTTTTTTGTTGTTGTTGTTGTTTTGGTGGGATATATTTCTGAGAGAGTACTGAAGGGAAATATTTGGGTTTATTTTTCTTTATGATATGGGAAGGGGAAACCAGGATCATCTGAAAAAGATCAGAAAGTACTTCTGAAAAATGTGAGTAGACCCAACTAAATACTTTATTCTGCCATCTTTCACAATGTTTACCCTTGTTACAAGAATCCAGGGGTGACTATTATTGCCAGGGGCATAAGGCACAGTTGTAAATGCAGGAATGGGATGAATCTTGTGGGGTGAAGCCTGATCTTCAACTCAACTTACTTTTCTTAGGTGAATGCAGTGTTCTATTCATTTTTCTCTCTTTTCTCTCACAATATAAAGGAAAATAGTGTGAAATGATTGAAGAGCAACATTGGAGTCTCAGATTCTAACCCAACCTTGCGTTGGGCTTTGCTGAAGGGAACCCTTTTAAGCACTATTGAAAACAGTCCCTGGCTGAAAGGTGTGGGGCGGGTCACCGTACCTTACTCTTCCCTGTGCCCGCGTTTCCAACCACGAAGACACAGTGCCGTACGGCCAGCAGCTCCTCGAGCTGGACAACCTGCCATCGAACAGCCAACAGTCACTGGTGTCCCTTCGGGAGTTGGTGACAAAAAGACAACCTACCCATTGTTACATCGTTACTCAATTCTTTCCTTACATCCCATGCCAGCTGCTGACATGAATGTGTCCAAGGAAAGTTATAACAGATCACAGATTCAGAGTGCAGTTTCCTTTCGATCCCCCAAGTGGAGAACACAGTAGTGAGAATAAAGTGAAAGCATTATTTTCTGGGCTAGCTGCTACATGACAGAGATAACTAAAAAAAAATCAAGGACTCCTCATAAAGGTCTGAGCAAAAACAGTATTTAGTCAATCATCATCTACACCTGAGTAATGATTTATGTCCCATAAAATATCTAAAATGGATTTTATATACGTAAGATCCAGGTAATGAGATATACAGATCTCCATGTGTTTACTAAACCCATACTGAGCAAGCCCATGGAGAGCCTTTGATAAGTCAGTGTCTTCCCAAGCTATTTCAAGCATGCTGACATTCCTTCCCTGTTAAAAGCACATACTAATGATTTTACTTCTAATTTTCTCTAAAAATAGAAGAAAGAGAAAACAAAATAAATCTTTGGTGCATGACTCCAAAAGTTTTATAAATTAATTAAAAGTACGCTTACAGTTAAAACCATCACTTAATTATATTTATGTTTTTACTTTCTTGGGATGAGACTACTAAAATATTTACTTATATTTACTTTAGTTAAGACTATCATATTAAAGTGCTCAGAAGTATTTATTAAGATCACATTAAGGCCAGGGTAATATGAGTTAATGTTTTAGCTAAATACTGTATCACTTAAGCCATCATTTGCACTGCAAACCCCAAGGGCTTCCATGGAAAGCAAGGTCCCCTTTTACTTTGAGAATGAAGCTCTCCTCCGGCTGCAGGCGGAGCTCCAGGGTGGACTGCCTGACCATCTGTTCAAAGTGCTGCTTCCTCCTCCGGGGCACGTCCAGGGCTGGAAACAGGTCTCCAATCAGGCCCAGAAACACTGGGACATCCTCGGTCACTATTTTAGGCATATTGAAGTCCCTTAGCGCTCGCATGAGCACCTAGAAAGGAAAATAGAAAATATTTTATCAAAAAGCCAAAAGAAAGGATTTGGAGAGTTTTTACCACAAAGAAATGATAAATAAGATATGTTTAATCTGATTTAAACACTATACGATGTATACATGTATCAAAGCATCAAATGTTACCCCACTAGTATGTACACTTTTTATATTTTATGTACCACTCTAAAATACTATTTATGCAGTACTGCGGATTAAACCAAGGACCTTCATACTGAACTATATCCCCACACCCCCAGCCCTTTTTATTTATTTATGTATTTATTTATTTATTTATTTTTTGAGACAGTCTTGCTAAGTGGCTAAGCAACCCAGGCTGGGCTCAAACTTGCAATTCTCCTGCCTCAGCCTCCCAGAGTGCTGGGATTACAGGTGTATGCCACCACTCCCAACTTCAAATTTTTTTTTCTTTTTTTTTTTTTTTTTTTTACTAGGAATCAACTCAGGGTCTTGCACTTGTTAGGTAGGCGCTGCACTGCTGAGCTACATCCCTGGCCCTAAGCTTTAATTTTTAAAAAGTCAATACGAGGTCTGGCAAACACCAAATGAGCTGAAGATGCTATTTTTAATTCTCATACTAAAGCATGAGATACTGATA
The DNA here is from genome assembly GCA_028451465.1 of Erethizon dorsatum. Taxonomy (NCBI): domain Eukaryota; kingdom Metazoa; phylum Chordata; class Mammalia; order Rodentia; family Erethizontidae; genus Erethizon; species Erethizon dorsatum. The sequence continues at coordinate 84,002,798 of CM051835.1, forward strand.
CTGTTCTCCAACTGGCATGGCCTTCTATCTACAGGGAGATGAAATGCTTTCAAACTAACAACAGAACAGAAGGCTCAACTAATAACACCAACATTCCTCAGAACTGGGTAAGCAAGGAGGCTGCTCCTTCCCTGCCAGTGCTCTCCCGTCCTCATGAAGAGTCTGGGGCTCCTCTCTCCTTAGTCCCCCAACTTCAGCCTGTAAGTTAACCAGGCCTATGCGATCATTTTGTCCAAAGCACTCTGAGATGTCAGGATGATAACCTCAAGCACTTTTAGCTTGGGTTTTTGTTTGATGTTGGCTGAAAACCAAGGAGGGCTTTAGATTTTAAACATCAGGATGACATTTATAGAAAGAGCTAAGCATTCCATCAACAAAAACCATACAGCAAGAGATCAAAGGAATGCAAGAAGATGTTGACTAAGAAGAGGAGAAATATTAGCAAATAAAATAAAATCACATAATCCATATCTCTTAACATAAAAACGAATCGTACAGAGCGGACCTAGGTTTTTCTCCTCGAGCCATACTGCATGGATGCACAGTAAAGAGCACCTCTTGCTCTCACTACTTGGCATTTCTTTTTCAGATTCATAGTTCTGTACTCAAGAATTCTTGTGACCTCTTATCAGAAACGCCAGTCCTTAAGATATCCTGCCTTCAGAAAAGATGCCAGTGCCATGCGTGCCTCACCATCCAGGTATATGCTTCCATTTGTATGAAACTGTCTAGCTACTTGCTCGACAAATCCTATCAGTGTTCTGGTACCTGATCTTCGGGTCGATTTTTATCTCCTCGTTTCAGGGAGCCAGCGACAACCAAGACCGATTTAACAGCACGAAGTCCCCAATCATAGTGATCCTACAATAAAAGCATAGGTAATTTTTTTTTCTGAAAAATGGTATGAGGGGATAAGATTCTCATTCCAGAAGTAAGAGCTGAAAGTTAAGAAGTTCAGAAACACACACATTTTAGTAATTCCAGTTAATGTTTTCCTCCTCTCTCCGAAACTGTGAAAATCGCATTCCTGTGGTGGCTGTCCTGCTTTTTCCTGCCTTGGTCAGCAAATCTCGTTTTTTCCGTAGCACTCAAGGGCAGCTTTTGCTCAGGACTCCATCTGCCTCCCTTGCTCTTCTCCACAAACCACTAACTCAGGAGCTCAACTCTTCCATGTGGCCGCCTCCCACCACATGCACACTTCTCCACACTTCTCCTTTCAGGCTCCAAGTTACCTCGTCATCACTAAGACACCCCTTCACCGATGGTGGCACTAAATACAATAAAAACTACTATTAAAATTCAATTATAAACCAAGGCCTCTTTGAGACTTCCACATTGTTCCTAAGGAAGGTTCTTCTCATAGGCTCTGAGCTCTTGGAGGATAAACATAGTAACATAATCCCTTTGGTCTTCTAGGTCCAAACAGTGCCTGGCACAGAGTAGATGTTCAATAAAAACAGGCTGATTCAAACAGAAGTGGATTCAAAGGTGACTGATTTCATGCCTATGTCTTTCTCTCCGTGGCCCATACAACCCACACAGTCACCCCTTAAGGGCTCTCAGCGGTGCCTGTGCGCCACTTACCTCACCTCTGCAGTCCTCAGAATCACCAATCTGTTAGGATAGAGAGATAAGCACCCATCTACATTACAAGTGGTTGTGGGAGTAAAAATGAGTTATTGCGGGTGGTGAAGCAATATATACATGTGTAAACATGTTATTTTATCCATTAGCAGGCAATAAAAACAAGTTAGTGTGGTTTCACCAAATACTAAAGGTACAGAGTGCTTGGTGAACATGCTTGCTTCAGGGGTATGCACACGTGCGCACACGCCCAGGGCCTGCATACTGAGTCGCAAGAAAAAAACTATTTCTCACTGTGGAGTGTGGTAAAAATAATTTGAAAGTCAGTGATGTAGAAGTAGACTGGTGCTTTAGAAGGGAAGGAAAAAAGAAGAACAGGGGTTGGAGGGCAAGAGGATTGTGGTCGAGGATAAGTCCTTGCAGTAAAAATACTGAAGGAGAGGTAGCAGAAGAGATTCTGGATGCAGATGTAAAAGGACTCGGTGGCCCTGGTAAACATGTAAAGACTGCAAACAGCTGCTAAATTCATCATCACCATTTTTGCTGCATCATTCCTTTGCTCAAAAACATTCACTGATTCTTCTCATGCGTCCTTCCCGGAAGCTCAGAAAGGTATCTATGAACTGTGCTCCTAACTCAACTTTCCCATCCTGGCCAGGTGTCTTTTCCAACACCTCTCATTCATGTCACTTCGCTGAGTTTAAGAACGCTGTCCTCCTCTGTTCTACCTGTACTCCCAGCAGCTTCCTTTTGGGTTTGGCTGCAGGTGTCACAGACAGAGTTAAGAGGACCTGAATATACATCATGTCCCCACCACTTGCCAGGTGTGGACCTTTAACAGATTATTTCACTTATTATTTTCTCTTATCTGTAAAACAAGCTTAATACTATCAAACTCATAGTCTTGTGAAGACTTTTAAACACAATACATGGTATCTGGTCAATAAATACCTGTTCTTTTCTTCCTTAAAAACATCGGTGTTAGTTTCATTTGTTTTGTATCGTATCCTCCATCACTGTCAGCAGTAAGCACATTACTTGGACATAGTAGATGCTCTCTAAATACTTGCACATTACTACTGGGAATGGATATGGTTGCAATTCCATGTTCCCTGGTTCAATTACTTTTTCTCTTCTGAAGTTTTTTATTATATAATTTAAATAGACTCATAAGAAAGATTATAAGAGCATGAAATCAAATGAAAATCCCAGTATCTTTACTACCTAGAAGCAACTTAAAAATTATAACATATGTCCCAGTTATTTCGTATGTATAGAAAACAGAATATTGTACAGCAGTACCTCAGTTCACGAATGCTTCTGTTTGCAAACAATTTGGTTTGCAAACAAAAGCATTCAGCAAAATTTTGCTTCCATTTGCGGACTCTGCACTGGGTGACAAACATGACCATGGCCATCCTCTCCACACAAACACAAATGCAGCCATCTTCCCCAAAATCATAAAATAAATTAAGTTTATAAACTGAGACATCACTATAGAATATATAGAACACATGCAAATCAGGGATCACATCCACTGTTTGCTATGGTGCTTTTACACATAACAATGTTGTAAATATTTTTTCACATGACATTTCATGATTTCTTCTCAAAATATAAATTTACAGTTATTAAAAGGATAACTTAATTTTCATCTCCCAGATTCCAAATCCCTAACAGTGGGAAAGTTAAAATAAATACATCAGGCACTAAGGTAACTGTGTGTTTGCAACTGGTATTTTAATACCTCATTTTGTAACAGTGTGCACTAATGTCACCAGGAATTACTAAAGGGTCATAAAAAGACTCAAAGTCAGAAGTGACCACAAAGCTAAACTTAATAATACCGATGCTGACACATATATAATTTTTGTGTCACATTAGCAGCTTCAATGAACCACAAGAAACTTACACCTGGAGAGTAGACAGTAAGATCGACCCATTTCAGAGTCAAAGGAATTGTACAGCAAAAGTTAAAGAAAAGCAAGCCGGTGAATAAAGGATTGGCAACATAAGAGAAAACCCTAACCTTTCTTAAGATATTCTTCCAAGAGTGAACTTCACCTCTCCTTTAGGAATACTACTTTCTCCCACTAGAAAATAATATTCTCATCAAGAAAGGGAAGGAACATAAATCTCCCCTCCTTTAAAATTATAGCATTAATAATAAAGAAAATCACAGAAGTCATTTATTAAAAAAAGACTTGTATGAAGTACACATAAGATATTAGGACACTTAAACTGCCTCAAATTTCAGAAAAAGGGTTCATAAGATATGGATTTTCAGAAAAATATAAAATAGTTCCTAATGTCTGAGAATAATGTGAAGGTTAAATTAGCCAGCATCCACATTTCAAAAGCTGCTTTAATGGGATGAAAAAAACCAAGAAAAAGTAACAAAAGCCCCCTCACCTGCTTGGACAGGAGCTCCCTGCAGAGCATGTACAATGCAATGAACTTTCGGGCTAATGGGCGTGCATCCACAAAACCTTCGGCCACTAGCATGATTTCACAGATCAGCTCGATGTCGGGGGCCACCATGGCACACGGTCTAAAATGTAAATATGAAATTAGTTTTAAAGTGTGATAAGGTCATAAGCACAAATTGCTTAAATCAAATAATTCATCTGTACCAACATTCTCACCACTCCTAAGCAGGTCACAATTACCTCTGTCAATCACAGCTAACAAGAACGTTCGATTCAACTAAAACACACCCACCAGGGCCTAGACACCAGGAAAACATGGAAAGTTGGAAATGGCAAAAGTCTGGATGGAGGATTTTAGAAAAACTCTGCGGATGCATTCTGTAAACTTACTGTTTTTTAATATGCTTGTTTTGATGCTGGGGATTTAACAGAGGGTCTGCTCTACCACTGAGCTACATCCCTAGCCTCTGAAGTTCTTGCGTTTAAGTTGTCAGTGCAGAAAAAGGAACTGCAATGTTCTTCTCTGCTAGAGGCCAGCCTGTACCACAGCTAGGGCTGTGCTGGTCAAGGCTGAACCACCAGCTGGCCAGAAAACAGCTTTGCTGATTTCCATGAAATAAATCCTTCTCCCACTGCTGGTTTCAAGGTACCAAGCCATCACTACACATGGAGCTGGGGAGAGAGATGCTCTGCAGTAGTAGGTCACCAGCATACAGACAGCCGCCAGGGCAGAAATATTAGTAAAATAAGCAATTATGAAGTCATGAGGTTTGAGAATCAACTGTTCTGTGATATAATTTATTAAATAAAAAACTGATATATAATTTAGTGTTTACCATTTGTGCTTTAACAGCAGCAACATGTCAAAAAAAATCCCACTCAAGTGCAAAAAAGCAAGAGCAAATAAATAAGCCCGTTATTTTAGACTTTTAAAAATGCACATCCCAATAATATTTATCCACTTACTTTTGTAAATGTAATTATAGTCTACTTTATGCACATCTAATTTTAACCCTAAACACTCTGCATAGGTTTATCGGATTTAGGTTACTGAATACTTCATCTACCTAAGCTAATCCCCTATTTTCTTTTCACATTTGTTACTATTCATCATAGTAGAGAAGAAGGAAAGGTAAGGAGTAAATAAGAGAAAAAGCTAGCATATTTTCTTATTCTATACTTATATTAATATAGATACTAATTTGTTTTTATGGTGTTGGAGACTGAACCCAAGGCCTTGTACATGCTAAGTACACAATTTATACCGAGCCACACCCCCAGCCCGTAGATAATAGTATGTACTGACCACTTCATGCCCTATAAGGTGGTAAAAGCATCTCACGTACTGTCCCGCTTAATTCTCACAACTCTATGGGATGGCTACAGCGGTGAAGCCAGGTGTCCGCATGCTCTAGGCCACATGATTGGTAGGGGCAGAATTAGGAAATTCTTAGGGCCAAAGAATATTCCCTCCACTCATTCAAGTTTTCCTTCAAATTTTGTTTGAAATTAGTGATGCCCTAACTTAAAGGATGCTGTACTTAATATGTTAAACCGAATTTATGAAAATGTCACAAAACAAATTCAGATTTTAAGACCCAAATAAAAAAAATGCACAATAAACTGGATCATAAATGCAAAAAACCTGGAAAGGTGTACAATTTTCACACAAAACTGTTCTGTAATCATTACATTCATTTCCAAGATAGTTACTCTCTATCTAGAAGTTTTTTCAAGAAAACTAGATGTTATAAAATAAGTATAGTAGAGAAAGCTATCATTATGGGAAAGCAAAAATACTTGATTAACTACAAGAGAAAAGAGTTATTTAAATGCTTATTTCATATTACCTACCCAAATAAGTTCTCATCATACAAATTACATTTAAAAAGGAATACTATAGGGCCGATGAGATGGCTCAGCGGCGTAAGCACCTGCCTGGCAAGCGCAAGGGACCGAGTTCGACTCCTGGAACCCACATACAAAAAAAAGGGCCGGTGATATCGCTCAGCGGCACGGGCACCTGCTGGCGCGCAAGGTCCTGAGGTCAACTCCTGGTACCCACAAAACAAAACAAAACAAAACAAAACAAAACAAAAAGGAATACTATAAAATTTGAAGAAAATACAAATAAAATATGGTCAAATATCTTGACAGATAAAAAAAATTTTAAGTTAAAAGATTTTTTAAAAAATCACACTAAAAACTACAGAGGTTGTTACAATATATGTAAAGTGGCATATTATTTTGAAGTCATACTAAGTAGTTGAAGAAACATATTATTAATCCTAAAGAACTCCTAAAAAATAAAACTGGCATCTCCCCAGGTAAAAAAGAGAGAGGAGACACAAATTATCCATGTCAAGCATGGAATTCATGACTGCTACAGATAATAAAAGAATAATAAAAGAATAATAAAAGAACATCATGGGGCCGGTGAGATGGCTCAGCAGCTTAAGCGCCTGCCTGGCAAGCGCGAGGGCCCGAGTTCGACTCCCGGAACCCACATATGAAAAAAGGGGCCGGTGATATCGCTCAGCGGCACGGGCGCCTGCTGGCGCGCGAGGTCCTGAGGTCGACCCCCCGGTACCCAAAAAAAAAAAAAAAAAAAAAAAAAAAGAACATCATGAACAAATGTATGCCAATACATTTAATAATCTACATAACTTAGATAAGTTCTGTAAAAGATGTACATTATCAAAACTAATTCAAGAAATTTACTACCTCAATAACTTCACATCTATTAAAGAAATTGAACTCATTACTTAAAAGATTCCCATGAAGAAAAATCTAGGTCCAGATGGCTTCACTGATTAATTCATCAGATACTTAATGCAAATAAATAATAGCAATCCTATAAAAAGTCTTAAGGAAACAGAGAACACTTGCCAATTAATCTCATGATGTCAGCATTACTTCAATGCCGAAACTAGACAACGATGACAAGAAAGGACAGTACAGGCCAATATCCCTCATAGCATAGATTTAAAAAAATCCATAACAAAGTAATACATATTGAATCCAGCAATCCATGTAAAAAACACTACCTTCCTGACCAAGTAGGGTTTGTCCCAGGAATGCAACATCAAAGGAGTGTTTAGCATTTGATAAAAAAATCCAACAATATAGTTCAGCATATTAACAGAAAAAGGAAAAAATATGAAAGCTATAAAACAACAAAACATGTAGAAGAAAATATAGTTGAACAATTTGCCAAGTTTGGGCTAGACAAATTTTCTTGAATAGCATATAAAAAACCAAAATAAGGGCTGGGGATGTAGCTCAGTAGTTGAGCACTTGCAAGCATCTAGGAGGCTGTGGGTTCAATCCCCAGCACTGGAAAAACTGTATTTCATCAAATTTAAAACTTCTGTCTTTGATGGCTACCTTTAAAACAATAAAAAGGAAAGCCACAAAAACAGCAGAACAACTTTCCAGAGTGTGTATTTAATAAAGAAATTATATACAGAATATAGCACTCACGAAAGATTATGCACAAATGGCCAGTAAGTACATGAAAAAATGCTCAGCATCATTAGCATTCATGAAAAATGCAAACTAAACTCACAACGATATATTACAACCTATATATTAGCTTGGCTAAAAGAGTGACAACACCAGGTTTTGACAAGAATATTAAGCAACTACAATTCTTATACATTAACAATGAGGTTGTAAGATAGTATACTTTGGCAACAAGATTATAGAATCTTGTAAGTAAAACATACTCATGCGTTTGCCATATAAGCCAGCAATTCCATTTTTAGATATTGTCCAAAAGGAAACGAAAACGTGTTCATGCAGATTTACATGAATGTTCATCGCTGCTTTATTCATAGTAGACCCAAACTGGAAACAATGCAAATGTCTACCAACGGCAAATGGATCAACAAACAGCAAAATGCGTATACAATAGAATATAAATCGGTAATAAAAAGTGACAAACTACTGATAAGCTCAACTACTGGGATGAATCTCAAACCCACAATGTCCAAATAAAGATGCCAGATACAAGTGAGTACATAACTGTCTGGGCTCATTTACATGAACTCTAAAAAAAGGAATTTAACGTATAATCACAGAGAGTAAATCTGGAATAAGGGGATCAACCTCAAAGGCACAAGAGAACTGCTAGTGGTGTCGGAAACATCTTCTGTATCGTGATTGCCATTGCATCTCACCAACTGTACACGTAGAGGGGAGCGTGTCATTGCATTTAACCATGCCTGAACACGGTAACGTGAAAGACAAGTTAGTTGTACCTGGCACCACGTACACCTCTACACGTTCTCTCACAGACTGTGGCTAAGCATTACACTCAGCATTTTTGGAAAACAGATCATCGACAGGTATTATAATCACCACCTAGTAATTCTATGTTTAGGAATCTATTTCAGAAACAAGAACAGTTTTTCATGTGGATGGATATTTGGAGCTTGCCACCTTATAATCCTAAAAAACTAAAAGGAAGGAAACAGATTGTACCTGTAGGACAATAAGGGGTGGTAAGAAAATGCCGATGAGCAATGAGAAGCACTATTCTGGAGCTATTTAAAATACAATTTCCAAAAACTTTTTGGCAATATAATAAAATATGTCAAAATATTAAATGAAGAGAAGTAGATATTTTGACTACTGTAATATCTAACAGCATAAAACAAATTATAACAGACCAGAAAAATACAATAATTTCTGATGGTGATGCTTTTTAAAATTCTTTTTTTCCCCAAATATTTCCTAAGTTTTGAAATATGCTCATCATAAAACACTGTAACATAATGGCTAATATTTACCATTTGGATTTACCATATACTGTAACTTTTAAATACTGACTTTTGTGTCCCGATTTTATAATTCACAAGGGTTAATTTATGATGAGGAAAACATTCGTTTATGAAGGGATCCAAGAGAAATGAATTTTCCATAGGAACTCTCAAGTAAAAACAAATCAGTTAACAGTGCAAACCAACAACGTTAGGTGGCATAAGCGCACCAGATGCTAAGCTGCAAAGCAAAACACTTGCCTGAAAAGAGCTTTGAGATTTTCTGGCAATTCAGTTCGACCAGCATATCCTGGGTTCATAGTAATAAATATTCCAACTGATGGTTTCAGTGTGATAGCTTCTCCAAGAAATACAAATCTACCATAGAAAGAATGTTGATGGAATTAAATGTGTTCATTGAATAAGAATGCACACTGACAAATGCAAACTACTGCAAAATGCAAATTGCTATTAGGAAGCTGTTTATTCTGTGTCATTTTCTTTAAAATTCATAAGCATACATATTTTGAATATATTTTGAAGCAGGTTTATTAAAAATATCCTCCATCATCCCAGAGGAATTACAAGTACAAGAAATATTTCTGTAGAGCCACAGTATGTTACAATACACAAATGAGGGCTTAGCTACTTTAACATTTAATGAAATGGGAGGGCATTTTTACCTTCAATGTGGGTAAAAAACTCCTTGAGTGGGACACCATGCAGGTAGAGAATGTTCATGCTACAAGGAGAAAGGCACACCCTCTTCAATCTTTGTCTGTTTGCTCACCTGCTCTCCCTCCCGTTTATTCAGTACGTATCTACTGAGTACTGCTGAGAGGTGGAATAGCATGGTGGTTAGGACAGCTACCTCTGGAGCCAGACTGAGTGTTCAGAGTCGAGCTATACCATTTTAGGCATGTTAATTATCTTATATTTTAATTCTCTCATCTAATAAAAAGGGATATTACTCACCTTACTGGATTGCATGAGGATTTCAAAGAGATTATAAATATAAAAGGCTAAAACACAATGACCGTAATACGGTAAAAACTCAACAGATGTTAGTGATGATTACTGCTATCATGATCACCTCAAAGTATGGGAGAGGCAACGAATTTTACAAAAATTTGCAAGGGCCCAACAAGGTTTGCTGATGGCCAGGGTGACAGAATGGTGAGAGGCTGCAGGAGCCACACTGAGAGGCAAGTACAGTGAAGCTTTTGGATGGGAAAATGAGATCTCCAGTGGATAGCAGACAGGCTGACATAATTAAGGAGCTGAACCTATATCAATAGAACAGGGAGGGAAACCGGGAGAAGAACTTTAGTGACTTAGATACTCAGTAGTTAAGAGTTGACAGACCTTGTATATTCAAGATAAAAACAGAGACATCTTCAGTTCCCAGATTTCAAAGGCTGCTCAGAGAGTGAGTAACTGACCATTTTCCCATCACACATGGCAGAAGAGCCACTAGAGTCAAAGGCATGGACCTCCGAAGGGTGCAGCCAGCAAGATGCTGAAAGGCTGTGGAGTCAACGCATCTCTAGTGTAAAGGGAATTTAATCAACCTGTGGAATCACGAAGGCGCTTAGCCACCTGCAGGTGGCCAGCCTAGGGATGAGGAGACATAACTCAGACATGCAGACGGAGACGGAGAGGCAATCAAGAAGTACGGCTGGGAATTTCTGAAATGTACTGCATAGATCAGTTACATAAATCTCCATAACAAAGGATGGTTTAAATGACATCTGGGTTGCATTAAGTAGTAAGATTTTGGCTAAAAGTTAAATAAAATATGGCTTGAGATCAAAGAGAAAAGAACTGAATTTCTCTAATGTGTCACTAGAGTAGGGATGTGTAAGAAAACAGACATCCGGATATAGGAAAGTGGCACCTCGGGCCCTTGTGATGATAAGATATGTACCACTGATAAACTGGAAGCTTCTAGAATAGGTTCACAGTTCCAAGGGGCTAGACAATCCTTCACCAAATGGGAAACAAAATGTTCCAGCACATAAGATGGCTAGCTGAGAATACTATAAAAAATTGAGAGGAATAGATAAGCCAGATAAATGAGGTTGCATTTGTATAAAATAAAAATGTTGGGGCTGGTGATATAGCTCAGCAGCATAACCGCCTGCCTGGCAAGCGCAAGGTCCTGAGTTTGACTGCCAGTACCTGCATATAAAAATAAATAAATAAATAAATAAATAAATAAATAAATAAATAAATAAAAATGTTACGAAGAGAACCAGAATTGTCCTCTGTACTATAATATTTATTTCTTAACTTAAGCCATCAAGCCATAAGCGCCAGTTATGTTTTGCCTTCTGGCATCATGATGAGATGTACTTGGGAAGTTTCTGCCCCAAGTTACTAGAAGAACATGAAGGTATCACCTGCTGGGAAGGGACAACTAATAAGATAGGTATTTGTGGAAAGACTGGGATTTCGATTACATAGAAGAGGATTATGAGACGTCATGTGGAGTGTTCAGGAGTACCAACAGTCTTTTCTGGTAAGCCCAGAGACCAGGGGACAGGATGTCTGGGCTTCTGGGAGTCCTCAGGACAGAGGTGGATTCTGAAAGCTGTGGCAGTGGATGAAGTCACCAAGGGAGAAAACGCAGATAGAGAAAAGAAGTCCTGAGACTGAGGCCCATGACATCCAATAGAGTGGCCCAGGAGACAAAAACAACAAAAAAAAGTAGCCAACACTGATATGGTGCTTCTTTCCATGCAATCATAGCAGCCATCTCTAAGGTTCTTTTCCCCATTTTATGAGAAGAAAGTAGCAAAGGTCAGCTGTGGCAGGGCGTGATGACCTGCTACCCATGTGAAGGAAGTATGTCACACAGTACGGAATGGCCATCCATGTCAGATGCTGCCAGAAGGTCCAAAAGATGAGGACTGAGAATTGATCACTGGATTTAGCATCACACAAGTTGCCTATTCTTTAAGTAATGTGATATGCCTTAGTTGTATTTGACCTTAAAAGCCACTGATAAAAAATGAAGATGTCCAAAAGAAATTTTCAAAATCAACTACTCTCTTACCCATTTCATGAGAGAGAGAGACAGCAATAGACTGGGAAGGCGAGTTATGTGCATTATTCTGTTATCCTAATGGTAACAGAAGAGCCACATGGCACTCACCTCTTTTTCCCGTTTCTGATGGCATCATGGATCATTTTCACTTGCACAGCCACCACGGACAGAACCTCCACAGCAATGCGGTTGAACTCATCGAAGCAGCCCCATGCTCCTGTCTGCACCAGGCCTTTATAGATATTTCCTATGGACTTAATGATGCGGCATTCAGAGTTTCAGAGAAGGACATCTTTAGTATTTACACGTTGAGTGTCCCTCACCTGAAAATCCAAAATGCTCCAAAATCTAAAACTTTGAGTGCCAACATGATGCCAGAAGTGGAAAATTCCACACCATGAAACTTTCTTAAATTATTAAAACTGTTGTGTAAAATTAAGCTCAAGCAATGTGTATAAATAAATTTTGTTTTTAGAATTGGGTGCCCTCCCCAAAGAATCTCATTAAATATATGCAAATATTTCAAAATAAAAAATCTGAAATAGAAACACTTTTGGGCCATGTATTTCAGATAAGGGACACTCAACCTCAACCCACATAGGAGTAATGTTAACATATGTCATTTTATACACCATTTAATAACTTACTTTGTAGTCCATTTGCTCTGAACAGTTGAATACATAAACCATCATTCCAAGTGCACGGCCAAGATCTTTGGTAGTTTCTGTTTTCCCTGTACCAGCCGGGCCAGCTGGAGCCCCACTCATGGTTAGATGAAGTGACTGAGTTAAAGTAATATAACACCTTTGTACAACAGAAGAAATAAATATTATAGTCTAACATGAAATTTCTATGAAATATTAGAGGCAAATGATTTTCTAAAGTAAAAGCTTATGAAGCCAAGGTCTAGCATGTGAATCACTGAACAAAAAATTGATGTACTTCTGATGCGTTCACAGCAACGAGTCAGATTATTTTATATCAATTTTAATTTTAAGGTTGTCTTTTTATAACTACTAAGAAGAATGTGTTGCTTTTTTTATTGTTCTCATTTCCTAAGAGCTGTGCATTTGAATACAAATACACTTAATTTGCAATGCAATTCGATTTCTAATATTTCTAGGTAAAGCTATTATTAATATGGTAGACAACATCTCAGGCTACTGTTTATTAAAGAAAAATAGAAATCTTGGATGGGTGAATGAATTAAACATTGACTGCACTAAATTGCTACCTAATAAATACATTAAGAGATGAGTAGATAAACATATAAATACATAGTATGCGAATAATATATACCCACTTCAATGTATAAGGCAAATATGCAATGACATAATTTATTGTATCAAAACAGTTTAGGTATTCATTTTGAATGTGTTGCTCACATGCATACAGATTAATGTAAAACTTATTTTTGCAGGAAGAGTCAAAGGATCCAGGACTGAGAAAAAATATGCAGACAGAATTCGTAAAAGGAGAAAAGACTAACGAATGGCAAGGACCACAAGTATCTGGTGTTCTTTATTTGGGGTTTCTTCAGGTTTATACATTAGTTTTGTCTTAGTACAGATAGTGGATCTACTGTAAAGACACGCATGGAGGTCAGAGCACCAGGAACTAAGTCTACTTTGCAGAGCTTCAGATATTAATCTTATGCTTTTTGACATCAACATGCCTCAGTTTTATCCTCCATAAAATGAGGCTTAAGGGAAGAATATATGAAAAAAGCCAAAGGTAAACCTCTAAAAATTCAGCTATGCATAACACATGCATAAATTCAAAGGTATGGGTGTTTAAGTGCATTTTATAATGAGACTGAGTGGAAAGACTCCTAGGCTAGAAATCAGAGCACTTTTTGTACATGAGTTATCTGTCCCCTTGTAGTTTCAAGTTTGGGCCAGACATATGGCCACATACGTCTGCATTTCCCACCTGCATTCTAACAGGAATTGGTGAAGGGACCAAGCTCCAGCCAATCTTCTATGTGTAATAGCACTCCTAGGACACCCACTTCAGGACATTTTACCCAGGCCCCCTTGCCCTTTTTTCGCTGGCCAAAATAAATGTCAAAGCCACGTTCAGCCTGTCAGCTCCCTATCAGTCTATTCTGCTGGCCCACTCACCTGTGGATGGATATAAAAGTGAGACATCAGCTTCTGTGTTATTTAAGCCATTGCATCTTGAGGTCTCTCCATAACAGCTGAGCCTACGTCCTTTTAACCAACAAGACCATGTCCAGCACAAGTTTGTCAGGTACAAGCTGGCTGACCTAAGGCTCTGCATCTGTCCACATATCTACTCTGCCTAGCTCACAGAGAGATGGTGAGCTTCAAATGAGACATAATGCAAATATTTAAAGGCATCATTAAGTTAATGTAAATGATTCATAAATAATCCAAAGGATGAAATGGAAAGGAAATACACATAATATAAACACCTTATCCAAAACTATCCACACCATCAGAATACTCATCTTCCTTTTAACTTCCAAATAAACCACACGATGCTTTTTTAAATTAAAATTTTAACAAGCAAGCAATCAATCTTCACATACTGATAAGCTTTAAAACATCTTTCCCTTTCTCTCCTATATCCTGAGCCTTGCTTAACTCTTTTCTATTCCCAGTGGCATACATGTAGACTCCTAACATCTGCCGTCTTCACTGTCCGCAGGTGATTATGTCAAGCTACATATATCAATCCTCCACACTGAAAGAACTACGTAAATAATGAAGACAGTGAACATTTTCAGAGACACTTTAAAGAGAACAAATCAGACAATTATAAAAGCTGTACAGTACAGAAATGATGAAATCATGAGCAGATTACTATGTCCATGAACAATGACAAAGCTTGTGAGAAAATTCTACCAATCTCTTCAGACTACCGCAACCACCCAGCTGCACTTTGGTGATAAGAAGACTAACTGAGGGTATTGCTACAAGCTTAAGGTATGAGTTCTGTCTCATAAATACTGAAAATTTAATGTGATTTCTCCTACCAAGTAAGTCAGCAGAGGCTAGAATACTAATAAAGAAATTCACCTCCATAAGACCACATCCTGACCTTGCCAACATTCTGACAATGTACATATTTACTTGGAATCAAGTGACAACGAACTTTTAATACCACCCTCTTGCTCCCTTGCTATCCTTGGGGCCCAAAGGTTTTCTTTCTACCTTTTGATGAGTCAAGCTTCTCCCCACCTTGGAAACTTTGGTGCTTGCTTTTGCTTATACCATTCTGCCCCAGGACCTGTGCATAGCTGGTTGTACATTATCATTTAGGTCCTAGATCAAAGGTTTTCTCACCCAAGTTACAGAGTTGAGTATCCCAAATCCAAACTACTCCAAAATTTGAATCTTTTTTGATTGATAACATAATACTCAAATAGTTTCAGATTTTGAAGCATTTTGGATTTTCAATTTTCAGATTAGGGATGTTCAACCAGTGAAGTCTACAAATATCCCTCCTGTCCCCATCCCCCAGGAAAAACCCTCAAAAATCTAATCTGGTCCCAAGCCATTTCAGAGAAGGCATACCCAAACTAAAGTAGATTCTCCCTCCTTCAATGCACTTTTAAGACATCACCCTGTTTTATTTTTCCCATAGCATATGTTATCACCCAAAATATTTTACTCTGTATTGTTCCTCTTAATCCCCACATATTCATACACTAAATTCAACTAGAAAGTAATCTCGACGGTAGCAAAGGGCCCTGTCTGCTTAGTATCAGAATAGTATTTAGCATAATACTTCATAAGTATTTGTTAAATCATTTAATGAGTCTTCGGTTCTCCCTCTTCTCTTTTCAGTGTATGTAATTCTTAAAAAATAAATATGAACGTGCAATTCCTATTGATTTTTGTACTTCCAATAAGAGAATGGAGGGCTGGTGAGATGGCTCAGCAGCGTATGTGCCTGCCTGGCAAGCACGAGGTCCTGAGGTCGACCCCGGTACCCACAAAAAAAAAAAAAAAAAAAAAAAAAAGAGAATGGAGTGGGGAGGATGGTAACAGAGTCTGGTAACAAGGATGTTACCATAGATATAAGACAGCTTGGTGTTCAAACAGGCTACCTTAAATCATATTAATCTCCTATTTCACCATTTGTATATTACAGCTTCTATAATTTTGTTTCTCTAATTCAGTTTTAAGTTATCTCTAAATAAATGCTCACTTTCTTAGATAATTACATAATATACAGACTCCTTTCATACAGTTTCCCCATTTGTTTATCATTTTCTTTCATTCTTTCTTTTTATTCTCACACATCTCTGCCTACACTAGGGGACTTGTTTGGTTTGATTTTTCTCATCTGACTCAAACTTATAATTGTTACCTGTCAGTTAGAGGAGTGATCACGAGTCGAGGACTGTTTCCTAAGTATTCATAGAAGTACTGGAACTGAGCGTCACAAATATTAACAAAGCAGTGTTTCTGGGTGTCCTCCCACTGGTGACGAAGTTGAGACAGCCAAGCAAAAGCTTGGGGACTGACAACCTAAAATCATTGCAGAATCATTACACATAGGACCCTGATAGTCCTGAAGTAAAAATTTTTAGTTCATTAATCTAATCATATGTATTAGCCCACATTTTATTTTTAAAGTCTCACAAATAAGAAATCTGTTTCACGGTCAAGAATTAGACAAAATATCTCTTTAGTACAAAATAAAGGGTACATTTTTAATCATAATTTATTCTGCTGCAAACAAACCACCAAACTGATAAAACAGTATAAATAGGTAAGAAGCCACAAGGTCATATTCAAGGTACAGTTTGCCCTCGAGTTATGACTGGCCTCACATACGAACAACTTGGGTTATGACTGGAATTTTAGATTTAACTTATGACCAAAGTACTGAGTTACAACCCAAATGCCAGCCACTTGCGGGGTTATAAACAAAGACTCGTGATTCCAGGAAAGCGGGTGTAAGTGTATGAAAGCGTCAGTCCAGATGCGTGTGTTTGTGGATGTGATTTCTGTCAGTACTTTATATAATTGCTACAATCACTGCTATCAAAATGGCCCCCAAAAAGCTAGACAAGAAGCTAAGGAAGGAAGGTAAGGTAAAGAAAGCAACTACAATCAAAAATAGAAAGAACTTGTGAACAAACAAGAGTGGCAATTGTGTGACCAATCTTGCTAATATGTACAGCATGCTGAATTCCACCATCTCAACAATCTCAAAGAGAACAGATTTGTATAAAGAAGCTAGTGTTGGGCCGGTGAGATGGCTCAGCGGCTTAAGCGCCTGCCCGGCAAGCGCGAGGGCCCGAGTTCGACTCCCGGAACCCACATACGAAAAAGGGGCCGGTGATATCGCTCAGCAGCACGGGCGCCTGCTGGCGCGCGAGGTCCTGAGGTCGACCCCCCGGTACCCACAAAAAAAAAAAAAAAAAAAAAAAGAAGCTAGTGTTGTTAAGGTGTTATTCAAATTAGTAAGTCACGATCAATAGTGTTTGATGAGGTAGAAAGGCTACTATTAGTGTGGATAAACGAAAGGCAGATGGCAGGTTACAGGCATCTGAGTCTATAATTTGTGAAAAAGCTAGAGCTATAAATGCAGATCTCGTAAAGGATAATCCATCAACAAGTGATAACGGTGAAACATTTTGCACCAGTAAGGGGTAGTTTCAAAATGTTAAAGCAAGAACTAAGGTTCATAGAGTAACTAGGCATGGTGAAGCAGCCATTGCTGATAAAAGAGCTGTGAAAATTAAATACACCACTTCAAAATGATGACACAGAGAAATGGCTTTTGCTCTCATCAAGTTTTCATCTATGATTAAACTAGCTTTCCTGGAAGAAAATGGCCAGGAGAACATACATTACCCAGGAAGAGAAGAAAACGCCAGGCCACAAGCCTATGAAGGATAAGCTAACCTTTTTGCTATGTACCAATGTGAGTGGTAACCTCAAGATAAAGTGTCTTTTGGTTTATTGCTCTGTGACCCCTGGAGTGTTCAGAAAACAAAGTCATGAAAAGTAGGCTAAGGGTCATGTGCAGATCAAATCCTAAAGCCTGGGTAACCAGAATACTTTTCTTGTGTGGATCAGGGAGGCTTTCTGTCCTACTATTAAGAAATAGCTGGAGGACAAGGGTTTACCACTCAAGGCTGTCCTCATCATGGACAATGGTCCTGCTCACCCACAAGATCTGGAAGAAGAATTGGCTGAAGAATTTCCATGGCTCTCAGTCGAGTTCCCACCTAATATAACTCCTCTACTGCAGCCTATGAAACAGCAGGTTATAGCTAACTTTAAGAAGCCATACACCAAGGAACTGTTCTTGAAGTGCTTCCAGATGGTCTCAGATACAGATTTAACTCTTAAAGAGCTCTGGAAGGAACATTACAACATCCTTTCCTGTGTGGGGTTAATTGAGAAATCCTGGGCCAATGTCTGAGGACACTGAGATCTGCATGGAAGAAAGTGTGGCCTATAATTATACGGGAGAGACTTTGAAGGCTGTGTAGAACCTTCAATTGACCCTGTGGTTGAGGACATTGTAACTACCACACAGTCGCTGGCTTGCAGGTAGACAGTGGTGATGTTGAGGAGCCGATGGAGGAACACTCAGAGGAATTATCTACAGAAGAACTTCAGCAACTTCTGGCTGAGCAACAGAGAAAGGCAGCTGAGGAGCTTTCTGAAGAGAGGGGAGTATCAACAATCAGTGCAGCAAAGTTCTTCTGAAATAAAGGAAACCCTGAAAAAATGGACAGAGCTACCCACCCAGAGAAGATCCACCCAGACAGAGAAAAAGCCAATCATTGCATCCGCTTGCTTAATGACTATGTCATGTCATACTACAGAACAGTGTTAAAGAAAAGAAAGAAACAGACAGCATTAGACCAGTTTTTCGTTCTGAAAGGTTGAGACCTAGTGAGCCAGAAGCATGTCCTAATGGGCTACAGCCTCTCCCAAGAGAGAAAGGACACCAGAGAGCCAGATTCCTGATGTTCTTATGGAAGAGGACTCTCCTTCTAAACAATAAGCAGCTTCTATTTCATCCTCCCTTCCTGCAAGACAAAGATGTCAACTTGAATGGTGAGTACTGTATGAAATTGTTTCTGATAAACTAGGAACACTTTGTAACTTTTTGGTGAGTACACTAGGAAAATTATTGGTGTTTCTGGTAAATTACACACATTATACAACCCTTTTTATTATGAAAAGTTTAGTTAGGGGGTGCTTTGGGAGGTTCAGAATGCATTATGGGTAGTTCCATTATTTCTTATGGGAAAAACAGTCTTGACTTACAACCAACTTGAGTTACAACCAGCCGTCGAGAATGAACTGAGTTCATAAGTCAAGAGTCCACTGTACAGTTATAGTTCATTATCAAAATGAGAACACATGGTAAATGGTGTTTTTTAAGGATAAGTCTTGGGTTAAATTAAAAAACATTGTTCACTAATGATCCTGAAGCTGGGTCAAGGAATGTTTATATTTATGGCTTACATGAAAAACCATTTTCTTTGTACTGAATTATAATTCATTTTGATTTTAATAAATGGAGAAATGAGTAGAAAAACAACAAAGTATTTCACTAGACATAAATGCATTCAAATTGGGAAAGGTATTAGTTTACTTTAAGACCATGGCCCCAGAAAAGGGATAGGAAGAAATGGGTGATGGGCATTATGCATCAGAGCTTTGTAACAGACAAGCATACTTCTGACATTTCCAAGTAGAAGTATTTCTCAGGGGAGTGGGAAAGGGTGAGAAAATTTTCCATCACATTTAAAAACGCCAGCATGTGAGACACACATGGAGTTCTTAGAGACAGGGAAAAAAGTTATTAAACCCTTGAAAAGATTAGGAAAATGACTTCTTACAAGAAAGTGAATGATATAGCCATAAAGTAAAAGATAGGGGATGACCCAAGCAACCTAGAATTATAACCAATACTGATTTCTCAAGGGGGAATGCATCAAAGCTACACCGAGATGGTCTAGATGCCATTCTATCTGGTATTGCTCTTGGCTGTGTAAGTTGCACAGCTAAAACTCACAGACAAATGGCCTGAGATGATTATGCACAGAAAAGCCAGAAGATGGAGAGACGAACAAGCTAAGTTCTATGGTCCTTCCTCCTGGATTTTTAGGTGACTTGAGACTCCTGATATGGCAAAACCCTTTGGGATGTCACTTGGGGTAACTCTCACGGATTGGAACAATATACAGTATTAGCTAACCCACATCCAATGCACCCCA
This sequence comes from Erethizon dorsatum, assembly GCA_028451465.1. NCBI lineage: Eukaryota > Metazoa > Chordata > Mammalia > Rodentia > Erethizontidae > Erethizon > Erethizon dorsatum. The sequence goes on from CM051835.1 coordinate 84,022,847, forward strand.
AGTAACAACAACTTTTAAGGATTAATTAAACTATACATTAAAAAATAATGACCTTTGGGACTCTGACAATAAATAACACTTTCAGGAAACATCAATAAATAAAATCTCTTTGAACAACTTGCCTTCTGAGAAATAAGCTTTCCTACCACATCTCTGGCATGGACATCTATGGTACAAATTGTCATGATCTTCTGCCTGTCACCAGGTGGAAGTTCTCCCAGCAAAAGCGTAATCAGTGCATTCAGCTGAGAAATCTAGGAGGAATTTTTTAAAAGGAGGGAAGAATTACAAACGCAGGAACTAACATCTGAATAGCTGTCATATTTGTGAAGAGTGCTTTAGTTTACAAAACAATTTCAAATTTGTTATCCCAGCTGGTCTTCAAAGAATCCTAGGGAGAGATAAATATTATTATCCCCGCGTGCAGAGGAAGGAACTGAGACAGAGAAGATAAGTGGACCAGTGAGTAATAACACAGCCAGGAACAGAGCAGGGTTCCTGGCTTCCCTGAGTAGTCTTTTCTCCCTAGTGATGATCTAGGTCACAACCTCACGGAAACAGGAGTAACTACACGCTTACAAGGTAAAATCAGACTAACTTCCAAAAAGGTGTAGTTAGAGCTACCTAATAATTTGTTTTGTTCTTTACACAGATCCATCTAAACAATTAGTGTTCATTTTGTATTTTTTAAAATACAAGATAGTGATGATTACTGAGAAAATATTTATTCCGTTCATTTTCATTCACATTCCTATTCTTGTTTAGGTCCACTGATCTCTTAGATAAATATTTTTCAAATTCCTGGTCTTTTCTTACAGAATGAAAAGGACAGAAATGGAATACCATGGCTGACAATTCCTTGAAGATAAAATATTCAATTACAGATGGTAAGAGTATGTATTCTTCTGTGAAACTATTTTTGCTTTGAGCGTGTACACACACATGTGAACTTGCTCTGATAAAAATATTTCTTACGGTAAATCATGGTCAGAATGTTTGAAATATACTCTCTTAGGCAGGTGTTTTGTTAGCACAGTTATCCTTACCTTACTTAAGGCTTATTTGCAAGGAAACAAACAAATAAATATACAAAAATAAAAACCCAAAATGCCTTGGCTTATTCTAGGTGCCCTACTGTGAAACACAACTATCCCCTTTCCTCTTTAGCTCTGTGAAGAAGAGCCAATGGCAAAAGTGTTATCCTCTGAGAGAGACAGTAGTAAGTGAACACAGCGGATCACCAGAAGCTTTCAGATCTATACAGCTTACTGACAAAAACAAGTTTCCTACTGTTTCGGTAACAAGTCCCAGAAAATGCTAAGCTCTGCAGAATTCCTCGAGATTGCTATGCAGCTGGACCCTGCAGAAAAACCACAAAATTAAAGTAAGAAGGGAGGGAAGAGGCAGGAAGGTGACAATGATAACATGCACAGTTTATATGAATTGAGAATGCAGTGCTTTTCAGGCATTAAGTATATTGCTTATATCATCTGACAACAATATATTAGCATCCTAAATTTATAGATGAGGAACCTGACTCACAGATACATTAACCACAGTGTCAGTCCAGGGATGGGAGGGTTCAAACTCTGACAGCCTGACTTCAGAGCCTGAGCCTTAACAGTTGCATTGCACACTTCCTGTCTCAGCCTTCACAAGGCCTCACCACCTCCTCCAAGTCTGAGGAACGGTGACTGTGCAGGAAGCATTCCAGAGAGACTTAAAAGTCAAACACAAAGGAAAGCTTGCCTACTGATGTCTAACTGACAATAAAAATTTGTATATATTTAATATGTATGACATTTTATTTTGAGATATATATATATATATTTATATACACGTTGTGAAATGATTACAAGATTAAGCTGACATGTCCATCACATTATTATTATTTTTTGATTTGGTAAGAATACTTGAGTTCTGCTCTTAGCAAATTCTAAATATATAATACATTATTATTAACTATAGCTGCCCATGTTGTATGTCTTCAAAATGTATTTGTGTTATAACTCAAAGTTTGTATGCTTTGACCACTCTCTTCCTCTACTTTCTATCCTCATTCTATTCTGCTCGTATGTTTGACATTTTAAGATTCCACATACAACTGAGATGATACAGTAATTTTTATGCATCTGATTAGTTTCACTGAGCATATCATCCTTCAGATGCATCCATGTTGTTCCAAATGACAAGATTTATTTCTTCATTAAGGCTGAATAGTATGCCATTGTATGGGTGTGCACAAACGACATTCTCTTTTTCCATCTATCAAAAGACACTAAGAATGCTTCCACTTCTTTGCTATTGTAAGTAATGCTGCAATGAACATGGAAGTGCAGATATCGCACTGAGATAGCAATTTTACACACCCAGATACACACCCAGAAATGGGACTGCTCAATCATATGGAAGTTCTATTTTTTTTTTTTTTTGAGAGTACCGGGGGTTGACCTCAGGACCTCACGCGCCAGCAGGCACCCATGCTGCTGAGCGATATCACTGGCCCTTTTTTCGTATGTGGGTTTTGGGAGTCAAACTCGGGCCCTCGTGCTTGCCAGGCAGGTGCTTACACCGCTGAGCCATCTCACCAGCCCGGAAATTCTATTTTTAATTTTTTGAGGAACCTCCATACTGTTTTCCATAAGGGCTATACTAATTTACACATTCCTACCAAACAGGTGAAGGGTCTGTACAGTGAAAACTATAAAATGTTGATGAAAAAAACTGAAAAAAACAAATGAATGGAAAGATATCCCATGTCCATGGTTGGAAGAATTTGTAGTCCATACTACCCAAAGTGATCTATAGATTCAATGCAACCTATATCAAAATTCCCATGGCATTTTTCACATACAAAAGAAAAGCAATCTTAAAATTTGTATGGAACCACAAAAGACCTCAAATAGCAAAAGCAATCTTAAGCAAAAAGAAAGCTAGAGACATTACAATTCCTGATTTCAAATTACATTACAAGCAACAGTAACCAAAACACTATCAGATGGGCATAAAACCCGATAAATAGGCCAATGGAAGAGAATAAACAGCTCAGAGGTAAGTTTTTCAACTAATTTTTAATACAGGCACAGGTAATATACAATTGGGAGAGGACAGTCTCTTCAATAAGTGTTGCAGAGAAAACTAGATATCCATATGCAAAAAACTAAGTCGGATCCTCAAACCATACACAAAGATCAACACAAAATGGATCAAAAACCTATAAACAATATCTAAAACTGTTAAACCCCTAGAAGGAAATGTGGGAAAATCTCCTTAAGACTGACCTTAGCAGTGATTTTTGGGATATGACACCAAAACACAGAGAACAAAAGCAAAAACAAAAAACCCCTAGTAGAACCATATCAAACTAAAAAGTTTCTGCACAGAATCATAAAACATATGGATTAGGAGAAAATATTTGTAAACTATGTATCTGATAAGGGGTTAATACCCTAATATAGGAACGCATACAATTTAATAGAGAAAAGCAAATAACCTGACTTAAACATGAGCAAAAGACTTGAATAGACATTTTCTAAAGATGACATACAAAATGGCCAAGTGGTCTGTGAAATGATGACATCAATAATTAGGGAAATGAGAATGAAACCCATAGTGAGATAACACCTCATACCCATTAGGATGCCTAATAGGGTCAAAAGATAGGTATTGGTAAGGATGCTTATTAATCAACTTTTTATATTACATAAACAATCTAGTTAACATTTAACAAAAGCAAAGTGATCATTCTTTTGATATATTCAGTGTATGCATGTAATGTCCACCATCCTCTGGATTCTAAGTTCCATGAAGGCAAGGGCGCTGTCTTATTCCCAGAGCCACTGAAGACCGTCAGTGTGTTTGCCAAGTAGATAAATGACCACGCACAAGTAAGCTTCTAAATAAAATTAATACATGTCGGTTAGAAAAGATGTGTTTTGGCAGGGAACAGTTTCTTATATCAAGATATCCATTCTCCTAAGTCTCAAATCTTATACCATTACCAATATTTGGCTAAAAATAGCAACAATGTCTTATGCTATGTAAGAACATTTATAATTTCAAGTGCTTTCACATGCATTGTCTTGTCTGAGCCGCTCAACAACCTGCAATTTCTACATTATTGATTCATCTTCACCAAAGGTCAGTCAAATGAAAGATGATTAAAAATACAGCTTGTCAACACTATGTGCATGACATCACATGTTGAGAATCTTATACTGCCTCTCAAGATTAAAATGTTCCTGATAATACGTTTTCCGAAATAAAATTCTGTAACTGTAAAAATAAACACTAGTTACAAAGTATCTATTATTTGGGCAGTAGTAACAATTACTATATGGCCATACTGTAATTGCATACAAGTTTAGGGTCTGTGACATATGGAACATTTCTTGGTAGTTCTTTAAATCGATCAACCAATCAATCATATATATTCTTATACACCCTGTCATCAGTATTTATTCTTGCCATTGATCATAGTAGTATTGCCTGATTTCCTACTAGATCAAGGATACTTGCATCAAGTTGACTATCTGTAGCCCTCTGAGATACAAGTGGCTGCTTTCACAGTATATCCTAGCTTCAGCTAGAGCATAAGTTCAGAAAATAGGAATTAGAAAGAAGCCTAAATGTCAGTAAAAATCTGCACTCTTGTCTATGGAGCATAAAGCCTTTTGTAACTTCAGAAAACTCCTTTCCCATCTCCCTTCACTCCAACTACACCAGCTTCTCTTTGTCCCCATCGTGGCTGCCACAAAGCCTCAGGAACAGCTGCATCACACAGAGCCCATTTCCCCTGTGATCTCTGTATAGTTAGCTCCGCTCACCATTAAAGTTAGCTTCTGTTCATCATTACCTCCTTGACTGGCCTTCCCTGACCTACTATTTTAAGACCTCCTGGCCAACTATTCTATGTAATCCCATTTTATTCTCCTTAAGGAACTTCTGAGTATCTTATTCACTCATTTATTTCCTTGTTGACTGTTTGTCTCTCACACTTTAACTACAGACTCTGAGGATCAAGGCCCACATTTGCCTTACTCTGCACTATATTTTCCTACCTAGCACAGTGGTCAGCATAAAGCATGTGCACAGTAACACTGATTATATGTAGGAAGAAAAGACCAAATAAATGATAGCAGCACAATGGTTTGTTCTCATCCACTCATTCATACAACATATGTGGTTACTATTTCTAGAGCTTACAGGCCAATGACAAAAGTAGATAAATAATTAGAAATTTGTTTGGCTAGGGCAAATACAAAACAGTTTTACAGCATGCAGAAATAGAACCTTTTAATCTAGGGCTCAGAAAGGCATTTTACAGGAAAGGTTATTTACGCTAAGACCTAAAGAATGAGTAGGATTTAGATTGTGGAGAACTTAGGGGTGGCCACCCAAGGAGACAGTGCTTATACACAGGAAGCATCCCGTGAGAAGGAACAGGTGGCCCTGTGTGGGAAATGCAAGTGCAGAATAGCAGGAGGGGAACAGAGGGAGAACAGGCGTATGAAGATGCTGGAGAGGAAAATGATGATCTGAGATGATCTGAGCCCCTCACATAAGTCAATAAGATGTGGCTGATGGGTTGGGAGGGGGTGTGATCATTAGATCATGTTTTAGATTTCTTTGGCTGTAGCATGAAGAATGAATCAAAGTGAAACAGGGCTGGAGGGAAAGAGCCTAGAGAGGAGAATGCTACAGTTATACAGGTGAGAGGAGACTGGACTAGGATTTCAATACAGGGATTTGAGAAAATAATGAGAATAGACATCTTTAGGGCAAATAAATATAGCTGGTAGCTGGTTGATTTCATACTAGGTTACAGAACTGACTTCTAGTGTGAGCAACTGGTGGAGAATGCTAAAATTCATAACATTGGAGATCCAGTTTGAGAGAAAGTGTGAGCATGTTCTGGATGTCCTAGGCTGGAAATGTCCATGAAACTTCTAACAAAATATTCAATATGCTTCTGGCTGTGCTTGAGGAGAGAGTTGATCCAGAGGTCAAAGATGACAATAATATTACAAAGAAAATAGAACATCATAAAAGTGAATGAGATTAGCTAGGGATGGGTAATGTGGTTATAAAATATAAAGGGACCCAGGACAGAGCCAGAAGCAAAAGAAACATTTAAGGGGAAGGAGAAGGAACGGAAGGGCAGAAAACTGAAGACAAGCCCCTGTTTTAAAACTGGAATTCAAATAGTCATGAATATAAGGGAAGAGAGTGTTTGAGGAGGAGGAAGTGATTTGCAACATCAGGGAAATCTAAGTATGCTCATTTCAGTGGCTGAAACAGGTTGTAGAGAGACTGGGAAATGAGAAAAGGGAAAGAGCAAGCACAGTGGGCCCTTCATCTCATATGGGTCAATCTACATGTGTGGATTCAACTGACTCTGGATAGAAAATATTTGGGAAAAATTGTGTCCATATTGAAGATGCACAGATTTTTTTCTTGTCATTATTTCCTCAACAACTCTATTCAATAGTGTAACAACTACTTGCATAGCATTTACAATGTGTCAGGCATTATAACCCATCTACAGGTGATTTAAAGTGTATGGAAGATGTGCGTAGGTTATGTGGGAATACTACACTATTTTCTATAAATGACTTGAGGATTCATGGATTTTGGTATCACTAGACATCCTGGGAACCAGTCCTTGGAGAATTCCAAGGAACACCTGTATAGATATTAGGTCAACAGATTCATTATATTACAGGTTACAGAGCTGGGGCAGGAAATGGAAGATATGGCATCAAGAACAATTTTTGGTTGTTTTTAAGCAGTGAGAGAGACTTGGGCATGGGACATTTGTAATTGCTGATGGGAATGAACCACAGTGAAAACGTGGACGCAACAGAAAAGGAGGCCAGGGCGGCCCTGAAGGAGACCAGGGGTAGAAATGGCTCTGGACCATGGGAGGCCATCCTTCCATCCTAGTGGAGGATGGTGCAGAGCAAGAGACAGGAGCCCAAGTTCCATTCATCTAATTTCTCTCTGGTGACATCAGCAGGTAGTGAGACTGAAATGTATTGAGCACTTGCTATCTGACAGATACTGTGTATGCACAAGTGTACTGTGTGTGTTTTAATTCAATTTTCACAAAAACTCTATCAGAAGTACAATTACTATGCCAATTTTATACATGACAACACTTATCCAAGGTCACACAGTCAGGATTTAGTGCACAATTCTAAGATTTTACTGTCAATTTTATAAACATTAAACCTTCCCGTGTGGGTAACATTAACAGGAAGTCTTGAAGGCAAGAATGGGCCTTCAGTGATGGTGCTGAGAGAAAGGAGGTAGCCTGGTGTCTCTCAGCTATCAGCCTTTTTCCTCAGGTCAATAGAGAAATGTTTAAGGCAAAGAGATGAATCCTGATCACTGTTGCTGTTTAGACGATACCCATATCTAAGTATTTTAGTTACTTTTCTTTCATTGCTGAGACAAAATACCTGATGCCCAAAGTTAAAGTGGGAAAGGTTTACTTAGCTCACAGTTTGCAGAGGTTTCAGTCCATAATCGGCTGGCTCCAAGGCAGAGTGACATGGCAGACAGGCATCACAGAGGAGAAACAGTTTATGGTAGGCAGAAGGTAGCAAAGCAAGCAAGGGAGAGGATAAGCCTCTTACTGTCCCTTATATTGTATCTGGGATTAGAGCAGTGCCAAACCAATTAGTGGGCTGATTTAGCGATCCTCCACCCTTAATCCTAGCACTGCACTGCGAATCAATCACACATTCTAGATTCACCCCCACCTATGACTGCATGAGGCTTTTGGGGGATATCTAGACATAAGCCATAACACTAAGGAACTATGTTGTTCCCAAAGAGGACAGGCTGCCAAAGAGGACAGGCTGTGATGACAGTGGTCTCATCAAGAAGGACTGCGTCAGGGACAGAATGTAGTACACTTCAGGTCAGAGGGACTTGGCTGTTCTTGATGCCTGGTGGTGAGTGCTCCTCAATTCTGTCCTGACCCAGCTCATATGACAGGATGGTATAAAGCAGCCATGCACACGAACTTAATGAGTGACATTCCCAAACACTATAGGTTTAAATAAAGCAACACAGAAAGAATATTTCCCTTGCAGCAGAAAGTACTTCACTTTTACTAGCATCTCCATGGCAGACTTCCCAATCTAGGGACCCCAGGCCATGGTGGCAAGGAACCTGGAAAAGACTACTCAGCAGAAACACTGATATCTGGACCGTGTAGTCTCCAATTCAGTAAATCAAAGTGCATCTTATGATGTAACTGTGACAGCGCTTTGGGGATCAGCTACCAGAACTCTTGACCCCTTTCCAGCTGGACCTAGCACTGAAGTTCTTATTTTCTAACTAAGCAGAAAGAATCTTTCCACCTTTGGCCAGATCAGAAAAAAATAGATTTTCATTTATGCCAACCAGACCAAAGGAAACTATAAAATGGACCAAGTACTACGCTCTTTGAAATGATCAGAGCACGTGTGGTGGAGTCTCAGTTTTTGCCTTCCTTCCCGCTATTCACTTCCCACTTCTCCTCTAAGCATATTGCTAAACCACCAGCGCAACATTGAGCAATGAAAGCTGGAGATAGCATAATTACCTCATTTATGACACTAATGGAAATGATTCTAATGTTTCACGGTTAAGTATGATTTTCTCTGCGGGTTTCTGATAGATATTTTCATCAAGTTATAAAGGTTCCTTCAAATGCTTATATTAGAAGAAAAAAAGGGTATAAAGGCAATAATCTAAGCTCCTACCTCAAACTTGAAAAAGAGGAACAAATTTAACTCAAAGTCAGTACAAAAAGGAAATAATCAAAATAAGAATGAAAAATCACCTAAAATAGAGAAAAATCAACAGAGTCAAAGCTTAGCTCTTTGAAAACAGAAATAAAATTGATAAACACCCAAAAGCCTGATTAAGAAAAGACAGAATACAAATGACCAACATCAGGAATGAAAGTGGAACATCAGGCCAAATCCTCTAGACAGTCATGGACAATATTGAGATCGCATTAAAAAATTATGCCAATAAATTGGAAAACTTAGATCAAGAGTAGAGAAATTTCTTTCTGGAGAGGGCCAGGACGGACAGTAACTATCTCAGGATCTCAAGTGGTCTCCGCCGTGACTACTCCACTTCGCCGCCATAATAAGAAAATGGCCATGGACCACAGGCACTGTGCCTGATCCAGAGGGCTGTAATTTGCCAACTTCTGACTTAGAGAAAATGGGCAAATAGTTTGAAAAATACAAATTCCCAAAACTATTGCAAGAAAAGAAACCCCAAAAGCTAAACAGCTACATATGTATAAGGAAATCTATTTATAGTTAAAGAAAAAAGTTCCACAAAGACTCCCCAGGCTCCGTGGCATCACCAGTGACATCTATCACAAACTCTTCCATAAGATGGACAGGGAGGGAGTGCTTCCTGGCCCCTTTTGCGGATACCCAGATCCCCAAACCTGGCAAGCACATTACAGAGAAAGAAATTATAGACCACTGTCTCTGATGAACAAAGGCAGAATTCATTAACAGAATACTAACAAACAGAAACCAAAAAAGATACCTGAACATGTATAAAGGGTACAACGGCATAACCAAATGGAGTTTATTGTCAAGAATTCAAAGTTGCTTAATATCCAAGGATTCCCCACCAGGCTGAGGTGGTGGCTCATTGAGCTCCTGGTAAGCACATGGGAAGTTCTAGATTCCAGGTCCAGTGTATACGTGTGTGCGCATGCGCGCACACACACACATCACTACGATTGAAAAAAGAGAAGAGATAAATGACCTAGTAATCTCAAATTTGAAGAGGTCCAATATCTCTTCAAGATTAAAACTCTCTGAATATAGTAATGGGAGCGTTTACTATCTGACAAATGATCCGATGAATGATCTTCAAAAATATAAAACTAGTATCAGACTTGATGAAACATTAACTTATGCTTCCCTAACACTGGTAACAAAGCAAGGAAGTTTCATCACTTCATTCAACATGGTCCTAGAGGTCCTTGCCCAGTGGCGGTGACCTTACAGCACACATGCTGCTTCAGCCTGCTTTGTTTTCACTGAGAGCTCTAAAAGGTTCGCCATTACTGTCCTAGCCAATTCACTAACTCGAGAAAAGCAAAGAAGAGAGGAGATAAAATTATCATTACTTATAGATGATATATTCACACACTGGAAAACCCTATTAAATCTATGTATTTTTTAAAAAACTAAATGTAGTAAGCAGATTTGACAAAGTGCCAAGATACAAGGTACATATTTAAAAATCAATATATTCCTATTACTAGCCAGAGACACTGGAAAATAAAATTTAAAAATCAATATATAAAATAAAAGCAAAACATACCACACACCCAAAACTAAATCTATTAAGAAGGGTACCAGAATGTCTACATTAAAAATTATAGAAAAAAATGTTAAGAAACATTAAAGATAACCTATGCAGGGATATGCCATGTTCTTAGAGTATAAGAACCACCATCATCATGATTCTGTTCTCCCCACACTCAAGATTCAGTGCTATTCCGGTCAAAACTTAATTAGGCTAAAATTAATTAGGCTTTTAAAGTTAAGACCACGATAGCAACATTTTTACAAAAAAGACCCTAGAGTAGTCCAAACAGTGCCGGGGAATGGGGGAGAGCATGCTTGAAGACATATGAAATATTTCATGGCTACTATAATGTTCAAGACTGCGGATTTGGCAGAAGGGCAGAACAATCAAGTAACAAACTAGTGAGACTGGAAAGCGATCCATATAGACATAGTTAATTGACTTCCAACCAATGTGCCAAGTGAGCAGAATGGAAAAAGGAAAGGTATGAATCATGGTTCTAAAACAAGAACTCAGAGCCATAAACACCTTGAGACAAAGGTTATCTTTATGACTTTTAGATAGGCAAAAATTCCTTATACAGTATATGACACAAAAAGTACCAGCCATGAAAGGAAACTTCGGTACATCAAAGTTACAACTTTCCATTCATAATGTATACCATTAAAAATGAGCAGCCCATTCAGTTTGACAAAGGACTTAAATCCAAAATAAAGAAATCTTGCAATCAACGAAAGGCAAACCACCCAATTCTTAAAAAATGAAGCAAAAGATTTGAACAGATACTTCACAGTAGAAGACAGAATGACAACACACGAGAAACTGCTAAACATCTTTACACGAAAGAAACGCAAAATCAAATAGCACTGAGACACTATTAATATGGCTACCTGAATAGGTGTAATTATAAAGAATAACACCACCGAATAGAGGCAAATATGTGAAGCAACTGGAATTCTGTTACATTTTTTATGGGGCTATAACAATGGAGAATTATTTATCTGTTCCTTAAATGGTTAAATATATACTTTCTCCACTATCAAGCAATTTAACTTTTAGGTATTTACCTAGGAGAAATGAAATATATGACCACAGAAAAGATTTTTTCAAGAATGTTTAAAGCAGCTTCAAGCCCCAAAGTGGAAACCCAAATGTCAATTAACAGGATGCATAGAAAATACTGTGGTATAGTGATATAATGGAATACTACTAAGCCCTAAAGAGAACACACAGCAAATACATGCACCCAAACTGATGAATCTCAAAAATTTATGAAGAAGTGTGAAAGGCCTAAGATCTCCTGTACTTGCAAGCTACCCTGTTAGCCTGCCACGGGTTTTTGGATGCTAGCAAAAGACACAGAGATGTCAGTCAGAGATAAGGGACAGTTGATTATTCTCAGGAGTAAGAGGAGTACTTACTATTAGAGCATCTGCATTTGTACGCATTCTTTAAGTGCAGACTTTCAAAGGGTTTCAGAAAGAGCCAGCTCATGCACAAATCTGTGTTACAGGGGAGTATCTTGAGTTATGGGAGCACAAATCTTGTATAAAAGGCAATAAACTTACTTATAACAACTTACTTATAACAGAGATATAACAGAGAGTAAGCCAATCTACCCTCTCCTTTGAGATACTCTATCTTTAGAAATGTTCACTATATAAACATTCTTGGAAAAACAGAATGACTGTCGGTATTTCTGCTCATAAGGTGTACACAAATGTGAGACCTATAAGCATTGTCTACAAACAATGTAAGCAAAAAATCCAGACCAAAAAAAGATGTTAATTTATGAGATTCACCCCTAGAATTTTGTTTTCTATTATTGTCATTGTCTGGTTTTTGTATCAAGTTTATTAGAACTTCGTAAAAGATGTAGGAAATCTTTCCATCTTTGTTCAACCTCCAGGGAAATTGAGGTAGTGTATTTATTTGTTCTTTTAGATGTTTGATAGGATCATGGGAACAAGGCTGTGTCTACAGGAAAGAGGTACACGTCACTGACTATGCCATGTCGCCTACAGTTTCAATTACTTCTGTGGCTAATGATCTATTCACATTTTCTCTCTCCTCTTGAATCAATTCTAGAAAAACTATTCAAAGAAAATCATCCCTTTCATTTGGATTTTGAATTAAATATCATGCAGTTATATAGTGAAACATATCACAAACTTGTACAGTGATTTTTAAATCTCTTAGTTACAGGGATGTTTTCATTCCCTATCCACTTTTTTTTCTCTTTACCCTGAACTGCCAAAACCCATAGGCTGTTGGTTTGTTCAAAGACCCAAATACTGTATTAATGGATCAGATTTAAATTTCATGACACATACAAGTGACAAATCTCTCTTTCTCTCACCTCCATCTGCCATAAAGGATCCTGAATTACTAAAGGAACTGTTCTTCTCTAAAGCAGGGGTAGCAAAGTACAGGCCACTAAATCTGGCCCATCCTCTGCTTTTATAAATAAAGTTTCACTGGAACCCAGCCATACCTATTCACTTACAATTTTACCTATAGCTTCTTTCCCACACCACAGCAAAGATGTGTAGTTGTGAAAGAGTAACATATTTACCATCTGTTTCACAGAAAAAGTTGGTCAACTTTGTTCTACAATCAACGTATTCATGGCTGAAGTTCTCTATACATGGCTTGCTTTGTATATAAGTATTTCTCAGGACTTTATCCTGGGGCCAAAGAACCCTGCTGGTAATCTGTTGGGCTGTACAAGGAATGGAAGGAGTCCCGAATGTCCATCTCATCTACACTTAATCTTTATCACTGACCATGGACCCTCATGCTTTTTTTGTATTTGTTGAACCTGAGTTTGTAATTCTTCTGGAATTTCATTTGGTTAAAATAGGAGTATCAGGGCCTACTTGACTACAGCTGCCTCATTTTTGTATGTTTGGCTGCTTTTCTTTGCTCTTAGTTATCCATTCGTTCCGTTTCATTTGTTGGCTAACTTCCAGAAATTCCTCAAATTATCTGGCTCAGTACAGTATTTCTAGAAACAACATTTTCTCACATGTTTCATCATTCAATATATAATCATCCTTTGGTATCCACAAGAGCCTTTCTCCCTTAGATATCAAATGCCACATATGCTCAAGCCCCTGATATAAAATAGTGCAGGTCTGTGTATAACTTACGTACTTCCTCCCTCTAATTTAAATGATCTTTACATTTTCTATAATACATAATACAATATAAAGTTTATGCAATTAACTTTATACTGTACTGTTTAGGCAATTATGACATGAAAAAGTCTGTATATGTTCAGTACACCTTTTTTCTTAACATTTTCAATCCACGTTGATTGCATTCACAAATAGGAAACCTGCAGATACCAAGTGCCAACTGTAATTTTGTGTGAGAGAGAAAGTAAAAAGTGCTTTTCTCATGATCTTATTGTGGGTTCCTGTAGATTATAAAACATGAAGCTATCAGATCACATTTATATACAGGCAGAAACAAACAACAGCAAAAAAAGAACCCCAAAACCCCCCAAACTTGTGTCCAATGTATCCTGGGTAGCACCAGAACAGACAGATTCCCCATTAAGGTAATAAAGGCCAGGCCAAAGTAAGCACTAGCAGATTTATAACCGATTTTTAAAACATAGTTTCTCGATGACTGAAAGTGAGGCCCAAAGTTGCCTTTAAATAGCAAAATAAAGATCTCTTCCTTTTACATAGTATTTCTGAGTCTTTGTGTTGAGAGAGGATGGATGATTAATGAGAAAAGTTTTATTGCTCATGAGCTTTATCAAAAGCTTTCTGGGAAGTGCCTCATCACATTACAATTATTATTTAAAGTGCAAAATGCTTCCATCTCTTGTTTAATGATTTTCCCCAAAGCTCAATAATAGAGAAGAGGAAAAACTTTCACTGGATGCCAAGCCTCCAAAACAAAATATTCTTGCCAAGGAACCTTCAGTCTGAGAAATTAAATTTATTTGTTATATTTTCAAAGACTCTGACAATGCAGGGATGTATATCTGAAATGTATTTTTGCCATTAGTCCCAATGTTATCAAACATGCAATCATAATAGGTTTCAGGGAAAGAAACAAGAGTTTAAAATAATTACTGCACCGTAATTTGCAAGCAAGAACTAAGGAGAGAAATTACTTGTTCAGGTAGGCCATCAATTACGGCTAACCCTGATCTCTAGTTTTAAAATTAAGCTATTTTAAGGAACCAAAGTTCATTTTAAAAAGTGCTCACGGTATTAGTAAGAGTAATTTTAATTAAAAACACACTTCAGCAGATGGTTACATTCATTTTTAAAAAGAAGAACACTAAAGGGATTTCAACTTAGATGTACACACTTACATAACCCAAACCCAGGTTTAGTAGCATGCAAAGGTTAACTTCTCTATCATACACATTAGTTATCAGTGGCAGAACTAAGACATTATATTGAAAGAACCTGGCTGGTCTGTCAAAACATTCCAATTTTTACTAAAATGTGTTTCATAAATTAAACAAATAAATGCTTTCTTCACAACCCGTACCTTTTCTACCTTTCTATACGTCGCTTCTCATACGTGCACACAGACACACCAAACGTGTGCGTGCACATGCACACGCAATAATAAACTCTTGAACAAAATGGAAAACTTAAAAATATATTGAGAAAAGAAAGCTAAATTGTGTTAATTAGGTGAATAAGTTAAAGCCCCAGAACATAACCTTAGCCATAAGAACAACAACAACAACAACAAAAATTCAAGAATCAACCCAATGTTGTTCATGGGGAGGAATTGGAAACTGGAAGATGAATCTGCATATCTTCCAAAGGTTTGACCTAGCAATTTTATATCTGGAAATTCACCCTGGAGAAATAAAGAGAAATGTGTACAGTAGGGATATACCAGGCTATTTACTGCAATAGTATTAATAAGCTGAAAATTTAAAAAAATAAACCTATCTAGCCAGAAATTAAAAAACGACCTATCCAGTCAGTATTGACAATAATAATAATAATAATAATAATAATAATAAAAATGATAATAGATTCCAACATATTGATTAGACATGGATAATTTACTAATATAGAGGAATTTTAAATAAAACAAAATACACCCAAATGTAAAGTACACAGCTAAACATAAGAGAGGTAGAAATGGAGGGGAACAGAGACAGGAGAAGGGGTAAAAAGAGATTGGTGGGGAGCAGACAAGTCCCTCCCCTAATGACAAGGATGTACCTGAAAGCCACAACAGCAAAACTCTGGATATCTGCAGCTTCCTGTGACATAATCATAAAATATAAATATAAAGCATTGGGTGAAGGGCAGATGAAGAAAATAATGTGATAAATGTGTAAATACATGTGATAAAGAACATAAAACAAAATACTAAGTATAAACTCTAGATGGTAGGCAGAATGTCACTAAAGATCTTTCAAATTTTCTGTATTTAAATTTTTTGCATGATAAATTGTTAGGGAAAGCTTGTTATATGAATTGTGTGTCACATCAGACACTAATGTCATTGTCATCAGTTTCACAGTATAACAACAGCAATGCTTTGTCACACTGTGCTTAAATTTTGCCACTTTTTAAATGAATTGTCTCTCCCATAAAATTTCTTTGCTTTCCCATTTTTCTCAGTTTTGTTTGCTCCAATTGTAAGCTCAAATCTTTAAGGAAAGTCTGGATTCCTTCTGCAGCAGCAGTAGCCCTAAGGATGGATTTATTCATCAATATCTCCATATTTGAATTAATTCAACTCCAAACATTCTTTGCATTAGTGTCAAGGTGTTTAGAACTGTATGGTGGAGTTGGGCTCAATACCATTGATTAGTGCACACCCTCCTGGATCTCCAACCTGTCTGTAGTGCTTATCCTCTCCCCTCACACTCCACCAAGCACTTTTCAATGGTATTTTACATACTTTAACTAACTTGATCCTTCTAACTACCCTGCGATGCAGTTACTATCTCTACCCCTGTTTTACAGATGATAAAACTAAGGCCTAGACCAATAAAGCTGTTTGTCCATGGCCTCACAGCTAATAAATAAATGGTAAGAGCTCAGATCGAACCTTCAGAATCGCGTCCTAGATTTCATTTTTCTTAATCATATACTACAATTACAAAAAGTTAGTGAATTTAAAGGTAGATTTCAGAGGTCATCTGAATTACAGTGTGAAAAGTTTAAGAGTTGGAAAATATGAAATACAGTAAAGACACTAACAGAAGAGAAGGGAGGATGAGAAGTTCTAAGACACTACCATTAATAAAATTCTAGAGGAAGAAAATAGAGCAAATGGGGGAAAGGCACTACTCAAATCAGAAATAAGACGATTTTTCAAAACTGAAGAAAAGCATGTTAATGAAGATTCAAGACATTCATTCTCTCTTTAGCCAAGTAAATTTGCAAAGCAGGGAAAAATCCTATAATTAGATGCAGTATTTCTCAACAATTTTTCTCTGGGAAGTAAATCCATAGATATAAAAAGAAAAAAACTATTCTTTCATTTTCTTTATCGTTTTCATCTTTAACGTATAATACAGAAGTCAAACTTGAAAACAGCAAAATTTATATAAATGAATACCCACAAAATGTCACCTGCTGTTTTCAGCAATATCTAGTAATCACAAAATGACAAGCTGGAGGCAATAGACAGTTAAGAGAAAAATCTTAGAATTAAATAAATGCAAATATGTTTGAAAGAAACTGAATCACAGAACTTTAAGTCTACTAAATAAAAAATCAATGCCCCATCTTCCTAAAGATGGGAAATCAAGAATGGGTTTTTCTCCAAAAATAAATGGAAAATGATGGTTGAATGAATGAAATTTACCCCTTCAAATTCCCTCAAGTCTACAAAAATACCTGTTTTTTATGAAAATCCTTCAGGGCTGTTTCGTAGCCTTCCTCCAGCCTACTGAAGGCAATTCCTACATCTGTAGTCCACCATATTTGTGAGCTGGTCAGTGCAACCTGAGCTGGGAAATCGAAAATCCACAGTTCCCTGGGTTTTTCCTCATAGGCTGCTATGGCTTCTGTGATAGACTGGCGCACCGTTTCTTGCATGGTCTGTTCGAGCTGCAGAAGCCAAGTTTCCACCTTTGGAAGCAAAATGAAATGTTACAGCAAAGACTTATTATAGAAGAAGGACCATTCCATCCTCCTACTGGCTCAAAGGCCATACAAAAAGCAAGGCCGGTGAGATGGTTCAGCGGCATAAGCGCCTGCCTTGCAAGCGCGAGGGCCCGAGTTCGACTCCCGGATCCCACATACAAAAAAGGGGCCGGTGATATCGCTCAGCAGCACAGGTGCCTGTTGGCGCGCGAGGTCCTGAGGTCGACCCCCCGGTACCCACAAAAAAAAAAAAAAAAAAAAGCAAGGCCTCATGTGAGTTCAAGTTAAACTCAAATAGAAAGCTACAAGAGGGATAATTCACAGGGGAAGCTGAACAACTGACGAAGTATTTTTCCTGCATGAGCGTGTCTTCTCTGAGAAATACTGCTCAGTGTGTGTTACCTACCAGTGGGCTGGTAACTTCTACAGCCTAAACAGAGCGTACGTTCTCCATTATTTGCTCCTCAGCTATGAAGCCAAAGAATTCTAGACCAAGAGAGAAACCAAACAGCATAGCTACCTCTAGAGGGGTGAGGCATATTCTAGAGCAGTGATGGTGAACCTATAGCATGTGTGTTATTTGTTTTTCTTTTAAGACAAAAGATGTTAAAGTATGAGTTGTTTTTTCTAAACTTAAAACCTCAGTATTCAGGTTTAATTGCAGTGTTGGCACTTTGTGATAAGTAAGTGGATTTTGAGTTGCTGTTTGGGCATTTGTCTCTAAAAGGTTCGCCACCACTGCTCCAGAACTTTGGGAGTAATGGAAAATTCATTTTTTAAAAATATATCTTCTGATAATTTTTCAATCTCCTGAAAAATTCTCCTCTAAAATCTTCACAATTCTTAGTCTTAAACCAAAGTGTTTTCAGCAACTATCTTAATTATATTCCCAACTGGTTCTAATCTTCACACTTGTCAGAAATTAGATAGCAAGAGAGTATAAGAGATAGGACAACCGCTGACTTGTGAAAATTAATCTTTTTTTGAAATTTCAAGTTTATTTGCTCACACAAACATATCTCAGTTTTCCATCCTGTTCAAATGTGCTTTGTTATAGCTATGCATCTTCTTTTCATCTGACGATATCACATAACTAAAAGGATACCTGTGTTATTTACAAATCATTGAGCACAGCAATTAAAAAAAAAACGACTATACTAAATAAATTCAAAGGGCCCCGTAGGATGCTATAATTGATTTCTTTCCCTGCTCCTGTGAAGATGGCAGCAACATTCCTAGAACTTCTTGAAAGTAGGGAAGGAGTGACAGGTGGTTAATGAGCTGGCCACCTTTCTCTTGAAAGGAAAAGGAAGCCCTGCCCTGGCCAGGGCCCAGCATTTCACATTAGGAGTCCTCTCCTCTGGCTGCACAGCTGGGCTTTGTTAACATGCATGAGTTCAGGTTCCCTGATCTAATCAGTGGGCCCTGTATCTCCGCTTTAATAACACGTCTCTTAAGGCCACCAGGCAACAAATATTGTACTCTCAATAAATTGGCCATTATTTGGGCATCTCCTATGTATTCATTCAGGTATCGCTGTCTTCAATATAGCCATCTTTCCTCAACAACTTTCCAATCTATTTGCGAAGACCAAACACATTTGCAAGTCAACATATTAGTTCATGTGTAGATGACCGTGTGAAAATGGCAACTTAGTGTGATTCCAGGGCTGAACTCAGATGAGGTGTTTTCTTGCGGGATATTTCCCTTTTTGACACTTTATAACCACTGCCAACCCTCTGCCATTATTAGTAATTATGTGTACATCTATTTCCTCAATAAGCTGAAAAGCTTCCCAAGGACAAGGGCCATGTCTTATCCATTTCTGGGTCCCTAAAAAATCTAATGGCATCTAATGCACAGTGATTATTCGATAAACACTCAAGAAATAAAATATAAATAGACTGAATTGGGGTGGACCAATTATAAAACAATGTGAAAAGTTTAAAAAGACAATGTATAAAACAAAGGCAATTGGAGAGTACATGCAATCTATGCTCAAAAAAGTCTGTAGCATAAGTTGTTTGTATGGAATGTATTAGAGCACTACAAACTTTCAATATCAAGGGTTCCCGCTGGTGAAAATCACACCCATCAATTGGACTATCCCCCTCTGGGCACCATGCCAGCACACGAGCTGTCTGCTAGGAAGGCAGCAGACAGCAGCACACTTTTGTCAAGATAGTTTATGGTGACTTTTTCTAATCATTATAATAATATCCTAAAAGCCTAAGAGATCAAAAAATATATTTTAATTAGAGTACTCTGCCATCTGCTTCCCCTCCGTTTGGCAAGATTTTTCCTGGTACAATATTAAACCGCAACAGAGGAGTAAAGGAAACCCTTGGAAAGTAAGATCTCCATCACATTTCTTCAAAGAGCACTTTACAGAAGTCCTTGCCCCAACCTAATTGGTTCTCTGGTGTAGGATGCTCCCTCAGTTACTCTGTGGGTTAACCCAAACTATACAAGCATCGTCAGAAAAAAGATGCAACTCACCTAAATCATCTGAATACACCAAAAAGCTCTTTCACAAATCATAATGAGCCATTCTTTTGGATAACTGTTAAAAATATTCCTGAGATATTTGGTTGTGAGAGTTGAGAATATTTGAAGTATACACATTACAGTATGTGACATCAGCTTGGTAGCCGATCAGTCTTACTTAAGAGCAGCTATTTGCAATATTCACATTGGAATACTGACCCGTGAAGCATCTTTAAAACACGCGTTACTAAAAGTTGCCGTTTCAATCAAACCCTTCCTCTATTCTTTGAGCTGGGGTGAAAACAATAAACTTTGTAGAAGGCCCAATTGCTGGGTTGCGTTTGCTACTATTTCTGGATCCACTCATTCCCTCGGTGACAGTACCTCTGCCTAGTTCAACTCCTAGCATCTCTGGCATTCTGCTGATAAGGAAGCCAAAGGAGCAAAAACTGGGAAGCATGGGAGAACAGCCCTCTGCCACAAGAGAAATGTGTAAATAGGAGTCTCCCAGCACAAAACCTACCAGAGCTTGGTCTGACGTGACTTGCTTTTTTCTCGTTCAATTGAACCTTTTGAAATTATGCTGAGGATACTCCTCTGCCATAGAAAACCTCATCATCAAAACTTTGCTTTTGCAGTGCTGGGGATTGGCCCTAGAACCTTGTACATACACCAACACTGTGCATGCTAGGAAAGCACCCTACCGCTGAGGCATGTTCCCAAGTCCACTAATAATCCCAGCTTACATGGCCTATGCATTCACACTCAGCTTGGAACGCGACATGCTCCTTTTCTTTGCTGTACATTCCAACTGCTCTGTGTGCAGAAACATCCTGATTATCTTCAAATTGCAGATCCGCGATGCTGTCGAAGAGTTTGACAAGGTGACGTGTTACCTGAGACAACAGTAATAGAAAAGAGTGTTTCTTGTTGTCAATGTAGGCTGGTACTCTTGAGAGGACCCTATGAAGTCACGAAACTTTACAGAGCACTGGAGTTGTCTCTAAATGTTTTTTCTCAAAGTAAAGGATGCCTCTAAAAATCTGTAGGTAGATTCACAGCCAAAAAGGGAAAGAGAGCAGACTTTATCACCAGGCAGGTGATTATCATCTTTCTTAGGGCAGTGGAGTAAAGGCCAGAGATGGGCCCAGAGGAAGCATTGGGAGTGTGAATAAATATTCTTCCCTTAATTGTGGTGCAAGCACAAGCTGGTGGGGAAAATAGTTTCATGGTTCCTCAAAAAGTTAAACACAGGAGGCCAGGGATGTAGCTCAGAGGCACAGTGCCTGCCTGGCAAGTGTGAGGCCCTGAGTTCAATTCCCGGTACCAAAAAAAAAAAAAAAAAAAAAAAAAAAAAAAAAAAAAAAGAAAGTTAAACACAGAATTGTCAGTGAACCAGCAATCCCACTCCTAGTCTATCCCTAGGAGAACTGAAAACAGGTTTCTATATACCCATGTTGACAGGAGCATTATTCACTGTAGCCAAAATGCCGATGAACAAATCACGGTATACACCAACAATGAAATATTGTTCAGTCAGAAAAAGGAAAATCTGAAGTTAAATGAAAGCAGCCAGTCATAAATGACCATATATTGTATAATCCCATTTATAAGAAATACCAAGAGTAAGTAAAGCCATAGGTACAGTTGATTGGGAGTCTGAAAGAGCTGGGGAGAGGGGGTTATGCAGAGTGACTACCTAATGGGTACGGTGTTTTATTTGGGGTGATGAAAACATTTTGAAACTAAGTAAGAGGTAGTGGTTGCACAACATTGGAAATACACAAAAGGCACAGAACTATATGACTTCAAAGTGGTTAAATTTATGTTACATGCATTTTATATCACTAAAAAATAAAAGCTGCTGATAACCACAAGGTAGTTTGTAGCTATATAATATTTCCCAGCAGGTAATTTCCATCTATGTAACAAGTATTTCTTTGAAATGCAGTTTTACCAGACTTGGAAACTATGTAACAGCAACCTCTAAAAACAAAAAAGCAACTTTTCTAAATCATCCACGTGACTACACCAACGCCAGCATTGGGGAGGAACTCTTTAAGGGTTAATCTTTGCAGGTTTTAGCCTTTACATTTTTGCTGTTTTTGCTTTTTCAGTATTAAAGAGAATTGCATCAATAAGTCTTCCAAGTTTAAAACAGATGGGTTTTTGAGACTTGTGCTTATTTTAAACCTACATAGTGGTAGTTGGCTGATCAAGGCTTGGGTTATCATATTCTCCTCCATCCCTGGACCTTCCCCAAAGGACATTTATCCACAGAAAGTCTCTGCAGTAATCTAACAATTCACTCTCACAGCTGAAGTGGCTGCGTAATGCACAGATGTTGAATGGCTTCTACTGGGTAATGGGCCTAGAAAATACTCAGTTGAAAAGCTACAGGATAAATGAGATCTCAACCACCAGACACGCGCACACATTATTGCTTTGGTGAGAAAATCACTTCAAAACAACTTCTGGCCCTGTATTCCCTCAGTCAGTGGCCAGGAAGTACAAACTTCATAGCTTGTAGTTTGCCCATTACTTATATCTGGCATGACTGAAGTTGGTATTTTAATACTCTGTCAAAGTTGCTGCGAGAATTGGATGTTTTTTAAAGAATGCAGACTAAATTACCATCAGATTGATTCCATTTCTAATGATCTCTTTGCATTTCACAGAAAATTAAAATTTCTTCTTTCTAGTTAGCTATTTGGAAAGAAATTTTACTTTACCACTAAAAAGTAAAACTAAAAAGAACACTCGATAGGGCCTTAAGGGAGCTAAAAATTCATATTTTAAGGAGGTTCCTAAATGGTTAGCAACAAAAACTGAAATAACGTTCCCTCCATGTATGTAAATTAGGTGTATGTACCCACTAACAAATGCCGGCAGGACTGGCAAGGTCTATAGTAGGGGATCATAAAAATAACCACATGAGCTGAAGCCACAAGGAACCATGCTAATAATCAGTTGGGAAACTTGTACGAAGACCTCTAAAAATTTGTTGTAAAGACATTAAAGCCTATCACTGTTGGTTACAAACGTGTAAGAAAACAGGGGGGAAAAACCCTGTAAACCAATATTTAGCACACTGCGATTTAACACATCAAACATGCTGAACTTAAGTGTTTCACTGGTAGAAAACTTTTCAGAAGTAATTTGAACAGTGCTTGCCTCCTTCCAGTTTAAGATACAGAACGCGCCCCTTTCCTGGGCTGCGGCGACTACCTTACTCCTTTCAAAATCGGACTAACCACCAATGTTTTATCCTTTGAGCTTCTTTAAAGTGAGGTTTCGGAAGATTTTTTGTTTCCTCTGGGACACTATAGATCTTTTTGTCACAACCACTGGTCTCACTTACGTCAGGAAGTTTGCTCTCACCAAGTCCCTGGCCTGGCTGTGTGTCTACACCCCCAAACGTCGCAGGGCCACCCCGCCAGCCAGCTTTTTCTTCTGGAACTCCACCCGCCTTTGCTTGCAATTTCACTTCCTGCACTATCACTTTTCATCTTTTCTCCACTTTCAACTTTGTTACTAATTCCCTCTTTGTATCATTTATTGTTGTAAAATGTCACACAAGTTCATCCTAGGGACAAGGAGGTCACATACTACAAGCTTGGTTGCCTGTGTGCAAACACAGTAACACATATCTGGTGGCTTATCACTGACTGAATTTGAAAGATGGGACATAACTGATCACTGGTCATGACGTGCATCTGTTATTTATGCGGAGTTTTGAGGACTGAGGAGCTGACAACCACTAATATACTACACTATCTAAAATCTGAATCACGTGGTCAGGGCACTGGTGTTTTTTTTTTTTTTTTTTTTTTTTTTTTTTGTGGATACCGGGGGGTCGACCTCAGGACCTCGCGCACCAGCAGGCACCCGTGCCGCTGAGCAATATCACCGGCCCCTTTTTCGTATGTGGGATCCGGGAGTCGAACTCGGGCCCTCGCGCTTGCAAGGCAGGCACTTACGCGGCTGAGCCATCTCACTGGAAGGCACTGGTGTTTTTAACCAATCTTTGCTTGATGGAATTCATACACAGCAGAACTGTGCACAGGGAGAACCTCTTACTAAATGTAAGAACTTACATTTATCTACCTGTAAATAAATCCAGAACTATTTACGTATCTACGTAACTTTATAATTTAAAACACAAACCAATGCAGAGATTAACTGATCTCTCCCCATGACCTTCACTGCTGTTCACCTAGAAAACAAAGATGAAATTACTGTAGTTTCTAGTTACATTCTCAAACCATTTGCTTTTTCCTACATAATCTATTTCATATTTGCTCAATCTACCTAAAGATGCTGTTTCTCATTGACTGAGACAAAATATGCACAAAGCCTGGTACCACTCCTGGGCTGGTGGGCACCTCAGGATTCATTCATACGCACCCATAACTCATTTATTCATAACATCTGTGAGAATATAAGCAAAGAGCAAAATGCAGACAGTCCTGTGTTTTATGGCTATTATTTTCTAGAAGGTAAACTATGAGTCCATTATTATTTTTTTTGTGTGTGGGTACTGGTATTTTTTTTTTTTTTTTTTGCTAGGCAGGTGCTTATGCCACTGAGCTATCTCACCGGCCCCCTGAGTCCATTATTTTTATATGTATAAAAATTTAAGCTAATCTGTCAAAATAGTACATTGTTGTTCTGTTTTATTTTAAAAATAATACTCAGTTATTTTTCATGGTACAGGGAAACAGGCATGCAACATTGTTGAGAGAAAATCTGCAAAAACTTTCTAAAAGCTAGTTGAATCATTTTTGCCACAATAATGATGAAAGCTTTTATAGTTATTAAATATCATGTGGTAGAAAAATATTCTAACTTTGATGAAATATATGTTAGGACATAAACAAACACATTAAAAACTATAGTCACTCGAAACTAGTGTTTGGGAGTATATTATTCTCATCTTCTTACCATGAGTTTTTACATTTTTCAAACCTCCAACAACATATACTTACTTCCATTACATCCAGATCTGCTTTTACCAAAAATAAGAGTATATATAATAGTTTTATAATTTGATTTTTCATGTAGTAAGACAGCTTAGACATATCCACACATCAGTGCATACGGGCTGATCCTATGTTTCTTCCTTACAATCTCCGGCATGCATACTTTGTGTAATTTTATATCAATGTGTTCATAACACAAATGCTGATTTTTTCAAATAAACTTTTGGAAACTGATATTCATATACATAAAAGTACAAAAAGGCTTGTGCGTACAATTTTTTTTTTTTTTGTGGGTACCGGGGGTCGACCTCAGGACTTCACGTGCCAGCAGACGCCCGTGCTGCTGAGCGATATCACCGGCCCTTTTTTCGTATGTGGGTTCCGGGAGTCGAACTCGGGCCCTCGCGCTTGCCAGGCAGGCGCTTACGCTGCTGAGCCATCTCACCGGCCCTTGTGTGTACAACTTGATAATTAAGAATGTCAACACAGGGCCGGTGAGATGGTTCAGCGCTGTATGTGCCTGCCTGGCAAGCGCGAGGGCCCGAGTTCAACTCCCGGAACCCACATACGAAAAAAAAGAATGTGAACACAACTCATAACTACCATCATTAAGAAGTAGAACATCAGCATCTGGAAGACTTTTCATGGTCCATTCCAGTTATCCTTCATTTAAACATGGACATTATCTTTCAAAAATATAGACATTACCTTTATAAAGAGAATTCACACAGTATGTGCTCTTTTGTGTTTGCCTTCTACTGTTCAATGTTACTGAGATATATTCCTGTTACTAGGCATAACACTAGTTTGTTTTTCCTTGCTATGTGGTATTCATTGTGTAACTATAATGTATTTACCACCACTGTGAAAGCACATTTAAATTGCTTCTAGTTTGAGCTATTATGAATAGTGCCATTGTGGAAATTCTTGTATCCATTCCTGCTGAGTATACACTGAGATGATCTGCTGGTAATAATGTATGGTTATATTCATATTTGGAAGATAGCATTGAACAGTTTTCCTGAGTGGCTGTGCTACTTTATAGCCAACAGATAAATAGGAACATTCTCACTGCTCCACAGCCTTACCATTATTTAGTATTGTGAGCTTTAAGATTTTAGTCTTTTGTGGGTAGATCTTGCTATCACACTGTGTGAATAAGTGCATGTGTTTTTTGAATCCCAAATCATGTCAGGGATTGAGGATATACCTAGACAAATTAAAAACAGAGGGGCAAATGAATACCAGGCAGAGTATTCCATCTAGTAATGAGTCAGAAATCTACCAAGTATGACATTTTTACCAGTCCTTCCATACTGATGCCCAAACACTGCCATGACTGAGATCAAGATACAGTATCTTTAGGAAGGAAAAAGCAAAAGGGGGAAGGGGAGAAAAGCTCCATATATTAGTACTTGATATTTGTTGTTTTTAAATTTCAAATAAAATCTTTTACTTTAAGTAGCACTTGAAAGTCCTCGAAATTGATGAACATATATTCACATATTTAAAATGTATGTGTGAATACACAACTAACTTGCATCATTAGCTTCTACAGTATAGCAAACTATTCTCAAGATTTAGTGCCTGAGAACAGCAACAATTTCACAGCTTCACAGTTCCGTGTGTTGGAGTTTTGGGTTGCCTTAGGGAGCCCCACCTGGACCTTCTCACACGTTTGTGGTCTACCGGTGATCCATGGCTTCTCTCACG
This sequence comes from Erethizon dorsatum, assembly GCA_028451465.1. Taxonomy (NCBI): domain Eukaryota; kingdom Metazoa; phylum Chordata; class Mammalia; order Rodentia; family Erethizontidae; genus Erethizon; species Erethizon dorsatum. Next base: position 84,049,467 of record CM051835.1, read on the forward strand.
TGTGTAAGGGGTGCCGAACTGGTAGCTTGGGCAGGGAGGCGTGCTTATCACCCAATAGGCTAGTAACTCATTCATGCTGGGGTGGTCACAGGTTTCCAAAGAGCAGCAAGAGGGCAAGGTCCAGTGAATAAGAGCTTGAGAAGCTCTTGCTGATGACACATTGGCCAAAACAGACACATGGCAACCCAAATGCAGAAAGAGGCTCTAGCCCTTGATAGAAACTGTAGCATCACATTGAAGGGGTATGGATGCAGGAAGAAATGTGGCCATTCTCATTATATGTTAAGTATATTATTTATACCTGTATTTATATATTTTACCTGTCACTCAATAACCAAAAAGTCAGTACCTACTGTTTTCTCATTTTGGATATCAGGAAATTGAAGTTCTAGGACACAAAGCAGTGACACAGTAATCAACAGAGCCAATATATAAACACATGTCTATATGATTCAAGATTTCTATTCTATACCATCTGCCTTCTGAGGAATGTGCCTGTGTTGTCTGGTTACATACAGTTAACATTTCAGTGTTTATAGTTTATGTATTTGTGTGTGTGTGTGTGTGTGTGTGTGTGTGTGTGTAGATTGAGATTCCCATCTGGTGTCATTTTCCTTCCATTTAAAGTATTTCCTTTAACATTTCTTATAGTGACAGTTTGCTGGTTATAAAATCTCCCAGCTTTTGAATGTCTGAAAACATCTTTACTTTGCCTTCATTTTTAAGATATTTTTCACTGGGTAAAGAATTTCAGGCTGACAATATTTTGAAGTGTTGCTCCACTGTCTACCCACTTGCATTGCTTCCAATGTGAAGTCTGTTGTTATCCTTACCCTTCTTTTTTTGTACATGTTATAGTTGTATGGATATTTAGATTCATTTATCATTGGGTTGGACCAATTTGAGCAATTCAGTGCAGTTTTATTGTTTCTCGTTGGGCTTACTGTTTTGAATCTATACTTTCCATCAATTTGCAGAACTTTTGGTTTTTTGTAAATACCTTTTCTGTCTCTCTTCCTGAACCCCCTGAACCTTAGGAAGTCCAATTACACATAGGGAAGTTTCTTATACAGTGATACCTTGGTTCACAAACTTGATTCTTTCCACCATTCTGGTTGCAAACTGAGTTGGATGTGAACCAAATCAAATTAAGTGGTTAGCGTCAATGTTGATCTTATGGGGAAATTTGATTTGGTTCTCATCCAGTTCAGTTTGTGACCAGAATTGTGGAGAGAATTATTTGTGAACTAAGGTACCACTGTATTTTCCATATCGCTGCTTGATTTTCTAAACATATGGAGTACAGATATAATAATTTACAATGTCCTTGTCTCTGATTCTAACATCTGTGTCAGTTCTGGATCTGTTTTGATTTGCTGATTTGTCTCCGCTTTTATGGGTTGAATATTTCTACTTCCTCACATGCCCAATAATCTCTAAAGATTGTGAGACATTGTGAACTTTATCCTGGTTGATGCTGAAAATATTCTCATTCCTATATTATTTGAATTTTGCTCTAAAATGGAGGTAAGTTTCTTGGAAACAGCTTAATGCTTTTAAGGTTTGGTTATTAAGATTTTTTTTTTCTTACTGCTATTAAAACTTGATTGGCTGAAAAAAATTGTTTGGGAAGACTGGAACAGTGTCTAATTTAGAGCAAATTATTCCCCACTACAAAGCAAGACCTTCCCAGTACTCTATCCATAAAAACAGTTTCCAGTCTAGTTGGTGGAAATAGTCCCACTCCTAGGCCAATGTACAAACACTGATACTGTTACCTCAAATTCTCTCACACGGATATAATAGATCAGATGGATCTATTTCTCCTAGATGACTCTCCAGCCATGGGTATTTTCCTCACATATATGCTCTAATCAGCACTCTGTTGACTACTCAAAGGCACTTCTCTGTAAGTCTGTGGACAGTGCTTCCCCCTCTTTGGTATTCAATTCTGCAAACTCTGGTTGCACCAACTCCTCTTTGCATACCATGGCCTGAAAACTCTTTCAAGGCAGCAAATAGCTCACTCAATTTGTTTCTAGACTATTAGAAATCACTGTCCTCTGCAGACTAATGTCCAGTGTCTAGAAAGCTGCTGTTTCATATATTTTGTCAAAGTTTTTGTTTCAGGCAGGAAAGTAAATCCAATTCCTGTTACTCCACTTCCACAACCAGAAGCAGGAGTGTCTTTCTCACTGTAGTTTTAATCCTTATGTCTCTGAAGACTTACGAAGATGAGAAACATTTCATATGCTCACTAGCAGTGCGTGTGAACTGCCTAAGTACTCTGTCCATTTTTATACTAGATTGTTTCTTCGTATGAGCTTTTTAAACACTTGACATGAGTCTTTTTTAACAGATCACAAACATCTTTCCATACTTTGTGATTTGCATTACTTTCTTAAACAGTATCTGTTCATAAATCAAACTTTTAAAAATGTTAACATAATTAAATCCAAATGTTTCCTTTAGAGTTAATACTTCGGCATTCAATTTAAGGAAGTTCTGCTTATCCCATGATCATGAAGATGTCCTTTCTCATATGTTCTTCATCATTTCACTGTTTGACCGCTCACATTTAGATATACATCCACTTAGAATTGATTTTTTTTTAAACTGAATGCAACATATGCTATATGGGTGCAGATTCCTTCTCCCCCCAACCAGAAAATTGATAACCAATGGTTTCTTAAAACCATATCTTACTGTTTTATTCTCTGGATAATACCTTCTTAGTGGGACCTGCATTCAGCATTTTATTTTTCTTCTTTCCGGTTTTATGAAACTGAGCAAAGCTTGGATCAGCTTGTGAGACCCAGCCACGTCCGTGAGTCATCAAATATCTCAAGGGGAAGCACAGCACTAAACGCCAGGAAAACCTCTCTGTTCTTCCCTTCTGCCCACATCTTAGCCCCTTAATCTTCACTTCTCTTCAAATATTCTTTACTACATTTAAACAGATGCAGTTCAGTAGTTTATTCAGTTTTTCTCATTGCTCCCAGAAGGAACACTACTTTGCTGGGAGCAATGTCTATTAAATTTTTTTTTTAAATTTAAGATCATACTGAACAATCTTTATTAAGCAACATCAAAGGACCCAGAACCCCCTGCTGGAAGGAACTTTTATTTGTGACATTTAATTTTTGCATCTCATAACATTAAGGTGACATTTTACTTTAATTCCACATTATAATACCCTGATATTGTTGTGTGACTTACGAATTAGCATTGAAGGAATTCCAGTGACAGAAATATAATTCTAACCAGTGGCAATACATTCACAAAATGAAAAAAAATTACATATGTATATTACTATGCAACTCGTGATGAACTATATATTAATCATTGAGAAGATAATAAAGAATAATTTATGACATGCTTAAAGACTAGATTATTTTATCACATACTTAAATGTCTAAACCTGCAGGTATCAGGCTCCCTTTTTATGAAGACAGTCATTTAAAATATAATGCACAGTTGCTCTCACCTGGCAGTGTCTGTGACAAACTATACATTTGGGAGCGGCTTCTGTTCCTTGCTAATCAGTTGAACAAAAAATAAAGCCAATGACCAGATAGTCAAACCATGACCATTTACTGTGTCTGTTTTTGCTGAATCTTTCCCATTCCTTTCTCAGCCCCAACTTAAACTTGGGACAACCTTTCCCTCCCCTCTAGGTATCTAGTATCCCTCCAGTTTTCTACTTCCTCGAGCAAAATGAAGATGTTTTTATGGATTTCATTTTATGACAGAGACTTAAAAGCTGCTTTTGCTGAAAGTACTGACTCTTCAAGTAGGCTTACAGATGCCCAATAGGTAACTAAAAGCAAAATAAAGCTCAGAATCTCTGCCTTCAAGTTGTATCTGCTTCCTTTATCACCTTAAACTGATCCCTGCTCAGCTCTGAATCTAGGCATATTAACTGCTTAAGAATTATCTGTCTAAAAATTAGTAATTAACAATATACAAGGTTTATTAGCCTGAAATTTACCTAACCTATCCTATACTCCTTCAAAGTCTGAGGATACCAAGATGCCTAAGACATTCTCAAAATTTTCAGACATTTAAATGCCAGCTTTTATAATGTCCTATTCCAGATTCCCTGGAGTGGCATCTAGAATCCTTAGTCATTGCCCTAAAACTGCAGCCACCTTAGATTCCAGCAAAGCCTGTACAGGAAGACCACCCCACAGTAAGGTCACCCTGCAAGGGGAGTAATCACCTCATGGGAACCAGAGAGGCTTCTCTGAAGTCGCCCTGAAGGACCAGAACTGATATTAGGATCAACCAAACCCTTGCCAGCCCCAGCAGCACAGAAGCTGGGCCCTATCCTTTGTGAATGGGCCGGTCTGACTTTCTCCATCAGTCCTCTGCCCCATTCAGCTCTTCTCCTCAAGCTGAAGTCCCCCCCCCCCCATTTTCTCTTCCTTCTCAATCAAAAGCTTTGCCTGAGTTCTCATATTTCTTGGCCTCATTTTCAATGTTTATTATCACTGGGTCAAAGGACTCCATGTATGGTATTATGAATTAAAATTCACTCTTGCAAGCCCTCAATTAATCTTTGAGCCTTTTTCCTCTGTGTTAAGAACAATATCCTCTTGTCATTAAGAGTTGTGGCACACTGTAAATGGTTACTGAACTCTATTACCCTGATTCCTGGAGTTCAGTGTGGAGACACTTTTACTCTACCATGAAAAGAACCAAATGGAAGCTGCCTTATAAAAATGTACTATGCTTATGGGAATGTGCAGTTTGGTTATTTGCCTCTTTGAAGATCCAGCAGTGCTTTATATCACCTAACATTAGGCCCACTTCTTACAGGTACCCTTCTGAATGCCAGTGTTTACACTCTATTAGAAGTATCAGTTGAATGCTATGTGTCTCAGTGCTGCAATTTAGGGGATTTCTTTAAAGACAACTTGGTAGATTTCCTTGCTCATGCTTTTATAAAAGGCATTTCTTGATGCAAAAACTAAACATTCCTAAGTATATGTATTTTCAATCTTGTTTTAGAGAACCTCAATTTCTACCATGGCAACTTTCTAGCACCCACATTAAGTAAAAAAAGTGAATTTAATTTTAATGTGTTTAACATGATATACCCAAAATATTATCATCTTAAAGTGATTAAAATTATTCATGAAATACTTTACATTCTTTTCTTTGTAATAAGTCTTTGAAATCAGTGTCTATTTTATGTGTACAGCATATCTCAATTTGCATTTTTCATCAGAAATCCTTGATATGTATTGAGATTTCATAAAATATACAGTACATGACTACTGTACCATGTCTATGAATTTTGCAAGTATTTCTTTAAGTTTTATTTGCACAGCACCAGAGAGTTTTACTCTAAAGTTAGGCTCACAGTCCTTTAGATAATGAATGCCCTTGGGAGGTTAGTCTGAATTCGAGATTGGGGGGAGGGGTTTAAAACTTGACCTTAACCTAGCTTACCCACAAACAATAATCGCTGAAGGCATTCTAGACACAGCAAATGGCATCATTCCAACAGCCCAACCCCAGTGTCTTCGATTGGAAACTTCTGCTCGTAGAATGGAGGCAGCAGCAGTATCAGACCTCCCTGGCTGCTCAAGCTGATCAAATTCCACAATTAACTTCAGAACTCTCTCTGGGACCAATACTCTTAAAAGGAGTGTGGGTAGGTAGAGGAGGGGGGGGCTGAAGAATTCAGGTCATTCACAAGATGTCAGGATGAGTTATCTGGCCACAAACAGTGCCTTTTATGGGGAAATTGCATTGTTAGTCCGCAAGCTGGAGTGGCCTTGTTATCTCAGTCACACTACAGGAAGCACATTCAGAAACGTTTAGCACAAAAGGCAGTGATGGAAAGGCCTCTGTCTGGTGGTCTGAAATTGATTCTGATATTGCAAAGAGGGTAAGAGAGTGTAGCAAGGCCGTGCTGTCCTGCATAACTGCCAAAAGCATTCCCTTTTCCAGAGTCAGTGGCCAAGAATTCAGAATGCACAGTGACCCTGCAGAACCACTTCTCTTAGGGACAGATGCTGATTATGGCTGTAAATGACATAAACTGTGCTTCGCTCCTTCTCAATCCTCTGCTCCAACAAGTCCTTCTTGGATGGTTATTTGTACAAAGCCTGCAGTACTTTGCAGTTCTTTGTACCACTTTTTCTAGTAACAGACTATAGATGGTTAGTAAGAGTGTGATGGCATCTTATGTGAATTTGAATTGCTCAAATTTTAAGTAGTATAACAAAAAGTTATCAGTGAAATCACATTTTGAGCACAGTTTGAAAGAGTATGAATCTCCACAAAATTTCAAACTATCAGATATCTAATCACCTCAAAGCTGGCAGGTGAGGAGAACTATAAGCCAGGTGTGCCCTAGGGCCGCATGGCCTGACCCTGTTAGCTGGAAAGCAGAAATAACCACCTCCTTGTAAGGAAGGCATAAACAGCCTGCTGCTTGTATTTATCAACAAAAGTGGGAGTGATTTTGGAGATCACCATGATGTCATTTAATGTTCAGTTTCATAATTTAAAATCTTTTCAACATCTTCCATTACCTAGTCATTCATTAAGGAATAGTCCTATTACTAGTACTGAGGAATGTACCTGAAATTCAATGACTTAGCGTATAATTACAGTGCTACGATGGGATATTTGGGGGGATTACTGCAGCAAGTCATACTGATAATAGAGGAGACGGCACTCCGTACAAAATGGAAGACATGCCATGAAAACAAAAAGAAACATCTAAAAGGCACACCAGTAGCTGGGTTAGATGGTGCACACATGTAATCACAGCACTCTGGGAGGATAAGGCAGGAGGATTGCAAATTCAAGTCCAGCCTGGATAATTTAGTGACTCAGTGATAGTCTAGTCTCCAAATAAAATAAATATAGCTCAGCGTGAAGGCCTGGTTCAATCCGCAGTACCACATACATACAGTATGTGATTGAAGTTTGAAAAAAGTTGCCGGCAGAGACACATAAACTGTGAGCCAACACGTTATCTGGCAAAGGCATGAATATTTTCTGATGATCTGAAAGGAGGGTGACAAGACCGGCTAACAAGAATACGTGGAGTGATCTATTCCTTCGGCACCTGCCTTGAGCTTAAGGACAGTGAAGGATCAGGTACGCACACAACGCGCAGACAGCAGACATGCAGCGGGTCAGGTTAGTCCCTCTGGGATTTGGTGAGACACCTCCCAACACCCCATCCTCACCCACCTTCGACGGAGGGTGTGGAAGGGAGGCAGGAAGGGAAGGAGGTGTTCTCAGAACTATGAGTTATCACTCAAGAGCAGGGGGTCATGGCTTTTTCCTTACTCCTTGTGGGAAAAAGGAAGCAATGTTTCCCCAACTTCTATTGCAAGGTCGAGTGAGAGGAGCTGAGAATCATTCAGACACCATGGGAGCCTACGGGAAGTGAGACTTCCATGTGTGCCCTATTTGGACATCTGCTTAGGGAAGAAAGAAGATGTAATGAGATGGCTGGTCACACTGCCAAGGGAAAGAGCTAGGAGCACTAGGGGATAGGTGGCTCTGGCAAAGGAATTGAAATTATCCCATGCATATTATCAGACCATAGTGCAATGAAATTGGAAATCAATGGCAAAAGAAATCACAAAAACTCACTAAACACATGGAAATTAAACAGCACCCTCCTGAACAACCAATGTTAAACAGCACCCTCCTGAACAACCAATGGGTCACAGATGAAATTAAAGAAGAAATTAGACAATTTCTACAACTGAATGATAATGACAGTACAACATACTGGAACTTATGGGATACAATGAAAGCAGTCCTAAGAGGGAAATTTATAGCATTAAATACTTATATCAGGAAAATAGAGCAAGCGCAAATAAACAACTTAATGGTGAACCTCGAACTTCTAGAAAAAGAAGAGCAGGTTAAGCCAAAAGCCTGTACAAGGGAGGAAATTATAAAGATCAGAGCAGAAATTAATGTATTGGAGACTAAAAAAACAATACAAAGAATCAATGAAGCAAAAAGTTGGTTCTTTGAAAGAATAAATAAGATTGACAAACCCTTATCCAACCTTATTAAAAAAAGAAAAGAAAAGACTCAAATCCATGCAATTGAAAATGAAAAGGGTGATATCACGACGGACCCTGCAGAAATCCAGAAGATCACCTATACCTATTTTAAAAATCTATATTCTACTAAGATGGAAAAGGCAGAAGAAATAGACAGATTCCTAGATTCATATGAATTACCAAAGCTGAATCAAGAAGATTTAAAAATCCTAAATAAACCAATATCAACCAATGAAATTGAAGATGTAATTAAAAACCTCCCAACAAAGAAAAGCCCAGGCCCTGATGGATTCACTGCCGAATTCTACAAGAAATTTAGAGAAGACCTAACGCCACTACTTCTCAAACTTTTTAATGAAATTGAAAGGGAAGCAATACTCCCAAATTCATTCCTGGAAGCAAGCATTACCCTGATACCAAAACCAGAGAAGGACCCAACTAACAAAGAGAACTACAGGCCAATCTCTCTAATGAACATAGATGCAAAAATCCTTAATAAGATACTGGCAAACAGAATCCAACAAATCATCAAGAAGATTATACACCATGACCAAGTTGGATTCATCCCTGGGATGCAGGGATGGTTCAACATACGTAAATCAATCAATGTAATACACCATATTAACAGAACCAAAGACAAAAATCACATGATCATCTCAATAGATGCAGAAAAAGCTTTTGACAAAGTCCAGCACCTTTTCATGATAAAAACCCTACAGAAAATTGGAATAGAGGGTCTTTATCTCAACCTGGTAAAAGCCATCTATGACAAACCAACAGCCAATATTATACTAAATGGCCAAAAACTGAAAGCCTTCCCTCTAAAATCAGGAACAAGACAAGGATGTCCACTGTCCCCACTCTTATTCAACATAGTTCTGGAAACTTTAGCCAGAGCAATTAGACAAGAGAAAGAAATAAAGGAAATAATGATTGGAAAGGAAGAAGTTAAATTATCATTATTTGCAGATGACATGATACTCTACATAGAAGACCCCAAAAACTCCACTAAAAAACTGCTAGATTTAATAAGCAAATTCAGTAGTGTAGCTGGATACAAAGTCAATACTCAAAAGTCAATAGCCTTCCTGTACACAAATAACAAACTTACTGAAAGAGAAATTAGGGAAACAATACCTTTCACAATAACATCCAAAAAAATGAAATACCTAGGAATCAACCTCACAAAGGATGTAAAAGACCTATACACTGAAAACTACAGTACTCTGAAAAAGGAGATTGAAGAAGACATCAGAAAATGGAAAGATATCCCTTGCTTCTGGATAGGAAGAACCAATATAGTGAAAATGGCCATACTTCCAAAACTGTTATACAGATTTAATGCAATTCCAACCAAAATTCCAACAGCATATCTCACAGAATTAGAGAAAACAATCCTAAAATTCATTTGGAATCAGAAGAGACCTAGAATAGCAAAGGCAATTCTGGGCAACAAAGGCAAGGCAGGGGGCATCACAATCCCTGACTTGAAATTATACTATAAAGCTACTGTGATTAAAACAGTGTGGTACTGGCAAAAAAAACAGACCTGAAGATCAATGGAACAGATTAGAAGATGCAGAAACAACCCCAGACATACTAAGCCACCTTATCTTTGACAAAGGTGCCAAACACATTCACTGGAAGAAAGATAGCCTCTTTAATAAATGGTGCTGGAAAAACTGGCTCTACACATGCCTAAGATTAAAACTAGACCCATATCTTTCACCATGCACTAAACTAAATTCAAAATGGATCAGAGATCTAAATATTAAAACAGAAACATTAAATCTGCTGGAAGGTAGGATAGGTAAATCCCTTGAAGACATTGGTGTAGGCAAAGACTTTATGAATAAAAACTCAACCGCACGGGAACTATCCCAAAGAATCAATAACTGGGATCTCATCTTATTAAAAAGCTTTTGCACAGCAAGAGAAACCACCAACAGAGTGAAAAGACAACTCACAACGTGGGAAAAAATGTTTGCCAGCTGTTCTTCAGACAAAGGATTACTATCGAGAACATATAAAGAACTCAAAAAAATCAGACCTCCCAAATTTAAAGACACACTCCAAAAATGGGCATCTGAGATGAATACACATTTCTCAGATGAAGAAATACTAATGGCAAATAAATATACAAAAAAAATGTGCAACATCACTAGTCATTCGAGAGATGAAAATTAAAACAACACTGAGATACCATCTCACCCCAGAAAGAATGGCTACTATAAAGAAATCAACTAATAACAAATGCTGGAGGGGCTGTGGGGAAAAAGGAACCCTTCTTCACTGTTGGTGGGAGTGTCGACTGGTACAGCCACTGTGGAAGTCAGTGTGGAGATTCCTCAAAAAATTAGGGTTGGAGGTCCCATTTGAACCAGCTATTCCCCTTCTGGGCATCTTTCCAGAAGAATTAAAAACATCGTACCACAGTGATATATGTGCACCCATGTTTATAGCAGCACAATTTGTAATAGCCAGATCTTGGAAACAACCCAAATGCCCATCAACTGAGGAATGGATAAGAAAGATGTATTTTTATACAATGGAGTACTATTCAGCCATAAAGAAGGATAAACTGGAGACTTTTATAGGTAAATGGATGCAACTCGAGAAAATACTCATAAGTGAAATAAACCGGACGCACATGTGTAAGCATCGTATTGTCTCTCTAGTATGAGAAACTGAAAGAGTAAATAAGATCGAAAATGTACAATAGACACGGTGAATCAAAAATAAACTGCTCAATAGGAAAGAGAGACTGGAATAGGGAAAAGAAAGAAGGGAAAGGGAAAAAAAATTGTATATATATATAAGATGGTTAAGATAGATACACTACCAATTTTACTTAGTTCATTGAAGAGTACGGTTTGAGCCAATAATGTTTGGACAATTGAATGCTAATGTCTGGTATCCTGAATAACTAACTTAAAGATAATAATACGTAAAAAAAAATAATAATAATTGCTTGGAACTAACGGTGCTCAATTAGCCAGTCGTACAGTGTTTATTTTGTTTAAAGAACTAGGACAAAAGAAAGAGAATGCTATCCTAATTACAGACTTGTGCATCTCTATTCCAATTTACATAGTGAAAATCCACTTTAGCATTTGGATTTGAAAGGGCTTCAGAAACACCTACCCGGAATCGCCTATGATGCCCTCTACTTCAGCAAGTCTCCACCGGCCAGTCCAGAGGATCCCCACCGGGGAATACTGAAGTGTAACTGTGGTTAGCACTATGATGTCTGCAACGAGCTTTTTAAAGAGCATATAACTGTGTTACATAAATATGTAAGGGATGGATATAGTGGGTTCCTAGTCAATCAATCAGTGGGATTTTATCTGCAAAGCCATCTGAGAATTGTGACGAATCCACAAAAACAAAACAAAACAAAAAACACTATATGAATGAACCCTCTGAAATAGTTGCTAAAGTTGACCAACAATTCTGTTATTAATAGAACAATTTCATATGTATTATAAGCAATACAAATAACCATCCAAAATTTAGATTCCAACTTAAGTGGTGAACACGAAGGAAGTAAGATAAATACTGTGTCCAAGGAACTGCAAAATTCGGGAAACTACAGTGTGAAGAGGCACATATTCCAAAGAAAATAGCATAAAAGAATTTTTTCTGAGAAAAAGAACATGGACAAAACTCCACAGTGCTCAAGTACAAGCTTCAGTTTCAAAATAATCAGCAACATACAGTCTACTCTAGGAGCAACCACATATGTCAGCTTTTACAAGTGAAAAGTAAGCTGGAATCAGTGGTGCAGGCCTCCCAGCACTGTGGAGGCTGAGGCAGGAGGATGGTAATTTTGATCCCAGACTAGTCCATTTTAAAATTAAAACTAAAGTAACATAAAGAGTTCGGGACAAAGCTCAGTGCAAAGGCCCTGGGTTCAATTTTTAGAACAGGGAAAGGAAGGGAGGGGAGGAGAGGGGAAAAAGGTGAGTGGGAACAACTGACTAGGGCTACAGGAGAGGTGACTTTCTCTCAAGGTTTGTAGGAAGGCATGTTTCAGAATCTACACAAAGTTTATCTCTGAGCTCTCAGATGACAGAAGATAACACCTGCTTTTATTTGCTTTAAACACTGACACGGGAATCAGTAAACACGTGGTTATTTTTGTATGCACAGGAAAAATAAGAGGTTTAGAGGTTGAATCTGAAATTATACAAATCCGTCTTCTCCAACACCGAAAACTAGTCCAACTTAGTAATTATAAAGGTTTCCCTAGAGCTGAGAAAGAAAGTACCAGGCACGAGCTTCTTCCACCAGGTGACCCACCTTCCCCAAGGGAAGCTGCTGACCAGGCAGTGAATGCTCCAGCCCTGCTCCTGAACTCGGGCATTTGGAGCCTGTATTCCTCCGGACTTCTTTCAATGAGGAAGTGAAACTTACACATTTCACTCATGTCAGTGAGAATGAAACTTAGACATTCAATATCCCACTGCTTTACTGAACACTAGGCAGCTACTCTGCTGACTTTGGATAGCACCATCTCTGATGTCCTTCTTTTGATGCATGAAGAATTTTAATTGCAGATTTCCTAATTCCTGGCACATGTGACAGGACAGATGGCATCTGATAATGACAGAGAAACTGGGGCATTCCTCAGCTAACACAGTATAACATGAGACTCTCGGAAAAATATTACCTGCTTAGGCTGAGCTCCCTTGGAGAGAATGTCAAGCAAGTCAGCAGAGGAGATGAAGTAGAAGCGAGGAAAAGCTACCTGTTTGGTTTCCAGGTATTCAGCAAGAGCTTTTTCACACAGCGAAAGCCTAGATGAATGGAAAATCTTTTTAAACACATCTTGGTCATTCAGTCAGTGACACTTCAACGGAACAGACCCATTTCCTGTTATCTGCCCATTCATCACAATGAGCTCACTGTTGGACAGGTGGCAGCCTTCCTCCTCCTCTTTGATTCTATCATCCTACTCACAACTAATGCGTAAGTCAAGCCAAGTGGAAGGACACACACACACACACACGCATGCACGCACACACCATTAGTTGAAGCTAAATATAGATCAGACTTGGTTTATATCACTCATTGCTCTTCTTAATGAAGACTGGGTTTGGCATTGCTCAATCTAGCACAAAATGCATTAGGAAAAGGCTTAGAGTGTTTTTTCCCAAGAGAATATCCACAAAACCCTCTTTCAGATATTCAGAAGCATGGTAAGATCCAGAATCATTTCCACTTTATTGTCCCTAAGCAAGCAAAAGTGACCCAGAGCCCAGAAGCCCCAAAGAGTATTTAATGGCTACACATACATAAGTAAATTCTATAGACAAATGTTTCATTTTTGTCACTCATCTACCCATTCTAAAACAAAAGTCAGAATATTTTTGTGGCCACCAACTGTTCTAGAATTAGATGTAAAGATTACTTTACAAATGACCCTTAGGCCAAAGATTTCAAAAGTGCAAATATGCTAAGGATAATTTCTATTGAAAGGAAAATATACACATACTAAAGAACCCGAAATAAGTATGCAATCCCAGTTCCTGAGTAGATGCTTAATCAGTATTTACAGAATAGTTCGTGAAAGAATGGGTCAACTATGTTGATTCTCTTAATAAGAATATGTTTTTATTTTACTACTATAGTATTCTTTTGGGGAAAGGGGAATACACTTAAATTTACATTAGCTCACAATATATATACCACGTAATATGTAAAAGGACACTAGACAATAATAAGCAAAATTATAAAATGATTTAGTAGAGATTGAATCTACAATAACATAATATTAAATACTATTGTGTATGTGGGGGAAATTTCATAGCATTATATGGCAAACTGATCACTTTATATACCTGCACTTTATTCTTACCTGTACTGTAAATCTTTAAGTTTCTCATAGAGGTGAGGTCTGCATGTTGCTTCTAGAACATTTTTTGTTTTGGCTGTCTTGAACATTAGCTCCTGCATGAAAGTATAACATGAACATTAGATATTTCTTTTCTAAATTTCTCATCCACATTGGAGGTTAAAAAACAAGAACACAGTTACTATGAGAAAGCAAGGATAAGGAAATTTCTAGGAATGCCTAACAATCTGTCTGCTTTTGCTTTCAAAAACAATCTATAATTACATAGTTTTTATCGAAACAAATGTTATAGAGACTACCGCCATTTTAGGCCCAGACAGAATCTCTCTTTTCTAAACTAAACAAAAAATAATAATAAAGGGAAATGAAGAGGGAAAAGGAAAGGGATTTAGAGAGAGAGAAAAAAAAAAGAGGAAAAAGAACACATGCACAGGATCTTAAAGAGTACGTAAGTATTAAACAACCTAGTCTTTCAAGTTAAACAAATTACAATTCCTCTGGGAGTTCTGCTTTAGGCAGGAAAAAAATGTAACCCCCATTTTCCAAAAACAGTATAGTTACTATTCTCTGCTGTAAGTCTCTCAAATTGCGTATCACTATTATGTGTGTATCTCCATGTGTTCTCTATGGCTGTCATGGAAAAGAAAAAACACACTGGGAGTGTTATTTTTCCCCTTCTCAATTTTTTGCTTGAAGAGGAATCTATTTGCCCCTCCTACAGTGGATGCTGACAACTGATGGCCTGTGGGACAAAGATGTATGAGCTAGAATGGCTTTTACATTTTAGACAACTGAAAAATATCAACAGAAGCATAGCATTTTATGGAAGTTATAACATTACATGTAAGTTATGAGAAATTCAAATTCAGGGTCTATAAAGTTTGTTGGTATACAACCATATCAATTTGTTTAGATGGTGTCTATGTTTTCTTTCATGCTACAATTTCAGCACTGAATAATTACAGAGGCTACATCATTTGCAAAACCTAAAATATCCACTTATTGGCTGTTTAAAGAAAAAGCTTCCTGACCTCTGCTCACTGAAATGAAAAAACAATCCTCATTTTTATAAATATAATACTTTGAATGAAGGTTCTTTACAAGATTTCTTGCATATTACTCTGAAAACTTGCATATTGCTAGACTAGAATGAAGCTTGTCTCTTATGAACCTTAAATTCAGCATCTACTCCATCAAATCTCCTGGCATCTTCCACAAGCTGGATTTGAATATCTTCTGAACAAACAAATATGCTTTCCAGGTGAGACCAAGTTCGCTGGACTTCCATCCAAGTAAAGATGACTGAGTCTGCTATGTTTAATTTATTCTGCCAGCTTAAGACCTGCTCAATGAAATATTCCACATACTTGCTTTGAAGAACAGTCTGCAACTGAACCTAAAAGGGAGGCGAAAAATTTTAAGTAGCTGATTGGTGCATGAGGAGGCATTGTATCTACTCTGTTTACTGCTGAATTCTTGGACCTAAAATACAATATTCAGAAAAGCCATTCAATAAGCTTTTACTAAAAGGTGAACTAATGGCAGTAATATTCTTGTGAACTGTTTTTCCAAAAGAGAAAAAGATAAATATAAGCAGCTGCATTTAATGTGCCTTCCGCAAGTAGACTATGAATCTCTTTGCAGGTAGAAAAAAATATTAAGCACTAGGGTGCAGCTGTAGGAATTGAACTATTCTTTTATCACTTTCCCTGTTAATCATTCCAAGACTGTGTGTATATTGGATCTCCAAAAAACGAAAGACTTTCTTCCAGCCTGCTAGGCCTTCACTTCCGTTTCCCTCCCTTTCCAGGTGACAACTCTGCTCTGCAGGTCTTATCACCAGGCCTGGCTTCCGCACGGGCAGTCTGAGGGATGCATGTCATTCTCTGCCACTGAAATCTCAGGAAGTCCCTGAGTAGAATGGCCTCTTCTCCTTCACTAAACATGTAATGCATGGCACTCCTCTTTGGAGGCTGGGGGACCACCCCTTGGTTTCTGCCATACTGTAGTATCTTTTTTCTATTATCCCTCCCCCACTCACTCACTCTCTCTCTGCTTCTTTTTTACATATTCTCCTTTTGTTCACCAAATGCAGCCTTTTTTAAGGCTCCATACCCAGCGGGCTTACCTTCTTTACAACTCTTCATCTAGTTCATCAGTTCTCAAAATATTAACAACGATCTAACCTTATGCACTATGCTACACTCGACCTCTGTGCAGGGCTTTGGTTTGACTTTCCACCTTTATAAAAATATCCCTTATGCTAAATGCACCAAAAATTGTAATAGCACCTCACTACACCGGTTTCTTTTCCCAAGTGCTTTATGTATAATGACTACAGTCATTACTGCCCCTGGACAGTTGCTTGTACCTTTCTTCTCTCACATCCAAAGAGATGCTGACCCCTATAATCTTAGAATTCAAAACTGTGCACACTGCACTCAATCCTGTTTCTCCAGCTTTAGTTTTCATGCTTCCTACACACATACACACACCTGTATTCCAAAGACATTATACTCTCAAGGGAATCTCTGAATGGCAGGTGCTTTTGAGGATTCCAACATGCTAATATTGCCCTCGTTGCCTAAACATCTTTTCCTGATAGCCATGTTTTGGTGAATGCCAGCCTATCTCTCAAAGCTGAGCATAAGCACCACCACCTTTTTAGGACCTCCTTAGATTTTTCACTCTGCAATCAGAAAACCTCTATTTCTTCTTGGACACCCTGAATTCCTTCTGTTTGTCTCTTTTCTCAAGTGCAAGTTCCTTCAGAACAAGTGCTCATACTTTTGGATCCGAAATGGTACCACACTGGGGCCTGTTTTAAATTGACACCCAACGAATGAACAAGTATATGTTGAATACAGTATTAGAACTGGAAAAAATAAAAAAATCATCAGTTAAACTTAAGAGGCTGTAATAAAACTGTCCATCTTACTTGGTTGTGCTCTAGAGTTTCAAAAAGTTGTTCATCAGACTTCAGTAGTGGAATACTTGTTCGATAGTGAACTTCATAAGAAAACTCCATGGTTGCCCAGGTCTGGCTGATTTCAGTAATAATCTAGTGATCAACAACATAAATTAATTTTTGTACATGAAAGTTTAATTTAGCTGAAATACCTAGGCTATTATCTAATGTTTTTAAAGTGTTTTAAAAGTTTAAAAAAAAAAAAAAAACAAAGTAATATCGAGTATTACTGGCCTCATTTTTTTCTCCAAATAATTTATGGTGATGAAATTAGTAGAATGAATTCCATCACACCAAAGAAACAAGCATCACAACAATACAAAACTTTTTCATCCTTCCCTGAAACAGACTGTAAGAGAAGGAAGGGACTCAAACGATTATCTAAAGGTTTAGCAGATGTTATTTACAGATGATCTAGCATACGTGAAGTGACAGGTAGGGCTCTCAGTGCCTGAATGTGGATCTCTTTAAACTTGTGTTTTCATCGAGAAAATGGGGATAATAATCTTACCTTCCTCAGAGGATTAAATTAGTTAATATAAATAAAATCCTGATAGAGTGGTGCTTGCTACAAAGTAAAGGATGTAAAAGTGTTTCCTGCTATCAGCAACTGGGTCAACCCCCTGGTTTTAACCCCTTTCTGTGACTTAGAATGATTCTGTATCTTGCTCAAGTCACGCACTTAACTAGCAGCAGAGACAGACTGGCATTTGTGTCTCACCTTCCTGGATGTCAAAAGTTCTCCCTGAACCAGATTCTATGACAAAATTAGCCTAGTAGTAAAGATACAGGCTTGAAGACACTACCTTCTCAGTGCCCAGTTCTTTCACGGCTTTGTCCACAATGCTTTGGACCTCATCTTCCACTCGGTGTAACTGCAGTGCTAACAAATCTGCCAAAGTTGTGGCTTCATTTATTGAAAATGTGACCTGATTAGGAGGGGAGAAAAGGCCAAATTTACATTCACACATATACTAATAATTCCTTTTACCTGATGGCCACAGGAATGTACTGTACTGAAATACACCCCAATCGGCTGCTGGGGACACCTGCAGCTCCGAATGGTGCGGGCCATCAGAGTCCCCTTTGTAACTCACAGTTCCTGAGCCATCCCCCTCCAGAAGCCAGGCCCGAGGTTTCTGCCGTGCACACACTACACTACCTTCTTTTGTTTCATATCCTTCCCTTGTCTGCATAATTCTTATTTCCTTTGCTCACGAAACCCAATGTAAGAGAGAATCTCATTGTTCATGTATTATACTTTGGTTGAAATCCCAGGACTCGTGTAGCTGCTCATTTGTCTTTTCTTCCTGAAGTGCTCTATTCACTGAATATAATTCCCAGTTACTTCCGTGATTTAACCTAGTTTTATCAATAATTTAATCTTAGCTCCCTGGCAAAAAATACTTACTCATAATGTCATTATTCGTATTTACCATGTGAAGAAATAATTCACATTTATTTCTTCACTGTCTTGTTGGCTACCCCCTTTCTCCCCACCTCCACAATATTTGGTTAAGGAGTCATCAGCTCTTTCTACATCCAAACTCATCCACATCCCTTGTAAATCAGAGCTGACCCGGCCGCACAGTTGCAAGAAAGCCGTTGCCTTTCTCATTCCTGCTGAGAATATCCAGGGTCTGCTTCCTGGAAACAGCAGTCCTTTCTGGCTCCCTCTACCCTGTTGCCTTAGCGTCATCCATCTGTCTCCATAGAGGAGACCAATAAACCATGTTTGTCCAGGATGGAGGAGTTTCCTGTTAAGTGAGACTTTCAGCGCTGAAACCTGTACCTGGAAAGTGCTGGACAAACCAGATGAGCTGTTCACCCTATCTCTGCATTGCTTCTGACTTCACTCAAAGTCTGACGAGGGCCAGGTCTGTCCTAGAGGATAACGAGCAGGGATGTGTGAGGAGGCAGGCCTTAACAGTTAGGCAATCTGTGTCCCGGACGACACCACCGGCCCAGGGGACAAATGGAGACCGAATCTAGTTTCCGCCCTGCTGCTCTCCGGACAGCATGGAGGAAGGTGCCCTTTTCTACGCTGTCTGCAGGAAAGGCTTTTCCTAACTTGCAGGAAAGCATAATATAGGTCAAATGGAGACTGTAGTAAGGTGAAATTTTGGGGAGAAATATTAGGAGGAGGTGGGAGTGGGGGTAGACACTCAGCTATATATCAAGAGAGCCAATAAAGATTTTCGGGGCCGGTGAGATGGCTCAGCGGCGCAAGCACCTGCCTGGCAAGCGCAAGGTGCTGAGTTCGACTCCTGGTACCCACATACGAAAAAAGGGCCGGTGATATCGCTCAGCAGCACGGGTACCTGCTGGCACGTGAGGTCCTGAGTTGGACCCCTGGTACCCACCAAAAAAAAAAAAAAAAAAAAGGTTTTCTGCATTAATAAATTAAATCATTTACAAAATCTACATAGTCAATATGCGAAATACACCAATAATAATAGTATCAGAGACCATATATTGAGCACTTACTACATATGTATGACCTAGGTAAATAAAAATAATGCTTTGCATGCAGACTTGGTGACCAAATTGGAGAAGCTTTATTTCATAGAAAGGACAATTGAGATATGACAAACAAAACTGAAGACCCCAAAGTCTGTAAGTGTTAGGGTTGGAGCCATCACGTCCAGGCTGTTTCTGGTTCCTACCTCCCAATTCTGTCAAGGTTAAGTGACTTGATTGAGATCGCTTGGCCAGTAGGAGATAAAGGGAGGTGGGGGTGAACACTAGGCTCTTTGGATATCCAGAGCTGTCTCAAGGAGCTTGACCTCTTGCATGTGACTAGACTTTTTTACATATTCCACTCCATTTCAGATAACGCTAATCAAGGAATAACACTTGTAGTCACAGAAATACTCCATTAATGAGACCCAGGGTACTCACCCCAATGGCCTTCATCAGCTGGTGCCAATGCCTGTCCCTGAGGGCAGGACTCTGTAACTCGGAGATGGCTCTCAGGAAGGTTGTCATGTCCTTCACAGTGCCTTCCAGACCTGCATAAGCTTCCCAGACACGGACACCTTTATCCAGTGACCAGATTTCCTAAAGAAAAAAGTGGAAAAATATCAGCTTCCTAGATATAATTTGCCTCATTTAAAAGAATAAACACACATTTCCCCATCCCTGGATTAAGAAATAGTATGAATGTATTTAAAATCCATAGACTAAGGACTAAAATCAGAGACCTGGAAAGGGATCTATTCACTCATATATTTTGAGTCTGCTATGTACAAGCTACCTAGATACACTGGTTTCTTATTCACAAGATCTAAATGGATATCCCACGTCACATCAACTGTAGGGAAGTAATAGAGTTCACAGGACATATTCCTCCAACGCAAATAAGTGGAAATTGGCATAACCACCTGGGTTACTGAGATTTCCATTCTGATATCTGGCTGATTTAAATGGCTGCTTTAAAATGTTGCATATCTGCATCTAAATATTGCATGGTTTTAAGATATGTTAAATAGGACCTTTGATTTGGGTGTTCGCTTGGCTTACTGAACAACATCAGCAATTGTGAATCAGAGAACCCATGCAACTAGATTTTAGCACAGAGAAAAGGGCAGTGCCAGTCGTTTAGAAAAAAATAAAAGACATAACAGTTGAGAGAGAGGACTGTCACTCTCTAGTGGGATAATCTAATGGCAGAGGAAATAAGCAGGGGAAAGAGTATGGAATGAGGTACAGTGACCTCACGACATCCAGAAAAATGAAAAAAGAATTTAGTTTGTGTCTTTGGGACTGGGACAACATGCGAAAACAAACTGGACAGAGGTGGTAGGAGCTCAGTACGGAACTGAATCAGGGACAAGGATACTGTATACTGGAATGGGAAGAAAGAAAAAGGCCTCCCCTCCATTTTTTGAGACAGGGTCTTGCTGTGTTGCCCAGGCTGGTTTCAAACTGCTGAGCTCAAGGGATTCTCCCACCTCAGCCTCCCAAATAGCCTGGACCACCATACCTGGCAGGCCCTGTGATTTTTAAACCATTTAAATCTAGGTGTGGCATACTGCCATTAGTTATCCCAAATTCCAGAATCAGATACACAATACTCATGGTTGCTAAGGAAAGAAATCAAAGGCCTAATTCATAAGCCTGAGCCCTTAGCCTCGGTACTCTTAATCTTCTTCCCCATTTTAGACAGTCATAGGAAGCAAATGATTATGGTTACTTCTCATAAATTCATTAGCCCTAATATGCTTTTATCAACTCATTCACAGAAAGGCAGGCTTGATTAGAAGTGCAACTGGCTGAGAGTGAAAAAAAAATATTATTTGGTATCATTCTATTTGATGTAAATAAGGTCATGTAGCTGAACACACCAGATATTAGGTTAGGGAAGATGGAAGAAGGTGGTGCTGAGAAAGATAAATTGTTGTAATAGACAGTTATGGAACTTGCCTTGGCAAACCTTCGGAGTTCTGCATCCATCTGTTCCACATTAATCTGTCTCCACTGGGTTTTAGTCCAATTATCGATGCTTCTCTGAAAACGCACAAGCAGATAAAAGTGTCAACAACATTTGGTGAAAGCAAGTCTCCACAGCAAAATACATAAACTGATGATACATAGTGACTCTATCATCCGGTGGAAAGACAATTTTTAAAATATTAACTACACTTGTCAAAACTTCCCTATTACTAAAACAAAAAAGTTGTCAGAACATGTCAAGCTTAAGGCTACAACATTATGATATATTAATTTCTCTTGGTAATGATTAATTCCATATATGCAGTCATTATCATTTAATACTGCATAGTTTGAATAAACTGAAAAGTAAATTATTAAATAACAAGTTTCTATAATCCTACATGTAATATATAATAAACTTTCACAAGATAATCTTCATCCATTATACACAAAATTTTCATTAGCCACTTTTTGACTGTATTTTCTATCTTAATATATTTTCATACAGCTTTCAGCTAATTTTAGAAAATTAGTACATGGTACAATATGCCTAGTTCCCTAGAGCTTATTTTTATTAAGTTTTTAACTTAATTAACCACATACAAATTAACTTCATTTTTAATAAGGTTCTGTTTACATATACACACGCATAAGAATAAATATGGATATACGCATGAGTTTGTATGGACAGGGTGACTATGTATATGTACTACATATTTATACATTAATTTTTATTTATATTCTATATATCTCCTAAAAGGATCTGGGACAGTCAGTTTGTTACACAAAGTTTCATCCTGATTTGAAGACAGAAACAACTGATATAAAGTATGTCATATGCATATATTCAATATTCTATATAACTACTATGCACTATAAAATGGAATAGAACACACAAGCTGGGACACAGCTCAGTGGTAGAGCACTTGGCCTGCATGCACAAGGCCCTGAATTTGATCCCCAGCACTACATAAAAAAAAAAAGAAAAAAAAAGTAGAACACACAAAATGCACTTTTGGACTTTACTAAATTCCTACTAATTCCAGACATAACGTATTTGCTTTAAGCAAAATAAATTTATATACAAAAATTTATTCAACTGATTTAATGTTCATTAACTGTGCATTTTAAATGACAATAGTTTGTTTTGAAAATCACTGCTTTAATGACTAAGCTTATGATAAATATAATTTTTTTTAAAAAATCGATATTCATGGAACAATTTTACTAACAGCAATACATAAACCCTAATTCTTGGGGCAGGGGGTAAAATCTAATGTGTGTGTATTTCAAGACATTCAAATAGAATGATACAGACACTAAAAATTGCATGTATATACAAAGGAGCTACTAAAAGAAAAAAAAAGAAACCCATGCTTTCCAAAAGCATATCTTACTCTAACATAAATGATGACATCCCAAAGTCCCTTGAGCAATCGTATTTCTTTGCGACACTGCTTCATCTGTTTGTACCCTGGAAGAGCCACTTCAAAGAGGCAAGCAGAGTCCTGCATCTGCGCCATTTCTTCTTCTAACGCTTCGAGCTCCTGATTTGCCTAAGGAGAAAACGCACATCTGCACACAAACCACCAGTCAGAGAGGCCATCTTGTCCTATAGCTGTGCACATTTCAACATTTCAAACTCCAATTTTAAAAAGAAATTTAAAAAAAACTGGAGTATAATTACTGGTAGCAGGTAGATGGCTTTTTTTTTTTTTTTTTTTTTTTTTGTATGCAGGTACTGGGAGTTGAACTCAGGACCTCGCACTTGCCAGACAGGCGTTTATGCCGCTGAGCCATATCACTGGCCCTACGTAGATGGCTTTTGACCAGCAAATTAATAGCTACTCAAAAAGTGAGAGAAAAGATTAATACATACAAGAATATCACCGATATTCTCCCTAGGCATATATATCAGCAAAAGTTGTTCTGGCACTGGATTTCTGTGAATACAATAATTCCTGTCAACTTTGTACAGGTGAGGCTTTGTACAGTTGTGCAATTCCTGTACAGTTGGGAACTCTGCTGGGGAGCAAAAGATCAGGCAGGCACTAGACATTTCCCATGTAATAATAAATTAGCTTTAAAAAGAACTCTACGATTTAAAAAATTACCGCACAGTTTATTGATAGTGTAAAAGGCACGTGAGAATTCATAAAGTAAAACACCAGACCTAAAAACACAACCCAATATTAAAATTTCACCTTAGGATTGTCTCTGCCAAGGTTCATCTATCCTCTCATCTACGTAGAAAAGTTTATGTTTCACATCACACATGTACAGGCTCATTTTTTCTTTCCTGGTGAGCACACTCTCATTTTTTTTTTTTTTTTTTTTTTTTTGTGGGTACCAGGGGGACGACCTCAGGACCTCGCGCGCCAACAGGCACCCGTGCCACTGAGCGATATCACCGGCCCCTTTTTCGTATGTGGGTTCCGGGAGTCAAACTCGGGCCCTCGCGCTTGCAAGGCAGGCGCTTACGCCGCTGAGCCATCTCACCGGCCCAACACTCTCATTTTTAGCTTTCTATTAACAACGTAGTATGCAAGGAGTGATGGAGAAATATGGTGAATGCTTAAATTTAAGACCAAGAAACTATTACAGTAAATAACACATTGCAAGAACAATGGGATAAATGTATCCAAAATGAGGGGGAGTAATACAAATATTTTGAGGGGGACTAATGGCAATATATCTTTTACTATGACAATTTTTAAATTTCAACTTTCACCATATCTACATGGTAAAAGTTTGAAAAGTACAGAATCTACAAGGCAGAAAAGCCATCCCCAGGTCCAACAGGCCTGGTGCCCTTTCTGTAATTCTCAGTTCTAAGCTCAAGTGTTCCTTTTTGATTGATCAAGTTAGAAACTACACTAGGTAACTGGCTTTGCAAAAAAAAAAAAAAAGGACTGGACTTTGTTTTTCCACTTTACATTTTCTCCCACCCTCTTCCCAATATCCAACAACTTTAATATTTCTTTAATTTTAATCTACTTTTTAATTTTCAAAACCAATACTTAATCCTTTTGTTAACTCTCTCTAGTTGAAAAAATTTTACTTACTTATATACAACATAAAAAAATTTACTTATATACAACATAAGTCATACATTGTGGAATGACTCAAGCTAATTAATGTATGTATTACTTTATCAGTTTTTTATTTTCCAATGAGAATATATAAAGCCTATCATAAGGATTTTCAAAATAAAATGTACTGTTATTGAACTACATACAGTCACCTATTGTAGGAACATATGCCTTGGTTCTGCAGGGGATTCTCTGGAACCCCAGGGAATGCTCAAGTCCCTAATATAAAATGATGATTAGGCTAAGAGCATACCTTTCATCCTTTTATTTTTTATCATTTTCTGATTTCTTATTACTTATACTAATTCCATTAGACCTATAAACATACCCATTTTCTGATTAAACATACTAATTCTATCATTCCTAGAAGTATGTACCCAGTTATGTTAATTTAATTGTTTCCGGGTCTTTGGCTATGAAGAAACAACACTTTACCAATGAATGTCACTATTAAATTTCTTTCTAAAAGAAAGAAATTCAGCATGCCACACCCCTTCCCTTATTCCTGGAAGGCTGATGCTTTCTGACTTGTGGATGAGTATTATGGTCCACTGTACTAGCCCAGAACAAGAATATACGTGTCTTTGGTTGAGAGCAATTAGATAAGTGTCAGATATGCATGCTGAACAAACACACTGAGAAAATAATTTCAAAAAAGTTAATCAAATCATTCTATATTTAAAAGGTCCCTCCATGCATTCTGTACGTACAGGATAAGCATCTCCTACTTAAAATATATAACTATGTGCTATCACATATCATAGATATAGTAAGATTCAACAAATAACTGTCAAAAAGGCTCACATACAGCATTTTGTCAGTTAAGTAAAAAACAATTCCCTATCCACAATCTGTTCGGGTCACCTGTGATTTGTATATAATCCTTAAAAAAATAAAAGAAAGAAGAAAATCCAATTTTATTAGCATATTCTAACCTACTCCTTTTCCATGAATATTTTAATAGCCTTTTTCAGACAAGTGAAAGAAAAAAGAATAGAACTTATGCTGCAGAATGTTGCTTTTTAAATAAGGTTAAAAGCAATTAATTTATATATTCAACCTGAAGTTGGGGAAAAGAGGTAATAATTTTGTCAAACTGCACATCAGTCTTAGAGAAAGACCTTCTCTATCAGGAAGAAGGACCAGGATGGGATCCCAGATGCAAAACTCAAAAACCGAGCCCTTGCCTGGTCTAAACTTCCAAAGTCATTTTCTCAAAGTTTGTTATCACTGAAAGCTCTAAAAAGGTTTGCCATCACTGCACTAGTCTGTTCCATTAATCTACATGTCTTTTTTTGGGCCCATACCATGCCGTTTTAATCACTGTATCTTTATAATATAACTTCAGATCTGGGATTGTGAAGCCGCTTGCTTTGTTTTGTTGCCCAGGATTGCTTTTGCTACTCTGGGTCTCTTCTGATTCCATATAAATTTTAGGTTTGTTTTCTCTAGCTCTGTGAGAAATGACATTGGTATTTTGATTGGGATTGCATTAAATCTGTACATCAGTTCTGGAAGTATAGCCATTTTGATTGTTTGTTCTGCCTAATCAAGAACAGAAGATATTTTTCCATTTTCTGATGTTCTCCTTGATTTCCTTTATCAGTCTAATGTAGTTTTCATTGTAGAGGTGTTTCACTTCCTCAGTTAGACTAATACCTAAGTATTTACATTTTTTGATGCCATTGTTAATGGCACTGTTTTCCTATTTTTCAGTGAGTTTGTTACTAGTGTATAGGAATGCTATTGATTTTTGTGTTTATTTTGTATCCTGCTATACTGCTGAATTTGGTTATCAGTTCTAGCAGTCTTTTGGTGGAGCTTTTTGGGTCTTGTAAGTAAAGCATCACAT
Source organism: Erethizon dorsatum (assembly GCA_028451465.1). Lineage (NCBI taxonomy): Eukaryota > Metazoa > Chordata > Mammalia > Rodentia > Erethizontidae > Erethizon > Erethizon dorsatum. Next base: position 84,075,721 of record CM051835.1, read on the forward strand.
CATCTGCAAATAATGATATTTTGACTTCTTTCATTCCTATACCTGTCTCTTTTATTTCTCTCTTTTGCCTGATTGCTCTGGCTAATGTTTTAAGGACTGTGTCCTCCTTGATCTCCTTTGTCCGTCTGATATAATTTTCATTGTTTCTTTATCTGACATAAAAACAGTAATAGAACCTGTATCATAGATTTTGAGAAAATGCAGTATTCCTAACAGAATTCTTTTTTTTTTTTTTTTTTTTTGTGGGTACCAGGAGTCGACCTCAGGACCTCGCGCGCCAGCAGGCGCCCATGCTGCTGAGCAATATCACCGGCCCCTTTTTCGTATGTGGGATCCGGGAGTCGAACTCGGGCCCTCGCGCTTGCCGGGCAGACGCTTAAGCCGCTGAGCCGTCTCACCGGCCCCCCTAACAGAATTCTTGATACACAGTAAGTATTCAAAAAAATTAGCAATAGCTGCTATTATTTTGATGATGGTGGTGTTTTTGGATAATGTGATTTAAAATACACTGTAGTTTTCTCGAGGAAAACTAATTATAACTAATTAAACTAATTTTTTTAAAGCCCTGAACTTGTTTAACTAATGGCAAAAATAAGATGAAATATAGCAATATGAGTGTCTAACCTTATCTTCTAAAGTAGTTATTATACAAGATATTTGAGATCTGTATTACCTTATCAAGCACTGTATATGGGTTTTCTGCATTAAAACCAAGAGGGGCATAGCTTCTGAATCTCTCTCTGAACTCTGCCTGCTTTTCCTAAGTGGGGGGAGAAAAAAAGCAAATATCAAAAAAAAAAAGCTTCAAAAATCTTTGTAAAACCTTTCTTAAAAATAAGCAACAAAATCTTGGTAACTAGCTTACATCAAATAAAATACATTTTTTCCGTATAAGAGTGACTTCTGCATTTTGGAGAGGTGAAACTTCATGTCTAACTATTGCTGCAATCTTTTTGGTTGTTTCCCATCTTTCAGGTAATTCCTAAAAAAAAAAACAAAGGTACAAATGGGAAGTTAGTTCAATTCCTAAAGTAACTCAACCCTATAGAATTAAATAATTTTAATTTATTTACACTAATCCATGACATCTTTTTATTCTTATATAAGGATTTTATCTGAGGGAGGAAAAAAGGGAGGGAGAGAGGAAGAAAGAGAGGGGGAGGGGAGGGGAGGGAAAGAGGAATTAAGATTCCCAGGCTTAGAGCCAGGGCTGAAATACAGGCTGACCTGCTGGCCTTTCTGAGTTCATATTTTCCAATCATGTGACAGAGTTTTTTTCATCTCAGAATCAGTGGAAATCTTTTCAAAATAAAGACAATTATCAAACTTTTTGCTATTGTGGGAACAAAGTTAAAGTGCTCTGGAAATGACTTTGCTCAACTCTGACAACTAGAAATGGAAACCAACCATATTTAGCAATTTAGTAAGAAAAAGATGCTTTCAATCTGGTGGAGCAAAGATGAAAATGTGCATCAGTCTAATCCTCACTCTCTCCTCGCTCCCTGGGCTCTGTATGTACTCCTTCTTGATGTAGAGTTTTACCACTGAAGTTGGTTTATTTTAGAGAACCAGGAGTTGTGAACAGAGCAGAGGCAAAAGGGAGAGAGGTTAATTTCTACTTGATATTTGACAAAAGAATGAATAAATAGTTCAGGTATCAACTTAATTCTGCCCTCCCAGCCCATAGTGCAAATAGGTCAAAAGCAAATTACTTTCTCCGAAGAGCCATGGTGCATAATTACCCCTGAAAAGCCCTCCTTGCCTCTAGACTGACAAAACTTTGTTTCTCTGGATCATCTCCCGGGACACCAACATTGTTTTGTTGTACAAAATCACCCATAGTGACCAGACTACTTGTTTAGCTAAAGTGCAAAATTCAAAGGTTCTACAAACTATTTTGCAACCTTCAATAAATATTTGATGAATGATTCAGTAACTGCCAATTATGAAGAGAACACTGTGGTAAGTATATATATTTGTACAGTGGAGGGGATGCTTCAGAGTAAAATATATTCTTTGACTGAAATCATTATAAAATCTTAGCAAGAGGCACAGCAATAGCTACTCTACATGACAGAATATGCCAACTTTCACCAGGAGGTCTATGTGTCATGGAACCAAAACAGGAGACAAACCTGTGTCATGACAGGAATACATAACCAATCAGGAACCAAGAGGCCTGGACTCAGAAGCCCCCATCCTTCCATCTTGTGTTTCCTCTCTTCAAAACCTCGTATCCTTATCTGTACAGAGCCTCACTCTACATTGCCAAGTCCATTTCATGGAGCCCCAGTATTACACAGAGTCCTTTCAGAGGCCCCTGCTGGGAAGCCAGGGAGAAGTCGTCTTCAAACACGGCAGGCCTGCTTTATGTGTAGAGATTCCAAGCAGGTTTTCACTTGACAAGAATAAATTTCCTTGAAAATCAAAAGATCAGATGATCTCCAAGGTCTATCTACCCATACGATCCTCTCAAGGAGGTAATGTTGAATCTGAGGCTCAAAGGAATGACTTGTTTAACAGATCAGCATCAAGTCTTTCAGGTGCAGCTACCTCACCACACAGGATGGGGTGACAGTGTGGGCGTCTAGGAACAGTGCAATAGTCACCAAGCTAGTGGCAGTCAGTGAAGGTTTCTGAGTGGGGAAGGACTTAAAACCTGCAGATCAGAATTTCAGTCTCACAAAAGTGGACTATAGACAGGGCTGAGGAGGAATGCAGTAAATTAACAAACTACTATTGTGGCTGAGGTAAGAAAGTAACAAGAACTGAATTTAAAACTACACAGGTGAAACAGAAATGGAAAGAAAAAGATGCTGCACCCAGAAGTGACCGAGTTATTGGTAAATTTCCTTAAATTTAAGAAACCAATCCTTGAATTCCTAGGCGTACAGTCACTTCTAAGGGTCTTTTTAAGCATAGAACACAGACAAGAATTTGGAAAATCCTATAACATTCATGACTGTGAAGGAGAAGTAGAGTAATTATCATAAGTTACTTTAATTAAAATGAAATTGGCATCCTGTTACCCTTCACATGCAACTCGAATCTTATTTTTTTTCTCCCAACCAGCCTAAATAGCCTGTATAGTAATATACATAGTTAAAAGTATCCTGCTTGCAAAATACTAAAAAGTCTAATATTTTCAATACCACCAGCACCGGAAGGATTGAGCCAAACTTTCATAGTATAAATTCTGGAGGCCTTGGCTAAAATCCCCCACATCCATTATTGATGATTTGACTGGCTTCTCTATATTTCAAGGTCTGTTACCAGTTACTAGGATTCCCACCCCCCAAGACTAATGCATTCAGAGGTGAGGTTTTGGAAGGTGACTGTGAAAGGAAATCAAAATTTTAGATAAAGGCCTGCTAAGAAAGCCTGCCAAGAATGCCTGCCAAATCCAGTGGACATGTCAGGGCAAGCCTGATAACTAAACATTCCTTTCTTTGTGTAACCCCTGGTTTACTGCCTTTGTGTGGCCAGTAGCCTTGCAGTGTAACATGAGGTGTTCTTTACTGCCTTTGTGTAATAGCTTTACAATGTAACTTGAGATGCTTGGACCCCCTAACAACCCATGATGTCACCCGACCCTCCAATCATTTGTGCTGAATTTGCCTTTGTACCTCCCTGCTTACTTTCTCTTTAAAAGTCTTGGAGACCTGCCGGGCAGGGCTCTCACTCTAGGAGAGATCCTAGTCAGAAGCTCACTGGTGTAATAAACTGTCTCCTAACCTTCTTGGTGCGGTTTCTTCCCATGTTCAGCCTGTCTTCTGCAACAACTGGATCATGGGATGCTAGAGCTGAATGTGCTGAGGCAGGGTCTGGTCAGAAGAGGTGGGTCGGTGGGGGCATGGCCTGGACTGGTGACTCTCCCTCCTGGGCTCCTCCTTTCACTTTCTGCCTACACCAGACCCTTCCTGCCTTGGAGCCAGCAGACTGTGGACTGAATCCTCTCAAAACTGTGAACCAAAATAAACCTTTTCTCCTTTAAGTTGTGGGCACCAGGTATTGTGTGCCAGCAACAGGAAGTGACTAAGACAAGGTCCAAAATCTAACTTGAAGAGTATCCAAATCTTTCTTTAGAAAAGAACTATTTATGGCTGGTGCTACTGTGACTACCAGTGTGTCATCTATTGGTCTTATGTTTCTGCCCACACTAGTCATCTCACTCCATGTCTTAATGTTATTTTCAGCTCTATGACCACTTCTATGCAGTATTTAAATAGAATTCAGTAATTTATACACAGTAACTTTTTATAGTCTTTATAGTCAACACAGGATTTGTAAACGCATTGTTGCATTTAAACCTCACAAAACAAAATGAGGGATTTAAAGTGGGCAATCACTGTGAAAACCAGACTGGCAGTTCCTCACAAAGCACAGAATTACTATATGACCCAGCAATTCCACTCCTAATGTATACCAAAAAAACAAAAACAAAAATGACAACAAAAAAACTGTGGTAAACAGGTATTTGAACAAATACTTATACATCATTTCTCACAGCAATACTATTCACAACAGAAAAAAGATGGAAATCACCCAAACGTCCATCAGCAGATGAATGGGTAAGCAAATCTCAGTATAAGCACACAATGGACTATTATTCAGCCAAATAAAAGGCATGAAGTATTGATACAAGTGAATCAACTCTGAAAGCATTATGTACATCAAGTGAAACAAGCGAAACATACAATAGATTACATACTGTGTAATGCCACTTATAAAAAATATCAAGAATAAGGAAACCAGACGCAGACAAAGATGGGCAGTTAACAAGGGTTAGAGGGTAGGGGATGACTGCAGAGGGAGGAAGAAAGTGGGGACTGACAATTAATGGGTATTGGGTTTCTTTTTGGGATGAGGAAATTTTTTTGCAACTAAATAGAAGTAGTGACTGCAAAACATTGTAAATGCAGTATACTAAATGCATTATAAATGTAAATGCAGTATACTATACTAAATTGAGTGTACTGAATTGTACACTTTAAAATGTTACTTTTATAAATTTAATCTGAATAAGAGGAAGAACAGAAAGTGAGAACTTGGACAGAACTAGTATAGACAAAAATTTTTTTAAAGAATCACAAGAAATATTTTACTGAAAAGAAAGCACGCTCTAAGACATTAACTATCCATGGTAAGCAGGTGAGATGGACTCATACAGTACTTGAAGACAAATCTACACTTTGGTTCTGGGCTCTGACCACTGAACTAGATGAACTAGAATCCCATGAAAGTTTTTGGTTAATGTGTCCACTGATCTCATATTTGCAAAGTAAACGCAAGTCCAGCCTGGAAGTCCACACATACACAAATACCATCTATAGAACTTTAATACAGCAAGAGAACATAATCTCAGTTGTGAGATCTTCACTCATGATTTTAGGCTTAATTAAAAAGACTTTGTCCATCACTTGGCATAAGGCAGCCACCAAACAGAGCATAGAAAACAAGACGACAACATACAAATCTCTTTGGGAGATAGTGATTTCTCCCTCCAAATCAGGCTTCATTTATTTTTTTATGCCCAAGATATTTCCAAGACCAGGACATTTTTCAACTGCCAGGCAGTTCTGAATGAAAAAAGAGCATGAATATACTCCATGTGAGGAACTTATGGTAAAACAGACTCAAAAGAGTAACTGAGAGACTTTCTACAACCTCAATACCTGAAAGAAGGGCAGTGGAACACAGCAGGTAGGAGTGATTATTTTGTCATGAAACACCTTGAGTTGAGAGTTGACTGGCTTTGCTACTTCTGTGTGACCCTGAAAAAGTGTAATGTTTTAAGTTTCAGATTCCTAACCTATAAAATGAAAACATTAATGTCTACAGCATAGCTGGTTACAAGGCTGTCCTGAGAGAGTTCACGTGAAAGTCCTTGATTAAGGTGATGTTCAATCTGTGGTCATCATGAATCCGTAACCTCTACGTACCTCCAGCTGAACATAGACTTGCTCAGGCATCTTCTGACCATAGCTTTCCAGGAGTGTGATGGTTTCCTTCAGAGGTTCAAAGAGTTCATCAGTAGATCTTTGTCGGTTTCTTACAGCCAGCAGATGTCCCATGATGTCAACTAAACCATCGTGGTCACCTTCACTCAGTTTTCTCTGAAGTCCCACATCTGTGTCCTTCATAAATTCCTGCAGCTCATTCAGACTATTAAAATATATATGCACATGCACACAAAAGTTCATTAAAAGATATAGTAGCATAAGAGTTGAATTTTACTTTTACTATGTACTCGATTAAACATTATTCACCAGCTCTATTATGAGAATGGCAGCTATTAATGTTCTTTTATCTCTCATGTAGCAACCAGTCGACTTTTTTTTTTTTTTTTTTATGGGGAGCGGGGGTTGACCTCAGGACCTCGCACGCCAGGAGGCGCCCGTGCCGCTGAGTGATATCACCGGCCCTTTTTTCATATGTGGGTACCGGGAGTCGAACTCAGGACCTTACGCTTGCCAGGCAGGCGCTTGCCAGGCAGGTGCTTATGCTGCTGAGCTATCTCACCGGCCCAACCAGTCGACTTTTAACAAAAGTCAGTATAATTTCAAATACCAAAGTACAAAGGCTACCTGTCGATGACAAATCTCAAAAGATGCTCCTGAAACATCCAGCTCCATTTCTTAATCACATTTAGCAAAGTCACTTTGAAATGTTTCATGTCCACCTTGAACCAACTATTAAAGACTCTGAAGTCATCAAACTTGCTCATCTGAACATACAAAGCTTCATAAATGTCGATCTACAGATTAGAAAAAATTAACTATAACAGTGCCATGAAAAGCCAATTACATCAAATTCTAATGGTTTTTCCTTGCCTGTTCTTTGAACTGTTCAAGAGTCGGTGGCTGCTCAGGAAGGTCTTCGTTTGCACGTGCGTCCATTTCCTCAGATGATGCAGTGTGACCGTACAGGAGAAAATGCTTCATGAACTCTGCCCGGTCATCCACCCAGAGGTAGGCATAGCTCTCCAAGGAATTTCTGAAGTCCAAGATTTTGTTGATGACATCGCCCACTCTGTTCATTATCTCCTGCCTGGCCTCTGCCAGGCCTAACATGGAATCCATATCACTCTAAAGGAGGAGAAAACCAAGCATTTATTCAAACTAAACTTGTTCTATCAATTTTGGCAACATAATATTATCTAAGGAAATTCTTCAAAGGGAGAATGACTGACAAAATAAAAAAATCATGTTGCTTTTAGCAACTTACTTCCTTGCACTTCCCACTATCACAGATTAACAAATCATTAATATAAAAGGTAGTATCTTTCAAAAAAAAATACCTGGTAATTTGCTATCTCCAGATGTGCTGCCACTCGCTTCATCTGGGCAGACATTCTGAAACTACTGCACAGCAGCTCTTCCACCAGATCATAGATGCCATCCCCAGCCTCTCTTTCTAAGGGAGGTTTAAACACAATCTCGGGGGGCATTAAAATCATTTTTGCTTGAAAAAATGGCGCAGGCTTCAACTGCTTCTCTGTATTCACCAGAAAGAAGTCTAAGTCATGCATGATAGCCTGAAAAAAGCCTTCCACCACAATATCATCAATGAATTCTACATAAATTTTCCAGGCATCCAGAGAAGGATTGGCTTTGAAGAGCTTCCTGTTCTCCTGGAAACAGACAGGTGTTAATAGATGAATAGCAACGATGATTATAAAAATGAAAGCTTTCCATTTAAATGGCTTGTTAAAGAAAAGACTGCATTTTTGTGCACAGCACAGGAACATTCAAATGCTACAATGCAGAATCTTAAGCTAAATGACAAAGACCTAAGCAGGATTTTATAACATTAAGTTCACATGTGGTATGCATTCAAAGTCCTTTAAAAGCAAAATCAGTATGAAGATTGTTGTCTTGAAATACATATAGAAATACAGTAGGTCTCAAAGAAATATTAGATTTGTGTTCTAGTTCTTACCCTTCTTTAACTCTACATGGCCCTGCACTTTGCCTTCTAGGGCTCTGCCTATAACTGAAGAGATTTCTCAAACTAGTCCTTCTAGAAATACTGTTCTGGATATCTGAAGACCCAGTCAGGGGAGCACTGTGCTTATTCTTGAGAACTCACAATGCAAGTCCTTTACTAAGCCCATTGAATTTGCTTTGGTTCAATTGTTCCCAAAACTCATTCAAACACAAAGAATATACTTTTTGCCAACCAGCCATGTGCAGCCTGTGGGAAACCCAGCTAGGAAAACACTGGACTGGTGAAGTCTCAGCAAACTTTGTGCTCCCAAAATCTGACATGTGGAGAGCTAAATCCTGCTTGTTCCCCATCCAATCTGCTCTGTCACAAATCAAAAACCCCAAAGTCGTCCTTGACTTCCTTCTTCTCTGACTCCCCAGGGAAAATTTTGCTGGCTCTGCCTTTGAAATACAACCAGACTATGAATGGCTTTGGTCACTTCCACCAGACCCAAGGTGTCATCATTTTTCATCTGGACTCTCAGAGTAAGCCCCCAAGAGTCTCTCTGTCTACCATGTCCTTGCCCTGCTCTGGGTTACCTTCAACAGGGAAAGCCTGTGAGCAGAAAGTCTCTACCTGCTGTTTCCCTTAGAGTAAAAGCCGGAGTTCTCATAACAGCTACCAAAGCCCTGGGATGTTGTGCCTACTTGACTAGCTTGGGAGCCACGCATTACTAATGGAGCACATTTCTGGGTGTGTCATGGAGACATGACCTTGGGTACTATATCTGGTCCCCAGCCTCTTCATCTCTGGCACCGTTCTCCTGCTCCACTTCCTGGCCACCATGAACTAAGCAGCTTTCTTCCCCCATGCCCTTCGACAATGATGTTTCTATCTTGCAGCTTGCAGACTGTGGAGTGAATTCCCTCAAAACTGTGAGCCAAATTAAACTTTTGCTCCTTTAAGTTGTGGGCATTGTATCCTAGCAACTGGAAAGCTGACTAATACAGATGTGTTCCTAGTCCCTTCCAAATGCCATCTCCTCCCACTAGTCCCCTCACAAAGCCTATTTCAGGCATGCTGGATCTCAGAGTGATCCTTGGACAGGATGCTCCACCTTGAAGCTTTTGTACTTGTCCTAAGACAACCTTCTACTGACATCCACATGCTTTGGCCCCTTCCAGTTCTCTGAAGAAATGCTGCCTTGGTAAAGAGGGCTTCCCCCTGCCAGAACATACCTCCCCCTCCCCAATTCTGCTATCCCTGCCCATCATCTCTGCTCTATTTTTATCACTGTTCCTGCTACTGACATATATACTACAACTGACATATATACATGTGTATACATATAACAAATGTATATGTATACATATAAACACACCCATACACATGTATATACATATATACACACATATATAATGTTTTCTTTTCCTGTCTTCTCTGACTGGAGTATAAGCTCCATGAGACAAGGACTGTTAAGTTTTTGGTTGTTTTGTTTTTGTTTTGTTGTGTGTGTATAGTGCTGGAGATTGAACTCAGAGTCTTTTGTGTGCTAGGCAAGTGTTCTGCCATTGCGGTATACCCCAGCCTTCTTCAAATTTTTCTTTGAGATGGGGTCTTGCTAAGTTGCCCTGGCTGCCTTTGCACTCATGGTCCTCCCACCTCAGCTTCCTGAGCAGCTGAGATCACAGGCCTATGCCACCATACCCAGCCCTCCTGTTTTTCTGTGTTGTTTTTTGTTTTCTCTTAAACTGGTTAACTGTAGAATACTGCTTGTTTCTATTTGAAGAACTCAAATATTTGTTAAAAGCAGAGTTACTTATGCTGCCCTCCGTAGGAGACAGCTGAGAAGTTTGCTAAGATGACATAAATGAGGTATCTGACATTCCACAAAGACTAACAAAGCACCCAGAGTGGGAGCGACTCTGACAAAGACATGGGTCCGCCTCTAGCCTTTCTGTTTGGTCAAAACATCTCTCACGATGATCTCCTACCCTCAGGAATGAGCGTAGTGAGGGCTACAGAAAATATAGGCAAGTAAATTCTTCCACATTAAATGCTTAAGATAACCATTCATAAAGCTTTTTCAGCCTCCATAAAAGAGTATTATGTACAATAGTAAGTATTTTTGGTTTTCTACAAACTAAATGAAAAGATCTATGATTTGGAAATCTTAGCGGCACTTACCTCTACCAGGTCGTGTATCTTGCGGCCATCTTCCTGGATTAACTTGTATTTCTTAGCGAACAGATCACCCTTGTCCTCCAAAGTCAAGGCCGCCTCCCTGCGTAGCTCGCGCCTGGACAGGAGCGGACACTCGGCCCAGAAACGCATGGTCCGCCGTATCTGGTGCACGTTGCTCTGCGTGCGCTCAACCCTGCGCTCCAGCTCCGCCGTGGCCACCTGCACGTTCTCCACATACCCCCAGCAGTCATCCTGCCAGGTCAGCCACGTAGTCGCTGCTTTCAGCTGCTCATCAAGGGCCCCCAGCTCATCTCTGATCAGGGGGTATTCAACCTCCAGAAGGGTCTGTTTCAGCTTATTGTACCCTCGCACAAGAAGTTCCAGGTTCCCAATGTACTAAGCAAAGAAAACCCCCAAACACAAAGGGCCAAACGTGTCAGCTCTTTTCTACCATGCTAATAATTAAAATTCAAAATATTTCTACTCAAAAGATGCCCTAGTACCCGTATCTAAAAACACAAACCTTTAAAATAGTGTTCCTTTTTTTGAAGATGGCTAAGGCTGATTCTGGTATGTCTGGTTTCTTGAGCATCAAAAGGTATTTCACTTCTCTCAATACTGCCACCAGCTAGTCAAAAAAAATCAAGGATTATTGCATATTTTAAAATATCATTGTATTTTAGGGAGTTGTAGATACATCCCACTGGTAGAGTACTTGCCTATCATGCATGAGGCCTTGGGTTCTATTTCCAGCACCAAAACCCAAAAACCAAACAGAATACCACTCTATCTCAGCACAAGTTTTATGCAGTAGAAGTATATAAGCCCTACTACATTTATAACGTCTATTAGATTTTTAAGTTAATTAAAATTTCATGGTGGACAATCGTATTTCTGCCATAATTTCTTTCAGAGGGAAAATAAGTTTATGGTACTTGTATCAATGGTAATTTGGATTATCCATAAAATATCTCAAGCAATTAGTTTCTATAAACTGGTTTTAAGAAATCAGAAGGTAGATGGAAGCTCAGTTTCCTACATCAAATGTTTATGTATATGCACTATTTTGTTAGCAAAATAAAAAATAATGCTATTCTTTGTATACGCCTTAGGGAAACAGGTCAATGTTAATGCAAATTCAGAGAGGCTATGTCTCCCACCTCCTAGACCTCCATCTGTACTGCCAGGAAAGACCCCAGGTAATTATTTACTACCGAACAGTCTCCACTTCCTAAAAAGTCAGCCACATGCATGAGCTACTTTTAACTTTTTGGTCATAGAAACTTACAAATAAGCTTGCTCTTTAATGTAAAATATAACTGTGGTAGATAAATGAAAGACAAAGCTTATTTTGGACCTCACATCTAGGCAAGCTAAAAAACTTGGAAATTCTTTAAAATATATGTATATATAAAGTACATATATACACATCTAACGCTTATATGTGCACACATTGTATTATATTATTACATACATGCATATAAAAATGGTTGCTAATAAGTTTTCTATATTCTCATTGTTACATAGCATGTAATGAAATGAGAAAATTGAAAAAACATGAAATTTCCCTTTATTTTATGATGTATCAATGGCACATTAAATCTGTTCAATAAAGGCAATAGTCATCCTAGATATTATTTAACTGATATTATTTTTTATATTTTTTGTGTTTTTAATAAAAATCTATTTTTAAATTGCAACCAATTTAACCACCATATCCCAGCTTATTTTCTCTTTGAAGGAAACTATATGACAAATAGAAATTTACCCCTGCATACCAAAAGCATGACAGGTCTTTATACCATTTAGTCTGTGGATTCCCTACATCTTAACTTACATGATAAAGTTTTAATTTACTACGAAATTAGTACAAATTAAAATATTCAAGTCAGAAAGCATCTGGTAAAAACTAATGATTCAATTCAGTGGATCTACCATTTCCTAAATGTTCGCAAGTGCCAGACACTCTGCTAAAAATGCAGAACACAAGGAAGAAATGAAAAGGACCCTGTCCTGAGTGGCTCACTACCTAGTGTTTATGCATTGGGGAGCAATAGTTATAGGACAAAATACAACAACTTAGGAAATAAATCTGTAAAATAAAAACTTACTATAATCTGTTTATATTCTTCACAGCACTAACGTTTTTCCCCCAAAATGCATCATTGGTCAGAAATATAAGTATTTCAGAAAGTATTTGAACAATATATTTATGATAAGAATAGCATCTATAAAACAACTTAGAAAATCAAATCCCTACCTTTGGGTCAAAGTTGACACTAAGAAGACCATTTATGGCACTGAATTTAACTAAGGGTTGATTCAAATTGAATTCACAGATTTCATCCACGTCACTTTTCCATTCATTATAGATATGATTTTCAAATTGGTCTAGCAAAGTGGTCATTTCAACATACTTCTTATAAACTGTAGCTTCGTCATGACTGGCAGAGAATCTGGAGGAATAAGATTTTTCCACTTCTCTGTATAATGACAGATTTCAGCTTATTTTACATGATACAATACAACATATTTAAGATATAACTCATTATAAACAATGAATAAAAAACAGTAAATACCAAATAATGTTTTTGAATTGTTTTTGCTTTAAAATATATGTAGTCATAAATGGATAGAACTCCAGATTTTACTAAATAATTGATAGCAACAAGTTGCCAATTTCTACACAAATATGAAAAAGGCACAGAGGATTGTATAATAAAAGGTGTGTTTGTTATTGGAGAAAGAAAAAATAACAAAATTAAACATGAATAAAAAGGAACAGTGAGATGAAAAATAGATCTGAAAACACAAAAACATGATGTTATGAATCCCACCAAAAATATTGCAAAACCATGATAATAAAGCCCTCTCAATACACTCAGCAAGTAAACAGAATGGAATAAGGCAACAACTTCCTAAGTGCTAAGATGAACAGCTCCTTGCTCTATAAAAACCATGCATAATATTAGCATAACTGACCATGTAATAAGCCTGACTACTTACAGATAATGAAGAGATACAAAATTTGCCCAAAACGTTTGAAGGCGTTCAAGAACCTCTTTGGCCCACTTGATATTCCCGGAGGTATATGGCATATTCTTATTAAGAACTACATGTCCATGCTCAATCTGTAAGTTGATATTTTTGTGAAGAGGAAGAAAGAGAACATTTAGTCAGGGTGCCTTCCAGTCTTGGAAGCAACTGTTCATCTTTGTACTTTTACAATAGTATATAAAAAACAAAAACAAAAACAAAAACAAAACCCGACCTGATTAGTAGAAGAGATATGGTTCTAAAGCAAGTTCTCCATCTCCATAAGGAAACCAATTAAATAAAAGCATAAGCTTTACTGCTTCTAATATTTAGTACAATAAAATGTAGTTCGAGTTGACGGCCATTACCCATTGAAAATTATATCGTGAATGTGCTCGCCCTTACCACCCCTTACCTGTTTGATGTGTTCATTATACAACTGCTTACACACATCCAACTCTGTATTAAACATGTTCACCACTGTACTGTAATGTGGGCTGAAAATTTCCATGACAACTGGTTTCTCTAGGAAATTCCCAAATATGGTCAAAAGCTATAAAAACCAAAGTTAAAGAAAGGTTAAGAGCAATGAGTTTTAATACAGATATTGATCTCACAACTTCTCCATTATATGACTTCCCCCTCTTGAATGACTACAGGAAAAGATCTAGAACTCTAAAAGCATCCTGCAGTGCCTCAAAATGTAAAACGTATTTTTGCATCTTCCTAAAATTTCTATACATCCAATAAACCAAATTCTAGATGTAACTTCTCTTCCTCAGTGGAAAGTGAGAGGGTCAGAAATCAGCTATTATCTGTCAGCTAATCCTACTCACAGCTAATACTACTTCCTATTGGGAGTTCGCAACAATTTTGAAGATTGTTTGTTGTGTCAGTAATAAAAGCAAGGTTTATGTACCTGTTATTTGTTTTTCCTTCCTATGAATACATTCTTTAGCTATAAGAACTTCTGTATCTACATAGAGGATCTGTTTGTCATACCATCAATATTTATACCAAATGTAACAGCCACAACAGCGGTTCTGCCCCGGTTCCCATTGTGCCCCTAAGACCTAGTTGTTATCCTCACAGTGACCTGGGCCAGCAGTCGTCATGTTCCAAAAAAAGCTACTTCACAGGTGGATATTTCCTTTGATGTAGTGTTCTGGCTCATACCAATACCTTGAGCTAATCAGACTCTGTTTCTCAGAAAGAATCAGCAAAGTTATGAATGAGAAAAAGACTAATAAGCAGAGGAAGTCAACCAAAGGTGAGACAGAAAACAGCAAACAGGTGAACAGAACATGACCAGCAAAGCAGAAGAGAAAAGGGCTGCCCTGCTTTTATTCAATGAAGGCCTCTAGGTTTCAAACTAGGACTAGGTTACATGAAGCTGAGTTAAGTGAGCCTAACCTTGGGCTCCTGTTATTCTCCTGTCTTGTTTACTGCCCAATGAGGACTCTTGTTTGGTAATGACATGGGTTTTGGTGACAGCAAAATAATATAACTAAAATCAGTTATGTAGCCAGCATATATTATAAAGCTATGTTAAGGACCTTTAAAAGATTGCTATTACATGCTTCAGATGAAGAAACTGAGTTGGGGGAAGGAGATAACTGCCCAAATTCATACCGCTATCAGCAGAGATTGGATATAAAACCAGGCCATCTAGTACCTGGGTCTGTGCTCCACTGTGGAGCCTTTTACCAGCCATTGAAAGTTAAGTCACAGTAGTTCTTGTTCAAAGTTTTGCTTTCTTCAGTGTCAGTTACCAGTGGTCAAATGCAATCCAAAAAGAGCAAATAAAAAACCAGAAAGAGACAATTTACATGTTTTAAATAATGTATTACATTGTTATAATTATCTATTATGAGCAACTGTTACTTGTTTTATGTGCCTAATTTATAAACTAAACTTTACCATGGATGTGTACGTCTAGAAAAAACCAGAGCATACATCGGGTTCAGTATTATCCATGGTTTCAGGCATCCAATGGGGGTCTTAGAACATATTCTTTGTAGATGTGGGAACTACTGTACTTTGTCATTCTGTTACTCTAGTGAGCTTCATAATGTGTCCACTATTAGTCATCCTAGTTGTTTTCTTTAAAAGATATCCCAAAATAACTGAATATATTTAAGGTGGCAGAAAAACTATATAAAAAGTCTTGCGCCTCATTAGCAAGATGAAAAGGAACACAGATTTCTTTTTTCTTGTTTTGTTCTTGCTTTCCCTCAAAACTTATTTTATTTACAAACCAATTTAATTATAAAACACTTATAAAAGTTTTACAAACACTAATGAAGAATAATACAAACTAAAATGCAAATCTCATTATGCCTCAAGGTCAATTTAGACAAACACATTCTGGCTTTTTCCAGCGACATCAATTATAATAGAAACTACTAAATAGTTTTGAATCCATTTGCTTATCTGCTACCTAGCAAAATGTAAATGATTAACTTTCTTCTCATAGCCACTGTTCTGTTGAGTTTGAGCTTCATGTAAATTTAAAACCAACACTGCCTCATAGATTTAACAAACAAGTTCTCCAGCAACGATTGGGAAACACATTTTATGCCATCATTTTAAAAACACTTTTTATTGTATTCACAACTGAAACAAGATCAGAAATTTCTGGCTACATCTTACCTTGCCTATGTGCTTAGTAGTTCTTAATTCCAAATGCAACAGAGAAAAGATATAGAAAAAATATTCTTTGGGGAGTTTGTAAAGTCAAAAAGTGGTAAGATTATTTCAGCCTGTCAATCAGTGTACTTAACATAATTATTCATCATGATGAATATATAAAAATTACCCCCCAGAAAAAGAAGAAAGGGCATTGGAAGTCCTTGCTTCTTTGTGATGTAGAGATAAGCTATTTCATGATGGATATAGATGCTTTCCTTCACATCCACCTAAAAGGTTAAGGATTGATTCCCATCATGTTTCTTTCCCTAAATGTCCCATTTGAGATCTATAAGGTTTACCTTTATTTTTCTTGTACTTCTCAGTTTCATAATGAAATACAGATTCTTATACTTCTGATGTCATTGTTCAAAACGGTATAGAGTTATATTTTTCCCAGCTTTGCTTACTTTAAGTAGTTTTAAATCTGTGACCACCTGAACAATATACACCCTACAATTTTATAGTTTTCAAATACAGGTTGAGTGTCCTTCATATGAAATGGTTAGAAGTGTTTTAGAATTCAGAGTTTTTGGATTTTTGGAATATTTCCAAATACATAATGAGATATCTTGGGGATAAGGCCTATGTCTAAAAATGAAATTTATTTATATTTCATATATATCTTATACACATAACCTAAAGGTAATTTAATACATTTTTAATAGTCTGTGCCTGAAACAAGATTTTATGGTGTGTAACTTTCCTTCTATGGAATCATTTTGGAGCTCAAAAAGTGTTGGATTCTGAGGCTTTTTGAATTTCAGATTATTGTATTAAGAATATTCAACCTGGGGCTGGTGAGATAGCTCAGCAGCATAAGTGCCTGCCTGGCAAGGGTGAGGTCCTGAGTTTGACTCCCGGTACCCACATATGAAAAAAAGGGCTGGTGATATCGCTCAGCGGCAAGGGCGCCTGCTGGTGCATGAGGTCCTGAGTTTGACCCCCGGTACCCACAAAAAAAAAAAAAAAAAAAAGAATATTCAACCTGAATATTGTGTAAAATCTTTTTTACACACATCTTACACACCTTAGTCTTCCTTTATGTAAACTTTAGACATTTATTAGTTTTTATTTGTTTACTTCAGTGAGTGCCTGTACTCCAGATTTTGAAGTATTTTTTAAATTCCCTTCCTGGCCACATCTCTGTCAAAAATAGACATAAAATTGCCATCTTCAGACAATAGCCCACAAACATTTCTTCCCTGGCACCAACACTAAATGTTCAGAGTTCATCTACATTTACCTGTGGTCAAGATAATTTTTTCCCCTGAAGTATACAAACCTGTATTGATTCTTCTGCCATGGCTCTTCTAGCAGTTTATCTTCAGCAGTGTGCCATTTTGACATTCAAATTACTAGTCCAATAGACCTCCAGCAGTTATTGAGTGCCTGCTGTCTTCAGGGCACTGCTGAAAGTGACTCAAGAATAACGGAAGCTATGAAATCATGACCCACCATTGCAAAGTTCATAAGGGCAAGACTGCATCTTAAGTATTTTTTTTAGTACACAGGGTACAAATATGTGGGAAGGTTTTCAAAATCCCATGACAATAAGGTAAGAGATAAAATTGTTTAGAAAAAATTAACTACCATGTACTTTTATTAAATTCATATTAATGGTCATGAGAAGGACAAGAAGAAATACTTGAATTAGAGTTCTAATTAGACTGAATTAGAAACCTCTGTAATTGATATTTCACTCTTTCTTCCAGTGATTTACAAAAGCATGAAGAAAATGAGTTCCAGTAATAGGACTATAATAGACTACAGACATTAAAAAATACTATTGAATTCTGTTATAAAGTCAAGAAAAACAGTATGACTCATTTCTAAGAGGGAAACTTTACAAAAGAGAAACACAATATGTTGTCTTTTTGTCCAAGAGAAATATGTATGCATATGCAGCCAAAGAAAAAACAGTGGTAGTATTAAATGTAACTGTACCTCAGAGATGAGATTATAGGTTGGTTTATTTTACTAACAACAGGCTACAGGTTTTGGCTAATAGCATCTCAGTTTTACTGAAGAGTTTTTCAAAAAGTGCCATTTGATCCTAATGAAGTCTCCATGCTAAAATGCTCAGTTGAGGACAGAGGACAATGATAGCTTCACCAATGTTGAGACAATTCATTTGAAATTTAAAATCAAAATCCAACAATATTCTTAAAATATCCATCTACTGTACTGTTTACATGGCCATTCTAAATAAATTGGGCCCTTTATTCCTGACTATATTTCTCTGGACATCAAACATTCAATTTTTCTTTCAGGATGCCACCTTACACTTGACTTACAATTGACTTGGGATTAACTTATGCTTGATTTATAATCGTCTTCTTTGTCAAGCATATTTTATATGATGTCCCTATAATGCATGTGTACTAATTAGCTTTCTCCTAAGACACAATACCTGACAAATAACTTAAAAGAGGAGGGATTTTATTTGGCTCACAGTTTCAGGGGATTCAGTCCATGATCAGCTGGCTCCAAGGCAGGAACATCATGGCAGCAAGGCATAGCAAAGGAAAGCTGCCTAGTTCATGGTGTCCAGAAAGCAGAGCAGGTAATCAGCACCAGAGAGGAAGGAACAAGTGGCCAGATAGAGCACCCAAGGTTATGCCTCCACAACCCACTGGCAAGTGTGCTCTGTTACTCCCTTGGGTGGCTCAACCATTACATCCTCAACCATAATCAAGCTCAACCATTACATCCTACCCTTGTCAAGCTGATACCCAAAACACCTCCTTATTTAACCATATTTAATCCCTCAAAAAATACAAGGTCATAATTTTGCCTAACATGTTACAATTATCTTGCATAAAACCTAAAACACAATAATCCATTTCCCAAAGTCTCAACAGCTCCAGCATTTTTCAAAAGTCTAAGTCTCTCTTGAAACTCAAGGCAAACACTTAGCTGTGAATCTCCATAAAAAATCAAAGGCAAGATAAACAATCCCAAGGTACAATGGCACAGGGTAAATATTCCCATTCCAAAAGAGAATAATTGGGGGATAGAAAAAAGAATTGGACAAAATCAAGACCAAAACCAGCAGCCAAACATTAAGTTCTATAGGTCTACATCCAGCATCTGCAGCACATGGTGGTAAAATGTGAATTCCAGAGGGCTTCGGTGGCCCCACCCCTGTGGCCTTGTTGGTTGCAGCCCACATGGCCTCTCTCTTGGGCTGGCTCCCTTTTTGGGCTGCAGCTTTTCTTGGCAGACTTTCCCTGTTCCTGGCTTCTCTGACATCCTGGGGTCTCTACTGTACCTTTGGCTTCATTCTTACAACTCCAAGCACTGCTCTCTCAGAAGTTCCTTGCTTGGCCTCCCAGGCCTTTCTTTGAAATCTAGGTGGAAACTGCCTTGACCCAACAGCTCTTATATTCCACATGTTCGTAAAACTAGTCTCATGGGGACAATACCAAGTCAGCTGCCAGATCAAGCAGTAACCAGTGCCCCCCTGGACCATGGCTGCTGTATTCTCTGAGTGTCTGCATGGCTGGGCACAGTGAAATGAATCCTGGGGAACCAACTCCCTAGGAGGCCCTTCTCAAGCCAGCATTCCAGGGACTCTCTTTTCAAATGAGTTTTTTTGTTTGTTTGTTTTTTTTAATGTGGGTACTGGGAGTCGACCTCAGGACCTTGCGCTTGCCAGCAAATGCCTGTGCTGCTGAGCGATATCACCGGCCCTTTTTTTCCTTTATGTGGGTTCCAGGAGTAAAACTCAGGACCTCGCGCTTGCCAGGGAGGTGCTTATGCCGCTGAGCTATCTCACTGGCCCCGTTGTTTACATTTTTGTACCCTTGAGCCTATGATGGACGGAGTCTTGCTAATTATGGATGTGCTTTCAAGGCATTTTTCTTCTTGCCCTTTTACAAAGTACTTTTTGGTTGTTTTAAATGGCCCTAATCTTTTCAGCAACCACACGTCCTTTGGTCCCAACTTACACATGATTCCTTTTGGGCCAAATATTAAGTTTTTCATATTTTTCTGCTTTGCTTTTTAACCCCTATTGTCACTATAAATTTGTCTAAAAGCAGCCTGCAGTGCCCATGCCACAGCCTGAATACTGGGCTCCTTCATCCACCAGATCAGTCCACTGCCCTTAATTCCAGTCTGCAGTCTCAGGACAAAATTTTTTTGCTACAGTGTAACACACATGGCCTCCAGTGAAACTACCAATGGAGCCCTTATTCCCAACTGAAAACCTCCTAAGCCTGTCCTTTACTGTCAACATTCTTATCAGCATTCTGGTCTTCTGAGCTTTGACCAGAATCACCCATCAGGCTGTGCTCTATAGCATTCTACAGCTTTCTCTCACCTGCATCTCCATTTCCAAACTCCTCCTGCAAACCAGTTCCAAACGTTTCTAAATCACATGGTCAGGTACCATCACAGTAATAATTCCACTTCCCTGGTACCAATTTTCTGCATTAATCAGCTTTCTCATCACTGAGACACAATATCTGACACCCATAATTTAACAGAGAAGAGGTTTAATTTGGCTCACAATTTCAGGGGATTCAGCCCATGTTTGGTTGTCTTCAAGGCAGGGACATCGTGGCAGAGGGCACTATGGAGGAAAGTTATTTATTCACAGTTGTGGGAATGCAAAGCAGGGGTACAGTGCCAGAGAGGAAGAAGCAAGAGTCCACATGTAGTACCCAGGTTTATGCCTCCTTGAACCACCCAGACACACCCACAAGGGTGCTTCACTAACCCCTGGTGGCTCCTAAGCCAGTCAAGTTGACAAATTAAACTTAACTGTCACACCATATTATAAACATTCATGATGTCCCTCTTTCTCTGTATGACAAGCTTTCAGCTTCAGTGAACTATCAAAGTGCTTTTCTTTTATACAGTTCTTAACATATATACACACACACATTGTATTTGATTAGCTCTATAACAAAACTTTTTTGACATCTGTGAAATTGGAATGCATTATGCAATCAATGACATCATAATTATTTGGCAGCAGTTTTTTTTGTTGTTGTTGTTGTTTTTTTTTTGTGGCTACCGGGGGTTGACCTCAGGACCTCATGCGCCAGCAGGCCACTGAGCAATATCGCCGGCCCTTTTTTTCGTATGTGGGTTCCGGGAGTCGAACTCGGGCCCTCACGCTTATTGGCAGCAGTTTTTTCTTTATTGACACATAAATAATGATATGCCTCATAATCAATGAGGTTTTATACCTAATGAAACCAGTATATAAATTGCTATTTCAGTCAGTAATAAAGTAAGTAGGTAAACCCAATGTATCTAAACAGTGGTAAAGAAAAGAAATTGTTGAATTACCAGGTATTTTTTATTTTTCACTGTGGCTTAATGTCGAATCGATACTTCACAGGCCATGCCAAACTTGCTGTAAAGGTAATGAGCACTAAAACACTGTGAATGCCAGAAATGATCAATAGCTAAGTGTCCTAAAAATGACCTTGCCAAACTCAACTTCATTATTCTTTAGCACATTAAAGTGTATTACTCAGCGAGCTGAATTTGAGAGAAATGCAACTCATCTAGTTAATACTTTACATGAATCAGAAAAGAATGTATTCACTTCTTTCATTTAACAGTTTGTATTATTCAGTAGTAAAACATTTTCATGGTAGCTTCCTCAAAACTAACCTTAAATGTAGCTTCCAAACCATGGCAGTTATAGAAAGCTTCACAAAGAATTGTCCCGAGCCTTCTATCAAAATCCAAAATTTTGGATTTAAACGCAACATAGTCATTTTCAAACTCCTGTAAAATTCAAAGTAAAATACTTATTTATAGGAAAAAATCCAACAGTGAAAATAACAATCACATAAGCATGATATAGCTCTGCTCTTCCCACCCATGAATGAAAGAGTCTATCTTTCAAGCAGGATTGCAAGGAAGATCAAGAAGCCACTACATCTCATTGTACAAGTGGTCACTTTCTGGGGACACTGACTGCTTACTGCTGTCACCCTATGTTTTCACAATCCTACTTCCTGGCTCAGACTCCAACACCAGAGCTTTGGTCCATATAAGCATCATTCTGTCTTCCTTTTTCCAACCCAATTGAGTACAAATGAAAAGTAAAGTTGTCTTATTATAACTCTATAAATTTAAATAGGACATTTTTGTTTTTCATGGAGTAGAACACTTACATGGACATACTTCCATCAGCAGAGAACTAAAATCCACAGTCTGTGAGAAACATCATTAACAATTAGGAAATACTGGTATTTTCCCAGTTTCTTATTAACATGCAGCAAACAACTCCCAGTTTTCCTAATACATAACCACCTACTCCCATAAGTAGGAGGAAGGAAATGGTGAGAGAATAGCTATCCTCTTCATAGCACTGTGATTCTGTCTGCAGCAAAGCTGTCTCAGGAATTCAAGAACACTCTTGACTTTATGGTTGGGATGCCTTGAAGTGCTCACTACAGACTCAACATAATGAAGGCATTCACCACCTCATATGTTGTTTTTCCTTTCATTAATAATAATGAAAATAACAGTAGTAATAATGACAGCTAACATTTATTTAGTTCTGTTTTAAATGCTTTACTGTATTAATTCAATTCTCACAATATATGACATATGTAATATTTTTTCTATTTTATAAGTGACAAAAACTTAGAGAAGTTAAATAATACACTCAAGTAACCACCGTCACTAAATGGCAGGGGAAAAATACTAAGCCAGCTAGTCTGGTTCCTGAGCCCTGCGCTCTCGCCAGTGACACTACTTCTATGAAGTAGTGTCCTCCCATCCCTATTTCTAGGTTGAAATTTGACCATATTAAGAAGTGGTACTTTGTGAAATGATTAAGTAGCAAAGGCAGAGCCCTCATGAGTAAAGGGGTTACTGCTCTTATAAAGAAGCCTGAGAAAGACCTCTTGGCCTACCCCCGATGTAAGACAGCAAGCAGGTGCTGTCTGTGAACTAGAAAGCAGCTTTCACCAGACACTCAATCTGGTGTTGCCTTGATCTTGGACTTCCCAGCCTCCAGAACTTTGATAAATAAATTTCTCATATTTATAAACCATCCAATTTATGGTATTCTGTTACAGTGTCCTGAACAGACCAAGACAGCACCTTAAGCTGAATATAAAACACAATGGAATCAGAGTACAAAGTTCTAAAACACTGTGTCATACAACACAACATTATATTTAGCATCAAGAGAAAGTCTCCACTTCTCCTGAATTACAGTCAAGTAGTCTCTTCCATCAAGGATGGCTGACTTTTAAAAGTAAACAAACATTCTCAACATGTTTAAACAAGCCTAACAAATCCACCTTCTCAGTATAGCAACAAAGAGCATACAATTTATAATCCTCAAATATTATTAATACTTAGAGATAAGTACCAATTCAAGAAGGGAAAAAATCCGTCTGTGGAGGTCCCTCACCTCCACCACGTCATCATGCATTCCCAAAACCTCTCCTTTAGGAAGTCTCACAAGTAACTTTTCTGTATTTTGTACAATTCTGAAATCATCATCTTCTCTATAAAGCTGCTCCTCCTCCTTATACCCCAAACAGAGAATAGGGCAACCCCTCAGACTTGTCTCTCTCTGACAAGTGCTATCCAACCTCTCTCTCCGAACACTACTCTCCCTCATCACCACTACTGTTCATCTGGACTGCTATTAGTCATTCTCTAGCTGCTCGCTTTGCCACTGGTCTTGTCTCTGATTCATCCTCCCAACTGCAGCCAAAATAGCTTTTCTAAAACACAAACCCACCCTCTTAGTCATAATCTTTTAATTCATAATCTCAATGCAGAATCCTGAATTTCTTTTTTTTTTTTTTTTTTTTTTGTGGGTACCGGGGGGTCGACCTCAGGACCTCGCGCGCCAGCAGGCGCCCGTGCCGCTGAGCGATATCACCGGCCCCTTTTTCGTATGTGGGTTCCGGGAGTCGAACTCGGGCCCTCGCGCTTGCCGGGCAGGCGCTTAAGCCGCTGAGCCATCTCACCGGCCCTTTTTTTTTTTTTTTTTTTTCTGAATTTCTTAAACAGTTGAAAATTCTTAGCATAATCTGCAAGGTTCTATGCGGTCTGACCCTTACTTACTGCTCTTAACTGTTCTGTCACTTCTCCAAATTTTATACCCAAGGATCTAACCACACTTGTTTTCTATCTCCCTCACCCTCCATTATCAACTCCTCACTTGCTTCACTTCTGTTTATGTTACTGGTCTCAGTTTATTTTCACCTCTGGTAAAGGACCTTTGCAAATGCTCTCACAGCCCTCTGTACTTTTGATACCCCAGAGCTGAACACACTGTATAATAACTGCCTATTTCTTTCTCCCCTGGATTCTAAGTCTATAAACCTAATGGCCAGCTTTTCTTTTCCACAGCTATAGTTACCAATATTTTGTAGAGTTCCTAGCTCATAGATGTTTCTCACTATTTATTGGAGAATAAATGATGGGCTAATATTACTTGGGAATCATTATAAAAATGTTTTCCCATCCTGAAAACAACAAAATTTCAAGTTAAGGAAGTTATCTTCTAGTCCTACTTTTCTGAGGTTTTCGTCATGAGCAGGCATTGAGTTTGGTCAAATTTATTTTTTTACATTAACACAATCATGTAATTTTTCTATTGTCTGTTACTATGGGAATTACACTGAAAAGTACAAATATTGAATTCAAATTAAAGTGAAATACTGAACCACCTTTGTACTCCTGGAATAAATCGCAGTTGGACATAGCCCATAAAGGTTTTACATTGGTGGGAATGTACATTGGCACAGCCATTATGAAAAACCGTATGGCATTTCCTAAAGAAATTAAAAATAGAACTGCATAAACTCAGCAGTCTTCCTCCAGAGTATATGTACTCAGATGAGACGAAATCACCTCAAAGAGATCTGTACTCCTACATTCACTGCAGAATTACTCAAAATACCCAACATGCAGAAGCAATCTCAGTGTTGGCCAAAAATGAATGAATAAAGAAAAATCATCCACATTCACACACACTCACAGAATATTCAGCTTTGAAAGGAGATCTTATCACTTGCCACAAAAAACAGACCTGAAGGACATTATGCTAAGTATAGTAAGCCAGACACAAAGAGAAAAATACTGCATGATCTCACATGTGAAATTAAAAAGAAAAGTTAAATATACAGAAAGAACAAAGCAGAGGTCCTTTAGTACCACATCATTAGTGGGAAGATAAAATGGTTCAACTGCTTTATAAAACAGTTTACCAATTCCTAAAAAAGTTAAACACAGAATAACATATGACCCATCAATCCCTAGTAAACAGATACTGGCACATCAATATTCATAGCAGCATTAACCACAATGGCCAAAAAGTGGATGCAGTCCAAGTGTCCATCGATAGATGAATAAACAAAATACCCTATACACACAAAATAATTATTCAGCCTTTTAAATTGTGGCACATACTATAACATGAATTTACATGACATCATGCTAAATCAAATAAACTAGTCTCAAGAGGACAAATATTGCATGATTCCACTTAAATGAGTTACCTAGAACAGTGAAATTTAGAGAGAAAGTAGAATGATGGTTGCCAGGAGCTGGGGAAGGGAAAAATGGAGAGTTACACTTTAAAGGATGATATTTTGGATGACAAAAAGGCTCTGGAAGTAGACAGTGGTGATGGCCGTACAACACTGTGAGTTTATTGAATGTTTCAAATAATTTAAATGGTAAATTTTATGAAATACATATTTTGTCATACTTTTTTTTGAAGAAAAAGAAAAAACCTTTACCTTCTTCCTTTAGGCTCATTTATATTCTTCTATTTATAATAGAATGGTCTTAAGTATTTTCTGTACATACATTCAAAACAAGGGCTAAAAGCTTTGTTTCCACTATCAAACATAATTTACAAAACTCAAGAGGAGGAGAAATATTACATGTGTATTTACTGAACTATTCCTGGTGTACCAACGTTCTTTATCATTTCCTTGCTATACTGAACTTTTCCTTTAGCCATTCTTTTAATTCTGCAGGCAATAAATTCCCTCAGTTATTGTTCATTTGATTATTTCTTGATCTCCCCTTTATTCCTGAAAGGTATTTTCACTGAGCAGAGATTTATAGCTCCTTTTCAGCACTTGAAAAATATTTTCCATCTCACTCTGGCCTCTATAGTTTCTGCTGGGAAATCTGCTGTCATTCAAACTGCTTTCCAATGGTAGGAAAGAGGTCAATTCTCTCCCACTTCTTTCAAGATTTTGTCTTTATTTTCAGTTTTCAAAAGTTTAATAATGATAATATGTTGGCATGATTTCTCTGAGTTTATACATGAGTTTATCTTTCTTTCATCTATTCCTAATGTATTGTTATGTTTTTGTCCAAATTTACAAGTTTTGGGCCATTATTTCTTCAGGACTCTTTCAGCTCCACTGTTTTCTCTTTTATTTCTGCAACTTTGATAAAAATATCAAAACGTCTGTCAAAGTCTCAAACTCCTTCAGGCATTGTGCCTTGTATTTCAGTCTCTTTTCTCTCTTTTGTGCAGGCAATTACTACTATTCTCTCTCCCAGTTCACTCTTTCTTTCATCCTTCCATTCAGTTGCTGAGCCCAATTACTGTTTTTTTTTTTTTTTTTTTTTTGTGGGTCCAGGGGTCAACCTCAGGACCTCACGTGCCAGGAGGCGCCCGTGCCGCTGAGCGATATCACCGACCCCTTTTTCGTATGTGGGTACTGGGAGTCGAACTCAGGACCTTGTGCTTGCCAGGCAGGCACTTATGCTGCTGAGCTATCTCACTGGCCCCCTGTGCTTTGTTTTTTAATTACTATATTTCTTAAGCCTAAAGTTCTCATTTAGTTCTTTTCATTTCTTCTATTCTTGCTGAGTATTTCTATTACTTTATCAAGGCTATTTTTTCTTTTGTTTCAAACAGGTTCACAATTTCTTGTTAAAGCACCCTTAGTACAATTGCTTTAAGATCTTTGCCAGATAATTTCAACATCTCTATTATCTCAGTGCTGGCATCTATTGGTTGTCTTTTTTTCATTCAGTTGAGATCTTCCTAGTTCACTGTATTACAAGTGACATTCAATTAACATCTGGCATTTTCAAATTGCTATGGGACTCTGGATCTTATTTAAATGTTTGGTTTTTGCTAACTTTCTCTGATACTGCTCCAGCCTCCTTATTGTGGGGACTGAAGTTCCAGATCTCTATTCAGCATCTATTAAAGTCTAAGAGTAGAAGGTTAACTGATGGTTATAGCTGGGCTGAAGTGAGAGGTGCAATTTCCCATGTAATGTCTACTAACACCACAGTGTGAGTGGCTGTTATGACTTCATCACAAAGGAAGTCCTGAATCTCCTCTAGTCCTTGTCTGACATGAGCCCAGTGGGATGAGGATGTTAGTGGGTGAGGAAGGAATTCCAAGATTCCAATGTGGTCTCCATGGACACCATAGAGTGGGGCTCATTCTTGGCCAGCAGGGATGAAAGTCATGGCTCCTACTTGGTCGTCTGACACCACACAGTAAGGGTGAGGGGTACAACACCTTGACACAAATGGGAGTTAAGCCTAGGCTCCCTACTCAGCCTTACCTGGCAGGAATAAATGGTGGGGCTAGATTCTTTTGTGATATTTGGCTGGAGTGGAGAGATTACACTCCAAGTTTTTTGCCTTGCTAGACTGCCCTTTCCTCATTTAGCTAGAGAGGTATGAGGCTTTTCTAGGGCTTTCTTGGTCTGTGTCCACTACCATTTCCAGGTTGCCAGTGTATTTGGCTCTAACTCTGGGTTATCTTAAGGAAAACGAAACCCAATTACTCATCACCATGTTGTTTCTTGTGTTCCAAGATCCTTAGAAAGTCTGCTTTCTTCTTTTCACATTTTACTCTTCTCACGTTTATTTACATAATGGCCAGAGTTTTAACTGTATTTAGTGGGAGTAAAAGGAAAAAATATATCTCTACCTTTTCAGAAGCAAACATTTTAACTGAATTTTTAAACAATTTATGCACTATTCTAGATAACGTTTAAAAATAACTATAATCCATAAATTCAAATGAATGATTTTTTTTTAAAGCAGCAATGTTATGGTACTGATACGGAATGACTACCCAAATATGTTAGTGTTAAAACAATGTATCAATGATGTATGGAGGCAGCTATTTTGTGCAAAACCAGAAAAAAAAAAAATGTGTGTGCGTGTGTTAGTAAATGCACTGAATTTCTGTAATATTTTACAAAAAAACCCATAATAGAGGTAACTTTGGAGAGGAATAATGGAAAACCTAAGGGGAAAGGTTGTGGGTTGAGAAAGGGGCTAAAGTTGTTCAAATGTTACCTTTCCAAAAGAAGAAATACTAGTTTTACATAATAAATTTCACCTTGAAAAATAAACAGGCAAGATATATGAAAATCTTATAGATGCCTAATAAAAAAAGAAATCTATATTTAAAAAGTTACATATAATAACAGCATAAAGAATAGTTCAGTGGATGAGAATAGAACCAGGGATAAATTCTAAGAATTATAACCTAGTATAGATTAGCTAACTACTGTTAAAATATATTTTAGATTCTGGTATAATGGAAGACTAGATACCTGGATTGACCTCGTTATGACAACTAGTAGGAAAATGGACGAAGTAATCAGGATTATTCCATCTAGACAAAAGTATTAGGTCTTCAAGTAAATTCTCCAGATACATTTATTTCCTTCACTTCAAAAAGGAAGCAAAGCAGTAAATACTGAGAAAATAATGCAGGGTTAGGGATGAGAGCTCTAGATTTGAATCTTTGTTCCATCATTTTAAGCTGTGTAATCTCAGGTAATTTACTTGAATTCTCATTTTCCTGGGAGGCCAATCTCAGGCCACAATGAAAATCCAGCAGGAATGTGTGTAAAGTTTCTGGTACACTGCTTGGCATTCTCTACATAAGAATTTGTTCTGATTAAGAAAGATAAATGGTGGGCCGGTGAGATGGCTCAGCGGCTTAAGCGCCTGCCCGGCAAGCGCGACGGCCCGAGTTCGACTCCCGGAACCCACATACGCAAAAGGGGCCGGTGATATCGCTCAGCGGCACGGGCGCCTGCTGGCACGCGAGGTCCTGAGGTCGACCCCCCGGTACCCACAAAAAAAAAAAAAAAAAAAAAGAAAGATAAATGGAGCCAATGGGTTACCTTGAAGAATAACAGCTACGATTCCTGCTTAATTATCTGACATATTAGTCATTTTTGCTGGGACAAAATACCATACGCCTGCAATTTAAAGGACTTTATTTTTGCTCACAGCGTCAGAAGATTCAGTCCCTACTTGGTTGACTCCCATGTAAAATGGCATGGTAGAAGGGCATGGTAGAGAAAAGCTGTTCAACCAAAAAGTAGAGAGAGAGAAGGGAGAAGTCAAGGACTTGAATACACCTGCCCAGTTTATGGACCCAGCAACACACTGCCAACCAAGAGCTACTTCCTAACAGCTTATTTTGCTATGAACTCAACGATGGATTAATCCAACAATAAACACAGTGTCCTCATGATACAATTGCCTTCCAAAAGCTCCACCACTGAACACGTGAGACTTTTGGGGAACATCTTAGATCTAAACCATAGCATTGTACTCCCAAAAGGTTCATATCCATTTCACTATGTAAAGGCATTTAGTCATCTCTTAGAGTTGTCAAAAGTCTTATAGTTTCAGCACTGCTGAAAAGTCTGAGTTCACAGTCTCCCCTGAGACTCAGGGCAAAGTATTAGCTCTGAGCCCCTGCAAAAATAAAAATACAAAATTAAATACCTCCAACATACAATGACAGAATAAATATTCCCTTTCTGAAAGGAAAGAATAGGAGAACAGAAGGAATGGTACCAAAGCAAGAGCAAAAAACACAGTAGGCCAAACACTAAATCCCATGGCTCTATGTCCAGCACCAAGGGCAGGGTGTGGTGGATGTGAGCTTCAAAGGGCTTAGGCAGTCCCACCCTTATGGCCTTACTGATTGCAGGCCACACTGCTCTCTTCAGCTGGCTCTACTCACTGTCTGTGGCTTTCCTTGGCAGGCTCTCCACATTCTTGGCATTTCCAACATCTTCGGGTCTCCATTACACCTTTAGCTTTACTCTCAAAGCTTCATGCATCACCTTCCTGGCAACGACTGTGACCCTGTTACACACTTTTGCCTGGACTCCCAGGCCTTCTTCTGAAATCTTTGTGGAAATATCTGTGACCCTATACCTCTTATATTTTACATATTTGAAAAATCAGCACCATGTGGCTGATGCTAAGGTCTCTCATCAGCTTAAGCAGTAGCTGGGCCCCCACTGGCCACAGCTACAGTGACCTCTGAATGCCTGGATGGCTGAACTCAGGGAAACACTTCTGTAGATGGTCCTGAGTGAGCAAGGCACCCTGAAGCTCTCTTCTCAAAGCAGTCTTTCGAAAGAGTTTACTCTTTTACACTCTTGAGCATGTAATGAGTAGGATCTGGCCAATTCCTGAGATGCCCTTATGCCATCTTTCCTATCACCCTGATACAAAGTACTTGGTTTCTTTTTAATGGCACTAATGTTTTTGAGCAATCACACTTTCTTTGGTCCCAACTTTATACAGGCTTCCGTTGTGGTCATATTAGGGCAAGAGTATTTTCATTTTGTTCCTTAAACCTCTGAATTTAACTAATAGGTAGAAACCTTTAGTTGAACTTTAGTCCCACTGCCCTTTCTGTAGCAATAAACTTCAAAGAGGAGAAACGGATGGTACTATCACAAACAAATGGGTTTTCCTTATCACTATCTTAAGGTCATATAACCACAAAAAGGGAGACAAATGGTTTTAGCACAGGTGGTACCTGCTACCCCATCCCCAGTGTTAATTGGCCAGATGTTTGAAGAACCTTGAAAACTTTCCGGAGAGATGATATAATAAAAAATACAGTTTCCATGACAACCAAGGACTTTGTAAGGCCTCCAAAAGTGTATTTAAGGAGGAGGACACAAAAGCTCGGGGTCAGCTGCTGCTGTCCCCGGCCGGCATCAATTAAAGAATTCATTTGTTTCTCGAATCTCGTCTTCCTGTGAGTGAATCTATCTTGTGATTTTGCCGTAACAGTCAAACTGCAGGATTTCCTAATCATTGAATTCTGCTTTTTGCTCCTGACTGTCATGTACATCTGGCTAAAAGCAGCTACAGTACCCATGCCCCAGCCTGGATACTGGGCTGCCTTGAAATTTACTCCATCAGATTAGTCTGTCACCTTTCAATTCAGCTTCACACAGTCTAAGGACATGTACAAATACAGACAAATCCTTTGCCAAAATGAAACATGCAGTCTTTTAGTCCAGTTTCTAATACAGTCCTCATTCCCAACTGAAACCTCCTGAGCCTGACATTTACTGTCCACATTCCTATCAGTAGTCTAGGTTTCTGAGCTCCTACCAGAGACACCTGTCACACTCTGCTTAAAGCATTCTAAGGCTTCTATAGCTTGTATCTACAAACCTTTCTAAACTCCTCCCAAAAACCAGTTCTAAACACTTCTAAAACACATGGTTAAGTACAGTCACAGCAATGGCCCTGCTTCTCTGATTCTAATTTTCTGTAGTAATATTCCCACTGCCGGGACAAAACACCCAACACTTGCAACATAAAGGAGAAGGTTATTTGGGCTTACAGTTTCAGAGTGTTCAGTTCATGTATGATTCACTGGCTCTAGGGAAGAAACAGCATCATAGAAGGACATGACAGGAAAACTGCCAAGCCCATGGCAGACAGGAGACAGAGAGAAACGGGAGGAGCCAGGGACAAGAATACATCCTTCCAGATCACAGGACCACTGACCCACTTCTTTCAACTAACAGCACATTCAGGTATTAACTCAGCAAGAGATTAATCTACTGGTAAGTATCACACCCCCATGATTCAACTGCCTTGCAAAAGCTCCACCTTTGAACACATGATACTTCTGAAGAACGTCTTACATCTAAACCATGACATCTACAAAACTGTATTAAATCAAATGACAGCACAGAATACCAGCAAACCAAAGCTCCATCAGACTAGCTGTTAAACATAAACAATGAAGAAAATAAGTCTCTTCCCATGATTGTCTAGCTCTCAAACAGTACACCTCAGGAAGAAGTCAAAAGAAATACCTAAAATTTTCAATCAATATTAATAATTGAGATGTCCAAGAACATTTTATGGATACAACTGAAATAACCCCCACATTTTATAGAAGGACCAGCAGAGTGGCAGAATTTTGCATACCAATTAAGACAAAGGCCCGATTAACAGGCTTGAGATGAAGGGAAAAATGGTGTTTCAAAAAGCTAATTACTAGTGATCATTTCTTTAATTTACTGGAAAATATTTAAATCATTTCTACACCAATGTGCAGAATGATCGATCACAATATACTTACCTGTTATGTAAGCTGAGTATAAAGCCACAGGAGACTGGGGGACACATGAGGGTATATGCAGTTGGTAAGGAGGTCATGGAAGAGGGCATGCTTTCATATGCACATATACATGCGTGCATATAACAATTACCAGCTGATTCCATGATAAAAATCAATGTGTAATGAACTCAGCTAAGCAACACCAAAAAGAATAGCTTATTAGGCAAAAAAATAGAATAGATGCAATATTTTAAAGGCAATAATGATACCGAGGACATGTACAAAAAACAAAGGTCTTCAACATAAGAATACTGGATAAGTAAAATTTTAGTTAATTCATATGTTAATTTTAAGGAATGACCAAAGTTAAGGAGCTTCTTGATTCTGTTCTAAGGCAAGATAATCAGATAGGAGGATAAAGGGGAACTCCAAGGGAAACTTACTGATATCTCCCACCCAGAACACAGATCACAGGCCTTTGCCTATCTTATTTAAAAAATAAAATAGGGGCCGGTGAGATGGCTCAGCAGCGTACGCGCCTGCCTGGCAAGCGCGAGGGCCCAAGTTCGACTCCCAGAACCCACATACGAAAAAAGGGCCGGTGATATCACTCAGCGGCACGGGCGCCTGCTGGCGCGTGAGGTCCTGAGGTTGACCCCCGGTACCCACAAAAAAAAAAAATAAATAAATAAAAGTAAAATAGGCCTCCAAAATACAAATACCAAGCAGATAAATATGTGTAGAACAAATGAATTTTCTTTTTTTGTTGTTTTTGAGTTTTTTTTGTTTGTTTGTTTTTTGAGACAGGGTCTCCCTATGTAGTCCAGATTGGCCTTGAGCTCACTATGTAGCCCAGGCTAGCCTCAAACTCACGGTGATCCTCCTGCCTCAGCCTCTTGAATGCTGAGATTACAGGCATGCACTACCACACCCAGCTTCAGAATAAATGAATATTCTATTACTATTACTATTACTCCCTCATGTTTGTAACTGTGCAGGCAGACAAGAAGAAAATCAAGACCTGCGGCATCACCTAGATGGGTGGTGGTGAACCTATGGCACGTGTGCCACACCGGGCTGTTTGCTACTGTGGAAAGCTCTAAAAGGTTCACCATCACTGGCCAAGACAGTGACATCAGTGAAACTCTGAAAACTTTGTAATCGTGAGGACATCTAGGCTCCCCTGTATGTCAAATGTTCCTGAGGGTTTTGTGCATGCCTGGTGTCACAATCCTTCACTACTAGTTCATGCAGATAGGCTGGGCCACTGGCTCCTCCAAGAGTCCCACTATTGAAAGCCTTTCAAGTGACAGGCATCATACAAGGCTCTCGAGATGAGCTCAGAATATTTGTTACTGGGTTCCTCCTATGTTTACACAAATTATAGGGTACCAACTTAGCAGGGAGTCACTCACCACGGCAATGTCCACTTACTATTAACTGGACTTCACAAAACTTACTGTTATTCAGAGACATGAAGTTTGCTAACTACGTCCTTATAAAGGTAACACACTGCACTTGTTCATTTCAAAGACTTCATTACACAGCCAACTAGAACCACAGTAGTGAATAAATTCACATTCTATAATCAAACAAGAAAAGGTGAATTAAATCCTCATCTTTCCATACTTAGGCTTCACTGCTTTTGGCAAACCACTAAGACAAAGCTATTTTTATCACAGAGCTTCAGGGATCCTCATAGGTAACTCCCTAGTTACTGACATGCTGGAAGTGACGGAAAGCAGAACAGCTCTAATCTGAATGCTTCCCCCTATTTCCTGAGGTTAACAATCTGAAATTATAAATAGCACTAAATAATAAAAATGAGGATAGACAACATACATGTCAGTATAACAGATTAATGAATGGGATGAAACTAGTTGTTTAAACAGACCAAAACCAAATCTAGTGATTCAGGAACAAGGCTAAAATAAAATCTATAAGTTATAAGAAAATCAGGTAATCAGACCCAAAGGAGTTACTATCAAAGTTTTTTTTTTTTTTTTCTTTTATGTGGGTACCGGAAGTTGAACTCAGGACCTTGTGCTTGCCAGGTGGGTGCTCATGCCGCTGAGCTATCTCACCGACCCCCTGAAGGTTCTTTTTTAATATGAACAAGAAACATATCCAGACTGAGGTCCAGTTTTCCTGGAAACAGGTCTGAGCTAAAAATGCAAAGGCCCAACTCCTGGTCCCTGATCTACCAACAAGCAGTGAAGAGATTTCAGGCAAGTCTTTTGGTCTTAGGGGCTGGACAGGATGGTACCTATTACCACTGTGATCTACTGTCCTTTCTGGCTTGAAAATTATAGGGTCCTATTAAATGAAAGTGCAAAGGTACCATATTACCATGTTGTCGTAATCAGATAGGTCATAAGCGCTCTGTTTAAAAATTTTATGGAGATCCATAAATTCTTCACTCATCTCATAGATTTGTTCATTTAAAATTGCTCCCTTGGTACCACCAAATTCTAGTCTTTCCAGCTTTTCAAATTCCAACATGGTGACAAATATATCCTGTGTAAAAATACAGTAAAGAACTTTCTACCATCTTGAAAAGAAAAAGATTTAAACTTTCAAATAATGAATACTTCCCAACATTTGTGATCAGTGAGTCAGTGGCTACTCACCTGAGAGAAAATAAATATTACCAATTTAACTGAACAAAGCAATTACTAATTTTAAAAATCACATTCCCATTTTCATATTTACTGGCAAGTGTCTCACAGTACTGACAACCTGTAAATTACGTAGACATATGACTTCTCTAATTCTAATCCCCAACCCTAAGTCAGATCCCCAGGTAATACCCAGAACTTGTGTTTTCAGCTACCCACACTCTGCAGTGAGTCAGATCCTTTACTGGAAGGGCGTTTGAGAGACTGCTGGGAAAGGGAGGCGCAAATAACCCTCAGCCTTGGTATTTAAGAGACAGTGGGGCTTATTAAGTGACAAGAGTTTTCAAAACATACATCTCTAATTTTGAATGAAACTCAACAAATCTTATGTCAATGATAAAGAATAAAATTGTTAGAGAGGTTTAAGAAGAAAATAAGGAAGTATCATCAGTTCAAACTGTTTTTTAGAAAAGCTTAGTCAGTAGGTTCCATATGAATATATGTATTCAATTTCTAAACTTTTAAAAAATTACACAGAACATATATTGCCATGTTCTTTTTTTTTTTCTTTATGGTTTTAATATTTTATAGTATATTGTTATGTTTATATACTACTATATGTATTGTACTATGTATTTACATAAAGTACTATGTACTTATTTATTTATATTTATATACTAAAAGATGGTATGGTATTTTAAATTATTAAGTGGGTTTTTTGGGGGGGGTACAAAAATCTTAATTTCAAGTATATGTTTTCCCTTAAACATATAAAGGGAAAAGGGATTCCTTTACAATTTCTTGACTCACAATATTCTTCCAGGAGCTTAGTAAATTATAAGGCTTGGCACAAGTAGATAAAGAAATTGTCTTATACTTAGTGTAATAAATCAAAAATGAATTCTAAAAGAAGCACATTAAAGCTTTAAAAGTAATTCTTTTATCCTTACAGCATTGACTTAATAAGCTTATCACTAAAAAGAGAGATCTCCCCCTATCACATAGAATAAACTGTTCCAGGAATTGTGTGAAAAGCTACAGGCTTTTGACCCCACCCACAATGTGAAAAAATTAATTCAATAAATGAGTACCTCTATTTTCATTAAACGGTCAAGAAATTTGTCAAATCTGCAAAACACCAGGTGAGACTGAAAATCCCAGGGTCTCAGCTCCTTATTTCTTGTGAAATAGCTTGCCAATCCTTTTTTATAGTTGAAGAAAGAATTTTTGAAAGTCTTTAAGATGTTGGTGGCCACCTGCACCTTTTCCAGTGAGTCTTCAATTTCTCCCTTTAAAAGGTCCTCAGGTGAAAGGTAAGCCATTGCCTTGGATTTAATGAAAAAGAAACAATGATCAAAATTATGCTCAATCATTTTTTTTACTATAATCCTCTGCTAAAATCAGTCAGTTTTAAATGACAATGTCTAGAATTGGACCAGCAATGCTGTGAGACATAATGCACAAATTCTAGAAATTCAGAATCATGGGTTTCAATGACATACTTCAGTAAGTTAGGATAAACACCGGAGACCCCATTCTTTCTGGATGCTTTCTAGCAATAACTGAATTTTTGCTAAGCCTCATATATTAACAACTGTGTAATTTGAATTTGCATAGTTATTACTACCAGGAAATATTCTGGGCAATCATTTTTTCATATAAAGAATTATACAAGCCAAGGAGGGGAAATACGTCAAAAATATAGATTTTTAAATTATGGTCATTTTAAAGATGAGAAAGAGCTGATTAGGTAGGTATACCACTGGATTCTTTTAGGTAAGCAGACTTCTCTTCCAGGAACTTAAGCAGTATTATAGGACTGACAATCTACCTGAGACATACTACATACATGGAGTACTGCTTGAATACTCATAGGACCACTATCTAGGTCCCTCCCATTTTCCATTCATCTTATTTGTTGTGAATATTCACAATTCATCTCAAGAACTTCGAGTCTATGCATTCTGAAGGTTCTTTTGCATACTTTCTAATACACTGTAACTTCATATAATTATAGGTTTAAATTTTGAGCCTTTGATTTTTGTGATTGCCTAAAATGTTGTTCAAGATCTCAATGAAGAGTGAAAAGAAAGCCACTGAGTTCCACATAGCAGACGGAAAGCCTTTTTTTTTTTCTCATGTAGATATATGATCCCCCCATCTCCCACCAATACAACAGTTTTACATGCAATACAGACTTTGTGCCATGAATTTGTAAAGGAATAAGCATATAATTCATTTAGTGTCTAAAATCCTTACTTATCAGAATATTTCAAATTCTAGCTATCAATTAACTCTGTGTTATTTCCCACCCAGGCTGGATGAAAAAATTAATCTGTACATGAAGTCTGCTAACATTGCACACAGGAGAAATAACTACCAATAATCCCATCACAGCATAAAGTTGCAAACAGTCTACACTTTGAAATGGTGCATGGTATATTCCATATACCTTCATGTATATGTATTGACTTTTCAGGAAGCTGAGAACCTATGGAGATAACTCATTTGCTTTCCCACATCAGCAGCCTGTTACAAAGTTACCTACATTTAAGGTAACATCACAGGAACAATCCATCTCTATCCCATTTCTGTGCTTCTTGGCTGGCTCACACATAGATGAAACAATTTCAGCTTGCTAACATTCTGTTTATATAGCCCACTTTTGAGTAAGGTCTCTAAAACAAAGTTTTTTCACTTACTATCATAAAGGAAAAAACCTAGTCTATATCCTTGTACTGGGCAGCAGAGAATGTGAGGGGGAACACATAAAATATATTAAGGAATTAACCTGTCATCAGCTCCTCTCAGTAGCTACACTTAGCTTGTAAGTATAGCAAGAGAACAAAATGAAATTTTTACTGAGTTTCTGTTACACTACCAGACAGCATGCTGAGCATTTCACTATTTCCTCTTTTGGTCTTCACTATACCTATGGACTAGACATTGTTTCCACTGCCAAAGGAAACTGAGGCTCAAAGAAGCAATTTGACTTCTCTTAAGTGGTTCGATAGATTAAAATCCAGGTTGGTAGATCCAAAATCTTTCCCACACACCACTCCACTTCAGAAGCAGAAAAGTAGAAAACACACACACACACACACACACACACACACACACCCCAAAACACTGAAGACTCAATGTAATGAGACTCCAGGAAGTCTCAACTGCAAGCCTGCAGCTCTCTCTCCAACTCTGGCTTTTCCCTAACTTCTTAGAGAATTTGAGCAAATGACATATTTCGTGTCTGTTAACTCATCTGAAAAATCTCTAAATTATGTCTTCTCCAAATTCATGTTAAAGACCTAACTCCCATAGGACTCGACCTAAATACAGGATCTTTAAAGGGTAACTGAGGTTAAATGAGGTTGTAAGGGTAGGGGCTTTGTCCAACAGGACTATAGCGCTTTAGAAGGGGAAGACGGCCAAGTGAAGGTGCCTGGCTCCCTACAAACCAGGAAAAGGGCTCTCAACAGAATATGTCCCTGCTGTCAATATGATCACAGACTTCCAACCCCCAGAGCTGTGAGAAAATAAAATTTATGTTTTCTAAGGCACTGAGGGTATAGTATTTAATTACAGTAGCTCAAGCAAATTTGAACACATTCCCAACTATAAATCACTGGATCATCTGGCATCCAAATATCTTTCAGCTTTCAAGTTACGTAATGTTCTCTGACACGGTGGATATTAGAAAGAAAGAAAGTTCACACAGAAAGAATAAGAAAGCAATAGGAAATGGTCCAACTTGTTAAAAAAAAAAAAAAAAGAAAAACCATTTCGTAAGTTATGTAATACGTAGAGAAACAATTATAAAACATTTTTAAAGATCAACAACAAATCAGAATTCTTTCAATACAATTGCACTACTGTTTTTTGAGGCCATTCTGGGGCAGGGGGACAGATTCTCTTAACTTACTTTCAAAAGTCTTCCATAAACCAGCATTCATGTGGGAAGCAAAGGTAAGGCTACAAAGAAGTTACGATGCATAACAACCTTTTATTAGAAGCTGCTTTACATCTCTTTGAAGAAAGGTAGGTTGTTAAATAAAACTCAGCAATAATTTGTTCTTTGACTGTAGCTGACTTATTTCCCTTGCCATTTAGGATAAAAAGTCACCTGGCCTTTGTTACCACAAAAGTCCTTTCTAAAAACAGAAAGGGAAAAAGTGTTTCTTACTGTAATCTGGATTTATCCTTCCTGGTCTAACAAAACCTACCTCACGGCAATGATTGTTATTGTTTCTATTTTCTAATGCTTCATACCTGGTCAATGAAGAGATTGCAAAATTCTTGCAACAAGACTATCACGCGAGCAGGGGTGTTGTAAAACTTGGAATGACTCCAAATAAGGCAGATGGTATGAAACAATGGGGCGATTAGTGCACAGGTGTGTGGGAATTCTGTCTCCTGGAGACACTGAATGTGTCTCCTCAGAGGCCTCAGGTAAAGTTCCACATCTTGGGCTTCACGGAGAGCTGAAAGGAAAGAGAACTATTGTTCACATGATACACTCTCTTTTTGATAAATTCACTTTACAAGTTCAAGAGAACCAAGTCAAATAACACAGCTGTCTTTAACTGTTGTCATCTTCCGTTTCTGCTACTCATCTACAATTTATACATGAGCAGTCTGCAAGATTTTATACACGTCCATTTGTAACTCAGCCACTCAGGACGGCATTGGTCTAGTTACTCACAGAGCATAAGTAATTGCAGCTGAAAACCCAGGGGGAAACAACCTTAGAGTCTAAAGAGATTTACTCAACCCACGGAAATGCTGTGGGAATAAATCATCTCTGTATCATTGTCATTTTACGGTTGGATTACAAACTTCACCACTAGAATGTTTTCCTTCTCAGTACTGGGCACAAGCACAGTTAAATCATTTATTATGTCATTCTAGCTTCCTACGACAGTAACTGAATCAATGGATAGGAAAATTATCTATTATTAACAAAAATAACTCTGAATAAGTACAGGGATGTAAATATTCTGGAACTAGACAGAGTGACAGTTGTACAACACTGTGCAAGGTCTAAATGTCACTGAACTTACACTGTAAGATGATTTTGTTTTGTGAATTTTACCTCAATACAAAAACTTTCCAAATGTCATAAAATATTAAGAAAAATTAAATATTTTACTACCATTAATGACTGTTTAACCAAATTCTAATTCTCTCTTGATTACAGCTAGTCTTTTCAGTGTACCTTAAGTGGATCGCCATCAGATTTCACTTTGTTCCTGAGGCTACAAATACCTTTAACTGAAAACAGGTTGTATTTATGAAGGTAGGAAATGAAGCTGAATCTTTTTTCTCATGTTATCCAAAAAAATCCTGCTACCTGTATCACTCACCCACATACTACTCTATTTAATGTGTAACCAATTAATCTGTCTACCTAACATAAGATAAAGCTTTGATGAGGAAGAGGAGGTTACAAATTGTTTTCTCTTGAAGATATACTCATGTTTGAAATAAGAGTATTTAATTGTGAAATTCTGCAATTATATCTAATAGGTAAGTGCACTTAAAATGTGCTAAGCATGTCTGGTGATCTCATCAAGCCTCAAGTATGTCTTTGAGAGGGGTCCCCTACCTCTAACTGACCACAGGTTTGAGCCACATGTAATCCCTAAAAACCATTTTTTTTTCTGACTCTTCCACCAGTGGTCATAAAGCTCTGAGCCCTGAGATTTGTTTCTGCAGGAGCTTTGTCTACAGAAATATATTGTTAACTTATAACACTGGGAGAAAAAATGCCAATAGCCCCTACTTACTGAGGGTAAAACTACATACTGTACCCTGGTACCTCATATAATATATATAATATCTCTATCTAATGGTTCTCAATCAGGGGAGATTTTGCCCCCAGGGGACACTGCTCAATGAAGACACTGTTGATTGTCACAACTGGGATGGGGATAGTAGGTAGAAGCTAGGGGTGTTGCTGAACATCCTGTAATGCACAGGATGGCCTGTCATCACAAAGAATTATTGGGCCTAAAATGTGCATAGTAAAAATAATTTCCATTTTCATAAGCAAAAATAGCTACTCGTCCATATTATACCCCTCACCCCCATACCAGGGATTGAATCCAGGTACTTTGCATGGAGTTACATCACTAGCCCTTCTTAAGGCTTTTTATTACTTAAAACTTCAGCCAAATAATTCAATGACAGAATTCAGTAAACACCTTACAATGATAACTCTTAATGTCCATGGTCTTAACTCCTCAATCAAAAGACAGAGACTAGTAGATTGGATCAAAAAACAAAATGCAACATATATTGCTTACAGAAGACACCTCATGCAAAAGGAAGCTTGAAGACTAACAGTGAAAGAATGGAAAATGAGCTCCAAGCAACTGGAGCCCAAAAGCAAGCAGGAATAGCTACCTTATTTTCAGACACAGCAGATTTCATACCAAAACTAGTCATAAGAGATAAAGATGGCCACTACATACTTGTGAAGGGACCAATTCAACAGGAAGTAATAACAATTATAAATATCTATGCACTGAATGTTGGTGTACCCAACATCATAAAACAAAAATTAGCTGACATAAAAGAACAGGTAAACATCAATACAGTCATAGTGGAGAACCTTCAACACTTCACTCTCACAATTACACAGGTCAAAGAGAAAAAAAAATTAACAAAGAAATATCAGAGTTAAACCACATCACTGAGCAAATGGGCTTAACAGATATCTATAGACTGTTTCATCCAATAGCAGAATACAGACAATTCCTTGTTTAATGATCAGATTCTGTTCCTGTGACTAGTTTATTAAATAAATTGGTTGCTAAATGAGGAATTGTACATAGTATGTACATTACAATATTCAAAACAAAAAAATGGTCAAAGGAAACTCCAACTTGATGACTTTGCTTTTATTTGTGTAACTCTTGCATGTAGTGCTGTACTGTGTAACGGAACAAAACTACAGTATTACACTATGAGCAAAAATTACTGTACTGTATAGACAAGGGGAACTGTACCAAAAAAAGACATTGAGACTCTATAAACAAGGTGTATAGAACCTCCAAAACCAAAAAGGATGGGTCATAAGGCCATGCAGCAGTTTCTAAGTCCAAACCGTCTTTTAACAGGAATATCTGTACACATTTTTTTCAGCAGAACACAGAACTTTTTCCAAAACAGACCATATATTAGGCCATAAAACATGCCTAAATAAGTAGGAAATAATTGAAATAATCCCCTGCATACTACTGGATCACAGGATGAAACTAGAAATGGACAGCAAAAGAAACCACATAAATTATACAAACACATGGAGATTAAACAATACATTACCAAATAATTGATAGATCATTGAAGAAGTCAGGGAAGAAATAAAAAACTTCCTAGAATCAAATAACAGTGAAAGCACAGCATGCCAAAACCTATGAACACATTGAAAGAATGGAGCAATCCTAGATAAATAACTTAATGATGTATTACAAGATCCTAGAAAAACAAAAGCATTCCAAATCTGAAAAAAATAAAAGCAAAAAATTATAAAGATCAAAGTGGAAATTAAAGAAATTGAGACTAAAAAAATTACAAAAGGTCAATGAATCAAAGAACTCGTTCTTTGAAGGAACAACAAGACTGATAAACCCTTAGCCGAACTTAACAAAAGGAGGAAAGAAAAGACTAGATCAATGCAATTAGAAATGAAAATGGCAAAATCACAACTGACACCACCAAAATCAAGAAAATTACAAGAAACTACTTCAAAAACCTACATTCCAATAAACTGGAGAACCTAGAATAAATGGAGAAATTTCTAAACATATATGAATTACCAAAATTGAAATATGATATAAAAACTCTGAATAGACCAACAGGCAATTAAATAGAGGCAGAAATAAAAAGTCTACCAACAAGATTAAACCTATGACCCAATGGATTCACCACAGAATTCTAAACTCATTCTTCTAAGCTAGCATTACCCAGATACCAAAATTGGACAAGCAGTTAACAAAAAAGAAAAAACTACAGGCTAATGTCTTTAATGAACATAGATCCAAAAATCCTCAACAAGATATTACAAACATAATGTAACAAATCATTAAAAAGGTCATACATCATGACTGCCTTAATTACTTTTCTCTCGTTGCTAAAACAAAATACCTGACACCCAAATTTAAAGAGGAAAGGTTTATTTAGCTCACAGTTGGTAGAGGCTTCAGTCCATAATCAGCTGGCTACAAGAAAGGGAGGCTTTGCAGAAGAGAACAGTTCATGGCACCCACAAGGTAGCAAAAAGCAACAAGGGAGTGGAGACGAGACTCTTTCTGCCCCTTATATTGTATACAGGCTACCCACCCAAGGGCGGGTGCAGCACTCAGACCCTTAATCCTATCTAGAACTATACCAAACCAATCAGTGGACTGATTTAATAATCATATACCCTTAATCCAGCATCACACTCTAGATTTACCCACCTCTGAAAAAGCCTCATGACTGCATGAGGCTTTGGGGGCACATCTAGACATAAACCATAACAATGACAAAGCTGCCTTCATCCCAAGGATGTAGGGATGGTTCAACATACACAAATCAATAAATGTAACACATCACAAACAGAATCAAGGACAAATATCACATAATCATCTCACTAGACACGGAAAGAGCCTTTGGAAAAAATCCAACATCCATTCATGATAAAAACTCTGAAGAAAATAGGTATAGAAGGACCTTTCCTCAAACTATCAAAAGCCATTTATGACAAATCCACTGCCAAAGTCGTACTAAATGGGGAAAACCTGAAAGTTTTTCCTTTAAAAATCAGGAAGAAGACAAAAATCTCTTACCACTCCTGCTCAGTATAGTACTTGAAACTTTAGCCAGAGCAATCAGACAAGAGAAAGAAAGAGGATACATATAGGAAAGGAAGAAGTCAAACTACTCTTATTTGAAGATAAAATAATTCTCTACATAGAAGACCCAAAACATTCCACCAAGACTCCTAGAACAAATGAATTCAGCAAAGTAGGAGAATACAATATAAACATACAAAAATCAATAATATTCCTGTACACCAACAATGAAACCACCAAGAAAGAAATTAGCATTAAACATTAGCATTAAGCATTCACAATAGCATTAAAAAAATAAACACTTAGGAATCATCCTGAACAAGGAAGTGATATACCTCTACAATGAAAACTATAGATAGTATCCTTTAAAAAGAGATTGAGGATGACATCAGAAAATGGAAAGACAATCCTTGTTTCTGAATAGGCAGAAGTAATGTTCTCAAAATGGCACAGTACCAAGCCTGATACACAGATTTAATGCAATCCCAATCAAATTCTCATAACATTCTTCATAGAACTAGAAAAAACAATCGTAAAATTTATATGGAACCATTAGAGACCCAGAATAGCAAAAGTAATCCTGAGCACAAGAGCAAAGCAGAAAGCATCAGAATCCTGGATTTCAAGTTATATTATAAAGCTATATTACGAAAACAGCATGGTAATGGCTCACAGACAGACATATAGATCAATGGAACAGAACAGAATACGCAGAAACAACCCCAGACACATTCAGCCATCTGAACTTTTAAAGGATCCAACAACATATGCTGGAGAAAAGATAACCTCTTTCACAAATGGTGCTGCGAAAACTGGCTATTCATGTGCAGCAGAATGAATCTAGACACATCTCTCACCCTGTACTATCACCACAATCTCAAATAGCAAAATACGCTAGCAAGTTTGTGAGGAAAAAGGAACATTTCTACATTCATGGTGGGAATGGAAACTAGCACGAGCATTACAGAAATAAGTATGGTGATTCCTCAAAAACTAAAAATATAAATTCCATTTCACCCAGCTATACATCTTCTGAGTATCTTTCCAAAGGAGTTAAAGATACATTACAGTGATACATGCCTACCCAAGTTTACCCACGTTTATAACACCACAACTCACAATAGCTAAATTTTGGAAATGGCTTGTACGTCCACCAACAGATGATTGGATTAACAAAATGTGGTATAGATGCACAATGGAGTACTACTCTGCCATAAATGACAAATGTAGTCAATTGTAGGAAACTGGATACACCTGAGTTGATAACGTTAAGCAAAATAAATTAGACCC
Organism: Erethizon dorsatum; assembly: GCA_028451465.1. Classification (NCBI taxonomy): domain Eukaryota; kingdom Metazoa; phylum Chordata; class Mammalia; order Rodentia; family Erethizontidae; genus Erethizon; species Erethizon dorsatum. Next base: position 84,120,648 of record CM051835.1, read on the forward strand.
AGAAAGTTAAATATTGCATAGTTTCTCTTACATAAGAAACCCAACCTATGAATAATTTAAAGAGCAAAATAAGACAACAGGAAACATGGAGGGAGACCTTTTGCAGATGGTAAGGAGATCTAGGGATGGAGGGAGAAAGGAGGAAGGAAAGGGGAAATAAAAAGAACTAAGATGTAATATGTACATGTACTAACTTCCCATGATGAATGTATTTATTATATATCACAAACATGTACTAATAAAACAGCATAAATAAGTAAATTTCATTATAGCCAGGTGTGGTGGTGCATGTTTGTAATCCCAAGCCTATGGAAGGCTGAGGCGGGATGATCCCAAGTTGGAGCCCAGCCTTGGCAATTTAGTGACTAAGGAGGATCCTATCTCAACAAAACACAACACTTCACTATCATGAATATCCACATTTACTCAAACATGGACAAAGAAACAGAAATCAGGAAACTGAGAAGAATTATTATCTTCAGGAGTCAAACTAGATAGTGAGAAGAGAATAGCAAACAGATTTTTAACTGGATACCTTTTTATAATTCCTCCATTCCACAGGTTTAATCCTCATCATAATGTCAATGATAATTCTGAGTGCTTGTAAGCTAAGTCACTGGTGAAGATCAAGCACATTCAGAGATTCCCACTGGTGAATAACCTGACTAATCACAGCCCAAGTGCTGAATGGAAAACCCCTACTGAACCCTTTCATTTACCCTGTTAAATACTGAAGGTCTTACACACATATATTCCAATTAAACCTCAACCTGGGATCATTTGGGTAGGCACCCACAATATAAGAGACAAACTAAAGAGTTTAGTACTGTATAGCTACAGAATAATACACAAGGAGTGAATTTACAATGAGATTGCACCAAGTGCAATCTTTTCATGCTCAGGTGGGAGGGTAGAGGCTGGGGCAGACGGGTGAGGTCAAATCATGAGCACTTCATGGCACTGATACCAGGCTGAGGGGACATCCTCTTACCGTCTTCCACAACCAGGAAAATGTTCTTTAAAGTAGGAAAATAGCTGCTCTGTTTACTTTTCAGGATCTTAACCATCTTGAGGACAACAGGAGCTTGAAGCTAAATTAAAAGGGGAAAACCTTTATTAAATATGAACTAGATCATTAAATACTAAATGAATTCTGTAAGAAAATATGAATCATATCCCACTCACACACTATATGAAAAGGATTTAATACTCAAACGCATATCTGGTTTCAAGCTGAAAGCAATTTTTTTTGTTAGCTTATATTTTATTTTGTGTTTAGAGTTTACATATTATCTATGTAATCTACTAGTTATTCCACATAAAATTTCTTGATCTGTTTCAGATCTCCAGGAGACATGTGAATGAATGCCTCAGCTTTTGGAACATTACAGTAAGTAACTCAATGGCAAATACCTGGCAGAGGAACCAAAGTTCTTGCAAAGCTGTATCTCCACTAAGCAAGACCCTATTCCTTCCTTCCTAATTAAATCCACTAGATTTAACTAATCTTAACACTCTTCAACATTTTCCCAGGGAACCACTTTTTCTACTTCCAAAAAATATCTATTGTCTCAAGTGCTGTCAAAATGTTCTCATAAAGGCAAAATTACTTTTCATCTCCCATTAATTTAAAAAATGCACACCACATATACAGCATTTGGAGTAAGAACAGACTATTAATTCATACAAAGACCATATAAAACCTTTAAAACTATAGAAACCACTGCTCAGGAGACCTAAGTCTACCATTGACCTTGCTTATTGAAATTACAATTGCCAGGGGTCTCACTTACTTGATCATAAGTGCATGACAGATTCTCTCTCCTCATCATCCAGAAATCCAGCTCGGTTTGAGGAGTCAGGTGAAGACCATTCAGCAAAGGCTGTGCTGAATCTCTCTCTACAATTTCTTGGATTTGGTGTGACCATTTGATAACCACAGATTCAATTTCATGGAGTAGTCTTCTCTCATTTGAGGGTAGCCTGCAAATATTGAAATGATTAATAAAATAATTTGAAGATGATTATTTTATCCAAATAGAGATAAGACATGGATTTTAATACTTTATGCACATATAAACTAATTTTCTAAATATAAATTCTTCAAAATCCAGTATTTTGACTTATAATTTTATTCTGTATTCAGCATGCCTCTACTGTTATAAAACATTGTTTAGCAAAGAACATCATATTCTCAAAAACCATTTCACTAAAGGAATATTGTTGTTGAGATCATGGTGACTGTTAAAATTTCCCTTTAGACAGTATGCTTTGAGACAGGTGTGGTGGTGCATGCCTGTAATCCCAGCACTCTGGGGGTTGAGACAAGAAGATCACCATGAGTTTAAGGCCAGCCTGGGGTACACAGCGAGTTCAAGACCAGCCTGAACTACATAGTGATATCCTGTCTCAAAAAAATAAATAAAAAGTATGCTTTGAAAGGAAATACACATTTTTAACTTTAATATAGCTATAATTCTTTATTGATAGTTTGCTAAGGCTGTGATATTAAACAGATAAGCTGGCCCTCCATTTTCATGTATTGTATATACCACATCATTACCTACTTGGTCTGTGAGTAATTCTGATCCAGGTCAATATTTTCTGCAATAGTAGGAATGGGGAGAAGTGTTCTTCTAGACATTTTGCCCCTAAATATATGCATCTTATTTTTCATGATTTCTGTATGACGTTCCATATCTTGTGAAGTAAAATATGACAAAGACTTATGGTTGTTCTTATTAGAAAGAATTGGCACTAGTATCTAAAGAAAGAAAAATGTTTTTAAAATTAGTTAATTTACAATGTGCTCCTTCAGATTGTCTTGCTGTACATAATTGGCAACAAAACCACTCAATTTCATAAATATCCTACAATACTAAGTCTACAAAGGCACAGTCAGTGACCCATTTAGACCTAATCGATTAGACATAAGTTCTTTCAAAGTGGAAGTACAATACTGTTTGTTCGTTCATTTACCTATTTACCAAACACTTGTGGAGGCTCTCAGTAACTCAAACACTGCATGAAACAAGTAAACTCATATTAGTAAACTGCTTTCTTAATTGCAAACTGAGCATGTTAGGAAGCATATTTAAAAAATCTTTAGGAATCACATAGAGGCTAGGAGTAAATCTCATAAAGCCCTGGGTGGCACCGTGGTGGATTAAAGTTTGGATGGTCAGCAAGAAGTTTATTCTGTTCAAACACATGGGCTTGTTCAGAGATCCTTTTCCCTAATTAAAAGGAACATCAATGAAACCAGGTACCTATGTGAAAACTCTTAAAAAGCGTATTTTGCATTCCCAGAGCCTAGCATATATTACATAAGAGAATGTTGAGTCACTCAGGTTGGTCACTTTTTGCTTTCCTACACCTTTCCAATATCCACTTTAAACATTTTTCATTTTTCTGATATAATCTGTCCAGGCTATCAGCACTACACTATAAAATTTCAATGAGCTAAAATGTTCAGAAAATAGTTAATTCTACCTTTTAAATGTTTATATTGACAATACAGTTTCAGCATCCCTTATCTAAAATCCTTCAGACCCGAAGTGTTTCTGATTTTAGATTTTAAGAAATTTTTTGAATATTTGCATAGGCATAATGAGATATCTCATTATGGGATTGGCATATACATGTAAACATGAAATTCATTATGTTTCATATAAACTTTATACACATGGCTTGAAGTTAATTTTATACAATATTTTTTAGCTACACATTAAACAAAGTTTCCTGGTGTAGAATTTTCCCCTTGGTACTCATGCATTTGGCTTAGCCCTGGGTTGGATCACCAGGGCTGAGGGGGTAGGGTGGGGAGGTGGTGAGGGAGCAAGGGAGCACGCAGGAGCGAGCTAGGGTTTGTAGTTCTAGTTCAGTGGTACAGAGTTTGTGGGACACTTTTTCTGGTACACTTTGGTACTGTTTGTGGTACACTTGTGGAACATTGCCCAGCAGCACAAAAACAAACCAATGTGCATCAATAATGGCACACTGCACGTGTCCTCCTCATTCACTTGTTGCAATCAATTTACTGTTTTAAAAATGGATATCCATTCAGGTTAATTCATCTTGACTGTGTGCATTTAAACTGCCCAATAGCAACCATTGTATGTATTTGTTTCTACTTATTTGCCAATTACCCCATTTGATATTAAGATTATTTTTTGCTATTATAAGCAATGTTTTGATAAATGATATATACATATTTCCTTCCATTCAATTTCCTTGTCCTATGTGTGAGGTCTTAGTGTTTACTTATTTAGGGGAGGAATGTTGAAAGTTCAAACACCCAAATTTGTATTTGAGCTTTAACAGTATTAAAATGGTGCATATCATATATATATATTTTTTTTTTTTAATTGTATAATCACTTTTCTGTTGCTGGGAAAAAAATATCCAACACTTGACTTAAAGGACGAGAGGTTTATCTGGCACACAGTTTGGGGAATTCAGTCCATAGTGTGAGAAATAGGCTCTGTCTTTTCTGTCAAAGCAGAAGGCCAAAGGAACTCCATTTCGGGTTTAAATGACGTGGCTCTTTACTCACTATCCTCCAACCCCTCTGTTAATTTCCTGAGCTCCAAGAAATGGCGACCATGTACCTTTTCCCAGAACACGGCCCAGCCAGTTTCCAAAACAAAGAACCAAGAATTTTGCATTCCAAACCCCATGTTCCCCGCTCTCTAACTTACTCAACAACGCACTCCCTACCCTCCTGCCACTTGAGTTAGTCATTGTAAGCCTTTGGATTTAGTCAATTAATTTAAAGATTGGCTGCTTCTCCTGTGTTAGAGATAAAAGGGGCAACCCTCCTTTGTCCTGCACTCCTGCTACTCCATAACTGCGCCCTTCTGTAGAAGTAAAAGTAAAATGCCTTGTCGAGACCCTTGCATCGTGTCTCAGTGCATTCTTTCCAGCACCAACAATTTGAACGTAGGGGCTTATTTCCAACAATGCGCAGCTGGCTCCAAGGCAGAAAAAGTATGGTGGAAGGGCATGGAGAAGGAAAGCTGCTCGCCTCATGACAGCCAGGAAGCAGAGAGTGAAGGCAGGAGTCTGGGGAAAGAATACTACATTCCAGGTCACACCCTTAGTGACCCACCTCCTTCAACCAGGCCCCATCTAGTAACATCGCATTCACCTATGAACTCACCAGTGGATCGGTCTACTGATGAGTACAGCACCTCTACAATCCAATCAACTTCCCAAAGCCCCACCTCTGCACACGTGAAACTTTGGAGGGATATTTTATTTTATTTTATTTATTTTTTGGTAGCGGAAATCGAACTCATGACCTCGCGCTTGCCAGGCAGGCACTGTGCCGCTGAGCTATATCCCCGGCAGGAGGCATATTTTAGATCTAAATCATAAAAATAATTTCAAAAGCCTTGATAGTGGCTAGGGGAATTTTGTTGCTAAAATAATGCCAAAGATGAGAAAAATAATGCAGCATTTCCAATAATCAATCCTCTGCCCCCAAAATGATAAAAGTGAGCCACACTGTGGAAGTAATTCCATATTTGTAAAAATAATACAGGGCCGGTGAGATGGCTCAGCGGCTTAAGCACCTGCCCGGCAAGCGCAAGGGCCCGAGTTCGACTCCCGGAACCCACATACGAAAAAGGGGCCGGTGATATCGCTCAGCGGCACGGGCGCCTGCTGGCGCGCGAGGTCCTGAGGTCGACCCCCCGGTACCCACAACAAAACAAAACAAAAAAATACATGTTTGCACGTTGCAGTGACATGAAACTTGCAAAAAGTACATATAAACAAAATATTCAGTATCATGTATATTTTTCCAAAATGTTGCCAAATTATGCTATAACTTCAAACCTATTTTTCCTGCCATTCTTGATACCTCTGCTGGATTTATTAACTCAAAAGTATAAACATACATCTACCTTTGTATTAGGTAATCAGCCTAATAGGTGACAGGACCTATGTCTTTTGCAAAATAAATTAAATGTGTGCTGTTTTAAAAAATTACTTTTCTTGGGCCGGTGATATGGCTCAGCAGCACAAGCGCCTGCCTGGCAAGTACGAGGTCCTGAGGTCGACTCCCGGTAGCCACATTAAAAAAAAAAATTACTTTTCTTGACTGAGTTGGTGTGAGCTGTTTTTCTACTATATAAATTGTTTTGCAAGGGTCTCACTTACCTCATCCTGGTCTCCAGCCTGTAAAAACCCCTACTCTCCTGGAGGGAGCCTTCACTGAAAGAGCTGTTTGACCCAGAATTCAAGGGCATTAAAGGAGTTAGCTGAAGGGATTTCAAGGAAGAGGAGAAAATTCTGGGGCACGTACAGTATATGGCTGAGGCACTTAAGGAAAAAGGCCATCAGTTAATAAGAGTTTAGAGAAGTAATGGAGAAACCAGATCACAGAGAGTTTGGACTACTGTCTTCATCCTAGCTGGCTCAGAGCTCTGGGTGGGGCCTGAGATCCCATATTTCTAACCCGTTTACAGGTAATGCTGATACACTAATTCCCAGTGAGTAACAAAGCCACGCCTTGACCAATGTAAGCACTTAGACCCTCCTTTGGAGTGAAACAGAAACCTAGGCAGGGTCTGAGGAGGGATGCAGTCTGGGTTAGGTTCAGCAAGGATCACCCCATTGCTGTGCTGGGTATAGGTTGTGGATGGCAGCTACAAGAGAAGCAGGGCCAATGCAGCAACAGAGAGAACAGGGAGGAAGGAGTGGAGGGAAGAAGGGAACTGATCCTGGAAATGTTCTGGAGGTAGAACCCACACAATTTCTTCACAGAACAGATATAACTTGTGAGGCACAGGAAAGAGTCAAGGATGACTGTGAGGTTTTCTGGCTTGAGCATCTGAAAGGATGGAATTCACATCTACCAACCTAGTGATGACCACAAATAACACCAGGAAGGGAAGGCTGGCAAAGGCCAGAAGTTCAAATTTGATCTGTAGTGTCAATTACTCAGCAAGTGGAAATATCAGGAAGGCATGTGACTCTCCAAGTTTGGAGTTCGGAAGAGTGGTCTTGGCTGGAGTCCCCAGCACATCATCTTACACCACTGCTGCCATGGCTTGTGTCTAGATGTCCCCCACAAAGCCTCATGCAGTCACGGGTGGGGGGCTTTTCAGAGATGGCTGGATCTGGGGTGTGTGATGCTGGGATTAAGACTGTGTGATTACTAAATTAGTCCACTGATTAGTTTGGCATAGTTCTGGGTGTGGATAATGGGAAGGATCACCCTGGCTGGGTAGCCTGGAAGGGATAAAAGGAAGAGGGCAGGCTGCTTTGCTGCTTGTCTGCTGCCTCCTGCCTGCTCTGCGATGCCCCTCTGCCATGCCACCCTGCCTTGCAGCCAGCCGGTTACAGATTGAAACTTCTACAAACTGTGAGCCAAAATAAACCTCTCCTTCTTTAACTTTGGATGTCGGGTGTTTTGTCTTAGAAAAGAGAAAAGTAAGACAACTGCCAGTCAGCCACTTATGTAAGCTATAGTTGGTACCAAGCCATGACGACACTTGGAAACTCTTTTTATGTGGGTACTGGGAGTCGACCTCAGGACCTCGTGCTTGCCAGGCACGTGCTTATACCGCTGAGCCATCTCACCGGCCCAGAAACTTTTAACCTAAACCTATAGTCATGCCTTATAGCTTCATTAATATCAAATGTAAGCTTTGCCCATAAGTAAACCCAAGTAACATTACATATGTGAGGTCCTGTTTTTCCTGCCCAATACTCATAACAGACTCTTCCAAACTACTTAAATTCTGAACATTTCTTGCCATTTATAGATGTACTCATTGAGAATTTACTATCATTTAAACCTTTCTTTAAATGCTATATAGAGAATTATACCTAGATTAATTCAGAGAAAGATCAGAGAAATTTAAATTTTTTTATCTTCTTTTAGCCAAAACAGATGGTAGAGTAAGAATCCCAATGAAAAGTGTAGGCCTGTCCTGCCAAGACCCAGTTGATGACAATCTATATTCAACTAATTACCAGAAGTCAACAGATTTGGTCCAATAAAAATATCTTGACCACCTGCTACACACAAAAAAACTGTTCCAGGTACTATACATAGAAACTTCTCTCTGTACCATCTCCCTGAAATCAGCTAAAACCCAATAAGAGGAGGAAAACCCAAGCAAAGTCCTGGAGCTAGGAGTAAGAAACTTGGTTAGGGTGAAGATAACAACAAAATACCTCCTTTTAAAAAGATAACAGAGGAGACTCAGGAAGAAGAGTGAAAGACAGACTGGTAAATCATAAACATGGCTTTGGTAGGACTGCACGGATTACTGAGGTCTGATTGAGCAATCAGAATTTAGGAACTGACCTTGTGGACAGCTACCCAACCCAGCAGTTCCGAATGCTTGCTACACATCAGAATCACCCGGGAAGCTTGAACAACTACTGACACCCAGCCTGCTCCCAGACATTGAGTTCATTGATATGAGGCCTGGCCTGGGCTTGGTAGTTAGAAACTTCCCCCGGGGGTTCGAACTTCTAGCAAAGTTTGAAAACTACTACCCCAGTTCTAGGGAATTGGATCACTTGGTACATTCCTCAGTGATGGGCTGTGAACAAAGAGCATCTGGTTAGAAATGGAGAATCTCGGGCTCCACTCCAGGCTGACTCGGTCTCCTTTTAATGAAATTCTCAGGTGGTCCTTATGCACATTAATGTGCCCATGGCTTTGGTTTAGACAGTGATTCTCTGATTTAAAGGAGTGTGTCAGCTTTGTGTTATTCTGAAAAAATACCCTTAAAGGAGGACAGGTTGATTTGGGCTCACAGTTTCAGAGGTTTCAGTCCAAGGTTAGTTGGCAACTGTCACTTTTGAGCCTGTCAAAAGGCATGAGGCATGAGGCAATACACCATTGCAGTCACGGGAGGCCAAGGCAGCTGTTCAGCTCATGTAGGCCAGGAAGCAGATATAAAGGGGCTGGGTCCTCCTGTTCCCCGAAAGGGTCCACCTCAAGGACTTGACTTCCTTCTGCTAGGCTCCACTGATTCTCCACATCACCAAGCTGAGGACACCAAGCCTTAAATGCATGAGCCTTTGGGGGGACATTCCAGATCCTAACAATAGCAAAGGGGAATGGAACTTTAAGACAAATATTCCTAACAATTTCCATCATGTTTTCCCATTATCTGGCATAAGTGAAACTAAGTTCTTAACTGTTAGTATTTCTTGTTTTTTGTTTTTATACGCGGGTACTGGAAGTCGAACTCAGGACCTTGTGCTTGCCAGGCAGGTGCTTATACCGCTGAGCTATATCACCTGCCCAACTGTTAGTTGCTAAAGGAATCTGAAAAATGAAAAATACCCATTTCCAAGCTACAAACTTGTCCCATTCTGAATGTGAAGTTTAAAACCTGAAACTAAGTACATGAACCTCATCAGTTCAAGCTGGTTTCTCTTTCCTCCCATTATTTTGGAAGGAAGAAGGGAAGGGAGGGAGGAACAGAGGAAAGATCTGACAAGTTCCCACCTTCTGAATATCAGGTGTCACTATCAGCTCATATTGGAAAGTCTAAATGTGGTCACTCTCCATACACACAGCTAATGACAATGCGGGCTTCTACACACTCCTTAAGCAGCCAGCGTTGTCCCACATAATTCCAAGAGCCATGGAGATCTACAAAAGATTCAAATGCTAAAGAAAGACTAGTACCTCATCTAGGAAAGCAGTCACGTGTCCAAGAGATGATGCAGGTAACTCTTCAAATAACACCTTTTGAGGGAAATTATTTACTCCACCGCTTTCAGTAATCATCTTGGCAACATAAACAAGTTTATGTTTTGCATCCCTTGGAATCTGAAACAAGAGCAAGATAATTAGTTCAAGTTCACTACATGGTTTCCTTAACAAGCAAGCTTTGCTCAATATACCTTGTAGCCAGATTGCTAACAGAAGAAAGAACCTGGCATCCTGCCCACCTTTACAAACAAGGTGGTTCTCCCGTTGTCCCTATCCTGCTGTGTATACAGCTGCCTTTGTTCTTTTATAATGCTAATGTCACGGCATTATCAGTGCTGAAACCATTGCCCTGATACACCTCAAGAATCTCAGTTAAGGGCTGGTTATACAGCTCAGCGGCACAAGAGCCTGCCTGGCAAGTGCGAGGTCCTGAGTTCGGTTACCGGTACCCACATAAAAACAAAACAAAAAAACAAACAAAAAAACCTCAGTTAAAAACAAATGATGATGTAGAATGTTTCAATCTTAAAAAAAAAAGTTTAAGTATTATTCTCTTGTTTGGAAATAAGCCAAACTGACACAAAACAGGGTGCTAGAGGTTAATTCGTATTTTCATCTTCAAGGCAAAAAATAGAAGGGTTTAACGAAGATATTCGAATATTTCCACAACTACTGAATTATTTCTGTACATATTATTTTGACAATACTAGAGTGTTCTATTATATGGCAAATTAAAAAAAAGTCACAATTAGTAGTTCCAAAACAAAGATTTGCAAAACTGAGAAAACACAGGCAACCTTCCTGTTACACTCTGTTCTGATATCCCACTTCCCAGCTATATATATAACGGCCACATCTTGGAGGATGTTTTACGTTACCCTGAGGGGCAGCACTCCTAAAGACCCGAAATCTTTCTCCAAATTCTTCACACATGAAAAATGCGAAATATAAATGCTGCCCTTGCGGGTGGCATGATAAACTTTTAGACAAGCAATCTAAATTCAAAAAGAAAAAAGGAAAGACAGAAAAGAGAGGGATTAAAGAAAAAGATGAAGGACCCCCCCACACACCATAGGCTGCTCCTGTTTAAGGACCCAATATTTCTCCTCAGAATGAAGTGTGGTTGACAGGTGGAGAGTATATAAGTTATATGGACTCTGTCAAACACCAAAAAAAAAAAAAAAAAATTTTAAAGGATAGGACTCAAACCCGATGTGATGGTGCATGCCTGTTAATTCCAGCACTTTGGGAGGTTGACGCAGGAGGATCCGAAGTTCAAGCCCAACCTAGGGAACTTTGCGAGACACTATCTCAATATTTTAAAAAGAGGCTGGGGATGTTGCTCAGTGCGAAGGCCCTGGGTTCAACCTCCAGTACTAGGGGGACCAGGGAAGATGTGACTCCCGAGTGGTCCGTGAGTGACCGAAACGGAAGTTATCTGGCACAGAAAACCTACCCTGCATCTAACGCCCAGGCAGCTGAAGGAAGCGCTGGTTTTCCCTCACCGTCCTGGTTCCACAAGCGCATAGGGATTCTCGGGCATTAAAGAGGCAGCCTTTGCAGAAAACCAACCCACAGCTGTGCGACTGCAAAGTGGGTACACGTGAGAGGAGAGGGCTCCACGGGATCCTGGCTACCACCTCAACTGAGTACTTCGCGCGTCCCAGAGAGTGTCCCGAGGACCGGAGAAGGCCACCGCGGTCCCCTCGCTCCTCGCTCCTTACCTCCCGGGAGGCCGCCAGCTGCCCCGGGCCCACGACGCTGAACACCAGGCGGGCGGGGCTGCTGCGCTCCAGAAACTCGCCCAGGACCTGCCGGTTGTCCTCGCTTTCTAAGTACCGACTCCACGTCTCCTCCCGGATCCCCAGCATCCGCTGCAGGCGGCCGCCGAGGAAGCGCACCCGCGCGTCTCCAGCGAAGCTCCGTGCTCTGCGCGCCGCCGCCGCCGCCTCGTCCTCCTCCTCGTCCTCGTCCTCCTCCAGGCCGGCCCCCGGGGTTAGGCGCAGAGTGGGGACGTCCCGGGAGCCTAGCGCCTCGGAGGTTGCCATCCTGGCTGCCATCGGGTACGTCCGAGGCGACGCGGAGCCGATCTGCTCCTTGCGCCAGCCCCGAGGGGCGAGAACACCGGGACCCGCGCTCCCCTGCCGCCCACCCTCCTCCGCGACGCCGATCCTCGCCCCACCTGCGGCTAATTGACTACCGCGGGGCCAGCCCTGCGAGCTGAGGCCGAGGGGGACAGGCAGCGCGTCCGTTTCCCGGGGGACGCGTCCCCGCCCCGCCCCCGGCCGCTGGGCGGAGTGAGGGGCGCGGCTGCCCCGGCAGGCTTGTGCCACTCAGTGGGTTCAACCCGCCGCTCATTTTCCTGAGGCTCCCAGTGACCGCCCAGTCCTGGCTAGCTGCTCTCGGTGAACCTTCGCGTGGAGCTCTATGTTAAATCCTTTATTTTGATTAGTCCATATAATCCCTAGAAAGCCAAGGCTCTGACTGGTTAGTCTTTAATTTATGGGCAAGGGACTGAGCCACAAAGTAAAGTAACAAGAAAATGGTGGAACTCATTTGAAGTTGAGGGCTTTTATTCCCTTTGCTCAAGATTGCCCAAGTATTACCAGAAAAGAGCCAACCCTCAGTTCAGCTTTCTGAGTTGTGAAAATCCAAGATCGATGTATTCCAAGTTCTGATTCCCATCCTCAACCCAACGCTGGAATGTTAACCCACCCCCCAAAAAAAGAATGCATAGCACTCTTGAAAATTCCAGTGTCCTGAAAAATCTGTAGAATTATTCAAGAATAAAAGTTTAAGGGAGAAAAGCTTTAGATTGAAGTCTTTATGATACTGAAATGAGAGACCATTGGTTGGCATTTATTGAGACTGTTGATGAAAGTCCCATTATTAAAGTAGCCGGAATTTGGGGGGGGGTTCAACTAAAATTTTTGTAGTCGTTTTTCTTTGTTAATTGCTCAAGTTAAGTACTTCAGTCCTAAAACCCTCCCATAGGAGCTGCTGAAGGGGTGTTGACCTCAGTAGTCCATACAACAACTTATTGCTGATGTGTATATTTGTAACAAGTTTTGGGACTTAAAAATTTTTTTCAGGGTATTAATGGTCTCTCATAGGTATCTAAGTTTTCTAGTTATATGAGCAGAATCTTGAAATAGCATAGACCCTGGGAAGTCTTTATAATGAGTTCAAGGCTCTCAAACCTGTTTTGTTTAGTCCAGTGGCTAGTACGGAAGCCAGCAATGAGTTCTTAGTCTCTTCTCTCAGCCCTGTATTCCAGTTTTGCATCCTCTGGTCCAAAGAAGTAGGAATTCTGTAAATAACTGAATTAAGTGGGAAGTCAATACCCACTTTCATATGCAACAGGAAAAAATTAAATAGTGCTAATATTAAAACACAATTTTCAAAAAGTTAAATATGTAACTCAAAATACAGAATAAACACATGTCAAAGGTGTACTCAACTCATTAAGGAGAAAATCAACAATAGTGAAGTTGGTTCTACTGGAGAGAGAATGCGGGAGTAAGATTGCTAGGTTGGATACAATATTCATTACTGTCTTACTGGACAACATAATCAGTACTGAAGAAGTATAGAAAAGAAGTGTTCTGCTGCGTGAGTGTGGGCAAATTAAAGTAGGAAAACAAGTATATTCTGTAAGAGGACAGGGCAGGCTGGTGAAAGGCTCACTGCAGCCATGAGCTTAATGGCCACCATCTTTTATAGCCTCATTCTGATGTCAGCGCTAGTTCATCCCATGAAAAACCTGATTGATCTCGTGCCTGAGGACTGGTATTAGGTGCAGGACTTGGCTTGATCTCATGCTAGAAGCATTAAAGACATCATTCTCTGATTTATGTGTTACATGCAGCACTCAGAAGCTTGTTCTGTACACATGCCCTGAATTCCACAATTAACAGACCTCCATGGTTAACAGGTCGTGCCCTAGTCTCCTGCCTCACTTCCCCTAAGAGAAATAAATCCCCATAATTCTTTATGAGTTGCTGAGGGAGTCAAGGTCTCCATCTTCATACAACTACTTCCTGCTGAAAGGGACTGTAGGCCTTCCCTACTAGGGATTATGTACTCTGTCACTACCTTAGGATGATATGGCTCACCAGGCGGGCTGAGGAAAACCTGTCAGAAGACAATGAGAGAGGAGTTAGTGTCTGTATGTGAAGCACTGTTGAGCTGCCTCTTCCTCTACCGGAAGAGAGCTTGATGAACCTGTCAGAAGCCTGAGAAGCAAAGGGGGATAGTAGATAGGCTACCAGTGCCCATATAGTGACTCTACTTATCTGTACTCAAACCAGAACTGCAGTCTTGCTCTTGGAAGAGGAGCCTCAGGTCTTCCAGAGTTCACAGGAGTAGAGTCTTAGTCCTGTGAAAATTCGACTGACCATTTCCCATGTAGGGTTTTTATAGCTTGTCACTGTGTCTCTTGAGGAAGGACCAGAATGGTTCCTCAGGAATTGGAAATAAGGTTAGGGCCTCGAGGGGCTGCAGAGCTGCCCTTCCTGCCTTCCTGTCAAACTTTTGCTTTCCTAAAGAGACTTTAAATCATGTTTCTTTGGTGTTTTTTTGCAATGAATGACAGTGACCTGCCTGGGAAGATAGACTACCTATAGGAGTTATAGTTTGCAAGTCTATTTATTTTCCAGATTGTTATGTGGGTGTGTAACATATGACTTTCAAACTGACATGTTAGGATAGGTGTAAAGAAGCTCTGACTAGGGGTCATCTCAACCTCAATAATAGCTGTAGATGTAGAGGAGGGTTTTCTAGAGAAGGAAGTTAAAACAGAGCAATTGACTATGTTTACTCAAGATGTCCAGGGTCACCTGAGGTTTCTAGATGTCTGTGGACAAGGGCATTGTAGGCTGCCCCAGGCCACTTCAGTCCTCTTTTTCAGAGTGAGAAGTAAGAGTTTTGGCTCTGGGAATGGGGACAGTTAATCCTCCAGTGCCATGAATCAGGCACATCAGCTGCCTGCCACAGGGAGCAGGGCCCAGGCAGTGGGTTGGTACAGTCATGTGCCCAGTGTCCAGTTTTCTTACATTCAAAGCAGACCGTGATTAGCCCTGAGTTTTCCCTTGGATGACGTAGGTGTGTTTAAAGGATTGTCAATTGTGACAGCTATAATTTTGGCCTGCCTTTTTTCATCTCACCTGGGTCATGATGGTTGAACACAAAAAAGGCCATGTCCATCAGTTGAGTCAGGCATCTGGGGACCCATCTGAAATTTTGTAATTTGTGCCGAATATGTGGGGCTGATTGACAAATGAAATGATGTCCCAGCAGTGCCTGTCCTTCCCTGAAAGATGGATCTAAATTTATATATTTACAAAAGGTTTCTACTAATTGGCTATGAAAGACAGCTGGATTTTCCTCTTTACCCTGTATGACCCCTCTCACCTTGTCATAATTAACAGATTTCTTAATGCATCTTTTCATTTCCACATAAGACATGCCCATGTTGGGCATGACTTTTCATTTTATGTTAGACATCATTTTTAGTCCATTGCTAGTATTACAGTCCCAGTTAGGCTCTGTTGGATAACAACTTCTCTGGGTTGGTTTCCTTGTCTTATAATATATTGTTCTACGTAGCTCCCAGATTCCTCTAAGATTCTCTGTTTTTCATCTGTGGTACAGCAAATGGCCAAGATGAATTGAACATCTTGCCACAATAGGTCAAAAGCAAGGGTCAAAGTTTCAAAGCCATCTGCAGACCTACTAGGATATTCTGAAAGTTGGCCTAGCCATTCTTTGCATTGTTGGATATCTTCCACTGAAAAAGGCACCTGGACTCAAGTAGTCCCCTCTGCTCCTGGGACCTTTCTCAGGGGCAGGATGAGTTGAGTTAGAGGAGTAGAAATCTCCACTCCTATGTCCTGCAAGGCTTAAAACTGTCTGAGGAGCATGATGAGGGGCCTGGGAACACTGGGTCCCTCTGGGGCTCTAGGCTCTGGTGGAATTCTTGAGTCACTTGAAGGGGATTGTTTCACTGGCCTGAGGATTATAAGGAGGAGGTTGAGGAGAGGTGAGGTTTGCTCTGCAGCAATAATTTGGGAATAGTAGATGCTACGCCACACCAAAGTGGTGTTCTGAGAAGTAATTCAGTTTAAATATATGAAAAAACAACTATTTAGGCCAAATCCCTGGAACTTGACAAGCATTATAACAGATTTATTATTAGGTAAAGGAGAACGCTATTGTTTATATATAGATGTCTCCCCAAAGCCTCATGCATTCATGGTGGAGTTTGGAGGAGGTGATTGGATCATGGGTGTGTGATACTTATCAAAAGATTAGGCCACTAATGAATTTATAGCTAAGGGTGATGTTGAGAGGTGAAGCCTGGTCAGAGGTGAGTCACTTGGTGCGTGGCCTGGAAGGGTGTATCTCCCTCCATTCTCCCTTGATCACTCTCTGCTTCCCAATACTATGCCATGCTCTCTGGTATGCCCCTCTGCCATGCTGCCCTGCCTTGGAGCCAGCCAACTAGGGACTGAAACCTCTACAAAATAAACTCCTCTTAGAGTTGCAGGTGTCAGGTATTGTGTCTCAGTGATTAAAAAAGCAACTAAGACAGAGAAATATGAGAAATTAAACAAGCAAAGACATAGTATGTTTATTCTATCAGATAGTGATAAGTTCTAAGAATAAAAGTTAATGAGAGTGAGACAGGCATGATGGTGTACACCTGTAATCCCAGCACTTTGGGGGCTGAGGAAGGAAGTTGGCAAATTCAAGCTCAGACTGGGCAATTTGGCAATTTAACGAGAACTTTGAAGGAGAGTAAAGGGTTGAGGGTGTGAGCATGAGCCATGGATTCTGGAAGAAGGATGTTCCAGGAGGAAGGAAAATCAGGTAGATTTCCAAAGAGGGAGCTTGGTTTTTGGCAAAACACCAAGGAGGCCAGTGACAGGACTAATATTAGGACAGTAGGACAAAGAAGAAACGTTGGGGTCAGGGTGGGGGGAGGTCGTGAAGGGCTGTGGTAATAGCTGGGATTTTTCTTAAAACAAGGATGTGGCAGAAACTGCTACTGTCCCCAGGGTCTGCTCACCATTCTTCCTCTTGGTAATAGAGCACCCACCCCATCCCAATTTTTAATGGGATCCATGGTCACTCAAACAAGAAATTTCATTTCCTCATTTCCTTTGTATCTAATGGGAAGTGAAAGTAAGTGAAGTATATAACATGTGTGTCATGTTCTTAGAAAGGATTTGTCTGAATTCGGTTTCTTCTTGTTTTTCCATCTTGCTGGCAAGAACATGAGTATGGAATGCTGAGCCATGCTCATTATGTAAATAAAGATGCTCAACCTCCCTCTCAAAGGAAAAATGCAAATTTAAACTAGAGCACAATGCTGTTTTTTTCTTTTTTACTTATTAGCTTTACAATTGACAGCCTATCCTTGGCATGGCAGGTGAAATAGGCATTCTCATCTATCACTGCTGGAGATTTGAAATGATACAATATCACAGAGCTTTTAGGTTTCTAGAAAATTATCTATGTATTTGCTGTGACCCAACAGTCTTTATTCTACAAATCTATGCACAAGCTTGGACAATACAAGACTAAGTATAAGAGCAACAGACTGGGCACAAGTCAGATCTACAGCAGTAGGTAATTGATTGATAAACTACGTAACAATGGACTAACATTCAATGATAAAAAGGAATAAAGAATACCCCTATGTTGAGCTTAGTGGAATGATGTGTAAGATATATTTTCAGTGAAAAATGAAAAAGAAAAGTGTGTATCATCTACTATTTATCTATGAAAACAGGGAGTATACGACACAAACACATAGTTTTGCTTATATTTTAAAATGCAAAGGAAAAATAACCCAAAAACTTAAAAAAAAAAAAAAAAAACCACTGTTACACCTGGGAGAGGGTGGAAAAGACAGAGATAGAAGCTAGACATTTCAAAATACACATCATTTGTTTTACATGTCTTAAACAATAAATTTAAACTTAAAAAAAAAAACTCTAAAAATTAAAAGTGAAATCAAACAAATGAACTCACCTGCAGATTAAGTCTGTGGCCTAACCACATAAGGAGGAATGATCTCAAGTGACTTTAAAATAGCATTTAAAAAGTATAACCCTAATGTCATATAAGGACAGAGGGCGGGGAGGAGCAGAGAAAAGACAACATGCACAAAATAAATAACAAACATATAATTTAAAATGGTTTTCAGTGATCATGTTGTTATGAATAGAGTTGGTAGTATTATTAGAAGACTGTTTATATCTTGTGATAATAATGCTGTCCTAGGTTGGGTACTCTTGATAGATAGACTCAGACTCTTGATAACATTTTCATACAAGTCACTTTTTAGGGAATGTTCTCAGAAAAAAATACTACAAGGAACCAAGCACAGTGGCACATTCCTGTAACCAGCTACTTGAGAGGCTGAGGCCAGAGGAACGCAAGTTTAAGGCCAGTTAGTGAGATCCTGCCTCACAATAAAACTTTTAAAAAGGACTAGGGATGTAGCTCAGTGCGAAGCCCTGGGTTGAATCTCCAGTATGAGGGGTGGGAGGGAGGATCGTAAGGGACTGAAGGAGCAGGACCAGGCAAAGGTAGAAGTTAGATTACCAGGCCGCTGAAGAGAAGCCTTGGTTGATCCCATGGGAAGCTTTTAAACAAATGCCTCTTTAAATTGTGTCTCTGTCAAATTGAGTCTGGGGCCTCAGTAGGCATAGTGTTGCTGGATTGCACATAGTCATTACAGTAATTCTGTTCCCCAAATCCCCAGCTACAAGTCTGGACCCAGTATGAATTCCATCTCATAATAAAAGGGGATGTAGCTCAGCACAAAGGCCCTGGGTTAAACCCACAATCCTGTGAAGGAAGGAAGGAATGGAGGAAAGAAGGAAGGAAGGAGAAAAAGGAAGGAAGGACAGAGAGAGAGAGAAAGAGAGAAAAGGAAAGAAAGAAAGAAAGAAAGAATGAATGAATGAAAGAAAGAAGGAAAGTAAAAAAAGAAAGAAGGAAAGAAAGAAAGAAAGAAAGAAAGAAAGAAAGAAAGAAAGAGAGAGAGAGAAAAAGAAAAAGAAAGGCAAAGGCTTAGAAAAAAAAGTGTTCCTATTTCCAGGTGTAAACACTATGTACCTCAGTCTCTACTGTCCTGAACAAGATATTTTTTGTTTTCAAACACACACACACACACACACAAAATATACCAAAAAAAAAAAAGAGAAAAAAAAAAAAAAAAGAAAATGTTACTGCCAAGAGGCAAACCAACTAAAAGAACCAGACCCTGGTATGGTATAAATATTGGAATTCTCAGATGGGAAATTTAAATAACTGAGTAATTGTTAAAGTGTCTAATGCAAAATATCAGATAAGTAATTTCCTCAAAATGATAGAACTGTAGAAAAGAAGTTTATGGAAATGCTAAAACAAAACAAAACAATACACAACATAGTAACAAAGAGGACAAGTGAAGAAGGATCATCATGGCCAGCAAGGCAAAGGCTTAGACTCTGAACCACACACCAGAGAAATGCAGGCAGCAGCAGCCAGAGGCTATAGATAAAGCCAGATGGGGGAAGGTAAATGGAAAGAGAAACTAATTAGACAAAAACCCAGTGTCAGTGGGGATTGGAAGAGAAAGCCACAATGCTCTGGGATCACGTCCTAGGTCTGGGGTACATGCCATTGTGGGAGATCGGGCTACCTCAGGGAGGGAGCCAGCACTTCAGCAGTGGCCTGGCTGATGGAATAGCTCAAAATTACTCTACCCTCCCCACTGGGAAGAGGATCACTGTGAGTGAAGTATTTGCAAGCCAGGGCTCTGCAGAAACTGAAAGAAAGCAGCACTGTATATGAGACAAGACCTTCAGGCACTTGGGAATTTGAAAACAAATGCACCACTCCAGTTAGAGACCTAAAATTTGAGTGTTGATGGGAGTGCAAGTGCTAATGAGCAGCACCTGGGACAGCAGGACCCTGGGGAAAGGAGAGGCTAGACCAACTCAGAAATAATTAGTCATCAGTTCCTTCTCCATACATCAGGAGTGTGGTGCTTACTGGACAACTTGTAAGGTGCCCATGCTCACTGGTGAGTGCCCACAGGGGAGACTCCAACACTTCCTGCTGGGTAGTGCTGAAGGCTGGAAGCCCGGGGAGGCCACCAACTTCATGGAAGAGCGACCGAAAAAGATGGCAGGCAGAGGGCATCCCACAATGCACTAGGAGAAAGGCTTGAGGAAAGAAAACAGAGTCAACTATAGGATTTGTTCTGCAGTGAAAGGAGCGGGAGTGAGAGGTCCCTGGTGGAAGTCTACAGAGAATCTGGTGCTGGGCCAATTACACTACATTCACCTCTCCCTAAATTAACTAAGGTAGTCAGATTCTGGGTCAGAGATGAAGACCTGCACTTAGCTACATCCAGAGCGCTGCTTGGAGTCGGGAGACTGGCCCAGATTCAGCTGGGTTAGCCGCACTCCTTGCTCACAGGCAGGCAAGTAAGCAAACCATTGAGACCTGCAATGAAACTCAGACTTCAGTGTGAATAGCACTGTGAGAAAACCTTGGTTTTGTGTTCTTGCACTGTGTTGCAAGGTGTGTTGTGGGGTGTGGGTTGCTTCTTTTTTATTCTTTTCTATTATATTTTAAATGATCACTTCTCCTCCTCCTTCTTTTCCTCCTCCTCTTCTTCCTTTTCCTCCTTCTCTCTTTTTTCTTTTTCCATACATACTCCCCTCACTTCTCTTTTCCTCTCTTTCTTATCTCCTTATCTTCTTTGTCCTCCTTTATACCTTTCATCTCAAATATATATAGGAGATGCCTGTATATGTGCAAAAGAAAATATGAAATAATGCTTTAATTTAAATAGTACCTTTCAAGGGCATGTCAGGGTAAGCCTTACCAAATTTGTGCATAGAGGATCCAAACATAAACTACCAACATATTAACAGGTTTTGACAATCTCGGTTTCCTTCAATCTCTAATTACAGTTCCTTCCCTCTGCATCCCTCCTTTTGCTCCCATAACTCTCAAAGGCCTTCAACACTGGCCCTTTACTCCAGTTATAGTCCTGGTGGAGTCTGAGATCCTATTTGTTTTTCACCTATTGATATTTCTCCTCTCTCCCTCTCTTCTTACTGACTCCCTCTCCCACACACATCCAAGTATACATGTTGATAGCAGTACAGTTCAGTCCATAAGGGGCATTGATAAAAGGGTGAAATCGTTAAAGCATGTTTTAATGTACATGATTGGTGTATTGTTGGATCTGTTACTATTGTTCTAATGTGTAGGAATTCTCCCCTTGCAATACAGAGACTGGGTTCAATCCTATTAAACTAAGTAGGGTGCGGAGGTATATAATAGCAAGAAGCAAGGAAAGCCAAGATCACATCACTGGAAAGAAGACACTAGCTGATGGCATCTCCACACTTGCCATAGAGTCTTTCCATTCTAGTTGATCCTTAACCCTCAGAGTGCTCTGCTGTCTCTCTCTCTCTCTCTCTTTCTCATACACACACACAGCATGAGAAAGCAAGGGCAAAAAAAAAAAAAAATGCTTCTAAAAACTTCCAATTCCCCAAAAGCAGATTCAAGGGACACTGATGGAGAGAAAATCAAACACTAAACAGTTGAACTCTATGAATGATCAGAGAAGAAACAAACAAACAAAAACCTCAAAGATGATATATCTAAACACATAATGCACTTAATAAACAAATTGACTGGTGAGCTTAATTAAAGAGGACACAAATAAACACCTAGTGAGTTAACCAAAAAAGATTCAAAACATGAATGACCAATTTAGCAGAGAATTAGAGTCCATGAAAAGGTGCCAAATAGAAATCAAAAGATAAAAGAGTTCTACTGAAAGCATGGGCAGCAGAAGAGACCAATGTGAGGAGAGACTATCAGAACTAGAAAATCAGTCTGATGCATGTGACCATATACTCACAGATACCTTAAAAACAAGAAGAAAGAAAGGGAAATTGATCCAATGCAAGCTTAAAGACACAAAGAAGACTAACCTAAGACTAACTGGAGTTATGAAAAAGCCAAAAGACAGCACACATAGAATTTAAAAAATCTGTTTATAGCAACTATAGCAGAAAAATTTCCAAGTATGGGAAAACAACTCAACATATAGGTGAGTGAGACATATACAACCTCAAATAACCATGACCAAAGAAGAAATTCTCCACAACACATCTTAGTCAAAATCCCAGAAGTCCATCACAAGGACAGAATTTTAAAAGCTGTCAGAGAAAAACAAAAATGAAAAAAAAAATCACTCACAAAGGTAAACCTATTAGGATTATACTAGACTTCTCAACATAAACCTTAAAGGCCAGGAGAGCTTGGACTAAAGTATTTCAAGGCCAAAAATTAAACTTTTAACTCAGAGTGCTACATCCTGGAAAACAATCTTTCAAAATTGATAGAGAAATAAAGACATTCCATGACAAAAAACACCTTAAGTATTTATGACCACCAAACTAGCATGCTAAAAATTTCTCAAGGATATCCCAGACAGACACAATGAAGCCAACAATTTCAAAAAGCTTATGGAATGAATACATTATGACAGTTAAACAAAAGGGAAAAATAGAAGAATCTACAACAGAAAGATTATGTAATGGCAGGAATAAGTCAATAACTTTTAGTAATAACTCTCAATGTAAATGGCCTCAACTCTCTAATCAAAAGATGCAGATTGGCAGACTGGATCAAAATCAAAATGAAGCAATAGGCTGCATATGAGAAACATATCTAATCTAAAAAGAAATTCATAGATTAAAAATCAAAGAATGGAAAATAGTATTCCATGCAATGGGAGCCCCCAAAACAAGAAGGGGTAGCTATCCTATTTTCAGACAAAGTGGACTTCAAATCAAAACTGATCAGAAGTGGCAAAGAAGGTCACTACATACTAGTAAAGGGAACAACTTAATAGGAAGAGATAATAATTGTAAGTATGTATACACCAAATACTGGCACATCTAATTTCATAAAACAACAGTATTGGATAGGAAAGGTCAGATAAACATCAACACAATCATAGTGGGAGACCTCAATGCCCCAATATCACAAATAGACAGATGAACTAGACAAAAAACAAAGAAATACCAGAGTTGAACCAGAGCATCAAAATTATATCATGCATGTTGTGCAATGAAACTAGAACTCAATGACAAAAGAAACCATAGAAATTGTGCAAACACATGGTGATTAAACAATATACTCTTGAATAATCAGTGGGCTACAGAAAAAATCAAGGAAATGAAACAGTTCCCAGAATCAAATTATAATGATAGTACAACATACCACATTCTGTGAGGCACAACGGAAGTAGTGCTAAGAAGGAAGTTTACAGCTGTGAATGCCCACGTCAGAACAACAGAACAAGCCCAAATAAATTATCTAATGATGCACTCAAGGTCCTAAAAAAACATGAACAATTCAAATTCAAAGCTAGTACAAGGAAGGAAATTATAAAGATAGGAGCAGAAATTAATGAAATTGCACTATGAATCTAAGAGCTAGTTCTTCAAATGAAAAAATAATATAAACAAACCTTTAGAAAATCTTACCAGAAAATATAAAGAAAAGACCTTTATCAATCTAATTAAAATATATGAAGAACTAAAAAAAAAAAAAAAAAAGACCTCTCAATGTAAAAGACCCAATCAAAAAATGGGCAAACGAAATGCATAGACACTTCTCAGAAGACATACAATGGCCAATAAATACATGAAATAATATTCAACATCTCTAGCCATTAAGAAATGCAAATTAAAACCCCGAGATTCCATCTTACTACAGAAAGAATGGCTATCATCCAGAAATCAAATAATAACAAATGCTGACAAGGCTGTGAGGAAAAAGGAAACTTTTTACATTGTTGGTAGGAATGAAAACTAATTCAGCTACAATGGAAAACAGTATGGAGAGACTTCAAAAAACTAAAAATAGAAATTCCATTCCACCCAGCTCTTTTCTTTGTAGGTATCTTCCTTAAAGATTTAAAGACATATTATGGTGATACATGCATACCCATGTTTATAGCAGCACAACTCGTAATAGCTAAATCTTAAAAGAGATCTGTATGTCCACAAACAGATGATTGGATAAAGAAAGTGTGGTATTTATAGACAGTGGAGTACTTAATAGAGTACTACTCTGCTATTAAGAAGGATAAATTTGAGTCATTTGTAGGAAAATGGATGCACCTTGAGACCATAGTGTTAAGTGAAATAAATCAGACACACAAGCTTAAAAATCACGTGGTTTCTCTTATATGAGTAACCCTAAGTATAAATAATCTAAAGAGAGAAATAAAGGATGAGTAATAGGAATCATGGAGATCATATGCAAATGAGAAAGGGATTGACAGATAAAAGAAGTGGAGGAAGGATAGTAAAAAGAATTAAGATGTTTTATGGCATGTACCAACTCTCCACAATGAATAGAATCACTGTGTACTGTAAAGTGTACTAATAAAATCTATAAAATACAACCAACACAAATTAGTAAAAAAATACATTTAAAAAACTTACTGTGTATCAGCAAAAAAACAAGAGAGAGCAAAGATGAAGACAAGATCATAAGTAGTCTCAATGCATCCGAACAATCAGTGAACCTGAAGATAGTTCAATAGAAACTACCCAAACTGAAATACAAAGAGAAAAAAGAGGATAAAAAGAACAGAACATCCACAAGTTGTGTGACATCAGTCTTGGACTCAGATTTGAAAGAGAAAAGAGAACATGAGGCAGAAGAAATATTTTTAAAATAATAGCTGAGACATTTGTTTGAAATTAATGAATATCACCAAATCACAGAGATAAGAAATTTAGAGGATGCCAAGCAAGAAAAGACAGCAAATAAAGCAAAGCAAACAAAAAGCCATATATACACCTAGATATATCGTATTCCAACTTCCTAAAACAAAAGACAAATAGAACATCTTGGAACCACCAGAAAAAAATGGATAAAGGACAAGTGATATAAAGGTAAGAATTACAGTAGACTTTTTTTTAATGCAGAAGACAATAGGGTGACTCATTTAAAGTGCTGAAAAAATAAACAAGAAATAAGAACTTTTTCAATGAAATAAAAAGAGGATTCACTGTCAGTGGACCTGCTGCAGGTATGTAAAACAAGACAGAGGAAACTTTGTTCTCAAGATAGACTCATGCAGCAGAACCGATCATCTCTTTACTCTCCCCAGATATCTTTGAATTGTGAGATAAAAAAGAAATCAATATCTTCTTTTTTTTTAACTATATTTTGGGCCTTAAATTAAAAAGACCTTAGTCTAACTAATACAGACGAATAATAATTTTTTAATCAAAAGAGCGGTATGATCTCACTTAGATTTTAAAAGGATGATGTTTGGTATGACTAGACAATAAATAGTTAAGGACTAGCATAATGATCAGCGACGAAGTTCACTTAGACCAAGTTTAGTAGTGGAAGTGGTAAGAATTGGTTCCACTGAATGTGTTTGAAAAGTAAAACCAACAACATATTGAAGGTTGGGATATAAGATATATAAAAAGTAATAATTATACCTTAATATAAATTTTTTCTTACAAAGGTATGGGATGGATTTAAAATATGCTGAGATAAGGGAGCCTGTAGATAGATTTGAAGAAGGAAACCAGGAAGTTGGTTTTGGACATGTCAAATGGGGTGGTGTCATTAAATGTTCAAGTGAAGATATTAAAATGCCAATTTGTACAGGTTCACAGGACAGGTCCAACCTAGAGAAATTTGAGTCATCAACATAGAGAAATATTTGAAGTCAGAAGACTGGAAGAGGTCATATGAGGATGAAACCATGGGACTGAGGAGAAACCAGTAAGGAATACTGAGAAGATAAAACCAATGGTGTAGGAAGAAAATCAAGGAAAATCAAAGTTCTAATCTAGAAGCTAAGGGGATTTAATCTAGAAGCTTCTAGGGATTTCTGGAAAAAGGGAATAGATAACTGTGCAAAATGTTTCTGAAGTCAAGTGTTGGATTTAGTCACACGGAGATGTGAGGGAACAAAAATTTTCCTTTTATCGATGTCTTTTTTTTTTAATATCGTTTTCCATTTTCTTTTTCTGATGAGAATACTTCAACAGAGAGGGAAAAGTTGCTGACGCTGGAGAGAAAGGGAAGAAACTGCTGTCTACACAGGTAAAAAGAGGATACAATCTAGATTTTAGAAATGCCAATTGCATCCATGTAAGGAGGAGGAAAGGTAGAGGAAGATTCGGGTAGCTTGGTAATTGTGGGTATGGGAGTTTGTGGAAGTTCTCCTCTGAGTATTCATCTTCTCATGAAACAGAACAAAGTTCTTCACTGAAAATGCAAAATAGGGAGAAGGTGTTGAATGTTTGGTATCAGAGGAGAAGGGGGTGCAAGACAGGTTCAGGAAACTGGAAAGGTGGATAAGCTATGGAAATACAGTAGTTTGCAGAGCAGTACTAAGGCCCCATTGAGTACGGTTATAATGAATGTGTGATGTTTCCAGTCAAGTGCATTGTTGTTTGACAAACCTTAACTATGACTGGTTTGTTTTTGCCAACATAGTTTGATGGGAAGGTCAGGGCAGGACAGCTGAGGGCATATGGAAGTGAGTCATGAATGCTTTACTATTGCACTTAAATTGGGGAGAGAAGGAAGTGAAGATATGAAGAGATTATAAGGGTAATGAATGGGTGATGGAATCAATGGATTGCTCAACAAAGTGGAGCCCAAGATAATGACATCTGAGCAGTTCAGAAATGTGAGAGAGTTAGGAGGTGGCAGGGAGAGAATGCAATGGTTGGAAGTGAAATAAGGGAGTAGTTATTTGTAGTGATTGGAAACAGAGGTCTTGGGAAAGATCTAGGGTATCAGTGGCTGAGGTCACAGAACTAAAGCTTCAAAAAGATCAGCTCTGTGACTATTAAAAGCACTGAAAATCATTACAGAAATAGTGCTGGAAAAAGTGACAAAGATCCAGGAGCTTGGAGGATGAATGGTCCAGGAAGATGTCATACCAAGTCATTTCACATCACTCTTACAGTGACGCTAGAGACATTACAATGATTATTTCCAGACACATAGGAGAAAGCTGACACAGAGTAGTCAAATAACTTGCCTAAAGTAAGGCAGATATGCAATTTTTTTCTTTGGTAATTAGGATTCCTGATGAACACCCCAAAGATGAATTCAGACTTAGCCTTCAGGACCAGCCTCAGAAATAGTAGTATGGAGTGTGATTAAAAAAAAATACAGGGCCGGTGAGATGGCTCAGCGGCGTAAGCGCCTGCCTGGCAAGCGCGAGGGCCCGAGTTTGACTCTCAGAACCCACATACGAAAAAAGGGCCAGTGATATCGCTCAGCGGCATGGGCGCCTGCTGGCACGCGAGGTCCTGAGGTCGACCCCCGGTACCCGCAAAAAAAAAAAAAATACATTGAATATTTAGATTTCTAAAATGTATAGTATTGGACATATTGCTATTAATCCCCCTCAAAATACTCTTCTTTACTTAAACCCTTATCCCATCACTCTTGCCACTTTCTAAAGCAGTTCTGGAAGTCCTCTTTCATGAGTATGTGTGGTTGCATTATTGTGTCTGTCTTGATGTTCTGAATCGATTCAAAACATTTATCTTTCCTGATCATTTTGACTTTAGGGAAAAGGCAGATTTGGTGAATAAGGTATCTGAGAACACACTGTAATGTTTTTACAAGCCTGAATTTCCACTGACTCGCACTTGGCAGTAGCAATAATGGTACAGTATTTTTGATCACACACCTTGTAAAGACATGAGAGAGGAATTCTCGAACTGCTTCAGAAAGTGGCAAGAGCAATGGGATAAGTGTATCCAAAGCAAGTATTTTGAGGGGGATTTATGGCAAGGTGTTTTCTTTACTGTAATGTTTTTAAAACTTTTAAATATTCACTATGTATTTTGATCACACCTTGTACATGATTATTCATAGACTCATAAAAAAATTTCTCCTATTGTTTGATAATGCCTAAAGTTCCCTTAACCTATTTGCTGCAATCATACAATTATTCTGTGAGGGTAAATGATCCAGTTTCACAATTCATTTCTAGTTTGATGGGGAGAGTGTGTAAAAAGAGCAGAAGGGTTCACTGCAGCTGAAGGAGAAGAGGAAAGGGTAACAAAGGTAGAAATGGA
Source organism: Erethizon dorsatum (assembly GCA_028451465.1). Lineage (NCBI taxonomy): Eukaryota > Metazoa > Chordata > Mammalia > Rodentia > Erethizontidae > Erethizon > Erethizon dorsatum. Next base: position 84,148,515 of record CM051835.1, read on the forward strand.
AAGTGATTTAACATTGTATCTTTTTCTACCAGGAGAGATGTGTGTGAGCACGCTTTGCTATCGGTTAACAGAACCCAACCAAAGTGACACACCCGACATTTAAAATCTCACCGAAGAACGTTGGATGTACTGAATTTGTTGCGCCTTAATTCAATGACTCAGATGACATTGTTGCTCATCTCTGTTTTCAGTAGTCCCCAATGAGTCAGCGATTCTCCCATCATGGTTGCTACGTGGCAACAATGATTTTAGCATTCCATGCAGGTGACAATGTCCAGCAAGTAAAGGGAATGTCTTAGTTCATTTGCTGCTGCTATAACAAAATACTACAAACTGGTTAATTTGCAAACAAAGAAGTTTGTTTGGTTCAAAGTTCTAGAGACTGAAAAGCCCAGGAGCAGAGACGCCCGCATCTGGTGAAGGCTCCTGCTACGTCCTAAAGCAACAGAAGGGAGCATCTGCGCATGCGCACCAGGAGAAGCTAAGGTGGGAGGCGAACTCGTCCATTTGCTAAGAACTCATTCCCTCCGAACCTTCGTAACACTACAATCCATTCCCAAAGGCGGGCCTTGTGAACTAATAACCTCTTCAAGGACCCACCTCTTAAAACTGTTACAGTGGCAACTAAATTTTATGCATTTTGAAGAGCTACACCCAAACCATAGCAAGAAGCATCATCAGTTTTAGTGAAATCCAAAACCCAAAACCCCAAGCAAAACAAAATCTTCCCAAAGACTTCCTCTTATATTTGATTGGCCAGAATTTACACTTCATGCCCATGTCTAAAGCTTGCATTTGTTGAAAGAAATGAGATCTCCGTTAGCTTAACTAAATTCATCTCCAGCCTCCTCCCAAGGATATGTGAGGGAATATGCCTGCTGACATCCTAGGCTGACTCATCATTATTCAGTCCTGCTGTTGATAGCTACTATTACTCACTGCATTTTCTCGAGCCTCGTCTTTGGGACCCCCTGTACTTACTCAAGCCTCGTCCTTGGCAGGTAGCCACAACTCCCTTTCACAACCCTACGAAAGATCTCATAGCCCATAGGAGAGTTACCGGCCTGGTCTAAGTGCCAGGCGTCCCTCTTGGGTTTGTTCTGAAATAAATCTGTCCTGTTGAGCTACTCCCTTTCTTTCCCTCCTTTCTCCCTAACAATATGGCCACTAAGAGGAGCCTCAGCAAAATCTGGGTTCTACTAGTGAGGAAAAAGGGGAAAAAAGCCCATGGAGGTCAACCCAGAGAAATGTGAAGGGGTTTTTGTGTCAGGTACCCCTAATACAACATCAGTGGAAATAGCGTTTTACGTTAACATGGTTTCCCATGGTTGATGGAGACTTCATTACATTTTTTAAAAAGTGTGTGTGGCTAAACATTAAATAAACTTATTTTTGGAGAAGCCCTTGATGGTGTTCAAATTCAGATTTTGGAAGGAAAAAAGAAAAACTGTGAAACTAGAAAAAAACATGTGGCTTGAGGAATTCTGCTATCTGGTTCAGAGATATCAAGATAGGGAAACAAGTGGGTGAAAGACAAATACATCAAAGAGCAGCTGTTTAGGGCATCATTGTGTAATGTGGATGAAGCTGGAGGCAGAGGAGGGCTGCACACCAGGTAAGGAGACACACAGATTACAGAGAGGAATGTCAACTCCTAAGGTTAAGACCATTCAAAACAGAATTAAGCCTGTAATCCCAGCTATTTGGGAGGCTGAGGCAGGAGAATTCCAAGTGGGAGGCCAGCCTGGGCAACTTAATGAGCTTGTCAAAGAAGGGCTGGGGATACAACAGCGATAGAGCACCCTTGGATTTGATCCCCAGTATCACAAAAACAAAACAAACAAAAAACAAAACCAGAATCAAAACAAAAATTCACATTCCTCTCCACTGCTGTTTTTGACAATGATATTAAAAAACAAAACACAAGTATCTTTGTAGAGTGTAAGTATGAATTTAAGAGTTAAAGGGGCAAAAACAACAGAATACTGATAGATTCGTAGGAAGAGTAATGTTGTAATATCTAAATGGAAAAAATAAATGTGCCATAATAAGACTAACTGAAAAAACAAGAAGCAAGCAATGAAACAAGCACAAGACTCTCAGGAGAGGAAATCTCACCCAGTATTTGGACTGCTCTTCTTCCTGTCCCTATAGAAGATATTTGGCTTTATAGTTATTAGTGTAGCTTTTATTATTATTTTTAGTAGTAACTAAGCCCTTTTGTAGGAAAGCATTATCAGGAACTATCATTTACACAATTTGTATCTCTGTAGCATCTAGCAGAGAACTTCTAGCAAAACTATTGTTCAGATATTTGTTAAATTGAAAGGATGATTACAGAGATGTTAGGGAGGGAAGGACTTCCATGACTCTAGACAGGGTAGTTAGAACCTCTGAAGGGAGAAGGGCAATAATAAGTCTATATAAAGAGATTAATTAAATTACAGGGGATCAGAGCAGAAAAGAAGCTTTATTTTAAAAACATCCACACCAGGGAAGGAAGAAGATCCAGAGATTAAATAAATTCATCTAAACAATTCAAAAAGAGTCAAATTATAAGGGGTTTAAGTACAATTACTTCAGAATTATCTCCTAAATCATATTAAACATCATTTCTATTTCTGTTTGTGACATCTTTCCTAGAGATCAGAAATGAAGAGAAAGGGTTTACAGTCAGGCACAGGTAGGAGGTAAATGATTTGTGCAGCATGGAGGAAGCACACGGGTGTAATTGAGCCTTATGTTTGCTAGTGCTCAACAGTTTACAAAATCCTTTCCCATGTGATATCTTACTGTATGGGGAGGGTTGAAGGAGATCAGTGTGGTTAAGTCAGGTAAGTATCCTTTTTTTCTTTTATACTCACTTTGGCTATGTACCCACTGTGACACTGCTAAGGTTTCTTCATAAAGCAGTGAGCATTGTTTGCATTCTTAGTTTTCTCCTTAAGTATATATTTGTATTCCTAATATGCTGGGAATGAATTATTCCAGAATACAGAATATCACATCGTTTTGGAAAATTTCAACTCTCCAAGGATTGATATGTCATTAATGCCCCCAGTTCCACCACCACCAAGCCTCTCTCCTAAGCACCAGCAGTGATTTCAGGCTCAGGTAAAGGGAACACTCGGATAAGAACACTGCTGGGCTGGAAAACTTTAGCGTGGACAGACCAGCAATTCCTTTCCCACCACCAGCCAAGCCTTTCACTCCCCATGTAAAGTGGAGGATGCAAATACAATCACCCCTGTAAACATTACTTTTGTCATGAAAGACAAGATCAGCGTCTTACAGAAGAAAGGTAGTTGATGGAAGCAGAAAGGAAATAATACATGTGCTTAAAATGCGTTGCACTGATTCTGTGACGCACATTTCCCTTTCCCCTTCCCCAATTTGGTATCTGTCAAACTGGAGGCTCCATTATGGTCTGCTAGGAGGACAGCAGTTGTAGTTGTTATTGTTATCTCATCTCCCGCACAATTTGTGGGTGAATATTGACAGAGGAGGAAAAAGTCCAGGAGATAAAAGAGAATCATCCTTTTAAGAAATGCTGCATCATCAATGCTTTTAATGGCACAGAAGATGCTATTGGTTTAAAATTGATGACTCAATGGTATATGAGTTGTCTATTTTTGCATAACGAATTATCTTTAAAATGTAGCAGCTTGAAGCAACACTTAGCTGTTTCTGTTGGTCAAGAATCTATGAAATGTTCAGTCATACCTTGGCACTCCACTGCTTTGAAACTCATCGAATTTGTCCCCCTACTTGTTTTGGTTGTCACCGCACCTCCTGAAACCAATTAACAAGGAGTCCCAAGGTACCAATATAGTTAGGTGCTCTGGATCAGGGTCACTCATGAAGCTGCAGTCATCCAGACGGGCCTGGGCTGGAAGGTCCACCCCAAGCTCACTTAGGTGGCTGCTGTCTAGAGGGGCCAGTTCCTTACCATGGGGGCCTCTTGAAGTGTTATGACACAGTGGCCACATCCCCTGAAGTGACAGATCCAAGAGAACACTGAAGTTGCAAGCCACAGTGGCTCTGTATACCTGAGTCTCTGAAATCCCACACTGTCACATCCACTTTACTCATTAGAAGCAAGTCATTAAGTGCAGTCCATACTCAATGGGAAGGAAATTAGTCTCCACCTATTCGAGGGAAATGTATCTAAACAATTAATGTGGTATTTTTAAAACTCCCACACTGGGGCAAAAACATGACTGAATAATTCTAGTCATTGACAGAAACTTTTATTTTTACTTTTTAATGGATGTACAAGAGCAATATATGATAAACTAAAGCCTAACAGAGCTCTTTCTTAAGTGTAAAAGAAAACTCTTCCGTGTATCATGTTGTGATTTACAGGGCTTTTTTACAGCGGTATATAAAATAACCTGCTGTATATCAGATTCAGTATATACAGGTAACAGGTCTTTTAAAATCATGGAAAAGAAAGCTTAGGAATCAATCACCTTTATTGATATAACAAACCAGCTGTAATCACTAATCCATTTCCCTGATTTTTGCTTTTTAAAATTAAGGTATCATGATCTGATGAAGTGATATCTTAAGAGTTTTATGGGAATTTTTGAATCAGCCTTATCTTGAAGTGAGTGACTTTTCCACTTGCATTTTTTCCTTGATTTTCACATCTTAGCAAAATACTATGTACTTCATGGGCTTTTTCATAATTATCCTAGCAATTATATGGATGGTTGGGGACTGGAGTTTTCTACCCACATATTGCAAGTTTGAGACATAAAGCAAAACCTACGAACGTAGGGCCCACATTCCATGGGGACATGCACATAATCACACTGGTTATTAAAATATTGAGATAATTCCATACCAGAAGGTAATAATCACTTCTAATTCCCAATCCTTTTACTACCACTCATGACTTCCCTATGATCCAACAACTAAGGGAAAGAGAGAGAGGAATGGAAAGTTGCTCCCTGTATTTTTTTTACTATCACTCCTTGTCTTTTGTTTGGACTGCTCTAACAAAAAATACCATAAACTAGGTGGCTTATATACAACAGACATTTATTTCTCACTGGACTGGAGATTGGGAAGTCCAGGATGAAGGTTCTGGTAGATTTGGTGTCAGGTGAGGGCTCACTCTGTGGTTCTTACATGGTACCTTTTCTCTGTTGCCCTCACATGATGGAAACAGGTAGCTAGCTCTTTGGGCCTCTTTACAAGGATACCCTCATGACCTGATCACCGCCAATGAATGGCCCCACCTCTTAATACTATCACCTTGAAGACTAGGGTTCAACATACACATTTTTGATGATACAGTCAGACCACAGCACTTTTGTATCTACGATAAGGAGAACTAATTATTGCTTTTACATTCTTTTAAGGAGAGCGAACTGAACTTAAAATATGGCAACTCTTAGTTTGATATTTACATATATCTAAATTTTGGTTGTTGTAGATTCTTAACAAAGCAATGTTTTGTGGATTCACAAACTGGATGTATTTTAGGTCTAGAGATAGCTACCAAAAAAAAAAAAAAAAAAAACAAGACAGTTACTTGACTTTTAAAAAGATCACAATAATTTAGCGAGTATTCCAAATAATGCCAGAGTTAAAGGACCGTTTCTATATTTCTTAGAGAAATAAGTACTTAAATCATAAATCTGATCAGTATTTCTATTAGAACAAAATATAAAAGCTGAAGACAAATATTTTATATGAATATATTCTCTGGTGGTTTCTATCTTTTCTCATAGCACTGACTCTTTAGAGACTTGTCAAGATTATGGATTCACATAAGCATAGTGCTTAAATAAATTTTTTCTTTTTTTTTTGAGACAGGGTCTTGTGTAGTTCAGGCTGGCCTTGAACTACGTACTCCAGACTGACCTCAAATTTGTAGTAATTCTCCTGCCTTAGCCTCCCAAGTGCTGGGATTACAGGCATGCGGCACCACACCCTGCTAAGTAAATATTTAAGAGATCTTTATAAACAAAGTAACATTTTTCCTAAAAATACAGAATACCTACATCTACAAAATAGTCAACTTAAAAAAATTTCCAAGTTTGCTCTTTTCCTGTTTAAGTAAAAAACTACAAATTGAACAGAAAAATTAAAGTATTTCTAGCTACTTATGGAATAAGCAGACATACATAAGATTTTAGTACAAACTGGTATTTGTATTTTGAAAAACAAAGCCAATAAGCAAACAAAAAAGTAGAAAGCGAATGGAGAACTCAAGGTCTTTCGGTAGGACCCCAAATCCTATTTCAGTCATTATTTGCTCCGTAAGAATAAAAATTTAAGTGAGCTAATATATGATCATCACAATAGGGCTTAATTTTCTAACAATGTTATCTTTCTGTCTACATAAAGAAAATGAGAGGAAACAACTACAATACCAAACCACAATAGCTTTTAAATTTAATTCTGATTCATACTGTAATTAATATATGACACTTCACCAAATTCATATACAAACATTTCATATATACATATATGAATTTGACAAAGAATAAGCTAACAAAGATGCAAATACATAAAATACCAACATTAAAGTTTTAACCATATACAGTATTACTGAACTGGACTGGAATCGTTTTTTTCAGTTAGCTTATTGTCTGCCTTTATTTTCCTCAACAGTGGTTTCCAAACTTGTTAAGGTGACCAAATACTTGGAAGCCATGATGCCTTTTACAGAGCATCCTGAGTTACTGATGTATTTAATCCCAGCATAAAATTATACCAGCTAGGAACAATTTTACCACCAGATGATACAATTTCATTATGGTTTCTACATTTCAAAAATACTACTATAAGTATTTATTAGACATTTCATAGCAAGATAATAAATAACACAATCTGAATCAAGCCAACTAGCAAGGCATGATTCAAAGACAAATTGCTGTTTGAGAAAACGGCTCAAGTTTAATTTCCTACTGTTCCCTGTACTTTGCTTTTACCTAGCCTTAGCTCCCAGATCTTTCTTGAATCCTGTTCATCTAACTTGGCCCCCCGGTATCTGAACCCTGACTCCTACCTGTGAACGTGGTCTTAACACTCCAGTAGCTCCACAGTCTATCTCAGTGAGGCAAGGGGATGGAGGTCTTCGAGAGACTGCTGTCATATAATTTTGAGGTATAGTACCATATCTGTGTGAGAAATGTGTATGTTTGAGGTGGGAATTCCTATGTTTTTTTTTTTTTTTTTTTTTTTTTAAGATAGGATTTTGAGATTTAACTTTTCGAAGTATTTTGGCTCCTTTTCAAAGTACTAGTCCTGTTAGAAACTTTCCATGACCTGTTATGCTCTGGATGTTTGTATTCCCCCAAATTCGTTTGTTGAAGTCTAATTATCAAAGTGGTATTAGGAGGTGGGACTTTTAAAAGTGATTAGATCATGAAACTGAAGCCCTCATGACTGGGATTAGTGCCTTTACAAAGAGACCCCAGAAAGCTGCTTTGCCTAATCCTCCATGTGAGGACACAGCTAAAAGTGTGTCCAGCAAATACATGAACCAGGGAATGGGCTCTCACCAGATACTGAATATGCTAGCACCTTCATTGTGGACTTTCTAGCCTCCAAAACCGTGAGGAATAAATTTCTATTGTTTAAAAGCAACCCAGTTTATGCCACTTTGTTATAGTAGCACAAATGGATTAAGATAAACCCGATTTCTGGGTTACAATAGTAATAAACTCACCTACTGAGTATTATTTGTCAGATGCTTGATATAGTTCTGAATCTTAGTAAGCCTATGAAGAATCAATCACCCCAATATTGTAAATAAACAGATGTAGAAAAATTAAATAATTTGCCCACAGATGTGTGGCTACTAAATGGCTGAATCAGGAACCCAGCCTGGACTCCTGAGCACTCCCATTGATGATCTGTCACAGTCACCATGCTTTGCTATCACCATGGAGATCAACTTTCTGCATTATAAACAGGCCTTGAGGGTTCTTTCCCTTCTCTCCCTCCCTCTCTTCCTTGGTTCTTTCCACTACTCTCACTTGAGGTTACTCTCACTCAGGTATCCAAAAATAATTTCATTGCCACCTGCTACTAAGAGGAGCAGAGCCCAAGGCTTACGCTAATCAGCGCTAATCAGCGTATCTTAAAAGAATGGAAATGCATGCCTTAAAAAAATCCTGCTACACAGTTATGAGCTGGTTATGGGTATAGTAAGCCGAGGTTACTGCTTGGGCAGTAAATACATTATTCAGATTCATTGAGGAATAAAGTATTTCACGTTTCTTGCACACACCTGAAGTCTCTGTACCCCTATAATTAAGCATCTAGATTTTAAAATAAAAACGAACTATTCATAATTATTTCCCATGACCTTGAGGTCACCTTTACCAATGGCATGGTTAAACTACAGCGTATTACAGTAGTGTTAACAACACTGCTTCAACTTTCCTTATTACCACAACGGTTTTATGTCAACAATCTAGGATAGTGTATTTATCCCATTTTTGTGATTCAGCCTTGTTCACGTAGTTGAAATTCTTTTAAAAACGACTGTTCCCATATTAAAAACACAATGAAATTGCCTTAGTTTTCTAAATGCATTATTCCCCCTTCCATATAGTATCATTCTGATACTTCCAAATGTAAAATTTCTCATGTAACTGAAGTACACATCTCTACCTACAACAGAAAATTTTTTGATGAATTCACTCCCACCTTAGCAGAGGAACAGAAATTTACTGTTCCTTGTTTCAGTTAATATTAACATATATTATGCATATATTAAGTTGTAATATAATCATGTCTTTGGGGCTATCCTGTACAAGCAAAATACACTCATCACAATATGGTCCACAGGTTTTTGACTCTTTGGACTCTTCTGCCTATGAGGCAGCTTACTTCCCTTTCTGCCTAATATCCCACAACACTCCCCTACCCCCAATTGACTTCACCAAAATTACATATAATGCATGCATTGTGTTAGTAAGGTTCTTCATGAGATTGGTAAGGCTCTCCAAGGAAGGTAAGATAGTTTTTGCTTATTGATGCTGTGGTGTCATGTGGCCTACAGTGCTTCTTAGTGTTTCTGTGAGCTTAAATAGTATTTTGATGTTTTTCCTTTTCGTATCTTCCTACAATTTCCCAACATTTATTGCTTAAAAATATTTTAGTGAAAAGTGTCTTTGAATCAAATTTTAATTTCCATAAATGTCTAGAGCAATGGCTACAAATTAACATGCAATTTCAATTGGTGTTCTTTGGCAGTATGTTCAGAGAAATGGTAACCAGATCTTCATACCAGGAAGTATAAAGCGTTGCCAATACGTTTCCTAGTGAGAAGCACTTAACTTTCCAGTGTTCATCATGATAAGAAGGTTGATAGTTCAAACAATTTATTGCTGCTTTATAGTTTACATAATTAAATGAAACGTGTTAAACTCAAGGGAATTTTAATAGGTTACTTGCAATTGTTATTGCAGGCAACAACTTGTACATGATTTTATTTCCAAATCCACAAAAAACAAATTTTATACAAATCAGCACTGTAAAAATGTCAATTACAGCCCCAGAGGCTTTGCTGGCAGAATAATTGTCTAAATTCTAGGATATGGGAAACAGGTTTTTTTCTGGATTCCTTTTTTTGTTTTTTCATTTTCTGTGTTTTTTGTTTTTTGTTTTTTTTTTACAAAAAATTTACAAGTGAAATGTTACTACGAAACTTTTTATAAGGAATTTTTGCAAAACATTTACATTTTACCATCAACTATTTCTGTTTTAAAATCATTATGTAGATTTAATACCCTATGCTGCACATCAATTTATGTGGGATGACAACTTAGTGACATGCATAAAAAAACACCACAAGGCATTAAAATGGAGACTTAAATACAAATATTGTTGCAATAAAACAGTTATAAAATTGAAAAATAGGACCTAAACATCATGCTTATCTAAGTTTGACAAATTAACTTTTTCTCCTAGATTACACACTTTTATTACTGCTCTCATGAGAGTGTGATAAATAATGACAACATCAAGTTCTAATGTAATCAGCAACACATACACAAACCTAACCAAAGAAAGTATACTGTAAGAAAAAACTAGTCTAACACTGGAGTTCTACCATGATAAATACATAGCTTTGCACTGATAATTACAAAAAAGAAAAGTTTTATAACGGTGGCAAAGGGAATAAACAGTGAAATGCCATTAAACAAGACTCTACTGCACATCTGTGCCCTATTACTTATAACAGCTATATCCCACTGAGTCAAATAAAGGACACTGAAATTTACGATTCTTGTAAGACAGAAAAGTGGACTCAGAATGGTATGCAGAACAGACTGTCAAAATATTTCTAATTTCAGTGGTGAAATGTGCACCTGCTAACACAAATTAACATATTTTATATGCTATAAAGCTATCTAGATTCAGTTTGATAAATTTATAATAGGCCTCATTGCTGATCAAAAAATAACTGCCATTTCTGATGAACATACATGGATTTGCATTAAAACTAGTTCAGAGAACAATGATGCAGAGTGCTCATACTTGGTATTAACAACAACAAAAAGTGTCACTTGGAGGAAACATGATTAAAACATTAAGAAAGTTTCTTTGCATAAAAAAATTTATAGCACTGATTGTGTAGCATAATGATAAAATATATATTTGATGTTTCAGCTCCTATGTAATAAAATTAAAATTAACACTACCAAATTCCTCTGTACCAAACAAAACAACAAACTAATTCTGATGTTTTAAAGCCAGATACATCAGTTGTTAAGTGTACATTAAATAAAATATACAAAACAATTTACAAAATTCAACTAAAATTTAAAGACTTTGTTACAAGTCTACAAAAGCTTTAAGAAACTTGAAATTTATAACCACAGTGTAAAAATTTTTTCCTTTAATCTCAAAGCTTTTTTATACAAACTGAAAGCACAAAAGACCTTCAGTTTTATATAACGCTACAAAGGGCTGGCCTAAAGTGTACATAGTGTAAACAGTGATCATTACAGTATTTCTCCTTCATCAAAAATACAAGAAACATCACAATTTTGGAAGAGAATTCGCATGAGTAGTACTTTTCCTGAAATAATAGAGAATGCATAAGAAAACATGGACCTATTTTCAAACAGTTCCCAAACCAATGATATTAATAAATCAAACAAGTAAAAACTTTAATTTTCAAATGGTTGATTTCATTTTATGATTATATGTAAATGCTTACTAGAAATGAAGATTATACTAATGTTTAAGCTGTTAGAATAATCCAATTTTATCATATGAAACTTTTGGCCATCTTTCCTAATACGACCATTTTCTATAAGATCCTTGCATGAACAATGAAATATATCTTTGTTTTTTCTTTAGTAACTATTTGACTGAAAAGTATTCTGACTTTTCAAAAATAATTTTTACTTCATAATATTGTATCTATTATATATTTGTTAGGCCGCCTAGATGTTTAGGGAAAATTCATTTACTGATAGAGCATAAAGACATAAATTCCTAATTAACATTTCAACAGTACTAGAAAGAAAATGGGGTTGGCCAATTTTTAGCAAAGGAAAACAAAAATTATAACATAGTTAAAATATAATTTTCTGCTGGCCTTGAAAAAGTGTGATAATTCTTTCTTTGGCTACCAAGTCAAAGCATAAAGAATTCTGCACAATGTCAACATAACTTATTTACAGAATATGAAACTACAAAACGATTTATAATCTATGCAAATATTTCCAATATAAACATTTAAAATGAAATGTTGTGGTTCAACCTAGGGTTAGGAACATAATCATTCCTAACTTTAAAACACTGCCTGTTAAGTTGCTTCATTGTACTTTCTGAAACTATTATGTGTTTTAACTATTTTTCCCCCCAACCTTTTCCTAAATTTTCAATCTAAAAATTTAACCTAAGATTTAGCTCTAAGTTCCTCTTGTGTCTCCAAAACGGAGAAAGTAATTAGATTTCATTGATTGTCTGAATACACACTACTATAATGTAGTGGTAATAAAGATCTGAGGTACATCTCAGATTAGTGTGTTGGAACTTACCTAATTTAACGTTTGAAGAATTTCTAACATTTAGAAAAGACGGCCAAAACTATTTTGAGTTGATTTTCCAAAAATCAAGCTGAGGAAATATAGTATTATACCTATCTTCAGTTAACAGTTTTCTGTCTATAGAGAAAAGGAAATACATATAAATTATTACTGACTGAATTTGTAACAAAGTACTTTCAAAGAAAATAAGTCCAATTAAGGTCCAGCCTGCAAACTACTGAGGTCTGTCTTTTTAAACACATTAACACATGATGTTAAGAGAGGGGAGGGTTCTGTTTAAAGGTTATTTGATATATTTCCAAATAACTACAATTTATACCATGAAGGAAATACTTTTCTATCTGTTTCCAGTATAAGTTTGCTTTTTGTATTTTTAAAAATTTCAACACTTAAGGTGTTGAACCAAAACCCTGGAATATTAAAAAGAAGCCAAGAATGAAATCATGATTTCCTACTCTGTAATCCACTTGACCAGCCCACTTCCAGATTTTCAAAGGCGTGTAAACTTAAGTGCAGCACTAGAGGTCTCTGTTATAAATAGCTTTTCAAAATTCTTCCATGTTGGTTGAAACACTGGGAGTTGCTGGATTCGAATCTTGAGAAATGGCTGCAACGGTGACAATTCTTGGGGAGCCAAGCACCTCTGTAACAGATGAGTCCAGTTCTCCCGAGGTAACAATGGCAAGAGCTGTCCCACCTCCTTTCTTATTCTGGTGTGTTTTGACATGTTTGGAAAGATGATCACTCCTCATAAACCTTTTAGAACATTCTGGGCATTCAAATCTCTTTTCACCTATAAGAAAACCAGACAAATTTACACACATTTTACTTAAATAAAATTATAACATTTAATACTTTCTCTTCTGGTCATGCTATACTTTTTGCATGGTATGGATTTTTCTAAAGGTTTATCAGATGCACAATATTTTTTTCTTCTTTATTCAAAATACTATCGAATAAGCTGTGCAGGACAAGAGATAAACCATGTGAATGAAAATAAAAGATGGGAGTTAAAGACATAGTTTTCCTATGAACTGGAGATAAGCTCAAGCAAGTAAAATAACCATTCAGGGCCTCAGTTTCTGTGTCCAAAAAGTAAGATGGCTTCTAACATATGATCTTAAAAATCTCTATCAGGTGTGACAATACATAATGTTCAATGCTCATATCTGTTCTCTAAAACTGTTACTTGGGTTTTAGTTTTAATCCCTAGAAGTATGAAATATCTTCAAACTGTTTTAAATGAAGAATTTAATGTTGTAATGAGTTTTTCAAAAGGCAAAAATAATGAGAGGCTGGAACACCCCACATTTCAAATTAGTTTTTAGGTTTCACAGACTAGTACCATTATTTTCTGCTATACAAAGTGATGCTTAAATATATTCTCTTCAAAATATAAGCGCTAGTGGAACTACTTCTATGCTTTGCAATGAAAACTAACTACAGAGTGAGTCTGCCAAAAAAAAAAAAGTGCATATATTGCAGGAAAAGACAAATAGTATTATGTTTTTTCAACAGGCGGTGTTACCCTCATATGGCAGACCCTAGAGGATGTTGCATATTGCAGAAAACGCAGTATACTGCCGGCCCTTACAGAAACTGAAAATGCATGTGAAGCAATCTCAATGATCAAAGTTACCCAAGCAGCAGTCCACTGTACTAATAAATGTCTGGAAACTAATTGCTACCACTTTGAGCACTTCTTGTAATTGAAGAGGATAAAGTAACTTGTATTAATCTCATCATCATGAGATAATGTTTTAATATTTAGTATTAAAATATATATACAAATTTTTCTTTTCCTGAAGAGTATATACTGTTTTTTGGCAAACTCTATATATTAACTAAAAAAGAAAAAAAGCGCCATTTTTATTTCTGTGTACAATGGATGGAGCACATGAAAATTTGGTTAATTGGCACATCCTGATGTTCAAATGACTAAGTATTGTAGATTTAGCCTTTCCTTCTAAAACTTTTATTTATGGGGAATGAAATGATGTTTTTCCAGTTTGAGAGAGAAACTTGGATAATAAGAAAATGTGGTTTATCTGACTTCTTAGCCCCGCCTTTGATGTACCAAAAGAAAATCTATGAAGTCAGTTTTGTCCATGTTAGGTTTTCCCCTTTTATTTGCTCAGGAATCAGACAGCTTATTAATATTACAGCAAGATTCAAGGCACCTGATTTATAGTCTGGGCTCCTTATGCTACGCTGGCAGACTGCAATGATTTATTTTATAGCAAAAAAAGGTGTGATTTATCAAATCAGGTGGTGACCTAAGAAGGACATGGATCACTCTGTAAGTACACAGCTGGAGATCAACCAGTACCAGTGGCCTCAACAAATATTTACTGTGATGTTCATAAACTCAGTTTTTTTGGAACAACATCTATATAGCACCTATAGTGTGCCAGTGATATGAAAACCAAACAAGTGAGAGTCTCTGACTTTTAAGAAGTCTCCATTCTCTTGAGATAGTTAACGCAACCATGTACTGTGGAGTTATAGTCCCGATTAAGAAATGCGGAAATAATAGTTCCCAGCTACTCCGTAGCAAACCACAAGATGAATGGAAACTAACGGTGATATGGTTAGTGTGTGGACTTCTTAGCCGGTCTACTTATTAAGTGGTGTGGGTATTCAATTAATTTCAAGCAATAAAAGCTGGCAAGAATCTCAAACATGCAAATTATATTATACAATTACACTTTCATTAGAGGAATTACTCATTTCAGTTCTTTATCCTTTTCTACAGCAAAGTTGTGTTTTCTGTTGTGTCAGATAATTTCTAAATTTCCCACCTTGTGTAAGCATTATCAGTATACTTTACCTCAAGGATGTAAAAATTATATATAACGTCTTCTAATAACTTCAAAATACATGAATACTTTTTACAATTAATGCATCTAGTTATCAGAACTATTGGTATTTGTTACAGTGCTAGGTGGAATGTCCTGACAAAAATGTCCATGTTCCAAACCCTGGAAACCGTAAGCATGTTACATGGTAACAGGGACTTTGCAGATTTAACTAAGGTCATGGAGTTTAACACAGGAAAATTATTTTGGTCGGGGTGGGCTCAATCTAATCACATGAACTGTTCAAAGCAGACAGCTTCCTTTAGCTGATGTCAAAGAGGTTAGAACTGAGAGGGCCCTGACCTGAGTTGCTGCAGGTCACATGGCAAATCCGACAAGAACATGGACAGCCTCCAAGAGTAAACAATGGTCCCGGTGACAGCCAGCAAGGAACAGGGACCCAAGTCCTACAATAGCTGAGTTTAAGTGATGATGTGAATGAATGTGGAAGCAGGTTCTTCCCCACAGCCTTCAGGAAGGAATACGGCCCTGCTGATACCGTGATTTCGCTCTGTAAGACGATAAGCACTACACCGGCTGAGCCCACTGGACTTCTGACCTACTGAACTATGAGATAATGTTAAAGGTGTGTAAAATATTTTAAGCTGCTAAATTTGTGGTGTTCTCTTCAGCTCTGCTCAACATTTTTATAAAAATGGATGCAGAATTTTGTCAAATATTTACTGTGTATCTAAATGATCACTTTTTTTTTCATCAATAACATGGTGAATTACACTGCTCAAGTGATTTTCAATTGTTCAAACAGCCTTTTGTTTCTAGAATAAACTCTAGTTCTGATGCATTAGCCTTTTCATATACTGCTAGAGTTGGTTTGCTAATCCTTTGTCGTGAATGTTGACACCTAGACTCATGATATTGGTCTACAACATTTTTCTGTATTCCTAATAATGTCTTGGCCTGCTTGTTATGACGATGTAGGCTGAGAAATAAAGTTTCCTCTTTATTAATTTTTAGAAAGAGATTGTGCATAACTGATATTATTTCTCCCTTAACTGGTATAATTTAACAAATGAAACCATTTAGGCCTAGAGTTTTCTTTGATGAAAGTTTTAAACTAAAAACCCATTTTATTCAAAAGATACAGGGCTATTCATTTTATCTATTTCTTCTTGAGCTACTGGTAGTTTGTGTCTTTTAAGAAGTTGGTTCACAAATCTAGGGAGTAGAATGTACATAGCATTCCTTTATTACCCATTTAATGTCTACATGGTCTTTGGTGATATTGGTAAATTTTTGTGACCAGTCTGGCAAGAGGACTTAGCAGTTTTACCTTTTCAGCAAACCAGAGTTTAGTTTCACTAATTTTCTC
Source organism: Erethizon dorsatum (assembly GCA_028451465.1). Classification (NCBI taxonomy): domain Eukaryota; kingdom Metazoa; phylum Chordata; class Mammalia; order Rodentia; family Erethizontidae; genus Erethizon; species Erethizon dorsatum. Next base: position 84,164,735 of record CM051835.1, read on the forward strand.
TATTGTTTTATTTTCAATTATTTTCTGATTTCTTGGTTTAGATTTAACTTGCTTTTCATTTTCTAGCTTCCTAATGTGAAAGCTTACTACAATATGGACTAAAGACCTTTCTATTTTTAACCAATAAAAAGATTTAACGTTAAAAATGAGCTCTTGCTGGGCTTGGTGGTGCACACTTGTAATCTCACCACTCAGGAGGCTGAGGCAGGAAGATCCTAGCGAGTCCAGGCCAGCCTGGGCTACACAGTGAGTTCAAGGCCAGCCTGAACTACAAAGCAAGACCCTGTCTCAAACACCTCCCCCCACCATTTCACTTTAAGTATTGCATTAAACATATATTAAAATATTATTTTCTGTTAAAAATATTTTCTAATTTCCCTTGAAACTTCCTCCTGACCCAGGGGTTCAGAAATACGCTGTTTAATTTCCAAGTGTTTGGAAGTTTCTAGTTATTTTCGTTAAATCTGATTTCTAGTTCAATACAACTATGATCTGAGAACATGCTTTGTATGATTTTAAACTTTTTAATTTGTTTAGGTGTGTTTCAAAGCCAGAATACTGTCTTCCTTTATGAGTGTTCCATGTATTCTTTAAATACACAGTCAGCTGAAATATAATTTAAAGTAAGTTTTATATTTACAGTATATAGCTATCTCTTTTTAAAAGAAATGTCATCTGACATTTGCTCCCTTTTAATTAGATGGTTAGACCATTTACATTTGATGTAATTATTGATTTGACTAGAGTTAAATGTATCATCTTATTATCTGTTTTTCATTCTTGTTTTTCTTTCTCCTTTTTTGGATTTGAATATTGTTTAAAACTTTAATTCATAGAATGCATTCCATAATAATTTATCACATATGACTAATATATTAGAATTACATTTTTAAAGTTTTTTACTGTTTGCTCTGCCTTCAAGTCTCTCTCTAGTAAGACTTATTTTTAGGATGAAGAACTTCTTGGCATTTCTTTTCCTAAGTCTTCATTCATTAGAAAATATCTTTATTTTGTTTTTGTTACTCAGAAAATTTTCATTGGCTATAAAATGTTGAGCTAAGAGTTTTTTTTTTCCTGGCCTCCACAGTTTCTAAGGAAAGATCTGCCATAATTCAAATTTTTGTTCCCCTATAGGTGTCATTTTCTTTTTCTTTCTTTCAAGATTTTTTTCTTTTTCTTTGTTTTTAACAGATGATGATATATCTGGGCATAGTTTTCTTTAGTTCCTGTTTGAGATTCAGTGAGCTTCCTCAATCTATAATTTATACCCAATATGGGAAATACTGTTATCTTTTTATAGCTATTATATATTTTTTAATCTCAGCCATTATATCTTCACATTTTTCCTACATCAATCTCTTTTTCCTTTCCTTCTGGAAGACCGATGACACATTTTAGATCTTTTATTGTATCTCACAGGTACCTGAGGTCCAGTTTATTTTCTGCATGCCATCTTTTTCCTCTCTTTTTCAGACTTTATAAATTTCTAGTGCTCTATCTTTAAACTCATGAAACATTCCTCTGGCTACCGAGCATCTGATGAAAATTTTACTTTGACTATTATACTTTTTTCCATCTAGCTGGGTTTTTTTGAGACAGGGTCTCACTATGAAGTTCAGCCTGACCTTGAACTCACTATGTAGCCCATATGTAGCCCAACTCACTATGCTAGCCTCAAATTAGCGGCAATCCTCCTGCGTCAGCCTCCCGAGTGCTGGATTACAGGTGTGTGCCACCACACCTGGCCCATTTAGCTATTTTTTACAATTTCAATTTCTCATTCCTGCTTTTCCATTTACTTCAATCATGTTTATCTCTGTACATGAACCATGGTTACAATAGATTTAATATTTTTGCTAAATTCCAAAATCTGGATTATCATATCCTAATGTTGATTATTTTCTCCTTTGAGAAATAAGTCGGTTTTACTGTTTCATAGTATGTTGAGTAATTCTGAATTGTCCCTGGACATCTTGGATATTACACTGTAGCAAAAGCAACCTAGCCATTAAGGTTCAGAATAAATGTTTCATCTTGCTTTCTTTGAATCTGATTTTCAACATTATTTTCCAAGATTTGCTATCTTATCTTGTGTCTTCCTACATAGCACATGCTGAAAATTAGGTTTATAAAACAGTTCACTTCTTTAGACCTCCATGTCTATCGTTTTTTTGTATCTGACCTATGTATGTGCAGTTTAGGGTTAAGGCCTGAACTTCATTTGCTCCACATACAGAATTAGTGATCAGCTTTCATCTCTCCCCCCAAGACTTCCTTTTTTGCTCTCTAATCCACAGTGGCCCCTTTTTCTGGTTCCTACTGCCAGCAAGCCAGGTTTCTCTGGGGCCTCTTGTACTATTCTGCATATACACTGTTAATGGGACCACTTTCAGAGTGAAAGTAGCATGGGAGAAAAATAATGGTGATTCCCCTCAGACTCAGTGGTAAACAATGGCCCCATTTCCTGGTTCCTTCAGTCAGAGATCTGAGTATTACTGAGACATTTTTGGTGCCTATGAAGCCACTACTGCAGTACAATCTTTAAATGGGACTGGTTTTAAAGCTGTGGAGCCTTTTTCTTACTTCTCTGGTTTGATACAAGGTCCTTCTCCTCATGTTTGCTGCCTGCACCTGCCAGGCAGCAACTGCAGGGTCACACCAGAAGACAAAGCAAGAGAACAACTAACCCATGTTGCAGACTGTTACTCAACTTTGACTTCACTTCTCAATAGCCTGCTATTGTTTGCCTTTCATTTAGATGCTCAAAAAAATGAATTCTCTCCAGAGATTTAGTGTAACCAATGGGACTGTCAGGTTACAGACAGCTTGATCCATTTTGGCTGACAGTGAACTCTAGGGCAATAGTTTGGAGCTCTTGCAACATTCACTCAAGCATTTATATGAAGAAAGCGGGAAAGTCAATACAACTGATAGAGTTCCTGGTATCATCTATTTGGATCCAGTTTTCCTTACCTTATGAAAAAACTAGAGTTTTGTTTCCAATCTATTTCCTTTGCACTGAAGTTTATAGTTACTGATTAACTACAAACATATAATTTTTTATGAAATTTTATCTTGAACAGCACACTTTAAGACATCATATATTATGAAAAAACCTATATTCATTTGTACAGAAATGTTCAGGAGCACTTTTGGACTTCATTGTAGGCAATGAAAAAGAAGTAGTGGTATTTTGAATACACAGAATCCCTATAACACTATCAGAAATTATCCCTAGATTGCCAGTTGCTCAGTAGATGAATGACAAATAAAATAGTGAGTAAGGAAAATACAGTAGTACCTTGGTTCACAAATGCTTCTGGTTGCAAACAATTTGGTTCTCAAACAAAAGTGTTCCACAAAAATTTGCTTCCATTCACATTGGGTCACAAACACAACTGTGGTCATCTTCCCCACACAGACACAAACATGGCCATATTCCCTCAAATCACAAAACTAATTAAGTTCACGAACCGAGGTACCACTTTATCTACAATGAAATACTTATAAACTGTATTAATAATACACGAACACACTGCATATGTACACCATTATAGACAATGTTGACTTGGTTACATCACTCTAACATTTCCCAGTTAACGGGCAAAGTAAATATAAATCTTTAAGTTTTATGACAGCAGCATTATTGATGGCAGCGTGATCATACCGGTTAATTTCTTCTCCCCACTGAGACACCCATTAAAATAACAATAGAGGGGGAAAAAGATAAACCTATAGCAACAAAAAGAGGAGGAAAGGAAGTCAACAAAATGATGACTACATTATATCTGTGGAAACTAGAATAGGGATTCTCAAAGAAAAGGATATATTCTGTAAGAGAGCCAATCTGTTTCTGCAAAAACCTGTAAAAATTGGGACTCAGAACGATGAAAGGGAAACAGAGAGTATAAGAAAATTAAAGCCTACACACAGAATATACCCCTATTATCAAAAAAAAAAAAAATGGGGAAAATATCTGAAGATTTGTATCTAAGAAATGGAGTCCCACAGATATTACTATACTTTGGTTATTAGGCATCTTCCCATGTAACATACTGCCCCACCCAACTGCCTTAAAATGAAAGCTACCAGCTCACAATAAATTTTTAAAATCTTTCAGTTAAATATTTTCATTAATCATCAACAAAAAACAAGTACCCTGGACAGCTCAGAAGAACCTATGACATAGACAGAAAACTACCTTACAGCAAAGATGAATGTGAAAAAAAAAATTCTAGATGAAAAACAGGTATGTTTAGCAAGTGCCTACATCCATACAGTGAGTACAGAATTCAGTAAAAAAGAAACAATGAAAAGTGCTCTTGGAAATAAAAAATAGAAATATCTGATGATAGAGTTAAGGACTCCCACAGAAAACAAAAAGATAAAGTGATAAAGGGGTTAACAAAAATGTTACAAGACATTTAAAAAATCAATCTAGGGAGTCCAACATAGGTTTACCAACAGCCCAGAAAGGACAGAGAAAAAAGGGAAAAAATAAGTGAAGATAGAGATTACTCAGTTAAAAGTTCAACTAGTTAGCAAATGAAAACCTGTACTAGATACATCGTTATGAAATTACTAGGATACCCAAGGTTAAAAGAAACTCTTGTTGAAAAAAAGGATGGGAGCATATCAAAAGGACAGAGGAGTCAATCTGAAAGAGCTTCCAAAGGCCAAAAGATGGAACAATCTGAGCAAGAAAATAAATGACAGTATCAGATCCCAAAGAATAAAATAAATACTACTCAAGAATGCAAACTAGTGTAAATAAATGACTAAACAAAGAAACTGAGCAAAAAACAATTACGGAAGAAGGTATAACTTTCTTCCATGAGAATCCCCATTAAAAACTAACTATACAAGGAATGGAGGAAATAGAGACCTTTAGAATCCTACAGTAGTAATGGTGTAGGCAAGATCCACTAATGAATGCTATAAAAGTGAACCTTAGTATTTTTCTTTAAAGAGAAATAGTGTATTTGCATAGTCACAAAATATTCCCCCAAATGTCAACATATTTATTAATTACTGTGGTTGTTTTAACATATGTTCACAATTCTTTTGATAATCTTCCCCTCCCCAGGGGTGATGTTAATTCTCCTCCCCTTGAGGGCAGACTGAATTTGATGAACTGCTTCTAACCTACAGAATATGGAAAAGAAAAAAAAAAAACAGTAGCTTTAGTTACTGGCCCACACTATGTTAACCAAATCATCAAGATTAGTAAGACATAGTCACACCAGCCCCCTTCCCGTATGATACAATGAGAAAGGCACTAACATCTTTCATATACTTTCTTAATAATTCATAACTTCAGTTTAATCATGAGAAAACATTAAGTAAATCCAAACTGAGGAACATTCTACAAAATACCAAATCCAGTACTTGTTAAGTGTCAAGATAATAAAAGACAAAGAAATAAAGAAGAAACAGATTGCAGAAGCCTAAGGAGTCATGACAAATAAATGCAATGTGCACTTCTAGATTTAATCCTAGGACAGAAAAAGCAAATCTATGATTTAATTAATAGTATTGTAATGATGCTAATTTTATAGTTTTCCAAAGTTACTGTGGTTATATAACAATTTAGCATTAATGGAAGCTTGGTAAAGGTCATATGAGAACTATACTATCTTTGTAAACTTTTCTGTTAAGAGTAAATTTATTTCAAAATAAAAGTAATAAATATAGTTGTAGGGGAGAAAATAAGGTCACCTACAAAAAACCAAGAGAATAAAATAGACTTGTCACTGGTACAATAAATGCAGGAAGACAAAAAAGCAATGCAGTTAAAATAATCTGCAATCTAGAATCAGCCAAACAATCAAATTAAGTGAAAAAAATTAAAGAAGTTTTCAGATGAATTTATTTTCTCATTTTTTTTTTTCCTTAATGAAAACAGAAAAGAAAAGCCTCCATGGAATCAGTCCATGGCCAAACAGAAAGGTGGAAAGCTCTGGAATAAGGAGAAATTGAATGGAATTTATACTACTCTTGAAAATTTGAAGTAACTAAAGGAGGTGATAAGGTTAGACGATACAAGGAAAAAATTAATTAGAAACTCCCAAGAAAAACTAAAAACCATGTAAGAAAGGAAATGTAATGATAGTACCCACATGACCATATGCAATTATTTACTACTTTTCAATTTTAATAACTAAGCTATAAAAACAGATTAGTGCTTACTGAAGAGAATAAGCATTTTAACTTTAAGAGAAAGGGAAGGGAAACCTGAGTGTGACAGAAGAGGTAAAAATGATGAAACTTTACTATTATTATTGTGATGCTGCTGCTGCTGCTGCTGATGCAGTGAATCAAGAAGTAATGTTTGGCCTGCAAACAGTTTTACAAAGCAATCAGTGTCTTTGAATTGCACAATGGAAGGTAAATTCTCAACTCTTGATGCAAGAAGTCACAGTGGAGGAGACTAGTATATTATTTAGATACATGGCAATCATCACAGGAAAAACAAAAATACAAAATAGTTCAATGGTTAACAATAATTTCCTCTGGGGACCAAAACAGGGGTGAACAAAGAGCATCTTTTACATTGTGAGCTCTCCCGTTAAGAGTTGATTTCTAAATGCTACCTGCATCATTTTGAAAACTTAAAATTTTTTTTTAAATAATCTTCACTATTTTTAGCAGTGACTAAAACTAACTTGTTTATTCATATTAAGTCAGTGTGTTTCTACTGACAGCAATGGTTAGGATACTTAGTGTAAATAGTTCTTGCCATGAACTGTCAAGACCGTCAACTTAATATACCCAATGGTAATGAGTGTTTATTTCAAAAGATTTTTTATGCCATTTTCTTTTTTTTTTTTGGTGGGTTCCGGGAGTCGAACTCGGGCCCTCGCGCTTGCCAGGCAGGCGCCTATGCCACTGAGCCATCTCACTGGCCCTTTTATGCCATTTTAAACAAATTCAATAAACACTAAAAAGTTACTATGTTAAAATCTTTGAAAATAGCATTTAAAATATACTGATATTAAGCTTAATATTTTTTGGTGCTGACATGTTTTGTTTTGCGGGGGCACCAGGGATAGAATTCAGGACTTTGCACATGCTAAGCAAGTGCTCAACCACTGAGCTACATCCCCAGATCCTAACATACTTGAACAATTTTGTGCAGGAAGCATTCAAGATGTTTGTACCAATGAAGATAAATTTAAGTATACTTTCTGAATTATCAAGCTAGTAGATGATAATAATGGTTATAAAGAAAGTCCTTAAGCTATTAAAATCTGGTTTTGAAGCATATATACATATAAACTTGAGTAAATTTATTGTGTGTATTTGTACGAGCGCGGATGTATGATACAGAGGTACTTTACAAACTCATCATTTCTCAGATGAAATGATGCAATCACAATGTGAGGTTCCAAATCAAACAAAGTGGCAATTTTTGTTGGTTTCCCTAACTTGTCTCACTGCTAATCCAGGAAGGAAATACTGCACTCTCCTACGGACATAGCAGAACATTTTTCTAGAACAGACACAACATTGTCATGGAATTAATTTTTAACCACATCATATTTGACAATGTAAAAAGGTAAGGTGGAATTAGAAACTCCATGCAATACTGTAGAGAAAGGATTTTAAATTTTTTTAAAAATGAAAATTCACAGCTTTAATATCAACTCTTACAGAGACTGAATCAATATACTAATACTCATCTGTGCTAACACATTATGTACACGTCAATTAGGTAATTTTTTTTCTTTCTTTTTTTTTTTTTGTGGGTACCGGGGGCTGAACTCAGGACCTCGTGTGCCAGCAGGCGCCTGTGCTGCTGAGAGATATCACTGGCCCTTTTTTCGTATGTGGATTCTGGAAGTCGAACTCGGGCCCTCGCGCTTGCCAGGCAGGCGCTTACGCCGCTGAGTCATCTCACTGGCCCCCCAGCTAGGTAATTTCGTATTTAGCATTTTTAATAGATTTGACAACTATTTTTTTTTTTTCCTTTCTGAGACTATTTTCCATCAGTGGAGCTAATTTCTACCTTACAGTATTGCTATGAGAATCAAAAATAACCTACTCAAAATATCTGACATATGGTAGCTGATCAAAAACCGTCAGTTCTATTTTCTGCTTTGTTCTATATGTATCTTAGTACAAATGAAAATCTAATTCAATAAATTAGTCAAATTACTGTACTCAGTAGTTAAATATTAAATATGTCCTAGGCATGTTCTAAATAGAATGTTCTGACCAAAAATATGAAAACTGCCCTGCTAGATGTCATGACGTAATATAAACCCATGATAATCAAAATAGTACAGTATGGTATTGATACGAGAACTGATAAATGGGTAAAAGCTCAGAGAATTTGAAGAGAAATGTTACTATAAATCAATAGAGAAAGAATGAGTTGGGCAAGAAATGGCTGTCCATATGGAAGAAAAATAAAATTATGATCCCAATTCATTTCATCATCCAAACAAAATAACAACAAAAAACCCCAGGCTGTTGAAAGACCAAACTTACAAGAAGAAAATTTTTAAAATGTTTAAAAACAAAAAAAATCTTGGAACAGAAGAATATTTCATAAGTAGGCAAAGAATAAAAGAAAAGATTAATATCTAAGTAAATATATAAATCCCTATATTTGATAAAAGATAGCAAAAAGATAGAAAGCTAGCAAGTAATAGGAAAAAACTGCAATATGATCATATGAAAAAAGAGATAATAGAAAAGAAAAATGAGAAACAAAACAACAAACAGAAAAAGAAATATACTGTAAATGACCAATATACAGATGAAAAGATGCTTAGTTTCACTGATAATCTGGGAAAATGTAAATTTTAGAAACAGAAACTATTTTAGACAAACAAAAACTTTTAAGGCCTTACACTAAGTAGTAAGCACAGAGTAGAGTAGAAACTGCTAATCACTGCTGTTGAAATATAGTGTTACATCCACTTTAGAGACTGTTTAGCTATTATCTAGCATAACTGAATATATATATTGTCTATGATCCAATAATTCCATTTCTCATACATGTTCACTGTATATTCACAGCCCCAAAATCTGTGACAGCACCTCAACAATCTGGGATTAATATAGTGTGGTAGAGTCATGCAACAGAATACTGTATCACTGTTAAAAGAAACACATATATTTGGACTATCTTAAAACATAGTAAAATCATGATTCTGCAACATATGTGGTATTTTATAACCAAAACAAAACATTATTTTTATATAGAGCCATGAATAATACATGTAAGGATATTAAAAATGTACTAAAAATTCAGACTCCTTAAATTCACAGCAGCTGTTTTCAATATTGAATTTATACTGTAAATGATTTGTTTTCTAAAAAGTAACAGAAAATATGGTATTAACAACTGTCAATTCTGAGTGAGAATTAAGTAGGTATTTCTTGTATAAAACTAATGAAGGTTACTAGTAAGATCATAATTCTATTTTCTTTGTATCTATTTAAACACTTATGAAAAAGATTAAATGAATTCAACATGCTATGTATATAAGGTAAGCAAATGAAACAAATTCCAGGTCATGTAAAGATGCTAATAAAGCTTATGAGTAAAATGTACCTCAGAAATGAGGTGAAAATTTTTAATTCTCCACATCTTCTATATAATTGCTAAAGTGAATTCTGTCCCCGTAAATTGTATATTTCTAATTTCATAGCTGAACTATCATGAAATCTTTCATTTGAGTACTAAAAAAATAAGTTAAAAAGTACAAGTCCTAAAATAAACCAACTGACCTGTATGGGTTCTTCTATGTCTCTGAAGCTCATCACTCCTTGTGAATCTCTTGCCACAAAACATCCAGTTGCATATAAAAGGTCTTTCTCCAGTATGCCAGCGGAGATGTGCTCGTAGGTGAGATGTTTTCCCATAAACCTTTCCACATCCTTCAATGTGACAGATATGCTGTTTCTTTTTTCCTGGTTCATTACTGCCTCTAACAAAAACCAAAACCAAAACCAAATATTAATTACACTCCCTAAACTAAGCTTGTAATTACAGAAAAAAGGGAAATTAAGGTAATTAAATGTGCTTTTCTAAATAGATTCTTTTGATCCTAAAGCCACAAATGTAGTTATAGTAAAAAAAAAAAATTTCATTTTAAGATAAAACAGGTCTCTATATGTTGAAAAAAATAACTGCTATGAAAATGTGTTAGTTTCATTTTTTATGTCTATGAGGCAATTCAAGTTCCTTCCCTTGTAGGCTCCTCTGTTGGCTTAAAAAAAGAAGGGGGAAAAAAACTCTAAGCTTTCCAAGACACTTTAACATTCTTGTTTAAAATACCAAAGGATGGCTAAACCCGAAGTGTAAGGTGCAGTTTCGTTTCCAGCAAGACAGTTATGAAGAGATTCATGGACTGGGCTTCCAGCAAAGCTGATGAAAATTGTAAAACAAACAAAAGTTTCTCATACGGTTATAAGAGCAAATAACAGTAAATAAAGAAACACATTTATTAAAGAAAATATAAGAGAACTAGGGAAGAAGAGTAAGAGTCTGTGGTGTTTGTGTCAAGACTCACTTCTTCCTCTCACCACTATGCCACAGGGACATTACAGAGGGCACAGAAAACAGGGTTCCCTCTCCTCCCACCTCCCAGATAGAGGGCTAGCTCCCCAGGAGGAGTGGAGATTGTATTTAGCATGCTAAGCCCAGCTACGCATTCCAGGTGAATGTGGCTGAAAGGTAGGGACTCCCTTCTTCCACCCAGCCCTCGTGTTTGGGACACATGCTCTATCGTGGTCATGGCACGAGGAAATGTTACAGTCTAGACTGCCCTTGACTCGCGCCCTTTGTGATTCATAAATTGGAGTTTCTAAGCAGGGAGAAACAAACTAAGAGGACCTGAGGTTACTGATGGCCCTATCATCAAGCATACAGCTCCTAAAACATGGTCACCCAGAAAGAAATGTGCTACTGCTTCAACCTCTGGCTCGAGAGTATTACCATCATCCAAACTAAATAAAAGAGATTACAAGAAAAGAAAACAAAACCATAGGCTAATGTATCCCATGAGTACAGATGCAAAAATTCTCTATAAAATACTGGCAAACTGAATCTGGCAATATATAAAATGAGGTATACATCATGACCAAAAGATTTATCCCAGGAATGCAAAAGTGAAACATGTGACAACCAATTAATGTAACATATTATACTGATAGAACAAAAAATAAAAATCACAAGATCGTCAAAACAGATACAATTGAGCATCCCTCATGATAAACTCATCGAAACAGGAAGTGAAGGGAGTTTTCTCAACTTGGTTAAGGGCCCCAGAACTAACATTGTACTTAATGGTGAGGAACTAGATACTTTCCCCAAGGAAAAATAAAGGATGTGTATTTTTGTCACTTTGCCACTTCTATTAAACATTATATGGGAGGTTCTAGACATGGCAATTAAGCAAAAAGAAAAAAAACACCTAAAACTCCTTCGGAGTGAAAAAGAAGCAAATTAAATAGTCTTTATTCACAGATACGATCTTATAGATATTGTAAGGCATAATGGTGAACCTTTTAATAACACAAACAGCCCGCTGCAGCATGTATGCTATAGGTTCACCACTACTGCCCTGAGGGATCCTACCCAGGTGTGATGGTACACACCTGTAATTCCAGCACTCAGGAGGCTGAGGCAGGAGAACTGCTGTGAGTTCGAGGCCAGCCTGGGTTATATTACATAGTGAGTTCAAGGCCAGTCTAAACTACACAGCAAGACCCTGTCTCAAAGAAAAAAAAAAAAAAAAAAAAAAAAATCCTGAGGAATCCACTTTAAAAAACTACTAACACTAATGAAAAACTCAGTGAAAGTTGCAGGATATAACATTAATATGTATGGTTTATGTGTTAAATTTCCCCCTAAAATCTCAAGGGTTTAGAGGTAGGACTTTGGAAAGTGATTGGATTATGGGGTGCTATACTCATCAGTGGATCGATTGGCTGACTGTTCAGTCAGGAGGTGAGGCTGGAAGAGTATGTCACTTTGGGGCTGACTTTGGGGGTATACGTTCCTCCCTGGCTCCTCCCTCTTCTTTCTAGGTGCTGAGAGGCCAGCAGTTTTCTTGCACTATGCCCTTCCCCCATGATGTTTTCACCTTGGAGCCAACCAACCATGGATTGAATACTCTGAACTGAAAGCCAAATTAAACCTCTCTTCCTTTAAGTTGTGGGTACCAGGTACTGTGTCCCACCAACAGAAAAGCCATCAAATACAATGTACAAAAGCCAATGTATCTCTGTACATTTGGAATGAACAATCAAGAAAATGGTTTCATTTATACTAGTATCAAGAAGAATAAAGAAGGAGTAATTTAAAATCTGCAAAACACTAAAAACTGTAAAACATTGATGAAAGAAGTTAGTAAAGATCTGAAGGAATAGCATGGATTAAAAAACTTAATATGGTTTTGAGTGAGATAGCTCAGCAGTATAAGCACCTGCCTGGCAAGCGCGAGGTCCTGAGTTCTGATTCCCAGTATCCACATAAAGGAAAAAAAGGGCTGGTGATATTGCTCAGCAGTACAAGCGCCTGCTGGCAAGCGCGAGGTCCTGAGGTTGACTCCCGGTGCCCACATGAAAAAAAAAAAACTTATATGGCTAAGTTGGCTATAGTCTATAAATTTATGAACTCAAACTGAAATTCCCACCAGAATTCCACCTAGCATTTGTGTAGAAACTGAGAAGCTGACACTAAAATTCACACAGAATTTCAAATGCTGCTAAATATCCAAAACAATTCTGAAGAATAACAAAGTTGGAAGATACACATTTCCCAATTTCAAGTTATTACGAAGCCGAAGTAATCAAGAGAGTGTGGTACCAGCATAAAGATTAACATACAATGAAACAGGATTGAAAGTCTAGAAATAAACCCAATGTCTATGGTCATTTTGATTTTTGACAGAAGTACCACAACTATTCAAAGAAGAGAGTCTTTTCAATAAATGCTGTTAATGGATCCTTACCTCACACCTTATAAAATAACTAAAAGGTGATCAAAGAGCTAACTATACAAGCAAAAGTATAAATCTCAAAATAAAACTAGGAATCTTCATGACCTTAGAATTGGCAATGGGTTTTTAGGTAGGACACCAAAAGCAGACAAAACTACAGAGGTGAGGTAGAACATCAAAAACTTGTGTTTCAAAACACACTATCAAAACCGTATAAAGACATCTCATTCAATAGGAAATAATATTTGTAAATCATGTATCAGGTAAGGAATGCAGATATAGAATATATATATAAAGAACTATAACAATTGAATAGTAAGAAAGAATACAATTAAAAATGGGGAAAGGCTATTTCTCTAAACATATACAAAAGACCAAAAACACATGAAATCATTAATCATCATAATCATCAAGAAAATTCCAATCAAATCACTGAGATGCCACTTCAAACTCACTACTACAGGTATAATCAAAAAGTCAGATGTTAACTACTGGCAATAATATGAAGAAATCAGAACCCTCAAATACTACTGGCAGGAATGTAAAATAGTGCAGCCACTTATACTTCTGCACAAATATTTACAGTAGCATTATTCATAATGATCAACAGGGGAAATCCTCAAATGCCCATCAAGTTATGAGATAAACAAAATGCTATATGTCTGTAGAATGGAATATTATGCATCCACAAAAAGAAATTAAGTATTCATCATGATATATGACTGAACCTTGACAGCATAATGCTAAATGAAAGAAATCAATCACAAAAGACCACATACTTCATGACTCCATTTATATGAAATGTCCAGAACAGGCATGTCTATGAAGACAGAAATCATTTTAGTGGCTGCCTACGGCTGGGAGGATTGGGAAGTTGGTAAAAACTGATGGCTAAAGGATACAAGATTTCTTCTGAGGATGACAAAAGTGTTCTAAAATTAACTGGGGTGATGACTACAACTCTGTGAATATATTAAGAACCATAGAATTGTACACTTTAGTGGATTAATAGTATGTAGCAGCTAGTTTATATCAATAAGGATGTTTACATTTTTTACATAGTAAATGAAAGAATTCATTAAAAAAATACATGAGGTACAAAAGCAGACCTCTCAAATCCCACTCCTCAAACAGCCAAACTTAATTTCCTTTATATTTTAATTTTTGGGCTCCAAAGGTGGTGAAGTCCCAGTTATCAATGACTTCATTTTAACTATTTTATGCCTTCCAGAGGGCGAGGGCTTAAAACAGATCATTTACCTTCCTTCTCCTTCCCTACAATTAGGACAGGAACAGGCAACTCTTCGAAGTCTCTTGCCAGGTTGTACCTCTTGATCAGAAGTCTGCTGGCCTTGCTGCAAATGCACTTGTGTGAGTTGGTCAGGACTAACAGCACCTATTGTCGCATTAGCAATTCCTCCAACTGCCACCGTTACAGGAGCTATAGTAGCTTGCTGGACTTTCACTCCATCTTGCCCTTGCTGCTGACCTAAAATGGAAGAAAAACAGGAATGAGTATTATAATGTTTTCTGTTCCCAAAAAGAATAAAAAAATTCCATGTGGACATTTTAAAGCTATTATGTTTGTTCTAATAATCTGTGTAATGTAAAACAGTAAAATGTAAGGATTAATTTAATGACTTGTATTATACCAAAGTTCCTAAAATAATTCTTACTTTATTAGCTCAGTTGCCTCTTTCTTTCTTTTTTTTTCAAATGGTACTAAGGATTGAACCCAGAGTCTTATACATGCCAGGCAAGCACCATAGTGCTCAGCTACATCCCTAGTCCTTTTTTAAAAAATTATATTTTGGGACAGTCTTGCTAAGTACCATAGCTAGCCTCAAACTCACAATCCTACTGCCCTAAGTCTCCAAAGTAGCTAGGATTACAATGGTGAGCCACCACGGCCAGCTGGTGGCCTCTTTGTCTAAGCGATGGGACCATACATAAATCAGCTGACCCTCTTTGTAACTTAATTTTTCTCTCCATCTGGAAAATGAAATTAAAAGTACTTGTCAGCCTCATACTTCACTAAAGTATGGCGAGGATTTGTAAGACACTGAAAAGCACTCTGAGGTCCTCAGATGAAAAATGCTACATAAATACAAAGTACTAGTACCATTTCCACAGTAAGCAACATAACTCATTCATGCCAAGAACAGTACAGGAGTGAAAAGTAACTAAACAAAGGATTAAGCTTTATGGATGTTTCTCGTTTTTAAATTGTTTAAATTAAACAAACATCTATTTATTGGTGAATCATTTTTTAAAGTGTGCACAGAGTTAAGTGCTCTTTTAAAATGCAAAACCATCAATGACTGTTACGTACCATCACTGTAATAAAAAGACATTCGTTGTATTATTACTTTATTCACTCATGCTTTGTAGCAAAGACTTCATCTTTCAGGTTCAGCTTCACTTAGGGAAAAACGTGATAATGCATAATATAACCGAAAAGTATCTATTCAAATGTCTTAACTTTATCTTGAACTACAACTGGTATGCCTTACAGTATTATTTCCACACAATTCTACATTCTCCTCATCAGGTGTGGGAATGCCAAGTATGTAAATGGACTAAAAAAAGAAATCAGTCTGTGAAGGAATGCTCCCACCTCAGAGAGTTGATGTAAGTATTAAATACTTAAAAATCCCTCATCACAGTTCATGGCACAGAATTGTTCATTACACATTAGCTACTGTTACCACTAGTCTCCACTGAGTTGGGTGGCAATAAAGGATAAAATATGCTAACAGAATCTAACTTGTGGCTCCTAGGAGTAAAATAAAAGGGTTTATTTTAAAACTACACTTGCGGTACCTTAAACATACAGAGCAACCAAGAAGAAAACAATAAAAATTACCAACTAAGAAAACAGCACTCTTTTTTAAAACAAAAGTAAACCTGTTTCTCCTAACCAAAGTTACTCAACTTCTGTCTCCACAGCACTCTCAACTCTTTGGGAGCACCCACAACTAAAACACAAATACAGTCATCCTTCGGTATCCCAAGGGATTGGGGCTCCAGGACACCCTGTCCCCCAGTACCAATATCTACAGATGCTCAAGTCCCTTACACAAAATGCAGTATTTACATATAACCAAGTACATTCCCCTATGCACTTTAAATCACCTCTAGACTACTTACAATGCTTAATATAATGTAAATGCTATGTAAGTAGTTGTATACCGTATTATTTAGGGAATAATGACAAAAGTTTTTGTATTTTGTACAATTGCATTTCTTTCCCTGAATTATTTTCATCTGCCATTAGTTAAATCCTCAGAAAGTGGTGGTAAACATGTGGCATGTGTGCCTTAGCTGGCTATTTGTTACAACTGAAAGCTCTAAAAGGTTCTCCATTACTGTCTTAGGATGTGGAACCTGCAGATACAGAGGGTCAGTTGTAAAAAACAATGAGAAGGGGGGAAAATACATACATATATACGTATTTTTTATTTTTTACTGTTTTAGTAAGAATGCGTATTTTAGGTCATCTTCTCAAGTTTACAATTTTATTCACCTTTGAGTCAGCATGAAATGTGAAGGCAACATAAATGAAGTCAGAAGTTGTGAATTCATGACTGTGCACTAGAGATCCTTAAGTTTCCTCACCTCTAAAGTAACACTGACCTCCCTAAAATTCCTGTCATGTTACCTGTTTTAAAGAGTTGTTTCTGAAAATCAAATTGATTTTCTGTGGGTAAAGGCATAATACACTATAAAACAATATATAAACTATCATTATTATGCCTCTATGTGACTTTGAACACATAAAAATTTTAAATATTCTGTAAAAGATCCCTTAAAGGTGATCATGGCTAAGCAAACTATTACTTGTGCACCTAGAAATACAGTACAATGACATACATATACTCCCTGTTTCTTGCACACAAAACAAAACAAACATTTAAAATGGAGAGGTCCATGTGATCGAGGACTACACTCTTTATAGCACAGTATTATACTTGTGGTGATGCAGGCATTTAAAGTTGGCAAGTATTCTTTACATCTCCTGACATCATAGGATATTTCTGGACATAATTTTTCCAGCTATTGTTCACACAAAGGCTGGTCATTCCTTTCAGGTTGCAGTGATGTTTAAGATGACCTTCATTATTTTAAAGACCTGCGAAGGACTCCAGGTTCCTCAGATCTCTTGCCAGTTCTTTGACAAACTCCTCAAGCCTCTATATTATGAGTACTTACTTGTTCAACATCTGAACAACTTGGCAAGTTATTTCAATAAAGAATACTAGGCAAATTATATTTGAGTATAGATACTAAGTCTGATCATGCTTAGCTCTTCACCCAGAAGTGCCACAGACAGCTAAGGTTCAACATACTACCTTCACTTCCACTGGTACCAATATACCACCAAATCCATACCAATACCTGAAAGGCTGTACTAATTCTATTTGGGTCTTGAACCTTATCTTGTATTAGTCTCTCCTTTGCTCATTCTGGTCCTGATATTCTTTTAGCCCTGAATAAATAAAGTCATTTCTTTCTTAGGGCCTTAGCACATACTCTCCAGTCTGGGCGGGGATGTCTTTATACCCAGATCTTTGCATAGTTGGCCCTTTGGTAATATTCTGATCTCTGTTCAAATCTTCCCTTTTCAGAAATGCCATTCCTGATCATACCATTGAAAAGTGGTTCCCCTCAGTCCATATCTGCATCGTTATCTAGCTTTGTCTTAAATTACCTTGTCCTTTTACTATATTTTTTTCCTGTCTTCAGCCCACTCTGAATGTTAAGTGCCGTGAAAATAGGGACTTTGCCTGTTATGTTCACTGCCACAGCAATAGCATCTGGAACAAACACACAGTTCCAGACAGAACGTGCTTAATACATAGTAGCCATTCAGTAAGACAAGTTTAATAAATAATAAATGTTTCAAATTTTAAAAAAAGATCATTCGGGCCAGTGAGATAGCTCAGCGGCATAAGCACCTGCCTGGCAAGAGCAAGGTCCTGAGTTCGACTCCCAGTACCCACATACGAAAAAAGGGCCGGTGATATCGCTCAGCAGCACGGGGGCCTTCTGGTGTGTGAGGTCCTGAGTTCGATCCCTGGTACCCACAGGGAAAAAAAAAAAACAAGATTATTCATCTTTCAGTCTTGCTTCTAAATACCCACTTTGGCAAACACTACTCCTACTCTCCTTATTACACTCAAAACCTTAAAATGCCATCTTTCAGGCTACCTTCTTTATACTCTGTATCAAGCAACTGCTAAATTATAAAGCTGCTACAGCAGAAGAAATCTGGCACTATCTTATCATCTATTATCAAGGTCATTACTCTGATCAAGGCTTGTTACTTTGTGCATTTACAAGCCCAAATGAACCATTCTAAAGGAAAAACAACAAAAACAAAAGACTGTTGCCAGAAAAATCGAAAAAGTGCTGTTCTGATCATAACACATTCATTCTCAATAACAAAGTGCTCCACCTACAGGAAGCAGTTTCTGGTTCACAAGACCTGCTCCTAATGGCCAAATCCACTGTGCGTCTTCTCAGTCAGCGTTACAGCATTGCTCTGCTGCATTTGATATTATTGATTACTCCATCCTTCTTGAAACTGGACTCTCTGGGTTAATTTCCTGCCTTTCCAGAAACGCCTTCTCTGTTAGCTCTTCTTCCCCACTTTTCTTCTTTTTAAATCAGCACTGAAATCTAAATTTATACCACATTTTTAAAAGATTTATCCACCCTGGTTTCCTTTATTCCTCATCCTTCATTCTCTTCTCAAACTACTGAAATTAGGTGTTCATCTCATCACTCTGTTAAAAATCATGAAATAACTAATAATTTCTTTTTTGGTAAACCCAAAGATACCTTCACTTGCTCTTACTTCAACTCCTGAGAGCTGCTAATCCCATTATCTTCCAGAAACACTCTTCTTGTGTTTCACTAGTAACTACTTACTACTCTTGGGTTCTACCATCTTCTCTGACCACACTGGCTTCGACATCTTTGGCATGCTTCTCCCCTCTAAAATTTCTGTGCTACTCTCCAGGGCATTTTCTTCTCTTCTCATTCAAAGTATCTCTGAGCCATCCACTCATTTGAACCATATACTTTCATTATGTTTATTGCTATGTTTAAGCTAATGTCTCCCAAATCTGTACCTTCTCTGCCCAGATATCTCTCAGGAGTATCACAGTATTATTATATACTAAGGAAAATTTCCACTGAGATTTCTCAGAGGCAATCCGTCTGGGAGTTAGACAGATTACTCGTTTTCATCTAGCTCCTTCTCACTGCTCAAATAATTTATGAAGTTTATCATTCTTTATAGCAGAGTAATATCCACTGTGTATAAACACCACATTTTCTTTAACCACCCATCTGTTGCTAGACATACAGGCCATTTCCAAGATCTACCTATTATGAGTTGAGCTGCTACAAACATGGTGTGCATGTATCACTGTGAGATGATGTCTCTAACTCTTTAATGAAGACACCTAGAAGGGGACAGTTGGGTTGAATGGAATTTTTAGTTTTTTGAGGAATCTCCACACTGATTTCCATAATGGTTGTACTAGTTTACATTTCCACCAACAATGTAGAAGAGTTCCTTCTTCCCTGCCACCATTTGTTACTGTTAGACTTCTTGACGACAGCCATTCTTTCTGGAGTAAGATGGTGTTAAGGCTTGTGTCTAGCTGTCCCCACAAAGCCTCACGCAGTCATAGGTGGGGCTTCCTCAGAGGTGGCTGGATCTATAATATGTGATGCTGAAATTGATTCATAGTGCAGTGCTAGGCTCAAGGACACTGTAGGATTAAGCACGTGATTGCTACCTGCTTTAAGTACTCTGGATAAGATAGAAGGGGCAGAAGGACGCTGTTAAGGTCCCTTGTTGCTTTGCTACCTTCTGCCCACCATGAACTGTGAGGCCTGTCTGCCATGCCACTCTGCCTTGGAGCAAGCAGGTTATGGAATAAAACTTCTACAAACTGTGAGCCAAATAATCTTTTTCCCCTTTAACTTTGGGTGCTGGGTATTTTGTCTCAGTAATGAGAAAAGTAACTAAGACAGATGGAATCTCAGTGTTGCTTTAATTTGCATTTCTTTAATGGCCAGAGATGCTGAACATTTTTTCATGTATTTACATATATGATTTAATTTACTCCTCACATCCTTATAAACTGAGTTTTACTGTTCCAATTTTAAGACAAGAAAATGATGTTCTAAGGAGGTACAGAAAACACCAAAAGTCACAGAACAGATGTGCAAGAACTGAGATTTGAAGTCAGGTCTAGCAAAGTCCAAAATTTACTTCCTTACCACCAGTTATATATTACTTATGTTGATCAGTGGTTCCCACTGAGTCAATCTCTTCAACAAAAATCTCGAATTTGTCCCTTTTCTTCATCCAGTAAATACTGTTTGTACATTAATACATGCCTTTATTACTTTTATATCAATTTTCCTCCTTCCCACATCCATAGTATAGACTTGGTTCCCCAAGAAGTCAGTGAATCCTCCATGCATTCAAAGGTCTCTTTAATTTAACTCTTGCTTATTTTTATGGCTTCATTTCTTTGCATTCCTCTTCTACTCACTCTCAACACTACATACAGTGATCTCTATTTTCTCTTACGTTCCATGCTTGATTTTCCCTGGGACTTGGAATAATACTGGTGGAATACAACTCGTTTTCCAACCCTAAATCTTCCCCCTTCCCAGTCAAGCAAAAGCCTGTTCACCTTATAGGACTCAGTTCATGTATCATTGCTTTGGGGCATCTTCCTGAAGTTCGTCTCTAAGTCTGGGTCATGTATCTCATCTCTATTTTCCCACAACATCATATGTATAATTTTATCCTAACAATGGACATGCTATATGGTAAATGTATATTATAAATGCATCTCTGTCTTTCCAATTAAATGGTACATTACTGGTCTTAAAGAGCTAAGCATGCCTCCATTTTTCATTCCCAAAAATGTATTACTTAATTTATTATACTCATGAACCAGTATTAGCTCATGTGGTAATAGATTTTGTTACTGCGTTAAAGTTATAAGTGTACAAAGATTTCTTCTAAAGTGCAATTTTAAAAATAAGAATTGGATATAGTATGACTAAAGAATAAAATATGCACTAATGAGACCATTACTAGTTGTAAGTCAGGAAAATTAGGACTATAATTTTTGAAAAGCATAGGAAAAAGCTTATGTTACAAAAGAAAAAAACAGCTGGCTTACTGGTATGGCTATATATTCAATTCATCACATAAAAATGGTAATAAAAAGGTGAAAAACAAGTTGTGCTATTGTGATACAGTGCTGGTGACAACGTGAAAGACTAAATCACTATAGAAAAACTGTATTTACTGCCATTTCTAGCCATTATTATCTGAAAGAAAAGTAATTTATGCCCTTCAGGAGAGGAATGGATTTTATTTTTTTATTTATTATTATTATTTTTTGGGGGGGTACCAGGGGTCAACCTTAGGACCTCGCGTGCCAGCAGGCGCCCGTGCCGCTGAGCGATATCACCGGCCCCTTTTTTCGTATGTGGGATCCGGGAGTCGAACTCGGGACCTCACACTTGCCAGGCAGGCGATTATGCCACTGAGCCATCTCACCGGCCCAGAGGAATGGATTTTAAAAAATGCTGTATTTATACAATGGAATACTACTCAGCCATAAGGAGAATGGAATCCTGTCATTTGCAGCAACATGGATGGAACTGGGAAACATACAGAGTGAAACAAGCCAGGCACAGAAAGACAAACGCCACATGTTCTCACTCATTTAAGGAAATCAGTAAGTCAACCTTGTAGAAGTACTACAGAATGGAACAGCGGGCACTAGACATGGGCAAGGAGAGAGGGAAGGAAACCAGAAATTTAGAGACTAATTTTAGAGACTGAAAAAGGTGGAGGGGGAAGAGGGACTTAAGGGGAAAGGAGAAAGAATGGACGGGCAGTCAATACATGATGTATACATGTATGGAAATATCACAGTGAATCCAATTAATCTGTGCAATTAATATGAGCTTATAACTATAGTATTTAACCACTAAAAATTAAAGTAATTAAATTGGTTGGTATTATAGCTACATGTTATGATAGAACAGACTGAGGACGGCCCTTCGTTTTCCTTTCTTCTACGCTGCCAGGGGAAAAGCATCCAAGATTATCTGGAGAAACAGAACAATTTTTCTTATTCCTCTTTTTTCCTTCTGCTTTCCTTTTTTAAACATGGAAATTAGCCAACAGGGTGGTAGGCAGCAAGATACTAGATTTCAAGATACCCAACAAGATCTAGAATGGGTAGCTGAAAAAAACAACCTTGTTTCTTGCACATTTCCTAATAGAATCCTAAAATCAGTGAGAAGAGAAAGCAGGTTTAATGAATAAAAGAAAATGACACATTCCATATAGACTAGTATAGTTCTCTGGAATTTGAGGCCATGCAAATGCCCAAGGCAATGAAGTATTATTCTGACTTGATTTTCAGTATACCACACTCCTAAGACACTTCAAGGATTCAGTGAGAATTTAAATATTCCTGATTTTGCTAAATAAATACCATCTCATCCCATGACAGTATTAGTAGCAAATTATTTCCAACAGAAGTTCAGAGAACCAAAAACATCTGTGTGGTTTTGTATCATTTGTTCTTTGACTATCAACATTCCTGGCACACTGGAAGTACTTAGTTTCTTAAATGAATGTTTCTTTTAAAAAGTTGGATCTAAAATCCAAACAGAAATTTTCTTATGAAACTAGGTCAGCAGAATACGACAGGGCTATAGAAGTGAGATTACTAGGTCAAAGACTATGAAACATCAGCCTTTATACAGTTTATGAAATTACAGGAGTACCTATAAAGAGCTGTATACATTTACATTTCCACTAGAAGTATGTGAGAATACTGTTGCATTGTGGGCACAAGAGAAATTCAGTAAGAATTTGAAAACACTTAATAGGTTAAAAATTTATAGGGCTGGGTTCCTGTACACCAATAACAAACTCACTGAGAGAGAAATTAGGGAAACAACACCCTTCACAATCACATCTAAAAAAATGAAATACCTAGGAATTAATCTCACAGAGGAAGTAAAAAACCTCTACACTGAAAACTACAGTACTCTGAAAAAGGAGATTGAAGAGGATATCAGAAAATGGAAAGATATCCCTTGCTCTTGGGTCGGAAGAACCAATATAGTGAAAATGGCCATACTTCCAAAACTGTTATACAGATTTAATGCAATTCCGATCCAAATTCCAAAAACATATCTCACAGAATTAGAGAAAACAATCCTAAAATTCATCTGGAACCAGAAGAGACCTAGAATAGTAAAGGCAATTCTGGGCAACAAAAGCAAGGCAGGGGGCATCACAATCCCTGATTTGAAATTATACTATAAAGCTACTGTGATAAAAACAGCGTGGTATTGGCAAAAAAAACTGACCCGAAGATCAATGGAATACATTAGAAGATGCAGAAACAACTCCAGACATACTAAGCCACCTTATCTTTGACAAAGGTGCTAAACACATTCACTGGAAGAAAGCCTCTTTAATAAATGGTGCTGGAAAAATTGGCTCTACACATGCCGAAGATTAAAATTAGACCTATATCTTTCACCGTGCACTAAACTAAATTCAAAATGGATCAAAGAACTAAATATTAAAACAGAAACATTAAATCTCCTGGAAAATAGAATACGTAAAACTCTTGAAGACATTGGTGTAGGCAAAGACTTTATGAATAAAACCCCAGTGGCACAGGAAGTATCACAAAGAATCAACAACTGGGATCTCATCTTATTAAAAAGCTTTTGCACAGCAAGAGAAACCACCAACAGAGGGAAGAGACAACCCACAACGTGGGAAAAAATGTTTGCCAGCTATTCCTCAAAGGATTACTATTGAAAACATACAAAGAACTCAAAAAAAATCAGACCTCCCAAATTTAAAGACCCAATCCAAAAATGGGCATCTGAGATGAATAAACACTTCTCAGATGAAGAAATACAAATGGCAAATAAACATATGAAAAAATGTTCAACATCACTAGTCATTCAAGAGATGCAAATGAAAACAACACTGAGATTCCATCTCACCCCAGAAAAAATGGCTATTATCAAGAAGTCAACTAATAAGAAATGCTGGAGGGGCTGTGGGGAAAAAGGAACCCTTCTCCACCGTTGGTGGGAGTGTCGACTGGTGCAGCCACTGTGGAAATCAGTGTGGAGATCCCTCAAAAAACTAGGATTGGAGGTCCCATTTGACCCAGCTATTCCCCTTCTGGGTATCTTCCCAGAAGAATTAAAAACATCGTACCACAGCGATGTATGTGCACCCATCTTTATAGCAACACAATTTGTAATAGCTAGATCGTGGAAACAACCCAAATGCCCATTAACCGAGGAATGGATAAAAAAGATGTGGTATTTCTATACAATGGAGTACTACTCAGCCATAAAGAAAGATAAACTGGAAACTTTTATAGGTAAATGTATGCAACTCAAAAAAATACTCACAAGTGAAATAAACTGGATGCACATTTGTAAACATCGTATTGTCTCCCTAGTATGAAAATGCAATTTCACTGTGACTATTCCATTCCTTAGTCTTCTATTTTTACCTAGCTTTTACATGGCTTAATCTTATACTGAGTAATATTTTTCTCCAAAAGTTATTTGTACATTCTCTAATGCTTGAGTTTGTTAATACATGAGAATGTTTACTTGTTGTCTTTAAAAAAAATAAATAAATAAATGTTATAAATAAATAAATAAATAAATAAAAATAAAAATTTATAGGGCTGGGAAAGTAGCTCGGTGGCAGAACATTTGTTGAGCACATGTGATGCCCTGGGTTCAATCTCTAGCACCACGAAGAAAAAAATTGCTATCTCACTATGGCTTCTAACAGAAGATTCTTGCTATTACCTCTCATAGTTTGTTTTTTCTGAATGCCTAAGCCAATTCAGTAGGATAAAGAAATAACAGGTCTATATAAGAAGTAAGGATTTAAAAGTAATGAAACTGACGGGGCTGGTGAGATAGCTCCTGCCTGGCAAGTGCGAGGTCCTGAGTTCGACTTCCGGTACCCACATCCGAAAAAAGGGCAAGTGATATCGCTCAGCGGCACGGGTGCCTGCTGGTGTGTGAGGTCCTGAGGTCGACCCCCGGTACCCACAAAAAAAAAACAAAAAAAAAAGTAATGAAACTGTCATGATTCATAAAAAGATACAATTATTCATTTAGAAAACTCTAGCAAATCAAATTGGAACATGACATTTCAGCCAGATGACCAAATATAAGAGCAACACAAAAAGTTTCCTTCTACATCTCTAACACAAATAATTCACAACTATAACAATAACTATGAATACCTGAGAAGACTAATTAGAACTGAGAGAGAACTTGAGAGGAAAAAAATTATTGGGATACAATGACCAGAACAAAAAGAAATACATATTCATAAATGGAAAGAATCACTATTGTCAATGTGTTTATTTTTCTAAAATTATTCTATGAAATGAAAAACTAAAGAGCTTCCCATGGAATTCTAGCTCATTCAACTTACAAAAGATCAGCCAAGACAATTTTGAAAAAGTAGAACAGTAGAATAAAGATACGTTACAAATTTACAGCAACTAAAACAATGTGCTAATGGTTTTGGAATAGGGTAATGAACTGGATGTATGGTTTAGAACAGACATGTGCATATGTGTACTCACACACAGTAAGATAAAAATGGTACCTCAATTCCGAAGAAAAGGAAGAGTATTTTGGCTTGAGATTCCTGGCTGTATGAGTATGCAAAGGGAGGATGAAAATGTTTAGATATCAATCTCATATTACTCACAAATGTAAATTACAGACAGATTTATTTTTTTAAAAGTTAAACGTAAATTGGGTGTGGTGGTGCACACTTGTAAACCCAGCACTCTGGAAGGCTGAGGCAGGAAGACCATAAGTTTGAATCCAGCCTGGGGAACTTAATGAGGTCCTGTCTCAAAGGGAGGTGAGGGGACTGGGTATGCGGCTCAGTGTTCAACTGGGGGTAGGCACTCTACTACTAAGCTACATTCCCAGCCCCCAAAGACTAATTTTAAAAGAGAGATGAAAAACTTTGACAATTCACTACTGCTTTTATCTATATTTCTTTGATTACTAACAGAGTTGGACATCTTTTTCAATTATTGGCCATTTTAATGTTCTTTTTGAATTGTGTTTATGTCCTTTGTCATTTACATCTAAGGATTAAGATTTTGTCTTTTATGTAGCTTTACTTATTAAGGACACTTATTAGTCAAAAATCCGTTGAAAACATTTTATATGGCATATAAATTTTAATCATATACATTAATACCAAAGGAAATATGGCTTGCACAATCCCTGTGACGTCAGATGAAAAAGACATTTTAAAATATCTGATACCATAAGAACATTTAAACACAATGAAACATGGAAAGCAGAAATAACTCACTGTGAATTACTTTCAACTATTACTAATTTGATTCTTTTAGTATTTAACACCAACCCTCTGAAGTAACACTTCCATTTTACAGATAAGAAAACAGCCCCACAATAATCCAGCTGGGCCTTATTTCTTCATATTAAAAAAAAAAAGATTTCCAAGTATTTTTTGATACAGTGAATATCAGGTTATATCCCTATGTAAGACAGACCCACAAAACTGAAAAACAAAGTCAACAATTCACCAAACTACCTGAAAATAAATTAACCCAATTATCAATTCACAGGAAATGGCCTACTTAATAGCCATATAGCACAAGAACGAGTCAACTAATGTTTATGAGTCTGATTTATTCATATCACTATAAATAACAAAAATCAAAATTGAACATATGAGAAGTTAAAATATGGTACATTTCTGTAATGCCTATAAGAACTGTAAGGTACATAACTCTAGATTAAAGCCTTTGCAGGAGAACAAAATAAATCTTAGAATAAGCTCTGACAGACATATGACAGGAGAGATTTCATGGTATAATGGTAATAAAAAGAATAATATCCTAGGTTTGGAAATTATACTTAGTAACTACAAAACACTTCTTTGCCTCATGTATAAGCTGCAGGTACCCATTTTCTTACAGATGAACTATAGCATGAAATATGAAGATATGACTTAAGAGCTCTCTGTACTTCTGAAATGTGGTAAACTCATTAGCCAATGATTCCAGGACTATTTACAGATTGTGGGGCATCTACAGTTTGAAAACCAATACTGACTTACTAAGTAGGCATAACAGTTTAGAAGAGCTTACAAACTGAACAGTGCTTTTGGGTGAAGCTGTCCTCTCTATGAATTATAATTTTTCTCTTCAGTTTCTTCTTCTGAAGACCTGATTTTTAAATGAGATATGCTATGATTTTGATCTGGAATGCAACCCCCAAAGGCTCACGTTATTAAAGCCTTGTTTGCCACCTTTGTGCTACTGGGAGGTGGTGGGAACTTTAAAAGGTAGGAAGGTTTTAGAATCAGAGGCATGTCCCTGGAGATTATGGTACCCTGGTCTTTTCCTCGCCTCTTTTTTTGTGGTGGGGGGGAGTGCGAACTGGTCATGAGGTGAATGGTTTCGGTACCCCACGTGCTCCCACCATGATGTGCTGCATCCTCCGACCCCCAAGCAGAGGCCTAAAAACAATGTGTCTATTTGACCATGGACTAAAACTTCCAAAACTGTGAGCTAAAAGAAATATTTTCTCTTTATAATTTGATCATCTCAGGTATTTACTACAGTAATGGAAGCTGATTAATACAAGAACTTAGTACACAGGTGAGATTTATTCATTCGACAAACATAAATAAGATCTGATCTGAAACTCTTACCTGTAAGAAACGCAAACTCAAATAATTATAATAAATGCAATAACAAAAACATGCGTAAGGGCTGTGGATGCAGCTCAGTGGTAGAACACTTGCCTATGCAAGCATAAGGACCCGAGTTCCATCCCAGCACTGCAAAAGAAAAAGAAAAGGCCCTAAGATACTTAAGCAGTACACAGGGAAGTGATTTACTGTCAAGGAGAAACAATGAAGGCTTCATGGAGGAGACAAAACTTGACAAGTGGAAAGAATAAAAGCAAAGCAAATGGAAAGAGTATATGTATGAAAAGGTACAACCCTGACACAGCATACTGCTGGAAATTAAAGGTCAAAGAAGTGAGATGCTAAACAATAAAAATTCCCTCTAAAGTTGGAGGGATAGATCAGGGAAGGCCCTGTCTCAGATTTCTGTCACTGAGACAAAATACCTGAGAAAAACAATTTAAAGCAGGAAAGATTTATTTTGGCTCATGGTTTCAGAGAGATCCGTCCGTGGTCAGCTGACTCCATTACTTTAGGCCTGTGGAAAGACAGAAACGTCATGGCAGAAGACTCTGGAGAAGATATTCACCTCATGGTGGCTAGGAACCAGACAGAACAGAAGGAAAGGGCCAGGGTGCCAATAAACCCTTTCAAGGACATGTCTGCCGGGACTTAACTTCCTCCAAATATGGCCTAGCTCCTGAAGTTTCCACTGAGGACCACCAACTAGGGACCGAGCCTTCAATACATGTCCTACCCTTAGGGAACACGCCAGACCCAAACTATATGACAGATTTTAACTTTTTAACTGACTTTCTAAGGTAGAGAAGGGGAGCGAGCAGGGATCCAGACAATAGCGCCATATAATTTTATAAAAAATCATTTTTGGAAGCCCTACATTGAAACAGAAAAATTACCTAACTTAACCATTTTACCTCCCCTGCCCCCAGAATTAAACCCAGGGCTTCGCAGTGAGCTACAAGCCCAGTCCTTTTAAAAAAATTTTATTTCAAGACAGGATCCTACTAAGTTGCCTAGGCTGGGCTCAAACAACCTCCCAGTGTGCTGGAATTACAGGAATATGCTGCTACTCTTGCCTACCTAACCATTTGAAATACGAAGAATCATATACATACACGGAATTCAATAATGCAATATTAAAAGTAATGTAAAATCAAGTCAACAACTTTTAGAGATTATACAGTCAAATATAAACAGCTTGCAAAATTAAGCAAAAACATACAAAACACAGTCATAATAATTAAGTGTACCTGAATTAAGAACTTTGGGAAAACAGTGGCATAGAATCAAAATCAATGCCCTAGGACTGGCAATACTCTACTGTCATTAGAGAATTAAAGAAACCTCCATAAATGCCTAGTTTTAAAAATATGCCACTGCCTATTAAATAAGTATTTAAATGCATCCCAACTTATTTTCTAGAGCCCACGTTCCACAGAAAACCTTACCTATTTTCTTATACTTAATATACAGCAGTATTACCCCTACAATCTGTTGTAATGATTTTTTAATGATGAAAATCTCTGATGTTAGTTTGCAATAAAAGTTCACATTTTTCCTCCAAAATTATTTGGTTGCAGAATAGGCACTTCTCAGAATTACAAGTTAATAACTGGGACAAAAATAAAATAACTCATTTTACTAATTATTTTTCCTCCTCAAAATTTCAGAGGTTGACACAAAAATAATCCAGAGTATAAAGCACCTACAGTTCATGTATCCAGATCATTCCACTTGTGGGCTAGGCATTATAGATAGTTGGACTATGCAGGTAAGTAAGGCAGGAGTTGGACAGAAAGGCTCAGTCAGAAAAAAGAGATACTCCTTTGCACTTCTAGCTATTTCTACTTATTCTCACTTCTTCCCAGGAACTGTCAACAATAGTAAGCAATAATACGCTCAGTTAGTACACTCTTGTGGACAGTTCCTGGATAAAGAGTTGCCAGTATACAATACCAGAAAGATATGAATATTTCTCTTCCAGATGATGGGGACTTGAAAGGAGTCCTAACAATAAAAAAAGAACCAGATACGTAAGGACTGATGAAAATACACAATTAATGTTTAAAGAAAAAATTCAAAAAAATTATTACAGGAAAAGATACATTGCCAATAATCTCTCTCAAAATGCTCTCCCTCGCTTCAAGCACACTTATCCCATCGTTCTTGTCACTTCTGAAGAAGTTCTGGCAGTCATTTTGTGAGTGTCTTGTAGGTGCCCTGATGTCTTGAATCAATTCAAAACATTTATGGCAATTTCTGTCAAATGAAAATATTACAGTGTTTCTTCATTCATCTTATTCACCAAATCTGGCACCATGTGACTTCTGGCTCTTCCCCAAAGTCAAAATGACCATGAAAGATAAATGTTTTGAATCAGTTCAGGACATCAAAGCAACTGTGACAGCACAACTAAAGACACTTGTAAAACAGAACTCCAGAACTGCTTCAGAATGTGGCAAGAATGATGGGACTGTTTGAAGCAAAGGGGATTGATGGTAATGTGTTTTTTACTGTAATTAATTCTTATTTAAATGTATACTGTATTTTTTGATCACACTTCCTATGAATAATTAATAATTAGTATAATAAATTGTTGCCAGCACTTAGTAAAAACGTTTCTGTGCTCTAAACACTGTGCAAAGCACTACACATATCCCACTCAAGTAACATGAGTATTGCCATTTTGCAGATAAGGACCCTCAGATCTAGAGAGAGACACCTGATCAAGATTTAAGTGGCAAAACCAAAAATCCAGTCAAGGTCTGTTTAGTTCAGGTAGAAAACTATAAATTTTGGTTAAAAAAAAAAATCATTAAGTTACGAAAGTCAAATCAGTCTGTAAGGCTTCTCATCTGGGTAGCAAGGATGATGAAGGCATTAACTGAAACAAAGGAATCCAGGAGGGGAGGCAAATTTGGAAAGAAAATCAGTTCTACACTCAAGATGTCTCCCACAAACAGAAAACCAGCTCAAATTCTGTCATCAACTGAAACTGTTCTACTTCCAGGAAGTCAGGTTCAGTATTCTCCCTTCTCTGACCACTGTCAGTCATTTAACGTATGCCATTCCCATTCTAAACACTTTTGAACTTCATTTCTATCCTCATCTTGCTCTCTAGTCATCTGACTGGACACACTCCCAATCCAGCAACCCTGGTTTCATTTGGCATCCTTGCCTCTCTGAACGTCTGCCATACCTGGTGATAATTCCTACTATCCACTTTCTCATATTCTTAGGCTACCAAACACCAAAGGGAAGAAGTTACAACCAGTCTATAAACCTCTAATATTTTAACACTGCCTGGCCCATCACTGTTGCTTGGTATCATTCACTGTATGCTGGCAACATATATGCATGTGATAAATCCCTTCACTGGCTATTCCAGTTTCCACCCCCAGTCCTCAAACCTTCAATCCTTTTTTCTTGCACCTTACAATCAGTACATGACTTTGGCTTCTCATTTACTAAGAAGACTAAAGTCACCAGAAGTCTCCTCATTCTCCTTTCTATCACCAGCATCTGCATAATTCTCTTAATGTTGACTCATCTTTTTTTAAAATCTCACCTTTGAATCATCTCCATTTGTGTTTGATTTCATTTCCTATAATCTCTTACCTCTGACAAACATCAGTTATCTCTTTGCTCTCCATACATACTCTCTCTCAAGTCCTTCCCTCTCCATTGTTTCATCTTCTTACAGAAACAACCTCCTTGAAACAAATTAGCCTCTTTTCATCCACTGTCCACATTGAGCAATCTATAGTATAAATTTGACCATGATATTCTACTTATGGTCCCTTGAAGGCTCCCTTTCATAATAGTTTATATTCCTTATCACAGTAATGGAAGAGTCTTCATGACCTAGTCTTTGCCACCATGACTACAGCACATGCTTTTTTTTTTTTTTTTTTTTTTTGTGGGTACCGGGGGTCGACCTCAGGACCTCACGCACCAGCAGAAGCCTGTGCCGCTGAGCGATATCACCGACCCCTTTTTCATATGTGGGTTCCGAGAGTCGAACTTGGGCCCTCACGCTTGCCAGGCAGGCGCTTACGCTGCTGAGCCATCTCACTGGCCCCAGAACATGCACTTTTGGTCAGAGCACATGAAACTCTCTGCATTTCCCTGATCACATAAAGCTCATGTGGATCTGATCTTTTGCCCTGAATGTTCTTTCTCTGCTAATGTGGCTAATTTCTTGTCATCCTACCTGAACTATTCTGTATCATCTCCAGAAAACCTTCCCCACAAATTTCTTTTTTTTTTTTTAATGTGGGTACCGGGAGTTGACCTCAGGACCTTGCGCTTGTCAGCAAGTGCTTGTGCCGCTGAGCCAAATCACCGGCCCTTTTTTCCTTTATGTGGGTACCTGGAGTTGAACTCAGGACCTCGCGCTTGCCAGGCAGGTGCTTATGCCGCTGAGCTATCTCACCAGTCCCTCACAAATTTCTTACTTGACTATATAGCACACTTTTATGTTCTCAAACAAGACAGGTTTCTATTTTAAGCAGTGTCATATTATATCATAACTGATCTTTTTTTTTTTTAACCACTCAACATCCCTTATCCAATTATATACTCTTTAATGGCTTCCACAGTATTGTGGTGTCTATACCTAGCACAGTACAGTACAGTACTTGGCACAGAGTAGGACCTCCCTAAATATTTGCTAAATGAATAAATACAATCATAGTCATACAATGCCTTTCTGTATCAGCCACCAAGATACTTTCTGCATCTTCCTAGTTTTTCATCCAACTTTTCCAAATTATATCCTATACTTGGTATTTTCTCTACTCATCTATTTAAATGCTTGAAGGTTGTGGTTTCCCATTCCTGAAGTTTTATAAAACAGTACTGTCTTGCAGTACAAGATATGATCAAAAAATATGGTGAGTACTTAATTTTTAAAAAAACTTTCATGGTCATTTTTACTTTGGGGAAGAGCCAGAAGTTGCATGATGCCAGATTCAGTGAATATGGCAGATGAGGCTATACCACAATGATTTTATTTGACAGACACTGCCATACATTTTAAACTCATTCAGGACTTTTCAGGAGGTATCCATGAAAAGACATTCACTAAAGAGGACTTCCAGAACTGCTTTAGAAAGTACCAAGAATGATGGGATAAGTGTGTTTGAAGTGAGAGGGAACACTGAGAGGGATTAATGGCAATGTCTTTTACTATAATACATTAGTTTAAATTTAAACACATTTAGATCACCCCTTATAACATTCTCTGTTAATAAAAATGCTCTATATCAGTGCTATTCAATATTGGTGGACACACAGAGCTATTAGCACTTGAAATGCGGTTAATACAACTGAGGAAATGAATTTTTAATTTTAGGTCTACCTTAAGGTAGCTATGATATTGAACAATACAGTACAGTTTTCAGCCTTATCAAATGATTCAAATGCAAAAAGCCACTAAACTTATCTCAACACTCACTTGGTCTCCAAGTCCTCTTTACAACATTCAACACTAATCTACAATTCCTCTAAGCTGTTGACGTATTATCCTGTTCTCTCTCTGATAGGTCTCATTTTTCCTGGCTCAACTTTCTCCTTTTGGTCCCCAAAGACTGAATGTAATCGAAAGTTCTCATCCTTCAGCACTTCCAACTCAAAAACTGTACCTGTTATCAATTTCATATACTATCATAATTTCAATCACAGTCTCCATGCAGAAGACTTTCAAATCTAGAATGCCCATTCTTAATTCCTTTCAGACCCAAATGCCAAATATAAACTAAACATTTCCAATGGAATATTTTACTATTAGCACAGAATTAACAAATATAAAAATGCAGGTTCATCTTTGTCTTTCTCCTTTTCTGAATGTCATTTCTTTCAATGGTACTTTAATCATTCTCATGGTCATCCACATTGAAACTTTAAAAAATTACTCTTAAAGTATTTTTTCTTCTCTATATTCATGCATCAAATTCTGCCATTTTTCTTAAGGAGTCTGAAATAACACACTGACCTCCAGTTCAGATTTCCCATAACTGATACCTGGTTTCCTTGTTTCCTGAAACTAAAACACTATTTTATAAGTGAAACTTCTCTTATCCCTCCAAAAGTATACACATTCACATATCACTTTGATAACCTGTCACCTGTCCCTGGTCTGACATTATCATTCTAAAACTAGACTTCTACCAAGCCTGCCAACATCATCTAATATTCCCTCAAAATCTCCAATTAGATAGTCTACCCAGTCTTTCTTAAGTATGTAAATCATATTCCAGGTTCCTTTCTTTTGTACCTGTTGTTTCCAGTCTATAACGTCTTTCTTTATTCATGTTTGTTAGGGCTCTTCTTTCCTCAAGGAATCAGTTCAAGCCTCCTAAGGTTCACAAAGTCTTTTATTTCTGTCTTGGTTCTCAGTGGCTTCATCATGCTTTTAATGTATCACTATCTTTTACCATTCATCTCACTTTCAGTATAGGCCACCATATATAATTCCTATGCACTACTTTTTTTTTTATCTTAATGAATATTCTGTCTCAACTAAAAATAGCTTTTAGGAGTCAAAGACTTCCACCTTTATATATTCTCAGAACTTAGCCTTAACTATGGTTATATTCAGTAGGAATATAAGAAATTATCACACAGATATACAGTTGAAAGTTGGTTAAGTAATGGGAAAAACAGGAACTCAGCAACCAGTAACACTAACAATTAAATGGGTAAAACAGAAATAAAGGGGAAAAAGCAATCTGACACCAAAGCAGAGAATACAGGTAAATAAAGCCAATCACAGAATCAGGCACCAGTGTACTAACCATCTAAAAACAGCATAATCTTTATTAGGTTGTCATCAAACGACTCTTTGAATTTTTGTCTTATAGGTAGCTCACCCAAACAAGCAATGCTAAAAATACATGAGTAAAATAAAAGTTTATGGTTTTCTAATCATGTTTTTCCTCTACAATGGTACTCATTTAATGAAATCTGGTATATCAAGACTAACTGTATAAGTGCATATAAAGATTTCCAAAACGTTACAATGATAGCCTTAATTCCACAGAAGTTTACAGCTCATCTGTCCAGCCCTGGAAATACAGAACTGGAACTCAGTGGTAAGAAGGTACAGTATGCCCTGTCAGTTCTTAGGGTCATAGCTTAAAATAGCTGCACAGTTTAGGGCCAAGAGAGGCTAGTCCAACACTGTAATTCTGTCATGGAGCTGTCTCAACCCATAGATCGCTATTTTAAGCCACATCTCTCAACAGTAAATTGAGCAACCCGGAAATACTAGGTTCTACTTTGAAGTGTAGATGAACTGGCCACAATTTTCCTCTGAAAACATAGGGGGAATCACTTTAACCATAAAAAACAATCCTGCATAATCCATTATGCAATCCAGAAGAGACTGGCTCTTCAATTGTAGGGAATTCCCCTCTAGTCATCACTGGGGAAAAGACAATTTAAAAACATTTAGCACTGTACAATGGGGATTCAGAACATAGGCAAAGAAAGGGTTTTATTCATTTACTTCATGAATTCACATTATGATTTTAAAAAGAATAAGAAAAAAAAAGAATAAGAACAAGAAGAAAAAGAAAAAGAAAGAAAAAAATCTCATTTATAGAAACAAACCTTGGCAGAAGAACCATATGAGCACTTGATGGAAGATGCTAATTTAAATAATTTACAGAGGTATTCAGACAAGGAATGAGTTACATTGACACTATAACCAATTCTTAATCCTTTTAAACAAAGGATATGTACATTTCCTCTTCCAAATTGTTACAAGAAGTCTTAAACTTTCAAAAGAGTATTTTATTTTTAAAATTTCTTCATCACAATAAAACTCCAAAAGACCAGGGATTTGAATATCTGTTTTACTATTTTAAAAATTAGTGATTCAACTGATAAATTGCTCATCGCTCAGATAGCTCAAGAATATTTCCACATATGTGCACTTAACCATGATTTATGGCAACAGATGAGAAATGAATGATATAAAGTGAAAGAACTAATGAAAAGAATGAACAGTAGATCATGGTCATATCACTTCCCCCTTTGTCACACTGGATGGTTTGGAAAAACTCCCAAGTGTTTTTTATCAGCTTGGACAGAGAGTGACCTATTCATGATCAAAGAATAATTTTGGCTTGCTTACCCTTAGTCATTCTAAAAGGAAAAAAACATGTAAGTTTTTTTCTTACTTCTACAAGCTATAAACACAGGTTGAGGATCTCTTACTTGAAATATTTGGGACCAGAAGTGTTTCGGATTTCAGAAATTGTTTGGATTTTAGAATATTCAAATACACACAGTAAGATATCTTGGGGATAGCACCTAGGTCTGAAAATATTAA
Organism: Erethizon dorsatum; assembly: GCA_028451465.1. NCBI lineage: Eukaryota > Metazoa > Chordata > Mammalia > Rodentia > Erethizontidae > Erethizon > Erethizon dorsatum. The sequence goes on from CM051835.1 coordinate 84,200,868, forward strand.
GTACAGTTATGTTTCATAGACACCTTATACACACAGCCTGAACGTGATTTTAAATAACATTTTCAGCATGTCTCTACTTTGACAGCAAGCCATCACATGAGGTCAGGTGTGGAATCTTCCACTTATGGTATCAAGTTCGTGCTCAAAGACTTTGATTTTTCTAGGCTCAGTTTTAGTAGACTGTATATGCTAATTAGAGTACCTTATTCAGTATGATAAAAAAAAGACATCTTATTAGGAAATTATAGGTTTCTTGGGGGAATAGGTGACATGTAATCATAGAACAAGCTAGTATGCAGCACAAGAAAGATTTTCATGAGATTTAACATCCTTCCTCAGTAAGTTATACCCTGCTTAAGTACATGAAGTAAGAACACATTTAACTTAATTTCTCATTTCAAAATGATTATATTGAAGCTTTCTCAGGAAATACAACTATCGTAAATGTCTGCATAGAAACCACTCTCAGGCTATATTTCTCTTTTTAGTCTTTAAAATGTGGAAAACCAAACTTGATCTACTAATTACATACAGGCCGAGCAATATAGAACACAACAGAAAGCTGTTTCACCCCAAACTCTTACACTATGCCCCAACACACAAAAAGCTACAACAACCCTTAAAACCTCCACTAAATTTCCTAAATCACGTTTACTATAACTCATTGATCTCCCTAGTGAATAATTTCTCCCCATGTTACTTTTGTTTATGACATGATCATGTTGCCCAAATTTAAGAGAGAAGTACAAAGGCTGGACACTCTTTACAATAAAGCACCTAGCTTAAAAGCTGCTACAAGTTTCTAAGTCTATGAATCTAATGCTGAAAGCAAAATATTGCAAAACTAAGAACAATCATTTAAAAATAGAGCAAAGTAGATTTTGGACACAAAATTTCATGGTCCTACTATTAAAAATAGTATATAAAATATATTTTAAATTAGCATTTTAAAATTTACTTTTGCTAGATGGAGGAACTATCAGTTCTAATAATTACTTAGCAACCAAATCACTGCCACCTGGGATGGGAGAAAACAAAATTATCTTTAAGAATTCCTTGGGGAGGGAGAGAAGCAAGGAAAGCTTGCCTGTAATAATTTTCTTCCTAATAAAAAGCTTATACTGTATACACCACTGAAGTATCGATTTAAGTTTCAAGGAGTTAAACCAGTTATTCCGATTTTGCTATTAACTAAAGGTTTGATTTGGGTAAACCGCATCTCCAATCTGGTCCTCAGTCTTTTCATTTATAGACAAGAAGACCTGAACCAAAGATGGTCTGTATAGGTAGCATAGGGATCATCTTCCAATGAGGTTAAAAAAAAAGATTTTAGGACTGGGATGTAACTCAGTGTTAGAGTGCTTGCTTAGCATATGTGATACTCTGGGTTTGATCCCCAGCATTCTAAAACAAATAAAGTTTACATATATAACATATATGTATATATATAACATGTTTATATATATGCACACACATATATACAAGTTATATATACACATACATACACATATGTACCTACATACACATAAATATCAATATCATTCTCAATCTCAACTCAAATTACTTGCAAGAAAACCTTTAATATTATTTAATACTATTTCTTAATGATAAAATAATTTTAGAGAGCTCTGGGGCATAACTAGTTATCTGGCACCTGGTCCTGGAACGATTAGGGCAAGTGACCTGAATTGTGAGACCCTCATAAAGGATGTGATTGGGGGATGGGTCCTACAGTGCTGCGTATTTGGAAATTACACTGGCTGGAAAATTATTAACTGTCTCTAGGAACTGGCTGACCCTGGGAGAGGCAATCCCTCCAGGGTCACCAAGGCCCAAGATACCAAACCATCAAAATACATAAACTAAAAACCAGGGTTAATACACTCAATTAAGTAACAGAAATACTTGTACTGGATTTTATTCAACACTTACTATATACCACCAGCACTGCACTACATTACAGATAGAAAAATCACCATGTAATAGAAAACAGGACTGTAAAATGCTAACCACATATACATATTTAGAAGAGTAAGGGTAAATGAATGCTAATTAATGATTATTTACATCTATTTAGTGTTTTGCATTTACAGATCATTTTCACCCATATTAGTCCTCTTAATTGTTAGAAAAGCCCTGTCTGGCAGGCAGTTTACCTTCATTTTACAGGTGTTTATGACTAAGGCTCAAGAAAACTATGGACATCCCCATGTGACAGTAACTGGCAGAACAGGGAACTAGAGACAAGTCTTGGTTCTTGTCTCCTGCTATTTTTACCAAAACCATAATGACTCATTCATTTTAGGTGAAATCTATAGAATAATTACGTAGAAACAGTGAGCTATTCCTACTACTGAAGATTAACTGGTCAATGACCTTTGCTGCAACAAGTGTCTGATAAGAGTATATTGGAAAGCAAATAGTGGTAACAACTAATGAAACACAATTCTTCACTGAGAATACTTGTAAATGGTATGTGAAGGCATAATTTTCTTTCTTTTTTCAACTTCTTTATAAAAGCAGTGTGCAAGTCCTCACGTAACCTTTCTAAGGCATATGTCCAAAACAGCACTTTTATTTCTCAATAATCATAGGTAATTAAATTTTTTAAAAAGTGTTCTATAACTTTAGATTAACCTACAAAATGAATTCAAGGCAAATGTATTTTAAATTGCTTTTAGGGAATGGCCATTAAGTATTCTCACCACAAAATGGTAATTATGTGAAGTAATAATTTGTTAATTAGCTAGATTTAACCATATATACCACAAGGTATACTTCACAACATCATATTGTATGTGATAAACATACAATTTTATCTGTCAATTAAAAATAAAAGTTAGGAATAAAAATTTTTAAAATAAAATTACCCTTTAAAAACCTTGAAAATTCTTCACAGGGGGCCATTCTATAAATATATCCTTTGACTTTAGTGTAATTCAGCATTTAAAAAGCAGTTTCTTCCCAAGGTAGCAGTTAGAATCCAGTACTCCATTTGTGTCATTAACAGAAAATTCTACAGGTCAGTAGGAAGATATCACTGCTATTATGAAACTTCTTGGACTACAAAACCTCTGTGAGCCTCATCTTCTAGAATAAATTTCTTCTTTGAGATACAAAGCTCCACTTTTCTACTTCACTTCTTTAATTTCTAGATTTTATAACTATTTGCTGTGGGGCAGGATTATTAGAAGTCGAACTTACGAGGCACTAAGGTAACAGGTTACTGAAAAGAGCGAGAAGGCAGCAAGGACTACGGTCTGAAGATCAGGGACTGGTTGCTGGAGAGGCTAGTGTGCAATACTGGATAAGAGAGCTCTCTACAGTCACTGTGGCAGCAGTTACTGTCACAGGGATGTGCTGCTTGTAAGCTAGAATGCTCAGGCCTAAGTAAGCACACTTTTTGGCTTTTAAGGAAAGCTGGTCTCTGATCAGTCATCTTCATGTCTGTATCTGCTGGCAAGAGCATTCTGAGTAGTCAGATGAGACCGAGATGGCAAATTAAATGCCCAAGGACCTGGGGCCCTGGTCCCCATCTTTGCTGTTGCTTAAGGCTGAGCATGAGCCTAGTTATAAGGAAGCTGGTAAAGGAATCATTTCATAAAAAATTCTGTCAGTTCTTAATAATGACTGCAACCTAGAAACTGATCCTTAAAGGAGAACAGCATTAGACTCAACACAACTTTGCATTTTTAAAATATTGACATTCTTTATTCACAGTTTAATTTCCAAAAGCAAATGATTTTAAAACAAGCAATACTAGCAGGTGAGAGGGTGCACGCCTATAATTCCGCTACAGGGGAGACAGTGGCTGGAGACACTCAAGTTTGAGGCCAACCTGGGCAACTTAGTGAAATTCATACTCAAAGTAAAATAATATAAGGTTGGGGATGTAGCTCAGTGGTATAGCACTCGCCTAGTATGTGCAGGGCCCTGAGTTCAATCTTTAGTAAAACAAAAACAAAAACCTAGCAGTTATTAGTAATGATATTTTCCCTGAATTTTCTCCTTGGCTTACTGAAATAAAACTGAGCTCAATCTGGTTTCTGCACATTTATGCTTAAAATTACAGTATTTTAACACTAAATCCAAGTATATCAACAATTTCATTTTACAACACACATACACACCCCTGCCACAGTATTTTCCTATACAAAAGAAAAAAACCAATACCCAATTCCCAAAGACTAAACAATTGTTTAACAGCAAAGACAATCTGCTTCCCAGCACAGCACAGAGTTCTTTTCTTAAATATGTCAGTTACCTCTGCTCATCACAAACTACTTATGGAATGAAACACGTTTGCCTTCCAATTTGAAAATTATACATACTTAGCAATACCACTACAGACAACTGCCAAAGGACCCTTTAAAAAGTGCTGAAAGCCCTTTGAATAACAATCAGGTTTTCTTTGTGGCTTAGGGTAATGGTGGGAGTGTGAAGAGGTGTGGTACATTTTTGTAAATACTCCAAGAGTTGAGATCCTTAATTGTAAAGTAAGGTGGGAGACCAAGGGAGGTGATGAATAGGAATAGACTATAATCTCCTTAGGTTTTTTCCTCAACATATTTCTAATGAGTAAATGAATACATGTAAACATGTACACATGTACATACATTTGTGTATATGTATATAATTCTATATCACACAAGAGACAAATTTAATTACATGTTTTGGGAATAGAGGCTGAAGTTATTCCATTGGTGTATACTATGAATGTATGTTGGTGTATCAAAATTTGAAAATATAAACTGATCTTCAATTCTTTTGGGAAAGAGGGAGGGGGAAGGAAGGAGAAGGGGAGAGAGGGAGGAAGAGAGGAAGAGAGAGGGAGGGAGGGAGGACGAGAGAAGGAGTAAGAGAGGGAGAGGGAAAGAAGGAAGGAGAAAGGGAGAGAGAGAGAGGCAAAGAGGGAGGAAGAGGAGGAGGGAGGGAGGGGAAGACAGGGAAAGGGAAGGAGGGGAAACACTTTGATAACTGTCCATGGACACTATGATGTCCTTGGCCTCAAGGGTTTAGGATGAAAGAACAGGATGAGTTTTAGAGCTAGACAGACTTTGGGTTTTTCCCCCCAAAATCCTCATGTATTAATTCTGTAACACTGGCAACTTATTTACACTTTCTGAGCCTTGATATTCACGTCTACAAAAATACCGGACTGGGGATGTAGCTCAGCGGTAGCACACTTGCCTAGCATGTGTGAAGCCCTGAGTTCAATCCCCAGCACCACAAAAAAGACAAAAACACAAAACAAGGACGCCACCAACAAACTAAAACTGAGATAAAACACAACTGACCTACAAAGTATAATCCCCATGAATGAAGGATAAGCACGTTTTATTCAACACCTGAACAATGTCTGATATATAGCGGCAGGTAATAAATACATCTTATTATTTATCCAGCAGAAAATAATAAACTCACAGCACCGTCCATGTCAACTGAGCTAATGTTACATAAAAATGACATTCAGCATTAGCTAAAGAGCACAAATTCTATGCATATATTTCTCAGGGTCTTTGGGTTTTCTTCAAATCAATTCTTAATGTTATTTCCTTCAGAGAATGAACATAAATTTCAATCTTAAAAATGAAATGTCATATTCTAATCAAGAAGAAATTCATAAAATATAAACTTTACAAAAGATACACTTTCTTTTTTTTTTTTTTAATGTGGGTACCGGGGTCGAACTCAGGACCTTGTGCTTGCCAGCAGGCGCTTATGCCATTGAGCGATATCACCGGCCCCTTTTTCCTTTTTTTATGTGGGTACCGGGAGTCGAACTCAGGACCTTGCGCTTGCCAGGCAGGCGCTTATGCCACTGAGCCATCTCACAGGCCCTTTCTTGGGTTTTTACACCTATCAATGAAAATGAAATACAAAACTTCTATATGGCTTATATTCTTGGAATGTTTAAAAAATTTATTCAATATTAGTTTGTGTATCATATATTTAATCAAGGAAATGTTCTTACTAGTCTCTAATTACCAACCAACACAAAATATCAAATAAAAACCTTGTTATATTCTACTTCCCTCTGTGCCATGAGTGCCTGCCCCTGAGAGACAGTCAAGGACCAGAGCACTCAGCTGAAGATACAGGAATTCATGCCTTACTGAACATACCACAGTACTGCAATTACAGTAAGATACTTAAAATAATACTGCTTACAGAAAAGGAGGATTACAGACCTGTTCAAGTGGACCAGTCTTATAAAAGTCTTTTATTTCCTAGCTCCCTAACTTTCTGGCTATATGACCTTGGTCAAGTAATCTCCGAAGGCTTTGGTTTCTTGAGCTATAAACTGAAGTGACCACCATCACCTTCCTCAAAGAACTGCAAAAAGTAAATGCAAAAAGTTACATAGAGCTTAAACACTGTTTGACATATGAGGTAAGCAATAAATTAATTCCATAAATGACCACAAACACTACAGAAGAAAAAAAAAAAAAGGGAGTACATAGAGACAGCAAGATGTAATGGTTAAAGTACAGGATTCTGGAGCCAGAATGTTTAGATTCTGACTGTATCATTTACTATGTGGCTTTGGGCAAGTTATTTACTTCTCTAGACTGCAGTTTTTATACCTGAAAGGATGGATTAATATAATAACTTACCTTATAATATGTTATGAAGATTAAGTTCCTATATCAAGTACTGCATATGCTATCTGGCATACTATAAATATGCAGTAAATGTCAGCCAAAGTATACCATAAGGGCTAAAGATAAAGAAGTACACTTTTGTCACTTGTTTTATTCATGAAAGAAAAGTACATGATTGCTTTCTGCATTAGAACATTGCGGAAGTTCATTCCCATAATATTTAACCTCACAAGGAATATATCAAGCTGCACAATATAGATGTCGAATATCTATTTGCTGACTTAATTCACAGATGCAGTCAGCCAGTGGAGGTCTATGAAACAGACAAAAGTCTATCAAGAAGTCACTAAAACCATTTACCTGCCCTGCCATTAAAATCAATATAGGTAGTAACATCTTACTTATGAGAACAAAAGATAAGAAAATTCTAGAAATAAAAACACAGCATGCTTTAACTTTATTAAACTAAAATCACAAATTCTTAATCAAATTTCTGCTTCAGGAAGCGTATTTTCATAACTTATAGTATGTGTGACAAACAACTCCCAAATGTTTATGTTTCAATTGGTTCATATGTAGATTAATGTATCTGGGGAAACCTACAGGATTTATAAAGCACTCTAACAGTTTGTGTATTTCTCCTGTATACATCGTTAGTACTTGACATCATATTCATCTATCTTTTCTTCATCCTTCTCCTTCAACTCCCTAGTGTAGACATCCTCAACTACATCTCAGCAAGGTTTTCCACTCCTCCTCCAGCCACACGCCAGGCACAGGCACCCACTTACCACAGCACAGATCACTATCTGGCTCCTATATCCCTGTGCAAAAGCAGCTCTGCTTCTGAAACAAAAAGCTATGGTGACTTGACTCATTACTTACAGAACCATACTAAACTCCTTTTGGCTGGCCACATATTCAGGCATTAATGTAACTTCAAAGGGACAGAAACAACTTTTACCTTTACATACCTTCAATTTCTCCTCCAAACTCCTTCTACTGCTAAAATTGTCACCTGCAATTGTATATCAAAATCTATGAAACAATCAGGTATAAGTTCCCTTTATTTCACTTTACTAATCACTATCTCATTCCTTTAAATATGCACCTTGAATCTATTCCAAGGATTTATTCATCCCATTCTCTTATAAAATCAAAGTTCTCCACCTGTGTTTTCTCTTAGGTTCAATATCAAGATTATATGCACTGAGCAGTATTCATCAAGATGTGAGAAAACACTACATATGACACAGCCCCTACATACCTGAGATTTACAGTTCCACTCTAAAGCTGAAATGGACTCCTCTCCTCTGATCTGGCAAACTTTTAGTCATCCTTTAGTTCTCAGATGAGTTATCACTCTCTCCATGAAAACATTCCCAGAACCATGCAAGTAATACTAGTTCTTCTTTCCTATGGGCTTCTATAACACTTTATTCATATTTTTATGAAGTTAATGTCACAAAGTAATCTAACTGTACAGACATCATATTCCACTGAGTCTAAGATACAAGTGACCATAAGAAGGAATATATCTGTAACCCTAAGAGGACCACAAGCTGTAGCCTAGACAACTTAGTGAGACCCTGTCTCAAAAAATAAAAAGGACTGGGGATGCAGCTCAGTGCAAAGGCCCTGGTACTCAATTCTCAGTACCTCAAGAACCACAACAAAAAATCTAATTAAACTATGAAATATCTTTTATTATAAAGTGTATTTCAGTTTAAAAATGCAAAAAATATAAAAAGTATGTCTTAGAAGTAAAGAAATAATGTCTTCTGCAATAGACTGCATAACCTGTGAGAGTAAAAATATGTCTCACTTCATACTTAGTTTGTCACTTATTACCATGCCTGACACACAGTAGGGGAAAAGAACAAATCTGATGTTCTTATCTAATCTTTTACCATTTCTTTCATGTCAACATTCTGGGTACTAAAGAAAAGGTTTTCATACTTGATAACCATTTACTTGACTGCCATGTCCTTTCTAGAGGCCACTGTGACTTCATGACTACATTATTCCAATAACATCCTTGACTCCAGTAACATCCTTTTAACAGGGCTAATTTCTAACTTTTCCACACTTTCATTTAGAGAAACACTCTAATGAATATCACTTGCATCACAAATACTCACATTTGATTCCTTCTATACACTAGATTCAGGTTGTTTGAACTTATTTTTACTATTATTTTGGTAGAATCTTTTCTTAAAATGTTAGGGAATAGTTCAATGAATGCAGCTTCACTGGCCGAAGCAGGCTGTTCACTGAGCATATGCTGAGCTACTCTGTGACACTTCCATGCCTCTGTAGAGCACAGAACGAGATATCATCCTCCCCGTGTCAGCTAGAAGCCTCCACATGGGGCTTTATGCTTTTTCAATCTCTGATCCCTGTCAACCTCATCCCCTGTTTAGCATCTTGTAGACATCTTTTCTTTTCACTCTCTACTCCCAAAGTCACACATGTGTACTTTCTGAACCAATCTTTGAGGCCTATTTCAAGTCCTACCTTGACCACAGAAAGCCCTACTTGTTTACTGAAATACACTGATCTTGCTTGTCTCTAAGCCCTCACACTTGTTCTATATACTTTAACAACTAGTACTTAAGTACAAACTCTTACTTGCAGTTGCAGCTGCCATGTAATCATTTCATGGATGTAAAAGCCTTATCTCCCCAACATAGCATCATTTATAAGACAGGTGAATACTTTCAGATCCCAACAAAGGCTGAGCACAGAGCAGACATGCAGTTCCTACTACACAGAAATACGCTACTTTTCTTCCACCTGTCCCCATATCCTTGGTTGACATCACCAAAACTTTCTGATATTCCTCTTACACAAAATTCTCAGTTATTTCTGACATATAATTTGTGCTAATATCACATCTAAAATCACTTTCTCGCATTAGTACTTTACATTCTTCTAGTGGGTGTCACTATGTAGAGATTTTACCAGTTTACCACCTTCCATACATATTTTTCTTTATAATATTCAAAACCACTTAAAACATATCTGATCTGTGCAACTCTGTGAGGTGAAAAGGGAAGGAGTATTGCTATTTTACAAATTTGGGAAAAAAAAAAAGGATGAAGCCCCAATTAAAATATTTGCCAATTGTGGGCAGCACCCAAGAAAAATACAAATTTTAATTCCTAATCTTATGCTCTCTAAAACCTCCCAGTACCAGTGTCTACAGCAATAAATAATAAACCTACTACTTGCACCATACTCATGATCAATCAAGAACAGGTATTTTCTCCCTCCTTAACTTTATTACCATCCCTAAGGAAAAAGATTCTTGATATATCTCTATTCAAAGAGTTCTTGGCTCTCAAATATTTTGTTTAAAACACCTCTGTGCTAGATATACTGAAGACATTCTGGATTTCCATACTCCACAGGGTCCATTAACAAATTTAAAGTTGTGCTCCCCAGAGTTTGGTCTCAGTTAGGATCCTAGATTTTCCACCTGCTCTCTAATTCCACTCAAGAAAATCTAATCACATTGTTCATACTCAAGAGACAGTATCAGAAACCCAACTGAACTTAAAGGGGTAATGAGATAAAATAGTCTAACTGCAAATTCCATGTTGGGCACTGAAGTGTATGTTTGAAATACTAATGCCTTGGTTTTCACCAAACTGAAGCACAAATCATAGAAAAATAGCACCTAACAGCACATTCTACAAATAATGGAGAACAGAAATACATTAATTTATAAAGTATTACATGCATTGCATCACAGAATTCATCTGAATTATAGGAAAAAGGGTAAATGTCACCTCCACCCTGCCCCCATCCCTACTTATTCAATCATGAAATTCTATGGAAGACTTATGGAGCACTGTGACCATATGTTGGATAGAAATACCCAGTATAGGACCATATATTCAACTATTCATGTAATGCTAACTTTTAGAATTAAAAGACAACTTATAGTTCATCTAATCAAATTTTCTATATAGTACAGTAAATTCTTCTATGGTGTACAGTTCTAACAGACACCCAACTGTCAATGACAGATCACTACCTGGTAAAACAAATCATGCCATTATTGTGTAGCACTAGTGTGGGTGTTCATAGTTTTCCTAGGCCCAAACAAAACAGAACTATTTGAGTTTCAAAAAAAAAAAAAAAAAAAAAAACCCTTTCATATATCTGAAGACAGCTGTCAACACTGTTTCTCGTTTTCATGTAATGATAAAAATCTCTACTTGGTCAGTCATGGTCATTCATGCCTGTAATTCCAGTTACTCAGGAGGCTGAGGCAGGAAGATAGCAAGTTGGAGGCCAGCTTGGGCAATCTGGCAAGATCCAGTCTCAAAATGAAAAAATAAAATAAGCTGGGAATGTAGCTCAGTGAGAGAGTGCCTGCCTAGCATGCTCAAGGGCCTGGTTTCATTGGGTGGAAAGAGGCTGATGACTCTGACATCTACTCTCAATTATTGCTATTATGAAACATTTTCTACAATCCTTATCCCAGGAATCCTTTTTGATATGCCTGCCAGTTTGTCAATGTCCCAATAAGAATGTGCTACCCAGTACTGTACACGATACTGCAGAAATGGTCTCACAAACACAAAGTTCAGAAAATGCTTCACTCTTGTCCCCAATCATTTTCACAATTCCTAGTGCCAAGTTAGAGTTTTCATCCTACAGGTATATAATTCCCCCTACTTTAAGTAGAGGATCTTACCTGTTTGTTTATCTTTCCAGCATCCCAGCTTACTAAGATCACTCTGAATTTCAGTACTACCTCCTATAACATTATCACCATCTCTTAGTTTTGACTCATCTTTTTTTTGGGGGGGGGTACTGGGGATCGAACTCAGGACCTCGTGCTTGCCAGGCAGGCGCTTATGCTGCTGAGCCATCTCACTGGCCCTTGACTCATCTTTGAATTCAGTAAATAAGACTATCTTTCAGCCTAGTATTAAAAAAAAAGTTACATAGGACTGTCTCAAGGATAGAATTGCCAAAATACCAGACTGCTACTGAGGTGGACAATTAACAATTCTCACGTAATTGTACAACCTTTCAGAAGTCATGACTAGAAATACTGAAACCAAGATACACTGTGCTGATACCACTTTTCTAGTATACTCATTGGGAAACCTTAAAGATATGAATCTAGGTTCTAGGCAAGCCCCTTGCAAAACTCCTAGAATTCTTTTGAAATGTCAGGGGCCAACCACTTGATAAGTCATTTAAGGACTCTGTTAAAGAGAGTTATCAAATTCATTTGTCTAAATGAACTCAGGATGTTTCTGAAAAACTGAGGTGCTTTTTCATGCTCAATTTTCTGATATTCTCTTTTTTCCATGTTGCTTGATTTTTAAGTTACTGATACTGTCCTGAAACTAAATCTGAAATTTCCTTCTGACCCCGGGACAGCAATTATATGTATCATCCTGACTTCAACAACAACAATGAAAAACAAACCCAAAACTCAAATGTGCTTTATCTCCTCACTTACCCTGAACAAGTATCTCAGACTGGGTTACAGCGCTAGTCATTTCAGCTGGAACTACATTCTCATTGCTGGTTAACAAAGGGAGAGTGGAGAAACTACTTTTTCTCTGTCCTCTGTTCATACTATGCAATTTTTCTCAGTGTCTCTTTTGCTTTGATTTAAAACCTTACATATGTTTAAATTATTTTTAAAAATCTGAGATTATTACGAGTTTCTGCTCTCCTGACTTTATTCTTAAATTGTCATGATTCTTTTTGTTTTCTTTAATCTTTTTGGCAATACTGGGCATTGAACCTAAGGCCTTCAGATTGAGCTACGTCCCCTAAACTTCCCCAAATTTCCCAGACTGGGGTCAAACTTGCAATCCTCCTGCCTCAACCTCCTAGAGTGCTGTGATTAAAGGTCTGTGCCACTACACATAGCTATATCTTTTTGGGTTTGTTTTGTTTTGTTTTGTTTTGTTTGAGCTGGGGATCGAACCTAGAACCTTGAGCATGCTAGGCAAATACTCTACCACTGAGCTACATCCCCAGCCCCTTTCATTCTTAATCCTATGCCCCTTTTGTTTTCCACGTACAATATTTTAAAATCTAAGCTTAACACAGGGGTCTCCACATACCCACATTAGTTTTAATTACCATTTTTGGTTGTAATTGTCTGTCAGTGACAGCACTGTTACAGCCAGAAGAAACTGCATAGTCAATACTCCAGTTTCCAAATCACCTACACTTTTTAGAATTTAAGTATTTACATCAGACAAAAGAATAAAAAATAGCCTTTATCTGTGGACTTAACCTTGTAGCTTCTCATGTAGCATGAACGATAATAGCAATGGACTCAGAGATGACTTTAAATCATGGCTCTCTACTTAATGGTATGCAGATTTTCTTAAAGAAATTAAAAGCTCAGGGCCGGTGAGATGGCTCAGTGGCGTGCACCTGCCTGGCAAGCACGAGGGCCTGAGTTTGACTCCCAGAACCCACATACGAAAAAAGGGCTGGTGATACCACTCAGTGGCACGGGCGCCTGCTGGCGCGCGAGGTCCTGAGGTCGACCCCCGGTACCCACAAAAAAAAAAAAGAAATTAAAGCTCAATAAGGTTATCTGTAAAACAGACACAATACCTACCTTACAAAGATATTGGAGCTTAATTACATAATATAAACACCAGCCCAGTATGTGACACATATTAGGTAAACAATAAATGTTTGTTTCCTTCCTCCACAGTTACACTTAAAAATCCAATTCTGACTACAGTTTGGGAAAAGATCCATCTCTACTGCCCGAGGATTTCCTTACCTACATACAGACTTTACTAATATCTTCAGTAAACTTTAGTCACAATTGCTTTTTCAAGAAAACAAAAACAAAACACTTAGGTTCTATCATTAAATTCTGTAACTAAGAGACCTACACAGTTGTTTTTTTCATCAATATTGTGTTTAATATACAAAGGTTGACTATTCCAGGGAAGACAGGGGCGTCTGCTGTGTGAGGAGACAAACTCAAGTAGTTTGTCTTTGACTCCTAAACTTCAGCTACATTTTCTCCCTTCCTAGCAAAAGATTTGGATAACAAACACAGAAATACAACAGAAAGACAACTGGAATAGAAGTCAAGATTCTTGGCCCTCATTTTGCCACAAAATACAAGAAATTCATTCAACTTTTCTGGGCTTCAGTTTCTTCATTTCTAAAGCACAGGAAGGAATGAGGATGGGAACAAGGCGCTTAATTATTTTAAATTATCTTAGTAAATACTATTTCATTAATTCTTTATCTCACTATGTACACACATAAGCAACAGGTTTCCTTTGACTATCTGCTCATTTACTAAGAAGTAAAACGACACACACGGTGAATATCCCAAACCAGAGGAGTACAGAAGAGCACATCACATGTATGTATATGATCTGGTATCAGACGAGGTTCCCCTCTTTACTATCAATCCTAAAAGTGTCATCTCCAAGTACTTAATGGAGCACTGGAGAACCTCACCCATATTTCTGCTTTCAGTTAAAACTGTAAAATAAAAATGCCTTTATAAATAGACTCTGGAAACATACCAAAAGGTCACAACTGGTAAGTTATCATCTCCAACACCCTTCCCAACCAAAATGGTTTCCCTCTGTAAATCTGCTTCTATGAGACCTATAGATAACACCCTTCCTTATGCTCCTTCCTGATCATGATTCTTTTTCTATTTTCTCTTCAACCTGCCTTTTAAATTAAAAAAAAAAAATTTTTTTTTTTACTTTTTTTTTTTGAGGTATTGAGGATTGAAGCCAGGGTCCCGTGCATACTAAGCAAATACTCTACCACTGATTACATCCCCAGCCCCTTTTATTTTTTATCTTTTTTTTTTTTTTTTTTTTTTTAAAGACACCATCTCCTTAAATTACTCAGGTTGACCTCCAATTTTCATTCCTCCTGCCTCAGCCTTCTCAGGAGCTGGGATTACAGATATGAGCTACTCAGTCTTCAACCTCCTTTTATACCTCCCTCAATATTCCTTAAAAGTATTACTTATATATTCCCTGATTTAGAATTTGAAAAGCAAATGATTAAAATTATTTTACCTTGCTTCTTTCTCATCCTGAAATCCTTCACAAAACCAGCCCTTTATAAAAATTAATGTTGTTCCACACTGAATACTTTTCATTTTCCATAAAAAACCAATTTGGTAGTTCAGAACCTGAACATTTGTATAGTGTACGAGACATAAGTACCTCACAATGAATTCCAATCTATACTAGTATTAAGAGATTACTTCAAAGAAATAAAGTTATAGGAAGAAATATGACTTATCTAACAGACGACCACACAACATAAATACATAAACACAGACAAGTAAATTTAAGATGCCTACTAGGGAAATCCAAATTAATACAACACGGCAAAGGAAAACCATAGTTTTTGAACTTCGAATCAATTTTATAGAAAAAAAGGTGTAAAAGGTTGATTCCATTACATTAGATTTTTAATTAAATATAAATTTCAATTATGTTCTTTGGTCTCCATTTTTACCAGTAATGAAGAAGTGGCTCTCCTATTCGTGGTTTCACAGAACATCTCCAGTTTTCATAATTTAATTCCCTAGAGAAGTAGAGGAATTATATAAGAGATTCAAGTTCTTGAACGGTCAGCAACATCTCACCAATTCTGAATTTCCTTTGTAGGAAAGCTAGCAGAAACATGTTAATTTCCACTAAAACTGATCCCAAAAATCTATTCATCAAGTAAAGGGCCTATTGCATGATATTTCTATATGTGCTAATTACAGCCCAAAATAAGCCAAACTGTTGACCACTTGAAGCTACAGATACTAATAGTCCCTATAAACTCTGAATTCCTTTAACTAAGATGATTTAACTCCTAAAAATTACTTTATTTAGGGATCTTTGGCAACTAAAAGATATTATGGAAACAGTTCTGGGTTGGTTGGTTGGTTGGTTGGTTTGATTGGTTGAGTTTTTTGCAGTGCTGTAAAATGAATCCAGGGCCTTATACATACTAGGCAAGGGCTTATTGTGAAAACAGTTCTGGATTTGTTTGATTGGTTGAGTTTTTTGCAGTGCTGAAAAATGAATCCAGGGCCTCGTGCGTACTACGCAAGGGCTCTACCTGAGTCACATTTCCAGCCTGCATAGTTCTTTTTGACCAAAATTCTGTATTACTCAGTTAAAATAAAGGAGGTTCTTAAGCCAGAAGTACAATTATTTGTTACCTCTGTGCTTAACTTCCTACTTTACCTTCATTTAAAGTCAAATTCAAAATCCCAATAAGTAAACAAACAAAAGGTACACAGAGGTATATGTGTTTAGTTCCTACTACAATTCCAACTAATTAAATGCTAGACACTTGTCTAAAAATCAGGATTTTCAAATGATTTCAAAGCACAGAAACACATTACAAAAAATATAAAAAAAGAGAGGTCCTTATTTCATTAAACTAAGTATGTAGCTCCCAAGCTTCAAGAATTGGTTTTAATTTGCTTAGTATAATTTTTTTCTCTGTCCATATTATCCAGACCTCCTCTAACCACTGAAGAGTAAATTGAAGATGGATGGTGGAGAAGTTTTAACCCTTTCCTTCAGCTAACCATTACATTCTGTCAAAGCTAATAATTTTTTTTTTTAAGAGTTGGTAATTATTTGTCAGGAGCATATTCTCACATGTGGAATCTAAAAAGTTATCTCAAAAGAATAGAGACTAGAACAGTGGTTACCACAGTCTAGGAAGAGTAGGGAGGAGAGGTGGAGAGAGGATGTTAATGGGTACAGAGCTACAGTCAATTGATAAGAGTAACTTCTGATATTCTACAGTGTAGATTAAATCTACACCACAGAATAACCATGGTTGACAACAATTAATTATTTTAAAATAGCTAGTAGGAAAGATTTTGAATATTCCCAACACGAAGAAATGATGAATGTCTGAGGTGACAGATATGCCAATAATGCTGACTGATCACTACACATTGTATGTATATATTGAAATTCACTAATCCCATATATGTCACTGTCAATTAAAAATAAAACTGTATTTTTAAAATTTGTGAATATTAAGAAATTTATTTCCCATAAACAGTATTACTGTCCTGGAAGAAAAACATGAAATAATGAGGGAAGTACTTGAAAGTAAATAGGGACACAAATGAATAGATCTGAACTCCCAGTGTACATTTACAAAAAGACATACATAGGCAGTCATTCTCCCCCTTCTCAGGAGAGTAAAAATCTTGGTATTCACTCTTAATGTCTTAAGAACACAAAGCTTAAAGAAATTAATAAAAACAGAGCAATTTCATTTCATTATAACCATTCCACAGTATTACTCTCAACTCCAAACTGCTATTTTTTCCATCACTTTCTAAAAAGCACTTGTCAAATACCTATAAATAACCAGGCCTAAAATTATATTGGCTTGTATAAATGTTTCTGGTCTCTGAAATGTGTTTTTTTAAAAAATCATTGAGATGATCTACTAAAACATTAACTTTACAACATCAACAGAATTTAAAACATTTGAGTTTCAGGAGAAAACAATTCCAAATTTGTAAAGTTCAATTTTCCTCATATACATAAGTGGAGCTCCTAAACCATGTAAACTCTTTAAGTAAAAAAACTACCCATGAAAATAAAGGAATTAACCACATACACTTAAAATGTTCAATGCACAATAACCATCTCAATATATACTTGTGAAATAGAAACTAAAAAGTTATATTTGCTGGTGAAATGCAATCCCTGAGACACCTTGGTTCAGCACCCACCTGCTGCCACACTCTATCTCTAGTTTGTTGTTAAGACCTTTGGTTCTCAAACTTACAGAGTTTTAGAATCACCTGGAAAATTCAAAAGGCAAATTCTTTGACCACGTATCCTAAAAACTACAGCTCAGAAATTCAATCCTGTGTTTATTATGCATCCTTCAAGTGACTCTAGGAGTTGGACAGTCACAACTTTGGCTTGCCCTCAAAGTAAGTAAGGAGAAACCTCCGTATTGTAACCGATATTAATTAGACATCAGAAGAATTGACCATTTCTAACTTAAATTGTAAATGACTCAATTATCTTAACCACAATTCACTAATGCTTAATACGAATGCTTAATAATGCTTAAAACGTAAAATGAAATAACTTCTGCTTTGACAATGCAAACTGTTATTCAACCTACCAAATACTTTTCTGAAACACTCCAGTTATTGTTAACGTTTAGAAAAAGAGTAGTAACGAAGCAAGTTAAGGATTGTGAACTAAAGAATCACTTATATAACTGTGCTGTAGTTTAGGAGAGAAAGCATCACACTCATAATTCTGAAAAGATTACCGTGCTGCCAACATGGGAGCCACTAGACACAAGTGGCTAGTTCAAGCAAATAAATTTTAAAATTCAGTTCCTCAGTTGCACTAACCACATTTTAACTGCTCAAAAGCCACATCCATATAGCTAGCTAGTGGCTAACATAATGGATAGAACAGACAACATCTCCAACATCAAAAAAAATTGTACTGGACAGTTCTGGTCTAGATGTAGTAGGTATTTGATAAAAAATGCAATATAGGTTCTCCCAAATCAGCAGACTCAATCTGGCAACTTCAATTTTACATGTATACATCTATTTCAGGTATTAACTACAAGTATTAGGTATTAACCATAAAAGAACCCTACTGTATTTTTTCAACTTGTTTCAAGAAAGATCATTCAAAAGTAATAAACTGACTTATCTGAGATTACCAAAATAGAAATATTTAATCAACAAGATTTGAAAATATCAAAGGCACTAAAACCACAACTATGTTTTCACCAAATCAGAATCAATGAAAGTAATTACCAGAAAAACAAAAGGTATTACGTACAGTAAGACTAGTCCCCAAAAGATTAAACTACTCAGTAGGACTTGTTTTCCAAGTATGTTACAGGTATCTATTTATATGCATAACAAATAACAACTGCTTTTATAATTGGTTTAAAAATAACCTTACCACAATTAGCTCAAATTGGTGACATTTTGCTGTCTACATTTTTAATTGCTTTCAACCAACGTCACACTGAACATTTATAAATAATATAGTGACCGTAAGACTTAAATAAAACTTTTTAAGTGAAAGACTATTAATTCACAATCCTGAGCAAATACCGCTTGCGGCAAAAGTAGACATAAAGTCTGCGAAACAAGTGGCAACTTAAAATTCCATCTCTTAGCCCAAAATACCTAGCTTAAAAAATGCACGATGATAAACCACAAAAGTATGGGCAACAAGATGCTGAAACGACAGAATAACTTCCAGTTTAAAAAAAAATAGCCTATTACGTAGTAGAATTAAAACTTCAATATGCCAATACGAACTTTTCCCACAAGAAGCTATAATCACTTTGACTAGTGTTCTTTCTTAAATTCAAGTGTACTCAAATATGATTATTAAATTAACAGCAGACAATTATGATTCCAATCAGAGAAATTTGTTCTATGGGAGAATTTTAAAAACTGCCTATTTGACAAATTTAACACATAAAATCTATTACTAAAACCTACCAAAGTGAACAGGTCACACTGACTGTAAGTTACAATTATTGGTATAATATTCCTGTTTGGTGTTCCTTCTGATTATATTTACTTCAGAGATCAATATCAAATCTAAGATCTAGCAAAGAAAAGCAGTAATCGATCACTTCTAAAAACTGTTTAAAGAGTACTTAAAAAGATGTTGTAACTTACCTGCAACACTAGTGATTGTAACTGGAACTCCCTGCACTTGAACGCCTGCAGCACCCAGGTTGGCAACGCTCACTGTCTGAAGGTTAGGCACTGATGCAAGCTGGGCAGTATTCAAAGTTATTGGGGCACCAGCAACAGCCACAGGAGCAATCTGAGCAAGAGTTGTGCCACCACTTGAAGACACTGGGGTGATGGTTAATTGTTGAGATAACCCAGCATTCTGAACTTGCAAATTTGAAAGACTCTGAATATTCTGAACCTGTACAGTTTGCCAACTGATTTGCCCTGAAGGTGTTAAAGTTGGAGCCCTGATAAGCACCTGAGTCGGATTTACTGCTTGAAGTTGAACATTCTGCAAAGGCTGCTGCTGGATGGTCTGAATAGTCTGCCCTGACTGGAGTTGAAAGGACTGTGGTGGAATGGCCTGAATGATCTGTTGCTGAGGCTGTTGGATCTGGATTTGTTGTAAAATAGGCTGGCCTACAATCTGCACTTGCTGAAGAGAATTCGACTGATCCTGTGCATTCTGTATTCCGTTAGACTGAAGTTGATTGGAGCTTTGGGCTTCAGACTCAGTAGCAGCAGGTGTTTGAGATTCTTCAATGGTGCGTTCGGAACTACTGGCCGATGCGCTTGCATACTGGCCCGTATCTGCTGAGCTCACTAATGTGTCACTGCTTGTGAGAGATGTTGATGCAGTGGTTGTGCAGGTAGTGGAGGAGGAGGGAGATTCCGGCATAGTACTGGCAGAAGCAGTGGTGGTCGTGGGTGTGGAAGCTAACTGATTCCCATTGGAAGTCCCACTGTCAGTAGTAGTAGCAGGTTGGCCAACTTGTCCAGTCCCTCCTCCAGCAGTCACGCTGTTTATCACAGGCAAAGCTAAAGTCACTCCTCCAATGTTAATTGGTAGGGTTGTTACAACTTGAGCCTGAGTACCAGGAAGGGTCTGTAATTGCAGTGGAATAGAAACACCAGGTCTAATTTGGACTGGAACTGTCTGATTTGCCAGATTTTGAGCCAGAATATTCCCAGAAGCTGTCCTGTTAGCAGTTGTGAGTATAGCTTGATTATTACCTGCAGAAATTAGCTGAATTTGACCCTGCAAATCCTGTAGAGATGAACTACTAGTTGGATTGATTTGAATTTGCTGACCTTCTACTGCCTGAAGTTGTGGGATCACTTGATACTGCACACTACCACTTGGATTTTGTACTTGTATTACTTGAAATTGACCAGGGGTGGAAGAATTACCTGATTTAGTTTTTGTAGGAGATGCACTCCCATTATTACTGCTGGAAGAACTAGATGAACTAGAAGCTGGTTGAGAAACGTTATTTTCTTTTGAAGCAGGAGGAGTGGAGGCAACAAGTTGCCAAGCGTTTCCAGCAAGTTGTGTTGTTACCAGTTCTAGCTGTTGTGGCTGATTTTGAAGTTGCACCAATCCTTGGCTTGGATCTATAATAATTTGTTGTTGTCCAGTTGCTTGATTTTCACCAGGAGTCCCTATTTTGCTGCAAGTAGCTGCCAGTAAAGCCAGAGGAGAGGGCTGAGAGTCCTACCCAAAATGAGATGGTAAAGGAAAGGGGAGGAAAAAGTGGGTGGATTTAGTGGAGGCCAGTAGTGGGGAGGGGGTTATTTATTTTGACAGTTCTACCTATCAGAACTTACTCAGGAAGTAGAAGAAATAAAAAAGAAATATGAACAAAAGAAGGTAAGAACTATATGAATAAGGAAGCAGCTCTTGTAATATAAAGTTTAAATAAATAAAAATTTCTAACAAACTTTAAGTGTTATTCTAAACTCAAAATGCCCTTGGGGAAATACAGTTTTCTTACAATCTGAGTTTCTTGTGTAATATTAAACAATGTTATGCCCTTGAATATGTAAAATCTTCATGAATTTACAATTTAAGTTCCTCGCTCTCAGAAAGATGCTTTGAGTGGAGAAACAACATTTTTTTTCCTGTTCTTTACTTCTGGGCATTTAAAGGACATAACTCCCTCTGCCCCCTAATGTTTTATGATGAATTTTTTAATGTTTATTTTTACCTGGGAGCCTGAGGTTTTGGTTTTTTTATTGTTATTCTCTGGCTCAGAGGTTTTCCCTCCTTCTGTAGCCATCGCCGCTGCCGCCGCCTCCTCCTCCTCCTCCTTCTTCTGATCTGCAACAACCCCCCCACATACACACACAACAGGTTACTGGATTATTATTATTCATCTTCCCCCCTCCTCTTTTCCTCCCTCACCCGAACATTAATCTCCATAAACCCGCCATCCATGCACACCGGCAGGGGGTGGGGGAGGAGGGAAGGGAGGAGGGGGATATCACAAAACGTGGTTTGAAACCCGACCCATCGGCTCCAGAGCAACACCCAGAAGGAGGTTGTTCTCGCTCAGACATTAAGACAAAACACAACCCTCCTTCCCTCCCCGATTCCCTCCTCCCTCCCTCCCTCCTTCTTCTCCTCCCCTTAAAGCATCACAGCGGCCCCGGGGGAGGGGGAGAACCGAGCAGGGTCTAGGGAGGGAGGGAGGAGGGAGGCGGTGAAGGAGACCGAGGGGGGTGGAGAATACGTACCGCTCATCCCGCATTAACAGGACAAACCCTCAGACGGAGACACTGGGATAGAGGTGGGTGGGGGTGGGGGCGAGGCGGGAGGAGAGGCCGGTCCCGCCCGCCCGCGGTGGCTCGGAGGAGGCTGTAGCTGGCACAGGCTCTGCCTCTTTTTCCGCGAATGGCCGCCGCTGGGCTGTGGCGTAGCAGCTCCTCTCTCCGCCCGAGCCCGGCTGACTCGCCCTTGATTGACAGCGGCGGCGCGCGGCGCGGGCGGCGGCGCGGGTCGGGGGCGGGGCCAGGGCGGCGCGAGCCGGGCCGACTCCCCACCCCCCTCGGCCTCTCTCCGCCGGAGCCGCCGACTCTCCACCCCTTCCCCCAGCGGATTGGCCGCCGACCTGCCGGGGGCCGGGGCGCCGGGGCCGCCTTCTCTCCACCCCCTTTCCCGGGGTTATTCCTTCGGCCGCTCTTCTTTTCCTCCTTCGGTTCCTCTCGCGCTCTTTCTCTCGGCGTCTGGGTTCAGCGCGCTGCCGGTAGGCCCTCCATACAGCCAAACTTGTTGTCTCAGGATATCCCGCCCCCTACTCATTTCCCAGCGCCCTCCACTCAGAACCACCCTCCAGCATCCCTCCGAGTGGTCACTGAAGGGAAAAGTAGGGTTATCACTGAAGGAAAACAAGACGGGTAGACGTAGAGGCGCGCGGACCCCAGAAGGCTCGGTGCGCGGACTGAACTGCCCGCTGCCCCCGCGCAGCGAGCATGGCTTTCCTGAGGCGCATCCGGACCCGGGCGCCCTTTTTCCCTGGCTCAGCCACCATTGGCTGAGGCCCCGCTGACGCGCGCTGAGTGGTGGGAGAAAGGGGGCGGGCCTCTGCCGCAAAGCCTGTCGGCCCTCGTAGTTCCTGGCGGCCGCGGGGGGGCCTCCGAGGCTCCGCCTCCCTCCCGCCCCCGACTGAGACAGGCTGCGGAGCGGAAAGCTCCTGCCCGAGGGGGCGGTGGCGGCAGGGCGTGGCCCGGGCCGAGTGGGAGTTGAGCGGAGCGAGGGGGAGGGGGAATGGGTGTTGTTTGCCTGGGCCTATCCGCCGCGCGGGGCTGCCCAAACCACCTCTGCCACCGCCTCCTCGGCTCCAAGCCGCTCCCCGCGGGACGAGCTCACGCCCGGAGCGCTCGGCGATTGAGCGGGCGGCGGCATGGGGAGGCGGGGTTTGCTGCCCTCCGGGTTTGAATGAACCCGGCTTCTTGAAGCAGCGTCTGCACCTTGTCTTTCTTTGCTCGCCTTCCACTCCAGGTACCACCGCCCCCCCCCCGTTCAAGTGCGAGGCCTGTTTTCCCACAGAGAAAGACCTTCCATTTTTATTTGTTGTCTCTCTCTCTGGCCGACTGTTGGTGCAGGGCAGTGACCCACCTTCTAGGGCTGCCTCGTGTGTCACTGGAGAGCCCGCGTAGTTGGCGGACTTCTCACTCTGCCCAGTCTCATAAGATTCTGCAGGCAAGGAAAAGCCCAGCCCCATGTAGGTCAGCCCTGTACAGTTTTAGCGTAAGCTTCTGGGCAGGTGGAATTCACATCTAGCTGCTCAAAAGCATTTTCTTATCCAGTGCACTTGAGTGGCCTGTCCCCAGCTTTCCTCCAAAGTCCCGGAGTCAGGATATTGTCGTGGAGTACAACCAGTGCCTGATTAAGTGTACCAAAAGTGGTAGTGAATCCCTAATGTAAATATTGGCTTTAAGGACCCATCCTTACACACCCAGGCTTAAAGCCATCTACTTTCTTTTCATCTGGGCTCCACACTCAGCCTTGGGCATTTTTTGTCTTTTGCCTGAGGTCTGACAGGTTGCAAGGGTGAGGAGATCCCAAATGCTGCACTTGACTGGCATTTCCTTTGCTTATTGAAGTAATTGTAACATGGGCTGATGACAAAGCCGTGTAACTATGAGACAAAGCAATTCAAATGAAAAATTACATAGTATTGTCTACTCCATCTTACAAAATGAGCTGGAGAGCATTAAATAACTGCTCCCTCCGACACACGCACACACGTGTACAATATAGAAAGCTCAGAAGTGCTTTTTACATTAACAGATACACTGTCTATCCTACCCCCACATACACAGTTCACCATAATGAATTAAGACATTTTGCAGTCTCATGAATTGAGGCATTCCTAGTGGTTTTCTTACCTTATAAAACCTGCCTCAGAGAGGTAATGTCACTCTTTCTGGACCATAGGTCAGTCACTGTAGATCAACAAAGTGTCCTACAGATAAGTGGAAATACTGATATCTGTGAGACATAGTTACAAGCCCTGCTTTTATAGTAGACCAAGAGCTTCTAGTTGCTGGGTACTATGGACTGAATGTGCCCCCCGTTCCCAATTTATCTATTGAAACTATAACTCTCCCTCCACTGTGATGGTATTAGGATGTAGGGTCTTTGGGAGATCATTAGGATTAGTTGAGGTCAGGAATGTGGAGCTTTCATGAATGGGATTAGTGATCTTAGAAGGGTCAGGAAGGAACTTGCTTTCCTGTGCTCTGCTTTCCTCCATGTGAAGATGTAATCAGAAGTGGGCAGTCTGCAACCCCCAAGAGGGCCCTCACCATAACTTCAAACTTCCGGCCCCCAAAACTCAGAAATAATTCTGTGGCCCATAAAATACTTTATTTAGGGTATTTTATTATACAGCCTGAGCTGACTAAGGCTGGCCAAAGAATGAGACCAAGGGCTGGTGACACATTAATCACTTTTTAGTGACCACCATCATTTTGTTATCCACATATATGAGATATTTTTAAAAGTACTGTCATTCCCATACCACCTCCCTGATTTAAGCTGTGTACTACCTATACTATGATTAAATGATTTTCTTTAAACCAGTTTGCTTCTATTTTTAACGATTTAATACGAGAAATTTGTATCACTACTGTAGATAAAAACCAGTTGTGGTTTAGAGATCATTACTGACAAAAAACTGCACTTTGACCAAACTTGAGTCAGGCTCACCTGAGTCCTCTTTCTGACTAGTCCTAACCTTAGGCTCTATCCTGAGTCTAGTGGCTTTCCTTATCTAGTCCAATTTTACCGTGAATCCTGCTGGGTCAGTTTGATGAAAATCCCTCATCCTGATATCCGACCAAAATCCCACATCTGTCATTCTTGATATCTTATCACTCTGGCCTATCTTCAGTAATAATCTGTCAAATCAGTTCAGCCAGAATCTCCCTTTCCCCTGGATATTTGCTCTTAGTAATTTTCTATCCATTGATGTTACCATTCTCCTTGGCTATAGAGCTCTACTTGTTGTTCTTTTAAGAATGGAGCCTGGTCTCTCTTCTCCATTGCAAGACCTCAGTGCAGTGGTCTCTATACCTGTCTCTGTAGTCTCCCCTTGAATGAAGTCTTCCTTACTATATTAAAAAGTTAGCCTTACAAGTTTTCTTCCTACATTCATACTGCCCACAGAATATTGGCTTTCCTACTCTTAAATTATGACCCACAGGAGGAAATATATTTTGCATCATGACCCAGTGTGTACACACAGAAATACAGAAGAAAGCAATGTTACACTTTTATTCTAAATGTTTAACAACATTGGGCACTGAGTACTCAGAGCAAACATTGCCAGGACCTTCAAGCAGTATCATAAGGGCTCCTGCAATACATTACTCTGCAGTTGCTGGTAGAGATCCTGAGGGTGACGAAAATATGTTGAGGGCAGGGAGGGAACTTGGACAGTAGTCTGAAAGTAACACCTTTTAGAGGCCTATCAGTGGATATGGAGTGAATATCAGCCAACTCTGTTAACTGAAACAAAGTCTCAAGAAAAATACAGTCTTCCGGTACTCTACTCCCTCCCCGCCCTGCCTTTCAAAAAATTCTATTGTTGGCCCATGAGTTTGAAAAACTAGTATCCTATTGACTCTCCAATCCCAGCAGTCCTTTTGTAGGAGCAGAAAGTTCCTATTTCTGTTTAAACTGCAGAACAAGTCGAGTTCAAGCAGGTCCCTTGTACATTACACATCTACATCAACTCTCAGCCTACATTTGGAAGATGCTGTTGAAATGGTTCACCAGTTTCTTTCAGATACACAGTATCTGGTGGTCCCCACTTTCTAGGACTCAACATTGCTCAATTGACCACTCTTTCAACCAACAAGTATGAATGCCACATATAATCTTGCTAAAACAAATGTTCTTTTTCCCCCAGGGCAAGCCCTTAGGTCTTGGAGGGCAAAGGCCAGGCCGAGAATGCTTGCTACAGAGGTTACTTAATTTAATATGGGCCCAGACATGACATAAATGAGAAAAGGCACCTGTTGTGAGTGTCTCCTTCAAGGAACTATTTTTTTTTAATAAGTGTTAAGCTGCTTCATTTTGATATAGGAGAAGTATAACTCCCAACCTGTTAGATGTCAGATGTGCCTAGTTCGTGGTCCCATAACATCAAGGAATGAAGTTGCAAACCAAAGGAAGGAATTAGGTGAATTTTATTGGGAATAAGGACAGCATAGCTCCTGGATTTCCAGGATGGGTCCCGAATGGGGTGGCCACTGGCGCCCTTTGTCAGGAGTAATTTATACAGCAAAGTCACAATGTGGGTACAACGTGGGTCAAACTACGATCAACCTATAGGATTACAAGTATAAGGGCTTAGCTAATATTGGCCCAATAGGGAAACAGGTCACATAGTAAGGGTACAAGGAAAGAAAAAGGTCGTCCGAATGCTCTGGTCACCCACCTACGTGGGCTACTAATGACTATCAGGACTTCACTGGACCATGTGGTACTAATTACGATATAATCTCAAGTTGTAGTTTATCCCTTAGGGAGGCATATAGGCCTGGCTATTGCATCTTTATCTTGAGGCCTGGCCTTCTTCAGATGCCCCTTCAGCCACAATTCTGATGTCTTTATTTTTCACAGACTTCTTGAGAGCCCAGTCTCTCTCTGACTGTATATTGATTTCTGTCTAACTTAGCTGCCTATAATAACTATCCTTGGGAAGTAGGAAAAGATTTGGAAAGGCTACAAACCAGAAAGAGTTCAAATTTAACATCCACCATCCAACCAGGAATCAGTGAATGTATTTCATTTAGAACAAGTGGCTTCCGTAGTACATTTAGGATATCTTGCATAGTTGGTACCATAATAAAGCCCTGGTAGTATGTAAAATTATATTAATTAAAAATAAATTTCTTAACCAGTAATGATTGTTTTCAGGAAGCAAAGAGTTTTTAAGAAGTTTAATGTAAGGTATTTGAGACCAGAGTATAGAACATTTATATAAAAATAGGTAAAAGGTAACTATGTGTGTAGGCTCTTTAAAAGCTATAAATAATGTCTGTAACTGTAATTGTCAAATGTAACTGACACTGCCAGCTAACCAAGATAAAACTCAGACTGCCTGTTTTGCCAGCAAGAGTTGGCATTGCTGTTCCTCTTGTACACTTATCTTTTTCCTAGCATGTTAATGTATGACTTCAGAACATTGAATTAATGATTTTTTAATGTGTAGTTTCTGATTTGGGCCCTGTTATATTTATTGTTAATTCATATTAAGGCACCATTAATGGCTATTGGCAGTTATTGAAGCATAGTATAAACATCACCTATTTGATATTTTATGTCAGTTTATAAATCAAGGAAGTATAATGTGGCTTATTGTTTTCATAAAACAAAAACTATTTGGTCAATGTGAAAGTTGTAACAGATGCATTAATTATCTTACGACCATGTAAAGTTGGTGATTAAAATATAGAGCACAGCTGGGTGCTACGGTGCTACACATCTGCAGTCCCAGCTACTGGAGAAGCTGAGGCAGGAGGATGACAAATTTGAGGCCAGCCTGGGCAATTTAGCAAGACCCTGTCTCAAAATAAAAAATTAAAGGGCTGAGGGTATAGTTCAGTGGTAGAGTACTTGTTAGCATCTGTGAAGCCCTGGATCCAATCCTTAGTCCTGCATTCAATTAATCAATTAAACAATAAAATATAGAACATATGAGCACAGTGTGTTTGCAATTATAACTTTCTAAAGCATGCCAATTCCATATGTTCAATTTATTATGTTTTTTATTAATAAAGGAATCTTTTGTTGAATTTTTATTTAAAGAGAATAAGCCCTGGAATCAAAATACTTTGATTTATATTCTGGTCTGTGCTTACTAAAAGTGTCATGTTGGCTAGTGACTTTAACCTCTCTGAGCCTCATTCCTTCATGTATAAAACAGTTAAGATGATAATGTTAACATCTCATGGGACTGTTTCAAGAACTGAGTGAGATTAACAATTCTTAGAATAGTCTCTGGTAAGCTCTTATTAAATGTTAGCTATCTGGCTAGGGGTGTAGTTCAATGGTAGACACATGCTTAGTATGCACAAGGTCCTGGGTTCCATCCCCAGCACCCAGCAAAAATTAATAAGTAAGTAAATAATAAACGCTACTTATCCTTTTTTTAATTTTTTGTATTGCTGGGGATGAAACCTAGGGCCTTGTACATGCCAAGTACATGCTCTATCACTGAGCTACCCCCAGTTTTGTGACTTCGTGTAACTGCCCCCTCATAGTTATTACTCAGATAGGTAGTTTAGCATTTCCCACTGCAGCAAATTGCCTGTTCATATCCTTGTTTCTTGTATTTCCTATAGTATTGTTTCTATGTCTCTTATCAATTTTTGGAGCTGAAATTATTTTATATTATTAAACTTTTACATGTCATTCATATTGCTAATATATTTTCCCAGCTTATTATCCTTTGTCTTTTGTCACATATTCTGTATAATGTACTTTGAACCCTAGTTTATTTTACTTTTGTATCAGTATGTGTTTGTAGAACATAATGAGTACATTTCTTGTGGGGCTTTGGTACATGTACATAACACATAAAAAAATTTGTACGTAATTTTTTATCCCCTTCCCCTTCCTCCCATCTCCCTCCATCTCTGATCCCCTCCCCTTTTGCAAAAGATCGATCTCCACATTTCCTGTTATCTATCTTTCATTTTGCTCTTTATTTATATTTTGGATTTCTCACATAAGAGAGACCATGTGATACTTAAGCTTGTATGTCTGATTTATTTCACCTCACATTATGGTATCAAGGTGCATCCATTTTCCTACAAATTTATCAAGTTTGTCTTTCTTTATGGAGTAGAACACTAGTGTGTACAAATACCACATTTTCTTTATCCACTCATCTGTTACTAGACATATAGGCTATTTCCAGGATTTAGCTATTATGAATTGTGTTGCTATAAACATATATATGCATGTGTCACTGTAATATGATGTCTTTAACTCTTTTGGGAAGATACCAAGAAGAGGAATAGCTGGGTTGAATGGAATTTTTGGTTTTAGTTTTTTGAGGAATCTCCTTACTGATTTCCATAATGGTTGCACTAGTTTTACATTCCCACCAACAGAGTAGATCAGTTCCTTTTTCCCTGAAGCCTCTCAAGCATTTATGCTGATTTGATTTCTTGGTGATAGCCATTTTTTCTGGACTAGGATGGAATCTCAGTGTTTTACTTTTCATTTCTCTAATGGTCAAAAATGTTGAAAATTTTTTCATGCACTTATTGACCATTTGTACTTCTGAGAAGTTTCTGTTCATTTCAGTTTCCCAATTTTTAACAGGGTCTTTTATTTGCGGGAGGTCTAATTTTTTGATGAGTCCTATTTGAAAAGGATAATACCAACCTAAATGAATGCTTTCCATAGTTCAATAAAATATATACATAGGGTAAGGTAACCTGTGTACTATTTACAAAAAAATGTAGAATTGTTTTCCTTTTACAGTAGGAAGATACAATCCTTCCTCCTCCATCCCCATTTGTCCCTAACAATCACAACTAAAGTTAAATGCCTAGAAAAGTGCCTGGCCCATGGTAATCATTCAATGTACACTTATTGAGTCAATGAAATTTAAAATTTTAGGGTTGGGGGTGTAGTTCAGTGGTAGAGCATTTGCCTAGCATGTGTGTGGGTCCCTGGGTTTGATTTCTGGCACTGGAAAAAAAAGTGCCTCAGTGCATGATCTATATAAAGAAAATAAAGTTATCCTATTATAGCAAAATAACTGGCATTATTTTTTAAAATAAACTTTGAAATATATTTGGAATGGCCTAAATTAAAACATGGACTATGAAATGTACTTGGAGGTGGGCTGGAGACATGTATCCTGGAGGAAACAATATTAATAATACCCCCAATATTATTAATAGTTATTTTCCCTAGCAGCTGCAGGCATTGATTTTTAAAATTATGATTATGGATCCTATCAATTGTCCCAAGAGAAACTAGTAATAATATTCAGGTTCTATTTCCTTGTTTATTTTCTTTGATAACATCTTTCTTCTCATAAAGACCTTAGTCATTATGTCATAAAATAGTAACATATGAATTGAAATATTAGCTCCAATGAAAAAGAGAAAACAAATATAACCACCAATAGTGTAAACATGTTTTATCTGAGCATTAGTTCTGACTCCAAGCTTCCTAGCAGCCAAAGCAAATAGAGAAACATGATTGTATATTTTCAATAGAAAGAGGGAAAAGTTAGTTTCTTAGGGATAGCAAAGTTTTTCCTAGCTCTAAAGATTCATAGCTACTGTATTTCATAAATGCCACTTACATGTTAGGGCTATGAATTTTCCATTTCAGGCATTTAAGTGGTTGGAAAACATAATTACATTAAATTTAAGAATGTGACTTGAAATATTTAATGGAATTTAATTTCCTGTATGGAATTATTTAGAAAAATTGTGTTTATTTAGATGTTAATAGAGCACTAATCAAAGATTGGTTAAAAGTAATATTCTTATTCTAATATTTGTATACTTGAAAACTGACCAATAAATTTGAAAGTTGGACCTGAAATCTTGAGGAAAAAATTATGGCTTTAATAAACTGAATATCCATTTAAAACTCAACAGTCTGTGAGTTTGTTGTTCCAAACTGTCCAAAGGGTCCCATTGGACATTTGAAAAGTTCACACAACACCCTTAAGATAACTGAAGGGGGCTGGGGATATAGCTCAGCGGCACAGTGCCTTCCTGGCAAGCGCAAGGTCGTGAGTTCGATTTCCAGTACCAAAAAAAAAAAAAAAAAGATAACTGAATGAATCAATGCAAAACTAGATTAAGAATTTCTGCCAGTGCCAAAGATTTTAGTTTGCAGTTTTTGGTTTCATTTATTCTTTCTAATATCAGGAATAGTTATTTACTGAGGCTACTCTGTTTTGTAATTACACCAAATCCTTGGTTAAGCATATTTGCCAAATAGGGAACAAATGTAGGGTCTGCCTAAAAGCAAATTCAAAAAGAAAAGGTGTAAAGAAGAGGGGAAGGATATGAAAGCCAGCATCCCAGCATCTTTTTTTTTTTTTTTGTGCTGGGAATCAGACCCAGTACCTTGTGCAGGCCAAATATATGCTCTGACACTGAGCTACACCCACGGCCCCTAGCATTCATTTTAAGCAGCTTGGGATTTATCTTCTGGTTTGTCAAACCACTGCTCTTCGTGCCTACCCAGATTGTTGCTGGGCTGAAAAAATGCAGATTTGTGGAGAACATCAGTAATGGTTTTCAAAGTGAGTGAGGTCAAGTAGAATGAGAATTAGCTGGCTCTGGAGAAGGCAAGCTAGGGCTCCCATCTCAGCTCCCAACCAAGTTATTTAACCTTGCTGAGTTTCCTTATCTGTATGTAAAATTTGCATAGTAATTTGTACCATATAGGGTTATGAGGAATAGTAAATGAGGCAATCTCCATGGTAGACACTTAATAATTAATTTGGAGTTCTTTCCTTCTTATTCAATAACTATATTATCGTTCTTGATAATTAAGTCTTAATCTTGCTGTTCTTCTAGTTCTAAAATGTAGTGAGCAATCTAAGTGGGTCAAAGGTGTTTTCCATGAGCAAACAATGGCTTCTGGGGTCATCAGTAGGTTTTCTGGGTTTCAGGGTTTATATGCATTTAATTTTTAAGCACTTTATTATAAAGGTTACAGAAAACAACTCAATTAAAATTTGACAGGAGAGAAGTGTCTCCCTTTATCTCCAAAAGAATATAAACTTTGAAGTTTGCTAATATTTCCACCTAAAAGATTGAGTGATAAGTTTGTCCAACCAAAGGAAAAGAGATTAGATAGATGTGAGGGGCCCTGTAAGGCAATGTGGAAGAAAAATGGTGCACAGGAAGGGCAACATGGTACAGTAACAAGGCTAAGACCTGTAGGCCTGAGGCCGTTTGTCTTCCCTCCCAAGGGGCACATCACCTGAAAATGACATGCTCTCTCAGTGAACAGTAGAGGATGCCTGGGCTGTGGATGCTGCTGTATCTCTACATGGCAGAGAGGTTGACTTTTCTAGATAAGACAGAGGGAATATTGAAAGAAAATAAACAAACCAGAAGGCAAAAAGGTTGAGAGAAATCCTTGTAGAAAAGTATATAAATGTCAAATGTGACCCCAAAAACTATAATTTTCCTATTCAATGAGCTCTACCCCCACAGATTGTTTTTCCAAATGTGATAAGTAGTTTGAGAAAATCTAGATCGATAGTGTGATCCTGGAGGGGTAATGCCTGTCAAGTGGTATAGTTATGGCGGTATTGTATGCAAGAACAGCTATAGCTGTGCTGTCTTCTCAGAGCATATTTCTGGAATATACCAAGAAGCTTTTTTGGTAAGTCTTGCCACATATTTGGTCAACTCCTGACAAATCATGTGGATCTGAACTTCATCACCATAAGAATACTAGGAGTCTTTCCTCAGGATTAGGAAGTCTGGGATAGAAAACAAAATTATGGTACAAAATGATTGGACACACTGCAACAGTGAATCACATATAAAGCAATGATAAATTTCTATGTTGATACATGCAAAGTCTTCCACAAACAAGTGTAGTAGTGAAGTTTCTTTGTTCTCTATCAATCAAATCCAAACTTGGAATTTTGTAAAGGAAATAACTGGAAATAAAAATGGGGCTGGATGACAAGACCTGAAAGATGGTTGGGAACACTGAAGGGGACCTGGAAAGGGTGCTCTAACAGTGTTCAAACACTTTCAGGCCCTTTAGATGGAAAGGGATTAGGTTTTACTTTATATAGTTTCAAAGGATTGAACTAAAATCAATATATGGATATTATCAGGAGATAGATTTGGTACCATATAAAAAGAACTCCTGGATTGAGAAGATATTGTCAGTGGGTAAATAAACAAAATTTTTTAAAAGTACCCGTAAAGAATTAGAACTATAGGAAATGAAACAACTCCCTTTGGGGTGGTGAGTTCCCCATCAGTGCAAGCTGAACTACTTACTAGGAGTGTTGTAAAAGATTTGTGTCTGTGATAGCAGCAAGAGCAGATCCAGATTTTGTGGAAACCCAAGTTTTTCTTCTTAAATTAGCACTTTTGAAGAATAAAAACCACAAAATTATAAATAAAAATCATAGGTTCGGAAAGCACTTTCATGGCTGATTCTCAAAACTTAGCTTCATTGGTTTACTGTAAATCCACACAAGGGATTCAGTTGATGTCAAACAACAGTGAGATCTAAATGCGTTTTTAAATAATGAATAATTCTCCTTAACTTAAAACTAATCATTCTCTTATCTGTGAGACAGCATGGAGGTAGTGAAAAGAGAGAGGAAATGAAATTAGACCCACCTCAGTTCCTATCCTGCCTCAGTCTTTGCATAGCTGGGTAACTGAACTAACCATTAAAACTCTGAGCTTCAATTTCTTCAACCATAAAATTGAGCTGATGATCTCCAACTGAAATATTTGGAGTGTTATGGTTTATATCTAGATGTCCCTCCAAAGTCCTCCATGCAATCATAGGTTGAACTTTAGAGAGGTGATTTGATATCAGGATATGATAGCTTAAATGTGATGCTGGGAAGTGGGTCACTGGGAATATGGCCTGGAAGGGTATATCTCCCTTCCTTCTCCCTCGATCTCTCTCTCTGCTTCCCACTGCCATGCCATGAACTGTTTCTCTGCAATACTCCTGAGGCCCTGCGTTGGAGCCAGCCAACTATGGACTGAAACATTTACAAACTATGTAGCAAAATAAATCTTTCCTCCATTAACTTATGGGTGTCAGAAATTATGTTCCAGCAATGGAAAAGTAACCAAGGCAGATTTTGGTACCAGAGAAGAGGGATCATTGTTGTGATACTACCTGACCATGTGGTTCAGAAGCCTTTGGAACTGGTTCCCAGGAGGGGTTTGCAAACTTTTAGAAATGCCAGCTAGAGAAGCAGCCCTAGAATGCTATAAGTCGAGCTTCATGGGAGATTATGGTCAGAGCTCAAAAGACCAGAATGCAGATAAAAAAGCAGATGGAAAACCTCCAGGCTTAGGAGGTTTCAGTTGGGAGCAAGGACTCCACTGGCATTTGGACTCCTGGCCATGTGTGCTCACTCTGGCTGAAAATTTGTCTATATTTTGCTGTGCTAAGAGTTTGAGGGAGCCTGAGAATAAAAGTAGGACACTAAATAATCCGGCTGAGGAAATTTCAGGGCAGTCTAATCTTACAGAGGTGGCACGGATACTGTTGGGGGCTTTTAGCTAGTTCTACCTTAAGATTGAGAGTAAAAGTCACAGCTGAATAATTTATAAAGTTTTGAGTTTGACCATAAAGGAAGCTGTAGTAAAATTGGAGCCTACAAAAAGGGAGTATAGGAGAGAGAGCTTGGTTGCTAAAAAAAAATTAGTTTAAAAAGAAGTCAAGTATTTTTGGATGTAGACAATACAAAGGATGCCTTCAGGGCATGAGAGGAAGCCACCACAGACTCAAGAGTGGAAAAATGAAAGACTCTTGCTTTGAGAAGAGAGACCCAGGGCAGTATACTCCAGGATGGCAGCAGCCTAGGAAATGGGAATTGATTCCCTAGGATTCAGATCACCATGCTCAGCCATCCAGGCACTGAGGCCACTGCAACCATCAGCAACCTTCAAAAGGGCTCAGCTACTCCTTAAGCTGGTAGGAAATCTTGGCATCATCCATGTGGTGCTGGTTTTACGTGCATGCAGAATGCAAGAGTTGTGGAGTCAGGAAGACTTCCACTCAGATTTCAGACAAAGGCCCTGGAGGCCAGACAGTGTGCTCCTGAGAGGGCAGTGTGTGAAGATCTACAAGTGAAGCTGAAAGTATAGTGAAGACCCCTGGGTGCTGGAAAAGCAAGGAATATGGAATATCTGAGAAAAACCGCATAGCCAACCCAACAGAGGAGCCATGACGGCTACAACCACCAGCAATGCTGTAGAGGCAGGACCACCCAAGCCCTTTGGAGTTTACATTTCACCACAACTTGCCCCGGGTGCTGGACATGGAGCTACAGGGTTTAATGTTTGCCCTGCTGGATTTTGATCTTCCTTTGGTCCCATTCCTTTCTATCTTCCTATTTCTCCCTTTTGGAATGCGAATGTCCATCCTGTGCCATTGTATGTTGGCAGTGTTTAACTTTCTTTTGATTTTTACAGGAGCTCACAACTAAGAGTTTGCCTTAAATCTCAGATGAGACTTTGGATTTTGACTTTTCAGCAATACTGAAACTGTTAGGACTTGGGCAACTCTTAGAGATGGACTAAATCATTTTGCATAAAAGGATGCACATGAGTCTTTTGGGGGTCGGGGTGGAATGTTATATCTAGATGTCCCCCCAAAGCCTCATGCGCTCAGAGGTGGGACTTCATGGAGGTGATTGGATCATGGGAGTGTGGATTATTCCACTGGGGAGTTTATAGCTAAATGTGATATTGGGAGGTGAAGTCTGGTTGGAGGAGGTAGGTCACTGGGTACATGGCCTGGAAAGGTATATCTCCCTCCCTCCTCTCTTAGTCTCTCTCTCTTTCTTTCCTGCTGCCATGCCATGAACTGTTTCTCCTCTGCCATGCCCCCTCTGCCATGCTGTCCTTGGAGCCAGCTTACTATGGATTGAAACCTCTATAAACTAAGCCAAAATAAACCTTTCTGCTTTCAACTTGTGGGTGTTGGGTATTGTGTCCCAACAAGAAGAAAGTAACTCAGACTTGAAGGAAAAATTAAATAAAATTCCAAAAGTAAAGTATTGACAACCAGAAGTTGTATAATTAATTATAGCTTAATTAAATAAGATTTAGGTAGTCATTTTTTTAAGTACCATTTGGAATAATCTGTCACAATGAAGATAGCAAATGACATTGTTCCTTACCCTCCAATTAATGCATAAGCCAAGAGTTTGTGAAATGTCACCAAGCTGCAGTATTCACATGAAGCTTATTTCAGCCAACAGGAGTATGTGAACAGACTGAAAAAAATCACTCTCAGACCTGTAATAAGACATTTTGGCCCCTCTTCACTCTTTCAAAGTTTGGAGTGAGATTCCAGGATTGGGATATTTCTTGTCATTTCTTTCCTAAGAAGCAGGTAACCACATTCAGATATACACAGATGGGCCACACTATCGAGGGAGTAGTAGCTCGGTAGAAGTTCCTGCATAGCCCACAACTCCAGGACATGACTTATCTAGAAGGCTCTTGCCACTCAAAGTTCTTGTTAGGGCATCATGAAGGAAGTTTGGAGATGCAAATTCTCAGGCCCACTGATGTATGTTAACGAGATACCCAGGAGAGTCTATGGTCCACCAATTTTGAGGAGTGCTGATCCAGACTGCAGCGTAAGTAACTTTCTCCTGGTGGGGTGCAGCTCTGGTGATCCTTTGGGCTCTTGGGAGGAGCGAGGGGCTTGCCTCCTGTTCTTAGGGAGAAGACCCAGTGTACCCGAGTCTCACTGACCTTACATTCTTTGGATTCCCTTTCTTTCATGCAACTCTTGAGATAGAAAGGCTCAGGTTTGAAGTGGCAAGTCAGACCTGGCAGAGGGCCTAGTCCAACTATCTCTGGCCCATTTCCTTCTAAGAGGTAGGAAAGGAAAAATGGGGCTAGAGGTTTGTCCGTACTCCAAAGAGCCAATCTCTCTAAACCATTTATTTCTCTTCTCCCCTCAATCTCCTTTCTCTTCCTCTCTCTCGTTGACTATTAGCTGGTCAAAATCAAATCAGGGGGCAAATTCATTGGAAATGACTCCTACTGGGCTAGGAAGATTTAGACAGCAGGCTCAAGCAGCATTGAGGCTTATTCTCTTGTCTTTTTCCTGCACTGGTGTGCTCTGGGTCCATTTTTTCTAACCGTGGTTGTGGCCTTGGAGAAAAGGGGAATGAAGAGAAACCTATTTATCCTGTATTACTTTTAAATCTCTAGCTAGCTAAGTAAATTAAAAAATAAACTGGGCCTATATTAATAACAAGTACTTATTTAGCACTTTCTATGCTATTAACATTTTATACACATACATACACACTATATAAATATTCCTTCCATGTTCTTGGTACATATCATGATTGTTCCCATTTTACAGATGTAGGATCAGAGGCGCTTAGAGGTTTAGTGACTTGTAAGATTACCCAGAAAATAAGTGACGGAGCTGGGATTTGAGCCCAGGAGCCTCATGGCAGAGACCTGCTCTTAACCTGCCTCAGATGCTTTTCCCAGGAACCTGCAGAGAGGGCTGTCTGGCTTGGGTGTTCCTCTTCCTCCAGCCAGTTAGCTTTTAATCGCATTACCATTCTCTACAGAGCTCCTTTGTGAAAGCCCAGCAACAGATTTTAAATCATGAAAGCTATGTGTGGCTTTGGTGAATGTGGTTGTTTGTTTAGCTGACCTACCAGATTTACAAATGAGAGGAGGCATATCAGGGGCCGAGAAAGACTTCCCATGATATGTGTACTTAAAAAAAAAAAAAAATCAGCACACAAAACGAAACGTATACCAAACAAATAAAAAATATAAAGATCACATGAAATGATCAGGCTAATCCAACCAAAGAGAAACAAAGAGTTACCCTTTTTCTGAAGCGAGTTTCCTAAGGGTTAGATATTCAAAACGGAACCAACTATATTTGTTTCCTGTTCTTAACCGCAGTTCCTTGCTTAGAGTAAAGCAAGCATGCTGTTTTACAAAGTACTTTCACAGATGTTTACTCCCTGATCTTTATAGCACCCCAAAGAGGCTGAATATCTTGCCTAAAATAACACACAATCTAAGTGGCAGCGTTTGGTCTGTGGTCTGTCTCCCTAGGTAGAGATCCAAATTCTCTAGCTTTACTGCTTTTTGCCTGTGCTTTAGTGATAAAAGTAGGGTGGGGAGTGGCAAGAGAATATCAGATGGTAAATTTGGGAATGTCTAGTCTAACAGAAATAACAGCTAGCGGTATCAGGCACTTTGCCACTCCCTAGGTGCTGACCTAAGAAGGTCATCATCGGGTGTCGGTTGTTTGATTCCTCCAACAAATCCATGAGAAACATGGTATAATTCACATTTGCAGATGAAGAAGTTGAGGTATGGAAAAGTTATATAATTTGCCCAGAGTCACCCTTTGAACAAGTAGCATAGCTGGTATTCAATCCAGAAAATGTGTTTCAAAAGCTACTCTCCTATCTGCACACTCTCCTGGTCTTGCTGAAAAATTCAGATCCAGTTTGACAGAGAACCCAACAGCAGCAGTCTTGGGATGGTAAAAGGAGAGGACATAGCATGTTTTTGCTAAGAAATATTTGTACTACACTCTCAAGTTAAATGACTGTTTAAAGGAAAATATTACTACTAGCTGTGTGACAGTGTGGGATATCGATGAGTAAAATAAAGAATTTAAAGATGTTTTAAGTGGCTTGATTTTTAATGGAATGGCCCTTTGTTGTTTTATATGCCCTTACTAAGAATAGTGTGTTTTTACCTTCATAAGGAATTTTAATAAAATGTGTTGTCTTTTAAAAATAATAAATAAAGTACATCAGCTTACAAAATTTGAATACCTTCTCTGTATAGGGTGCTATGACAGGTGATGAGTGGGCTCCAAAAGATGAGCAAAACCTTCAAGAAATCTTCTGGGGAGGTGGAGAGAGAAGAAGGCATCCTCACAAGGAAAGTTACACAACCCAGAAAGCACAAATAAAGAATTCCATGCAATAATTAAGGAGAAGCAGTAGTGAATGACTCATCGACAAGTGAATTCTACAGTCAATAACAGTGATACAAGTTTAAGGCAAGGAGTGATCCCCTTCAGCCTGGGCCTATGAAGGAAAATTTTGTTGGTGACACATGGGTGATTTACATGAACTAGCCATCTCTGCCTATCCACTACATCTTCCCTGAGTTCCAGGGAGCCCTTAGTAACACAAGCATCCATAGGATGAGCAAATCTGTAGAGGTAGGTGGAAGACCAGAAAGAACAGCAAGGCAATGCAGTGACAGTTGAGCATAGACTGAAAGAAAATAAGTGGGTCACAGAGGGAAAAGCTTTCTAAGCATATGGGTGAGCAAGAGCAGAAGCCTTGAGGTGGGGACAAATTTTTCAAGGTTTGGAAATAAGAAGGAAACAAGAGTGGCTGGGGCGGGATACTTGAGTAGTAAAGTGGCAAGAGATGACATCCAAAAGATGGGTAGGCTAGGTACTGAAGTCCATGGTGAAGGTACTGAAGTTAGTCAGAGGGAGCCAAGCAAGGTCTTGAGTAGAGGCGTGTGGTATAATATATAATATATTGGGTCTTTGTTCCCAGTTTCTGTCCAGAGCTCCTAAAGCCCTTGGAATTTCCTGAGTGACATATGTCTTTGTTATTTATAATTTGTCCTTTGGATTACACTCGGGTTGGGTTTATGCCAATGAGGTGACTGCAGGTGGGGTTCCTGCCTTAGGATGAAGCAAGTCTCTGCCCCAACGTACCTTACTTTCTTCATCTTCTTCATCTGTGTCTTTCCTAATGTTTTTTATGATAAAGCAGTTATTGCAAGTGTTTTCCTGGGTACTATAAGTCATCCTAACAAATTAATTGAACACAAGGAAGATGTATAGCTGATCTGTGATTGGCATCTGAAGTAGCCTCCAAGTAGATTAGGTCAGAATTAATTGCGTTATAGGTCACCCAGCAGGCAGCCACTGGACAATAACTTGGTGAGTCGGGGAGACACTCATACATCTGGTCTGAAATTGTTCTGTGACGTGTGTGAGAGTAGAAAGAAAATACTATTTTTTCCTTTATAAGAAGTAATATGATCAGAAATGTATATATTTTAAAATAGTTTAACCCAACTACAGTGTGGAAAATAGGCAAGAGAAGCAGGAAGATGGGTTCTGAATCATTCTTCTTGCACAATGCTGTAGAAATCCTGCATCTTATGGGTTAGAGCATTCAGTTGTAGGGTACTCTGTCTCCATTTGACCATCACCTCCACACCTCTACTTCCTCTCCAGCACTCACAGAAGGATTAGCCCTGGTTTCCTCTTCTCCCCAAGACTTGCCATTAAGCAGAATTGAATGCACACTTGGATGGTCCATTCAACTTGTTGACATCTCAGGTTACACTGACTTCCTCTATTCCAATTACCTTCATTTTTTTTTTTTTTTTCCAGTTTGCCACTCAGGCCCATTGCTAGGTTAAGACCTTATCATCACCTGGGAATTCATCTACCTCTGAAATCATAAAACAACTTTCCATTTTGAAATGCTAATCACCTATCTCTTCTGGCTTTTTTTTTTTTTTATTTACTCCTAATTTAGCTGTTCCCCAACTTTTTGGAAAACACCAGTTCATTTACTATTCACCATAATAAGCCAATCCTTTCTACTCAATCCTTGTATGGTTATTAAGGCTGCTTCACACCTTCACACTTTGCAACCTGTATTGTTGCTTACTTACTTGCCCTGTCACTGACTTTGAGAATGAAATTCATCAAATTCCTATACCCTGGCCCTACGTGCATCCTTCTCTCTTCCTTCTGATCCCACAGAGTGAGGCTAGGACTTCACCTTTTGAACTTCTTAGCCTGGGCACACTGACTCCAAAGCTGTCCTATTCTCATGACTCTGTCTTCTTCCCTTCAACATTTAGACCTGCTCACTTCTCTCTTATCTTAGAAATACATGCACATAACTCTAAATGCTCTTCCAAACCACATCTCTTCTACCTCTTGTCATATCTCTCTCTACTCACAGGCAAGTTTATTGGGGAAATGTATTTTTTTTTTTTTTAAAGAGAAGAAAAAACAAAACAAATCAAAAGAAGAACAAATTTTCAAACAAACATAATAGGAGGGTAACAATGGTTAATACATTACGTATTACTATCTTTAAGTTAGTTATTCAGGACACCAGACATTAGCATTCAATTGTCCAAACATTATTGGCACAAACCTTACTCTTCAATGAACTAAGTAAAAATGGTAGTGTATCTATCTTAACCATCTTATATATATATATATACAATTTTTGGGAAATGTATTTTTGGTGTCCACTTTTTCACATCCTTTTCAAATTTTCTCTCCCTTTATCCACTGAAATTGCTCTCTATGTTCACAATTTCCCTCTGTCGACTTCATCAGTCTGGATTCAGCTTTATGAAGGGGTCCATAGTCAGAGCAGTCTTTGTTCCCACTGCAGGGGACATACTTCTGTTCATTTTTCTTGTTTCAGAACTGTTATGGCCTCAGAGAAGCCATTTCTAACATACCCCACCCTCTTAATCACTGGGTAAGGTTCTCTGTGTGTCTGTACAGCACCTTCTGCTTTTTTACAGTCACCACATTGTATGAACATTTCTTCTTTACTAGTGAGCCTTCTTTGCTAGACCATAAGCTACTTGAAGTCAAAGTCTGTGTTATATTTTCTTGTACATGCCCAGATTACTCGTGTTTAACATGTGGTTCTTTAAATTATGACCAAAATTGCACTATAAGTAACAGCATAGGGAATTTGGATCTTTATTTCTGAAGTTTAAAGAATAATTTAAACCTTTCAACCAAATGTGTGGCTTGATCAAAAGAAAAATTTTGTTCTCTTTTTCTTTCTGGTTCTCTTTACTTTTATCTTAGTTTGTTTTTGTTGCTATGACAAATACACATGGCTGTGTAATTTATAAAGAAAAAATGTTCCTGGTACCCGCATACAAAAAAAAAAAAAAAAAAAAAAAAGAAAAAAGAAGAAATGTATTTCTCATAGTTTTGGGGGCTGGGAAGTCTAATATCAAGGTGCTGCATCTTCTGAGGACCTTCTTGTGACCTAACCCCATGGCAGAAGGCAAGAGGGAAAGAGCAGGAGAGCAAGAGGGGGCCAAATTCACTGGGATAGTAAGCCTAGTCTTGTGATAACTAATCTACATCCTCAATAGTGACATTAATCTACACATGAAGAAAGAACTCTCATGACATAATCACCTCTTATTAGGCTCCACCTCCCAACACTGTTGTATTGGGGATTAAGTTTCCAACAAATAAACTTGGGGAGACACATTCAAACCTACACACCGTCTTGTTTCAGTGGGCTCTATATTGGTCAGTTTTCCATCACTGTGGCCAAATCCTAAGAAAAAAATTTAGAGGAGGAAATATTTATTTCAGCTCATAATTTCAGAGGTTTCAGTTCATGGTTGGCTGGCTCTAAGACAGAAGCATCATGGTGGAAGGGCATAGAGGAAACCTGCTTACCTCATGGCAGCTGGGAAACAAATTGAGAGGGAAAGAACCTGTGAAAAGAGACACCTTTCAAAGGATATTCCCCAGTGACCTATTTCCTCTAACTCCTTCTCCTAACAGCCCATTCAGCTTATGAACTCATCAATAGATTAATTCATCGATGAGGTCATTGCCGTTATGATCCAATGCCTCTCTAGGCCTCATCTTTAAATATTGTTTTTTTGGAGATCAAGCCCTCAATCCATGAGCTTTTGAGGGATACTTCGTATTTAAGCTGTAACAGCTTATATGAAACTCCTGTTCTACTGTATGTACAATTGTGCTCAACCTCGACAAGTCATTCCGTTTTCTAAGATGGGGAGTAGAAGAAAATGAGAAGGAGCAATGTTAGCATTGTGGTTTGAAACGTGTGGGAAAGTAGCTGAAGATGTCTAGTGGTGAAAATGTGTAGCTGAGCAGCCAGATCTGATGTTTAGGAGAGGTGAGAACTAGGGGCATATATTTTAGAATCATCAGAATATACATGGTAGTCAAAGTTGTGTATTCACTATGGCAGAGCAAGGAGGGAGACGAGTAGTGGCTGGGCTTGCTTTTTAAGGACACAGACATTTGGAAGATGAACAGAGGAAGATGATTAGCAGCAGAAAAGAAATCATAAAGGAATGGTCACAGAAGAGGGAAAGAACCCAGGAAAAGCATATGGTAGCCAAGATTTGCATATTGACCTTTGTGAAACCCACCCAGCCTTTCACTCTGCCTGCCTTTTCAGACTCTAGAAAGAAAGCTATAGCATTCTGCTGCAGCCATTCCACTCTGCTTGCAATCTAATATTAATGCATTCCTCACCACTGGACAGAAATAGTTTACCTTCGACCAATTCTTACTGCATTAACACCAGTGGCTATCTGAAATCTCCATTCTCCCAAACATCCTAGCAAATTAACCATACCCAAAAGAGAGTTGTAGAAACTCCAGTTTGTATCTGATGGCTCAGAGTACTGGTGGCAACCTACTGCTTGTGGTTGGCATCTGAATCAGGCACAGTTCTGTGGGACCAAACGCCGCAACCTGTAGAATCTGACACTATCTCCAGATGGGTGGCATTGAATTGAATTATAGAACAGC
Organism: Erethizon dorsatum; assembly: GCA_028451465.1. NCBI lineage: Eukaryota > Metazoa > Chordata > Mammalia > Rodentia > Erethizontidae > Erethizon > Erethizon dorsatum. The sequence continues at coordinate 84,244,363 of CM051835.1, forward strand.
CACACATCTGGACACAGAAATGTTGAGTGTATGAATAGAATAGTTTATATTTTCTTTTATATGTATGTATCAAGGCTTTATTCCATTTTATTAAAAAATATATATGAATAATCCATTATTTGGATATAGCACATTTTGTTTATTCCTTTATCAGTTGACAGACATTTGGATTGCTTCCATCTTTTTGTTATTATGAAGAATGCTCTTATGAACATTTTTGTATGAGAGCTTCTGTGAGCATGTGTTTTATTCCTCTTGGGTATATACTTAGAAGTGGGGTTTCTGGGTCATATTGTACAATTCTACATTTAGTTTTTTGAGGAACTAAAATACGTTTAGTTTTTTGAGGAATTAAACGTTTAGTTTTAATTGGCAGAACATTTTCCAGTGTGGCTGGTTTATTAGTCAGCTTTCCCATTGCTGGGACAGAATACCTGACACCTGCAACTTACAGGAGGACTGATTTTTTTTTTGGCTCACGGTTTTAGAGGTTTCAGTCCTTGGTCAGCTGGCTCAAAGGCAGAAATATCATGACTGAAGGGCATGACAGATGAAAACTGCCATGAGTAGGGAGCAAGAGAAGCCAGAGAAAAGGGGCCAGGGACCAGATATAGTCCCCACGTTTACACCCTGATGACCTACTTCCTCCAACAAGGCCCCATCTCCTAATACCCCATTCAGCTACGAACTCAACAGTGGGTTAGCACTTTCATGAAGTTAGTGCTCTCACAATCCAACTTCCTCGCTAGGAGCCTCAATCCAGTTAAATTCACAATCAAGATTAACTGGCGCAGCTGCCTCACCTCAGATTTCTACCAGCATTGTATGAAGGTTTAGATTTCTCTGTATCCTTGCCAACACTTGTTTTCTGTCTTTGACTTTAGTCATCCTAGGAGGCGTGATGTAGTGCTATGAGATGGATAAGGTTTGAGTGTGTCCCTAAAGGGTTCATGTATTGAAATTTAATCCCCATTGTGAGGTATTAAGAGAATGGTAATTTAATCTGACTAAGAATTGGGGTCTTTGGGAGGTTAGTAGGTGTTTTAGTTACTTTTCTGGTTGCTGAGACAAAATATCCAACACCCAAAGTTAAAAGAGGAAAGGTTTATTTAGCTCACAGATTGTAGACGTTTCAGTCCATAATTGGCTCCAAGGAAGGGTGGCTCATTGAAGAGGGGCAACCATTCGTGGTGGTGGAAGACACCAAAAGCAAAAGAGAGAGAGAAGGAACAAGCCTCTTTCTGTCCCTTATATTGTATGCAGGCTACCCACCCTAGGGCAGGTGTAGCACTCACACCCTTAATCCCAGCATTAGACCATGAATCAATCACAAAATCTAGATTCAGCCACTTCTGAAAATTCTAGCCCCCATATCTGCATGAGGTTTTGGGGGGACATCAAGACACAAACCATAACTTTAGGATTAAATAAAGCCATCAAGATGGAGCCCCCATGTCTGAATACTGGTGTGTATATAAGAAACGAGGCTGAAAGAGAATATAGATACATATGCACTTGCAGCATGGTGCTCTATGCTGCTTCAGGACTCTGCTGGAAGGCCATCACCAGATGGAGGCTTTTGAACTTCCAGAACTGAGCTAAATGAACCTCTTCTCTTTATAAAAAGTACCAGCCTCAAGAATTGTCTTACATAATAATGCAAAACTGACTAATACAAGTGGTATTTCATTGTGGTTTTGATTTGCATTTTCCTATTGACCAGTAATATTGAGCATGTTTTCATATGCTTTTTGGCCATTTGTATCTCTTTTTTGAATACATATCCATTAACATCCTTTGCCTGATTTTTAACTGATTTGTGTTTTCATTATTGAGTCATAAAAGTTCTTTTTATCTTCTAAATACAAGTCTCTAAACAGATAAATAACTTGCAAATATTTTCTCCTATTCTGTGGCATGTTTTAAGCACAGAAGTTTAAAATTTTGTCCAATTTAACTATTTACTTGATTCCCTGTGTTTTTGGCATATTTAGAAGCCATTGCTTAATCCGAGGTTATGAAGATTTGTCCTATATTTTCTGCTAAGAGTTATTTTACTTGCAGTGATGTAATTATTGTTGTTGTTTTGGTCTGTTTTTTTTTTTTTTTTTTTGGTCTACTCTGAATTAATAAAGTATTAACTTTAAGCCTTGGCTCCTCATTTAATGATTGTCTGATCTTATGCAAATCCTAGGTAATTTTCTAAGTCTGTTTCCTGAGCACCTACCTCATAGTAATGTTTTAATGTTCCAATGAGTTAGTGTTTGTCAAAGCTCTTAATACAACCTCTGGCACATATACATGATCTATAAATGTTAGCTCTCACAGATCACCAAGTATAGCTTTCCAATATCTCCTTATCTCCATCTTCAACATTTTTGTTTTTACGTTCACTTCTATACAAAAGCAAGGGTATAATTGACTTTTGTTATTTATTGCAAATAATATAGAATCACAATTAAAATGTACAATGCATATTTTCTTATCTAAAGCTATGGAGAATATTTTCCAAGCTATAACTTTTGAGTATATGCCTATATTTGTGTTTTGCAAGATGTTACACTATATTGATAATTCTAGTATTACCATACAAGCTGTGTTTTTCATGAAATGTAATTATGGTAATTTTACATTGCATTATATAAATAAGAATGTATTACAACTATTAATTTGGATAATAACAACAGCCTATTTGTATAAAATAAATGAAAAAGGGGAAAATGCACCAAAATACTTTGTTTATATATAATTATACAGTCCATTTATTTATGGAATAAATGACCAGCTAACAGTACAAGCTACACTAAAGCCATAATAATTCTTCATGAACATGGTTGGGAGTTACCCAAAGCTCCCTTGGAAGTTATTCTGATACTCCACTTTCTTCTGATAAATCAGCTGTGTGAACTATCACCAGTGGCGTTTCAAGAGCCTGGCTGATAAAGTTCATTTCTAGTACTTCTGCATCTGTGGTCCTCAATCTTTAGTTGCAACAGAATCACTCATGGAGTTTGTTAATCAGAGATGCTGAGCCCTGCCCTCAGAACTTCTGCATCAGTAGTCCTGGGATGGAGGCCTGAGAATTTACATTTCTAATGATTTCTCAATTATTTTTGATACTGCTGGTTAGGGCCTACTGTGTAGTGCACAGTTAACAAATCTTGAGAATACCTAGTCTGTGTTTCTAAATTGGCTAGCACACAGGGGATTCTATGGGTTTTCTAGCCTCCGTCAAATATACTGGAGCTCCCTAGAGAATCTGTGGAACTCCAGATATCTCACAAATCCCTTGAACTTTTTGATAAGGATGAGGACATTTGAAAAATTTGGGGGGTTGTACTTTCCAAATTTCCAGGAAAGCTTAAGGCCTCTGGAGACTCCACTGGCTTCTCAGTACAGCTCATATAGTTATCCTGCATCTTAACTATGTGCTCAATCAAGTAGTGTTTTTTGTTGTTGCTCTGGTCTTTCTCTTGGTTTTTTTTTTGAGATAGAGTCTCACTGTGTAGCTCAGGCTGGCCTTGACCTCCCTCTGCAGTGTTGGAATACAGGCACCCATTAAAATTTCCTGCTTGATTTTGTTTTGACTTACTTTTCCCAACATAGCAGACTCTGCAGCTGGCTTCTAGCACTCTATTCCAGCCCAGCAATACTTCTGTGATAGCAAGTGCATTTTATACACTCATAAATGTACAGCCATTTCAGTGAGTTTTTGTGATAATCATAACTTGCTTTCTGGTCTCTCTCAGAGCTAGAATTTTTGTTTGACTAGCAAGTTTTCTCTTCCCCTTCTTTAGTAGTTCATTTTTTTTTTTCCTTCCAACAAAGGTAGACATATGATTGACACCAATTCCCTTGGTCTTGCTTTGGAGTTGGAGGACAACTCCAAGACAAAATTAGTGGGTTGAATTTCTCTCTAAGTGGGCTCACAATGCTAGAGATGTATAATAATGACATTGTCCGAACCTGGATTAAATCATGCTTGGTAACAGCAGTACTCTTGTTATTCTGAATTATGTCAGCCAATATATTTCTATTTTAAGTTGGGTTTCTGACATGACTATACCGTTTCTGAGATTAACTATTAATAAATACATTTTTTCATTAAAATATTAAATTATGTATGTATAATATAATAAAGACTATATTCATAATTTCCAAATGAAATATTGACCACCGTACTACCAGAACTATGAACTGCTAAAGAACTAAGGAATTTGACCATAATGGTAAGAAATATGAAGAATAGACAAAAGATATCAGCACGGTCAATGGTTTATTTTTAAAATTTGACTCACGATGCTGTTTGTACTATGGAATTCATCGTAGTTAATAAAAAATTGAAATATTCTCCCCAGTGCTCTCAAATTTATACATCACCACTTAACCAATGTAAATTCATACCACTCATGAACATTTCATCAGATTTTTATGTTGATCCTTATATTAAGTCAATGCTTACCATATTCTGAAAAAATTAGAGTTAAGGTACTTGGAACACTTGCAATGACTACATAAGGGCTATTGATGGTTCATGCCTGTCATACCAGCATTCTGGAGACTGAGGCAGAAGAATTTCAAATATGAGCCTAGCCCTGTGAGACCCTGTCTCAAAGTTTAAAAGGACTGGGAATTGTAGCTCAGTGTGAAGGTGCTGGGTTCAATCCCCAATATGCCCCCCTACTCCCACCAAAAGAAAAAAGCTGGGTGTGGTGGTGCATGTCCGTAATCCCAGCACTTTGGGAGGCAGAGACAGGAGGATTGCAAATTCAGGTCCTACCTAGGCAACTTAGCATGACCCTGCTTCAAAATAAAAAATAAAAAAGCCTGGGAGGTAAAGCTTAGTGTGAAGGCCCTGAGTTCAATCTCTAGTAACACACACAAAGTTCACCCGAGACGAATGACCACATATACTTTATGTGTGTGAGATGTGTGAGTACTGGGGGTTGAACTCAAGAGTCTCACACATGCTAGGTAAGTGCTTTACCACTGAGCTCCATTCCCAGCCCCAACATCTTGGTTTTCAAATTTCTTTCATGAATTGCTAATATTATAATCTTACATATCCACATAGAGAACATATCAGTCCATCGTTTTAGGCTTTAAATTCTTTACGTTTATTTTTAGTTGACCTATAATTATACATATTTGTGCAGTATAAATTGATTTTGCTATAAAAAAAGAACACTGTTCCTTTTTGGCTTACAGCTTTTGCATGATACCTAGTCCTGATCTAATCCTAATCACACAGCCAGTGCACAGAGCAGGATGCCTCTCATCCTTCCTTTTTGATGCTGTCAAAACTCTGCCATTTGCCTTGCGCATCCAGCAGCCCTCCTTAGTCCACAACAAAACCTTTCTTCTGATTCTTGTTTCCATGGAGTTTCTGCTCTTCAAACAGTCACCTTGATTTGTGGCCAGGTATGAGTTGGGCTGAGGATAGGGCATTTCATAATCCACACGCTGATTTTGCAATTAGTAATGATCTCAGGTGGATATGGCTAAAGGAAGAACCACTAATTACCCCAATTACGTGAAAGATTGTGTGAACCTTAAAAGCTCAATTCAAATGCCATATCACCAGGTCTTTATTTAAGATGATGAAATTTTGTTTTTAAGGACATAAAATATAAGAGTAGTAAGCAGAAAATAACATCAACTGTCAACATCTGGACAATCGGTGAAAAAGTAAGGTAAAACATACATAAAGTTGTCTTGTTTTATTTAAAAATATTTAATAGTAAATGATAAAACCCATCTGCTTGTTTCTATTTATTCCTAAAATGAGTTGAACATATTATCTCTTGTCGTGATCTATGTCTCAACAAACAATTACTTCTGATTTTAAGATGAAAGAGAATTTTTGATTTTAATAATTATCCATGTTGATTCCTAGAAAGGAAACCTGAATTACAATAGTGCTTAAAGCTTGACACACCTGCACCGAATGTGTCTCACTTGTTAAGAAAGTCTCAACCCCAACCACTGTGGAGGAGAGTTTCTCTTTTTCCTTTTTCGATAGGACAAGAAAAAAAAAAGTATCTCAACACACTCCATCAACACAAATTTATAACGGAGGTATAAAATGATAAAACATCACATCAGTTTTGTTCATTTTCAGACACTAATATTAATAATTATATCTTGATTACAGTTGACTCTAGAGACTGGGGCAGAATATTGTGAAATAACATTCCAGTGAACTACCTACCTAAGACAATGGGGAGACAAGAGGTTTCTGACTATGAATTTTGGGCTATGAAAACACTTTACCAGCCATAGATGAATTACACAAAGTACCTTGTTGGTCCATATGTTGTTTAAATTATAGGAGAAAGACTTAAACATGGTGGCACTCACTAAAATAAGGTATGGAGAACACTCCTTTCAACTTATATTTTATCTTTTAGGAAAAATTTCACAGTGGATTCTATGTAAAGATCTAAAGAACAAAGGGAATATTTATACTCCCAAAGAGGAAGATCTTCATAAATGATGTGTGATTCTTGACAAGAGACACTTCCTGCAGCATATGGGAAATGCCCTGACCTGCCTAAAGCAGTTTATATACTGGACTGTGCATTGAGTAAGATAAATGAATTTTCTGTATGAAAATCCAAGAGTTTGACCTATGCTTTGTCATAAAGATGGTATGGAAGAATAATGCAGTGTTTTGTTGTTTCAGAGAATTAGTAAGACTTTAGTAAAGTTCCCCATTAAATGAAAGATAGGGACTACAATGTCTACACAGAATGACCACTGGTATGCCATAGGTACGGTCCCTCAACTAAATTCTTTCATTAAATTTTTCGATACAATCCACTGAGTGGATTCTTTTTCTCTCAAAAATACATATTTAAACAAATAATTTAAATAAAGGGAACAATTCATGTTCCCTGTATGAAATATTACCCTACAAAAGGCATATCACAAATGCCTTTATTTCCTACATGATGTCTCTAATATTTTACAATATAATATCGATTGTATTTATTTTAAGTAGCTTTGCAAACTTAAAATAACTTAATGCTATTTATTCTTTTATCATATAGTCACTTCTTGTGTTTACTAAAACTTTGCTGCTAACTATAATTTTGATCTCTTATTATAATTGTTTATAATCCATAGTATGTATCTGGGTGGCTACTGTTTCCTTCTGGATAATATCTGTGACTTTCCCGTGTTCCCTAACCCCCACCTCTATTGTTACAAAACAAGAAAATTAGTAGGATAATCAATGAGAAGAAGAAAATGTAATATTTATAGTCATTTGGCTTTCTGATTACTTAATAAATAGGCTGCTAGTTTGATACTCTAATGGTTGTATTATTTGGCCATAATACCACTATCTACAAGTTTGTGAGTTAAAGGTCAAAGAAAGAAATCCACTCACTCATAGGTACCTTAATAAAACCTTAAAATCATTAAAAGTAAAGTAGGTCTAATATAAGTAACAACTGAAGTAGCCGTGAAATAATTAGGTGTTAGCAAAACTAGCCTAAGGGAAACTACACTGTGCTAAACTTGTCTATGCACTTTGAGGGCATTTTAAAAATAAAATGGAAGTTTGGTATACTGCAGACCACATCTATATATTAAGGTGAACACACTTTTCACTGTCTAATACTTTGGGAGACTAGATATCCCACCGAGATCTTCTCTGGAATAATAAAATATATCCAAAATAATTTTTTTCTAAAGAGAGGGAATAATTTGTATTTTAGTTTTACTAAAGGAGAGCAACAAATGCTAACTCAAGTTCTGTGAGGTCATATTGATAGGGAACTAGAATGCCTTGATACAAGCAAAAGTTTAGTGAATATTTTTAATCCGAAACATCCTGAAATATGAAAAATCATAAACACATTTGAACATTTTAAAATTATTACCTAAAAACTTCCATAAGAAGTTTAGGAAGCTGAAAAGAATGTGATTTTTAAGAATATCTTAACTACGATGTTTTAAAATTGGAGCTTTTACAGAATGCTTAAAAACATAAAATATTTAAATACCATATATAGACAGTCTCCAATTTACAATGGTTCAACTTAAAAATTTTTAAACTTGACAATGGTGAGAAAATAATGTACACTCAGTAGAAACCGTACTCGGGAGTTTGAATGTGGATCATTCCAGGCTGGCAATGTGTGATCTGACCCTCTCTTACAATGCCGGGTAGTGGTAGTGAGTTGAGCACCCCCTGGAGAAACATCTGCCATTCTGCCGTGCGCTCTGGACCTAACACGTGATGTTCAATAGATGAGGTGTATTAAACACATCTTCAGTTTAGGATATTTTCAACCTATGGATGAGTTTATGTAGATGTAACCTTGTAGTTAGCCAGGGACTACCTGTAGATTCAACAGCACCATCATTCAATTAAAATGAACATGAACATTCTTTTAAATTTTAAACATTTTTATTAGTACATGTTTGCTGTACATAATAATTACATTGTGGGGAGTTGGTACATGTACATAACATATCTTAATTCTTTTTCCTTCCCTCTTTCTTCCCTCCCCCTTCCCTTGGTATTGTTCCCATTTGCCAAAGATCTATCTCCCTGTTTCCTATTACTTATCTCTTATTTTGCTCTTTATTTATGCTTTGGGTCTCTCATATAAGATAAACCATGTGATATTTAAACTTGTGTTCATGATTTATTTCATCTAACATTAGTGTCGCAAGGTGCATCCATTTTCCTACAAAAGACTCAAATTGATCCTTCTTTGTGACAGAGTACAAATAATACATTTTCTTTATCTGTTCATCCATTGATGGACATTTTTTTCTTTAGTAGTCGGAAATTTTACATTATTTCTTACTGTCTGTACAGTCATATTTTCATTCTACATCCACTATAGAATTGTCTTGGGAAATGCATTATCATTGAAATAGCTACTGGCGTTTCATTACTCAAAACAATCTAATTGCATAAATGCATAGAAATTATTTAAATTATCATGGGTAAATATTGTTGCTTCTTTCTTTTCAGACTTCCGTCCTTCATACTTCCCTTTCTGTTGGGCTTTGTAGAAGTGGTTGGGGCATTTTTTTTTTTTTTTTGAGGAAATAAGCAAAAAGGAAGTTGGGTTGGTGACTTATTTAGTATATGTTTAATGGTTTAAGTATTTATGAGATTGACATTCACTTCTATGGTAGTTACGTAACAGCTAATGATCTTGGAGTGGGAGTGACACCTATAGCTAGGGGTTGAATGGTAATATGAATGAAGGGACAGGTGCTGCAAGCATAGAGTGATAAAGAAGAAACAAAGCTGAAATTAATGGAGACAGAAATTAGTCTGTGGGAATTGTCAGCAAAATATTTGTTTTTCGTCAACACTTGGTCAAAATAGAAGTTCTCACCTAACAGGAATATACTTGATAACGCAGCATGTACAATTGTAAATGCACCATACAGTTTTCTTCCCTTTTGGAGACAAGTCACACAAACAGAATTATTTTTGCTAGTCATAAATCTGTAGCAATGATATAACCAGTATTTATATCTATGACTAAAGTCATATGTTTTATGCATCCAAATTATGAAAGAATGCAAACAAAAAATATAAAAAGATAGAGATGTAGCAGGCCCTTAATTAAAATATAATATTGCAAGATTTAGGAATATTTGTGTTGTCTTTTAACACTGTCAAATTTGTAATGTTTTGCAATGTTTAAATTCTAAATAAATATTCATATTCATATTCTTATGTAAATTTATACTCTTAAGAAATCCACTCCCCTTTTCAAATTATGCAAATCTTAAGCCCCATGAAAACTGCCTACACTTTCCTTGCATTCAGTCTGCCTCAGTGGTGCTGCACAGTCAAATTCAGACTGCAGTAGAAGCATTTCCTGCCCCTTTCTATAACACACAATCCAGAACATTCTGAAGTCCACCAAAACAGCCTGTTCTAATGCTAAAATTTGCTTTTAATGGAAATTTGATTAATTGAAGGAATAATGCATCACAGATGTTTCCAGATATTAGGAGGCTTTTTTCTCCCAACTTTTAATTTTTTTTTTTTTTTTTTTTTTTTTGTGGGTACCAGGGGGACGACCTCAGGACCTCGCGCGCCAACAGGCACCCGTGCCACTGAGCGATATCACCGGCCCCTTTTTCGTATGTGGGTTCCGGGAGTCGAACTCGGGCCCTCGCGCTTGCAAGGCAGGCGCTTACGCCGCTGAGCCATCTCACCGGCCCCCAACTTTTAATTTTGAAAAATTTCAAATGCATGAGAAAGTTACAAATATAGCACACTGAATGCCCATTTTTTTCACCTAGATATACCAATTATTAACATTTTATATTTCTTTCTCTTTCAAAATAAGATAATAATAATGATAATAGTATATGTATACTGCTATTATTATTGCTGAAACTTTTGAGAGCAAGTTGTAGACCTCCTGATCCTTTATTCCCACATACTCCAGAATCTCTTCCCTAAAAGCAAAGTCTTTCTATTACATGAGCAGATCACTTTCCAAGGAAGGGCTAGTGGCACAGCTGCAGAGACTGTAGAGCTCCCAGCTGTGAGCTCACGTAGGTCAACCAACATCAGCAGCTTCAAGCAGTGGCTTCTTGAGTCAGATGCCATCCTTCTGGAATCCACTTTCATCAGGTAACTGGACTAGGTGGGTGAAAAGAGGCAGTTATTTCAGCTGATTTGGGATGCCTCTGCTGACAATGATCACTTCAGCACTTTCTTGAAACACTCCTTAAATGCTAGTCTAATCCCAAGATCCCAAAGTCAATTCTCTTCTTTTCTGACTCTCTAGAATTGTGTTTTCTCAAATTTTTTTTTTCTCTTGAGATCACAGTGTTCTGGACCCAGGTGGAGCACAATTCATGGTTAGTTAAAAAATTTAATTACAGATATACATATGCAAAAAAATGAATCTTAGTACAGACTTTTACAGCCTTCACAGAAATTAACTCAAAAGGGATCATATACTTAAATGTAATGCAATACCATAAAACTAGAGGATAACATAGGAGACAATCTAGTTGAACTTGGGTATGGCAAAGATATTAGCTACAACACCAAGGCATGACCTATGAAAGAAATAATTGATAGGCTGAATTTCATTAAAATTAAAATCTTCTACTTGTGAAAGACACGATGAGAAGTCAAGATACAGACTGGAAAAAATTAGCAAAAGACATATCTGATAAAGGACTGCAATACACAAAGAACTATGAAAACTCAATAAGAAGAAAATGAACACTCTGCTTTAAAAAATTGGTAGGGTTTGGGGTGTAACTCATTTCTAGGGCACTTGCCCAGCATGTCCAAGGTCATGGGTTCCTTCCCCAGTACTGAAAAAACAAAAGCACTGAAGAACCCAACAACTTCCTTACTAAAGTAGATATAAAGATTAATAAGCATATGAAAATATACCTAACATCATAGGTTACTAAGTCATAGGTAACTTAAAGAATTGCAAATTAAAACAAAAGTGAGATATTATACTACTACACAGTTATTAGAATGACCAAAATCCAAAACATTGTCAACACTAAATTCTAGTGAGGATGAGGAGCACCAGGACCACTCATTCATTGCTGGTGGGAATGCAAAATGGCACAACCATGTTGGGAGACAGTTTGGCACATGTACCCTTATCATATGATCCAACAATCATACTCCTTGATATTTACCTAAATTAATTCTCTTCATATAAAAACCTGTGTACAAGTGTTTATAGCCAGTTTATTCATATTTGCCCAAACTTAGAAGCTAACAAATTTTTCTTCAGTGGTAAAGAGATTAATTGTAATGTATTCAGACAAGGGAATATCATTCAGCACTAAAAATAAATGAGAAAGCAAGCCATACCATTTTGGAAGAGAGAAAACCATGATGATTATAAAGAGACCAGTGATTGCTAAGGACTTGGGGGAGGAAGGAATGAATAGGCAAAGTACAGTTTTTAGGGCAGTGAAGAAACTACTTTGTATGATATTGTAATGTTAAATACATATCATTACTTGTAAATATTATAATTTGTCAATATTTTTAATAATATTTGTCAATAATACATATGATATGTACGTCACCAAGAATCCTAGCATAAACTATAGATTTTGGGTGATGATAATAGAGATAGTAAAACTGGGGCTATGGGACCATTTTCCACTCACCTGAACCTGGACAACGGCCCAGGGCCAACTCCTGACCTTTGTCCTAGGGCCTACTACCCAGAGGTAGAGAGAAGACACATGCATGCCAGACCTGCCTGCATGACCTGTATTAACATTTCTGTTTTTTTTTTCCTTTTTTTATTTTAAAGAGAAAAAAGATAAAAATAACAATGAAACTGAGTTTCAAAACAGGTTAGTAGGACAGTTACAATAATTAATACATTGCATATTGTTGTCTTTGTAGTAGTTATTCAGAGTACAAGATATAGATATGATATCTTGTCTAAACAATATTAGCACAAACCTTTCTTCTCAATGATGTAAGAGAAACTAGCTAGCTGTATAACTATCTTAACCATCTTGTGTATCATATATTTTTTTCTTTTTCCCTTTCTTCCTTTCCCCTTTCCCCACCACAGTTTGTGTTTTCTTTTGAACAGTTTCTTCCCAGTTCACAATATCTGTTGTACATTTTGGATCTTATTTACTCATTCAGTTTCTCACATTAGTGAGACAATATAATGTTTACACATATGGGTCTGATTTATTTCACTTATGAGTATGGTCTTGAGTTGCATCCATTTACCTATAAAAGTCTCCAGTTTATCCTTCTTTATGGCTTCATGCATATGGACTGCACCTCTTACATTCAAGTATAACAGAGTGAATTATGGGAAAGGACATGCATGGTAGATATAGCTGATGTGACTCAGCACCCTGTCAATCATGTTGTCAGTCAGCTCTGGAAGACCCAGTGGGCGATGCCCTAGACACAGCACAGCATTTTAAATCCTTATACCCAACACATTCAGCACTTATGCCATTTTCCTTTTCAGTGGCAAAAGCTTGCTCACTCTGAGTATACTATCACCTAATTAAACTTCATTAAACTTTCCTTACCATCACATGCCATGTTCAATTCTTTGTTCGTTGTGCACAAGAGCCTAGAAACCTGACCAAAACCCCATCAGTAACGGCAACAATAATGTGGCAGTGTAGATCCACTAGTTGTAACAAATATATTACTCTGCTGGGGGATGTTGGTAGTGCGGGAGACTGCATGTGTAGGGGAAGGAGGTATAGGGGATATATTTATAACTTTTGTTCAGCATTGCTGTGAACCTAAACTGCTCAAAAAATAAAATCTATTAATCACAGTTTTGAACTAATAAAAATAAAACTGTATATAGACTTTTACATCATTATCACCATTATTTTTATTATTTAGTAAAATTGTTTCATATCCATGAGAATAATATGCTTCCATTCTTCCATTGAGTGGTTTCTATTTAAGTTTTAAATCAGGTGGCATATCTAGGCACTTCTTCAGTCTTCGTATCTATTTTATAAAACCTAACTTCTAATTATGAGTTGTTGAGGATGGCTTAAGTGTTTTTAGCTCTTTCAAGTAGTTCTGGGTACTTTGATCAAACATGGATTCAAAAGTTGTGGAGCTTTTCTCATTGTAGTTATTTTCAGCATCTTTTGGTTCCTGGAAAGTAAAATACTACAATTTTGGAGATAACTGCAAAAGAAACCATAATGTACTTGTAGGGATGCTTTTGGCTCTGAAACTTGTATTTTATGTTTTAGTTGTAGTATTTGAATAGGATTTTAAAATATCTTGCTAAATATATTGCTTAGCTTCCCTAATAGAGAAAAATCTACAAACATTAGAAAGAATCACTTGTTTCTGGAACCAGAAAACCCATTTGGTTTTCTGAGAAGTTGTAAAAATCTAACATTTACCATTTAAATTAAGACATTTCAGGCCTGAAGTCAAACTATTGAATGCATTTCATAAATATACCACTTGAAGAAGACCTTAAAATAACAGAAATGTGCTTTACTGGCTATGCCATGTCACAAGAAAATGTTATCATCTCATCTCTCATTTCTTTTCAAAAGCCATTGTCCTTAAATGTGAAAAGCAGAACCATGAACTTCTTTGTACAGCGTGCTGAGAAAAGGCTAAACTTTTATCTCATTCACAATGTTCGTAATCTACTATGACTTGAATTAAGAGCTGGAGACATTTGTTTTTATCTTTCTGCTATTCTTTATGGAGAAAGCAGCCTGGAGATCAGCAACCTTCACCAAGACTCTCATTTATTCATGTAACAACATCCTACCTTGTTGCATGTTGCAGGTGTTCTGTCGGTACCCACCCTGCCAAGCACTTTCTAGTCCACATCACAATTCAGAGGGACATTCACTAAACAGAATCTCTTCTCCAGTAGCTCCATGGTGAGCCAGGGGCTATTTAGACAATTCTACCTCTCAATGATCATTTACCTTCCTTTACGTGGAAAAAGATGAGCTTGACAAACACACCAGGAAAAGGTAGAAGAGAAAGGCTTGGAACATTTCCTTACTAAAAGACAATTTATATAAATTACAATAGGATGGATTAAATAAATGTATTCTTCAAGGCTTTGTATATTTACACTACAAGCAATTTTGCATGCCAACTGCTCTGTAATATTTCTATTAAAGAATTTAAGGAACCTATCACTCACTTGGTGCCCCAAATGGAAAAGAAAAAGTTGTGTTGTCTCTGTCAACCATATTGGGTATAAAAGAGGGTGGCAGGTCACTAAATTCAGAGGAAAGAGAACTAATGGAGTCCATGAGGCTTGACTCTTTCCTTTGACCCCAATATATCTTTCTGAAAATCCCTTTTAGATATTTGATAGGTCCATTAATCTCAATATTTTAGAATCCTCAATATACCCTAAAGGTCCTCACTCAGTTTTATTTTGGTAACTATTCAGAAGATTTTGAATCATTAAAAATTCTGTTTTCTTCATGTCTCACATCCAATAACCACTAAACCTTATCAAATTTTATCTTCTACACCGAATATATATAGTACAGTTAGGGGCTATGGGACCATTCCCTTCCACTCACTTGAACCTTGCAACACCCCAACACCCCAGGCAGAACCAACCCCCCCCCCGACCACAGACACACAGATAAGAATAACAAAGTCCCCTGAGCTCAGATGATTCCGAAGTCCCAAACCAGGATGCATGTGTATTAGACCCGCTGGCATAACTTACAATGACATTTCTTCCCGTTGAGCTCATTAAATGTTCATACATATGGACTGCATCTCATGCATCCAATTATAACAGAGTGAATTATGGGAAAGGACAGGTACAGTAGATTCATCTGACCTGACTCAGCACGGTGTCCATCAAGCTGTCAATCATGCTCTGAAAGACCCAATGGGAGGCATCCTAGACTTCACCCACATTTCAGATCCTTAAGCCCAATCCATTCAGTGCCTGTTCCTTTTTTCTTTTTGTTTGTGACATTTTTCCTTTCTGCCAACATAAGCCCACTAGCTATGAGTGTACCTTCCCCCTTTAAATGTCATTAAACTTAGTTACTTCCTTACTGTCATGTGCCACATCCAATTCTTTGTTCCTAGTGTATAAGAATCTGGAAACTTGTCCCCTGGGAATCCATCATCCAGAGTAACACACCTACTGAACCTGACCTCTTATCTTCCCCGTTCTTCAAGACTGTGTAATTTCCTGCCTGTTTTACTGCAGTCTCTTCCACATTGGTCTCTCTGTTGTGCTTCTCTGATTTGTATTTCATTTTTATTCCAAAGTAGCTTTTAAAAAAATGCAAATTTTTTATTTCTTAGCCCCCTACATGACATTTTTTTTCAGAGTAAAATCTGAAGTTTTTAGTACCGCAAACCAGTTTCTCAGCGATCTGGCCCTGGCTCACTTCACTTATCACTGCCTCACTACTAACATACAGAACTTTTGACATTTATATAAATATATCTTGATATTCATTGGTATGTTTCGCACATACTATTCATGCCAGGCTCTTCTTACTTTTTCCCAAGTCAGCTTTGGCTTGGCTGGATCTATTCTACAAGATATACTTCAGGCACCACCAAATAGCCTTCAAGACACCCATATTTTGAGGTAAATACCCTCAATAGCTTTTTGTGTAAGTCTGTCATAACACTTTAGTGACTATTTTAGTGACTACTTTAGTATCTAACACTTCCTACTCTATCTTATCTCCTTTACTTCTTGATTTTATTACTCTCATATTTTAAGGTTATAAAAGAAGACAAACTAGTTGGTTTCTATTTGTACTTATTTCCTGGTTTATATATTTTGTATTCAAATAATTTTTTGGGAAAAGAGATTAAATATGCAATGTGAACTACATCTAGTTACAAACATTTAATATTTGTTGATTCATTTTAAATACAACATAATCTATTTATGTCAAATTAAGAAATAAAAAATTCTCCCTAAGCTTGTGTTTTTTGTTCCAAAGTTAGTGACAAAACAATCTCTTAACCTTTGTATTCATGGTACAAGCTAGCACTTCAAAAGAGAATGAAAGTGTCAGGTGCGGTGGCACATGCCTGTAATCCTAGCACTTGGGAGGCTGAGGCAGGAGAATCACTACCAGTTCGAGGCCAGCCTGGGCTACATAAGCAAGTTCATGGTCAGCCTGAACTACAGAGTGAGACCCTGTCTCAAAAAAACAAAAAACAAAAAACAAATAAAAGAGAGAGAGAGAGAGAGAGAGAGAGAGAGAGAGAGAGAGAGAGAGAATGAAAGCTAATGTCTGAGCAAATAGCCTTCAAGTAGTCTTTGGACTAAATAGACTTGTAATATTTTCCCTTAAATCTTGAACTCTCATACCTAGAGCCTTTGTAAAAAAATTAAATATTTAGATTTCTCACAATGTAAAGATTTTAAACAGAAATTGTACATACCAAATTCTTCTTTGTTGAACTAAATTACTTATCTTGAATGTGATCAGCTTCAAATCTAAATTTTAAACATTCTAGTATATAGTTTTAGGGCAGAAAATAATGAAAAATAAATCAATGTTTCTTATGAGTTGAGCTTTCCCAAAAAGAGAGACAACAGTTTTGTGTGGTAGAAAGAATCATCAAATGAGCCTACTTTATATATGCTATTTGTTTTGTTTTTTGAATATTGTTTTTTCCCTCCAAAACTCATGAGCTGCACTGGTACCCTGCCAATAAGAAAACCATTAGCATCTATAGCCCATTGACCTTGCATCAGAACCATAGCCAAAATAAACTTTTTCTTTATAACTTACATAATCTGTGGTATTGTGTTATAAGCAACAAGAAATAGGCTAAGACACTCTGCATCCCCTTGATATCACAGAATTAAAAGTGCTTTGAAAATTATTTTTATGTTATTGATCCCTGAATAGGTATATTAAAAAACAAAACATGAGCAAGCATGTGGAGTGACAAGCTTAGGAAGTTTTTATTCTATAAGAGAGAATAAGAGGTAGAAATATTATAAGAAGAGATGCCAGTGTAATCTCGAAGCAAGAAAATTGCACAAATGAAAGCAAATAGAAATGTAATGACTGGTTTGGATAAGTGTCCTTCATAGGTCCGTGGGCTGAAGGCTTCATCCCCAGGGTGGTGATGTTGGGAAGTAGTAAGACCTTTATGTGGTGGAGCATGCCCTTAAAGTGGATTATGGACCACAGCCTTTTTCTTTCTCTCCTTTACTTCCTTGCGATGAAGTGAACAGTTTGTCTCTACCACATGCTCACCGCTACTGCCATCTGGCATGCCCATCAGCGGCCCAAAGCAGTAGATCCACCTCATCATTGACTGGAGTCTCCAAAACTGTGATCCAACTTTTTCTCTTTGTAAGTTAATTATCTCAGTTAATTATTTCATTATAGTGATAAAAATCTGACTAACACTGTGGCTATCATGCTGTATTTTGTGGAATCTTGTTTAGTAAATGCTTACATTTATATTAGGACAGTGAAGTCACAACATCGTCGTCGTCGTCGTCATCTTCATCATCATCATTTTTATGGTTCTGGGGATTGAACCCAGGGCTTCACACATGCTAAACATGCACTCTACCACTGAGCTACATCTCCAAACTATGTTCCTGCTTTGATTAAAGAAATATGACACATCAACCAATGCGGCCCAGAGCTAAATGTGAACAAATTGTCATTAGACAAATGCTGAGACGTTAGCGTTCATTCTCTTTTGAAGTGCTAGCTCATACCATGAACACGAAGGTTAAGAGAGTGTTTTGGCATTACCTTTGGAACAAAAACTACAAGTTTAGGGAGAATTTTTATTTCTTGATTTGACATAAGTAGATTATGTTCTATTTCCAAATGAATCGACCAATATTAAGTAATGTTTGTAACCAGGGTGTAAAAATTTGTTCAAATAATGACAATATTTTGATTAGTGTTTGCATGGCATATGTTCACTCTAGATAACTTTATATTTAAAATTAGTTTTGTATAGATAGTACAATTGAGTTTTGCGTTTTTATCTAATTTGACAGTCTATTTTAATTAGTATATTAAGATGCTTTTGATTTAAAGTAATCATTGATATGATTAAATTAAAATCTATCACCTTGCTAATTATTTTATATTTGTTCCATTTGTTCTTTTTTCCTTTGGCTCATGTTTAGAAAATTAGAATACATTTTTTGTTTTATTCAAGTGTTTGATTATTTGTAGCTCTTTAAAATATTCTTCAGTGTCATAAAAAATGATTCTCCTTAGTAATCAAAGCAACATTTTAGTGCCATTTAACATTTCCAATTTTTTTCCATATTTAAAAACATCTAAACAAAGCAAATAAATACAATATTGACATAGTTGTAATCAAATAAGCTATTTGGAAAGTATTAGAGGCAATACCTATCAACAGCCAAAATGAAGTTCATCTGCTGACTGAGTGATATTACAACTGGGGAATTTCTAAGGAAATAATCCAACAGAGCACTAAAAAATGCTGTCATGAACAAATACACACCCACTGTGATCTTATTTATAATATAAAAAAATGAAAAATAAACGTCACCATAGGCAATATAAATTAAATATTGTTCTGCTAATGTAGATTATTATTTTTCTTATGCATCTAACCTAGACAGCTTATACTTTCTGAAAACAATGATAAAAATGAGGTTAACTGGGTATGCTGCAGTGCATTTACAAAATCTTAATTAATTAATTAATTAATATTGTGGTACTGAGGCTTGAACCCAAGGTCTTCATACCAAGTTACATCTCCAGCCTGTTGAAATTATTTTATTTTTGATACAGTCTCCTTAATTTGCTAAACTGCCACATAGGCTTGACCATGTGATCCTCCTGCTTCTAAGGTACTAGGATTAGAGGTGTGTGCCATCATGCCTGGCTAAAAATGTACTTTTTTTTTTTTCTACATCCCCAGCTCTTTTAAATTTTTTATTTTGAGACAGGATCACGCTAAGTTCCTCATGCTGGGCTGGAACTTGGGATCCTCCTATCTCAACCTCCCAAAGTGCTAGGATTGTAGGCATGTGCCACCATGCCTTTATGTTTTTTTTTTTTGTTGTTGTTGTTTTTGTTTTTGTGGGTACCGGGGGTCGAACTCAGGACCTCACGCTTGCCGGGTAGGCGCTTGTGCCGCTGAGCTGTCTCACTGGCCCGCCTTTATGTTTATGTGGAAAATTTATTTGATGATTAACTTGAGTGGGCTTTGGCTAACCTCAGGGATTGGTAGTCAGATGAACTAGGTGCCCTCATACTGTGACCTAAATATAGTTTTAATAAGTAAATATGGAAGGGCTGAGGGTGTAGCTACGCGGTACAGTGCTTGCCTAGTATGTGCAAAGCCCTGGTTTTGATCCCCCACACTGGATAAATGAACAATGTTTTCCTGTACTGTAGTATAGCTCTGAAGCAATTTGTAAACACTTTGCATATCTCTACAAAATCCACATGTAAGCAAACACGTAACAGTTAATATGACTAACAAGGGGACAGATAATGAATAAAATATGAAAAGGGTGCTATAGCCCTGAAGGGGATTGTAATTGAAGGCAATTAGCTGGATTCCATGTGGTTTGTGCAGAATTCCATCTATCTGAAACAGATGATATAAGCTGAAAATAAGGTTTGCATAAAGGTAACATTTGAAAAATACCCAAAGAATATGTTTCAGATGTGTAAAATTGCGTGGCAGTGAAAGGCACAGTTTTGAGCTCCTCAGTTGGTATGGTAAGTGACACTGGGCAGGATAAAGGATCGCAAATCTGATCCCAAATTGTACTTTTCTAATTTAGATCAGACCCAGATCTGTAGGTGCATCTTAGTTACGAATATTTACTTGAAGAACTGGTACTACTGGAGATATAATTTTCACTTTTTAGTTAGATACAAGTTTGACTTTGCAAACACATAAATTTGTAGAAATAGTATGGAGATATGGAAATGTATGGAGGGAATTAACAGTGTAGTAGTCAATTTATGAGGACTAGATTTTAGCTCACAATAATTTATGTTCTTATAGGCATATTTGAAATGTTCAAGAGATGACATGTTAAAAAATGTCTGACATGTTAGAGACTTTAATTATTTGTTTTGTGTTTTTAATTAGAAATGCTGATGGATACTTGTGATTTAAAGTTGAAATGCATTAGGGAATGTAATTAACTGTGTTTATAAACTGTTTGAATGCTTACTAACATTATAAATTCAGTTTTTTTTTTTTTTTTTTTGTAATGTGGGCATGGGGAGTCGACCTCAGGAGCTCACGCTTGCCAGCAAGCACTTGTGCTGCTAAGCAATATCACTGGCCCGTTTTTTCCCTTTGTGTGGGTTCCGGGAGTCGAATTCAGGACCTCGCACTTGCCAGGCAGGCGCTTATACCTCTGAGCTATCTCACTGGATCTAATTTCAGATTTTTAAAAGCTGGTAAGAACAGTGAAAATTGCTGTAGTTTTCATTGATGTGTTTGAGAAAATAAAAAGATATTAAACTTATATGTGCTTAAGGAAATTTAGTGATGTAAATTTTTGAATGGCTTTTAGCTTATCAAATATATTGAACACATTAATTTACTGGTTAAAAATTAACCAAAGATAAGCAAAAGTGACTGTGCTTATTCCCTTTTTTTTTTGTTATATGCGGGTACCAGGAGTCAAACTCAGGACCTTGCGCTTGCCAGGCAGGCGCTTATGCCGCTGAGCTATATCACCAGCCTACGACTGTGCTTATTCTTAATACAAATTATTTAATTCATAAATCAATTAGCAAAAATTATAGCATGAACTCAGAGGTTTAGAAAAAATTCAGTCTTTTAATTAACTATAATAACAAGGTGCATATATTAGGCAGCTCAAAATGGTTCATTGGCTCATTTTACATAAAAAAGCCCCCTCTTGGATAGTTAAAAAATTCACTGACATGTTAAGCCCAAAGATATTTATCAATTGAATATGAGAACATGACAGATTATGTCATTCTGGAAAACTCAGTTTATTTTACAATTTGCTTTTAAGTAGGGACATTTCTTGTATTTTAAATAATTAATAACAATACCATATGTTCTCATTTGAGTAAAGCAAAGTACAAGCTCAGAGAAAAATAAAGGAAGGATAGAACGAGATAAGGGGATGGGATCTCTTGCAGATGGAAAGGGGCAGGGGATGGGGGGAAAGTAGAGTGAAGATATGCCACGCACAGGATCCTAATAACCTCAATGAATGTGGACATTATATGCCATTAATACTTTCAGCAAGAATGAACAGAAGGAAAGGGAATTAGAGAAGAAGAGAGGGAGGGCAGAGGGAAGGGCATTAAAAAAAGAAACAAGGTGTGTTTGTACATGTACCAACTCCCCAAGATTATTGTAAAGTGCATGTGCTGCAAACATGTACTAATAAATAAAAAATAAAAAATATTTAATAACAGTATAATATTTAGTGTAGAAAATGTGTAATATAAAGTATAAGAAAAAACATTCTCAATAATTGACCAAAAGATAACCACTGCTAATATTTAGGTGTTTCAGCTGGGGGGAGACAGGTAGGGGAAGAAGCGGAAGATGTGATATGTACAGGTACCAATTCCCCAAGATGAACGTAATCTTAGGTACTGCTAACATATACTAATAAAAAGAAACTACAAAATATATATTTAAAGCATTAAAGAAAGTAAATTAGTATCTTACTGTACTATACATACAGTTTCTCACGTATTGTATTAAGCATTTTAAACCTTTCGTTTGTTTGTTTTTACCATGGCAGTGTATGCAGATCGTACACATCAGGAAGGGGAAGCCAAGCTGCCTAGATGACTTTGGGTGCTGGGTAATGGAGGGACGTGTGGTTTAATGTTAGGAAACAGGAGATAGAATGTTGTTTCTGAACATTTCAAGCATGTCTATAAGAAACATAAATAATCATTATGATTTAAAACACAATCCACATAACTATCACAGAAAAGCAAATCCTGATTTTGGCGTTTTCTATCAGGGAGGACCTCGAACAAATTTCTTAGCAACCTGTAGCCCCAGTTTCTATACCTATGGAGTGTAGATGATGATTACTACTTTATTTGCTTATTGAGGAAATGAAGTACCTATATCTAAAGTATCATAATAGTTATAGGACAGTTGAACATGTTCCAAATGTTCTAAAAATTTGAAACTTTAGAAAGCCAACGTGACACGGTAAGTGGAAAATTTCACATCTGACCTCGTGGGACAAGTTGCAGTCAGAACACAGTTACAATAAAAATACTATATAAAATTACTTTCAGGTTGCATGTATAAGGTATATATGAAACTGAAAAGAATTTCATGTTTAGATTTGGGTCCCATTTGCAGGATATTTTAGTATGTATATGCAAATATTCCAAAAATCCCAAAATGTTCTAAACGTTTTTGGTTCCAAGCATTTTAAATAAGGGATTCTCAAACTGTGATAGCTCTTTATAAAAATTAAGAATCCTAAGAATGGTGTTAATAGAGACTGTTATCTGAGGTGCTTCTGAAAGGGATATGAAAGAATTCTCTCTCTCTTTTTTTTTAATATGTTGCCGAAGATTGAACTCAGGGCCTTATGCTAGGCAAGTGTTCTTTCTACCTCTGAGCTGCACCCCCAGCCCTTTAAATTTTTTATTTTAAGACAGTGTCTAGCTAAGTTGCCTGGGCTGGCTTGGAATTTGTGATCCTCCTGCTTCATCCTTCCAAGTATTTGGAATTATAGGTATGTGCCACTGCATCTGTTTTGAAAGAATTCATTGTTCTCTCAATTACATATACAACTAGCTGGACCTGTCCAGAGTGATTGGCGCAGAGCTGGGAGTGCGCTCTGAACAGATGTACTAAGAGTATCCAGGCCAAATCCTGGTAGGAAATTCAAAATCAAGAAACAAACCAAAGGGAAAAATGCTTAAGCAGGGTAACAACAAATGAATTTATATAAAAGTATTTGTTCTAATTGCTTTCATGTCAGTCAGAGACAAATAATTTATGACAAAAATAGGTACTTTGTGAAAATTTCAGCTGGCATTTAAGGCCCTAGAGAGTCATAAAGGGAGAATACAAACAGGGTGGCCTTTTAATTTTCAATAGGAAAATTGGAGGCTATATTTGTGTGGGTCCAATTAGTGCAGCTAGTCAAATTTCGTCAAATTGGAGAATTGTACTTCAGTTTCAGAAAATAAATTACGTAACCCTAAACAATGACCCATATCCCATTATGGTCAGAAACAGCTCTTTCCATGAATGCTTCTCAGAAGAAAAACATTTCACTTTTTGCATGAGACAGGATGTCTTTTTAAAGGAAAAACGAGCCTCACAAAAGAATCCCGGAAACTATCAGATGTCCACTTATTCTCCACATAAACATTCTGATTTCCAAGTATTCACAGCTACCACTTCTGTTTAGAAATGCCCTGTGCTTTCCTGGAGGCTGTGCTCACTGCCAGAGTTCCCTGACAGGGCTTTTCTCTTACTTATCGTGCTGATATCCAATGTCAGAACATTCTGGATTATGCTGGGAAGACTATGTAATTACATGGGCCTCTGTGCTCCAAGTTACCTTGCCTATTTCATCACTATACTTTCCTAACTGGGAAAAAGAAACCCAAGATATAAGACATCAGTGGGAAATTGGCAACATGGATATTGGAGAACCAATGACACTATATTAAACTTCAAAATGAAAGCATCGTGATTGCAAAATTCACTTTCTTCTGCTTTCAAAGGTCAACAGGTAACACCCTGAAAGCTAGAGTGATTTTTCAAGTGATCTTGTAAATACTTCATGTGTTTAGAAATGAATGTTGCAACCTAATCATTTTGGTGACTATAAATTTTCAGACATCATTGCTCTCCGTCTTCCCTCTTACACCTGAGGATCTGCTCAACACGGAGGCTACAATAGGTTTCTGGCTGCTTCTGCATATTGTCTCAAGAAATATTTAAACACAAATTTTAATATAGATGGATTAAAATTATTTAAAGACATAGCTATCAATGCAAATATATTCCTCTTTTTATTTGAAAATAATGTTTGTCCTTACCAAGTCCACTAAGTTGTTTTCAATCAATTAGTGTTTTATTGGTAGAAGGATCGAGGATGTAAAGAAAAGAAGTAGGAATGGCATTAAAAATTTAAACAATCTATTTTGGTATCAGATAAAATTGTGTGAAGTTATCTAATGTCTGCAGTTTTTATTTGTGTGTAGTACTGGGGATTAAACCCATCGCCTTCACACTGAAGTGCACCTCCAGCTCCCACCATTTTTTTTTTTTAACTTTGAAACAGGGTCTCACTAACTTGCTAAGTTGTCCAGCCTGGGCTCGAACTTGGGATCTTCCTGTCTTAGCTTCTCAAGTACAGTTATTGGGATTATAGTCATGCGCCTCTGCCTCTGGCCAAAGAGCCTGTTTTTATAAATAAGTTTTGAAAAAATTCTCGTTGAATATATATCATATAAAATTTGCAATTTAAACCATTTTTAAGCATATAGTTCAGTGCCATTAATGTAATGGATATTGACTGTGCTGTGCACCCAGTGTTATCTTCAGAGCTTTCTCATTGTCCCAAACTGAAACTCTATACCCATTAAATAATAATTCCTCACTCGCCACCCCTACCTCTGTCAAATAGCATTCTACTTTCTATCTCTAAGAATTTTTCAATTCTAGATACCTCATATAAATGGAATCATACATTTGTCCTTTTGTGTCTAGCTTATTTAACTTAATGTGACGTTTTAAGATTCATCCGTGTTATAGCACATATAATTAAAGTTGCCTTTATATGGTGTTCCTGGCTACTTTCTCATTACAAAAGAGGAATTGAGTACATAGTTTTTGTGATAGAGGCTTTACAACCATCAACACATGAGATATATAATATCCGACCCTCTACAGAAAAAGTCTAATCACTGGTTTAGATTAAAGAAGCATAAAACATGTCCTTTTTTAAAGCCCCTTTAAATTATTACTCACCTATGGACTTTTGGCTTATTTCACAGCCTGATAAATAGGATTAATGAACTGTGTATCACACTGTTGTCACTGATAAACAGCCTGAAACACCAAGATTTAAAATTCTTCTTTCTTCAGGCCTAGTTACAGTAAAAGAGGGCTCATTTTCACATTTTACAGATACACGTTTTACATAATGAGGATGTGTGAGATCTGATTAGTGAATCTTGGTGCAGAAAGTTCTAAAGCATCATGGGCAGTTGCAGAATCTAAAATATCTACTTTTCGCTTTCCTTTGTCCTCTTTATTATGAAATTGCATGAAAAAGCACAATGCTTATGCAACATGTAACAATAAAAACTTTTTTTCCCTCAAAAGTCTATAAAACCATATTCTACTTGAACTATTTAGCGTGGTTCATTATTTTATTTTATTGTATTACAAATGTCTAGGACCCTTCTAATTAGTGACACTAAATTATATGCCGATAAGTATAGACTAGTTTGAAAAGAATTTTTTCTTCAAGCAACCAGGAAGGAAATTTATATTATAGTTATAAAATGCAGATGAAATGTTAGATAATGCTATTTCCCATGAGGTCAGGTTTTGATGATTTTTCCTATTAACAAAATGTAGTGTGGTTGGGCAAACATTCCAGAAAGACAGCACCCAGTTTTATCATATAGGATGAAAACACAAAAGTCTGAGGGACATTTTATGCATGGAAACCATTAAAATAATAATGACAAAACATTAATAGCAAACATTTATATGACACCAACTTTGTGTCAGGCCCTATTTCAATGACTTTGCGTACATTGCACCATTTGATCCTTATGACAAATTTATGAACTAGGAACTATTGTCATTACCTGTATTTTATCAGTGAGGTGTTTGAGGTATAGAAATGAATATTCCTATTTTCATTGACAGGTTGGGGGTGGGGGTGGAAATTGGTGAATTTTGATCTTTATTCTGTTTCAGCTGTCACTGTGTCTGAAACCTGCAGGACACAGTTCTTCTATGGAGGAGCACATTGTGAGGGAAGGTCCTGACTACAGTGTGGGGCTGGGGACCCTCTGTCTTTCTCAGTGCCCCTGAATCCTGGTCAGTGCATCTAGGGATGTCTCTACCCACCTCACAAAATACATTCATAATGGCGACTGTGGTTTCTCCTCTTGCCTCATCTTCTGGCATTCATCCTCCCCACACACATATACATTTTAGTATATCAAACAACTTGGAGTTCCTGAAATGTGTCTTTCCTACATGAGTTTGAGTCCACCTTTTCCTAGCTGTGATGAAAATTACTCAGCTTTTTTTCTTATTTTGCCCATTTTTTTAGCTCTTAAAAATTATGGTAAAATACACATAACATAAAGTCTACCATTAGATAGTATGTTCACAATGTTGTGCACCTATCATAACCATCTGGTTCCAGAGCATTTATATCACTGTTCTCATTAGGAAACCCTGTACACATTAAGAAGTTACTTTTCATTTTCCTTACCCCCAGTCCAAGGCTACCAGTGATTTTCTTTCTAACTTTATAAATTTGTCAGCTCTCAACATTTTGTATTATGATGTATTAATCAGATTTCTGTTTACTATAACAAAATACCAGAGATAATCAATCTAAAAAGAAGAAAGTTTATTTTGGCTCATCAGCTTTAAATGTTTTAGACCATAGTTGGTTGGCCCCAATGCTTCTGGGCCTGTGGCAAGCCAGTTTATCATGGTGGGAATGATGGAGGAAGTGGCTCACCTCATACCATCTGGGAAACAGAGAGGAAAACCAAGGATTGGGGTCCCAATTTCTCTTTCAAGGGCCTCCACAGATCTATTTTTCTTCCATTAGGCTCCACTGTCCTCAAGGTTCCACTGTCTCCTAACAGCCCCACAAGCTGGGGACCAAGCCTTGAATACCTGGGCCTTTAGTGTATATTCAAGATCCATACTACATTACATGGCATTGTACAATATAAGGCCTCTGTGTCTGGTTTCTTTCACTTTGAAAAAGTGAAAATGGTATAGCATGTATTAGCATTCCATTCCTTTTTTCATGACAATAATATTCAATTGCATCAATATATCAAATTTTGTTTATCCATTCTTCAGTTGATGAACGTTTGTTTTTTTCTGCCATTTCACTATTGAGAAGAGTGCTGCTATTAATATTTTGTGCAAGTTTAATTTGAAGATCTGGTTTCAGTTCTTTTGGGTATATACCCAAGGGTGGAATTGCTGGGTCATATAGTAATTCCATGTTTAATTTATTGAGGAAATGCCAAACTGCTTTCTACAATGGCGGCAGCATTTAATATGGTTACCAACAATATATGAGGGTTTCAATTTCTTCATATCCTCTCCCAAACTTTTTACTCTTTAAAATTACAACCATCCCAGTGGATGTGAAGTAGTAGCTTATATGAGGAATGAGTGAAATCACATATGCCAGGGAACTGACAAGGTGTTCAGTAAATGTATGGTCGATTCTTCTTACTGTTGACACTGGGCCTATGTTATCTCTACTGGAAAAGATAGTACTCAGGGTGAGAAACTTGGGCTTGGCACCTGACTCTGGGTTTACCAGTCGTGTGACCTCAAGCAAATTATTTAACTTCCGTGCCCCAGTGTCCTTGTTTGTAGGAGTTCTTAATAGTGTAGTACTGCACCTACCTCAGAGAGTTGTTCTGAAGGTTTGATGAGTTACTGTAGTATGTATAAAGCATAGTTCCTAGCCCAGAGGAGGTGCTGGCAGTTTTAACTGCTATTGCCTTCTCTTTCCACTTCCCAGGATAACTTCTGCACATTCACTAGATTTTGGCTTCCCTCTAGGAATGCTCCTTTATACAGTATCCTTATACTCTCCCTCCCTATAAAGTTACGCTAATTGCCATTCCTGTTTACTCCGAGTTAATCATTTTTGCGGCGCTTAACAGATTGTTACCTGTTTCTTATCTTTTTGCATGTTTGTTTGCTTAATATCGATTAGAGTACCAGGCTTATGCTATTCTTAATTATTACTAGTTGAATAAACATGAATGCTAATCAATTAGTATGATGGCATGTGGTGGAATCATGCATCTATAAGAAATGAATACTTTCAAGGTATAATGTTGAGATTGAATAGGCCTTGAGAGTGGCTAGGTATGTGCCTTAAACGCTGGTTGCAAGGTCCATTTATGTGGAAAAAGTCAGAACAAATTGTTCACAAACTGAATGCTTGATGTAACTTGTGTATATCCGGAAAATAAGCCTGTGAGATAATTATTTTGAAAGGATCCTTGAGCTACCAAGTATCAAAACTTCTAAGATTAGGAAAACTGTAAAGGTATTTTTCACATTATAATCATTATCCTTAGTTAAGAGACAACATATAATAGAGGAAGGGAGAAAGATTTTTGTTATGGAAACAAATGATTTTTGAACTGCGTATATAACTTTGCCTTTGATTAGGTGGGTAGGGGTATATATCTCACATATGAAGTATGGAAACCTTGCAATGATACAGTTTGAGTATCCCTTATCTGAAATGCTTGGGACCAGAACTGCTCCAAATCTTTTATTTTTTTGGATTTTGGAATGTTTGCATATACGTAATGAAATATTTGGGAGATGGCATCTAAGTCTAAACATGAAATTTATTTATGTTTCATATAGCTCTTATACATATAGCCTGAGGATAGTTTTATATAGTATTTTAATAATTTTGCATATTAAACAAAGTTTCATGGTGTTGAATGTTCCACTTGTGATATCACATTACTCACAAAATTTCAGATTTTGGAGCATTTCAGATTTTCAGATTAGATGTGCTTAAAGTATAGTGACTCCTAGTAAAGAATAGAGTAGCTAGTGCAAATAACAGTTACTAAAAATAGTACAGTAAACATTTTTAAAAAGTAAATCTAAAACAAGATCTAGATATTTAAGTTTATATTAATGCTCTTGAAGCTATAGAGTTGAATGATGAACCATTTAGTAAATAGGTTAGATTATAATGACAACAGAAATCATTATAAAGTTCTTATAAAGTCAATTGTCATTATTTTACTTAATACTTGTTTTATTCATCTGCAGGCACATAAAATGTGCAGTTTGTGCTTTCTTTGGCATTTATGTAGTTTCAGTTAGACATAATCTTTGTCTTCTAAGGTTTAGCTATGTTATTTTTCAACTATGGTGACTGTTGGTTGGGAATCCAGTTAGGAAATTTGTGAGTAAATGTTGCATCTGTTCTGCATGATCCTACAAAAGGAACGCACATTTTTAATAGAACAGCAAGAGCAACTACCTATAATCCCAGCACCTAAGAGCCTGAGTCAGGAGGATCGCAGCGAGTGTGAGGCCAGCCTGGGCTACATAGTGAGTTCAAGGCTAGCCTGTACTAAATAGCAAGGTCCTGTCTCAAAAAACAAAAACAAAGAACAACAAAGAGTAACTAGAACTGGAGCATTTAAGAGTTTCCCAAATTAATATTATCTTGATGCCAATACTGGGCTAGTGACGAAGTTTAATTTAATGCCGCTTCGCCTCAGCCAAAATTCTCAGACTAACTTTATTTTTCTTTTCTTTAAGATATATTAGATTGCTGGGCATAGTGGCCATAGTGGCACATGCCTGTAATCCCAGCACTCGGGAGGCTGAGGCAGGAGGATCACTGTGAGTTCCAGGCCAGCCTAGACTATATCAGCAAGTTCAAGGCCAGCCTGGACTACCTGATGAGACCCTGTCTCAAAAAACAAAACAAAACAAAACAAAACAAAGATACATTGGATTGTGTGAAGAAAGGACTCTGGATTGCATAGAATCTGCTCTTTAAAATATCACACTTAATGATTCTACAAATAGTTCAGAGAAAATTAAAACAAAATTAAGGAATAGTTTTGAGCATCTATTGGTTGTTTTGTCGGGTATTATCGCGGACGTGAAGATTTTAGGACAAGACTGCTTCCCTAAAGGAGTCTTCTGTGTAGCTGTAACGTAAAACTCATACATCAAAAGAGACACGGGGGACTGCAGTAGAGTAAGTGTTGGGTGTTTTGTGGATTAGGCAGATTGCATATAAAAATAAGAAAAGGAGAGAGGAAGAAAGAATGGCAAAAGAGAGTGATAAAGAGCATTAGGATGGTTATCCTTACTAAGGCTTTCGATTGGAATAAGCCAATCTAGTTAAGGAGTGGTTGGAAGAAGTTGTCTCACCTGACAGTATATATAGAATTCTGCCCAGCAGGAAGCCAAAGTGGTGGCCAGTGATCAGATTCAACCTCAGGGATTCTTCCAGCACAGGATCGGGGCAACTCTAAGGTTCATGAATTTGGAAAGAATAGTTCATGGATCTTTAATAGGGCTACTTGGGAAATTCTTGAAGATGTTATTAATGAGGCAAGTATTTCTCTTCCAAATTATACCCAGCAATGAGGAGATTTCCCTTTGGCAGGGGCATAAGTACAGATGGTCAGGCAGATAAGGCAGTAATTTGACAGACAATCTATATAAGACAGAAAGCCAAGATGGTGGAGGGAGCTACGCAATAACAATTGTTGAGATCATGGACACCTGAAAGATTGTGATATGAGTCATAGTTAAGGGGGACATGATATGGCCAAGCACGTGTTCCTCTGTCAACACAGGTCACATCAGCTAGAAAGGAAGTAAAAAATAAAAAGGACATAGCCTTAAAAAAGAAAGGAATAATCCAGGCAGACCATACGTCTTCAAATGTAGTGGCAGTATATTTTAGAAGAAAATTGTTTTGGCTTGGATGATAGAATGGGTCGAGGGTACCATGAGAAATCCCCAACATTATTCAAGTTCAGGGCTGGTACAGTCACCAGTGGACAAGAGGAAGGCAAGAAAGACCACACTGCTAAAGACAGAGAGGTGTGGGAAACTGCAAGAAAAGGTCAGGAAAATTAAATTTCCATAGATCAGAAAAATGAGATTGCACTTCTGTGTGTTATTTGAGTACATAGTTTATGCCTCCATCTAGTTAGACACCAGCAATGAGAGAATCTATGATATGTTGAGAAGCCATAAAGGCTACAACAGAGAAACCTAGGGCTGCCTGAAAAGGAGAAGCTTGTATTTCTGTGGAGGTGGTATAATGACAGGAGGCATTCTGTTTCAGGACATCAATCTAATTTGTATGTAAATCAGTTACCCAAATATAGCCTTTCATTTTGCTCACATTAAGGTGGTTCTTAAATCTGGACCCCATACAAAGCTGGAGACCATGTCTAAAAATGTCTTCATGTTCTAGCTAGCTTTGTGCAGGGTAGATAAAATAAACCCCAGATTGTTTCCATAATCTGGGGACCAGCCAGGTGTGGTGGCACACACCTGTAATCTCAGCACTCAGGAGGCCTGAGGCAGGAAGATTGCCCTGAGTTCAAGGCCAGCTGAATTACATGGTGAGACCCTGCTTCAAAAACATGGTATACATGCACACACACACACACACACACACACACACACACACACACACCTGGGGACATTGCATCATGAATTATTGTAATAGGATGGAGGCAGCCTAGATTTTAGGACCACAGATATGAGTTCAAAGCCAGAACCACAAATTATTAGCTGTGATGCTCTGAACACATCTCTGATCTTAACTGAGCAACCACTTCCTCTTCTATAAAATGAGAATAGCACTTAGCAATTTTTATTATCAGTCAGTGTTGTGTACAAGTGATAATTTACAGAAAGCATATTGGGCAGTACCTGATATACACTCAGTACTCAGTGAGGTTGCAGTTTTCAAAATCTTTAAAGGCTTCTACCCTAGTCTGTTTTCTGTTGCTATAACAAAATACCTGAGACCAAGCACTTCATAAGGAAAGGAGTTCATCTTGTCTCATGGTTCTGGAGGCTAGGAAGGCCTATGGCATGGCCTTGGCACCTGTTATGCTCCTGGTGAGTGACTTATGCTGCATTAATTCATGGAAGAAAGTGGGAGGGCAAGTAGGTGATGCAAAAGACAAAACATGGGAACAGCCTCACTTTATAACAACTTGCTCTCATAGTAATCTCATAGTAACTAATCTGGTCTTGTGAGAGCTCACTCACTACTCAGGGAATTAACCTGGTCTCCCCAGAAATGTACTGATCCTTCTTTGTGACCTAATCACCTCTTAAAGGCCCCACTTTCCAACACTACCACAGTAGCAACTGAATTTATACAGGAGCTGAGCCTGGCATGGTGGTGCACACCCATAATCCCGGCACTCTGGGAGCCTAGGGTAAGAGGATCACAAATTTGAGCCCATACTTGGGGGCAATTTAGCAATTTAGTGAGACCTTCTCTAAAAACAAAAAAAATAAAAAAGGGCTAGAGATTAGCTCAGTGCAAAGGCCCTGGGTTCAATACCTGGTACTGAAAGAAAAAAAAAGTGTCTAAGAGTGACAGCCTAAACTTTTCTCTTTCTTGTTCAAAGAGACCTGCTATCTTTAAGGAATCCCATCCCAAGTACTCAGGAGGCTAAGGCAGTGAGATTGTGAGTTTGAGGCCCACCAGGGCAATTTAGAGGGACTTTGTCTCAAATTTAAAAATAAAAAGGCCTGCAATATATTTCAGTGGTAAAGCATTTGTTTAGCATATGCAAGGGTCTCAGCTCAGTCACCAGTACCACAAAAAGAAAAGCAAAGGGAAAACTTCACCTTAGCCATCTACTTCTATTAAAATTTGTCAGTCTACTAGGGTAAATAATGCAGATGAAGTATCTCCTTTTAACTGCCTCCTCTTTGATGACATTTTTCACTTCTCTCCAATATAGTGACTTGTGGCAGAATTTAATGATTATATGAATCTTTTCCTTTTTGGCTTCAAGAAAAGGACTGCCACTTCACACTGGTCATATTTCCTTGTCCTCTTCTTCAGTGATTGAATGATGGTTAGGGTTCACAGTGGTTATTTTGAGCGCCCCATGCAGATTGTAATAATTCACTTGTGCAGTGTTTAAAAAAGGCAGCTGGTAAATCATAAAATTCTTCTCTTTCCCCCAGGGATTAACTTGTGGAGCTCACGAGGGAACAGAGAAGATTACTTTCTGGTATCTCTTGGAATTATGTAGCCTCATAAGGTGCTGCTCCCAAGGGGAGGAAAACAAACAAAGCTTAACCTTTCATGGGAAAAGGAGCAGACCCGTGAGCAGACCTCGATCTAGGGAAGAAAACCTTGATTTACAACAATATATATACACCTATATATTTTTAGTTTCATAGCACACATACCCAGTTGCCTGACATTGAAGGAGTATTTCTAGGAGTCAATTTATTGCACCTCTCAGGCCCCAATAACTTCATTTTGCCTCAAGCGGTCCCATGGAAATATACAAAATGGATTTGACACTGATATTTTAGCCTTCTGCCCAAGAGCTGCTGAAGTGTTTCCACATGAAGCATGAATCTCTTGTAATGGTGGTTAATGACTGTAAACGCTAACTAGATGTGGCTATGGGTTACTGCTGTTCTGAGATCAAGAAGGAAACCATAATTCATCTGATGTGATTTTGTGCTGAAGAGCATGTTAGCCTTGACAAATGGCCAAGTGTGGTGCAAAATCCTGAGTAAGTTGCGTGTAAACAGAGAGGGCTCACTTCCTCTGACAAGTATTCCTTCTGTCCTGAATGCAAAGCTTGGCAGAAACTGAAAAGTAAGATTGCTGATTGATTTCTTTATAATAAAATAGGTTTGCCTTTGTTAAGAACAGTAAAGCATGGTCATTTTGATCACCTACATTCAAATTATAGGTACTGTAACTCTTTACTCTTCATACGTCCTAATTCATTTGTTCACATGAATATGCACGTAACTAATGTGTCCTTTCCAGGGAACATAGATGAATCAGATTCAGGGTCTGACCTCAGGGGGTTGGAGAAAGTTTAAGCAAAAGCTAAAAAACGTACGTGCACAAACTGTACTATAAAAGAGTATGTGGTAGGTAATATAATAGAGAGTCTCTGGCTAGAGAGCTTGCTTCTAGGAAAGTTTATAGAAGAAGCTGGAGAGGTGGAGATTTTATTAAAAAAATACCCTGACTTTGAGAATCAGAGATGATTTCATCAGAGAAAGCAGCATGAACAAGCATGCGGAGGCAGGCTCCTGCAATGCACGCAGGAGGACACAAGACATAGCTTGACCACAAAATATAAAATCTGTATGCACTGGAAGGCTAGCTTGGCTCCAGAATATGGAGGTCCCAGCTAATAGAAGTTTGTTATCTTTTTAGACAATGGAGAAACGCTTATACTTGAAAGCTGGAAAGTGACATGGTTAAAGGAATGCATTAGGAGAATTAACTTGGTAGTGGTGTGTAGGGTGAATTGTACTGGTCTCTCTGAGATGAACGTGGTTACAGGAGGCTCTGAGGTAATTACTTGCTGGTGCTTTTATATTCCACATGAATGCTTTTTTTTAACCTTGAGAAGTCAGAGTGAACTATACCATTCGTAAGTTGCAAGGAACACCTACTGAAATTTTCTCAGTAACAGGAGGTACGTGGCATGGGGGAGGATAATTGTAAGCAGATATTTGTAATAGTGGTGGTCAGGGTGTTGGGGGAACTCAAGACCAAAAATAGAATCAAGACTCTGAAGAGTTGGCTCTTGATTCAAAGCTGCTTTAGGGGTCCTAGCAGATGGATTGGAAGGGTTTCATTACAGTGCTCTGCTGCTAACATGACGTAGGTCCTCTTAGATATCAGCTCGTTATCTTCTTCCTGTTGAGTTGCATACTCATCAAGGTTTCTGATTACTCATTATTTCTGCTTCCCCAATCGGGCATGGTGGTGCACACCTGTAATCCCAGCACTTGGGAGGCTGAGGCAGAATTGTGAGTTCAAGGCCAACATGGGCTACATAGTGAGTTCAAAGCCAGCCTGGAGTACATAGCGAGACCCAATCTCAAAAAACAAAACAAGACAAGACAAAACAAAACAAAACAAAAGGAAATAACCCTGTTTGCTACCCCATAACTTGAGCTTCTAGTAATTATTCATGGCCATGAACTTACCTTAGTATAACTTTCTGCTTAGCTCTTCTGCTAAGTGCTACGTTCTCTCTCAAGTTCTAAAGCAATATTCCTAAGAATGAGAATCAGATTAACCAAGCTCACTGTCTTATGCCAAGCATGAGGTCACAGCTCAGACCAGACTGGCAGCATAGGGGAGATGGCAAACTGTCCAACAACATTTGTGTTCTATTGCCATAGTAGAATTGCCGCTTTTCTTAGTTACTTTTCTTTTCTTGTTTCTGAGACAAAATACCCAACACCCAAAGTTAAAGGAGGAAAGGTTTATTTTAGTTCACAGTTTGTAGAGATTTCAGTTCATAGTTGGCTAACTCCAAGGGACCATGGCAGAGGGGCATCACAAAGGAGAAACAGTTCATGGTAGGCAGAAGGCAGGAGGTCAGGAAAGCAGCAAAGTAGTAAGGAAGCAGCAGCAGGCCTGCCTTTTTTCCGTCCCTTTATAACCATCTAGGCTACCTACACTTTGGGTGATGCCACTCGTACCAAGGGTGGGCCTTCCCATTATCCACACCCAGAACTATGCCAAACCAATCAGTAGACTACGTTGGTAATCATATACATTTAATCCCAGCATCATATATCCTAGATCCAGCCACCTCTGAAAAGCCCCACCTATGACTGCATGAGGCTTTGGGGGGACATCTAGATAGAAGCCATAACACCACTCAAAAGCACTTGTCTCTACTCTTTTATCTGTTGGGGCCATGTAAACAATTTTTGCTGATGGAATGCGAGCATAAATTCATGTCATTTATAAGTCAAGGCAATTGAGAAGTGAATATGTCAGCCTGGCATGGTGCACACTCCTGTGGTCTCAACACTCCAGGAGACTGAGGCAGGAGGATTGCAAATTCAAGCCCAGCTTGGGCAACTTAGTGACTTAGTGAGACCCTGTTTCAAAATTTAAAAAAATTAAAAAGGGTAGTGGATGTAGCTTAGTGTGAAGGCTCTGGAGGTTAAAACAATAAAAAAAAGAAATAATGCAAGAGTTAAGGTTTAGAGAGGTAGTCTAGTAGTTGTTGAGTTCCATGCCCCTCTATTTTCAGTCATAGGTAACAGTAAGTCACACTTGAAAGACCTTGCATTGGACTCACATAACCCCACCTCTATCTCTTTAATTTATTCAAAAAGATGTTAGCAGATGTGACTTCTCCTTCTATCAAACTTACTGTTTTGCAGAATTATTGGGAGGCATCTGTGTCGTGTGAGCACAGTGCCCAGCACAAAGTAGTGGTCACTCTCTGTGTCTCTTCTTTCATTTCCTGGAAGCAAGATGAACTCGTGGTCACCAATATGACATTTAATTAGCAGCAACTACTTAATTCACACCTCTACCACCAACACTTAAGGTCCTAGAACCACCAATGATTGCTAAACAGGCTTGCTCTCCACACAGCCCACGTGAGAAGGGGCCATGTGAGAACAAAAGGACAAGTTACTTTCAGCTTGCCATGATGAAAAAGACAAGGAAAACCATGACAGTGTCCCTCCACCGCACAGTTTACACCCTGTCCTCATCCTCATGCATCTGATCTTATCTCCTGCCCAATGTGACACTTGGCTCTTTCAGGAGGTAAGTTTTGCTGTCTTTTCCTATACCCCTCTCTCTTTTTTCAACATTTTAAATTTATGTTATTGTGGTAAGATATCTATAACATGAAGTTTATCATTTAAACCATTTTCCTTTTTATTAGTATATGTTTTCAATAAATAATAAATACATTCATCATGGAGAACTGGTATATATACATATTACACCTTGATCCTTTTTAATTCTCCTTCCCCAGTCCTCCCTTCCATCTCCCTCATTCCTAGAACCCCTTCCTATCTCTACAAAGTCAATCTCCCTGTTTTCTGTAATCCATCTTTCTTTTTACTCAAAATTATTTATACTTTGGGTTCTTATATAAGAGAAACCATGTTTTTAATATTCTGTGTCTGATTTATTTCACTTAGCATTATGGTTTTAAGTTGCATCCGTTTTCCTATGAATGACTCAAATTTATCATTTACATTTTCTTTATCCATTCATCTGTTCATGGGCACATAGCCAACTTCCAAGATTTAGCTATTATGAGTTGTGCTGCTATAAACATGGATCTACATGTATCACTGTAATATGATGTCTTTAACTCTTTCAGGAAGATACCCAGAAGAGGTATAGCTTGGTCAAATGAAATTTCTAATTTTAGTTTTCTGAGGAATCTCCATACTGATTTCCATGGTGGTTGTACTAGTTTACATTCCCACCAACAATGTAGAAGGGTTTCTTTTCCCCCACAGCCTCCCTGGCATTTGTTGTTTTCTGAGTTCATGATGCTGGACATTCTTTCTGGAGTAAGATAGAATCTCAGTGTTTTTTTGATTTGCATTTCTCTAATGGCTGAAGATGCTGAGCACTTTTTCATGTACTTACTTATTGGCCATTTGTACTTCTTCTTTTGAGAAATGTCTATTCATTTAAACCATTGTGAAGTGTATAATTCAGTGTTATTATTTACATTTACAGTACTGTGCAACCATTACCATTATTCATTTTCAGAATTTTTCCCCATTCCAAACAGAAACTCTGTGCCCATTAAACACTAACTTCTCACTCCCCTCCCCCTACACCTGGTAAATGCTATTCTACTTTCTGTTGCTATGAATTTGTCATTGCCAGGTACTAATAAAAACAGAATCATAGATTCATTTCACTTAGATAATGTCTTCAAAATCATTCATGTTGTGATATGGGCCAGACTTTCTTCTTTTTTGTGAGTGAATAATAGTTCCTTGTAGGTATATACCACCTTTTGTTTACCATACTGTCTTTTCCACAATTATCTATTGTAATGTTTTTGTTTGCAAATGTCCACTGAACTGGGAGCACCTTGATAGCAGATGTTATAGGCTACATTCATAAAAAGGCCCTTCACAAATGTCTCACCCCTGTACCTGGGATTTGAGAATGTGATGAGATATCACTCTGAGATTATGTTTTATCATACAGGGAGATTAGCCTGGATCAGCCAGGTGGAGGGCCCAATTAGACCACACACACCCTTGCAACCAGAGTGCTCTCTAGTTGTGGCCAAAGAGAGAGATTCCAAGCCTCAGGAGAATGTCACACACTGATGGATGGAAACATATGAAAAGGAATCTGAGTGGCCCAAAGCTGATAGTGGCCCTGGAGGACAGAAAGCAAAAAGATAGGGACCTTAGTCTGTAATGCAAGGAACTGAATTCTGCTAACCACCTGAATGAGCTTGAAGTGGATTTGTCCTCAGAATCTGTACCTATGTTCCCAGTGTGGCTGACCCCTCAATTCTGGCCAAATGAGACCCTAAGCAGAGATTCCTGCCGTGCCATGCCAGCTACGACATAGAATTGGGTACTAATAAATGGCACTGATTTAAGCTGTTAATTTTGTGATAATTTGTTACTCAGCAACAGAAAACCACAATAGCAGAGCATGTCCAATCCCAACTATTGAACCTAGTGCTTAGAACCCATTAGTTTTCCAATAAATACTAAGCAAATAATTAAAGGAAGTCTCATTTGAGAAGAAAAGACAATGAAGAGAAAAAGGCCTGAAAATTAAAAAAAAAGAAAAGGGAAAATAGAGAAAGTCAAAGAAAAAATTGTTCAAAAATAAGCTAGAACATTTAAAGGGGATCTTAGCTGAAAAGTATATGAAGGAAACATGTCCAGAAAATGCCTGGATTGTTTTCCTTTTTCTCTATAAATGCAGACTTGTCAATGCTTCTTTTAACTTTTACTAGATGTTCTGATTTTATAAACCAGCCATTTATTTGGTGCAGTGTCAGCATACCCAGTGACTTGAATTAGTAGAAATCACATGGTTGTGTCTTAATGACGAATGGTTCAGATTGAAACCTTGAGTTTCCATCCTCTGATCTCTTATGCACCCAAATAGTAAAGAATAGCCCGCTGGTAGAGTCCCTGAAGGCACTTTTACCAACAGGCAGTGAGTCAAGGGGAACTTGGACATCATGTGTTTAGACTGAAAGAACTTGATAGAAGTAACTGTAAATTATTTTTTAGGAATTATATGCCTTGTTCTACTTTAAGCAGAGAACAGTGAGTTGATCCCTTGCATGATCACATATCTGAATTTTTAACAATGTAAAGAGATGCATGAGCTTCTGATACCTAAAATGCCACTTTTATAGTTTCTCATGAAGGTAGCAGGATAATTTCCTCGACAGGAAATATCTTCCTCAGCTATGCACTACAGCCCTCATAATTTATCCACCAGAAATTCATTTCTTTAGATTATATATTTGCCATCCCCCTTATGAAAAGCAACTATATTACCAGGAGTAACATGGAAGTTCATTAACCTTTAAATATTAATAAAATGTATCAGATTATTGTTCCTTGCACATGAGCAGTGAGAATCTGGTCATGGGGGGAGCACTAAAGAGAAACTAGCATCAAAGTCACCTTTATTTTCTTTGAAATTTCCTGTGGCATAGCCCTGAATGGAAAGCTTGTGGCTGAGTCCCAGTTTGCATCTCACAACCCAGTCTGCTGCATGCTCAAAGTTATGTTCATCCATAAGGGCAGGGAAAGTTGCTATAGAATTTAGCTACGTTTTATATCAGATTAGACACATACAGGGGTCATGTTCATCAAGATGCTTATTATTTGAAATGATAGAATGGCAACTTTAACCAGAGAATGAGAAATAGGAATATTTCCAGACTGGCCATGGAAGAGCCCAGAAGAGTTGCTGACTTTAAACAGAGATGAGGGTTCTTGAGCCAAACACTGTTTTTAGAAATCTTGGCCTCTCTGTCCTGCTCTCTTTCTGCCTCTTGTTTCTAACTTTCTCCCCTTCACCTCCAGTCTCCTCTCTTTTTCCACATCTCAGCTCTGTTTTCATTGGAAGACTTTATTCTCTGGAATTTCTTTCCTCTGGTAAGATTCACAGTATCTGACCGATCTCCAGGGTGCAGCCTATGTTGGCTGCAGCCCAAGTACTGAGAGTTGCCCTGCTTGGTCAAAGTTGGTGGTTTCCCCATCCCTGAGCCCATCATTCCTTTTTTTCTTTAAGAATGAAGCATGAGGTGTTTATTTCTAAGGGAAAAGCTCTAAAACCCCTTAAATGAAGAATTACAATAAACAGGTTTGTTTTCTGTCATATAGTAAATACACATCTCTTGGGGCAGATGTGGGGACACTCATGGAAGCAGAGATTGGGAAGAACTCTGTCTCTGCCACCTTACTATTCCCCTCCAACCTCTCAAACAGTGACTATACAAGGACAGCGACCGATACGGGCCATCCCTTGCCTTCAGACCGTGTGGGAGGCTTAGAACAGCTAGCTGCTGTGGGTGTGCTCTACAGCCTACACCCATTGAGGCAGTGA
The DNA here is from genome assembly GCA_028451465.1 of Erethizon dorsatum. Taxonomy (NCBI): domain Eukaryota; kingdom Metazoa; phylum Chordata; class Mammalia; order Rodentia; family Erethizontidae; genus Erethizon; species Erethizon dorsatum. Next base: position 84,285,219 of record CM051835.1, read on the forward strand.
CCAGAACTGCATAATTATTGTGCTAAATGCATGTGTGTAACATGCATTACATGTTCGTTTCCATAAATTATAGATATGCACTGTTACTAATTCCATTTAAAAATGCAGCAACGGCTGGGGACATAGCTCAGCGGCACAAGCACCTGCCTGGCAAGTTCGATTCCCAGTACCAAAAAAAAAAAAAAAAAAGTGCAGCAACAGTGGCTTTCCCAGTCTCCATGCTACCAAAGCCAGTGATACGTGGCTAGGTTCCTTTTTCCTCTGCCTGCGCAAGAGTCTGATATTGTGATCACCTTCCCCTTGTAGATGGGATGACATTCCCTCTTGGTATTATATTTTTTCTTCTTTTTCTTTTGCATTGTAGCACTGGGGTTTGAAGCCAGGGCCTTCAGACTGAACAACATCCCCAGCCCTTTTTTGCTTTTCATTTTGAGACAGTCTTGCTAAGTTTTCCAGGCTGGACTCAAACTTGCCATCCTCCCACCTCAGCCTCCAGAGTGCTGGGAATATAGGCATGCATCACCATGCCTGGCCTTCCTGGTCTCCTTAGGATCAGCTGCCTGTTTCAGTGGCTTCTCCTTCAGATTCTTTTTTTTTTTTTTAATTTAATTATTCCAAGTAGCGACATTGCATCCCCATTCTCTGTAGAGGAGGGAGCTTCTTTTATCTGAAGGGGAAGGAAAATGGTTTATGCAGGTGAATCTACAGCTCTCATATCTAAGTTCATGGATCTCTTGGGTTGGTAGGATGAATCAAATTTTTCTATTTCTTCAAATCAGAGGGTCATATTTCTATTTAATGTTGATGTTGCATTCTTTGAACTTTTGTACAGAAGAGGTTGAAGAGAAGAAACACAGGAGAAGAAAAGTGTACCATAATTTTACTAATTATTATTTTTTCTAAGAATCATGGAGTCACTGATCATTGCCTTCAAATTATGAAAAAGAATTCTTTTCAAAACTAGAAACACTGTTAATTTTGACGAAATTGAGAACCAAATTCCAACAGGCCTATGAGATAAGCATTAGCCTCTCTTGTCTATATTGATCATAGATCTCAGGCTACCTATATCAGGTCACAGAACAAATGAGAATGAATATAGTACTTAGATTTGGGCTTTGTGACTTCAGAGCCTCTTTCTGATATTCCACACCACCTACCTTAAAAACCCAAGACTCTCTGTGGGGTAGTGTTCCGGAAGGGGGTGCTTTGTATGTGTACTCTTGGCGTCAGATCCTTCAGTTCTTGACTCCTGTTCCTCTTTTCCCAGACTTTTTTCCTCTCCCCTGAAGGACTGCAGTCATAGGATCACCAGCTATGAGGGATCTAGGGAGTCACTGAGAAATTCTGTCCCAAATCTCTTACAGCACATGTGAGAAAAATGAGGCTGAACCTTGAGGATGCAGCTAGATACCGAGCTGCAGTTGGACCCCAGGACCCCTGCCTTCTAATCCAGCATCCTCTCCCTTGCATTATCAGAGCACAGTCTGTACAGATGACATCCTTCTTCTTTCTCTAAGTTCAAAGAAGGGCATTCTGGAAGCTAGAGGTTTTCTGGAGTGTATAAGAACTACACTGGCAAAAATAAGGGCAGTGCTATTCATTGATGGAGCACCTAGGTTTCTAGATACTAGGGCAGGAGCTTTACATACATAATATCTGTGATCCACCTGATGAAAGTGCATGACCACTGTTATATTTATTTTGCTGAAGAAGAAGCTGAGGTGAGAGAGCCAGGCTACTTGGCCAAGGTTACTTGGTCAAGTACAGACACAACACAGGGTAATTCAAGCCACACCAGCAAGGGAGGAGGTGGCTCCTGGAAGAGGTTGTGCAGTCTCGACCAGGTAGGAAGAGCTTGGTGGTGGGGAAGAGGTGAGGCAGTGTGCCGGAGTCTCTGGGGCTGCTAGTGTCTTCAGTAAAGTCTCCCTATAGTTTGCACTGAGCTGGGACTCAGGGCAAGGGGTCTAGTCCGAGGAAGAGTGACAAGGACAAGAAATTACAGGATGGAGAATCAAAGATAGGACTTGAGAGTCACATCTGGAATGAGATGAGGACGGCGGTGCTCTGTGTCCTCGTGCAAGGTGCAAACCTGTCCTCTTTGAGAGGTAATGTTTTCTTTTGCCCAATGGGAAAAATAGCCATATTTTTCTCACAGGGTTTTGTGAAAAGCAAGTGAGGTAATATATGTAAAAATATGTAGGACCCATACCAATGTAAATTTCAGATGCAATGCAGTGGGGCGTTGTCTTCTTGGCCCTGGAACTCCCAGCTGCCTGGCTAAGATGCAGACGTCACAGATCATTTCATCCACCTGGCTGTGAAGAAATCCCAATTCTGCATGATTGGATTTTTGGTGGAAATTTACTGAACAGTTCTTGAAACATTTCAAACCTTCAGTAAATGCACAATGGGAATGATAACATAAAAGGAAAAAGGAGGAAGAAAAGCAAATTTGTTAGGAGTCCAGGCTTGAGTTCCTAAATATAGGACTATGTTTAGGAAAAAGCCCTTGGCTACTTCTTCAAAGCCAGAAAGATTTGATTTTGGGAGAGCCATGGGGGCCCAGCCATCAGTGCTGGGATTCTGAGGCTGTTTAAATCCTCTTTTGCTGATGTGGAGAATGATACAGGAAATGCAGCCACTGACCCCTCAGGAAGGGAAGTCAGGCAGCTGGGGGAGTTGAAAAATAGACCTAAGAGAAATGAGATGAAGATGGATAAATCCATCAGTGTTAAAGACATTTTAAACCAGTGAGAGGTTAACAGGCTTAAAACTACCCCATATATCACAGCACAAAACTCTCCTGACAGTATTTTCAAAGCTCCTTGACAATTGCCCAAATAAAATTGATACTTGATTGTACATAATCTGCCTAAAATCTGTTTAAATCTTGACATTTTAAAAAGTTATTTTTAGTACCTCAAATGGCTTAAAAAGAGAGTTTCCTTTTGTACAGCTAAAGCACAGTAATTAGTTTTAAACCCAAGGGAAACACACTGATTATCAATTAAGCAATGGTATTGATAAAAAATTCAGCACTCGGGTATTTGTTTTTAAGCTTTTACTTTCTTCCTGACACTCCATATTTACTTCTATCAATCTAGTGATTAGAAAAACAAAGTTCTGGTAAATGATGAAAATGTTATACAAACAAGAGCTATGGAGTAAAAACCGTATTGTGCCAAATAATGATGCTCTGTTCCTTCCAATGTGCTTGTCAGCAAGTGCACATAGCAATTTTCATTATGAGCTTTTACTAGAAATAAATACGGCCCCAAATTTAGGGAAAAGCCATCGCTTATTTCCTGTTCCCAGGAACCCCATTTGGCTGCATCTTCCATCTATGACTTTCACATTCTGTTGATATGGTTAGAGCCAAAAACCTACAGAATAATTAGTTTAGGTTTTGTCTACACGGCACCAACATAAGTAATTGGAACGTGAAAAATTCAGCCAAATCAGTGGGCTTTGTGAAAGGAGGTTCCTACATGACTTTAAATAACCAGTTAGCTCTTTTCTGTTCTGTGGAAGAACAATGCATCTGGACTAATTGGTTCTTTCATCACCATGTGGACCACTTTATCAGTAATTGGTCTAGGAGAGTTAAGCGTGTTGGAGTGTTTCTTTGTGATGGAATGGGGAAGGAAGGAGGGAGAGAACTGAAGAGAAACAAGGGAAAAGGTCGCAGCTTAAGGGAAGAAGACCAGTGGGAGGATGGGCATAAAGGGACAGAAGTGAGACAGATGCGAATTCAGACTTACCCTGTGATGGCAGTACTATCCTTGCTTCTGTGTTTTTTATTTCTTCTCCACATTGTGCCTATTCCGTAATGCATGGATTCTCTAACTTTTGTGTATATCATATCATGCTGGGAGGCTGAGTGAGAGAGTTATCTGGGGCTATCTGCAGAGGTTCTGATTTTATAGATGCATGTAGGGGTCAAGAATTTGCATTTCTAACAGGGCTTATCTATGTATGCCTGCAATTCCAGCAGCACTCTGGGAGGCTGAGGCAGGAGAATCATAAATTTGAACCCAGGCTGGGCAATTTAGTGACTTAGTGACACCTTGTTTCAAAATTAAAGTGACTGGGGATGTAGTTCAGAGCAAAGGTCCTGGGTTCAATCCCAAGTAGGGGAAACCATTGGGGGAAGGTGAATAATTTGCATTTCTATTAGTTTTCTAGGCACTGTTCCTGTTCTCTATCTGTACTACGAGAACCAGTGACCTAGAGATAGCATTTTAAGTAAAGGGAACACATGTACTATATAGGGAATGAAGGAAGGTAGACTGTAAATATTCTCTCTGGTCCTGTATTCCATTGTTTCCTCCCCAGACATGAAGGTTAAGAGGCATCTGAATGGCAAAACCAATGGACATTTTTTCAGTCTTTGTCTTTCTGTGTGGCATCGATATTGCTAACTTTTTCTGAAAATATTGCTTCTTTGACGTTCTGTGAGTCCATTCTCTTCCTTATCTATTTCTTCTTGGAACTTTAAATGTTCATGTTTCCCAGGGATCCACCCTTTACTTTGTTGTCTCATTTTGGTAGGATACTTGTTTGGTTTATAAACAGATGTGCTTTTTCTGGTACAGTTGTCCCTTGGTATCTATGGGGGATTGGTTCCAGGGCCCCCTGTGGATATTACAATTTGCAGATGCTCAAGACTCTTACAGTATAAAATGCCATAGTATTTGCATATACCCTATGCACATCCTCTCCTATACTTTAAATCATCTCTAGATTACTTAAAATACCCAATTCGATGTAAGTGCTATGGCAATAATTGTTACACTGTATTGTATAAGGAATAATGACAAGAAAAAATCTGCACATGTTAAGCACAGGTGCAACTTTTTCTTTCTTATATCTTCAATCCAAGGCAGTTCAATTTGCAGATGTGGAATCCATGGATACACAAGGCCAAATGCATTCTATGAGAGACTATTCCCTTTGAGAGCTGTGCTGAAGGCACCTATTGCTTCGTGGTGTGCTGGCACAGAGGAGCACAGAAAAAAAAAATCTTTGTTATTGAATTTCTAAACTCCAAAGTTAAGGTATAAAAGAATAGTTTATTTGGTCTGAAAGTCTATGTGGCAAGCAGAGTTCTTATCTGCTGGTCCTTGCTACATGAAGGCAGCATAAGCTTGTCGCATGGTAGGAGAGGGAGGAGAGAGGAGTGAGAGAGAGAACACACTTCTCCCTGGGCAGAGTCAACACCCAGGGACCATCCACCCTTTGCTCCTGCAGCCCTCTGGGAACCAGCACCAGGAAGCCAAAAGGAGTGAACTTGTCACCCAGACCGTCCAGCACCTCTACAGATGACAGAGCCAAGGAGCTTCCTTGATAACTTTCTTAATGGTGAGCAGAAAGAGCAACTCTCGTTGACAGAAGTGGCTTACTTCCTCTGACTTCCCATTGGAAGAGATCCCACCTGGGCCTCTTATCTGGCTTAGTCCCTATTTGACCACTCTATGAGATCACATTTTTCAATGGCCCAGGCACTCTAGTATGGAGTAGGAAATGACTTGGGGAACCCAAGGTGTGCAGGCTGTGGGACAGGAAAGCCTCCTGCCTCCTGAGCTATGCAGGGAGACAGCATGGAATTGACTAATGCTCTCCTCCTAAGGGGGAACCTGATCATTGGTGACTGCCACCAACCCACTGCCCCCACTTCCCTTGGGAGAGAGATTTATGGCTTTCATGACTACAGATATCTTCTGTCATGACCTACAACATATTTTTAATTGACCACTGGCCATCTTGGATTTCCTACAAGAACCTCAACACCGTCTCTTCTTAGACTTCCTTTTAAATTTATCATTTCTCCTATTATCTCTAACATCATCCACCATTTAACCAAAGCCTCATCCTTAACCTAGTCATTGGCTTATCACGCTAAAAGAAGCCTTGTGATTTTGCTTCTTCAATATATGTGAAATTTAGGCATTTCTCCTAAGCAACTTTTGCTTCAGGTTAGATTCTTACCAACTCTCAGACCAAAACATTCACAGCCAAGTTGGACAATCTGTCTTCTATCTACCCTCCCATTGTAACCCAAAGGATCTTTCTAAAACACACATTTTATTAAGAAACTCTCCCACCTGGAAAAAAAAGAAGTTCAGCTTGCTGGCAGCATTCATTTAATTTTACATAAAAATGCTCAGTGTGTTTATTGTTGGTGTACAATAACACTTTTGATTTTTGTTTGTTGACTTTGTCCTGCCACTTTGCCAAATTTGTTAGTTCTAGGAGTTTTTCTAGAATTTTTTTTTTTTTTTGAGTCTTCTAGGTACAGGATCATGTTGTCTGTGAATAAGGATAGTATGACATTTTCTTTTCCTATATGTATCCATTTTATTTCATTTCTTGCCCAATAGCTCTGGCTAAAATTTCAAGTACTATACTGAAAGGAATGTAAAAGTGAACAACCTGGTTTTATTCCTGATTTGGGGAAATGTTTTCAGTTTTCTCTCATTTAGTATGATGTTGGCAGTGGATTTGTCATAAATAGCTTTTATCAGGTTGAGATAAGGTCCTTCTATGCTTATTTTCTTCAGGGATTTTATCATAAATAGATGTTAGATTTTGTCAAGGCTTTTTCTGTGTCTGTTGAAATGATCATGTAGTTTGTGTCCTTGCTTCTATTTATGTGATATATTATGTTGATTAATTTATGTATGTCAAACCATCCTTGCATCCCAGGGGTGAACCCAACCTGGTCATCATGTATATTTTTAACGATTTGTTGAATTCTGTTTGCCAGTATCTTGTTGAGAATTTTTGCACCTAACGAGTTCACTAAGGAGCCTGGCCTATAGTTTTCTTTTTTTGTTAAGTCTTTGTCTGGTTTTGTGTCAAGGTAATGCTAGCTTCAAGAAGTAATTTTGACAGTACTCCTTCCTTTCAGTTTCATTGAGGAGTTTGAGAAGCATTAGAAGCACTAGAGTTGAGAAGCATTAGATTGTCCCTGAAGTTCTTGTAGAATTCCACGGTGAATCCATCAGATCCTGGCCTTTTCTTAGTCAGTAGTTTCTTTTCTTCCCCACTGCTTCAATTATATTGCTTGTTATTGGACTATTCAGTATTTTCATAGCTTCTTGGTTTAGTTTTGGCAACATATATATCTGATAATTTGTCCATTTCTCCTAGATTTTCCAATTTAGTGGAGTACAGGTTTTCAAACTGGTTGCTTATAATCCTCTGTATTTCAGGGGTATCCATTGTGATTTTACCTTTTTTTTTTTTTTTTTTTTTTTTTTTCTGTATATTTGCTGCCAAAGGGAGCACAGTCTTTTTTTTTTTTTTTTTTTTTTTTTTTTCTTTTTCAAGATATCCTTGAGTATTTCTAATTGCACTGATATGGGTTTTATCTTTCCTTCTTTTGGTAAGTTTGGCCAAGGGCTTTCTATTTTGTTTATTCTTTCAAAGAATCATCTTTAATTCATCAAATCTTTTTTTTTTTTTTTTTTTCGTCTCAATTTCATTATTGTTTGCTCTGACCTTCATACTTTCCTTCCTTGTGCCACTTTTGGATTTGAATTGTTCTTGCTTTTTCTAGGGCCTTGATATCCATTATTTAGTTTATTTATTTGGAATTGCTCTGTTTTTCTGATATGGGCATTCACAGCTATAAACTTCCCTCTTAGAACTGCTTTCATTGTGTCCCATAGGTTCTGGTATATTATACTGACATTATTGTGTGATCCTAGGAAGTGTTTTATTTCTTCTATGACCTGCTGATTACTCAAGAGTGTATTGTTTAGTTTCCCTGTGCTTACATAATTTCTGTACTTTCTTGTGCCATTGATTTCTAGCTTCATTGTGCTATGATCGGATAATATGCTTCAGATTATTTCAATTCTTTTGTAGTTATTTAATCAAAAATGTTGGATGTGCTAGCATTTATGCATATATGTTTACAATTGTTCTCTCTTCCTGTGGAATTGTTCCCTTTACTGGTATGTAGTGACCTTCTTTTTCTCTTCTGCTCACTTTTGGCTTGAAGTCTACTTTGTCTGAAAATTGGATAGTTACTCCTGCTTGCTTTTGGGCTTCTGTTACACAAATGGATGTTTTCCTCCTTTGATTTTAATCTACGGACTTCTTTAAATAGTAAGTGTTTTTTGGATGCAGTGTACTGCTGGGTTTTGATCTATTCTGTCAACCTGTGTCTCTTGTTTGGGGACCGAAAGGTGTCTACTGATACTTGTCATTACATTGCTTTTCTTTTTCGTTGCTGATTCTTTTATTTTTCACTTTTGCTTAACTGCTCACCCTGTTTTCTATATTTATTTCAGTAGGCCTTTTGGCATTGCCATCTTCATTTTCACTCTCCAAGATATCTGTGAATATATTTTGTAGTGCTGGTTTGATAATCATACTTTTTTTTTTTTGTGGGTACCGGGGGGTCGACCTCAGGACCTCATGCGCCAGCAGGCACCCGTGCCGCTGAGCAATATCACCAGCCCTTTCTTCGTATGTGGGTTCCGGGAGTCGAACTCAGGACCTCGCGCTTGCCAGGCAGGCACCTATGTCACTGAGCCATCTCACCAGCCCCATACATTTCTTAAGGTGCTCTTTGTCATGGAAGATCCTAATTCCTCCATTAATTTTGAAAGGTGGTTTCATAGGATATAGTAATCTGGGTTGAAAATTACTTTAGCACATGAAGAACTGCCCTCCAAGCTCTGCTGGTGTTTAAGCTTAGTGTTGAGAAATCTGCAGTAATTCTAACAGGTTTACCTTTATAGGTGACTTGTTGTTTTTCTTTAACAGCTTTTAAAATTATGTCTTTAGGTTGGTCTTTTGGGATTTTGATTATGATGTGTTGTGCAGAAGTTCTTTTCTGGTCATGGCTACTTGGGGTTCTATAAGCCTCACTTGTCTGTACATTGAATTCTTTCCTCATACTGGGAAAATTTTCTGTAAACAGATTTTTATGCCATTTATGACGTTTTCCAATTCTTCTCTAATTCCAGTTAAGCTTAGGATAGTCTCCTTTGTATCCTCTTGCAGCTATTGGATCCATTTCTCATGATACTCTGTTTTGAAGGTGTCTCTGAGTACATGGTTACCTGCACCAGCCCTGTCTTCTCATGGTGACAGTGACAGTCTCACACCGATCACTACTGCTGCCCGTATTTTCAACAGAATTATTTCTGTTTGGTACATTTTTTATAAGCCAATTCTTTGCTAAAGTGCTCATTCATGTTTTATATAATTTTGGTTAGCTCACCTAGCTTTTTATTTGTGTCTTTTTTAAACTCAGATTATTTTGTCTATTAAGTCCATTATCTGTTCAGTTATTTCATCTTTGAACTTGCTAAACACCTTGTCTGTTTTTCATTTGTTTGTTTCTTGTTCTATCACTTCATATAATTCAATTGCTTCATGTTTTATTTCTTCTCCACTGATGCCAATTGGATCAGCTTTGGGGAAGTTAGAAGTTTTTGAAGGCTTTTGTTGCCTTCTTTTCTCATGTTTCTAGTGTGTGTATGTGTGTGTGTGTGTGTGTGTGTGCGCTAAGGATTGAGAATCAACTATAGTTAAAAGGCTGTGTTGCTAGTATGGAGATCTCTTGTGTCTGCTTTCCAAAGATGTGATTTTAGCTTTGGTTGCTTTTTGGTATTTATCTACCTCTTCAACCTACTCAGTTTAATAGGATCAGGTTGCTGTGTTGTACAGACAGAATACCTGCAAGTTATATCCATGTCAATGGATCCAACCATTCATCAATTATGTACATTAAAATTGTTTTAACAATTTCACCCTTTTATCAATGCCCCATACAGACTGCACTATACTGGTATTAAGAGGTAGACTGGGTTGTGGTGTGCAAGGGGAAGGAAAAGGAAGTGAAATAAAAATGATATAAATTAATAAGAAGAGATGGAGAAAAGGGAACAATCAGTAGACAAAAAAAAAAAAAACAGGCAGGAGATTGGACTCTATTGGAACTATTTTTATAGCTGGAGTAGAAGGCTAGCATTGAAGGGGTTGAGGGAATATTTGTGGGAGTGGGAGAGAGAATGCAGAGGGATGGATATGTAATTGGAGATAAAGGAAAGCTATGAGAACATTAGAACCTGTCAATATGTTGATAGGGTCCTCTATACACAATTTGGTAGGGGTTACTCTGACTTGCCCATGAAAGATACTATTTAGATTAAAGCACTGGTTCTCCTTTGGACATATATAGACACTTCCTACATATGTGCTAGATGTAAAGAGGAAAGGAAGAGGGAAATAAAGGGGTAACAAAGGAGGAAGAGAAAAGAAGAAAGAAGAGAGAGGAAAAAACAAAGAATTCCCCACCAAAAACTTATGTGGATGCAGAAACACAATATTTTTTTTCTCTTCTTATTTTATTGGTACATTTTATCTATACATTCGTCATAGGGAATTAGTACCTGTACATCATATATCTTGCTTCTTTTTTTGCCAATTCCCCTCCCCTGCCTTCAGCCCTTCTTCACTTTATTTACAAAAGCTTTGTTTCCATTTTTCCTTCTATTCTTTTATTTCTTGTCCCTTCTTTCATTTCCCTACCCTTCCCTTGTTTTCCTTCTCATTTGAACATTTGCTTCTCATTTCCTAATATCTATTATCCATTTAGGTCCTTATTTACACTTTCACTTTCTCACACCAGAAAAACCATGCGATATTTACACACGTGTGTGGGATTTACTTCACTTAAGAGTATGGTCTCAAGGTGCACCCACTCAGCTAGAAATGTCTCAAGTTTACCCTTCTTTATGGCAGAGTAGTACTCCATTGTATTAAAAAAAAACACATCTTCTTTATCCATTCGTTGGTTGATGGGCATTTGGGCTGTTTCCAAGATTTAGCTATTACAAACTGTGCTGCTATAAACATGGGCGTGCATATATATAAACATGGGTGTGTATAACATTTTTAATTCTTTTGTGAAGATACCAGGAAGGGGAATAGCTGGGTCAAATGTAATCTCTAGTTTTAGTTTTCTGAGGAATCTCCACACTAATTTCAACAGTGGTCACACCAGTCTACACTCTCAACAACAGTGGAGAAGGGTTATTTTTTCCCCACAGTCCCTCTAGCATTTATTATTTCTTAATTCTTTCTGGAGTAAGATGGAATCTTTTTTTTTTCCTTTATGTGGGTATCAGGAACCGAACTCAGGACCTTGTGCTTGCCAGGCAGGTGCTTATGCCGCTGAGCTATATCACTGGCCCAAGATGAAATCTTAGCATTGTTTTAATTTGCATCTCTTGAATGAGCAGTGATGTTGAACATTTTTTCATATATTATTTGCCATTTGTACTTCTTCATCTGAGAAATGTCTAGTCATTTCAGATGCCCATTTTTGGATTGGGTCTTTAAATCTGGGGGGGGGTCCTGATTTTTTTGAGTTCTATATATATTCTAGATAGTAGTCCTTTGTCTGAGGAACAGCTGGCTAAATTTTTTTCCGACTCTGTGGGCTGTCTTTTCACTGTCTGGTGATTTCTTTTGCTCTGCAAAAGCTTTTTAATAATAAAGATCCCAGTTGTTGATTCTATGTAGTATTTCCCAAGTGATTGGGATTTTGAACATGGAGTCTTTACCTACACGTATATCTTCAAGAGTTCTACTGATTCCCTCTTCCAGTAGATTTTGTGTTTCTGTTTTAATATTTAGATCTTTGATCTATTTTGATTTTAGTTTAGTGAATGGTGATAGACATAGGTCTAGTTTTAGTCTTTGGCATGTGGAAAGCCATTTTTCCCAGCACTATTTATTAAACAGGCTTTCTTCCAGTGAATGTGTTTGGCTCCTTTGCCAAAGATAAGGTGGCTGAGTGTGATTTGAATTGTTTCTGCATCTTCTATTCTGTTCCATTGATCCTTAGGTCAGTTTTTTGCCAGGATCATGCTGTTTTTATCACAGTAGCTCTGTAGTATAATTTCAAGTCAGGGATTGTGATGCCCTATGACTTGCCTTTGTTGCCCAGAATTGTTTTTGCTGTTCTAAATCTCTTCTGGTTTGAAATGAATTTTAGGAATGTTTTTTTCTAGTCCTGTGAGGTATGCTAATGGTATTTTGATTGGGATTGCATTATATCTGTATAGCAATTTGGGAGTATGGCCATTTTTACTATGTTGGTTCTTCCTACCCAACAGCAGGGGATATCTTTTCATTTTCTGCTATCCTCTTTGATCTCCTTTTTCAGAGTACTGTAGTTTTCAATGTACAGATTTTTTACTTCCTTCGTTAGGTTGATTCCTATATACTTCATTTTTTTTTTCAATGCTATTGTGAAAGGGGTTGTTCCCCTAATTTCTTTCTCTGTACATTTGTTATTTATGTACAGAAATACTATTGATTTTTGAGTGTTGACTTTCTATCCTGCTAATGTGACTGAATTTGTTTATTAAACCTAGATCTTTGGGGGATTTGTTGATATCTTCTATGTAGAGTATCATGTCATCTGCAAATAATGATAATTTAACTTCTTCCTTTCTATCCTTATTCCATTTGTTGGTTTCTCTTGTCTAATTGTTCTGGCTAACGTTTCCAGAACTATATTGCATAAGATTGGTGAAAGTGGACATCTTCATCTTGTTCTTGATTTTAGAGTGAAAGCTTTCTATTTTTGACTGTTCAGTATGATGTTGGCTGTTCGTTTTGTCATACATGGCTTTTATCAGACTGAGGTAAAAACCATCTATTTCAATTTTCTGTAGGGTTTTTATCATGAATGGGTGTTTGACTTTATCAAAAGCTTTTTCTGTGTCTATTATCATGTAATTTTTGTCTTTGGCTCTATTAATATGGTGTATTACATTTATTGATTTGCATGTGTTGAACCATCCCTGCACCCTGGGATGCATCTTACCTGGTCATGGTGTATAATCTTCCTGATGATTTGCTGCATTCTGTTTGCCAGTATCTTATTGAGGATTTTTGCAGGTATGTTCATTAGGGAGATTGGCCTATAGTTTTCTTTATTGGTTGGGTCCTTCTCTGGATTTGGTATCAGGGTAATGCTTGCTTCCAGGAATGACTTTGGGAGTATTATTTTCCTTTCAATTTCATTAAAGAGTTTGAAGAGTAATGACATTAGATCTTCTCTAAATTTCTTGTAGAATTCAGCAGTGAATCCATTGGAACCTGGGCTTTTCTTTGTTGGTAAGTTTTTAAATACATTTTTTATTTCATTGACTGATATTCATTTACTTAGAATTTTTATATCTTCTTTATTCAACTTTGTTAATTCATATGTATCTAGGAACCTGTCCATTTCTTCTGTGTTTTCCATCTTATGAGAGTACAGGTTCTTGAAGTAGATATAGATGACCTTCTGGATTTCTGAAGGATCTCTTGTGATTTCACCCTTTTCATTCCTAAATGCATGAGTCTGAGTCTTTTCTTTCCTTTTTTGATAAGATTGGCTAAAGGTTTGTCAATATTATTTAATTTTTCAAAGAATCAACTCTTCAATTCATTGATTCTTTGTATTGTTTTCTTAGTCTCCACTGAATTAATTTCTGCTCTGATCTCTATAATTTCCTCCCTTGTATGAGCTTTGGACTTGATTTCTTCATTTTATTTTATAAGATTAAGGTTTAATATTACGTTGTTTTTTTGAGCTTGCTCTGTTTTCCTGATATGAGAATTCAAGCTATTAATTTCCCTCATAGGACTTTCATTGTGTCCCATAAGTTCCAGTATATTGTATGGGCATTATCATTTAATTGTAGATACTGTTTAATTTCTTTAATTTCATCTGTGACCCACTAGGTTGTTCAGTGGGTGTTATTTAATTTCCATGTGTCTATGGAGTTTTAGTGATTTGTTTTGCCATTGATTTCCAATTTCATGGGCAAGTCAGAATAACCCTTACCAAAATTGTGTATAGAGGATCCAGCAACATATTGATAGATTCTAACATTCTCATAGCTTTCTGCAATCTCCAATTATATATCCATCCCTCTGCATTTTTCTCCCACTCCCACAAATATTCCCTCAATCCCTTCAATGCTAGTCTTCTACTCCAGCTATAAAAATAGTTCCAATAGAGTCCAATCGCCTGCCTGTCTTTTGTCTATTGATAGTTTTCTTTTCTCCATCTCTTCTTAGAGATTTAGTGTTTCAGTTTTAATGTTTAGATCTTTGATCTATTTTGATTTTAGTTTTGTACATGGTGAAAGATATGGGTCTAGTTTTAATCTTCGGCATGTGTAGAGCCAGTTTTTCCAGCACCATCTATTAAAGAGGCTATCTTTCTTCCAGTGAAGGTGTTTGGCTTCTTTGTCAAAGAAAAGGTAGCTGAGTATGTCTGGAGTTGTTCCTGGATCTTGTAATGTGTTCCAATGATCCTCAGGTCTGTTTTTTTCCCACTACCATGTTGTTTTACCATGTCTCACAGTAACTTGGTAGTATAATTTCAAGTAAGGGATTGTGTGATGCCCCCTGCCTTGCCTTTGTTGCCCACAATTGTTTTTGCTATTCCAGGTCTCTTCTGTTTACAGATGAATTTCAGGATGGTTTTCTCTAATTCTGTGAGATTTGCTGTTGGAATTTTGATGGGGATTTCATTAAATCTGTATAATGATTTTGGGATTATGGCCATTTTCACTATATTAATTCTGCCTATCCAAGGACCAGGTAAATCTTTCCAATTTCTAGTATCCTCTTTGATCTCCTTTTTCAGAGTACTGTAGTTTTCAGTGTATAGATCATTTACTTCCTTTGTTAGATTGATTCCTAGATATTTCATTTCTCTGAATAATATTGTGAAAGATGCCACTTCCCTAATTTCTCTATCAGTGAGTTTGTTATTTGTGTACAGGAATTCTATAGATTTTTTTTTTTTTTTGTGGGTACCGGGGGGTCGACCTCAGGACCTCGCGCACCAGCAGGCGCCCGTGCCTCTGAGCGATATCACCGGCCCCTTTTTCGTATGTGGGATCCGGGAGTCGAACTCGGGCCCTCGCGCTTGCAAGGCAGGCGCTTATGCCGCTGAGCCATCTCACCGGCCCCAATTCTATAGATTTTTGAGTGTTGACTTTGTATCCAGCTACACTACTGAATTTGGTTATTAAATCTAGAAGTCTTTTGGTGGAGTTTTTAGGATCGTCTATGTAGAGTATCATGTCATCTGCAAATAATGATAATTTAACTTCTTCCTTTTCTATCTTTATTCCCTTTTTTTTCCTTTCTCTTGTCTAATTGCTCTTATATTGAATAGGAGTTGTGATAGTGGACATCCTTGTCTTGTTCCTGATTTTAGAGTGAGAGATTTTAGTTTTTGTCCATTTAGTATGATGTTGCCTATTGGTTTGTCATAGATGGCTTTAATCAGATTGAGATAAAGACCATCTATTCCAATTTTCTACTGGGTTTTTATCATGAATGGGTGTTAGACTTTGTCAAATCCTTTTTCCACATCTATTGAGATGTTCATGTGATTTTTGTCTTTGGATCTGTTAATACAGTATATTACATTTATTGATTTGCATATGTTGAACCATCATTGCATCCCTGGGATGAATCCTACTTGGTGATGTTGTATAATCTTCCTGATTATTTGCTGCATTCTGTTTGCCAGTATTTTATTGAGAATTTCTGCATCTATGTTCATTAGGGAAATTGGCTTGTAATTCTCTTTTTCGGTTGGGTCTTTTTTTAGTTTTGGTATCAGGGTATGCTTGCTTCCCTTTCAGGAATGCCTTTGGGAGTATTGCTTCCCTTTCAATTTCATTAAAGAATTTGAGAAGTAGCAGTATTAGGTCTTCTCTAAATTTCTTGTGGAATTCAGCAGTGAATCTGTCAGGGCCTGGGCTTTTCTTTGTTGATAGGTTTTTAATTACATCTTCAGTTTCATTAATGGATACTGGTTTATTCAGAATTTTTATATCTTCTTGATTCAGCTTTGGTAACTCATATATTTCTAGGAATCTGTCCATTTCTTCTGTGTTTTCTATCCTATTAGAATAGAGGTTCTTGGGCTGGTGAGATAGCTCAGTGGCATAAGCGCCTGCCTGGCAAGTGCAAGGTCCTGAGTTCGACTCCCAAAACCCACATAAAGGAAAAAGAAGGGCCAGTGATATCACTCAGTGGCACAAGTGCTTGCTGGCAAGCGTGAGGTCCTGAGGTTGACTCCTGGTACCCACATTAAAAAAAGAAAAAAGAAAAAGAAGAGAGGTTCTTGAAGTAGGCATTGATGGTCTTTTGGATTTCTGCTGGATCTGTTGTGATTTCACCCTTTTCATTCCTAATTGCATGGATTTGAGTCTTTTCTTTCCTTTTTTTAGATAAGGTTGGCTAAGGGTTTGTCAATTTTATTTAATCTTTCAAAGAACCAATTCTTTGATTCGTTGATTCTCTGTATTGTTTTCTTAGTCTCCATTGCATTATTTCTGATCTGATTTTTATAATTTCCTCCCTCATATGAGCTTTGGGCTTGACTTGCTCTTCCTTTTCTAGAAGCTTGAGATTCAACAATAGGTTTTTTATTTGAGCTTGCTCTGTTTTTCTGATATGAGAGTTCACCACTACAAATTTCTCTCATAGGACTGCTTTCATTGTGTCCCATAAGTTGTGGTATGTTGTATTGGCATTATCCTTTAATTGTAGAAAATATCTAATTTCTTCTTTAATTTTATATGTGATTTGTTGGTTGTTCAGGATGGTGTTATTTAATTTCCATGTGTTTATGAAGTTCTTGTAGTTTCTTTTGTCATTGATTACCCATTTCATTGCCCTACGGTCTGATAATATTCATGGGATAATTTCAATTCCTTTAGATTTACTTAAGCATGTTCTATGAGCTAGTATATGATCTGTTTTGAAGGACATTCCATTTGCAGCTGAGAAGAATGTGTATTCTGATGTTGTGGGGTGGGACACTCTCTAGACATCTACTAAATCCATTTGTTCACAAGTTTGTTTCAGTGCTGATATTTCTTTGATTGTCTGTCTTGTTGATTTGTCTATTTGTGACAGTGGGTTGTTGAGGTCCCCACTACAATTGTATTAGTGTTTATTTGATTTTTCATGTCTGTTAATATTTCTTTTATACAGTTGGGTGCATTGGTATTTGTTGTGTATATGTTTGATTGTTATCTCTTCCTCTTAGATTGTTCTCTTTATAAGAATGTAGTGATCTTCTTTGTCTCTCTTAATCAGTCTTGGCTTGAAATCCACTTTGCCTGGAAGTAGAATAGCTACACCTGCTTTTCTCTGGGTTCCTGTCTCATGGAGTATTGTTTTTCATCCTTTGACTTTCGATCTATGAACTTCTTTTTGAATTAAAAGTGTTTCTTTTATGCAGCATGTTATTGCGTCTTTTTTTTTTTTTTTTTTTTTGTGAGTACCGGGGGTTCAACTCAGACCTCGAGCACCAGCAGGCACCCGTGCCACTGAGCGATATCACTGGCCCTTTTTTTCATATGTGGGATCCAGGAGTCGAACTCAGGACCTCGCGCTTGCCAGGCAGGCGCTTATGCTGCTGAGCCTTCTCACCGGCTCTGCATCTTGTTTCTTGATCAATACTGCCAGTCTGTTTCTTTTGATTAGTGAACTGCGACCATTAACATTGACGGTCACAACTGATATGTATTGACTTATCCTTGTTATGTTATTTTTCTGTTATTGGTTCTCTTTTGTCCCCCTTTGTTTTATTACTTCCCTGCCTGCTGGATCCATTCTGTTGGGGTTCATGGAGTTGTATTCCTTTTTATCTCCTTCTAGAATGTCCTTCAGAACATATTGGAGTGCTGAATTTGTGTTCATAAGTTTCCTCAGGTGTTCTTTGTCATGGAAGTATCTTATTTCTCCATCAGTTTTGAAATATAATTTTGTGCAGTATGTCAATCTGTGTTGGAGATTGTTTTCTTTCAGGATTTGAAATACTTCACTCCAAGCTCTCCTTGACTTGTGGGTTTGTGTTGAGAAGTCTGCTGTGATTCTGATGGGCTTTCCTTTGTAGGTGATTTGTTTCTTTTCTCTAACAGCTTTTAATATTCTGTTCTTGTGCTAAATTCTGGAATCTTGATTATATGCCTTGGTGTAGACTTTTTCTGATCATGAGAAACTGGAGTTCCATATGTCTCACTTATCTGCATGTCAAATTCTTTTTCCATGTTTAGGAATTATTCTGCCATTAGTTCTGTGAACAGTTTTTTTTTTTTTAATGTCATTTGTGCTATCTCCTGGTTTCTCATTGACTCCAATCAATATTATGTTATTCTTCTTTGCATCATCTGGCAGGTGTTGGACTGATTTTTCATGGTCCTTTGCTATTTTTAGGAAATCTCTTCATGATTGCTAGCCACAATTCTGTCTTCTATATCTGATATTCTTTCCTCACACTGGCTCATTCTGCTGCATATATTTTCAATGGAATTTTTAATCTCCTGAATGTTCGTTTGAATCTGTTTCATGGATTCCATTTTTTTTTTTTTTATGTTGGGCATTCATGATTTCCATCATTTTCCTAAACTCCTCTATTTTTTTTAAAATTCTGTACCTGCTCTAGTGTCACTAAGCATGTCTTTCATTATGGTCACCATCTCTGTAGTTATCTGAGAAATCATTTCTGATTTGATTTTTTCTATAGCTTTGTTCATCCGCTTTCTTACTTCTGCTGTTACCACTTCAGGGAGTCCAGGTGGGTGGCTTTTGAATTGTTCCATCTCATTGCCCTCTGGGTTTGCCTTTGATGAGCTGAAAGTCTGGGGTTGCATCTTAAGTGTCCTCTAATTTTCTTTCTTTCTTTCTTTCTTTCTTTCTTTCTTTCTTTCTTTCTTTCTTTCTTTCTTTCTTTCTTTCTTTCTTTCGTTTAATTCCTGGGTTGATGCTTGTAAAGTGCTTATGGTGAGTAGATTTACTGCTAGTATTTAGAACCCTGAGGAGATGACTACTTCTCAGAGGTGTCTTTCAGGTACAGCTTTTGGGTTTTGAGTCTGTTGCAAGGCCCTGCTTCTTCAATTTATTCTGAATGAGGCGTTGCTGCCTACTTGGCCCAGCCCCTGGTTCTTTGGCACTGGCCTATAGTATTGTTTATGACTCTTAATCTCAGTCTTGGTATACCAGGAAGAAGAACTGATCAGAACAATTATGTCACCTTGGCTAATGTAGTACAGTCAGCAATAACAATATCATTAAACACAGCCTAGAAAATGACAAACTGTGGTAACTATTACTGTGCCACCTTTAAGCATATGAACTACATTTGTGGCTATGTAACAAAATCTAAAATGAACTATAAAAATGTTCCACTGAAGTTCAGGTTGGTTTGTGGCTGTGAGGCTGGAAGCCAATTTGATCAGCCTGTTACACTCCATGTGCCTCCTGCTGGCTTGAACTCAGCAGCCTCATCCTGACACTGGGAGCCACTAGATCGTGCTGGTCTGCAGCTGTTCTGAGGTTTGAGTTCAGTTGGCCCCTCTCCAAGTTGGCTACTGGCCAATTGCCCTTTCCTGGGGGATGACTGAACCCAAATAACTCACCAGCCTCTGTGGTCTGCTGTGTCCATTGCTCCATTCCACTGGTGCATTTCTCTGTGGAGGTCTTTGAGGTCACCAGTGATCACCATGGGTCTGCAGGTTCAATCCACCCCTCCCAGGCAGTGAGTCCAGGCTCAGTGAGAAAGCACCACCTACCACCTCCTTCTTCTTCATTGAAGTGTCTCTCTTTGCTTTTCCTGTGGGCTTCAATTCTCACTTCAGTCTTCCTGGGTCCTGGGGACCTACTTGCCTCCTTCTGTTCCTCATGTTGCTATATTCCAGCATCTGGCCACCAAATCTCAGAGTGACTCTTTCTCTGCTGCTCACCACTCTGCCCTCTTCCCAGAAGTCTCCTCCAGAAACACAGTATTAAAGTGCTATCAGAGTCCTCTTTGTGTTGCAGTCTGAATTCACTAGGTGAATTCTTCCCTCACATTCACAGTCAGGGAAGCACTGACCTACGGGTGGGTCTGGATGGATCTCAGGGCTTGGGTCTCTCCCACTCTCCTGCCCACCTTGGAGCATCACTGTGTCCACAAGTCATCTCTTTTCTTCACCCTTCCCTATCCACAGCACTAATGCCTATCATTGCAGGCCTCTGCTTTGGCTCCTTGTCCCATGACCCACCCAGCTGGCTGCCAGTGAGTGAGGAGGCTGTCCACCTGGATGGCCCCTAAACTTGTTTTCATGCTGCAAGCACTGGGATCAACCCTGTGTAGATAAGCCTTTGTCTTTGTCTTAATATCCAATCCCTTACATAATTTGAGGAGAGGAAGATGCAGTGTAATTGGCTCAGTGCCCAGTTTACAGTGATTTCCACCAGGGCCTTCTCAATTTCTGCTCTTTTCCCTACAAGCAAATCCTGCAGCTGTCCCTTGACAAGCCTTCTGCCAACTCTGCTGCCAAACATCCTCTGGCTAGGACACCACTCTCTGGTTCTCCACCAGCCTGAGGTCCCACTGTGTTCGGTGTCACTGGCAGGGTATGGAGAGGGCTCCCATGTGGTTGTGTGACAGTGAGCCACAAGCAGTGAGCAGGCTATCCCATGGGTACAAACATGTCCAGTGACTGTGGGAAGAAAGGGCCACTGCCTATTCTAGGGCCATTTTGATCTCCCCTCTCTTCAGGGTTTTTTCATTCACAGATGCTGCATATCTGCAGTAGCTCCCAAGCCACGGTCTTTGCAGCTCTTTGATCTAGGTCCCCAGTTAAGCTCCTGTGCCTGTCTTCAGCTGGCTTTCAGTCTCTTTAATGTCCTGGCCTGCGAATGTCTCACACAAAGAGTTCCCTTTCCTGGTGGGGAAAGCAGAAAGGTTAGTAGCCTTTTCTAGCAGCCTGGCTGCTGCTTAGTGCTGGGTCTCACCCTCAGGCCCTTAAATCCCCTCCCAAGATGGTTTGTATGCCCGACCCGGGTGTAAGTGGTCCCAGAGTGCTCCTGCTTCCCTGTCTAAATCCCCTTGATACTAGATTTGGATCTGGTGAGTTTCTACTCTGAAGCAGGGCTTTAGAGAGGTCATTAAATTAAAATGTGGTCATTAGTGACCACTAACCCGATATGATTGAAGGCATGGTCTTCTCTACCAGAGTATGCTTCAGCCCTTTACTCCTAAATTAAACAAATGTTTCTATGAAGAAATAAATCCAAAGTGCCAGAACAGACTTGCAATTTAGTTTCTCATGTCATCATGTAACACTTTGATTCAGAACCAAGCTGTGGAGGGAAAGCAATGCAAGGCAAAGCACACATTTTCCTGGCGCAGACTGGCAGAAGCAGAATAACCCAAGAGTTGGCTCAGAATTCTGAGTCAGTGGTTTCTTGAGTGAGCAGGAGCAGCAGTGCTGCAGGTAGGCTTGTTGTGGGATGTGGCTGTGGGAGTCTTTCCTGGCACATGAATGCAGTTTCTCTTTCTAGAGCTCCTTCAGTGATTTACAGACTGCTGGTATTCCATAGTAAATCCCTTTACTTAAACTAAAAGGAGAAGGATACTATTGTCTGCAGCTATGAACCCAGTTCATTACCCTTGTTATTTTTTAGTGTGTCAGCTAGATCTAATCTGTTACACATTTATAACTTTCCCAAATATCATTGGAAATCATATAACCAAGGGTGTCAAGACAGTGAATGTAGCACACATCTCAGGCATCAGGTTTAGTGAAATGGCAGTGTTTATTTCAGAATAAAGTACATAGTTTTTAATAGTACTTTTGAAGTTTACTCTGAAAACATCTGAAATAGGTTTGTACTTCAGAGAGGTGATAATGGGTAAAGATGTCTAGAGAAGCAGAAATTATAATACAAACTGGATATAGAATAATGAAATGTATATGCTAAACCCCTTTAAAAGGAAAGGAAGGGCCAGTGAGATGGCTCAGTGGCATAAGCGCCTGCCTGGCAAGCATGAGGTCCTGAGTTGAACTTCTGGTACCCACATACGAAAAAATGGCCAGTGATATTGCTCAGGGGCATGAATGCCTGCTGGCACGTGAGGTCCTGAGTTCAACCCTTGGTACCCACAAAAGAAAAAAAAAATTAAAAAAAAAAAAGGAATGGAAGTAAAGGAGAAGAAAAAGTCAAAACATCAAAACATACTCTCCAGGTCCCCAAATTTTCGCATAAGTTTTGACACCTTTTCTCACAAAATATATTCCCTTTTAAATAGTGTTATTTATATTGCTAATGACAAATTTCATTCCATGGCACTACCCACAGGGAAGTTTTACATAGTTGGGGTGTACACCAAGGCATCAGTATTAATTTACTACTAGGGGATAGTAAATTCCAAGTATACTGGCATCACTAGTTCATTGTAAAATTAAAGCTGTCTACATTTCTAATTTCTGAATTAACTTGAAGAGAAAACATGGAAAACAACATATGGTTAGCATTTAATTTATAAAGTTAATTGAATTTGGTTACAAATATTGATATTAAAACTAGAAAGAAACAGATAAATAGAAAACTTTGCTATAAAGGATAAGTCAAAGCATATATTTTTGAGAAATGCATAGTTAATAATCATAATATGGAAAGCATAGAGACAGCTACAATTAGCAATGTGATATGTTTAATTCTAGTACCTATTATATAGTTTTTTTGTTGGCTTACTTAGTTTTACATAGATATAAGTACCTAGGAATTCCATGAGCTCTTTTTTATTTTTTTAAACATTTAAAAGATTTTAAACAATTCATACAATTTTATAAGTATATAATATTTTCAGTTAGTATCTAGTAGTTTAAATTATTCTCCTGTTAGAGGTTACCAAAATGTTGGATTGTTTTCTGTTTTACGGTAATACAAATAATAGCATAACAAACATATTTATGTATACAGTTATTTTTCATATTCAGATCTCCTTGCTTAGGAGAGATACACAAAAACATAATCAGTGGAATCCCTTGAAGAAAATTAGCCAGCAGCTTTCTAAAATGTGTATTGTAAGTTATACTCCACGTGAAGCACCAGATCTTTTGATAAAAATATCCAGTGAATAAACCAAGCCACTGGAGGTGAAATAGCATGGTATCTTGATAATTTAATATGAAAGTTGTAGTTACTAGTGGAATTGAACATTCTTCCATAGATTTGTTAACTAATTGAAGCTTTCTTTTCACATATTATGCTGTTTGTGCATACACCCGTGGGGCTCTCGATGGACATTTTATTTTTTATAAACAAATTTTATGAAAGCGCAGTTTTAATATGTGGCCCAAGATAATGTTACAGGTAGTTGAGAGAGATGCAGATTCCAGAGCCCAGGTCAAATCCAGTGCCATGTGCAGAGGTCAGAGCATTAGTAGAGACCAAGAAATGAAAAGGGATGAAAGCCTTATGTGAAAACCCAGCTTATTAGTATTCTTGTGGCCTCAAAAAAGAGTTAGTTGAACTAATCCATATTTTTGGGTGCCTCATCTTGAGGTGTCAATGCACTCTAATGAGGATAGTATGGAATTTCAACACAAGGTCCCAGGTATATCTTATAGTCATATGTCTCTATATGGTTGATAGTACAAATGGCCAGATTCTTTCTGCCTCTCTAAAAACACTCTTTTGTAGTGTGCTTTTGCAGTTCCTGACATTAGAAGTGGAGGTTATTTTTCTAACACTTGAATTTGTGCTTGGTCATGTGACTTGCTCTAGCCAGTGGACCATTAGCAAATATGATACAAGCAAAGTTTTGAAAAATCACTGTGCATTGCAGCTTGCTCTCTTGCTGCATTTGAAACTCTAAGACCACCACAGGAGTGATCCTGCTGCTAGGAAGAGACTCTAGATGTCCCAGTCAATAGTGACCAGCAAACTCCCTACTAAATGCTGGTCATGTGAATGAGTGAGTGAGGCCATCCCATATCAACCAGCTACCTGATTGCTCTCTAGCTGACCACAAATGTTTGTCAGTGTATGCCACATGAACTGAACTAGACACAAAAACTAGCCAACTAGGATGAACACTTCGTCTGAGCTTTCCTGGGGCTTTCAGGATTTTAGCATTGCACGTTCTTCATCTCAGGCCAGGAATCTCTTCAGTATTGGGCAAACTGAGGCAACTGGTCACCCTATACCCAAATAACCTAAAGAATAGTAATGGTTGTTGTTTAAAACCACTATGTTTTGGAATGTTTTGTTATATAGAAAAAACTAACTGATGCACAATACTCTGCTTAGTTTACTTTTCTGCAATCTGAAAATGGAGAGGATAAAAATTCAGAATTTTTCAGAATTATAGCAGAAGCTATTCAGATCATTCCTCCAAAAAGCTTACACTGTGAAATGCATCTGTGTTTGAGAAGTTATATTATTAAAGCTAAATATTTTCTCTCTTACATTTATATAGTTTCCTAATATTTTCAAAGGATCCTGACAATTCTCTGAGAGCTGTAGCAGGGTAAAAAATTTCCAAAATTAGTACTTTTTGATGTCTTCTCTTCTTTCCCTTACTCTCTTCCTCATTATGCTCACGACTCTCCTTTGGAGGTGACTTTGATATAAGAATTTTTTCTATTCTCATCCAATATTATTTCTTATTTTTGTCTTCTTTACTTTCTCCTGTTAGCTTCCCTTTTTCTCCCCATATATCATAAATTCACTGCTATTGTTCTTTCAACTTTTTTGGATGCTGGCTACTTGTAAGAGCTAGGTACCAAGTTAAGCAGTGTTTAATAGCCATTTTTCCACCTATAGACCACGACTAGAATAAAGAAAGAGTAGTGGAGATTTGAAAATTTTAAGCACATGGTAATAAACCACAGCTGTATTGAAATTCACTTCAGTTACCCTGTCTCACTTTTTGTGTAAGTCTGGATCCTCATCTGTATTATTTATTTAAGCACATGTTGATGTTGATTTAGTGTCCACTGTGTGCTAGGCAGAGTACAGGCACTGAAAAATGCCAGGAGAGGTGAGTCAGGAGGAGTCCTGCCCTTTAGAACTTTCAGCAATAGTCAAGCCAAAAGCACCATGAAGGGAAGAAATTTAACTAACAAGGGCACAAAAATCTTCCCCAAGGAAGTGATATTTGAAGAGTGAATATTGGTTAACTGAAGGGAGGAATATTGGTTAATAGAAAGGAGTGTGTGGCAAATGATATTTTCCAGAAGTGCCTGTGACAATATAGAAATATGGTCTACATGCTCTTCAAGGGCTGTTTGGGCCACTCTTTTCACCTGAAATAGAAGTGAGTCTTTGTGACTATGGCAGATAATAGAATACGGTGAAGGGGAACTATATAATCTCCGAGGCTGCTTTATAAAAGGGCTTTTGCTTGCTCCCTGTGTTCCAATATGTGACTTTGAGGCATAACCTACATTATAAAAATTCTAGCTGCCTTGAAGTTGCCTGCAGGAGATTTCCATGGTGATAACACATAGAGAAAGAAAAAGATGCCCAAGGAACTGTTGTTTTAGGCCTAGCATTTTCAATCTTTCCATGCCACATACCAAACATGAATGAGCAACTACAGATATAATAACACCAGCTAACTTTTAAATATGTCTATAAGTACCACAAAACTTTGATTTAATGAATTTTATTTCTATGTTTTGAAGTTACATTAATTGCATTATACCATTAATACAGCTATGAAAATGTTACTGGTTCAAATATGCAAGGTCTAAAAGAATCAGCATGGAACTTGTAAAATTTAGTTCATGGGCCTCGTGAAAAACAATTCTAAAAAAGTTAGGTGTAATTTTAAAGTATATTGTTAATCTCCATAGAACCTTTAAAAGTCTTTTGTCTAAATAGATTTTCAAGTCACATTGTTTTAAAAATATTTAGTTGACACCATAACTCTCAGTCTAAAACAGAATATTTTTCTGCATTTGTCTCCAAAGATAAACCGCTGACCCACATAGGCTGTAGACTCCCCACTCTGAGTTACTCGCTGTTGATGCCCACGGGTCACAGTGAGCCTTCACACTGTTCACCACAGCACACGATTGTCGAGCTGACACCTGGCTGGTTGAAGGGAAGTACTTCTCACTGGAGCGTAGAGATCACTATCCGTCCATGACCACATCCAAGACGTTCTTCCCGGCGGGAATAACCAGACTTTGGAAGCGCTGATCCCCTTGCTTACAGTTAAGACAGCGCTGGGTATCTTCCCAGTTAGCATCAGGATCTCTGCTTCGTCAGGTTCAGGGAGCCATGAGGAGTGACTGTTACTTTCAAGGAGAATTGCTGAGTAGTGGGAGCACATTGAATGGGGGGGGGTATCTTAAGTAGAAAACCGAATAGCAAATAATATTTGGCTTTAAGAAATTAAAATCTAGAGGTAGAGAAAGGGAGTTGACAAAGAAGCCCAGCGTAAGTGAAGTGACCGAAGTGATGCGGTCTCAAGGTGCAGCCTCATCGGAGATCCTGACAGCTCCCTGGAGGTCGTGCCGCTCCTGGGACACTGGAGTGAGCTAAGCCGCCCACCTACAATGAACCGGCAGCCTCTTTCCAGCCTTGGCAATGAGACTTCTCTCTGCGATGCCTTGTAGCATCCTTTCTACACATCCACGTACTTTCTTCCATTCCCCAACTCTTCTGGAAGGGTGCAGTACAATCTCTAGTTGGTAGTGGTTGGAACAGATCCAACAGAGGCCTCTCTACTGAAATAGGAAAGAGAGAAGTTAGAACCATCAGATATCGCTTATTAACTGATTTTTTTTTAATAAAAACCAGATACTTAGAAAACGTAAAAAGAAATGTGCTTAATTCTTTCTGTGGTTATCTGTGAACAGCATGAGTGAGAGTTTTATGCTGTATTTAAAAAGTCATAAGACATATAACAAAAGATTACACTGCTCAGAGACAGGAGGGGCAAGTTGAGGCTGAATTTTGCTCTGTGGCCACCACATTTTAAAAGACTCTGATTTACTTAGTGAGGATTAAATTAAATTACCGTGTGCTCATTTTGGCAGCAAATGAACTAAAAGAAATGAGAATACTACTGTCTTCTACATTTGAGAACCTACTATAATGAACAGTTTATATGCCTTGGGTAATCAAATCCCTAATACTATAATCCCATATAAAGCGAATATTATTATCCCCATTTTACAGGAATATAAAGACTCAGAATATAAATATATTCTGAATATATTTATTCAGGAATATAAGACTCAGAGACATTATAAAATATGCACAGGATCATTCTGTAAACTCTCTGTCTTCAGTGCCTCTGTTTGTTCTCTCATGGTACATGGAAAATGTATATTTCAGTATGTGGATAGGAAGTTTTGCAAAACTTTGAGTGGAAGAGAGACATTTGAACTGTGAGTTTTAAGACACTCCCGGTGGTGATATAAAGGAGGGATTATGGAAGACAGAGATTGGAGTAAAGAGATATTGGAGGTGTAATAAGATAAGGAGGATCTACAAAATGCCAGTGTGGATAGCATTACCACCAGGAGGAAACATACAGAAGTTATTGTGGAGGTAGAATTGACGGAGACCTGGAAAGTAAGTGGATATGTGGAGTTAGGGAGAGAGCTGAGTCCAAGATGACAGCAGTTTCTAAATGATAGAACTGGGAGTGTGGTGCTGCAGGATTAAGGTGGTGGCAGGTCATCCATATGGAGATGATCAAGTGGCATTCAAAATGAGGCATGGGCATATAACCCCAAGACACCCTGTTTCCCATTGTTCACCCGACTTGTTTGGCTTTGCTGTTTGCCATTCCATGAGTCTATTCTAGTACTCAGTGCTTAAAGGATATTTTGTGGGACAAGAAGCCGTCATTATAACTTCAACTTATACTTCAATAGCATAGAGTTCTGTGGTTCTGATTGTTGTAACAGTTTTATGGTACAATGGAATAAATAAAATTGTAGGTATGCATGAGAACTTCTGTTCTTACATTTTATTAATCACTGAGTACCTACAGAAAAGGAAAGGCAGTATTTTCCAACTTATATTGGGCAAATTTAGCAAATTAATATACAGGACACCAGTTAAATTTGAATTTCATATAAATAAATAAATAAATAAATAAATAAATAAATAAATAATCTGTTTAAATAGGTCCCAAAGAATATTTGGGATTTACTTATACTAAACATGTGGGGTTTTTTTTTTTTTACTTGATATTCAAATTTCATTGGGCATCTTGTATTGTACCTAGCAATACTACCTATTACCTGAGGTGTCTTATAGAACATTTCTGTGTGAGATGTTAATGAGTACTGAATGCTGAAAATTATATGACAGAGAGGGACAGGGATAGGGAAAGGGAGAGGAATAAAAGAAAGTCACACTTTCTTTTCTTTGGAATGTCTCGGGACTTTTGATCGGCTTCCACACACTAAAAGTTTCCTAAAGGAACAGTTTCCACATTTTGTTTGACCAGATGTTTCCTTGCTGCTTTGTGGATGTTGTGCAGTAGATGGTCACTAATCTTTTTGCATGAGATACAGATTCAGGAATCTAGATTCTGGTCCCTGGCCCATCAAACACTGGGAGTTTGAAATTGAGCAAGTTTCCAAACTTCCCTGGGCTCCACTTCATCCTCTAGGGCTCATATAACCCAAATTCATTGAGTTCTGAGGCTTAAGAGACAATCCCTGGGAGAGCAATTTGAACATAATAAAACACAATCCAAATCTCAGTTTTCCTTTATGTAGGGTACACGTTTGTCTTTATTCATCCTCTCAAACCTTCATTGACCTTTGCATTCAGCTTCAGCTGGTACAACAAGCCTGCTGCTAGTGTTCACTGCCTCGTGGGCTGCAGTTAGTGTGGCATGCGCGATGTGTAGGAGCGCAATTCACCAGGACTGTTAAGTCCTCATTTGTGGTGTTCCCTGGTGTTGTGCAGTCCATATCCTGATTGATACTAAAAGCATTATAAGAAGAGGACAGAAACAAAATGGAAGATTAGACCAGGGAGGCAATGCTCAACAGGAACTGGAGCTACACATTTGGCAGCACAGCACATATTTCCTGGAGGTGTCCTGACCATAACATTTGGGTTCTCAGACTGACGGATTCCCTGCATTTTACTACACCACAAAGTCCTGAACTGGTGGCTCTTGGCTGTGTGGCCACAGGAGAGCTTCCATCTCACAAATGTGACTGAGAGCAGCAATCTGGTGCAGATTTCACACCATTCTGACCCTGAACACATAGTTGTATCCTATGAAGATTGGTAAGAGCATGAAGGAAACAGTAAATCTGATTCTATGAAAGTCAATTTAGCTAATTTACTTGTTTCCATTAATTGTTTAGTTTCAGTTCACTGCTTTTCACTGTCACATCAACTTAGTTGTTTCTGTGCAAATCTCATTATAGCATTTTGAAGATGTTCAGCTGGTCCTGCTCCAGCTTCTTGTTGCAGTTGGAAATGAGAAAGGAGACAGAGCAGAGAGGAGAGACAGGGCGCTTACTTGAATTGGAAAATCCTTATGAACTCCTTTTCACTAATATTTTATTATTTGTAGAGATTCTTCCAGTCTAATATTGGCAAATCAATAATTTTTAATGGCTTTTGGGAAATTGACCTGGAACCAATCAGTGTTCATAAATATCAGCAGGGTTGATGTTTTCTATCACTCCTTTTCCTTCATCCTTCCCTTCCTCTCTTCTTCCCTCCCTCCCTCCCTCCCTCCCTTCCTTTTCTTCCTTTCTCTCTCTTTCTCTCTTTCTTTCTTTCTTTCTTTCTTTCTTTCTTTCTTTCTTTCTTTCTTTCTTTCTTTCTTTCTTTCTTTGGTACTAGGGATTAAATCTGGGACTTTTGTACTAAACTACATCTCCAACCCCTTTTTATGTTTTATTTTGAGATAGTGTATCACTGAATTGCTGAGTTGTCCAGGCTAGACTAGGACTTTGATCCTCCTGCCTTAGCTTCCCAGAGTACTGTGCCCAGCTGGTATTTTCTTTTGTTGGAAAGCCCTGGCACCTTCTCTTTGGGTTTGTTGACATTTAAATAAAGCATCAACAGAGGAAGCTTCTTGGCCCTCAGATAGAGTGAGTCATGGCAATTCATATATATGTACATTCTGAACCTTTTATTTCACTAACCCATATGAAATCAGAAAAATGATAAAAAAAAAATCAATTCCTAAGTACTTTTTTTTTTTTAACGTGGGTACTGGGAGTCGAACTCAGGACCTCGCGCTTGCCAGGCAGGCACTTATGCTGCTGAACTATCTCACCGGGCCCCTAAGTACACTTTTAAAGAGAACCATGACTGACTTCTTTAGATGGTTATGGTTTAAAAAAATTTTTTTTTCAAACTTCTCACATCACTTTGCTTTCCCATCATTTAGTTTTGAGTCTCTCGCTCCACTGTGAAATGGTTCCCAGTGGTGATAGTCAGAGGGGCTTTCGTCCGCTGAATGCTATTAGTGATCTCCAGAGAAGGGCATGCTTTAACTCGCCACCTAAATGCTTAAGTGTAGCTGTGTAGAACAAATGAAAAGAGCATATGCCACAAGCTTGTATTCATGTGACCTTTAACATCACAGTGATACATGGCTGTCACAATTTAAGTGAATTGTAACCAAGAGAAAAGAATTTATCTTCTCTCTTCAAAGTATCTTACTCTTAAAGGCATTATCTCACCCAATTTGTTAACGATAAGAGCTCACAACAGTAAGAACTTGCAAAAGGAAGACAGAATGAAAGTCTTAATGTATTTTGCCAGAGGGAAATTTACCATCTGCCTGTCTTCATGAATCACATATGCTGAGAATAATATTTTAGAAGATACTGACAACAAGATGCAGTAATTTGTAAATGAAAATTACTGATGCTTCCCTTTTTAAAGCAGTCTGTGGAATAAATCAGTATAGCAATCTATAGGATTACAAGTCAAAGACTTGAAATAGGAGAATAATAAACTGTATTATTGACTTTTTGTAATTGTAATAAAAATACCAAATCTTTAAAATGTAATTACTTTGATTCAAACTTCACTGTTCCCATATTCACCCTTTCATTGTACCCCCAAGACAGGTAGGATAGGAAAATATATTATTAAGCCAAGACTACAATGGAGTCTTATTTGCAAACATTGTCAGACATGCAATTAAAGACCACAGAAATAAGTCATTGACTGCTCTGATTTCTCGGAAGGCATTTTCCATAGCACAAATCATGTTGGTGCCATCAGTAAAATACTACTGATGTGTGCTAAAATGAAAAAGATTGAGTTTAACTCCTAAAAGAAGCAAACCAAAACTTAAAAGTGTAGAAATTCAGTTATAAATTTGGGACTAAAAAAGAAGTTCCCAGCAATGGTCTTATAATCTCCTTCCTGTTTCATATGTATATCATAAACTCAGAATGAAAACTATTCACAAATCGATGAAAATTTTAAACAAGGGGTATCCTCTTAAAAGCTAGTTTTGGAAGCATGATGGTACAGACTTGTAATCCCAGCTACTATGGAGACCAAGGCAAGAGGTTTGCAAGTTCAAATCCAGGCTGGGGCAATTAAGAACATCTCATTTCAAAAAGAAAGAAGGAAAGAAAGAAAAAAGAAAGAAAGAAAGAAAGAAAGAAAGAAAGAAAGAAAGAAAGAAAGAAAGAAAGAAAGAAAGAAAGAAAGAGGTGTTTGTGTGTGTGTGTGTGTTTGTGTGTTTTCCCAGTACTGGAGATTGAACCCGGACCTTCACATTGAGACATATTCCAGCCCTTTTAATTTTTATTATTTTGGGACAGGGTCTCACTTGTTGCTAAACTTCCCAGGCTGGGCTTGAACTTGTCATCCTCCTACCTCAGCCTCCCAGAGTGCTGGCATTATAAGCATGTGGAAAATATTGATTTTGGAAAGGATATAAAAAAAAAGGAAAACTATGACACTCTTTATATCATAAATCAGGTAACTTAAACTTGATTGCAGATAGTATAAGAAACCAAATTAAAATGGTTTTCTATTCTCTGATTATATCAGTGGTGATATTGACACTGCTACACTTTCTTATTAGATTTTAAAAATCTTGTGTTAGTCAGCTTTCTGTTACTGTAACAAATACCTGAAATAATCAATTTATAAAGAGAAAAGTTTATTAATTTATTTTTTGTGGCATTGGGGATTAGACCCAGGGCCTTGTGCATGCTATACAAGCTCTCTACCAATGAGTTTTACACCCCCAGCCTAAGGTTGTTTTTGGCTCACAATTTCAGAGGTTTCAGTTCCTAATCAATTGATACTTTGTTTAGGGTCTGTGAGGAGGCAGCACAGCACATAGTGGAGCAAGCTGCTTACCTCATGCAAAAAGAAAAAGAGAGAGGAAGAGGAAGTGGCTGGGTTTCATTATCTTCTTCGTGAAAATACCCACAATGATTGTAAGACCTCCCACCAGACTCCACCTATTTTCAAGTTTCCCCATCTCCAACACCACCAAGCTGAGGACCAAGCCTTGAACACATGGGCCCTTGGGAGACGTTCCAGAGCCAAAGCATAGCAATCTTAAAGAAAATCTTCCAGTGATAGACACATGACATGGAAGGTGAGTCTGGAGGACCATGAAAGTCTCACTTTTCATAATGAAAAGTACATATTTTTTTCTCTGAAAGCTAAGTAAAAGGAAAGCTTCTGCAAAGGAAAATATAAATTCTGGCAATATTTATGCATCTTTCTTCCATAATACATAAGTCTGAGTTTTTAAAAGTCACAGTGTATTAGATATACTTATCTCTTGGATCTGGCAAAGACAAGTTTCACAGCTTCGTAATTATCACTTTAATGTGTGCTAGACTATATGGTGTACACATGGTCATATACTACATATACTATAATTATTTTTCTGTTTAAAGGTCCTATTTTAAGACAATTAAGAGGTAGTGGGAGGCTATTTTCTATTTCTTAGACCCATGAGGTATAATCTCATCTAAGCTTCAATTTTTTTCACAATTTTTAAAGAGGAAAGCTATTAATAACTTTGGATGTAGAACTGAATTAGTATGAATTCCAAGCTTAAGTGTCTATGGAAGATTTTTTTTTCAAATTTAAGAAGTACTAGATGAATGTTTGGCAAGCTTCCAGGAAAAACAGTTTTGGGAAAGCATTTCTGACAGAGAAGAATACAACTCTCAAGTTATTGTCTGAGATGATAATTTTTTTTTTTTTTTTGTGGGTACCGGGGGTCGAACTCAGGACCTCGCATGCCAGCAGGCGCCCGTGCGACTGAGCAATATCGCCGGCCTGTTTTTTGTATGTGGGTTCTGGGAGTCAAACTTGGGCCCTCGTGCTTGCCAGGCAGGCGCTTACGCCGCTGAGCCATCTCACCACCCCCCTGAGATGATAATTTTTAAAAAAACTATAAAAAAGGGGTCATCCAAATTGCAAAAGAGGAAGTTAAATTGTCACTGTTTGCAGAGGACATGATCTATATATAGAAATCTTAAGGTTGCTACCAAGAAACTATTAGAACTAAAAAATTCAGCAAAGTTTCAGGATATAAAATCAACATACAAAAATTAGCAGCATTGCTAAACACCAACTACGTATTCTATCTAACCAGTTATCTAAAATAGAAATCGAAAGTGGTCCCATTTACAATAGCTACAAAAAATAAAAATGCCTAGGAATAAAAGTAATCAAAAAGTGAAAGATTTCCATTACATACTGTAAACATATACTAATAAAAAATAAAAATTAAAAATAAGACAGTCATAAAAAAAAAGAAATGTGAAAAAATTAGGCAGTATCTAAGTCCAAGATTTTAAGTTGTTCAGTGACCATCAGGCATACGTCCTGATACTGTTTGGAATTATTTTAAAAGTCAATACAGGGTCCAGTGAGATAGCTCAGCGGCATAAGCACCTGCCTGGCAAGTGCGAGACCCTGAGTTCGACTCCCGGCACCCACATATGAAAAAAGGGCCGGTGATATCGCTCAGCAGCATGGGTGCCTGCTGGCACATGAGGTCCTGAGTTCAACCCCCAGTACCCACAAAAAAAAAAAGAAAAATAGGGCCGGTGAGATAGCTCAGCAGCATAAGCACCTGCCTAGCAAGCATGAGGTCCTGAGTTCAACTCCTGGTACCCACATACAAAAAAAGGGCTAGTGATATCACTCAGCGGCATGGGTACCTGCTCGCGCACCAGGTCCTGAGTTCGACCCCTGCTACCCACCAAAAAAAAAAAAGTCAACACAAGTATGTGTGTTATTTTATGATCACTTGTTATTAGGACAGAAAAAGTTATTTGGACCTATATACTTAGTAAATGGAAATTTCAGGTTAAAAAATGAAAGGTCTCCATAATGAAAATTATAGAATATTAATTGAAAGATATTTAAAAGGACACAAAAAAGTGGAAAGACATCCTGTGTTCATGTATTGGAAGAATCAGTATTGTTAAAATACCTGTGCTACCTAAAGTGATCTATAGATTCAGTGAAATCCTCATCAAAATATCAATGACATTCTTCACAGAACTAGAAAAAAATGACCCTAAAATTTGTATGGGGCCACGAACAAAGCAAAACAAAACAAAACAAAATCAAACAAACTCCTGAAGAGCCAAAGACATCTTGAACATAAAGAATGAAGCAGACTGCATTACACTACCTGATTTCAAAACATACTACAAAGTGATAGTAATCAGAACACTATGGTATTGCCATAGATCTATAGGATAGAGTAGAGAGTCTAAAAGCAAACCCACACATGACTTTTGACAAACGTGCTAAAAACCCTCATTGGAGAAAGGACAGTCTATTCAATAAATAGTGCTGGAAAAATGGATATCCATAAGCAGAATTAGACTCCTATCTCTCAATGGTTGCAAAAATCAACTCCAAAGTAATCAAAGACATAAATGTAAGATCTGAAGCTCTGAAAATATTAGAAGAAAACAAAGGGAACACTTCAGAGTGTTGGAATGGGCAAAGATTTTTTGGATAAGATGATAAAAACACTACAGAATGGAAGAAACTATTTATAAACCATACATCTGAGAAGGGGTTAATACCCAATATATATAGGGAGCTTTAAAAGCTCAATAGCAACAAACAAACAATAGCAAAACAAATTACTTGGGAACTGAGACAGGATTGCTTAGCCCAGGAATTTGAGGCTAGCCTAGGCAACATAGTCAGACCCTGGCTTAAAATCAAAAACAAAATGACAAATAGACCTTGTTACAGTTTATGTCTAGATGCCCCCCAAGAGCCTCATGCAGTTATAGGTGGGGCTTTCAGAAGGTGATCAGATTATGGGGCATGTAGTTGACTTGCTGATGGGGGATAGGGCCTTGCTGGAAAAGGCGGGTCATTGGGGGTGTGGCCTGGAAAGAGCTATCTCCCTTCCCAGCTCTTCCCTTCACTCTCTCTGCCTCCTGTTCCAGTGATCTTAATAATAATTCAATGTTTTATTCAATCATATATTTTAGTTTTAGCACATGATATTTGTTAATAAAATTCTACTTCCATTCATTTTGCATGTAATTTCCTAAAACCCTCAGTTTCTCCAAATGTGATCTTATTTGGAAATAGGGTAGCTGTAGCTTAATTGGCTAACCTAAGATCATACTTAAGTAGTTTGGGTTACTAATCCAATATGACTGCTATCCTTATAAGAAAACAATCATATGAAGACGCAAACAGAATGCCATGAGAAGATGCTACACTGGAAAAAGACACTGGAGTGACACATCCATATGCCAAGGAGTATCTGGGCTACACATAGAAAGGAGGCAGCAAACAAAGAATCCCCACATTTCAGAGAGAACGGCCCTGTGGCTGCCTTGATTTTGGACTCTGGACTCCAGAAAAAAGAGACAACACATTTCTGACGTTAAGACACCCGCTTAACGTACTTTGTTATGGAAACCCTAGGAAACTAACACAATGACCTTGATTAATTTAGTCTCTTCACAATGCCTCAGGCTTTTTCTTCATGTTTAAAATAGGAATAACAATTTTTGCCTTCCTAATAGGGTTGAAAAATTATTAAGTGGCTAGTATAAGCAATGGATATGCTAGCTATTTTTCTAAAACTGAGTGTTTAGTGATTGTCAGCTCACACACACAAAAAAAAAAGGATATGAAAATCAAAATATACTTCTGAGGACAAACCCAGTACAAACCCAGCCCTTAAATGCTGTGAAAACAATATTGGTAACAATAATTGAGCAAAACCCTGTGAACATGTGAATCAAGATATTAAGTCAGTGGTGACTTTTTTCTTTCTCTGCCCGGCTTGCATTCTCAAATCAGGGTGGATAAAGCAGACAACTCAGTTTGGAGAAATGGCAGGAAAAAGGAAAGCCTTCCATCTCTAGGTCTTTTTGTGCCCAGTCTCTCTGATCATACAGATGAACCAGACATCAGCCACTGGGAGGATTCATGGAATACTGCTTCAGTTCTGGAAGCATCAGGGAACCATGGTAGCCAGAATTGGTCCCATTCATAGTTAAACCAGATCAGACAGTCACCACAAAGTCTGTGACACCAGATCACAGCTGCGATCAGAACAGTGTTTATTCATGCACTGGTGCCCCTTCAACTCGGAACTGGCTATGTAGGCAGGCTTGCCTAGTTATTTCCTTGGAATAATGTGACCCTGAATTTTAGGCAATTTGAACTTCTGGACTGCTCTTGTCAGTTAATGTTTAGCAAAATCCATCAGTTTATTGTAAGCTTTGATTAGATATTTGCAGGGTATTAATCACTTTATCAAATGAGTGTTTAGAAATACCTCGTGGGAGTCATTTAGCAGATACTTTTCTATTTTGAAACAGAAACCAATTATGCAGCTCAGGGATGTGAATACCTGTATGTATGCAGTTCTTTTCTTTAAATATCAACAGATATGCAGATTGCACTCAAAACTAGAAAGATTGACATAGGACTTTTTCCTCAGGGAAAATGAAATGCAAATAAATGATCCATTAACACGTAGATTGATGCTTCTGATTCATGCAGTGTTTCCACCTGCTTGGATGTTGTGTTCTCTTTGAGATGAAACATGCAGATATTTGTTTTTTTCCTCTCCCCCCAGCTTATTTGGATGTTTGGACATAACATAGATCTAGGTTTAAAGGGAAATGTTTGACTTGGAACTGAATACTTAAGGAGCAAATTAGCCAGATTATATGTTGCTAAAATAAGATAAATTAAGAGTGGCTTGGATTTCCACCCAAGTGGCAGAGTTAGAGGAAGAATAAATAAGTGACCACGCTATTCTAATTTCAAGAAGCAGGAACCATTAATGATTGGATGGAGATGATCTAATTAGGAAGGAGGTCTCTGTACTTCCCTCCTAATGCTACCAGATTCCTTTTATTTTCCAGCCTCACTGGGATGAAAGACATTTAGCACAAATTTAGGAGTTCTAATTTTAGCCATGTGATTGGTATTAGAATCCTGATGATTTAGAGTGTATTCTCACAGGGTTGACAAGTTGAAAGAATCAGCAAAATAAATCACTAGCAACTGCAAACATCTGTGTGTGAGGGCCTGGAACCTCACCAAGAGCATTTCTCACAGAAGGCCCAATTTGTGGAACTACACATTGCTGCATTTGACTAACATATAAGGTAGTAGGCCAGTTACATTTCGCAGTAATACTGAAGGACTGAATCTTTCCTTTGATATGCTCTGCATCAAAGCACATTCTCTAAGATGTACTGAGATGCAAGTAAGAGGACAAGACAGCCTTGGTAGAGCTGTTGCATCTGGCTGCCACACAATAAGCCCAAATGTTTAAAGTATTTAAAAAGAAACAGGAAGGATCACTATGTAGCTAGATACACCTCTTGAATTTTCACTCATCTTTACATTACCTCGATTAGCTGTTGTACTAGCAAAGCAAGACAATGGCACCTTCGTTAAGTGGAATTATGATACATGTCCACATGCATATTTCTAACAGCACAGTGTGGGTCTTCTTCAAACCCATAACCCAAAACAATTCTTATTGACATTATAGTCTTTGCCTAAGGGGATACCTGATCATCTATATATAAGGTAGGAAGCACTGAAGCTTTGATGTTTAAATTTTTTATTATTTGAATAAACAATGTGAATCTTGAACCATATGAAATTGCTAATATTAACTATTTGACTTAATAGATGGTGATATAGATGGTTTGACCTAATACTGTTTCAAGGATGGGAATGGAAAGAACGGAGTTTATTTACTGATGCCTTTTAAGAACATGAATGCAAAATGGATGAAATGTTCAGTTTGGTTCAGAACCATATGTTTATTCCAAACACGAAGTTATTAATCTTCCTACTTCAATCATGAAGTACTTAATGAACTTTTTTCTGCTTTAGATGTATTTCTAATTCTTCCCTAGATATATAAGCCAAAATCCTAATTTCTACTACTTGCTTTTTCAATCTTAAGTCATCTTTCTCTCTTGTTTTAGAAGTTCTAAACATGCTAAATGCAGGTCTGCGAAGAAATGTTTTACTTACACCTGCATATTTAACTATTTAAATCAATCATTGATTAAAAGCAAAGAAAAGAATATAATTTTTCTCTTTTTTTCCTTTCTATAGCCCTTCTACCACTACAGAATATAGAAATTTGTATCTTTCTCAACTCTCTGAAGTTAGCAAATGCCCAATGGTTTAACTATGCAAAAGGAGGCAATCTTCTCTTCTCTTAGTGTTATTTTGCCAAGTGAACTGCAGAGCTCTTCCAGGAGGAGACTTGCTTTGGGGTTCTTCAACACTCACATTAATAATGAAATATGGCATCAGCTATTCAAAGGACTCCTGTTAAGGACATAGTTCTGAATTAAAAATTAAATTCCATCTAATCTTTTTGTTAAGTCCATACTCCCTAGAGACTGCCTCTGATAAAAAGCATTTGATTTGATGAAGTTATATAGCATTTTCTTCCTGACAGTAAATACTAGGACTTTTTGTGGGGCATTAGTGGAAATAAGCGGGGGTGGGGGGTAAATTTCGGAAGACCTTTGGGAACTTCTTCAATTGGTTGTAGTATTTTAGCTTTTTAATTTATTTTTATTTATTTTTTGTGTGTGGGGGTACTGGGGGTCGACCTCAGGACCTCGCACGCCAGCAGGCACCCATGCCGCTGAGCGATATCACCGGACCTTTTTTCGTATGTGGGTTCCAGGAGTCGAACTTGGGCCCTCGCGTTTGCCAGGCAGGCGCCTACGCCGCTGAGCCATCTCACCGACCCTATTTTTATTTTTTAAAACTTTTTTTTCCAAGTCAACTAGAATCAGAATTTGTAATGTTGTATATTATTGTTTTGGACCAAATTAATTTCTATGTCTTTTTTTGTCAAAATGAAGAACCTATTTTGGGGAATATTAACTATGGAATTTTCAGTTGGAGAGATTTTAGAAAAACCCTCTGTAGTCTAAACTAGGTTTGATACATTTACCTTACCCATAATTTAAAAATAGGCACATATTACTCATGATTTTATAGCCTCTTCATGAGTTTTTCTTTTCAGTTTGTACTTTTTGAGAGTCTTCTACAGCATGGAATGGCTATACATATGACTAGCCACATGAAGAAGTAACACAACCATTCAAATTTAAGGATTTTAATATGCATTCTAGTCAGTTTTGTTTGCAAGTACATACTAGTGTCTATTTTAAAGAAAGAAAAAGCACAGAGGAGATAGGCATTTTTCCTAGGATATCACATAGAATGATTGGGAGTTACAGAAACAGAATTTGGAAGGCAAATGATTCTAAAATGACTGTGATGCTCTCCAATATATTCATGGAATCAGAGGACTCACAGGCTCTTAAATCTTGGGTAGTAAAACCTCAGGTTGACTCAGCATTTAAATTTCTTATCTAACATCCTGCTCTAGTGTTTGTCTTGTCTCTAGTGATTCATTTGCTTCTGGGGGAACCTATTCCATATAGTGAATTCCAAAACAAAAAATTAAAACATTGCAATCACATATACAGAAAACTGCACTAAGTGATGTGAGAAAGTTGGAGGACAGGCCCCAAACTGCAGGTGGGTTCCCCTGGATTCTTACATTTTGTGGTAAATTATATATAACATAAAATTTACCATATGAGCCAATTTTATGTGTACAGCTTAGTGGCATTAAGTATATTCACATTGTTATATAACCATCATCACTATCCATGTTTGAAAATTTTTCTCTTCCCAAATTGAAGTTCTTTACCTATTAAATAATAATTCACTATTCTTTCCTGCCCAAGTCCCCAGCAATCACTGTTCTACTTTGCATTGCTGAATTTCACTACTCTAGGGACACATTTAAATGAAATTATGCAATATTCATTTGTTTATTTATTTATTTATTTTTCTTGGTACTAGGGATTGAACCCAGGGCACTCACACTGGGCTATATCCCTAGCCCTTTTTGATTTTTTATTTTGCGACAGTCTTGCTACATTGCTAAATTACCCAGGCTGGGCTCTAATTTGTTATCCTTCTGCCTCTACCTCCCAGTGTGTTGGGATTACAGAAGTGTGTCACCATGCCTGGCTAATGCTTGTCCTTTTGTAACTGGTTTATTTCACTTAGCATAATTCTTCAAGTTTCATTCATGTTGTAATTTGTGTCAGAATTTTATTCCTTGTTTAGAGTGAATAATATTCCATTGTACGCATATACTACATCTTTTTTTTTTTTTTAATGTGGGTACCAGGGGTCGAATTCAGGACCTCGTGCTTGCCAGGCAGGCACTTATGCCGCTGAGCCATGTCACCGGCCCACATACACTACATCTTGCTTATCTATTACCTGGTCAATGGACACTTGGGTTTGGGTTCTACCTTGTAGTTATTGTAAGTAATGCCTCAATGAACATAGGTGTACAAATCTCTTTGAGAGCCTGTTTTCAAATTTTTGAGGGGTATATGTACAGTAGTGAAATTGGTGGGTCTTATGATAATTCTGTGTTGATTTCTGAGGAGGTGTCATACTGTTTTTCACAGTGGCCATGTCATTTTACATCCCACCAGCAAAGCGTGGCATCCCAATGGGTGCACAGTGTTACATCATTGTACCTGGGATTCCTTTTGTTTTGCTGGGTACATCTGCATGATGTTTTATAAAAATTTGATTTAGTTGACAACAGTGAAGACAAGGAGCTTATAGGTAAAGTTTCAAATTTCTAATTTTTCATGAAAAATCAGATGATGGGGCTTTAATTTGTGCATAGTATCTGTGAGTAGAGATGAATGGCTGCTGCCTGCTCTGGGTATGGTAGAAAGTGCACTCGTTTTCCAATGGTTGTGTCACTCTTGATTCTAACTATCTCACACTCCACATGCTGAACTTAATTCCATAAGCTCGTAGGCATTTGAATTCACAATCCGTTTTTGAGCTGAAAAGTATTAAAAATAAGATGTTATGGTGAAACACAAAATATAGAAGATTGAGTAGGAGGCCCTTTTTTTTTTTCAGGATTACTTTCCTCAGCAGTGAAGAATAGAATCTTTTTGAAGGAATAGTTGGACGGTCACAACAATATGAAGAGATGTATGTGGTATGTTCAGCATTCAATCAAAAAAAGATATTTATTGAGCACCAACAATGTACCAAGAATTGTTCTAAGCACTGGAAAGACATCAGCGAACATAATAAATATAAACACCTGCACTGACTTTGTAACATTTGTATTCTAGTCTAAGCAGAGGTGAAGAAAATAAACCAAATCATACCTAAATAAGCAAATTGTGTTGTAGAAGTTAAAAAAGCAGGATACAAAATTTTTAATTACATTTAATTATACCACATGAGAATCATACCTATTTTAAAAAAGGAAATGGACAAAAATCTTAATGATTGTGTGGTTTTAAGATATTTTTTCTGTATCACAAAATTTTAAGGACATTAATTTGGCGATTTAAAAATAAATCTAATATTTTAAAAAGAATATGGAAGAGTGGTCCATCCCATTGTTGGGCACCAATTTTTTTTAATGAGAGACTGAAAATAAATAAGCTGTGTTTGGCCATCTGGTGCCCCAAATTCAAAGGCTGGGATTGTGCTTCTGGACTCAAATTCATGAACACATTTTTTGATACTAAAAACAAAGCAAAGGTTGATAATCAAATGATCTTCAAGAAGACCTTATCTTCCACAGACAGGAACTCTTAGGATTTAAAGCAGGTATATTATTTTTCCAGGGGCAAGGTACATAATCTGAAATCCACATATACTTGTACATTTTTAATACTGATAAAAATGCTCATTTAGTAGACATACTCTAGGCATGTATATTTTCCTTACCTTTCGATTAACCTTTATAATATCCCCAATTTTAAATCCTTCTAAAAATATTTTATTGATGTATATGTGCATAGTATCTATAATATATATTATAGATACGACTTGATGAATTTATACAGACTGAACACACATGTGACATCCACACTAGATAAAGAAACAGAACATGGAGTCCCTGAGAAAGCCCCCTTCCAATCACTGAGCCTCCAAAGCTGACCACTTTCTGGACTTTTGGCAGCATGCCTTAGTTTTGCTTGTTTTGTGCTTTATATGAATGGAAGCATAGAATATCTCCATTTGATGATGTGATTTAAGTAGAACTATACTTGGAAAGCTCAGAATTACAAAATGATTTATATTCAGCTTCAAAGACATTTACTACTTGGTGGAAGGATGGTCTCCCACTTGTCTGGTGGTAAGAATAATAGAGGAATCATTAAAATATGGATTCCAAGTTTCCTTCCCTGAAAACTGTAATCCAGGCTCTAGAGTAGGGCTTGGGCATCTGTATTCTTATCAGGGAATGTTGAGAAATTCCATGCTTGGTGGCTAGGTAGTTGTATAACAGCAGGTAGGAATTGTTGATGAACACCTCAAAGTGTTAACTCAGTGCAATCAATCTTGCTTTATAAAAATCAAGCAGAGCACTTGTTAAATAGAAGGATTCCCAGGGCTTCTCCACTGAGATTCCTACACTATAAAGCTGGAGTGGGTCCCAGGTATCTATATTTAACAA
Source organism: Erethizon dorsatum (assembly GCA_028451465.1). Taxonomy (NCBI): domain Eukaryota; kingdom Metazoa; phylum Chordata; class Mammalia; order Rodentia; family Erethizontidae; genus Erethizon; species Erethizon dorsatum. The sequence continues at coordinate 84,328,078 of CM051835.1, forward strand.
ACACCCTAGGTTTGGGAAACATTTCACATTTCCCAAGATCCATCTATGTTGAAACTATATGACTGACCCCTTGCTTTCTCTGGTCACCAGAGCATTGGCTGAAATTTTGGGTGCTTTCAACATTCCATGGGTCCAGTGGTCCTTAGTTAACAGTGCTTTTTGTGTATAGTGTTTCTGCTTAGTAGAATTTAAGTACCAAAGCAGGCTAATGCTCAATTTTGGTGCTCCCACTTACACCCTAATATTTAGCTTTTAAGTGAGAACCTTGAATTAGATCCTTGGCTGAACTGCTGACAGATCATTGGGGCAGTAGTATTGCATTTACTTTAATTTCTGGGCTGACAATTGAGACTGATGTAGGGAAGCCTGGCCTCATGAATGGAAGGGTACAGCAGCAGCCTGGTTTTACCCACATTTTTCTGTCTGAAAATGAGAAACTGGATTGAGATAAATCCTGTTAAGTTACTAAGACAAAAGAGGAGGAGTTTCCTTCCAGCTGTTCGTTACTTTAAACGCTAACCAAGGCAGCAACATAAAAGGAGTGCAAACCGTTGTTCTACACCACTGTGCTTGGGACTTTGAGTTATTGAAAATGAGCAGTTACATCAACTTCATATTCATCACTGTGTGCCATTTACTTGCTCATTGGAACAAAAGTGACACCACTGCTCTTTCTTTCTCTAGTTAGCAAAAAAGAGGTACATCATTCTGCAAAGATGGGGTCTAAATTCAGGCTATAAGTCTAATCAATCTTGCATATAATAAAATTCCCTTCAAAATCTTATAGAAAGGCATCTTATTGAGAATGACACTCTGGTCTTATTGCTGTTCTTCCTGTTGCTGTCCATTTCTTCCTGTGTACTTTTTCTCATCCTCTGCCTTTTCACCAGAATGCTCTTTCCTTTGACATTGATGCTACTATTTTTTCTCATCATTTGGATCCTTGGCTAAATGTCATATTCTCAGAGAGACCTCTTCCAGCCACCCCAATCTAAAACAGCAAGTCACTCCCCAGTACAGTGGTTCTTAAAGTATGATCTGGGGAAGGCCAGGGGTTCCCATAATATTAAGTCAGCCTTTACCTTTTCATTTTCATCCTCTTCCAACTATATGGGGGTCTTCCAGAGGTGATACAATGTGTGATCAGAGATTTCTGATGACTAATACAGTAGAATGTGTGCTTGTTTTAAACATTTTTCAGTTTTCATTACTGTGGCTTTCAATATTTTTAAAAGTGTAAAGGCTTCCAAAGACCTAAAAGCTTAAGAACTGTGTTTTATTACTTTGTCATAGTACCCTTTTTAATTAATTAGCCTGCATAGCTCTTTTACTATTAGATATTTTCCTTAATTTTTAAATCCAACTGCTATATGTCTCTTTTCTAGACTGTTAATACCGTAAGGACAGAGATCTTTCCTATCTTCTTTACTACTATATTTTCAGAGTTTCAAATAGGATCTAGTACATAACAGTTGTTTAATAAATCTTTGTTAAATGAATAAGTGAATTGATAAGGGCAGGAAAAGTTAAAAAATTAAGAAAAGATAAAACTAATTTCAAAGGAATATAACAATTTTAAGTAGTTTGTTCACAAGGGAAAATATATTAAAATGGAATTGTCACTAAAGATTTAAAAGTGATAGCACACAATGTTGGAGAGTCTGTGATGAGACAGGGGTTCGCACTCTCTGCTGATATATCTACTGTTTCATTATTCTAGAAAATAATAAGAGCCTTAAAAATGGCCTAGCTGGTGTTTTTAAAGGAAGTAATCTTAAATATCAAATATATTATTTATATTAGTAAAATTGAAAAACTCTAAATATTTACAAATGCTTAAATGGTTACATTATTATATATCCATATAATCAAATGTTATTCAGCCATTGAAAACACCATTTGTAAATCATGTTTGATAGCATGGAGAAAGGATTATATTATAATTTAAATGAAAAAAGCGTGCCAAAAATGTATAAATACTGATTTCAACTATAAAAATGTATTGAAAACTATTGGCATGAAATACCTCAAAATTATAAAAATGGTTATCTCCAGGTGGTACGATTATGAATGATTTTTATTTTCTTCATACTTTAAAAATTTCTTGCAATAATTAATATAACATAATATAATGAGTGCCTTTTAGAGCACAGTACATATGCTTATAATTTAATAGACAAATAAAATACTTAAAATTACATCTCAATTGTTAAACCATTGTAGGGACAAAATTAGAGAGACCCAATTGCATAAAAATTGGAATCATAGGATGGTGAGTCAGTCTGTCTGACTTTGACTTCTGAAGTGTGTGATTTATGATCAAGCCACTTAAACCCAAAATATCAATGTTGGGCCAGTGAGATAGCTCAGTGGCATAAGTGCCTGCTTGGCAAGCGTGAAGTCCTGAGTTCGACTTCCAGTACCCACATAAAGAAAAAAAAGGGCCGATGATATCGCTCAGCAGCACAAGCACTTGCTGGCAAGCACGAGGTCCTGAGGTCGACTCCCGGTACCCACATTAAAAAAAAAAAAAAAAATCAATGTTTTCTTCTATAAGGTCAGATAACAGTCTTACCTCAGATGTGGTACTTAGGGTTAAAATGTGATGTAGAAGTCTTAGCCCAGGACTTCACATCTGTTAACATTCAATAAACATGAACTATTAATATTATTACAATATGTATCTACTTTTTTTGTTTAGACATCTTTCAGCAAAGAAACTTATGACCTCAGGGGTCTCAAGATTGCTCAGCCAATCACTATACATGGATGAGATCAAAGAGCTCTGTTTCTCATACCTCTGGAGCCTCCATTTACCTTGAGAAAATATATCCAAGAAGATAAAAGCAATACTCAGAACATAAACCTGTGTGAAAATTGGGGAAAACTGATCAGTAAACATCAGTGAAGTGTCACTAGCCTATAAACTTTAGGGCTTCAAGGTGACTTGAAGTGACAGAAAGCTCTGTCAGGGACTCCAGCTAGGCTTGGGGTCATTAGCAACTAGGGGAGATTTTTTTCACTGCCCACCCCCACATTCTCTCTTTGTGTTCCGTACATAGTTCCTGTCTCCTGACCTGGAACACAAGGGCTGGGCAAGTCCAAGTCAGCAAATTGGGTGCCGTCTTTGACACCTCTCTTCCTCTGTCTTTGACAGAGTTGAATTTATCTCCAAATCCTGCTGTTTTGACTCCCTAAACACTTCTAATTTGCCCACTTCTTTGAACTGTCCTCATAGTCTATAACTATGATCTCCTCAATTGTCTGCCTCCCGTCTTGCCCCTCAGCAATTTATTCTTTCTACAACCACCAGGCTTTCTTGAGAATTATATTCTACCATATTCCTTCTGTGTAAATTCCTTCCAGTGATTTCTCATTCTTTTGCTCCTTGGGTAAAGTCTGAACTACTGCTTACTTCGAAACCCTTCTAGTTTCCAAACATCCTACTTATGGAATTATTTCAGATCCTTGAAAGCAACGTGATCTCGGTTCTATGCTGTCTCCCTAAAGCCTCTCCATGCTCAAAAGTCATCTCTCCTTCCTCCTCCACCTGTGTAATGGATTGAATATTTGTGTCCCCTCAAAAGTCATACATCTGAAGTCTGAATCCACAGGGTGACTGTATTTGGAGATAGGCTCTCCATGGAGATTATTAACATTAAAAGGAGTATTAAGATAGGCTCTGATTTAGAAGTATTAGTGTCCATTTAAGAAGAGATGGGAATGGACTCTCCCAAACCCTCAATGTGGTAAGCAGGTATCCATTGCATGGCAGGAAGAGAGCCCTCATGAAAAATGAACTCTGCTGGCGCTTTGACTTTGACTTTCTACATCCCAGTACTATGAGAAATAAAATTCGTTATAGCACTGTATTATAGCATCCTGAACTGACTAGTTTACTGTACTCTAACATCTCCACTTCTTCCCTCATCTCACTTTTCAAAAGACCTCAGTTAAGCTCACTTTTTTGGTGGTCATGGTACAATCTGAAAAAATACTACTTTTTTTTGTTGTCTAGATATGGTAACCTTCACTTATTCTTTCAGAACACCATAAACTATATTTATCCGTCATCATATCATTTTCACTTGCTATGGTTAAAATGTGTCCCCTCTAGAATTAGGCTAGAATTGAAGCTTAATGGCAAGTGTGCTAGGATTAAGAAATGAAGCCTTTAAGAGGTGAGTAGGTTATGAAGGCTCCTCCTTTATGAATAGGATTTAAGTCTTTTAAAAGAGGCATCATACGGTTTGGCTAGCTTGCCCTTCTGCCATGTGTCAAGGGAGGACAGCATTTCTACCCCCCAGGGGATGCAACAGTAAGGTGGCATCCAATTTGTGGACTTGCTGGCCTCCAGAACTATGAAAAACTAAATTTCTGTTCTTTATAAATGACACGATCTGTGAGTATTTTCTTGTAGTAGCACAAATACACTGAGACATAATCTCAGCTTTAGTATTTGGATCCCCCCAGACATAGGCATCAGGGAACCAAAGACTCCAACACTGTATAGCCCCATGACCTGGCACTATGTCTGATAATGTCATCCTTGAATATGTTATTGGATTGACTCAATAAAAGAGCTGGCCGTTTTAACTCATTCTTTATCTTTCTTGCCATAAGAAGTCTGTATTAAAATATTTGAAAATTTTGTTGAAGAAATGATAGGAAATAGGGAAATGGATCTTTTACAAATGAAAAGGGGACCAAGAGATGGAGGGAGGGAGGGAGAGGGCAGGTGGGGAAACAAAGGGGACATAAAAAGAATTAAGATGTGTTATATACATGTACCAATTCCCCATGATGAAGGTAATCATTATGTACTGCAAACATGTACTAATAAAAATAAATTAAAAAAAAGAAACAATTTTAAGGGCAGTGAATTGATATATACAAGCCAACTAAAGAAAGGAATTGTACAAAATTTTCTAAGTCCTTTATAAGGACTTTAGAATCCCTCTATAAGTAGCACTGCATTGCAGCTCAGAGCTGAGGTTTGAAGTTGGGCTACCTCCAGGGACCATACAATGAGACCCTTCCTGACAAGTGTGTGACTTTAAGAGACATACTGAATTTCTTCAGCACTCAATTTCTTCAGTCGTTACTGAAGATAATGATTAGTACCTGCCTCCCAGAACTGTTGGGAAAATTAAATGAATAAACACAAGTTAAAGCTCTTAAACTAATATCCAGTGCAGAATAAGTACTTAATAGATGGTAGCTATTATAACTTTTTAATTAACAAAATAGGTTCAGGAAAAGGCAAACTGTTGATTTTATTACCCACCAGGCCACAGATTATGGAATGGAGTTATACTGTTTTAGACACTGTGTAGAGTTATTGATTTCCTTCACTCTTTTTCTGAAGTTGCCATGTCCAACACCCAATATTTTATTTTATTTATATCCCACTGTGTTCCAAAAAGGATATCAGGGAGCTTCCAGATGAACATAAAATATAACAAAGTAACATGAGTTAAAGGTGGAATGAAAGAAGAGAGAAAAAGAGTGAGGACAAAGTTGGGCTAGAAATATATATTACTAAAAATTATGAGTGTGTTAAGGCTTAAGATGAAACATTAAATCACAAGAAGCTAGGATAGGAATGTTGTTTTAATTTCTCCTCTACTTTCCCTCCATTTTTAAAGTTTCTCTCTCAAGATGATTTAAATGCTATTTTAATTCTTAAAAATACCTATTTTTACTTCCTGCATCAAATAATTCTGTACCTGTGGATGAAGACTGATTTCCCATATGTTGATTCTTGGAGCCACATTTAAACCTTGTGACTAGATGGACATAGTACTAAATGGACATGAAGTAACTTCATACTCCTTAGGTACTAATAAGCACTACTTGACCAGTCCAAACTTTCAGTTTTCTTTTGATAGCAGAACTTTGTGAAGTAGTTAAATTTTGCATCTTTCAGGTGAACACCGAAGAACTGCATGTACTATAGTTATAAGGAGTAAGAACTCAGAGCTGCATCTGCCTCTGATTCTTTAACTACTACCATCATATTAGGTGCAGCTATTTGCAGAGAGAGAACACATATTTGCCCAAAGACAACAGAAAATTTCTAAAAGAGTCTATCAAAGCTCAGCTTCTTGGCTTCATCCTGCTCTTGAGAAATTTGTTAGTTATGTCTTTACATAGCTGTTTATATGATTTGCCACATCATTATCAGAAGACAAATTTAGAGGTGATTGGGAAGAAAGCCTTAGTTTGGATGTGCAGGAATCACTCCGAAGGTTCCAGATCATCTGGCCTAAGTGTAAAAAACAAAACAAAAAGATGGGTGTTAGCTAAGCTAATAGATATTAAGATACAGGAGTAGCTATGACAGAGCTAAAAGCCTATGGTAGGATCAGAAATCTTTAGAAATATAGTCGGAGCCAAGGGAGAAACGAGGTTTGAGCCACAGTGTTTGTTTTATTTCTACTTAGACTCTAGAAAATGACTCCAACTGGAAGTATTAAAACTTCTTCCTCCTGTGGGTAACTTATATATAAAAAAACAATGAAGGAAAGAGTTATAGTTGCAATATAATTGAAATATATACACACACATATACATGTACACACACACATATATACATATACAGTTTAATTTAGCTAGTAAAACATCATCAGTTCTAACCACACTAACTGCACAGGTCTCTGAATATTCCGTGAATTTTTAATGTTTTTATGACTGCAACCTTGCACATGACTTTAAATCTGTCTTGATTGTACTGTTCTCCCTGACACACTATCCTGTCCTGCTCATCCTCTAGGTCTTAGTCAAAATAGAAAAAAAATTGGACACGCACTAAACTATTTTTCCCAAATTTCTGAGATTTGCGTAAGGCAGAGTTTGATGAACTATGGTCAATGCAGCCGCCTTCCTTCTTCTGTAAATAAGCTGGGCCACAACCGTGCTCGTTCGTTACGTGCTGTCTGTGGCTGCTTTTGTGCTAAGTGGCAGAGGTGAGTATTGTGACAGGCACGGTCTGGTTCACAAAGCCTAAAATATTTATTGTTTCACTCTTTACAGAAACGGTTTGCCAACAGTGGTGGTGAAGGAGAGGTTTTCATTTCTTCTTTTTATTTATAAAAGGAGAAATCTAAACAAAAAGTGTGCACTGGGTGATATTTTCTTTTTTGTGTGCTCTTCTCTTATATAGATTTTCTCTGAAAATATTGTTGGTAAAAATTAGTTAAAATTTATTTAAGGACACAGCTCAAATGGTATTTCATCAGTGAGGCCTGCTGTTCTGGATGCCTCCTATATGTTCGCACGGAAGTGTTAAAGTTTTCCATATTGGTAGTTATCAAAAGGCATCGCAATTCTATATTCCACGCCTGTCTCTTAGACAAGCCCAGAACTTCATTGTCTTTTTTAAGGGGTAAACCCAGTTAACTCAGGAGCTATGATGATTTTATAGCATAAGGAGAAAAAAATATTTCCTTATCTTTATAGTTTACAAAGTATTTTCATGATTATTTAATTATATTCTAGTTTTTTCAAGTATCATTTAATTAAAGCACACTTCTCTCAATACCCTATAAAAACAGCAACCTATTACATTCTCTTTTATTTTACTTTCTTTTATTTAAAAAATAAATTCTATTTTGTATATTGAAAGTATACAACATAAGGGATGGGATAGATTATGGGATAGATGTGAATAGTAAAATGGTTATAATAAGAAAGCAAATTAACGTATTTATCATCTTACAGAGTTACCCGTTGCGTGTGTGTGTGTGCCTTTGTGGCAGGAACAGCTAAAACATACCCATTGAGCAACTGCTGTTCAATTCTCCACCTCTATATATTTGAATTTATTTACTTATTTTTGTGTTCCACATGTAAATGAGATGCCATATCTTCTTTCTGTGGTTGACTTATTTCACTCAGCATAATGTGCTCTGAGTTGATCCACTTGTGATGAATGGCAGCAACTCCTTTTTAAAGGCTGAATAATATTCCTGTGTGTGTGTGTGTGTGTGTGTGTGTGTGTGTGTGTGTGTGTGTAAGTATAGCATGTTTTTTTTTTCCATTTTTGAATTAATGGATGCTTAGGTTATTTCCCTCTCTTGGCTATAGTGACTAATGCTGCAATGCATATAGCAGCATAGACATCTTTACAGGGGCATGGTTTCATTTCCTTTGGGCATATGCCCAGAGATGCATTGCTGGGTCATACGGTTGTTGTGTTTTTAATTTCTTTATGAACCTCTGTACTATTTTCCATAAGGGCTACACCAATCTACCTTGCTACCAACAGTGTGCAAGGGCTGTATTTTCTCCACTCTCCCACGAGCATTTATCTCTAGACTTCTCGATAATTACCACCCTAATGGATGTGAGGTGATCTCTCACACTGATTTCGGTTTATGTTTATGTTTCTCCGATGGTTAATGATGAACACTTGTTCATATACTTGTCCATTTCATGTTTTCTCTGGAGAAATGACTGTTGAGGTACTTTGCCCATTTTAAAATCAGGTTTATTTTCTGCTATTAAATTGAATGAGTTCTCTATGCATTTTGGAATATTAACTCCTTGTTAGATATATAGTCTGCCAATGTTTTTTCCCAATCTTTAGTGTGACATTTCATTTTGTTGATTGTTTCCTTTGCTGTGCAGAAGCTTTTACTTTAGGATAGTCCCACTTGCTAATTGTAGCCTGAGTTTCTAGTGTGATAACTGCCAAAATATTGCCAAGGTCACTGTTCAGGAACTTTTCCTCTATGTTCTCTCCTAAGAGTTTTATGGTTTCAGGACTTGTGCTTAATCTACTTTGAATTAATTTTTATGTATTGTGCAAAATAAAGGTCAGATTTTATTCTGTTTCATGTAGATGTTCTTTATTATTTTATACCACATATAACTATAGTAAATATTTATTATTTTATATCTTCTCTCCACCTCACTAAAATCTCAGATCCCCCTAGTAAGTACTTAATCTGTACAGTTCCCTGCTTTCTTCTCAGTATCTAGACCATTGCCTGGAGCATAAGATTAAAAACATTGTATTTATCTTCATTCAAAACATACCACAGAGACCAAGACATAAGTTTAAATTTCATACATTCACAATGATTGGAATTTTTAGATCAAAGGATAATAATTGTGGACAAGAAGAGACAAGGAATATGGAAGAGGAGGAAGAAAGAAGGAATACCTTGATATTTTTGAGAACCAAAGGAGGAGGATTTGGCAAAAGAGATGAAAACTAAAGCCACCTGTAGCCTAATAGAGTAGTGGTAGGAGTACTGACTGAAATAGCATTATCTCAGAAGCTATCGAGTATAAGATGTTCCTTTATTTTATAAACCATTAAGAAAGCAAAAATATTACCAGTTAAACCATGAAATGCTATTGATTATTAGATGCATCCTATTTTTGAAGTTGCTAAAATGGAGAAAAAGAATCAATGTGATAAATTTAACCACTACTGCCATCCCTGCCCCAACAATAGCCTTTGCTCAGATGCCTCCTGGCTTTCACAACTCTCCTTGGGATGTGCAATCCTTATAACAGTCTCTGCTTTACAGCAGAGGAAATGGAGACTTGTATGAGCTAAGAAATTTTCATAAGATAACATTAGTGTGAGATTAGAGTCCCTGGCCACCACGCCCATGTGAGGAAGCCCTGCAACAAGGTATCACCTTAGCAATGTGAACTTGCTATTAATTTTTCTAAAAAATAAAGACTAAGTTTTGGGTGGTCATCTTCATAGACCTGTTGAAAGAACATCACCACAATCATGTTATCATCTCAACAACTGACAATAATTCTTTCATGTCATGTGAAATTTAACCAAATATCAAATCGTTAACTAAAAAAGAATGTTTATTGTATCAGGCAGTGCTTACTAGAGAAACAGATTCAATGCAAGATATACAAATATATAAGAATTTACAAGATGATCTTACAAGAATGGCTGCCCATAGGGTCGGGTCAGGTGTGGAAGAGTGCAAAGGGCTGTCTGCACACTGGAGATCTGAAGGATCAAGTGGAAGTTCTGGAGCTCGCTGTAGTGCAAGTTGGTATCAGGAGGCCAAAGGGTCTGAGATGGAAGGCTGAAGGGTCTGCACTGAAGGCTGAAGAGTCTGTGCTGGAAGCTAGGAACTGACAACGAAGGTGAAGATGAAGACCAGAGCTCCTCCGAAGAAACAGATGTCAGACTTCCTTCTTCCTTTCCCTTTATTTCATTCAGGTGGCAAGTCTATTGGTTGGTGTCACTCACACCCACGATGGGTCTTCTGCCTTCAGCAAATCCCTTCAGCCACACCCAGAACTATGCAGATCTAATTTAGGTGGGTGTTTCTTACACAAGTTTACACAATCAGTTAACTATCACATTTATAGAGATAAAAGTCATATACCATACAATTCATTCTTTTGAAGTGTACAATCCAATGATTTAAAAAAATATATTCACAAAGTTTTGCAACTATCACAACTACCTCGTGCCAAAACAGTTTTATCACCTGAAAAATATCCATTAGCAGTCACTTCTCATTTGCCCACAAAATGCCAGTGCTACCCAATCATGATTGGACTATTTTTTGTTTCTATGGATTTACTTATACTGCATAGTTCATATAAATGGACTCATGTGGTATCTTCCCATTTGTATTTGGCTTCACTTAGCATGTTTTCAAGTTTCATCTATATTGTATGATGAATGTGTAAGGATTTCATTTTGGTGTATGCATATTATTACATTTTATAGTTATATCGCATTCTATTTATCCACTCATCAGCTTGTGGACATTATAATGCTGTTGTGAACATTGTGTTCAAGTTTCTTGTGGATGTATGTTCTCAATTATCTTGATAATATGCACAGAAATGCAATTGCAGGGTTGTATGGTGACTTTATGTTCAACTTTCTGAGGAACTGCCAGACTGTTTTCCACAGTGGTGTGCCACTTTACACTCTCAACAGCAATGTATGAGGGTTCCAATTTCTCCACATCCTCACCGATACTTGGTATTGTTTGTTTGTTTTCATTATAGTCATCCTAGGGTGTGTGGAGTAGTCTTATTGTGGTTCCATTAATTTTTAAAGTATCAGTTTGTAAGCCTGTAAAATGTTTATAATTGGTCCTTGTGACTGTGATCTCTGAAATTTTGGCAAATTGTCTTTATAGCCTTATGTGTACACATCCGCTTCCATTAAATCCCAGGGCTCAATCTGATGGATTTTAACAACACTCCTGTGGAGTAAGTTGATAGGAAAATCATCATCTCCAAGAGCCATAAGCTGAGAGAGGCTGCCAGCCAAGGAGTAAATCATCCTATTCACAGTTCAGTGCTTTATTACTAGGTCACTCTGCCCATGGATAAGGAATGGGAGAAATAAGAGACACAGAGGAGACTTGCTGAATTGTACACTCCATTAGAATATCTAAATCTACAGCAGAACTTGCACCTACACTATGTCTTTTTATGATTTGTCCCATTCACTTTTAAAGTCGGGAAGGTGACAATAGAAAGACTCTGTATCATGCAAAATGACACGTTTTATTTTTCATATTTGTTCCCCAAAGAAGTAGCATTGCAAAGAAATAACATCGCTCTGAAAGCCAGAGCACTTCCATCATTTATGAGCTCTCTGTGGCAGTGGCAGAAAAGCAGATATTTCAGTTCTCAAAATTCAAGACACAGTTTAACTTTTATCAGAGCCTTGTTATAAATCGTGTATGTACATGTGTATACAGATGTGTTTTATATTATTTACCTCAGCCATAAGAAATTGTTATGTGCTGCTGTTTGTCAATCAGAATAAGACCCTGATATTTTTTTTTTGATAAAACAAATGGCAGAAGCAAAAGGGTGACAAAATAGCATCCTCTCCCCTCCCAAAATAGACCTAAACTCTAATCCTTCAAATATCTATTGTATAATTTATCTAGCTGATACCCTCTCTAGAAAAAAGAAAGGAAAGAAAAGGAGATATCTTAAGTTAAATTACATCCTTTAAATGTGTATTTTATCAGGAAGATGTTACTTTTTTTCCAAATAAACCCATTGTCATGTCTTTATTAAGATTGAGCTTCTAGAATGAATCGATTTATTTATACACTTACTTCTGGGACACTCACTGTACTAATTAACTCATGAATATATATTGAGCATCTTCTATCTGTAAGGCACAAAGATCTTCTCATGTTGGACTAGCTATTGCCTCATGGAAAACTTCCTTGCTGTCTGGGATGATCTGCCTCATGTAACAGCATCATCCAATCTCTCACCTACTTCCCGTGTTTGTTTCAAAGTCACTTCCTAATTCATAAACACCTTATCTAAAATTGAAAACCATCCTTTTATATCCTGAGCTCAGATCATCTTATTTTGAATTACTTATTTTCAAAATACTTATTACCTTCTAACCTCTTATGTAATTTACTTGTTAATTACATTAATTATTTGTTTTCCCACTAAAATGTAAGATCTGTAAGGACAAGAGTTTTATTTTTCTTCCTCCTCCCTACTATATTATCCTCAGGGCCTGAACAGCCCTGGGCACATAGTAGTCCTTTGACATATATTTGTTGAATAAATGAATGCAAAAAAATGGCCAATATTTATTGGTTATCCTCCTTTTATACTGATGCCTTTGTTTATTTTTTTAAAGCATACCTTTTTTAGCCTCTCTAAAATTTTTGATTTTGGAGAAATTCCCCATTGTTTTTTCTGTTTTGCAGCCACTTCTTTTCTCATTTTACACATTCTCCTCATTATCTAAGCCCCTCTCCAGCCTTTATTGTGCTGGTGGATTCCAGTGCTGAACCCTTTCCCACACTACTCTGTCCGCGCTGAGCACCTCATGTGAGCTACATCCCAAACAGAAATTACCGCTTCCCCAAACCTGCTGTGGATTTATAAACTTCATCTTGGTGAATATAATCACTAATACCCAGGCTCCTAGGCTGGCAGTGCTAGAGTCCTCATTTTTCTCCTGATGATCCGATGGATCTTACCTCCCAAACATCTCCTGGCTCCAGCCTCTCCATGTCCACTCCATCCAGTCCCTTCCCACCCCGCCCTCCAGGATACCACACCTCCAGCTACATTTGGAAGAAGGAGGCTTAGAGTGTTCTGGGACAAGTTACAGTGGCTTTTGCAGAATTTGTGAGGTGGAAACTGCCGTGCTCCGTGATTGATCCTGTGAACAGACAAAAGCTACACATAATGACAGTGGGCTGGACATGGGGGCAATCACCTACAAGGTGGCTGGGAGAAAAGGACAAGCAACCCCTGCGTGGGGATGGCCTGACCTGGCAGTGTGGTCTCTGCGTGGTCAGTGGCTGACCTAGCTTCGTAGCTGGGTCATGGTATCCTCAGGCCTCTCAGGATTCTAACATCAGAGAGGGTCACATAGAGAAATGACACCTAGCAAACAAACAAAACAAACTTCATAGTTTTATCTAAGCACAGAGGAAAACAAGGTCACGGTGTAAACCGCAAAACACCAACTCTCTCCTCTCCTGGCTAATATGAATGATGGCTACTTCTTTACCGATTACAGTTGTAGCTTCACTCTAATCTTTTTTCTTGATATGACTTAAAATACTATTCAGGGAACTACCTTCCACTTCCTGCCAGCACCAGTCCAGTCACACCTACGTCTTAGGATATTCCTTGATTCACCTGACATCTGCTCAAACCCTATGAAACGTCCGTTCTGGCACTTGTGTTCTGACATACACCCCATGTCTCCATGGTGCACCTTGTCTCTTTGTAGGGAGCAAGGAGAGCAGCTGCAAAACTCTAGGTTTGACCCTGGTGGTCTGTGGTGGTAAGTGTGGACCCTGGCATGGAACCCTGCTCCATGCTTGCTTGAACTGCTCAAGCCATTTCTTCCTGGCTGTGTAAAATGCTGGGTGGTGGAGAAGAGGTGGATGATACAGATTCAGGGTGTAACCCAGACACTTGGGGAAGCTGAATTGTACAATATTAAGGATCCTGGCTTCACAGTGAATATATCATTAAAGAAAAGATATAATTTACTACCTTTGCTTGCTATGGATTATTGAAATAAGTCCTTGAGGTTTCAGATAATTTGTGTCTATAGAAGGTGTGTTCTAAAGTTGGAAAGCAGAAGCAATACCTACAAGAAAAAGCTGGGTACTGTGGACATTTAGGTTGATATCTGGCTTTTTCATTTATTTGACAAATATTTCCAGAGAATGTACTATGCTGCAAACATTTTTCCAGATATTGCAGAGAAGCTGGGAGTGGTGGTGCATGCCTCTAATCCCAGCACTCAGGAGGCTGAGGTAGGAAGATTGCTGCGAGTTCAAGACCAGCCCAGGCTACAAAGTGAGTTCAAAGCCAGTCTGAGCTGCATAGCGAGACCCTGTCTCAAAAAGACAAAAAAACAAAAACAAAAATAAAAGAACAGATATTGCATATACAGTAGCAAACCAAATACACAAGCTCCCTCCTTGCTTTCTTGTATTTTTATTATAATTAGACATGAAAGACAATAAAACTGCTATAAGTTGGAAAAAAGGAGAATATTAGAAAGTGATAGGTCATATGAAGATTGGAAATGGGGGAATGGAGCAAATGTGTTGGCAGTTCCTCTACATTGGGTGATATATGTGAAATCCTATCTCAGGAGATGAATTTAAGTAGTGATCTAATTATAGAGAAAGAACCAGCCACTCATAGATGAGAGAGAGGGCCGTCTAGGCAGAGTGAGCATTTAGCAAAGGCTCTAAAGAATTATGAAAAATTTTCCGGTTTACTTTGAAGAGGAATTCTAATCCTAGATAAGGAGTGAGACAGGCATTAGTTGACTGGAAGCCTCCAATCTGTCACTGGATAAACACACTCTGAGCCCTGCTTGGGGTAATGATCTCAGGTTGTCCCACAGTGCTTTGCCTTCAGGTTGTTCACCTTTGAATCCTGGGTTTTTTATTTCAGGGCGGCTGTGCCTCTCGTTCCCAAGACCACACTAACAGATTCAGCAAGTACAGCATTTCATGCCTCCTCCTCACGGTGATGCTCTGAGTTCCCAGGTGCAATGGTTTGTGCCTTCTCACTTCTCAAGCCTGCCAGCCACCTGTTTCTTTAGCAAGCTTTCCTTGACATTAATGGGTATGTAATTTCTTTCTTCTAAGAGTAAATGTTAGCATTAAACGATATATCAAGTCTACACAAAAAATTGTAATTCTCCATATTTTTGACTGGTGTGCCCTGATGTCCCCAGTTAGGATGAAGAAGTATGAAGATCAGGAATTGTTATGATTTAGAATTATTTAGCATAATTACTCTCATGCAAGAGTTTGGAAAATGGTTTTTAAAATAGCTGCCAAGTAATCATAATTACTAACATTTATTGAGAACATACTACATTCTCTGTGGTGGTCTAAGTACTTTCAGTATCATTTAATCCTTTGAGATAAGCGCTATTATTTTCATTTTTATTTATAGATGAGGAAACTGAGGCACAAAGAGAGGAAGCAATCTGTCTAAAAGCATACTGCTGGCAAGTGGCTAGAATGGTATTCAAACCCAGGCTTTCTGTTTCCAATCCCATGCCTTGAGCTGCTAATCTAAAGCCTTGTGCCTCCCAGAACTTTTTTCTTCTTCCTTTTTTCCTGGTACTGGGGATTGAATCCAAGGCCTTTGTAGTGAGTTACAAAAATTATTTCTTATTTTGAGACAGAGTTTTACTAAGTCACTAAATTCCCTAGGCTGAGAAAATTACAATCCTGTTTCTGCCTTGCAGAATGCTGGGATTACATGGGCACTGTGACTGACCTTCCAGAACTTTCTGTGAGAAAGAATGTTCTATACCAACAGAAATTTCTGTGAGATGGAAATGTTCCATTGTCTGTTCTTGACCCTATGTACACAGCTGCTCAACATCCCAGGCTTCTGTTAGCAAGGACGAGTGAAGCTAAAACAACGCTATCTGTTCTAACTCTCCTTAGAGTTTCAATGTGTTCATCTGAATGAAATGGGATAATAATAATTATACCTCTTTATAGAGTTGGGGATGCTCAATGAAATTGTACCTGTAAGTCTCTGACCATAATTCTTGGAATATAGTAATGCACATAATACATTCTAAAATGATCAAAAAGAGAAGAATTAGAGAATATTTCCAGATTTCACTTCATGTTTTTCTGAAGCACTGAAATGTAGAGAAAGATTAATGAAGTTGTTGGGAGAATCTAAAATTAGGCAAGAGTTTTGGTCCAGATTTAGATGTCCTTTGTTGAAAATGTAAACGAAACATTCTTTTTGAAGACAAATTATGAGTTTCATATTATGCAGACCCAAGTTCATTTCTGGCTCCATATTTTCCCTCCTGTTGTCCTCTAATACTACCCAAATATCATTCCATGTTTTCCATTAACCTTCCTACAACCAATATGACTTATTGGAGTCCTTTACTTCTATTTAAAATATTTAAGATGTAGTGACAAAGGAAACTAAAAATACAGCAGTTGGAGTAAGATAGATTTTTTTCTCTGTGAAGTTTAGTAGACATTTCATGCTCGCAAAGGAGGTTTTGCCATCTTCAACACAAAGCTTCTGTCTTTGGACCCAAAGTGGCTGCTCTAACACCATTGTCTAATGAGAGAGAAGAAGGACAGGGACAGATGGGGTGTACGTCAAGGCTGTAAGGGTAAGAAGTGGACAGAACACACCTCACGTGTTTGTATTCCACTGGGGTCATTCACATCCAACTAACCACTGCTAGTTACAAAGGAGGATGACAAGTATAGGTCTTCCCTGGGTAGCTATTTGATACCAAGAACTAAAGAACAGATTCTCAACAATGTGTCATATTCAGGCATGACTGCTGACACATGGGGTTAATTTTTAATCCCACTGTAGTGTTCCCATAAAAGTGGAAAATCTTACATTTTTTTTTAACTTGGGTAAATACAAGAAAAAGCAGTGAAGTAGATAGTTCAGCTCCATTCCCAACACACACACACGTGCGCGCGTGCGACTTTCTAATGTATATATGCCTATTTAACATATATATGGCCTAGTGATGCTATAAACTTGGTGAGTGAAGGGAGCATATTATAGACATTTTGTGTACCTATTAAAGCACCCATCACAGTATAAATATCTACGGCTCAATCCATGCCATTGAGGAGGGAGCACCTACCTTTGTATCTGTCCCTCCTAATTAACACCTCCCTTAAGGGACCAAACAGTTATTCATCTCCTCAGGACTTGCTTTCATTAGTGGGAGGCTGTGTGCTCTTCTCCACTGCTAGTTGGCTGAGGTCTTCTCAGAGTTAGCCACCTATCCTTCCAGGTAAGAAGAAAGGCAGCTCTTATAACTTCTAGTCCAAGACCCACCATCCAATCCAGTGTTTTCTAGATCCCTGAATTGAAAGTAAGCAGATATTTGTTGCATGTTAGTTTAAAAAGTACTCATCTCCTAATCTCTTTGTTGTGCAACATTATTTTGTGTGTGTTGCTTCCTATAGGTTCGTGGGGTCCTCTGTGGTTATTGAGGCCTGATAGTACAGAGATCATGGGGAGATTTTCTGAGGAGACGGGTCTTCAGAACACGGATACCTCTGAGAAGATCATTTAGTTGTGTAGGAAGCAGGAAAACTAATCATACCAGAAACAAACAATGGCAATTGCTATGTCTTGTGACATCATTCACAAGTATGCAAAACAATCATAAAATGATAGGCTTATCTTCATTAAGAAAATTGTAGCTCTCTGGCAATTTCTGACAGAAAAAAAAATTACTTGGACAAAGAAAACTGTAGCCATAGGCAGAGAAATACCTCAGGACAGGGGTTCCTAGACCTGGCTGAATATCAAATTCTCTGAAGAGATTTAATGTTAGTCTCTAGCAAAGACAATGTGGCAGCCAGAATTATGTGCCCCCAAGTTATCCACGTGCTAATCCCTGTGGGTATGTTACTGTAGGTCTTTGTCGATGTGATTAGGATTTTGAGATGGGAAGATTATCCTGGCCTATCTCATGGATCCTGTACAGTCACAGGGTCTTTGTGAAAAGGAAGCAGAAATGTCAGAATTGGAGCAAACAGTGAGAAGACGGAAGTTGAAGTCCCCTAAGTGTGGGATTCAGACAGAAAGGCTGTGGGCAGCTTCTGGAAGGTGGAAAAGGCAAGGGAATAGATTCTCCCCTAGAACCTGCAGAAGAAACACAATCCTGCCGATTAATTGCTTAAAAATGAATTTTATTGTGTATATTTAACATTTACACTGTTATGGGACACATATAGTAATACAATGGCTACTATAATGAAACAAAGTAACATCTATATTTCACAATTGCTTTTTTATGGCAAAAGCAACTAAAATATATTTATGGAAACTACTTTCTCATTTTAGCCTTTGGACTTCCATAAGTGTAAGACAATAAATTTGTATTGTTTTTAAGCCACTAAGTATGTTGTGGTTTACCACACAGGCAACAGGAAATTAATATTTACATTTTTATTAGATACCATTTCACAAATCAGAACAGTAACAGTGTCACTCAGATAAAACAAAGCTACGAAGAAAAAAACACCGCACTTTCTCCATTCTGTTTCTCCCCAGATTCCACCTCCAAGAAATATTGGTGTTAGCAGCCTGGTGTTTATCCTTTCCCCTCCACCTCCTTCTCCTCCTCATCTAGTGAGGGGCAGGATCTTGCTGTGTAGTCCAGCTAACCTTGACCTTAGTATGTAGCCTAGGCTGGCCTCAAACTCATGATCCTTCTGCCTCAGTCTCTAAAGTGCTGGGGTTATAGGCACCATGATTGCCAGCTTCACCTCTTTTTCTTGTGTATGAACAGTTACATACATACAAATGTACCAAAAAAAAGATATAAGATGTATTTCATAGAATTTTTGGGGTTTTTTTGTACAAAAAGCCTTAATGGCTACAGATATCTTTCTTTTCTTATGTACCAATGTCAGTAGACATTCTAGACCAATTTACACAGAACTATTTTATTCCTTTTAGTGGCTGCAGAATGTGTTTTAAGATTTTTGCAACCATTCTACTGTTCATGGAATTCAGGTTGTTTCCAGTTCTTTATGAGTACAAACCATTCCGCTGTCAACATCTTAGACTCTTTAAAGGACCACTAACAGTTAAAATCTGTAGTGTAGTCTCTTAAAAGGTGGGGTGGGCTGGATCCAGAAGGATGTGTGGTTTTTAGTAGATGTTGTCATATTTCTTTCTAAAAAGACTGTGGTAATGCACAATCCCCCTGGGAATGTCTGAATGTGCTCATTTTCCAGTCCTGGCCATCTGTGGTGTCGTTACTTTTTAAAATCTTTGCTCAGGGGGCCGGTGAGATAGCTCAGCGGCATAAGCGCCTGCCTGGCAAGTGCAAGATCCTGAGTTCAACTCCCGATACCCACACACGAAAAAAGGGCCGGTGATATCGCTCAGCGGCACGGGCACCTGCTGGCACGCGAGGTCCTGAGGTCAACCCCCAGTACCCACCAAAAAAAAAAAAAAAACTTTGCTCAGTCTGTTAGATAAAAAAAAAGTTCTTTTTGTTTTTGTGTCAGTTTAGATGTTCCTGACTAGCAAAAAGATAATTATCTTTTCCTACCTCAGCTGGCCATTTGGAATTTGTTAAATGTTTATTCGTCTCTTGTGCCCTCTTTCCTATTTGTTATTTCTTCTTATTAGTTTCTAGCTATTAAAAAATATATATTCCCAGAGCCTTTCTCCAGAAATCTGACTTAGGTTGGTTTTGGGCCTCGGGAATTGACGTAGAAGCTGTCTCAATGATTCTGATTCTTCAATGACTCCTTCCCACTGGTGAATGGGTGCTTAGGAATTTAAGAGAGTGAGGCAAAGAAGATCTGAAGTCAGCTACCTAGATGAACAGGTTCTTCCATATAATTTGCCCCCAAATCCCATGGAGGTTGCAGCACAGGCATCTTCTCTGCAACTTCTACTCCTGCTTCCTGGGCATACTCTACAACTGCAGGAAAATCTGATTTTTCACTGAGCAGTGTATTTATGGCCACATACACTTTCTGTGAATCTATATCTGAGGATGCATCTGTGTACAGGTAAAAAAAAGATCAGTGGGTGTCTGTCCGTAGCAGGCTGAATCTAAGGAAACAAGAAACAAACAAAAACAAATAAAAATGAAGGGATTTCCTAAGCATTTAAAGATAGCCCAAGATAATTTCCACTGTAGTGATTTTCATCCTAGCATTCTGGTTTGCCTATGGCTGTCCCAGTTTGAGTGGGAAAACCCTTTGGTCCTGGGCATGTTGGGACAGTTGGTCCCCTATCTAATACTGCTGATGTCGTTTCTCTGACCCATCACTGGCCGTTGGAGCAGCCGGCTGTGCTGAGCGAGCGAACACGTTAGTGAGATTGTACAAATGGTGACAGATGACCCCTCTTTCTACCTATGCTGCTTTGTGATGTCATTTGCAGCAGTTCTCATCAAGGGGAATTGAGTCTGCTTCTCACATAAATTCTGGGCCTGGCTTTGTATGTTGAGCATTTAAATATTTATTTAAAATAGTACTTAATTTTGCATATTTACCCATCACATTAGTGAACACTTTAACACAAGAGATTTTCATGGCTTTCTAAGTATATATTTTTATTGATCAAAAGTAATTTTACTGATCAAAAGACAATTCTCCTCCTTACAATATTTATGCCCCTTATTTCTGATGAATTGGCTAGAATATTTAAAAAATGATTTAATATTTGTGATGGAACGTCTTTTCCTTTTTCATTCTGAATTTTAACAGAAATGCCTTTAGATGTTTCACCATCACATATGAGGGTGCCTCTTAACTAAAGAGAGATATTATTTATGCAAATTAAGAAATTATCCTTTTTTATTAAAATTTTAAGGAATTTTTAAAAATCAGAACTGCGTGTCAAATTTTGTTTTTTTTTTTATTTTTTATTTTTGGTATTGGGAATCGAACTCAGGACCTTGCACTTGCCAGGCAGGTGCTGTGCCACTCAGCTATATCCCCCACCTGCGTGTCAAATTTTAAACTATACTTTAAAGCAATAAAAGGACTTGAAACAATATTTTAACATAACTTGAACATGCCTAATTAGGTTAAAATCCTTTTATAAGTAGTGCATAATTTAATTTCTCTCCATGTAGACAATTTATAATAAACAGCACAGCACAAGTACAATAAGAAGTTTGACTTTTGACTCTTTTCATTTAGGCTTAAGCAATAATTCAAATTCATGCTTTTAATATTATGCTTACTCAATTATTTTTGAGCTTCTGTCACAAATATTTTTTTCCCTATAGGTTACAACACATCAGATTTGATTAATGCAGAAAGCTCTGACAGATATTTTAGTGAGTTGGTTTGTACCTCTTAATGTTTAAAATTTATATAGTTAGTTGACAGCCTGACTAAGGCAGTAAAATGGTGAGAGGTAAAAATACACGCTTGTTCTTAGTTAACATATGTTTTTTGTATCAGCACCATAAAATTTCACATTTGCAAATTTCGTTCATATGATATTTTATTGGAAGTAACAACTTGTAATATGGATTTCCCTGAGTTAAAAAAAAAGGTAACGACCTAAAGACCTGGTTTTCTGTGGAGCAGTAAAATTTTATTTAAATTGTTTTCTTTAAATTATGTTTTAAAAAGCCTGAAGAAAAGTAGATTAAAATGCACCAAAACATTTCCCTCCTCCCTGTAGTCTCAGCCTAGATGTACCGTCTTCTGGGAAGCCTGCCCCGATGTGCAGACTGGCTAGAGCGCCCCTCCTATGTGTCTCGGGCGCTTTCTCCTTCTGTCACCTTGCAGAGTGGTCCATGGCACCTGTCTTCCCCTCATGTCATCAGTTCCGTGAGTATAGTGACTGCTTTTGCTTATTTTTCATAGTCTGTCTACTTCTCAGTGAGTATCTGCAGAACGAACGGATGCACGGGTGAAAGCAGGGATGTCTGAACGGTGCACTATGAATGAATGGCAGAACACGGCAGCTCAAAATTTGTGTTCCTCCTTTCCAAATTTCCTTTAACATACACATTTGATAACATTTAAAATGTTTCTTGTGTGAAGAATATTCCAAAGATGAGTCCGGATAGAGAAAAATCTTAAAAAAGAGACCTTTTTTCCCCTTTCTAGAATGCAAATATTACCTCCAAAACACCAGCAAAGAGTAAGGAATATTGAAAATTTGCAGCTTTCTGCTCTGGGGGAGCTTGCCCTTTCCCGGCCCTTTAGTGGTGGGGCAGGAAAAGGCCACGTTACTTATTCTTAAAAGAGAATCAAGAGGTAGCACAGTTTACTTCCAGACCAGAGTGTTGCTGTTGTGAGTCCCTCAGAGCTCGCTTCCTCTTGGCTGTGGTGTCTGGAATATTCCACATAGTGGTTTTGTCATCGAGGTCTCAGTGCAAGAACCACACGAAGCGGAGTTCCCCACCAGTTGGAGACAGATTCGTTATGTGAGTAAGCAGTTAATCTCTGTAATGTGAGGTTACTAAGACAGAACTGCTTGCTGTTGAATGCTAACTTCACTTATCCTGATTGATACTCCGTGGGATAAAATTTGCTTCGTTGTCCCTTAAACAGAGGGGGTCATTAACTTGTAAACTAAGCACAGAAAAATTTACCATTTCTCTAAAGATAGAGTAAAATTTAAATGTGAAACAATTAGAAGAGGAAGTACTTTCACTTTGCAACCAAAGCACTAAGTTAGAAAACTATATTGGCATATCTACTATGGCTCCTATTTGGCTTACACTGGAGGATAATTAGACCATCAATTTTACCTAATAGGTTAGTAATTGGATTTAGTTCTTGACTGTGACATTTGGAGCCTTTTGAACATTTTCTCCTTAAGTCTAAGGGTTACTATACCAGGGAGGGTAGGAGGGAGGAAAGAGAGACAGAGAAAGAGAGAGAGAGAGAGAGAAAGAAAGGGAGAGAGAGAGAGAGAGAGACAAGAACCTGGCTAATCATATTACCTCAAGTTTTTTTTTTAGTCCTAAACGGCAGTAGCTGCATTGACACTTATCACTTTCTAAAGTGCAGGCAGTAAAAATAGGAGTTATAAATGTCAGTTTTGATGTGTGTTTTAGCGCCTTTGACCATTCCCAGTGGAGGAAACAAGTAAGCCATTAATATAGAAGTTCTTGCATTACACAGGGCCCTACCAGGATTTGCATGAGTTGGTTGCTTTTCAAAAACCTATAAAACACCAGCTCCAGGATCACTGAAAAAGTACTAGGCTTAGAGTTACAACACCTGGATCTGAACATCAGCCCTGGCCCTCTGTGAATTTTGTTACTGTATGAGCAACTTTGTATGAGGATTTGGGAAAATCGTTATCTGTTAAAATGCCAGATAATGAGGATGAGATAATACACGTGAGAGCTCAGAGCTGTCTGTTTTTAAGGGATTAACTGCACTGATCATTTAGTGACGTTTTCAGTAGCTCTCTGAAATGGTGCAGTTGTGGTTGCATGGAGAGAGATCTTAATGCTAAATTATGATAAAAAAAATCACAAAGGATGAGTATCCAGCAAAGGTCATTGTTGATATTCTCTCAAGGATCACTTTCAAGAGTAAATGGAAACAGTTCGTCACCTAAGTGAATTACCCATTGGTATTCATGGCCATGCCTTGGGCCACGTGCTTTGGTACTTTCTGCCATTCTGTGCAATTTGGGCTGATTTTCATAAGCACATTTGATCTTTGAGGAGAAATGGCCCAGTCTTCCTGGCGTAGGCACCTGTAAATAGTGAGGAGACAGGCTTACTAGAGAAGCATTTCCCTAGCACGAATGCTGGAAGCATAATGTTTCAGCTAAAAACTCTGGCTCTACCTGACGACTCTGTGTTGAGGAACTCAACGGCCAAACCTCTGCCAAAATTCTAACATTCACAGAATTGGCTAATACATAATGGAATCTATGTTTGGAACAGAAATCATTTGGAGGAGTGGATTTGGAATTAGCATCTTGGTTTGGACTCCAGTTAAACAGTCATTGGGCATATGTAATGGGGGATGAGTACTGAGTACGTATCTCACATTCTCACAATTCAGTATTCATAGACTCTCCAAGAGATTAAAAAATAAATAAAAGAGGAATGACTGGAAGGGGGTGTATAGTTTGCTTTGCCCTCCTCTAAACCTCTTTCTCACAAGGTTTTATGGGTAGCAAAATATCTCTGTGACTTTCTTTCAAATTTGCTTCATTTAAATATTCATTTAAATATTCAAACACATCCAGATGGGGATTCATTTCAGGTCTGTTCCCTATGTGTGGAATAAGATAAGGAGAATATAATCTGGAATTCTCAAAGTCATTAGCCACAGAAGTTTAGCATTGAAATTTCAATTTGCAGGTTTGGAGCTCAGTGGTAGCACACTTGCCTAGATTTGATCCCCAGCCCCATTAATTAATTAATTAATTAATTAATTAATTAAATTTGCCTTTTACAGCAATGCAGGATCGCCTATTTTTTCTGCCTTTGATTTTGAGATCCTCAATCAAGTAAGAGGGCATTTCCCTCCTATATTTATTGGGATCTTTCTATTTACCAGCTGCTTTGCATATAGCATCATATTTAAGATTACCAAGCAACTCTGTGAGGTAGACAGTTTATCTTCATTTTCCTGATAATAAAAATGTGGCCTGGAGAGGTTAAGTAATGCCTGAGATCACTCTGCTCGTACTTAGCAGAAAGTGGGCTTGAACTCTGGATGTGTCATTCTTGAGTTGGAGCTATTGTGCCTCAGTGGCAGTGATAAGAGTTGGATTCAGAAGTCCTAAAAAGTGGATTTGAGTAGTTTTTCAGAAAAGAGGAGCAGGAACAAGAGGATCTAAGAAGGGGGTAGATATACATGGCCTTGGGTTCCATCCCCAGCACTGCAGGGATGGACTGAGTACTGGATACTTAGTAACCACAGGGCAGAGAGTTGAGAATAGTTTAAATAGTTTGAAGTATGTCTGAACATATCAGAGGACATAAGCACACAAGCAACTAGTTTGTATGTGGGAATATTCTTTTCAAAAAGCTGTCTTTTCTAGAAACATGGAACTATCCACCAATAGGAAACAATTAAGTGAAGAATGTTATATTTCTACACCAGAATCTTATATAGCTCTTATAAAGCCAAAAGATTAAGAAGTGGGGTCTGTGTGTTGCCCAATAATTAATTAAGCCCTTTCCTTCTCTGAAAAATGGGGGAAATAATAATACCTGTTTTATAGGGATGTTGTGAGACTTAACTCAGTAGCTCATGTAAGATGCTTAGAATGATGCCAACTCATGGTGAGGACTCAGATGTTAGCGCTTACTCTCTACAAGTACTAATATGAAATGATGTTCATGGTGTCTTGCATAACTTGTGAATGCAAGATGAATTCAGCAAGGATGAATCAGCAGCAAGTGTCATTCTACTTTTGTAAATATGTATGTGTGCATAGGAAATACCTGAAAACATACACATCATGTTACTGATGTTAACCTCTGTATTTGTCAGATCACTATTTTCTTATAGATGTAAGTGATTTTTATAATGAAAACTTAATTTCCCTAAACAATAAAACAAAAGTAAACAAGCCCAAGTATAAAACACCCCTCAGCTCTAGCTTCTTCCGTGGTTTCTGAATTCCAAGGCAACTTAGTGAGAAGAAAATGACAAAGTTGAGTCTCAGTTCTGTCATCCTGATGGAGCCATTCAACCTGGATCTTTGGCTTTCAAGATTATTGTAAGAAACTTTACCAAGCAAATATGTGGCAGCATGTTAGGCCTCATAAAGAATTATTGTCACTTGTAACCCCTTTTACCAGGGCTGAGAAGTTTGACAACCAGAGTTTTGCAAATAATAGTAGTAATAACAATACTGTAATGACAAAATATTGTCCAAACTTCAATACACGTTTTTATTTTAAACAAACTGTACATGACCAAATGTTCTTTTTGTTACTGTTTTTCTATTATTTCCAACTCTGGAGATGACAAGCAGACATTTAGTGCCCAACATCCCTGCAGTCTGTATTAGAAGGCAAATTATGGATTCACCAACCCCCAATCACATGATCCAGAATTTCCTCTGTATCTTTGTATGATACGTAGTATTAAGCACATTGTTTACCATTAAAATCATGCTAAACTCTTTTTGGAATTAATAGGAATATAGTGACAGAGTGAACACGAAAACTGTCTCTCATATGTTTCTCAATAGGGACTTTTCTCAAAGTCCCTATTGATTAAAAAAACTACTGTCCCAAAATACCTCAAATCAAATCTTACTTCACAACCAAACATAAACATCACAATAAAGACTGAGTACAAGTGTGTCACAGAAGAGCAAAAGAATCGCTAGTTCTTTAGAGATTTTTAATCAAAATGGCCAAAGCCTTCCCTAGGCTGCCCATTTCCAAGTCGTGATTTTACTTTTCTCAACTCCTAGACGTGAAAAGTAATATAATTTAAGAAGATATTTTATTTAACATTTTGCATACCAATAAATTTATGTATTTCAAACCCGTTAGACTAAAAGTTGACTGCCCTCTGGTGGACTGTTTCTAAAATATTTAGCACCTCTAACTGAATTGCTTTATAAAATATTGCACAGTGCCATAAGATTATTTTACAATTCACATACATGAAAAAATTATTTGGGAACAGGAGAGAACTTAAAAAAGTTAAATAGTGTTTATTAATGTAAAAGCAAATTAGAGATTAAATTTAGTTAATTTCTAATTTTTAAAATTAATTTTCTTTTCCATGTAAATTTATTTTATTTTCAAGTTTCAATCAAAATGGAGAAAAGAAGGAAAAAAAATTTGGAGCTTCATTTCGGTTCTGAAATGTTGATATTTTGATAATTTTCAGTTGTTTACAGCAATGGACAAAAAAAGTGTTTAGTACACTTTGTTCCCTGTCACTGCTTAAATGTAATTTTATTGTTTGAAAAAATAAATAGAAATAAGATAATTTAGTCCTCATAAAAACTTATATTGACTCAGAAAGAAAAAAAAATCACATTAAAGTACCATAGCTAAGATGGGTATAAAAGAGGAAAGAATCTTTAGTGAGATTGATAAAAAACTTTGAAATCTTAAAAAAAACTCCAGTGCACTGTCATCCCTGTGATACAATAGGATCTCATTTTCCTCTGTTTGCAATTCCCATCGAATATAGAGGTTCCAGTGAACTGAAATCTCAGGGATGGCAGCTGATTTTTTGTTTTCCTGTAGCTATTGGAATTGTCAATGTTAAAACCTCTGAGGCAATCATTAGTTTCATTTTGTCAGAGCATTAGCTCTAGTTGAGAATTGCGATTCATGTTTTAAATTATGCCTTAGCACACACTGCATCCTTATGCAAACAAATCTTGTATATAGTATTTGAATTCACATTAACAAAATTGTTTCAAATAGATAAAGATTACATATACAGAAGTAAAAAACTGGCAAACTACTTAAAAAAATTTTTTTTGAGTCTCTGTAATGAAACACAGTACTGAACAGTTTAACTGGTTAATTTATCAACCCCAGCAAAGCACTTGAAAATTCTATTTAACATCCCTCCTCCCTTTTTTCTTGGTAAGACTGTTTCTTGTCCATAGCCTGGAGATTATTTTTTTTCTCTCCCTCAAATTCAGTTAGCATTTGGAAGTGGAAACTTACAAAGAAAGAAATTCTGTCTTTGAAATAATGGAATTAAAGACTGTAATCAAATCACCACATTAGGTTAATTTTACAGCTGCGAATATTGGGGTTTAAGTAAAGGAGCAACTAAAAGGGTATTTCAGTCCTTGCAGACCTCAAACGCAAACTCTCAGGTAAAAACCGTCATGTAACAGCAAACAAAGTGTGCAAGCATTTCTCCAAAATAGTCAAGAAAATCAGACATTTAAAAATATTAAGTGCAAGCATTTCAGTGTAAGCTAACATTTTTTCTGTGGTTGCTTTTAAACTAACTTATGAAGTAGCCTTACACGGTAAAAGTGCCACTTCTGTAAGATTTGACTTTTCCCCCCAACTTTGAATAAAAGGTAAATGGAGATAGAAAAGTGAAGAAGTGAATATCTTTCAATGAATTACTGCTTCTCAACTGTAATACTATATTCTGTTAACGAAGACTCACTGGAATTTAGCTTGAAAGAGATAACACAAACAACACAAACCAGCTTGCCCATTTTTCCTTACCCTGCAGAGACGGGACTGAAGCTAAGTCGGCTTTCAGAGCTTTTGCTTTCTGTTCATTTCCTCCTTGAGCCTGAGGGATGTAGAAATCTCTCTGTTCAGTTAGATTGTTAGTTTTTCATTTAAAAAAATTTTTTTAAGTAATTGATCCTGGGCACTTAGCATCACTGATTTTGCCAAGTTTTCTGTTCAGTTCAAAAATATATGAATGGAAATACATGCATGTGGGTGAACCTGTCTCATCAGAGTAAAAAGTAGTCATCTTACCTAGCATTTCCAGGTACGTAGAAACAGAGTATCTAGCATGTTTGTGCGTGTATATATCTAAATATATATAACTCTACCACTGTCTCTGAATTTGTAATAATCTGTACTATGTCCTTTACATCAATACACTTACGAATTAAAACGAGGGTTTTTTAAATCACAAATGTGTGCCGTTTAATTGCAGCTTCGCGACTTCCAGTCGGAAAGCTTGTGGAGGAATTCTGGGTTGTGCATTACTTTTTCCATCAACAGAGGGCACTCTGTCGTTTGCCAAGGAACTGCTATGCTAGGGGGCTCGGGGCTGGGAGTGAAGCAGCCGCCCGCCAGCCAGCCAGGTTTGCAGAGTTCGCTCCAATAAGAGGCAGAAGCTCTTCCAACTGGCCAGTGTGCCGTTTATTGGAAATGCTACTGATCATTGAAACAATATACATGAATGAAAGAGAACCCCATGATTTAAAAAAGTCAGATGCAAGTGACTTTTAAGTCAGCCGTGTGTTATTATTTGAGTATCACCCAAACGGTTAGTGTTGGAAATGATCATATGCATAAAAACGAGATGCATGCTCAAATCCAAGCTCACTTGTGAAGAGTGTGACAGCTTTATGTTGCATGTCTTAGCGCGGTGTGCGGGAGCGTATTCAGTGTACTTATGCTTCTGTCCTACTTAGATAGACTATAGCTGTTTTATATTTGAACCAAGAAAAAATGAAATAGTTCCTCGTATGGTAACTATCTGGGACATAACTGACACATTGGGAAGATTCTAGGAAGCTTTCTCTGTGCCACAGGTTATAGAGCATGTTTCACGTGCTGGTATTATTAATTTTTCACCGCTCAAAGGCAATAAATTTAAAATGAAAACTTGAAAGAATGAAAAAAAGATGCACTTCAAGAAAATTAGATTTTCTTGGGGAATTTGTCCAAGATCTACATTTACTGATGTGGAATTTATTGGATGCTTCAACACAACGAAATAATCATAACCAGGTAGTACAAGGATTGCTTTTACTCTGTGGCAGAAAAGTTTTACAAATGTCTTAAAGCCATTGTGAAAGCAACAGTGAGAAATCTGATTAGATACCAAAATCAACATATTTGACAAAAAATGTGTGCATGGCCCATTATTTTAAATGAGAGTGTTCTATCTCAAGAATCGGAATGACACCGCAAATAGCAGAATAAATGGGAGTGTAAAAGTCAAACGCATGACAGCAACTGCTCAGATTCAGAAAAAAAAAAGAGCATCTTAAGAAACAGATGTGTTCTAAAAATCCTCTTATTTGAAAATGTACTCCATTATCACAGCAAGAAAGAATGTAAGGTTTCCTTATGTTAAAATGTATGTTTGTGTACTATTAAGGATGATGAAACAAATATTTAACAGCTCAGATACAGCATTTTGCTAACAGTAATTCCTTTATCATTTACCTGACTAGAAGATAAGAGCCCTTTTCTTTCTTTTGCAAATATATTTGCCAGCAGCTGTTTCCACATTTATAAAGACCATTTCCACTGATTGTCAAATAACCATAAATTCATTTATGCATATTTTAGAGGCATAGAAATAATTACATGTATGATTAAATCCACTTATGCCTTTGCGTCTTACTAAATCTATAATAGATATGAATTGTTATGATGTACTACATCTTGGTGCATAAGTAATACAATGTGAATGTAGAGTCCAGCTTTCCTACAACAGAATGCGTGGCAATAATTTACACAAACACAGTTGGGATGTATTTTAGAAAGTGATTTATTTTTTAAAATGTTATAGAGTGTCTGATACTTTAGCTAGAAAACTGAAGATGCTATTCTTATCATTGCTTCACTGTCTTGCATACACATTGAAATTATTTTAATAAGTTTGTCATTAGAGAAGAATAAACTAAAGGCCCCATCTTAATATGCAACTATGGAAAATCACATATCCACTTCTAAGTTTGCTGATTCTTGAAGTATACTAGTTGCTCCTTCCACCAAACTACTAACCTCCCACCTTCTCCTCATCACTTCATCCACCCCCACCCACCTCCTTTGCCACTTGGAACCAAGGTAATTTAAATGATTGTAGTATTTCGAGAAAAATTTTAAGAGCCCGTTCGAAGTTAAGAATCACAGTGCTTAGAAACAAGTTTGATTCTACTCTTCATCCTGCAATAGAGATGCAATTTTGCTTTCTTTTGATTGAGACTCAGCTTATAATAACTTTAATCACATAATATTTAACGATATTTGTTATACCACAACACTTGGTAACGCTTCATTTTGAGTGCTCCAGCATTATTAATTCATTTGGTATTCACTGTAATAACACAAATCATAATGAACTCATTTGGTATTCATGTGGATGGCATAAGTACTTCCATAGGAATTCTATTGCATTTCAGCATTAATTAAACACACTCCCTAATTTTCTTAGGAAAAACAGGAATATACAGTATTTCATAAGTATTGGGTCTTTCACAGCATTATACACTGAGCTGATTATTATATCAGACATTGCTTTATCCATATACATCTTTATGAACATATTTTACATGCAAAACAGCTAACAAACCGAGATCAGTGTCTAGATTTGTAGATCATATGTATTCTTACTATAAGCATTTCATGAGTGCAGAGAAGTGATATTTACAATCACATTTCTCATGCAAAGAAGGAAGCAGCCCTATGTTAATTTTCAGCATCTCAAAGAACGATAACGTCTCTCTTTAAACACAAATAAATAACCGACACCCAGAAAACGAAAGCTGTTGCACCAGAGGGAGCCTTGCTTGGCGGCATTCTTTCCCTGGCTGCTGGTGCCCATGCCTCTATATTTGCCATTGGGTATGCAATTTGTGTGATGTCATTTGCTCAGCCAGGAAAAAATACCAGCCCCCATTAGCATCCTGAGCTAGCAAAATGAAGTGGCTTATCAAAGCATAGTACGAAACAATTTTAAAGAGAGATCTCCCAAAATTCACTAACCGTCAAGCACATCAAGGTTTCTAAAGTTATTACACAGGCTTTTTAATGTGTTCATAAGTAGCCGATCCCATTCTCTTTTCTGCCGGCAGAGATAACATTTCTCAATCCTATCTTACTCCTTTATAATAAAGAAAAATAATAGTGTTGGGCTTGAGTGTATATGCGATTCTGTCATGAGTTTCAGCTTTAAGCACCAGGGGATTTCTATGTTAATGTGAGCTTTTTTTTTTTTTTTTAATTGTTGTGTATTTGTTTCATTGCGGGGGAGGGGAGCTTACCATTTGTCTGGAAACTGAAATCAGGCAGCAGCATTGGGAAGTAAACCCTTGTAGGGATGATTCTGCAATTTTAAGGGTACTGTGGGGGGAATTATTTAACTCTTACAGCATCTGAACGTGTCTTAAAAGAGGAAATTCTCAATAGCATTTAAACTTCATCATTATTTGTTCACTACGTTTCATTTTATGATATGAATAGAAAACTATCAGTTAAAGGACTGCATCTCTGCTAGAGAAACTCTCTCAATGCTGTGCTAGACTTGCAACAGTTCTAATGGTTTCTTTAAGAATTATAGATTTAAAAATATTTTAAACCAATGCTAACACCACATGATCCCAAAAGAGAATATGAAAAGGAGGACTGTGCAGTTAATGAAGATGTTCATTTTTCCAGTACAGTTAGAGATCATGCGGTTATTTTCTTGAGAACTCCAGGCAGTGAGAATAGAAAATTGAGTTCACAATTCTAATGTAGTAAGAGACAGATATGTTTTTTTCTCTTATGGCTTGTAACTCCTGCTATATTTAATAAGAACTGCACATCAAGGTGTGGGGAGAGGAAGCAGATTCCTGTTCTGTGGTCTGCAGAATTACAGACTAATCACAATCTGCCTGACACTTGGGTGTAGTGGGGCAGGTTAAAAATGTTTCCTCCTATGAATTCTAGGTTTTGCTGATTTCAATATTCAAGGCAGACTTTGCATACACAAAAAAGTACTTCAAAGTATGCAATGCATTTGTTTGTTTGTTTAGGTTTGCAGATCTTTCTAGAGATCAGTTCTTATTAATCTTTGCATTGATATACTTTTCCTATGCCAATGCCAGTTACCTTAATGCTGCCTGTTTAATGGTGGCAGATTTTGTTTGGCATTAGCAGCAAACAGTTTAATTAGGAACACAAAATAGCTGCCTGCTTTATTCCCCCCCTGCAAGTGGTTGCTCCTTGTCTAAGAATAAGAAACTACCACTAAAAAAATGTCTTTCTTTGAACTGTCTCTAATGAAACTTCCTAATTCCACCGATTCCACTTGTTTCACTGAGCTTGCTCTACAACAATTTATTCTTTCTTTCTAAACAGACCTTTAGGTATGCAAGGCCGTTTGTAAATTACATGGTGCCGGCAATATCATGAAATATCATGCCTGTTTATGGGCAGATGAAGGGGGATGAGTTGCAACAAGAATAAATTACACAAGATACACTGGGGGAAGGACAGGGGGACATTGGTGCCAGCAAAATTATTAAACTTTGGAGTGGTACTTAATGAGGACACTAAATTAAGTGACCTTGTGAATGGATGACATAGCAATTGGGATCCTCGGGAATTATCTTCCATTATCTAACAGAGAAATAAGGGGACACAGTTTCAGAAACCAAGACTAGAAAAGTACAGGTGAGCTGAACACTAGCAAACAAAGCACTTTCACTGAAAAAACAATGATCCCTTTAGAATCATCCTGAATGCACTACGTAAAATCACAGGCTGTTGAAATTAATGTAATTTAGGGTTTGGGATGATACATTTCTTACCCAATTTTGTCTTTTTACAGATGTAGCCAACTGAATGAATAAAAGCTTGCAGTGTCTCTGTAATTAATACAAAGTTATGAAGAGCCCTGAGAACTAGAAAACTAGTCACATGCTACAGATTTCTCTCTTCGCCTTGCTTAATCTGTATATAAAATGGGGCGGCAAATTCTGACTGGTATTTACAAATGAAGTGAGCAATATGAAAAAGCTCTTGGATACGTATTGGAAAAAGTAGCATACCTATAGGTATATGTATTTTGGATGCTGGTACCTTATTTATTGAAGTAGAACTAACATGTAATAAAATGCCCAAAGATTACATGTACAACTCAGTGAATTTTTACAGACATGCATACTCTTGTGATCAGTACCAGATGAACATTTTCATTAGCCCAGAGAGTTTTCTCGTGTCCCCATCCAGTCCATTCTCCATCAGAGCTAATCACTCTTCTAACTTCATCACTGTTGATTAATTTTGAGAATTTTTGAACTTCAAATACATAATGAAAGCATAGAGTATGTACTTTTGTGTCTGGCACCTTTCAAACTCAATTTTTGACTCTGCCATCATCCTCCATTATTAGGGATTGAGTTAGGAAAATAGGATTATCTGAAGTCTAAATGTTGACCCCAAAGGTGTTCTATAGCCTCACCACTCCCATCTCTCTCTCTCTCTCTCTCTTTTCTGTATTCTGCTCTGTTCTGCATGAGTATAGCCCAATGATTAAGAGTGTTGGCTCTTTCATCCCTGGACTGGACATTTGTTTTCACTCCATCACTACCACTTGTGGAAAGTTGGGTAACTTGCTCAAAATCTCTGAGCCCTAGTTTTCTAATTAGAAAAATGAGATTAATAACTACTTCATGTGCATGTTGGGAGAGCTAAATCAGATAATCCACATCAAGTGCTCTTATGTGACTCTGATTTCTAAGTGACAAGATTAAGACCAGTCTGGAACCAAAAAACAAAAACAAAACCAAAAAAAATTCTGTGGGGCTGCTCACAAGAAAAACAGGTGAAAGTATTAAGATTTCCAGACTCTGAAAACAATAAAAATAAATAACGATCAACCCCAAATCAGCCTTACCACATCCCAGTAAAGAAGGCTGCTAATGATTGCTCACTACTAGGTACACCTTTGTCGTTATTAAACAAGGAAATGCTATTGTGAAAAATGCGTTTACATGAATTTACAATTACCACTGCATATTAGTTTATTTTGAAACAACTGCCAGTAGGAACAGATAAATTTTAGAACTAGAAAGGAGCTTACAAATCGCTCTGTTTATCTTCATTTTATAGGCAGTGAAACCAAGGCAAGACATATTATTTTCTTAAGTTCAATGTAAAAGCCAAGATTTCTGTTTCATAGCCCAGGAAATTGGTTCTTTAAGTATAGTTCTCCAATGAGTGGAAATAGCATCTCCTACTGCTTATGGGACGCATTAGAAATGCAAACTTTCAGGCTACAACTAAAACTGACTAAACCAGAAACCAGGTGGTTTTCACCTGTTCAAGTGGGAACCCAATCTACAAACTTGCTACTGAAAAGATGATCTGGGGAGCAGCCCAAGTAGTTACTGAATACAAAGGCTTCTTAGCCGTGTAGAATCCAGACCTCAGATCTAAGTAAGATGTCTGAAGTTAGAGCCACAAGTACCGACCTAGACTAGCCATGATAGGACCTATAGGAGAGGAACAGTGTACCAGGAGCTTGCCACTCTCTGCCACCAGAGTCTACACACCTAGTCTTGTCCCAGCTTTTTCCCAAGGCTCACTCCTTCTCCAGGGATCTGCCAAAAAACTCAGCTCTAACGATACTAAAAAAGAATGCACTGCGTTCAATCCTCAGAACCCAAAAACAAAAACAAAAAACAAAAACAAAACAAACAAAAATGAAACCAAAGCAAACAAACCAAACCCTGATAACAAAACAGAAATTCTTTAAGATATAGAAACAATTATCTGCTCCTTGTCTGTAGGTGAAATGAGTTCTCAAGTTGTCCCTCACCCAACATCCTGCCCTTAGCAGGTGGAAGACTTGGGGTAAAACCTATGCTCTTTGAACCTTGTTCTTTTCTACCCTGGGATACCAGATCTCTGTTCTCAATGGACTAAGGTTGATTATCTAAAGCAGGATTGGCTTATAAGATCTTAAGCCAATTTTAATTTACAGGAATCATAAAAAGTCTGTCTTTGGGTATAATACCTTGAGTATATCATTGATATTCTTTATTTTTTCCTTTTTGTGGCACCAGCGATGGAATCTAGGTCCTTGCACATGCTAGGCAAGTGCTCTGTTACTGAACTACATCCCCAGCTCTTTTTTGTTTTTTAAATTTTCTTTTGAGACAGGGTCTCACTAAGTTGCTCAGACTGGCCCAAACATTTAATCCTCCTGCCTCAGCTTCCATAGTAGCTGGGATTACAGGTGTGTGCTACCACACCTGCCCTATTGTTAAATTTTGAAGGGAGGGATTAATGACAGCACAAGGGCGACAGACCAGGCCAGTGCTTCTCACACCACCTATGGTGAAGAGCTATTCTCCTGCCATCTCAATCTATCAATATATAAATACTTTTTATGAAATACAGGAAAATGAATTAATAGCACAATTAATTTAAAAAGGCAAAAATACAAGCCAATTTTTTTTTTTGTGGGTACCGGGGGTCAAACTCAGGGCCTCGCGTGCCAGCAGGTGCCCGTGCTGCTGAGCAATATCACCAGCCCTTTTTATGTATGTGGGTACCAGGAGTCGAACTCAGGACCTCATTCTTGCCAGGCAGATGCTTACGCCGCTGAGCTCTCTCACCGGCCCCCAATTTTTAAAAATATTCAATAGATATAAAATTACAGTGTCATGTTGCTGTAAAAATTTTTAAATGCTTACTCTCAATTTCTGTACTTACATTGTCACAGGACAGCAATAAACAATTATAGACCGATGTTGTTCTTGGAAATGCACTTTGAATAGCAAGACAGTAGGCGATCTACTAATTAAGATTGAGGCATAGTCTGGACCAGTTTTAAATAAAAATAGGTCAGTGAACTCTGACTCCATATTTCCACCCATGAAAAGGTATGGAAGGCCACTGACATTTTCTCCAGAGTCAGCCCTAGGAACTGTAGTAACATTTTATTCTTTCATTTACCCACCAACATTTAATGATAATAGATGAAGAGTCAGATTCTTAGGCTACAAAACCAATTAAGACATGACCTATATTTTTAGGAACACATATGATAGTAGGCAATAATAATTTATTTTCTAAATAGTGTTTACCTATCTCTTCATCTGCTCTTCCATCAACGTATATCCTTTCTCTTTGAAAAGATATATTTTGGGGAGATTCTGGGTATCAGGCCAAGGGGTGCTCCAACACTAGTTACATCCCCAGCCCTTTTAAAAAAAAATTTGAGACAGGGCTCCCTAAGTTGCTCAGGCAGGCCTCAGACTTGCCATTCTCCTTCCTCAGCATCCCAGGCAGCTGGGATTATAGGTGTGCCGCACCATGTCTGGCTTTAAAAAAAAAGATTTTAAAGTGCATTATTTTATAGTATAATGAGGCAAATATAAGAAATAAATGCTTTACATCGTATAGCATTTTATTAGTATCTCAATCTAATCTTTTGTTTGTTTGTTTTTTGGTACCAGGAATCGAATTCAGGACTTTGCGCTTGCCCAGCGGGCACTGCGCTGCTGAGCTATATCCCCGGCCCCTTCGCATTCTAATCTTAGTTGGTCACACTGTCCTGTGAAGGAATTAGGACAGGCATTATTATGTCCATTTGAAAGATGAGAACACAGGCTCAGAGGAGTTGCTTTGTGTACCGGAGATGGCATAGCTTGTGTAGAGTAGAGGAAGAAATCAAATTTAGATTTGTTGCCTGCTATCCCAGTGCTCCATTCACAGCACCTTAGCTGCGGTTGTTTTCCTTCTGCAGTTCTTCATCCATGGGTTTCTTTTTGATGCCTGTCTCTCTCCAAGCACTATGACCTCATGACCCTCCTAAAAGTGACACGCTCCCACCTGTGCTTTGATCTGCAGTTCATTAGAGTTAAGGGCTTTTTATGCTTCTTTTTTCAAACGCAGATCTTCCTTGCCCATATCCTATTCTCTCTGGATTTTACTATGCTGGATGACAGCACACCTCAAAAATTTGAATGTATGTCTCTATTTAATGGTAGCCAGTGGTCAATTATTTCTTCTCTATCTGGAGTAATTCCTAGTTAATACTGAGATAGAAGAAGTTTGTCTTCATTATTTCCACCCTCTTGGTGCTATGTCTTCATCCCAAATCAGTGACCTACACATGAATACTCTTTTTTCTTCATTCCTTTAGTAAAACACTCCCTCAGAGCATTTGCTCATGTAAGGCTGTAATGGCAGCTGGCACCATAAAGCTTTGACAACTTAGGATACTTTTGCATTGTTTCTCCATTAATGCATTGTCATAGTCTAGAGTCTTGTCCTTCACGTGGTAAGGGTTCAGTAAGTATTGAATGAATTTGTAATTTCATAGAAAATAACTTTTTTCCCCCAAAGGACAAGAACAAAAATCAATACATGAACTTTCCTCATTTTCTTGGCTCTGAATTCAGGACTCTTGTGCTCTTAATTGACTGCATTCCTGTCTCCTTTATCTCCTTGTCTGCCATCTCATATCCTTACAATCTACTCTGGATAGAAGTCTGACGGTCTAAAATGTGTATCTGATGGTGCCACTTGGTTAGCTAAGAATGTCTTCTCTCTCCAACTGCCTTTGGGTTCTACCCCACAAACCTCACCAGGGAATACTCCAGGCAGTGGCAGTGGAAGCAGGAAGATAATTTAGGAGATGCAATGGATGAGCACTGGGGTACAGTTGGATGAGTGCACTGAGAGATGGAAGGCATTGATGGTGAAGTTGAGGACAGGGCTGCCAGGGATGACACTGCAACAGGCCACATTGTGAAAATGCCTGCCTGTTTCTCTGTCCTGTTTTCTTCCCTTCTCTCTGTCTTGTCTTAAAATGTCCAAAGGAATTCCTGAGACCTATCTTGCAATATGGTAAGGAATTTAGGCATGATAAAACACAAAAGACTTGTGTATATATTTTTAAAAGAAAATTACATTTCCCATTTTATTAGCTTTGGGTTTCTGGTTTTCCCATTGTGATGGCAATAAAATCCTTAATATTATATGCTCTGCGTACTTTTCTTTCTCATTAAGAAGAGGGTTAGATTGTGTTCTTCTTTGG
The DNA here is from genome assembly GCA_028451465.1 of Erethizon dorsatum. Lineage (NCBI taxonomy): Eukaryota > Metazoa > Chordata > Mammalia > Rodentia > Erethizontidae > Erethizon > Erethizon dorsatum. Next base: position 84,366,516 of record CM051835.1, read on the forward strand.
TGATTATGTTGGCTGGGAATAAAACCACAGAGCAGAAAGGATGGCAAAAGCTCTCAAGAGAAAGATATCAGTCCTCAGAAACTGTCTAGTGGAGATGATGATCAGGTAGAGACTGATAGTTCATGACATGAGACCTTGTCTTAGAACTAGCTGGGGATCTTTACCAGTTACGTTTTAAATGGGTAATCTTGAGTAAGTTACTTATAGTCCCATGTGTAAATGAGAATTACAATAACAGCTACATAGACCTATTATGAGGGTTAAATAACCATTATCTCAACACAATGCTTAGCCCCAGCAACTGCCCAATAAATATGAATCAATATTGTAGTAATTACACAACTTCCTGAGAGCGAAGCCGTGGAGGTATCTGTGGCCTGTGAGCAGTCCCTACCCGTCCGCAATGTTTTGCTATCCCGAAGACCACTCTTTAGATTTCCACATGGAATCTGTGTTCCTATGGTCTTTGCTTCATATTGATATAATTAAGAGAAAATAGAGATAGTATTATTTTCAAATACAGAGAAAGGAAGCTGATTCATCCCTATTAGAATAACAATAAAGAAGAGACAGTGGAAAAGAAAAACTGCTTATGAACTGTGATCTTTTAAAGGTAAATTATATTATGTGAGGAATCCTCTGCTTGGCTCCTCCTGCTCCAATCAGAAAGCCAGGGAAAAGCCATGGGCCACAGAGATAATTTATAGGAAGCCGAGAGGGCTCAGGGAGACAGGCTGATTCTGGTGGGAACTTTCCTAAGTTCCCAGAAAACAGCAGGCCCCAAACTTGAGCCTGTAGCTAGGCCTCAACCCACTGTCTAGTTCATAGGTCTCTGGGGTAGGACCAATATTTTGGATTTTTGACAAGAGCCCAGAAGTGATGCCTGTGAGGCCAGACTGTGACTGAAGTTTAGAAACCATTGTTCTAGAACAATCTTTCCCCACTGAGAGGTCATTCTCCAACTGAAGAATCTCAAAAGATAGGCTCCTCCTGATGCATTACAGCATTATTAAGAAAAACAAGACAAAACAAAACAAAACAAGACAAAACAAAACACAAAAACCTCTTCCTGGAACACCTCCTGTTTATGAACTCTGACGTTTACCCTGAATTAACCTACATTATTAACATGTCTTTTTGCCATTCTTCCCTCCTCGCTCTTTAGTTTCTTCAACTTTCCCTTTCAGAAATTTTGCCTACATGTCTCCGGTTAGTGTCTTGTGTGTCTTTGTATTGCTTTTTCTTGCTCCAGTCAGCATTGTAAACTTTGTTTTATAACTGCAAAATTCCTTTTGCTCTCACTTCTCACCTAACATTTCCCTAAAATGTCCCTGTCTCTTTTCTTGTATACTGCACATAAATATATCTCATGGAGCTAACTGTAACAGTATCCCTCATCAGAATATGTTTACCACCTACCACATGATATTATTGATTAAAAGCAAAACTAAAACTTAAGAATCACTTGCCATTGATACTTCAGGCTCTGTGGAATGGGTTGACTTCCTTATCAATTTCATTAATGGTATTGCTACTGAGTTTGTAGCTTGTTTTCATCAGCAATATTTATGTTAGAAATTTCCTGAAACTTCTGCTGTCTTTTAAAATTTTTAAATTTTCTGTTTTTAATGCAAGCCTTACTTTAGAGTTTATGACCAAATATAAACAGTTCAATATCTATTTGCAGTTCTATCTCAGCTGGATTCTCATGGTACTCGATTCTCTGTTTTAATTTTTGGAATACCTACATATAAATAGTTTTAAAAGTACTGCCCATATAAAAATATAGAGGCAAAGAATCCTAGCGAAGTTTTAGCTTTAACTTAACTTTGCTCTCTTTTTTCAGTTGAGAAGAGGAAATGGATACTTGCATTTTATTTACTATAATTGGCTGTCTTTTTTACAGCTGTGAAAAAATGAACATCTTATATCAATCAGAGAACAACTACAGGGTGTGTGTGTGTGTGTGTGCATGTGTGTGTGTGTGGTATGCTTAAAAAATGCTGCATCTGTGCTACATTGTGCTTAACCAGAATGACAGTGACTAGCATATAATAAAAGATTACATTAATTTGTGCTCTGCTTCAGAAAAGTGAGCATTTAAGTCAATGCTTCAGATTCAGGAAATAGGTTTCTTTCCTAAAAAAAAGCAAAGAAGGAAGTAAACAAAAACTACAAGAGAGAATTAGCATAGAGGATAATTTGGTAAACTGGTTAAAGGAAAAGCATTAATGTTCTCTTAGTTAAACTTGCCCTTAAATTCTAAAAACTTCAGGTTTCATCCATTTGCTATACATTGAGTAACCACATTAGGAATAAAGAAAACTAGTACCTTTATTAAATAAGAATATTTTGGCTTGTGTCTAGATGTTCCCCCAAAGCCTCATGCAGGCATAGGTGGGGCTTTTCAGAGGTGTCTGGATCTAGAGTATGTGATGCTGGGATTAAGGGTGCCCCACCCTGGGTGTGGGTGGCACCAATCAATAGGCTTACACCTGGATGGAATATAAAGAGACAGAAGCTGGTTTGCTATTTTGCTGCTTTGCTGTCTTCTGCCTGCCCCGCCCTGGACAGTTTCTCTTCTGCATTTCACCTCTGTCCTGCCACCCTGCCTTGAAGCCAGCTGACTATGGACTGAAACCTCTACAAACTATAAACTACAATAAACTTTTCCTCCTTTAACTTTAGGTGTTGGGTATTTTATCTCAGCAATGAGAAAAGTAGCTAAGACAGGGGAACAGATAGGAGAACAATAAATAAAGACAAATCAGGGTGGAGAGGATTTGACTGAAAAAAAAATGAGAGGAGAAAGCCTCAAACTCTTCTCTTTTTTTTATCCCATCATGTATTAATTCTTTATAAAATTTGAAAATTCCATAGTAAACCATTTCAGATGATCTTAGTCATCGAATTTAGCTCAAATATTTTAAAGAAAAGTATTTTTACATTTAAAAATTTTTCAAATGGCTATATTGGAAAAACATAAGAACTCTCCCATATTTTATAATACCTGGGACATTTGTAAGTTTTAATTCTGACAAAGATCAGTTTTGATGGTGTACTCTGTAGTGAGAATGTAAGGGTTTAAGCATATTTGCGTTGGTGGGAGGATACATTGGCACATGCACCATGGAGAGTTGTTTGCAGTATCTGTTAAGATGGAAAAATACAAACTCTTTAACACAGAAGTTCTTCCTCTATGAATTTAAGCTGCATAATTAATTTTTTATGCATAGAAAGACATATATTCCAATTGTATTCATTAAAATGTCATTTGTAATGACATTTATCAATACATGACTGTTTTATCCATCTGATGGAATACTATGCACTTATTAACACAAACTCGGTATGCGTTGGTATAGAATGATCTCCAAAACATTAAGAAAATATTATTTCTTTATTTTTTCATATACAATACCTCTGAAATGTTACAGATTCTATAGTCTATATTATAAAGAGGCCACTTGCTCTCTTTTTTGGTATTATAATAAAAATGTTTTAAAATAAAGGAAGTTTTTTATAGTTAATGTATATAGTTTTATGCATAGTTTTCCATATATTAACTATCTTGTATATTTTAAACAAGTGTTCTTCACTCGGTACAGCCCAGGCAAGCCAAACGGTTGGGTCCTCATGTAGAAGAAGCTGGTAAGTAGTTGTGTCAGTGAAGGGGAGCAGACAATTCAAGGTGAGAGAGACATTTGCACCATATTCTCCTTGGGATCTTTTGAATTTTGTACTCTGTACATCTATTTCCTATTCAAAATAAACTAAAAAATGTAAAAGCCCATGGAACCTCATGTCAGAAATAAACCTGAAACTAACTGGGTTAATCCAATTTATTCAATGACTTGATTAACCCAAGAATCGAAAGTCTAAGTCATTTACTTCTGAATGTAATTAAACCCACGACAGGCTGAGTACCCCTTATCTAAAGTTCATGGGACCAGAACTGTTTCGGATTTCAATTTTTCACATTTTTGAATATCTGCATACATAATGTGATATCTTGGAGATGGGGCCCAAGTCTAAACATGGAATTCATTTATGTTTCATGTGTACCTTATACACATAACCTGAAGGTAATCATATGCAATGCTTTTCAGTGTGCCTGAGTTTTGATTGCCTCCTGTCACATGAGGTTAGATGTGCGTATTCAGAAGACAAAAACCTCCTCCTAGGCCATGCAAACTAGGGCCAGAAAAATATTTCTTCTTAACAACATATTTCTCAAACAAGCATTTGTAAAAATAAAATGTACCCATTCTTTACTTTTCCTAAAATGCTTAGTAAGTTTAATGCATGTCCCTGTAAAGATAGATAAAGGAAGCTTTGTAGCCATCATTAAATGTCTTCACTGTAAGATTTATTGCCATAATTGTGACAGAGCAAATGATTTTTTTTTTTTTACTGGCAGTAAAAATAGTTTTAAAAAGAAACTAGGTATTGTTTTTTCTTTTCCAAGCAAAGTATAGATACCCCAAAATTACATGGTGTCACAGAGCATGCCATAGTTAGAAAAAATGATGCACTGCCTTCCCAGTCTTATTAAGAAAATTACACAGTTAACTCTTTGTACCTTTGAAGGATGTCTCTGTCTGATGAACTTTGTTATTAGAACAACATTCAGCTGGAAATTGTGTATTAAAATGAACTCATCTTGGAGTTAACAAAGTAGATTCTAAAATAAAACAGAAATGTCACAGCGATAGATACAAATTCTGCAACTGTGGCTAAACATTCCAACGCTTTTAATGTAGCTATTGGTAGAGGGAACCAGGAGACGCATAAAGGATCTCTTCCGGATGATTGACAAGTGGGTTATTAGTGTACTAATGGACGAGACCGTGTCATTTTCTGCACTACTGTCTGCACAGACCAAGACTAAAGGGTTCATGCTACCCACTCATGCATTTTTCTTATCTGCTTCACCGGGCACCAACTACTGGTCTCATTGCTAGGTGTTGGGCAACAAAGAGTAAATGAGGTACAGTTTCTGGTCTTCGAGAGCTTACAGGTTTGCAAGAGAGAGGTTTGAGGAAGGTGAACACAGAACTAGATAAATGTAGTGCCATGCACAAGTGGAGTAAGAGAAAATTCCTTAGAAGCTCAGAGGGAAGTCATCTAACTCAGCCTGAAATATATGTGGGTCTGTGTGTCTGTGAGGTGGGGGAGATGATCAAGAAAGACTTGCAAGGGGTGTGACACTGGAAGCGGTTTCGTGATTTGGGGAAGCTAGCTAGGTTTCTGTGTGTGTTCAATGGGGTCTGGGGTGGGGCAGCACGAACAAAATTCCAAGAGCAGAATGCAACAGTAAAAACAGTAAAAAGATCTAGAGGTGAGAAATACCCAGGTGAGGCATGGGGATGGAGGTCAGCTTCAAGCAACTGTACTGATGAAACAAATGGCAAAACACAGAGGGGAGAAAAATGGGTCAGAGGAGGATCCACATAGGAGATTCACGGCCAACCAAGTATGTGAGTCGGGACGGACTGTGAGAAGTGCAGCATGAATCATAATCTTTGGTCACCCTTGGAGTCTACTTACTTCAGCAATGCAAACGGCACAACTTTAGACGCTAACTCTAAGGGACAAGTGGCATAATGAATTGAGACTATGGGAATACAAAGGTTGTTTTCTGATCACCTAGAAATTTTAAGAGGAGTATTTACGTTGTAGAGCAGAACTGGCTATCACTCCATAGGTTGCCCCTGACAAGCCTGATTCATAGTCCCTTCGCTGGACTCCGGGAGCTGGTGTTTGAAGCCTTAGGGTGTTGCTAATTGACAAAGCTTATTTGGAAGTATCCCACAAAATCGGGATTTAAAAACATTGAATGAGCCAGGAGAAGAAAAATTATTTAAGCCTAACGAACAACTGTGTAAAAGTAGCTGTAAAACAACTAAGTAACAGTAAAAGTAACTAAGGCATGACAGGGTAAAACATCAGGAGGTAATTTTGGAACAATATTTGTCCTTTCAACATACATTCGCATGGTTGTACAATCATTACCACCATCCATTCCCAGAACTTTCTTATTTTTCCCAACTGAAATTCTGTGTCCATGAAATAATAACTCTTCATTCTCCCCTATCCCCTCTCCTGGTAACCACCATTCTGCTTTCACTCTCTATGAATTTGACTGTTCCTGAGTATAAGTTTGATACTCTCCCTTCATTACTCTACCCCGCTCAGAATCCACACACTTGTCTATGGGTAGATTTGACTCCAGGAGATTGGACCGACAGGCTCCAATCTGACTTTTTCAGGCTTCAAATTCGGGCCACAGGCTTGAAATTTGGGCCACAAAATCCGGCAACCGGTAGATAAATTTCAAACTCAGTCAACCTCTGCACACAACTGATCTCTTAGGTGGAGCTGACCATAGCTGTGGAGTTGTTTAATGTGGAAAGCCCCTTTCTTGCTGGGTGCATAAGCTACCAGCTTTTGTTTCTGATGCCAGGCAACTTGTTGCCTCCTATTGGACCTTTTTCCCCAGCAGCAATAAATTGACAACATTCGGAAATATGTCAGTTCTTACTTTATAGATATCCTGGGAAGTAACATGTCCACCACAGTTAATGCCACAATTACCATATTGTACAGTGGTCTCCTGAACTTATTCCTCCTATCTAACTGAAACTTTGTATGCTTGGACCAACATCTGCTACCTTTATATTGATCAAAAAGAAGTCCTAAGGGGAGTCCAACTGGGGAAAGGTTGGGAAATAGAATCTACCTCTTGTGAGAAAGGGTAGCAATAAATTCGTGTACATCTTCAGTGCACTACAGTACTTATGTTTAAAATTTTGGGTTTATATATCTAAAAACAGAACAAAGAAACAAACCCCTTTTCTATATCATGGTCAATTGTAAGGACCACGTACTATTCTATGCTTCTTTAATCATATTGTGTTTCTGAGGGCAGAGGGATATGAAGAGGCAGAATTTATTGGACGTAACATTGTATCTGGCATGATTAGCTTTGTTTCTATAGCCCTGTTTAAGCTTCCTGATAAGAGATTTACCATTGCTTTTTGCCTTTTACTATTTATATTATTGTTCTTCTTCTGGTGTCTTTAACAGTTACTGGGAATGGAAAAGTCTCTATAGCTGTCTAGGTATATTAAATTTATCCTGAAATCTGTATTTGTTTGATTCTTTTTATTTACACAATCAACATTAATGGAATGAATAAAAATATTTAATTACTCAAGTTATAAAAATTCTCTTTCTACTTCCCCATACAAGAATTTAGTGTTCCCTGAATACACCATCCCTTACTGAACTCTAAGTTGTTGTTTAACTTACGATTATAAATGTACCTTATGGGCCGGTGAGATAGCTCAGCAGCATAAGCGCCTGCCTGGCAAGCACAAGGTCCTGAGTTCGACTCCCGGAACCCACATAAAGGAAAAAAAAGGGCTGGTGATATCGCTCAGTGGCACAAGTGCTTGCTGGCAAGCGTGAGGTCCTGAGGTCGACTCCCGGTACTCACATTTAAAAAAAGTACCTTACTTTTACGCATTACTGTTTATGACTTGAATTGATTTTTTTATTAAGTTTACTGGTACAATTTTGATATACATAATGATTACATTCATCATAGGGAATTCGTACCTGTACATGACATAACTTGATTCCACCTTTTTTCCAATTCACCTCCCCTCCCTTCAACCCCTCTTCACATCCTTATTTACAGGGCTTTGTTTCTATTTTATCTTTCTTTTCTCATGTTTTTCTTTTCCCTTACTTCCTTTCCCCCCTCACCTCTCTGTAGTTACCCTTCCCTTTTGAATAATTTCTTCCTATTTCTCAATATCTACTATATATTTTTGTCCTTATTACGCTTTCAGTTTCTTACAGCAGAAAGACAATGTGATATTTACACATGCACATCCCATTTATATCACCTAGGAGTATGGTCTCAAGGTACATTCATTTACCTAGAAATGTTTCAAGTTTATCCTTTATGGCTGAGTGGTACTCCACTGTGTTAAAAAAATCTTCTTTAACCATTCATTGGTTGATGGGCATTCGAGTTTTTTCCAGGATTTAGCTATTTACAAACTGTGCTGCTATAAACATGGGTGTGCATATATCACTGTGGTATGATGCTTTTAATTCTTTTGGGAAGATACCATGTAGAGGAATAGCTGGGTAAACCACTAGTCCTAAGCTTTTTGATGAATTTTCACATTGATTTCCACAGTGGTTGCACCAGTCTACACTCCCACCAACAGTGGAAAATGGTTCCTTTTTCCCCACAGCCCCTCCAGCATTTGTTATTACTTGATTTCTTGATAATAGCCATTCTTTCTGGAGTGAGATGGAATCTCAGCATTGTTTTAATTTGTATCTCTTGAATGACCAGTGATGTTGAACATTTTGTCATGTATTTATTTGCTATTTGTACTTCTTCATCTGAAAAGTGTGTATTCATCTCAGATGCCCATTTTTAGATTGGGTCTTGAAATTTAGGGGGGGCCTCACTTTTGTTAGTTCTTTTTGTGTTCTAGATATTACTCCTGTGTCTGAGGAACCACTGGCTAAAACGTTTTCCCAGTGTGTGGGTTGTACTTTAACTCTGCTTGTGATTTTTTTGCTGTGCAAAAGCTTTTAAATAAGAGGTCCTAGTTGTTGACTCTTTGTAATATTTCCCACATGATCAGAGTTTTGTTCATGAAGTCTTTGCCTACACCAATGTCTTCAAGAGTTCTACTTATTCTCTCTTCCAGCAGATTTAGTGTTTCTGTTTTAATATTTAGACCTTTGATCCATTTTGATTTTAGTTTAGTGCATGGTGAGAGACATGAGTTTATTTTTAGTCTTTGGCATGTGGAAAGCCAGTTTTTCCTACACCATTTATTAAAGAGGCTATCTTTCTTCCAGGGAAGGTATTTGGCCCCTTTGTCAAAGATAAAGTGGCTGAGTGCATTTGGAGTTGTTTCTGCATCTTCTAATCTGTTCCACTGATCCTCAGGTCTGTTTTTGCCAGTAACATGCTGTTTTTATCTCAGTAGCTCAGTAGTATAATTTCAAATGTGGGATTGAGATGTCCCCTACCTTGTCTTTGTTGCCTAGAAGTGTTTTTGTTATTCTATGAATTTTAGGAATGTTTTCCCTTGTTCTGTGAGGTATGCTACCAGTATTTTGATTGGGAATGCATTAAATCTGTATAACAATTTTGGGAATATTGCCATTTTCACTATGTTGGTTCTTCTTACCCTAGACAACAGATACCTTTCCATTTTCTGATATCCTCTTCAATCTCCTTTTTCAGAGTAATAGTTTTCAATATAAAGATCTTTTACTTCATTTATTAGATTGACTCCTGAGTATTTCATTTTTTTGGATGCTATTGTGAAATGGGTTGTTCCCCTAATTTCTCTCTCAGTGAGTTTGTTATTTGTGCACAGGAATGTTATTGAGTTTTGAGTGTTGAATTTGCATCCAGCTATGCTGCTGAATTTAGTTATTAAATCTAGAAGTCTTTTGGTGGAGTTTTTGGGGTCTTCTATGTAGAATAGCATATCATCTGCAAAAAATGATAATTTAACTTCCTCCTTTCCTATCTTTATTCATTTTATTTCTTTCTCTTGTCTAATTACTCTGGCTAATATTTCCAGAACTATATTGAATAGGAGTGGTGATAGTGGACATCATTGTCTTGGTCCTGATATTAGAGTGAAAGGTTTCAGTTTTTGTCCATTTAGTATGATGTTGCCTATAGGTTTGTCATAGATTTTATCAGATTGAGATAAAGACCATCTATTCCAATTTTCTGTAGGGCTTTTTTTTTTTTAATCATGAACGAGTGCTGGACTTTGTCAAATGCTTTTTCTGCATCTGTTGAGATGATCATGTGACTTTTGTCTTTGACTTTCTTGATACGGTGTATTACATTTATTGATTTGCATATGTTGAACCATCCCTGCATCCCTGGGATGAATCCTACTTGCTCATGATGTATAATCTTCTTGATGATTTGCTGTATTCTGTTTACCAGTATCTTATTGAGGATTTTTGCATCTATGTTCATGAGGGAGATTGGCCTGTAGTTTTCTTTCTTAGTTGGGTCCTTCTGTGGTTTTGGTATCAGGGTAATGCTTGCTCCCAGAAATGAATTTGGGGATATTGCTTCCCTTTCAATTTCATTAAAGAATTTGAGAAGTAGTGGTATTAGGTCTTCTCTAAATTTCTTGTAGAATTCAGCAGTGAATCCATCAGGATCTAGGCTTTTCTTTGTTGGTAAATTTTAAATTACATTTTCAATTTCACTGACTGAAACGGGTTTATTTAGAATTTTTATATCTTCTTGATTCAGCTTTGCAATTCGTATGTATGTATCTAGGGATCTGTCCATTTCTTCTGCGTTTTCCATCTCATCAGAATACAGGTTTTTTGAAGTAGGTATTGATGATCTTCTGGATTTCTGCAGAATCCATTGTGATTTCACTCTTTTCCTTCCTAATTGCATGAATTTGAGTCTTTTCTTTTCTTTTGATATGGTTGGCTAAGGGCTTGTTAATTTTATTTAATCTTTCAAAGAACCAACTCTTCAATTCATTGATACTTTGTATTGTTTTCTTTATCTCCATTGAATTAATTTCTGCTCTGATCTTTATAATTTCCTCCCTCATATAAGCTTTGAGCTTGACTTCTTTTTCTAGAAGTTTGAGGTTCAACATTAGGTTGATTATTTGAGCTTGTTCTGTTTTTCTGATGTGAGAATTTCCCACTACAAATTTCCCTCCTTGGACTGCTTTCATTGAGTCCCATAAGTTCTGGTATGTTGTAATGGCATTATCATTTAATTGTAGATACTGTTTAATTTCTTCTTTAATTTCATCTGTAACCCATTGGTTGTTCAGGAGGGTGTTGTTTAATTTCCATATGTTTATGAAGTTCTTGTGGTTTCATTTGCCATTGATTTCCCATTTCATTGCACTGTGGTCTAATAATGTGCATGGGATAATTTCAATTCTTTTGCATTTACTTAAGGGTGTTCTATGGGCTAATATGTGGTCTATTTTGGGAAATGTCCCATATGCAGCTGAGAAGAATGTGTATTCTGATGTTGTGGGGTGGAACACTCTGTAGACATCTACAAACTCCATTTGTTCACAGGTTTGGTTCAGTTCTGATATCTCTTTGTTGATTTTTTGTCTTGTTGATCTGTCTATTTGTGACAGTAGAGTATTAAGGTCCCCCATTACTATCATGTTAGTGCTTATTTGACTTTTCATGGCCATTATTATTTGTTTTTTATAGCTGGGTGTACTGGAATTTCTGCATATATATTTGTGATTGTTATCTCTTCCTCTTGGAGTTTTCCCTTAGCAAGTATGTAGTGACCTTCTTTGTCTCTTTTGATCAGTCTAGGTTTGAAGTTCACATTGTCTGCCAATAGAATAAGTATTCCTGCTTTTTTCCAGGTTCCTGTCATATGGAGTATTGTTTTTCATTGTTTGACTTTTAGTCTATGAATTTCTTTTTGAGTTAAATATGTTTCTTGTATGCAACATATTGTTGGATCTTGTTTCTTGATCCATTCTGCCAGTCTGTTTCTTTTGATTGATGAATTGAGACCATTTACATTTATGGTTATAACTGATATGTATTGGCTTATCCTTGTCATATTATTTTCTGCTATTGGTTCCCTATCTTTCCCTTCTGTTTATTTGCCCTGCCTGGTGGCTTCTTTCTATTGGTGTTCTTGGAATTGTGGTCTTTGTTATCTCTTTCTAAAATATCCTTCAGAGTATTTTGGAGAGCTGATTTGGTGGTCATGAATTTCTTCAGTTTTTCTTTGTCATGGAAGTATCTTATTTCTCCATTGATTTTGAAAGATAGTTTTGCAGCGTATGTCAATCTGGGTTGGAGGTTTTTTTCCTTCAGGACTTGATATACTTCACTTCAAGCTCTCCTTGACTTAAGGATTTGTGTTGAGAAGTCTGTTGTGATTCTTTCCTGTATCAGTAATTTGTTTCTTTTCTCTAACAGCTTTTAATATTCTGTTCTTGTGCTGAATTTCTGGAATCTTGATTATTATATGCCTTGTAGATTTATTTTGATCATGGCTAATTAGAGTCTATATGCCTCACTTACCTGTATGTCAAATTCTTTTTCCATGTTTGAGATTCTATCATTACTCCTATGAACAGGTTTTTTATGGCATTTGTGTTGTCTCTGGTTTTCTCATTGACTCTAATCAATCTTATATTGTTCTTTTTTGCATCATCTTGTGGCTCTTGGATTGATTTTTCATGGTCCCTTGCTATTTTTAAGATATCTTTCTTTTCTTGGTTACTAACCACAAGCCTGTGTTCTAGATCTTATATTCTGTCCTTGCCTTGGTTCAATTGACTGCATATACTTTTAATGGAATTTTTAATTCCCTGATATCTGTTTGAATCTATTTTATGGATTCTATTTCTTTCCTGTGTTGGGCCTTCATAGTTTCTATCATTTTCCTAAGCCCCTGTAGTTTTTTTTTTTTTTAATCTGTTTCTACTCTAGATTCACTAAGAAAATCCTTCATTTTGATCATCATTTCTTTTTTTTACCTGAGAGGTTATTTCTAATCTGATTTTCTCTATAGCCATATTCATCTGTTTTCTTCCTCCTCCTCTTTGTCCTCCTCTTCCTCCTCCTCTTCTTCTTCTTTTTCTTCTTCTGCTATCATTTCAGAAAATTCAAGTGGGTGGTTTCTGATTTCCTGTATCTCATTGTCCCATGCACTTATCCTGATTGGGCTGGAGGTCTGGGTTGCATTTTGTTTCTCTGTCTTGTTATTTTGTATTTTTAAATTTTAGTTTGTTTTCTTTTTTTTTTTTTTTTTCTTTTGTGGGTACCGGGGGTTTAACTCAGGACCTCGTGCGCCAGCAGGCGCCTGTGCCACTGAGCAACATCACTGGCCCTTTTTTTTCCCTTTGTGTGGGTTCCGGGAGTCAAACTCAGGACCTTGCACTTGCCAGCCAGGCGCTTATGCTGCTGAGCTATCTCACTGGCCCCTAGTTTGTTTTCCATGTTGATGCTTGTAAATTTCTTATGGTAGATTGCTTTATCACTAGTATTGAGGCTTCCCTAGGAAATGTTTCTTCCTCAGATATGTCTTCTAGGTATTGGTGGTTATTGGTCTTCGTGTCTGTCCCAAGAGCCTACCTTCCCAATTTATTAGGGATGAAAATTTGCTGTCTATTTGGCTCAGCATCCAATCCTTTGGTACTGGACCATGGTGATATGACCCCAGATAATTACAGTGTTGTCATACAATGGAGAACAACTGATTACAACAGGTGTGACATCCTGGCTAATGTACTACAATTAGCAATAACAATTTCATCAGGGAGAGCAAAGAATCTTATAAACTATGGCAACTATTAATTTGGTACATTTAGCTATAGGAGAAAGATGTGCAATTATATAACAAAATTCAATATAAACCAGAAATTTGTATGCAATGAGTTTCCCCTTAGTAGAGTGATTTTATTCTGTTGGGGGGGCAGTTTGAGAGCAATAAGGGACAAAACAGAGAGATAAATGAAGAAAAATATAGTAGAAGCAAGGCTGGAGGGCAAAGGATGATCATCCGAGCTTTGGGAAACTGGAGCAGAGGACAGGAGAAAAATATTAAGGAGAAAGCAAAAGAATATCAAAGTGAACCAGAAAGACTAGAGACAATGTTTCCTCACATGAACATATCAAAAAGTCTAGAAAGAAAATTGAAGAAAGACAGAAAGAAGACAGACCAAAATATAATAAAAATAAATACCTAAACAACAACCAAAAAAAAAAAGGAAAAGGAGAATGAAACAAACAAACAAACAAAAAACAAAAAACAAAATTCCTCTGATGTCCACAGTTCTGTGGCAGTGTCCAAGTCAGAGCCCAAAACTGTGCTGGGTACCCCGCCAAGTCTGCAGTAGGGTTAATGGTGGGTGCAGGGCTGATCTTGGCCTCCAGATGTGAGGGCTGGGGCCAGAGTCTTCAGCCAGCAGCTTTCCGGATGTCCCTCGGCGGCCCGCCCACGTCTCTTAGCCTGATTGTCTCTGCGTCACTCTCCAGTTGCTGTGGTGCCCTCAGATAGAGACAGGGCTGCTCCCAGTCTCGTGTACAGCTGTCTCCTCCTGGTCCTTGCACAGCCTCCTCTGTTCCACCTCCACTGGCAAATCTCTATCCTGTCATGCCACTAGTAGCTGTCGCTGCCGCAGAGACAGCCCAAGGCTGCTCAGTTCCCCTTCAGTCTCCTCTCCAGCAGGGTGAGTGCTGATGTCCCACTAGTTGCAGTGGCCCAAGGCTGGTTAAATCCCACGCATTCACTTCCCTCTCTTAAGCCACTGGTCACAGGGCAGGAAGGGTCATGATGTTTTACTCACTACTTTCACTGCCTCCCTTCAGTCCCTAACCTTGTTGTCATGAGGGAGCAGTTTCCTGGTCACTTGCCCCTGTGTGTACCAGTGAATTTTGTTGCCAGGCTGTGGCATCCTCTGTGTGGAGGAAGGCAAAAGGGGCGATGGGCCTTATATACCAAATCTCTCCTGTGTAGCTTGATTTAGCCACACTTTTGCAGTCCATCAGTTCTTTGTAAACTTCCAAGAATGGTGACTTGTGCTCTGCATGCAGGCGGAAATTCCAACCTCAGCCCTGTGGGTTGGTTTGCCTTTTTATAAAGTCCCATGCCTGTGTTTTGTTTGATCTACACATCTCTTATTTCAGACTGATTTTGGCCTCAGCATGTATGTCCTACCTTTCTTCCAATTACCTGTGTTTTTAGTTGATTTTCTCTGAGTAGCTCCAACATGGCTCCTCCTCTATTCAGTCATGTTGCCTCTTTGAATTGATTTTTTTGTTTGTTTTTTGAGACAGAGTCTTGCTATACAGTCCAGGCAAGGCTTGAACTCACTATGTAGCCCAGGGTGGCCTTGAACTAGCAGCAATCCTGCCTCAGCCTCCCAAGTGCTGGGATTACAGGCTCACTTGAACCATTTTTTCTCAGAATAGTGCTAGGATTTCTCATTGAATTCTGTGATCGTATGCATAATAGTAAATTTTAAAATGGCTTCAAATATTGTTAATGTTTTTACATGCGATGATGTGTTCTGGTGGTGTTTTTCCAATTTTTTCTTGGTTGGTTGAATCTACCTTAAGAAGGACCTACTTGTCTTAGAAAGAAGAAAGTGTGATACATCCTTTGAATCCTTGGATGACTGACAATTTAGGCACAAGCACATCATCCAGACTTTATATAAAATTTTTGTTTTTTGAGCTTCTTCTATCTTAAAATCCCATAGCTGCTACACTTTTATTTTTCTTTCTGTAAATATGGAAAAAGAAAAATTGGAGCAATCTGCTTAGTAATTATATAACTCCACCCCATTCTTGAATTTTTTTTTAAACTCTATTTATTTAGAAGTATTGTCTTTTTTACTAAATTTGCCTGGATCCTGATGAATCACTTCGAGTTGTGGTTTTTCTTTAGGAAAGTTTTCTTCTTCTATTGTGTCTTTGAGTATTGCTTCACTCATTATAGCTCTGGTTTCTAAATTTGGAAATCATGTTAAGTCTGATCTCGAATATTTTTTATATTTTTTCTCATGTCTTTTACCTTTCTAGATTTTAACCTCTACTTTAAAGCACAGTATATACTCTACAGTATAGTCATAAGTTTGCAAATTATTTATGCTGTTTATATCTGACTTCAGAGCAAATTTACATTTTTCCATCATACTCTTCTTTGCATTAGTTTCTTATTTTAGCATCTCTGTATTTATCTCAGCTTGATTCTGCACATGGTTGTCTGCCCTTCTGTCAAAGAGTCTTACTCTTTGAATCCTTTTGGAAAAATAAGCATAAATCTTCCAATATTTTTGACAGTGTTTTACAATATAAGTCATGGTCTTCCTCTTAAACTTTTGGACAATGTCCTAACTTTCCCTTATGTGGCAATACTGATGTATTTACCTTCTTTTCCACAAAGGTGGGATGTCAGATTATTTAAAATGCAGCAAAAGAAAATCAACTAGAAGCAGAAAGAGGAAAAACAATGGAAATGATTTTAAATTGATCTAGGCATAAAACAAATATGAAAACTTGAAGTCCCATGGTCTTTGGTTTTTTGTTTTTTGGGTTTTTTTTGTCTTGTTTTGTTTTTTGTTTTTTGAGACATGGTCTGGTTGTGTAGCCCAGACTGGCCTTGAACTCATGGCAATCCTCCTGCTTCAGCCTTCCAAGTGTTAGAATTACAGGTATGTGCCACCACGCCCAGCTCTTTGGTATTAGTGGATAACTATTAGTGAGCAGCCAATAATATACTAGTTAGAGTGCCTTTGTGGCAAAATAAACAATTGTTCTGGAGATGCTCAGTTCTTCCATATGCTAAGTTCAGGGTGGTCCATTAAACATGGATTCTGTGCACTATCATGACCTCAACAATATAAGGAGGACAGGCACATGGCTATTGTCTTGTGGCTGATGACATGGGTAAGCAACCTTACCTCAAAGGCAACTCATGTCCAGACACATTTAGAAGATATGGGCTTCATTCACTTTCTTTATCCTCCATAAACTTCACCTTTTTAAGCTTTTGCTGAATATTGGGCAGCTATGATTTTGAGATTATTCTCTTTGGGAATTATGTGAATGTCTTGGTTATTTTCTTGTCACTGGGACACAATACCTGGCACCCACAACTTAAAGGAAGAGAGGTTTATTTTGGCTCATGTTTTCAGCCTAGGGCCAGCTGGCTCCAAGGAAAGAAAGGCTTGGTAAAAGGGCCGGAGTGGAAGAAACCTGCTCATGTCATGGCAGCCAGAAAGCAGACAGAGAAGGGCAGAGCCAGGAAGGGACATGCACCCTTCCAGTTCACTACCCCAGTGACCTGCTTCTAACCGCAACCTTCCAGTTCACTACCCCAGTGACCTGCTTCTAACCAAGCCACACCTCCTAACAGCAAGTCAGCTGTAGTGCCCCCATAATCCAGTCACCTTTCACAAGCTCCCCCTGTGAGTGCATGAAGCTTGGGGGGGCAGCCCAGATCTAAACAATAACAGTGAATCTGATTGTTTTCTGTTCTCAGTTAAATCTGGGATTACACCTTAACAGAAAGTCAACCCAGAAATAGGGTTGACACTCCCTATTTTCTGAGCTGGGGATGATTCAAAAAAAAATTTTTTTTTTCTCCTAAACTGGCTGGAAATGTGTGTTTGTGAATAGGCAGAACTATCTTTCCCAGGTTAATCCTGTTTGGGACAGGTCAGTAAGAAACTATCCTGTCTTCTTTCCCTACAGCTAGAAATAGATAGGTAGCTGGACAGACTGTAGATAATTACAGAGAAAGGACAAAATGAGTTTCACTGTGACGCGTGAAGGTAAAAAGAAATCCTAAAGGACATTGTGCTGCCCAAAGAGGCTGTAGCAATGGAGTTAGGCTTACAAAAGATGGAATGAGGACAGGCAGCTTCCCCAAGTCTCCAGAGCTATAGTAATGAGGCAGTTTCCCCAAACTAGGAGCACAAGCTACTTTCCCAACTGGGCCCTGAGTTGGCACTTGCAGGAAACCCTTGACTATATATCATCACAATGACTCCAGTACAACTGTGCTCATAATAAACATGAACACTATTCATCCCACCGCCCTCCCCAGTCAGCATAGTGTGTGTGCATGTGTGTGCGCATGTGTGTGTGTGTGTGTTCAGGAATACTATAGTCAGCAAATTTTTCATGTTTTTTCAAGTGTCAGTGCAAAATATGGTAAAAGGCATCCAAATGCAATCCAATTATCCCTCTGCCTTTCCAAAGGAAGGATTGTTCTGGTGTGAACCTGACCCTTGTGACAAATCAGAATGAAATGGTGCACTTTAAGGGAAACGTTCTTGGCCGGAAACACATAAGCCTGCAAGTACCTAGTGCTGGAGGGGCTGATGAAGGCTACAGCCCTGTAACTGCTCCTTTAGTGTCTTGAGGGTGTATTTCAACCTTGTGAACGTCACTGCTACTATGTGACAAGATGACAAATATTACCCAATGAACTACAACACATAAAAAGGAAAAATAACATTTTCTCACCTTGGGAGGGCTTGAAAGGTCCATCTAGCTGCAGATGCCACTTACATAATTTTTGCCAAGAAAGTTTCAACCCGGAGATGGGTTCAAAGAGCAGAATTTTAACAAAGAAGGAGGGCAAGATAAAATAAGAATTTAGCAAGAAGCCACTTGGGGGAACCCCAGACGAGCCTTGAGGAAATACTCTAAATCACTTCTTTTTTTTTTTTTTTTTTGTGGGTACCGGGGGGTCGACCTCAGGACCTCGCGCGCCAGCAGGCGCCCGTGCCGCTGAGCGATATCACCGGCCCCTTTTTCGTATGTGGGATCCGGGAGTCGAACTCGGGCCCTCGCGCTTGCCGGGCAGGCGCTTAAGCCGCTGAGCCATCTCACCGGCCCCTCTAAATCACTTCTAAAAAGAGCTCTTTTGATCACCCTTTGTGACATCTGTGTTGGAAAACATAAACAGATGCAAATTTTTTTTCACAGTCAAAGCAGAATCTCTCAAAATACAGACAGTGAAGGTGTGCTATAACGGTCTCCAAACATCTGGCTCTTGCTCCTAACATTACCTGCTTATCACTCACAACAGATAATTTTTAAATTTTTTTCTCCAGGTTGCATCTGGATAAGTCCGATCGTCTGTGTGATTAATAATCATTTTGTAAATCAGCTGCACTTACCGAGGCAGGTGGGCACAGCAGAGTGGCTGCCGGTCAATCGCGCAGGCTTGGCTGAGCCAGGTCGTTTTTCACAGCCTGATCAAACAAATATCCAGAGGGCTGTTTTCTCTCATACTGGGTAAGTTCAACAAGTATCAGGGGAATCGTAGCAAGATCAGCTAAGCAAGTGATTTTTTTTTCTTTGATGTCCCCACAGGGGGTAATATTTGATGTTTATGGACCTCAGAATAAATTTGGGGGGGTAGGGCTTGTGAAATTGCCTTCTGAGAAGCAGTACTACAAGGACTGATAAAAAAAAATACAGTATGTAGCTAGGCATGGTGTCATGTGTTTATAGTTCCAGCACTCAGGAGGCTGAGGGAGGAGGATCGCCGTGAATTCAAGGCCGGCCTGTACTACATAGCAAGACCTCGTCTCAAAAAACAAAAAAAATACAGTATGTATTTGAATTAAAAAAAAAAAAACCCATTGCAGTAAAGGACAAATTGCCATTAATCCCCCTCAAGATACTCTTCCTTATTTCACACCCTTATCCCAAATTTTTCTTGTCACTTTTTGAAGCAGTTCCAGAAGTCCTCTTTCATGGTTCATGAAGTGAGGTAAAAAATATGGTGAATGCTGTCAAGAGTCGTTGAACAGAAAGGTAGGTTCATAAAAACATTACAGTATATTCTCATCCACCTTATTCACTGCATCTGCCCCTGTGTGACTTCTGGCTTTTCTTGAAAGTTAAAATAACCATAAAAATAAACGTTTTGAATTAATACAGGATAAGGAGGCAGCCATGACAGCACAACTAAGGACACTCACAAGAGAAGCTTTCCCAGAACTGCTTTAGAAAGTGGCAAGAACTATGAGATAAGTGTGTTTGAAGTGAGGTGGGGTATTTTGAGGGGGATTAATGGCAATGTTTCTTCTACTATAATAAAAAATATTTTTTTAAAGTTATACCTTCACTGTATTTTTCCAACATACCTCTTTTTTTTTTTTTTTTTTTTAAGGAGCTGTGATTTTAAAACACACCACTTCAGTTCCTGGTTAATCTCCACCTCTGAAGATCATTTACAGCAGAATCCCTTTATTTATGTAGAATGATTAAATCTTGGCTGCTTGCAGGGACAAAGGGATTGACATTAAGCTCTGGGGGCCCTATTCTGTGATTCCATGGATGAAGTTCATAGAAAGGATAAGGACAAAAGTTCACATTCCAGAGTACAATGTTTTGCCTATGTAATTATAGAAGATTTGTTTGTCTTCAGAAGTTCCTCCATATATAGGTCTTACATTGTTGGCTCTGTATTACTTCTTAGTGATAAGTTATTAAATCCTACAAAATAGTTTGGGATTTCCAGGCTAGAAATAAAAGGCCCAGAGAAGTACTAATTAAGTGCACAGGCTGTAGGGTTCATATCCCACATCCAGCCATCATCTGTTAGTTATTTGACCTTGGACAAGTTACTTAGACACTCTGAAGCGCAAAGCCTTGGTGTTTGCAGCAGTGAGAAGGGCAGGATAACAGCTATGTCTCAGAGGCCTGGTGAAAATTGAATTAACTTATGGACAACTCTCAGCACTGCTTGTCATGTAGCGATCACTCAATAAAGGATTACCACCATGTTGGGGTGTGACACAAGTCACCTTTGGGAATGTGGTGCTTGCTGAAGAAGTGCTTCATTTATGTGAATTAAATAAAACCAACTCGACTGTCTGATTATCCATTTTCTGCATTTCCTCTTGCTTCCCTTCTTTTAATTTTCTATCCTTCACCACTGCATTATTGTGAATACAGTAGTGTAAAATGATTCTGCTAGAGGAGAGATGGATGTAGAGTGAGAAGCTGGTGAGCTCCCTGTAGAGATACTACAGTAAACAAATAAAAAGAAACACATCACTGCCTCATTGTCAAATGCTTAGTAGAGGGATTGCTTAGTAGGTGAACAATTGAAATACATTTTTATATTGAAATATGCATTATCATGATTGTTTTGGCTATATTTAGAATGGACCATCAAGTGGTGAATTTAGTCTTCTGGGCATGTTTTCAGGCAGGCAGACATGTGTCTACATCTAACTCTCTCTCTCTCTACACACACACACAAAGTTTCCTTCTCTTGTTGGCCCCCTTACGTTTCCAATAAATTCTGTCCTCAATTCTGCACAATATGGCTGCCAAAAGGACACAGTTGCTAGATAAGTGTTTGAGGCACTGACAGCCCCTGGACTCAAACATTGATTTGCTGGTGTTCTGCCATCTTTTATAAAGTAGAGATCATGTCCATGGCATTTGTGATAGAGATATTTTCAAAGAAAGGGTTGGTTAAAAATAAGCATTTTAGAAAAAAGAAAAAAAGAAAAAAAAAAAACCACTCGCTGTTCCTCTGTCACTGCCTAAGATAGAAAGATATGGAGTCAATTTAGTGGGCTTCAATGGTAGCTGACTTTGGAAGGAATAATATACTCAGGTCTCTTTAGATGCATATTGCATAGGGAGCTATCTTGAAGGCTGCGATTTTGCAGATTGCAACCTGATCAGACTTCCAAATACAGGCTATTGCCTTAAAATAAGCGAGGTAAATTCCTGTGTCTCAGAGGACAGGTGGGTTAACTTCCAATATCATTTCTGAAATATATGTGGGAGATTCCCATTCCCTTCCTTTTTTGGTGGAGCTTGATGCAGGAAGAGGTGTGAGAAGGATACAGCTGTATTGATAAGGCAGCTTGGCAACTGCCTTCACAGTGCAGGGAGATATCAGGGCAATGAGGAGGGCCCCTGTCTCCTATATCACCACCAATGCCTAAAATGCCAGCACAAACGCTGACTCTAAAGTCATTTGCTTTCTTTGGAGTCCTGTGTTTGTTAACTTTTTCTAATTGCTGAGACAAAATGCCCAACACCCAAACTTAAGGAAGGAAATGTTTATGTAGCTCACAGTTCGTAGAGGCTTCCGTCCATATCAGCTGGCTCCAAGGCAGGGTGGTGTGGCACAGGGGCAACACTTCAGTGTGGCAGAAGACAGCAAAAGCAACAAGAGCAAAAGGTGAGGCGCAAACCTCTTTTCCATTCCTTATATTGTATGCAGGTTACCCGCCCTAGGGCGGGTGTAGCTCTGAGACCGCCAATCCCAGCACTAGACAACGAACCAATCACGAATTCTAGATTCAGCCACCTCCGAAAAGCCTGCGGCCCATGACCACATGAGGCTTTGTGGGGACATCCAAATACAAACCATAACAGAGTCCCAATTTTGGTGGAGAGGAATTCAAGTCCCTGAGGTGAGGAGTGACTGGGAAGCTACAGTACACACAAATGTCTCCCTCATACTAAATGTAAAACCCCACCTTTGGCTGGTGCTAGGAGGGAAAGGAATGCTAGGAGTGCATCAGTGTGTGTGGTGGGGGAGACATTGCCTGGAGAGGGAAGGAAGACCTTCCTCCTACCCTAAGGAAACAACCCAAAGTATGAGATGGAATTATTTAGGTAAAGAGGTATAGAGGAAGAGGATTTTAGGAAGAGGGGACAGTGCAGTAGTCCTTCCTTACCCCTGAGGGATACATACCAAGATCCCCGGCGCACGTCCCACAGACAGTACGGACTCTAATACATACACACCTAGGATAAAGTTTAATTGACAAATTAGGCACAGTAAGCAGTTAACAGTACTGAAATAGAACAATTATGATAATATATTGTAATGAAAGTTATGTAAATGTGGTCTCTCAAACTATTGTATAGTTTTCACCCTTCCTGTGATGAAATGAGTTGAGGTGAATGACGCAGGTGTTGTTAGACTATGTCTAATGCAACGCGGACCACTACATAAGGTTACTTTAACTCAAGTACTGCAATACCACGTACGTTGATCTGACGTCAGAGATAGCTACCAAGGGACTAACGCGTGGGTCACGCAGGCTGAGCAGTACAAAGGGATTATTCACTTCCCAGGCAGGTAGAGGTAGAGCAGCATGAGATTTCATCATGCTACTCAGAATGGTGCTCAATTCAAAACTTATAAATTGCTTATGTCTGGAATATTCCATGTAATATCGTCAGACTGTAGTTGACCGTGGGTAACTGCAAGGTGCCAAGCAAAACCTCATAAGTGACTGCTGATGTCGATGCACACACCTTGTGGCAGGGGGAGCATGGCATATCGGAGGGGCTGGGCGGGGCCTGGGGTGCCAGGAGTGAGCGCGGGGCTTTGGGGAGGGATGTGGCTGGTGAAGTGGGTCTGCATCGTGCAGGGCTGTGTGGGCCATCTGAATTATATTATTTGCCCTCAGATTAAAAGGAACTTTAGAAACGTTTTTGGCTTTTAAAAATTGGTAATGTCATGAAACAGGACAGTTTCTTATTTTTTTTTCATGCTCAAGACGTCATACTGTACTGAATGCTCCTGGAGAGCAGGGTGAGACACAGGGCTGTCGCGTGGGGCTCCTCGGGGTTTGGGGTTGCACATTCACGTCACGCTTGGGTGTGACTCAATGGCTTTCAGAAGCTGTGGGGTGGGGCGGCTTTGGTGACACGTTTTCTCATCCACAGGCAGTCTTGTTTTCTCTAAATGGAGAATCAAAGGACACTCTTGATACTGAGAGTGTGTGAAATGAATCTAAATTGGCTAAATGTCAGATACATCCATGATTTATGTCTCCTTTACATCTCATTGCTGATAAAGTTAACACTCCTCTATTAGTAAGGTAGGGGTGTGTGTGTGTGTGTACACGTGCACATTCAAGAAAATTCCAAGGCAAGGAGACTGTGGAGGTCCATTGCATTCTTGCTTCTGGTACCACTGACAAGGGCAGGGAAACCTCTGACCTAGAAAAATGCAAATTTCATACCAGGCACTAGGAACCTTCCTATTTCCTCCTTCCCTCCCTCCCTCTCTCCTTCCCTCTCCTTCTTTCCATCATTAAACAAGCATTTCATACTCACTGTAGCAAAAGTAGGAAAACTGTACAGCCAAAAACAAGAACACTGGAAGGTCCTAATTCTGTTAACATTTTGGTTTATATACTGTAAGGTATTTTTTTCTTCCTAAGAATGTGTGTGTGTGTCTTTAGAATTTCTAATATACTCATATTATTGAGTGATTGACATGTTCATTTTTAACAGAAAAATCCATTCCCATTTACAATAGAAATTAATCTGGAGGCAACTGGAGATGGAAGTCACAGCCTCCATCACGAGATGAATGTTTTCCTGTAAAACCCAAATTCCACAACAAACAATTCTAGCTTCCTGTTTTCAACATAATTATTTCCTTTCAAGCTGTCAGTAATTTTAGGTGACAATGGGGATATATTAAAAGTATATCATGAGGTATTACATTAAAATTAAAAAAACCTAAATTGTGAGGAAAGTAAACCAATGTCCTTGGACCTTTGATAACCAAAAAGAGTTCTCCAAATATAACGTGGCTATTTCTCTCCTGTGTCTCTGAAGGCAGGGGAGGTCCTGGTCGTGCTGACCCTTCTTATGTCAGAAAACAATGTGAGGTGTGATTATTTCACACCTTTACAGGTACTGCATGTGTTAGTTTCCTAGGGTGGCCACAATAAAAAACTGAGTGGCTTAAAGCAACAGGAATATATTTTCTCATGGTTCAGGAGACCAAAAGTCCAAACTCAAGGTGTCTGTAGGGTTGGTTCCTTTCGAAAGCCGAAGGCAGAATCTGTCCCAAGCTTTCCTCTTGCTTTTGGTGGTTGCTGGCATTCACGGGCTGACTGTCCTTCGCTTACGGTTGCATCACTCCAGGCTCTGTCCCCACTGTCACATGACCTCCCATGGGCATATCCTCTGTCTCTGTACCCAAACCTCCTTCCCTTTCTCTTACAAAGACCGCAGTCATTGGATTTTGGGCACACCCTCCTTACCCTCTACAACTTCATCTTAACTTGATTCCATATGTAACATATTTATGAATAAGGTCACCTTCGCAAGTACTGGAGAAGAAAACTTGGACATATCTTTTTCAGGGACAACAATTCAACTCAAGACACTGTACGGTACATAATCCAGTCCATAATAATTTATCTTATGCATTGCCAGCATCATTATGGGAAAATTAAAATTTCAAAGGAGTTTTATTTTCATTCATGATGCAAGGATTCATCTACAGTTCCCCACCTCATACCAAAAATAATGAAAAGTACATTGAACAAAACAAAAAGTGAAAACAAATCATTTCCTTTAACACATTATAGACCCTAAACCAACGTCAAATTAAATGTCGACAATAGAAGGGGAAGAGAGCAGATCTATGAGTCCTACCACACTGTCTTCATCATAAATTTAAGGATTATATTAATTACTAATTTAAGAATGAAAAAGACAAATAAGCATATCCTATAGTAAGTGAGCTTTTTCTTAGTATAGGAAATACTACTGTTCATATAAAAGCAAAGCAAAACTAACATGGGAGTTATTTGTTAATTTTAATAGAGTTGAATGGAGTCTATTTACAAAGTAAAATATGAAAAGATTCAGCTTCATTTTCGGTAGGATGTTTTAGCTTAAAGTCTGTCTTCTTTTCTGAGACTTTAGGACATAGTATAATTTCTAAATCCAAGAAACTAGAGTCAAATTTGTCTTAATGGCTACTGAATGTCTCACGCGGGGTTATTTTTTTCTGTAAAATGTCTTTAGAAATTGATTTTTTTCCTATAGAACAGAATTCTATAGAATGAATTATATTTGCCTATAGGTTTACATTGTTCGAGGAGAATCGCTGTGTTGTGGTAACTGTCATTATGAATGGGTGACATAGTAAGGGAGGGAGGGTCTGTGTCATCATTAGGGGATAAGCTTCTGGTTTTGCTTCTCCGGCTTCCATCCTGTGATGCATCGCAAAACCCCATGCCCCTGTCTACCCAGCCATCGCAGTAGCCTTCATTCTCTCTTGAATCAACTCTCCTAAAACCTAATCAGCAGTTTGAATCTAGACTCTTGGTGTAGAAAAGTAGTGGGGAAGAGGAATCACACAAATGTATGGCTGTGTGGCCAGCTTCATGGTGTCCAGCCCCAGTCGGGACTTCTGTCGCCGGGAATGCCCGCGAGCGACCCGAGCCAGGGCCCTCCCACAGCGCGCTGCCGCATCTGGAGGTGCCCTTCATGCCCCCAACCCAGACTTTCACCAGGATTTACACTGGGCCTTACAGGGTCCTTCTTCTAATTCAGCTGATTTAAAAATGGCCAAAAAAGACTTAAGAACCTATACTCACTGATTTTAATCTTTATAACATTAAATGATTAATTATTACAAAATATTCTAGGGGGGGAGCATTGTAACAATAGCAGAGGGAAAACAGCTGGCAAATTCTGTCACTAATATGATACAGCAGAATAACAGTTCTCTCTTTGTCTTACTGTCCTAAAGTACATATTAAAATGAAACTCTGTAGAAAGGCTGGAATAAGCAGCTGCAATTTAAGAATAGCTGTTTACTGCTACTTGAGGGTGGTCCGTGGTGCAGACTTGAAGTCTCTTTTGGGGCCTTACCATTATTTCTCCTCATCAACAGTGACATTTGCTAAAGACAGTGGGTGCAATGGAACTGTTTAAACACAGACACGCTGGGTTCCTTTCCTTTCACTGATGGGAAACAGGGAAAAATTACATTCTGCTGCTGGCAGTTGAACTTTCATGGTTGTCCCTTCCATAAATCATTAATAATTTTTTGTTGGATTGCATAATTTATAGTATCAGTTTTGAATGCATAATGTAATACTGTATACTGAAGGGTAGTTAGTCTTTCTTCAAATAGGTTACTGAAAATGAAATAAATACCTAGATTAAATTTCCATACTAGGAAGAGAAAAATGAAACAATTTGCTGACTTGCAAAAATATGTAATAGACATTGTAGAGATAATCTAAGTTCTAAAATATTACCTCATTGTTCTAGTCATCTCAGATGATTTCACTGTTAAGCAATTCCTAAGAAAAATTTTGCTACAATAGTTGAACAAAAATGATTATTTTTTAATAAAAAGAATTGATAAATTATCTAAATAATAATCAAATGATGCAAAATTAGCTTGGAGACTTATAGAATAATATTAAAAAGTGACCAGTTTATTTAAGTGTCTCTGATTTTGTGAGAGAGTTAAAGAACCCTTATTATAAACAAGAGCTAGAAAAATGTTTATTTTTATATTTAGCTCTGTGTTTTATTCTAAGAAGAAAATTACTGTAGATTTTTAGATTTCTAGAACTTGTTTGTATTTGTAGTTTTCTCTGGTTGTAAAAAATACCATTCATGTTTCATGTTAAAAGGTGTTTACTAAAATGACTTATTTTTTCTGCACTGCCATCTGCTCCTTGCTGGAGTCTACTGTAAATCAATAATATTATTTAATCTTTCTCCTTTTGCTATTATTATCATATTTTTCATGGATCCAAACCCCTTATTTTACTAAGCTTTTGTCTTCCTGAGAAACTATCAAACTTCATCTGTGGGACTGGCCCAAGACCCTGTGGGAATCCCAAATAGAATTTTAATTTTCTCTGGGCTTTGGGCACCATTTGTTGTTTATTCTTCTGAAATGGTATTATTTTCATTAGGATAATAGGATTATCTTCATCAGGACATGTGTTGTCTTCCTTAGCATAACCTCACTTTTTTCTCATTGGAAAGGAAGGAACATGGGATTAAAAGAGGGCTGCGGAAAGATTAACCTAAGCATGAACAGCGGTGAAATTAAAGAATGGGAACTAATGACTGATAGGCATTTTAAAGATAAATATACTGTGTATTCCAATCATTAGGGGAATCTGATTTGTGAAAGTGACATGTTTTGATGTATATAAGTCAACTGCTCCATAAAATTCTTCTTTTGAATCATTTACAGTCTTTTGAATTTTTTTTTACTGTGCAGATATTCTGATTTTTAAAATGTATTTTTTCACATAAGTGTTTTAATACTTCCATTCAGGTGTGATGCTGTCAAACACAACAGTTTTGCCTAAATTGATTGATTTAATGTGACTTGTAACAACAATGCATCATTAATTATTTGGAATTTAACACTTTTCCTGATTCTAAAGTACTCTGTAAATAATCCCATTATCACCATGATAATGAATACTCTTTAAGATAGAACTATAGGGGAAAGAATTAAGTTTTGAATTCATCTAACTTTTTTACTCCCTTCCTATATAGCAGGTTGATTTTCAAAAGTTTAGGAATTTGCTGATGTTTGTCCATATTGACAAAATTCACTGTATTTCTAAATGTAGAAATTCTTTGCTAAAATGATTAAAATATTTCCTAGCACCCCCCACCTCATCTTGTTTAGATCATGCACAAAAAGGGGCTTGTGCAACTCGAGCCAGAGAAATCATCCATAACCTTGATAAGCTGCATAATGTTAATGCTGTTTTGATAGGGAAAACCACAAATCATGCAAATGGCAGCCGCCACTCTCCAGTACAGGTGTGTAATAAGCACATGTAATTAAACCAAAGGTACATAATGGTTTCTTGTTAGATACACATTTACAACAGCTGACTACGCTCCTAATGTGTGGCTCATGAGTTAGGTAATTTTCTTCTGTCTCCACTCCTTGAACAGAATATTCCTCATGGACTCATACACAGAACGATTCCGCATCTCTTGCACAGTAGATTCCCACCGCTGCCTGTAATTTAATGTCTTTGCCATATCAGCATTACCTAAAGATGATTAAAAAGAGCATGTAAATTCACAAACAAGTTATTTTATTCTTCAACTTAAATAATTTAGAAATGCCCCCCAAAAGGAAAGTTATCAAAATGTAAGGCTTTCGACATGGTTTCCATCTTAGTGAAATATATTAACCGTGCATTTAATCACTGTTATGCATAAAATATGGTTTATGGCTCTGCTCTATATATCAAATAAACTTCTTTGTATATTATGAATCTAGGTTTTTTTAAATGGCATAAAGCAAATATGAAAAACTAGTACTGGTTTTTAAAAATCAGTACAGAAATAGGCAGCAATGCAAAAACTATTCTTGGCTATTTTTAATTCTATATTTCCATCTGTATTTTTAAAAATAATTCAAAAGCCATACACATATTGTACAGCTTTTGGATTTTGAATTAAGCAAACCAATGAGCAGAATGATGAATCTGTGTAAATAGTGTGTGAATTTCTTTATTTTAAATTCTTCTAATCCTTGCCTTCTTCCCATCGCGATGCTGTAAAACATGATTCTACAAGATATATGATCACATACATACACACAACTGGGATTATGCTTCATAACAGGAATGGTTAGAAGAGTCTGTCTACTAAGGTTGATAATGTGAAGAAAAATAGATAATCTAAATTTGTTTTTTATTTTTTTAAAAAGGGTGTTTTCTTATACATGTATTGAACTATATGTGTATGGTTTGTGGTAAAAGTGGTCATGATAATATCTAAGCTCAACAGCATTTTTCCATAAATTACTGTGTAGGCACCATTAATCACTGTATTCAAGTGCTACACATCACTTGCTTAATTCAGCCGTTTCTGATTTACACATCATTTCAATGAATGCCAAGGAAACGGAATTGAGAAGTTTTGCTCTCCACATTAGCTATACAGTTCATCCCCCTGTAGTCATATCTCAGGACAAGAACTAAATAATCAACTTCATTCATTCATTACTTTTCAAGCTGTTTGCAACAAATTTTAGGCAAACGCTTTCTATTAAGTGAGTCGCTAGCATGAACATTAAGGAATGGAATTCAGTCCTAGCGTAGTCGCAGCTCTTCTTGCCGTTCTATTTTACTTCAAAGTGGAATAAAATAGTCTTTTCCAGCTCTATCTTTTTTTTTATGACCTTGAATATGTGTGATTGTGATTGTGTGAGAGTGAATATGTGAATGAGTTGGAGGAGGCAGTACTGTATGTCCCCAATCTATATGTTTTATTAATATAAAAGACTTGGGTGAAGTTTCTTTTCTCAAAAAGAGAAGTTAGAGAATTCCCACCACTATGTAAAGCCATTCCCTTCCTGTCCCCAGTGTCTCCTCTCTTCGACTGCCTTTCAAAGGCCAGGAGTGCAGTGCGTCTGGGTGCTGTTTCCTTCCCTCTTCTCAAAGACCACTCAGCGTCTCAGAGTCTCAGTCTCTCTTTTCCGTATTTGTGCTTTCAGCTTTCCTCTTACTGACGGACTCTTCTCATTAAACATGCTCTTATCTGATTAAGATTATAAAAACCCACTCAGATTCTGAAGTTCTTGCCACGTCTTATCTTTTATTTATCTTTTCTTTGGAAGTTCCCTACACAGAGATTCTACCTCTTCACATACCAATTATATTTTGGCAAACTCTCACCTAAATTCAAAGTGCTCTTGCTAAAGTCCTCATCTCTAACCCTAATAGACCATTTTCGATCCTCTTCTGACATCTTGTCAACTCTCTAAATAGTGGACCATTCTCTCTCTGTTTCCATAGTCCCATAGTCTCTGGTTTTCAACCTGTATCTCTTATGGCTATTGGTAAGTTATCTTTTTAGAGCTTCTCTTCCTCTCCCTATTTGCTAAAAGGATGGATAAAGAATAGATGGGTGAAAGAATGGACGCGTGATAAATGGATGTGTGTATAAAAAAAGGAAGAAATAATAAATGAATCTGTGCAGAAATGAGATTTTCCAAGTGTATCTTGAAGAATTTTATAATCTGCCCTTCCCTTTTATTTTTCCAATCCCAAACCATACTCAAAACATTTTTTTATCACACATAAAATTTCTTAAGTATTTAACATTGATTTTTGAATAGCTTTGACCTTCATTACACACACACACACACACACACACACACACATGCATACATACACACACATACAATCTCGTGGCTTTGCACCTGGTGAGAAAATGGAAGCAGATCACAAGGAGAGAGTATCCCATGATCACTGGAAAGGCTATTGGCAAAGGTCACTTAACATCTCAAAATTTCTACCTAAGACCCTTTTGTGCTGGTCTTTAAATGGGTCACTTTTCTCTGCAGCAGAGCAAAGACAGCCTTTGATAAACTCACACAACAGTTTTTCAGAGGTAGTTGGAGCTTTAAAGATGAGACAAATATGATCAAAATTATCCAGTGCTCAAGAATCATGCTGCTCTGATTTATTAGAATTTACTAGTACATTATGAGTTATAATGAAAATAGTATTTTAGATAAGGAGAGTCCTTAAAGACCATTTGGCCCCCCTTACTATCATTTAATTCAAAAACAACAATGACCATAAAAACTGCAAAGATCCAGAGAAATTCTGGAACAGAGGAGCATATGATTGCCAGCCATGCACAGTCTCCTTCAGATTTCCTCTAACACTCCTCTCTAAACATGGAGGCTTTGGGTACATACCTGCCCTAGTCACAACTGGGAAAGTACTTAGCCAATATGCCTGAGTTTTAGGTGTCCTTTAGGATGTAAACTCCTTGAGGACAGTCCCCTGAGGCCACACACACACACACACACACACACAATAGAGCCTCACAAATAAGCCTCAGTTCATCTTTGCTACGTGACTGAATAACTTTAGAGAAGAATAAGAGCATGAGAAAAACTGCTTAATGTAGGTAAAGGAAAAGGAGTTGCTGGCTCAGTGGCTCTATACCTTGTGCATCCATGCCTTAGAACTTAGGTTTTAAACTCGTTCTGCATTCAAACTTCTAATATTTCTGACCCCATATAATGGAAAAATACCTTTGAGGAAATCATATGTATGGTCAACTACAAGTTTAGTGGATAGATGCTCTTATCAGTCAGCTGAGTATTCCTTTTAACTTCATGCCCTTGTTGTGAAGAGCAAATGAGACAACATGTGAAAATACTCTAGAACCACAATTACTTCACTAGTGTGACATACTACTAGTATTTCTTTGTATAGAGAACCAGATATCATTCAACCACATCAAAATTCAGAGAAATCAACTTCTAGGCATAAGACAGTTCTATAGCCCTTTAGCCTCTGTCAATGGTTTAAATCTTCAATAAATCTTACTTCCATTCTAGAAAAAAAATTAAAATTAGGGGGAAAATGTTAGATAGATGAGAAGCGCTGAGGAGAGAGGTTTGGGATTTTTTTCCCCCTCAAAACAGTATATGAGGGCCGGAGATGGCTCAGTGGCATAAGCACCTGCCTGGCAAGTGCGAGGGCCCGAGTTCGACTCCTGGAACCCACATACGAAAAAAGAGCCGGTGATATCGCTCAGTGGCATGGGTGCCTGCTGGCGTGAGGTCCTGAGGTTGACCCCTGGTACCCACAAAAAACAAAACAAAACAAGACAAAAAAACAGTATATGAAACTAACACTGTCCCAAAAGATGTATAATGTAGTCTTCCTTTCTTTTCTTCACTCTGTGTCACTTAATATGATTCCCATATTATTTGTCACCTTTCATTCCATGTGTATGATTTTATTCATTGTTATACTAAGTCTACTTGTGTGCAGTTTTCTCCATCAATATGCAAAGTCTCAAAAATAATTTCAGGTGTATAAGATGGGAATGTTTAAATTCTGCCTTTATTTTGCAAAATCTTGGCTAAGAAATAACCACAGAAAATTAATATTATATGGAAATATTGGTGAAGCAACAAGTTCACAATCATAAGATTTCCTCCTGGGACTCACAGTCTACTTCTTAGCCTCTGGATATATAAATCCTTGGATCCCTTGCCAGAGTTACCTTTCTTGTTCTCATAGATGTTAGTGGTACTGGTGTCATGGACTCCTTTGGTGGACTAATACTGTTATGGCTTGTATCTAGATGTTTCCTCAAAGACTCATGTGGTCATAGGTGGGTTTTTTCAGAGGTGGCTGGATCTAGGGTTTGTGATGCTGGGATCAAAGATATGATGCTGGGATTTATTCACAGTGTGATGTTAGGATTAAGGGTGTATCACCTGCCTTAAGGGCAGGTAGCCTGGATAAGATATAAGGGACAGAAAGACAGTTGTTGCTTGTTGCTTGTAGCTTGCTGCCTTTGGCCTTCCACCTTCCATGAACTGTTTCTCCTCTGTGATGCCCTTCTGCCATGTTACCCTGCCTTGGAGTCAGCCAACTATGAACTGAAAACTCTACAAACTGTGAGCTAAATAAACCTTTCCTCCTTTAACTTTGGGTGTTAGGTATTGTGTCTCAGCAATGAGAAAAGTAAGTAAGCAAATATGATGTCCCTTGGTGTTCTTATTGATGTTCTTATATGCTGAGGGATTCGGGATGAGAAGCCTTAGTGAAATGACAGTGTTCCTCGTATACACTTCTCTCCTATTGAAGTCAGTTTGAAATAGCTCTCCTCATTCTCTGAAAGCAACTCTTCACAGTTAAAAATCAAGAATTGTGTAAGTTCAAAGTTTATAAGTCAGCAAATTGTACTTTTTTCTACAGGGAGGCATTACTTTAGTCAGTAGCAAACTACCCATGCTCTTTTATCATAATTAGTCTACTCCATTAATTTTGAATATGTGAAATTCTCAGCAATGCTTCTGTCATACACAATGGAAATTTCCTCTGTCTGAAATTCTGCCATGTTGAGAAAAATTTGATCTCATGGGCATTGCTTCAGAGGCCAGGCAAAGAGCAATAGAGATCCACCTTGAAAAGGCATGCATTGACACAAGGTGAAGGACTTTATAACAAAGCTGTCCAAAAATAAAATGAGCTATCTAAAAACTAGTGGATTCTCCATCTCTGGAATTACTAAGCAAATACAGAATGACTTTCCACTGGGGGCCTTTCGAGGGTACTTTCTGGATAAATGACTGGGTGAGACAGCATTTAAGGTAACTTCCTTTCTAAGGACTTCCATTCATCACCAAATGGCTCAGTTGTCTTAAACTTTCCTGATGAGAACTGTCTTCTATTTCTTTAATAATCAGGGTTGTCATGAATATTTTCCAAATTATTTACATGGAGCATTTTAAACATATACACACCATTAAAAAGTAACATCTACTTCTTTCTGTTACATACAATATATATATTTAAAACCAGACACCTAAATTACTTCTATGAATTTATCAAAGGCCTGAGAAAGCTCAAGTGTATGTAAATATCAGTTATTAAGGGGTATTTTGTAAGTTTGTTTGTAGAATAAAGGCAATTATACCTACTCTTAGGAGTAGCATGTGCTACATCAAACACTCTTTGAATTTTGGTATTTTTCTAACTTTTAAAAACTTTGTTATTTTAAATAATTGAAGACTAACAAATTTTTTAATAGAATATAATGAGCCCATGTATCATTCATCCAATTTTTCCTATTGATAGGGCCAAGGATATAGTTCAGTGGCACAAGCACCTGCCTGGCAAGTGCAAGGTCCTGAGTTTGATTCCCGGTACCAAAAAAAAAAACAACCTATCGATAACATTTTACACACCCATCCTATATTTTCAAAATCAGAAAATAGCTCATGGCATGTACCTTATTCAGATTTCACCAGTTTTCATATCACATAGTCCTTTATTTTAATTGGGTAGTGTATAGTGCTATGAAATTGTGTTACATATATAGGTTTGTAAAACCTCCACCACAATCTCGACAGAATTTTTCCCATCACCACAGAAAACTTCCTCTTGCTGTCCCTTTGTAGTTAGACTCTCACCCCAGCCCTAACCCTTGGCAATGACTGATCCCTTCAACTACTATGTGTCATTCTGAGAATATTATATAATTAAATCTGTACATCAGGTAACCCATTGACAATTTTTGCATTTAGCATAAGACCCTTGACATCCATCGAGTTGTTACAGGTATCAATATTTGGCTCTCTTTTATGATCAAGTATTTGTCCACTGTACTTGGACAACTTCTCCATTCATCCATTGAAAGTTTTTTGTTTTGTTTTGTTTTGTTTTGTTTCATGGTACTGGAGATTCACCCTGAGCTACATCCACAGCCCTATTTTAAGACAGTGTATCCCTAAGTCACTAAGTTGTCCAGGCAGGGCCGAAACTTGTGATCCTCCAGCCTCAGCTTCCCAGAGTGCTGGGATTATATTGTTCTTTAATTATTATTTTTATTAGTATATGTTTGCAGTACATAACAATTACACTTATTGTGAGGGATTGGTACATGTACACACACATCTTAATTCTTTTTTTGTGCCTTATCCTTCTCCTCCCTCCCTGCCCCTTCCATCTCTTGGTCCCCTTCCCATTTGCGAAAATCTATCTCCATTTTTTTCTTTTTCACATCTTTTTTATTCTCTTTCTGTCCCCTCCCTCCAACTCTTGTGCCACTTCTCATTTGAAAAACGTCTCCCTACTTCCTATTACCTACCTTTTATTTTGCTTTTTATTTATGTTTTGGGTTTCTCATATAAGAGAAACCACGCAATATTTAAGCTTGTGTGTCTGACATTTCATTTAATATTATGATCTCAAAGTGCATCCATTTTCCTACAAATGACTCGTATTTATCTTTCTTTATGACAGAGTAGTACTCCACTGTATATGTATACCACATTTTCTTTATCCACTCATTTGTTGATGGACAGATAGGCCATTTCCTAGATTTAGCTATTATGAATTATGCTGCTATAAACATGGGTATGCATGTATCATGTAATTTGATGTGTTTAACTCTTTCAGGAAAATATATAGGAGACAAATAGTTGAGTCAAATTGAAGTTCTAGTTTTAGTTTTTGGAGGAATCTCTATACTGATTTTCATAGTGGTTGCACTAGTTACCACTCTAATCAACAATGTAGAAGGGTTCCTTTTTCCCTACAGCCTCACCACCATTTGTTATTACTTGATTTCTTGATGATAGCCATTCTTCATGTCAACAAAACAAGAAGAGAATATTTTTTAAAAAGTGAAAGAAAGTTCTGATAACTTAAAATTTAACAAAAATTCTTTAATTTCAATTGGAAAATATCATGAAAAGAAAAACAACCGTCACCACAAAAACCTGTGAAGTTATACAAAAATAAAAAAGGATAGAAGTTTTGTAGGAAACTAGAGGAACAACCCAGAAACTGGAAAAATTCTGAAGTTTCAAGAGAGAAAAAGAGGCTACATCTGAAGAATCTGAATTCAGAATATCAGCAGACTTCTAGGAGCAACAGAACCCTAGAAATACGCTATTGTCAAGCTTCTGAGTGAAATAGTTTCTAACTTTGCATTCTCTACTCAACCATGGTATCAGTCAAGGTCTCCACAAACATGGAACAAGCCAGAGCACATTTCAATCTCTCTCTCTTAAGAGGTTACTGGGGGTTTATATTTTGGTAAAGTAAGGAGTAAACCAAACAAGAGAGAGACATAGAATAAGAAAACATGGACTAAAATAAAGAAGAATAATGAAAAAGAGTTCCGTGTGGACTTAGTCACCAACCTAGAGAGCCTCTGGTCTAGATTGGGGCCTGGAACAGAGGGCTCCAGGAGGGAGGACCGCGTGCTCCTTGCAGCTGGAGAGATCCTTCCTTCCGCTGGTCTCGGGGAGCAAACTGTATGTTGCGGAGGGACCACACGCCAGGGAACAGCCAGTAACCTCAAGGGGCTGGGAACTGCCAGTAAGGACTACTTGGTAGCCAGTAAAAGAAGGGGCCCTCGTCCTCCAATGCAAGGAACATTATGTAGCCAGCAGGATTGTGCCAGAGTTGCTTAGAGAGGGAGTAGGAGCCCCAGGCGACCTCATAACACCAGCTGACTCCTCCATCCAGCCTTCTGAGTCCTGAGCAGAGAACACAGGGAACCCAGCTCCTGACCCATAGGAATTGTGAGATAATAAGTTAGTGGTGTGGCAAGCAGCCATGTTTGTGGTAATTTGTTAGATGGCAATAGAAAAACGAATGCAGCCCTCCTCCGGCTTCACCTGGAAGTATCCTTCCCACTACCAAGACCCAGTTCAAGTATTTATCACCTTCATGCTTGTCCAGCATCCCCATCCAAAAGTGATGTCTCTTTCTCTAATCTTTACAGGACTTTGTTTCTTTCTGATGAGCCTCCCTACCTTTATCATCGCTAGTAGCTCATGACTTATTTCTCCTCCTGAATCTTGAAAGCAGAGATGACTTTGCAAGTGAACACATGCGCATGTTTTGTAGAATCATTGAGTCAAGTATTTACTTGCCTCAAATTAGCTCTTTTCAGGCCTTGAAAAGTTAAACCTTCAGCCTCCTGCATCACCCTAATTTTTCTTGCGTTTCTGAGTAGCTTCGTGTGACTTAACACAAGAGCAGAGTTTCCTGAGATGAACCTCCCTAAAAACTGCCACCGAAAAGGTGAATTCCTTTGGCAAAGAGTACACAACGTGTAAATTTATGCCTGTTAAAATCCAGTATTGGAAATCATTAATAACAGACATAGGGGTTTGAAAATCTGCCAACAAACCTGGTGGTATTTGCTGCCATTGAGGAGGACACTGTGGTCCTTGCTGCGCAGAGGCCACAGGTTTGCTGGCACCTGTGGCCATCCGCAAGCATCTCTCCCTTTTTCCTGACCCTGGATTCCCTTACCTGTGTGTGCTCAGGTGGGTTTAAATAATAAATAATGAGGAACCCAGGGTTGGAAAAGAGCTTCCCCAAGCTGGGGAAATATTACGGCCAGACTTGGTTAATTGAAATCATGCATCGAACTAAGTTGCCACTCTGATGCGATCTGACAAAAATGATCATAGGATAAAATTGCCTCTTGCTGATCCCCACCTATCCTACATTTCAACTTGCAGCAAGATTGAAGTAAACTGCTCCAATTTACTGCTCCCGACCTGCTGATAATGGACACTCTGCCGTGCACTCTCCCTTCATTACCGCGCAGGTCAGGGCTGTTAACGGGGACTCTTGCCACTTTTGACAGATAGTCACTACCAAGATGAATGGCGGTAGCCACATGACCACTTAGTACCAGGCCTTCCCTCTCCAGCACCTTCAAAATGCCTCTTTTTAAAAAAATAAAAATAAAACACCACACTTCACCATTTAACTCTTTATTAACTAAGAGAATCAATAGACACCAGGCGTCTACAACCTGGCGAGTACTTTACTGCAGCACCATAACTGTTTCAAAGCCACCACTTAACAGCGTTTTTAAAAGAAACTTTCTAGTGAATCTGTCTTTGTACTTTTTGTCCTATGGGGGGTAGATATTGGGCTGTAAATTGAGTTCCTTGGAGGAGAGGAGGTTTTAGCCAAAATTCTTAACAGTACTAAATCCTGCAGAGAAGTGGTTACTTGTCTGAGTTAAAATGGACTTATTTAAGAATGAAGGGCCGGTGAGATGGCTCAGCGGCTTGAGCGCCTGCCTTGCAAGCGCGAAGGCCCGAGTTCGACTCCCGGAACCCACATACGAAAAAGGGGCCGGTGATATCGCTCAGCGGCACGGGTGCCTGTTGGCGCGTGAGGTCCTGAGGTCGTCCCCCCGGTACCCACAAAAAAAAAAAAAAAAAAAAAAAAGAATGAAAACTATTTATTAGGGAAGTTAGACTATTTTTAATATTACACGGATGAATGGAAACTGAGAATCCAGGTCTTTATCTGATTGTTCATAAACAGCACTTCATGAAGAACTTAGCACCAATGTCTTCAAATTTTCAAATTATTTTTAGAAAAAATAAAAGAGGAGGGGAGGGGAGAATGCATGCATTGTTACGTGCTATTTTCTTGAGCAGGCACGTCATCCCTTAGTAAGTGCTTAATGAGGAAGGTAAGAGGAAGCTAAAGGAGAATATACTACATATGCTTTATGTTCCTTAAGGATTATAACTTAATTCTGTACATAAACTAAACACAATTTGTATAATGCTTTAGTTTATATCTAATTCCTGATATGCCCATTCATTTTTGCATTTGACAAACAGTTAAATGAGCTCCTGCAACTCTTATTAGATTTACATTGCTTTGTCTAATTCACTTTGCCTCATGAAATTAGATGAACTATTAAATACCGTAATCTGTTATCGACCATTAAAATTAATTGATTTTTCATGTCACTTTAGAACTAATGAATTGTCTAGAGATAGTCTCATAAACTACATAGCATAGTGGGAAGGCCATTTTATTTCCCATCATTTCTAGTAAGGTTGAGCAGGGCTATGATTTTGCTGGTTTTTCTCTCAGCAGAAATCTCAAAAATGTCATTATTCCAACACCGTTATTTTTATTGCTTTACAATCATGCCTGCAAATGATGCGGCTATATTCAATAATTATACTCCATAGATAAAAGCCACATTTATGAGAAAGGTTTGGAAAATGTGAAGGATGCTTAACATTGCCTTGGGAGAGGTTAGTCTGTCACATAAGGATATTTCCAGGTACAGTATGTTGCTGCCATCAGGATAATATAATTTGAATAGACATGCCATTTGAAAGAAATAAAATACTATCAAATAGTAATGGTCAGAAAAGTAAATACATGGGTAGCATTTTGTGTTTCTTGGAAAAAATCTTATTTGATGTTTTGGCTCAAATATTACACAGCTATTATCATGATAACAATATTAGCTCATGTTATTGAAAATTTATTATTTGTGAAGCACTGTGCCGACCTTTTTCAGTAAGCATTGTTTTATTTAATCCCCAAAATGCTCCCCTAAAATGGGCTTTCCTTTTACCCTTATTTTACAGGTAGGGAAACTGAGGCATAAAGAGACTAACCAATTCTCCAATTTCACATAACTAAGAACAAAGGAGCTGAGATGTAAGCCAGGCAGGCTTACTCTAAAGTTAAACTCCGGCTATACCCTGCTGCCTCCTTGATAATATGAAGGCATAATTAATTGTTCACCATTTTTATCCTTCAAATGTTTACTTAAAAATAATCCTGGGCCTTGATTGTAGCTCAGTGGTAGAGCACATCTTTTGCAAGCATCTGGGTTCAATCCTCAGCAACAGTAATATTTCCACTTATAAACAATTGACTTATTCAAGGAAAAAGTCATTTTTTAAAATTATCTTCCAGTGTCAATAAAATTGCCTTGTGTAAGTTTTGACAAAAGAATAAAGCTCTGGATTTAATGTTATTCCCCCTTTCATTCTGAAGACCTTCAAAGTGGTTAGGAGTCACCTTATATATCTGTAAGAAACATTAAAAGGTGAGTTAAAAGATGGACAAATAGTATCCTGGACTGAATGAAGGGACACATTCAGTTTGCTTGAGCCTGTCCTAACACAAGTATTCAAAGCATGTCTTTATATTTGCAATATTGTCTCTGCTTGGATACATTATTGGGTTATTTTAATTTTAAAGGAGAGGTTATTCTATTTGTTAGTAACATCAGCTGTAAGTCACCTCTACTAATCTCAGGAGTTGGAAAAGGCTACAATTTGAGTGAGCTTTAAATATTTCAATATGTTTGATCATCAAGAAGAATAGATGATCTGGGTGTGGTGGCATCTGGCTCTAGTCCCAGAGTTTGAGAGGCTGAGGAGGGAGAACTTGAACCTACAACCTTGAGAATAAAATTCTACTGAAAAGAAGAAGAAAAAGAAAGAGAGGAAGAAGAAGAAGGAGGAGGAGAAGAAGGGGAGGGGAGGGGGAAGGGAAATGAAGGGGAAGGTGAAGGGGAAGAAGAAGAAGAGGGGAGAGATAGAGGAGGAGGAGAAGAGGGAGGAGGAGGGGGCCATTATGCTTTGCCCCTTTCTCGTACTTCCTCTTTTCATCTTGTAATTGTGATGGTCTTTTTGATGTGTCAACTTGGCTAGGCTACAGTCTCCAGTTTTTCAATTAAACACTCACTTGGGTGTTTCTGTGAGGCGTTTTGTAGATATAATCCAAATCTATAATCAGCTGATGTTTTAATTTTTTCTTTTCAAGGTAGAGATTGAACCCAGGGCCCTGTGCATGCCAAGCATAGCACACACCCTATCACTGAGCTGCAATCTCAGTTGACTTAGATAATCTGGTGGGCCTAGTTCAATCACTTCAAAGGCTGTAAAAGCAAAGCTGAGGTTTCCCTAAAGAAGAAGAAACCTGTTGGCAGCAGCTTCCACCTGTGCCCGTAAGTTCCAGCCTGCCCTTCTAAACCACTTGCCCTACAGATTTCAGACTTGCCTAGCCAGGCTCCACAATTGCGTAAGCCAATTTCTTGCAATCACTCTCTTCATATCTTCTGAAATCTGCTTCTTTGGTTGAACCTTGGCTGATATAGTCACTAATACCTGATAAGTCTTGTTCAAATACTTCCCATGCTACCCCCAGGTCCTTTTAAGTTTATGCCTATATAATGACAATGGCTGTCGGCTTTCTGTCTCCTTAGCCTGTAGTCAAAAGCATATTGATACTCCTAGGACACCATACTCTTAATTTGTATCTTATCTTTGCTAGGGGCTAATACACCCTGTGCATTCTGCTAGACACAAGAATACAAAATGAACAAAGTATAGTATTTTCTAGAGTCTCCTTACTCTGTCATTCCCTAGCACAAAACTTTCAAAGTCTCCTTCATCCCAAGAAAGACATGGAAAACTGCTCTGCCCAGCAAAGCAGGCCCCACAGATTTTAATCTGTCTTGTAGGACTCACTTCCATAAACACTAATGCACGAGCCTGGCTGCTCTCTTCTGGCCTCCACCATGGAAGGCTTATATCTGCTGTGTGTGTGTGTGTGTGTGTGTGTGTATTTCCATTTCTCAGCCAGAGTTTTGCTGTAGGGAACAAAAGTGTTTATTTTTTTAAAAAAAGAGTACATGAGGCTGAGGGTGTAGCTTAGTGGTAGAGCATGAACTTAGCATGCACAAGGTCATGAGTCCCACCCCCAACACTAAAAAATAAATAAACGAGAAAGAATTGGATACAGAGAGTTATGAAATTACTGGAAGAGAGAAACATATGGCCTCTCAGCTGGGCCTGCATAAATCGCATGTCCAAATTGGCCCATTGTGGAAACTGCCTGCCTTGCCACAACAAAGGATTTGGGGTCCACTGAATTTAACTGGAACTTTGATCTGAGAGTCAGAAATCTGTTGTTTGCTACCATAGCACATCTACCTTTCAGTTCCATGAAACTCATGGTTGGTCCATGAGAAATTGCTAGCAGAAAACTGGTGAAGCAAGAAAGTGTTTTCCCTTTCAGTCTGCCTTCCAAGCCTTTGGTGAATATGTCTAATTGACTTTCAGTACTCTAGCTGCAAAGGATTCCAAGCAAAAGGCATTTAGTATGAAAAGGTGGAGTAAAAGGAGGTTGAGATGGATGAGTGCTATCTTACATTGTCCATGGCTGTTTCCATTCATCCTGGAAAGCATTTATGTCTGTCTTACTCAAATAAAAATTATTTATGTTAATAAGAAGTCTTACTGTTCTTCCTACTTTGTGTAATTATGAACACACACCAGTGTTTCACAAACATTGTCAGCACTCTATATCCATGAATTCAATCAACCATGGATCAAAAATATTCTTTCTAAATTGCATCTGTACTGAACATGCCATATCATTATTCACTAAAAGTGTATTTTTATTAACATAGTACTTACATTAGTTATAAGTAATTTATAGGTGATTTAAACTACATGAAATGATGTGTATAGATTATATGGAGTAAGAAACTTCAGCATCTGTAAATTCTGTTATCCATGAGGGTGAGTGTGTATCCTAAAACCAACACCTCATGGATATTAAAGAACAACAGTATATGTTGAATGAATGAAACACATTTATAATTATTCATTTATTCTAATGATCATAAGTTGATTTGTCACAAGTAAAATTTTTCCAA
This sequence comes from Erethizon dorsatum, assembly GCA_028451465.1. NCBI lineage: Eukaryota > Metazoa > Chordata > Mammalia > Rodentia > Erethizontidae > Erethizon > Erethizon dorsatum. The sequence continues at coordinate 84,408,885 of CM051835.1, forward strand.
CTAATTGTAGAAACTACATCCCATACAGCTCCAGTACAATATTTGCAGGTGGAAAGTATTTGATAAATATTAATTGGATGGATGAATACACTGCTGTCAGAGAATAGGATCTGCTATTCTTCATCCCTAAGTAGATCTGCATAACCAACATTTATAGTTCTCTCGGGCACTAAGCCATTGGACTGGAAGGTAATAGTTACCTTTTCATCTTATAAAACCCCATGATAGGGCCGGTGAGATGGCTCAGCGGTTTAAGCGCCTGCCTTGCAAGCGCGAGGGCCCGAGTTCGACTCCCGGAACCCACATACAAAAAAGGGGCCGGTGATATCGCTCAGCGGCACGGGCGCCTGCTGGCGCACGAGGTCCTGAGGTCGACCCCCCGGTACCCACAAAAAAAAAAAAAAAAAACCCATGATAAATATTGTCTCCTTATTTACATATTTGATCACCTAGGAATTATTTTTATTTGGTACCTTCTCTTGACACTGCAGCACACTGAAAACAAATTAATTCCATTTGATAGTGATGTGATTTTCTGACCACATAATATATTTCAGTTAAGAAGACTAAAGGTAAAGGAAATTTATATAAGATCTGTTCCTGATTGTCTGTGTTTGTAGTGAGGGGACAGGCAACTAAAACCTAAGTGTTAGAAGCGGGAGCATCATTTGATGTAATCATAGCAAATATCTTAAAACTGCCAGAAAGAATGGGACGATGGGCTTCGTACAGATGGGATAAAGTTCTACAAGGGAGAGCTGTGGTTAGCATGCATTTCATCCCTCTGAGAGCTGCTTCCCTATACGTGGCAATCTTGTCATGCACACTGTGCCTCTCAAAAATTTTTTTCAATAAATGAAAAGAAAAGAATGTTGTGGAATTGGATAATTTGACATCTGTATCATAGGCACTGCAATGAGAACACATGAAATCTACTGCCCACAGGAGAATAAGCTGTGGGTCATATCATACACACTGTCTCTAATTTAAACTGCCTGGTCTCCATTTATGGACTAGGGAACTGTCACTGGAGAGGCTGTTTTACTTTGCAGTTCTTCACTTTATGTCAAGGATAGCACTATGCTTTTAAAAAGTCTTCAACCTTTTTCTTAAGAATCATCATTTATTAAGATTAATTTAAATTTAATTTTTAAAACATTATAGATTTCTTTCCTCTTAATTTGCAATTGCTATAATAATAAAATACGATTTTGCAAAGGAGGTCCTGATTGAGAAATTATCCCTGCAATAACTCACTACATGAATATTTTCATGACAATAGCCTAGACTCACTCCTTATACTCTGTCAGGTTTTTTCATCCATGGCACTAATAACATTCTGTACTGGATAATTCTTTGCTGTGGGGGGGCTGTCCTGTGCATTGTTGTTTAGCAGCATCCTTGGTTTCTCCCCACTATGGCCCAGTAATGGTGCCCCACCTCCAATTTTTTTTTATATGGGTACCGGGAGTCGAACTCAGGACCTCGTGCTTGCAAGCAGGTGCTTGTGCCGCTGAGCAATATCACCGGCCCTTTTTATCCTTTATGTGGGTACCGGGAATCGAACTCAGGACCTCGCGCTTGCCAGGCAGGCGCTTATGCTGCTGAGCCTTATCACCAGCCCCCCACCTCCAATTTGTTATAACTAAAACTATCTGTAGAACTGGAGGTATAGCTTAGTAGTAGAGCACTTGCCTATTATGCCCAAAGCTCTGAGTTTGATACCCAGCACTGCAAAAAAAAAAAAAAAAAAGGAAACAACAACAACAAAACCAAAATAAAAATAACCAAAAAACCCTAATTAATTAATTAATTAATTAATTTAGATATTGCCAAATGTGACTTAGTGGAAAAATCTGCCACTAGTTGAGAATCATAACTCCTCAAAGTCAAATTTTTTTGGTGATCAACTAGCTGTTGCTAGAAATTACAACAATGAAGGTTGTATCTTCACAGAATTAGAGAAGATCACTACAACCTTCATTTTGTGATATAAAACACAGCAGGCTTACTTAAATCAGTTTAAAGTGACTGGAGATATTAATTTGTCCATTATTTGAGAAATATAAATCTCAAGTGGTTGACACCCAGCCCAACCTTCATTTTTCTGCTTTAGAAATTCTCTACTACTTTCTGAATATAATTCTATAGGTCATAATATTTGGGTTTACATATCAGTATTTCACTAAAGCTTTATTGAGCTGCTTCATTTCATGCTGAGCTAACCCTGTGACATGAGGGTAAGTTGATCTCTCAGGCTTAGAAGGAAGGCAACATGAAGGTGATAGGAGCATCATCTTGTTTTACAATAGAAGATGTGTTCAAGTTGCATCTTTGTTGCTCTTTCTTCTCCAGCTCTGTCATTGCAGCTATAGCAAAGGTCCAGTGTACCAGGGCTTTTGATAGACCCTTAATGGATCAGGTGGTTCCAGCCAGGTTTCATACTAATGGCGCATGGGGAAACTTAACATAATGGTTTTGTGAGGGTGATTTTGGTGGCTCCAGGCAAACAAATCCTCAAGCTGTTTGTCTTCTACCTTTGGCCCAGTCTCAATTCTTGGTGCTTTAGGTTTCTGATACAAGGAGATCCCACATACTGAATCTTTGTATCTTCCTTTTAAAACAGGTGCTTCTCTGTTGGTTAGAAAATGTCCGAGGTGGTTGTCTTAGTTACTTTTCTCATTGCTGAGACAAAGTACCCAACACCCAAAGTTAAAGGAGGAAAGGCTTATTTAGCTCAGTTTGTAGAAGTTTCAGTCCATAATTGGCAGGCTCCAAGGCAGACTGCACAGTTCGTGGCAGTCAGAAGACAGCAAAACCAATAAGGGGTGACCACAGCTCTTTCTATCCCTTATCCGGGTTACTTATGGTGGGTAGCACTCACACCCTTAATCCTAGTGCCCTTGATCCCAGCATTGCACCATGAATCAATCCCAGTGTCACACACTCTAGACCCAGTCACCTCTGAAAAAGCCCCACCTATGACTGCATGAGGCTTTTGGGGGGACATCTAGACACACGCCATAACAGTGGTGGTGGTTTTTCAATCCTTTCTCAACTATACATCACGTGAGTACAAGGAATCCATATTTTTCAATCCTGCTGATGCTAAACTGGGCTCAGCAGCACATATACTCCACAGTTATGGCCTGAAAGCGTAGTCCTGACAAGGTGAGGACAGAATAAGCCAGATGTTACCAACACTCTTTGCTTGTGTAGCAAAGCAGGTCGTACACCACAGGCCACCAGGAACACTCTCTAATGACCTACTGCTTCCTTCACAGCACTGATGGAAGCACGAAGTTCTTTCCTGCGTGTGTCCTGAGCTAGCTGAAGTCATCAAGACTTTCTAGATTCCCCAGGGTGGACAAACATTCCGTAAGCCCATGATCTCTGCAATAATGCACAGATTCTCTAGAGCTGGCATGAGTAGGGAGCAGCCTGTTCTATGACGCTTAAGTACAACAAACTAACCCAGCACAAGTGCCAATCGTGCATAACATAGTAGATCTGAGGGAGTTCCTGCAGAAACTAGGTAACAGAGCAAAGCTAGGGCTGGCTAAACCAACTCTCAAGCATTTCTGTCCCCGTTCACCATCAGCAAAGTCAATCGTGGTTCCCCGATAGACTCTGTTTTATTCACTGTGTGCTGGAAGAATCCAAGGTGTCAAAATTTTGTTAACTCATCCAGTTATCTAAAGTAACTATGAAACTAAGCATGGATCTCTAGAGAGATGAAGCTATAGATTAATAAAATTACACACGCACCTGCCACCTATTGACTTGTGCCTTTAGGGCCTCAGCTGCAACTGATTGAGAAAGAGTTCCATGTTAACACATCGCTGCATTCATACACTAGGGAGAACTCAGTTTAGAAACGTCTTTGTAAAGTCATGAGATCTGTGACTCCTCCAATTTCTTTGGCAAGAAACAAACAAACAAACAAACAAACAAATGAACAAAGAACAGTTTTATGTTCAAACTGGCTTCAGTGCTTAGGAAACAAGGGAATTTTAATTTTTTATATCCTTCTATGTCAATGGGCTGCAAAGTGAGCCTCTCAGCGGAGAGGGGGAAATGACTTCAAATGTAACAAGTAGGAGATGTGTTGGGGTGAAAGATGAGGGCACTAATTTTTCAGTGAGGATCAGAGATGAGTTAATTTTGTGAGTTTGGGAATCACTTGTGTTGTTTTTAGGGTGGTTTTGAGAGCTGTTGACATAGGAGCAATATTGAGAGGTGAAGCATTTCCAATCGTCTTCTGACTAAATCCTCTATGGATGGGGCACAAGATGGGAACCAGGCATCCAGGGAGGCCCATGGCTCTTCCTGATTCCTCCAAGGAACACGTTCATTGGCTGACCTGGTGACAAATTGCCCCAGCAAGTATTTATTGGCAACAGCTAAATTTTAGTAGTAAACAAACCTGCACCCGCGTTGAGCTTACATGCCAGTAGGTGGCTAGAAAGATCCAATGTTTTGAGTTTTTACTGTGAACTAGATTGGGTTCTAAGACCTTTACTCCCCACAACTTTGGAATGTAAACACTATTATCATCCCAATTTATTTATTTATTTATTTATTTATTTATTTTTATATGCGGATACCGGGAGTCAAACTCAGGACCTTGCACTTGCCAGGCAGGTGCTTATGTCGCTGAGCCATATCACTGGCCCTATCATCCCAATTTTTAAAGATCATTTTCTTTATTAGTACATGGTTGTAGTATATAATGTTTACATTCCTTGTATGGAGTTGCTACCTGTGTATAACACATCTTAATTCCTTTTTTATCTACTTTCCCTCCCCTCCCTCCCCCCTTCCCTCCATCACTTGATGGCCCTTCCCATTTGAGAAAGATCTATCTCCCTACTTCCTATTATCTATCTTTTATTTTGCTCTTTATTTATACTTTGGGGTTTTCATATAAAAGAAATCATGAAATTTAAACTTGTCTTTTACTTCACTCAACATTATGTTCTCAAGGTGCATCCATTTTCCTACAAATGACTCAAGTTTGTCTTTCTTTATTGCAGAGTCATACTCTAATGTGCATAAACACCACATTTTCCTTATCCACTCATCTGTTGATGGACATGGAGGCTGTTTCCATGATTTAGCTACTATGAAGTGTGCTGCTATAATGGGTGTGCGTGCATCACGGTAATATGGTATATTTAACTCTTTTGGAAAAATGCTTAGAAGCAGAATAGCTGGTTCAAATACAATTTCTAGTTTGTTTCTTGAGAATTCTCCATACTGATTTCCACAGTGGTTGTACTAGTTTACATTCCCACCAACAGTGTAGAAGGGCTCCTCCCCCACCCCGCACAGCCTGTTCAGCATTTGTTATTATTTGGTTTCTTGATGATGGCCATTCTTGCTCAAGTCAGATGTAATCTCCATGTTGTTTTAATTTGTATTTTTCTAATGGCCAGAGATGTTGAGCATTTCTTCATGTGTTTATTGACCTTTGTATTTCTGTGACGTGTCTATTCATTTCACTTGACAACTTTTGATTGGGTCTTTAATTTTGGGGGCCTATTTTTTAAGTTCTTTGTATATTCTAGATATTAGTTTTTGTTCCAATTTTGCAGGTACAGAAACTGATGTTCTAGGCATCTAAGATCCCTAGGCATTGTGGCTCCAGAGCCAGCAGCAGCAACCACTCTGTCATCTGATTAAGTAGAGGCTTACTAGCAGGAAGAATTATGATGGCCAGGCTAGCACGTCCATTAAATGTTTGGTGCCATTGTTGAAATGCCCAAGTAGCAGTAAACAGAATGTAGCAGTAAACAGAATTTCTTAAGCACAGAATGCCTGTGTCCATGGGGCCGAGGTGTGAATCAAGCTCCCTTGTTCTGTCTTAATTCGGGCTGAACTGCTCTCCTTCCTTTTATGTAAGTTTGTTCCTGTGAAACTCTTTACCAGGGAACTTAATCTACTCACTCCATGCTTGGGGAGCAGAGCTTTTGTTCCTGAAGCTCAATCTTCCTCAGACTCGCTCCTTCAGAGAACCTGTTTATCAGGAAGTGGTGTGGCAGCACAGAAAGGTTTATGTGATGCAGCTAGAAACTGAGAGTTTAGGAGGGAAACTTCTGTGGCTAAAAATGAAGAAACTGAGGTAACAAGATGATAGAAATAGAACCACATGTGCAAAAATGAAGCTACGCAAACATTTATCCATTTATTTTCCAATAATAAAAACAAAAATGACCACACACAGCCAGATGTATAAGTTTGCAGTGAGAACAAAGGCAGCTGTAAATATTCCAAGTAGCCAATAAAAAGTAGATGAAGAAGAAGAAGAAGACGAAAAAAAAAATGAGGAGTGGTTAGCTCTCCAGTGTAATGGGCTCCATAAAAGCTTTTATTGTTAGAGGAGTTACTTTCTAAGAGCTATATGAAGAAAGCTGAATGAATGTGAAAAATTGCATGCAATAACCTGAGCAGAAAGATGATTATCAACCTCTGAATCCTGTATTTTGGAGTGAGTCCGTGCTGCTGTTAGAAGATTGCCATTGTAGTTAAAGAAAAGCTTGTTTGGTGCTTTCCTCCCCCTTCTGGGTAAACAGAAAGTCAATATAGGTTTCTCCTCTGTGCTAGTCCATTTATGTGAACAATTATTTTAAAGATGTAATCCAATCTTAACAGTGTTTCTGAAAGTATAACTTGTGAACATTTCCAGCACAGTTCTGTACATACAACTTGCTAAACCAAGAACTGAGTTTTTTCCTGTATGTGCTGCTTCCCTCCCCCTCCACCCTGCACCCTCCGCTCCATTCTTCAGCCATCTGTTTATTTTGTCCTTGGCTATTGACAGGATACTGAGTTACATTTAAGAGTGTTGACCCATCTGCACTTCAGCCATTCAAGGGCTAGCTAACTAGAACTGTTAAAAATGGAAAACAGGGTTTTGTTTTCCCCCTTTGGACATTACTCTCTTAGGCTTTTAGCGTTTTTGCTGTATTCCAGTGGAAGGACCCTGCTGTGTTCTTTTTTGGACAGATGGAGGCAGCGCAATCTTCTGGAATGCTTAGGGAGGAGTGATAATTTAAGAGAGTTAATGTCGGATATTTCTGAAGTTCTATTGATGTTATTAATATATTCTAGGATGATAGTTGCTCTATTATTGTTTTGAATTTATCCTGACTGGGAGCTATCTGAGATTCAGGGACATTTGTAGGACATGTAACAGTATGACTTGAACTCTGGAAGGTACAAATAAAATTAGGGTTGACTTCATTGATCAGATAGCAGGAAGATGGCTAGAGTGCCTTTAAAACTTCTCCAAAACACTTCAAAACCTTTTACATGTGACAACTTTCTTTCCAAATTATACAATCAGCAAGCTCCATTTTAATAAGTGAGGCCTTGTCTTGAGATGGCAGCTTAGCTTGTGGTCCGCATGTGGAAACCTTGGGGACTCCCAGCCGTCCCAGCACACACGAGGGGCCCAAAGTTCAAGAATCATTAGCTTCAGGGGAGGTCTACGTTTACCCTTATGAGGCATAAGCTTAGGACACTGATAAAAACATTTTTAGAGTGTGATGGTGTAAGATTGACCAATGGGGATTAAGTTATAGATAGAAGTAAGATGTTCTGGTATGCTATTTTATAATGAGGAGACTATAAGTAACAATTATGTTGTTTCAAAAAGCCAGAAGAAAGGATTTTGAATGTTTTCCCCATACACAAATGATAAATGTTTGAGAGATAGATATATTTCACCTGGTTTAAACATTGTATAGTGTATACATGTGTCAAAACATCACATTGTACCCCACTAATATGTAAAATTTTTATGTCTTTATGTAACAATTAAAAGGAAATATAATAGTTAAGTTTTGAAGCCAGGCATGGTGGTCCCTGCCTATAATCTCAGCACTGAGGAAGTTGAGGAAAGAGGATCAGCTGTGAGTTTGAAGCCAGCCTGGACCATATAGTGAGTTCAAAGCCAGCCTGGGCTCCACAGCAAGACCCTGTCACAAACAAACAAACAAACAACCTGAAAATCCTCCAAAAAATAGTTTTGAACTACAAAAATAATTCATATACATGTTCCCATGTAGTTGGAAGTAGGTGGGAAGGAAAGGCAATGGTAAAAATGATCCATGCTGTTGATTTCCTTCTGAAAAAAGGACATGACCAGGTATGTGATGGGGTCTAGTATATAGTGAAGCAGACAGCAGGACTCCTCCTTACTGTGAGCATTAAGTCAGACCACTGGGAGGGAGACAGAGCAAGGGAAGAGAACAGCAAGCAGTTCTGACTAGATGGGTGGGGTCTAGCAGAGAACACAGCTGTTTTTCTCCCTCTCTTGAACTTCAGGAGAGCCTGGGTAACATACCAAAGTCCATACGTCCTGAAAAGTACTTTGTGAAGGATTGTGAATATATATCTATATATCTATATGTATCTCCAAAATATAATATATGGGGGTATATATATATATGTATATATAGTATATGGGTATAATATATACACCCCCATATACATTTTATTTATGTATACCCACGTAGCCCCATTGATTTTATATACCCCCATATATTATTAAAAAAAAAACATATATATATATTTCCCCCCCCGACCTAGGGCCTCATGCATTCTAGGAAAACAGTGTCAGATATATTTTGAAACTACATTCACAGGACTTGCTAATGGATTGAATATATGGTATGAAAAAAGAGAAGAGTGAAAAGATGTCACATACTTTTGAGCAGTAGAAAGGTGGATTCACTATTTACTGGCAGGAGAAATCTGGGGAGTGTGACTGGGGCTCTCTTCTTCTAGGTAAATCTGTTATTTATTCAATGTTGCCACACTGATAGAACTAAGTTTACCTTTGCACAGCTTCTTGCTGTTTCTCACCATTCATTCATTCATGCATGCATTCATTCACTCATTCATTTAAAAACTAGCAAAGAGGTTGTGAGGAGGAGGGAAAAGAGAAAAAAATTTTCCAGAGGGAAGACTAGCAAGTGCAAGTACAAGGAGATATCAGAGAACATGTCGTGTTTTAGACACTAACTGCTTAAGTACGCCTTACAGGTACAGTGTATGGAATTAGTGAGCTATGAAACTAAAAATGTAGGCTGCGTCCAAAATCTCAGGTCTTAGAAGCAACATTCAAAGGGTGGATTTTGCCTTGGAGGCTCAAAGAATTTTTAAAATCAAAGGAGTATCATGATCTGATTTGTGCTAAGACTCGTGACAGACAGACCAATTTAAAAGAAGCAAGAAATGATCTTAAAACAATAGAAATACAGGCTGGGTATGGTGGCACATACCTGTAATCCTGGCTACCCAGGAGGCTGAGGCAGGTGCATCGCTGTTAGAGGCCAGCCTGGGCAATTTAGTGAGACCCTGTCTCAAAATAAAAAATAAAAAGGCTGGGGATGTAGCTCAGTGGTAGGGTGCTTACCAAGGCTGTGCGAGGCCCTGGTACCATGAAAAGAAAAGAAGAAAGAATAGCTGTACAAATGAATAGGTAGGGACAGGATGGATTTGTGAAACCTTGGGGGAAAAATGACTGGGCTTGGTGTGGTCTGATAGAAAGAGGGAGGGGCATGGATTTGCAATAACTACTGAAATCCTCTTAGACTGCGACCTATGATACACTTGGGGTTCCGCGGGCTTGGTCTCAGTCCAGCTCCCTGAGGCACCCTAGCCAGGGGACTGCCAACCTCACATCCCTTTAGTCACTGTCTTAGTCTATTTAGGCTGCTGTTACAGAAGCTGGGTGGCTTGTAGACAACAGAAACTTATTTCTCAAATTCTGGAGGCTCTTGGACTCTTGAAATCCCAAGGTCAAGGGTCTGGCAGATTTGTGTGTGGCAAGGGCCTGCATCTTTGTTTATGGATGGCCATCTTCTTGCTGTGTCCTCACATGGTGGAAGAGAGCTTGTGGGGCCTCATTTATAGACACTAATTTAATTCATGAAGAGGCTCTACTCCAGATACCATCACATTGGGGATTAGATTTTAACATATATGTTTGGGGGAACACAAATATTCAAAGGACAGTGCTCACTATCCAGTCCCTTGCAAAACAGTTCTTTAACCCCCCCCCATCCTCACTGTCTTCTTGTTAGGTCTTGAGTGTAACCTCCTAGCTTCTGTTCAAACATTGTCTTTCTGAGCACTTTCTACTTGATGTGCCTCTGAGATGCCTCTGACATAAAAAATCTGGTGTCTTAGTTACTTTCTTGTCACTAAGATATAACAACGAACACCTACAAGTTAAAGGAGGAAAAGTTTATTTTGGCTCAGAGTTGGTAAAAGTTTCAGTCCATAGTCAGCTGGCTCCAAGGCAGGGTGGCATGGCAGAGGGAAAACAGACCATGGCATGGTAGTGGGAACATGTGTAAGGAGAGAGGTCAAGGGGGAAGGAGATACATATACCCTTGCAGGCACACCCCAATGACCCACCTCCGCTGATGAGTACCATGTACCTGTGATCTAATAATCACCACCTCAGAGCCCCACCTATAAGCACATGAGGCTTTGGAGAGACATCTAGATAGAAACCATAACATCTGGGTTTTTTCCTTGTCCCTTGTTCTTGCCTTTAACCACATCCTGCATGTTTGCTCCATTGTTAATTCCCTTTGCAGACCTCTCCAGGCACCAGCTCACTCCTCTTGGCTCTTCCATATCCACCTGCAGCTCTTCAGGGTTCTCATATTTGGCTGCTGCTGGTGCCCATTTCATTCAGCCCCAACTCTGGTGGCTTCATATCTTTATTTCCTAAGCTAACACTCACCTCTCCTGGTGGATGCCCCTTCCCCCTGGGGTTTTCAGACACCTCAAACATGTGTAAAGAACACAGAGAAGTCTGTGATGTACTTCCGAGATTTTGAAAGGCTAACAAAGTCATATGTTTATCCTGATAAGTCAGCACTGGCTAAATTAAATTCTCTTTTTCCTGAAATTTTATTAGTTTAATAAAGTCTGGCTATCTCATGGTACTCCACAAGCAGGTGGCTAAATAAGTCTTTGACTAATTAAAAATGGGGAAAATGAGTCATTCAAATGTAGTTTATTTTTTAATCCAACTTTTGACACAGTTGTAGATTCACATACAATTGTACAAATATAATAAAAAAAAAGACATGGGTACCCTTTACTCAGTTACTCCCACTGGTGACACCTTAGTATAATAGCGCAGATAGGAGATGGTGATCAATGCAGGTGGGAGAAGTTCCATCGCCACGGGGGTCGGTGGGGGAAGGTATCATTAGTGCAGGGTGATGGTGGACCTCCTTTATCTCTACTAATCTATCATTGACACTACGCCGGGGGAGGGGTGGCTGTCACTGCTGGGTGAAATTGGAGGTCCATGTTCTCCATGGAAGCTTCCAGCAGGGATGAGTGGGTGGGAGGCATGTTCTGGGCCAGGAGGGATGAGTTTCAGCTTCCACTTGGCCTCCCAGACGCCCTTCCTTCCAGTGGGGCTGCGGGCACCTAGTGACAGCTACCAGGGTATAGGTCTAAGCTTTTGCTGGTGGGGGTAGGGCTGGGGCCATCTTTTCTATGGTGTTTCACTGGAGTAGAGTTTGTATTCTGTAAGCACTTTTGTCTGGATAAGTTATCCCTCTCTTAGTGCTTTATGAGAAAGAATGGGCTTCGCATTGCACTCACTGAAGTTTCCAGGAGGTTGGATCTTCTGCCGCATATCTGGGATCTCAGGGAGCAAAAAAGACACACGGGGAGCAACCGTCCCTGGTGTTCCTAGGTCCCAGCTCACCCACCTTCTTCTCCCTACCTTTCAGAGTCTTTATAGGGTTTTTAGATATCAAATGTCTTGGTTTTAAAATCATACTCACAGGAAGGAAAAGAAAAGAACTTTAGGGCCGGTGATATCGCTCAGCGGCACGGGCGCCTGCTGGCGCGCAAGGTCCTGAGGTCGACCCCGGGTACTCACAAAAAAAAAAAAAAAAGAAAAGAACTTGATTCTATTTTTCCAGAAAAAGAAGGCCCCAATATAGCTTTGTTTTTAAATAGAGAAGTTATTTTTTTTTAAGTGAGATACAGGATCCTTCCCACTGGAAATCTTGGAAACCATTAATTCATATTCTCAGTCACTGCTGCTGTATCTACATTATGCTCCCTCCTCACATTTCCTTACACTGTTTTAATTTTTCTTTTAAAATGTCTGCTTGTCTGACCCTCTCTCCAGAAAGAAAGAGATCATCAATCCTCCAAGAGTTCTTGCCAAGCAAGACAAATTAAATCCCATGACATGCACTGGAATGACTCTGAGATCCCAGTAGATCTTAGGCTTGGACTTCACTTTCTGAGAGTTCCCACCGCAAGAAAGAGCCTTCGCACTTCCAGGAAGATGGCAGAGTCATGAGCAGCAAGAAAGAGACTCTTCGAGATTTAGTGTCAATGTGAGGAAGATGAGAGGGACAGAAGTGGGTCCCTGGGACCCAGGAAGTATCTGAAGTGAGAATTGAAGTCTATGGAGAGAGTGCAGTGAGAAAATTCAATAAAGAAGGAGGGGCAGGCAGGCAGCGCTTTCTCCCTGAGCCCGTACTCACTGCATGGGAAGGGGGCCTTGAAACTGCAGATGTACAGTGACTGCTGGCGACCCCAGAGGGCTCTGCAGAGAATCTCACAAGTGGAGCGGTGTGGTGAACGCAGCAGACTGCAGTGGCTGGTAAGTTGTCCTGGTGAGACCTCCCACAAGAGAGGGTGATTGGCCAGGTGCCATCTTTGGGACAGGCCAACTGAACTCAGGACCCTGAGCAGCTGGTGGCTCTACCTAATGGCTCCCAAGTTCAAGCCTGGAGGGAAAATGGAGACTGCTGCAGGCTGGGCGGGTCTGGTTCCAGTCTCACAGCTGGAGGCCCACCTGAACTTCAGTGGAAATAGGGGAGCAGGCTCCCAGGGATTATCCTCTATCCTCCCTGGAGCTGCTGCTGGCTTGCTGGGATTGACTGATGTGGATTTGGACTCCATCAGCCCCATCATCTACCAGTAGCAGCAGAGACACACCTTGAAGTGCACATTGTTTTTTCTTTTCTTTTTTTTTTCTCTCTTGTGTCTTTTTTTGTTTGTTTTGTTTCCTCATTGTTTGCTCTTGTTTTTCCATAAGTGTGAACATGGTTTCTAGTTTTTTATGTTGTTGTTTTTATTTCTTCCTTCTCTTTCCCTCCTGTCCTCTGCACCAGGTTCCCAAAGTTTTTATTATCCTTCTTTGTCCTCCAGCTTTGCTTCTAATCTCTTCTTTTTCTTCTATTTCTGTATTTTTTCCTCCTAGCCCCTTTTAATTTTCTACCCTGTGTGTAAAATTGCCATATTGAGAGCTTACTTACTGTATACAATTTTCTGGTTCATTATAGATTTTGTTATATAACCACAAATGTAGCTCATATGGTTAAAGGTGGCAAATTAATAGTTACCTCAGTTTGTCATTTTCTAAGCTATGTTTGATGGTATTCTTATTGCTGATTGTATCACCTTAGCTAAAGTGACATAATTGTTCTAACCAGTTGTTCTTCCTGGTACTAAGATCAGAGGAGAAATCAATGCATTGGAGACTAAGAAAACAACACAAAGAATCAATTAATCAAAAAATTGGTTCTTGGGCTGGTGAGATAGCTCAGCGGCATAAGTGCCTGCCTGGCAAATGCAATGTCCTGAGTTCGACTCCCGGTACCCACATACGAAAAAAGGGCCGGTGATATCGCTCAGTGGCATGGGCGCCTACTGGTGCGCGAGGTCCTGAGTTCGACCCCCGGTACCCCACACACACAAAAATTGGTTCTTTAAAAAATTAAATAAAATTGACAAACCCATAGCTAACCTTATCAAAAAAGGAAAGAGAAGACTCAAATAGATGCAATTAGCAATGAAAAAGGTGAAATCACAACAGATCCTATGGAAACTCAGATTATCTATACCTACACTTTGAGAACTTGTATTCTAATAAGATGGAAAATGAAGAAGAAATGAACAGATTCCTAGATATGTATGAATTACCAAAGCTGAATCAAGAAGATACAAAAATTCTAAATAAACCTGTTTCAGTCAATGAAATTGAAAATGTAATTATAAACCTACCAGCAAAGAAAAGCCCAGAGCCTGATGGATTTACTGTTGAATTCTACAAGAAATTTAGAGAAGACCTAATACCACTACTTCTCAAACTCTTTAATGAAATTGAAAGGGAAGCAATACTTCCAAATTCATTCCTGGAAGCAAGCATTACCCTGATACCAAAACCACAGAAGGACCCAACTAAGAAAAAAAACTATAGGCCAATCTCTCTCATGAACATAGATGCAAAAATTCTCAATAAAATACTGGCAAACAGAATGCAGGAAATCATCAAGAAGATTATACACCATGAGCAAGAAGGATTCACCCCAGGGATGCAGGGATGGCTCAACATATACAAATGTAATATACCATATTAACAGAGCCAAGGACGAAAGCCATATGATTGTCTCAACAGATGCAGAAAAATCATTTGACAAAGTCCAACACCCATTCATGATAAAAACCCTACAAAAAATTGGAATAGATGGTCTTTATCTCAATATGATACAAACCAACAGCCAACATCATACTAAATTGTCAAAAACTGAAAGCTTTCACTCTAAAATCAGGAACAAGACAAGGATGTCCACTATCACCACTCTTATTCAATATAGTTCTGGAAATATTAGCCAGAGTAATTAGACAAGAGAAAGAAATAAAATGAATAAAGATAGGAAAGGAGGAAGTTAAATTATTATTTGCAGATGATGTGCTATTCTACAGAGAAGACCCCAAAAACTCCACCAAGACTTCTAAATTTAATAACCAAATTCAGTAGCATAGTTGGATACAAATTCAGCACTCAAAAATCAATAGCATTTCTGTACACAAGTAAGAAACTCACTGAGAGAGAAATTAGGGAAACAACACCTTTCACAATAGCATCCAAAAAAATGAAATACTGAGGAATCAATCTAATAAATGAAGTAAAAGATCTTTATTCTGAAACCTACTACTCTGAAGAAGGAGATTGAAGAGGATATCAGAAAATGGAAAGATATCCCTTGTTCTTGAATATGCAGTACCAATATAGTGAAAATGGCCATACTTCCAAAATTGCTATACAGATTGAATGCAATCCCAATCAAAATACCAAAAGCATATCTCAAAGAATTAGAGAAAACAATCCTAAAATTCAGATGAGACCTGGAATAGCAAACACAATTCTGGGCAACAAAGGAAGGCAGGGGACATCACAATCCCTGACTTGAAATTATACTACAAAGCTACTGTGATAAAAACAGCATGGTACTGGTGGAAAAAAGAAAAGACCCAAAGATCAATGGAACAGATTAGAAGATAAGATGATGGAGAAACAACTCCAAACATGCTCAGCCACCTTATCTTTGACAAAGGAGCCAAACATTCTCACTGGAAGAAAAATAGCCTCTTTAATAAATGGTGCTGGAAAATCTGGTTTTCCACATGCTGAAGAATAAAAATAGACCCATGTCTCTCACTGTGCACTAAACTAAAATCA
Organism: Erethizon dorsatum; assembly: GCA_028451465.1. Lineage (NCBI taxonomy): Eukaryota > Metazoa > Chordata > Mammalia > Rodentia > Erethizontidae > Erethizon > Erethizon dorsatum. The sequence goes on from CM051835.1 coordinate 84,424,414, forward strand.
AAATGGATCAAAGATCTAAATATTAAAACAGAAACACTAAATATTCTGGAAGATGGAATAGGTAGAACTCTTTTGAAGACATTGGTATAGGCAAAGACTTTATGAACAAAACTCCAATCGTACTGGAATTGTCACAAAGAATCAACAACTGGGATCTCAGACCCCCCCCCAAATTTAAAGACCCAATCCAAAAATGGGCATCTGAAATGAATACACACTTCTCAGATGAAGTAGAAACTACAAATAAATATATGAAAAATGTTTGACATCATTGGTCATTCGAGAAATGCAAATTAAAACAACACTGAGATTCCATCTCACCTCAGAAAGAATGGCTATTCTCAAGAAATCAACCAATAACAAATGCTGGCAGGGCTGTGAGGAAAAAGGAACCCTTCACCACCATTGGTGGGAGTGTAAACTGATGCAACCACTGCGGAAATCTGTGTGGCCATTCCTCAAAAAATGAGTACTAGAGGTTCCATTCGACCCAGCTATTCCTCCTCTTGGTATATTCCTGAAAGAATTAAAAGCATCATACCACAGTGATATATGCACACCCATGTTTATAGCAGCACAGTTTGTAATAGCTAAATCTTGAAAATACCCCAAATGCCCATCAACTGATTAATGGGTAAAGAAAATGTGGGGTTTTTTTTATCCCCACATGGAGTACTACTCTGCTATAAAGAAGGATAAGCTTGAGAAATTTCTAGCTAAATGGATGCACCTTGAGACCATAATTTTAAGTGAAATAAATTGGACACACATGTGTAAATATTGCATTGTTGCTCTGGTGTAAGAAACCAAAAGTGTAAATAAGGACCAAAATGTATAATAGATATTGTGAAATAAGAAGAAAATGTTCAAGCGGGAAGAGGAACTATGGAGGTGGGAGGGGGAAAGGAAGTAAGGGAAAAGAAAAAAAAAATGATGAGAAAGGAGAGAAAAAGTGGAAACAAAGCTTTTGTAAATAGGGAAGGGAAGAGGAATTGAAGGGAGGGTAGGGGAATGGGAAAAAAAGAATCAAGTTATATCCTGTACAGGTGCAAATTCCCTATAATGAGTGTGATCATTATGTATACCTAAAATGTACTAATAAACTTAATTAATAGAAGAAGAAGAAGGAGGAGGAGGAGGAGGAGAAGAAGGGGAAGAAGAAGAAGGGGAAGAAGAAGAGGAGGAAGAAGAAGGAGAAGGGGACTTTGTTGTCTCCCCTCCTGCCAGACTGTGACAGGACATCTCTGCCCTGGCTCTCCAGCACACAGGCTGTACCCAGGCAGAGGTGGGTGACATTTTCACAAGGTCTCGGTAGCTACAGCCTTTGCTGCTGAGGAGTTCAGGACAGCTGGAAGTGGGCATCCAGAAGGAATTAATATGTGAATAAAGAAAAAGGAAAAGGAAAGGCCTTTGAGTTTAGCAGGCGCTAGGATTTATTTTTGAAAATAAATTTAACTAGGATATAGCAGCTGTGATTCTTTTCCTTTTCCTTTTTCTTTTTCAAAGCAGGAAGAACATCCCGTCTGGGCACTGCTGTAGGCCCCTGAATGGTGAGAAGCTGGGCACTTGCTGGAGGAGCTGTTGGGTCAGCTGGGATGGAGAGTGCAGCCCCCAGGGCACTGTGCTGATCTCTGCCCCAGGGACTCTGCACACTGACAGTGGGCATGGAAAAGAGATGGACAAAGTCCCCCATTTTTCTTTCTCTTTTCTGCCTGATCCTGGGCCAGATTCAGGCACTGGAAAGAGAATGTGCCCATCTTTTGGGAGAGAATTTGCAATTACAGAACCACCTTATCTTATGCTAAGTGCTCCTTGTTTTAGAGAAAGGGACCCCCAGGGCAGTGGCTCTTGGGCTTAAACCACTTACAGAGCCACAAAGGCAGCCTCAGGGCTCTGTCCGGAGAGGTTAAGTCAGTGGGTCACTCCTACCAACTCCTGCCTCGATCCTCACATGGGGACACCTCTCACACTGAGTTTTGAACCACAGGGCCATAGAAAGGAAAATAGCCCTGAAAACCACTTTCTCTTTGATATGTATCAGTCTCAGCCTTCAGAAGCAGGCTCAGTCTTAGCTTGGGATGTGTATGTTGGAGAGAAAAGACAGGGAATCTCAGCCTAGCCTCCACGTGGGGAGGACAGGAAAAGGACATGTTGCCCTGTGGGACTCTCATGGCCTGGGAGACCCAGTATGCAACAGCCGCTGAGAGGGGACTGAAGAGATGAACAGCTTCCCAGAGGCTTATGCTGATTGATATGCTTCATTGTGTTCTAAAGATTAGAGAAATAAGAGAAATACAGCTTGGCAATTAGTGAACAGTCAGGAAACCTTGAAAACATATGACAGGTAAGTAGATTTATTAAAAGCAGTTGTGACATGCACATTTTTCAGAGTTCAGTGTTTCATCAGCAGAATATAAAATAAAGAAAAAAATCTGAGATTTATTTTCACATTTCACATGCTTGGCTAAAATGAGAATACTGCATAACCAAGCAGCTTCCTGTCTGCTTAATCGTGGGAACGCATTTCCTGAAATAGCTACAGGATACCAGAGCATATTTCATTTCTCTCTCACCAAATACTCCCAAATTCAGAGTCAACACAAAAAGACAAGCATCGTGCAAAAGCTGGGGGTTCAAATTAGAAATTTACATAGTCTCAGGTAAAACATTCAAGTAGATTTACTTTGTAATGTTTCATAATTTTTCTTTGAGGGGCCGGTGAGATGGCTCAGCGGCATAAGCGCCTGCCTGGCAAGCACGAGGTCCTGAGTTCGACTCCCGGAACCCACATACGAAAAAAGGGCCGGTGATATCGCTCAGCGGCATGGGTGCCTGCTGGCACGCGAGGTCCTGAGGTTGACCCTGGTACCCACAAAATAAATAAATAAATAAATAAATAATTTTTCTTTGAATTTTCTCCTCTAACACTCTGCTTTCTTCTGCCCTCAGAGAGAGACAGAAAAAAAAAAATGATGTGCTCATTTATACTCAGGTGAAAATGACTGGTAAACTGGATGTATTACATCTCCCACAAAGCTCACCATGTGGTCAAAGTTCCAGAAAATGAGTCAAATGGAAAAAGATGCAAAGCAACAAATTTAAAAGTCAGTCATTTGGTGGGTGGAGTATTTGGGGGGGGCTAAAATCACTCCCTTCATCTTTCTTTTGTCAATCAGTTTAATCATTTTGGCTCTCACTGATTTTGTCTTGCAACTCATTTACAAAACACAACTCCATGGAGAAGGGCCACTTTACACTCTTCGCAGCAGATGACTTTTCTTTGTCACCCTTCTCCATAGGAAAATGAGAGCTTCACAAATAAAACAAAGATGCCAGTCAGAACAGAATTATAACCCAGAGACAACCTAAATGGAGCTGTTAAATGACACTGAGAGGGACAACTCTGCCGCACCTGAGGCACCGCCAGTGGAAAGGCAGAGGTAGGCTTCATTCCTCGCGGACTCCCCAGGGTCACTTGTTGAGCTGCAGGGAATGCGACCTTATTGGGTTTGGCTGCTGTAAGCTTTTCGGCTTTTAATTATGGTGTTTAGAAGACAATGGAGACAGCTTAAAATAATAAGAATGCTGCTAAAATGAGCCTGATTGCTGCATGGTACAAAGAGGAGCGTTGGCGCTCTGTGTACAGTACACATTTAACCTGTCAGCAAACAGCAGCTTCCAGGTACCGTGCAAAGGGACGCATTTAGAAAGCATCACATGCACGATGAGGTTTGTAGTTTGGCTTTCAAAATGAGCTGCTTAAGTTATAATACTGGCTTAATATAAATTAGAGTTTATCCTTTGGAAACCACTTGCAATTTGCTTCTGTTGGGCCGCAGGTCATTACGAGGCAGTTAAAGGTTCCCAGAACATAATGTGATGCAGGCCCGCATTCCTGTTGCCATGTTCGATTCAGCTGGAAATGAGAATTACAGCAAAAGCACTGCCTGGTCTTTGACCCTTTGCGCGAGCTTTTTAAAAGCAGGGTTTATGCAGAACGCTAACCTCCTTCTTAGACATTCAATAATGCCTAATAGCAGCTGTGGTGAAACTGAAGCAAATTGCAAGCTGTTAAACAATATCTTATCCAAATGTAAGAACAGTGGGCACTTATCTTCCAGTTTCCTTCCTTAACGGGCGGAAAAATTTGCTTGTGAAAGGGGATGATATTCAAATGTTAAAAAGGATCTTTCTTTGTTCCCTGCCACAAATGTAATCAGGCGACACAAAGGACAGTTGTTTCAAAATCTCTTGGCCATAACTGATTGAGGACAGATAATAACAATATTCGTAAAATAATATCAACACATCGAGTACATTTAATATGTACTTGACCTCCTTGCTTAATCTTCACAACAGTCCTGCAACTAAGACCCCCATTTTACAAATGAGGAAACTGAGCAGTGAGGTTAAGTTGTCTAAGGTGACTGGCAGAGGGGAGACTTGGCTCCCAAGTCCACGCTTTGAACCCTGCCTGTCGGGATGGGAGATGATCCTTGAGGAGCGTACCTGGACACTTGGGAGTGGATTTGGTACATAAAAAAACACTTCTAAGACAAATCTATGGCATTTGAGCTTCAGGGGAAAAAAAATGACTAATTCATCAAGCATATGAGAAGTCTAAGCCTTTCTTAAGGGTCACTCAATGTCGAGCTCAGAATACATGAGGTGTAATTAAAACAAGGATCAAAAATGAATCACAGTACCTAAGAAACTTTGGTTCCCCAACACCTGTCCCGAGGCTGGGCAGAGGAGTCAACTGGTGTGAGTGAGTGTCAGGGCGAGGTGACATGGAAGCTGCCACAGTAAGCACTGAGTAGATCCCAGAGAACTTTCATGGCAGAAGGTGAAGAACATCCTGCCTGGCCATGGGACTGGGGGTGCAGGGGAATTCTGGAGGGTCTTGTGGATCTGGCGGGGGGAAGGACATTCCCACGGTCTGCTGGAAGTGGTACAGGTCCTGGTCTCCCCTATGCTTGCAGGGTCATTGGTTTGAGAATCTTGTCCTCTGCAAAGAAGACTGGTGCTTCAGCGCTGATGAAATTCTGCTTGAAAACCAGGTGTGTGAGCATTAGAAGGCCCTACCCAGGGCCTGTGTGAGGTCCCTCTGTCACTACTGCCTTTTGTGCTGTTTTACAGAGAGAAGCTGAGGGCAAGGAGGGTGGAAGTGCCCACGTCCTGATGTATATTGCCTGTCCCTTCCCTCACTGCTGTAATGGGAGCATTGCAAAAGGCAGGTTTGACGGAGGAAAGCAAGTTTGTGGTGGGGGAAATAACAATGGATGGTGGAAGGTGAAATCAAACGGGAATAGTCTCGTTTTTAGGAGTAGTTATCTATGGACACCTTCATATCTCCCAGGAATTACCCCTGCAAGATCGAGTCAGAGAAAGTCGTTCTTCCCCGAGCGTCCTCTGCTGGGAGCAAGCAAGAGCATTCTAAAGTATTGGCATGTTACTAGATGAGAGTATCTTCAGCCAGATTCTGGGAATCAGACTTGGAGATGGAATTCACAAGCAGGACACTTATAGGACAGTCTCTTAAGAAGTAGTTACCTGTGGAGATGAGAAATAAACAGGGTTGCGCACATGGAGGAAGAGAACCGCAATTCGGTAGCAATGAAGGCTTCAGCCAGTCCCGCGGGGACCTGTGGGGCAGGATGGCCCTTCGGAACACCTCGAGCTGCGGCAAGAGGCCCAAGCCTCACGGAAATGGTGAGGGCAGGAACAAGTGGCTGGGAGGCAGGATGCTAAGTCAAACTCCATCCCTCGCCCTTGGTGGGCGGGGCCAACCTAACCCTTCCTACCTGCCGCGCCTCCAGCCACACTTCCTGTCCAGCCTGTATTCCAATCCAGACTTGGTACCTCCCCTTCCACTGTGTCACTTCCCTTCCCTCCCCCACCCTGGTCTCCCCAGACACCTACTCGGTCCCTCACCACTCCCAGATACCCTGGGATGAAGGAATAAGAAAGAAACAGAAATCATTTTCTTGTCATTATAAAAAGAGCTGCCAAATGAAGCATACAGCAGTTTTTATGCTTCCCAAATCCACTAGACTTTGGATGCAGCTGCTCCTAGGGAAGGGGCCTAACGTTGACAGAGGTCATTTTCTCTTTTCTTTCTTTCTTTTTTTTTTTTTTAATTTTTGAGACAGAGTCTTGCTAAGAAGTGCAGGCTGGACTTGAACTCACTACATAGCCTGGGTTGGCCTCAAACTCATGGTGACCCTCCTGCCTCAGCCTCCAGAGTGCTAGGATTACAGGTGTGTGCCGCCATGTCCGGCGATAAATGCCATTCTTTCAAGCTGAGAAAAAAACTTCCCAGAGTGGAATTTGGCTGACAGTGTCAGCAGGCAATGCAGGCAGCAGCGAGAGGATAGGCACCTGGGTCTGGAGCTGTGCCAGCGCCTGGGCTGGCACTGCAGCATCCACTACAGTAAAGCATCGCTGTCCTTCCCACCGCGATGTACACTTCACATGGGGAGGATGAGCATTAGCCCCGCCTGGTGCCATTAGAGGGAACAAGCTTTCAAATCCCACATCTCACACACAATTGCCTATTGTCTTGGGGACAATCAAATATTAGTGCCCTTCTTCCCCCCACCAAAATCGGATTTACCGGGAACTATGGAACCTAACGGCAGGATTCTCACTGGTATATGCTTTTCTGCAAGTCTTGTAAGTAGTCCACTTTGCACACCACGTCTAAGAAAACTATCGGTGATTAAACATCTACTTGGGATAAATGAAAGCTACATTACGACTGATGTTTGTCCTGGAGAGGTGGGAGAGAAATGAGAGCTGGAGGAAAGACTGAAGATTATTTAAAGGTAATGAGATTGAAAGAGTCAGGATAGGAACTCCAGAATTTGAAAGTTTTAATGTCTTTGGCAGTTTTTCTTTTCTTTCCCTTTTTAACCTAATGTCTTCACACTGAGCTACACCCTTTGCCCTATCATCTGTCTGTCTGTCTGTCTGTCTGCCTGTCTATCTGGAGATAGGGTCTTATTAAGTCACTAAGTTGCCAGGCTGGGCTCAAATTTGGGAACCTCCTGCTTGGTCTCCCAGAGCTCTGGGGTACAGACAACAGCCACCAGGCCTAGCTTGTTTCTGATATTTAAAAAGCACTGGAAATAAAAGCTCATAACAAATCTTATTTTTGTTTTTTTACATCTGTAGCAATCCTACAGGAGGTTGTGAGGTTCCTAGACACCTGACCCTGAACTTTAGGCAAAACAACTGGCTCAGCAGTTCCTATCACCTTAGGGAAGGAATTTCTGAAAATATCAGTCACAGTACTTTAACAATACTATGCTGTCTTTAAATTGACCTTGGGCTACTGGCCAGAGCATCCTTCTTTCAAATTCTCAAGCAGAAATTTACTCCCTGTAAACTTGATTCAGACAGAGCAGTGGGAAGAAATTGAGGAGGAGGGGTAAAGTGGGGAAGGGGAACCAAAGGTGGGTGTTACCACACATTACCTGGGGGGTGTCCTTTGTGGGATGGAGAAAGCAGTGGGCACAGCTCAGAGGGGGGCATGGTCTGAGGGATCTTAAAGCAGGGCCATGAACAAGGGAATCACCCATTTTACTCGGCAGGTCCCTCCTGCATCTCCTCTTAAGCTACGGAAGATGCTCCTCTCCTAGGAAGTCCAGCTCTTGCCCACTTCCCCTCCTCTGGAAACTGTGTGACAGCTGGGGCTAAGCCACCAACAGTCCCCCACCGAACCCTGCACTGGCCCTACAGTGTATCGAGAAACAGGAACAAGTCCTACAGGACTGGTTTGATCCACTGGTCACCATAGCAGGCTCTTTCTACTGACAGTGATGGATATTTGAAAATAGTCTGATGCCTGCTTGACGTTATTTTCATTTCTGATGGGGCCTGGTAATCTGTGAGAAATGAACTTCAATTGCTTTTTCTGCAAGTGCTAAAAAGTTACTCTTACATCTTGGAGGGCCCTGGCAAAGCACATGTCAAGGGCCAGTGGGACTGAAATAGCAGCTCTGAAATGAACACTTGATACTGTATATAAATTGAATGATCAGCTTGGTGATTTTAGAACTACCTAAGTGGAATTTATGTGCCTTCTGGATGAGCTGGTGGTTCTAGGCCAGTGGGTCTACCTCTGACACCCAGCACTGCAATCAGTACAAGATGGGAGGAGAGAGGGCGGGAGGAGGTGGGCAAGTGGCTTGACCTCAACCTTGTCTTCTCACCCCTCTCCTGATACGTCTTTAGCATGACTGCTGCCACTCACAGAGCGGTTGCCTCCTCCCTGTGCGAGCTCAGGAGATGGCTGTGCATTTGCTGTGTGTATGATGGTCAAGTGCTCCTTGACCTCTGAGTCCCCGGCAGATTGGGGGATTCTAAGAGCGAGCTTGTCAATTCACAGCTTTAACTTGGAAAAGCAAATCACTACAGACTGATGATCGCATGCACCTGTACACAAAAGATGGCTAATATTCACATACTCAGCTTTGGTCTTTTAACTTACAACCTGGATTTTCAGAAAGACAGAAAGAGAAGAAGAGCTAACAGATATGGAGAAACCCAGTGGGAGAGATAAGGGGCTGAGATGGAGACACAGATTCAAAAGAAGAGAGAAAAGGAGGCAGATGAAAGTATTATGATCGAGGTGAGAGGGAAATGGAAAGACGGAGTGAGAGAGAGACAAGGTGAGGAGAGTGAGAGCTGAGAAAAAGAGAAGAGACAGGCAAAGGGGATTAATTGATGAGTAATTTTTGATGTTATTCAAAATGTTGGCTTTCACGTTAAAACATTCAACTTTCTTTCCCATTCTTTCTTATTGTTTTCTAATCAGTGATAACTCATCTCTTGATAAAGGTGACACAGGTCTCTTCTTGGCTTCTAAGTTATAATAACCACTTATGACAGACATAGCCAGAATTCCATGAATATTAAAAAAAGATTTTTTTTAAGGTAGCATTAGGGAAAACAGAAAGCAGAAAGAAAGATGAAGGAAAGAAATGGATGTCAGCACCAGGCATCCGGGAAACGGGGACCCTCGGTTTATGTTCATGGCTGTGCTGTAGCCTGGGATAATCTGAATTCTTCCAGAAACTTAAGAGGTTCATAAACAATCTAGCGTTTTCATTTACCTGCTGAAAACAGCTTCAATTGTAATAATGTACTGGATCACGAGTGGAAATGGGGGAAAAGACTAACTATGGAAGAGAACGCTGGAGTATGTTGATTTAAAGTCATTTCCAGAGCACAGGGTGGGAGAGAACTTTCATGGAGTTTCTATTTTTTGTGTTGGTCCTAGGTATTTTCCATACATGTCACCTTCATCCCTACATTAACTATGTGGGCTTGGTGTCTCATTTTGCAAACGACATTGTATTTAACTGAAAACAGTTAAGACACATAGACGCAAATCCTGATCTGCTGCTGCTCTTGGCCTTACCGTGCAGCATGAGTCCCACACTCACTAAATTTAACAAGTAGAATATATGAGCGAAGCCCCCACTGATGTCTTGTGTCAGCCTTTAGTGATGTATGTATTACATTACTCCCTTAATGTGATGTATTAGAGCAAAAGTCATTGAAGCATATTAATGTTGTTAATTTCCCAGTACAGGTAAGAGATAAAAAGACAAATTCAAAAAGAGGTCTACTTGATTTTGGGAGATGGAGATTCTAGATATATCTCAATAGATTAACCAGAAGTGAACTGCAAAGGCTAAACTTCAAATACACCCCAGACTTGTAGGGAACACTTGCAGTGCCTCAAATTTACACATGCAAACTGGGATGCATGCTCGTTACTTCATTTGCAGGAATTAATGGTATTTTGTTGTATTGTCCTACCAGACACAGGCAATGATTGTAGACCTTGGAGCAGCAGATTAGTGGACTCTGAGCTCAAAGCTGATCTTTACACAAATAACCTGTATTCAAATATTCTCCATAACCTATTTAGATACATTCTCTGGGCTGTGCCCCTCCCCAACACGTATGATAATGGACTGAATATGTAGACTGGTATGATTCACTTAGTTAGAATCTGCATTAGAGAGGAAATTCATTCACTTATTAATTATTCCTATTGTAGTTCTTCACACTTCCTTAACATCAAATACATAAACAAATAACAATTCCTAGGGTGCTACTTTTCCCACTTAGATATTTACATATGGCTATCCCAGTTGGAATCCAGAATTGGGTGGATATTCCAATTCCATAATTAGAAAAAAATCAGGCACTTTTAACAAGAGAGGGGTTAAAAGTAAGTAAATGAACAGTTGAAGAGCCAAATTACAAAGAGCTTTAAACGTGATGGGAAACAGGTACGATCCAACCCTGAGACAGTCCGTTCAGCTGCCGCAGGAGCATAGTCAACGCCTATGTAAGAAACACAAGTAGGCGTGAGTTATAAACACACCCAACTGGGGCTTTCATTTCAAACCTTTCCTTCCTGGAGGACAAAGCCATATTGAGGCACAGGACAACGATGTCAAATAATCGCCCTGGATCTACTTGTGGTACTGTTTGCCCACTGGAAGGGCCCAAAAACATGACATAGTTTCACATTTTCATCCAGCCGACTCTAGCTCAGAAACCTGGTCTGGGGATGCCACGCGGCTCCTGTGTGCACTGCCGAGGCAGTGGCCCAAAGGCGGCGGGGGGGGGCATAAATTGTAAAAACAAAATAAGATCATTAATTCCCACAAACGCTGCAGTGCAGACGGGAGAAGGCGCCCAGCCCACGTCCCGGGAGCGGCTGCATCTGCTGATTTTCTGTGATGAGCTGGGCAGAGCTGATGGCAGTCAGCCGGGCTTCTCACCCCCTGTACGTAAACAACACACAACGCGGACGGGTCTGAGCGCTGTACGTACCGTTCTCGGAGCAATTTTAACTTTTCCCATGTCCATTAGGCCTTACAGCCTAATCTTGCTCTGCCAATGGCTCCCATGGTGAGATCATTAAGTAAATTATTTTAAGATCAAACACCCTGCAGTGACAATGGCGTCCCATGTAAGGTAAATGCTTCAAAGGCCCCCCTTTCAAATTACAGCCCTCCGGAGTTATTCATCAGCCCTCCGCAGGACTGGTCCCGCCATTACTTGGCTTTTTGCCGCAGGCGAAGGTAGCACTGCTAATTGGCCTCTGTAACAAAACTGACCTGTGGACAGGATGAAACTTGTTTGGAGCTTAGAGACAAAAATTATTCAAGGTTAAAAACGCATGAATGCTCCGGCTCCGTCACCAAGAAAGAGGAATGAATGAATGTCTTCCCCTGCGGTTACTAATGTGAAAGAATGCGCTCCCGGCGCGCCGGAGCCAAACAAAGGCTCCTTCAGGTAGCAGAGCCCTGCGCCCCGCGTCCCGCGCCCCGCGCCCCGCGCCCTGCGCCCTGGCCTGGCTCCTGCAGCTCGAGACGAGCCGCTCAGTCCTCCGCTTCGCTTCCCCGGCCCCCTCCCGGGAAGGGCCTTTGATCTCCCGGGATAATAGCAGATGGAACAATTTAACTACTTCGTACAGGTGCAGAGAGTTTACTTGACAGGTCGGGGCTTTTATTTCTAGCACATTAGCCGGGCGCATACAAATAGGTTTTTGACAGATTCAAGCAGGTAAAATAGCACCGAGGTTCCGCAAAAGCGCGTGCACACACCTGCCGGAGTGGCACAATTGGAAAATGCTGCATAAATTAAAGACAGGTACAACCTCGGGGTTCCCTGCTGTAAGCGGATTTTTAAAAAGTATTTAAATTTTTTTTACAACTTGCAGAGGTGGCGTGTTGGAGATTCTCAAATGAGTAAACACCGAATGAACTCCTTGATCTTTTTGAGCTCAAAAGAGTCCGGGCTCCTGCAGTCGGTCCTCCTGCAGTGGGGGTTTGTCACGCTTCCTTGATATTCGCCGACGGCGACAGAGAGAGGTCCCTTTGCCTCCAGGGCTTCCCTCCAGCCCTCGCCTCCCGCGCCCAGCGGCCTTTCTTCCTCTGCAGGTGAAAGATTGTGATCTACAAATTGTGCTTAGGTAATGAAATAGCTCGTGCATTGAGGAAACTCGGGTAAATACTACGTTCTAAAGATAGGTAATATGGTAAAGAAAGTTGTCCGGGGATGTTTGAGGCATTTTCCCACCCTCTGGGAAAAAAGAAACTATTTCGGAAATTGGCGATCCTAGTTTATTAGTCTTGATTTTCTAGAAAGACATGCCACTCTTCCAATTTGAGTGTGTAAATAATTTTCTTACAACAGAAATATTCCAAAATATTGCTTTTAGAAGCGCCATGTGGAGAGAATTTTAAGGTCGCATAGAATGAGGTTATTTGGTGATAATTTTTCCTTTTATTTTACATGCATTTGTGGCTTTTTTTTGTCAGCAAATTATATTGTAAACCAATAATTTCCATCTTCAACAATTTTAAAGACTTCGGAAGCGCTAACTTTTTTCATTACATTAAAGAACTTCGCTTCTTGGGAGAGGGGATAATACTTTCATGACTGCGCTTCCAGACTCAGTAATATTAAACCTCACCATTTCTCTCTCTTTTTTTTTTTTTTTTTTTTTGTGTGTGTGTGTGTGGATACCGGGGGTCGACCTCAGGACCTCGCGCGCCAGCAGGCGCCGTGCCGCTGAGCGATATCACCGGCCTTTTTTCCCCATGTGGGTTCCGGGAGTCGAACTCAGGTCCTCACGCTTGCCAGGCAGGCGCTTTCCCCGCTGAGCCATCTCACCGGCCCTCTCTCTTTTTCTTAATACTTTGTTACTCACTAATGAAATAGAAGTGCTGGTGTTTAGAGACAGCATTTACAAAACAGAGAAGAGCTAGTCCAAACTTTAAAGAAAGGTGAGCTCCTAAGGATAGTGCTATCTTTAGAAGTCACCTTGTTTACTCCTGTTTCTTGGAGCACACTTTCTACCTACTGTAGGACTTGCCAGTCTCTCTTCCATTAGAATCTCTATTCTGAACCAGTGTTGCATAGAATCATTAAGATTGCAGAGAGCACTTCAGTTATCCCCAGGTTTTATAGAGGAAAATCGAAGGCTGGAGACAAAAAATAAATTATTTTCTATGGAAGGGTTTTCATTTGTTTGCCTGTTTAATAAATGCCTCTAACATTGCTGAGTGCCACTAAGTGGAAGGCACTAGGGGGCATGCAAGGGGGAAGAAGGTGAGCAGAATGAGGCCCAAGAATCCCCTCTTTACCAGGGGATCACATGCGCGCGTGCACCTGCAGAGATTATGGGTAAATGAACAATTAGCATATAGTACATTAAGCCCCCAAAACTTGCACTACACTGAGTGCTATTGGAAACAGGGATGAGTAACCAGCCCTAATAAAAGACAACTTCAAATAGGAACGATTTTGAACAAAACTTTTAATGATAAATAGGAGTTTACCTGGCCAAGAAAGGGATGTTTATATGAAGTAGATCAAAGGTAGGAAAGAATTCAGATCTTTGAAAAACAATGCAAAACTACATGTTAGAGGAAGTTACCAGGAGCCGGCCTAGGGATGACGTTCTCCCCGGCATGTGGCTGTCCTAACACGTTGCAGGTGAGGTCAAGTTCAGCAGACACACTGGCTGCCAAATACCATCTTCTGTGCAGATGAAGGCAACGATGCAGGGGTGGAAGAGTGAGCATCTAGAGAAAGGCTGGGGTCGAAGCTGTGAATCTCCATACCAGTCCTGGAATACTAATTCTGAGACAGTTGCATAAGGGAGAAATCAACTCCTGTGCTGGTTACGTTCCTGCGTTTTGAGTCACTGTCATAGCGACTTCAATCTCTGTCTTCACTAATAAAGAGTGGTGGACTGAGCAAGAATGTGTCTATGCTCTGATGACCATTGTCACTGCCGTACACGCAGTAGAAGTGGGTTGGTGGCATCTTTGCAGGACAGTCAACCGTTAGAGCCACCCGTGTTTTTTCTGCTTTACGGCTCTTTGCAGAGACTGCTATTTGCCTTTTACTTTAGCTCAATGTTTTTTGTTCTGATGTTTCAAAATATACCTGCAGGGCCAGAGTGGTTTTTGTTTGTTTATTTGTTTGTTTGTTTGTTTTTTCATCAAAGCAACTATCAGGGTCTGAGATTATGATTTTTAAAATTCTATGAATTTAGAAATTATGAAAAATTTAAATTATGAATTTACAAACTATGATTTTAGAATTGTGATTAAGATCATCCCAGATATCTTGAAATCTTTGTGCTCTAGCTCTGCTTTTCAGCCAAAGAAGCTATAACTCAGAATGTTGAACAGCTTGGCCAGACTCAGAGGTTTTAAACAGCATGTCAGGCTGGAATTCAAACCTGGTCTGTGTTGGGTGGGGCCTGCCGTGAGACTCCATCTTCTCTTGGTACAGGCTTTTGTCAGATAAATGATCTAATCACATGTTTAGGAAACTTACTTAACCCAAACTGAGTATCCCCTGGTCATTTGCATCCCCATCCTTTGGTTTTATTTTCCTTAGCTGAAATGTCATTTGCTTCTTGTTTCTTATCCGCCACCACTAGAATATCAACTCTACATCCACTGTCCCCCCAACTTCCAAAACATGGCCTGGTACCCTGTGGTCACTCAACCACTATTTTTTTTGTACTAGGAATCGAACTCAGGACCTTGTGTTTGCCAGGTAGGCACTTGTGCCGCTGAGGTATATCTCCAGCCCTCAACCACTATTTGTTGAATAAAGGAATGACAAGATGAACCCGACACTGCAATCATTACAATGGGTGGCTGAAGGCTGCTGTGGAATTTACTATCTCTTCTTGCCCCTCTGTCACAGAGAGGATTATGACACAGGGAGGTTGAGGCAGCCCCATATCTCAGACTATGCTGTATACCTTTTCCTACTGGTTTGACTCTCACATCATTTACTGTCATTGATCATTTTACAAATAACCTCAAAGCAACATCATTTTGCACAAATCAAACAAATTGCATTAAACAGAAATCACCAGGTAACGGCATGAATCCTCTAACTTCTGTGATGTGCCTTGTTCGCTTAAAATGAAGTGCCTGCCTGGCCCAGGTGGCTGGTACAGGTGTGTTCTAATTTCCACCTGTGGTGGTGGCTCTGAGGAGGCGTATCCTCCCCTGCCCTCTCTTGGGAGGACAGGGGTCTGGGAGAGATCGTGAACAGTTTCAAATGAGGATGAGTCACCTTTGAGCAGGAAAGGGCCTTTGAGCGGTTAACTCAGCCCCACAGGAGAGCTTATCGAGCTGCTTCAGCTACACAGTCTATCACTGGGAGCCGGGATTCTGTGTTCCACCAAGGGGAATTAAAACAGTATGTTGAGAAATTGCAAATACATACATTACAAATGTAATGAGGTGGTCGAGGTTTTTACAGTGGGTTAAGATCACCAAATTAAAATTTATAAGCCTCCACTTCCCTGCTTATGTTCTCAAATCTCTAAATTTTTTTTTTTTTTTTTTTTTTTTTTTTTTTTTTGGTACCGGGAATTGAACTTAGGACCTTGTGCTTGCCAGACAGGTGCTTGTGCCACTGAGCTTTATCTCTGGCCTAAATTTTTAAAATTTTCACTACTTTAGTTTCTTCCCCATTTAAACCAACTTGAGCCTGATTGCTCCATCATGAAATTCCTCAAGATCTAGGCCTTTTAATGCTATTTTCTCTGCCAGGCAGTTTTATTCACCTGGATAATACCAACCACTATCTATGTGCTCGTGATCCTTGCTGTAGTTTGTATCGAGAATGTCCTCCAAATGCCCATGGGTTATAGCTTGGTCAGCAGTCTGTGGCGCTATTGAAAGGTGGTGAAACCTTTATAAAATGAAGCCTGGGGGAAGGAAGTTAGGTCGGTGAGGATATGTCCTTAAACATGTTATTGGGACCCCAAACCCTTCCTTTTTCTGTTTCTAGGCTTCTGTGAGGTAAACCTTTTTCCTCTGCTACACACTTCCACTATGTTACAGGGGCAAAAGCAACAGGGCCAAGTGACCATGTACTGAAACCTCTGAAATCATGAGCCAAAATAAACCTTTCCTCCTTTCAGGTTGTTTATCTGTGGTATTTTGTCACAGTGAGGGAAAGTTGACTAACAAAATCCTAAACTTAAATTTTTCCACTCAACCTCTCATGAGTCTCATCCCCTTGTATCAACTGTCCACCTGACGCAGGTACTTAGCTGTCACACAGGCATGTCAACTTACAAACTCCAAAGTGGAAACATAGATTCTCCTTGCACCCCTATCTGCCCTCTGGTTGTCTTCACAGAAGGCACCTCTAAGTAGCTTGGGGCTCAAGCCCAGAACCCTGGAAGTTATTCTTGATTTCTCTCTTTCTTTCCTAGTCCACAACAAATAAATGTCCACATCCTGTTGGTTTTGTCTACTAAATGCCTGCTTAATTCATAACTTGGTTTCTATCTATAGCTACCTCCCTGTCTAATAAAGTCATCTTTCAGGTTCACTGCATTAATTCAGATGGATTACTCTAGAAATTTGCTTTTATGGTCCCTGAAAACTCTCTTTTTCTTCTTAACTTTGTTCTTCACACTGAATCTTGTTGCTTTTCTAAAATGGATGTATAGTTAAGTGACTTTGTTATGTAACTCCTCACTGCTTTCCACTGCTCTAAAAGCCTTAAGTGTCCTGAATGCCCCACAGCCATGGTCCCACTCCCTGAGCTGGTTGTGCTCACAGCTCTCTCCTGCTGTCCATGCCCCAAACCTTTCCCCCCCTTCTTTTTGCCTGTTTAAATCCTGTGCCTCCTCCAGGCTTCAGCTTGTTCTCAGGGGAGCCAGGCCTGACTGGGACTACAGCTAGGTGCCATCCCTCACATATTCCTTGTTCACAACTCTCCTCCCACCTAATACCATCACATCTCTACACCTAGCTCAGCACAGCGTGCAGGCAAAGAAAGGTCTTGATGACATCTACTGAATAAAGGAATAGAAAGCCCAAATTATCAGCGGCTGAGGCTCAAGTAAGCCAGACTATTGCTACAGAATGTGTTTTAATTTTAGTGAAAATAAAGCAAGTAACTCAAACTAGAGGGATCCGTTTATGCAGATCATTGACAAGTGTCTTATATGGATGGTAGTAATCTACCAGATAGGTAGGGGAAAAGTCAGTAGGATGAAATAACCACTTAGAGAAAAGAATTTTTTAAAATCCCTTTTACACACATATACATACACAGTTACATGCAAACAAACAAATAGTTAGAAATGAATCTAGAAATGGTGGCACATGCCTGTGATCCCAGCACTCTGGGAGGCTGAGGCAGGAGGATTCCAAGTTCAATTTCACCCTGGCAACTTAGCAACTTAGTGAGAGCCTATTTTAAATTATTTTTAAAAAATGAAAAAAGGATAGGGATGTAACTCAGTGTGAAGGCTCTGAGTTCAATTCCCAGTACCACTGAAAAGAAAGGAATGAAGGAAGGAAGGAATTGATAGGTGATATATTACTTTCACAACTTATCTTTTAAATTGATAGGATAAGATACACATTTTTTCTTTCATACCCTTTCACATACATACTTCACTTTAACATAAATATTTCAGCCTTGCTTACATAGAATTTACCTTAATATGGGAATCTTTGTGTTCAATCTACCAGCTTAATTTCTGAGAAAAATAAGAACTGAAAAGTTTCACCTTTAACATACTTCAACATGGAGACTTTAATACAGTCCCTAGAGAGGACTCATAGGATAACTTGATCAAAGACTTGGAGTGGGGACTGTCATTTGGAAATTTTTTAGGACAGGTGTCAAATGAAAAGCTGCTTTGGTAAAATTTCCATGTTTGGTGCAATATATGGAGCTATGCTGATTTGGATTACTCTTCTAAATGTATACGGTTGGGCTGTAATTTGAGCAGAAACCTTCAGCCTAAGGATTGTACTTTCTCTTTTCACACTATTCCTGAGCCTATAAAACACAACCAGGCACTACATTATCCCTCAAAATATTAAAGGTAGAATGTGAGCTGTATATCTATTAAATACTTCAAGTTGGAGGCAGGGACTGTTTAAGATCATGTTAAAGTTTCTATTTGTTAGGCTTGCATGCAGAAGAATAAAATATACCTCACCTAGTCATATTTCTGTTATAGCTACTACAGGTTTATGGGAGTGCTAAAATGGTGCAGCAAACATGGAAATTAGTGTCATCCTATAAAATCCTTTATATATGGTTCTGATGTTAGGGAAACATATGATGGTTATTTGGCACTTTCAGATAAGGAGGTTTGTTTTTTCAAAATTGGAATTCCTGTCAAACTCACAGCCAATCCATCAGTCTGCTTTTCCTCAGCCCCTTTCATAGACAAACACCATTAAGTACTTCAGAAATATCAGATTAACGTTAACACCTGATGGATTAGGAACCGGACAAAAGTGGGCTTAGGGAAACACTGCCGAGGAGTCTGGAGATAGGTGTACAGCGTATCAGTTTCCTGCAGGGCTCAACTCTCAGAAATTTGAGGGGTGGGAGGCCCATTTAAAAATATTCGCCATTTTGATGAGTCTTTAGGCTCTGAAATATCAGAGAAGAAGCCAAATAGCTCACGCAGGACGTCCTGAGGAGCTGTTGCTGAGAAGAATTCAGGTCCACCCATCCAGGTGGAAAATTTCCTCTCTTCTTTCTTTGTCCAGAACCCTATTTCCTTTTTCCCTCTCCTCCCCTGAGCATTAAGTCTGACTATGGATAAGGCTGCTGATCCATTACACAGTGGAAAAATCCTGTGGCAAGCACTCAAAATACCAGAGTCATTATGCTCCGACAGGACAATGACTTTGGCTTATAGGTGTGAGGGGAAAAAGCCCATCATGTCAGCAGTTTAACACACAAATGGATACAAGGTGAAAAGGTAGCAAATATGCATGTTTGCTCTAGTGTCATTTGGTGTGTGCATTTATGACTTCCAACAGTCCTGGGCATATGCAGATGATAAAATTGTAACCATGAAGATGCTTGCATACCATTTACTTACATATAAAAATTCCTGTGAAGAGCGTTCATCTGCCTTTCTTGAAAGTTTCTCTGAGTCTCCTCTGAGACACAGAATTCCATTCTTAGTATCAATGATAAACTTTTTGCTACAGAATCTAAGTTTGCCCAAAGTGAATCACATTTTCTTAGGCACCTTGTGTCGACTGCATTATGCCCTGTTTTTTGAAAAGCTTTCACTGGCTTTTCTTATTATCTAAACTCTTACTGGAGTTTAGATAATTAAAAATCCCTCAAATCATTATTCCTATATTCTAAAAGGCTGCTCAAATCAATGGCACATTATTTTCATTTCCAATAGTTTAGAGTCTATGGGCTTTTAGAGAAAGAAAGTTAATCACTCATAGTTCTGAACTAGAAATGAATGATGTAGTTGTTTATTACCTTATACAATCATATGTGAGCTACTGTTATATTTTAGATAGGATAAGTCTCTAATCTATCACTGTGGGGGTATTACATTGCCCATTTTGTAGCTGTAAAAATATGAGAAGTGTATACCACTGGCCACTTTTTATTTTTCTTTGCCATAAAAGAATGGAAAAAAAAAATCTTGTTAATTTCTTGGCTATGTTCTGTCACTTGTCTTTGGAAAGTATGGTTTTATGATTTTCTTATTTTTTCCTCAATACCACATGGCCTTGTCTTCCTCTGTTATTCTAGTGATTTCTCCAGTGATTTATGATGAGAAGATTATGTGCTTTAATGACAAAATCAAGAAGAGAGAAGTCAGGATGCCAAATTGTAACTTGGTGTCATTGCAGAATGGAGCAAATCCTTTCATTGATTTGGTTATCAATTCCCTTCTAGACATCACTGGTCCAGTCACTGCAAACTCTTTTCCTGCTCACTTATGCAACCAGCTCTGTTCTCTGGAATACAGCAGAGAGTGAGATGTCCACTTGTTCACTTTGAATCCAAGATAGTTTCCAAAATCCATGCACTGAAGTGCGGGTGTTCTACTAATCAAGGATTCTTCACTCAAATGTATTTTCTGTTCTTTTAATAGCCTACTCTAATGAGCGGGGATATCTACTTTTCGGGCTTATTGATGATGAAAAGTTACAAAATAGGTGCTCAAGAAATAACTCTTGTGCCAATTGAAGAGAGAGGAAGGAAAAACCTCTGTGAAGTAGTAACGGCAATAATAATAGCAACATGTAAAAGAAGAGAGAAAAACTCTTATAGATGACCTAAGAAACAAAAAAATATAGCTTCTTTCAAACTCAGTATAGGGCAACAGTGTGAAACTGTGAAACAGTCAGTATTTCATAGACCATGTAATAATTTGGCCATCATAATGAACTCTCTCTGCTTTTTATCATGAAAGTGTTCTTCAATAAAGGTTTAACCCAAAAGAATTTGTAGTTCTTAGCAACTTGGGAAATTAAATTTTAATGACAGCCATTTTTTTAATAGGTACCTGTGAGACATAAAAAACACCCAGGTAAATGTGTATCAAATATGGAAATCTAGGCAAAAATGAAAGGAGCAGTTGGGTGGAATCAGTTATGCTCTGTCTACCTCAAATCCTGCCCTTTTCACTTATTCAGTTTATTGGTTTGTCTAAGAACACTGATTCACTGGGAGGCTGAGACAGGAGGATTGCAATTTGGAGCCCAGATGGGACAACTTATGAAGGCAGCGTAGCTCAGTGGGAAGGCTCTGGGTTCAGTCCCCAGTACTGAAAACGAAAACAACAAAACCAAACAAAAGAAGACACTGATTCAGTACATACTGATAGAAATTCACCTGCCGGGGGCAGATGAGATAGCGGCATAAGAGCCTGCTCGGCAAGCGCGAGGTCCTGAGGTCGACTCCCGGTACCCACATTAAAAAAAAAAAAGAAATTCACCTGCAGGTCACACCAGGTGCTATTTACTAGGCAGGGGTAGCGAAAGTCAGAAGAAACTCCCTTTGCCTGCTGAAAATCAGGGCTGAGTAGAGATGAGACGGACACACAAGGCTCACAGCACTGAGCCCTGGGGAGGAGGGCAGCGAAGCCCGGCCTCGAAGATCATGGGTGTTCAACCCTTTGGCTTGCTTGGGCCACAGTGAGCGAGGAGGAATTGTCTCAGGTTGCACATAAAATATTCAACATAGTTAACATATAGAAGTGACAATACTGTACTTCCTTTATCTTAAAATATTTTTGTTATAGCATTTCTAGTACAAGTGATCATGAGCAAAACACTATTCGATACATTTTTGTACTTCCTATACTATAGGGACTAAAAACTATCTTATTAAATTATTTTATGAAATAGCACAAGCCCAAGTTTAATAATAATTAAGTAAACTTACATGTCTGCTTATTAAACACCTGTCCTCCGCGGCGCACACACACAGGCTGCCGTCGGTAATCACTGCTTCTCTTGCCAAGTCGCACAAGCCCTGTGATGTCCGATACTTGCAGGATTTTGACTCCACCGAGAGTGAGTGGTGGGCAAGGAAGGGGGAGCTGGCAACGCACCGCAGTCTCCACCACACAGTATTCTTTTGTCGCCTGTGGCATCTGCACTCCAGCGCCGTGCAATCGAGAAATCTCGCTAACAGTCGCGTGGCCGTGTTAGAGGTTCAGGATCTTGCGGTGCTGCCTTGCTGGCTGTCTAGAGCCGCATGCGGGTCTCAGGTGAGGCAGGCCTTCTAGATGTTCCGAGCAGGAAGAGCTCGTCCTTGGAGGCCGAGGCCATCAGTCAGGCTGCCTGGTAGAGGCAGCATTTAATTGTGCCTTCAAAAGATAGGATTTCTATAAACTGAGGTTGAAGGGAGGGCTCTTGACACATTTAAATCAGCGTTTCCTGAGCACCCAAACCACAAAAACACTCGGAAAAATGCACAGTAATTTCGAGAGTCTCAAGCTGGAACTCCCGGGAGTGCACTAAGACAGCCTCTTCTGCTTCAGCCTTTTTTAGCTTCTTCACCTGGCCAGGCCTGTTTGCCCTTCACCCCTGTGACCCAGCTCTGTGACTAGCACGTGGTATAAGCTGAACAAACAGTTTCTGAATGAATAAAATAATGACTGAATGAGGCGGAGCCACCCCTGCTGCTTAGCATATAATAAACTCTAATGGAATTTAGAGGACCCAGGAAGATTCCTGACTGCCCCAAAATATCTCCCGGGCAGTGCATTTTATTTTACTCCCTCAGACAAATGTGGACTTGGGGTCACAACTGTTCTGTCTTTTAAGACGCAAATACTTGTAGAAAGCATCCCCATTTTGTAACCCACTGTTCGGCAGATGACATCTCTCCTACCCCTTTCTGCAGATCAGTTCATTGGTGGAAAGAGCTTTTGATAGGTTATAGGCCAAAAACGAAAGATGGTTTTGGATTTTGGGGGCCCCTGTGGGAGAGCAAGTCATTGAAAGGAGGCTCCCAGATAAGAGAATAGTGAGTGTCACACTAACTACTCGGGGCCAGTGGCCTTGGGGTTCTGAGATCTCCCCCAGCTTAGATACTTAACGTTTGGGAGCCGGCAGCCCGTTTGTAGAACACTGTGCTCACCGCCATGTTTTCTTTGGTTGGCACATTATCTAAAACATGTTTAATTAGTCCCCAAGTTTTAAAAATTGAGAGATTCATAGAGATTCTTAGATTCTAGATTTCTCAGACCCCACTGCTACTGCCTTATATTCTTCCTGACTTACTCAGTTACCTTAACTTCCTCAGCCCTGTCAGCACTTGAGTTTGTGGGTCACTGACTGTACTAACCTACTTCACCAGGCTCCAGTTAACTGTGTTAATCTTTCTGGTATTGGTATTGATATTGCTGCCTCCCCATGGCATCCAGAAATGGACCCTGATATTATGGGGCTAAAAGTTACACAATTAAAGAACCATCTTTAATAAAAGGCTGAAAGGGCCGGTGAGACGGCTCAGCGGCTTAAGCGCCTGCCTTGCAAGCGCGAAGGCCCGAGTTCGACTCCCGGAACCCACATACGAAAAAGGGGCCGGTGATATCGCTCAGCGGCACGGGTGCCTGTTGGTGCGCGAGGTCCTGAGGTCGTCCCCCCGGTACCCACAAAAAAAAAAAATAAAAAAAAAAAATAAATAAAAGGCTGAAAAAAATATTTCACTTCTGAAACAGTACAAAATTTTGCTCATGTCCACACATTGCTGTGTCCCTCTGAAGTCTCAGAAAAAGTGCTAGGAAGTCAGGGACTTTCTTTTTGGCTAATTTTCTGCTAAGTCACCCTCTGTGAGTTCCCTTCCTCTGTGAGCTGTTTGTCTCTTTGTCAACTAAGCTCACTCTAGAGTTTCCATGTGGAAATTTCTTTCTGGATTCATTTTCCCAAATATTGAATCTTGAGAAAAATCAGTTGAGGAATTAGGACAATAGAATATAGCCCTTTCTTCAAGAATAGAATGATGATTAATGTACCAGGGTTGAAGAAATGCACTGGTTTTAAGTAAAAAACCAGAACAGAAAACACTGACAGAAGGAAGAGGTCAAGATAGACATTGCGGGAAACTAGAACAAGAAAATCATAGAAAAATCATTTCGAGCTAGTCAATCAGCTTTGCTTCTGCCAGTTGTAGGTTGGTAATCGTGGACCTGTGTGATAAATATTAATACATTTATCAGCATACTTTATACAAATCCTATGAAATAACAAATCCAAGAACAACAAGTTCAAAAGCAAACTAAGACCTTACATTGACAATTGCAACACGCGATCATGTGCAGTGCTGTCAACTATGCCAGGAAATCAGGATATTACATAATAAACATCTTTCTACTAATGGTCACAATGTTTTCCAGTGTTTGAATATTCTTCCTAAGCTACAGTTCTTGGTCAATCTTTTTTTTTTTTTTTTAATGTGGGTACCAGGAGTCAAACTCAGGACCTCATGCTTGCCAGCAGGCGCTTGTGCCGCTGAGTGATATCACTGGCCCTTTTTTTCCTTTTATGTGGGTACCGGGAGTTGAACTCAGGACCTTGCGCTTGCCAGGCAGGTGCTTAAGCTGCTGAGCCAACTCACCAGCCCGGTAAATCTTATTTACGATGTTTTTATACTTTGATAGTTGCAAACTTGATTGTACTTATAAACTTAACATGTCTTATTAAATAACTGTTAAGAGATGTCTTAGTCCACTTTCTATTGCTATAATGGAATATCTGAGACGATAAAATTTATAAAGGAAAGAAGTTTATTTAGCCAGTGGTTCTGGAGGCTGGAAGTTTACGATTGGGTGGCTGCATCCTGTAAGCCTTATGCTACATCATTACACGGCAGGAAAAGCAGAAGGGCCAGGTGGTATTTACAAAGACAGAACTGACCTGGCTTCAGAGAATTAACCCAGTCTCACAAGAGCTACATTAATCCATTCATGAGGGTGGCGGCCCCATGACCTACTCACTTCTTATTAGTTTTACCACTTCTCAATATAGTTACACTGAAAATCTAATTTCAGCATGAGTTTTGGGGGAGACAAGCCATATCAAAACCATAGCAATATCTGTAATAATGAGTAAAGAGTACAATCAATGGTGGAGTATTTTAGAATAACACATGCTTTATAGAATTCCCAACAATTATTGAGAAATCTTGTTCTTCAATCCCCAAAATTAATATCTGTCAGAAATTTGGAAACGCTAATCCACTTTTATCTGTGATTGCACACATGCACAAAATTGATAAAAATTCTACCTAGCATAGAATTATTTCTATGAGAGCAAAGGGTAAATAAGTGACAGTAAATGCCACATGAGTAGAAAGAAGGCAAAGTCAGTAACGCGGGCTCTGTAGCAGTGTTAAGATCAATCACTGGGGAGAATGTATTTTTATTTTTGATCTACTTCTAACCTCACCGTGAGTTTATATCCATCTGGCCGTCACACTGGAAGTGGCCAAGATGGGTATCTGGAGTTTCCCGTGTGTTAACACTGTTTTGAGCCTTTACATATCAACTTGCTCAGCTCCAAAAAACTCCAGTGAGTTTTATCATCTTCCTACTGAAAGAACTTGGCCACAGAGAGTTAATCTGCCCAAGGTTAAACACTAACAAATGCAAGAGTCAGGATTTTGTGATGCTAAGAGCCTGCTCTCAGTATGATATAGTGCCTAACACTGAATTTAGACCATGTGTCCAAAATTAAAACTTTGACCGATGCAAGGAAAATTAATCCATCCTTCCATTTTCTCTTTGTTTTCAGGGAAAGCGTGTGTCAAATATAAAACCTTTGTATAGGCCTCTGAGCATCTGGGCATGGTTTCTGCTGAGATTTCTGGTTCAGGTAAATGAATTCTACAGCTTTAATACAGGGAATTCCCCCAGTGTTACATAGGATGACAATCTGAGCCTGTATGCTTAGGTTCTTCCGTAGCTAGTGAAAACTCCTGTTCCAGATATCCTGATTGATTTTCTGACATAAGTGGAGGTCCTGGCTCATAATATTTTGTGGCCTTATGGAAAGGCCTGCAAGCACTACAAAAGGCAACCACTAAAACCAGTGAGCATGTGTGAAATACTTAAGCAGAGTTTGCTAATCCTGCCCGGGGAGTGAGTGAATCCATGGCTTGACTATGTGAGTGCCCCAACTTTACACCTAAGTTGCTAAAACAAGGAAGTTAGGATGTTTTGGATTTTATAAAGGAAAACCCCAGAGACTTATTAAGATTGGGAGATCTTAGAGGAATAAATGTACAATAAAAATCTACGCAGAAAACTCCAACCTTCAACACTGCTATCATTTGGATCTTGAGTGGTCCCCAAAGGCATAAGTGGCTTGGCCCTAGGGTGGCACTATTAGGAGGTGGTAGAACCTCTAAGAGGTGGGGCCTAGTGGGGGGTCCCTAGGTCAGTGGGGTGTGCCCTTGAAGGGGACCGTGGCATCCCAGCCATAGGCCCAAGCAAAGGGATCAATGAAGCCTAGACTGGAAGCTCCAAAACTGTCAGGTCAAAGAAACATTTTCTCTTACAAATTGGTTGGCTCAGGTATTTTGTTATAGTGACAGAAAGTTAACAAACACTAAACTTTTTTAAAAATACTTTTTATACCTAAAGCTAATTGATATGTGTTACAGTAGAAGAAATAAACATAAGAACTTTTTTTGAAGTTAATTGTGAGGTCCTCTGAATGAGCCATGTTTATAATTTTGACTTCTGAGTCCACTATCTATCTCACTTTACTTTCTAGAGTCTTCTACATTTCTTTTCCTAAAAGCTTTCAGCCCCACATTACTAACCCTCACTATTTTATTAGTTTTTTAAATTTTTTTTATTTTTTATTTTGAGACAAATTCTAACTAAGTAGTTACATTGCCCAGGTTGGGCTAGAATTTGTAATCACGGGGTGCTGGGATTATAGGTGGGTGCCACCATGCCCAACTGCTCGTATATTTTTAAAGTCACCTTTCCTTGGCCAGGTGTGGTGGGACATGCTTGCAACCTCAGCTTCTCACAAGTTTGAGGTCAGCCTGGGTAGCCTAGTGATTTTTCTTGAATCTCTCACTTTTCTGGTACCAATGCCTATTTTTCTTTTTTCTCTTTCTGCCTAATTTTCATGTTTTTGCCTCCCTTTTTCTGTCTTTCTTTTTTTCTTTCTTTCTTTTTATATGCAGGTACTGGGAGTCGAACTCAGGACCTCGCGCTTGCCAGGCAGGTGCTTATGCCGCTGAGCTATCTCACCAGCCTTTCTCTGTCTTTCTTAATCAGCTGCCACTATTCTAATGCTTCCTGCTCAGAGCGCATTATAATGAGAGTGAAGCATTTGCCTGTGTCGCAGGATTCCTGTTCCTTGTATTGTCACCTGCCTTTAAGTGCCACCCAGCTTTTGAAAACTGGCCCCTTCTTGGTTTGTAGAAGCCCACTCTGTTTTCTCACATTTTGAGCACTCTGTTTTTGTTTCTTTTCTTGGCCAACAGTAATAGCCATCTTACTCTAAAATTCAATTTTTGGTCTTCCTTCCAGTCTTGTTTTTCATTCCCTCATGCAACTTATTCACCATTTGAGTGCAGAAGACCTTTAAATCTGTATTTCCTCATCATACATTTAATATAATAGCAGTGATATTGTTCATCTGTCCCAAGAATCTTTCATCAATATCTTGCAATCAGCCCAAACTCATGATTTTCAAAACCAAACAAACTCTTCTTTTCAACATATGGATTTTGTCAAAAGGAAACCTTTTTTACTCCAGCAAGTTCAAAAATCCCCGAGTCATTTTTATAGTTCTTTCCACTATTTCACTGTCAAGTGCTGTCACATCATTCTTTGAAGCAGCCGTGTCTTCACCTTCTGCCTGCCATCCTCGTAGGCAAGGCCCTTACCAGCTCTTTCCTGGGTGGTGGAGGCAGCTTCCTCGCTGGCCTCCCTGACCCCAAGCTTTCTCCTCTCCAGTCTCACTTTCTGCCACTGCCACACTAATCTTCCTTAAATGCCACTTTCGTCTTGTCACTGTCTGCTCAATAACCCTTTAATCACACAACTGTAAGTGGATAGAAACCTTGGAGTTCATCTCACCCAACCTCTCAGCTTACAGGCGAGGAAACTGAGGCTCATTGAGAGTAAGTGTTTCTTCAAGGCCAACGTTAATAAGCCCGAGAAGTGGACTCAAAGCTTGCTCCATGGTGTTCACATTCTTTGTGTGGAGTTGGTACGTGTACATCTTAATTCCTTTCTTGTCCCTTTCCCTCCCCTCCTTTAGCCTTTCTCCATCTCTTGATCCCCTTCCTATTTGAAAAAGATCTATTTCCCTACTTCCTATTATCCATCTTTTATTTTGCTCTTTATTTATGATTTGGGTTTCTCATATAAGAGAAACTACATGACATTTAAGCTGTGTGTCTGATTTATTTCACTTAACATTACAGTATCAAGGTGCATCCGTTTCCTACAAATGATTCTCTTTCTACTCAGTCTCCCAATGTCTGTCCTTCAGGGTTTTTGTCAGATCTGTGTGCTGCTTGTATCTCTTCTTATTTTATGCATTGTTAATCATTCCCTTCCTTAAAAGAAAATACATTTTAAAGTAACTGTTATATCATAGTCATGAAAACAAAATCATTATCACTTAATGGAAATAGAAGATAACATTAAAATTAGTATAACGGAAAAAATTAGTATCATGGAAACACAACAGTACTAATTTATAGTTGGATTTTTTTTTTATCAGCCAAAGGTTCTATTTCTGAAAGCTGTTGTTTCCTTTTGTACAAAAGGAAATTACAACTGATAGAGAGAGGGTGAAGTCTTGCTAATATAATTAGAAGAATGAAAGGAGAATAACTTTTCTATAAATAATTCAGTGTCCTTTAATGTGGTATCTAAAATTATCTTCCATACCATATGTTATAAGCACCTCATGCTCAGAGGAAGAGCAATTCCTAAGTTTTCCTTTTTGTTATCATGTAACACCTCAACTATTTTACTTCCTGGGGCTCTGATATCTGATATTACCTAGCCCAAATGTTTTCCCAGGACCTACTTGCCTATGTCCCTATGGCAAAGACACAGTTCCTCTGTCTCCCGGCTCATCCTCCTATTGATTGTCTTGCTTAGAGATCTTACCAACCTCCTTCCCCTCTGGCCAAGCTTACCCAGTTTTCAGAACCTAGTCCACATTACACCTCCATCATCTACAACTACAAACTCCATCATCACTTCCAAATAATCTAATGCTCATTGATTCTGGCCTTTTCTAAAATCCAGTGTAACAGGGTGTGGTGGTACATGCCTGTCATCCCAGCACTTGGAAGGCTGAGGCAGGAGGATCGCCATGATTTTGAGGCCAGCCTGGGCTGCATAATGAGACCCTGCCTCAAAAAACAAACAAAATAAAATCCAGTGTATCCTTTACACTAAACTTTGGAGTCAGTTGACCCAGTGATCACTGCATGTGTTAATTTAATTACCCTAAAAGCATTATGAGCTACTTGAGGACAGATATCCCTTTTAAAATATGACTTCCATGTCCCAGTAAACCTAGTTTACACTAAGCACTCACACAGTACAATACAGTTTACTTGTGACCAGCGAGTCCCCAAGAATCTTGAGCATGTAGTAAGCGCTCAATATGAGTTTGAAAGTTTGTATATTTTAATATTATCAAGGGTTTGGTTACATTTTGTTTTTAATGGTAGAGAACCCACATATAACATCAAAATAACTCTCAAATACTTGGTTTAGAGTTAGATTTTTTCCAGTTGTGGTAAAATATGCATAATATAAACTTTATCTTCTTAGCTATTTTTTTTTTTTTGTGGGTACCGGGGGGTCGACCTCAGGACCTCGCGCGCCAGCAGGCGCCCGTGCCGCTGAGCGATATCACCGGCCCCTTTTTCGTATGTGGGCTCCGGGAGTCGAACTCGGGCCCTCGCGCTTGCCGGGCAGGCGCTTAAGCCGCTGAGCCATCTCACCGGCCCTTTCTTAGCTATTTTTAAGTATAGCACTACTGGGTCCAATTTAAGGTCAGTAGTATTAAGTACATTCACTTTTCTGTGCAACTATCATTACTGTTAGTTTCCAAGACTCTCTTTATCTTACAAAGTTTAAACTATGAATCCAGTAAACTATAATGCTCCTTCTTTCCTTCTTCCCAAACACCTGGCGACCACCTTTTTTTTTTTTTTTTTTCCTATTAAAGTTAGATTTTTAGAACTGGGAGAGATTTTTGAGGTTACAGTTTTTCTCATTTTCCAGGCAAAGAGCAAACTCAAACTAGGAGAGGAGTAGCTTGGAATTAAAGCAATTTAGACTCAGAGTTGCTAGCCAGTCTGCCTAATTCCACCGTGACGGTGGGTCCCAGCTTTCCAGGAATAGTCCTAGATTACGCCTGTTGTAGCTGGCTTTGGATAGTTTTGCCTCTCTCCTCTCCTACAAGTGTACTAGTTTGGATGATCGCTGCTTACACAAATATGTTCACATACTTCATTCCTCATTCCAACATTCTTTCTCCTGCATTAAAATAAAGAGCACGTTTATTTCTTTTTGCATTTTGTATATTAAATTTTCCTTTTAAAGATTTTTGACTCTGTCTTTAAACTCCAACTGACCAATCAATGTCAGAGAAACAAATGTTCCTTTAAATGCAGTTTGAGACAAAATCTGCCGTTTTCCATTTGCAAAGAGATTTTCTACATGCACAGGTCTTAGCAGCTTAATTTACATGAGCAATAGGTGAATTTTCAACAACCCCATTTGGTTACTTTAGTAGAAATAGAGGTCCAGCATGTTATTACTGTTACTATAGAAGGTAAATGACTTATTACAATTAACAAGAAAACCGTTCACCAGAATTTATGGATTTTGTTCTTTTTAACCTAATGAGCACTGCAGCGTATTATCACTTATATCACTCTAGATTGCCTAATCACCCTGCATAATATTACTTCAATCCATTTTGAAATAGGTCCAAATTGTCATTTTTTTGTTGGAGTAATGATCAAGTATTGATGTTCCTTGAGTTCATACAAATGGCTACAACCCCCTTGTATGCAGCCTAGTCAATAGAGTCTGATGTTCGCATTAGGGATTTGGAAATCAATGCAGTTTTCCTGTTATTCTTTTATGATTAAATCAATTGAAGTTATTTACTCATAGCAGAAAATATGGGCGATTGCCAACCCTATGGCTTAGTGAATTGCTTTCTCACTACTGCTGCCCTGTAATGAGAAGGTACATGTTCGCTTCAGGGGTTGACTAAAACCTGTTCATGTATAGCAGCAATTTGAGATGCAGAAAGTGTTTATTATTAAAGGCTAAGAGTGTTGAATGCCAAAGGGCATCTTTATCATTTGGCATTGCATTAACATTGACAAAGGAGGAAAACACGCCCAGAAAACCCCCCGGCATTGGCCAAACTGTGCTCAATTACAGAAGCAAAGCCGGGCAGCAGCCAATGAATGATCTTGCCACATCCTCCCTTGCGCGCACTGTTTTACAGAGACCCCAGTTCAAGACAATGGAAGTGTCAATTGAGCTGAATGGACAGGGCCTATTTGTTGATGGGTTTTCTCCTTTTAACATGTGGTGGGTGACCTACAGTGTTTTGATGTGAGAATAAATAATGGCTTGTGTAACAGGGGCTGCATTTAATGTATTTGAATGCAAAATGGTATGAGGGTAAAAGCAATTCGAGACAGTGGTAGGATGACTGTAGAGGCAGGAAGAGGCTATGCGGGAAGGCCTCACAGAAGTAAAATCACTTTCGGAGAAGACTGCCATTTGCTCTTCTGTTCTCTATCTGAAGTGAGTAACGAGCAAACAATAGAAGAGACATTTCATTTTTAGACCAGTTCTGTGCAACCAGCTGCACTGGGCCATGATGATGCCAAATCCTTTATAGATACTTCATCTTTTCACCCTGTTTGATGCGAATATCTGAATAGCACAAAAGTGGGCAAATGGGTGGCTGTGACCAGTCATGACTCCTAAATGTACTGAATTTCTCTTAACTTCTGTCCTTAATAAAACCTGCTCATAGAAGAAGAAAAATTGCTGCTTTGCAAAAACCTTATCAGAAAATGGACTTTACAAGTTTGCCTTCTGCTCTTGAGGAAAAGTAACGAATATAATCCATATTTTCATGAGAGAGGCCCTGCTTGGGTGGAGTGGAGATTCAGGTTCACCTGGCTGGGGGAGGTAGAAAACAGTCTCCTCCACCACCTCTGGCTTCTTCTAACATTCCAAGGAACAAGAGGCTTCTGTGACAGCTCAAGCCATGTCCATGTGTGATGTTCCAGAATACAGGTGTGTCTTGTCACTTGGAGTAAGGAGGAGGTTGGGGAGGGGAGACTGAGTCAAATTGTAAGGGAGAGCTCAGAAAGAATGAAAGGAGAGGGACGGTGAGATGACTCAGCGGCATAAGCGCCTGCCTGGCAACTGCGAGGGCCCCAGTTCGACTCCTGGAACCCACATATGAAAAAAAGGGCCGGTGATATCGCTCAGCGGCCCAGGTGCCTGCTGGTGCACGAGGTCCTGAGGTGGACCCCCGGTACCCACAAAAAAAAAAAAAAAAAAGAATGAAAGGAAAAAGGAGATAGACATGAAGACCGGGACCCAGCCTGCAGGCATACCTCTCAGAAGAACACGGTTCTGGAAAGGCATGCAGTGGTTTCCACCAAAACTTTTCAGGGTCTGGCAGCCAGCACATACCCATGTGAGGCAGGAGAGTGTTGTGTTAAGGACACACATTCCACAACCAGACTGCCTGGGCTCCAGGCTTGGGTTTGTCAGTTCTGTAGCCTCCAGCTATTCTTCCCTGTTCAATGCCTTAGTTTTGCATCTATAAAATGGGGGTAGTAGGAATAGAAGCTACTGTTATGACTTGTATCTAGATGCCCCCTCAAAGCCTCATGAGCTCATAGGTGGGGCTTTTGGGAGGTGGCTTGGTCACGGGTGTGTGGTACTGAATTAGGGTGTGTGATACTGGAATTAAGGGTGTGTGATAACTAAATTGGTTTAGCATAGTTCTGGGTGTGGACAATGGGAGCTCCACCCTGTGTATAGATGGTACCAATCAACAGGCTTGTAGCCTGGATGGAATATAAAGGGAGAGAAATAAGTCAAATTTGCTGCTTGCTGCTTCCTGCCTACCTTGCCATGGACTGTTTCTCCTCTGCCCCGCCTCTGGCCCTGCCTTGGAGCCAGCTGATTATGGACTGAAACCTCTACAAATGATGACTTGAAATAAACCTTTCCTCCTCTAACTTGCATGTTGAGTATTTTGTCCCACAATGAAGAACAAGTAACTAAGGCAGCTACCTCATGGGGTCTTTGTGAAGACATGAATGAATACATGTAACATGTTTACAACAGTCCATAGTAAGCGCTCAATAAATATTAGCAATTATTTGTGTTACTCTGTAGTTATTACCCTTACAGGTATTAGGTAAATGGGAAGGAGCCACTTAGACTCTCTAACACTGCAGGCACTGAGCCTTTGCTCTGGGAAGCTACCAAAAGAGCCTAACACAAAGAGAAACAGCAAGTCTGCTTACAGTGCCATGAAGGCAAAGCTGCCTGCAACACTTGGGACTGCAGCAGTAATGGCAGTAGCCCTGATGGCAGCACACTGTCAAGGCAAAGGAGTATCCTGGGTGGGCTTCTGTTAGCAGCAGTGGTGGCAGTAGTGATCCAGGGCCTACCAGTGGGTTAGCTATGGCCCAAGCAGCCAGCCATGGCTCAATGTAGGAGGCGAAAGATGGCAGTTGGGTCATTAATGCATGTAAGATTCCCTTTGGAATGTCCAAAATAACTTGCACAAGGGAGGAGGAAACTCAGAGGGTGTGTTGGATCAAGGTTTTAAAATAACGCAGATGTGGGCTAAAGACCTAGTTAAATCTGTGATTCAGTGACAATAGGACACACTGGAACCACCCACTGTGAGGCCCAGGGCTTGTTAGAGCTACATGTTGCAGGTTCCTCTGGGGTTATTTGAAGCCTGGATCATGCACTTCTGCACCAGCTAATAACCACTGCCCCAGGGATTGAAGCAATCGATTTGCTTGTTAAAACTGCTCCTCAGGCACATACAGCACTTGTCAGAATGTTCAGGAGAGGAAACATGAATGTAATCTTTGGAGCTTGCAGACAATGTCACCTTGTCTTCTAGCCCCAAGAAGATACAAGGAAAGGGGAGGGTCCCCATAAACGAATCCTTACTTTCCCTACATTGGTTACAGGATTTCCAAAAGAAAGCCCTATTCTTGGACAAAGATGATGTGGCTCTGGCGGATATGGCCTGGTTCCTTGTCCGTAATGATAGTGCCCCTGAAGCCTAAGCTAGAGGAGTGTGTCCCTCACCCTGAGTGCCATCCCTCAGGGCAAGGCAATGAAAAATATGGTTCAACCAACAGAAATGGGAGGATGAAGTGATAACTCAGCTGGCCTAGGCCACAGGGGGAGCACATCAGGCCTCAAACAGGGCAAGGAGCAGGTAGTAAGAGGATAGCTTGTGCCTGTGCAGGGGGACCAGGCAGGTATGAGGAGGCATAGGTTAGACAGACATTCAGAAATGTGGCCAACATCACAGGTTTTATCCTCACACTTAGTAGCAGGCAGAAAAGGAAGTCAAAGACCCCTCTTTCAGAAAGGATCCTGACAAGATGTAGTACACAGTGTGCCAGCCTTGAGTGAGTCTCACATGGTCTATCTTTAGTAAACTGCTTTGGGGCAGGATTCTGGTTTCCTATAAGGGGTGCTACCTTAGTGTCTTAAAAAGAACTGCAGGCCATCTTAATATTTCTCTAAAGTCTCTACCTGGCCTTCAGTGGACCACTAGCCATTCTGTTTCTCAGAGCATAGTCCAATCCAGTGTGATTGGAGCCAACTGTAATTACAGGAAGCACCTTCCATCCCTTCTAGGCAAAATGCTGAGTCAGTGGCCTGCTGCCATTTTGGATTTGCTGCATCAAAAGAGTAGTTTCCTACCAGATGGACAAGAATCAACTTTAGGGCTTTCCGGAGGGGTGACAGATGCAAATGAAATGGGTGCATGTGTTACCCTCCCTTTTAAATGGATCAGATAACTGGAAAAATGTTTCTAAAGGAGAGATTGAAAAGTACAGAAGAGGCATCAAACAAAAGGGGGGGCGAACATAGGACCAATTATACCAGGCAATCACTATAACTTAATAACTAAACGAAACCTAATTTGAGTTTTTCATTAATATCCAGGCTTCCACGTCATGGAATGTTGCAGGAGAGAGGAACCAAATAAGGATCCATGGCTATGTGAAACCCAGTGACACAGCCATGAGGTTCATAGAGAGATGAAGATGTAGCTAGAGATAAGGAATGTGGGATCAGCTTGCCCCTCTTGCCAAATCTCAATCTCTGATCTTCTGCTTTGACAAAGTCATCTGCCAGCCCTAATTAGGCAGAGACAGCCCCTGGGATTCCTCAGTAGTGACAGTAACCCTCCAAGAGCAAGGGCAGAAGTCCTGTGTTACCAACTGGGAGATAACAAGCTTGAAATTCTGGCTTTCAGGTTAATAGCATTAAATACCAATTACTCATGAGCAGTGTTACATAGGGGCCCATGGCGGGATGAAAACAGGCGAACCAGGATGTTGTCTCTCCTCACTTCACCCACCAGAGACGGTCCTCCGTGGGTGGAGAGGTGCTTCTGAACTTGTGTGGAGGGTGGGTGGGGGATGCAGCATGGCATATCCATCAGGATGATCAGTGAAGCCCCAAACTCACCATGGTCCCGGTTTCCTTCTCCTCCCTCTAGTGTCATCAGGTGCTTTTGATGCCAACATCCTGGTGACAAGAAGCCAATGACAGAAAATCCAAGAGCACTGGCTCCTGCAGCCAAATGTGAAGTATATTTCCTATTTTATCTAGCATTTTCTGTGGAAATACTGTATATGAGGCAAATGGAAGGGGTGAGCCTACTTATCCCTCTCCTCCCTCTTCTGTCTTATAATATGTGCTTACTGCGCAGCTACCCACCGAGACATGTTTGAATTCTAGATGCTCACAGCTGGGAGCAGAGATTGGACCCATGAATATATAATACTATACAAGGCCAAAAGGGATAAAACCCATACACAATGTCCAGATGGTCCCAAGAGTTAGCAAGTACAGGGCCCCCATATACATTCAAGTTAATTTTCAGCTGTATAGGGACCCATTTATTACAAAGCCAGGTAAAAGTAATCTAATGGCCCCAGTATAGTCTGAAAGTTGTTGAGACATTTGGTCATGTGTAGAATTTAAAAACACAAAACAAAGCCATACAAATGATAGATCTCCATTTTGAATGTGTGATGTTTTCTACATGGGATGGGTGGCAACGTTTTGCTTGGTTATTTATTTAACTGCACATCAACTGTTATCTGAATCTTTATCACTGTAAGTGGCTCTGGGCACGGACTTCAGGAATTTGCATCCAGGAGAGGAAGCCTCCCTGCAGAGGCTGTGGCACCCTTCGGTGCTGGCTGCTGTGCCTCCCTGCTTCACCTGGAGGACCAGCGATCAGGATGTTTAGGGACAGAATTTGCTGTAACCCACCTGGTGTTGCTGCCAGTGCAGATGCAAACGGGGCCAAAGAAGGTCGATTTTAATCATGATCTAAGGGAACATCTAGTGCATAATTTCTTAACATTATTTGATAAAGGCAGTGAATGTGCCCAGATCTTATACCCAGGATGACCTATGCACTCATGTTTTGCCAAAGCTGGTGCATGCATCCCCTCTGTCTTCTTGATAGGTGAGCAGGGAACTGGGGATTTTCTCTTGACTGAAAGATGTATAGAGATTGTGCTTCTAGGTCTACATGTACCTGTTAGGAGGGTCGAACTGAATAAATGTGCTTGGCTGTACATGCATCAGCAGAAGTTGCTTGCTCAAAAGGCAAATGAGAATTAATGCCATGATTTTACATATGTGTAAGGATGAGATGTGTTTCATCTCCTACCCTAACTAAACTCTCCTGATTATTTAAAAAAATACTTCCATTATCCTCCCACCCAAGTAAAGAGCCCGTGCTTAGCCATAAGCCAGTCTGGACAGCCATGTAATATGATGTGCTAACCGGCATCCTCTGCTTTGGGGCGAAGATTTCTGATACATAACAGAATCATACTACCCAGTTTCTGAACCAGAGGATAGGAGGGCGATCTGGCTGCGACATCTGTCACCCCAGTGATCGCCAGGCTTCATTCGGCTGATCTAGCTGGCTAGGCGGGTGTCCCCTTCCTCCCTCAATGCTCCATGTGTGTCCCTCCCAAAGCTGCATGCTTGGTCAAAGAGGACGACCACCCCCAATAGAGGAGGGCCGATTTCTGAACCAGAGCAATTAGAACAGATTCACTAGTAATGATAATGGAACATTTAAATGATTAATCATTGAAAAATAAACAGTTTAAAGATTTTTAATAAATAACTTTCTCAAAGCATTTCCTTTTATATCTATGAAAGACATTAGCAGCTCCTAGAAGTTTAAAACTAATGGACTGATCTGCTCTTTTCTTTCCTTATTTTGAATTTTCTAAAGTGCTTGTATTAGTCTTGCACTGAAGCTGTAACAAATTATCACAAACGTGGTGTTTAAAGAAACACAAATGTATTCTCTTACCTTGTGGGAAGCCAGAAGCCCTAAGACCCAAGTGTGAACAGGGCTGCCTGCCTTCTGGAAACGCTAGGGTAGAATCTGTTTCCTTGCCCCACCCACCTCCTGGAAGCTGTCAAGCTCTGTAAGCTGACCCCACATCAGTGAGACCTTTGTTTCCATTGTCTTCTTTCCCACTCTGGCTCTGACCCTCCTGCCTCAGCCTTGTAAAGACCCTTGTGATTACAGGGAGGCTCTTGGATGGTCCAGAACAATCTTTCCAACTCAAGACCCCCATTTGCTAAGTCCCTTTAGGTAGAGAAGGTAAAATGGGTACAGATTCTGAAGATGAAGACGTGAACATAATTAGAGATCATTATTCAATTTATGCTGTGTTTTATCCTGAGTAATATTTCTCATTATAGCTAGTGCCCTTGGTGGCTTTATTCACCATCATGATATATCACATGTTATGTTATATTTTACCAAGTCTGGAAATTCAAAAATAAAAGTGGCATGTTCATGTTCTCTCTCCTTCTACCTCACGCGCACCCCTTTTCCCCTTAACACCTCTTCACCTCCCCACACTACCCAAAGTGAAACTGAGAAAAAGCCATAACTATGGTAGCACATTGGATACAATTGCCTTAAAATGTGTTCTATTGCTATTTACATATAATTACATAAGCATGTGATTTATAGAATTTAATGTAATCATTAACACTAATTCTTTAAAAAGATAGCATGAGGTTTATAAATCAATCATATGTTATGATATTTCTTATGCCCCATAGCACAGTTTTCTTCAGGTTTTTTCATATCCATACTTTTAGTTTAGAGAAATAATAGATGAAACTTTTGAGATGGAGAAGTAGCATTTTTGTTTCTCTGAACATGAATGTATTATGAACAAACTAGCATTTGGGAAGCATAATATAATTTTGTGCTTTTTATGAAGAGTAGTGATTAGGTCCTGGATTCAGGCATGCCAAGTTTCAGGCAAGAGTAAATTTTATGGTTGTATGTTAGGTCCCTTAAAGTAAGGGTGTGTGATGGAAATTGTGACAAGAATTTAATTATAATGATGCCACTTGGTGTGGATATTAAAAAAAAATGTGTGGAGCTACTCATAAAACACCCTAATGTAGCCCAGAAACCTGTGAGTGACATGAACGGTCACCAAATAGCCATGGCTTTGGAGTTTGCTTTGAAAGGAAGTGGAAGTGTGAGTGCTTCCTCCTTGCCTGGGAGCTCCTCGCATGGAGCCTTACATTCCAACACATGGGCAGAGGACACCATCTTTTAGCAGCCCAGAGTCTTCACTGTGTCTCTTATTGGTCCCAAATCAATACCAGTCCAAAATGAAGCCAATACCCTCAGGGCAGGATGAGTGGAGGAGCAGTTGGGGCACAGTCACATCCGCTGATAGAAGCCTGCTGAGGACCAGCAAGAAGGGACTTGCAGGCATCAAAGGCATGAGAATGCATCCGCATATCCGAGGGTATGTGATAGAGAAATGAGCTCCATTACGTCTTTTTTTTGGTCGTTGTTGTTGTTTTTTATGTGGGTACCGGGAGTCAACCTCAGGACCTCACACTTGCCAGCAAGAACTTGTGCCGCTGAGCGATATCACTGGCCCTTTTTTTTCCTTTATGTGGGTTCCGGGAGTCGAACTCAGGAACTCATGCTTGCCGGGCAGGCACTTATGCTGCTGAGCCATCTCACCGGCCCCTCCATTATGTCTTTGGGGACCCAAGAACTAGGAAAACCGTAATCTACCAAGATCCATGTGACAAGTCAGGGGTGAAAGACTCAACACTTAAGTCAGGTTCAGGAGCAGGGGGCTACAAAAATCAGTAGAGGTCACATTTATTTAATGGAAAGGATTTAACTTCTTCAGTAGATAAGAGAGCATGGGATATTAGGTGACAAATAAATAATCCTGGGTGAATCCTGCTGAACAATCTCTGCTGGACGAGTCAGCATGCTGAGAGAGCAGGAAAGAAGACTGCTAGAATCACAGAGCACTGGAGCGGAACTGGAGAGAGCATTCAGATGTACACTTCTCAAACTTCAGAGAATCTTAAGATTCAGATTCTGGTTCCATATTTTGACTATTGTATATTGTACCGCAATAGGCATGGGTGTGCAGGTATCTCTATGCAATGCTGACTTTAATTCTTTTGGGTGTATACGAAGGAGTGATATAGCTGGATCAAATGGTAGCTCTATTCTTAGGTTTTGAGGAGCCTCCATATTGATTTTGATTCCGTAGTGGTTATACTAATTTACATTCTTTGCTTTTTTTTTTTTCTTTTTGCTCTTTCCACTTGCTCTATCTGCTCTGTGTAAACCTTCGTTAATTCTGTTAGTAATACCCTGTCCTTCCCTCTGCTTTGCCTTCTTGATAGTCCCTCAGAGGGTATTCATTCCTGTCTTCAATCATAATTTAGAGATTTGAAACTTTTTAATTAAAAATAACTTAATTTGGGGCTGGTGATATCGCTCAGTGGCACAAGTGCCGGCTCACAAGTGTGAGGTCTTGAGTTTGACCCCTGGTACCCACAAAAAAAAACCACCAAACTTAATTTATTACCAGTAAATAAATTGAGTCTCAGAGAGCCTGCTTCCCGAAGGTCACACGGCAAATTACTGCACAATCAGAACTAGGCTTGGTGTCTTCTCAAACAGGTGGCATGGCGTAGGTGGGAAGGAGCATGGGCTCTGGAAAGGGTCACGGTGCTCTCTGGTCCTGCCTCTTATTATCTCTCTGTGACACTGGGTACGCTAGTCTTTCTGCACCTAAGTTTCAACTTCTATAAATGAGGACATCACATCTTAACATTCAGGGGTGAGACAGAGGTCTAGGGCTGTCTTCTAGGGGTATCTGTCCTAGTGAGGCCATTCAATGATACTGTCCTTTCCCCTCGCCCTTTTGACCTATAAACTATTTTCAACTCCTCAGAAGACTTTTGGACATTAATCTTAGGTCCTGACATTTTGTTGTGCACTAACAGCCTGATGGGTATTACTCTTTTATAGAATTCACCATCTCCTCAAATTCAGTGTGTCTTGAATGGAGTTTGCCACCTCCCTTCAGACAAGCTGTTAACATTGCCACTGGAGATAAGATTGTTAGTCCCACGCCTCTCAAGCACACCCTTGATTGCTCTCTCTGTCCACCCCACCCCCATCTGCCAGTCAATAAGTGCCTGGTGTCTCATGATGTCCTTACATCTTCTCTGTGCTTGTTATGACCTCTCCCTGCACTGTCACTCAGGCCGGCACGACACGTGGTCACACCGGGCTTCCGCTCTCGCCATTGGGCTCCCTGGCGCCTGCACACTACTGCCAACCACACTTCCAGAAGCACAGGTCTGGCAGGCTCCTCGGAAGTCTTTGGTGATGACTCTTCCTCAACGAATCCTTGCGGTACATTCAGGACTTTCTGTGATCCAATCTGAACCGCTTTTTCTAGATTTGCTTTCAATTACTCCTGCATTTAAACTTAACCTTTAGCTATATCCATTTCTTTATTTTTCTCTAAATTGTATTTTTCTACCTCTGGACTTTATGAAACATGGTGATGAAATGCACATAACATAAAATTTCTCATTTTAATGATTTTGAAGTACACAATTTAGTGCCATTTATCACACTCACATTTGTGTGCAACCATCACTGCTGTTTCCAGAAGACTTTCCATCTTGCAAAACTGAACCTCTCAGCCAAGTGTGGTGGCACAAGTCTGTAATCCCAGAACTCTGGGAGGTTGAGGCAGGAGGATTGCAAATATGATGTCAACCTGGGCAATTTAGCAAGACCCTAAAATTCAAAAGCTAAAAGGGGCTGGGGTGTAGCTCAGTGCAAAGACCCTGGGTTCAACGCACAGTATCACAAAACAAAACAAAATAAAATAAAACAAAACAACACAAAAGAAAATAAAACTGAAATTCTGTATCCAACAATAACTCTCTACTTTCTCCTGTCCCCAGGCCTGACAACCATTCTACCTCTGTCTTTACGAATTTGACTACTCTAGATTTACTTCATGCAAGTAGAATTATATACACAATTTGGTTTTTTTGGCTGGCTTATTTCACTTAGCACTATGTCCTCAAGGCTCATCCATGTTGTCTCATGTGTCAGAATTTTCTTACATTTTAAGGCTGAATAATCTTGCTTTGTATGTATATATTACATTTTGTTCATTTATTCATCCATCAATGGACACTTTCGGCTACTGTGAATAATCTGTTAGGAACATGGGTGTACACATTTGACCTCTGAACTTTTCACATGCCATCTCCCTCTGCAGAAATATCCTTTTCCTCCTCTCCCCTGATTAGAATTCCATGAAAACTTCAAAAACAACCTTTTGTCTGACGTTGCTGCAAATCACCACAGTTCTGCTAGCAAGGATTATTGAGGACGTTCACTTGGCACTTACCACGCAGATCCTTGCACTCCTTCTGGGGGTGTTTTGTAGGCCTTTTGAGGCAAGATCTAGTGGGGTTCCCCTTCCATTGTGTTTGGTTGATTAATGGGTTACAATAGGACTTGGTTTAAGTCCTTGATTTTCCCAGATTATGTATGTAATTAATAAATTTTATGGAGATGATCACAAGGAGAATGAAGACACAGAGAAAAAGATAGAGAATTAGCAGGGACTATTTCCTTACATAGGTTGTAAATCAGTATGGCAGCTGAAGAGTCCAGAGCAACAAAATTTCTCTCATTTAATCTTCCCTAACTTTTGAGTCTTTTAAAACATGCATCGGAGCCGGTGAGATGGCTCAGCAGCATAAGCGCCTGCCTGGCAAGCGTGAGGGCTCGAGTTCGACTCCCGGAACCCACATACGAAAAAAGGGCCGGTGATATCGCTCAGCGGCACGGGCACCTGCTGGCCCGCAAGGTCCTGAGGTCAACCCCCGGTACCCACAAAAAAAAAAACAAACATGCACCATCACAGAACAAATAATCACACAGGAATTCTGAATGGGAAATAACTATTAATGGGCTCAGAAATGGCTGTGTGGTTGAGTAAATACTGAACTCGGGACCAGAAGTAAGATTTCCATCTATCCCTGCCCCACCCCGGCCTGTCCTCAGAATTTGGTGTCAC
Source organism: Erethizon dorsatum (assembly GCA_028451465.1). Lineage (NCBI taxonomy): Eukaryota > Metazoa > Chordata > Mammalia > Rodentia > Erethizontidae > Erethizon > Erethizon dorsatum. The sequence goes on from CM051835.1 coordinate 84,466,504, forward strand.
TAGACGCTGACTACAAAGCCTGAAGAGTATTTTACTCATTTTTGATTTGTCTTCTTTCACAGATGTTACCCTTGACTTATCCTCTCACGGGCAGAGAAAACACAGAACCTTCACATCTAGCCTGAGAATTTAAAATGGTTTTGACAAGCTCATAATGTAGCTTAGAGTAAGCAGAATGAAAATTCAATATGGATGATCGTAGTTCAGCAAATTGCGGAAATAAGCTCTAGAGAATGGTAGAATATTATGCACAGCAGGAAAACATTTAGAAGCTCGTTGACCATGGGCTAAACATGGACTTGCAATACAGAAACTCGAAGCAATGGTAAAAAATGGATTTTGATAGGTTATCATGAAAGAAAATTAGCACAAATGATCTATATAATAATTCTTCCCCACCTCCAAGAGAAACGAATCATTATCAAGAGGTTTTTTCTGTTGTTAGTGATTTATGATTTGTGGATGTTTCTTAAGGATAATAACCACAAACTTATCTATCCATTTACTTTTGCATAAATTAACTACCTATTAAATTGCAGGTATTGTTGAAGAATTACAGAGAAAAATACAGTTCCCACCTTAAAAGATCTAAAGTATAGCTTTAGAAATAGGCAGATAAAAGACAAATTTGAAAGAGATATGTGCAGAAGATCCTCAAATAATAGACGGCAGAGGTGCCTAACTCCACTTCTACTCCAGGATTTGGTCCAGGAGGGCTGCCCGTGTTGGGAAGTATCAGGAAGCAAAGGGATGGCGTGGTTCTTTCTTATAGGTAAAGCCACTTGAGCCATACCATGCAAAGAAGAAAAGAATGTGGCTGGCTCCAGTTGTCAGGGATAAGTATGAGCCTGGAAAGTAGTGGGAAAAGTAGCTAGGGAGAGGGCTGCCTCTGGTCATGATTCGAGGGCTTGAATTTACTCTGTAATTTATCTTGGTTTAGCTAGGACACTTCTGGATCCATCCACAAACATTGTGTGTTTGTTGATTGGACAAGTAAGTGAAGCCTTCACAAAAGCAAGAGCCAAGATACTTGAACTTGGAAGCAAAGAGCTTCAAAATGTAATTCTATGAGGAATGTTTATTACGTTTTGCCTGTTGTCCATTGGAACAGCACCAAACTGAAGAAGGGAAAACTAACACAGGAAAAGACTTAAGTTCTATAACAAGAGAGACACTGCTGATGGGGAACAAGTTACCCAGGAAAGCCTGACTTTGCCAACTTGGGGATGTTATTGATGCTTCCTTGAGGAGCCCTTGAAATATAGTCACAACCCTGGAGTATATTTAGGGGCAGTCTTGCCTAGCTGTTACCTGGTTACATTGGCTCTGATCTAGACAGCAACTTCCTCTTTTCAAGATGCCTATAGCGACTCTGGATGCAAGTTCAGGGTTAACATAACTTATTTCTCCCTGTTGCATCCTGACTGATGTGATTGCAGTTTTATTATTTTGACTGCTTTCAGGGTAACCTTTTCTGCCCTTTATGTATATTCCAGATAGTTGGCCAGTAATGCCCATATTGCTCTGTGGTCACCTGTGGGGGTAGGGGAGAGGGAGGGGAGGGACAGAGCATTGAAAGAAGGAGCAGTTCACTGCACTCCCTCCAGACCCTCCTGCCGACACCGTTCATTACCTTTATAAGCATTATGCCTCCCCATCATAGCCAACCTGCATCATGGGAAACTGCATGGTGGGAGCCACTCCTGGGAGCCCCTGGGAGGACCCAGCAGTGTTTCCTCCCATAAAACCTCAGCCCAGCTCAGGGAAGCCTTCCTGTTTGCAAAAGGCTTTGCACAGTTAGAGCCAACATCCCAGACCATATGAATCTGATTTTCATGATAAAAGGCCATTTTGCATACAAGAAACACGCTTAAAACCCTTGCTGAGATTGATAGATCCCCAGTGCCAGTTTTGCTGGTCTGGTGGCAGCCTCCTTGGGCTGAGTGGCAGCAGCAGAAGTCAGGAAACGTCTGTGTTAGGGCAACTGTAGCCAGGATTTGCTAATAGAGACAATACCTTGCCCTGAAGGCAGTTTCCAGCTGCAGCTCCGAAGCACACACGTTGAGAATGTATCACACAGAACTGTCAGTCAGTACTGGAGCCAGAAAATTGTTGTTTCAAATGTTACAGTACAGGAAAATCGCCTCTCTGCACTTGCTGCCAAAAAAATGACAGCTTAATTTATGCCACACTGAAGCTATATTACAGAGCCATTCAGCTTGGCAGTTAAGTACGCTCCATGCTCACATCTTACCCCTGAGCAAGTGTACTGGGGAGAAATACACAGGGGCTATAATAAGGACAATTGGTCGCAGGGTTTGCCATGTCAGGGGAACTAAATACAGGTGAAACCTCATCAGCAATAAAATACATCACCCCCACCTCATTTGCAAAACCCACTTCAACCTGTGCACTTGCAGATATTCAGGGAGGCTGCGGGTCAACACTGTTATGCACAGGATAGATGAGGGAGCCATGGGCTGGTGTCAGCCCCCTGGGTTTTATATTGAGGGGTGGTGCTGCGGTATTACTCCTGACTTTGAAAATTATGTCAGTATCCTTGATGCAGACCTTCAAAACTTGGCGGTGTTTACCCTTTCTGAAATTGAAAATATGGCAGTAGCACACTGTAGCTGAGAGTATGTGCTTTTTAAAGAAATCTAGAAGTACATTAGGATTAAAGATAGCTTTAATAGTCCAGACACTTTTTTAAATCAATTCAAATAATTATTGTCAAGGTTGCATTTAACACCCATTTCTCAAATCAGAGTCCCTCTGACAGACGCATATCAGTGTCCACTGCTGCCATTTACTGTAAAGGATGCCAGGCCAGACTCCCTATCCTGGGTACCCTTTTTCCCAGAAGAGCCACATAAAATTGGAATATTAATTAGGCTTCAGACTATTTGGCCAAGAAAATATTTATACGTAATTTACAAAATATTTATAAGGCAACCCTTGTAAAATACCACGGCCTGAGAAAGCAGGTTGGCTGCAGCCAGCATCTCCCTCAAAGGAATAGCCCTCAAAAGAGACCAAATGCATTTGCAATGGCTGTTGATGTGCTATAAATCATTCTCAATAAAACGACTTGCAGAGATAAATGATACATATCTATTTAATAATCCATTATCCAAAATAAATATTCTACCTTAAAATAAAGCAAATGCACTCGCACTGGTTGTTGATGTGTTAGAGCTGCTCTTGCTAATGGTAAAATGATTTGTAAAGTAGAGCTCCGGTGCTGGGCATTGTGTCCTGTGTGCTCGGGAGAGATTAATCGCTCTTCATAACTCATCAACAGAAATGGCTTAAAGTAAAAACACCAACCAAAATCGTCCCATGGATCTGTAACCATACTCACATTAGCTTTTTCCCTGGTCGCCTTTGTTGTCAAAACTCGGACTTTTTTTAGAACGGATCCGTATGGGGGGATGTGTACTAGGCTATTGCAAAGAAGTCTTCAGACACAGGTCTTGGATCTTGGATAGCTGGGAGTTTATTGTGTTAAATAGGCGGTTGTGAGGCATTCCAGAATCAAGCTACACAGAGTACACAGTTTAAACAAGCAGAGGGTAAGGAATTATTCTTAAAAAGTTGAAGTTTCCCAAATTTAAAATCCCACCGAGCTCAATTTTCCTGACTATTTTCCCCCCAAACATCTTACTTCGGGGAGCTTTGCCCAGCATCATTTCTGGGGAGCCTTCCTCAGCTCGCAGCCCTGTGGAGCAGCATGGCCTTGGGTGGATAAGCTCTCTGGTTGCTTGCTTGCCGGTCAGTGTCTGAGGAGAGCACAACCCAGGTGGTCTCTAGAACTTTCCCAGCTTTAAAAAGCCTGTAATTCTGAACATTTTGCTCTTTAAAATGTTTGGATTAATACTTTTCCCCTTTTCTGTTCCTCCATTGTAGATTTTTTTTAGTTCAGAAAAGTATAGACTCTTTTCTGGTTAAATTTAGCAAAGTTATCCCACATGGTTAGAACCTTAAAAGAGTGACTGTGGGCACAGTTATGGGAATATATTACATTAATTCACTGAATTTAACATTCAAATATTGATCATTCCAAGAAGAATCCATGGCTCCTGTCTCCCCTCACCATCCTGGGCCCAACACAGAGAGAGGGCTTGTTCAGTGGCCTCTGGCCACGTGGCATCTCACATCCTTTCTCTTGTCTACTACTCACAATCTTGTCTGTAACCGTGACCTACCTGTCATGGAACTCTTGCCTAATGTAGAATGACAAGTGCAGTCTTGTCTCTGATTAACTGACAGCTTCACAAACCCTTTACACACCCCCATGTCAAGCTAGACATTCCCAGTTCATGTGCCCAGGGTTTTAATATTCCTTAATTGGAACATCTCTGTTACTGTTGGTTCTATCTTAACAAGCCTGATCGAAACCTTCCAGGCAATCAATGCCTGATAGAAACTACTCCACTGAGTTACAGGGAAGTTTTTACAGTAATTTTTTCCTCTCAGTCCACTAAAGAGGAAGACCAAGTTGCAAAAACAATTTTTCAACAGGAATGGACTAAATGGCTGCCATGGGCTGTGCATTATGCTAAACACTAAGACAGATAGTACCCTTTGCCTCAAAGAATATGCTGTATATGTTACTAGCTCCATAGGTAACTTCTTATTTTTAATAGTATCTCACCTCCTTTTGCTTTGATGCACTTCACTGAAAATAGTATATAAGTCATTTTTTTCATGAACAATGCAGCATTTATGCCTTTGAGTTTGTGCCTTCATTGTGCCCTTGAGTTTCCAGAAAAACAGCCCTGCAAGGTGGCAAAGCATGATTTTCCCTTGGCCAAAGTTTCAATTCCAGGTTTCCCATTGAATTATCCTAATAGGAGTGCAGGCTTCCATCTCTTTAAGATTGACTGTTTCTGAAACCACGGAAACAACAGGTGTAATTCCTATTAATTAGCATGGCAAGGCACGCAGCTTACCTGCCGGCTGGGCCATCTGCTTGACGGCCTGATGTTTCCCCTCCTGCTGGCCTCTGCATGGGTCCCCAGTCTTACTCTGAAAAAGCACCTTCCTCCTTCCCTACCTGAACAATTTTTTCCTTTTTAACTTGGGAAGTTAACTTTTCAACCTCTAAAGAGGAAAGTAATACCTTAAGGATGATTTTTCTAAGGCATGCAGAACCCTATGAAACAAGGGAATTGCAGCAGAGATTGAGAAGCCTGAGGAGAAATGAGTCAGCTTAGTCAGGATTTAGCCCAGCTGACTTGTTAGAGATTGACTTGAGGGTCAGTAAAAAACCTCTGTCCCTTAATTGTTATTCAAGTGACTGCATTGTGGAAGGCTCATGGGGTTCCCTGGCATGGATGTGCTATCTTTAGTCTAGTTTAGGTTGCCCTCTTCTTTTAATGTTATAATAAAAATATTAACCATATAAAGGAAGTTTTGTTACTTATGTACATTAACTATATTTTATATGCAGTCCAAGAAAATTCATCTTCACTCAATGTGGCTCAGCAAGCCAAAAAAAATATATTTATTTATATTGGTTTTTTATTGACAGGGTTTCGCTACGTAGCTCAGGCTGGCCTTGCACTCACTATGTAGCCCATGCTGGCCTCAATCTTGAGGCGATCCTTCTGCCTCAGCCTCCCAAGTGCTGGCGTGTGCAACCACGCCTGGCTCAAACCAAAAATATTGTTGAATTTGATGTGCCACACCATGGTCTTCATAATGAGAAAAATGTTTTAAATATTTTATAAACCCTACATGCCTTTTGTAAGAAAAATCACTGGTAGCTGAGACATATGATGCAGCCATTTGGACACAAGGCCTGTCTAGCTTCTGACCTGCTAATCCTCACTAATACTCCAACCCAGGAGAGAGCATCCAGTGACAGGAAACTGCCACAGCTGGCTTGATTTTTTTTAATCAAGCAAAGCCAAGGGAGGGTTATTTATAGGATTTTAAAATCTGTGCTAGGTGATTTTCTAATAGGTCTTGCAAAGTGGGGAAGTGACTGGAACTGGGAACAGTTTATGATGTGATAGCTTTGTACTGACGGAATAACTAGAATAGAGTCTTGAAGCAAATACTGAAGCATGTTACTTTGGTTAGAGCTTAGCTTCGAAGAGTAACTATGTCCAGGAGCAAGTAGCTCAGGTTTTAATATCTGGTCCTAGCATTTCCTAATCCAGGGCGAGAGTGTTATGTTGGTCTCAATTCTCAGGATCTGTAACTACAGGTTAGTCTGATTCCACTTGCCTGAACAGTATCAGAGAAAAAAGCATCCTAGAAGTTGTGGAATATATGTGCTCAGATGAACGTATTTATATAATTGACACCCCCTTCTTATTTCTCATGACTCTGTCATAGATTCTGAACCAATATCTCCTTCGGAACATTCTTACAATGCCACCCACCTGAAACCATATAGGCCAGTGAATCCCGATCCTTCCCACCATCAGGTCATTATACTTCAAAGGAAGTCATTCTTCAGGGGCCATCTTTGTTCCCCGAATAGCCCTTCTTTAGAACAAGTCCTACTGTTGGCTGGTTTTGAGTACTGCAAATCATATGATACTTCTTGGATCAAAAGTACATAAGGAGGACTTCTCTCCTCCTGCCATCTCTTTCTGATTACAACTTAACTTTTTATAGAAAACGTTAAGTAACCTCTCTCCTTGTTCCAACCTTGCTTTATGCCTCCTACTCAGTTTCTCCTTCCTCGACTTCTTGTCTCTGACTTACCATTATCTGATACCTGATATTGATGGTATGTTTGTGTGGGCTTTACTTTGGTCAAGGGTTTTCAATTCTATTCAGGCTGTAAGGTCAAGGTTTTTCACTTCTATTCAGGCTGCAGCTTTGGGGTATCACTCGGTGGTCCTTGGTTCCCCCACGAGGAAGTCTTCTCCTCCCCAGTTCTGGCAAGCCCTTCTACTTTGCCATGTGTGAGAGCAGAACCAGTGTTTCCCAACAAGTTACCCAATCGCTAATTTAACTGTGTTCCATTCTCTCAGAAATTACTTCTAAACTTTAAAACATCTAACACACATAAATATAGCAACAACTATAAGTTTTTTTTATTGTACTTTTCCAATTCCTGCCTGAAAATAGGAAAAGCTTCTGAGACTGGATGTAGTTAGCAAGACAGTGAGAAAGTTGACCTGAACTTCTGAATTAGGGATGTTGAACCCAAAAGATGGCTCTGGAAATTAACTGTAGGTACAGAGCCTGGAATGGATACATGAAAGAATTGATACATGAATGCCCTACTCCAGGTCCAGCCTTACTTTTAGTTTCTTGTGACTGTTGGCAGATTGTTGTTCCACGCTGGGCTAGTTTTGCTGGAAGCTAAGCAACATCTTCCTCAGAAAGATTCTTCTATGGTCTGTGGTTTGTCTCCAGTGACCTCTTATTCTATGCCAACATTTTCAACATTTGGCGATGAGGATTTCTCTTTCTAATTGTAAAAATAATTTTGGACATGTAACAATTCAAGTCACTTAGGTTTATATGATTGGCCATATAAGTGCCAAGAGCTATGAAAAAATATATTATTCCGAGGAATAAAAAGTGGATGTTGTATGAAAAGGCTTAGTGCTACTACACAAAGGCAAGGATTGGTCTCACATTGTGTGTGACTTGGTGTTTGCCATGTGTTCACTGGCAAATAATCAAGACTTTGAAATACATATTCCTTGTGCTAGATTCTAGTATCGCCTGTCTTATGTAAATGTAGCCTTTGGGTTTCTTTATTTGCTCTTTTCCCCCTCATTATTTTATAAGGAAATAACACTAAGTTAGGTCCTGTTTACGTGAAGTTACTCAAGTCATAGGGGGTGAGTCCATTGCCCAGGGTCATACAACAAGTCAGTAATGAGCTGGCACTGGGGCGCCAGCCATCTGCTCCAGAGTTTCTATCAACTTCCATACAGTGCTCTCTCGACAAATAAAAATGAACCATTTAAAATGGCTTATGTTATAGTACATTTCAACTCAACCTAGACTTCAGGAGAGACTTATTTGAACCCCATCCAGGGAGCTGGGTATCCTCACAGGGCCTCACTCTATGTCCCTCTCACAGGGCATCTGTGCTAACGCGATGCTGGCTCCGTGGAGAGGATTTTCAGCACCCCGTGGTTTTGGGGCTGTGGGTACGGAATGAGGGGCTGGACGTGGGATCTCTGGTGGGCGATCCCGTTCAGCTGACCTCAGTGGCCCAGTGCGAGTGTTCTACAGTCAGACTGTCTCGGACTTAGATTCTTACTGTGGCCGACCATGGTACCAGTGGGTAACTCAGGCAGTGGGGGTGGCTCTAGCCCTCTAATCTCCATCAGCCGCTGCCACTCGAAATAAGTTTCTCACTTTCAGTAGAAATATAATGGCTGCCTGCAAATGTAGCTGTAGGAAGACTCTCCCTGCTCCCACCCATCCCCAAAAGGCATTCTAAGAAATTTGCTTTGGCCAAGTGCCCTGACCTCCCCCTTGTCGATATTCTGCTGCCGTTTACCACAACAGAGCAAGTTGTCTGCTCTATTTTACCCTCAGTTTCTACATCTGAAAAGTGGGGATTGCAGCAAGGATGAAATAAAGTCATTATGCAAATTACTCAGGGCAGTAGCTGACACACAGTCAACACTTAGCACAGCAAACACTATTCAGTCTGGTTCCCCCGTGAGTAATCAGGATTCATAAACTCCCATCAATATTCCAAACAAGTCAATGAATATTACAGATTTACTCCCAGAAAGGTTATGTCAGCTGAAACATTAAGTTTATTTGCTTTTGCTGGTGTTCTAATATAGTGACATTTGTTATGTCTCCAATTAAAAAGTGGGAAAACAATTAGTTTAAAATTTTGCTTGATATATAAAAATTACCTAATCATTCTAACTTACCCAGGCTTAACTGTTATTAACTATGGTAATAAAATTGTAGTCTGAGATTTTTGTTTATTAACTTTTCCTTACTAACCTCGAAGAGCATTTAGGAAACACCTACTTATTTGAGAATTCAGTGAGCACAAGGCACTATGCAGAAATAGTTTGCTGATCCTTACAGGTTGAACTCACATCTATAAGGGCAGACTCATTTATTAAGATACTGATTTGCGTTTGTTCTGACTATATTTTTTATACTCCTCCCCCTTCAAGAAGGTTTTGTGCTCTTTGTTCTGGAAGATGGAGAAGGGACCTATTTACCTCTAGTCTGGGAAGACCAGGAAGTCCATGGGTTGGGGGAAGTATATAAACCCCTGTTGATGCCCACACACTGCTGGGTGTTGTCACCTTGGAAAGGTGACAGATCTCCAAGGAAATGGCTATGTGTGTCCTTTAGAAGACCAAACGCAGTTGTCAGACTGGGGCTCCCATTCTCTGCACAGATTTCTGTGTTCTGCCAAAGCATGGCCACAGGAGGCTGCCAGGATTCAAGGACTGCATTGACTCGGGTACGGGTGGGAGTTTGAAGGCGCAGAGGTTTCCTGTGTTTTCGTTATTATGTAAACTTTTTGGAATTTTGTAGGACCTAAATAAGGATGGACAAGATGTCCTAGTGATTTTATATTAGGTAGGGAGTTTAGAGTCTTTGGAATTTGTTTAGCTGTTACAAAGAGAGAGATTTGCCTTGTAGACCATATAATTTGTATGCATGTTGTCCTATTGCTATGCGTGCCTCCACAGATAATTTGCACGTTAGCTGCGTAGTAAATATTTTCTGAATTAGTGTGAAATTGCACCTGGAAATTTATGGTAGCATTGCTAATTAAGGTTTATACAATCAGGTAGATACTTGCCTAAAGGCTAAAAACTATTTAGAAAGCCATTACTTCAGTGATTAACAATGATATTGCAACAAGGCAAGTGTGTCTTACAGAATATGTTAAAAAAGGGTAAACAAAACAGTGCCAGTTCAGTGTGAGGATCTTCGTGTCATTTCCTAGCTGAAAGAATGCGTTATGCCTTTGTTTAATTCAGCATTTCAATTAGAACATCATTGATGACCCTTTCTCCTGCCACAGGCCATTTTGTTCTTGCAACACACGGCCATTGGCCACATTTCCCATTATTGATGAGGCGAATTTGTGTATTACAGATATAACTGATTTAATTGCAAATATAAATTGTTTAATTGCAGATTAGATAAATATGATGTAGACATTCCCAATTACATAATTATTCAAAAGATGATAATAATTTGGTCCCATTTGTCAAATAATGTTATTGCATTTTAAATTTACATTTAAGGAAGATTTAATTAACTAAGTTCCAGGAACTTAGACAGGAACAAGTTACCTTAAATCCGTCCTGGAACAAGTCAGGGTATAAATAAATAAACATATAACAGAAATCATACCATTATGATTTCTTTTCTCCAAAGATCTTTTTTCTCCTCTCCCAGAGAATGTGGTATACTTACGGGTGACCATCAAAATTAAAATTAATAATTAGAAAAACATAATTATATCTTGATTTAGGACTAACATTTTAAGATCTACTTCTTTTGAAACTGTTCTTTGGTATTAACTTAGACGAGGGATACTGAACTAAAATTAGTATCCTAAGAATCCTTAAACGTGGCTGAAGATCTAGAATACATAAAGAACTTAAAAAAATTAGACCCCCTCCCAAAATAAAAAACCCCATCAAACCATGGGCAACTGAGATGAAAGACACTTCTCAGAAGAAATAAAAATAACCAAAGGTACATGAAAAAATGTCAATCTCTCTGGTCATTAGAGACATACAAATTAAAATAACATGGATCCTATCTTATTACAGAAAGAATGGCTATCATCAACAAATCAATAACAAATGGTGGAGAGGCTGTGGAATGGGAGAGGAACACTTCTACATTGTTGGTGGGAATGTAAACTAGTACAACCACTATGGAAATCAGTATGGAGTCTCCTCAAAAAAGTAAAAATAAACATTGTTTGACCCAGCTATTCCCCTTGTAGTTATCTTCCTAAAAGAATTAAAGACATTATATTACCGTGATACATGCATACCCATGTTTATAGAAGCATAATTCATAAGAGCTAAGTTTTAGAAGCAGGCTATATGTCTATCAACAGGTGAATGGATAAAGAAAATGTGATATTTACACACAATGGAGTACTACTCTGCTATAAAGAAGGATAAATTTGAGTCACTTGTGGAAAAATAGATGTACCTTGAGACCATAAATTTAGGTGAAATAAATGAAACAGAAGCTTAAATATCTCATGGTTTTTCTTATATGAGAAACCCAAAGCATAAATAAATCAAAAAGTAAAATAAAAGATAGATAAAAGGAAACAGGAAGAGAAATCTTTTGCAAATGGGAAGGAACCAAGACATAGAAGGAGGGGGCATGGTGGGGATGGGAAAAGGATGTAAAAAAAATTAAGATGTCTTATGTACATGGAAAAGAAATATGTCTATATTTTCATGTCGCTCTTATAAAACCTAGCCTTTTCTTATAAATTTAGGCAACAAATCACAGCAGTATTTGCAGTACCTGTGATGTCACTGATCAAAACCTTGTTAGATCTTGAGTTGGTAAAAATGGGCTGGAAAAGAGGCATCTGTTTTCTATATTCTATTGATATATTTTGAATGTCAATTTCCTTTGTAGTGTTATGTATTTGACTGTATTTAATAACATTCTGAGAAGGGGCCACAGGCAGGACCAGACTGTCAAAAGGGTCCAAAACAGAGAATTATTTTTAAAAGTTTGGCAGTACGTGAGGTTTGGGGAGAGTCCTGGATTCAAGTCCTCATCAGGAAGTGGTAGGGATTATAATTTACACTATCATTTACACATTCCCGTAAGTTCTGCACACACTCAGCACTTAAATAGTGTTTGCTAAATATTTAATAAATTTACATTATACCACAGTAATACATGTTAAAAACTTACTATTCCTTTCTCAAGTCAGAAAATTATTAAGGGGATTTGAACATGTGCTCAGTTTTTAAGAAATATTTTGTGCATAATACATTCTTTTTGTTACTTAATGAATTCTTTAAATTACATTTTTAATAATTCCAATGCACATACTCAGTGTTTTAAATATTTCCAACAAATCATTGTTTTGTATAACATATACCTAAGGGAGTGAAAAGGAAGTAAATGATTTAAAAGTTTTGTCAGAATGTCTGCTAAGCCACTGACAATTTAAGTATATTTCATGGCCCTTATAGATCCAACCCATGAATTTGTCCATTGCTGTTAAGAAGAGAAAGGCTGGGCCGGTGAGATGGCTCAGCGGCATAAGCGCCTGCCTGGCAAGCGCGAGGGCCCGAGTTTGACTCCCGGTACCCACCTACGAGAAAAGGGCCGGTGATATCGCACAGCGGCACGGGCACCTGCTGGCGCGCGAAGTCCTGAGGTCTACCCCCGGTACCCACCAAAAAAAAAAAAAAAAAAAAGAGAAAGGCTGAGTTTTTAATGGGAGAAAAATTTTAAAAGGCTTATTTAGAAAAGGTCTGTTTTGTTCAAGGAGAAAAACTCTTGCTGGGAAATAGTTCTTTCCAGCTGACGACAGACGAGCAAGGTAAAAAGCCGATCTAGTGAAACAGGGTGGCCCCATGGGGGACGTGTTCCCTCGGCCAGGAAAGCCACAGCAGCCAGCCGGGCTGCAGCAAGGCCGGAACAGTGCAGCTCCTGACGACATACTGCTGCCCACGATGGAAAGCCTTCGTTTCATCACTGCTAGCACCAACTGCCATGAACATGGTGACTTAAAACAACGCAAATTTGTCATTTTAACAGTTCAGTGTAAAGAGCCTCACAGCTCTCACTGGGGTAAAATCAAAGCATCAGCAGGACGATGTTCCCTCTGTAGGTTCTGGGCTGTGTCCATTTTCTTGCCTTTTTCAGCTTCTGAAGGCCACCAGCATTCTTTGACTGTAGACCACCTTCCTCCATCTATAAAACTAACCAAGGGAAACGGAATCTTTTCTACATCCCAACACTATGACCTTCCCTTCCTGTTTTTTTTAAGCACCTAGAGATTGTATTGGACCTACTCAGACAACCAGGAAGGTCTCCGCATCTCAAAGTCTCTAACTTCACCACATCTGCAAGGTGCCCCTTGCCATATAAAGTAACAAGGTAACAGGTCCCTGGAATTAGGACATGCAAATCTTTGGGTGAGGAGCTACTGTGCTGCCTGTCATATTACAGTGCTCAAACATCCAAGACCTACCTGCTCTTAGAGAAATAGATGACACTGAAGAAATGTGGTGACCTCAAGAAATCAATGTAGACTTAGGAACAATAAGTAAATGGCTCCTCTCACCATGGCTTAGTGGTTAACTAGCAATGGGGTCAAGAGATAAGTGCAAGGAAAAGGAACCCCGGTTTAAAAGAAAGCGGAGAGCCGTGCTTGTTTATCAGCTACGGAGCATGTGGCATTAGAGAGAACAATGCACAGAGGGAGAGAGACATGCACATAGAAAGCTAATAAAGGCTCCCAACCACAGGACCAGAACAGTTAACAGGACACAGGTCTGGTATGATAAAATTTGAAACTTGAGAGGGTGTCTAACCCTCATACACCAAGTGGTGTCGGTATCATAGGAAGTGTTACTTATCCTTGTGTCACTAGTACAAAACACAAACAAAAAACTGTGCGAAAGAGAGGTTTTGATCACAGTCTCTTTTGGCTTTGGGGGCGAACAACAATTTAAGAAGGCTTACAACATGTGTTCAGTATGTATTTTTACATAAATGTGAACGTGGTCAACTGCTCCGTCAACCTGCATTTACTTAATGGACACTGGTCCTGAGTTAAAGACTTCTCTTTATGAGGACTATGAATAAATCCAGTCAAAAATCTAGCCAGTCAGGAGCTTGCTAGGTTTTCTTTTGCACCAACACCTGCTGCACATCAGATGCTTAAACAGATAAGCTTCTCTGGCGTAGGCATTTCCAGGAAATCCATTCTTAGGCTTCCATTTTGTATGAAATAACCTATTTCAGTTTTAAAGGAAGTTTTATGTAGATTGTCAAATAACTGCAAAAGATTTTGTTTATTTCTGAATAAGTTCTCTACCTTTATAATCTTATGTTCATAGGCACCAGAGGTTTTCCCTAGTTAATGAAACAACTCAAGAAAATGAATTAATAATAAATTACCTATTGGATAGTCAGTAGCCTATATTTTGGCCCCTGGAATCTAGTCATGGGCAATTTGCCTAGAAACATATGGCAGAACATCCTTGATTCTTTCCTAAGCCTCTGATAAGAAAGCGTAAGTCTTGATCATTGGATTAAAATTGTATCGCAAGGAACTCTGATTGGCTGATATATTCATCACTGGCAAAAGCCTTATGTTTACAGTAGAGAGGTGGTAAGGCAGTCTGTCAGCATCTTGAATACTGCATTTTGAAAATAACTCAAGGCCAATGCTTTAGCAAGATAAAATATACACCAAGAATGAGCAACAGTGAGGAAAGGGAACCTGGGGATAGATTTAATTTTGTAGGAGCAATTGATCCTTTTAAATTGGTAAGTTTACTACTGGTCATAACAGTTTGCCTTCTGTTAATAACAAAATGCACTTTTAACAGCACAACTATAAAAACAGTGACTTGTGAACATTTTAAACTTTGAAGTTGCATTCCCTTAAAAAGAGACCCAAGAGACAATTTAACAATTTTCTTCAAATCCAAGTTTCACAATCAACACAAGAGCATTTTTAGTTGCAAAGAGACCTGTCTTTAACACGAAGATCCAAACTGAACGAAGGCCTTATGAATTTTGGCTTTTTAATATTTGGATACAATTATGACATAGCTATCCTTTTATTTTAACAATATTTCTTACTATGTATGCTATTTAAACTCTTAATATATGTAATTCAAACAAATCAATATGTTTGAGTCATGGCAGTTCTGTGTCTTAAAAAGAGAAAATAAGAGCGACAACTTAAAATACACATGATTATATCACAGTACAATTACTTGTAACTGCCTCTGATACATGGCCCTTAGAAAGGCAAAATACTAAAAAGGAAGTTTCAAGCTACCCCTGTAAACCGAACACACTTTCTATTGGCTGGTTTTGCATTGTCTATACCTTCCATAGTCATTTAACAGAACATGGCTTCAGGCCAGTTAGAAAGCACCAGAGACAAACCTTTAAAGACTCGAGTGATATCTTGTCAAGGAATCCAACACCTAGCCAGAGGGCATCATAAATAAATTTGACCACTCTTCAGGGGAGACCCCTGAACTGGCCATTAGAAAGTCTTTCTTTACTCCAGCCGGGTCTGAGAGGAAACTCATTAAACCTACATCCAGATGAAGTTGATCAGGTTGAAAGAGGAGCTTGGATCTTGGGTGCTATTTCGGCCACCCCCTGGGGCAAAGGCTGTGGGAAAGTTCTTGTGTCATCCTTTATATGGGCAGGCTAAGACTGGTACCACTCCTTTTGTTTACTGCATCCATTTTACTTGGAGAGCTAAAAATTTAGGGGCACTTTGGAGCACTGTGATGTTCCTCAAATGATCTATAGAGTAGATCAGTTTTTGTCTTCATTTTTGTTTTCCAGTCTGTCATGGATTAATATTTTCATACAATCCAGTGCAAAGGTTTCACTAAAATATGAAATAAAACAGCTAAGATATAGAATTTAAAAGTCTCAGTTTTTATAATTATACTCAATAGGCTTAAAATTACTCTGTCAAGTTACTTTGAAAGTATCTGAAACACATACTCCCACTTCCTGGATTTCCCCTGCAGCAGGAAAAAGTCTACACACACCTTTAGAGCGTTCCTAGTGTGGTGGATAGACTTTGGTTTCAGACATATATGTTTAAATCCCATTTGTCACTTATCTATGTCACTTGACAAAGTCACTTGCTTAATGATGTGTGTAAGTGGGTAGAACACAGAATCAAGCACACATTCCCTAATCTTTCTAGTATCGGGTATAAAATCTGTTTTGTAAATGTGAAAATGCTGAGATATCTCGTTATTCCTTTCTTTGATGCTGCCACCTGAAATTATCATCACATCATATTAGTTCTTCACGGATGCTCATGAGGCCAACCCTTGCTAACAATGCACCCTGGAAAGGTCGCAGGCTGCCTTCTGGTTGGCAGATTGGAAAAAACAGCGTAAGGGCAATGCCAGCAGATAGCTAAAATGAACAATTCAGGTTGTTCCTTGATGTCTTAGGGTGACCTGTGGCTGACCTGAGGGGACAGTAATGAATAGTAGAGAACTGAAACACTTGTCTAATGAATGTTCAGATAAGTGCCTTCCTGAGCTGACAACAGATTTGTTCATTGGGTGGAATCATAGAGAGTAAATAACTTCCTGTGTAATTCCTCTGTTACTTCACCGTCTCAGACACTCTCCCAGCTGGCCTACTCACTATGTCAGCCATTTCCCAAACATGCTTAGCTTCAGTTTTAACTTCAAATGCATCCTGAAATGAAAGCTCACTGTACAGGACAGATGAAAACACTGTTGTGCTGCTTAAAACAGGAAGAGATAAAAGACTCAGAACTTTGGCTCTGTTTCCCTCCTAACTCAAAATGCCTAGGACTCAATGGGGCATAATAAGAAAACTTTACACTAAAACACTTGTCCACAGGGTGATGAATGGTCAAATTGCTGAAAATGGTCAAGTGTTGTTCTCACCTTTAATCGGCAGGTGTTCCCTTAGCTCTCCATTCTCTATTGAGATATCGCTAATAAGATTTTGCTGAGTATTGCTCCTGCTTCACTGTAGCCCCTGACCACTTCATCTGCACAAAACTACCCTCTCTTCATCTCCCTTTCCCTGTTTCTGGAAACTCTACCTCTTCTGCCCTAACCAATACACTATCTTTCTTATTTCAAAAATCTTGTAGTAAATTCAGCTCAAAGACTCTGCTGTATTACTGGAGCCTGCAGGGTACAATGGACAAAGAAAGCTTAAACAAATTGTGTATCCTGTGTCTCTTTTCTATCTTAGTCTTTCACCCTTCCTGGTTGGAGCATCGGTGTGCCATTCCTCTTGCCAAAGATCGTGCCTGTGAGTACCAAGGAATACATGTAACACTGACATAATTCGGCTCATATCTATTTCTTTGGGGATCAGCTTTCGCTATCCTTTTATGCCCTTAGGTCATTAGGGTTTTTTTTTTTTTTAATATGTGGGTACCAGGAGTCGAACTCAGGACCTCGCACTTGCCAGGCAGGTACTTATACCACTGAGCTATCTCACCAGCCCATCATTAGGGTTTTAACTTCCACTTCAGGTTCATTTATGAGTAGAGACAAAATTTATAGAAACCATGTACATTTAAGATTTGATTGAATTTTTCTTTTCCTTTTGAGCTTTTGCCTTTTAGAATCTGAACATAATAGTTCCTGTAACACAGTGGCTTCATAATTCAAGGTTAGTGAATTCAAAACACTATAGTTACACGAATATTCCAGAAACCCTGAGGTAGCATGTTTGTGGTATACATTCAGGATGAACTCTCTTTTCAAATGAATAACATCAATGCTGTCCCTCTGTAAGTCATGTCAGCCATGTCCTACAACATTACAAGACAGTACAGACTCAGTCAATCTTCTACAAAGATTTGAAGCCAAAATGTTTAACCTTGCCCATTTACAGTGGCCTGATTCAGAAGCACATAGGAAATGAGACTCATTTCCCTTCTTAGATATTATCCCTAATAAATTCTGAACTTGTTGGCAGATAAAAAGCATTATGGCCAATCTTACGAATAACTCTTTTATAGGGAATTTATTTACATTGGGCTGAATTATAGAAATCAAATAATAAAATATTAGGCAAATAAAACAAACTGATGCCTTGAAAATACATTTCTTTTCCTTGTATTCAGAATTTGGGAAGGCAAAGATGAATTCTAATTTCTGAAGTTTTAAAAAATTACCTTATATCAAAACTCTTAATATTTTCTCAGGAATTTTAATATGGTATATCAACTCTATAAATCCTCTTTTGATAATTAACTGATTATTGCAAAAGAATGGTTGGTCCCGAACAAATTTAAAATAGGTCCAAATATCAAATTGTGAAAGCAAAGACTTTCTGGAATTATTTTTTGCATCTACCTGTTTGTAAATCCGTGCATCAGTTATATAGGACATGAGAGAATAGTTGACACGAAACCACAAAACACCCACACAGTCGAGCAAGGCCAAAGACTATTCTGCGGACTGTAGGTGCTCAGTGGAAGAAGATAATGAGAAAAAGAGTGATTGTGACAAGCAATTATGTCACCTATGTGAACAGCTTAATTTTCTAAATTAGCCACTTTGATAATTATGACATCTCATTTGTCTTTTAATTCATGAGCCCTGAAGTTTGCCTTTGATTTTTTTTTTCCAATCAGATAAGAGGCTTTGATAAGCCAAGGGTCTATAATGTGTCTGAAAAATTCAGATTTCAGGCTGATTGGCGTTGCTGTTTGCTTGCACCAGAGCAAAAGGCTCTCTCTACAAGAGCTCTCCAAACCTTGCTTTCTGCGCTTCTGTTTGCGACAGTGATGGGGATAAAAGGCAGGGGTTGGGGTTGGGAGAGGAGGTTGCGAAGCAAATTAATAGTGTCAACGGGACTGAAGAGAAAACTATTCAGCCTACTTCAAGGGAAAGGCAAACTGTTTTTCAAGTACATTAAAAATCACTTTAGCAGCACCCACTTTGCATGCATGCCCCAAATTACCAAGCTAATTACAAATTACTCTGATCTACTCATTGACGCACATTCAAGGTCTTTAGAAAGCTGTGTATTCTTTTGTTGTTGTTGTTGTTGTTGTTTTGACTTGGAGAGTTTAACAAAGTTGAGGCCTCTCTAGTTAGTTGTGTTAGAAAGATTTTTGAAAGGGGAGTCTCGGTGACTATGGCCAAAGAGTCCTCCCTTCACCAGTTCGCAGGGACTTTGGTAACCGGCAGATTTCCCTATGCGAATGTGTGTTGGTGGCCAGACACCTAGATGTGCCGAGTCAGGTGAACAGACCACAGGGACATCGCACATGGCCTTTCAGAGACAGGAGCCTAAGATGGGAGTCTGCAACACACGCAGCTCCCCAAACACTTCAGGAATCAGGATAATTGGTTTAGCGCATCACATTATGAGGTAGAAGCATTATAGCTGTGTATAAAAAGGTAGGGGAGCGCCCTAAGGAGGTACCCTCAGGAAGTAAGAGATGGCTTGACTGTTCACACACACACACACACATTATATATGGGCACATATATGTCTCTATAGTCCACCAAGGACTGACCAGGCACTGCCAATGACTGGATGGTACTGCATCTCCTATTTTCGACACTCTCTGAGAGCTATATGTGATCTTGTGTCTTTCTTTCCTGTGCAGGGCTGCCCTTAAGGTTTACTTTAACCCGATCTCTCCTACAAAAAGAAAGCTTCCATGCATATCCTGAGTATTCCAGACTTTAGGATCAGTGTTAAATTAATCGATTAGAACAAATGGTTCTTGGGTGATCAGACTTGCTCTCTTGAATGCAGAACCTTGGGTGTTCCGACAATGACCCAGAATCCTTCCTAGCTCTGAGGCTGTGCCTAGATATTCCTGGGCTTGTGAGGAACTCTGCCCCTTTGACAACTCAGAACACAAGAAATGTTTTAGTGATTAAAGCCCAACTAAGGGTAGCAGGCCTGGTGGGAGGATCACCAGTGACATCACAATGAGAAACTTCCAGAAAAAGAGCCAGATTTTGAAGGCCTGAATCAGGATTTTTTTCTCTTCTTTTTAGATATATCAAAACTATATAGGCTTTTAAAAATATAGCTGTCAAGCATTATTATTAGCTTATTTATCGTTTCATTGTTTAATAGAATGGGTTCTTTGGGTCTAGTTTTTGTTTTTTTTTTTTTGAGACAGGGTCTCACTGTGTAGTTCAGGCTGACCTTGAACTCGTGGCACTCATCCTTCTTGGGCTTTCAGGTATGGGCCACCATGCCCACCTCATGGTCTAATTTACATGTAGTAAAATGTACCTGTTTTTAGTGTATAGTGCTGCAAAATTTGACACAGTTACATAACTATGACTACCTATAGTCAGGAACAGTTCTATCATCTCAAAAGTTTCTCCACGCCCCTTCATAGTCGTTTCCCAGCTACACCTCTCTGGCAGACTAGTCCGTTTTCTGTCCTTAACAGTTTTACTTTACCCAGAGTGCCATGCAAATGGAATCATATGGTATATAACCTTTTTTTACTATACATAATGAATTTGATATTCATACATGTTATTGTGTGATCAATGGTTTCCTTTGATCGATGAATATTGTTCCATTATACAGATAAATTATTATATCCTCCTGTGTGTCAACGAAACATTTGGGTTGTTCACAGTTTTTTGGAGATTACAAATAAAGCGTTGCACGTATTCATGAACTTGAGTTGGGATTCATCTATGAGATTCAATTTCTGGATTCTGATTCCAGGCTTAGTACTAAGTGGATTCACAGGTGCCCTTCCCATAGAATTAAAACCCACACACATGTTCCAGATCCTCACCTTCACCTTCCTTGCCCACTGGGTCCTCCAGAGCTTCTAGAAAGATCGCTTTCACTTCTTGCATAGAACTTCTTCAAATGCACACTAAAGAAAGTTTTGATATCTTTTGTTTTTCTGATACTTAATTTCTGTGCATGAATTAATAAATATCAGCACTTCCATAATATTAACTCATTGCTTCAGCTATGTTTAGTAGAATGTAGGATATGCTCTTTTTTTTTTTTTTCTTTTTTTCTGAGGCAGGGTCTCGCTATGTAGCCCAGGCTGGCCTCGAACTCAGGGAGATCCCCCTGCCTCGGTCTCCCAGTGCTGGGATTACAGGTGTGTGCCACCATGTCTGGCCAAGCGCGTGCTCTTGAAATTTAAATGGATGGCCCTGAAGAAAGGCATTTAGTTCTTTCCTTGCTTTCCTTGCAATATACACTTGGAAGTGTATATTTTCAATCTTCACTTAGAATAAAAATTTTGCTAGTTGTAAAAATCACATAAATGACAGCAAAGAGAGAGTAAATATCTGCAAAAAGTGCCCCTGAATGACCTAAGAGCTTTTGAAGTCATGTAATATATCTAGCTTTTTTAAAGGAAACTCCAACTTTAAGGATTGGCAGCATGAGAAAATCCCAATTAAAACCCACGCATATCAGGTTCTGGATAATCACCTGCAGAATAATTTCATTCAGAAAGCATTCGCCATGGGTTTCCATTTGGAAAGCAAACCCTTTTATTCTCCTGCTTCATTTAACATGTCCCCCTTTCAACAGCATATCTATCACATCAAACCAGAAAGCACGGTTTTATTCTTTATGCTAGTTTTATTTTATTGGAGGATAATGGCTACGCATCCTCTGTGTATTTGGGGAGTGGGAGCTATGGGGGGATAGGGAAGATGGTGAAGGCTGTTAATTTTTTCATGAGATCATTTTTCCCTTGACATGCAATTTGATGCTTAACAATTTTTCTGAAAGTCAAAAGGAATACTACATTCTCTAATTTTCACAGTGCTATAAATAGCCCCACACAAAGCATAATTGTATAAAAGAGATGACACTTCTTTATGAAAGAATCTCCACTGGAAAGATAAAAGGAGGTCAGAACTCTTATGTGAGACATGTATTTTCAAGTATTCATAAAAATAGAAACCATCAGCAATGGGAAAATTCCTCATGATAGACAGTCTCGTAGATGATATTGAAGCCAAAGCCATTTTTACAGGCGCCAACTGTAGTTTGAATGGAATCCAGCCAAGAAGCGGCTGCTGGGCATTTAGCTCAAGTGCCAATAAAAGGAACGAGCACACACACACACACACACACACACACACACACACACACACACGCTCCAGCTTGTGGAGGTATTTGCCAGGAACATTTCCAGGCTTCCGCCATCTGGGTCCTATAGCCACTCTTCAGGTCCTGTGGTGACTTCAACTGCTGACTTTTGCTTCCAGAGGTGGAATAACACGGAAAAATGGAAGGACAAAAAGTCAGGGGAGAACCTGCCACTGCTGGAGGATCAGCAAGACAGCCCTGAGGTTATATCAAGACCTCTGCCAGCTTGTATCAACTCCTGAACTATGAAAACTAAGGCACCCACTTGAAAGTGATTATGCATGCATTGGTTTTGTTTTTGTTACTTTTAAATCACTGGGGATAGATAGCACAATTTATAAAACATTAAAAAAAAACTAGAACCCTGTCCCACTGGTTTTATGAGCTTGCAAAAAATATGGGCAACATATGAATTATTTTAAGAATCATTTGTAGTCATGCTATTGAACCAACATGCACTGAGGCCTCCCAGGTGCTAGGCACTGAGTTAGGGCTTTACATCACTCTTGATTTCAGACCTTCCAGCACCCCATGAGGAAGGCATTCTCGGTAGCTTCATTTTACAAATTATTATATGAACTTAGAGAAGTTAAGTGACTTGCTCGGTGTGCCCTAATTTGTATGATGTAGTGGCAGGATTTGAAACCAGGTTGTGTTTTATTTTAGAACCTATCTTCTTAAACTTAGGGGGAGGATATTGAGGTAGGCCTCCATGGCCAAATCAAAGTTCCCGTAATATGCCAATATTTTGAACTTACACTACAAGGTTTCTAGACCACTGACATGTAGACAATAGTTCTGGTATTTTCCATGTAAATGAGTCTCTTGAAGGCACCCAATTCTGCATAAGATTATGCAGTCTTCTCTAGGACTCCTTTGGATAATATAGGTCACATTGCCCTTTTTGCAGGGCCACTGCGTTGGGCTCTTGGATTACTAGGCTCTTGTGAAAGAGCAAAGCATGGCAGTCGCTTCTTTTTTCATCCTTACGAGGATGAGTGTTAGGGCTGGAATGAAAGCTGAAAGTCAAGATTACTTCCTAGCAGCAAGTGTTGCCTTCTCATCGCTTCAAGTGTCTGCACCTCTCTGCTGATTACTTCCTGCCACACACTCAGTTATTAAACATAACAAAATGTTGGCGGGAGGAGGAAGAAAAACTAGGTAGGGTCAAGTTCTTGTTCACCTCATCTCTTGGTTCATTTCTTGTATGCTCAGAACTCCCTTTGTCATCCAGGAGAAAGGGAAACTGGAGGAAGAACAGAAAGAGAACTGGGCCTGAAGTAATTTATAACCACAGGCAACCAGATCATTTTATACCAAGATCTCAAAATCCCATCATTCATACCAGAAATATTTCTTATGGAGTAATATTCCTGAGCTTATGAAAACACTGTGTGCAGTTGAACTTGCTTAATCTGTGATCATTTTGCCTCTCTGAAGATTTGAGGAAAGGGTAGTATTAAAACGCATCAGTGACTTGATCATTTGAAATGCTTTAATAAAAATGAATTCTGTTAGCTGATTCTGATTATCCAGTGCCAGACTTTATAGGCTTTTAAGACATTTTCCAGTTGTCAGATATTTTTCTGTGAGATATTTAAATATTTAGATTCCATTCTTTCTGGGTATTCCAAATATGGGAGACAGGTATCTTAATAGCAGAAATATTAACAGGATTACATTATGGACTGTCTTCCCTAATGGCCTTTGAAAATCAAATCGTGTCACTTGATTATGTACCAAACCTTTTTGCTTAAAGTGAAGTAGTAGATAGAGACCCAGGGTTCAGTCCTGTTAAGATTAGGTGTTTGTTAAAGAAATACATTATTATGGTCAATTAGAGAGAACAGAGTGTGGCTAACCAGACTCTCCACAGACTTCCCCAGTAGGAGTAAATATCAATAAAGGCTATTCTGTGTGACATTCGAATGTGCGTTTAAATGTGTGTTTATCATGCATTCCTTGATCTCTTTAGCAGAACTCCTCATTTGCATAAATGAACTTGTATGGCACACACACACACACACTCACATGCATGCGCGCACACACGCATTGCTTTGTGTGGTAAAGTTTTGGAACACTTGCAGATAGAAATAACAATTTTTACATACTAAATAATTATGCTTTCCATTATAAATATTTTCTTTTTATCCTGGGACTTTTCTCTAATTTAAGCTAGACTATAAGGATACAGCAACATGGATAGAAGGCAACCGATGCACTAGAGAGGACTCGAAGTCCTATAGCAAGAGCTCCCCTCAACCCATTCCCAATCCCGAGGGCATCACAAATTTCATGACGTAGAGGTTATGTAGAGAAAATAGACTAGGGTATTGGTCCCCACAGGAGCAGAATCAGTACAGAGAACACCCCGTACAACCTGCTGACTGGTGTTTTCTTTAAGCCCAGTGGCTGTCAGGGTGTGTGAACAATACCGTCACACAGGATCCTGCGTGTGGAATGGCCATGCACTTCAGATTTAAAGCTCTGCTGTTACCTTAAAATTACTTTTAATCTTAGGTTTTATGTTTTGTTAGTAAACTCTGATGGGACGATAGAGCTTATGCTGGGGACCTGGAGCCTTGGCTCTGCTGGTCCCATTCCCTGCTGCCTTCCTCCTTCCCAGGGGCTGGGTTTTGGATACCTACTCTTTCACTCCCTGGTCCCTGCCCCACCTTCTAGCATTCCAGACACTTCTGTTGCCCTCTACTCCCAGCAAGGGCCTGATTGTAGGTGGCAGTGTTTGGCAGGCAGTTGGGCTAAGCGAAACTGTCGTTCACCCTTCTCCATGTGCTACCCCATCCCAGCCTGGAGGCTGTGACCCCTTGGGTGTGGCTGTCCACCTCAGGTTGGATCTGCAAGACCTTTGGAGGGACTAATGTCCCCATCTCTGTAGCTGCAGAATAAATGATCAGAGTTCTGTGCCTTAATGCCACACACATTTATTATCTCACATTTTCTGTGGATCAGAAGTCCGGGCACAGCCTAACTGTGCTGCCTTCTCAGAGTCTCGCTGGACTGCAGTTAATGTTGGCTAAAGTGTGTCCTCCTTGGAAGGTCTGACTAGGGGAGGATCTGTTTTAAAGCTCCTTCAGTGGCAGGGAGAATTTACCTCCTTGTGACTGTAGGAGGGAATCCTCCTGTCAGTGCTGGGTGGCTATTGGCTAGGGATTGCTCTCAGCTACAAAAGGCAGCCTGTGGTCCCTTTCTTTTTTTCTTTTTTTAAGACAGGGTCTCACTATGTAGTTCAGGCAGGCCTTGAACTCACTATGGAGGCCAGGGTGGCCTCGAACTCATGGCGATCCTCTTGCCTCAGCTTCCCAAGTGCTGGGATCACAGGCATGCGCCACCACACCCTGCTGCAGGCCCCTTCTAAGTGGCAGTTTACCATAGCTTTAATAATCATCTTTCTCCATCCCATCAGCTTTACCATATTCTTTTGGCTAAAAGCAAGTTATGGGTCCCACCCTCACTCAACTGGAAAGGATTATATTGGCATAACACAAGGGAACAAGGAAGTCACTTTAGAGTTCCTTTTACCACATTCAAGAAAGGGCTTGTTCTGGGCCGGTGAGATGGCTCAGTGGCTTAAGCGCCTGCCTGGCAAGCGCGAGGGCCCGAGTTCGACTCCTGGTACCCACATACGAAAAAGGGGCTGGTGATATCGCTCAGCAGCACGGGCGCCTGCTGGCGCGCAAGGTCCTGAGGTCGACCCCCCGGTACCCACAAAAAAAAAAAAAAAAAAAAAGAAAGGGCTTGTTCTTTCTTTCAAAAAGCTTATCTTCTGGCTGGGGAAACCAAACACTTTTTAAAAATTCAGACATAGAAATAAACATTCCTCTAGCTTTGGGGAAGGTATCCTCCTGCTTCTCTGTTTTTAATAATCCCAATAAGGATTTGCCATGGCGTGATTGAAAAATGCAGAGCCTGTTTTGTTGTTGCATGTGAGTAAACAATCTATTCAGCATGCCACCAAGATGACTTGTGCTGCATTAAAGAGATTACTCGTTCTTATAACTTAAAAGGGAAGACAGTTCCTCCTTCCTCATCTCTGTGACCAGAGATGTGACCCATGCACTCTTCCAAAGGAAACTGAGCAAGACCCGTCTTCTCTGATACTGGGTCTGAAGCTGCTCTTCTCTGTGGCTGTTATTTAAAGTGCAGGTAGAAATGAGTCTGCCAACTCACCGATGCCCAAGAGGGCTTGAGAGCCAGCTGTTACTAAAGAGATTTCATCCAGCACTTGTTGGAGGCAGGTTTGGGATAGGATGAGAATTCCACTGCCAAGGCAGGAAAAATTACAGTGTTTTTGAGATGTTAATATAAAGTGTGCAGAAAATGGAGAAATGTCCTGTATGCTAAAGTCGAACCACCTGAAATGTGAAAGGGAGGAGTAGAGACATACAAGGAAGGAGATCTTCATACTAAACATCTCAAGTTGGCAGCACAATCTCACCCTGGCATCTGTAAAGACATGACGGACTCCCAGGAACATCCATGCGCTTGTGAGGCTGGGTAGCTCTCCCGCCCTGAGGAAAGAGGACTTTAGTAAAAGCAAAACTTGTGTTACATAAACAGCTCGATCCAGCTATCGCACTAGAACAAGAAAAATGTATTTTTAATTGCAGGATATACACTGATTAATTCAATACAGGGACTTTGCAAGTCCCTTAAGTCAGCAAAGTATCATTTATGCAAAAATCGGAGCATCACTTACTTTTCCAGAGCACATTCTATTTCTGTTAGCCGAGTGCCCTGTCCCAAGAGTCACTCTGTGGCTGGTAACTGGTAGACAGGGTCTCAGATGTTTTTAAATAGGAAACTTACTTAAAAAGACACAGTGAAGCTGCATTTGTCTACCACCATGGGGAAGAATGGTAAAATGACTCTGAATAATGCCCACAGAAAAAAATTATAGATGCTAGCTAGGCAATGTTGTAGTGTAAAATGCATTTAGGCAGATTTCTCCATCTTGTTTTACCTGCAGAAAAGACAACTTATAAGTATACAACACTTTCTGGAATTCTTAACCTCATACTGTGCATATTTTGGGCCAGTTCTTCATCTAGTAGCTCACTGGTAAACTCTTTTTCTCCTATAGATTAGAGCTTATTCCTTAGTTTTGGTCATTTATTAATTATTTATTAGATGCTGTCTATAGACAAAACACTGGGCTAATACAATGGATAAAAGCAATAAATGATAGACACGAACCAATCCCACCATGTTGCAACTATAGATAAGAGCAGTTTCGTTTTGTTTCGTTTTTTGCTTGGAAGTCATCGTTCTCTCGTCTTGCATGATACAGTGTCTAAATGAAGCTGTCTGCTCACACTTCAGTCATAAACACACACCTTTTCATTCAGAAGCTTGTGTAATGATTTTTTCTAGGGTCAACTACTAAATATAAAAACTTACCTATCTTATTTTAAACCATTTACTTTTCCTTACCAACACTTCACTCTTTCTTTGGGAGCTGAATCAAGCATGCTATTCTCTTTATTTGTATTTTGTTTCATTGTTGCCCTCTTAATATAAACTCCTTTCATTGCTATCAACCGTAAAAAGTGTTTTTGGCTAAGCACAATAGGTGTATTTCTGTAAAATTGCATGAATTGAATTTTTGGAAATTAAATCACATGTGTATAATTCAGGAGTGTAGTACAAAAGAATATATATTGCTTCAAGAAATGGTCAGATGATTTCTAATGTCTATTTATAATTATTAAATGGCTATGTCTACATCTTTTCACTTTGTGTAGAATGTAAAGGGTAGGATCAATAAAAGAGACTTAGAAAAAAAAAACTACTCTGTCTAAAGGACGTAATGTTTTACCTGAAAATTGAACACACATTTTTCTGAAAGCCCTACCTGGTTTTCAGATTTAGGGTGCTGAATTAGGGCTAACACTTTCTCTGACTTTCAGTTATTTCACTCACAGAGAACAGGATTGGGCCCCAATTCTCGGCAAGTAGGTTATTTTGACAGTGTGAGATTATCTAGAGAAACTAATTCATTTCTGATCCTTTCTGTCACCTTGCAGGCATTTCAATATTTTTTTCCAACACAAGTCAATAGAGTCCAGAATGTGAATCCTGCTGAAAAATACAAATGGGAGAGTTTATAGGTGGAGTGATTTGGCTGAGTATCTTCTGTGTGTTACTGAAAACGGTTACATCATACATACACTTTACTTCCCATTTCACCCTCCACTGATGCGAGGAGGAGTATTGGCGCATCCATTCTACAGCTGAGAAGACTGTGAGGACGTTGTTAATATGTGCGGAGTGGTCTAAGGGAAAGAATGGGGATGTGGGAATCAGTCACACCCTGGGTTGAATACCTGCATAACATGAGGAGAGACACTTTTCCTCTCTAAACCTCAGCCTTTCCATCTACAAAATAGGGCTCCCCACACATTAGAATGGCCATTTAGCCAAGGGAACCAACAAAGCTTAAATAATCCCTCATCCAATGGTAGCTTTTTAAAAACCCTTTAAAAAACTAGGACATTTCTGTTTTTTATCTTCTATTTTTCCCTTATGTCAGCCAGTGAAAATGTCAGCAAGCAACGAGCTTGAATCCTAGTCCTCGCTCTAACATGAGCTGCACGACCTTGGGTGAGTCACTGAATTCTCTAGGCATCATTTCTGTTACCCGGAAGTGGCTACACGAGATGAGGTGACCTCTAAAGTGCTTCCGGCTTTACAAGAGCCTGTGATTCTCACTTGCCCAGGACCTGGGAGACAGATGCCTACTCTGCTTTGTGGACTCTTTAACAAGTCTGTCAGGCAGAAATGAAACCTAGGGAAGTAAATGGTCAGCAGATCATTTAAAAGCCCATTTCCTCATTCTCCGTTCCAGTTTATCAGGGATCTTGTCATTGAACCACGCATGTAAGCCAGAGAAGTTACCCACAATAGGGCTGCTTTCAGCCAAGATGGGTGGAAAAGCACCAAAGAGGCTGATGATGGGAGATAGCTGCCGGTCTGCCTGTGTCGTAGACCATGTACCTCTCCATGTCAAATTAAAATTGAAAAGGCTCTTTGAACAACAAGAGCAGCTTTTCTGTAGCTTCGGTATCTGCCATCAGGAAACAGAATTAACCATCTGAGGGCCATTCAATAAAAGACTCACCCTCTGCTGCATTGCAATGGATACCAGGGTACATCAGCATCAGCCAGTATCCAAAACACATACCCTGGTGCTCTCTTCAAAGGGAAAGCACAGAATCTGTTTACTAAACCCGAAAGCTAGAAAGTATAATTTACTGAACGTTATCTTGGCTCCCAATTAATCCTCCTGGTTTTCAGGTTTTCACTCTATATCTTTTCAAAAGTGTGATTCAGATCAGTAACTATTAATCAACTATCTGATATTTTCCGGGGTTTAAGGCAGACATTGTCAGGATAGAGCAAAGAAAAGAAATTAATAAAAGAAATTAATTAAGAAATTAAATAAAAACAATGTGTGCCTTAGAGAAGCCAGTGGCTTAGTGCTTTCCCTAGTAATATTTTGGGGCCGTAAAAGTTAGAAATGAGAATTCAGCTAAAAACAAACACAAACAAAACCAGTTTTTGAAGGATTGAAACAATTTTTTCCTAGAGGTGAGGAAAACCCAGTCTGCTGGGAAGGTAGTGAGGGAATGCAGAAGGAAAGACAGATCTTCCTCATTGTCTATCCCCATCTATCAAATTTGTTGGTTCTTCCCAATCTGTCTTTGGGTTTTATGATTCCAACCAGATGGAGCAAGGCAAGGAATAACAGGGTGTGCAAAGTTGGAGGTTAGTATTGTTGTCTTTTGAAAATGACTTTTGTCCCAATTCTAATTTATATATATGAGAATGAATAAAAGATTGAGAAAATCTTGCTTAGCCATCAAGTAGCTTACAATGTGGTTTTTGCCGACATGAAGAGATGAGTGAAGGAAGAGGGAGGTATAGCGAGTAGGAAATCATTTCTTTCTCCTTAGTTACACTCTCAGTCATGAGGTGAGAATTAGGCTATGACATTTTATGACCTGATTTGATGAGTGAAATTTAATTTAAAGGCTGGTATCTGAACATTGAGATTTGTGATGTTAAAGACTCTATTCCAAGTAGGTTATCTTACTGATTCATACAGTTTATAATCAGAAACCCTGATTAAATTTTAGATATGTTTTCTTTATACATTATTATTGATATACTTATACACAAATCATGCATGGGATGCATATTTTACTTATCTATATTACATGCAATGGAGAGAATGGTTGCCTGCTTATACTAAATATATAATTCACAAGGTTTTAATATTACTCTTCAAAAGGTTTGAAAAAATCAGAATCTTACCATGGTCTGCTTTTTGAACTTAATGAAGACAGCACTATAATATTTTTGCATGAAATGTAGTGAGGAAATATGAAACTTTCAGTGAGTTTCCACAGGGAAAATATTTGATAGCCCCCAGCTTGCTACTCCCTTCTTGCTTTCCTTACTGCTACCATGTGGATTTAAGACCTTCTGGCCTCTCCAGTCACTTCCTGTCTTCTACTTTCTCATCCCTTTCTCCTACACCTGCCAGATTAATAGTCATAAAATCCCACATTCTTCATGACATTCACCCCTGAAGACTTCAGTGTCTCTCCAGTGTTTGCAAGGCACAATTTAAATACCTGAATCCCACACTCAACTGTATCAGCTTGGCCTTGCTCTGGCCTGATTAAGCTGGGAATTCAATATACACATCTTCCTTGCCTAGAACCTTCTCTCCTCATGTTTTTTTTCCTCCCCATGCTGGGGACTGAATCCAGGAGTACTGAGTGACACCCCCAGCCTATTTTATTATTATTTTTAATGACAGGATCTTGCTAAATTTGCTTGTCAGGCCTCAAACTTGTGATTCTCCTGCATCAGCCTCATGAGTAGCTGGGATTATAGGCATGCATCACTATGCCTAACTCATTTGTGATTCTTTACATATTAATCGCTCTCTAGATCTTCTCACAACACCTGCCTTGTTCACTGTGACCAACAGGGTTCTGAAGACCTGTGTCCTCCCTGCAGTCTCATGTCTCTAACCTTTCCATTCTACCTAATCTGACTTATGTCTTGTTTCTGAAGCAATTTGGTATCTGAGACCATAAATGGTACCCCCCCCCCATTTTCATAGCATGTGGCAAAAGA
The DNA here is from genome assembly GCA_028451465.1 of Erethizon dorsatum. NCBI lineage: Eukaryota > Metazoa > Chordata > Mammalia > Rodentia > Erethizontidae > Erethizon > Erethizon dorsatum. The sequence continues at coordinate 84,497,479 of CM051835.1, forward strand.
GGGGCTTTGTCAAGTTGGTGACTTTTGATTATTTTTATCTTGATGAAGAATTTTAAAGGAAACAGTTGGTCAATTTTTATGAGAAATAAACAAAAACAAACCATAAGATTGTAGAGTTCAAAAAAAAGAGTAACAGCAATAGTTCTCAGAAAGTCAAGTGTGCTGTTTTTTACAGTGCTGGTGGTGGACTGGGTACACTTCATCAGTTATCTAACTCTCAGGCCAGGCTTTGGCGTGGCTTCTGTCACTTGACTACTGGGGACGCAGCAGAAGTGGTGTTGTTAATGCCTCCTTGTTTTAGCACTTTTCATGAGCTACTATTTTCCACCAGACTCTCCAAAGCAGAGTTGTCTACTTGGAGGGAAATGAGAAAACTTTCAGTTTAGAATTCATGTGGGTTAAATGTGAATGGAAATCACAGAGTCCCTTAACAAAATAACACTGAGGATTCCAGAACTGGCAATAGAGGGATGAAATTGCCAAGTAGGAAGATGCAACTAAACTCCAAGGCCCTAAAACTCAGAGATCTCTACTGCCTTGCGAAATCACTTTAATGGTTATTGCTTTAACTAAGAGAATGTAAGAGAATGGCTCAGAAGTCTTGCTCCCTCTTTGCAGTTCCAGCAATGACATAGACCAACCACTCCTCCCTCAGTCAGCAAGCTCTTTTCTAACTCTCACTCACTTCAAACACCTTATCCCATTGTTCTCAGCATTATGCTTGTTATTGTAATAATTTTTAAAATTTGAAAATGCACCATATTTTTCAATTACCCCTTGTAACCTATCCTAAGTGTACTGAAATGCTGAGAAGTGTCCAGAGGCTGAAACCTCCCAAGCACCAGCTTGTGGCGCTTTCTGCATGGGGCGAAGTTGTTTTGTCACTGCTGGCAGAAGAGTTAACTGTCGTACTCTCTGGATGGTCAGATCAGCTCCTGTTTTTACAAGAGCAAATGATGCGGATTTTTCTGCATTCTTCTTGATATCTTAAAACAAGATATCGTTCCTCTAAAAAAGTGGACCGTGAATGTCCAGTGGGAAGGAGGGAACAATGTGACTTTTCTAAAAGGAAGTCCTGGCTCTGTACCTTCTTAGAGACAAACTGTTTTAGAGTGAGTTACAATAAGCCTAGAAAAGGAGGAACACTAGGATTTAAAAAATAGAGGTATGTATACACTTGTTCACAGCTCATCCATGAATATTTTTCTTACAAGAGATTCTGATGTACAATAAAAGTATTGTCAAGCACTGGAATTGTGAACATATTTGGCCTTAGAGTAGGTGCTCAATAATTATTGGCTGAATTAATGAGAGTATTGGACTACAGTGATATAGAATCAACATCATACTAATGGTTAGTATCTTTGAACTTAGTACATGTCATTGACTCTATATTGTCTGTAATCCTCACAAGATTTGGATAAGAGGTTTATTACTCCTTTTTCTGCAGGGAAGAAACTGAGGTTTAGTGAAGCTGAGTAACTTCCTTGAGGTCCCACAGCTAATGAGTGGTGAAGTTGGTATTTTATTTTGGTGTTCATATTGAAAAAGTTTGTCCTTTTTTCCTACCACACTAATGCTTGGGGATAAAAATAACACCTTCAGTAGGAAGACAAAGGCACTTTCTTGTAACAAATATCTGCTGCCATTTTGCTCCCTGCCACGTGTGCCCCTGTCCTACTTTTTGTGATGCTGCTGCCGCCAGAGTACCTTAAGAGAGTCTCAGTGTTTCACTCACCCAAAAGTTTGGACAGCTTCTAAGTGGCTTCGTCCACAGCAAAAAGTGCAGAAGAGTTTGGAGGTGAGGACCAAAGCTGTCCCGGCTAGGTGGAGCTTGCAGGGAAGTGTCTTATTTAGTAGTGTAAGTCTGAGGGCTTAGTCAAGGTGCTTTTGGCTGCAAGTAACTGCAAAACAATATGGAAATTTATCTCATAGGACAGAAAATTTGAAAGTCTAGTAAGGTCAGGGCACAGGACACCAGTGACACTATTAAAGATCAGTTCTTTTTGTAATTTTCAGTCTCAGTACTAAACCAATTTCTCCTGTGGATGATGGCCAGGACACTTGGGAGTGGATATTTCCTTAGCCTCATGCAGCAGAAGCGAGAGGAAGGAGAAAGAGAGAGAGAGAGAGAAAGAGGGAGAGAGGGAGAGAGGGAGAGAGACTACGATGGACTAGAACTTCTTTCTTTCGTCCGAATTATCTAGCTTAATTATGATTGCCTGGGGAAAGCCGTGCACTATTTCAGGGTGAATATCTGAGAACATTTCTGTTAGGAGGGCAGGAGAGGATGGTCCCTGGGTGGACAACAACTAAAGTGCTACTGCTAGGAAAAGTGACTGAAATGATGAAAATTAGGTAGATGCAAATTGCCCCAGACTGGCTGCGTGGACTGGAGACCTTGAGGAAGATCTTCTTGGCCCAGCACAGAAATGCAATTTGGGGAAAGTATATAACATACTTCCACGTTTTTTTGGTTTTTTTTTTTTTATGTGGGTACCAGCAGTCAAACTCAGGACCTCACGCTTGCCAGCAGGCGCCTGTGCCACTGAGTGATATTACCAGCCCTTTTTTCATATGTGGGCACCGGGAGTCGAACTCAGGACCTCGCTCTTGTCAGGCAGGTGCTTACGCCGCTGAGCCTTATCACCGGCCCTCTTCCATGTTTTTAAAGGGGAGATATAATGTGATTTGGGCAGTTTATTGACAAAACTTAGAAATAGGATGTTGTTAGAGAGTTACATAGGAAAATAGATTTTTATTCAAACAACTAAATATTCAGAGAGGTAATGCTATTCACTTTTAATAGTCAAGATAACTTTCACAAAATGATGCTTTTGTGTTTTTGTTCTGCATAAATCCTTTAATACCCCTGTTCATTCTCAGGAGGAAACAGTGTAATCTTGTGGTTAAGAGTGTATGCTTGGAGGACAGGAGACCTGGGCTGATTCGCCCATCTTGCCATTTATCAGCTGGTATTACGCATGTCATTTAATTCTCCAGGACAAGGTTTCCTCATCTGCATGTAAAGTGGCAATGATAAGAAGAGCAAACACACTCTGAGAGATTAGCTAGTAAGTGGAAAGGGCTAGAACAGTGACTGGCCCCTAAGTGCTCTACATACAATAGATAAAATAAACACACTAGTGTTTACAAAGAAATCATCTACCCTGAATTACCCACATCCTGTGCCATCGTCCCACATTTCCCTATATACCACGTCCCTGGCCCTTGAGACCTTTTTCCACTTGGCATCCAAAGGACCCTCTCAAGACCTGGATGTTACCTTCTGTGTTTCCTGCTTAAATCCATGGTGCAAACCCTGCTAGCTCCTGACTTCAGAGGTCAGCCTTTCTTTTCCAGAGAAAACAAAATGGAAGCTCGGAATTGCCAGCTGTCTGGTGTTTAATGGGGGATTTTCCCCCTCCTTCCCCACCATTTTTTTTTTTTATAGTTCACCTATCGTACTCACGTGCAGTTGAATGCCTCTCCCGTACACTATACTTGCCAACTCTATCTCCAGTAATTATTCTGTTTTAGTCCACTGCAATGTACCTGCCAACAATCTGAAATGTGCAGGTGGTGGCGCGGCGTTGTCTGCCTTGCTCTCTCCCCTATTTGCATGCACCCTGTGGTGGCTCTGACACTGCGCACGGAGAAGACAATGACAGGCCAGGGCTGCACCAGCGCCTCTGCTATTTACCATCCAGAGAATTTTTGTTTCTTTCCTGTCTTTCTTTCTTTCTTTCTATTTTTTTTTTCTTTTCATATTTCTGTTCCCTTCTTTCCCTCCAGGGAAGACGAGGTTAGAGCTGTGCTTTTGGCTGGTGTGAAATACTTGTATAACACAAGAAAATAAACCGCCCTCCGCCTCAGGAGGAACGCATCCTCTCCTCTCTCCTCCCCTCTTCCTCATCCATTTCTCATCCACCCTGAGCAATTAAACATCACACAATTCATTGCCGACTCCTTTTGACTCAGGAGAGTACATTTTTTTCTTGATTTTTGTCAACACAGATAACTTTTAAAAATGTATCCTATATTCCTTTAGGGAATGTGACAGATAACTACAAACAATGATTTTCACTCTAACACACCATTTTTGCTCATCGATTCCTTTCTCTTTATTTTTCTAAAAAAAAAATCCTTTGGGACTGGAATTTTCTAAGATTGGACTGAACTTAACCATTATCTAAAAAAAAAATTCATTATTTTGAAAGTGGTGAACTACATTCTTTCAATTATTTTTCAATTATGGAAAAAATACAGTTTTCCCAGTCTGACAATGGACTCCAACCATTTACTGGTACGACTCAAAAATAGCGATCAGCTCCAGTCTGACTAGACTGGTCTCTCTCTCGTGAGTGAAAAGGAATCCAAATTTGAAGGAGCATGTTTGGAGCTCTTCACCTCATGCATTTCTGAAATTACAAGGCTGAGTGTGCAATTATTACATTTTTGTCTCAATCTCTTTTAAAGTGCTTCTGTTAAAACTCTCATTTTGAAGCTGCTCCAGTACACTATTAGTGACAGAAAGGCAAGAAGCCTCAATGTTTTCTGTGTTTGTTCCCCCATGAAAGGATGGCTCAAAAGCTTTGGAAAGCCCCTGTCCATTTGTGGAGCCATAGCCTTGACCACAATTCTTGTCCTTAAATAAAATGCCTGACTCCACTGTTTTCTGCCACTGCTGCAAATCTTTTTTTTTTTTTTTTTTTTTTTTGTGGGTACTGGCTGTTGAACTCAGGACCTCAAGCACCAGCAGGCGCCCGTGCCACTGAGCAATATCACTGGCCCTTTTCTTTGTATGTGGGTTCCAGGAGTCGAACTCAGGACCTCACGCTTGCCAGGCAGGCGCTTATGCCACTGAGCTATCTCACCGGCCCTGCAAATCCTTTTTTAAACCCAGCTTTTCCCATCTTCCTTGCCATTCTGAGCTTTCTTGTTTCCTCTAGCCCATTACTACTATTTTTTCACAGGTATAATGAAATACAAAGACGTGTGGGAGACATTGGGCTATTCTGGGAGTTTAATGGGCTTTTTCCATGTGGGTTGTTTCCTCCTCCAGTGCTTGCCTTCGAAGCAGACACACTTCATTCCCTGTTTGATATCGCAGCATTCAAAATGGAGACCAGGAAGTCACAGGCTTCTCACTTTTAGAAATGCAATCAGGATTGTTTGTTTTATGGTCTAAAAAGGTCTTAAGTGTCTTATGCGAAAGAACTAAAGAATAGACGGAAGAGAATTTAGGATCTGCTGAGTTAACCCCTTTGTTTTTCAAATGAAATGGAGGCCAAGAAAGATAAAGTGATAATTGATTTCATATATAGATATTCATATTCAACATGTTTTTATTGAGCACCAACTATGTGCCAGCCACTACACTGGGCTCTGGGCATAAAAAGCTGGGTAAGCTGATTTGTAGGGAAGAGCCATAAACCAGTCACTGGAACCCACCTGGTGTGCGCAATGAAGGAAATGCTTGCTGGAAGTAAAGAGAGCTCAAAGAGGGCTTTGAAGCCAGGCTTCACACCCAGAGGGAGGGAACTACGGAAGGGGAAAGATCTGCTTTGTGGCTGTGTGACTTGCTCAGGACTCTTGTTGATGCCAGAATCATGTCTGGAATTCAGGTTTTCAAACCCCATGTCATAAGTGACTGATTTCTCCACTCTTCCAAACCAATTTAAAAAGTCTATAGCATGATTTCTTCCTCCTCTTCTTTTTATTTTTTATTTTTTTTATTTTTGGACATGTTTCTCTCTAGTCACCACTTAAATTTGGGAATCAAACTCTAAATCCGTCCTTGACTAGAGGGGACAGGCACAATGCATGCCTAGAAGCGAAAGCTCAGTGCCCGTCCTAGGGAGACCCTCCCAGGACTGCGCTCCTTGGTTTGGAGCCGATTGCTTTCACCTATAGTAATTTTAGAAGAAAGTAAGCAAGAATGCGAGTCTCTGTCTCAACTTCTTTTGTTTCTGAATGTCATGACAAATGCACGTCTGGAAGTTCTCTACTTCATTGGTCTATTTGTATCCAGATTCATTTCTAAAAGGATTTGAAGTGAAATACAGAAATCCATATAAGGCTGTGAGATTAAATAGCTAATGCAATCATAACAAAGGGAAAAATAGGAAACGATGAGATCTGAGTGTGCACATTTAAAAGACAGATGCACCGAAAATATGCTTCCTTACAGCAGGCAAGGCAAAGGAAAAAGTTTAAGATAGAAATTTTGCAGGTATATTCTGCAGGTGCGGCCAGTGGAGCTGTCCCACCTTGGAAGCCAGCAGCTGCGGCCTGCCTGTGTGGCCTCGGAACGTCCATTAACACACTGCTTCTGAAATGGCACGTTGATGCCCTTGTACTCCTAGGTTTGTTTTTCTTTGCTTTAAATTTTCAAATAAAATTTTTGCCCATACTAAAATTTTCTCTATTGTTTTTATCATCAGAAAACTGCTGTCTTTCAAAGCATTGTGAAAGGCTATATTTAAAAATACATATTTACCATATATATTAAAATGATTATATTCAATTCATACTTAAAATTTCCTACTGATGTTGTGGATTTTATTCTTACAGTAATATAATTGCTTTGATAATTACACAGTTATAAAATGGAGGTGTTTGTTGTTAATCGCTTACCTATTCCAGCTGGTTCATTATTTGATGGCAGCAGAGAAATAAAATACACAATGCCATGTATACAACATTGGCTATGACTAAAATTCAAATGCAGAAGCGCCTGACTTCCAATTTTGATTATAAAATTATCCCAACCTATATTCATTTATTCAGTAAACTTCTATTAGGTATCCATTCCATGCTAGGCATGGTTCTGGGTGGTAGTAATCTAGAGAGAAAAAAGGACATTGATCTTTATTTTAGATGGTGTTGAATACCTGTGTTCAAATTTGTGTATCAGGGTACTCTCTCCCAGAGCATTGTCAATGGATTAAAGAAAAGAGTGAGGATATTGTATCAATCCAGGTAAAGGATGAAGAAATGCAGTATAGTTGAGAAAGAGGGGCACAAATCCATGTGAATGATATAGCCAGGAAGAGGAATCTGTGAAATTTAATGATTGATTCAGATGAATGAGAGAGGAGATGGAGTAGACTAAGCAGTGTAGGGTGACTCCCAGATCTGCAAACATAATGACTGAATGAAGGGTTGTGCCAGTTTATAACCTAAGGAATAGCAAGGGATTTTAGATGCCATACTACACCTGGTAGGGGTTTTCTAGTGGGCAGCTGGATACAAATATTGGAGCAAGAGATAAGAGCTTCCATGAAGATCAGAGGTAACAAGATATGTAAATGGATTGGCTGATTAGCATATGTGTCCACAATGGATTAACTCCTATCGCAGAGACAGAGGTGAGGTGAAAAGATAAGATGTAGAAGTGGTTGGATGGAAGAGGAAACACGAAGGAATGGGTATGCAGCGGGGAATGACAATTTTTATTGTTTAATTTGGCTTTAAAATATCATATTTATTTCTTTTTAATAAATCAGAAAAACCAAAAAGAATAAAAAGAAAACTAAAAATCACCCATGACCCAATGTTTAGAAATAAATACCATTAGCATTTTGGTGCATACTATTCCGACCTGTAAAAGTACTATCTTACAACCTGCCCTATTCACTTGATACATTGTTAACATCAGCCAATAAGGTCATTTCCTGAGTCACTATTAACATTAGTTACAGCTATTTCATAACTACTATTCCATGGAATAGAGCGTATCACGGTTTGTTTAAACATTCTTATTGCTATATAAAATCCCCTTCTACAGATCTTGACCTCTATTCTCACTTCTACCTATCCTTTACAACCTTTATGACCCAGAATTTGTGACTTGAGAAAACTGTTAATAAAAGCTGGAAGGGCCTCAAAAAAACTATTAGTGAAGGGTGGAAGGAAGTGAGGAGAACAGGAACTGTTGTTACACAGTCTTAAGATGTCTGGAAATCCTGTCGCCTGTCATTGTGTGGAAAATAGAGGCAATACTTAGTGTGTTCATGTACCTACCTGGTTGGGGAGATTTCCACGTGGGATGTGGACAATTCATTTCAGTTCTTTTAATTCCCTACAATAAAATATGAGAAGATAAAAATGAACTATCAAAATAACAGATCCCTTTTTAAGCAGAATTTTTTTTTTTTTTTTTGTGGGTACCGGGCGTCAACCTCAGGACCTCGCGCACCAGCAGGCGCCCATGCCGATATCACCGGCCCTTTTTTGTATGTGGGATCTGGGAGTCGAACTCGGGCCCTCACGCTTGCAGGGCAGGGGCTTATGCCGCTGAGCCATCTCACCGGCCCTTTTAAGCAGAATTTAGAGGAAATGCCACAGACTCAGGATAGTTTCTTAAGACTTTGAGATTCTCTAAGTAAGAAATGGCTTTGAGTCAAGGATTGAATCTTGGGTAGTCAAACATTGTTTGGGGGCAAAGTTGAAGCCAAAGATGCGATTGTAAAACTCACTATGGAGACCTCAGAAAGATTGGGCCTGTAGACACTTATAGCTAGACAAAAAGCCTTCTAAACATCTTGAGGATGTGATTATTTAGACACTTACAGCTAAACCAAAGATCTTCTAAATATCCTAAGCACGTGACTTCAAGGCTTTGATTAAATAAAGCAGTTCTGAGAAACTTAGAGCCATTGTCTCCCAGTAGCCTCTCGGGACGTGAAAGGTAGTGATCTATCTTGAGCAGCTTGGTGGAGTGAAACATAATTTGATGGATAAATATCCTCCGAAGCTTTAAAAATGAATTACGTCAGCTTTGACTGAATTGGTCAGAGTGAAAAGCATACACCGTGGAAGAAGTCTGTGGACGCTGCTTGTGAGACTGTGGAGAAAGGATCCGAAACTGTATGAAATGAGACAGGAGCCTGGGCTTCTAGCCACCCTGGCCAAGACACCAAACACGTGAGCAAAGCCTTTCTGGGCCTTCCTGAGCAGGCTAATCACCAACTCAGTATCATCAAATGACATTATCTGTACTAATGAAGCAGGAGAATCTCTTACCTGACCCCTGCTTTAATTGCTAACACATACATTGTAACTTTACTAAAATAAAAAGTAATTTTAAACTAGTTTCTCACGGTGCAGTAAATAACCTGCAAAAAAAATCGGTCTTGCCAAGAATGAGCATAACAGTAACAATTCAGCAATCCTGCTCCTGTACCCTTTAAACCTTATGTTTTCTCTCCTAGGAGTCAGAATCCAATTCCTGAGTATGATAGTAGGGCCTATGAGAAAATGGACTGCGCTCACATTTTTGTGATTTTTCTTTTACACTGATCAACACTTTAGATCAAATGTATTGCATATTTCCCCTTGATTGGTGATCCAAATGTTCCACAATAATCCATCCGCTGGGCAGCTATGAAATTGATCATAATAAATGCAAATCCAAGCTTGCCAATCTCCTGAGTGGTTGTTCTTGTGATAACACCCACATTCTGAAATCTCTCTGCCTCCGGTCTTTCCTTTGCGCCCCTCCTAGCACTCTGAAACTTCAGTGCTCCCGGGAAGATGTGCTAAGTTGCATGCTGGGCTCTGAAGTGCACTGTTCCTTTTGCCTGGAGCATTTTGTTTCCCAGTTCTCTGGCCTCACTCCTTCTTATCATTTGAGTTTTAGTTCATTCTTCACCTCATTAAAGAGACTTTTCTTGATCTTTTGCTCTATTGTTCTTACATCCTGTGTTTACAGGAACTCAGTACTCTTCACCCTTGTACGGACCAAATCATACTCAAAAAATATTTGGGTAAACCATTTCTAATGACCTTATGTTTCTAAACACCTAAAAGTATTGATTGATGAAATCGACTGCTTATGCTGGGCGTGGTGGCGCATGCTTGTAATCCCAGCACTTGGGAGGCTGAGGCAGGAGGATTGCCTCAAGTTCAAGGCCAACCTCGGCTACATAGTGAATTCAAGGTCAGCCTGAACTACATAGTGAGACCCTGTCTCAAAAAGACAAAAAGCAAACAAACAAACAAAATGACTGTTATCGCATTTAATATACTTTTCATTGCAAAAAAATAAAAAGATGAAAGAGACAAACAACTTACACTGCTGAAATAGTGGCTCGGAACCAATGTGATGTTAATGTCCTAATGAAATTCCACAGAAATGGAAATAGAGATACCCAGAGGAGTTTCTTAAAAAACTAAAAGCCTCATTTGTCTTTCCTGTAACAAAGTTTGTTAAAAGTCTTTTGTGTGTTCCATGTGTTTAAAATGTTATCTAAACTCAGTTTTTGCCAAAAGTCTACTTTTTCTTTTCTAATAATAGCTTTTGAAGCAAAAGATTTTTGTAATAATGGGTTAAAAAATGACCCCTGCATTTTCTTCAATTATAATTATGTGGTGAACTTAATGAAATAACTTTGAAAGTACCAGGTTACACTCTCTACCGAAGAAGGCAACCGTTGACTTGCAGTTTCTCCATTCCAGAGGCAGAACAATGGGGCCAAGTAGACCTTTGAGTCTGGGGATGGGCGAGCTCCTTCCAGCGTGCTAAACAAGAATTGGAGTGAGCCTTTACTCTTTTCTTCCCCAAGAATGGTACTCATTTGCTATGCCCTGGGTGCTTAAAAGAAAAGTTAATTCAAGACTTTCATCAAATGTTTTAGAGGATTACCCCAAGACTTTTGGCGCATCCTTCGTGTAAAGTTCTAGGACACAATGGCAGTTAACTTCTTGTCTTGTGGTTACTGTCTCATACTAATTTGAAATATTTTCAATTAAAAAAATTCATCCCAGAACAAGCAGTAACCCACAAGGGAGTTCACCAATATAGGTGCTACTTAAATGCTTTTTAAAATAAAAATTTACCTCACCATGGGGTAGCTTCCCTTTAATTTAAACCCCGTAAAGCTAAATCATGAGAAAACAATGGAGCTTTGTTAAAGAGTAAAGAAAACCCTACCTCTCCTTTTGTGGTAGATGGGAGGAGTGTTCAAATTATTTCTTCTCTGTGTTTAAGCTATAATTGTTTAGAAAAGAACCCTGGTTTGATTTTGGAAGTGATTTCCCAGGAACTCTGAACATGTGGCTGATTTTGCAAACTGTCTTTCCTCTGTCTGGAGGAATTTCACACTGAATTCACCAGCAGTGGACATTCAGACTCGATTTTTAGGTGGCCGTGTCTCTAACCCATCTGCTTCCAGGGAAGGCTGTTGGGACACTTGTCCTGCTTCAAAGAGCCACACACTTTCCAAATGGAGGGAAGCAGGAGGTTACCTTCTCACAACTTCCAGAAAAAATTCTGGAGGGCAGTTGGGCTTGGGCCGAAGCCAGGCCTTCTGGGGCTGCCTGTAGAGAACCTCTGGTGCCAGCTATGCCAGTAAGTTTCTGTTTATGGCCCAAGCAGTGGTGCCACCCAGCCTGCTTCATTGCCACAGGCATTACTCTTTATCTCTCTTCATTTGATGCAGTTTTGTTAAAGAGAAGCAACCTTATTAAAAGGAACAACTCATGATTCTGCTGCCCACTAGGAACACTGTGGGTTGAAAATTAGTCATCACAACTTTCATAATAAGCCTTTTCCACAGGGCTATGTGCTTTAATTTGATAGTAATTTTTTTTTTTCTTTTAGCCCAATATGACACCTTGCAGCTTGGGAATATTTTACTTTGAGGGGAAAAAAAAAATAAATCCACTTCACAATTTCTAAAGAACGTAAATAAGTTTAAATTATTTACCCTTATATCACTTTCCTCATTTGTATTGTCATGTTTGGTGACAGAAGTACTGACTTTCAATGCTTAAGAAGCCAATAATTAAATAATTTGTGCTCTCATACTACAAAATGAACACACTAAATCATACAGGGGCATATTTGGATCCATGGGGGAAAAATTACAGTAAATTCCATACTCTGCATCATCGTGAAGTTGTTCTGTTGCAAGACGCCAGTGATTCTTTGTTCAGACCCTCATGACACAGTGTCATGCACCTACCAGAGGCTTATCAGCTATTTATTAATGTGGAAGTATGACCTGAAGCTCTGCCTTAAACAGAAACAGATATCCCTTCTCTCCATAACCAATGTCTAATGCTGGCACCATTCAGAGACCCGTCTGTGAAGGCAGTGGTCTCGCCGCATAAGCTGGGGGGAGAAGCCCTTGGTGTGACTGAGGGGTGCTGGCTCTCCCAGCTATATTTCTGCTGCTGCTTTCCTGAGGGTACATGTAGGAAGCTGGATACAGAATTTTCTTTTATACCACTATTTTCACCTCAGTACCACTGCAGTTAAAACCAGAGAAATAAAATCCACACAGTTAAGTTTCCATAAAATTTGCACTCATTGTTTGGGAAGGACATGATTGTAAATTGGAAGCTGCCCATCATATCCTATGAGATTAATGAATTGGAGAATGTGACATCACTCTCTTGGGAGGGAGTCATTGCCTCAATTTAAATGAAAGGATTTCATTCTGTGGGGGATGGCATGTTCATGGGCTATTTTGCTCCCCAAATCATTGTACAGGTCCCTAAAATGTAGTAAGAAACCAATTTCACCTTGATTTAAGAGTGTGTTAGCATTTATACAAGTAAACTGAGTTTCCTTTGTTCTAAGGACATGAATGTTAGAGAAATTCCAAAATATTTAGATATATGCCAGTGACTACATTGGTTCTGTAACATACATCCCTTTGTAATCAGCAGTACTACTGTTTTTATTTCAGCAGAATGCATTGCGTTTGTGATTAATTCTCCAGTTGGGATTACAGCAAAGAACTGTGGAATTTAGTTAAGTGAAAACAAATTTTTGAAGAGTAATTTCTCCAGCTGGGGAAGCAGTTTAGTGGTGGGGTACTTGCCTAGCGTGAGTGAAGTCCCAGGTTCAATGACCAGAACTGCAAAACAAATATAACAAAACCATGTTCTCTTGCAATTGCTATCTATTCTTTATGATACTGTATGCCTCTTTGTTGGATTTGATGTTGTGATTTTAAGAATTTTCTATTTTAAAAGGTATTGCTATAAAGGTAGACAATAGGTTGGGTAAGTATACATACAGAAAATAGTGCACAGGATAAAGAGATCTGAAAAATTGATAAGACCAGTAAGTCTCTGATAATCTAGTAAAATTCAAGACAAACAAAAGAAGGAAAGAAAAAAATTAGGGCACATATGATTACATGTTCAACCTTATTAATATTTGAATACATGCAAATTAAAATGTGATATAATTTTTGCTTCTTAATTAATATGCCGTGCTGGAGAAGATATGTTAAATCTGTGACTTCTGTGGCTCTTTATTGTGTGGCCTCACTGAAATATGTACAGTTTATTAAGTTTAATCAGCCAAGGCCATTTAGTGCCTTTAAGTTTGTAATTTTGATGTTCATTATCAGGTAAGAGCAAGTTAGAGCAAATGTTTTAAAGAATACTTTTAAATAATTTCATTAAATAACCATCTACTTTTGGTACCACAAGGAAATAGTATGACTGCAATAATAACCCAGAGAAATAAAATCATTATGCCCATGTAAGATCTATTTCAACTATTTGATTGCTAATTATATCATAATTCATTCATTTATGCATTTAGCAAATGTTGATTGAACAACTAATAGAAACTTAGCATTGCTCTAGATCTTAGAGGCCTAGGGGTAGAGAAGTTAAAAAGGCTCTTGTTCTCATGAATTTTACATCATAATACATTATGCAATTATATCATAAATGCTTTACTTAAGGGGGAAAAAACCCTCTAGGTCTGTACTCATATTGCAGAACAATAGTACTTAAAAGGTTGCTACTATTTCCTTCTTGATTATTTTTAAAAATTTTGATTTTAGCCTTAACAAGGAAAAGAACATCAATCTTGAAATTGCCAATTCATCATCTTGTTTTTAGGTTTTCTTCTGTAAGTTTAGAAAAGAAAGCCAAAATAAAACCCTTTCCAGATCTCTTTCCCCAGTGGCTCATCTGTGTCTGATTCACATCATTTCCTTACTAGTCAGCTCAAGTTAGTGGAGTCACTGAAGTTCTGATTAGGTGATCAAATTCAGATTCTCCTCCAACTGTTCCAACACAGCCCCTCTCATGGCAGATGAAAATAGAGGCCAAAAGAGTCTAGGAATGAAAAATAAGAGGGTGGTCATGCAGAGCTGGAACTTTGGATTAGAAAGTCTGGTGCAGGCCTTCCCCTTAGCAGCTAGCTAAGCATGGACAAGGAAACTAACTGCTTTGTGCCTCAGTTTCCTCCTCCTCAAAATAACAATAGTGCTTCCAGCCTTGTAGATGCCTCATAGAGCTTGGGTGTGGTACCACCACACAAAGCACTCAACTAATAATGCTCAGCATGGCCACATTTTCTAGAAGACTAGTATTTTGCTCATATTAATTCATGAGAATTTTACATTCTATGATGATATAGGTATATTTGCTTTAAAACAAAAACGTGCCCCTATTCCCCTCCACCAATATTTTTATTATTAAATTGATCTTTTGAAAAGGAGTACTATGGCTCTTCTTGTCTTTATCTTCATACTTGCTAGCCCATTTGATGTAATAAAACTTTTTTTCTTACTTCTTCCATTGTTTCTCCTTTCTTCACTCTTTGTTCTTACCCCATCTCTACACATGCGGTATAAGGTATTATTTACCCAGTACTCATATTGTAGCCTTTTTCAGGCAGCTTCATAGCCTACCGATCTATTTTTATGATTGTTGTTCTTCTTCAAGGGTCAATTCCTTTTCAACACCACTGGTTCTATATAGATGTTGACTAGCTCTGCCAGGAAGCCATAATCTGGATAGTAGCACTGCCCTAGTTGGTAGAAATAGTAACTATTCTCACATTCATGAAACTTCCATAACACAAAGATTTCTATTTGTTCAGTTTGCATATTACAGAAAAAGAGAATGAACATCAGCCTTCCAACTTCTACACTTTATATTATATTTAAGAGAATGTGGATTCTTTGTTTCATTCATCCGTACATTCATTTTTTCCAATCAAATATTGAGAACATACTATGCGTACATGCCTTTGCTTTGCTATTCTTTTTTAATTTTCTGCTTGGGGGAAAATCCCTTCATAAGTACATGAGATAATGTGTGTACAATAGGCTACTCCTGCTCAAATGCCCAATACTTCCCCAACTCCCATTTCAATGTCTCAATTACTACTACTAAATGAACAACCAAATCCGACTAGGAAGATGTGTGATGTCCTGCCTTGTCATAACTGTCATATTTTAAGTATGATCTCTATAATTTTTGTTATTGGATATTATCTTCCATTCTGAAGGTCTTCATTTATATTATTCTTGATTCTGACGTTATAGGTATATGACAATATGATAGAACAATTATTAAACTAGAATAGGACATAGTTCACATTGTTCATTTGCAATACAATGTCTAAAAAAATGGAAAGGAAGTCAAGCTGGATTCTGAGCTTGCTTATTTAGTTGCTGTAATTGTTAATTTTATGTGTTAATTTGGCTTGGCTATGGTGACCAGATATTTGTCAAACACCATTTAGATGTTATAGTGAAGGTATTTTTTAGATAAAATTTAAATCAGTAGACTAAGTAAAGCAGATCTTTTCCCCTATGATTTAGGTGAGCCTCATCCAGTCAGTAAAAAGTGTTAAGAACAAGGACTGAATTCCCCCAAAAGAGGGAGAAATTCTGTCTCTAGGCTGCAACATAGAAATTCTTCCTTATTTTGGTCTTCAGACTCAAGACTACAACCTCAGGTCCTGCCAGAATTTCTAAAAGTCCTGCACATTTCAGATTTACCAGTTTCTACAATCCTGTGAGCTAATGAGTAAATTCTTTAAAATAAATCTCTCTCTCTCCACAGACACACACACACACATTATATATGTATTTATGTATTTTATATGTGTGTATTATATATGCATATATGTATTATATAATACACATGGTAGTTTATAGTTATTAATAATATTTGATTTCTTATATTGTTTTATGTGAAAAGATCTTCCTCCCCCACAAAATATCAAAATGCCTCCTCACTGATGAGGAGCAGCCACCGTTTACTCTTCACAGATAAGAGTTTGAGCAAAATGCCAACACAGGCCCTGCAGTGCTGGGGCAAGAGTACATGGACATGGACAGTTGTCTTCCCTTACCTGCAGTGTTGCTTTCTGTGGTTTCAATTATCTGCAGGTAAATATGTTCTAAAAAGATTAAATGGGAACTTCCAGAAATAAACAATTAATAAGTTTAAATTGAGTGCTGTTCTGCATAGTGTGATGAATCTCACTCTGTCTTGCCCTGGATGTGATGCATCCCTTGGTCCAGGCACCTGCACTGTGTATGATACCGTTAGTCATTTAGTAATCGCTTAGTGGAGGGAGACCACGTTCCATAACTTTTGTTACAGTAGATTGTTATAATTATCCTATTTTATTATTAATGATTGTTGTTAATCCTTTACATGTTGTCTTAGTTACTTTTCCCATTGCTGAGACAAAATACTGGACACCCAAAGTTAAAAGAGGAAAGGTTTATTTAGCTCACAGTTTGGAGAGGTTTCAGTCCATAATCAGCTGGCTCCAAGGCAGGGTGGCACATGGCAGAGGGGCAACCATTCATGGTGGCAAAGACAGCAAAAGCAACAAGGGGGAAGACAAGACTCTTCCTGTCGCTTATATTGTATGCAGGCTACCTACCCTAGGGTGGGTGTAGCACTTACAACCTTAACCCTAGCCAGAACTATGCCAAATCAATCAGTGGACTGATTTACTAATCACATACCCTTAATCCCAGCATCACACTCTCTAGATTCAGCTACCTCTGAAGAAGCTCCATCTAAAAGTGCATGAGGCTTTGGGGGGACATCTAGACACAAACCATAACAGATGCCTAATTTATAAGTTAAACTTTATAATAATTATGCACATATAGAAAAAATGTAAGTTATATAGAGTTTGGTATTATCTGCAGTTTAGGGTATCCACTGAGGGTCCTAAGACATGGGATGGGGGGGGCTACTGTACATGCTGATCTGGAGAGCAAGTCTGTGCTACAGGAATTCAATTATTAATACAAAACAATGGGTGAGACAAATATCTGGGCTAGTTCATTAGAGCAGAAGGATCAACCAACACTCATTGACAAAGTTCTTTTTAAGCATAAGAAGAGCTAATACCTCTGGCAGCTTCCACATTGAGGTCTTCTAACAGTAGGTTTAGCCTTTCCCAAACCGTGGCTTATTCCCTACCAAGGCAGTCAATCAGGTTCTTGCTACATCCTGAGTCCATTGCAGATCTGCTTCTGGAACTGTGTCTAGACCAGGACTGCTTCTCAGAATCCTGAATTGACCAGATGAAGACTCAGTTTACAATCTTGCTTTAAACCCACAAAGAATCCTCACTGCGAGCACAGCCACCACTCCACATCTTCTGATCTGTGTGAAGTACCCTGAGATGTGGAGACTGGAGGGAAAGCTTGAGTTCATGTCCACCCACCCCAGCAATATAGCCCTCAACTCACTGTCTATCCCAGGTTCTGCTTTCCTCCCTCCCCAGTCAGCAGGCCAAAGCAATCCCATTGCTGAGATCCCAGCAGTCTTTATACCGAACTTTTCTAGGATATGATCAAGAGAAATTGTGCAGTGACGGGATAGTTGGGTGAATGGATCTGGTGCATGCCAGTGGGGGGTGTGGACATCCTCTATGGCTTAGCTCACATGGCCCTTTCCCTGGAATTTTCTCCAGCCACTCTGACAAACACGCTCAGTGCTCCTTGGCTTCTCCAGAGATCCTTCCAGGTGGCAATCATATAAGTGATTGAGTAGTTAATAGTATAGCCGGCCCTCTCAAATGAGCCCCACAAGGACAAGGGCAGTGCCGAACACCATATCCCCAATGCCTAGCACACAGTAAGCATTTATGAGTTAACTAAATCACTAATTGGGAATTTGATTAAACATGGTGCCTAAATATACAAATTATTTCATTCTAGATTAAGTTTAAATGTGTAAGAAAGGCAATTGTGCCACCTAATCGAAATATTGATTTATTCTAGAATACTAATTGGTTAGGAAGAAAGGTTAAAAAATCAGGTTAAATTGATAAACTATTTGACACTTGGCAAATTACTATTTGAGTCCTTTTTTTTTTTTTCCTGTAAATGAAGATGTGAGAATTGTCTCATGAGAATGATAGGAAGATTAAATGGTATAATATATAAAGATGCTTAGGAAGGGCATCCAGCACATCTTAAATGCCTTATAAAGACACTAACATGTCTTTACCTATGCAATTTAAAAAGTTCTTTAAAAAACAAAACAAAAGCTGTAGGAAATTTCCATCATTAATTCTCTTGTTTTAGTCCATTCAGCTTTCTATTAAAGAATACCAAACACTAGTTGGCTTACAAAAAAACAAAAAAATATTTCTTACAGTTCTGCAGGCTGTGATGTCCACCCTTAAGGCAGATTTGGTGTCTGGGACCACCAGGTTTCAGTCCGTAGATAATGGTCTTCTCACTGAGTTCTCATCACAAAAGGAACAAGGTAGCTGTCTGGGACCTCTTGTAAGGGCACTAATCCCATTAATGAGGACTCTTCCCTCAGGACCAAACCACTTCCCAAAATTTCCTCCTCCTCATATATTGGAGTTTAGGATTTCAACATATGAAGCATTTGGTGTATAGGATTCCTTTCCTGGCCACCCAAAATTCATGTTCTTCCCACACGCAAAATGCGTTCATTCCACTCATTCCAGCATCAATTCAGAAGTCTGAGGTCCAAAATCTCTTCTGAATAAATAAATCAAATTTGGGTGATATGGGCCGGTGAGATGGCTCAGCGGCGTAAGTGCCTGCCTGGCAAGCACGAGGGCCTGAGTTCGACTCCCGGAACCCACATACGAAAAAAGGGCCGGTGATATCGCTCAGCGGCACAGGTGCCTGTTGGCACGCGAGGTCCTGAGGTCGACACCCGGTACCCACAAAAAAAAAAAAAAATTGGGTGATATTATTGGTATGCTTTATCCTGAGGCAAATTCCCCTCCAGCTATAAACCTGAAATCTAATACCTTGTGTGCTTCCAAAATACTGTGTAGGGATAGGTATGGATAGACACTTCCTTTCCCACAGGGAATAGTAGGAAAGAAGAAAAGAATGATGAGTCTCAGATAAATTTCCAGATAACAACAACAATAAAACCTGAAGGCTCAAGAATAACGCTCTTTGGCTTCATGTTCTGCCTTCTATACCCACTGGAGCTGCGGGCTCACCTTGCAGGTTAGAGCTGTGGACGCGCGGCTCTCCCGGGTGGCTATTCCACTGTGTCTGGTATGTATAGAGTCTGTTACAGATAGAATGACAGTAACATTCAGTCTATAGTAGCCCCTTATTTAGTAGCTGTTATGGTTTATATTTAGATGCCGCCCCCAAAGTCTCATGCGCCTATGGGCGGAGCTTTGGGGCAGTGATTAGATCATGGAAGTGGGATACTCATCAGTGGATTAGTCCAAGTGATGAGTTTATAGCCAAATGTGATGTTGGGAGGTGAAGCTTGATTGGAGGAGGTGGGTCACTGGGGGCGTGGCCTGGAAGGATATATCTCCCTCCCTCTTGCCTTGATCTCTTTGTTTTCTACGGCCATGTCATGAGCTGTTTCTCCTCTGCTGTCCCCCCTGCCATGCCACCTTACCTTGGAGTCAGCTGACTATGGACTGAAAACTTTACAAACTGAGTCAGAATAAACCTTTAGGGCTGGGGATACAGCTCAGCGGCATAAGCGCCTGCCTGGCAAGTGCAAGATCCTGAGTTCGATTCCCAGTACCAAAAAAAAAAAAAAAAAAAAAAAAAGGATTTAGAAACCTTTCCTCCTTAGACTTGTGGGTGTTGGATATTGTGTCTCAGCGAAAAGAAGGTAATTAAGACAGTAGGGAAAGAAGTTGGCTGCATTTATGTTTGGTCTAATATTATCACTTGAAAATCAGCTATATTGTAGACATTGCCTTGTACTCAAGTATGGAATGAACTGTCCCCACGGCTGTGTGGGTATTCTCAGATTTGGAAGACAGGACATAGTCATAGGTACAAGTTCTTGTTCCAGGTGAATACATTAAACAAATTATATTTACTATCTGTTATATCATCATTTCATAAAAACAAGACAAGAGTAAGGATACAACCTTAAAATACATGTTAATCTTTGATAATGAATAGATTTAACTGATGAAAATTCACTATTCTTGTTTTATAGTGGTCAGTAAGGGCAAAAGGTTGCCAGAACTTGAAACACAAAGTGATAAACAGGAATTTATATTAATTTGATATTATTTTCCTCTTGGTTTGAAGAGGCTTATATTATAATTTAGTCTATATAATTAAAAAATACAGAGTATAAAAATTAGAAGTACCTTAAAATAAAAATGTCAAGTGTGTTACAATTCAAATAGTTACAGTGTTCATGGGAATTCATTTATTGTTTTCACTGCCTTCTCCTGCAATATTCCTGTTGCTTCAAAATACCCCTGGCCACTCCCAACTATCTTTATAGGAACCCTGCCTCTCATCACAAGAACTACTGATAATTAAAAAGAAGAGCTGGTCACATTCCCAGATGGATCCTCTCACCATCAGCCAGTACTGTGGTAGATATTTCTTCATAAATTTGGGAGAATTCCTAGAGCTCGGCCTGACACACAGAAACACTACATATACTCGTTGGATTTCCGTAAAATAACAATAGTCCTCATGAAAGAAAAAGGTGAAGCTGATAAGCAATTTAACCACTGGCAAATTACCAGCTGAGTCCATTTTCCTTCTTTGTAAAAATTTTTAAAAATATTTTTAAAATCTTAAATGTCCTTCAATAGATGTTTTCCATAGTAACCTTCAAAAATGACCCAGATTCATATTCCCTCCTCCAACATTAGAAAGAGATGGAGGGGGAACCAATGGTCACTTGAGTTGTTTCCAAGTGTTTCCCTGTGAGGAGTTTGTCCCCTGCCCTCACCACTGCATCGAGCCCATGAAGTATAGTTCAATGAATAACTAACAGACGATTACATTTATGAGGAAAGAGTACTCAGAGCAGACAGCTACTTCCTACAGGTGACAAGCAATCTTCCACCAGGGCTTCACCTGACGAGTCATTTTGGGATGTGATCACAAGGGTTGGAGACTGATGAAATTATCCTGTCCAACATCAAACACAAAGTGGTTGTAAATCAGCAGAGGCTGTGGCAGAGGAGAGCAGCTCATTCTTTATGCTCTGCAGACAGTCCTCAACCTGGGGGCTGCATCAAGCATCGTAACAATATCATTAAATGACCCTATAAAGAGATTTAATTAAAACACCACCACCACCGCTGCCGCCATCAGAGTGTCTATTGACTTGAATCCTTCAGCTGTCTTGAGGAAAATGATTTGAAAATAAGTTCTATGATTTTAAAACTTGAATGTGTTGAGGCTAACTCAGCAGAGAAGGGCAACATGTCTAAATAAATAGACGCCTGTCTGTTGTAACTCTCCATTTGACCTTGCCAGACGATCGCACACTGAACTGTCACTGTGTTTCCTGAGGGTCACTTGGGAAAGGCAAACCAGAAAAAAAAAAGCAAGCCATCTCTAGTTTAAACTGGTCAAGGGAGTTTTGAAAAATCAGAAATTGATTTTGTAAATGCATTCTATAAAAAGAGAGTGGATAAAACATGGATGATTTATACATGGTATCTGCTGAACTGCACTTGATTTATACATGATCTAAAGAAATGTAGAGAAACCATTTTGAAGTTGACCTGTAGAAAGAATCATATTTTAAGAGTAAAAAATTGGCAGGTTTCATTGAATAGGGAAGGAGCTTTCTAAGGATCCCATTTTCACATCACGGTGAAAGGGATTTATATGCATTGTTCCCTTTAGTGGTGTTGGGAAGTTCCCGTGTAAATCCTTTAGGGTTCACTGTAGGAACCAGCTACCCAGAGGCTTCTGATGCTTGATGATTTGCACAAAATTGTGGTTTTTAAAAAAAGAATGGAAGAACTATTTTTCAAATGGGTATGCTAGAATGGTAACTGAGCTTACGCAGGGTCATGTTGCAGTTTTATACAATCCCAGTGCCTTTCTGATTTACTTGCAGAACCTGCTATGCAAGGGCATTTGAGTGGCTCTGCATGAAAGGCCTGTGCACATTTAAATGGGCTGATTTAATAGGAATCGTGACTGATGTAAAAATACCCCTGCATTTTATTTAGTTCTTAGTTCTCTTCTGCCTTTGTAACTGAAATGAAGTGTCCCTTAAATTTTATGAAATCATATATGTTTGATGTCCCAGTGGTGTTCTTCGGGTGATCTTATACAGATGATGGAGGAGGATTTTTGCTTTATCTATATTTTTTAAATTTAGAACTTCTCACAAAATAACCAGTAAATGGGGGTCTGATGATCTGTATTTGAAAAGGAAAGGGAATGTAGTAGCAATGAGCTTCTGACATTCCCAAGGAGCATGCTCTCCAGCACTTTATTGATGGCTATTTTTGTGCACGCTCTGCGGTGCTCTCTCAGTAGTCGCACTTTAATTACCTGCACTTTGTTCAGGGAAGGTATGTATTGGCTCCTGGCCAAGGTGGGCTAGGACTCTTCTTGTCACTACAGTGTCTAACAGCATGTACAGAACAATATCCCAATTAGATCCTTAAGTGTTAGAAACATGATACACCAGTGCATTTATCTCGGAGGCTGATCAGTGGGAAGTTTCAAAAACACACAGAAGGTATGCTTCCTTCTAATCCTTCAAACATCAGCCCAGGAAGGCAGCAAAAGAAGCTGGAAATATTGCAAGATGCATCAATATCTCCTTGGCTTGTAATTTTGTTTATCTTAAGAAACAACTCATAGGTCATAATGATCAAACCATCATTTCCAAAAAACATTCCTTCTGTTGTCGTTGCCTTCCCAGATAGAACTTCATTTCTCTGGTAACAAAGGGATTTTTTTTTCTTTACTCTAGATACATAATGCTTTATTGGCAACTAAGAAATTGACATAAGGGATATTTTAAATAATCATGAAACTTATTCTTTATTAGGTTATTTAAACTCACAAAGTAAAATGCATCTCTCTCTCTGTGCCCCCACCCCATATGTCAGACATGGTAAGAAAAAATTATGTGGTGAAAGAAGCAAGCTCTTTTTATTCTTCTACCCTGTTGAGACAATAATTGTGTAAAATGTCTGCACTAAGTTAAAATGCCCATAGACAGCCTTTAATTTACACCCTGCAATGGGTTAAGAGTCCAGTCAGTCTTCTCCTCTGTTTCTATCTGTCACTCTTTTCATAACAATTGAACTAAGTTATTTTAAATTGTAAAGTATTTGAATTCTTCCCATTGGTCTTACAATCAAATGCCACATGGATTATCAGCTCCTGGGTATCCTTAACTTGATGTTCAGACTGAGCCAGTAAATGTTTTGTATACTCCCATGGGGATGGTGAGAAGTAAGGGAGAAGCCAGAGAAAAGTACATTCCCATTTCTACATACCACATGTGTTGTCTTTTTCACGTCCCACATACACAAGTATACTTTCCTCCATAATATCGGTACAACAGATGCCTTCAGTATGATCATTTGGTCCAATATTTCAAGTCTTCTTAGCTCAAATAAAAAAGGGTGAAATATTTATACTTTCTATAGTTTATCATTCTTAATTCTGTACTCCTTTTTTAAAAAATCCCATTGATGCAAAAACAAAACAAAACAAAACAAAACAAAACAAAACCTGAGTACACGCCTTCTTTCAAGCTATGGTCTGATATTAAAAAAAGAAAATAAGGGTCCAAGATTCTATAAATGAATGCAAAAGGAAGAGACAGAATAATTACTGGACTAAGGATTTAAATGAAATTTTAGATTACTTATATCAGAGTAAAATGGGGTTAAGGTGGCCAGTTAGAGAAATCTGAGATGATTATGTGATGCAAAATTATTTTCTTCATAAATTTTCTTTTTAACTAGCAATGATTGTGTCTTTGATTCCACTTCCCAGTTTTTATTCTATCTGGATATCCACAAGAATGTGCTATTTAGCTGGAAAAGAAGGCATGATATAAAATCACACATTTTAAGAACTAAAACAAGCACAATATTTATTAAAGGGCAAGAATGATTGACTTTAAGGTCCTTTATGGGTCCTAAAAAAGATACAGGCTCAGTAGGAGTGGAGAGGAATTAAACACTAGCCCTTAATTTCAAAGCTTCTGAGGTCCCAGATTAAGGAATTAAAAATTGATCTAATGAAATATTATTGGGAGGATAAGCAAAATAATAATTTAGATTAACCTTGAATAAACTCAATTCATGGCCAAGTCATTCATTTTAATATAGATGTCTTCATTGCTATGGCAGGTCCCATAGATATCTCAAAACCTTTATCTTTGCCCAATGTCCTTTTAAGGGTTATTAGGAAACTAACCTGCCAGAAGTCAAGTGACTTGTCCAACATAGCACAGCTGGCAAGTTTCAGATCAGCTCCCGCCCCATATTCTCAGATATTGTTCCTAAGCACAACCATCTTAGCACTGACAGCTTGTGATAATTCCTGCTTTAGAAGATGCCCACCTTGCCCAATGAAGCCACGACAAAGACACCTGACTTTTAAAAAAAAACTTCTCCTTCTACTTCAGTGGATTTGGGTAGTGCAGTGCAAGGGAAAAAGAAAAATCAATAATAGTGATCTTGTCTTTATTTAAATTTCTGATATTTTGCTTGGCAGTAATTTTAATTTTTTAAAATGACCTTCTAATATTATTTGGATTTCTGAGCTTTTGGGCAGCCTTCTATCCCCTTGAAATTTGGTTCCAAAAGCAAGTACCTTGCTTGCCTCATGTACTCTCTGGTCCTTTAACTGTAACAGTGACAAAAATCTATATGGTTTCTCCCAATCAACTATTACAGAAAGGCAGATTGTATTTGATAAAGTAGGAAAGAAACAATCACATCATTTTGACAGTCGCTCCTTTCTGTGGGTTCAGTTAGGATTGGTGTGCTGGTTTCCCATCCCCCAAGCAGGGGGCTGTGCTCATCTCCCCAGAAAGGAGGCAAGATGGGAAACTCAGTTGCTCCAGAATCCTTGAAATAGAGGCCTGGGACCCAGCTGAGCCACACACTAGAAAGCAGTTGTCTTGTATTTCTTTTGCTATGTTTAAAGCAAGTACTCATTGAGGGTATCTTTAGGATTGTGGAGGGTTGTGGAGGGAAAGTGACTTTCTAGAGTGCCAGGGGGCATTATCTTGAGTTGATTGGCTTCCAGAGCATGCAACACACACACACACACACACACACACACACACACACAGCCTGTCTGGGAAAATTGCACTCATTCAATGTATATGCTTGTTAGTGTGCCATTTTAAGAAGCCAGAAATCCATTTTTTCAAGTTGTTCTTCCTTTAGACAACTTGTGGGAGGAAGGGCAGCAGAAAAATTAATATAGTAAAGAAGAAACCTGAAACACTGTATTTTATTGAGTTTTCTAAGCAAAGTGTAAATTCAGTTATAGTTATGGTAAAAACTTCATAAAGATTATTCTTATACTGTATTTAGCCCAACGTTTAGCATGATTTTTTTTTCATGTACTTGATCTTCTTCCAAATGATAGCGTCCTGGTTACAGATGAAATGAGTTTGAGTGCGTACAAAATGACATAGAAATCACTGAGCAACGTTTCACAGGGCTCAATGACTCTGCCTACCTTTCTGCTAAAAGATCAAAAGTCCTTGCCTGCTCTAGAATCTGGTTTCCCATTACCTGTACTGTTATCTACCTAAATGGAGTGGTTACTTTAAAAATTAAAATATGTACAATCTGAAAAGACATCTCAAAAAAAGTTGCAGCTATATGGGAAGAGAAAAAAATTGATACTCTCTCTTTGTGTTTGGTGATCTTTAAGTTACGTCCGTCTTCATGGATTTTGATCACTTATATTTTACCCAGGTTTCATTTTAGTCTTAGCTAACACCCCAAACAGAAAACACAGCAAGTAGGTAAAAAAATCATCTGTGAACCATAATAAATGGATTTCTGCCAATGACAGGTCATGATACAGAAAAAAAATCTGTGATGACCCTCTTTCCTCTACACTCATTTATCTCTTCCTGGTGTCCACTGATAGATTCTTGCTGTGTGATTTATTGCAGAAAAACACCACCTAGAAATGGGCTTTTGATAAAATTGTTCAAGGATTCCTGGACAATAAATCCTAATCTTAACATGCAATGCTGCAGAATGTTTCACCTTTCTTATGCTATAAATAAAATATGCCAAATGTGATAATAAATTCATACGTTTAAGCACCATCTATGTAGTTTAGGAAATAAAGTCATAGTAGGTATGGCTGATGTTAATACCAGCTCTAAGTCTGAGGATATTGATGGCAGTATTTGTGCATTTGCAACCAAATGTTTAGCGCTCTGCAGTCCTTATGAAATGTCATGGTTTTATCTGCCTGGGAAGGCTCGCTCTGCAAAGAGCATACGTGGGTGAAGCATAGTCAGTTTCTGGCGGCTTGAATCAAAAGACATGTTTCTTTTTTTTTTTTTTTTTGTGGGTACCGGGGGTTGACCTCAGGACCTCGCTCGCCAGCAGGCGCCCGTGCTGCTGAGCGATATTACCGGCCCATTTTTCGTATGTGGGTTCCGGGAGTTGAACTGGGGCCCTCACGCTTGCCAGGCAGGCGCTTATGCCGCTGAGCCATCTCACTGGCCCCATAAAAGACATGTTTCTTGAACACAGACGACTTGCTCTGAGAGTCAGCTGAAATTTTGAGTTCATGCAGGGACCTTTCTTTGTAATTAATCATCTACTAGAAGAAGTGATGAGAGGATCTGTCACCTTAATGTGACCCCCCCAGTGACACAGAGTGTTAAGCATACAGAACCCTAGTATTTATGCTTTTTCCCATAAGCTTGAAGACAGTTATCTGACCCCCCACGTGGTAGAAGGCTAACGGAGTCTTCTGGTTGGCTTTGACCATTTTTGCTTCTCACTATGTGCGAACCTGAAGGCTGATCTTAATTACCGAGCTTCTAAAGCTCATAAACTATTGCAGCATACATCTGTTCATAGATATGAAGGCCAGATCTTAATCTAGCTCAGGGTTTCTCAGTCTCAGCACTACTGACATTTGGGGCAGGGTAGCTCTCTGTTATAGGGGACTGTCCTGCACATCATAGGTTACTTAGCAACATCCGTGGCCTTTACTCCCATATGCCAGTATTC
The DNA here is from genome assembly GCA_028451465.1 of Erethizon dorsatum. Taxonomy (NCBI): domain Eukaryota; kingdom Metazoa; phylum Chordata; class Mammalia; order Rodentia; family Erethizontidae; genus Erethizon; species Erethizon dorsatum. Next base: position 84,524,714 of record CM051835.1, read on the forward strand.
TCCTCCCTGACCTCCCAACTGTGATAACCAAGATGTTTCCAAACATCTGCAAAGCAAAATCATCCCTGGGTGAAAACTGAGGGTATAGCTCAATGGCAGGACCCATGCGTAGCATGCAGAAAACCTCGGGTTAGATCCCCACACCAAAAATAAAGTTAATAAAAAATAAAAGCTATGGTATTAAAGAAAACACAAATACTTTTATTTGCAACAACAACAAAAAAAAGTTCAAAAGGAAAAGATTCTAAGTTTTGCAACCGGAATGAGTTGTCTCTTATTTTAGAGAGGGCTGGGAATGTACGTGGAAAGATCTACCTAATGTCATGTTTAGAGAAAAAGAAAGGGCCCGTGAAATGCTGGTGGTTTGGCCAGTAGCTAAGAAATTATGTGTTAAATACTACACTTGTGTAGTCATTTACATTGAACCTGACAGAATTAGGATACAGATACAAAAATAGTGTGTACTTGAAAAGGGTAACCACCCTAGGAAGAAAGAAATGGAAATGAGAATCAAAAAACCTAAGGGAAATTTTTTTTCACCAACAAATTGAAAGTGGAGAAATCCATTATATCATGTGTAGCTTTCTTTGTGTCCTCAGATATTTATTGAAGGTCAAAAACAGAGATGCCTAATGGGTTATGATTATGTGAAATGAAGTGAGAAATAATGTTTTATAACAGCAAACACTTTTTATAGTGACAGTGTATTATGTTCACTAAAATGTCTTACAGCTGCTTTTTCCCTGGTATCCATGGCGCAAAGCAGGAAAATAATATGTTATTCAAGAAATACATAGAAATTGGGGGTGTGACTTGTTCAGAACCAGGGCTCTTGTCTCAAGACCCAGGAAAACTTCCCACTGTGCTTCATCCAACTTGAATAACTATTTACTCTAAAGAATACTACATTGCTTCCCTTGTATCATTTTTTTCATCTCAGTCTGAAAAAATGGTTATATTTTAGGGATAAAAATTTATGAAGATTTACATTAATGCTCCCATAGTTTTGAGCTTGAAAATACCTGTATAATGCCAAAAAGGTCAGTCTTCCAAATGATAATAGTTATACCTTTCATATCCCTAGTTACTAAAATAATTTTAAAAGCTGTTATTGAATTAATAAATAAATTTGCATTTATCAGTCACAATAGCACTTACAGAAAATTAAAAACAATTTGAAAAGATGTAGGAATGTTTATGAAAGATAAAGCTTGTTGCTAGAGAACCTTTGCAACAATTCTACGTACCCACAGGTTGGGAACACAGGGGATTTCCTTGAAGTGCTTCTTATATTAACATATTAACATCACATGGAAAACCTTATGCTACTGTAGCAGATGTTGGCAGGTTTTGCCCATATGTCTTGGGGTGCTTACCATTTGGTATGCACACTACCCCTTCACTGCCAGCATCCTGTCTCTCTGTCAGAGGAGGACTGCCCTTACATCTGGTGTGGCAGGGAACCAGAGTTTCCTGAAAATTTATGTGCCCTAGGGACTGACCCAGTTGTCCGGTCCTGAACAGAAAGAACTAGGAGGTACAATCTCATTGACTTCAGTTCTCCTTTGTAGAGTTGGACCAAAGTTCAGCTTTCTAAAACTATACTTGATTATCATTTGGCTTTTCTCTCTTGCACACCTTCCTGCTCCCGGAGATAACGCTAATGAATACTTTCACAAGAATGGCCATCTCAGAAACTACTTCTAAAATAGATATCATGTAGACTATAATGCTCCCATTCATTCATTCCTTTGTTCAACACATATTCGTCAAGTACCTCCGAAGAGCAAGGACCTAGGAATACTGTGATGAGAAAACAGAATGACTTTCTCCCCTCGGGGAGCATGTAGTCTAAGGGACGCACACGTGTCACTGCATTATCTTAGGACCTAACTCAGAGCCCAGCACAATACACACACTGTCTGAGCTTTGTTGAGGATTAATGGATGCAGAATAAAGTTTAATGTTCTCATTTTGGCCCATAGGCCCCAGCAACTCCTGCCTTTCTGACCTTACCTGTTAGCATCCTTCCCCTCCTCATCTTACACCAACCACGCCGGCTTGTCTGTTTCCTCAGTCAGGCCACATTCCCCTTCCCAATAACCCCAGCCCACATGGGGTTAATCTCCATGGAAAATCTCTTCTTCCAAAACTTTACTTGGCTACTAAGGAAATAGAACACTGTCCTGGAGAATAGTGAGGGGGGAGGTTGCTAAGGTACATTTGTGAAGAACTCACTGAGGAAGTAACATTTAGGCTAAGGACAATGTTATCAGGAATAGGATGTGCAAAGCCCCAAGGCAAAAGGAGCTGAGAAAAGCTGCGTGATTGGCTTAGTAAGCAGGGAAGAGGGGAGAATAGATAAGCTAGACATGTATGCTGTAGATGGCTAGCATAGACACACTATATTCTGTGTGTAAAATCTGGCCTGACACATGCTTTGATAAACAAAATATTATTGGAACACAGACCTGTCCATTTGTTTACATGTAGTTTATAGTTGTTTGCCCACACAACTGCAGAGCTGAGTACAGATGTTCTTTGATTTGTGATGGGGTCAAGTCCCAATAAGCCTCTTGGTTGAAAATGTATTTAATACACCTAACGTATTAGCAACACAGTACACTGTAGAGTGTCAGTGGCTTACTCTCACGACAAGCAGGCGCTGCTGCAGCTAGTGTCATGACAGAGCATGGTAGTGCACATCACCAGCCTGGGGAAAAATCCACATTCAAAATGCAGTTTCTATCAATGCTTCTCACCTTTGTACCACTGTACATTTAAAAAGTGTGAGAAGTCAGGGACCATCTATAGTTGCAACAGAGATTGTCCTTTCACCCACCAAGCCTAAGTGATTTACTATCTGGCTTTTCCAGAAAATGTTCTCCAAGGCTGGCATGGGGATGCACACCTGTAATAGTTATTCAGGAAGCTGAAGCAAGAGGATTGCAAGTTCAAGGCTAACCTGAGCAATTTAGCAAGCTCTTGTCTCAAACTTGAATAAAAATAAAAAATGCTGAGGTGAAGAACAGTGGTAGAGTGCCCCTAAGTTTAATACTCAGAACCACAAAAGCAGAAAATATTCATCAACCCCCACTGGGGCCTTGAGACTAAGGGAAGGGGCTCAGGTTTCTTTTCCATTCAATGGTCTGGTAATTTTAAAACATGCCCACAAATTCTGGGACATTTTTCTTCTAGAAGATCTATATTCCTTCCCCTTGAACCTGAGCTCTGTGATTCTTTAACCCGTAGAACAGAAGAATGGACACTATGTGACTTTCTGGGCTCAAACTTTGAGAAATAGGCAACTTCTATGCTGTGTCTCTCAAAACTTAGCCACCGTGTTGGGCCAGTGATATCGCTCAGCAGCACAAGCACTTGCTGGCAAGTGCAAGGTCCTGAGGTCGACTCCCGGTACCCACATTAAAAAAAAAAAAAAATACAACTCAGCCACCATGTTGTGAGGAAGACCAAAGGTCCCATGAGATGTCCAGTGGGGAGGCCCACATGGGAGACAGGGGCAGGCAGACTTGCCAGCCTAGGGAGGGAACCCTCTAGAACGTAGGTCCTACAGTTCCCAGCACAGCCACCTTCTTTAACCATGTGGAGCAGGCAGAAGTGCTCCTCACCCAGATTGGAGATTTGTGAGCAAAATAAATGATTCTTGTTATTTTTAGCCACCATGTTTCAGGGCATTTTGTTATATAACTGTAGTCACCAGAACAAGTAGGAAGACTTTCATGCCATTTTCTCTACATAATTTATTTCCCTTAACATGAATGATGTAAAACCATTCCCTTAGTATTTAGCCAGTTTCTTTGTTTTCCTTTTGAAGAATCATCCAACTGATCACTCAGCTTCATTCATTCAGTATATAATTGAGTGCCCAGTATATGCAGGACTCAGTATCACAAATATTAATTGCTTTATAGTTTGATATTTGAACATTATGTGTAGTTTGAGAGAGTCAATACAGAAGAACATGTATCTAAATAATTAGTTTTGCAAAAATGTTTTTTTGCGTTCTTGAATTTTAAGTGTAAAACTTTGTAACCTCCTTTTTGCCACTTTCTGAAATTTAAAGAATAGTTCAATGATGATTGAGATTCTCATGCTAATATGAAGAGCTGGCACTTCATAAATATCAAGTTATCATCCTGTTTATGAATTACCCATTTTCTTTTAAACACATAACATTTAGTGCCAATTTTGTCTCTGTATGTTAAATTCAATAATTACAAACACAATTAGATGTAAAAATTAGTAAAATGAGTACCTGAATATGAGGGAAAAACTTAGAAAAACTGAAAAAAATGAAAGAATTCCACATACTGTACCCTTTGGAAATCTGGCCAGATATTCTGATGATTAAAAAATATAGAAAAAATGGATAGTGCTACACAAATACTTAACTTTTGAAGAAAGCTTATTTATCTGCCTACATATGAAGAATGAAAATCACTGAGCTTTCTCCCTCAATCTTATGTTTTACAAGGCACAATAATTGGGCAAGTTGTGAAAAAAATTTTTCTGCCAACTTTACAGTTCAAACTCTGGGTAAGACAGATTAATTTATGGTGCAGAAAATGCTCTGCATCTGGCTTCTCCAGTCAAACCTGCCACATGACTGAGCTAGTTTTATAAAGAAGCTAGAAATCTGGCGCCATGGTAAATGAAGAAAATGAGTTTAATCACTTAACAAGCTTGCTGCTTTGGATCCTGATGGCCAGAACTGAATGCGATATGCTAGGTAAAGAATAGCAGAAGTATTGCCTGCACACTAGTGATGGCTCTGCATGTCAAGTCAACACAAGGAAATTTCCAAGGACACAAAGAAAAGAGAAATATTGGATGACGGAATTATGGATGCAGGGGAAATTTGTGTTGTCCACATGAGAGGAGTTAGTAAGGTGGTAACTGCATGGATATGGCATCACTTGATCAGGAGCAGTCCCCAACAGTCATGTATTGATGATAATATCTATCCCACATTTCTACAATGAGCCTCACTTTCGATCATAAACACATAGCTAGATGGGTAAAGTGAGCACAGGGCGTTTAATGGCTCACCCAAAGAATACCACAATAAGTAACAGACAAAGGTTTTTAAAACCAGATCTTGTAACAGTCAGTCTAGGGTTTAGTTTTTAATATTACTGTAGTAGGGAAAATAATAACCGCTCAAAAATACCCACACCTTAATTTCCAGAGTCAATGCATTTATTAGTTTATATGGGAAAGGGGAATTTGAAGTTTGAGTTAAACTGTTTTGGAAAGTGGGATTATTTTAGATTATGAGTGGGTCCAATGGAATGTCAAAGATTCTTATAAGAGTGTGGCAGAGAATGAGATGTGACAATGGAAGCAGAGTTCACACAGAGAAATTTAATGCTGTGCCTTTGGCTTTGAAAGCAGAGGCAAGAGCTTGTACTAATGAATAGAGGAGATTTCTAGAAATGGAAAAGCCCAGGGAACCGATTCTTTCCTGGATCCTAGGGAGGCAGTGTGGCCCTGCGACACCTTGGTTTTGGCCCAGTGAACCCCATTTTGGATTTCTAGACTCAAGAATTATAAAATAATAGATTGATGCAGCTTTTAAGCCACCAAGTTTGTGGTGAATTATTATAAAGCAATAAGAAACCAATATAGCTATGTCTAGTTTGTCATTACAAGTAACACTGCTTAATAAAATGATCGAACATCTCCTGTTTCAGAACTTCAGGTTAAAACATCCTTAGGATGATAGTACAGAGCTTTGGGGCCTCTACTCCAGCTTTCACCTTTTGTATTTAAACTCCTGAAGTACTTGCCTCCTCTTCTGAGCTACTGTAAAGGCCTAAAGAGTAGAGACCAAGACGGGTGTGGTGGCACAGGCCAGCCTCCCCAGCACTTTGGAAGGCTAAGTAAGGGAAGAGTATGGACCAGCCTGGGCAACTTAGGGGCTTAATGAGACACTGTCTCTGAAAGGGGGTGGGGTGGGGTTCACCTTAGTGCAAAGACCTTGGGCTCAACCCCCAGTGCCACAAAAGATAAAAGAGTAGAGGCCACATCTGCTGCACCTCTGCACACATCTTTAAGGTTGCTGCTTCTAACTCTGTGAATACTGAGGTGAGATAAAAAACTATGGTGAATGTTTAAATTAAAAAAAAAAATTACTACAGTAAAAGACACATTGCCATCTCAGAGTACGCCCCCTTGCTTCAAACACACTGATCCCATCATTCTTGCCACTTTCTAAAGCAGTTCTGGAAGTCCTCTTTCCTAAATGTCTGTAGTTGTACTGTTGTGGCTGCCTTGATGTCCTGGATAAATTTTAAAAGTTTCCTTTTCATGGTCCTCCTGACTTTGGGGAAGCGCCAGAAGCTGCCTGGTGCCAGATCCAGTGAACAGGAGGATGAGGACAAACTGTAATGTTTTTATAACCCTGACATTCTATTCGGCAGCGTTCTGCAGCAGCATTCACTGTATTTTTTAATCACACTTCATAAAGCCACTCATGAAAAAGGACTTCCAGTACTGCTTTAGAAAATGGCGAGAAGCTGGGCTTGACACAAGCCTGTAATTCCAGCACTCCAGATACTGAGGCAGGAGGATCACTGGAAGTTCGAGGTCGGCCTGGGCTACATAGTGAATTCAAGAGCAACACGAACTACAAAACAAGACCCTGTCTCAAAAAGGGGCAAGAATGACGGCAAAAGTATGTTCAAAGAGACGGGGAGTATTTTGATGGGAATGAATGGCAATGTATTTGTTACTATCGTAGTTTTTAAAATTTAAACATTCACTGTATATTTTGATCCCACCTTGTAAAATACAACTTCACAGTCCCCAGCCATCTTCCATTCAGGTGGCTGTGCCAGTCCCTCTTATACAGGGACTCTGGGGTCACTAATATCCCCTGGCGAGGTTCTTCTGTCACCCCATTCTCCCACTCTACTGGAGGTCCTGCTGTCACCACTGACTTTCAGGAACACGTGGGTAGGCAAAATCCTCAACTCTAGAAAAGTCAAAACTATCACACTCAAGAAAGAGTGGGAGTATGGAAACCGGGTAGATTTTTTTCTTCTTACCATTTATACTCATCTCTAATAACAGCTGCTTCCGTGGTTGGTGTGACAGGCAGAAACAGGGCAAGTGTCAAACTACCAATGATAGTGACAATTCAGTGGGTCCTCCATTCACTAAGTACTTAAAATTCCTTTGCATAATTATGCACATCTCTTTTTAAAAATATGTACATATTAGTTGTAGCACAACTAATGATAGCTTTTCTGACACAGGATGTCTTTAGTTTTTCTCAATAAATTGCTATTTTTTATTTTTTTATTACGGGTTTTGGAATGAAGATTGATTTTTTGAGCCGTTTTGGGGTGATAATAGCTGACTTTTGTGCTACTGTGCACTGCACATCTCGCATTTTGATAATTAAATATAAACACGCTCCCTCAAAAGACCGGAGCCACATAAAATATGGCAGTGCTTCATTAATAATCGATTCACAGAATCTGCCCGTGGAAACGACAGCCTCTTGAAGCTGTCACGACACTGTCAGTCTTGCGAAAGCAGGTAAGAATTATTTCTTGCGCTTCAAACAGTCACAAATAGCGATGGTTTCCTTGGCAACTCTGCAGCAAAGCTTAAAGCAGTGTGCCTACAGGACTGGCCTTTCTGAATCAGAGGGGAGTCTCTCTCCGCAGAATCATCAGGCTTCCCGCTTTGAGAAACTTCGGGCCCCGTCCTAGGGAGGAGTCTCCGTATGATTGCTGTAGTGTGTGTGTGCGTGTGTGTGCGTGTGTGCACCTGTGCACATGTGTGATAGCAGATGCTCCTCCTTCAGGGTCGGGTCCCAATGTGCAGCCTGTGGGTTACATCACCATCAGAGCCCCGCAGCCACAAGCAGCCTGGTTTGCAATGCTAAGGAGGCTGAGAGCAGCAGGACCTGCTCTTGTTAATGAGTCATCCCATGGGAAAAGCCTCCTGTCTGATAATCATCAAGTCACAAAGCAGAAGGATATGCTGGGGAAAGGAGACAAAGACAAGCAGGTTATATTTTTGAAAGGGACCTATAATGATTTTGGTCCTTCATTTTGTTTGGGTTATTTTATTTGTGGAACCCAACAAGTTGGTGCCCTTTCAATAATTTTAGTATTCTGGATGCTCTTTTTCTTGGGCTGCCATAGACAAAAGGGCACTCCCCCTCCCTTCTCCCACACTTTTCTTTTTTAGCATTCTTTGCAGGGGAGGTATAGATTTATAGGAGAGATTTGAAGGAGACTTTGGTGCAAAGACTTGTCCCTGATTTGGCCAGGATCCCAGAGTATCAAATGGAGACAGAGAACTCATTTCGATGCTGGTTGTTCGAGGTCAAGAAGCAATATAACTTGTGCTTAAACTAACTGCATATAAGCACATGACAGCAGGAGGAGACAGGCCACTTCGAAAACTTGTATGTGCTTTAGATCAAGGCACTTGACAGAAAGGCACAGCGCTTTTAACTTTACCTACTTAGAAATGTAAGTAGAGTAAGAAAATATGAGAAATATGGATTCTTAATATCCACCAATTATGCAAACTACAGTTTATAGAATCTACAGTTTATAGAATCTGGAAAGTGTTGTCAAGCATTAACTTCTTTACTGTGAGGATTCATCTTCACTCACTAATCATGAAAGCTAATTTAGTACAGCAAGTGAGGTATTCTATGTGCAGGATTTTCTTTAGATTATATTCATTTCCTTATGAAAGAGGATTCAACTGTACTTTATAATATCTACTCCTTTGAGTAAGTAAAAGTGGCTTTCTATGACCAGTCCTTGTCTCTATGATTTCTATTTACTATATTTATTGTGTTCCTACGGAGCAGCATGATGGTGAAAATCATAAGACCAGGAACCAGGCAGGTGAGAGGTTCAAATGATGCTTAATGGTGTGGTTAGAGGCGAGTCTGTAAGACTTAGTTTTCTCCTCTGAAAATGAAGGTAATAGTTCCTACTTCAAAGGACCGTTATAAGAATTAACTGAAATAATGCCAGTTAATAAAGAGCTTAGCATACACACAGCATGTAACAAGAACACACATGTTCATATTGACATTTTATTTTTATTTATTTATTTATTTTTTGTGGGTACTGGGGGTCGACCTCAGGACCTCGCGCGCCAGCAGACGCCTGTGCTGCTGAGCAATATCCACCAGCCCTTTTTTCATGTGTGGGTTCTGGGAGTTGAACTTAGGCCCTCACGCTTGCCAGCAGGTGCTTACACCGCTGAGCCATCTCACCGGCCCCAGACTGACATTTTATATTTGTGACTTATTAGTGTTTACTATTTATGGGATACATTTAGTCAGTTCTTTCTAGGTTTTTTTAAGAAAAATTTTCTGGGTAATATATTAATATCTATATTTTTTATCTAATAAGCTAAGTTTTGGCTAATTTATGTTATTTTAATTCAATTAAACTTTAAGAATTGTAGACATCTTTTCCAAATGTTTCCCAAAAAGTCAATATATTCTAGGGTCATGTAAGAGAAACCATGTGATATTTAAGCTTATGTGTCTGATTTGTGTCACTTAACATTATGGTCTCAAGGTGTGTCTTAGTTACTTTTCTCATTGCTGAGACAAAATACCTAACACCCAAAATTAAAGGAGGAAAGGTTTATTTAGCTCACAGTTTGTAGAGGTTTTAGTCCATAATCAGCTGGCTCCAAGGCAGGGTGGCACATGGCAGAGGGGCAACAGTTTGTGGTTGTAGAAAACAGCAAAAGCAACAAGCAAGGAGGGGAGAGCAAGCCTCTTTCTGTCCCCCACACTGCATGCAGGCTACTCACTCCAGGGTGGTGTAGCACTCACACCCTTAATCCTAGCATTAGCCCATGAATCAATCACAAACTCTAGATTCAGCTGCCTCCAAAAAGCGCCCCCACCCATGACCACATGAAGCCTGCGGGGACATCCAGACACAAACCATAACAAGGTGCATCCACTTTCCTACAAATGACTCAAGTTTATCTTTCTTTATGGCACAGTGGTTCTCCATTGTGTGTCAGTCCCACAATTTCTTTATCCACTCTTCTGCTGATAGATGTATTGACTAGCTTTCGAAGCCAGGTTGTAAGCTGCTCTTTCAGAATCCAGCTGTCACTGTGAGAAGCTGAGGCCCAGCAGAAGGTGTGTGTGGGTCCTCCAGTCTAAACCAAGCTTCTAGAAGACACCCGGCATCAACGGCAGCCATGAGAATAAACTTCATCAAAAAAAAAAAAAAAAAAAAAAAGCGGGGGTGTGCTGGACAAGAAGAAACTAGACTGAAGCTGCTTGTAGTACGATGGACAAGACGAAAGGTGCAGCATGGCTGAAGTTTCGCCTCCGAATTGCCAACAGGGCTGTATCTATAGAGAAAGAGACTGAGGGCACATCCTGAATTTAAGCTTAAAATGGTCAGAGTGTTCATAGGCTGAAAAACTACATTTTGCTAACTTTCACACGTACTTATAATCATAAAATTAGCACTCAATGTCTATGAAGTGCTTGCTCCGGGTCAGTACCTACATTTATTTTTTGTGAGCGCTTTACACTCAATAACCCATTGAACCTTCACTAAATTTTATCTCAACTTATTGAGGAAGAAGCTGAGGCTCAGAAAAGGTAGAGTGATTTCAAAAACCCACACAAGGGCCGGTGAGATGGCTCAGCGGCGTAAGCGCCTGCCTTGCAAGCGCGAGGGCCTGAGTTCAACTTCTGGTACCCACATACGAAAAAAGGGCCGGTCATGTCGCTCAGCGGCACGGGCGCCTGCTGGCGCGCGAGGTCCTGAGGTCGACCCCCGGTACCCACAAAAAAAAAAAAAAAAACTCACAAATGGGTGTCTTTAAGACAGCATTCCAACCAAGGAATGAGTTTTTATCCCCATTAACGATGCCTCCTTAGCTCCTGCTGGAAGCCGAGGGCCTAACACCAACACCGCCATGCTGACCACTCTGCTGTGCGATGGTACCAGCAAGATGACCGCTTTGCTTGGCTGTCGTACAACCAAAGCAATACTGTGAATCAGCCTGAAACCCAGGTACAGGCAGGGAATTCAGATATTCTGTGTTAGGGCCCTCAACATAAAAACATGGATACACAGTAACCAGGAGAAGGGATTCAGAGTAGTCCTGGAGCACTAGCCTCAAAGAGGTGAATGCTTGTTTTTCTTTCTTAAGAATGTCTGAGGGTGACTGACATAGAGAAGCACCTTCTTATGAACGTGTTTATGTGTAGTGAACAATGATGGGTGACATTTGCCACCTTGTAGTCTGCAAAAACCCTTGTCCATGCATTATTTCCTTGACCCTCGGAAGTACAGGACAGGCCTTGTTATCACTGTTTCAGAAAATGACTGCAACTGTGAGATGGGACAGTGGCCATATTCCTAGGTAGCTGTGAAAATTAAGATCATGATAGGATAGGTCATGACTGATAGGCCAAGATCTAAAGCATGAAAATGCTATGTGATGAATCATCACTCCAGAGAAGGAAACAAGGCTCAAAGAGGTTTGATGACTGGCCCAAGATGATCCAAGTATTCAGGTGCAGGCCCAGGCCTAAGACCATGTGGCTTGAGGTACATCCTCATGCAGGGTTAGATCTTGCTTAATCTAAGCAGATACAGGGAGCAAATGAGATCCTAGTCCCCTGAAGGTAAGGCATTCATCTCAATATCCTCCACCACTCCTCCTCTCCCACCTTTACCTCTAACCCAGAACCGGGCCCACAAGTGCTTTGAAAATGTTGCTGAAAGGATGATAATTGGCCATTGAAATCCTGAAATCCAGGAATTTCTGCTTTTCTACACAACCCATCCTCAACCTTATTCTCTTGCTCATCTTAGCTAAAGAGAATTCATTTAATCTTTAGATGTTGTTCTGGTCAGAACTCCAGAAATATTTTGCCACAGAACAATGAGGATTAGGTGCTGAAGTGAAAATCGTAACCATCAGTAGCGCACAATCCTATCTATAAGAAGCTCTAGATGGTACAGGTTTTGGTCTAGCCTGAGTTATAAACACGGTTATCAAATATTTATTAAGGCATTAATGAATGCTAGAAATCATATTCCATGGGAAAAATATATATGGGAACTTCAACTTTTAAAAAATGAAAGATCCATCCTGTGAACTAAAATTAAATGTTGCCTCATTTAAAGCAAAAGAGAAAAAACATTAAAGGAAGCCAGTTGGCAGTTTATTTCCTTTCTCTTCCTAGAGCTCAGAGATTTTCCCATGTGAAAATCACACACACACACACACACACACACACACACACAACCAGATATTTCTATGAGTCTCCGTCCTAGTGGGTCTTGAAGTGTGATTCCTGGACCAGGGTCATGAGGATCACCCAACTTATTAGAAAAGCAAAATCTCGTCCCCCGCAGCTGTAGGAGTCCACAGGTGAGGCCCAGCTACCCCGTGCAGCAGTCCTTCAGAGGACTCTAATTCAGGTTTCACTTCAAGAACCGCTGCCTTGTCTGGAAGTAACGTGTGCCCCTTGATACATAACTGGCCCATCAGCGGTCTAAAACAATATGTGTACTTGTCTAGGTCCCCAGGCCAAGGGGATGGCTGAGGAATGGCAACAATTTAGCTTACTGTGCTATAAAATTAAATGTAAAGTCCTACATTAATAGCAAGGATTATGTCCTATAAATGAGACATTACATAAACGGCAGGAACACTCAGTCACATAAATGTCAGTGTATTAGTAGCAAAAGCAAGTGTTTAATCCATTCTTTTTTTTTGTGGGTACCGGGGGGTCGACCTCAGGACCTTGCACACCAGCAGGTGCCCGTGCCTCTGAGCGATATCACGGGCCCTTTATCGTATGTGGGTTCCGGGAGTCGAACTTGGGCCCTCGCGCTTGCCAGGCAGGCACTTACGCCACTGAGCTATCTTACCGGCCCTGTTTAATACACTCTTAACTTACAGATTTTCCAACTTTTTTATTCTGCAAACCTCGTATTTTCATTTTTCTTCCTTTATCTATTGTTCAGGGTCCCCACCCCATTCTTTTATAATTTCACACAAATATACATGACTAAAAATACACCTGGATCTTTCATGACTATCAGATGTGAAGAAATCTTCATGGACATTTGCCTACACTTTGGTGAGGTCAGCTTAGGGAGTTGTGAAACCTTTCTCAAGTTTTTAGTTAAACTCTATTATGGACTAATTTTCCCCTGGTGATTGCCAAGGAAAATCTACATGTTAGTTCATTCATTAAAATTCCTTTCAGTGATATCTAAATGGCTAATTCTGTACCTAGCTACAAGGGAAATGAAATCCCCAAATTTGATCAAAGTTAATCAAAACAGAGGTGTGTGCTCATTCAAAAGACAAAGCATGCCTATTAAAAATGTTCCAAAAGAAGACACACAGATGAAGCTGCTGGAGGCCACTCTAACTTGTGTTATGATCACTTAAAAGGGATTTTAAATGACTATTTACGTTAGTATTCAATCAAAGGCACCTTGTATGACAGCCCCGCATTACATGGAATATTTATCCTGTGCCTGAAATGCACCGCACCTCCAGGCTTCCCAGTCAGCAGCTGCTGGATTGAATTTGACCTTTCCTTTAATGGCAAGATGATAATTGTATTTTGTCCCTTTTTTTTTTTTTAACAAGGTAGCTGTGAAAAGAAATAAGATATGAACCACAGATTATAAATTAGAAATAACTGAAGATAAGACACATGGGTTAGGTTTGTTATAGGCCTCTTGATGGTCACCAATTTTTTTTCAATGAAGCAAAATTGGGCCTAGTAATGTTTAATGACTACCTTAAATTTCTAAATTGTGTAGCCAGGCGTGGTGGCACATGCTTGTAGCCCCAGCACTCTGGGAGAATGAGGCAGGAGGATCACAAGTTCAAGATCCTGTTTGAAAAATAAAATATGAAAACTGTCTGGAGATGTAGCTATTGTGAAGACCCTAGGTTCAGTCCCTAATACTGAAAAAAAAGAAAAAAAAAAAGAAGAAGAAGAAGAACAAAAAGCTTCTAGGTTAGTTTTGACTGAAGTGTACCACACGAGGAAGGAATTAGTTCAGTTTTTACCTTCAGCCTTTGAGTACAGTCATGCTATGTGTCTGTTATTGAAAGCAGATCAAACTCTTGATTTTTAAAACTTAACCGTGCTTATGATCTTTCTGTCACTTGCTTCCATGCTCACTTTCAAGTCACTAAAGTCAGTTTGTTTACCAGCCTTCTCGGATTTGGCCTCAAAATGGTAAACTTCTTGGTTTACCAAAAGAAATAAGAAATTTTTGAAGTCAAAAGAAATTTTTGAAGAAAAATGTGCCCCAAACAAGAGCATTCTGAGATGTATTTATTTGCAGTTTGAATTAAATCTAGTTGTCTCCTTTCCTGCTACTATTTCCTTGTATTTTCACAGTGAGAAATGTCCAGTGAAGCTAAATGAGGTTATAAAATGTCAACATTCCAGTTTCTGATATTATTAGATACCACTAGTATTTATGTTATCCTTTTAGTTACCAAAAAGATCTCCACATGAATCTTTTTGGGAAAACTCATTAAATCTTACAAATTACTACCTTTCTTGAGTGAAAGTCAATCAAACCAAACACCTGAGAGTAAGAGCACTCAACATTTAAACTAGATGGTGGGATGGGCATAGAAACCCCCAATTACATTACAGTCTGCTAGGGCATCTGGAGTGCCCTCCTGGTTTGTCTAGCTTCCCATTAGTCAGTCCGCACCCATCACCTGTACAGAGAAGGAATTTCATCAATGAGTGTGCACTGGACAGTACCACCCGGGGGATAAGAGGTTAAAATAACTGGACGTGAGGGCCCTGCCTTCAGAGCACCTGTTCGGTACACTCCAAAAATAATAGCTATGAAAACATGAACATCTATTTTGAATGTCCTCCGGCAGGGAGATGGAGAGCCATGTTAATTTAATCTCCTCTCCTAAATGTTAGCAGCAGTGTAGAAATGGACGCTCTCATCCCTGTAATCAGTTGCACGGTGCACAAGGGCAGCGGTCTCTTGAGCCTCATCTGTGAGCTAATCTTTCATTTCATAGCAGATCTTTCCATATCAAACAACACAAGTGACTTAATTTGCATGACAGGATTTGTAACGGGGCAAATCTAGTGTCAAAGTCGATTAAAGATTACACCAGAGAACTATCATAATCAGTCCTCTAATGAGCCTAAATAGTACATGTAAAGTCTCCCCTTTTTGCCATTCCAGTCATGTATAAAAGGGAATGTATTTCTTTTCATCGATGAGCCAGTCCTTTGGTTTGCACATTACGCCCTACGTTGAGCTAAAGTCATGTCAGTCTGGTTTCAGAGGGAGAGAAAGGGAAATAATAAAGCAAACATCACTTCACAAATGACATTGCTTGGTATAAGCCAACGTTTGAAGCCCTTAATTCTTCTAATCTGCAAAATAGTCAATGCTAATGGGTTTTTGCCTTTGTGAAAGCTGACGCATAGAAAGAAAAACTTTAATGAGCTGCCTGGGCCGTGTGCTTACAGATACCTGTCAAACGTCTGTCATCTTCGCTATTGCTGAGGCATTATAAAGAAAGTAAGAAGGAAGGAACGACAGCATTTGTACAAGCATTTTCATGCTAAAATGGCACAATTTTCTTCCTGTCATAATTTCATTGTATCTGAAAGTCAGAAAAGCTTAACCCTTTCCCTAGCATGTCCTGGGTAGTTGTATCACACAGTCTTGGTGCGAGCAGTTTAAAAACAGCCCTGTGATTTTGTAAACAGCATCTTCTGTTAAATTTGTTTTCAAAAATGGAATTACCTACATTTAAAAAAAAAATGTGACAACAAACTATTTGAATCAATTGCTTCAAATCATTTGCTCCCAGGGAGACCAGTAGTATATTAAATGCAAAAACTCTGTAATGTGTGGGGCTGTCATTTGAATCAATTCTTTCTGAGTTCTTAATTTAATATTTCTTTGTATCTTTGTATGCCTAATACACATACCAGGGCAATAAGGTCAACAGACTCCCTTAGTCTCACCTTCTCTTTTATTCAAAGAAACAGGCAATGCAAATGTATCTTATTACCCAGGCACCTGCTACAAGAGGGTTGTGTTAGCTTTATTTTTCTGAGACACAATCATAAAATGCAATGTGAGTTAAAACTTGGCAGGAATGAAAAGTCTCTGTCCAGGTGTAAGTTGTTTTTCCTCTCGCGAATAAAAAAAGGAATTAAATAGGCACACGTGCACATGTACACGCACACATATATACCCAGAGAAGAACTTTGAAGTTGTAAGTCAAACTACCTAAGTTGTAAAGAAAGAGAATGGCCTTTAACCCTTCAGATTCCTCATTGTTTTGAGCGATAACAGAAGAGTACCCTTCTCTGATCATTTTTGTTGCGCCCACTCCTCATGCCTAAATAAAGGATAGAAAAGGAAAGGAAGTGCTTTCTGGAGGAGGAGGAGCCTCTAGAGCTTGTACTAGTTCAGGACTACACTTTGGCTTTTCCCCTGGCTTCTTGTGCACACGAAATAGGCTTGTGTATGTTCATTGCTGTGCATTGCAAAAAATCACATATTGGGACAATCCTTAAAGTTTATAATGAAGTGGTAGGGATAAAATGAATATCTGTGAATAAAATAATGCTGGTTGTTTGTACCTGTGAATGTTAGCAGTAACCCTGACTTACAATATTGCCTTCTGCAGTAACAGATTTTGGCAAACGATAGTCATGTACCTCCAGGTCAAGTGTATTCCAATGAGATCAAATTATTGCATGAATCTAAGTCTTCTAGAAGCTTCCAAGCATTAATGATGATGTCCAGTAATAAGATGGTCATCCTTGATGGCTCATGGCAAGGAGTCCCTAGGATACCTGTGCACTCAGAACACCATTCCCTTCCAGGAAGACACATCTGGGGATCACAACGCAGAGCCCTCTCACTTGGTGTCAAAGCCCTGTTGTAACACCCGGGCTTTGACTCATTCACTTTCCCTCCCCTGTTACAACCTAAAGAGAACAACTTTAATGAGCTCACTGGGCTGTATTGTTTCCCAGAAAATGATTGTGACTAGAAGGAGGAAGTATTAAATGTTTATGCTGCAGGTAAAATCCCAGGGCTCTAATTTGTTCCCCTTCCCCCTGCTTCCTTTTCCCAGAGTAATAGGTCAAAACAAATCCATGGAGAAGGCAAATTTTAGTCAAGTGGCATTAAAATTTCAAATTAGATAAACCAAGCCAAGAGCACTAGAATACGGATGCCTCTAGCATTCAGGGCCTCAGATGCAGCCAAGACCCAGTCTCCAATTAGACAGCTCTTAAGGTTGGGTTTATTGAAAAGAAATTAGGCCAACATTAATTTGGAAATGAACTGTCTTAACACCCTGTGCTAGAGACACTCAGCTACTTTGAAAAGAAATAAATTCACTTCACCAGTATAAAAAGCATCCTCCTTGGACCTTATTCTGATTTCCAAACAAGTAGACCTTTTAAGTTAAAAATGAGCAGCAGAGCCAACTTTTGTGGCTGTGGGGTCTTTATTTATTTAACAAATATTTATTGAGGACCCTTAGTTCGCCAAGTCCTAAGCCACAGGATCACGCTCTGTAACAAAACCTACTCTCCTGACACTACCAGATAAGTGTTCCTCAAAATCGTAAAGCTTTCTTCCTTCAAAATTCTGGTCTCTATCAAAAAGGTTTTGCCAATGGAGCCCCATTTATTAGTTACATATAAAAATCTATTAAAGAGACCAGCTGTCTGTATGGTTTCCATGTTGCTTTTGTTATTATGGCTTTGTGTTGTTTTAAAATAAAAAAATAAATTAGAAGCCTGGATCTCCTCCCAGGACACACTCATTCCATGTGAAAGCTCACCTACTTTATCTGGATGTGTACTTTTAATCACTCTTGACTTACATTGCCATCCCCATTTATCAGGACCGCCCCCCGCAACCACTGTGTCCCGCTCCAGGACTTCATGCCATATGGAAAATAGAATCCCCAGACGTCAGCACAAAAACTTGAGTAGTATACATTATCTTGCACTTTGCAAGAGGAATGATTCCACATCCTCGCCCAATTGTTCACGTAAGGCACGATGTAAGCTCAAAGGCTATGAGCCGTGTTACTAAGCAATGCTTTTTGCACTCCCCCCCCCCCAGTAGTGTGTACAGTGAGGAGCTGGGCCATGTGGATCTCAGAGTCCATTTTCCCGGAGGTCCTCAACTCGCTTCCCCTGAACACTCCTCCTGTGACCCGCTTGCTCTACCTCTGATCTGCTTCACCCCAGAGGCTGTCACAAGTCTCCCTCCTTCCCAGGAGTTGAACACACAATAGAGAAAAGGCCCTGGCTGGGAGGTTCAGCCGCCATTAACCCCTACCAGCTGTGCCTGTGGGGAGCCTTCTGGTCTGAATGTCCTTTCTCTGCGGCCGCCTTCATGCCACTAATCTAACCATTGTTGGGGAGGAATGCTGACAGGAGAAAAGAAATTTTTCTTGTGTCCATGCAAGTGTGTGTATCCATGTGTAAGTGAAGGAAGAGTGAAGGCTAATTTCTATAGTTGGCATGAATGGAGGGATTGGGAAAAAAACCTAGTTAAAATGTGTTTACTTGCTTAAAAGGCTCAGTCAATTTAAATAATTTCAGTAGTGTGTTCTATTTTTTTTAGGGAGGGGGGAGAAACTAGTTACTATTATAATTTTCTTTAAATCCCTTGAGATGTTTGGGCATGTTTAAGACTTTTAAAATTCACTGCCAGCTGAAAAAAAGATCGAATTGAAATTCTTAAAAATACTGGCATAAAGTTACAGACACACAGAATTGCTCGGTTCTAATGGACCTTAAAAAATTAGAGAAAGAGAACTGCTTATACAGGCCACACTTCCTGCAGAGAAACCATTCACATTTAATGCTTAGGAAAGCTTTTTTAAAAAAATATTTTACAATTGAAATGGAAAGAATTTAATTTTATCAACCACCTTTAATGATTCTAAAGCAAAACACCATATTTTTTTTTAAATACAAATTTTCAATGAACCCAGTAGTTCAATAAAGAACATGATTTTCTTTTCAGTTTTAAAGACACTCAGACAAAGACTTGAAGTAGTAACTTTGCAAACTTAGAAAGCCAGAAAGGTGATTATGATGGCTGGAATCCTAATTACATCACCAGGCAAATATCCTACTTTTTGAAATGTTTATGTAATTTTGATCTTTGTAGATTTCATTTACTTTTTCTCAAAAACCCTGGCATTGAAGAGAAACACTTCTTCAATTTAGTGCTTCATGTTATCATTGGACAAAGATCCGTAAAAGACAACAGTTGGCCTGGTTCAAATCAAATTAAGAATAATTCATGTAGAAATGTCTTTTCTGGGCAATTAGATGTATCGTAGTAGGGCAACTGTCTGATATAATAAAGCTCCACTTTGCAGCTGTCCCTGTGTCTAGACTTTTGCAATCACAGGTCCTTGTGACAGCCACCAGGGGAGAATGTACCCTTCACTGGCTCTAGCCATGAAAAGTCAGCATGATCATTCCTTGTAACTTTATGATCTCAATCATGTGATTGTGATAAAATAGATTTAATTTCATGAAGTAATACTTTCGTAAATTTGCATGCAAACATTTATATACATGGTGAGTGTTGTACCAGGTATACTTTTTCAGAACATTAAGGTGAACACCCTGGCACTCATCTGATTAAGGTGCAGTGTGCTGACTAAATCCAAAGCAAAGCAACAGCAGAAAGGAAGAGTCCATGTCTCCCAATCCTGTACTTGTCTCCCAGCCATTTGGGTTTTTCTGTTTCCCCAGTAGTAAAGTATCTTAGAGAGGAAATGAGTGTGATAACATATGGATTGACGGAATAGATGAGACTAATGAAGTAGTTTTAATTCTTCTCATTGAGTATATTCACTCACTCATCCATTCAGCAAATATTTAGTGAGTTTTTGTAGTATGCAAGACATAGTTGCCAGGCTATTTGAGAGATACAAAGGCAAATTCTACACACAGCCTATATTCAAGAAATTTCTTATCCGATATGAGAATTATTGTGTTATATACAGTGGTGTCTCGGTTCATGAACTTAATTCTTTCCATGATTCTGGTACTATGCTTGCAATTCAGTTGCAACCAGAATTGTGGTATTAATTCTGTGACCAATATCATGGAAAGAATTAAGTTCGTGAACTGAGGTACCACTGTAAATAGCTATAACATGAAGTAGAAATATAACAATGCTTTCTGAAGGCAGGTGTTAAGTTATTGCCCAAAAGCCTCATCCTTACTTCCCCCAGCTGTCATGGTTATTATAATTGACAAGCACTTTCCACTTTTGTCCCAGCCCTGTTTACATCACTAAATCATAGAAAGAATTAAGTTCATGTACCGAGGCACCACTGTATATAACACAACCATTCTCATACCGGGTAAGAAATTTCTTGAATATAGGCTGTGTGTAGAATTTGCCTTTGTATCTCTCAAATAGCCTGGCAACTAATAGTTCACTAGTAGTTCTCAGAAGCAAAAGAATATAATTTCAGCCAAGTATAACCTCAAGAAATGACCCTTAGGATTTCTCTAAATTGGCATAGCTATTTGGACATGAACTATGTCTCCATACTCTCTTATCTTTGAAAGCGTTTGGAGAAAAGCCATTGGGTACTTAAGAGATTTTGTAGCAGAGAAATACTGCAGGGTCTGAGTGTGCTTACTACTTAGCAAATAGCAAAGGACCTGTGCGGTGAGGTTGTGAACCTTTAGGTACAAAGCCCATTTATTCCAGGGTTACAAGAACAAGCAAATGGTTTCTACATCTGTGTGATTTACTTTAATCCACTTTACTCCACTTTGTAAAAGTATACTCATTAAGGGCCAGTGAGATAGCTCAGTGGCATAAGCACCTGCCTGGCAAGCACGAGGTCCTGAGTTCGACTCCTTGTACCCACATACAAAAAAAGGGCCGGTGATATCACTCAGCGGCACGGGTGCCTGCTGACGCATGAGGTCCTGAGGTCGACCCCTGGTAACCACACACACACACACACACACACAAAGTATATGCATTAAATCTAAATATAGTAGGAATATTAAGGCATTGTTTCAGAAATTCTATTTGCTCTATAAGTAAATAGGCAGACGGGAAACCCATGCTATTTAGAAACCTGTAGTAAAACAAAAACAAAGATAGTAAAATTGTTTTAACTTTATTAATACCAAATACAGTGTCTCCTTTGTGCCTCATGGCTAAAAGCAAAGAGTCAATCTAATTATGATTCAAAAAAACAAAAAATAAATCACTGTTCCCCAACAGTGTAAAGGGTGTGTGTAGACTCAGTAGCTAAATATGTTTTCCAACCTCATCTCCTTCTACCTTTACCTGATCTTGTCTTCCAGCTGATGGTCCTACTCCCTGGTGTTCGTTGTGGGCTTTACCAGTTCTGTTCCTTTCTTCAGGCTGTTCCCTCCTCCCTTCTGTTCCCTGAATCTGCCTATGGAAATTTCACTTATCCCTTCAGGTCCACATCCAAATTGTCCCGTTTCCTCCCAACTAGATTTAATCTTTTAAAAATTATCCTGACCTTTCGTGAAGGGCAGCTCATCAGTACCTAGGAAAACCTTTCAAATACTCATAATACAGCAATTTTACATGAAGAATGTATCCCATACAAATACACTTGTACATAAGGAGTGCATATGGATGTTCATCATGGTACCACTGCCACTTGATAAAATAGAAAAACAGGCAAATGCTCATCCATCAATAGAGAAATGTTAAAAAATTACATGTAGCTACATATTAGTATTTTTATAGCTAATAAAAAGAAGTAGATCAAAGGATACTGACAAGAAAATAATTTTATCTCAAATATGGCAGAAGTAAAAGGCAAATTGCAGAATTTTGAGTAGAATATAATCCCTTTTATTTGGAAAGAAGAAAATAGGAATAAAGAGAAGAAGGCAAGAAAAGAGAAATGTTACTTCGGTATATATTGGCAGGTTTACGCATATATGCATAGAGAAAATTCAAGAAGGATGGATAATAAAGTGGATAGTGGTGTTTACCATTGGTGATAAGGAGGGTAAAGAAGGTATTTATTTTTTTAAAAAGTTTGCATTGCTTTGTTAATTAAAAAAAAGTAAAATCCCTCCCCTGAAGTTCACCTTTTTTCACATATGATATAGTTTGGTTGGGAATATTTCTGCCTATTCTACAAGATCTTAAGATCTTTGAAAGAAAGAAATGTTTGTTCACATTGGCACGGCTCATTTGCTATAGAGTCCGTATTTTGAAGCACTAAACCCCAATGTAATGACATCTAGAGACGAGGCCTTTGGGAGATAATTAAGTTCAGATGGGTCGTGATGGTAGAGCCCTCACGGTGGGAGTAGTGTCCTTAAAAGAAGATGAAACTTTAGAACCCTCTCTAATATGTCCTCATGTGAGCACACAGCAAGGAGGCCACTGTCTGCAAGGAAGGAAAAGGATTCTCCTAAGGAATTTAATTGATTCCTGTCAGAACCCAGCTTTCAGGACTGTGAGAAATAAATATCTCTTGCTTAAACCTCCCACTCTAGGTTATTTTGTTATAGCAACTCAAGCTGACTGTTGTACCACTGTATTCGTCATCGTTGTTCTTCATAAAGGTTTGTGCGATTACCTACTGAACTCAAATGAGCTCATAAATATCCTTCTTGTCTATACTTGGAAATTCCTCAGGGCTTTCCCCTAGATCTAGGGCAAGGCCTAAGCACACTCAAGAATGAAGAGCAACTTCTGCCAGAGGCAGCAGAGGCAGAAGAAAAGGACTCAGTACAAATGCCCTCTCCTTCCTCTTCTGTCCCATCCACTTTTCTCAAAACTGGGTGTATGTATGGACCAGGAATGAATGTGTGAGACAAAAAGAAAATAAAAAAGAAACAAAAACCTATATTTTAAAACTCAGCCTGAGAGACAACAGTCATAAAATTTAGAGAATATAACACAGCTAACTGCTTCCCCCAAGGCAATAAAATTCTTTTTTTTTTTTTTTTTATTTTAAAGAGAAGAAAAAACAAAACAAATCAAAAGAAGAACAAATTTTCAAACAAACATAATAGGAGGGTAACAATGGTTAATACATTACGTATTACTATCTTTAAGTTAGTTATTCAGGACACCAGACATTAGCATTCAATTGTCCAACCATTATTGGCACAAACCTTACTCTTCAATGAACTAAGTAAAAATGGTAGTGTATCTATCTTAACCATCTTATATATATATATATATACAATTTTTTTCCCTTTCCCTTCTTTCTTTTCCCTATTCCAGTCTCTCTTTCCTTTTGACCAGTTTCTTTTTGATTCACCATGCCTATTGTACATTTTGGATCTTATTTACTCTTTCAGTTTCTCATACTAGAGAGATAATACGATGCTTACACATGTGCTTCTGGTTTATTTCACTTATGAGTATTTTCTCGAGTTGCATCCATTTACCTATAAAAGTCTCCAGTTTATCCTTCTTTATGGCTGAATAGTACTCCATTGTATAAAAATACCACATCTTTCTTATCCATTCCTCAGTTGATGGGCATTTGGGTTGTTTCCAAGATCTGGCTATTACAAATTGTGCTGCTATAAACATGGGTGCACATATATCGCTGTGGTACGATGTTTTTAATTCTTCTGGGAAGATGCCCAGAAGGGGAATAGCTGGGTCAAATGGGACCTCCAACCCTAGTTTTCTGAGGAATCTCCACACTGACTTCCACAGTGGCTGTACCAGTCGACACTCCCACCAACAGTGAAGAAGGGTTCCTTTTTCCCCACAGCCCCTCCAGCATTTGTTATTAGTTGATTTCTTAATAGTAGCCATTCTTTCTGGGGTGAGATGGTATCTCAGTGTTGTTTTAATTTGCATCTCTCGAATGACTAGTGATGTTGCACATTTTTTTGTATATTTATTTGCCATTAGTATTTCTTCACCTGAGAAATGTGTATTCATCTCAGATGCCCATTTTTGGAGTGGGTCTTTAAATTTGGGAGGTCTGATTTTTTTGAGTTCTTTATATGTTCTCGATAGTAATCCTTTGTCTGAGGAACAGCTGGCAAACATTTTTTCCCACATTGTGGGTTGTCTCTTCACTCTGTTGGTGGTTTCTCTTGCTGTGCAAAAGCTTTTTAATAAGATGAGATCCCAGTTATTGATTCTTTGGGATAGTTCCCGTGCGGTTGAGTTTTTATTCATAAAGTCTTTGCCTACACCAATGTCTCCAAGGGTTTTACCTATCCTACTTTCCAGCAGATTTAATGTTTCTGTTTTAATATTTAGATCTCTGATCCATTTTGAATTTAGTTTAGTGCATGGTGAAAGATATGGATCTAGTTTTAATCTTCGGCATGTGTAGAGCCAGTTTTTCCAGCACCATTTATTAAAGAGGCTATCTTTCTTCCAGCGAATGTGTTTGGCACCTTTGTCAAAGATAAGGTGGCTTAGTATGTCTGGGGTTGTTTCAGCATCTTCTAATCTGTTCCATTGATCTTCAGGTCTGTTTTTTTGCCAGTACCACACTGTTTTTATCACAGTAGCTTTATAGTATAATTTCAAGTCGGGGATAGTGATGCCCCCTGCCTTGCCTTTGCTGCCCAGAATTGCCTTTGCTATTCTAGGTCTCTTCTGATTCCAAATGAATTTTAGGATTGTTTTCTCTAATTCTGTGAGATATGCTGTTGGAATTTTGATTGGAATTGCATTAAATCTGTATAACAATTTTGGAAGTATGGCCATTTTCACTATATTGGTTCTTCCTATCCAGGAGCAAGGGATATCTTTCCATTTTCTGATATCCTCTTCAATCTCCTTTTTCAGAGTACTGTAGTTTTCAGTATAGAGGTCTTTTACATCCTTCGTGAGGTTGATTCCTAGGTATTTCATTTTTTTGGATGTTATTGTGAAAGGTATTGTTTCCCTAATTTCTCTTTCAGTAAGTTTGTTATTTGTGTACAGGAAGGCTATTGACTTTTGAGTATTGACTTTGTATCCAGCTACACTACTGAATTTGCTTATTAAATCTAGCAGTTTTTTAGTGGAGTTTTTGGGGTCTTCTGTGTAGAGTATCATGTCATCTGCAAATAATGATAATTTAACTTCTTCCTTTCCAATCATTATTCCTTTTATTTCTTTCTCTTGTCTAATCGCTCTGGCTAAAGTTTCCAGAACTATGTTGAATAAGAGTGGGGACAGTGGACATCCTTGTCTTGTTCCTGATTTTAGAGGGAAGGCTTTCAGTTTTTGGCCATTTAGTATAATATTGGCTGTTGGTTTGTCATAGATAGCTTTTACCAGATTGAGATAAAGACCCTCTATTCCAATTTTCTGTAGGGTTTTTATCATGAAAAGGTGCTGGACTTTGTCAAAAGCTTTTTCTGCATCTATTGAGATGATCATGTGATTTTTGTCTTTGGTTCTGTTAATATGCTGTATTACATTTATTGATTTATGTATGTTGAACCATCCCTGCATCCCTGGGATGAATCCAACTTGGTCATGGTGTATAATCTTCTTGATGATTTGTTGGATTCTGTTTGCCAGTATCTTATTAAGGATTTTTGCATCTATGTTCATTAGGGAGATTGGCCTGTAGTTCTCTTTCTTAGTTGGGTCCTTCTCTGGTTTTGGTATCAGGGTAATGCTTGCTTCCAGGAATGAATTTGGGAGTATTGCTTCCCTTTCAATTTCATTGAAAAGTTTGAGAAGTAGGGGCGTTAGGTCTTCTCTAAATTTCTTGTAGAATTCGGCAGTGAATCCATCAGGGCCTGGGCTTTTCTTTGTTGGGAGGTTTTTAATTACATCTTCAATTTCATTGGCTGATATTGGTTTATTTAGGATTTTTAAATCTTCTTGATTCAGCTTTGGTAATTCATACGAATCTAGGAATCTGTCCATTTCTTCTGCATTTTCCATCTTAGTAGAATATAAATTTTCAAAATAGGTATAGATGATCTTCTGGATTTCTGCAGGGTCTGTCGTGATATCACCCTTTTCATTTTCAATTGCATGGATTTGAGTCTTTTCTTTTCTTTTTCTAATAAGGTTGGATAAGGGTTTGTCAATCTTATTTATTCTTTCAAAGAACCAACTTTTTGCTTCATTGATTCTTTGTATTGTTTTTTTATTCTCCAATACGTTAATTTCTGCTCTGATCTTTATAATTTCCTCCCTTGTACGGGCTTTTGGCTTAACCTGCTCTTCTTTTTCTAGAAGCTCGAGGTTCACCCTTAAGTTGTTTATTTGCGCTTGCTCTATTTTCCTGATATAAGTGTTTAATGCTATAAATTTCCCTCTTAGGACTGCTTTCATTGTATCCCATAAGTTCCGGTATGTTGTACTGTCATTATCATTCAGTTGTAGAAAGTGACTAATTTCTTCTTTAATTTCATCTGTGACCCATTGGTTGTTCAGGAGGATGCTGTTTAATTTCCATGTGTTTAGGGAGTTTTTGTGGGATCTTTTGCCATTGATTTCCAATTTCATTGCACTATGGTCTGATAATATGCATGGGATAATTTCAATTCCTTTGCATTTACTTAAGCAGGTTTTATGAGCTAGTATGTGGTCTATTTTGGAGAACGTCCCATGTGCAGCTGAGAAAAATGTGTATTCTGATGTTGTGGGATGGAACACTCTGTAGACATCTACTAAGTCCATTTGTTCAAAAGTTTGGTTCAGTTCTACTATTTCATTATTGATTTTCTGTCCAGTTGATCTATCTTTTTGTGACAGTGGAGTATTGAGATCTCCCAATATAATTGTATTAGTGCTTATTTGATTTTTCATGTCCTTTAGTACTTGTTTTATATAGCTGGGTGCATTGGTATTTGATGCATATATATTTATGATCGTTATCTCTTCCTCTTGGATTGTTCCCTTTACAAGGATGTAATGACCGTCTTTATCTCTCTGAATCCTTCTTGGCTTGAAGTTCACTTTGTCTGCAAAAAGAATAGCTACCCCTGCTTTTTTCTGGGTTCCTGTGGCATGGAGTATTGTTTTCCATCCTTTGACTTTCAGTCTATGAATTTCTTTCTGAATTAAATGTGTTTCTTGTATACAGCATATTGTTGGATCTTGCTTCTTGATCCATTTCGCCAGTCTGTGCCTTTTGATTGGTGAATTGAGACCGTTAACATTGATGGTTAAAACTGATATGTATTGACTTGTCATGATATTTTCCTGTTGTTGGTTCCCACTCTTTGTTTTTCCCCTTTCCGGCTATTTAATTATTTGCCCTGCCTGGTGGATTCCTTCTGTTGGGGTTCCTATCTCTTTCTAGAATGTCCTTCAGAACGTTTTGGAGTGCTGGTTTGGTGGTCATAAATTTTCTCAGATGTTCTTTGTCATGAAAGTATTTTATTTCTCCATCAATTTTGAAAGATAGTTTTGCAGGGTACATCAATCTGGGCTGAAAATTATTTTCCTTTAGAGCTTGCAATACATCATTCCAAGCTCTTCTTGAATTGAGGGTTTGTGCTGAAAAGTCAGCTGTGATTCTGATGGGTTTTCCTTCATAGGTGATTTGTCTCTTCTCCCTAACAGCTTTTAAGATTCTGCCCTTCTGTTGAATTTCTGGGATCTTGACTATAATATGTCTGGCTGAAGTTTTTTTTTGATCATGTCTAGTTGGTGTTCTAAAAGCTTCACTTATAGGGGTGTCAAATTCCTTTTCTCTTCCAGGAAAGTTCTCCCTGATTATGTCTTTGAACAAGGTTTTAATGTCGTTGATGCTATCTCCTGCTTTTTCATTTATTCCAATTATTCTTAAGTTGTTTATCTTTGAGTCATCTAGCAGCTGCTGAATTGATTTTTCATGGTCCCTTGCTATTTTTAAGAATTTTTCCATTTCATGATCACTAATTGCAAGCCTGTCTTCTATATCTGAGATCCTGTCCTCGCATTGGCTTATTCTGCTACAAATACTTTCAATGGAATTTTTTATCTCTTGGATATCTGCTTGAATCTGCCTTATAGATTCCATTTCTTTCCTATGCTGAGCATTCATGGTTTCTATAGTTTTCTTAAGTTCATCTATTTTTTTGTCTGTATCAGCTATAGTGTCCTTAAGCATGGTCTTCATTGTAGACATTATCTCTGCAGTTATCTGTGAGATTATTTCTGTTTTAATTTTTTCCAGAACCTCATTCAGTTGCTTTGTTGTTACCACTTCAGATAGGCCAGGTGGGTGGCTTTCGGATTGTCCCACCTCGTTGCTCCCTAGGTTTGCCTTTGGTGAATTGGATGTGTGTGGTTGCATCTTGTTTAAGTGTCGTCTCATTTTTTCTTTCTTTAATTCCTGGGGTGATGTTTGCAAATTACCTATAGTAGGTTACTTTATTGCTAGTGTTTAAGATCTTTAGAAGATGACTACTTCTCTGCAGTATCTTCCAAGTGGAGCTTGCTTTTAGGTTTTGAGCTTTCTGCCAGATCCTACCTCTTCAATTCGTTGGGTATGCGAAGTTGCTACCTGTTTGGCCCAGTCCTTGATTCTTTGGTACTGTGCCACTGTATTTTCTGTGTCCCTTAGTCAATCTCAATCATGAAATATCAGGAAGGAAAGATGTTTAGAACAATTATTTCACATTTGGCTATAATGTTAACTAAAGCATCAAACACAGCCTAAAAAATGACAGACTGAGCTAACCAGTTATTTACCACTTTTAGCTGTATAGAGTTGCGGTTATATAACAAAATCTAAAACACACCAGAAAAATTATATGCAGTATACAAGTCCTATGTATGTCAATTTTTCCTTGAGGAGTTTAAATTTAAGATGAGTTAAGGAGGAAATAGAGTATTGGGAGAAGAGGAAGGAATTAGATGTAAGGTTAGAGGACCAAGAGGGATCCCACTAAAATTGGGACACTAGTGCAGAGGACAGGTGGTAAAAAGAGAAGGAAGGGATAAAAGGAAGAACAGATCACAACCACAATCACAAAGAAGTTAGAGGCGCTGTTTACACTCATATAAAAAACCAGAGAGAATAATGAAGGAAAGAGCAAATACACATACAGAAACAAAAACAAAGATAAAAACAATAAAACAAACAGATCAAAAATAAAACCCCACCAAAAAACAAAACAAAACAAAACAAAAACAAAAAAACCCTTCGCCAGAACAAAAAAACAAATCAGTGAGAAAAAAAAAAATAAAAAAATAAAAAATAAAAATAAAAATAAAAAATATAAAAAGAATCAGTTCCAGGTGTTGACTCTGTTGTAGGCAGGTACCTTGTGACAAAGTCCTGTTCTGTGCAGGTCCGTCCCAGTAAGCCAGGAGCGCCCTCTGGCGGGTGGTGAGCAGAGGCGCGTACTTTCAGGCAGAGACCAGTCTAGCTCGCCTCCGCTCTCGCCGCCCTTTCACGATCCCTGGGCCTGAGAGGCTCAGCGTGCTGTCCGGAGCGCGGGTTCCCTGCACTGGTTCCCGCCGCTCTGGTTTTTCGCCACGCCCCCCACAATGGCGCCGGGCCAGTCGCTCTCTGGCGTGGGACAGGTGTGGCTGAGAGTCCAGTCTCGTTGGCCTGCTGACCTCAGCACACTTTCGTGGGCTCAATTGAGAGGCCCTGTGCTGCCCTGTCCGGAGCACAAGTTCCCAGAGCAGTTTCCGAGCCGCTCTGAGTTTCGCCACACCCCCCACAATGGCGCCCGGCCGGTCGCTCTCTGGCGCGGGGCAGCTGTGGCTGAGAGACACTCACCGCCGGTCAGCGCCGTTCTCCGCCGCTCCCCTGCCCCGCCGCTGTCTCAGGATCCTCTGTGGGGGCTCCCTGGGCGCCAGCTGCCACCGTGTGTCCGTAGAATTGAGCCTCCGCCGGCGCTCCAACTCCCGGGATATTAGAAGGTGCACGCGCGCGGTCTGCTCCTTCTTTCCTTCTTCTTTGTTGGAAGTCACCCGTCACTGGTGCCGGGGGTCCCAGATTGCGCTTCAGAACTTTTCTGGGTTTCGGGGAGGCATCTCCCCCCCTCCTGCGCTTTCTGGGTCGCTATATTCCCGTGTTCCAATGGTAACTTTTAGAGAGAGTTTTGCTGCCTGCTTCTTACTCATCCACCATCTTGAGGTCTCCAAAATTCTTTAAATAGTAGTTCCCCTGTATGTGCCATGTTGCTTTCCACAATTTCAGTTACCTATGGTCAACGGTGGTCTGAAATATTAAATAGAAAATTCTAGAATAAACACTTTGTAAATTTTAAATAACTTTTCTTACCATGTATTGTTATAATTATTCTATTTTTTTTATTATGGCTGTTACTCTCTTTCTGTGCCTAACTTACAAATTAAACTTTATTGTATGTATGTACGTATGGGAAAAACCCAGTAGACACGAGGTCTGCTGCTATCCGTGGTTTCAGGCATTCACCAGGAGTCTTGGAACGCATCTCCCATGGATAAGAGGGACTACTGTACTACTGTTCTTTTTTGCCACTAGATCTACTCACCTCGCTCCTCTAAAAGGGGGAATGTTGAAAGCGTTAAGAGATGAAATTCTGCAGTCCAAGGGGAATTGACTTCAAATCTATCTCTGGATGGAATGAGCAACCTTGGAATTATCATTTAACTTTTCTGATCACCAGCTTACTCATCTGTAAAATGGGCCCAAAATATCTACCTAAAAACCATTGTTTTCAGTATTATATAAATCAGCTCAAAGTATCTAGAAAATGATTAGTATCTGTTCATAGCTGTGGGGCCCTCTCCTGATTGAAACTGACTGCTTTCCAACCTTCTCCTACCAGCGGGCCCTCTGTACCCATGGTCCCCCTCATCTACCCTGTCCTGACATCATCCCCACTGCTGGCATGGGGAGGCGATCAACTGCATCTCTACCTCAGCCCGGACCTCTGTAAGGCAACTCCTGCCCTTGTCCTCCTCTGATGCTGCCAATGCCCTCCTCTGCTACCTGTTCACCCCTAGAAACTCTAACCAGCCCCCAACTCCCTGCTTTCTACCCCAAAGCTCAGAGAGCCTTAAAACCTATAGAGGTAAAGTATTTTGGAAACAGCTCAGGGTTCAGGCCCCAGATCTTCCTATTTAGTCCAGAAACAACTCGCACTCAGCAGTGTGGGCTCTGGTAGGGACTTGGGGCCATGACTGCTGTCAGAGGTCATTCTGTGCATTCTGTGTGACAATGCCACCTACACTGCCCACAGAATCACCAATAGTTCCATGGGCAGATTCCCATTAACCTTCAACTGATCTAGGAATCTCTTTTAGAAAGGGAACCATTGTAAGTACAGGGCCACCTGCATAGTAGTTGGCACTGTTTGACGAGTGTTGCTAATTTAACAGATTTGACCAGCAGAACAGGTCAAATGAGGAACCTTGAAATGAACCTGCAATATTCTATAAGCCTTGCACTAACTCATTCATTCCTAATGTGTGGTGAGCATCTGAAGTGCAACTGAGTCAGCTGGGGCACTGAGGATGGAACAGGGAGCAGGATAGACAAGGGGCCTGTGCTTGGTCACCTTCCAGTCTGGTAGGAAATGAGACAACTTCGCACTGAAATCAGCAGCACTGGGAAGACATCAGGGACTGATCATAGCAAGACAGAGCTACCTTAGAGACGTGCCGAGGGAAAGTGTCTCCAAACAGGGGACATTTGAAGTGAGACATGAATGATGAGAAGCCACAGAAAACTCTGGGAAGGCATGTTCAAGGAAGAACTAGTCAGGGTTGTCCAAGTCATTTGCTATCCAACTTTTTTGGAGTTAAAATTCACAATTAATTTGCTAAAAATGTTTTTCCACTTCTCCCCTTGTCAACAGAAATTATTTCTTTGACTGCGACTTCCAGGGAGAGCCAGGCAGAGGCAAAACAAGAGACACTCTCGGCCTTCTTTTTCCCTGTGAAAAATTATGATAACTTCTAAACAAGATGGGGCACAGAAGCACACTGACCACTGATGGATTACTGAGAAAATAACCGATGCTCAGTACTGTGGGCCCTTCCTGGTATTTTTATTCAGATCCCAAACTTTTACCTAGGCTGCTATTTCTGGTACTAATTTTCAAATTGAAATATTTCAATATTTTTATACCATTGGAGATAAAGATATTAGTCTATAATCCAATTCTAGTACATACTTCCACTGGAGATTTAAAGATGCTACTCAACAATATTTTTTAAAGGCATATGCAGGGTATATATACCAGCATATGCCCTCTTTCCCCTCAAAGAAGGTTTTATCAACTAAAAGTAGTAAACCACCGAGTCCAACCTGGCACAAATGCGTGAGCAGAAGAAGAGTGCTGTGGTGATACTTGTCCTTCGTGGTGGTGTACTACCTCACAGCTCCCCTGAGCTGTCACAATCACCACTCGTCCTTGGCTGCAGTGTGGTAACGTCCTGATAAATTAATTGTAAATTGAAAGTATTCTAAAAATGCAAAAATATATGTAATATACCTAACCTACTGTATTAGTCAATTTCCCATCGCTGAGACACAGTACACGACACCAGCAACTTAAAAAAGGAGATGTTTAATCTCACTTTCAGTTTCAAGAGGATTTAGTCCATGGCCAGCTGGCTCCCAGGCAGAAAAATCATGGCGGAAGGGCTGGTGATGCAAAAATACTTAGTTTGTGGCAGCCTGGTAGTAGAGCCCAGGAACAGTGCCAGAGAGAAATAGGCAAGGGACCATATATACTACTCAGGGCCACCAGGGGTGTGCTTTATTCATCTGCTAGGTATTTCTTAATCCAGCAATGTAGACATACCGGGGTTAACAGTCACACTTACAAATATCATGGTTTAGCACCACAGTACACTGTAGAGTATCTGTTTCTCTCCATGATCATGTAGCTAACTGGGAACCACAGCACTGCTGCTGCTGCCTGGCTTTGCAAGAGTTTCTTATTCCATACCACCAGCCTGGTGAACGGTCAAATGCAAGATTTGAAATATGATATCTACTGAAGGTATTTTGCTTTTGCCCTAAATTATACCATTGTAGGCCCATTTGTAGTGGAAAGGTGGAAAGACTTGTAGCCAACAGGCTTGGTTCTGGCACTATCTGTCACAGTCCAGGGTGCCCCTTACCTTCTTCCTAGCCCTTCCCTAGCTCCATGTGAAGAACAAGACAATGCATTCACTCTTCCATGCAGCTCAGCAATTGACCTCGAGTAGTGGTTTTCAAGCCTCCTCTGTTAAATACTGCAATCCTTCTTCCTGGTGAAATGTTTTTTGTTGTTGTTGTTTTAATTTTTTTATTGATATGTATTTGTAATATGTGATATTCACGTTCATTTTGGGGAGTTGGCATGACGAAATCTTATGTGCAGCACCAGTAGATAAAACTGGAGCTCTGCTAGTTGTTAAGTTCCCCGTCCTTACCCTGAGAATCTGGAACATATCTCTCTGGAGTCTACATCAGCTTTGCAAATGGCTGCTATGACCTTTAGAAGGCCACAACCAATATTTTTAAAATAAAATAAATCAAGACAGAAAATATCAGAGTAATAGTAAGGATGTGTTATTTCATGAAAAAAATTGGCATATTTGCTCAACAAATATTTGATCAACAAATATTCAATGCATACCTGACAAGCGAATAGACACTAAGGTGAACAAACAGATAAAAACTATTTTCATAGTGGAACTTATATTCTAGAATGATATTTTAAATATATATCATGTGAAGTGTACTATACCTACATATATAGATATCGAATATATTGTGTATATTTGCATATATAAAGAAATAACTTTGAAAGCCACTGAAATCTCTTCAATACATCCTGAAGCTCACAGAATCAGAGCTGTTTTAACGTTAATTAAAAATTTCATAGCTTTAAAATCCTGTTTGTAAACCTTTTATATACCGTTTACTCAATAACACTTTAAAACATTTAATGATGTTATCAATAGACTAACAAAGACAATAGACGAAGTCCCTATTTAGGAATAAAAATGTTAAACCCCTACTGCCTGGGCTAATAACTAATATCACAGGAAGAATGGCAGGGTTCTTGCTGGATGAGATTGGAGTTGAGGCCCCTAAAAATCAAATGTCGTCCCTCAGTGCTATGGGAATCCACATAAGAAAGCACACCTCCTCTTTCCTGGCCTTTACCTTCATTTCTTCACTAAAGATGGAGCCCAACCCTACCCCTACCGAGTCCTTTAGGACCCATAGCTACAGTGATTTCTTCCTTCCACAGTAAGCTATTCTTCACGACTTTTGCTATAGCAAGTCTTGTCAAACTTCAACTTGCAACAAATCAGCCTGGGCTCTTGTTAGATGCAGACACCAATTCAGTAGGTGTAGGACTGACCTTGGGTTATTGCATTTCTAGCAAGCTGCAAGTGACTATGATGTCACCAAGAGTACCCGGATGATAGAACACTTATGCACACACACAACCCCAGAAGTGTGGACACAGGCTTCTCAGAGCTTTATCAGTGTGTTGGGGTCAGGCACTGTGGTTTACTCTTCTCCAGGTTGCTGACGGTAGGGAGCTACATAGTTTGTGTGCTATGTTCTAGAAAATTAAGTGACTGATCATAGAGATTCTTATTATATTACAAACATTTGAACAAAACATTGTGAAATAACTGGATAAACGTTAATCACCTCCACCATTTCCTAGTTGGAATTTTCATCAGCTTTACTAGTTCATGGTCACTCTGAGTAAGTAGCACAAAAAGTGTTTAAGCAGGGACACAGCACCAGGGGAATACCACAATACCGCACTACCACTAACTTGTGCAGAAATACTGCACAGAAGAAATATTCATCTATCTAAGTGACACTAAAAATGGAAAATTGAGGAATATTTATTTCCATTATAGAATTTTATTTACTTAAAAAAATTAGTCTTCAAGACTTCTTTAAATTAGAAGTTCCCAACTGTATGGTAGTAGGTGGAATTCAGCCCATATTTGTGCTTTAGAAGTTAGAAATTAGTTGCTAACATTTAAAATTAGAGTGACTTCACTTAAAAGTTAACATGTATTTCTGGCTCCTCTTAAAAATTCAGAAGACATTGGATCACTGGGTCCTCTATTTCTCACTGTATTATGAGAGCCTGTAGCTCTCAGAAAAGACCTGAGTTTTCCATTGATGATGCTGCTCTGCTCCCCTGGGCTGTGGGTTTGCAGACCCCGCATTACGTAGCAAAGTCCCTTTGTGTGCTTATGTTATGATTGGATTACGTAAATTCACCAACTCATATCATTGTTTATTTAGCCATTCTTAGAGACTGTCTTCCATTCTTCTCCCAGCAAATATGCTTTAGTCATCAGATTAGCGATTTCCTTCCTATTTGACTCTTTAACTGGTCACTCTCTTCCTCACTTCAAAAACAAACATATGAAGATATTCTAGTACAGACACATTTGAATCTACTAGATGTATAAAACACTTAACAGAAGCAACCACAAACTCGTTTAGAAAACTGGTGGTGAATGTTATATTGTATAAAAGATTACAAAGCTTCGTCATATTTCTCCAACATAGGTGATTTGATGGTAGAAACTACATCTCATTGGTCTAAAATGTATTTGTACAAGAATGGTCTCCACCAATGATGGGGATACTCATGCTATGAGGGTTTAACTGTAAGGAGACAGTGCCACCTCCACATTCATTGCATGATGCTGGGAACAGCTCAGGTTTTTGGGAGGGTACTAGTAATTGAATCTAGAGCCTTTGCACTGACCTATGTCCGTAGTCCTTTTTTGACTTTTTATCTTGAGACGGGTTCCTGCCAAATTGCCTAGTGTAGGCTTGGACTTGCTATCCTCATGCTTCAGCCTCCCAGAGCACTGGGATTAAGGCCTGTACCCTCATGGCCAACTGAGACAACTCAAATTTAGCATTACTTGAAAAATCCTGCGTCCTCCTTACTACTCTTGGAGTACTCCAAGGATACTCCCTGGGATATTTGTACTTGCAATCCGTCCCCGTTCCTGGAATATTTCCTGCTCAGATATTCACATCTTATTTCCTCACTTCTTTCAGTCTCTGTTCAGATGTCTTTTCCTCAGAGAGACCCTTTTGGACCAAAATAGCTGCCCCAATACTATCTATCAATTTATCCTGCTTTGTTTTTCCCAGTACCACTTGTTACTCCCTGGCATACATTACTAATCTCAGTTTCCACTTCCATGCCCACTTCTAAATGTAATCCCCACGAGGAAAGGGACTGTTTTAGCCCAGTGCTGTGAAGTGCTGGAACAATGTAGAAAACATTTGATGAGTGATGTTTTGTTAGATGCTTGGATAATTGCATTTCCTTTGCCTCCTGTTCTAGCTTTGATGTTTAAGAGATAATTGATAACTATCCTCATTCATTAAAGACAGACATCCATTACATTTTCCCACTGAGTTCAGGTATCTCTGCAGGGGAGAGCATAGTAACTTACATAGTGGGTATTTTCTCCTATTTCCTACTTGTTTCCTGTTTTGCTACTTCCTGTCAGTTTTCCAACTCTGCTTTTTGCATGTGATCTTCATCATATGTAGATTTCTATTCTCTGAGCCACTTTTTCTGGAGTATGGTTTTATGTAAGAGTTCTGTAAGGAAAATGTTCATGCACCATCCCCATTTCCTCTTTGCAGAAGTTAGCAAAGAAGGGGAAGAGCGCCCACAGCAAACCTACTCCTTCCTACACACACCCCACCCTTCCTCATTGGAGGACGGCTGGTGTGCCACTTACGAGAAAGCCAAATTTTGAAAAAGAATGACAAGAGAATTTCCATTCTTTTCTGAGGTGCTTTAACTTGTATTTTTCTATGTTTTAGTTTTTTTTCTTTTTTTGTACAGGGAATCGAACTCAGGACCTCACACCTGCCAGGCAGGTACTGTGCCGCTGAGCTATATCCCCAGCTCCTTTCCTGTTATAGACATGTACAACCCCACCAACATGGAGGAGTCAGTGGCTAAGAAAATGATACAATACCTACATTTGAGAAATCAGAACGCTATTTCTAAAGACAAATCAAGGAGCAGATTCAAAAGTACTTTGAGTCAAATGACCAACGTTTTTACCCTCTCCTGGAGCCTTTCAGAGCAACCTCATTTATCAGTGCACTGAGCTACCAGTGACACGTGTACCAAAGGGTACAGCAGACAGCTCGTTTTCATTCTCGAGTGTGCAGCAGTGACTCTCACGCTCACTGAACTGATTCTTCCACCCTTAACTCCAGAACAGAACTTGCTTAATTTGCAAAGAAAATACTCTATGACATACATAACTAGGCAGACTTTTGAAGTGCTTCAGAAAGATAGTGTTCTGAGATATTCAATGTACAAAGTTCTTAAAGAGCTTAATAAACATATAGATTGCAGAAGATTTGGCATAATGCTATGATATACCATTCATCTGGGACAAAACACGGAGAAGTCTTGTATTTTCCTGCAATGATGTATAAATTCCCAGCTATCTCTTCTGCACAAAGAATGGATAAATATATAATTAAATAAAGTAAGTGTTTTAGAATTTCCTTTAGAAAAGAGAGAAGGCATATGTCAACCTAGTAACGCAGGATTCTATGATATGTTATGAATTGGCGGCAAAAACTTGAGTGAAAAGGAACGCTCACATTGTGTTCACTGCAGAAATCCTTGTCACTGTGAGCACATGAA
The DNA here is from genome assembly GCA_028451465.1 of Erethizon dorsatum. Lineage (NCBI taxonomy): Eukaryota > Metazoa > Chordata > Mammalia > Rodentia > Erethizontidae > Erethizon > Erethizon dorsatum. Next base: position 84,562,356 of record CM051835.1, read on the forward strand.
CCCGGTTGTCCTCTGACACATCTGCTTTGATGCTTCAGAGTTCCATTCTAGGTGGTTCTGTTCTACGGAAGATAACCTCTTGTCAAAGCATTGCTAGGGTAAGATTTCCAAGATCCATCCCACTGTAACATCTTTTGAAACTTTCTAATTTTCTGACCACACACACACACACACATACACACACACAAATAAGCTATAAAAAGATTTGAAAATTTGTGAAATCATTGCAATTACTTATGATAAAAATGAAAAGCTGCTTTATTATTTCTTCTGGAGGATAGTTAGTATGGCAGGAACCCCATGGTACACGCTGTTGTCTGAATGTTCATCTGATACGAAAATTATTTGGGTTTCCGTCTGTATAATTTCTATCCAGTTGTACGAACTTAACAGATGAAACTTAAAATTATGCATCCACACACACACATGTCATGCTCTATGACATTTTTTAAAGTAAGGTTGGCTGTCAATTTTCAAAGAAAAGATTTTTAAACCTTCTGCTTCCAATAGTGTAAACCTTTGCAAGACTAGTATCTTTGAGAAATCATGAAGTCTAAGCAAGAAAAAAAAAAATACAACTATTAAAATGCACATACACTGCTGCCTGGCACTGTTGTGACAGCCAGCAGTATCAGCGTCAGTCAATTATCTTCACAAATGCCTCTTGTGCTAATGAGCACTCACAAAAATCAGCAGACTTTTCTGGCAAGGAGAAAAGATCAGTTTCATTGCTTGCAGAACTAATTCAGGGTACAAAAGTGAAGGCTCCGCCATCGCTGCCTCTTTTACTGCTCCTTTTGTAAAGGCTTTTGATGTGCACTGAAGAGCAGGGCCTGTTTGGGCCTCTCCATCCCCAGTTCATTGCCTGCCATTAACATACATATCCATATGAAAAGTGCGCTAAGTCACTAACAGCTGTCCAGAAAGGATTTTGAGAAGGAAAGCGAAAAAGGACCTATTCCTTCTCAAAATGCTGACAATACTATTTAGCTCCTTTTTGGCAATGATATACCTAACTTTTTAAAGCTGCCTTTCACTCCAAAAGGGACTAGGCATAATACTACATTCAAACACATAGTGGTTTTCATTTTAAAACAGTCATTTGCTGTATTCAGGGGAAAAATGTCTATAGTTACCAGACACAAGGGAAATCCATCATTCATGATACATATGTATATGGCGCATGCACGCATACACACACAAACGTGCTCATTCTATATTGTTTTTGCAGGGCGCTGAATAATGTCACATTTCCCATTTAACCCAGAGGAAAGCCCCCCGCAGCAGATGCTCGTGAGTGGTTTTATGCCCATTGCCTTCTTCAATTTATGGGACTGACAGTTATCTATAGTTGATTTGTTATCAATAGATACAACGTTAGTAAAAGAAAATACTATCAGAATTGCACAATAAATTTTTTAAAAATAAATTGTCTCCAGATTAGGAGATTAATTTCCAGATTAATCCTTTTAGGATTAAAAACAAAAAGAGGACAATTCACGAAATGTCTAGGTCATAGTTTTGAAATGGGAGACTTGTATTAAGCATTTTCGAGTTTGTTGCGTCATCCATGATAAAATTTTTCTAAAGAAATGATAAAGATCAGCAAATATGACAGGCAAAGAGTTAGCTTTTCTCTAAGAAGAGACTCTCACGGCCAGAGTGGGAAGAAATTAATAGACTTTAAATTCCTGAAAAAGGGCCCTTCCCTATCATTTGGTGTGGGACTCAGTTTTGTCAAACTCAGCAAGCACGTGATGGATAAACACTTTTCCTCCCACCCCCCCGGAGTTCATGACCCTGGGGCCATCTCGAGGTCCATATTGCACCCAACATTTGCTGGGCTTGATCTTGAAAGTGGGGGGAGGTTAATCTGTCAATTATTAAGGTTTAACAGAGTTTACAAGAGGACATTTCTTTCTTTCACTTTCCTTCTCTCTCCCTTCCTTCCTCCTTTTCTTCTCTCTAAATCAGAATCAAAATGCTAGGGAGAACTACCAGCTCCCAATTCTGTAAAGATTTTAGTCCTGTTAGGATCCTCCCACCATGCAAAAACAGCTTGTGCTATATAAAAATGAAGACTTTAATCCCACTTGTTGCTTTCCCCGCCCTTTTTTCCCCCCCCGTTTCAAGTCTCTTTACAGCAGCATCTCTCCGAGATCAGTCGCTAAAAATCTTTAATTTTGCCTATTTTGATTTGAAAATTAAATCTTATTTATTATGCATCCTGTTTGTTGTCCTTGAAGAACCCCAGCATTCATTTAAAGGGGTCCAGAATGACTTCTTAAACACATTTCTCTCTTTGCTGCAATTAAACAAAGTGGAGCTGTGATTAGTCCTCCACAGGGGGGAAAGAAAAAGACACCCTTGAATCAAAATGCGGGGACCTGGCTGGGCATTATTGCTTCACAATGCAGGAGTTTATTGCTGAAACCTGCTTATCCCCCAGCTCCGCACTCCATGGGAACTTCAGTCAGGTGGAAAGTTATTCTCTTCTCTGCAGCTTGAAGTATCGTAAGACCCGCTAAAGCCCCTAAAGCTCTTCCTAGTAACTGAGACATTTAGGATAATCTTTATGGGAGTTTTGCATGAGCTTCTGCTTTTTGTTGCACTTAGAAGGAGAGTTAATGATGAGCTTTCACTGGCTTCTCCTTTTTTTTTTTTTAATCTAAGCCAAAAACCGCCTGTTTAAGTTAAGTATCACCTCCCTCCAGCCCTTGGGAAACCACTCAAGAGGGCTTTGCTTGGCTCTGTGTTCATGACACATAATGAAAACAATTTTACGCTGTGGAGGGAAGTATTGGGCAATTACTGATGTAACAGCCACCTGCAGTAGCGAGCCCTGGCTGTAGCATTGCTCGGTTCATGAATATTTTATGGTGTGATGTTATTTTGAATGGCTGGGGCAGGTGAAGGGGGCTGAGGGTGTAATAAGTAACTCTGCTGGAGGCTGTGTAGCTGCTCTGTTTCCCTGCAGAGCCCGCAGTGTAACACCAAGAAGCATCCTGACCCCGCCTGGATGGAGGCGAGGGCAGCTGGGGCTGAGGCAAGAGGCTATGACAAGTCACGGTGGGCACCCTTTACAAACTCTTGTCTGCCGATTTTACACCCGATGTCCAGTTTGAAAAGCCATAGCATCCATCTTGTCTGATTTAATTTGATAAATTAAGTGTGGATAAGGATTAAATGAGAATTTTGTAATGGAGAAAACTTGTCCTTACTCTTTAATCCAGTTAAGATAGTATGGGAGAAACCCTATAAAATATAAAGCAATGACTAGAGAAAGCAAAGCTGAGGACAGAGAGAGAGAGAGAGAGAGGGAGGGAGGGAGAGAGAGATTTTTGCTTTAGAGACATTACTGTAGAAACATTACTGAATGAAAATACCACTCTTGCTTTCTGGTATTTGCATGTGAAGTACATATAACCCATATACACACATATCTATCACCATACATGTTTATTTTATGGAAGGCCTAGAAATCAGAAGGAAAATAGGGATTGCAACATGTTTTACATAATAAAATATCATTACTGAGAATTGTTCATGAACAGGTGGAATATTTTGTATAACATTTCATTTTTCAAATGCTATTTTCCTGAAATTATCAGGATTTAAACTGAGCCTCATAGCATAAGAATACATTTCTAGCATTTCAGACTTTGTAATTCGTCCTTAATGGCATGAAGTATCAGGCTCAAAAATCATATTGTATATGACCAAGTATAAATAGTATAAAATGATCTTACATGACAGTTCTATTTCTATAGACTAGAATAGTATGGACAGTGATGGAAATTTTTAAAAAACACAATATAAAACTCTATTAAATTTCCTTTCTTTAAAGTTGTGTGTTATTTTACAATGGCAGAGTATGTTTTTGAGGAAGTGTCTAAGAAAGGTGTACATTAGGCTTCAGGCTGAATAGCTTGATGTAGAGAACATGGTTAGAAAAAGGTACAAAAGATTTACAGAATCCTTGGACACAAATTGGCAAAGAACAGAAATTCTGAACAGAAGCACAGAAGGAAAATGTAGCTGACTCGACATTCTGAGAATAATGTGGGGCAACAGAGGAATTGCTGGAGTGACAATATGAAGACTGTAAAAGATAGTATTTAAATTTTTGTAAGTGCTAGTTTTATAGGTATGCTCATAACATTTCATAACATTAATTTAGAGCTTACACCAGAATGAAATAATGTGGTGATATGTTAAAATTTCCACTTTAATGTTTGCCTTGTAGAATATTGAAGTACCCCTGTCTCCAGACACTGACAATCCCATTTACACTTCAAAAATTAGAAAATCAGGATGACCAAGATGATAAGTGTTCATACAATTTGGGCATGTGCTACTTTATCAAATGGTAGTACATTACCTAATTTCTAATCTTATTTAGTATTGAAATTACTATCTCCCGGGTCCATTGGAAAGATTGTCTCAACCTGCTTGAATATGCCATCTTTTGTCTATATGTAAAGTCTGCTGGCAGTCTTTTTAAAATATCGGTGCTTTTCATCAACAAAGAAGAAATGATGACATTGGATTATCTTGATAAATCATGTCACTGTGAGCCACCTCCCTCCACAAACAGGTTGAGTTCAAGAGACATGCCATAAAATACCCAATAGTGCTAATATAGCAATATTAATAGAAATTAACATATATTCAAGAAACTCCAAAATATTTAATTTTGTCTCACTATATATATATTTTCTGCTTCATAACATATGTTAAAAGTACCCCAGTTAGCCATTTAATAAAGATCAAATTATTAACATGCAATAAATTTCAGATTCTTGTAATTAGATTTTTTTAGCTTAAGAGATGTTAAACTCTGTATGTAAACGACATTATTTAAAAGCCTGTCTTCTAAAAGAAAATTGCTGTTTGACAATGCTATAGAATACTCAAGAAAGGTAATTATATGGCTCTGGTTGTTAAAGATGCAGGTGTTGAATAAAGTCACTGCTTCATATTTTGCAGAAAACTCCAACAAGGAAGAGAAAGATGGAAAGGCAGGACTCCACTCATCCTGAGAATATCAGTTTGCACGCTCTCCTTATCGTCACAAAAGGAATACAATAATGATCAGAAGAAAGAAATCCCAGCCAATCCACCGATGCAAAGGAGCTGTGAGGAAAGAAAACAGCTATTTGTGAGATGCTCAGGGGCACCGCTATGTTCAAATCAGACATGGATAAAACGTTGACAAAAAACATGGGTGTAATTTTCTTTTTAAATCACAGGCCATTAAAAAAAAAAGATGGACAAAAATTTGTCTGGACTCAGGCAATTATAGAGAAATGCTTACAACTATTTTTTACTTATTTACTCAAGTATGAGTAATGATCTTTAAAGCAAATTAATTTGGGGAATTACAAATTATGTGAAAATGTTAATGAAATTATTTAATTCAACAGTAATGTTTTGTAATATTAAGAAATATTGAGCCTAGGGAAGACATAATTGTCTTTACTGACGAATAAGACACTTTTCACGGACTGTAGTGTTTCTGACCCAGAATGAGCGTGCGCGCACACACACACACACGCACTCACACAACTTTAAGCGGTTGGCATTATTGGAATGGATGTCCTATGGTATACTGAGTCCCTTAGCTCAACAGTTTTCTGCCCTTGAACTACATAAACCTCTGGCAGACATTTGTCATCCTTTTGTAGTCATTGAGGAACAGAAGTTTAACAGATCCATAAAAACTAAACCTGCAAAAAGTCAAGGGAACACAGATTTTAGTTGTCTGGGTGCGTCATTCTCCTCTTGACCTTTCCTAGTGATTTTAAAACAGACGTCCAGAGTTGTGAATAAATTGAAAGAAAAATGCCAGGTGCCATAATATTATTATTTTTTAAAGTCCCTAAACACTTCCCATGTTTTTAAGAGAAATTTAAGAAAAGATCAAGCAACTCACACCATTTTTTTCCTTATTCCTGCTCGAAGGATACCTGAAGAATGAGTCTCGTGTCTTACGTTTGCTAAAGATTCGTATCAGAATGTTTCCCCTTCTACCAAATAGCTTCAGTCCCATCCCTGCTATTTACCCTCCTTCAAGGGCGCCAGCCGCTGTACGCCATCAGGGTTTACTCCTCACCCCCTCGTTGAGTGGATTCACTGCTCTCATGAAGAGGAATGGACTACGGTGCAAAGGGTGCCCTCCGCATACAGGATCTCTGCCCTCAAGCGTAAGAGCTCGGCTCCTCAGTGGCAAAGGGTGTGTTTTCTTACACACTCAGACTTTGCTGGCTTCCTTAGTGTTCTTCCCATCCTGATGGTCCTTAAAGACGCACCGCCTTCAGACCACTTTCTCTCCCTTTCCGTTTTTATATAGCAGCCTTGTCTCACCAAGCACTTTTCACCATTAACAGCGCCTTAGTTCTCGCTGCAGCCTTGTCAGAACAGCAGAGAAGTATTTAATCCTAATTTAGGGAATGAGAACGCCCCATATCTAAGTCTGAGCTCTGTTCTCCTCACTCCCAGTTCAGCGTGTTTGCTTCTGCCTTTGATGTCTGTCTTCACAAAGTTGCACCATCTGAATTTGACTTACAGGAGTGAGATGTGGCTGTGTGTGGGCACCAAAACACAGTTTGGGACAATGCTTCTATTTTGGCTGGGGCAGGGAAACTGAGGCAAGACAAACAACACAGTAGCTGATTCTTTACTGCCTTAAATCAGCATTGGGCAGCACCGGGTGGGGGGGTGCAGGACCCCATGGTGATTGAGGGGCTGACTGATTCAAGGCCCTTTTTTTTTTTTTTTGTGGGTACCGGGGGTCAAACTCAGGACCTCGCGCGCCAGTAGGCGCCCATGCTGCTGAGCGATATCACCAGCCCTTTTTTCGTATGTGGGTTCCCAGGAGTCGAACTCGGGCTCTCGCGCTTGCCAGGCAGGTGCTTATGCCGCTGAGCCATCTCACCGGCCCTCAAGGTCCTTTTGAAACAAGTCTTTACTTGTTTCCCAAATGCCTTTTAGTGACACCTATTTGTGAAGAAAAAAATTGTTGGGGAACGTAGACATAATGGTGGGGGCTTCAGACATCTGTAGTTTAGCTCCTCATGAACAGAAATAGTGTCTGAGAAACCTGCCGGGCAGAAAATGTGAAGTTTCTTCTATTGTATTTCACAAAGGAAACTGGCTTTCAGCTACTGATGAAAACATATTGGTTATGATTTCTCCTTTGAAGTCCAACTTCCCCAAAACAAGGCTTCAGGAACTAGCATGTAGGTGTCGTGGAGTTTTTGTTAACCTGTATAAAGCAGTTAACCCCCAGGATTCACTCTCAATCTTTTTAGGATGGAGCAGCTGCACCATTTCATGTGAACAGCATCCTTAGATGACCCTACACCAAAATTCTAGAACATTCTTTGGTTTTCTGTGGAATATAAATCCTACTTCTCTGACCATATCCTACCCCACTTTTCTACTTCCTCAGTACACACTAGCCACATAGATTATTCTCTCCTGAAACCTGTGAAATTGCCCCTGCTTCAGGGTCCTGGTACTTGGCATTCCATTAGAGAGCAATGGTCTTCCCTAGGTGATCCAGCTGGCATTATCTTTTTCTTCCGGTCTCAGAGGGAACATCGCCCCTCAGAGAAAGGATCATTTACAGGTGTCCCTCAGTTTTCATAGCATCTTATTTCTTTTCTTTCCTTTTTTGGTAGCAGTCATGATAACCTAAAACATGGTGTTTATCCCTTTTCAATGTCCCCTCCCCCTCCAGGGGGAGTCTGCCTTTTTGACTATGGACTTTTAATGTTTAGGACAGTCCTGGCACATACCAGGTACTTAAAAATATTTCATGGTTTATGTTAGTGAGTTATAGCTTCAGTAAAGAATTAACACTTAGTATTGTATTATTTTGCATCTACTTAATGCTTCACCATTCATAAAGTGAGTGCATTCATCTTCCTGATCTCATTCATCTTCCTGATAATCCTGAGGGGTGGATCAAGGGCATGTATTATACCCCATGAGAACTGGGGTTCCAAGAAGTTAATGAACTGCCTTTGGTATGGGAAAGCTAAGATTTCATTAAAAGGTCCCTGATGATTTTATTCTTCCTACCACTTTAGTAGAAAAGATTGACCTAGAAAGAAAAGAACAACGGAGTCAATTTTACCCCCTTTTGTCAGTCAAATGCAAAATCCTCTATAATCTTCACCAAAAAAAAAAAAAAGAATATGACAAAACTTGATTAAATAGATAGGTACACGGATTCAGACATGATTCTGAAATTTAGGCCAAACTGACTTTGCAGATATACTTTTTCCAATAAAGAGCTAAACTTATATGAATGTTAGTAATGCTTAATTGTATATACATTGTTAAGGTTTAATTGAAAGATATAATTTAAGAGTCTAAGGCAGAGTTTCAAGAAGAGTATTAATATTGCTGTAGTTTAGTAAACCATGTTGTACTAATTAATTCCAACAAAAGCAACTATTAGTGGGATATCAGTTATACAATTACTTAATTTCTGGTGTTATAAAGCAATGGAATGTTCAAAGATTGAAATTTAAGTTCTAAAGTTTTTTTGGTAGAGATTGCCTCTTTATAATAGATAATGATATGGCCTCTGACAGCTAGAAGGGATTTCTGTGTGAAAAGTTGGCGTAACACACCCAAGGCGAACACCAGATTGACTGTGAGAGGCGATTCTCTATATCAGGTATTTTTTCAGTTCATCAATACCTGAATCAAAGAAGTTTGAATTGAGTCACTATTCCAAAATAATAAAGCATGGCTTGTGGATATAAATGTAACCACTCGTTTCTTTTTAAAAAGTGATGGATCGATTTTTAATGATGAACAAGTGTGCTGGATGAAAGCATGTGGTTCCCAATTTTTGATGAAAAACTGTAGAGAAGTTTTCATTCTATTCCTCCAAGAGAAAAATTAGCAACTTTTCTGGATTCTTTTGAAATAAAATGTATTCCAGAATAATGAAGTATTTTAGATGCTCAATACTTGCAGTATTTGAGTGACATAATGGTTAAAAATGGCATTGTAGGGGCCGGTGAGATGGCTCAGCGGCTTAAGCGCCTGCCCGGCAAGCGCGAGGGCCCGAGTTCGACTCCCGGAACCCACATACGAAAAAGGGGCCGGTGATATCGCTCAGCGGCACGGGCGCCTGCTGGCGCGTGAGGTCCCGAGGTCGACCCCCCGGTACCCACAAAAAAAATGGCATTGTAAATAAGAGAGAAACGTGAAATGTTCTTGAAATGGTAAGGAATGGGTGGGACTTGATACTACTGTGCTCATCCTTGAATATTGCAGGAATTTATAATGCATAGCCAAGCCTATGTAAAGCCAAAAAATGTTATTTTTCACCTCCACATCAGATGCATAATGCCTCCTGATCTGATTTTTAAAAGATTATTTAGAGGCAAATGCTATATCTCAAAATGTTATATGGCATTCGGTGATGGTGGATAGTTTTATGTCGTGAGAATGGGAACACCCTTTTGATTCAGGGAAAGTAATGGAGGAAGATTTTTGTTGTTGTTATAAATTACTGCAGACTTCTGACTAAGCAGGTGAGATGATAACCTGGATACAAAGTAAAGAGATCCGTAAGAAAGAACTGTGCTAAGACTCTCGGAGCTAGGGCTGTAGTCTTATTTCACTTTATCAGCCAACGTGAACATAAAGGATTATCAAGGGAACCTCAATTATAATTAAGGAAAGGCAAATCCTTAATTATGTAAGGAAGCAGTAGTTGTTGGTGGAGTTGTGTAATGTGTCTTCCTATCTAATGAACTAATTTTGTTTGTGGGTAGCATATAGAATATTTTTACTCTAAATAACTTACCAACACAACCACAAATTCCTTCATTTTTGTTAATAAAACCAAAGATTCAAGAAAAATAAAATACACACTCAAGGACATTTAAGATGTCTACAGAGTCTTACAGATCCATGTGGTCAGACAAATCAGCCAGTTGGTCAGGGAGGCAGAATTTATTGTGTTTTCACCATGTTTGAAATTTGTACAGTAGAAGGTAAGAAACATAGTCATTTCTGACAAGAAGTTTATATTTAAATTTTAGATAAACTAAAGGGCTATCTCTTATGTGGCTTTGGGCAGATTGTTTAACTTTTCAGTCTTTGTTTTTTGCAAGAATTAAATGAGATTTTCTCTGGCAAGAATCATAACAAAATGCTTATGAGCACCGGATTTGAATTCAAACCAAACTCCAAAAATCCTAAAGCAATATTAATAAATGGAATGTTGCAGTATTTTAAAAGGATAAATACATACTAAGTTGGGTTTATCTCAGGAATGCAGGGTTGATTTAACATCCAAATATCAATATAATTCATCATATTATCATAAAAAATTAAGATCACATTATTATCTCAACTGAAAAAATTAAAAACCTATTTATGATGAAAACACTTATGAAAATAACAATATAAGAAAACTTTCCTGATATTAAATGTATTACTATATCAGTTACTTTTCTCATTGCCAAGACAAAATACCCAATGCCCAAAGATAAAGGAGGAAAGGTTTATTGTAGCTCACAGTTTGTAGAGGTTTCAGTCCATAGTTGGCTGGCTCCAAGGCAGGGTGCACATGGCAGAGGGGCATCACAGCAAAGAAAAAAATTCATGGTGGGCAGAAGAGAGCAAGGCAGCAAGCAATGAAGTAGTGAAGCAACAGCAGGCGGCCTGCCTTCTTTCTGTTCCTATCCATCCAGGCTACCCACCCTTTCAGTGGTGCCACCCACAGCCAGGGAGGGCCTTGCCATTACCCATACCCAGAAATATGCCAAACCGATCAGTGGATTAATTTAATAATCACACACCTTTAATCCCAGTGTCACACATTTAATCCCACCATCACACACCCTAGATCTAGCCACCTCTGAAAAGTCTCACCTATGACTGCATGAGGCTTTGGGGGAACATCTAGATACAAGCCATAACAATTACTATCCACAAAAAGAAGAAAACCCAACAGCAGCATAACAATAAATGAGAACATTGGAATTTTGTCCCTGTATTTAGGATAAAACATACTACTTGGCTACTTTTGCCCCTGTATTTAGGATAAAACATATGACTTGGCTACTCTTACTACTATCACATTAAATTAAATATTGTTTTATAGAAAATTATGCCCAAACCTAATAATTTAAAACAATAGCATTTTCATCATGTCACAATTTTTGTGGGTCAAGAATCTGGATGATTTTTCTGTTCTACATGACACTGACCAAAGCCACTGAATGGTATTGGGCTGGAAGATAGACAAGATGATGTCACTCATATGCCCCCCAAGCACAGCTGAAAGGCTGAGCTCAGCTGGGACTCCCAACCTAGATATACTATGTGGGCTGGATTTACTCGCTGAATCTCAGAGTAGTTTTATTTATTTATTTATTTATTTATTTATTTATTTATTTATTTTCTGTAGTCTTTAGGGATCCAAGGGGCAAAGCTACTTCTTCTCTTCTTTTTTTTTTTTTTTGGTGGGTACCGGGGATCGAACTCAGGACCTTGCATGCCAGCAGGCGCCCATGCCGCTGAGCGATATCACCAGCCCTTTTTTTGTATGTGGGTACCAGGAGTCGAACTCAGGACCTCGCGCTTGCCAGGCAGGCGCTTATGCCGCTGAGCTATCTCCCTGGCCCCAGCTGCTTCTTCTCTTAATGCTTACACCCAAAACTGGTCTAACTTCAGCTTTGCCATGTTCTGTTGGTCAAGCAAGTTATAAAAGTCACTCACATGAAGGGAAGAAAGGCAGAGAGAGGTGAGAATTGAACTCCAGTTTTAGTTGGTGGTAATCTCTAATTGTCCTATCCATAGAAAGGAAGGAATACCTCTGTTATTAGTCAAATCTGACATTTTTATCTCCATAAAATCCCAAAGAAGCTACATATAATCTAATGGGGCTAAGAAAGGAATTTAACAAGACTAACAGTGCAAGAGCATTATGCAAAATGTAATTGTATTTATAGAAATAACCATTAAAAACATAGAAAATAAAATATCAAAAGTGACATCTACAAAAGAATAACATATTTCAAGTACTTGGTAGCAAACCAAATAAAAGATACGTAAAAATTTTACACTACTGTACCAGACACAAAAATATTTTGTTGTTGTTGTTGCTTTGAAATAGGGTTTCACTGTGTAGTCCAGTCTGGCTTTCAACTTAGTAAATTGCCCCAGCTGACTTTGAACTAACAATCTTCCTGCCTAAGCCTCCTGAGTGCTGGGATTACAGGTATGCACTACCATGCCTAGTTTACAACTTAAAATATCTTTGAGATAAATTACAGAATACCTAAATAAATGGAGTCATATGCCATGTTGATGAATTGGAAGACTGAATAGTAAAAAGATATCAATTCTCTTATTACCAATCTATATTTTTAATGCAGCCCTAATCACTACTGCAGCATGTATTGTGCATAACTTTTAAAAATGTGAGCAAAATGTTAAAGGGTGAAGAATAGTCAGTGCAATTTTGAAGAACATAACTTGAGGGTATAAACTACCAGACTTACTAATAACTAGTGGATTGGTATTTGTACAAAGACAGAAAATAAGCCATTGGAACAAAGTAGAATTCAGAAGCAGACCCAAACACATAATGACACCTGATGTTTCACAAAGTTGACACTGCAGTACAATGGGGAAAAGATCACAATTACTTTTCTTTCAATAAATGGTGCTGGGTCAATTGAATATCCATTTGGAAACAAAAAAACATTAAACCTTTTATCTAACACCATCCACAAAATTCCATTCTAGTTGGATTTTAGATCTAAATGTGAAAGGTAAAAAAAATTAAAGCTTTTAAAAGAAAACTTAGGAGCATATGTCATGACCTTGGAATAGGCAAAGATTTTGTAATAGGGCACAAAGCGCCACCAACCATAAAAGAAAAAAAAAGATAAATTAGATTACATTAAAATTAAGAACTTCTGTTCATCAAAGAACACTATCCTGAGGAGAAAAAAGCAAAACTCAGAGTGGGAGAAATTATCAGCACTGCATATGTCAGACAAATATTGCATACCCAGAATACAAAGCATTTCTGTAAAATGACAAAAGCAAACAACCCAACATAAAAAAAAAAAGGGTTAGATTGGCATTAAGTAAAAATTAAACAAGTGGCCACTAGAAAACCGAATTGTTACTATAAACAGCAATGAGACACCTGTATTGTTTGTGGTCAACCAGAATGGCTAACCTTGAGGAAATACAGGCAGTATCAAGTGTAGTAAGGATACAGAGCAATTAAAACTAACATACACACTTCAAGTGGAAGTGTAAATTGGTATAATAACCCTGTAAAACTATTTGGCAATATCAGTGAGGCTGGATATATACATTCCTGTAAAAGCATATGTAACACTTTGTTCTGCTACCACAACAAACAAGCACATTTAGCACATTATACACAGAAAACAAACTATTTTGCACCCTGAAATACAGCAACAAAAACAGGCACATCTGTGTATTTATAGGCTGCAAAATAAATAAAACCTTGAATATTTTCTTGAATTTGCCTGCCCTGCAAAAACAACTTTTTGCTAATGTCTAAAGCTAGGCTGTGAACTTCTTGGATATGATAACCACATGAGAAAGTTGCTCTTTGACTATTACAGTGAATCAAGTAGCTTTGGAAAGGTTTTTTCACCTTAAATAAGTTGCTTTTTGATTTTTGTTTTTCTCTTTTCTTTTCTTTTTTGTTCTTTTTTCTTCGTGCTTGGGACTGAACCCAGTGTTTTCACACTGAGCTACATCCCCAACAACCCCACTTCTGGTACCAAATTCTGTCTTAGTTACATTTCTCACATTGCTGAGACAAAATACCCAACACCCAAAGTTAAAGGAGGGAAGGTTTATTTAGCTCACAGTTTGTAGAGGTTTCAGTCCATAATCAGCTGGCTCCAAGGCAGGGTGGCGTGGCAGAAGGGCAACTGTTCATGGCAGTGGAAGACAGCAAAAGCAATGATGGGGGAACATGATTCTTTCGGTCCCTTATATTGTATGCAGGCTACCCACCCTAGGGCCAGTGTGGTACTCACACCCTCGATCCCAGCACTAGACAATGAACCAATCACAAACTCTAGATTCAGCCACCTTCAAAAAGCCCATGCCCCCCATGACCACATGAGGCTTTGCAGGGACATCCAAACACAAAGCATAACAAAGAGATTTGAGCCCAAAGTGAGGGGAAGGCAAAGGAGAGTCAATGTGTTAATTCACAACCTTAGCCTTGTCAGGATTGATGAGCGATAAATTTTCAGCTGTGTTTTGTTCTTCTCATCTAGCCAATAATGAAATTGATTGTCTTAACATGTCTCCATGTTGGATGTATGTGATGTCCTTCAATGATGGCTGTAAATGTAGCTCTAGAAGGTTACACATCTGCAGGCTTATCTAGGCAGAGTTTTTGAACCTCACTATGCAAATGAGTGAGTCACCAAATGCCACCCAGTAGTTAGTGATCCAGCTACTATATGTGCAGAATACATGACAGCATAAAAAATAAGATATGGCCCCTTTCTTCAAAATGCTGAAAACATACAACAGAAGAGATAAGGCTACCACATATAAAACCACTGATTGAGTATAAGAATGGTATTCCAAAGTCTATTTGTGTGAAGGGCTAACAATTAAGTACCTAGCAGAGGATCTTAGTTGAGTGGAGAACCGAAAGCCTGCAGGGTGCAACATTAGGAAATATCTGGGTGATTTTCCTGACAGCACTGGAACTGGTACCACACAGTACTACTAGACCATTTGTGGTTTTTTTTTTTTTTTTTTTTTTTTTTTTTTTTTGAGACAAGGTCTAGCTATGTAGTTCAGGCTGGCCTTAAACTCAATATGTAGCCCAGGCTGCCCTTGAATTTGAAGTGATCCTTCTGCCTTAGCCTTCTGAGTGCTGGGATTACAGATGTGCATCACTACCCCAGCTTCATTTGTGGTATTATAGCTAGGTTTTTACATTGCATAGGAAATAATTACTTATTTTCCAACATACTCAAGTGGGATACCAATTTGATGACCTTGAGCAACAAAGCCTATGGATCATGGAACATGGATGAGTCTAGGTCTTGGGACTCACCATGATCTGCTTTATGATAGTTTTTATATGAAATGGAAGATCAGTAAAACTTTGGAGCCCTATCATTTTTACCGTGGCTCTCATCTTGCTGATCATAACACAGATGGTGTCCACTCTCTCACTTGAAAAAGTGGCATATGCCAGAAGAACGAAGATAGTGTCGGGAATAGTGAATTTCCTGCTCACACTCAGCACAACTCTCACATGGAGAGAGCGTGGAGTCCAGCTTTGAGGTGAGCACTTGGGTTTTCTTCCCCCTATCAGGCAGTAAGGAATGTGAAGATGGGTTCATAGCATATGTAAGGTCACCTGGAGACTTCTATAAATATTTGGGAAGAATCACCAGGAAAAAAGACATGATTCCCTCTCAATGGAGGCATCACAATTGGAAGCATTCGTGTAAATTTCATCTCGTTCACTCAACAGATATTTATTAAGAATCTGGTCCCACGACAGGAAGGATTCTAGTCTCTGGGGATAGGAAAGTGATTAATAGAAATGAAGGATCTGCTCTCAAAGAGATTATATTCAGAGAGAGGAGGGAGGGAGGGGGAGAGGGTGAGAGAGAAACTTGAAGACAAATATGGAAGTTATAGGAAAGATCATAACTTCTAAAGAAAAAATCAAAATGGCAATGGCATGAAGAGTACCTGGTATAGGCTGGGTCCTTTAGCTAAGGCTACTGGCCAGGCTATTCTACCATGTAAATGATGAGGAGGCATAACTGAGCAGATTGGGAAAGAAGGGACAGAACAACTTCCAGAAGCTTAGACATGCTGGTTACAGAAGCAATGGGGAATTTACATCACTTCTAGGTCACTGTGAATTTATAGACAACTGTCACCAAAGGTTCTTGGAAAAACCCTGTAATCTCTGATATATGCTAATGGGTGCCCTGAAATAATATGAGAAAGACAATCAAAGAAACTGTGCAAGTCGGCATTGCACTTCCATTACCAGGTTTGGGGGTGCTGGAGTCTCCTTCAGGAGATGGCATCTAGATTCCTTCTGTCCTGTGCAAAGAATCAGTCAAGACAAGCACAAACAGTAGCAAAGTTTTATTAAAGGTAGGGAAAAAACAGGCTCTGCAGAGCAAGTTTGGGCCAAGTAAAAGTAGGGAAAGAAGTATTCTCTACAGTGTGAGGGTGGGCAGCCATGGCAAAAGTTTTCACAGTGGCAAAAACTCAACATGGACTGTCCTTTTTGTATCACCCACTCCTCAGGCTGATGTCAGGTCTAGGCCGTCCTATTGACACCCTCCTCGAGTTCTCGTGAGAAGTCCGCATCCAGGGTTTCGGGAACTGTTCCACACGTGTCTTCTGGGATGTTGTCATGCCCCCTTTCCCAGCCAGTTTTAGCCACACCCTACCTTCCTGTCTCACACTGATAACATGTCTGAAGACAGTCTATCCAAAGACACCCCCAAATGCTACCAAACAGGCACATGCAAAATTGAAATAACCCTTGAAATCTTTGTGCCTGCAGCTCTAGCAGTATATTGAGATGGCTTCATTGGGGTAACCAACTGAATGTTACTACTGAGGACCTGTGTTTCAGTTTGAAGAGACCAGAATCAGAGTTGAAAATCTGAGTTCAGGTCTGAGCTGTACCTGTTTACACAGAGAAAATGTAGACAAGCTACCTAATCATTATCAGTCCAAGCTCTTCATCTGTAAATCAGAATGATGACACTAAGATCACACAGTATTGCAATGATGACATAAGATCAATACCTATAAAATGTGTTTTGTTCATTCTAATACATAATGCTAATATTTGTCACCAGAAATTATTCATCCTGAACCAAATCCAAACCCAAAGTGGATTGACTATTCTTATAAATACCTTTGACAACAGATGCATCCTTTATATCCTCTTTTTCCTTATGAATTGCCAACCAAGAAGAGCCAACAGGTTTCTTCAGATGAAGCATCTGACTCTGGCTTCTCTACAAAAGGATAAACTAATTCTCAACTTCTTGCTGTGTTTCAGTGCATCATGCACAAGGTGAGGGCATGAATCCATTTGGCCTTAAGTAATTCACATTAGAAATACTGGAGCCACACCTCTACTCATTCACCTAGGGTTCCAATTAGGCCTGTGGCCATTCTTGACTCATCATTCAATAGATTCACATAAGAGGGAGAAGGACTACCACAGGAATTTTTTATAAAACAGTGGCCAAAGACCACTGCAATTCAGATGGACTCACCGATAGGTCCTCTGATGGTGGGTCATACTTTTCTGGTCTACTATCTTCCTTTATGAGAATATCATTTTTTAATTTTTGAAAAACGAATCACAGGGCCACCCACCCCAGAAAGTTAGGTACAGCAGTACAGAGCAGCTTTATATTGAACCTTGTCCTTTTTGGTACTAAACGATTGGAATGCAAAAAAATATGGAGCTTACACAGATGGTCTAAACCAGTGCTGGTGAACCTATGGTACACGTGCTACAGTGAGCTATTTGTATCATTGAAAGCTCTAAAAGGTTTGCCATCACTGGTCTAAACCGAGAATGTGTAAGCAATGCTTGCTAGGCCAGGTGACCTGCCCAACTTTGCAATAAGACTCGCCCTCTAATTTCTAAGCAAAAGGATCAAAGAGGGAGAAGGCTCCCATGGGCTGCAAATCATTTATAAAGAACAGACTCATGTCTTTGGGTGGGGGGGGGTGCCAGAATCCTCAGAGCTGTGCCATCTGGGCTCACCACTCACCCGGTGTTAGTTTCCTGGTTCTCCTGCAACAGACTCCCACATGCACAATGGCTTAATGCAATACAAATGCGTTCCCTTGTAGTTGAAGGTCAGAAGTAATAAATGAGCCCTAAAGGGCTAAAATCAAGATGATGGCAGAGGTGGTTCCATAAAGCACATCAAAGGGACAATCAATTCCTTGGCTTTTCAGTTTCCATTGTCTGCCAGCATTCCTTGGATTGGACGCACCACTCTAATCCCCGCTTCCATGGTCTCATGCGTTCTCCTACTCTGATCTTCTATTACTCTCTTTCAAATACCATTGTGATCACACTGGGCCCACCCAGTTAATCCTGGATAATCTCACCCTCTCAAAGTCCTTAATTTAATCACAACTGCAAAATCCCTTTTGCCATATAAGTCAATAGTCATAGATTCTTGGGATTGGGAGAAGAACATATTTGGGGGTTATTGTCCAGCCTACCATGCCTGAGGTTTCAGGTTCAAACCATCTTGGCCAGCAGATGAGAGAGTGTCTTCCATTCAGAGGAGAGGAAAGCATAGACAGGCTTAAACTGAGGGGAGGGAAGCACAATTTTCTTTCTTTCTCTGTTCCAATGGCTTAACCACTTCTTGACATACAGTAAGCACTGAAAATGACAAAGATGCTAGTATGCACTTCATACTTTGTCTCCTATCAATAGCAGTCTCTGATTTAGCTGGGTACAACTTACTGTGATAGCCAACTGTTGCATCAACTTGAGTAAGAAACATCCAACTGATTGACTTAGCCTAGTTCTGAGTGTGACTGAATGATGGACTTACTGAAGAGGGAAGACCCACCCTGGATGTGAGTGGCAAAAACCAATGGGGTCGTAGCCTGAATGGAATAAAAAGGGAAAGAAGGGAGTCTTGCCTGTGCTTCTTCAGAGGAGCTTCAGTCTTTGCCATCACCTTGGATGTCCATTTCCAGGCTTCCAGCACAGATTCTTCAGCCTTCTAGTGCAGACTCCTCAGCATTCCAACATAGACCCTTTGGCTTCCTAATATAGACTCCAAAGGGTCTCTGCAGTGAGCTCCAGGTCTTTCACCTGTGACTGGATTGTTTAGCTCTCCAGTGGGCCCCTTTGCATTCTTCCACACCTGACTCTGTAGGCAGCCATTGTAAGCCTACCTTGCAAATAATATATATATATATGACATAATTTTATATATATATACATACATATATATATATATATATATATATATATATATATATATATAATCTGCTACTCTAGTGAATTCTAACTGATACACTTACTATTAGGTGTTTGTGAGTTTTGGCTAATGAGAACAGAAGGGATGGGTACAACTTTTGGTCGTGCTCCTAGACTGAAGGCAAAAGCACTTCTCTTGTTTCTCCTCCCCTCCCCTTCCCACTAGCTGGCGGTAAGATGTGATCATGGGAGCTGAAACCATGAGGTTAGACCATGGGATGGAAGTCATGAGCTGACGATCAATAAGATGGACTGAACCTGGGTAATCCGCATGGTGGAGCTGTCACAGCAGCCCGGGTCTGTTTATGATCAGACTACTCACAGACAATTGAATTAGATAGCAATAAACGTCTCTTTTGTTTGGGAGTCTCCTGTAGTAGCCAAACTTGAACAAACTAATTCTATCACAGCTTTATCACTACATGGTTGTATGATCTTGGTAGATCAGTTTGCCTCTCTGAACCACACCTCCGACAGCTGGAAAATAGAAATGATAATAACACGCAACTCATGTATTGCAAATATTAAATGAGAGGGGACATGGGAAGATCATCTGTGAACTCTACAGCACTTTACAAATATTAAGGGTTGAAAGATTAAAATGCAGTTTCTGACTCCTCCTCAAACATATTTGGCTTTTTAACATTTTATTGTCTAAAAGGCTCTGCCAATTTTCTCATTGTCTTTCACTTATTTAATAAGGTCAGCAATACAATTTATAGAATGTAGATAAACTTTTTCTTCTAGGACTTGATAAATCTGTGTTTATTTTGAATGCAAAAGAAGACCTGTTAATTTTTACTTTTCTGGCTTAGTTTTTGTAAAAATGTTTGGTAACTACAGGCTTTAAAAAATGTCTATTCCTCCATAAATCACTCTGTTTAAGTGAATATGGTTACCCCACCACAGATTCAGAATGGACAACTTGGAAAGAGAATTTGAAGGGTTACGTGTTGGGTAGGGTTAGGGAGTAAGCTACAGGAAGCAGGACTAGCTGCTCACAGGGTATTAAAAGTGATATGTAACCAACCCTTCCCAGGTCTGGAGACACAGACTGGTGTTTTTAGTGATGCATTTTGCTTTCCAGCTTTGATTCCCTGAGTTCTAGATTAAACTACAGCTTGCATTCCATCCTCTGAAAGTGCTGAGAGCTTCCTTTGAAGAGCTCACCTGGAGGAGGACAGGCTGGCTGCTGGGCAGCCCTTCTCAGGCCCCAGTGAATCAGGAGCTGTCACTGGCCTCTCTGTCTTCCGGAGGCTCCCGGGGCCCATGTCAGGACTCCATGAACTCCTCTGGCTTTTGGTTTACTTTTTGTCTGTCAGTTTCATTCCTTCTGATTTTTACTTCTCTGGGACTAGAGATGTGGCAAAATAACATGAGCATTTGGGGAATCCAAGAGGATGACATCAAACTCTTACATTTTGGATCAATGGGACTTAAGTAAAAACCATCTCAACATTTAATGTAATAGAAGAATGAAGTAAATACGTAGCTCCTTTTGCTCATACAACTCTCACACTTGTGTTTTCTTTTTTTAAAGTTCTTCGTTGACAGAAGTTTTACTGTGTTTCTGGGCGAATTTGAAGATGATCCTTAGGTAACAATTGAATTAATTCAACTTTACTGGGTTTTACTTTACAGCCTGGGGGTCACACAGGACTTCCCTCTGTGTTTGGCATATATTGGGAGCTATTACAGATGCAGAGGGTTGTTCTTCTGGATGAATAACCAACTGGTGTCTGCAAAGCCACCCAGTATACTGTAATTACAAACTGGAAGCTCATAATTGGTGCATGAACCACTTCCTTTATGAGTTACTTACTCGACCTTATTCACAGTTTTTCTCATTGGAAGGGCCGTGTCTCCTGGCTCTACCTTTAATAATGGTGATAATCATAATGACTGTAATAATGCAGCATTACTTTCTAATTACAAAGAAAATTTCTTCTCAAGCACTCAAAGCACTTCACAGACATTATCTCACTCATTCTTTTAACCTCACTGGGCTGTTTGGCGGTCACTAGCATGACCATAGTAACAACACGGCCATTTTCCACTTCTCAATACACTCACAAGGCCAGGATGGCAAGGACAATCTCAGACTTCCTGAGCTCTCCCCAGAACACTTCATTATTTCTGAGTAATCCTTACTACGCAACTTTAGACAACAGGAATAAAATACAAAGCATTACGTGCTAGCTATCCCTTGATCGCATGTGGTAGTTTCAGCATGTCTTTAAAAGGGGCTTTATGATCAGCACCTCTGAGGACACAATGCTTTCTACTCTGTGTCAGTGGAGAACCCCCACTTGCAAAAATGCACCCCGGGGGGGCCAGTGAGATGGCTCAGCGGCCTACGCGCCTGCCTGGCAAGCGCGAGGGCCCGAGTTCGACTCCCGGATCCCACATACGAAAAAAGGGGCTGGTGATATCGCTCAGCGGCACGGGCGCTGGCTGGCGCACCAGGCCCTGAGGTCGACCCCCGGTACCCACAAAAAAAAAATGCACCCCGGTTGTTAATGATCTGCTATTCCCGGTGTTTCACAACACGAGGCCTCCATATTGATCAGTTCTCCAACACAGGGGTCAGCACATTGTGGCCCACATGCCAAACCTGGCAAAGAATAATTTACTTTTTTTTTTTTAAATCTTTGATTACATATAAAATGTTTATAGAAGTCACTATATAACACCCTAGATTTTGCCTTTTGGACCCCAAAGGATAAAACATTTGTCATGTAGTTCTTTACTTAAAAGTTTGCTAGGCTCTACTCCAAAGTAGGACCAAGACACAAGGGCCCATATTGGACCAAGCTGAACCATCCACAAGGCATCTCTAGGGCGGTAGGGAAAGGTTCTGATGCTGAGATTCATAAGGGAATCACTCACCTGACATGAAAAGGTAAGATATGTCTGTGACTTGCTGGCATTTTACAGATTCATTTAATTTTTCAGTGAGCTTATATCAAGAGTCGTAAGAATACTTTTTCTAGAAAAGCCTATTCTGTATATGTCTAATAGGGCTTCCCTGAGTGACGTTTTTCTATTTCCTGTTGAGGTTCAGATCTTTAAGTCATTGTACTGCTACACAATTGCTGAGATGATTGTGCTTATGGCTATTTTAAACTGCGTATTGCTTTTTTCTGGGATACTTTATTTTTATTAGAAAAATTATTAGAAGCATAGTCATGACATATCTGGGATATGCTTACTAGTCTCTGTAGTCCATGAATAAGCAATGGGTGTGGTAGTGCTGACTGAATGTACACTTGGTGTTTTGCTTTTTCTTGTCTCTCAATTTTGGATTAAACCATGACCCAAGCTCCTGAATATTCAGAATCCCAGAGAAAGAATATGATAAGCACCCCTAAGGAGAAGACTGGATGGTTCGGAAGACTGGTCCCAGGGTCACGAAGAACTATTGGACTCTTCTTTCTATTTCTGAGGCTGAGACTGGCCTTTCTGGTCTCCCTATATACTCCTCAGATTAAAATTTCAACTTCTGGCCTCCCTTTCTGTGTATTCCTTCCCATTTTTAACCCTACTGGATTAAAAACATGACAGAATGAAATAAGAATTTGGCAGCCAGGGGCTGGGGGAGTGGCTCAGTAGTAGAGTGTATCCTTAGCATGCATGAGGCCCTGAGTTGAATCCCCAGCATGCACACATACACGCGTGTGTGTGTGCACATGTACACACACAAAAGAAGAAGAGGAAGAGGAAGGAGAAGAAGAAGGAAGGAAAAGGTGGAGGAGGTGGAGGAGAAGCAGGAGGAAGGAGAAGAAGAAGAGGAAGAGAAGAAAAAGCTGGGATCTAGGCCATGTCAGATACTTTCAAAATTTTGAGATGTCTTATTTTGGTGAAGCTTTAACAAATATTTAGTACAGTGGGAGAGGGATTTTCGACATTGACTTACACATTGTATATTCTGTTAACTGTACCCTAAGTAGTAAACAGAGTCGATCTCTTAAATTGAAGGAATAAAAGACACGGTTGAGCGCATGCTGCTCAAGCACAGTGTTCTTAGAACTGCGTATGGCAGAACAGCCCAGTCCTACTTGTGAACCTGGGCTTCAGTTACCGTGGTGTCCTCTTTTCTGCCACAGAACAGAAATGATGAGATGATGTACTGCTGTTGGAAAAGGGCTCAGTGGGTCAACAGAAGACAGAGTCAAGTTTAACAGTAGTTATTGGAAGTAAATGTTCAAGTTCTTCTTGAAACTTTAAAAGTGACCTTTCATATGACCAAAAGCACAGGAAATAAAAATATTAGATAAATT
This sequence comes from Erethizon dorsatum, assembly GCA_028451465.1. NCBI lineage: Eukaryota > Metazoa > Chordata > Mammalia > Rodentia > Erethizontidae > Erethizon > Erethizon dorsatum. Next base: position 84,585,708 of record CM051835.1, read on the forward strand.
GCAGTTCGTCAAAACTAAGAAACTAAGAACATTTGAACTTCAAAGGACACTATCAAAATAGCAAAAGGACAGTTTACAGAATGGAGAACATATTTCCAAAGGATATACCTGACATGAAATTAATATCCAAAATATAATAAAACTCCTATACTCCAACAACAAAAATGAATTAAATATGAGTGAAGGACTTAAATAGACATTTCTCCAAAGAAGATATGCAAATGGCTAATAAGCACATGAAAAGATGTTCAACATTATTAGTTATTAGGCAAATGTAAATAAAAAACACAATGGGACACACCCACATGATGACATTAATAATAAACAGAAAATAACAAGTATTGCCAAGGATGTGCATTAACTGAAACTCTTGTACATTGCTGGTAAGAATGTAAAATGTGCAGCCAACTGGAAAAAGGGTGAGGTGGCATCTCAAAACGTTAAACATAGAAGTACCATATGACCCAGCAATGTACTTCAGTATCTATCCAAAGATTCAAACCGATGTCTGTACTCCAATGTTCAGGGCAGCATTAGTCATGATAGTCAAAACATGGAAGCAATCCAACTGTCCATCAACAGATGAACGGATTAAACAAAATGTGAAATAGTTCAACTATAAAAATGAATGAAATTTAACACAAGGAGCAACACAAATGGACCTTAGAAACATCCTGCTCATTAAATAAGCCAGAAATAGAATGACAAACATAGAATTCCACATATATAGGTTACCTAGAAGAGACAAATTCATAAGAGACTGCAAGTAGAACAGAAGTTACCCAGGGACAGGGGACAGGGAGAATGAGAAGTCATTGACTAATGAAGACACAGTTTATATTGGGGATGAAGACAATGTTTTGGATAAAAAAGGTGGTAATTGTTACACAACCTTGTGAATGTATTTAATGCCAGTGAATTGTACAAATGGTCAAAATGATATTTGTTTTGTATATTTTGCCACAATTAAAAATTTTTAAGTCATCTTTAATGTTTGGTTTAGCACTTGGCTTTTGCCAAGGAGACAACTTTCTAATTCTTGCTTGGAACCTGTGTTCTTGTCATTGGGAAAGTGGCTTCTAACTTGAAACTGACAGTGAAGCTGCCTGAAACAGCAGCTGTGATTCCGCACTCCTCCCTGGGAATGGAGCCTTGTCTGTGGTTATAATTTCAGCACACGTGGACCGAGCTTGTAATATGCGTATTATAGAGCAGAGCTACAATTCATCTTAATGATGGTATGTGGAAGAGCATCTCAGCAGGGTACCTTAATGAAATGACAATTGGTTGAAGACTTAGAAGATTAAAAATACCCAAGACTTTCAGAAGCCATAACTACTCTCATTTGGATTCTTTAAAGGGATAGTGTAAAATAATGTTCCCTGCCAAACAACAAGAAAGCTTATGGAAAATAGAGTAAAGATCCTTTCAATATATTTTTAAAGATGAAGCAATTAAAAATGCCTAATTGGAAAAGCTAAAGATATGAACCAAATTCTCAAATTGAATGTATTGTGTAGACATCTTTCTGTAAGAAATTTCTTTAGGAATAGATTGAACTATTGCCAAAAATATGTATGTTCTCTTAAAGTAAAATATTTGCAATTCCTTCCCTGGAACATTGACAGATCAATCCTTGTGTTAGATATGGTATTAATATGCTTTCATTTAACCCCAAGAGTGTCTCACAAGGCAGTGGTTGTAAACCTACCACAGGGATAAGAAACCTCACAGATGGTAAGTAAATTGATTGGAGCAAAGTTTCACTATTGTTAAGGCATGACTATCATTTAATAGCAAAATTGTGGTCATATTATATGTCCTATTTTATAACCATCATATATATCAATACTTCAAAGAAATAGTATTATACTCAGGTAAAGCTCAGTTTTCTAAGTCTAACATATCAATCAAAAGAAGGAAACTAAGCCATATGGTTTTATATGGTTGGTAATGACTGGAGAAATCCCTAGCAGATGACACAGTTTCTTCCTGTCTGTGTAATATTCCAAATGAGCTCGGGTTGCTTTTTAAAGTCACGTGTCTGTCCGTCTTCTTTACAAGTCTCAGTTCCTGAAAAACTTGTCCATTTTGTTTTCTGGAATTTTTAGTGTCAGCAGAATGACAGACACATTGTTAAGTCCTCAGTGTATGTTTGCTGAGCTAAACTGTTTAATGTCATGAAATAATTCTAGAAGATCACACTTCTGCCTTTGTACAGAATACAAACTACATGAAAGCCTGTGGTTGTGTCTCCCCTTTGTTTGGAAGACCTCTTTGTTGGCCAGGACCAAATGTAACTTGTTTCTAGATACAGGTATGGTTATTTTCCCTCAAAGATTCTTAAGAGGAAATATACTACGAATATGACTATTTAAATTTTTCTTTTAAAAATAACTAATAAAAGCAGAAATTACCATTCAACAATCCAAAAATTTTTAACACATAAAAACTGAGGAAGCACTTACACATGCAAATAAAATAATGGGTAATGTTTCTGCATATCTCAGTGGATCTATGGGAAGTAAGAGAACTTTACCCTTTCAAGTGAAAACCATGCAGGCCTAGGTAATTTTCAAAGGCCGTGGGTCAAGTTTCAAACTCACATGAGCTCAAGACGGGCTGCCACAGGCCGGTGAGAGAGCTCAGTGGCATAAGCGCCTGCCTGGCAAGCAAGAGCTCCTCAGGTCGACTCCCGGTACCCACACACAAAAAAACAAAAACAAGACTGGCTGTCACTAACAAAATAAGTGCAGGTTGAACAAATCTACACAAAAGAAAACTAATGAATTTCCCACAATTTGAGAAGCATGACTACTTTGTTTCATTTTCTTTTAATATTTGTGAGGATCACAAGGCTGAAGTCAATAAAAGTATTCTGAGAATGTATTTCTTTAAAAAATAATACAGTGATTCCAAGTTATTAATTTATGTTATAGGACCAATATCTAAATCTGTAACCTGGGCGGGTGATATAGCTCAGTGGCATAAGCACCTGACTGGCAAGCACAAGGTCCCGAGTTCGGTTCTCGGTATCCACATAAAGAAAAAAATAAATCTGTAACCTGCTGTTCATATTAACAGCAAGAGAGACTAAGTTTATGTAAAAGAGATCATGGAGACTAGCAACAAAGAAAAAAATAAATAACATAAAAGAGAAAGGATAGCTCCAATTTCTATTAAGAATATGCTGTAGTTAGCATCCAGTAATGTGGGATTTCTAGAGCACACTCTAGGTTGTATAGCACTTTTGCTTTCCTCTCCAATATTTGTCTGTGTTTTACCCTTTTTCTGGCTTCCCCCCCTACTCTCTTCTATCTATAAATTTTCCCTTCTATCTCTTGTATGAGCTAACCTGTTTTGTAACTCTGCTCATCCAAATCTTGCAGTCAAAACAATAAACACAAACACACCCCAAACGTAGTTACCGGCATAGTGGTGTGCACCTGTAATCTTAGCATTTGGGAGGCTGAGGCAGGAGGATTGCTGTGAGTTCAAGGCCAGCCTGCACTACATAGCAAGACTCTGTCTCAAAAACCAAACCAAACCAAACCAAAACAAAACAAAACAGAAAAACTATACAGTTACCACAAAGAATCTGTGCTATGAGCAAGATCATTCATTCAGTTACTCTTAATGCAAATTCTCAACATTAAGAAGCTGACTTAGAGCAAGCTGTAATGGCATACATCTGAAATTCCTGGACTCTGGGAGGCTGAGGCAGGATGATTGCAAGGTTGAGACCAGCCTGGGCAACTTAGTAACTTAGTGAAAGCGTGTCTTAAAATAAAAAATAAAGGGCTGGGGATGTAGCTCAGTGTGAAGGCCTTGAGTTCCCACATTATGGGGGTGGGAGGATATACCAGAAAGTGATTTAGTTGTGAAAGTCAGACAAGGATTTTAGTTCATGAATATAATATGCAAAAAAGGATACATGCCCAGATAAACAAAAACAATATAAAAATGTTTAAACCAATCAATAGTAGTACAGAAAATATGTATTTTTTACCTTATAAAAATAATATGGTTGGGCTGGTGAGATGGCTCAGCGGCATAAGCGCCTGCCTGGCAAACGTGAGGTCCTGCGTTCGACTCCCAGTACCCACATACGAAAAAAGGGCTGGTGATATTGCTCAGTGGCACGGGCTCCTGCTGGTGTGTGAGGTCCTGAGTTCGACCCCCAGTACCCACACACACACAAAAATAATAATAAAATAAAAATAATATGGTTTAGTTGGAAATTTAGAAAATGTGGACAACTATAAAGAAAAAAATTAAAATTATTTATAATTCTGCCACTAGAAATATAATCAATGCTCTTTCTTTGATATATTTCCTTCTAATCTTTTTCTTATGTGTTTAAATACATTCTGACATATATTACAAATAAAATTGGAGTCTTATTCTTCTGTATGTATACACATATCTTTAATTACACATTTAAATACACAGTTAAAATTCTTTAGACTTTTTTTCAAACATCCTAAAATAGTTCACCTTAAATGAGATTTTTTTTTTTTTTTTGTGAGTACTGGGGGGTCGACCTCAGGACCTCGAGCGCCAGCAGGTGCCTGTGCCGTTGAGCGATATCACCGGTCCCTTTTACGTATGTGGGTTCAGGGAGTCGAACTCGGGTCCTTGCGCTTGCCAGGCAGGCGCTTAAGCCTCTGAGCCATCTCACCGGCCCTTAAATGAGATTTTTTAAAAAGAAAAGCATAACAAAACATACTTCCTGTGGAATTTGCTATGTATCTTCAAAGTAAGATGTAACATTACGATTTGTTGGCACTAGAATTACGTTGCTAATCAGATTAAGTTCAAGTTCTAAATGGATGAGTTTAGCAGCACAAATCAAAAAGTCTATTCTATGTTCCAGAATATACCCCAACCCCAAAGGATGACCTCTTAAATAGTCACCATTGCTCAAAAGATGGCCATCGGGAGAGGGCATGGCTAGTGAATTTCATTCATCTATCTGGGCAGGAGGGTTTTTAATTTACAAATCAACTTTCCCTCCCTGAAGGATTACTGTTTCGCAGGACACCCTTTAGGGAATGTTGACTGTGACAGTGTGGTAGAATATGGCTCTGGCTGACTTTCAAGGCATATTGCTGAAAAACCTGGTTCTGGAATCAAATAAATTTGAATTTGAATCTGGCTCTGTCTCTTATAACTTAGGTGTATACAGTTTGCTTAACCTCAGCAGCTTCATTTTCCTTATGTACAAGAGAGATTAATAACAACTACTTTTCATGTAGTTGTGAGGATGAGAATAATATGAATAAAGATTTATCATATTAGCCTCTAATAAGTGGTAAATGTCATTATTATTGTTGCAGCCTTTTCCACAACCTCTACTCTGTTCCTTTATTTAATCCCTTTTCTCAAGCACACTGATTCCCAACAGGAATCCTGCCAACCATCTGCAAGGCGTGCCACCAAGTTTTGACAAATGTGCAAATTTTATTGTTGTTACAATCAAAGGTGCATTGTGTTTTGCTGTGAACTGTCAGTTGAGTTGTTCAGCTGAGAGGATGTGGGGTGTCCAGTAAGAGGATAAATAAGCTTATCCTAAGGTGAGATTTATAGAAATATATGGCAATTCTGCCTCATGAGTATATACGAAAAGGGGAATAAACCATTCCACTCAAGGACGCTCACACTGCCAAAGAGTGACCACCTGTGAGGCATGGTACCTGGGATGCTTTTATAAGCGCGGGGAAATAGTCTTACACGGTAGTGTAAAATGGATTACGATTATTGCTGATTTGTTTAGTGTTGTCTTACATTTTTTCATCTCTTAAAGAACACTACCCACGATGCTATGGTGACATGAAGAAACATTTGAGAATCACTGCCTTAGACATGTTAAATTCTACAGTCTCTTCACACATTAAATTCTTCTTTGCTTCTTTGATTTGGCACAAAACACAACAAAATAAAACAAAACCATCACAAATATCTTTTCTCCTTGTTTGTCTGGTAAACTTTACTTTCAGAACACATATATACGTTTATCTACTGTCTAAACTCCAGTGTATGACTGTAATCCCAGCACTTGGGAGGCTGAGGAAAAAGGGTTGTTATGGTTTGTGTCTAGATGTCCCCCCAAAGCCTCATGTGCTTTTAGATGGAGCTTTTTCGGAAGCAGCTGAACCTAGAGTTTGTGATTGATTCGCAATGCTGGGATTAAGGGTGCTGGGATTAAGAGTGGGTGATTGCTGGATCAGTCCACTGATTGGATTGGCACTGCCCTAATCCCAGCAGTCTGGATAAGATAAAAGGGGCAGAAAGAGGCTTATTTCCCCCTTTTTGTTCTTGTTGCTTTTATTGTTTTCCACCACCATGAACTATTGCCCCTCTGCCATGTGCCACCCTGCCTTGGAGCCAGCTGATTATGGACTGAACCTCCACAAACTGTGAGCTAAATAAACTCTCCCCCCTTTCATTCTGCATGTCAGGTATTTTGTCTAAGCAATGAGAAAAGTAACTATGACAAGAGTTATGAGTTTGAGGCTAGCCTGGACTACACAGTGAGTTGCAGGCCAGCCGTGACTACCTAATGAGACCCTATCTTCAAAACTCGTGTACACCATTGGTAGGAATTTAAAATTGGCAGCTACTATGGAAAATAGTATAGAATTTACTCAAAAAATTTAAAACTATTAAATGATCCAGTAATCCCACTTCTGGATATTTATCCCAAAGAATTTCGGTTCAGATCATGAAGAGATATCTACAACTTATACTCATTGCAGCACAACTCTCAATAGTCAAAAGTTAGAGGTAACCCTATTGTCCATCTACGGATGGCTTGATAAAGAAAATCTTGTAAATACATGCAATGGAATACTATTCAGCCTCTAAGAAGAAGGAAATTGTCTAATATGTTATAACATGTGAATCTGAGACTATTATGCTATGTAAAGCAAGACAGCCACAGAAAGACAAATACTGCATAATTCCATTAACGTGGAGTACCTGAAATAGTTTGTAGAATTAAAAAATGAATGGTGGTTACCAGAGGGTGGGATGAGGGGAAAATGGGGAGTTATAAGTTAATGGGCACAGAGTTTCAGTCAAGCAAGATGAAAAGCCTCTAGAGATCTGCTGTATATATAACCTGGTATCTGTGGACCTGAAGAGAGCTTACATATTCCAGATTTGTTGGAAATGTTAGGGTTTCCCAAAAAGACATGGAAAGCAAGCTAAATGCAGGCTAGCACCTGGGGTGGAAATGTCCTTCCCTTTATCCCAAAGACAAATCTCTTCAATATTTCCACTGACCTCCATTAACCCACCCACTCAACAACATAGTGGTACAGAATTTTTTCTCCAAAATAATAAAATTATTTTTTCTACTTACAAACACTATGTACAATCATCATGAAAATTCAAACAATGTAGAGAATCACAGAGCTTGTCAATCTGAATTCTATTCATGAGTGATAACTATTATTTCCATTTCAATGATCATCCTTTCATATAATCTTGACAATATGTCCCAGATATCAACATGCACAGAGCAGGATGAACATTTAAAAAAATATATATAAGATTTTATAGCATTCACACATCATAACTTATTTATAATTGCCTGTGAAAAGTAACTAGATTTTTTTCCATAAGCAAGAATGACCAGAATAACCATGTTTCTACATCCATGCAACTTGTGAATTATCTTCTGTAGCTAAATGCCTGAAAGAATTGTTGTTTAGTCAAAAAAGAAATACACATTTAAATTTTAGAGACATATTAACGAAACCATTCTTTCATAAGCCTATCCACTGGCATTCAGAAAACTTAACATGGGTTTGAACTTCTCATCTCTCTGGGGTTTCCTGACAAACATGAGTTCTCTGTTGTCTGAGGACGAAGGGGGACCACTATTTACAACAACTTTGTCTGCACTGTACAAGTGTTGATATTTCAGAAAGCCTATCTTCCTAACAAGGGTGTATTCAATCATCAAAATCAACTTAATGGAGAAGCTGTAAATGCAAGAAATATCTGATCTGAAAGTAGCTTCACAGGTGATGCCTTAGTCTATTCTTAGGTCTGCTCACAATTGCTTGTGAATATAAATTATTCCAAATATTTGCTTGGTGTGATTAAAGTTTTAAAATATGTGAATGGTTACAATTATATTTTCAATGTCTTCTTGAAAGTCTCCTCTTAGATGACCCAATCAAAAAATAGGAACAGCAATAATTAACGTGATTTGAGTGAATGATACGTATCGTGTGTTGCCACAAAAACTCGTTGTCACCTTCACAACAATTCTGCCGATAAGAATAATTACCTTATTTTTAATGATGAAAAAAGTGATATTCCTCAATAAATGATTCACCCCAGGTCACTCACCCAGTAAATGATGGGAAGAGACACTACCATTATTAAAACTTTTTTTATCCATTCCTTGGTTGATGGGCATTTGGGTTGCTTCCAAGATTCATTTATTGCAAATTGTGCTGCTATGAACATGGGTGCACATATATCACTGTGGTATGATGTTTTAATTCTTCTGGGAAGATACCCAGAAGGGGAATAGCTGGGTCAAATGGGACCTCCAATCCTAGTTTTTTGAGGAGTCTTATGCAAGATAGCTAAAATAATTATATTACTAACTTCTTTTAGTTCATTGAAAAGAACGGTTTGTGCTTATATTTTCTGATCAATTTTGCATGCCTATGTCTTGTAATCTAAGCAACTACTTCGAAGATAACAATTTGCAGTATATTAACCATTGTTAATTTCCTACTATCTTGTTTTGAAATTTTGTATCATTATTTTTTTCTTTCTAATATAAAAACAAACAAACAAACAAACAACCTTGCTGTATACCGGTTGTCTTCTATACATTTGTTTGTTCATGTAAGACTCAGAAACCCTGTAAGGTAGCCGCCATCTCTAATGCACAGGTGCAGAAGTAGGCTTACCGGGTTTCACACTTATTGAATTCATACCAGTAGGTACAAGCACATGAACACATGAGGAATAGCACACTCTTCGAACTATAGCTCCCCCGTGAATGTAAAATAACCATTCACCCCCAGGTGTGCTGATTCACACCTGTAATCCCAGCACTCTGGGAGGCTGAAGCAGGAAGATTGCAAATAAGAGCCCAGCGTGGGCACCTTAGTGAATTAACAAAACTTGGTCTCAAAATAAAAAAGGCTGGGAATGTTGCTCAGTGTGAAGGTCCTGAGTTTAATCCCAGTACCGCAAAAACAAAAAACAAACCACTCTCTTGTCTCATCAAAGTACTTATTCAGACATGACTTTTTAGATATCCTCCAAGACAAACATCTTCAGTTATCAGGCGTGAAAAACAAAAGGAAAATGTAAAAACTACAAGTGATCACTTCCAGACTAGATCTATCAGCCCAGAGCGGGCCATACCGACGGTGGGAGGGAGGCAGAAATAGTCAATATATTGCCTTAGTACACTTTCACGATCACATTTAATCCTAGGATAATTACGTATTATCTGTAAATTTCAAAATGTTATTTAATTGTATCATAGTCTCCACAATAGATAAAGATTAATGTTTAAAATAGAGGAATAAAACAAGTAATTCCAAGGCAAAATATGTGTCACTTCTAGATTAAATTTGCAAATCCATTCATGTAGTGTGCACAGTTGGGAAGATGGAGATGCAGAGTCCCCTAAATGACCTTTTCCTGAGAAATAATTAATTGGCATGTACTGTGCTTTGTTAAAGAAAGCAAACACCCTTCATGAATATGAATTTAATGCTGTTTGAAACAAATAGATCTAGATCTTTTACCCCTCTTCTTTTTTAATTCAGCATTTTTGAAAAACAGAACAAATTTTATAACACCTATATAAATTTTCAAAGGCAAATAAAAAGCTTCTAGAACCAGACCTTTATTCATGTGTTTCCATGAGCAATTATTGAAGATGTGACTGCGATGTGTGACTCATGAGCAAGGAGCTCGGGATGCGTCAGAAACGAGCACCTTCTTAGAACATCTGAGTCACCGCTTCCATTCATGGGAGCCAAAGGCAGCCACAGACAGAACGGGGTGTTCATTTTCCGCAACAGAAGCAAAGTATTACAACGCTGATATTTAACCCAGAATACCAATGGAGGGGTGGCATTTTACTTACTTTTTCCTCCTCTTCCTCTCCTGAGAAACAAAAGCAAAACCTGAAAGTCACAGGTTTTTGAGCCCATGATAAATACAACAAACAACCACAAAACCTCCAACTCTGAAACTGTAACAGGTATGTGTTACTCCTTCAGATACTTAGAGGAGCTATTGTTCTGGAAATGTAGTGGGAAACCTCTGTAGATGAAGTTCTAAAGCTGAGGAAATCTACAAAAACAACTTTTACAGTGTCTGGCAAGAAGCCTTAGATGAGAAATAGAAGTGAACAGAGGGGAATAGGGGATGGTGATTGGGGGGGAGTGGATAGAGACAGAGAAAGGAAGAGAGGAAAAGAAAAACAGAAGGCAAGGAAAGGGGAGAGAAACAGGGAGAGAGGGAGAAGAAAATTAATCTCCGTGGAGTTTGTTATATAAGGAAAAATGCTTGGACTTATTATTTGCCCAGACTATTCAAGAAAAATGAATACATCTCTTGAGGAAAAAGAGAGAGAAGAGGGAACAAATGGGGCAAAAAAGAGGGAGAAGATAAGAAGAGGAGAGAGAGAAAGAAGAGAGGAGAAAAAGAAAATTAATCTTCGTAGAATTTATTATACAAGGCAAAAAGCTTAATCTTATTATTTGCCAGATCTATTTGAGACAAATAAATACATCTCTTGAGGAAGAAGGAGAAAGGGGTGCAGATGGAACAAGAGAGGGAGAAAGGAAGAGAAAATTAATCTTCATAGAGTTTATTATATAAGGCAAATGCTTGGAATTATTATTTGCCCAGACTGTTCAAAATAAATATGTCTCCTGATGAAGAAGTGAGGGGGGCAGTGGAAGGAGAGAGAGAGAGAGGCAGAAGAGGACAGAGAAAGGGATGGGGGGACTCCGTCCATTTTAAAGTTCATCAGTATCCATGGTGACATATTCCTCCAAAATAATAAAACGGATTAATCAGGAACTAAGGGAGAAAGAGGGCAGCCGTATATTCCCCTCCTTCATTCAGATGAAATATACATAACACAAGAAAGGTCGCTGGCAAGTAGCCACACGGAGAGCACCTGGAAGATTAAAGCTGCAGCCATAACATTAACAAAGTACAGACCACACTGAATTAATGAGCACTGGAGATAGACATTCAGTAGAGTCTTAATTTATTTTCCTTTTCTAGCTCATCCTTTAAGAAAATGACAGTGTCTTCTTATCGATTTTACACTCAGAGATCAATCAGAATTGCCCTGACTCAGACAAAATTTACAGCAGTGTCTGACACTGCCCGGAGCATGTGGGCCCAAACAGACATTACAAGGAAGCAATACATCATGTTTGTATGTAGAGCTTGACGCGCTTAAAAATAAGCTAATCTGTAGTGGAATTTCCTTCTTTTTGACAAGTTGCTCTGCCCAGCTCTTTGGCCCCTTGTTATGAATTTCTCTCCCTGCTCCACTATTAATTATAACATGCGAAAAGGATTCATGTATTTAGGCCCTGAGGGAGGTCATCTGATCTGCAGTTTTAGATAAAATATAAACTAACAGATCACTCCAACTTAAACAATGTGAAATGTCACTCTGAGGCACTCCATTAAAAAAAAGCCAGAGGTGTTCCCATCAAGAACTATGATCAGTTCTGACAACCCCACGGTATCAGGGCTAAATGATGGGCCTGCACATTCCTAAACAGCCCCCAGTGGCAATTGCTGTATCCGGAAGCTCTTTTGTGCAAGTAACTAGCTGTATTAAATGCAATAATTACAGAAAAGACACTGATGGGGCGCTCAGGCCGTTGTCGCCTTGTTTCCAAACCACCATTTATCTTGGAGCTGGGGCTGCGAGTGCCCTGCCTGACACACTGCAGAGAAAAAGTCCTGGAGTTTCCCCTCCCAGCCCACGAGAGCTCTGGCTCACCGGACGTTAGTGGAGAGAGTGACGTTGTGAGGCGACTGCTCCACAGGGACAGACGAAGAACGTGAAATCAGTTGCTTGGGAGAAATGTACTTAGTGTGTGGAACCCACTAGAACCAGGCTGGGTCCACCAGCTGCTCAGCCACAGGTGAACCCTGGCGGGCTGGACGGGAGCCCTGGCTCCGGCCTCCTGTGGGTGTGTGGACCCCTGGCAGGTGCATGCCCAGTGCACACCGTGGGACACCTTCCCGACTCTTGACCCATCCGTGGTGCATGATAACATGACTCTGCTCCACGTTGCTTTCAGGAAGGAAATAAAATCACTTAGGTTTCAGAATACTCATCTTAACAAATAAAGTGCTTTGGACCAGTTTGGGAGAGCCTTCTGAAATCACCGATTGACTTGTTCGATCGTAATACAAAAGTACTAAAAATAACTTTAAAACATTTTCCCCTTTGGAGAGGATGTTATAATTTGTAGAGTTTAATTCCTTTTTTTTTTTTATGCAGGTACCAGGAGTCGAACTCAGGACCTCATGCTTGCCAGGCAGGCACTTACGCCGCTGAGCCATCTCACCAGCCCTAGAGTTTAATTCTTAAAATTATCTTTTTAGAAAAACTTTACCCGCTACAACATATCAACCTTAGAAATTTTTCATGTTGTTAAGCTGGTGGGCCCACAAAGCCCTTCTTGAACGTCCTTAAAAGAAAACATCCTTGCATTAAGGTCAAAGATATTCATAGAAAGTGTACACTGTTTCAAACATGATGTTACCTCACTAATATGTGCAATTTTCATGTTTTATCTATCAGTTTAAAAATCTTTAAAAAGTACACCCGCCAAAGGAAGGATAGGCTTTATTATTTTTTTCTTTTGCTATGAGACACTCACATGTAGACCCTGATCCTTTATTTTGCAAGGAGATAATAAATACCCCTAAATAATATTCAATAACAAATATAATTTAAACCTTTTACTAAAACACTCCATCTGTGCCGGGCTCTATAGACCTGGGGGACACAGATGAAGAAGGGATCGTCACTGAGTGAGTTGAATCTAGTGGGAGAAAGAGATATGTCAACAACTACCTTAATACAGTGTGATATATGTTCCAATAAAAGTACTATAGAAACTCAACTGAGAGAGATCAAAAGTGCCTGGAGAATAAAAAGACTTCCAGGAAAAAAAAGAAAACATTCTCCTGGAACCTTGAAGGATGAGCAGAAACTCTCTGAGGGATCTTTGGAAGAATAGGGAGGGATTCTCATCAGTGGGAAGAAATGAGCAAAGAAAAAGTGAGGAAGTGTGACAAGGTTGTGACAAGGTGGAGGAGGTGTGACAATGTTGGGGGGAACATCCTGAGGTACTAAGTGAACAGGGAGACCAACCAAAAAGGATGGTAGGGGAACAGTAGATAGGCGCCAAGGTTAGGTCTCCTAGGACATATACAATGGGGAGCCTGTGAGTGTGTGTGTGTGTGTGTGTGTGTGTGTGTGTGTGTACAGTGTACTTGTGCCTGTTTGGCAAGAGCTTAGTGTGAACATTCCTGGGAATGATAACTCTGGTGACAGTGTTGGGATTAGATGAGTAGCGAGGATTCCACTGTGGTCATTCAGGCAAGAGATAACCAAGCTCTCATTTTCTGCTGAGTTGGCTATACTGTATGTCATCCAAATGCCTTTTCTTTATCTGGGCAGATTAATAATTCCTGACCAACATGTTTATAAATATCCATTTTCTTCCCACAATTAAAGATAGCATAGAGCTCTACCTTTTTGTAGTAGTTTCATTTTGGACAAGTCACTTAGCTTTGCTGAGCAAGGTGGCATCCCTTGGAAAATGGGGATAGTAATAGCAACTCCCCTTCAGGCTTGTTTTGAGGATTAATTCAGTTACCCCATTATGTGCTTAGAATAGTATCTTAGTTGCCAGAACTTGTGTCAAATTTGAGGAAGTTTAAAACTAGCATAATGGAAAATCATGTGGATTTTAATATTAACATTTAGACAAACATGTTGATCAGTGATTTTTAGGAAAGTCTCTTAAACTACACACAATTTTCTGAAGATGGAGATTCTGATATTTAGCTCATATCCTTCTGGGTAGATCTAAGTATCTTGAACTAAATATGCTGTACATGATGATTTAGATCCGTTTTAGTATAAAACATCCTGGATCTAAAAAGTGAGATTGCTGAGTCATGCCAATTTGAGAGCCCCCAAAAAACAGTAAGATGGGCTGGGCATAATGAGCACGCCTGTAATCCCAGCACTCTGGAGGCTGAGGCAGGAGGATTGCTCCGAATTCAAGGCCAGCCTGGGCTACAAAGTGAGTTCAAGGCCAGCCTGAACTGCATAGTGAAACCCTGTCTCAAAAAGACAAAAAAAAAAAAAAAAAAAAGCAAGAAAAAAGTAAGATGATAAGAACCCGTCAGGGCAGTCACAAGACAGTTGCATGCCTCCCATCCACATCTAAGTCGGAGAAAAGCCAGCAGGGATAGTGCCTCAGAAGAGGAAACAGTACACAAGATGAGATGAGGACACACAGAGAGACAGTGGGCCACCTCTGAAAGGCAAGAAAGACAGTTAGTTTCATATCTGTACAAATATAACAGGAATGATATTAAAACAAGTTGAAAACAAGATGGAAGATTCCAAGGATCATGCAGTACAAAGCCTAAAAACCTTTGACTCTACAATAATGTTAAGATGTAGACTTATCAATCCTTTGTCCTTTTAAGTTTTTATCTTTTTATCTTCTGAATTGAAACTGAATATTTTTAGTGTCCTCTCTCGGCACTCTAGTCCAAGTGCTGGATTTCCTACCTGGCATGTAGACTGTCTTTATTATATATATTCATGACTTTATTACATTACCTACACCTGTCCCCTGCCCCATTCTCCTCATTAAAAAATGAGGCAGCAGCCTTCCTGTAGTAGAAGCAAGGATCCTGGAAAGCAAAGCCTGCAAGAGGAGTTCACATTCCTTTGCTCTTGGCAGATTAAATCACCTCGTTATTCTCCGGAATATTACAAGTAGTTCTGTCTGGATGTTAGTGAGCCTGGACTTAGTCCCCAGGCAATAACTAAGATAATTCGAGAATCTCAGATGCTATCATATACATCTTATTGAGTATATCATACAGTGAAAATGATTTATAAACTCTCAAACTATAAATAAATGGCTATACGCTACATGACACCGTAGGAGGAAGTTAAGTTGAAATCAAGAAACTGTGTTCCAAATTCATTTTTATTTTGAAAACCAACTGAATTAGTGAATTTTACATTTTGAAGTCCGGTTTAAGAGTGACACTAAGAAATAATAATTGTCCACTTTACCACAGTGCCTGGCATGTAGAATAAATTTAATGAACATTGAGTGAATGAACTGATTGATAAAATAGCAATGAATTCTCATAAACTGTTGGCTATCTTACCTTTTTACTAGCACAAGGTCTCCAATAATATGCTTGAAATTATGTCAGATGAATAATGTAATAATTTAATGTCTATCATCATTTGGAATAAAACTAATGATTATAAAATGGAAGACACCAAAATTTAAACAGCTGTTGCCTTTAAATATGTGAGACCTGGAGAGTGCGTCTTTACTGACCGAGGGTTCGATTTCAGAGCATTGAACATCAGTATTTTATGTTATCACTCCGAAGTGAAGGTAGGTAAGGGTAGTACTGTGATGCCGGTCTCAGGCCTTGCTTTAGTTTCTTCTCGTACGAAGGGACTGACTGTCACAGATGGACAGAGTCACTGCATCTGTGGCTTAGGCTGTTTTAGATACCAAGTTCATTGACTACTTGTCATGTAAGAGTGATATGGGACAATTCATGCAGACATAAATAAAACCAAGTATTTATTTTACCTTGTAAACTTTTTACTTTTGTAAAAGCAATACATGAATTTTTTATTTGCCCAGCTAAACAGTAAAGGATTTATTCTTTTTTGTTCGGTTGGTCTCAAATCTGCAATCCTCCTGCCTCAGCCTTCCATGTGCTGGAATTACAGGGGTACACCACCATACCTGGCTAGAGTTATTCTTTTTATGTCGTGTAGCTTCATGAAAAATATTGAGCTGCATTTTCTTTGTCAGATCCAATTTATACATTAATGAAAAGCTACATAGTTTGTGGTGAATATTCTGAAATAATGAATGCTTCACACTTTCTTCTTATGATTTTATAGATTTTTGGTTTAATCATACATACTTGTATTCTCTTTAGGGCCTACATAAGGTTCCCTTTTAACTTCTGAATTAAATATTATGAAGCTGCATGAAAGAAAGAATGAGATATTGAAGAGATAAACTGGTATATTATAGTGAACGTAACTTGCCCCTCCACAAAATTTACTGATGTTTTGCTGTGTAGCATTTACCATATCTAGTTTAATTTAACTCAGGTCTATGGTGTATAAACTGTGAGAATATAATCCAAAGGTGATGAGATGAGTATATTAATTCATTCATTCTTTTAAAAATTCAGTCCACAAATGTATCTTGAGAATTGCATATGTTCTCAATTTGAGTCAGTTACTACAGTGTGCATATTTAGTTTTATTCAAGCCTATTTTTATTTTCAACATGAAATATTTCCATATGTTCACTGCCCTTTCCATAAAAATCCATTTCAGTTCATTTGTCTTATCATGTCTATTTGTTCTATTAAATCATTACTATTTTGCAAATGGAAAGGGGACCAAGAGATGAAGGGAAGGAGAGGGAGAGGAGGGGAAAGTGACCTAAAAAAATTAAGATTTGTTATGCACCAAGTCCCCACAATGAATGTAATCGTTATGTATTGCAAACATATACCAATAAAAATAATAATCATTATTCATCTATATATTCTTTCCAGAGTGAATTTCTGGTATTTTACTGTGTTTATTGGCCACTTAAAGCGTTTTTAGTTGCAAGAGATGCACGAAGAAATAATGCTTCTAAAATACTTCCAGAATGAAGTTCAACTGATCAACCCCATTTAATCTCCTAGTGTGTGAAAATGTTTCCTGCTTACCAATTAAGTTTGTTTGCCTTCTTTAGCAGCCGAATTGCTACTCAGTGGTATAAGGTAAACAACCTAAGTGGGAGAATTTAAAAGGCACAGGGAATGTAGAAAATTATTTAAATTCATTCATTTGCTGCGAGTCCCCTCCCTGAGCTTTGCCTCCCATCTGCCCGTCCCTGTTGATCTCCCAGTGATTCAGATTCTCCTGGAACTTTGAGGAAAGCTCCTACGTGGATAATGTCACACTTGACTGTTCTGTGCTAATGGTCTTCCATGATGCAAGTACTCAGAAACTGCCGTAAT
The DNA here is from genome assembly GCA_028451465.1 of Erethizon dorsatum. Classification (NCBI taxonomy): domain Eukaryota; kingdom Metazoa; phylum Chordata; class Mammalia; order Rodentia; family Erethizontidae; genus Erethizon; species Erethizon dorsatum. The sequence continues at coordinate 84,603,057 of CM051835.1, forward strand.
GTATGCATCAGATATCTGAAAAACAACAACAGCAACAACAAAAACCCCGGGATGATAAACTCTATCCATCTAAATACTCTTGGTAATATATTACTTGGCTTAAAAAAAAAAAAAAACCCACACAATTAGTACATGTTCATTGTAGAAAATACAGATAAAGAAAAAGGACTCAAAATGCTCCATACTCTTAACTGGAACATTCTCACAGGATCACTACCAACACTGTACAATTCAGATCTTTCTATGAATTGTGTTACATGTGTTCAAGTATACGTGTTTGCATACATCTATAGCACTATTGATGAAATCATATGCAAAGCTACTTTGCATTCTTTTTAAAAGTAAATACTTTTTTATTAACCCCCCTTTTCTTTTTTCTTTTTCATAGTACTGAAGATTAAACCCAGAGCTCTGCACACACCATGCCAATGCTTTACCAGTGAGGCACACCCCAGCCTCGCTTTTCCCACTTGACGAATACTCTCTTATTTTTTATTGTGAAAGGGCTGTGCTTTATTTCATCAAACTCCTAATATTAGTCTTTTAGTTTATATTTACAACTTTGATGTTATAAACAATTAACACATTCATATATTAAATTTTGTGTATAATCTTTATTATTTTCTTAGGGCACTTCTCCAGAAAGTGAAGATACTTGGTGACAAAAATTGTTAGTAATATTTTTCATTACTATCTCCACCTTTTTTTCAAGAATAACTAAAGGAGCTGGGCATGATGGTTCAGGCTTGTGATTCCAGGGTTCAGGGAGGCTGAGACAGGAGGATTGCATATTCAAGTCCTGACTTGGTAATTTAGTGAGGCCATGTCTCAAAATAAAAATAAATAAATAAAAGCACCAGAGATGTAGCTTAGTGGTAGAGTGCCCCTGGGTCCAATTGCCTGGTAATGAGGGGGAAAAAAGAATAATTAAAGGGCTGATCAGTAAGATCTCTGAATATTCTGCTTTCTTCTGAAAGTAAAATGAACCCATTGAGAACTCGAGTCCTTGCTTTCTTCCTGCCTGCAGCAGCCCCAACTTACTTTGGAGACCGTAATGACTGAAGGAGCAACGGGCACTTAAAAATCAAGATTGAGCTATATAAACTTTCATTTTTGTAGGCCAAAAGTGGATGAAAATTGTCAATTTCATGTAGCTCAAATTTAAGTCACTTCCTCCAATTGTACAAATGCCTTTTTCTTTTTCCCACTTTGCTTAGAGCATTTTGCTTTCTATGTGTTTTTGGTGGCACGAAACAATTTTTAGTTTGGAAATTGTTGTATAAAACATTGCCATTTCAGAAGGAGGTAAGTGGCTTTTGTGTAGTATACGCATTAAGTCAAGTAAAATATACCTGAAAAAATTTTAAATGGGTTCTGGGTACATTCTTAACAATTGTACATTGTATTAAAAGAGAAGAATAGTCATGCTCAAATTTAGTTTAAAGGTGTGCTTTTTAGTTGAAAGGATGTTCTGGCTTCATTTTAAGGAGAAAACGGTGTCAGAGCATCTGGATATTCCGGGCCACCTAATAGATAGATGCCAGTGGTTATACCTGGGATCAGAATTTACAATTATGGAGATTCCACATTGACATGCTGCACTCGCCAACACAGAGTTACTGTAACATATGCCTGTGAAGGAAAATACAGAACTTTCATGCATCAAACAAGCAAGGCTTGACAGGTAGTTCCACTCTGATATGGGTCATGCTGCTGATAACTGCCACACTTTTTAAAGGTTACATTTTAAAGGTTACATTAATGCTGAAGTTTTGCATGAAGATGAGTACCCTGTGTAACCATACACTTTATATCTCTTGTCATCTTAAAAATATCGTTAGTGATACAAATGGGACATAGCATTTTGAAGAGCTCAGTTGATATGATAAGGACTTGCCCAATCAAAGTACCATTTTTTCGGAGTAGTAATTCCATTAAAGGGGGAAAAATTCATAAGGCCTTATTTCTTTACTATCTGCTTTCAATCATACTGCAAAATTATGAACGAAATTGCTATTAACAGTTGAGGTTGTCATATTCAGAAGGAAATTGGTACGCCCATAGAAGCAAGTGACGGGCACAGCACAAGTTTCTTTTCATCAATTATATCACTCAACAAAATGCCAGTGTTTTAAAGAGCTCTGTAAAGTCAGCAACTAAGATGCATCCCATTCATTCACTGAGCATTGTGATGTCCTCATGGAACTTCCTTCTAGAGCTCATCAGTAAACAAGTCAGGACTTGGGTAGCTATGGATCATAATTCTTGCCTACAAATCAATAGGTTAGGGCACTTCGAAAAAGACACTGGATTTCATTGGACCACGGGAATCCCCTCTTTTGATAAAGATAATAATGTCCAATCTCAGTTAAAATATTGTCAGTCTGATGAAGGATGAGCCTTATTGTCTGTTCTTGTTAATATTTTGAGAATTTCATTGATAGCGTCTATCTCCCCACACTTTGACAAAATTTTTAAAATGATTCATCCATCCAGCACATATTTGCTGAGCACCTATTGCATGTTAGATACTGCATTAGATGCACCAAAGATCCAGCAGGGACCTGGACAGACACGATTCTCCCCTCATGGGGCTTCTATTGTGATAAGGATGACCAACACTGGCTCATTGGTTTCGTTCCTGGTTTCCATTGCTCACAGCAACCGTTGGATCGAAGTTTAAGATTCAGTTACTGAGTTATTTTCCAACTCTGTTCACGGAAATCTCCCAGCTCTTTGTGTAGGAGCTAGGGGCACAAGTGGATAGAGAGGAACAGAATGCATGAGACCCCAGCTCTCTACTTTAGATTCCACTGTAGTTCCACTTTTAGCTATTTTGCATATTGTAAATATTTTATTTGGGGGGCCCATAGCATTCTACTATTTGTTAGAAAAAGGAAGAAACTCTCTGAATTTAAAAAAATAATTGTTTTTCAAATAGTGCTCTTAAGAAAGAGCATAACATGGGCCGGTGAGATGGCTCAGCGGCGTAAGCGCCTGCCTTGCAAGCGTGAGGGCCCGAGTTCGACTCCCAGAACCCACATATGAAAAAGGGGCCGGTGATATTGCTCAGCGGCACGGGCACCTGCTGGCGCGCAAGGTCCTGAGGTCGACCCCCTGGTACCCACAAAAAAAAAAAGAGAAAGAGCGTAACAAATAGATTTATTTAATGATAGTACATCAAAGGTGCCAAGCAGGTCTCCTGAGGATTAGCCAGAGTTCTTTGTACTTGCTTTTAATTGGTTAGACATATTCTCAGCCACCTATAGAGTAACTTATAAATTTCAGCCTTTGAAAATTATATCTTCTGGGTATTGGTGGCACATGCCTATAATCTTAGGACTCTGGGAGGCTGAGGCAGGAGGATTGCAAGTTTGAGTCCAACCTAGGCAACTGACTTAGTGAGACCCTTCCCCCCCAAAAAATGAACTGGGGATGTAGTTTAATGCAAAATATGGCAAGAAAATTATAATCTTACAGCTAGAAAAATGTTAAAAGGTGTCTAATACACCCTCCTCCAATGCTATAGAAGAGTTTTTCAAACTGTGAATTGTGGTCAGTTAGTTGGTCAAGAAATCAATTTAGTGGGTGGCACCGAGCAATTTTTTTTTAACAAAAGAGAAAAAAAACAGGAAACATTGGAATGCATACTATGTGCTAAAGTTCAGGAAACTTGTACATGAATGTGCATATATACTTATGTAAATTTTTCTACACACACATACACACAGTTGTGTGTACAGGGTCATAATAGAATGATGATCAAAGACCAAGTGCCACTGATGTATAGGAAACTTGAACCATTATTACAAGATGAAGACTCCAGTAATGGAGCTACAAGACTCTCATTTCTCCTGTGGGCAACCCTTCCTACTTCTGCTAGATCAAGACAGCCATAAAGCAATATCCCTTGATCACAAGATACCTTTTCTGGCCATTAACCATCCCCCATTTCAACAGTTCCCTCAGTGACAACCTCCAGACCTTTCCTCATCTTCAGTGTTGTCAATGATTTTCTTAGAATGAAATGTACTTAATTTGAAACAAATCTCTTGTTACAGTAGGATCAGTTACATAAGGAAAATGAAGATCTTTTTTTTTCAAACATTAATAATTTCCCAACAGCCATCATAGAACATTAAAGCACATTGCAGGGCATGGTGGTGCACACTTGTACACCTAGCCCTTAGGAGGCTGAGACAGTAGGATTGCCATGATTTCAAGGCCAGCCTGGGCTACAGTGAGTTCAAGGCCAACCTGAACTACATGGGAAACCCTATCTCAAAAAACCACACACACACACACACACACACACGCACACACACACACAGAACATTAAAGCAAGCATGGAGTTTTTTGAACACCAGGGCCTGTGCAAAAGTACAAGTTGCATGTCCATGAATATGGCCCAGTCTCAATGTTATGGGCTGACCATTACAAGGTACCTAGGTCTTCTCCTTCTTTTTTTTGTCCCCCCTGGCAGTAATGGATATTAAACTCAAGGGCACTCTACCACTGAGCTCTTCTTTTAAATTGTGAGGTGTATTTTCCCTAAGTTACCCAGGCTGGCATTGAACTTGTAATCATCCTGCCTCAGCCTCTCAAGTATCTATGATTACAGATGTGCACCACCACACTTTTGCTGCTTTCAGGGATCACTCATTCGTTAGTGCAGCTGTCGCTGCAGGGGCTTCTTATATCCAGAGTGAACAGTGACTGCAAAGGTCGCTTGCTGTAGAAACTCTATTTGGTCTTCTCACACATAGGGAAGAATTCGGCATGCTTTGCACACACTTCCTTGCCCTGGACATAGTTCCCCCTTGCATCTCTGCTCCTCAGACAGGGAGGTCCTTGATGTGAAATTTCATGCTCAGCCTCATGGCAGCCAGTCCATGAGTTACGCAGTCCCAGAGAGATCAGTGCTCAGCGCTGAGTTCATTTCAAAATGCTCTGTTCATATAGTGAGTTGCTCACTATTTTAATTTGGTGAACTATCCCTAAAATAGATACTGTTCTAAAATCTCAGTGGGCTGTGAAAACCCAGCATTTATGGAGTCTAAATATGATGTTACTTAGAAGGGTGCTCTGAAAAGTAAACTAAAATATGAAAATAAACTAAAACATGGATATTTCATCCTAAATTAATGAAACTGTTTACTCTTTATCTTAAGAGGGTATCCTGAGTCAAAAAGCTTCAATCCTTTTTCCCCCATTTTGTCTATCTAAATTGCAAATATTTTAAAACACAAGCCAGTTAAAATTTTAGGTTAAATATTCACTGAATGTCAAAAATGCAGTTTAAGGACCCAAATGAAGTTAACTGTATTCTTTTTAAAAATCACCATCATTAAATCTTCCTTAAGTCCATTAAAATGAGAAAGAGCAATAGATACTGCCACATGAAATTTGATAAATTAAATGGCCTATTCCAGGTTAAGCAAGTCTCCATGTAATGCAAAATGGTATTCTTGCGTCTGCACTTTTTGCTTTTTTTTTTTAAGTGCCATTTAAAAATAGATTTTTCTCAAATTGACTTATTTAATTAAAAGAAAGTTCTTTCTCCTAAATGACACTGCATTTCTAAACAAGCCTCTCTTACAGCTGACATGAATGTATACCAGATCTGGGAGGCTCTCAGGCAGAAGCCGGGGTTCCACTTTGTGTCTCCACAGCACTTGACACACAGAACATGGTTGGCAAGTGTTTGCTAAATGACTCCACCCAGGCCTTCAGGAATGAGGATTCTCCTTGCTGAGAAACAATCACTCATCTCTTGGGGGTGAGAAAAGCAATTATCCATTTTGGTTTTTAAATGGTCCTAAGTAGCTAAACCCGAATGGAGAGTATCTCAAATTTTTCTCTTTCTAAAGACCCACCTGTATGGTAACATGTGAAATACAATGGTCTTTATGTCATTTGCAACAGGCCTAGGCAAAGTTAAATTTGCTTTGGGGAGGGGGCTGCTATAGCAAAATATCTGAAACTGGGTAATTTATAAAGAACAGATATTTCCTCATAGTTCTGAAGGCTGGGAAATCCAAGATCAAGGCAACAGCAGGTTCAGAGTCTGGTTAGGGCCCAATCTCTGGTTCCAAGATGGCACCTCATTGCTGTGTCCTCACATGGAGGAGACAGAGACTGTGTTCTGACATGGTGGGTGGCAGAAGGGCAGCCTAGAGGAATGCTTGTTCTTTCCAACATTTTTATAATGTCACTAATCCCATTCGTGAGGACACAGTGCTCATAATTTAGTCGACCTCCAAAAAGTCTCAATTCTTAATATGATTACACTGGCAGTTAGCTTTAAATTTGTAAATTGGGGGGGGCTCATCCAAGTTACATCAAGAGCCAACTGAGAACAAATTAGAGACCACTGGAAAGATAGGAATGATAGTGATTCTTAGTCTAGGTATGTATGAAGTGACTGCACAAAAATCGATGGAGAATTCTAAGTCTTGTGCATGATCATGGATTTGGGAGCTTGTTAATGATAATGAATGTAGACACTTGGTTTTCTAAAACTCTGTAATTCATTCTCTTTCTCTCTCTCCCCCCCCCCTTTTCTCCATTTCTCCTTCTTTCCTCCTTTCCTTTCTTCTTTCTTTCCATTTATCCTCCACTTCATCTCCCTCTCCTCCTCCTTCTTATTTTTAAATTGGAAATCAGTATTGACATCCAGACTATCTAAATAGGAATCCCAGATCTGCTGTTTACAAACCCCACCTTGAACATTTTGCATGATCACCCTGATGTTCTTCATTTGTTGGGATGGTAATAATATCTACCTCCTAGAGTTACTGGAGTGACTGGCTAATAGCAAAACCTTGGTAAATGTTATTTGTTATTACACCAATATATGAAAAAGCTACATTGTTCTCCAAACACACAGAACCAATGAACAAACTCTTTAATCTCAGAATTTTTTTATACAGTTTTTCGAATTTTAAGGCTTCTCTACAGCATACTACTTCCATTTGCTCTTAAATGATATAATCTTTCTGAGGGTATGCCACAGTAAAAAATGGCTCATAAATTGTAAGTAAGATGTGAGCTATTTTCTTTTTGTAGAAATGTTTCCCAATTTACTTTTTAGAGAATAAATTAAAGCCAAGGAAGCTCAGAGACTTTTTGCTTCCTTAACATCAATCCTAATTATCAATGGCAAAAGTGCATTGTATCATACAAGTTTTTTAAAAAGTTTCATATCCCTGAGTGGTCAGTGAGTGCCTGCATGGTTACCCCTGTTTGGGATAAACAATGCTGTTGGTTATGAAGAAGGCAGAGCTTGAGAGAGTGATGGTCCCCACAGGAGTGCCAGGACCCCTGTAGGAATGCCAGAAACCACAGTGGTGACATGGCACAGAAAGACCAGTCATGCAAGTCCTTTCTCAGAACCATGGAAAGTGTGAAAAACCTTAAATACAGTATTTTTTTTAATACAAATGAAATAACACATTAAATCCATTCAGAAAATTCAGTAAAGGAAAAATGTGAACTCTTACCTAAGTGATGAATTCTTACCTTTTGGTAGGATTCTTCTCTATTACCCTTGTACCTCTTTATTAACCTTTGGGGCCAGTCTAGAAACTGGTATACAAATCTATAAAAAGAGGAATAGAGGATGCTCTCTGGCTTCTTGGTTTTCTCCAAGTTTTTCCAACATTTTGGTTACTGAGCTCAATCTATGATCCTCTGAAATAGAGCATAGGGTTAACTGCCATTTAATACTTTAGAGGGGATATGCTCAAGCCCAGGCTGGCTGCTCATGGCAGCATGAGAACTGGGAGGCTGAGCAAGAAAACTTGGAGGCTTTTGCTTAAATCAGTGCAGTAATTGCTTCGTGTACAATTTACCTGTAGATCTCTTGAAATGGAACCCCATTCAAGCCCCTACAATTTATGGGAGGAAATCTGATCATTATTCTTATTGTAATTATTTTGAAAGAGCATTGGACTAAAGTGAAATGGTACCAACCATCAAGAAACTCCAACGACAAACTCAAGTGTGTTGTTTAACAGAGATGATAAAATGGATTTGAGATTTACCGTACCTCCGTTCAAGGGTCTCTCTTTCCCAAAGAAACAAGGAGAAGGAAAATAGCTGCAGGACTCTGTGACAGTTAGCATGTATGGGAATTCTTTCTTAGGCATGGAGAAGTTGATTCTGAACATCTGGATGTCTTACAATTTTACAGAAGAAACATGCATATTGAAGCCCAATCAGTAGCAAGTACAAACAGGTGAGAATAGTGGAGGATGAAATGGCATAGTCCATCTATTTCCTCAATATCTACCCAAAGTATTCTGGAAAATTAGACATTTAGATTCTCCATCAGTGTTTGTTAGCCAACCAGCTTTCCTCCTCAGCCAATGAAAGAGAAACGAGAAATGGAAACTTGAGTTCTCCAAGCTGTGGACTGCGGGCTCCAGGGCTTTGATGCTGGGCCACACCTCAGATGCGCCGTGTTTTAGCTGCACAGCCCTGGGTCAACCTCTTGCCTTCTCAGCCTCAACTGCCATATCTATAAGATGGGAGGAATAACAGTGCCTTCCCGACAGGAATTTCAGAGGGATTAAAGGACATGAGCCGATTATAAGGTGCAGCACAGTGCCTGGCTCCTTAAGCCATGGCTACAGTAACTCCTGTTATTTATTTATTTTTTTTTCATGGGGTATCGGGAGTCAAACTCAGGACCTTGCGCTTGGCAGCAGGCACTAGTGCCACTGAGCGATATCATCGGCCCACTCCTGTTATTCTTATGCGTTTCACCATCACTGGGCACAGTGCCTGTTCAGAAAGATGAAGGATGAGAAAAAGAGTTCATAACTAACCTCTGTCAGTAACAATGGCAATTATTGTTTGTATGAACCCTTAAGATTTTCCCTTGTCATAAATCTCTTTACCCCTAGAACACCAAAAAATTATCTCAGAAGTCTTTCCATAACAGTTTTTTTATAGTATCTGTGCAAAGTGAGAACTTTTGGGGCCCTACTGGCAATTAACAAGACACCCATTTTTTAAATTTCATGTTTTGCCTAGCGATTAGTGGTCCCCCACAGTCCCAGGAAAGGAGGCTGAGACAGGAGCACCTCATGCTTGAGCCCTGCCTGGGTAACTTAGAGAAACTTTGTCTCAAAATAAATTTAAACATTTCAAAAAGGCTGGGGATGTAGCTTAGTGGCAGAGTGCCCTGGGTTCAATTCCCAGTACTGCCCCCTCAAAAAAAAAAAGAAAAGAAAAGAAAAACAAAAAGCAAAATAAAAACATGTTTGAACAAGTTAAAAACTCAAACAATGTCATCCTCCTATCTATCTATAAATATATGACTGCATTTAAAGTTAGGAAACTGAATCATGTGTCTAATTGTTCCCAAAGAGCATCTGTTGCCAATATAAAGTAATAACCACATTAGACCTCAGTAGCACAGTGAAATTGGTTGTTATGAACACTTTCATAAGCAGCAGATAATAAACACATTTCTTTGCTTTCAAAGAATAAGTTGCTGTGCTGTAAATAAATCATTACATTACATCAAAGGTACTAAAATCAACAATCACCTGATCATCATTGGCAAGCCTGTCTGAACTTCATTTTTTTTTCCTAATTAAATGAGAGAAGAGAGTAAAAGAAATCTTTGCAAAATGTCCCTCATACAATAGAGTTTCTGACTGTAGGGGGTAGAATGATGCATCCATTTCCACCTACAGTATTAGGAAATGACTAAATTACTTGGAGCTCCCTTTCTGCACATACACTTATGAGTAATGATATAATTTTCTAAATCACGTAAAAATACATAAACAAGATTCCATACAATTCTATGCTCCATCCTTATGAGGATTCACACAGATGCTAATTTTACAGAATATTATTAAGAGAATGGCTTAAAGGTATCTTAATTCTGTTTGAGTTCAGGCTACATCACTGAATATACATATTTTAGCTTTGACCACATGAAATATTCATGTTTTGCTGTGTTTTGGCATCTATATTCAGGACTTAAGACCTTAAAAATTCACTATTTCTTAGTATGCTAACAACTATCTCTAATAAAATTAAGCTTTTATTCCAAGTCTGAATATTTGAGTCATTTAAGATTCCTCTTACAATGTTGAGTGACCATAGAAGTGGCAATGTGAATTTTATTTAAATTGATTTTGTATCTTCATCACCACTCTTTAAAATGAATCTTATTACTAGAGATAATGTATGTGTCAAAAAGAAGCCTCAAATGCACTTCCTGTGCACTTGACAGGGTGACAAAATATTTCTCCTATCCTTTCCTAATTGAGCCACAGTACAAAGGAGGACATTATAATAATATTAATAATAGTTACATGGATATTTGTAGGTACTGTGTAACCCTTCAGTCCATTTTCCCAGACAATGGTGACTACAAAGAGGCTTCAAAATAGAACATCACACAATATGAATGCCACTTTTTTCTATCTTACATTTTAAAAACATCATTGAAATCAGAAAGTTCATTTACAAAGGACTGGCAGTTGCAATCACAGCAATAATGTAGTGCTGAGAAAAAAAGGGTAATTGGTTTGGTAAAGATCGCTTTCCATTACACCATAAAGCACTACACAATAGGAAAGGTCGCCAATTAAGCAATCATGAATACCAAGTACTGAAGCTGATGAAAATAGGGCAGTGGTTTAAATAGATTTGCAAGCAATTTACCTTTTCACAATGTTGGCAATCTGATGCAATTTGCTTGCAATTTTGTCTGCTTTCAGTAGCACTCGAAGCTGACACTACACAGACCAAATGGCAAAGAGGCCCTGCATAGAAAATGTAAAACTATCTTGGCTGCATCAGGAAACCAGAATGGTGGTTCATCAGGAAAATTACAACAATTAACATAAGTGCTGCAAAAATCAACACTTTAAATGTCACACTCACTAGTCTGTCCAAAGACTGTAAAAGTACCATCCCCATTGCTGGACTAACAGTAAATATGAAGCAATCACCACCAAACCTTGGGGCTGATGGCTTTACAATTGATGTGACATTCTCTGAGTGATAAAATAGCCTCTCATTTTACAAAAGTAAGTATTTTTCTTTTTTAGACTTAACCTGGATTATGTCAACACAAAATTTACGTTTAATTTTTTTTTTTAACTTTTTTGACGAAGCCATTTTGTGCCAGTGTGGGTGTAGTTGGTCTTGACATTTAAAAAATAACTTTGTATTTCAGAGAATTAGAGCCAAGTTGATAAAAAATAATCCCTCCTCAAATATTGATCTGGTGCTTTCAAATGTAAATCATGTTCAGGATTTATGTCGAAAGCTGTTACATAGTGTGAGGTACAGTGTGTCTGACCAGAGCCTATTTTATTATCTGAGAGAGGGCTCCAAAAAACATCCATGGAGGTCCCTGGGGAACTGCTTGGAATTACAGATGCCATCACATGTCTATAGCAATGTATTCCCAGCTAAAAGTTAGACACCTTGAAAATAATTGATAACTTCTGCTTTGGCGCCCATGTTTGTTGAAGCTATAAATTTGTCAGGCTTCAAGGAGAATTGGCTTATAGTGTAAACCTAATGATTTCTCAGTGAACTGGGAGGATCTCATGGTAAGAGAACAAGAGTGGAGTGTCAGAAAATCTAAGTTTAATTTTCATCTCAATATTGGCTGACTGAAAGAGTTATTTCAGGGTTGTATCTACACTGTCTTCCCTTTTTGGTTTAAGGACAAAGTTGAGATTTTTGTCCTCTTGAACAATCCTGCCTTTCTTGAGTTCAGGCATTGTGATTCCCACACCAGCAAAGAAATAGGGTATTAGACAGGGAGGTATGTGAGACGAGATTTTCATGGTTAAGAACAAACAATTTTATTATGAAAAACGTTATTAGTGAAAAGGTCCATTGCAAAAAGAGCACCTCTACCCTATACCAGCTTTTCCTGTGACTGTATAAGGGGGTTCATCTTTTATTCCCTGTAGGTCTGCAGAAAATCATTTCTTGAAAGGGAATCCAGAGCTGGCCTGAGAACTCAGATTTGCTCATCACTATGGGACCTAATGTATTGTGGTGACACATGATTCTAGGATTGTTCCTCGGATGACCTGTCATCACCAATGCGGAGTTCCATTCTGTCAGGAGTTACTGCCCCCAAATACTATACTCCCTGCTGCTCTGTAATAGTGTTAATGCCAAGGAAAAGTTGTGTTTTTTCCTGTGATTAAGCAGCAGCCTACTAATAGATTTTCTGCTGTCATCTCCACTACCAATGACGGTCATTCCCTAGATAATGAGGTCATTGTCCAGCAAACTGGGACCCAATGTTGGCCATATTCACTCTTTAGGAAGAAGTTCATTCCCCTGCTGAAAGAGAGGGTTAGCCTTCCTGGGAGCCGTACAATTATCTTAAAGGGCTTACATTTTCTGCACTGTGAAGTTTTCAGAAGAAGGTAATGATTCCCTCCCTAGGTTTAGGTGGCCTGAAGGAATGTGCATTTCATTTCTATTCTCTGACAGATGCAGAGCGTAAGTCACTGCAGGAAAAGAGTGACCTTCTGCTGCCATCTAAAACACGACAGGGGTGAGTCTATGGAAGGGTGGCATCTGCAGTCTCAAGGTAAATTACAGGCTTAGAATAGCAATAAGATATTTGCTATCTCACCAAAACAAAATACTCAAAAGTTTGCAAGATTGCTTTCAAAGAAAGAAACACTGAAAAAATTACCTTTTTTTCCCCCTCAGCGTGTGTGTGTGTGGGGGGGGTTTGTATGTGTATAAAACTCAGGATGCTTCAGGGGTGGTATACCAGAGGACAGGCAGAAACCAGAGTTAATCTTGGTAAATATAATGACCTGTGGGATTTTTTTTCCTCAGCTGTTGATTGGTACCACTGAAAACAATTATTACTGGTTAATTTAGTTGCTGGCATAGTGCATAGTAATTATTTTTGTTGTATCACTCTTTATTAACTGCAGAAAAAGTCTTTCAATTTTATTTATGAAGTTTGTCAAAATCACACACAGCTATTATATGATCAATATAGTGTCAGAATCACCAAAGCTATTTCAAAGTCCCTTCTAGTCTACATGCTCTGTCTCAAGGATTAGAATTCAGTGAATTCCAGGGCTTAGTCACTTGGATTTAAAACATAAAAAAGTTTCCCAAAGAAAAGATTTGAGAGTCTCTTCCAGCTTGGATGGAACTGCATGTTTACATTAGGAAAACTTGCACAATCAAATGTAATAACATGGATATAATGTAGTGTCAATTATTGTGAAGCTACTTGATTGGACTTGCTCTCACCAAGTAAGAAAAATGCATAAAAGCCACAGCTCCTCTGGGAAGTAATGTCATTTAGCCCAAATTTATTTATTGTCCTCAAAGTATTTTAAAAATGAAAATATTTTTTAAAAATAATAAATATTTGAAATATGCAAAAACATTTCCTTGAGTGGCAGTTGTGCAACCACTTTAGGGACAAATATGGGATGAATTTTGGCTCTGCTTTTTATTAGCTGTGTAGCCTTAGGCAAATCATATAATCTGTGAATCTACATTTTGCCATCTGTAAAATGAAGATAATAAAATCTTACAGAAATTTCTGTGTGCAGTGAGCATATTGAATTGGAAGGGGCAGGTACTAGATGTTTTAAATAAAGATCATGGGCTGTAATGAATGACGTGATTGTTTTTATTGTGAATGATGATGATGATCAAAAAAATCTAACCTGGTAAGCACCCAAAAGTCTATTTTTGTGTTTTTTTTCTATGCATTTTGAATGCAGTATATCCACCGATAAAAATGGAAAAGAGCCACCATATTCAAATGAGGAAATCTGTGTTAAAACATTTGAAAATATGCTATAACATTCAAGAAACTTTTAATATTATAGTCAAAAAAGACAAAAAACACCTCAAAAGATACTTTTTGAAGTCAAATGAATCACATTGCTATTCTATTTCTTGGTAAATTATAGTTGAGCACCACGTTAAGAATATTTTCGGTCAGTGATGCACCACATGCACGATGGTGGTCCCGTAAATATATATTGTGAAGTTGCAGTGTCTTAGTCTGTGTAAGCACACAATATCCACACAACAATGAAAGCAACAAATGGAGCATTTCTCCATAAAAATTAAACTCCAAAGGCCTGGCACATGTTTCAAAAATGTGAATTATTTATAGCTTCTCTCAAATCCATAGAATTAAGCAGAAGATCTGTGTTGTTGCAGTATTTCCTATACTCATCATTCTTGATAAACTTAGAAACCCATTTGGGAAACTAGGGAATGCCCCCGGACACCAGCTGGGAAGGAGCAAGAGGTCAGACTCACAGCCCAGGCTGCCCCAGAGCATTTCCGAGCCTCAAAACAGGGACACAGTGCAAATCGAGATCCAGAACAAGCTAGAATCAACCCTAGACCCTCAGGACCTACAGTGTCCTCAAGGATCACCTATCTCAGGAAATTAGGCAATTCTGAATGCCTCAGGAATTCTACTTGTTTCCGCTGAGAGGAGTAAAACCATTCTTTGCTTTAGTGGACTGCTAGCGGGTGTTTGCAAGAGCATCCCATATCTACAAGAGAACTTAAAGCTCTAAAGTAGCTGCTAGTGGTCCCCAACTGATGTATAGTGGTGTCTCCAGGCAACCAGAGATGGCTGTGGGTCTGGCAACTCACTAAACCTTGGTCAAAGTGGACGCATTCCCTGGAGGCCTGTGACTACCTTTTAATCCCTCTGATCTTGGTCAGATCACATTTACTCAACAAACATTTATTGACTCCTTATTATGAACTATAGTTTATGGGACACATAAATAAATACTTTCTGTCTTTTTTTTCTGTTTTTTATTTATTCATGTATGCATGTATGTATATATGTGTTACAGTACTGGGAATTGCACCCAGGGCCCCTTTGCACTGAGCTATATCCCCCGCCCTTCTACCTTTTTATTTTTGACACAAGGCCTCTCTAAATTGCCCAGGCTGGGCTTGAACCATAGGTCTTCCTGCCTCACTCAGCCTCCCAGAGCACTGAGATTGCAGGCGTGCACCACCACGGTTTGACTAATAAATAATTTCTTGTCTCTGTTTCTATAGAGCTTAGAGCGTAGTATAAGAGATAAGGAGTAATTTATGGAAAACAAACATTTAAATAAATGTGTAGAACTGGCAAGTACCACTAAAGAAATATAAAACATCACGGTTGTTGAGAAGATGGAGATAACGCACGTGAAGCCATGGACAGAGTGTAGTGTTTCAGTAAGCTTTGTCCTTTCCTTTAAGCCGGGCTGCTAATGACACGGCAAGCTGGTATTCGAGACCGTGTTTAAATGTTTCATTACGTGTGCTTTGGATGGACACGGAATGTATTCTAAAGTTCAAGAGCCTAAGAAAGAAGAGAGGGAGGACAGAGGGGGAAAGCACACCTCCTGGAGATCAGCAAACACAAGCCCAGGTTGAGTGTTGTAAGAGGACCACTGAGAACTCTCAGTTTTGGGTCCAGTGAGTTCACCCAAAACTCTCGAATGCTCCAAGGGAGTTTACCCATTTATAACTTCATGCATTAAGCATTTCATAAAGATGTCCTCAATCACTGAATTTTAGCGTACATTGTAATTGTACCTCAAATATGCTTGGGAATAATAATCCTGAATTTGAATTATCTTGAAAGAACGAGACAAAATCAGAAAAAGGCTGATTTTTTTTATTCTTTCTACATCCAGTCACACTCTAATAAAACCTGATATTGTAATCTTATATATTCTTAATCTTCCAGGTTGAATCTGAAGTTGGCCCCAGGCGATCCAGCTCTTGAATGAAAAGGCTGTTACAGAGCCCGTGAGGATTCACCTGCTCAGGAACACTTCAAACTGCATTTTCCAGTTTATTGGAAAGGTACAGTTCAAACAGGAAGTTGATTTGTGCCCATGCACAGGTCAATGGAAGTTTTTATTTGCATTAGAAAACCCTGTGTACACTGGGCTATTTAACCCAGTAAAATCAGATCTTTCGGTTTCAATTGTCTCCCATAGCTGGCTCTAGCCAATTTTCAGCTATGAAAATTCCATCTGCAGAACACTGAGTTCCTTTTTCCTCTCTAGTCCTTTCTTCTTCATACCAGATCATACAGTAGCATGTCATTTTTACAGCACACCATAATGTTTCAAAAGCAGCTGGGGCTATTTAAAACAAACAAAACACAGATCAACTCTTCAGAAGCTGGGATGACTTCAGGGTTGGAAGAGTATTTCCAGTGAAGATGTTAGGACCAGGATTATCAAATGTCATAGACCTAACAGGTCTCTTAGCCCCACTGATATCAAACTACTCTATCTCTAAGCTCCCAAGTTTGCTGGGAATAAAAATATTGCACAGATGGGACTATAACTGACCGTAGCCTGCTCTATTGTATGTCCAACCATCTCTAATTACAGCGCCACACGAAGAGATTTGAAAGGGCAGGTGATGGGAGAGGAGAAGAACCTGTGTGACTTAAACAGCACAGGATCCCGCACCATCAGGCCTGATGTACATCAGCCTGACAGCTAATTAGGGTAGACATGAATTTTTCCAATGTAACAGATGTTCGCTAATCAGGCCAGATTTGGAGCCCTTGCGCCAGCAACATTTCATGCACAATTTAACTATCTAAAAGGAATAAACTACTTAATGCATTGTACTGAAGGCACAGCTGTTTCACAATCAGAAAATTTGCTGTCAAAGATGTTCTCTTTAAAACTGACATGTTTTTATATAACTCTGATGGGGTGTTTATAATGTATTAATAGTTGTCAGCAAGAGCTGCTGTCATCATCAGGAAGTAAAATATTTCTGAAGGTATATTAAAATGAACAATCTCCTTTCTCTTCCCCCAAAATCCATTCAGATAATTTAACTAGGTTGAATGTGGTCTGCTGGGTTCCAAAGTGTATTTGAAACAAAGAACATCAGTGTATGCTTTCAATTTATTCTAAATTTAAGACAAAAGGCATGCCTTGCTTTTGATTTGAAGGTTTAAAACAATCATAGTTCTATATTCATTAACAAAGCTGGATTTTCTTTTTACCACTCTAGTTTTATGAAATTCACTATGGGAATATTATTAGCCTTCCAAAAATATTTTATTGAGGAAACTGAACGCTTGATATCTTCATAAGCACAAACTAATCTAGTAAGTATGAAAAGGTCTCTCTCTCTCTCTGTTTCTTCATTCTCCCTTATACTTAATGTACTAAATGAACCTCTATTATAAGAAAATATCAAGAAATATGAACTTGAAAATTAACTATTCCTTTTGACAGTTTAGCCTTTTTTTTTTTTTTGTGGGTACCGGGGGTCGACCTCAGGACCTCACGCACCAGCAGGCACCCGTGCTGCTGAGCGATATCACTGGCCCTTTTTTCTTATGTGGGTTCTGGGAGTTGAACTCGGGCCCTCGCGCTTGCCAGGCAGCCGTGTACGCCACTGAGCCATCTCACCGGCCCTGACAGTTTAGTCTTGCATTTTATTATTTGTATTTCTAAATAATAAAGTGAAATAATAATTTATATTCTATGTACATTGAAACTTCCACATCATTTAAAAATGTGGGTTTGGAAGTCTTAAAACTCTTTGTACGTGAAGTACATGTTAAATACTAGAAGCTGGTAACTTGAAATTTTACAACAAAAGTAGGTTTTAGGGCTTTAGCAACCTGTATTGTTTACATAATTTAACAATTTGCTTATTTCAGTAGCATTTTTTATCAGTTTTTCCTAGCATTCTATGATGCCTAATTGGTGCATTAGTTTCAACCAACAGTGTTAAAAGTATCATGAATTACGCTTTATCTGCTCAGACAGCCATGGTGGTTATGTAGTTTCCATGGAGACAAGAGTACTGTGACCCTCTCCACGTGCCAACCGGAGTGCATTTGTGACTTCTAAGAGGTGCTATGTTGAATCGATTGCATCGGTAACTCAGCTTTTCTGACAAATTCAAAGAGCTTAATATTTTAAGAATCCAATCTTAAAGAACTATTTTTGGGGCTGATAAAGGAGGCTAACATTCTCTGCTGTAACTCAAGAGCACCTGTTTTTATGTTTTTTCTGATGCAGTAACATTTCCACTGAAAACCACTTGTAGACCAGTTGTGTACCAAGTCCCATTTCCAGGTGATACAAACCATACCACACCTAGAAAATAAGCTTTCCCGTCTGTGTTCCAAAGCAAGTCAGCGCTGAGAGATATTAAAAACTAGTTTCACAAAAGATTAAGGATAAATCACCTTGAGTCTATCGTTCTCCCTGTGGACAGTCTCCGTGAACAGGTTGTTTGCCATCTTCATTGCCAATGTCTTAAGGATACATATCTTTAAATCTTTAAGACAATTTCATAGCTACCAGTAGTTCTTTAATATGGGGCATGTTGTAAACTAAATTGTAGATAAGGCTTTTAAAAATAATAACATTCAGGGCTGGTGAGATGGCTCAGCGGCATAAGCATCTGCCTGGCAAAGCTCGAGATCCTGAGTTCGACTCCTGGTACCCACATATGAAAAAAGGGCCAGTGATATCGCTCAGCGACACGGGCGCCTGCTGGCGCACGAGGTCCTGAGTTCAACCCTCAAAAAGAAAAAAAATAACAACATTCATATTATCATCCACTTCATCTTTAAATTGACCTTTAGATGTAAGTATTTCATAGGATAGTTTTTTGTTTGTTTTTTTGTTGGGGGGGGGACCAGGAATCAAACTCAGGACCTCGCGCTTGCCGGGCAGGCACCGTACCACTGAGCTATGTCCCCGACCGGATTGTTTTATTTTTAAAAGGGTCTCTATAGATTTAGATTTTACTTAGAGTAAAATCCATACCCTTAACCACAACCTAGTGAACTCCACATCGCCGGGTCCTTCCGGCCCCTACACAGCATCATGTGACATTTAACTTTCGGGCTCCTGGCAATTTAACCAATCCCAATCTACTGCTGGGAACTTACACACGGTGAAGTTTTTCTCTCTATGGTTTTTGATTCACTTCTTCAGGTCTTGAATGTTCTTCTCCCTGCTCTTCACCAGTTTTGTTTTTACTCTGGAGTTGCTTTTAATGGAACTTATTCAGAGAAAACTTCCCTGACCACCTTGATTTATGTTACCATCCCACCAACCCTCAGCAGATCACCCTGCTTATTTTCTCCGTAGCAATCATGAAAATAAAACAATCAATTAGTTTGCTTTTTTAAAAATGTTCTATCTCCCCACCTCCTCAAACCCTCTAGGCCTGTGATGTACAATATAGTAAACACCAGCCACATGTGGCTATTTAAATTTAAATTTATTAAAATTCAATTGAGATACAATTGCAAATTTCATTTCTTGCTTTTGTTCATTAGCACAGATAAAGGACTTTAACAGAAAATTTTATTGGGCAGTGTTGATCTAGAATATAAACTTTGAGAGCAAAAGAAATAAATATAAGGTTTATTCTTATATTTCCAGGGCTTAGAAAAGCAACTGTCCCATAATAGTTGTCAATATGTTGGAGGGATGGATGGATGGATGGATGGGAGGATAAAGTCCCATTTACTTATCATCATTAAGAAGTATGATATTTCTAATAATTTAATACTGTAATTTCTATTCAACCATCTAGTTACACCATTAATTATTTCAATAGAAAAAAAAATATATATATATACATATCAGTAAAGTATTTCTAATATGATTTAATCTTTTATGAATACACCCAAGAAAAATGTTTCCATGTCAACCTGAAACAGAACCACAAGACCATAAGGATCCCTTTGGAATCAAAGAAAAGTGAGGCTAGCAATCACAGCTATGGTGATAGTAGAAAGAGCATGAATTTGGATTTAGACTCTAAGTCTTATATTTACTAATACATCCTCCCTTTTTTAAGAGTTTGTCTGATCCTCTCCAACCCTATTTTTCCCATGCGTACAATGGAGGAATAGGACCAACTTTGCCAGGTTAATCTGAGGGTTAGAGATCTTGTGAATGCTTGCCTTATACTCAATAGTAGTTACCATGATGAGTTAATGACATGATGGCAAATAGATCCTTGAAAATCCTAGTTTATCCCAAGTCATTTCTTCCCTGGTGTTATTGCCTTCCTGGTAAATATCATGATTTGTGGACTCAGAGGCTTGTCACAGAACATGGAATTAGCGCATCGAACTGTGGGTGCAAGAGAAGACCCCAACAGAAACAGCTACTTATCAGACAGCTCCTGGGGAAAAACCATCTTATGATTAAATTTTTAAAAATCTTGGAAGGTATGAAGGATTTCTAAGATTATATAAATACATAATTTGTATGTAACATCCACTTCATCACTTCATTTAGAGCTAGGGAGCTGCAGTCAAACTTAGGAAGCAGAAATAAGAAGTCCTATGAGATCAGCAGGGTGGAGGTCTTAGCTATAAAATTTTTTTCTTGTTGATTAAAAAAGTTAATTTTGTATCATTAAAGATGGTGAAAACCCACAACCCTCATTATAGTTTCCCATAGGAAAAGGATTTACAGGTCAGTCTGCAGTTATCAAAACCAATTTTCCTGATATGCCTGTAAAAAGATTTGCTTGTTTGTTTTGTAGATGGTACAAACTTGGAAAGGAGTAAGTATATTTAAAATCAGAATATAAAATATAAAACAGCTTTGATTACATTCATTAGAGTATTTATCTACTTGTTTACACTTCTAAAAGGCTACAGTGTTTGTTTATTTGTTTTTGTTGTTTGGGGGCTTTTTCTTTCTTTTAATCCCTGTGTTACCTCAGAGTTCGATCTTCCAGAGCAGGAGATGCAGGATTCTGCCTTAAGTTTCCACTTGTAAGCACCTTGGAGTACTGCGGGTATTTGGAAGTTAAAGAATAGGAAATAATATATATTTTATTAAGTGGCAAATTAGAATTTCCTTTGGCAAACACAATTTTTTTTTTCTGAGAATGAAGCCCCAAATAGGCAGAATGATCAGTGTTATAACTTTTTGGAATTGGTCAGTGTTATGGGGACCCAATTCTGTTGAATCACATCATGAAGATTTATGATGTTAACATATTTTGTGATGTGGGTTCAGGAACTGGGATGGAAAACATATTTTTGTACTTTCAGAAGGGGGCAGTTCATATTTGTGTAGCATTTTCCTCCAGTTTCTAGAATTAAAATTTAAACACTTCCTACTCCACCATAAAGAAAAATTTACATGAAAATTAACTGATTAAAAAGAAATTTGGGGGAAGAGTTCTGCCTTATAGACAATATAGTCATCCCTCTGTACCCACGGAAGATTATTCCAGGAGTTGTCAGACACGAAGTCGGAAAAGAAGTTGGAAGTTATATTTGCATATAATTTACGCACGTCTTTCCATATACTATTAATCCTATCTAGATTTTTTATACCTCATTCAGCCTAAATGCTTTGTAACAATTGTTATACTCTATTGTTTAGGGAATAATGACAAGGAGAAATGTCTGTTCAGTACAGATACAATTTTTTAAAAAATATTTTCTCTCTGGTTGATGGAATTTAAGGTTGTAGGACCATGAATATGGAGGGCTGACCGTGTAGTAGGCAACATTCTGGAAGGGTTTTTTGCAAGATGCCTGCAAGAGAATATACTATGGCTAAAGATGCTGAGGAGAAAAAATACCTTCCTTCATGGAATATGGACCTTCCAAGAGGATGAGTTTTTAAAATGTTTTGCCATTATTAAAAAAAAAAAAAAAAAAAAAAGCCTAGGACAGAGGGAAATGCAGAGCCTTGGTCACATAACTTTTGACCTTCACATCTCAGAACAAGGTTTGCTGGTCCCACTTATGCACAGGTGACATTTTTGTTTGCTTGTTTCATATGTATATCTGCTCCTCACATCACTTTGCCTTCATTTCTGTCCTCTCTTCCCTACTCTCCTCCTGTTTTCTGGAAAGTCAACAGTGATCACTCATGTTAAAATAGGAGGCTCCAAACTAAATAAAGTGGAAAATTATTTGGAGATGATGAAAATAAGCAAATAAAAACAAACAAACAAACAAAATGCAAGACTAGAATCTGGGGGGGGGCAGTTTCCATGTGACCCTAGATTATTCTCCCTACAGCTCTCGGTTTCTGCTTCCTTGATCATGAAGTAAGATGTCAAGATGGCAACTCTAATGATTCAGTTCTGTTTCCTTGGGATCTTTGGGACACTGTCAGCTATGACCCTTAGTAAAATCAGGTCGTGCAGCTTCTTGTCACTAGCATTTCCCTTGAAGGCGTGGACTTTACGTGTACACAAGCTTATCTGTAGGAAATACTCCCAGAGGTAGGATTGCCAGATCAAAGGAGGTATACAGCTGTTACTCTGAATGATAGCACCAAATGTTCTTGTGTAGATACATAACTTTACACTACTATCAGAAGCACATCAAATTGCCTATTTCCCCACAGACTTGAGAATAACATGTTAGTAAATTTCTATATCTTAGGAAATCTGGAATTTCAATTATATTCTTGAATTATGGTATTTTGATGTTGTTTTAATTTACTTTTATGTGGAGTGAAGTTATGCACTTTTTTTTCTTTTTTTGTGGATACCAGGGATCGACCTCAGGACCTCGCACGCCAGTGGGCACCCATGCCACTGAGCAATATCACTGGCCCTTTGCTCGTATGTGGGTTCTGAGAGTCGAACTCGGGCCCTCGTGCTTGCCAGGCAGGCGCTTACGCCGCTGAGCCATCTCACCGGCCCTGCACTTTTTTATATATTTAAGAGCTATTCATTTTCTATAAATTCTGTTCAAATTATTACTTTTATATATTTTTAGTTTTTAATAATTTTGTAGACTCTCTTTACATATTAGGGAAATTACCTATTTGGTAGACGTGTAATTATGTTCCCAGTTTGCTATTTTTTTTTTCTGGATTTGCTTATTAGTTTTTGTTTATATTCAAAAACTTTAAAATTATCTTTCTAAAAATTTAACTAAATTTTCTATTACAGTCCTCAAATTTTAGTCATAATTTAAAAGGCCTTTTTTGCACCAATATTATAAATGGACTATCATGTTGTCCTATTTCGATGGCTTTTTTTTTAATCTTCTTTCAGTGTATGGTGTAAAGAAAGGATTAAATATTTTTTAGATGACCTTTCCATATCAAGGCATTACCTGTCCAATAATCCATCTCCCCATGACCACCATTGGTTTGTGAGTCCACCTTTAGCACATGATTGATTTTTCTACACAGTGGATCTGTAGACTTTCAGTCTTAATAGTCTAAGCCTCCACTTTGGATTTACCTAGCAGAACTTTCTTTCCTTTCTCTATTCACCTGTGTTATAGCCACTCAGAGCTACTCATTCTTCCACACTGAGCTCTTCAACGAGGAAACGTCACAGTTAACCTCCAGACCGAGGCCCAAGCTCTTCACCCTGCCTTCTCTCTCTGGCTTATGAAACTTGATTTGTCTGTTAAGACCACATAAAGTGCAACATATCCCAAGAAATGAGGAGCAGAAAAAGCCTCTGGTTAATAATGAAAAGTTTGGGCAGATGATATTATTTGCATATGTAAATAAGAAAGTGACAAGAGTGATTACCTTAGAGAATGGAAATTGGCAGTTCATTTGGAAAGGAGATATACTTTTCCCAGAGTTCTTTTTGTACTGTTGGAATTTTTATCACATGAATGTATTACTTCTTAAAATATATGGTTTATCTTCTTTAAGATGTATACTTTTATTGAATTCCTCTCAAATCAGTTTCAGTAATTTTTAAAAGACAATTTCATGTTCTGGAATGGCAAATTGAACATTTTACCTTTGTTTTCTAATGAAGTTAACAACATAGCAATGTAATAAATAAAAGACTATTAGAGAATTTTTTAAATTAATAATACATCATCTCTACTGAGAAACGTCCCCTCTGTATTACCGCCTTTTCAATAGCAATCAGCGACTCCTTCTGCTGTGTTCCCCTAGAGCTTCACAGAAACTTCTGTGTTAGCTCGCTGTGCACTGCAGCATTGTCATTTGCCTGTCACTTCCCTGAACTATTGGCACCTTGTTCATCTTCAGAGCTCAGACCCTGAACACCAATTGCTGGCCATTGATAAATATGCAATAAAAGGAAGGAAGACAGAGGAAAAGGAAGAAAGATAAATATTCAGGGACACTGCAAGAGGTACCTACTAAGAAGAGGGGAATGTGAATGTGAATAAGGATACAAATAAGTAGATAATAAAAGGTGACCTAAGATGGACCACAGATGAGAGTGTGCCATGCACTGTAGAGTACCATTCAAGAAGTTCTGCTTTTGTCATATTCCACCTCCAGTGTTTTGAGTGTACATATGACAGCTAGAGTCATCTTATTAAAAAGTATGTCAGATCTTGTCTCTCCACTGGCCAAAGCCCCCTTTCCCACAGCAGCACCCAATCTTTACAGAGTATGTGTCATTGTTCTTACAATAGCTACTGTGGCCCTGCATGATCGGTTTCTTGTCACTTTAATGAAGTCTTTTATAATACTTCTTCTTAAATACTTTTTTCCCATCTACATTGGTTTCCTGGCCGTTCCTCCAACATGTTACTGTTGTAGGACATTTGCATTTACTGTTCCTTCTAGAATATTCTTTCTGCAGAGAGCTCTATGTCTCCCTTACCCTTTCAACCTACAGAGAAAACTTCCTTGCCCTCATTAAAATAATAGGCTGCCCTTATATTTTGATCTGGCATTCCCCATCCACTTTCCTTGCTTTATTTTTCTTCAAGGTACATATCACCTTTTAACATACTATACAATGTACCACAATATTTTCTGTACTCTATAGAATGTAAACTCATGAAGGAAGGGGCACCTGGTAAAAACTACCAAATAGGCTCTATCACTATTCTCCTTTCATAAATAAGGAAATGGAGGCTCCGAGTATCTCTGTGACTTCCCAAGTCCCACCACAAGGAGGAGGTGGATCTGATACGTCCGCAAAGTAGTCTAATGCCAGAGGCCATGTTCTCTACCATTGTTGTCTGGCTCCTTAGGATTCTGGCCATCACTGCTTAAAAGTTTAATGGTAGCCCATTTTTCCCAGGATGGTGCTCATACTCCTTACTCTCCTCGCCACAACTCTGACTTCTGCTCATTTCTCCTTCTTTATCTTTGACCTCAAAGTCACCACCCGCACCCAAACCCACCTTGTCACCCTGACCTTTTGCTCCGTCATCAGCGAACTTCTTCCAGTTCCTTGAGTGCTTCAGTGTTCTTTTCCTTGTCCCCTCCACTGGGACGCTTTATTCACACCCATCCCCATTTGTCTGACTTGACTCCACACACCCTCATGTCTCATGCGCCCCCTTTTTATTCTGATACTAGGGATCAAGCCCAGGCCCTTTGCACTGAGCTACAATCCCAGCCCTTTTAAACTTTTTAAAAATTTGAGTCAGGGTCCAACAAAGTCCCAGGCTGGGCTCAAACTTGTGATTCTCCTGCCTCGGCTTTCTAGAGTTCTGGGATTACAGGTGTGTGCCACCATGTCCAGCTTCACATAGGACTTTCTGAGGGAAGGCTTTGCTAGTGACCTCAATGACTAGCTAAGTGGATTCTCCGTTATGCGTCTACTCCTGAAGACTGTGCTGCGTGACTCCTTCCTTCTCTCTGCACATGGTCTGAGGTGAACATCCTGTGCCAGTGGCTCCTAATCTCTGTCTCCCACATACCTGTCCCTGAACTCAAGCCATAGATATTGGACTTCTGATGTGTCATCTGCATACAGGCCAAAGAGCTTCACTCAGCCTTAGCACAGCCAAGACAGAATAATTGCACCACCGCTATCCACTGACTTGCCCAAGTCCCAAGTCCATGAGTTATTTTGATTTCTCTTGTTCCATAATATCCTAACCCTATAGAAAATTCTATCCAACCTGTCTCTTAAAAATATCCCGAATCTACCCACTTCTCTGTGTCTCTTGCCCAGAGTACTCCAACAGCCTTAAAACTAGGTTCCATGCTTCACCCCGGTCCCATGCAGCAAACAAAGTAAATGTTCAAAATCTAAATCAGATTGTGCACTCTCATTCAAAATATCTCCATGGATTTTTGCTATGATCAGAATGTTTGCATCTCCACAAAATTCACATATAAAATTCCTAATCCCCAAGATCATGGTACCAGGAGAAAAGCCCTTTGTAAAGGTGATTAGGTCACAAGGACAGAGCCCTCATGAATAGGATTATTGCCCTTGTAAAATAGGCCCAAGTGGGCTCACTCACCCCGTCTGCTACATAAGGACTCAGCAGGAAGAATCTTCCATGAACCAGGAAATGGGCCATCACCAGACACCATGTCCAGACCTTGAACTTAAGACTCCCCAGTCTGTAGAACTATAAGCTATGTATTTCTATTGTTTACAAAGGATGTAGTTTATAATATTTTGTTATAGCAGTAGCTTTCCATTACACTTGGAATAAAATCCTACTCCTTACCCTGGCCCAGTCACCTCTTTGGCATCATCCTACACCTCTCCCTCATTCCAGTCACACTGTCCTTTCTATCACTTGGATCTGTGTCTTGAATTTTCTAGATTTCAATTCACCTCCATGTGACAGAAAGCCCAAAATAAAGACGAGTTCCATGTATTACTTATTTTACTCTCAAAGAAAAGAAATGTAGTGGTGCAGTGTCTTTGGCTGGAATTATAGCTCCACAATATCAGGGCCCCAGGCCACTTCTGTCTATAGCTCCAGTATCTTCTAAAGCATAGCTTGTACCATGTGGTCCAAGATGTCAGCCAGGTCACATTCCAGCAGGAAGGATGTCCTTGGCCAAATTCAGTGACCCAGCCACACCACAATTCAAGGAAGGCTGTATAATACTATAGTTCATTCCTTTTTATTCAGTATATATATACCACAGATTGCTTAACCATTCAGTCATTGGAGGACCTTTGCATTTCTTCCAGATTCTAGCGATTACAAGTAATACTGCTTGGAATATTCATGTATAGGATTTTTGGTTTTGTTTTCTTTTGCAGTACTGAGGATTGAATCCATGGGCACTGCACCACTGATCTATCAGTGATACATCCCTGGCCATTTTTATTTTTCATTTTGAGGCAGGGTTTTGCTAACTTGCCTAGATTGGCCTTAAACATGGTATCCTCTTCCTCCAGCCTCCTGACGTGGCTGAGATTACAGGCCTGAAATACTGTGTCCAGCTTCATGTATATGTTTTAACGCGAAAATAAATTTTCATTTCTTTGGGATAAAGGCACAATGGTGTAAAAGCTTTTGTTTAGTTTCATAAGAAATTGCCGTACTCTTTTCTGAGCATGATCATGTCATTTTACATTTCTACCAACAATGTACGAGTGATCTAGCCTTTGTGCATCCTTGTCAGGTTTTGGGTTTATCATAATTTTTTATTCTAGCTATTTTCATAGTGCAGACTGACATTTCATTGTGGTTTGAATTTGCATTTCTTTAATGGCCAATGATGTTGAACATCTATCAGTGTGCTTATTTCCCATCTGTACATCTTTTCCACTGAAATGTCACTTCACATCTTTGACCCATTTTCTAACTATCTTTTTTTTACTGTTGAGTAAAGACACATACCATTGTTAAAAGTGTGGTTTGCAAATATTTTCTCTCAGTTTGCAGTGTTTCTTTTAATTCTCTTCATAAGGACTTTCATACAACAAAAATTTTTTATTTTAATGAGGTTCGATTTATAATTTTTCCCTTTTTGTATTGTGTTTTAGTGTCGAGTCTACATATTTTTTTTAATCCTGGGTCCCAAAGGCTTTGTGCTATTTTTTTTGTGTGTGTGTGTGGGTACTGGGGGTCTAACTCAGGACCTCGCGTGCCAGCAGGCGCCTGTGCCGCTGAGCGATATCACCGGCCCTTTTTTCGTATGTGGGTACCAGGAGTCGAACTGAGGACCTCGCGCTTGCCAGACAGGTGCTTATGCCGCTGAGCCATCTCACTGGCCCCTGTGCTATTTTTTTCCTAAGAGTTTTATTGTTTTGATTTTACATTTAAATTCATGATCAATTATGAGTTAGTCTGTATATAAGTTGTAAGAATTAAATCAAAGTTCATTTATTTATTTGTGTATGGAGATACAAATACTCCAAAAAGGGAACATTTTCAAAGGAATCATTAACCAGGTTTTTGCCTTCACATAAAAAAGAAAATGATGATTAGTAAGGCCCAGAATGGATTTGCTAAAACCAAGTTAGGCCAAACTACTTTCTATTCTTCTCTCTGTTTTTTTAAATAAGATTTTATGCTGGGAGATGTGAAGAACGTTGGCAAAATGAAACAGAGTTAACACACTTACTCCTAGATGACGATACAGAAATGGAGGCAGGATAGTCTCACTATGTTTGACATTTCTCAGAGCCTTCTGGACTAGGGCTTTGTGGGTGAACTATCCAAGGGCCCTGGATGCATGTACGAAGAGTGGTCAAATGTCTGCAGTCATGACTCTGGAGGAATGCGCAAGGAGCACATATTATTAATTCACTGTGAGGAAGTAGACAATGACCTTGGAAAACAGTCAGCATAAAGAGGACGTGAAGAGGAGTGGTTGAGGAAAGGAAAGAGACAGATTGCTAACTTCCCTTACGTATCTCTACACTGTTACACTTGAATTACCCTTGTAAATCACAGTAATAACAAAATAGGAATTCTTTTTGAGACAGGGTCTCATTATGTAACTCAGTCTGGCCTTGAACTCATGAGGATCCTCCTACCTCAGCCTCCCAAGTGCTAGGATTACAGGCATGCGCCACCATGCCTGGCTAGGCGATCTTTAAGAAAAATATCTTGTCTTAAAGATCAATATGCTAAAGAAATATATTGGCTCTTCTGCTTTCTAGCTGTACAACTTTTAGCTAGTGATTGTTTTTCTTTGAGTCTTAGTTTTCTCGTCTACAAAATGCATAGTATTAATTCAAATAATAAAATCCAGGTTATAGAATTATGGTGAGGATTAATTTATATAATGCATGTGAAGAGCTATATGTATAGAAAGTATCCAGTAATTACCAACCTTTTCGAATACAAGGCTTATGTATCTACCACTTAACTAGATGCAAGATATTGCTGCAGTAAAAATTCTTAACTGTTCTTTTTGTGTGTGTGTGTGGGTACTGGTGGGACCTCACTGGCCCCTCTTAACTGTTCTGAGTCTGCTTTTTTCCTTTTTTGGTGAAGTGCCTAGATTAGAAATGATGGGAGCTGAAGCCCCTTCTAACATGTTAATGACTTCATTTAAAATATAGCTGGAGAAATGCATGCATATTGATTTCATAAAGACTCAAACTATGATTGTGGTCTACACACATGTTCTCATCTCATCACTGAGTCGAGTCTTCCATCCAGGAACCACATTCCTCCAATCACAGCCCAGGTGTGACCTAACAGTTGGTTCAGAACTGGGAAGCACTTTGAGTGAATATTATCCACAGATCCTTTCTGCCTCAACAACAACAACAACAAAAAAACAGCTTGCTATTTCTTTACTTAAAAAATCCCTACATTCATAGCTCTAAAGTGTGTAGCTTCTAACCATTTAAGGAATGTAAAATGTATAGACCATATGGTGAAATCTTGCCTGACTTCTCCAGGTTATAAGAAAACCTTCCTCCTCCAATGTCCATCTCTAACCGTGTCTGTGGACTTGCAAGGTCAGCTGGTCAACACTCATTGCAGCTCATATAGTCACCTGGCCATCCCATGAAAGAAGCAGAGGATGAATTCTGCCCAGATTTGGGGGACATCAAGAGAAGCCAAGTGGATAAAAGTTACATGAAGCTTGATTTTATCTCAGTACAAGAAAAGCCTTTCTAATAATCCATCATAAAATGATCCCGCATGATTGGCCATTATATCATGCTATCTCTTTTCCAACTACCTCCAAAAGGAATAAAAAAAGAGGGAGTTAGAAAAAAATGAAAAGAGAAAGTTTTAGAAATGATTTAGTAAGTAAGTGCTATCACCTGCCCATATTAGATTGATTCTTAAGCTACCAAATATATGATGAACTTGACTGAATAGGAGATTCCAATATCTGACAATAAACATTTTCTGGTAAGATTTACCCCAACGAATATACATAATTATTTTGAAATGGGAAGATCTGAATGTGTGTGTGACTGTGCTATGGATATTTGTTACTTTGTCCCAATAACAAATAATTATTCCTTGAATAAGATATAGTTTTGATAGTAAGTTTCAGTCTGGAAAATGAATGATCATGTCAGCTACAGAAAACTCTGAAAGTGTCTGT
The DNA here is from genome assembly GCA_028451465.1 of Erethizon dorsatum. Classification (NCBI taxonomy): domain Eukaryota; kingdom Metazoa; phylum Chordata; class Mammalia; order Rodentia; family Erethizontidae; genus Erethizon; species Erethizon dorsatum. Next base: position 84,633,299 of record CM051835.1, read on the forward strand.
TAAGGGCCAGATCAAATGTGCTAAGATCATGGTACATATTGCTCTTCTCCCATAAGGAAATACGATGCTGCTTTACCATCTGTCATGTGACTCTTCAAATTCTTGTTTCTATTTTGAGGAAGTAATAGGTAGAAAGAGATGGAATTAGTTCATTCTTTTTAATCTGAAGTTTAGGAACTAGTGAATCATATAACCATGAATAAAAACACACATTTATCTGGGGTCTTTCCTATGTTGATTTATTATCTTATATTGTTTTTCAGATCTGAAGGAGAGAGGCTGAAGTAGAAAGATTGCAAGTTCAAACCTAGCCTAAGCAATTTAATGAGACCCAGTCTCAAAATAATAAATACAATACCACCAAAAGAAAAAAAGAAAGAAAGAAGGAAAAGGGAGAAGACAAAGAAGAGGAAGAGAAAGAAGAGAGAGGGAAAGAAAGAAAGAAAGAAAATTTCTTTCACAAAATTATTCTCATGTAGCACATTTCCCCCCAAATACGCTATATTCAATGTTTTTAACTGAAAAGTGTTTCTATAAAACTTTTGGTAGAATAATGCCTCCCTCATGATTTCACACAGTTTAACAGCAGCTCATAATAAAATCTCAACATCAGCTTATGAGATATATCAAAAATAAGAATACTTTTCCTTGTATCTAAAATTAAACAGTGAAAATTTTGACATGTGGAACAAATAGATTAAGAGAGCGAGCGCACAGCACTGCCTCCAGTGTGACGGTCCGTGCTTTTTGTTTCTTCCTCATAAATTTCATAATGCAGATTGAGCAATGGTTTTGTCCAATTGTTACCAGTCGGGCACCAACTTTCTCAAAGAAATAGGCTGATGAGAAAATAATTGTACTTCTTCCTCGCCGCTGTGGCCACACCTGCACTTTTCATTTCCTATAAGGTACGGTGGCAAAACTGCATCTTTCAATCCTGTCTCTTTTATCTGATGCAGTGGATGACAGGTAATCTAGCTGAAAGTTCCGACAATTGCACCACCAGAAAAACACTGGCTGATGAAATCCGAGCAGTTATCACACTAACCATCACCTGTCAAGCCTCTTGCTTCAATTTAAGGGCGCATCAATTTTCTGAAGAGGAAATCAAGGGCAAAGAATAAAAGCGCTTCAGATAAACACTGACAAAGGCCCTTTCTGGCTTCTTTTTTTTAATTTATGATGGGATGTACTATCATAGGTTGCTCTGTGAGGTTTTATCAACTGTCCTGATACATCCCAGATAGCTCGGAATTCTTTGGCCATTGATGAAGTGCTATACTTGCACTTACTGAAAGGGCAGAAGATTTCCAACTGAAAATGACTTTCCCTAAATACCACAAAGATACTGAAGGCAGAGAGAGCCTGGAGACGGAACAAATGACAGCTGCATATAACAATGAACCTCTCAGTTCTCCAGGCTGGCAGACAAGACTGATTAGAGTAAGAACATGAAATCATGTTTTCTTAAAGCCAGGGAGCATATTGTGTAAAGTGTCAGGTACAAAGAGTTCATGTGTTCTTTGTGGAGCATTGGGAATGCGGTGCTGCCAACTGTACTTGCAGTGTGGTCTGTTGCAGCGTCCAGGCCAACAAGGTTTTCCAAATATATCTGCAGGCCACACTCAAAATGCACATGCAAATAATGATGAAAGGAAAGATAAGCGGTAGGGAAGTAAAAGAAATTGTGGAACGGTTTTGGGAAGGCACTTAGAATTTGATGTTTAACAAAATTGTTCCGTCTTTTGGGGTTGAAATCCATAGAGCTGGGGTGTTGGCCTTTGTAATTCTTCTGGGACATCTGGAAAGAACATTTTCAAAAGGACACAAAAATATCAAGAGCAAATATTAGTTTTGACTGGTCTTGGGGTATATGAAGTGTGATTGAAAACAATGGTGAATGTTTAAATTAAAAAAATTTTAATACTCTTGTGAGTGTCGTTAGTTGTGCTGTTGTGGCTGCCTTGAGGTTTTGAATCAATGCAAATGTTTAGTTTTCATGGTCATTCTGACTTTGGGGAAGAGTCAGAAGTCACACAGTGCCAGACATAGCAAATAGGGTAGATGAGGACACACTGTAGTGTATTTTTGGCATTGTATGGCACTCAGTACCATTCACCATATTTTTCTCACACGTTGTAAAGACATTCATGAAAGGACTTCCAGAACATCTTCAGAAAGTGGCAAAAAAGATGGGATAAGTGTGTTCAACATGAGTAGGAGTATGCTAGGGGGATTAATGGCAATGTGTCCTTTATTGTAATAAAATTTTAAAATTTAAACACTCACTGAATATTGCAGTCATACCTTGAACAATTTAACATGAAGCTTACTGAACATTTCCCACTCCTGGTATCTCTGGCTACTCTGCTACTCTAGAGGAAGTCTATTCAGTCTATCCCGGAGGCTGTTGAATATTTTGAAGGGGGCATCAGTTACTCTTTTGATGAGTTTCTTCAAGTTGTGAGCCATTTGGAAAATAGATAAAACAGTCAAGGATGAACACATCCACTAAAGGGAGACTGGGGATTAGGTGGGTGGGTCAGACCCTCCTGCCCCAGGAGCATCTATCATGCAAATGTCAGGAGAAAGAGCTCAGCCTGCAGGCATATTCTGAGTAAAGAAGCTGAAGAAAGCAAAGACCATCTGTGTACAGCTGAACCTCCTTTCCGTTTTCCCAGTCAAGTAAACAGCCTCTCTCTGAGGGTGGGAAGAAGGGGAGAGTGATGTACTCTGAAAGGGCGAATATTTGAATTTTGTCGACTAATACCGTATCCTCCCCAGTGTTTTTGTCTGTTGACCTATTAATAGCCTCATTAAAGGTGCTGATGAAAAGAGAGTACAAAAAGGTCCCTTTTGCCTTTGAGTCCAAGCCACATTCTCCAGTAAAGTTTTGCCCCCAGAGAATCTAACCCTTAAATCCCTACCTGATGCATTTATTTGTGCCCCCAAATCTCAGAGTAGAAACTGTGCAATTAATTTGCCAAATAGCTCAGATTCTCCCTTTTTCAATGAGATATTTTTCTCAGTTGTGTGTGATAGAAAGTCTGTTAGGGGAAGGTGAGGGTTGAATCCATTAACAGAAAATTTTTATTTTGAAACAGTGGTATTTTAAGCTGATTCAGTGTTACATGGTCCTGTATACAATCGTACTACTGGCAAATTGTGTACTACTGACTAATGATTGACTAAATAATAGAAATTCATTCATAAGTATGACCCATTAAAGGCAATATTATTATTTTCCTTCATCCTGGAGAAGTATTTCTAGGGAAGGATGGGAGGAAGGGAGGCAGGTACAGCAAAAGATGTACAAATATCAGCCTTTCCTACTTACTGCTAAAGAATGAAAAATAGAACATAGTATTTAAGACCCAGAGTTGGGCAGATCTTGGGTTAAATAGAGGCTCTGCTGTCACGAGCTGTATGGCCTTTGCAAGCCAGTGAACAACGTATTTTGACTTTCCAAAATGGAGATAATAATAGCACCTTATTTGTAGGGCTGTTGTGAAGATTAAATTAGGCATTGTATTTTAAATATTTAACAAAATGCCTGGCACAACATGTAGACTGACAGTAAATGTCAGCCCCAATCCTTCTTAGTACCTAATAATAGGTTGAGAGGTTGACTGACCTTAAACTCTTCTCCTGAAATATAATTAATTCCAGAATTCCTCTTCCACTTTTTAGATCTTGTAGTTTGTTTCAAAATTTACAGTCCTTCAGGGCAAAATATTAAAGAGGGCATCTTCTAAACTCTCACCAAAAGAAAAATTATTGCTTGTGTTGACCTGTTTCTATAGCGAATTTCTGAGAATTTGCATCCAAACCAACAATGCATTTGATTGTATTCTCTTAAATAATGAGATTTTTAATTATTGTTCAAAAGGTCTTAGAACCTAATAGTTACAATATTTTAATAGCCCTTCTCCCTTCTCAGACCTTCCCCAAGTTGAGTTCCATCATAAGATGCCACTTTTGCCATATTTATTTCTTCCAGGAAGCCCAGAATACTTTCAAATAGCTCATCAATTTGTATGATATTCTTATGACTACTAAGTGAATGAGGAATAATAAAGTTGGCATAAAATGAGGTGTGGGGAAAGTTGATGTTGCCCAAGTTAGTCAATGAAACCACGCTGCTGTGGGGCAGCAGCCAGGTCACTGAGACATCTTCCTACTTGCTTGCAAAGCACAGGGCTCCCTGATTTCAATATTCTTCACAGTCCTTCTTAGGATGGAACTCCTCCTGCCTGTGTGTGTAGCCCACATTAGCTGAAAGATATGCACTTAAGTGGTAGAAGCCAATTCTACTCATCATTTTCCTCAGCACCTCATTAGACAGGCTAGAAATGTATGTTTTAACATAATGAAGGAAGTAATTTCACAACCACGCAAATTGTTGACTAGACTGTTCACTATGAGAATAAACTCGTAGGTTTGGTAGTGTGATTAAATGAGATGATTTTATGCAGGGACAACCAATAAGTCATGCATGAATATTCCTTTTATCTGTTCATTCCTTTATCTGTTCAAATATCTTGTTTTTACAAAGATCTATTTGTATTTCTGCTTGGATCAACTGACATTGTTTTGTTTCATTTCGTGTTGTTTTGTTTTGTCTTTTTGAGATAGGGTTTCACTACACAGTTCAGGCTGGACTTTAACTCACTCTGTAGCCCAGGCTGGCTCCGAACTCATGGCAATCCTCCTGCTTCAGCCTCCCGAGTGTTGAGGCATGTGCTACCATGCCTGGCTTGTTTTGTTTTGTTTTGCAGGGAGGTATGTTTTTATTTCTTTAGAGTGCCATTGCTTTCCCAGAAGAGCCACACAGACTGCCAGTGGCCAGAGGTTTAACCTATAAATGAGAAATATTTATTTAGGAACAATGGTGTTCATGTCTGATTGGCATCTAGGCAGTCTTTTGTGATAGTCATTATTTTTGCCATAATGATTGACAAAAAGTTAGGAATCACCTCATATATGAGAATCGGCCATCCAGCCCATATTACTCTTTTCCTTAATTTTACAGCAGTATTTTAGTGGTGATAAGCAATGATGGTACTATCGGTAGTACAGTTGGGGCTATGAGGCTACTCCCCTCCACTTGCTGCTGGACCACTCTCCTCCATTTGAACTCGAGCAATGTTCCAGGACACCCAGCCCCACTCCACTATCATAAGGTTTACTACACAGAGGCAGAGATAAGAAAAGCAAAGTCCCTCAAGCCTGCCCTGGAAAATTCCAAAATTCCAAACCAAGATGCATGCACACCATATCTGCTGGTATGACTTGCAGTAACCTTGCATCACCAGGAGCTTATTGAAGGTTCATGCATACAGACTGCATCTCACATATCCAATTATAGCAGAGAGAATTATGGGAAAAGACATGCACAACAGATGCAGCTGACATGACTCAGCAGCACTCTGTCGATCATGCTGTCGATCGTTCTCTGGAAGACCCCAAACAGGAGGCCCTCAGAACCACAGCAACATCTTAAATACCTACGCCTCATGCTCCCCATGCTCAGGCCGTTTTCCCTTCACAAGCATAAGCTCCTCACTCTGAGCATACTATTGCCTTCATAAACTTTGCTGCTTTTCCCTTACTGTTGCCTGCCATGTGCAATTATTTGTTTGTCACACACAAGGACCTAGGAACCTGTCCTGGACCCCATCATCCCTGGTAACAATAAGGTGGGACAGGCTTTTTATCTTGCTGAGTTAATTTACAGATTTGTAAAGACTTGCAAACCACTGTTTTATAGGAATAAATATACTTTGATCAGAGCCAGCAAAATGAAGAATCAAGTATTTTAGCTTGTATGATTATGTAAGTATGAAAGGAAATTGACTAACTTCTCTCCCATGAACTGTGTCCTCTGTTGGGAAAGAAGGTGTTAGCAGTTCTAGAACAGTGGAGGGGGATTGTTCTTTTTAACATGAGTCATAGTAAATAATACAGCTTTCGCTCCTTTGTGGCTTTGGGATGGGGTACGCTTTCCACACCTAATAGAAGTAGAAAGTAGATGTAGTTGATATTGTATTCCCAGCTGTACATGAAAGTTTCTATATCAAGATAATTGAAACTATAACATAAGGTATTTCTTATTATCACTTCAAATATCTGGACATGCCTGCAGGAGGGGGAGGTCAACCTGCATTTTCATTTTTAAAGCTCCTACACTTTAGTGCATTATTTTCTCCATTTTTGGAACCACAATATCCCAGCTGTTGTTCAGGTAATTCCATTTCTTCTTCCAAGAGTGATTTGGAACAATGTGGAAAAGTTACAGTAAATTTAAAACAACCTTCGTTTTCAGTATATTTTTAGAAGGTGGTATAATTTGTTCATACCTAGTAACCAGTTTTAAGGACAAAACCTTGGTAGAAAATTTTATCTGAAATAAGCAAACTAATTTACATACTTTCAATCATAAACAATGGTGGATGCAAAAAGACCAACCACTAGAAATGTTCACATTGGGTAAGGCCAAACTTTACCTGAAAAAAATCAAAGATTCCCTTCCCTCAGAGGATTCTCTTTTCCTTTTACAAGGCGTTGTCCCAAGGAGCAGGATCTAGGGAAATTTCCTGCTCCCCTTAGCCCTCAGGGAAGTTGCTTCTGATTGGCATCACTGGGGTCCACTGGTACCTTTTTTGTGACTATATGTCATTGTGGAAAAAACCTGTGACTAAGATGTAAAGGCTTAACTACATCATTTTCTTCGGTTAAAAAGCTTTGGTCAGGAAATTCCCCCAAGCACACATATCATTTGGTAAAAATGACATGATTATGTCCACAGAATAAGCTATTGTCAGTCCTTGGCTAGGATTGGGCCAAGCACAAAATCGGGATGTAGAGAGGTACTGGATATCCTGTACTTAATAAAAAGACTAGAAATATGAAATGTGGGACTTCTTTTTCCTCCTTAATCACAGAGAGGCTCAAGTGCTTGTCTCCTCCTGGGCCTGTGTTACACCTGCTTGCTCCTTATTTCTCTCCTCAGGTTGCATAATTAATTCTTTTTTATTCTGGAAAATTATTATATTTTTGTTATTCTAAAGCCCCATTTCAAATACGAGATACTAATGGTGCTCAGAATTGCCTAAACCGAGCTCTCATATACTTTAATACAAGCAGTTTAAAATGTATATGTAAAAGAGGTTTTGTGGCCTGAAGTAATATTTGCATAATAATTACCAAATCTTTATACTGGGCACTATGAAAATAAACTGCACTAAAAATTATTAAACATTTTTAAATTTAAAAAGGAAACCACATTAATACATTTTCATAAACATAAAAATTATATTTTCAAATCTTAAACATTTTTATGGCATCATGAATCAAAAGTTTCAGCTTTGTTTCAACATAAAACTGTAAGTTTATGGTGAAAACCTAAAATACATTACACACATGCACACAGATGGCAACTGACCATGGGAAAACTTACTACGTGACTTACTACGTGACTTCCTCCTGCATTGGATCAATGTTACCTAGGTGACTATTCTTGTAATCTTATTGGTTGATCATAGTTTTTTCCCACCTTATACCCACCTCATGATTTGGTACCCACCCCATGATTTCGCTCTATAAAGCCTCCTATGTAAGTGAAGTCCACAGCAACCCACTTTCCAGGTCCCCTCCCATCTCTCTTAGGCAGGGGCTGTCTTCGCCTCAATAAAATTTCCTACTCTTAACCTCCATTGTTCCTCAGAATTCATTCTTCAATTTTGGGGAACACAAATTCAGTGTATCAGACATCTAGCAGGTTGGGAGTTATAATACTTCCCTTATATCATTTGGAGGTTCCCAACATCATTCCTATAACATTAGGACCACAAAACATGACAATGAATGGGTTTACAATAGATATGAACTACAACGAATATATGAAACACCCCATAGGAAGACAGGAGTGGTGTGATTTTTATTTTGCTAGTGTTTCATTTTCTTGGGCCCATACTGACTTTATGTTTGTCCCCCTTCCACACCTGCACACTCACCAAGGAGAAGGCAGTTGGGAGCTGAACAGAAATTACTAACTCATTAATTTTTCTGTGATGCTAGTTGTATATATTGAGTTGAACGATGTGAGTTATGAATGTGAAATTGCCTAGAAAGCACAAGAACCTTGGCAAATATTCACAGAGTAGAGTACAATGCTTTAATACAGCTAAATGATTTAATGACCAGGAGGGAATTACTGTAGAATATAATGCTGGGGAAAGACTGCAAACAGCGCCTGCTGGCTAGACTAAGAAATCCAAAATGGATTCCAGGAGGAAGCACAATGCCCAGCTGCTGCGATGGTGGCTTGTTCCTCCTATACTGTTATTACTGTGCAACAGTCCTGAAATCTGAATGACAGTGGCCTGAGCCCTTTCAAATAACAGAAAGAAGGTCAATTTTTGTAATGAGGAAATGGAAGTGGCGGCGCCGAAGATCACTGACCCTTACAGTTTCTTGTGCGATGAAGGAGCAGTGAAGTGCGCCAGGAAATTATGGTGTAGGAAAACAGTGACACCACCATCATAAAACAGTACCAAAGAACAAGTAGCAAATGCACTAAAATGTGCATAAATCAAATATATACTATCAACCCTGGTTTTTTTCCTATTCTCGAACTGTGAATAATTGGGTCCTTTCTTCTGCAAAGGAAGGAAAAGGCACAGGGCCAAAATTAAGTGCAAGAGTCTAAAACCTTACTCTTAACCAGGGATAGTATTTAAAATATTCAGCAGTCATGTAGTCTAAGTACTGACCAATCACAATAAGTGCTGGTCAAGGTGCTGGAGGAGGAGCCCTGAGATGTGCTCCCCTGCCAGAGAGCAGCTACCTAAATCCCAGACCCTTGGTGTATCTAAGGGTCTAGTGAGAAGCCAAAGCAATGCAGGCAATGAGGTAGGAGTGGGGGTGCGTGGTGTTGGGCCAGTGGTTGTTCACCAACTATTGCAGAATTATATCAATATTCTAACATCAGTATAAGCTACCAGCACATCCCAGTCAAGCATCAGTGCTTCTCTTAACTCAGCATCAGTCCAGCACCATCCTCACTCACACATCACCTTGTGGTGTAAAGGGAAGAATTGCGTGTTGGCGGGGATCAGTAAAGACTTGTCTTTATATCTGTTTACCTTCTTATAGTTCCTGTCTTATAGCATTATGCTACCAAATCATCCTCATATTCATAACCCGGCAGTTTCTGAGTAAGGGAGGAAATGTGCCGAACTCACTAATGCAATTCATGGAGTCTATTTCATAGGAGAGTAATCTGCACTTGATTGTCTGACCATTTGAGGAGCCAAAAGGTGTTTATTATGACTTCCTCGACTTCCTTTTTGGCAATAAAACAGAATTGTAATTCTGATGAGGTTCAGTCAGGCCTAGCATCAACATTTATGGTATCTAGAGCTTTTCATTTTTATTTAATTTGTATCAATTCAGTAATTATGGAAATTCGAAGGGACAAAATGGCAAAACAAGGCAGAATGAAAGTTTGGAAGTGTTACAACTTGGAAGGGACACAAAGACCAAATGTTAGTACTATTTATGGAGTAACTGTGATCTCTTAATGATGGTTCTTCTTTTTTTTTTTTTTTGGTGGGTACCGGGGGTCGACCTCAGGACCTCACGCACCAGTAGGCGCCCGTGCCGCTGAGCGATATCACCGGCCCCTTTTTTTCGTATGTGGGATTCGGGAGTCGAACTCGGGCCCTTGCGCTTGCCGGGCAGGCGCTTATGCCGCTGAGCCATCTCACCGGCCCAATGATGGTTCTTGAGTGGCCATGATCTTAAGATGCACCTTGAAGGTTAAAGAAACAGTCATAAGAGCAGTGTCACCTCTGTCCCCACCCCTCTACATGTGACAATTAACAGAATTTCTCAGTCTATTTAAGAAAAGGAGACAGTCGCTAAGAGAAAGCCAAGAAGTGCTGTGGCAAAATGACACGACACACTCAATATCCACAATTCACAAGACTGGAATATCACTCATAAATATCTGGAAGAAATATCTAATAACATGAGCTGAACTTTCAAGCAAGTAAGTATTCATAGACAAAAAAAGTTTTTTCAACCAATAAAGACAAATATTTTAGCTAAATTTTCAAAAGTAGTTATCAAATATTCAGCAAGGGCCCTCACTGAACTATATATTGTCTTTATTCTAAGTGCTGATAGCCCCTAAGTAACCAAATGGAGAATAAAGGCTCAGTGTCAGAAATGCACGAAGAAAGCATGTTGACCTTTATTCTGCCTTGCACTCTACAGAAACTAAAGTTTGTTTGTCAAATCAAAAGAAAATAAACTAAAGTTTAAACTTCTTTTAAGTGTCAGGCTTCAAGGGGTATCTGCCCATAAATTTGAAAAACTGTGTACCATCTCACGTATTTCAAGTTGACATCTTAAATTAATCATAAGTGAAAATAGTTATAAAGAACGTAGACATTTTAAAATACAACTTTATATCACTCTTCTGAGCGAATTCACTGGGACAAAAATGCCAGAGTGATTTCACACCTACATCTGCCACTGAAAAATAGATTCAAACAATTCCTCTCAAAAAGTTGCAAATTTTACATGGTTCTTTTTTTCACGTTGAAAAGGTTTCTATACCTCACTTCCCATACAATTTTATCTTAGTGATTCATATTTTAATATGAATTAGTGATTCATATTTTAAAGTCTTTCATTGATTATGTTTTCATACTTCTCTGCAACTCAAAAAAGACAGATAAATTAAATTTGTGTGTGTGTGTGTGTGTGTGTGTGGGTACTGGGGTCAACCTCAGGACCTCGCGTGCCAGCAGGCGCCCACGCCACTGAGTGATATCACCGGCCCTTTTTTCGTATGTGGGTTCCGGGAGTCGAACTCGGGCCCTCGTGCTTGCCAGGCAGGCGCTTAGGCCACTGAGCCATCTCACCGGCCCCTAAACTAAAATTTTTAACTTCAAACATTTCTTGTCATCATGGGGCCCTAAGTATTAAAAATATTTTTCTGAGCAGAATTTTTATTAAGATATTAGTAGGACACAATTTAATAAAAAATAAATATTTCAAAACCATTTGACAAAGATTATTAAATGTAAAAAGTAAAATTTTATGAGAACTGCACCTCCTAATGAAATAGGGTTAATAATTATAAGGTCTTGATTAGAGTATGCTTCATATCAACAGGTTGATTGTCCCTTTATGTGGCACCCTAGGAGTTTTAAACCCTAGGGCTATCGTGATGTCTCTAACTTCCTCACGTGGTATAACTGAGTGTCCCACTTTTCAGTAAGTTCCAAGCACCCAAAAGGTTTCCTTGGTCATCTCTTTCCTTATCCTCCCAGTTCTCACTCTTGCTAGGGAAATCACCAACCCAGCAAACAAAACCACTCCAATTCCAAGAGCCTCATTTCAACAGGGATCTGCTAGACAAACAGGTGTAAATAGAACCATTCCTTCATGTCACCACAGCAGGAAACAAACATTAAAAAAACAGATTTATAGATGTGAATGCACACCTAATTAAATGGTTTAATGTGACACACACACAAACACACGTCTCTAAGTCCAGGGTTATTGAAAAGTCACAGAGTCCCATGTAAGGGTGTTTAAACTATGACATTTATTGCAAAAATGCCCTAAATCAAAGAGCCGTATTTCTTTTCCAATGTTAAATGCTTATAGTTCAAGCAAGTAGAAACTGCACTTGGATATGCAATACCTGGAACACTTGAGTCATTTTAAAAACCACAGATGGTGTTTTAGACTGCATCTAGCTTCCTATTAGCATAAGTAGGCTGTGGTTTTCCACATGTAATGACTTCTGTTTCTACCCCCTGCCTGAGCATATTCCTACTCCCCACACTGTCTGACTCCCACCTCCCCACTGGTCCCCTACACCTCTCAGATGAGGAAAACACTCTCCCCAGCAAGTATATTTTAAACAGATAAAAAAAAAAAACTATTAATGGCTCATTATCTTTTTTTTTAACCATAGATTATTTACCACTTTTTTTGCTGGAGGAGGAGAGTTGGGGAGCCTAGGTTATTTCTGCTTCTTTTCTAAAAAAATGTGCCAAGTATTTAAAACCTCTTTGAAAAATAAATAAAATCTTGTCTCAAAATAAAAATTTTAGGGAAAATTCTTTGTGAAGGCAAACTATTGCATTTTAAATGTCTTTTATGTTGTTGTTAGAAGCCTGAATATAGCAACTCAGCAATAATTGTTATTTTATAACCTCCTGAATATTGAACTATTTATTATGCAAATTAATACTCTTTGGAGTACGCACCCGCCTAGTTTTGGAGTTCTTTTTTGTTTACATATTTTACTTTTGCAGCTTTTGCCAGTCAGTGTAAGGAAGCATCTTGATATTTACTAATTCCAGGCATAAATAGGTTTCTGCCAGACATGTGGTAGTTATGCTTCTTGGTCTTTGTTTTTAAATTTAAAAGAGACATATGGCAGATTTGCAGAATTAGAGGGAAAAAAATAACTAGAAGTTTTCAGTACAATTTTATTCTTCTTATGGCTAAAAGACCTAGAACCCTCTTATAATTCTGTAATGCACAGCGGAATACGGTAGCATATGAAGAAAGATCAAGTTGAACTCCGTAAAACTGTCAAAAATAGTGAGGAACTTGATGTCATGTGGTTCAACCCAGTACTTGGTGCACATCTGCATGTTCCTCAGAGGAAGCTCATGATGTAGACTTCAGGAAAGTGCTACAGAAATACGCCCCAGGAAATATTTCCTAAATTTAGTAAAATTTCAAAATACAATAGTTTAAGTAGTTTCAATATATTCTCCCAAATCATTTCAGGCAATGTAGACTTAATGAGCATGTCTTCCTCCCTGAGAGTGGGTGTCAGTTCTGTCTTGCACAGTGCTTCTGCTAGCAGGAATTGGCCTTTTCCTGGTCTAGGAAGCTTCAGTGAGGGGTGAGGGCTGCTGACCCAGGGCAGAAGTTCAAAGAAGAAAAAAAACAGAAGGAGATAAGCATACAAAAATATGTTAACCATCTTCAAGATTGGCTCATGATAATTTGTCCTGGCCTAGAAATAATTCTACTTTGCATTTGTATTAATATATCCAACAACATAAGCAAGGTGTAGTATTATTCTCATTTATAGGTGAAAAACTACAGGTGTAAGATATTAAGCAACTAAGAGTCACCAGAGGAGAAGTGGCATATCCAGGATAGGACTGCCTTTTGTTTTATAGTCTATTTCCTGGGAAATAGTATTTGAACATTCAAAACATGAGACAAGATGTCTATCCAACTTCTACTCCTACTCCCATTTCCTTTCCTCCCTCCTTAGTTCTCTGCCCACATGCAAATCAGTGAGTTGATTACATGGTAGGATGGATAGGATTCAGCAAAGGCCAAGTTTAATCCCCAACACACACACACACACACACACACACACACACACACACACACACACAGACTGCTTTGGTGAGATGCAAAGGTAAAATAGAAAGTAGACATTTTGTAGATCTCATGAGAATAGATATCTGGGACTTTTTGTATTAGTGCCAGGCAAAGAGAGACTGAGTATGATATTTCTAGGCTTTGTTTCCACCACAGTTGCATGAGTTGAGCACACCCCATGGATAAAGCCCTGCGATAGAAGAGAAGTAACACACACATACACACACTCGCTGATCTTAAGAAATCCACAATCTGAAGAATGAGCTTGGACAAGCAAGTGGAAAAACCTGCCTACCAAAGAAATGCACAGGTGGGAGCGTGGATGTAGAAATGCCTGGAGTGATGGCTGCTGCAAGAAGATATCCATGAAAATCCTGAGTAGAAAGTGACTCTTAAAAAGCTGGGAGTACTAAAGAGATGCTTAAAATTTCATGTAATTGTCAAATGCTGGATCAGAAAAAGATCACTTCAAATTACTTCTGTTTGAGAAAAAAGGCTTACGTGTTCGAGACGCCATTTCTGGAAATACCTAGAAATTCTTGATTTTACTCACCTAGTTCCAATGTAACATAAGGGTCAATAAAACTAATGAGTTTGTATAGTAACTTTATTCTCTGGACTTGAAGAAAACCACGCCACAAAATGGTAGAATGTGTCTTAAAAAAACAAAGCCCATTATCTGTCAAAAAATGTGCTGTTATCAATTTTCCACCCAAAGGGGCCTTTTAATTTTGCAATGTTGCATAAAATTCTTGTCATACATCATAGTTAATCAGATCACTTTTTAAATTGGTTACCACTAAAAGCAGAAGACACTTACCATAAAGTTTAACTTGCCGTATATGAAATAGTTGTGGTTAGAAAGTTCACTTAACCTAGACTCTGAGTCTTCTATCACTGCGACTTGATAGATTTAATATACTAGAAGGTCAAACTTACATGTCACCTCAAATATAAGTCCCTTTCTCTCCCTGGTAAATAGGGTTAAGGTTAAGGTTAGGGTTAGGGTTAGGGTTAGTGTCTTTGTCAGATTTCCCCTTTTCATCAGTTGGATCAGATTAGGCTGGACCCTAATAACTACATCATAAACTGGCCAGAATTTTAAAGACCTGATGTTATGGCTTGTGTCGAGAGGTCCCCCCAAAACCTCATGTAGTCATGGATGGGGCTATTTCAGAAGTGGCTGGATCTAGAGTGTGTGACACTGCTATCGATTTATGGTGCAATGCTAGGCTCAAGGGCACTAGGATTAAGGGTGTGAGTGCTACTCTCCCTGACTAGCCTGGACAAAACATAAGGGCCAGAAAAATGCAGTTAAGGCCCCTTCCTTGCTTGCTCTTGCTGTCTTCTGCTTGCCACCAACTGGCTCTTCTCTGCGATCCCCTTCTGCCAAGCCACCCTGCCTTGGAGCCAGCTGATTATGGACTGAAACCTCTACAAACTGTGAGCTAAATAAATATTTCCCCTTTAAATTTGAGTGTCAGGTATTTTGTCTCAGCAACAAGAGAAAAGTAACCAACTTATTTCCCCATGAAGCCGTATTCTGAGGTACTGGGAGTTATGGCTGAAACATTTGGAAGGCAGGGCATAACTCAACCTATTACAGCCAGAATCGTTATCCACTTAAAGTAACTAACTACGTAACTCACTGTGACTGATGTTAGGAGAATCAGATATACCCTCTTTGGTGGCACAGTCAGTATCTTCTTTGACCTCTTGTGCCCAATAGAATAATTAGCAAAAGTTAGTGTGTTATAAACATTTATTGATTGCATCAAGAATGGATAAAGGAAGAAAAATAACTCCAACATTAAGTTTTTAAACTAGTTTTGCAGATGTCTCCCCACCTACTGAATTCAGGATCCATTTCTAACAAGATACTGAAAACCTGAAGAAGCAAAGAAGATTAGTGTCTGGGGTCCTCACTCAGCATAACCTCGCTTTCTTGCAGTCACCAGCAGTGACCATCCCAGGGTACTTAAGAGCAATGGTTACCGTTTATCCTATGTTTTGTGTGAGCAAAGCATCATGCTAGGTAGTTTCTGTTTTATGTTTTCTTTATAATAACGGTAAATGGGAGAATCTATCATTCTTCTTCTTCTTATCATCATCATCATCATCATCGTTCTTCTGACGGAGAGACTCAGACCTCAGTCTCACTGTCAGTAAGCAGTGGAGTCATAATGCAAATGCAGGTCTTTTTGCCTGTGCTTATGCCTAGTGGACATTCTGCCCACCATCAGGAAACAGACTCGGGATGGACTTGCAGGGCTCTATCAAGGCCCTTCACAAAGTCACTGCCTCACTTGTAAAGGAATCCCAGGAGAACCCCCAAGGTAGGAATCTGAGTCTATAGCAACTTCATCGTTTACAGCAGGAGCTATGCTTTTCTTGCATAGCCTAATGGAACACTCACCTAAGCTGACCTTCTGTCACCCAGTTTAAACCTAACAACTTCCCCTTTAAATCTTCAGCTGTCAGCGTGTGGATAGGCTCAATTTTATAAATGACACAAGCCCCTGTCAGGAGTGGAAGACTGGAGACATTACCTCTGTCTTCTTTCTTATGGTCTGTATATAACCTAGGAACCCTCGTATCATAGTATTATAGATCACTATGTCATCTAACTAGAGTGTCTGTGGAAAAACGAGGCACAGCTTATCCCATCTTTTCCTTTTAAAAGGAAGAAATCAAGGTTGAGAGCATTATGTAACTAGCCTAATATTGGTGATGCCGGGACTAGAATATAAAAACTCCTGAATTGGGCCGGTGAGATGGCTCAGCGGCATAAGCGCCTGCCTTGCAAGCGCGAGGGCCCGAGTTCGACTCCCGGATCCCACATACGAAAAAGGGGCCGGTGATATCGCTCAGCGGCACGGGCGCCTGTTGGAGCGCAAGGTCCTGAGGTCGACCCCCGGCACCCACAAAAAAAATAAAAAAATAAAAAAATAAAAAATAAATAAAAAAAATAAAAACTCCTGAATATCATGCTAATTTCCAGAAAATATGAAATGTCAAGATGTCTTTTTTAGCTTCATCTACTAAGAGAACCAGAGGCATTATTAGCACTACATCAGGCCTGCACCAGTCTCCCAACCAGTCAGTTAACCAATAAATCGAGTAATATCTCTTGATTGTCTATTACGTGTGAGACACTTTGTCAGATGTTACAGAAGATCAACTAGACATTTTTAGCTCTGGAAACTGACGCCCCAATAGTGATCCTGGGCTGGAGTTTGGAGCAGCTGCCTAGAATCTAATATGATCCATCATCTTAGTTCATACAATCTAGAATCTTTTGATATAACTGGCCAACCTGAGGTTGCCAGGTGAGTTTGCCCCTATCTATCTTTAAGCAAAATCTAAAGCTGTGGAAGCAGAAAACATTAAAGAAGATTTGAGCTGGGACAGTATACGACCTCTAACCCATCATTTACCCAAGGTAAGTTACCTACTTGTCTGAGTCATTTTTCTCTTCTACGAGCATGAGGTTATGAATGTCAACCATGCTGATGACATAGGAACTGATATAGTCATGTAAAATGCCTCTCTGCAAGTGAGTATTCAATAAAGAGTAGCTATAGTACCATTATTGTTACTATTGGTAGCATCTAAATCAGATTGTGAGTCCAGATCTGTAAAATACAGGAACCATCTGGAAATAAAGGGGTAATACTCAGTTTCACAGAGGTTTGAAGGAAGACGTTCACAACTTCTACGGTAGACAGGGGTAAAAAGCAAGGACTGTTGCTCCATGTACATATCTTCATCAAACTTGGTTTATTAACAGGGATCTGCCTCTTCAATTCTGAGGTTTTATTGGTTAGCTTTCTTATTGCTGGGACCTAATACCCAACACCCACAATTTAAAAAAAATAGTTTATGTGATTCACAATTTCAGATGTTTCAGTCCATGGTTGGCTGGCTCCATGGCAGGAACATCATAGCAGAAGGGCATGGTGGAGCAAAGCTGCTCACTTCATGGTAGCTGGGAAGCAGAGGAGAGGAACAGCATCAGAGAGGAAGGTGCCAGGGACCAGACACAGTACCCAAGGTCGTGCCTCTATGACCCATCCAGACAAATTCAGAAGAGTGCCTAACTAATCCTCTGGGTGGTTCTCAAGCCAGTCAAGTTGACAATCTAGCTTAACTGTTACATTTCACCTTTTGTCAACCTGACATCTGAACACATCTCCTTAAGCCATACTTAATTTCCAAATAAACACAAGAATATAATTCTGCCTAAAATGATATGCATATTTCATATACAACTGAAAACACACTAATCCCTTCCCCAAAGTCTAAACAGTTCCAGCATTGCTAAAAGTCCAATTATAAAGCCTCCTCTGACACTGAAGGCAAACTCTTATCTGAAACTACTATAAAATTCAGGAAACGAGTTACATATTCCCAATATGCAATGGTACAGGGCAAACATACCCATTCCAAAAAGGAGAAATAGGGAAATACAAAAGAAAAGGAACAAACCATACTAGAAATGCAGCAAGGCAAACATGAAGTATTTAGCTGTTTGTTCTTGTGATTCATTTTTAAAGAGATCTTGCATGGAGGAAGAGAACTTAAACTGAACAGCATCCCTTGTGGGGAGACAGGGTTAGCATCCCCTTGAGTCTTCCAGAATTTGCATAGAATGACAAGGTAGAAAATGAGAAATACCCTTGGCACAGCAATTTTCAAATTCTACTTGTAGGACAGAAGGGTTGTATTTTAAATTTTTCTAATAGACTAGCTCTCCTAACCACCTTTGTCCATTATTCTATTCATGCAATCCATCATCAATGAATATATGAATATTTATGTGTAGCTCTAATATGTATAGCACTTTAGCGGGCAATCCCAGTTGAAGGCTACTCCAGTATTCTGTGAATAAATATCAGTGGGCTCACATGACCCTCTTGCAGACCAACTTTTAACCTGATTAATTGGACATACAATACCACCAGGCGAGCTATAGTGGGGAAACAAAAATATGAGGCAATGAGTTAGGGACACAAGTACAAGCCAATCTCCCAACAGTCATAATTGAGAGAGGTCTGCAGGCGAAGCTGAGTGAAGGGGCAGGAAAAGAAAGGGCACAAGGAACTCAGCCTTGATACTGGTAGGTCATTCTAGAAAATTTCCAAATGACCTGTTTTCATTTTTTATCTTAATTAATATTTTACACTGCAACAATGTGAAGAGCCCAAGATTTCTGCACCCCCAATATTTTAAGCACTTATATTTTATATGAAGATATCAGAGAAGGGGCTTTCTGGTTCTAACTCTCCTTCAAAGATGGAGAAAACAGAAGTTCAAGTGATGGAACTAGGATGTGCTTGGTAAGAAGAGCTGTCTAATCAATTATTCCTGTTTCCCATTCAAGGCCATAACCAATTAAGAGGTAGATAAGGGAATCTGGCAGGGGGAAAGTCCCTTATTAGATCATCAGCTTCTTTACTGATCCAGCTTTAGACAGCAATGGTCAGATTGCTTAGTGAGCCCTCCATCTGGATTCCTGTACTGTGATCTAGCATATGGCCAGACTCACTCCCAAGCACCAGCTCAGGGAAAGATTGATTTGTCTCACTGTAGAGAACAGCTGAAAGTGCTCAGCCTGCAGGGGGGAAAATTTCAAAAATAGATTTAGCAGTGATGGAAACATGCGTCCTGTTCCTCCTGCTGCTTACTGATCCATTGTGCACTGGTCGGCCACTTTTCCTTTCCTGGGGAAGTGGAAATGAAGGTGAAGAGAGAGGTCAGGGGTGTGTCTCTAAAAAGTGCTTCTCGAAGTATAGTCTGAGGACCAGCAACGTGCCCAGCATCAGGCCATTTGTGAAATATGCAAATTCTCAGGCCCCAGACAGACTGGAACAGGAGCCCTGGCATCCAACTGTCTGTGTTTTCACAAGTCTTCCAGGAGATTGCAATGCTCCCTAATGTTTAAGGACCATGATTCTAATGTCCTTGGGGGCATTTTTAAATGTCAAGTTTCCCAGATCTTCCTCCAGACCAATTATACCAGCATCTCTGATGCTGAGACCAAGTATCAGTATTTTTGATACTGTGGTGGTGGTTGGATAGGAGAGCTTTCTGGGCATAGCAGGTGTTTGAAACTAACTCTTTCATGAACACATTTGTGGGTCTACACACACTCATTCCTGGAGAGCTGTCTCCTGCAGTTTCCAAGAGTGGTTGTTTCCAACTCAGTGTCCAGGGGACATTTGATTGGCATGGCTGAGAGAGCACATGCAACCGGCATTTGGTAGGATGAAGCCAGGTTTGCTGCTGAACATCCAACAATACCTGGGACAGCCCCTGGCAACAAAGAATTATCCAGTATAAAATGTCAATAGTGCTGAGGTTGAAAAATTCTGCTTTGTACAATATATCCCTAAACCTATCATATAATTATATATACCAACAATTGAGTATAATGAGACTATTTTAAAGTGATTTACAGAACCTTCTCCTATAAATCAGACTGACTTTTCCCTTCCCCATTTAAAGTAAATGAAGAGTGTTAGGGATCTTTATTTAACATTTCTTCAGTTTTCTCCTTGGTGATTTCATTTCAGGGTAGATATCTAGAATACAGGTTGATAAAGGCTATCTGCCATGTGTCTTTTCTCATGTTCCAAGACACATTGCACGGTGTCCCTTGTGGACACACACTTGACTGATGCTATTTGAAGTGACTGACTTACCTCTTCCTAGTTGGGAAATGCGACGCTTTTAAATGCAAGTGCTTCCTTACCCCTTCTTAGTATGATTTCAAAAGCATATATTATGTGCAACCTTTGTATTCTGTGGTTCTGCATCTCTACAGTCCACATCTCTTGCCATATCATTGGAATTCCAGGGCAGCCCTTTGTCGGTAAGTGATCTCCATGTGCCAGGATCCCCGAACATACCTTTCTCCTCCCTTCCGTTTAACACTGTCAGGAGAAGACATATACACCTCCCGGTCTGTGTATTTTCTGTAGGGTTGCCAGATAAAACAGAGCACTCCCAGATAAATTTGGATATCAGATAAATGAGGAATGATGTTTTAGTATCAGTGTGTTCCAAACATTTCTCTGGACATTCTTACAGTATTTGATTTTTTTGCTAAATCTGGCCACCTTAATTGAGTTTCATGGGCATTTCTTAACTTTTTCTTCAGTATATCATCTCTTTGAGGAAATTTACATTTTTTTCAGTAAAATTACTATAGTTTTCTATTAGAATGAGGGCCAATCTGTAGATGTCACACACCACAACAGGCATAGTGTTCGTTAAACTATTAATGTCCTGCAAATATGTCAGAAAATAGGCAGTGCTCTGAGCCTTCTAAATGGAGTCCCAACTCTCCCCCACCTTTTCCTGAGTCACCAACTGAAGAACACCTGACACTTCTGATTGGTTGGTGCCTGGATGCAGTTCTGTGAATTATTTTTCGTATCAGCCCTAAGTGTATCTCTCATTTTAAAGTACACAATGATTCCCCAAGGATAAGAATACAGATATAATTACATCTTGCATAGATATTTAAATAAACATATTTTCAAAGTTGTGTACCCTTTCATCGCATTTTATGATTGTATCTTCTCCCCATCTTTCTCTTTCTAAAGTAAACAGTGATGGAGCCTCTTTTTTTCCCCTTTTTCGAGGTTACTCTGCTACCATAACGATTCTTCAGCTTTCCCATGGGATTAGCCATGGTGCGATTTACTTTTCAAGGAGGGCCCATTTATCTTCTCCCTGACAAATTTCAACACGTGCACAGCCCTAGCATGAACATTTCTGCAGATTAATCCCTCGCCCTTCTCAAAGAGAAGAATTATTCTCAAACAATCCATTTCAATACAGAGTTCCTGGTGTGAAGTTAATTTCCACAAACCTTGTGAGCATGCTACCAAAACACCATCTCAGTTATTCACTGAGAACAACAGAAGCCCTCTGGCTTGTAGTTTTTCATCCTTATTGTTTAAATGAAAACACCAAAGAAAGACAGGACAAAGTGTGGTTTTAAAAAAAAAAAAAGTGTTTCCTGAACATTCTTGGAATGCTGTCTGTGTACAGCAGTCTGTGATCATTAACTACCAGCAAATATTGAACGTCTGCTACAGTCACGACATGTACATAATATGCAATGGATGGGGATAGTTTGTAGACACATATCATCAGGCATGATGTGATTTTTTTAAAAGCTTTGCAAAATCAGCTCTGTGGTTAGAACAGTATGCTAAAGATCCAACGGGGCAATAGTGCTTTATAAAATATGCCTGTGTTTTGCTATGAGAAGACACTGATCATTAAAAATAGCTTAAAAAAAAAGCTAAAAAATAATAGGGCAAATACAGAGTAATATACCCCGGGAAAGTTACCAGACACCATGAATACATAATGAGGAAAAGCAAATATGAACAAATAAAATAGAAAGAGAGCTAGTAGATGGTCACAAGCTGAATGTGAATCAGCAATTCAGTGCTATTGTGATAAAAGTCAATATGATACCAGCACAAATCAATAGGAGTAGAGAGGCAAGGTTGAAACATAATTTTTCTTCTGTCCTTCCCATTAGTCAGAGAGCAGAAAGTATCCTGATTTGGATAACACATTTAAAAGATCTGTGGAACTCACCACATTCAAAGAAGAAACAGTAGACTAGCTAAAATGGAAAAGAAGCATGAAGAGGCAAGGTTAACACACTTTAAAGAGTGGACCATAGTGACTTGTAGGCCATTTTTCAGTATCTAGAGTTTTTGAGGATAATTCTGGCCAAAGATTCTGAAGGTGAAAGTTAAATAAGAAAAAAATTTCAGTCTGATATAAATTGTATAGAAATTTCTGCTAGACATAAGGAAATGCTTACCATTCCAGTAAGGGCAGCAAAACAAAGTAGGTATCACCCTTAGAAAAGATTGCAAAGGGTATCTTAATCTTTTTAAAGTTTAATATTTTTAAGAACCACCTTTATAAGTTTATCATTCATAATGAAAGTTAGATAATCTATTATAGTCTTATGCAAACAAAATTTATATGCAGACACTAAAACTCACAAAATTTATATGCAGACATGTTAAATGAACACTTTATTATAAATCCCTGAAGTCTAGTAGAACAAGGGTAGCAGAAAAGAGTTGGACACTATCACACAGCTATTTCTCAGCAAACAGACATCACTGTCCCGGTGCCCTCTCACAGTCACCTATGTGTACACAAACCTCACTTCTGTTCCTGACCCCAGCACACAACCATACAATAACCGCTTAAGTTCTGGACAGATTCTAACTACGTTCTAGACCATCTTGCAAATTTGCTGATGGTCAAGGAGATCATAGTGTTAATATGTTGTTGTAGTCAGGGCTTACAAGGGAAAGGATTTAATACAGGACACATAATTTATAGGATTATTTTATAATATTCAAAGAGTCAAATGCAAAAGAGTACAGGAGGTCTGTCCACACACTAGAGACCCAAGTCTGAGGATCCCACAGCAATGTCCTGCATGAGTCCAGCTGAAGACCTAGAGCCCATGACTATGTCCTCCATGAACCCAGCTGGAGGCCTAGAGCCCAGGACAATGTCACATGCAAGTCTGTATCAGGGATCTGCGTTGAGAAGGCCCAAAGGTCAGTGGTGGAAGCTAGAAAGTCTGAGACAGTGGGATGAAGGATCTGTGCCAGGTGGGGCCTGGTCAGAAGAGGTGGGTTACTGACCTGAAAGGGCGCATCTCCCTCCCCGGCTCTTAACTCTCCCTCTGCTTCCAGGCCGCCATGTTGTAAGCAGCGTTTCCTCCACCAGAAACCTCTAGAAAACATGAGTCAAAAGTAAACCCTTACTCCTTTAAGTTGTGGGTATTGGGTATTTTTATTTTATCAAAGTGACAAGGAAAACGATTAAGGCAAGGATTGTAACACTGACCGCAGCCATCACTAATTGCTAGAACTGTAAGACGTTTTAACTAGAATGTAATAGCTCACAAGGTAAGTCCTCTTGTATTTGAATATTGTGCCTCATTTTGGATGAAATGGTTATATATCTCAAGTTTTAGCTGCATGAACACTTCAGCGTATGTTGTCACTTCTGTTCTGGCTCCATCTCACGTGATGATCCAAGCAGCAGCCCCTCCCTATTGCACACAACAGGACACAGAACAACGGCATGTGGAGAGATGGAGGAGTAAGAATGTTCTGCTCTCCTCCCATTTATATTCCTACTTTCTTTTCCTGGGACTTCCTAAGGAAACATCCCGGCAACTCCCATGAGTCAGCCACACACGAATATTAAAGAGGACTCCAAATTAAAACAAGTGAATGCTATTTGTGGCACATTGGCTATGTACCTCCAACAGATATTGAATGCTTACGCAGTGCAGGCAGGGTTATCTTTTCACACCCTGAGGAGATGTAAAGATAAATGAGAACCAGATTCTATATGGAAAACTCAAATTCTGGGATTTTCAAACACTGATTTTCAAAATTAGTCTTTTATTTTCAACAAAATTTGTCATTGTAATAACCTACAGTTGAGACTATAGAATATTTGTACCTTGTGATATCTTCAATTCTTTTAACATTCAGATTTTTAAACACTCAGGTATTTAAAATCTTACGTATATAATAAATGTTTAGAGCCAGGCAGAGTGGCATATCTTGTCATACTAGCACTCTGGGAAGTCGAGGCAGGAGGATCACAAGTTTGAGCCCAGGCTAAACAACTTAATGATTTAACAAGATTCTGTCTCAAAATAAAAAAGGACGTAGCTCAGTGTGAAGGGGCCTGAGTTCAATCCCCAGAACCAAATTTAAAAAAAAGAAAAGAAAAAGAAAACGTTTAGCAAACACTATAAGCAAATGATGATGCTACATGGTCTACATAGTTTTCTCACAAGGCCACATTGTAAGGTTGTATTGATTATGAAAGAAGTTTTTATCTACTTCCCAACTTTCATCATTGAGAATCTTTTGGGGGTGTCAACGAGGATTTTCTGGGGACGGAAACCAGGGCCTTGTGAATGATGAGCACATACTGTACCAATGAGGCACCTCACAGCTGAGAGTCTGAGTAGCCAGCAGCCAGGCTCTGCATTGTGACTTTCACCTTAGCGGAGATTGTAAAAATAGCCCAGCGTGCTTTGGCATCGATGTATAAAGATTGCTAGACTCGTGTCTTATGGTGTCTTATGGGAAAAGATTGATTAAAGAATGAGTTAAGGAAACATTCACTAAAAATAATTGAGTTACAGTATCCTGGACAAAAGAATTGGAATGCGAGTCCTTACATTTTCAACTCTTTCGCTTTTATTCATTTTTGTATTTTTGTCCCATTGATGTATCCTTTTAAAGTCAGGTACAAAGCCATAACTTGTGGCTCATTCTCTCCAAGTAGCCCTTGCCACACCTACTTTGAGAAGCTGTTTTAAACCCCAAAGTATCTAAGTTTGGAGGTCTGGTCAACAATGTAATATATTTTTATTTTCAGAAAAAAATTACCCATTGTGTTTAGGCTGCAAATTTTAGGTTATAACTCCAGGTTTGTCAACATAAATGTGTATGTCACAATAGCATAGTGCTAAAAATCAAGCTTTATATTCTGTATGCACAAAATAGAAAGAAGGCCTCCAAGTGAGTTAAAGAAATCAGTTATACTTTACAAATGCAATGTTGTAACAGATATTTCAGTTTTTCAGTCCAAGTATAAATTTCTTTCTCTGTCTTCCAGTGTTTCTGACTAGTATCAGACTCCAGTTTAAAACCATTTCTCTTAAAGTCAATTTATCTAATCACCATTCTGGTCTAATAACACCTTCATAATTCTTTATACACATCATCTGAACAATATAATGTTTAGTTTTGGAATCATGCAATATATGTGACTTACTCTTTTTTTTCCCACTAAACATTTTATGAACTATAACCATGTCACTCTGTATAGGTGGTGTTCATCCACTTTTCAGTACTTTTTAGTGTCCTGTGGTTATTTGACCACAATTATTTATCCCATCCTATGTTAATTCACATGTGAGTGTTTCCTTTTCATTTATTTGTTATTTTACTATTACAGATAGTATAGCTATAGACATGTAAGATGTGAACAAAAGATACAGTGAATGGTTAAATTTTCAAAAATTTATCAGAGTAAAAGATGCAGTATTGCCATTAATTCCTCTCAGAATACTCCTCCTCACTTTGAAACATTTATCCCATCATTCTTGTCACTTTCTGAAGCAGTTCTGGGAGTGCTCTTTCATGAGTGTCTTTAGTTGCACAGTTGTAGCTGCGTCATTGCTTTGAATTGATGCAAAGCATTTATCTTTCATGGTTGTTTTGACTTTGAGGAAGAGTCTGCAGTCATATAGTGCCAGATTCAGTGAATGAGGTGGATGAGGACACACTAAACAATGAGCGATCACAGCAATGAGTTGATCAATTAGCAGTGATCATAAAATATGGTGAATATTTACATTAAAAATTTGTTACAGGGGGCCAGTGAGATAGCTCAGTGGCATAAGTGCCTGCCTGGCAAATGCAAGGTCCTGAGTTCGACTCCTGGTACCCACATACGAAAAAAGGGCCAATGATATCGCTCAGTGGTATGGGCGCCTTCTGGCAAGCGTGAGGCCCTGAGTTCAACCCCCCGGTACCCACATTAAAAACAAATTTGTTACAGGGCCGGTGATATGACTCAGTGGCACAAGCACCTGCTGGTAAGCATGAGGTCCTGAGTTCGACTCCCGGTACCCACAAAAAAAAAATTGTTACAGTAAAAGACACATTGCCATTAACCTCCTTGAAATCTTCCTCTCATTTTGAACATACTTATCCCATTGTTCTTGGTAATGTACCTTTTACTGTAATAAGTTTCTTTCTTAATTTCAACATTCACTGTATGTTTTGATCACTCTTTGTATTTCTTCTACAGGACTCCAAGAACTTATGCAACAATCTTTCTAGGGTGGGTGGCAGGAATTGCTTGATCATAATCTCTTCACCATTGCTGGGGCATCAGGCAGTATCCTGGTAAGGAAATGAGGCATAAGTAGCGTTAAGGGACCACAAAAAACATTGATAAACCCAGTTGAAGGAGTTACCACCTCTAGGCCTGAAAAGTCAAAGGGAACAAAAAGCATCTTTGAAACCTGGGAATGGCTGGAGCCCTGAAGGAGGAGGCTATTGGCAAGAGATGTGGTATGGTTTGCGTCTAGATGTCCCCCAAAGCCTCATGTGGTCATAGGACTTTTTCAGAGGTGGCTGAATCTAGAGTGTATGATGCTGGGATTAAGGGTGTGTCATTAGTAAATCAGTTCACTGATTGGTTTGGCATAGTTCTGGCTAGGAATAATAGTGTGAGTGCTACACCTGCCCTAGGGCGGGTAGCCCGAATACAATATATGGGACAGAAAGAGTCTTAGCCCCACCTTGTTGCTTTTGCTGTCTTCTGCTGCCCTGAACATTTGTCTCTCTGCCATCTGCCACACTGCCTTGGAGCCAGCCAATTATGGACTGAAATCTCTACAAACTGTGAGCTAAATAAACCTTTCCCCCTTTAACTTTGGGTGTTGGGTATTTTTGTCCCAGCAATGAGAAAAGTAACTAAAACAAGATATAAGTGCAGAAGGACAGCCATGGGCAAGGTACACAAAAGGGAGACAACAGGAAGAAACTCTCCTTTGCCACTTGATCTCCTACCAATGTTGTCCAGTAGCTAAGTTCAACCAGTAGCTGTGTTGGTTAGCTTTCTGGTCGCTAGGACAAACTACCTTACACCCACAGCTTAAAGGAGGAGACATTTAATTTGGCTGATGGTTCCACAGGTTTCAGGTCATGGTCTACTGGTTCTAAGATAGAAACATCATGGTGGTAGGGCATGTAGAGCAAAGCTGCTCAGGTCATGGTGGACAGGAAGCAAAGAAAGCAAACAGTGTCAGTGTGGAAGGGTGCAGGGACCAGATATAAACCCCAGGGTCACACCTCCATGACTCACCAAAACACACCCAAAATTGTACTCCACCAATCCTAGGGAGGCTCCCCATGTCAATCATGTTGACAATGAAGCTTAACTATCCCAAGAAGCCAAGCTGTCAGTTCTCAGTTTCAGCCTCCCAGAGCACAGAGCAGGACAGAACAAGGCAAATCTCGGTGTTCTTTCCCACAGAGGTGGTCCCAAGGCCCTCCCTGAAAATGATTTTGTTTTTTTGTTTTGTTGTTTTGTTTTGTTTTTTATCACCAGTCTCCAACCAAGATAGTTGGAATCCTAAACATCTCCCAAAGGCCCGTGTGTTAAAGGCTTGTCCCCAGTCGGTTGATACTATTTGGAAGTGGTGAAACCTCTAAAAGGTGGGACACAGTGGAAGGAAGTTAGGTCATATGGAGTGTTACCTTGAAGGGGATATTGGAACCCTAGTCCCTTCCTATCTCTTTTTGTTTCCCACCTGCTGTGAGGGGCACAGACTGTCTATGTCACATGCTCCCACCACGAGATACTGTGCTGCCACAGCCTCAAAGCAACAGGGCCAAGTGATCACGGGCTGAAACCTCCATAACTGCGAGCTAAAATAAACTTTCCCTTTTTAAAAGTTGGTTATCTCAGGTATTTTATTACAGTAACTAAAAGCTAATTAATTCACACTCACACTATTCTGGCCTCAGACTTTCTCTCCTCAACAGATGTAGCCCAAGCGCTTGTATCCAGAGACCAACGGATGTTGCACAGTAGACTGGTTTCAATGCTTGCTCAACTCTCGCATTCTCCCCTTCTGATTGTTTCTGGTCTACAAGGGCTTTCCTTGAATTAAGCCATGCATTATTCATTTATTGTTGGTTGGTTGGTTTTTGTTTTTGTTTTTTGAGACAGGGTCTTGCTCCATAATTCAGGATGGTCTTGAACTCACTATTTAGCCCAGGTTGGTTTCTAATCCTCCTGCCTCAGCCTCCCAAGTGCTGGGATTACAGGCATGTGCCACCATGCCAGGATTTTAAATTATTTATTATATAATGTATCCAGCATTCTTGAAAGTTCTATATTAGCAAAATTTCTTTGAATGTTTAACCCACCTTGAGTAAATTCCTTAAAATTAAATTTTAAAGAAAGTATCTTTAGACATTAAAAACTGCTTAAAATATTGAAAAACATGGTAGACAGATATATGTATATACGTGAATCTATATATGATCTACAGGTATAAATATATCTATATAGATCTGTTTACATCTACAGGTTATATATATATATAAGGATTCATATGTACAGATGTATAACTATACATATATCCGTATGTATCCATATATATAAATATACATCCATATATGTCCTGTGTATATGGATTTATATACAGTCATGTACTGCACAGGGTTTCAACCAACAACAGGCCTCATATACAACAGTAGTTTCATAATATTACATTGCTTAGTAGCATTGGAGCTGTTACAAGTACACACGATGATGCTCACACAAAAATGCAATCACCTAATGACACATTTCTCAGAACATACCATTGTTGTTAAGTGATACATGACTATGCATACATATATAGATGTAGATTCAGATGTGAACATAAAATAAGATACCTACAAGTGTATAATAGAGTTCTATCAATTATATAGGTCAGTGAGGCCCTGGGTTCAATCCCTAGCATCCCCACAAAATTATAGAGGTCACACTGTTAAACAGAATTAACTAGAGAAATTAGTTTTTTGTTTATTTGTTTAATTCTAAGAAAGAAAGATGCAGAAAGATAAGGAGAGAGAGTAAGGACAGGAAGAAAGAGCACTTGGAACTTGCAAAATCACTCAACGGAGATTTTGATTTTAAAAAACAGTCAACAGAAAGTGAATATTCAGTACCATGTTAGTTTTTCATTTCTGTGACAAAATACCCGAAAAAAGCAAATCAAAGGAGATAAGGTGGGGATATTTTGGCTCATGGTTCCAGAGGTTTTAGTCCATGGTTAACTGACTCCACTGCTTTTAGGCCTGTGGCAAAGCAGAAACAAGGTGGAAGGGTATGGCAGATGAAGACTTCTCACTTCATGGCAGGGAGAAGCAGAGAGAGAGAAAGAGACAGAGACAGAGAGACAGAGACAGAGAACACAAAGGAGTCCCAAAGGAAGGGGCCAATGACAAGATGTACCTTTCATAGGCCTTACCCAAGTGAGCTACTTCCTCCTACTTTGCCTCATCTCCTAAATAGAAAATCCATTGATGAGGTGACCACTCTCATGATCCAGTTACCTCTAGCCCCATCTCTGAACATGGCTGCACTGAGGATCAAGGCCTTGGTACATGAGTTTTTGGGGGACATTTCATATTTAAACCATAACAAATACATGGATTTTAGATGATATGGTTGTTGGTGATTTGAGTTGTTCTATGTAAAAGTCTTGGTTGCATCATCCTTTTATATTAACTTTCACCTTAATTTTTAAAATAAAGTTGTACAATTATTCTGATCTGAATGATGTGTAGACCTGGGTCACCTTTCTATTGAATAAAAAATGTTATTTTTTTCACTAAATACAGTTAGATACTTGGAATGCTTTACAAAGAGATGATTAATTTTTAAAAATTAAATTGAAATATTTTACTTTTATTTATCTGACAGTACTTCCTAATAATATTTTAAATTTATGAGCTAACTTCTTTAATTTGATGATAGTGTTGTTAGAAATACATGATTGCCACCAACAGAGACCTTATAACTTTCTCAATAACCAGCATCATAAAACAACTGGCCAAACATTGATGCTGTTCAGAGATCCTGGCTCCCTCACTTTGCAATTGCATTTGAAAATGCAGTGTTTAAAAATGATTGACCACAAGAGATGTTGAAACCTAAAAATACACAATGCATCTGATTCATAAAGCCAAGGTCGCTAATTGGGTAATATTGTACCTGCTTGTGAACTAGCCATCATAAATTTGACTAAGGCATCTTAGGATATTACATGGAGTCTTTCACCCATAAAATATATTTTATTAAATTGGATACTGCCTAGCATGTTTTGTATATTACAGTTTAAACAAAACTATTACACTGCTGCAAAACTATTTTTCAAGTCACTTAACCTAGCACAGAATCCACGGACACAAAACAGAGATCATTACAATAGAGGTTAAAAAGTAATTAAAATTCAACAGTTATGTGCCAAACTTTTTTTTTTCTTAGCAGGAATATTACAGAGCTAACATACTTTTCTCTCATTTGTTTCAAAATATTTTTTAAAGAATTTTTTTCTTACCTACTCTGACATAAATGAAAAGGCAACATACAGAAATTACATACTATTTTTTTTTGTGTGTGGGTACTGAGGGGTCAACCTCAGGACCTCACGCGCCAGCAGGCGCCCGTGCCGCTGAGCGATATCACCGGCTCCTTTTTCGTATGTGGGTTCCAGGAGTCGAACTCGGGCCCTCGCGCTTGCCGGGCAGGCGCTTAAGCCGCTGAGCCATCTCACCGGCCCACATACTATTTTAATAAGATATTTCATTCTTATTTTTTGTTGCTATAACAAAGCACCCAAGGCCGAGTATTAAATACGAAAGAGTTTTTTAGCTCACAGTTTAGGGTCTCTAAGTCCATCATAAGACATTTGGCCTTAGCCCCATGCATTTGGCCTCTCATGAGGGCCTCACAGAAGATGGCATCACGGTGACAAGACAGCAGCACAGGAGGTCATATGGTGAGACTGAGGCCAGGCTCACTGTTCATAAAACTCTTGGAAACTAATGAGGGTCCCAAGAGAACTACATTAATCCCTTCCTAGGGTCCCCAGTGACTTAAACACCTTCCACTAGTCCCCTCCTCTTAAAAGTTCTACTGCCCCTGATGCTTTCACATCAGGGTGCAAGCTACCAGCTTGAACCTTTGGGGGACAAATCCCACCCAAGCAGGGGCCAAAACCACTTTCTCATTCACCTTTCACATAGTACTTTAAACATGGTGGACGTGTAATGCATACTATTTTATTTTATTTTATGCATAGAATTTTAACAAATTACTTTGTTCTCAGTACAAAAGAATCAGTTCTCTAAAGCTCATGGGGTACGCATGTACATGCAAAGGCACACATGCATGTACACATGTGCACACAATGCATGCATGTGCACAAACACACATACAAGCATGTCTTTTTGAAGAGTAATAGGACTATGTCCAGATGTTTACAAAATATGTTCCATACTTCAGTCTCAGCTAACTAAACCAGAACTGAAGAACGTCTCAGAAATTTCAAAAAAATGCAAATATTATGCATCCTTTTTTTAAAGAAGTGATTCTAAAATTGCCCTGCCAGCAGGTCTTCATTAATATAACCCCAGTGCCACAGAAATCTTAATGCAGAAAGAAAGTTAATTGGATTCATTGCCAAACAAATAGATTTCTTCTTTTCCAGCTCTGGAGTACCTGCGGCAGCTCTGTATTTAACCTCACTATCTTTTCATTTGGGAAAGAATATGGGACGATGACCAGAGTCACATATCTAGGGACAAACTTAAGTCATGTAATTCCCTTGTCATAGTCGGGAAAGGTTTTAAGATAGTGTTGGAGAACCTACTTTGAAAATGAAGGAGTGCTTTTTGAATCTTCAGTACAGTGATTATGTTTTTTCTACCAGCTCCTCAGTGGTGAGGAAGTGACTACCTCTTAAATTCAGTGCTTGTGTCTAAATGACTCATGAGTTTAGAGACAGTGTCTTAAGAACCACTTTTTGAAAGTCTCCCTGAGGCTGTCCAAGTGTATTAATAGCCAAGACATGTGCTAGGGTACTGTCAAATGAGAATTTAAGGTGAAAAATACCCTATTTATCTTACCAGAAAAATGGTATTAGCAGAGTAGTATTCAGCTTCATTTATTGACTTTTTTAACTTTCTAACAGCCAGTAGGCTTCTTGTGTCTAGTTTTGTAATCTTCTGATCTTTCTTCCAACTTTCTAAACACTGTATTTTTTTAAAGATTATTATTTCTGTGAGCAGAGATTGGAAAATGTCTTACTGAGAAGCACTTTCAGTTTGCCTATGACTCGGTGAAAAAATACTTACTCTTGTTGTTGAAATTTTGCACTGTTATGATATTGGGAAAAATATTGATTAATATGAGCATATTTTAAAACTACTTTAAGGTTCACCAGCCAACTTTTAACCTTTCTTTATGTTGCAGTCACATAGCAAGATGCACTACGGAGTGATTTTTTTTTTTTTTTTTTTTTTTTTTTTTTTGTGGGTACCGGGGGGACGACCTCAGGACCTCGCGCGCCAACAGGCGCCCGTGCCGCTGAGCGATATCACCGGCCCCTTTTTCGTATGTGGGATCCGGGAGTCGAACTCGGGCCTTCGCGCTTGCAAGGCAGGCGCTTAAGCCGCTGAGCCGTCTCACCGGCCCCTACGGAGTGATTTTTGATACTACTTCCTTATCTTTTTTCCATTAAAAAAAATTTTTTTTTCTGCTTGGGGAAAAAATTCAGGGGCTCCAAGCAATGTGAAACAATATAAATATAGGGGCTCCAAGCAATGTGAAACAATAAACACAAACAAAGCAACCACAGCACAATGACAAGAATTGTAAATATGTATTTATTTCCAACATTTTGAAGATATTTTCTTTTCTGTGTCTCTATAAAAGTTGGGAGATTGAGATTGATCATTCCCATGTATAGAATCTCTGGAAATTCTGATCACTGTTACTCATCAAATGACTGAATTCTCATAGTTCTCAAGGAAAATAATTTTAATTTCTACAGCTAAAAGTATGTTGTATAACATACATTTACATGAACAGAATGGACAAATTAAAAATAAAGTATGGACATTAATCATGTAATTTACCTTTTATATTTCAACGCTGTACAAATTAAAATATGTACCATTCGCTACTAAGTTACTTGTGTCATTGTCATTTTAGAAGTTAAGATCCTTCCAAAGCCCAAAAGACTGGAAATTAGCAACATGTCTTTGTTCTTCACCTCTCTATATAATCTCTCAACTCTCACTCGGGCACCAGAAGAGCTGTTCCCTCAGTGTCTCAGTTACCCTTTGCTATACAACAATCTTCTACGAAATGTGGATTAAAATAATTTCCTTGCTGACTTTGCCTGGGCTTCTTCATCTGGTTACACTCGACTGGACAAAAAGATAGGCTAGAAGGTCGGAAGAAGCCTCGTCTTTGTGCCTGATACCTGGTGCTGGCTGTTGGCTAAGAAGATTCAGTTTACCTAATGACCTCTCATCCGCCATTAAACAAAAATTTTTTCACATGGCGTTCTCAGCATAGCATTTCAGGATTACAAAGGCAGGAAATGGAGTCATGTAAGTTCTAGTTCTTGTAATTTACAAGTGTCACATCTGGTAAATTCTTGTGGTCAAGCAAGTCCAAATCAGCCCAGATCAAGGTCTAGAGAAAGATACTCCACTGCTGAACAGAAGGAATATCAAGGCTTATGGCACAGGGGACTGGATATAGGAATTGGGAGGAATTTGTGGCCAGTACTCAATCTACCACACCTGATCACAAAGGTCAGTTTCTCAATTCATAGAGCAAGAAAGACGTCTCACTCCAGGCATATGAAATGGGAAATGCCTAATGTTCGTGTATATCAAGGATTTGAAAGATATCTCATACAATGTAGTGTGCAAAATTCCGTGCATTTTTCAAGAAGACAATAATTAAGCTAGAACTGTGGTAAGTAAGTTTTTCCTGACCAAATCAAGAACTCAACATTTGGATCATGCCTTATGCTTCAATCCAATACTTTGGTTTTATAAGAGCTGCTTTGATGGTTTCTGTAAGAATGTTGAGTGGCTTAAAATTCACCAATAGCTCACCATAGGCCTACTGCACCATCGTTTCTAAACTGAAGAGTGCTTTAAATTTTTAAATATTCTTTGAAGGACTGCATGCCAAGCACTGTGATATGGGTCTCAGATTGCAAGAAATATATAAAGACAGTGAAATGGCAGAGATGCGCCCTGGTGCTTTGACAGAGAAAAGGAAGGGAGCTTCGTCTATACTTATCTGGAAGACACCGTGACTGAAATGATAATTTGGCCATTGTAAAAACACATCTTTCTGTTATCATCGTTCTACAGTATTTCTCAAATATCAGATTATGTCCCCGAGAAGCTACAACAAGCAAATGCATAACATTTCCCCTAAAAGCAATGTAAACAGAAGACTGGGCAGAGATCCACTCCACGTTATTTAAATTCTAGTGACAGTATGTACATTTTATAGCTTTGTAAACTTTCACTAGCTATGCCTTGATATATGTAAAAATAGATAAATAATAGAATAGCATTTATTTTGTCTCATTCAAAGATCTCTATTATTTGCACTATAAATAACCCTGGCCATTAATACTTGTCTACAAACTGTAAGTTCTTTTTAATTATATCTCATTATGGAAGACACTACAAAACAGCCTTCTGTCCCTATCCTTCTAGGTAAAGAATCTCTAGATTACTCATCTCCTACACTTCTGCATATGTCTTTGTGCAATGTAAGTGGAAGAGTTCTTTCCATTTTAAACATTTCCCTTGGACAATGATCAATTTTTGGTGAGTGGTGTTTTATCTTTTAATTTATTTTAACTGCTTAAAATGAACCAGCTGCAGAGTGGGAAGTGTGTTGATATTTATCTGAAATCTTATCTTTATTAAATCACTTGTATTATTACACTACATAAACAACTTAATAAACACAGCAAATACTTATCTAGCTGGAGTCAGTAAGTCTATTGAGCCAGCCAATTTACTCTTAATTTTCTGAAAAAGATAAACCCTTCTGTATCAGTTGAGTCACTGGGGAAATTAAGTCTTCAGTTATCAAATCTGTTACCAAATTCAAAATATCCCCCATGAGTACTTGGAAAGCCTTTGATTCTCCCTTTCTATAGACACCCAATGGACTGTGGAGTGACCTTTCTGCTCATTCCACTTCCAAGTGTAAACATAGACAAGGTGTTTTTCTTCACCCTCCCCCAGCACCTCTGTCACTTTCTGTTGCCCTTTGCCATCCTAAAGGATATTATCAAGAGATTATTTGATTTTCTTCAAACATTTAGTTTCATATTCATAGTGGAAGAACAAAGAGAATTTTCCCTAATTGTCATACAGGAGTCGTACAGACCATGTTCTTCATGGTCTAAAGCTGTACTGTCCACTATGGTATCCACTACCCACATTAAAATTAAAATTTATCAAAATAGGGCTGGTGAGATGGCTCAGCGGCATAAGCGCCTGCCTGGCAAGCGCGAGGTCCTGAGTTCGACTCCCGGTACCCACATATGAAAAAAGGGCCAGTGATATCGCTCAGCGGCACAGACGCCTGCTGGCACACAAGGTCCTGAGTTCAACCCCCGGTACACACACACACACAAAAAAAACAAATTTTATCAAAATAAAGTTTTAGGGGCTGGGGGTATAGTATAGCTCAGAGGCAGGGCACCTGCCTGGCAAGCTCAAGGTCCTGAATTCGATTCCCAGTTCCAAAAATAAAAGTTTTTAAGTTCTGATTTCCAGTCACTCTAGCTATGTTTCTAGAGTTCGTATGGCTACAGGCTACCTGATTGGATACCACAGGAACGGAACTTTTCGATCACTACAGGAAGTTCTTACAGAACAGTATTAACCTAAATAATACAGAAGACAATGTTAACATTCTAAACATCCCCACTTTTTCTGCTCTAAAGCTATTAGTTCTAATTTTATATATATATATATATATATATATATATATATATATATATATATATATATACTTTTTTTTTTGTACCGGGAATCGAACTCAGGGCCTTGCGCTTGCCAGACAGGCACTGTGCCGCTGAGCTACATCCCCAGCACCTGTAATTATATTTTAAAGTGTTTTTTATCACCGTTTTTTTAGTACAAAACAATACGTTGAAGCCTCCTTTTCCCTTCATCCCTAGAAGGAATGGCTATCCTGAAATTGATGAACACCTCTTCCACTCATGTTTTTAAAATGTGGCATATTTTTTCCTAAATCAGAATGCATTCATTAAAGGATAGTTGCATATTTAAATTTTGTGTTAATAACTGCATTAAAATTTTTCTCTCGACATTTTAATTTAGAAATTGAAGCATGTTAAAAGCTTGTTTAGTACTGCACCACAGGGTAGGTCTTAAATCATTTTGTATTCCAGTGCATGATTATGCATTATTTATGTAGAAATATTTGATTTCCTGAACATTTTTTAAATATATTTTATTTTATATGTGTTAATATATATTATGTTTCATACATATTTATTAAACTATACATATACCTCTCTCAAAAATGATATGGCTAGGTGATCAGTGTACAAAAATAAAATGTACCTTTCTCTCTGATTCCTCACTGCCAACCTCCCATTCCCAAATGATGACCTAGGTAATCAGGTGCTATTGAATATAAAGGCTTCTATGCTTCTCTTTTCGGGATACTGTTTATTTAGAAGATAGTAAACAATCACCAAGATTAAAGGTATAAGACAATGAAACCCTTCAGTGAAAAGAAAGAACTGATAATCTTATCTTGCCATAGTTTAATGCTTCTTACACTTGCTTTGCATTCTGCTGGGTTGCCAGAGTGTCCTCTCTCCTGTGCCACGAGGTGCTTGAATAACTCACTGAGGCAAGAGGAGGGAGTAATCAATCACTCTGTAGCCAGCAGGACCCAACTTACCCTCTTGGAGAACAAAAAAAGAAAAAAAAAATCACGTGTTTATTTTTAATGTTTAAATTAGTTGCCTGAGTTCTTGTGGCATCCAGGTTAGACTCTGCCTCACACCTGTGAATTGTAGAACCAGATGGACATTTTTAGTTTGAAGATATAAATACAGTCTCCAGTTGTGTCTCAGAGAGAGATGGAAAATATTCTGCACTCACCTCAGGTCTTACTCATCCACTACGGCTTTTGTTTCTGGTATGTGGTAGCCACATTGAAAAGAGGCTACGTGAACTGTGCTGCTGTGAGGTTTGGTATGCATGTTTCGCCATAGTTAGATAGCTGTGGCTCTTTGGTGAAGACACCTAGAAGGAGAACAACTAGGTCATATGAAATTTATAATTTTAGTTCTTCGAGAAATTTCCATACTGATTTTCATAGTGAACGTCCTAGTTTGCCTTCCCACCAACAACGTAGAGGGGTAAATTTTTACGCAGCAGCTTTGCCTGTATTTGTTATTTTTTGACTTTTTGATGATTGTCATTCTTTCTGTGTAAGATGGGATCTTAGCATTGTTTTAATTTGCACTTCTCTAACAGCTGGAGATGTTGAACATTTTTATGCATCTGTTGGCCATTTGTACTTCTTCTGAGAAGTGTCTGTTCATTTTTCTTACCCATTTCTTGTTTGGGTCTTTTATTTTAGGTGGTTTAGTTTAGTTGTTGTTTTTTTTTTTTTTTTTTTTTGTTAGTTCTTTATATGTTCTAGATATTAGTCTTCTGTCTGAGAAATAGCTGGCAGAATTTTTTCCCATTCTACATGTTGTTTCTTGTGATTGATTCCTTTGCTGTACAGAAGCTTTTTAATGTGATGTAATTCCATTTGCTGATTCTTTTTTTTTTTGTGTCTGTGGGTACAGGGTGTCGACCTCAGGACCTTGCACGCCAGCAGGCGCCCGTGCCGCTGAGCGATATCACCGGCCCATTTTTCGTATGTGGGATCTGGGAGTCGAACTCGGGCCCTCGCGCTTGCCAGGCAGGCGCTTATGCCGCTGAGCCATCTCACTGGCCCATTTGCTGATTCTTGCTGTTATTTCTTATACAATTAGGGTTCTGTTTAGAAAATCCCAGAAGCAGCCTGTATAGCCATCAGATGAATGAATAAAGAAAATTTTGGTTTCTATACATGATGGAATACTACTTGACTATAAAGACAAACAAATTCAAGACATTTGTAGGAAAATGGCTGCAGCTGGAAAATATAGTTTTGAATGAAATAAATCAGACACACAGCTTAAATACCATATAGTATCTTTCATTTGAGTAAAGCAAAGTACAAACAAAGAGCCTAATAAGGGATGGCTAGATCTCTTGAAAGTAGGAAGGGTGCAAGAGACTGAGGGTGAGGGAAAAGGGGGAGGGGAAGGAGAAGTAGAATTAGGATATCCCATGTACAGGATCCTTTTAAGCTCAAGGAAGGTAAACATGGTGGGTCATGAACATGAGCTTAGATTAATAATACCAACAAGAATGAAAATGGGGAAAGGAGATTCAAAAGAAGGAGGGAGGTGGGTGGGAAGGGGAAGAAGATTAAAAGAAAAAAAAAAACTAAGTGTATTATGTACATGTACCTACTCCCCAAGATGAATAAAATCTTCATGTACTACAAACATGTAGTACTAAAAAAAGTGACAAAGGAGGCCATCCACACAATCGGAGGCTAACAGCCGTGAGTTCAGTGTGTGCTAAACGTTTACATATCTCATCTTATTTAACCATCATAAAAGCCCTCAGGAGAATGTTTGTTCTTATACCTAGTTCACCTGTGACACAACCAAGGCTCAGAGGAAAGCAAAATATTGTCAAAGACTGTGCAACTAGGCAGTAGCAATAGATTCAAGGCAACACTTATCTGGTCAAAGCTTTTTAAAATATACCAATTTTTTTCATTAGAATGAGATATTTTATCATTAAACAATCCAGAAAGTCTAGATTCTAGCCCCAGTTTTGACCAAACTAGATATGTGAAGCTGGCAACAGTATTATCACCGCTCTTTCTAGTATTTTGTCCCCTAAATCTTCCATTGTCTAACCTGTATACATGAGAGATTTAATTAAAGGGTGTATAAATCCTCTTCCAAGGCTAAAATCATGTGAGTTATCATGTGAGCTAAAATCATTAACAAGTCTTGATTAAGATACACTTATTATGGTAAGGCCTCTAGGAAAGATAGAAAAAAAATAATCCCTATTCTTAAGGATCTAATAATCTAAAATAACACCAATAAGTCACAAATATAAAATAAAATAAACATACAAATATATTACATACCTTTAAAATTTAGTGAATGCTCAAGGTGTAAATAAACATAATCATTGAAAGGTGGGAATTTTTTGCTTAACTTTCAGTTATACACTGAAAAATTGCCCTGTTTTTATCAAACGAGATTGTGCATTCATTGAAAGCAATAGATATTTCTTTCAGGTTTTCTCCTCACCCCTCTCTACTCAGTGCCTCATATCAAATGGTTATTCAATAAATATTTGTTGCCTGGACGAAAGAATAAATTCATATGCTTTACTAAATAGAGCCTTAACCCCTGTACTTGTGAAGGTAACCTGATTCGAAAACAAGAGATCTTTGCAGATATTATCAAAGTTAGATAAAGTCATACTAAAGCAAGGTGGGCCCCAATCCAATATAACTGGTGTTTTATAAGAAGAGCAGATGTGTGGAAGGTGGAAGGCCATTCCAACATGGTGGCAGATACTGGGGTTACCAAGCCAAGGAATGACTGCCTGGACTACCAGAAGCTGGAAGAGTCAGAGAAGGATCTTCCCCTGTAGGATTTGGAAGGAGCCTGACCCTACCGACACCTTGCTTTTGGTCTTTTAGCCTTCAGAACTGCAAATAAATAAATTTTTGTTGTTTTAATTCACCTAATTTGTAGTATTTGATTACGGCAGCCCTAGAAAACAAATATAGTAAGGTTTTAACATAGAGCTGAACAAACAGCAAGAGCTCAAAAAATTATCATTATTACCATTACTAGTAATGCTACTCATATATTTTGCTTTATACAAGGAGGAATAAATCATTCATTATGCTATAGACTATATCATAAGCATCAGGGCCTTTCTTCAGTACAGACTTTTTTGAAAACACCATCTCTCCTCAT